>CM061538.1:122785344-125741177 GCA_030864215.1 Capsicum pubescens
TCTTTTACACTATCTTAGAAATAAGGATAGATTGTGAATTCGCTATGTCTTGGGTATCACCCTAGAAATAGAGATGCCCAATTGAGGTTTTTGGTTTATTTTCTTACCACACTCATGAGGTATTCAAAAGAATACCTGGGTGATATTTTGGTGTTTTGTTGTAAAACTAACACCAAAGCCCCTAACCTAGCTTACCCATATATTCATTAACTATAATTTGAATTTCACTCTCATATACCCATACACTTTTTCCCCTAGGAAAGCATAATCCAAAGATTATTCTCTTATTGGAATATGATCTAAAATTGTTTCTCTCAAGTAGTGTTTCAAGTTAATTTTGTATAAACAACTTTTAAATCATACCCCCCAATTTAAATTATGTCTTGCTTGAAGTGTACATTACGTGTCAACACTTAGTAACTATCAACAGACATAGGATTTGAAAAGAGGACACACTCCTTATGGATTCGACCCCAACTCAAGTTGGGTTATTATATTAATAATGATCGTCTTACCCAAAAATAATGGAGTAATTTAAGCGTGATCAGCCACCACCGAGGCCATAAAAGTTGGAGAGCATGAAGGGGTTGCATACAATAGAATAGTTGACCAGTCTAAGACTTGTTCTTAGTCCATCATTGGTTTAGTCCATCATTGGTACATTCCTACCTTTGTTTTTCTCATTCTTAGTGCATTGAGGACATTGTATAATTTTTGAGTTGGGGTGGGGGTATACCAACATGTAAGGGATTTTATTGACGTGTTTCATTTCCTTTGAATGTGTTGTTTTGTTAGAATTGACATATTTAGGAGCTTATTTTTGTTTTTAGACATTTTTTTGTATTTTTTGTGTAATCAGGAGAGAAATAGAGAACTTGGTGCAATTTGCAACTTGTGTTTTTGAATTTTAAGCTTAAATGATACCCCTCCTAAAAAATTTAAGCTTGTGTTGTGTGTTTACTATGAACTGTGAACAATGTGGATCTCGTTATGGCATTAGGATTATGGGCATAAAAATTGTGTGCCTAACTACGATTGAATAGAATAGGTAGTAATTGCATTTTTAGCCCTGAGTTATATGTGCGTGAGGTACTTACCTAGTTGGTGTGTGAATAAAATCTAGAACTTGTGTGATTAGTCTCACCAAGATTATAGGATAATCAGTTAGGAAAGGATCACATTCCATTCTTGAAGAGGTCACTATAAGCATAAAAAAACTACCAAATAAAATATGATAGCCCTTGATCCTTATTTTTACTCCTAACTAGACCTTATAAATGAACTAGCCTATTCACCTTCACAATCAAATTACAATGAACTTTCTTGGGACCTAGTCTTTCCTTGGAAATTGTGCACCTCAACTTAAGAAAATTTTCTATGTTGAGGGTGACTATCATATGGTGCACAAAAGAAATGGGGTATGAAGAAAAAGTTAATAAGTAAAAACGTACTTGGGTATGGTTTGTGTAAAAAGAAGAAAAAATATTTGTTTGAAGTTTGGAAAAAACAAAAGAAAATAAGAGAAAAGTGCAAAAATAAAATGACACTCAAAGTCTAAAAGTTGAAAGAGAGAAAAAGAAATAATTGGATTGAAAAGTGAAGCTAAAAGTATTGTAGTGCCAAGGAGGGTAGAGTCACTTAATCCAAATTAAGCATACCCATCTCCAATACAACACTACAAGCCAATTAAGTCCTATAGTGATCCTAATCTAACTATGAAAAAAGCTAAGGCATAGATATTCATGCATACGGTCTAAACTTCTTTGTGATAGTGAATATTTTAATTCATTCCCCATTCAAATATTCAGTGTGTATTTTGAATGTGAATGTATTCTTTGATGAGAGGGCATATGGGTTTCATAGTGGTTGTCATTTATTTACATAGTATCAATGGTATATATGTTAGGTTGTCAATTGATAATGTAATACCATTACTTGATCTCATTGTGTCATGGTGAGCAATTTTTATACAGACAGTAATTTTGGTCTTAATTATATTAGAGGGGGGTTACAAATGGTTAAGGTACATACTGCTATCTGGTTTTATATATTATGACTATAGTAGGACTCCTAGACTTTTTTTGGTTTAGGTCGTACAGTATGTTGTTTGTTTTTAGTTTCTTTTGTTTCCCCAAAGACATACAAATGGTCTAAATTGAAGTTGCTGATATGTTGTGGACTTACAACACTTTTGATGCTTAAAATGATTTAATTTTGCTAGTTCAAAGGCCTACTTTTGTGAGTATGATGCGCTTTTATGGTATTTGCAAATTAAACAATTCCAGAGAAGCAAAGTGCAGAAAATAGGACTCAGGGGCATTAAACAAACAATTTAACGACCTTTGGATCTGACAATGTCGCCCCTTACAATCGTTGATTGAAATAGAGAAGGAAAAATATGAACAAGATCAAATGAGAAGATCTCATGATCATTGAAGGAAAAATGACCTTATTTTGAATATTGGGAAAATAATCTTGCAAAGTGAAAATCAAAGATGGAAATAGTGATAGGGTAAAAGGACCGTCAATGGGAAGGATGAGCTTGTCCTGATCATCATTCGAGAAAATATCTACAAGCTACCAAAAAGGCATCCATCAAATAATGTGCACAAGGAACGATCGTGGTATCAACAGATTATCCTATCCTTCATCCAAGGTGTCGACTTTAAAAATTCTATTGTGTTTAGGATAGGTTTCCTTTTTGTCTATAAATCTTAATAGGTTAAATTGGTTTAGTTTACATTCTCTTGATATTGTTGAGGCATATAATTATTCTTGCAAGTATAAAAATCAATTTTTAGAGTCTTATTCATAATTGAGATTTATGGGTGTTCATCTTATTATTTGTAAGTACATGTTATGCTTTCTCTTAAGAATTATTATTGTGTTCTATAAGCATGAGTAGCTAAACACCCATGGCAGATTAACAAAGTAGTGTTCGTATTATGAGTGATTCTCAAAGGGTGTTTGTGTCTTTATTGTTGCTCTCTTTGATTTGGTTGTTTTATAATGGGTGTCAATGGTAGTACTCTTCTTATCTTTACTCTAGAAAAAAAGATTTATAACGGATTGAAGAAGGGAATATACAATAGAGACATGGAGAGATAGGGGTTAGTAGTGCAACACTCAGGAGAAGAGAAAACTTACTTGAGGATAGTTACTTAAATAAGTGCAGAAAGGTATATAGGTGAGCATAACCTATCGATTCTATATGTCAAGCACCGAAAGAGATCACTAGTACAAAAAATCTATGGAGTTATGAAGTTATGGGGAACACAGTCCTAGTACCATTACAAACCAAATAAAATCAACACTTGTTACTGTTTGAATTTACAAATCAAACCTTCCCCCTTTATAGAAAATTACTTATTAATTGATTAGATAGACACATTGATAGAATTTTTGACCTATTCCTTGTGGGATCGACCCCAACCTTAGTTGGGTTTTATATTTCATAGAGATAGTTTTATACTTTTTTTAGAAGTGCAATTTGGGTGGCATCACATACTCAGTACATTCAAATGTATCGATCATATTTTTCATGTGATATAGATTCAAGTGCTTACTCTCATGCATGTGGCAGTTGTCCATCAGCTCAGACTCTAGTAGTAGTGAGTCCCTATTATTTGCGGACTTAGTTTAGTTGCTTATTTTGATTTACTCTAGGCATTATTTCAAGGTTAGCTGGGGCCTTACTTTGGCAGATTATATTATTCAGTTTAGAGGCTATCAGACATAAGAGTATGATTTGTATTGGCTATTTGGGCTTAGTATTTTGTTCCTCAAAACTTGCAATTGTGTTTCAAAACTTATAATTTTTTCTTTAAATTTTAGCTTGCGCTTCATGCTATTTTATATACTTAGATATGCTATGTAAAGGTTTAGCTTGGGACCACTTATATTTCTATGCATTGTGTTTTGGCTAGGGTATAGACTCGGAACGTGGCAAACTTTCTATCAGGTTCTAGTTTCCTAGGATATCTAAAATGTTTCATTTGGTAGAGTTTTTTTATGGTGGTAAGCGCATCACACTTATAATGAAGAGTCTATAGAGTGTTTAGAAAGTATTTCCCCTATTTCAAGCTTTAGGTTTGTGCGATAGAGTTTGATTCTATAAATATTTCCTACATTCAATTTTACATGTGGTTTAGATTATGCTTCTATAAATAGACATCTGGACATCGGGTAAGAAATAAAAACCCACAAGTGTTTCTAGTGACACCTCAGGACAATGTCACTAACATAGTGTTTTGTAATGCCCAAATGTTTGGTTAGGCCATGGCAACCTAAGTTGACTGTTAGGGATCAGTACTTGCAATTCCTCAGGCTGCTCGAGACACTACTAGGATCTCTGAATTTCTCATGATGAATTCACCTGAGTTCTTTAGGTCAAAGTAAGATATGGATATGGAGAATTTTATTTAGGAAGTTTAGATAATTATTTGCCTAATGAATGTGAATGAGGTTAAAGTGTTAATTTTTCTGCTTATCAACTTATAAGTGTTTTTAGAACTTGATTTGATTAATGGGAATAAGAATAGGGATGAGGGTTTTTCACATCCAAATTAGACTATGTTTGAAGAAGACTTGTCAGTACAGTTCTTTCCTAGATAGTTGAGGAAGGAAAAAACCCAAGAGTTTCTTTCTCTACAACAAGGGTCTATAAGCATGAGGGGGTGTGGCCTCAAATTCACCCAGTTATCTCCAGTGATGGTTGTTGATATGAGGAACATGATGTATTTATTCGTTCATGGACTTGGTATCCTATCAAATAAGGATGTAAAAATAGCTATGCTAATTGAGAATATTTATATTTCCAAGCTTATGACCTATGTCCAATAGGTTTAGAAGGACAAGTTGAAGAATAGGGAGGAGTTTCATGGTTTGAAATTTAGGACATCAGCTAATGAGTTAAGTCTGCCAAGGTTAGAAAATGGGAATCTTTCTTTCTTTCAAAAGAGGTCAATTGATCTAGCACCACCTTCAACTAGTATGACTTCACCTAAGCACAAGTATGATCAGAATTATAAAATGCATGCTTCTGATTCTCAAAATAGTGTTGTAAAGGGATTTAAAATTTACCTACTTTAAAACTTATGGAAAGAATCATCTCAATGAGTTTTTATATGAGAGAAAAGTTTACTTTAGGTATGGCCAGGCAAGTTACAATCATAGGGATTTCCCTGTTGGTAGGTAGGAAAATGAGGGTAACAAAACCTGGGCTAATTTATCAATAGCTCTAGCAGGCCAAAATTTTCAAAAAGGCACCAGTTTAAGTGCAAGTAGTAGTTAAAACTGGTTTTATTCTTTGTCCTCCTATCAGGAGTAGAAGACTTCCCCTGATGTCATTACTAGTATGTTGAAAGTCTTCTCCCTGATATTTATGAATTATTAGATCTTGGAGCTACATTTTCCTTTATCACTCTTTATGTCACTGTAAATTTTGGAGTCAGTCTTGAAAAACTCCTAGACCCTTTCTATATTTACACTCTAGTTAGAGAAACTCTAGTAGCTAGAAATGTCTATCAAAATTTTCCTATTTCCATCCTACATAAGAACACCATAATTGATTTAATGGATTTAGATATGATAGACTTCGATGAAATTTAGGGTATGGAGTGTTTGTATTCATGTTACACTTTTGTTAATTATAGAACTAGAGTTGTTAAATTCTGATTTCCTATTGAACAAGTCTTAGAATGGAAGGGTAGTCTCGATGTACCTGATGGTTGCTTCATATCTTACCTCAAAGATAGCAAAATAATCTCTAATGGTTATATATACCACTTGGTGAGGGTTAAGAATTCTACTTTTGAAACCTTAACATTTTATTTAGTTCCTATAGTTAATGAATTCTAAGATGTCTTTTCTAGAGATCTTCCTAGAGATCCCCCAATAGGAAAATAGACTTTGGGATATATGTTCTTCCTAATTTGCTACCTATCTTTATTCTGCAATATAGAATGGCCCTAGTTAAGTTTAAAAAGTTAAAAAATAGTTGAAAGATCTTTTAGATAAGGGGTTTATGTAACGCCCCAGGAGTACACCCTAGATGCCACACGGTGTTTACGGTCCCGAGAGACCACAAGCTAACCCATGAGTTGGTATCTACTGTGAGCACTGAATAAACTGATAAACAACATATGTGGAATTTTAATTGAAAAGCCATAAGGTTTTAACAACTAAAAATAATATTGAATCATTGTTAAAAATGATTGGAAACATACTGGTAATACTGATAAAATGATTGTTAATTACAACTGAAAACTGAACAACAGTCTGTACTAGTCTGAAAGCCTCTAAACTGACTGATTGTGGAGTTGATGGGACAAGCCCCCAACTCACTCCTAAACCTATGGACCTATGATATAAGACATCATAGTGAAAGAAACGAGTATGTGATCAGTACTTTGAATGTACTGCTATGCTAAATAAGGTCAGGCTAATATACATGGGTTCATGTGCATGTAATTATAATTGGCTCAATAACATAAGGTGATTGTATGAGAGTACATGCAAATTTGAAAATATTAAACATGCAAGACCAAGAATATATCGTATATCTGAAATAATATGAAACTGTAGTACTGAGATCTGTAACTTAATAACTGATAACTATAAGCATGATCGTGTAGAACTGAACTGAGTTCTGTACTAAATACTGAATACTGAATACTGAATACTGAATACTGAATACTGAATACTGAATACTGAATACTGAATACTGAATACTGAATACTGAATACTGAATACTGAAACTGAGACTGTGAGTGGTATCATATAACCAACATTCCCCAATTATAGACTGATTTGGGATCCAACCTGTAACCCTAGTTAGAAGGGTGTTAGTACCATGCCACGAGTACTAACAAGATGAAGAGTCACCCTTATCTGGCAGATGCCCTAATGAGATATGTATTACCCTCATCTGGCAAGTAAACACTTTATCAACCCTCAACTGGTAGGTTGATATCTCAACCTACACTAGCTACATAGTTTTGGAACCTAGGGACTGCTGCTAAGGGTCACACCCTCTACTGACAGGTGAGCCCCCATCCCTGGGTTAGCTCGATGCTAAATCCTACTCCCAACTAAATTGACACTGATTATGGGACTGAGCTAAGCTTAACTGGACAAGTAACTGATCATGATGGTTAACTGACCGAGTATTACTGTTAATGATACAATTGGGACCCTTTTAAAACTACTGAAAACTAAGTAAATAACTAAATTTCGGGCATCACAACCCCCAAGACTTGATTTCATTGACAATAGGACCATACCACAACTTTAAACGCATAACAATAAAACACAATGCAAAATTCATTCACTTATACATTTTGTCAAACACTTGGGAGGCATAATCTTGTACATGGAAATGAACAACATATTAATGTATCATAACTTCAACAATCAATTTATAAATCAAGGGTTTGATATTATATCTACCTCAACCAACATACCGTTATGTTTACTTTACATGAAACTTCCATTTTCTTACCTTGAAATTCAAACAACAACACATATATGGACAAAAATTCAATATAAATCATGTGAAACTTATAACTTGAATTTAAAAGTGGTTCTTGGACTCAAAGGGTGGAAGGGACCCAAGGATGAACATCTAACATACCTTGATTATTGAATTCGTGTTAGTTTATTGGGGATTTTCTTGAAACTTGGACTTGAACTTGATGAAGCTAGGGTTTTGCTCTTAAGAGAATTTGTGAAGAATGAATGATTTTTTCCCTTTCCAACGCTTAATTTCATGTTTTTGACTGATTTAACAAAGGGGAAATGACCCAACTATCTCTCTATACTCAAGATTAATTGAGCAAAATATACCCAGCAACACTGCAAACGACGTGTTGCGTTGATGGTCTTTACGTAATTGTCGATACGCTGCTTCGATGGTGAAGACAGTTGACTATTTTGGTCATCCAAACATGTCTCAAATAATTTCTAAAAATTCCAAAACTCACCTGATATGACCTATTGATAACCCTGATTATGAATCAATTTAAAAATTGACAATCTAAGGACGAGAATATCAAAAATGAAACCATTGAAATTTCGAGGCAAAAAATGAGACTAAGTCTTAACACACTGCTAAATTTTCCTAGTCTTGGACCCCTTCAGTATGAAATATAAGACTGAAATAAGTTAAGATTCCTATGGGATCTTACAATATCTTCCCCTTAGAAAGATCCTTCCTTAAATGAGGCTGACTAAATAGAGAGGCACTGAGGAGCTGAGGTTACGTGCTGAAAATACATGATTGAAATGTGACTACATGACTGAGTCTGACACATGGTGACTGGCCAAACTGATTTGTGAATGCATGAATGACATGAGAATGATATGCAGATGAAACTGAGTATGAAAAAGAGAGATTCTAAGGAAAATTGTTACCTTAAGTTAAGAATACTGAAGAATCTGAGATCATTTACTGAACGTGAATGAATGGGAACATGAGATCATGACTGAGTCTGAAACATGATACATGAACTGGATATCATGAACTGAACTGATTTCTTGAACACATGTAGTGACATGAGAATGGTTATAAGTCTGAGATGGGAATGAGAGAGTCAACTTATAAGTAACCATTACCTCTGGATGGATCTGGTTTCGTGAAGAAAAGATGAGAGATTTAGTACATAAAAAGCTTGGGAGTATTACATCTCCCCCTTGGGATAGTTCGTCCCCCGAAGGATACTGACTTGGCTGAAATACTAGGAAAACTAAGATAATGTAGGAACGCTTATGAACTGAACCATGACCGAATATCTGGATTCTGAAATATGATGCATGAACTGAACTGGATTCACAATTTACATGAATGCAAACAAACTATTTCTTGGAATGTCCATATTCATGGAAATTCCGATAGTATGACCAGATTAAAAGATAGAAAACTATAGGAACTTGTCTGTCTGCTGCTAAACTAAATTATTGGATTTACGGACTAACTCATACTGGAAACTTATACTCAACTGGAGCATTTCCTCAACGCTCTTTCTAAGAAGTTCTAATAATATTAGAGAGCTAAGAATATTGTGCATGATCAGAATAATACATTTGTATAAGGAATACCATCATGGCTACAATTCTGTAACATGGAACATAGGCCTACAAAACTCAATCTAGGATTGAATTGCTATGCCTTAGACAATGCAACTGTTAATTTCAAGCTTAGACATACACCTAGAGTACTCCATCAACTATGCCTTCCACCTTAATACTGCACTTCACCTGAGACTACTGAAAATATTCACATGGGTACTAATAACTCTACCTACTAAAGTCTGAGCTAGACTGAATTCTCCCACTATGCTCAAGCCTACTCAAATCTACAAAATGCACATATAAGTCTATAATACTAGTCTGAGTCATGTATTCAATACACTCTGCATTTCATAACATCCCATCTCCTAAATAATCCTAATTTCCCCTTCAATAACTAAGTACAACCTCTTACTAGCCATTCACTAACGTGTAATGCATTTATCCACTTACACACAAACATGACATTCAAGCCTATCTTCATAACTATAGCCTCGTGTAAAACAAGCATGCAACAATCTTTCTTTAACATGAAATATTTGCTTTCTCCTATCTAAGAAATTGCTCATCACTATATAATTTCATAAGGAGAGGTAACTGAAAGGTTAAAACATAAGGACCTAAAGCATGAATGAACACTATACATAACTTGACACTTTACTAGGACCTGAGTAATAGAATATCAACATCATGGATTCATCAACAGATCTAAACTGAGGGTATACGTGACATAATCTAAATTTCGTTGATCATTGGGAATGTAGCATGAGTCATGGAAACTGAGCATACTGTAAAACATAAATACCTGAGTCATGAGTTGTATGAACTGAGTTTGGAGTTTATTAATTAATGGAACATGATTTGTACTGCTGAGAAAACTGGAACTCTTTATACTAGGAACTGTGAGAGTATATGATTTTCTATAAGGTGAACGAATATGAGCTATGATCATAGAGCTGACATGTAAGGCATGAGTAGATATCGTGATGACTGAAAAATCTTGCATTGGGATAAGAATGGGTTGGGCATCCTCCTCCCCTATTGTTATTCTATAACATACTAGTATCACTACTGGGATCTGAGAGCCTAACTTGGTTACTTGCTCTATTATCTCCCCTTAGCTTAAAACCATCATTCTAAGTCTAGGAACCATAGATTCAACATATCTAAACTGAACTGCTACCACCTTACTCTAGAATCTGGGGGATAATAATACACATAAATTGATAAATTCACCTTGAAAGACTACACCAGATAATGTAAAACTTGTTACTAATACTTTCTTCTAAGATACAACTCTTAGCTTTCTATGGTCCCAAGAATCCTCATATAACAACCTTAACACTGACTAACTTAGAATTCTCAATTTTTCTTTCGTAATACCCCGCATGTTTCTAAGCTAGGAAGTGAATAAGTTTTCCTACGTATGAAACCTCCTATCCTGTGAGTAGCATTTTAGTGCATGACTTAAAATGAATATCCTATATATAGGATAGCTTTAGATGTCTTAAGCATGCTCATATTAGTCGCTTAGAGTGATGCAAGCTAAGAGTTTTTGAATCCATCAAGTCTTAGTGTTTGATTTTGCAAGGGTCATCTTTGAACAATAATAACGTGATTTATATGTGATATTTTGGCATATTTAGACACACCAAATTGTAGATAATCAAATTATCTTTCAAACGATACCAATTTCATCAAAATCCAACACTCGAGCAAGGAGTTATGGCCTTTCAAAGTAGAATGTGTCGCCTAACCAATCGCACATGGACACTGGAAAGCATAGGCGATATCATATGCGGCGCCTATGTAAAGCATAGGTGATATCATATGCGGAGCCTATGTAAATATAGGCGATATCATATGCGGAGCCTATATATGATTTCAGGCACAAAAACACTTAGTTTTTAAGTTATTTCGAGGGTAGTTAAGTCTTTTAACACTCCTTACATATCCCTAAACCTAACCTCATGAAATTTATAGCTTCTAAACACATTACAACCCTATTAACATCTCAAATCTCATTATCCAAGAGCACCATAGGAAAAAACCAACTAGGGTTGCACAATCAAGCTTGAAGATCAAATTTCAAGGAAATTCCTCCGTCAATCATCAAGAACCTCCCTTCCAAGGTATGCGCAGTGTTCATCCATGGATTCCTTTCATCCGTGGAGTTCAAGAATCAATATTTAAAATATAAAAGCATGGTTGGTTGTGGTGATATGATCATACCCATGTTGATGCTTGTTTGTTTTGCTATATAATAGTATCGTGACTGTACATCTCATGAAAGTTATGTTGTTAGTTTAAAAACATGATCTTTAGGTGGATTGATAGAATGCAAGTATGAAATCCACCTATGCCTTAAAGAATGCATGCCATGTGTTCGATAAAATGCCTAGTATGTTAGAACTTCATATTTACATGATTTCATGATATCTAAATAACAAGTTCATGTTAGCCATACACTCCAATATGAATTTCCATGCAAATTTTGTTTTGTTATTGTTGTGGTATAAAGCATGTATGATAATGGAGATATAAATTACGTACACAAAATATATCCATGCTCTTCCTATCATGTTTGAAATGCTGAATAAATACATGAAGTATACTCTCCCTTGCTTATGATATTGTGAATTGTGGACTCAAATCTTGTGATCAAGTCATGTCATGTGTGTCAGTTTCCTCCTATCGAGTCCTGGGGGTATTCATACCCAAAAACTATAGCTTTGTGCCTAGATCCATGTCATGTTTCACGATATCCGAACTCAAGCTATGATTCCATAGACTTTAGTCAGTCATGTGACTCAAGAAAACCTCATGATCTCAGTCAGTTGTCAGATATCAGTAATATTCCGCCAATCAATGAAATTCAGAAAGGTTAAGTTATGTATAGTCAGTTATTCATGTCCAACCCCTCCCGATGGGAGTAGAGGTTAGCACCGAGTGAACCCAAGGATGGGAACTCACACGTCAGTTCAGGGTGTGATTCTTAGAAGCAGTCCTTGTGTTCCAGAATTACATAGCCAGCATAGGTTGAGACATCTTAACCTGTCAGATTAGGGTTGATGAGGTGGTTTAACCTGTCAGTTTAGGGTTCCCACTGTTCTCATTGAGTACCTGCCAGATAAGGGTCACTCACAAGCTGTCCTTACCCGTGGCACGGTATTGACACCCCTCCAGTCGGGCAGAGATTGGACCCCAGCTTAGACATAACGACATACGTAGGCCATGTCATTTAAACACTACCTCCCACAATTTCAGTATCCATCTCAGTAAAAGAACTCAGGGCGTTCTTCAGATTTTAGTATATATAAGACTGTCAGATACAGTCGCTATGTTCTTTAGATTTTAGTATATACAGGACTGTCAGATACAGTCGTCCATGTTATCAGCTTGCAGTATCAGTCATGAAAGTTATCAGTAAACCATGTATTATCTTACAGGTCTTTCTATCACGTATTCACGGTCCCAGTTTCTATATATGCATGTTTGCACTCCCACGTTCATATTAGTCAGTCAGTGTTGTTCATGCATGAAACCCTTTATGTTCATCCTACCTTCCTCGTATACACAGTACTCCAGTTGTACTGACGTATTTGCGCTATGGTGCTTTCTTTTCATGTTACACCATAGGTTCCAAGACACGAGCTCCATCCCAGCAGTAGCGGTAGCATTCCAGTCGCAGAGACACAGTGAGTCCTCATTGATTCGAGGACAATATGATTTGATATATTTATTTATTTCTTCAGTTTAGTTTTACAGAGTTAGTTAGAGACATGTTCCTTCAACTCCTTATTCAGATAGTTTAGAGGCTTTTAGATTTATGTTCAGATTTATGTTCAGACTTAGCTTTCAGATTGAGTTGTTTTGGGTATTTTCACCCATATAGACGTTATGATTTTCAGACATGGTTATTTAGTTGAACCTTATGTCCTTACAGTTTTATGTATTCTGCATTATTATGTCATGATTTGCAGTATACAGGTACAGATATCAGTCATGGGTTAGCTTGTGGTCCCTCGAGGTCATGAGCACCGTGTAGCATTCCGGTCCAGCAAATCGAGGCGTTACAAACTTGGTATCAGAGCCTAAGGTTCAATAGAATCCTAGGAAGTCTGAAAGTTGCATCTAGTAGAGTCTTGTACATAGGTGTGTTGAGCGCCACATTTATGTATAGGAGTCTATAAGATGTTTTAGGAATAGTCCCCTTTCTTCAGTATTCATGTCATGCTAGTGAGCATAATCATAAGTTAAACTCTCAGTCAAATACATTCTTCTCTTATGTCAGACAATGGCCCCAAAGAGAAGAAACCAGCCAGCTCATCAGCCCGAAGATCCTTTGGGAGAACATATTTCCCATGTGGAGTTTTGAGCCACATTTACCACACTTGCTCAGTCCGTGGCTGCACAGAATGAATGGCCACTAGTCATTTCAGCCAATCTAGTGGCCAATCTCATAGCAGTTAGGGTTCGAAACTTCACACGGATGAACCTCCATCTTTCCATAGGTCTAAGTCTGATGAAGAACCTCAGGAGTTCATTGACCAAGTCCAAAAGGTCATTGATGTCATGGGTGTTACTTCTATTGAGAGTGCTGAGTTAGCCACCTACCAGTTATAGTATGTTGCTCATAATTGGTACAAACAGTGGAAGTCTGAGAGGTTAGATGATGCAGGTCCTATTGAGTGGGAGGAATTTGTCACGGCTTTCTTAGACAGACTCTTTCCCCAAGAGCTGAGGGAAGCCAAAGTTCTTGACTTCATCAACCTCAGGTAGGGGAATATGATAGTTAGGGAGTATTCTCTTAGATTTACTCAGCTAGCTAGGTATGCTCCTCATGTGGTTGCATACAATAGGGCTAAGATGAGCAAGTTCGTGTTAGGGGTCAACGATAGCGTGGTAAATGAGTTTAGGTCTGCGATGCTGATCGGTGATATGACCTTAGCCAGACTCATGACCCATGCCCAAAAAATAGAAGAGCAAAAGGTTAAGACTAGGGAGAGGCAGAACAAGAGAGCAAGGTCAGGTAACTTCAACTTTGCTCACCGAAAGTTAGATAGAGGAAACCGTTCATAGTTTCGCTCCAAGTCAGTCATTCCAGCCCCTTCCTCTGACAGCGCTCCAGTGCCGAAGTTCAGAGACGGCAACAAAGACAAAGCACCATGCTCTAAATCTCAGGATAATGTTAGCAGTGCCTGAACGAATCCCCTTTGTCAGACTTGTGGTAAGAACCACAAGGGCATTTGTAAAGCCGGTAGTGATGTCTGTTATGGTTGTGGCAAGCCAAGCCACAGGATTAGGGAGTGTCCGCAGTCAAGTCTTCAGGGTCAGCAAAATCATTCTACAGCTCAGTCCGATTGCCTAAACCAGCAGAGTGCCATTTCCAGTGCTACCAGTGGGCAACTCCCAAATAGACTCTATGTTTTTCAATCCCGATAGGATCAGGAAAATTCTCCTGATGTCGTTACTGGTACGTTATAGATTTTCCATGTTCATGTTTATGCTTTGCTAGACCCAGGTGCATCCTTGTCTTTTGTTACTCCATACATAGCAGGCGATTTCAGAATCAGTCCCAAAATTCTAGCAGAGCCCTTTTCAGTCTCTACCCCAGTGGGTAAAACCATCATAACCCAGCGGGTATACAGGAACTACCCAATTATGATATCTCAGAAATCCACATTAGCAGATTTAGTTGAGTTAGAGATGACTGATTTTCATGTCATTCTCGACATGGATTGGCTTCATTCCTGCTATGCCACAGTCGACTGCAAAAAAAAGATAGTTCAGTTTCAGTTCCCGAATGAGCCCGTCCTAGAGTGGAAGGGTTGCATTTCAGCGTTTAGGGGTCAACTTATTTCCTACCTTAGGGCAAGGAAAGTGATTTCTAAGGGGTGTGTGTATCATCTCGTTCATGTTAAAGATTCCAGTTCTGAACCTCCCAGTCTCGAAATAGTCCCTGTTGTTAATGAATACTCAGATGTCTTTCCCAAAGATCTTCCAGGCATTCCTCCCGAAAGGGAAATAGACTTCGGCATAGACCTTCTTTCGGATACTCAACCTATTTCTATTCCTCCATACAGAATGGCACCAGCAAAACTCAAGGAACTAAAAGATTAGTTGAAAGATCTCTTAGATAAGGGATTCATCATACCAGCATTTCCCCATGGGGTGCGCCAGTATTATTCGTGCGCAAGAAAGACTGTTCTCTCAGGATGTGTATTGATTACCGTCAACTCAACAAGGTCATGGTCAGGAATAGATATCCTCTTCCCAGGATTGATGATCTATTTGATCAACTTCAGGGTGCTAGTTACTTCTCCAAGATAAACCTCAAATCAGGCTATCATCAGCTCAGAGTTAGAGAATGTGACATTCTGAAGACAGCTTTTCGTACTCGGTATGGTCACTTCAAATTTTTAGTTATGTCATTTGGTCTTACCAATGCCCCTGCAGCTTTCATGGCTTTGATGAACCGTGTGTTCAACCAGTACTTGGACATGTTTGTCATAGTCTTTATAGATGATATTCTGGTCTATTCTCACACAGAGAGTGATCATGCAGACCATCTCAGGATTGTTCTTCAGATTCTCTGGGATCACCAGTTATTCGCTAAGTTCAGCAAGTGCAAATTTTGGCTAAGATCAGTATCATTCCTTAGCCATATTGTTTTCGGTGGTGGCATTAGAGTAGATCCTCATAAAACTGATGCAGTAAGAAACTGGCTCAGACCCATATCTCCATCAGATATCAGGAGTTTCTTGGGTTTGGATGTCTATTACAGATGGTTTATCGAGGGATTTTTTTCTATTGCATCTCCCATGTCCAGATTGACTCATAAGAAGATTAAGTTTTAGTGGTCAGATTTATGCGAGAAGAGCTTTCAAGAGTTGAAGACTCGACTCATGTCAGCTCCAGTTCTAGATCTTCCAGATGGTTTAGATGGTTTTGTAGTCTATTGTGATACATCCAGAGTGGGTTTAGGTTGTGTCCTCATATAGCATGGTAAGGTCATAGCCTACGCCTCCAGACAGTTAAAGCCACATGAGAAGAATTATCCTACTCATGATCTTGAGTTAGCAGCGGTAGTTTTTGCCTTGAAGATTTGGAGGCATTAACTCTATGGAGTTCATGTAGATATCTTCACAGACCATAAAAGCCTCCAGTATGTCTTTTCCCAGAAAGATCTCAATCTTCGTCAGAGAAGGTAGTTAGAGATCTTGAAAGATTACGACATGAGTGTTCTTTATCATCTGGGAAGGACAATGTTGTGGCCAACGCTCTCAGTAGACTCTCCACGGGTAGTATTTCTCACGTTGAGGGTAGCAAGAAAAACATGGAATAGGAGATCCATCTGCTTGACAGACTAGGCGTTCGCTTAGTCAATTCTTCAAAGGGTGGTGTATGTGTTCACAGTAGTTCAGAGTCATCTCTAGTTTCCGAGGTGAAAGAAAAGCAAGACAGGGATCTTAGCCTTGTCAAGCTCAAAGAGTCAGTTCAGGATCAGAAAGTCAAGGTTTTCTCCCAAGAGGGAGATGGTGTTCTTTGTTGTTAGGGTCATCTATGTTTTCTAGGTGTAGATGAATTGAGGCAGCGAATTCTTATAGAAGTGCATGGTGAGTGATACTATATTCACCCAGGGGATACTAAGATATATCGTGACATGCGGGAGATCTATTGGTGGAGTGGGATGAAGAGAGATATTACAGAGTTTGTGGCTAAGTGCTCTACATGTCAGCAGGTTAAGATAGAGCATCAGAAACGTAGTGGTTCCATGCAAGAGTTCACCATTCCTACTTGGAAGTGGGAAGAAGTAAACATGGACTTCGTGACGGGTTTGCCTAGAACTCGTCATCAGCATGATTCAGTCTGGGTCATTATAGATAGAATGACTAAGTCAGCTTATTTCCTTCCTGTTCGTACTTCTTATTCCACCGAGGATTATGCTAAACTCTATATCAGGGAGTTAGTTAGGTTACACGGTGTTCCACTATCTATCATCTCAGACAGAGGTACCCAGTTTACCTCTCACTTTTGGAAAGCATTCCAAAAGGGTCTCGGTACCCAAGTCCATCTCAGCACAGCATTTCATCCTCAGACAGATGGTCAAGCAGAGAGAACCATTCAGACTCTTGAAGATATGCTAAGGGAGTGTGCAATTGAATTCAAGGAAAGTTGGGATGACCACTTGCCTTTGATTGAGTTTGCATACAATAATAGCTATTATTTTAGTATTCAGATGGCTCTATTCGAAGCTATCTATAGTAGGAGATGTAGATCACCAATTAGTTGGTTCAAAGTTAGTGAGGCCTCAGTCATAGGTCCTGACTTAGTATTCAACACCTTAGAGAAAGTTCAGTTGATCAGAAAGAGACTCCGGGCTTCTCAGAGCTGACAGAAGTCCTATGCAGATGTTCGTAGAAAGGATCTCGAGTTCGAGGTCAATGACTATGTCTATCTTAAGATCTCTCCCATGAAAGGAGTGAAGAGGTTTGGCAAAAAAGGAAAACTCAGTCCCCGATATGTCGGTCCCTTCAGAATTCTCTGTCGCTTCGGCAAGGTAGCTTATGAGCTTGAGTTTCCTTCAGATCTAGCCTCAGTCCACCCAGTCTTCTATGTCTCTTTGCTAAAGAAGTGCATAGGTGACCCAGCAGTTGTTGTCCCTATTCAGAGTATCGACATTCAGAAAAGCCTCTCTTATGAAGAGATTCCAGTCGAAATCTTAGATTATCAGACTCGTAGATTGAGGAACAAAAAAGTCCCTCTAGTCAAGGTTCTTTGGAAAAATCAGTCTCATGAGGGAGCTACTTGGGAAGCAGAAGCAGATATGCATACCACGTATCCTCACCTCTTCCCCGCCAATTCAGATGAAGCTCAAGTTAACAGTTCTCCTTATGCTTATTCAGTTTCATGTTCATATTTCCAGTATAAATTTGGTACTTATTAATCATTGCATACTCAGTCATGCATTCATCTATCAGTTGTCTGTGCATCAAATATGCACGAGTTCAGTATGTTTAGCATGTCAGTCATGAGATCAAGTTTCAGTTCTTCGTGTTCAATTTAGGTTTTGTTGTCTTGTATCCCCTCTCAGTAAATTCTCATTCGAGGATGAATATTCCCATGGGAGAGATATTGTAATACCCCGCATGTTTCTAAGCTAGGAAGTGAATAAGTTTTCCTACGTATGAAACCTCCTATCCTGTGAGTAGAATTTTAGTGCATGACTTACAATGAATATCCTAGCGATAGGATAGCTTGCGATGTCTTAAGCATGCTTATATGAGTCGCTTAGAGTGATGCAAGCTAAGAACTTTTGAATCCATCAAGTCTTAGTGTTTGATTTTGCAAGGGTCATCTTTGAACAATAATAACGTGATTTATATGTGATATTTTGGCATATTTATACCCATCAAATTGTAGAAAATTTAATTAGCTTTCCAACGATACAAATTTCATCAAAATCTGACACCCGAGCAAGGAGTTATGGCCTTTCAAAGTAGAATGTGTCGCCTAACCAATAGCAGATGGCCACTGGAAAGCATAGGCGATATCATATACGGCACCTATGTAAAGCATAGGAAATATCATATGCGGTGCCTATGTAAATATAGGCGATGTCATATGCGGTACCTATGTAAATATAGGCGATATCATATGCGGAGCCTATGTATGATTTCAGCCACGAAAACACATAGTTTTGGAGTTATTTCGAGGGTAGTTAAGTCTTTTAACACTCCTTACATGTCCCTAAACCTAACCTCACGAAATTTATAGCTTCTAAACACATTAAAACCCTATTAACATCTCAAAACTCATTATCCAAGAGCACCATAGGAGAAAAACAACCAGGGTTGTACAATCAAGCTTGAAGATCAAATTTCAAGAAAATTCCTCCGTCAATCATCAAGAACCTCCCTTCCAAGGTATGCGTAGTGTTCATCCATGGATTCCTTTCGTCCGTGAAGTTCAAGAATCAATATTTAAAATACAAAAGCTTGGTTAGTTGTGGTGATATGATCATACCCATGTTGATGCTTGTTTGTTTTGCTATATAATAGTATCGTGACTGTACATCTCATGAAAGTTATGTTGTTAATTGAAAAACATGATCCTTATGTGGATTGATAGAATGCAAGTATGAAATCCACCTATGCCTTAAAGAATGCATGCAAGGTGTTCGATAAAATGCCTAGTATGTTAGAACTTCATATTTACATGATTTCATGATATCTAAATAACAAGTTCATGTTAGCCATACACTCCAATATGAATTTCCATGAAAATTACGTATTGTTATTGTTGTGGTATAAAGCATGTATGATAATGGAGATATAAATTACGTACACAAAAAATATCCATGCTCTTCCTATCATGTTTGAAATGTTGAATAAATACATGAATTATACTATCCCCTGCTTATGATATTGTGAATTGTGGACTCAAATCTTGTGATCAAGTCATGTCATGTGTGTCAGTTTCCTCCTATCGAGTCCTGGGGGTATTCATACCCGAAAACTATAGTTGTGTGCCTAGAGCCATGTCATGTTTCACGATATCCGAACTCAAGCTATGATTCCATAGACTTCAGTCAGTCATGTGACTCAGGAAAACCTCATGATCTCAGTCAGTTGTCAGATATCAGTAACATTCCTCCAGTGCATGGAATTCAGTAAGGTTAAGTCATGTATAGTCAGTTATTCATGTCCAGTCCCTCCAGATGGGTGTAGAGGTTAGCACCGAGTGAACCCAAGGATGGGAACTCACTCTCCAGTTCAGGGTGTGATTCTTAGAAGTAGTCCTTGTGTTCCAGAACTACGTAGCCAATGTAGGTTGAGACATCTTAACCTGTAAGATTAGGGTTGATGAGGTGGTTTAACCTGTCAGTTTAGGATTCCCACCGTTCTCATTGAGTACCTTCCAGATAAGGTTCACTCATAAGTTGTCCTTACCCATGGCATGGTATTGACACCCCTCCAGTCGGGGCAGAGATTTGACCCCATCTTAGCCATAATGGCATACAGGAGGCATGTCGGTGAAACACTACCTCCCACAGTTTCAGTATCCATCTCAGTAAAAGAACTCAGGGTGTTCTTCAGATTTTAGTATATACAGGACTGTCAGATACAGTCGCTATGTTATTTAGATTTTAGTATATACAGGACTGTCAGATACAGTCGTCCATGTTATCAGCTTGCAGTATCAGTTATGAAAGTTATCAGTAAACCATGTATTAGCTTACAGGTCTTTCTATCACGTATTCACGGTCCCAGTTTCTATATATGCATGTTTGCACTCCCACGTTCATATTAGTCAATCAGTGTTGTTCATGCATGAAACCCTTTATGTTCAGCCTACCTTCTTCCTATACTCAGTACTCCAGTTGTACTGACGTATTTTCGCTATGGTGCTTTCTTTTCATGTTACACCATAGGTTCCGAGACACGAGCTCCAGCCCAGCAATAGCAGTAGCATTCCAGTCAAAGAGCACAGTGAGTCATCATTTATTCGAGGACAATATGATTTTATACATGTATTTATTTCTTCAGTTCAGTTTTATGGAGTTAGTTGGTGACATGTTCCTTCAACTCCTTATTCATATAGTTTAGAGGCTTTCAGATTTATGTTCAGAATTACGTTCAGACTTAGCTTTCAGATTGAGTTGTTTTGGGTATTTTCACCCACATGGACGTTATGATGTTCAGACATGGTTTTATTTAGTTGAACCTTATGGACTTATAGTTTTACGTATTCCACATTATTATGTCATGATTTGCAGTATACAGGTACAGATATCAGTCATGGGTTAGCTTGTTGTCCCTCGGGGTTATGAGCACCGTGTAGCATTCCGATCCAGCAAATTAGGGCGTTACATCTTTCTACTAGCCCTATCTTCAAATATTCAAACTTAGATTCTATCACTTAACATGGATATCCCTAAATTTTTAATAACCACACTACTTTTATCATAGCCTACAAATATCACATCCCATACATATGTTTTGAATCAACAAACTTAAATTCTCTCATGCACTGCTTCAAGCCTACTGATTCACCTTTCATACAACTAGCCCCATGAAATATAACCTGCTCAAATTTAGATAACACTATCCCAACTTAACTATTGTTGGTAAGATTTTGGTTTTATGCTTCTAATTCTAGGTCACATGTTGTCATAGAATTCTGAGAAGGGATCTAAAAGAACATCTGACTTTGGCTTAATGCATGATTTTCATGAATCATGAATAAAATATTTTATACTTAGGAACATAATGGAACTGATGGGATATTTTTGAGCTTGTGTGCAATCTTACAACTATCTACGGGGACTTTCTAAGAAAGCTTTATTTGTAGGACTTTGAGCTTCACTGCCTCTGTAACCTTGAAAGTAAGGTAGAGGTTACATGAGTGGATCATGATGAGAATCTATATAAGTTTCTTAGAGAACCTTTCTATAGCATGATCTGAGATGTAAAAGAAGAGAAATTTTTCCTAATACGTCTTATAGCCTCTTGTCTATAAGTGTGGTGTGTTTCACACCCATACAAAAGACTCTACTTAACGCGACTTTCAGACTCCCTAGGACACTTTAAAACCTTAGGCTCTGATACTAAGTTTGTAATGCCTCAGGAGTACACCTTGGATTCCATATGGTGCTTACGGTCCCAAGAGACCACAAGCTAACCCGTAAGTTGGTATCTGCTGTGAGCACTAAATAAAACTGATAAACAATATGTATAGAATTTCAACTGAAATGCCATAAGGATTTAACAACTGAACACAATACTAAATCATGGTTTAAAATATCTGGAAACATAATGGCAATACTGACAAATGACTGATAATCATAACTGAAAACTTACCAACTATCTATACTAGTCTGAAAGCCTCTAAACTGACTGACAGTAGAGTTGATGGGACAAGCCCCCAACTAACTAAATAACTGAACTATTGACATAAATGAATATAAGATAACTCATCCTCGAAGGATGAGGACTCACCCCTGCTACTGATGCTAATACACAAAAATATCTAAGTGCGGTCGGGAATCCGAGCATCTGGACCTATGATATAAGACATTATAGTGCAAGAAATGAGTATGTAATCAGTACTTTGAGTGTACTTCCATGATAAATAAGGTCAAGATAATTGCATGGGTTTATGTGTATGTAATGATAACTGACTGAATAATATAAGGTAACTGTATGAGAGTACATGCAAAACTAAAAATACTTAACATGTAAGACCAAGCGTATATTGTATATCTAAAATAGTCTGAAATTGTAGTATTGAGATATGTAACTGAATAACTGATAATTGTATGTTTAGATTAAAACTGAAGTACTAAATTTTAGATACCTAAATAATTGATAACTGTAAGTCATGATCGTGTAGAACTGAACTGAGTTCTGTACTAAATACTGAATATTGAATATTGAAACTAAGACTGTGGAAGGTATCATCAAACCGACAAACCCCAATTATAGAATGATTTGGAGAACAACCTGTAACCTCATTTGGAAGGGTGTTAGTATTGTGCCATACTTACTAACAAGATAAAGAGTCACCCTCATCTGCAAGGTTTCTTAATGAGATGTATTACCCTCATATCATAGGTAAACACTTTATCAACCCTCAACTGGCAGGTTGCTATCTCAACCTACACTGGCTATGTAGTTTTGAAACTTAGGGACTGCTAGTAAGGGTCACACCTTCTACTAACAGGTGATCCCCCATACCTGGGTTTTCTCGGTGCTAAATTCTACTCCCAACTAAACTGACACTGATTATGGGACTGAGCTAAGCTTAACTGGACAAGTAACTGATCATGATGGTTAACTGACCAAGTATTACTGCTAATTATATAACTTGGACCCTTTTGAAATTACTAAAAACTGCATAAATAGCTAAATTTTGGGTATCACAACCCCCAGGACTCGATTTCATTAACAATAGGACCATACCACAACTTTAAACGCATAACAATAGAACACAAAGCAAAATTTATTCACTTATACATTTTGTCAAACACTTGGGAGGCATAATCTTATACATAGGAATGAACAACATATTAATGTATCATAACTTTAATAATCAATTCATAAATCAAGGGTTTGACATGAGATGTGCATCAACCAGCATACCCGTTTGTTTATTTTACATGAAACTTCATTTTCTTAACTTGAAACTCAAACAACAACACATACATAGACAAAAATTCAATATAAATCATGTGAAACTCATAACTTGAATTTAAAAGTATTTTCTGGACTCCAAGGGTTAAAGGGACCCAAGGATGAACATTTAACACACCTTGATTGTTGAATTCGTGTGAGATTGTTGGGGATTTTCTTGAAACTTAGAATTGAACTTGATAAAGCTAGGGTTTAGCTCTTGAGAGAATTTATGAATAATGAATGTGTTTTACCCTTTCCAATTTTGAATTTCATGTTTTTGACTGATTTAACATGGGGGAAATGACCCAACCCTTTAAACTTGGGATTAATTACACAAAATATGCCCAATGATGCTGCAGATGATGCATCATATCGATGGTGTTGATGCAATTACCGATGTGCCACATTGATGGTGACAATGCGATGGCCAATGCGACACATCCTGATCACGTTGGCTTACTATTTTTGTCATCCAAACATGTCTCAAACGATGTGTGAAAATTCCAAAGCTCACCCGAGATGACCTATAGATAACCCTGATCATGAATTTATTTAAAAATTAAAAATATAAGGCTGGGAAGATCGTAAATGAGAGTATTGAAATATCGAGGCCAAAAATGATACTAAGTCTTAACACTTTGCTAAATTTTCCTAGTCTTGGACCCCTTTAGTATGCAATATAAGACTGAAATGAGTAAATATTCCTATGGGATCTTACAGTTTATCAGGCCTAAGGTTTTCTTGTGGGGTTCTCTAGTCCTCTTTTGTGTGTAAGAATGATGGCTCCCTTGGAATCTGCATTGATTACGATAATTAAATACGGTCGTAATTAAAAATAAGGATCTAATTCCTTAGATTTATGACTTGTTAGACTAATTTCAAGGTTCCACTTATTTCTCTAATATTGACCCATGGTTGATTTACTACTAGTTGAAAGTTAGAGAATGTGATATCCCAAAAAAATCTTTTCAAAATCGGTACAATCACTATGAGTTTCTTGTTATACCTTTTGGACTAACCAATGTCTCTACAATTTTTATAGACCTTATGGATAGGGTGTTTAAATAGTATCTTAATATATTAATCATAGTTTATATAGATGACATCCTGATTTAATCACCATAGTGAGGATAACCATGCTAACTATCTTAGTATTGTTCTTTGGACTCTTAGAGATTGATAGTTATATGTGAAGTTTTCTAAATGTGAATTCTAGTTGAGGTCAGTTAATTTTCTTGGTCATATTATTTATTATGAGATAATACAAGTTGATTCTTACAAGATTCAGGCAGTCAAAAGTTGGCCTAGACTAATAACTCCATCAAATATTAGGAGTATCTTATGTTTAGCATACTATTATAGTATATTCATAGAGGAGTTCTCATCTATTTTAGTCTTGTTGACTAGGCTAAATTAGGAGGTGAAATTTAAGTGGTTCAAAAATTATGAGAAGTTCTTTGAAGAGTTGAAGGCTTGACTTACTTTTTCTCCAGATTTGAACCTGCTAGAGGGTGCAAATTATTTTGTAGTGTATAGTGATGCATCTAGATTTTGCCTTGGTTATGTGTTAATGTAGAATTATAAGGTGATTGTATACGTTTATAGACAGTTGAAGGTTTATAAGAAGAGTTATCCAGCTTATGATCTTGAGTTAGTGGCTCTAGTTTTTACTTTAAATATTTGTCGTCATTATCCCTATGGTGTATATGTAGATGTGTTTACAGATCATGAGAGACTAAAGTATGTCTTCTCCTAAAGAGAGTTGAATATTTGGAAAATAAGATTTCTTGAACTCCTCATAGACTATGATATGAGTGTGTTATAGAATCTAGGTAAACTTAATATAGTTGTTGATACTCTTCGCATATTGTCTATGGGGAGTGTTTCCCATGTGAAGGAAAATAAGAAAGAACTTGTAACAAAAATACATATACTAACAAGAATGGGAGTCTGTCTCATGAAATTTGATGAGGGTAGTGTTATAGTGTAAAATGTTTTTGAGTCTAAGTTGGTGATTGAGGTAAAAGAAAAAAAGATAGTAACCCCATATTGCTTCAGTTAAAGGATGCGGTCTGTAAGCAAAACGTGAAAGTCTTCACTTGTAGGGAAGGTGGCATTCTTGGTACCAAGGTAGGTGTGTGTACCCAATGTAGATGGGTTGAGAGCAAGTATTCTATCAGAATATCACAGTTCTAGATATTAAATTGAACTAGGTACCACAAAGATGTATCAAGACTTGATAGAGGTCTTTTGGTTGAGTGGTATAAAAAAGGACATCACAGACTTTGTAATAAAATGTCCTAATTATCAATAAGTGAAGATAGAACATCATACACCTGTGGATTATCCCAAGATATTAGTGTTCCTACATGGAAGTGGAAAATGATAAATATAGATTTCATTACAGGATTACCTCACAAGTGTTGCCAGCATGATTCTTTTTCGGTGATAGTTGACAAGATGACCAAATCTGCTCAACTATTGCTTGTCAAAACTGTAGATTTGGTAGAGAATTATGCTAATTTATATATTCATGAGTTATTTTAAATTCATGGAGCTCCTTTGTCTATTATCTCAGATAGGGGTACTCAATTCATCTCTCAGTTCTAGAAGTCATTTCATAAAGGTCTAAGTATTTTGGTAGAGCTTAGCACAACTTTTTATCTGCTAACCAATGGATAAGTAAAACACACCATTAAGACTCTTAAGGATATATTAAAGGTGTGTGTTATTAACCTCAAAGGTAATTAGGAGGACCATTTTCCTTTTATTGAAATTTCTTACAACAATAGTCACCATTCTAGCATTCAGATAGCTCCATTTGAAGCACTTTATAGGCGGAGATTGTCACGACCCAAAAACCAAGGGTCATGATGGAACTTGTCACGAAAAGCATTAACATGTAAACCTATCACCCAAACTGATGTAAAATAGAAAACAGTACCAAAATCCAAGGCAAGACTCCTAGAATGGAGTCGAACCACACATATATAGTAATAATGGAGTAATAGATATCCAAAAATACCATAAAACTCCCAAAATCTAGTGTCACGGTGTAAGAACTACTAAATACATCTTGAATTTCAAAAGATACAATAAAATACCAAATGGATCATAATATTTCTCTAAATACAAACAAAATATGAAATATATGGGAAGAGGTAGTAGTCAACTCTGGATGCATAAATCAACCGCTGCCTCAAATAGACTCCAAGTATCGCCTGAATCAAATGTCGTGCAGTACACTCATACCTGGATCTTCACCAAAAGGGCACAATAGGGGTGAGTACGTTCCACTTGTAATTAGTAGGTATCATAGAATAACTAAGCAAAGTAGAAAATAAAGCATACAAAATTGTAATACCCCGTATTTCCCTACCATAATTTAAGCCCCAATACATGAGTATTCATATATAAAATTTCAAAATACCCATTATCTTTCATCTTAGAGCCTTCCATTGCATAGAAAATTCAATTATCTTTCCAATGATATAAAATTTGCCCAAATCCGATAATCGGATAAGAAGTTATGGCGATTTTAAGTTTAAGTCTTTAAACACCGTCATTTTGGTCACTAACGCATCACGGAGCCAGTCTAAAAGACAATTGTCAATTTCTAGTAAGGTACTACGATATTGGTGTATTGTGCCAAGGACCCAGTTCACATTTGGCAATTTCCAAAGAGCCTCTGAGGTATTGGCGCATCGCGGAGGTTGCCAAAATGGCATTCCAAAGGCTTAGCACAGTAGATCTGCATCAAGCCAATGGACCAAATAAGTATTGTCAATTTCTAGTGGCTCGGCGAGATTGCACCGCATCACTTCGGAGCCAAAAATCAGGATCTTCAGTTTCCAGCCCGAGTTTTTAAATTTGTTTAGGGCTATTTGGGTCTTTTTCCACAGCTCTAATCAACCTAAAACACGAGATTTAACCCCTAAGTGACCTAAATAATCATCATTTATTCAATTCCTCTCAAAATTAAAGATGTCCTTCTCAAGAACAAGAAACCCTAGCTCTCAAATTCAAGGCCAAATCTCAAGAACTCTCCATCAATCCTCTCAAATTCATTAACCCAGGTATGTTAAATGTTCATTCATGGGTTCCTTTCACCCATGGAGTCCAAGTATCTGATTTTAATTACAAATTTATGATCTTTTCAAGCTACTCTATTTTTGAATTAAGTTTTCAACCATAAATCTCCATGAACTATGATTCTACACCATGTATGAATGGAATTGTTGTTGTTATTCAATTCCTCATGTTTTAACGTTATAATTCATTGAACTAAATCATGATTTAGTGATATTGATGTTGAATTCATGCTATTACTACAAGTTCTATAACGTTCCTATGATTTTATTAGACTATGAACTACAAGTGTCTGATAAAATGCCTACAAGAATGAGTAGTTGATAAAGGTTTTCATGCTAAGTCCTCTAAGTTTAATATTATGTTACTATTTTTGGTTTTAAGTCATGGGATATTAAATTCTCAAAAATCATAGTTTCTTACTTAGTCTCGTCTCAGTATTTTTAGAATAACTTCAGAATACATCACGAGCATTACTAGATCAGTCAGTTAAACTCAGAAATGATCAGTAACTTAGTGTCGTTCAATTGGGAGTAGGATTTAGTATCAACAAAATGTAGGGATGGTGGCTTCCCCTTCAGATAGGAAAAGTCATTAGTAGAAGTCTCTATACTTCAGAACTACGTACCCAGTGTAGGATATGAGAAGTCACCCATCAGTTTAGGCTTGACTATCTCGCAAGGGTCACCAGTCAAATTAGGCTTGACACCCTTCGTATTTCAGGACAATACAGTATACCAGACTAGTGGATCCACATAGCCAGCATTAACCTGTGAAATGGTATTAATACCCTTCTAACTGGGGTTACAGGTTGGACCCCGATTAGCTTAGATTGGGGCATGTTGGTTAGATGATAGCACCCACAGTCTCAGTCACAGTCTCAGTTATAGTCTTAGTCCAGTAATCAATTCAAACATTTAGTATTAGTGTTGTTTAACCAAATTATACAGATATTAGTTATCTCAGTATTTCAGTTTACAGATTTTATTCAGTTCATGATATATAATTGGTCATGCATCCTCAGTATCTGCAGATTTCATGCACCTTTGGTATTTACAATCTTTTATGTATTCTATTTAGTACTCCATATTTTACATGTATATTCAGATAATTATTATTCCTATTCATGAAACTATGCATATTAGCCTACCTCATTTAGCATACCAGTACATTCAAAGTACTGATCGCAAATCTTTCTTTTGTGCTATGATGTATTATATCATAGGTTCTGATGCTCATTTCATGGATTGCACTTAGACTTCTCAGACTCTCAGCAATAGCAGTGGTGAGTCCTCATATTTCGAGGACAAATTATTTTACTTTATGTCTTTTGTTCGGTAGTTAGTGGAGTTAATTGGGGCCTGCCTCATCAACTCACGGTCAGTCAATTTAGAGGTATTCACACACTATAGTCAGTTATTTAGTATTCAGACTTCAGTTGACATGTCAGTTAGTTATTCAGTTTATCTCAGATTTTAAAATTTATTCAAACTCAGATAGTTAGTTTTTTTCAGATTCATAATTCAGTATTTGTTTCAGTTATTAAAACCTTCTGGCGTATTAGTTATTCTTCCGCATTTATCGTTATGCTATTCAGTGCTCATAGCAATTACTAGCTCATGGGTTAGTTTGTGGTCCCTCAGGACTGTAAGCCATGTGTGATGCCCAGGGTATACTCTCGGGTCATTACAAATTTGGTATTAAAGCCTAAGGTTTTAAAGTGTCATAGGAAGTCTGAAAGGCACATCGAGTAGAGTCTTGTGCATGGGTGTGTAGAACGCCACACCTATGGGCAGGAGGCTAAAAGGCATTTAGGAAAAGTTTCTCTTTTTTCGGTATTCATGTCGTGTGAGTGGGCATGAGCTCAAGTTAAACTCTTAGTCTAATCTATTTCTTCCTTCTATTTACAGAACATGTCTCCCAAAAAGAATAACAGAAGAGGAGCAGGAAACCAGTCAGGACCTCCACCCGTCTAGAAAGATTCTCTGGACAAGCATGTGTCTCACGCAGAATTCAGATTTGCGTTCACCACTCTTGCAAACTCTGTAGCAGGTCAGAATGAATAGCCAAGATGAGTAGCTGACAGTAGATCCAAGATGAGTAAGTTTGTGTCTGGTGTGTCCAATAATATGGTCAAGGAGTGTAGGACCGTAATGTTGATTAGGGATATAGACTTTTCTAGGTTGATGGTCCATGCTTAAAAAATATAGGAACAAAAGATTAAGGAGAGAGAGAGAGAGGGGTAAAGATGGCTAGGACGGGTAGTTTTAATTTCAGTCAGCCAAGGTTAAAAGGTGGTAACCGTCCCCAATTCCATCAAAAGTCTTTATCTCCAGCACCCTCTTCATCTAGTGGCCCAGTACCCAAATTTAGAAAGGATAATTGGGATAGGGCAGCAGGCTCTAAGTCCCAAGGCAGTGTTAACAGTGCCCGTACAAACCCTCTATGTCAGAAATATGGCAGACACCATCAGGGTGAGTGTAGAGAGGGCAGTGATGTGTGCTTCGGATATGGCAAGCCAGTCCATCATATTTGGTAGTATTGGGTAGTTTCTTAGAAAGGTAGGGAGTTGCGCCAACAGGGCCAGTCCCATCAGTCGTCAGTTCCATCTGATCGCCCAACTCAGCAGGGTGTCATTTTCAGTGCTACTAGTGGTCAACGTCCGAATAGATTATATGCTCATCAGTCCCGCTAAGATCAGGAAAATTATCCTGAGATAGTAACTAGTATGTTATAGGTCTTTCACTTACATGTTTATGCTTTGCTAGAGCCTGGAGCTTCTCATTCTTTTGTAACTCCATATATAGCCGCCAATTTTGGAGTCAGTCCCGAAACTCTAGCAGAGCCCTTTTCAGTGTCTACCCCAGTAGGTGTTTCCATTATATCCAGGCAGGTATACAGAAACTGTATGGTCATAATATCTCATAAAGTTACCTCAGTTAATCTCGTGGAGTTAGATATAATGGATTTTGACGTCATTCTCGGCATGGATTGGCTCCACTCATGCTATGCCTCAGTTGATTATAGAAATAAAATAGTTTATTTTCAGTTCTCATATAAACTAGTCCTTGAATGGAGGGGAAGTACTACAGCGCTTAAGGGTTAGTTAATTTCATACCTCAGATCAAGAAAAATGATATCCATGGGATGTGTCTATCATCTTGTGCGAGTCAAGGAATCTAGCTCAAAAAATCCAAATCTTAAGTCAGTTTCAGTATTCAAGGAATTTCCAGATATGTTCCTTAAAGATCTTCCCAGAGTTCCTCCCGAATGGGAAATCGACTTTGGAATAGACCTTCTTCAGATACTTAGCCTATATCTATTCCTTCATACAGAATGGCTCCAGCTGAACTCAAAGAATTGAAATAAAAGTTGAAGGATCTCTTAGATAAGGAATTCATCAGTCCCAACATCTCCTCGTAGGGCGCACCAATTCTATTCGTACGTAAGAAAGACAGTTCTCTCTGAATATGCATAAACTACCGTCAGTTAAACAAAGTCACAGTCAAGAATAAATACCCACTCCCTAGAATTGCTGCCTTGTTTGACCAACTTCAGGGTGCCAGTTACTTTTCAAAGATAGACCTCAGATCAGGATATCATCCGCTCAGGGTCAGGGAATGTGACATCCAAAAATAGTTTTCCAAATTCAGTATGGTTACTTTGAATTTCTAGTCATGTCTTTTGGTCTCACGAATGCCCCAGAAACCTTCATGGACTTGATGGACCGAGTGTTCAAGTAGTACTTGGACATGTTCATCATAGTCTTCATTAATGACATTCTTGTTTACTCCTGTATTGAAAACGATCATGCAAACCATCTCAGAATAGTGTTACGGACTCTTAGAGCTCACTAGTTGTTCGCTAAATTTAGTAAGCGTGAATTCTGGATAATATCAGTAGCTTTTCTTGGCCATATTATTTCCGGTGATGGCATTATAGTTTATCCTCAAAAGACCAAAGCAGTGAGAAACTCGCCTAGACCCATCTCTCTATCAGATATTAGGAGTTTCTTGGGTTTGGATGGCTATTACCGTCAGTTTGTTGAATGGTTTTCATTTATTGCATCCTCTATGTCCAGATTGACTTAGAATAAAGTTAAGTTTCAGTGGTCAGATTCCTATGAGAAGAGTTTTCAGAAGTTGAAGACTCGACTCACCTCAGTCATAATTCTTACCTTGCCAGATGGTTTAGATGGGTTTGTTGTGTACTGTGATGCATCCAGAGTAGGTTTGGGTTGCGTCCTCATGCAGAGAGGTAAGTTTATAGCCTATGCCTCTTGACAACTTAAGCCCTATGAGAAGAATTATCTTACTCATGATCTAGAGTTAGAAGCTATAGTATTTACCTTAAAGATTTGGAGGCATTACTTGTATGGGGTGCATGTTGATGTGTTTACATATCACAAAAGCTTGCAATATGTGTTCTCTCAAAAATACTTGAATTTGCAACAGCGGAAGTGGTTAGAGTTATTAAAAAATTATGACATGAGTGTTCTATATCATCCGAGCAAGGATAATGTAGTCGTTGATGCTCTCAGTAGATTGTATATGGGTAGTGTCTCTCATGTTGAGGAAGGTAAGAAGAAGTTAGCTCAGGAAGTCCATCAGTTTGCCAACTAGATGTCTTCTTAATCGATTCAGCAGAAGGTAGTGTATGGGTACAGAGTAGCTCAGAATCATCTATAGTTTTCGAGGTGAAGGAAAAGTAGGTTAAAGATCCCAGTCTAGTTAAGTTGAAAGAATCAGTCAGAGATCAGGAAGTGGAGGTTTTCTCCCAAGGGGGAGATGGTGTGTTGTGTTGTCAGGGTCAGCTATGTGTGCCTGGTGTAGATGACTTGAGGCAATAAATTCTTGCAGAAGTTTATGGTGCATGTTACTCTATTCATCCAGGGGCCACTAAGATGTACCATGATTTGTGGGACATCTATTGGTGGAATGGGATAAAGAGAGATATAGCATAGTTTGTAGCTAAGTTCTCTACCTGTCAGCAAGTTAAGATTGAGCACCAGAAGCCTAGAGGGTCCATGCAGGAGTTTAGTATTCCCACATAGAAGTGGGAGAAAGTGAATATGGATTTTGTAATGTGTTTTCCCCGTACCTGTCATCAACATTATTTTATTTCGGTCATCGTAGATAGGATGACCAAATCATCTTATTTTTGCCAGTCCATACCTCTTATTCTGGCGAGGACTATGCCAAACTCTATCTCAGAGAGTTGGTTAGTTTGCATGGTGTTCCCTTATCTATCATCTCAGATAGAGATACCCAGTTTACCTCTTATTTTTGGAAAGCATTCCAAAAGGGCCTTGGTACTCAAGTCTACCTCAGTACAGCCTTTCACCCTCAGACAGATGGTCAAGCAGAAAAGACCATTCAGACTCTTGAAGATATTTTAAGATCTTGCGGAGTTGATTTTAATGATAGTTGGGAAGACCACTTGCATTTGATTGAATTTGCATATAATAATAGCTATCATTCCAGTATTCAAATTGATCTATTTGAAGCTCTTTATGGTAGGAGATATAGAACTCCGATTGGTTGGTTTGAAGTAGGTGAGGCTGAAGTAGTAGGCCCTGACTTAGTGTTTGATGTGTTAGAGAAGGATAGATTGATCAGAGAAAGGCTTAAAGCAGCCCAAAGACAACAGAAATCCTATGAAGATGTGAGGAGAAAGAATCTCGAGTTTGAGGTTGGTGATTTTGTATACTTGAAAATATCTCCCATAAAAGGGGTAAAGTGGTTCGGCAAGAAAGGGAAACTAAGTCCCAAATATGTCGGTCCCTACAGAATTCTCAGTTATTTTATAAAGGTAGATTACAAGCTTGATTTGCCTTCAGATCTAGCTTCAGTACACCCACTGTTCCATGTCTCATTGTTGAAAAAGTTTATTGGTGATCCAGCTGTAGTTGTTCCCCAAGAAAGCATAGATGTTCAGAAGAGTTTTTCCTATGAGAAAGTTTCAATCAAAATTCTTGATCATCAAGTTCGTTGACTAAGGAATAAAAAAGTTCCACTAGTCAAAGTTCTTTGGCGGAATCAGTCCATTGAGGGAGCCATTTGGGAAGCAGAAGCAGATATGGGGACCAAGTACCCTAATCTTTTCTCCGTGAATTCAGATTCAGTTTAAGGTACTAATCTTCTTAAGATTTCTCTTAATTGCACATCGTGTTCATGTCAGTTGTGCATTTACAAATCAGTTCAGTCATGCATTCCATGCATCAGATATGCATGTTCATTATATAAGCTCAGTCCATCAGTTTTCGTCAGCTTAACCAGTCTCATTCGAAGACGAATGATCCAAAAGGGGAGATATAGCAATACCCCGTATTTCCCTAGCATAATTTAAGTCCTAATACATGAGTATTCATATATAAAATTTTATAAAGACCTATTATCTTTCAGTTTATAGCCTTTCATTGCATAGGAAATTCAATTAGCTTTCCAACGATATAAAATTCACCCAAATCCGATAACCGGGTAAGAAGTTATGGTGATTTTAAGTTTCAATCGTAAAACACCATCATTTTGGTCACTAGAACGTTGTGGAGCCATTCTAAAAGACAATTGTCAATTCCCAGTAAGGGACCGCGATAGTGGCACATCGCACTAAGGACCTAGTTCACATTTGGCAATTTTCTGTGAGCCTCTGCGATAATGGCGCATCGCGGAGGTTGCCAAATGGCATTCCAAAGGCTTAATGCGGTAGCTCCACGTTGAGCCAATAGACAAAATGAGGATTGTTGATTTCCAGTGGTCCGACATGATTGCACTGCATAACGTCGAAGCCAAAAATCAGGATCTTCAGTTTCCAACCCGAGTTTTTAAATTCGTTTAGGGGTATTTGGGTCTTTTTCTATGGCCCTAATGAACCCAAAACACGAGATCTAACCCCTAAGTGACCTAAATAATCATCAATTCTTCAATTCCTCTCAAAATTAAAGATCCCCTTCTCAAGAACAAAAAACCCTAGATCTCAAATTCAAGGCCAAATCTCAAGAACTCTCCATCAATCCTCTCAAATTCATTAACCCAGGTATGTTAAATGTTCATTCATGGGTTCGTTTAACCCATGGAGTCCAAGTATCTGATTTTAAATAAAAATTTATGATCTTTTCAAGATACTCTATTTTTGAATTACATTTTTAACCATGAATCTTCAAGAACTATGATTCTACACCATCTATGAATGGAATTGTTGTTGTTACTCAATTCCCCACGTTTTAATGTTATCATTCATTGAACTAAATCATGATTTAGTGCTATTCACATTGAATCCATGCTATTACTACAAGTTCCATAACATTCCTATGATTTGATTAAACTATGAACTTCAAGAGTTTGATAAAATGCCTACAAGAATGAGTAGTTGATAAAGGTTTTCATGCTAAGTCCTCTAAGTTTAATATTGTGTTACTATTTTTGCTTTTGAGTCCTGGGGGTATTAAACACCTGAAAATTATAGTTGTTTACTTAGTCTCGTCTCAGTATTTTCAGAATAACTTCATAATACATCATGAGCATTACTAGATCAGTCAGTTAAACTAAGAAATGGTCAGTAACTCAGTGTCATTTAGTTAGGAGTAGGATTTAGCATAGAGCGAGTGTAAGGATGGCGGCTTCCCTGTCAGATAGGTAGAGTCGTTAGTAGCAGTCCCTATCTACAGAACTACGTATCCAGTGTAGGATATGAGAAGTCACCCATCAGTTTAGGCTTGACTATCTCGCAGGGGTCACCCATCAGATTAGGCTTGACACCCTTCGTCCTTCGAGACAATACAGTATACCAGACTAGTGGATCCACATAGACAGCATTAGTACCTGTGGCACGGTATTAACACCTTTCCAACTGGGGTTACAGGTTGGACCCCGATTAACTCAGATTGGGGCATGTCCATTAGATGATAGCTCCACAGTCTCAGTCACAATCTCAATTACAATCTTAGTCCAGTAATCAGTTCAGACATTCAGTCTTAGTGTTATTTGACTAAAGCATACAGATATCAGTTAACTCAGTATTTTAGTTTACAGATTTTATTCAGTTTATGTTATATGCTTGGTCAAGCATCCTCAGTATCTACAGATTTCATGCACCTTTAGTAGTTACAAACTTTCTTGCATTCAATTCAGTACTCCATGTTTTACATGTATATTCAGATAATTATTATTCTTGTTCATGAAACCATACATATCAGCCTACCTCATTTAGCATACCAGTACATTTAAAGTACTGATCGTATACCTTTCTTTTGCGCTATGATGTATTACATCATAGGTTCTGATGATTAGTGCTCAGATCTCTCTTAGACTTCTCAGACTCTCAGCAGTAGCAGTGTTAGTCCTCACATTTCGAGGACAGATTATTTTACTTTATGTTTTTAGTTCAGTTGTTAGTGGAGTTAGTTGGGGTCTGTCCCATCAACTCCCTGCCAGTCAGTTTAGAGGCTTTTAGATACTATAGTCTGTTATTCAGACTTCAGTTGACATGTCAGTTAGTTATTCAGTTTATTTTAGATTTCAGTATTTATTCAGACTCAGATAGTTTTTTTTCAGATTCATAATTCAGTAGTTGTTTTAGTTATTAAAACCTTAAGGCATATCAGAAATTCTTCCGCATTTATGGTTATGTTATTCAGTGCTCACAGCTGGTACCAGCTCATAGGTTAGCTTATGGTCCCTCAGGTTGTAAGCATCGTGTGACGCCCAGGGTGTACTCTCGAGGCATTACAAAAATACACACTATGGGCACGTCACCTGCCATTAGAAAATGTCCCAAATAGTAGCTTACACTGTCTCCACTAACAGTTCTACAATATTAACATACACCACATTCAAATGCGAGAAAAAAGAAGAGGTTTACAAATTATCACACGCAGGTATGAAAACAATGTACACAAAGATAGGTATCACATCAAAGACAATAATACAACATAGGATGAGCACAACATATATGAAATGCATTGAAGATCATGATAATTATGATGCGATGTGATGCATGAGGTTGTGGCACAACATTCGTATACACCTATCGAGCTGATCTCCCAAGGTAGGACCCATAGAGAGTTCATCAACCCATATATAATTCAATATCTAATACCAGTATTCGTGACTCCTTTCCAGCATATCCCTCGGTAGAGGGTCTATAAGAATTTCACAAACCAGTGTTTCCAATATTTCCATAGTGGTACCAATGTCTTATAGTACATATAATATGAGTATCAACACTAACAACCAACCACAATAAGAATTTCCAAATCCAACCAATATACCAACATTGTGAGCTTGAAAATCCACTCGATATACTAACTATTCAGGAATTCACAGTAATCCATATGCCAATAGAGTAATACACATAAAAATGTACCATTGATACCACATAAATCCACTTTGGGCTTTTTACCAAAAAGATACTACCAAATATAAATACATAAGGCCAACAACATCATATAAGACCCCACACGATCACATATAGCAAATAATGTCGCAAGACCACCAAATAACAATAATATATGCTGCCACACGGGAACAACACAATAATAGAGTAATTTTCATGATTGGTTTCCACACCCTTAACATAATTTTGTACCAATATTAACTACCCAGCCCAGTATAAAGAAAGTTAAGCCATAACCTATCTCAAATGCCATAAATTGGTACCAAACAAACCTTTACTACTGAGTTTCCACCTCACGAATGGATTCAAAATCAGCTAAAATACATCAATATGGAAATCTACATGTTAAAAGAAAGCCAACAATACGTATATTGCCCATTTCCTAGTTGGGGTCAAAATGGACCCTCAAAATAGGTCTTCAAAAAAGAAGGGTAAAACCATTATTTTAGTCAAAAATACATTACTCTTGAAAAGGAAGCTATAGGAGAAAATCCAAATGAAAATGGGTTTAAATTGGGGTTTAAATTGGAGAACTACCAATTTTAGGCCTTTCGAGACAAAATCTCCAAATTCCACCTTTAATTCGAACTTTAAAAGGATTTAAATGAAAGAAATCAAAGAATCATGATTGAAATCAAACTTTTGGAGCTTACCCAAGCTAAATGTGGAAGAAATTGTCCAAAAACTCAAAAACCCAAGCTCCAAGTCTTGAAAATGGTAAAAAATTAGCAAAATTGGGGAATTACAACAACCTAGGCATTGCCTAAGAGATCACTGGGTTTCTTAAGAGGCCATCACTTAAGTGACCAGGTGTCCCTTACACAATGCCCGCCTCATCGTATAAGCGGCATGCCTGTCGCTTAAGTGACTGATCACCTAAGGGATGGGGGCGTTGCATAAGTGATACCCCCATCTTGCTGCTAGGTCACCTAAGAGGGTGCACCAACTAGAGACTTGGAGAATTCCAAGTCTCCATAGACCCCTCGAGATCTATCTAAAATCTCAAGAACACAAATAACTAATACTAATAGAGTAAATTTGATGCTCCGGACTCAATGGCGATATCATATTTTTGAAAAAATATTATTTTTAAAAAATTGACCCTCGAGACTTAGTTTCACAACTTTCTAAACCAAGGATCGAAATGAGATATAAACACCATAAAACCACACCAACTATGTTACGAATCTAAAAGAAACATCCAATGTCTATTGGCATAACCTATTTTGCCATCTGATGCACAGATCAATAAATATTGATTAAAGTCAACTATAAGGCTTTTTAAGTCACCAAAAACCATAGAATTGCATGAATCATGCTAAAATACATTGGGAACCATGTCAATCATCCCCACACTCCAAAAATACCACAAAGCAACCACAAGGAAGAGGTAAACTTTTCAAATCATACATAAATGAATATTTCACCAAAATCACCTAAAATCAAATTATTATATCATCCACCACTAAGAATCTAGTTCGTCCTCAAACTAAAGGCAAAGGAATTACATGAGTAAGCAAAAAACTGGGGATAACTACCATGCATATCATATTTGACCTCCTAGGTAGCCTTATTTACTGGTCTATGACTCCACTAGACCTTACTACAATAATATCTCTAAAACGCAACCATCTAGCATGTCTGGCTAAAATAGATACGGGCTCCTCAATAAAATACAACTTCTCATATAACAGGACTGAATCCTATCGAATCATATGACACATATCACAAATGTAATGCCAAAGCATAAAACATGAAAAGTAGTTGTACAGGTGATAAATCTTGGGGAAATGCTAGCTCATAAGCCACATCCTCAATATTTTGAAGAATCTCAAAAAGTCTAATAAACCTGGGGCTAAGCTTTCCCCTCTTCCCAAACCTCATCATACCCTTCATGGGTGAAATAGAAATGAAAACTCAATCACCAACACTAAATCTCAAGGCAATAAGTCTTCAATCTGCATAGTACTTCTGCCTACTCTAGCAGCTCAAAGTCTATCCTGAATGACCCAAACTCTTAATGATGTCCAAACTACACCTACTCTTAAAAGATGATACGGTCGCTGTAAGAATATAGTAACCCAACAAAGTTTGGGGTCGAATTCTAAAGGAACACGTCAATTCATGGATCTCAGTAGTTGTATTCAGTAGGCAGAATAAGAAAAGTAAATAGGGGGTTTTACATAGTAATCTCGAGAAAGTAACTATATCAAATTTGGTTATAATAAGTCGTAGGTGAACACTAGGATTGTGTCACCCTGGCTTCTCAACTTTATAGGATTAGTGTGCTTTGTTGAACCAATATGATACTTTGCATGCAAAGTCGATAAGTTATGTACCTTCTGCAGTCTTATGGACAAGCAAAAGAATTTTACCCTTTACCTTTTAAGCCTCAGGATGTTGCCTTAGTAACCCTTATCTTGCTCCCAGTTAACTGTTACCTATTGAGTCTCTATTTATTAGATGAAATCTAACCATCTTACTTAGATAAAATCTAGAAGTATGGATCGACAATTAAACTCTAAATTACTATTGTCTTTATCTTTTCCTAGTCAGTACTCCTCTTTTGGAGTAAGAAGCAATATCTAGGTGGGATCTTAACATCTGGACCCATATCGATTCAAAACAACAATAGTACTTTCCCTATTTCATTAATTTGGAAGGGTTTCTATAACCCTAGTTATGGGTTTTAGCTGCTCATACTTGTGAAAAAATTAATAACATTCATAATCAAAAGCAGAGATGAGATCATAGTGATAAGAAGTGTAAAAACCCACAGCCAAATTGAATTAATCAACTAAAATTAATACAAGAGAATCCCACGATCAAAATTAAATCTTGGAATTAAAACATATTTGTGAGTATCAAAAGTGTGTAACTCCTACTAAAAAAACATAAAGGGTATTTATAGTACATGAGGAAACCCTAAAACCAAAGCCCGGACAAAATAGGAGAAAATACGGTCGGTGGCCACATATGGTCAGTACTTGTGCCCTGACCCTGGGCGCAGGTAGTACCTAGGGCCAGCAGGGTGAGCGTAGGTACAAGGCGCATGTACCGAATGAAAAATCCTACAAGTCAGCTCTCAAGATTTTGGACTTTTGGCACTTTCTTTGCCTACTTGCAGTTTGTAGGTCCTACTTACAGTCTGTAGGTTGACTTAGTAAGTGTTGAGAGTCATCTCTTCATCTCTTCTTCAATTCTCAAACTTTACTTGATCACAAAAAAGCTGGAAAGTATCCCAAACATCCATAATTTATGGTAGAGATCAGGCTTCTTATGTTTATCCTTAAAGGAGGTTAGGTTGTGGTGGTTATTCAGGTTCGTCTGATCCAACTCAGCATACTAGTACTTTTTTGGGTTGCTTTATATATCAGGATCTCAGGCCTATAAAAGGTATCACCCATAATATAGATAGATAAATACATCACCAATAGCACGAGTAGATGACACAGCTCAGTATTATATCCCTCAAAGTGGACTCGAGGTAGGAGCTTCTAGTGCATGAATCACAAGTATGGTTTTAGTACACCTTTGATATATTTTGGTAGTGTTTGAATATGGTTATACATTATCTTATGTGTTACTTATTTGGCATTGGGTCTTGATATGACTCATGGGATCTTGTTATCTCAACTGATATTACTACCCCCTAGGGTTCATTAGTGGTAGATTAGGTGTGTCGATTCTATGTTATGATTCATTTAGAGTATATTATTGAGTTAGTTTTGATTTCTCCAAATATTATATATTTCAGTATGATTTGGGTGTGGTTTTTTCATTGGTTGTGTTATTAAATAACATTGGATCAATGGTAGGCATTGGAATATTAAGATTATAGAATGTAATTTAGAGATTTACTTGAAAGTCTTGACATTAATTAGGATCAAGAAAGTGATTTGATTATTGGGATGGTAATTGTAAATGAAGGAAGCTTACAACTCGTAGATTTGTGTGTAATTATCTGCAGGTGTTAGCGGTAGTGTTCCAACCCAAGCTAGAATGTTTTACAGGATCACATCAATACATCTATGATTTTGAGTTAACGCATTGGCGATGAAATTAGTATAGAATGACTAATGATACTTTTAATTTAGGAAAAGGACATGGGGATGGACTAGACTCGTGGTATGAATAACTCAGAAATATTTTAAGTAAAGGATTCTAACTAAATAAGGAAAGATTTTTAGACATTCATGCCTTATGGTCGATTTTACTTCCTTAGCTATTAGCTTTGCTTGCAAGGAAAGACGTATGGTGTTGAAACACTCCTCAGTTAGCCTTGAAGGAATTCAGCTTATGAGAGTGCTTGGTTTTGATTTAGAAGGACTTGCAAATGGAATTGCATCTAGTTTGTAGCATTTATTAGATTGTTCAACAGATGGTAACTAATACACATTCTGAGGGAACAGTCTTTCTTATGCATGAAAAGAACAAGAGCACCCCATTGTTCCTTTAATTTCTTAAGCTCAGCCTTGAGCCATTTTGTAAAATAGAATTAAAATTGGTTGGGCATCTAGAAAAAGGTCTATGCCAAAGTCTATTTCCCGCTTGGTAGGGACTCCAAAATATCTTTAGGAAACACTGCTGGAAACTCACTCACAACTGGAACTAACTGAAGAGTTGGGGTTTTTGTAATGCCCCGAATCTAGTACCTGAAATGCCACATAGTGCTCATGACCCCGAAGGACTACAAGCTACCTCATGACTAATATCTGTAACTGATCACTACATAACAAACTGTATAAATATGGAATAAAAGGCTGAAAGGCCATAAGGTTCAAAAATCTATTAAAACATAACATCTGGAGATACGGTATATCAATACCAAAATAACTGAAATAACAATCTGAACATGCTAGCCTGAAAGCCTCTAAAACGGACTAAATAAGGAGTTAATGGGACATGTCCCTAACTAACTCCAACTACTGAAAGAATGAAATAATTAAATAATAACATCCTCGAATGATGAGGACTCACTGCTAGTCTGACTGCTGAAATTGGAATGCTACTGATGCTCTGGAGCTCATTCTTCTGAACCTATGGTATAAAACACCAAGCGCAGAAGAAAAGTATGTGTCAGTACGTGAGAATGTACTGGTACGCAAGTAAGGTAAGTTGAATGCAAAGGTTCATATGCATGAACTATAACTGACTGACACGAACACGAACATGACTATGTGAGGATACATACATGAATACATAAATTGTAACTGAATTCATGATAATACTAAATCTGAATACTGATAACATGAATTTCATATTAACTGAGTGACTGTGTCTGACAGTCCTGATTCTAATGGAACTAGCTGAGTCTCGTGCTGAACTAGGTGACTATATCTAACAGTCCTAAATCTGAAGAACTATCTGAGTTCTTTTACTGAGACTAAGACTGAGACTATGGGAGATAGTCATATAACCGCCATGCCCCTAATAAGCTATTATATCTGAGTTGGGGTCCAATCTATAACCCCAATTGGAAGGGTGTCAATACCGCACCACTGGTAAGGACAAGCTCTGAGTGACCCTCATTTAGAAGTGTCCCCAAAGGAAAATGGTGGGACCCTCATCTGGAAGTGTTGATCCACCTCATCAACCCTTAACTGGCAGTATTGATGTCTCAACCTATGCTGGCTACATAGTTCTGGAATGCAGGGATTATTTCTAAGGGTCACACCCTCTATTGTCAGTGTGTTCCCTCGTCCTTGGGTTCTCTCGATGCCCAATCCTACTCCCAATTGAGTAGACACTAAACTGACTATACTGAGACTAACTGGACTGAGTTCATTGAGTTCTGTAGACTGACAAAATGTTACTGAATCCTATTTACTGACTGAGTTCATGAGATTACTGAGTTTTTCTAAGTCATGTAACTGACTGAATTCTACTGATCATGGCATGACTGAGATTATCATGAAACTGACACTGGCTCTAGGTACACAGCTAAATTGTCGGGTATAAATACCCTCAAGACTTGATTGCATAAAAGTAATTCATGGCACAAGTTTGAAAGCACAATAATGGCTACACATATATCCATAATTCATTGACTAAGACATTTCATCAAACACTTGACATGCATTAACTTGTACATGAATGGGGATTTCATACTATCATACTATAATGGCACTTTTTCCTTCACATTAGCATTTAATCAAACATATAGGGAGCATACTTCGGTTATACCATCATCAATGCATCTAATTATCATGGTTGCATAAATAAATATTATGCAAATCATCATATACTAGGATCAATCACTGGAACATATAATTTAAAACATGAATCAAAACCCAACAACAACATGGACATGAATTTCAATTCAACTAAATCATGAACATTCATAAATACACAACCTTTGGAATTTGAAAAGAGATTCTTGATCTTCATGGGTGAAAGGGACCCATGAATCAACACTTGACATACCTTTATTGTGAGTTTCTTGAAGTTCTTGGACTTGAAGAACCTCAATCTCTTAGTTTCTTGAAGAAGGGTTGGGATTTTGTTCTTAGGGATTGATCTTTGAGGGAAACCCTAATTTGGTGTTATAGATGAATAATGAAGTTATGAGCCCTGTTCTGGTATAATTAGGTGTTAAAAAGGGTGGAAAAGACCCAAACATCCTTATAAAAATAGCTTTAAATTGATGAATGGGATCTGCGATGGTTTGGGCGATGGTCCATCGCTGGCTCGACAGCCCGTCGACCTTTCCGTTGTACTAGGCCAGAATGTGATCTTTCTGCCTTGGTTGCAATGGTTTGGGAGACCTTCCATTGCTAGCTCGAAGGTACTTCCTAGCTAGAAGTTCGACTCACTGCCTCCGCTGCAATGGTTTGGGCGACGGCCCATCACTAGATCGATGGTCCGTCGGCCCTTTTCGTCACACCTGGGCGGTTCAAACTGTTTTTGTATTTTGGCTATAACTTTCTACCCCAATACCAGATTCAGGCAAATTTGGTATCGATGGAAATCTTATTCAATTTTCCACATAACAAAAAGTCAAAATCTTAAAAATTCCATATTTATAAAAGTGGATTCATCCTTTAAAGCAAGTCTTTAACATTTTTAGGATATTTTTAAGCTAGATAGAAGTACGGGGTATTACAGTTTTATACTTTGAATCCTTAACCCAAACAAGATGATAGGGACACTGTTTTGAGATTTTTTCAGGCCTTTAGGTATGAGACAAACTGACCTATAGGCGCTGAGATTCTACCCTTCTATTATAAGATCAGCTTATTGGGAAACTTTAACTGGGATAATTTTTTATATAGTTAACTAAGTCATAATAGGAAAGAAGCTAATCCATACAAAAAATAACGTCAAGATCAGTTATATCTAACTCTACGAGATCAACTTAAGGTAATTTTCTAAGAAATTATGAGTGATAAATTTTTGTATACTCATTTAGCTATAATTGAGTTACCAATAGAAGTAGAGACTAAGAAAGGATCTGAAAGTATTTTGAGATTAATATCGAAGTCTATTTCTATATTGGGATTCATAGAAAAACGTATAGATCCAAGATCTAACAAGGTAAAGATATCAATATGGAACACTTGTAATGTACTAGTGACTACCTTAGTGGAACCCTCTTGATCTTGTTTAGTCAATGAGTTATAGAATCTATGCTGGCATTGACCACCACCATCACTACATGAGGCACCCTTCTAAGTTGGGTGAGCATCTAGAGTTACTATATTTGTAGATTGAGCCATGTTATCCCCGAGTTTTTTTATAGGACATTCTCTCAACCTGTGGCCTATCTGCCATATCCATAACAACCCTTTATACCAAAATAGCACTCACCTGGATGGTTTTTACCACACTTGGCACATGTTGGGAAAATATAACTATCTAAAATACTACCTTGTGATTTAATTCTTGACACTTTAGTATGTTTATCATGGTGAGGCCTAGGTAATGGAAAACTAGTTGAAAATGGTGTTGGATAGAAATACCTCTATTGATACTGAAAATGATTACTACCTCCCATTTTTTTCTGAGATATCATTAAAATTTCACTTTCTAGCCCTCTTAGTATACCTTTCATTCTCCTTAATCTTTTTTCCTTGATTTATTTAGCATGAGTCATAAGTCTGGAGATGTCCATATCCTTAACTAGAATGGTGATCCTACAATCCTTGACCACTGTCTCAGAGACACTGGAAACAAACTTACTCAAATGGGCCCTTAAATTGGCCACCATCGTTGGAGCATACTTGGTGATTTAAGTAGAATTTAGAGAATACTCCTTCATAGTCATATTAACCTAATTTATATTGATGAATTCCTCAACCTTGGATTTCCTTAATTTAGTGGGAAGAACCTATCTAGAAATGCAGTCACGAACTCATCCCAATCCACTAAACCTGTATTTATACCTCTATCTTCCTTCTATAAATTACACCAAGTTTGAGCCACTCCCTTCAACTAAAAGGTAGCTATGTATACACTCTTAATTAAAGTAATACCCATAATTCAAGTGACCTTTTGAATATCATTAGTAAACTCTCTCATTAATAAACTCTTATGGATCCTCCTCAACTCATAACCATAAAACTCTAAAAGTCTCATTTGAGTGAAGTCTCAGACTCTTATTGCTTTTGTATTCCCATTGAAATTGATCGGTGCAATATATTTTTAGTTGACCTGAGTGGTACTTCCTGAGCAATCACTTAACAAGCAACCCTAAATTAGTATGTGTAACTTTCTCATTCAATCAATCGATTGGTGTTGGTGGTGCTGGCTGATTCCTATTTCTTTTCCTCCTTTTGTTTGATCTTCTGGATTTATTTTTTATAAATGAATAGAGCATGAATTAGAAAGAGATTAAATAGAGTGCACACTTTATCACACAATTTACCATAAAAAGTGAAACTTTCTTATAACATTTCATAGCTTCCACTCATAAGTGTGGCATATTTCACACCCATGAACGAGCTCTACTTAATGTGGCTTTCAGACACCCTAATATATGTCAAACCTAATGCTCTAATATAAATCTTGTCACAACCCTAGACTATACCCTAGTCGCAACATCATACTTAGAGCTACAGGTGAACCCATGCTAACCTATAGTCTGGCATGATTCTAAGAACACTAAAAACAAATGAAAATTACTGGATGGGAAAGCTAACTTGAGAAATGATAAAGTTTTGTAATGATATATCAATAGTTTGAAAACCAACACAAGCTGAAATAACCAATACGTATGTATGAAAGCCTCTACAAAATGACAAATTGCTAGGAAAAGTCCCTAGCTAACTCTAACTATTTGAAAATTGAAATTATACTAAAATAAAGAATACTATAAACTTATCCTCAAATGATGAGGACTCACTACACTATTGCTGAGATAGATACAGATCATGCTAACCATAAGGTGGATACTGAGAGTCTAAACCTATATTATAATACAATATAGCATAAAAAATATATTGTTAGTACATTGAATGTAATGAGCATGTGAGATATGATACTATAAATAGTAAGCATATTGGAGAATACTAAATACTGAAAAGCAAATCTAAATGATAATTGAACTGAAGTACAATGACTCTGTTAAAATACTTATTAACTTATAGTGAATGACAAATGTGAAAAGTAATATTTTAAAATAACTAAGCTAAATTGGGTGTTATGTACAAATATTGAGTCTGAATCTACAATTGAGGAAGAGACTGTTAACCAACATAAGACATGATCTAATATTGAGTCTGGTGTATAAACCACACAAGGGCCCAATAAACCTTGCTAGGGTATAAACGCATGGCTGGTATGATTATTAAACTGATTCCTAATTGATAGTGCTCAATAATTCTATGGTGGCATGTAGTTTTGTAACTTGGTTATGTTGAACCCCTACCCAACATGATGCTAAGTACTACTATTTATATTTTTAGCTCTTTTAAAACTAATTTACTAAGAACTGCATTAGAAGATACTTTATTTGGAAGTACTTTGAAAATTTACTTAACTGAAAATATGTTAAAACCGAAGTTAATTCCTTTATTCATGAAATAGTCCATAAATTAATGGAATTATATGTTCATAACACATTAAGATATATAACTAAAAACCAATGCATAATCAAATACAATGAAGATCATGAGAGATCTGAAACCATAAAGGTAAATCATAAACTAAATGATATCCTAACTCTACTTTGTAATAAAACTAAGAATGTTGAGTTATTATGGAATCAATGGGTGAAACAATACCCACTGATGAAACTCCATATACTTTGAAGATAACTCTCGTTAAGGATTTGGATAATCTGGAAGTTAGAGAAAGAACCCTAGCTTGCTTTGGAATAAGAGAATCACCGCGTTGATTTTCTTTTCTGAGTTTCTAAGTGAGAATGAGCATTTAGAAATGTTGAAGTCCATTTAAGACTTCCCCAAATACCCTTAAAGTGATGTATTATAGGTATAAGAAATAGGGAAACTACAAAAATACCCCTGTTAAATCATAATTGTTTCTATTGTACCCAGTCATCATGAATCACATGACGAGTCGTCATGTTTGACAACAACTCGTTATTAGACTTATTGTGATCGAGCAATTATACTAGGGTCTAGGAATGACTAGACATAATGAATCGTCATCAGTAATTATGGGTCATTGTATCATCTCATTGGAACTTGATCTAAATGTCAAATTTCTTGACTTTTGTCAGAATAGATGAAAGTGATGACTCATATGGTCTACTAACGACTCATTGTTATAAGTCAAGTCCACTGGGGTGATTTTATTTTATTGTTCTAGATATGGTATGATTTTTCACAATGAGTTTTCATGACTGGCGATAGCTCATCCCTTGAAGTTATTGTCGTGAGTAAAAATTCTAATTTTCAGGACTTTTGGCTAAGTTCTCAAAACAGGTCACACAATAAGTCATTGGTACTAAGGATAACTCATTGCATGAGTTGTATTATGGAATATTTTTTTAGTTTCCATCTAGTTTTTTGTGCTATGTCTAAAATAAAATCCTAGGAACCTATGGGGTCTTATATCTTATCATTGTTGTGATGCCTGAGAGGGATTCGTCTTGACTGTATTATTGACTTGAGAGATTATTGTCATTGAGATGTCTATGGGGATTGTATTGGTCTTATTTGAGCATTTATTTCCTTTATTATTATTTTAATGCTCGAGTAGGGGCTTCAATTAAGATTATTGATTTCTTACATGACTTTTTACTATTATGGTGCCATTCGAAGTCTTATACCATAATCTATTGATATTTGAGGGGATTTGAGCTCAGTTATGCCATTATATAGTTGATTCATTACATGATACTGATTTGGTTATGATCGTGCATCCTCATTTTACTCATCCATATTCATGGAATTGATACCACTAAGAAAATATTAATTTTTAAAGAAAATTAAATGCTTTATAAAAGGCCTTGACCAAGAGATGTGTCGACAAAGTTGATTGAGTATGAGATTATGATTGTATATGAGTTACGAACCCCCCATGGGTCCCATCCTGGAATCTTATGCTCTATAGGTATATACGAGGTGACATTAAGATATTACATCATTATCACTTCATTACATTATATTCGCTCTTTTATACGACTGGAATTGCATTTGATTATTTCCTTTCATATATTATTGTGATTGAATCTTGTGATATTGTGTAGTTTGCGTCTCATATTACTATATTACATTTCACTGTACCTTTATTTGGGTGATTTGGTGGTTGATATATTATGAGATATGGGACATGATTATGGCTTGATCCGTTGACAGGATATGCACCTCCTCTACCTTAGTCAGAATTGTTTTTCTGATGGTGAGTTGATATCATATACCATGTTGATTAGATTCTCTTATGATATGACCTATTTCTATTGTCGTGTTTATGAACTCTATAAATGTCCACCTTGATTCATTGATTTTATTATCTTGGTAACATGTGTTATTTGTTAGAATAGGCTGGGACTTTCTAAGTGATGGTTTACTTGGGATAAATTAAATGTCTAGTGTGGTGGTCCTTATCATCACTTTGAATTAGGATTGGTTATGGATGATGTTTGTTGAGTATACGTGTTTCATACTCACCTTGCTTTTTCTTTCCTTTTTCTGCACCCTGTACAAGTATTAAATTTGAGTAGCGGTGCATAGATCGTGTTATCTCAATGTTAGCTTTATGGAGATTAAGGTAGCATTTGATGGGTCTCGAAGCTTACCTGGATCTCTCCATATCAATCTTATATTTTTATTCCCATTTAAGATACTTTAGATTTATTTGATCCAGTTCTACAATAGAGCCTTGTACTAGTTACAACCAGTGTATGATTTTAAAAAAAAAATTGCTAAGAGTTGACGGAAAAGCAACCAAGGAGGTTTTACAAAAAAATATAAAAAATTTAATTTCTAAACAGATATTTTCTAGATGGCAAGCTTTATTATCCAGCTTTGATTTTCAAATAGAGGTTATAAATATAGGAAATAATTACCTCTCAATTTTTTGACAAGAGAATACCTACAACACCAGAAATAAGACCTTTAAATGCCTACAGAAAAAATAAAAGGAAGTTTTACATAAATCCCGACTAGTTTATCCATAATTACATCCTATCCCAACCTTTTTCAAAATTTCATATAATTTTAATTTTTAATTTTTCATATACATAATATTAAAAGAGATACATGATTGATGTTACATCTTAAGAAATAATTAATTCGCTATAATTATGGAAAGTAATGGTAATTAACGCATTTAAGGAGTAATTTAATCTGAACATCTTCTAATTGACATCTAACTATCTCCAAAAAAGCGGCATTTAGTTAATAATACAATTTTTTGAAATATTTTTCTCCATATTCAACTTCCAAATTCATTCTTCTTTAGGTTTTCTTTTTTTTTCTTGGTGTTAGTTTCCTTTCTCAACTTTTTGCAATGAATTTCACACCCTGATAAAAGAGATACAATTATTGGTTAAAAATATATCATGGTAAGACATGATGTATCAGTATAAAAATGAGATTTAAAATACAAAGACATAAGACATACACAATATAAAAAATGTATCAGGTACAGAGATACATATTTCAAAAGAGATACATACAGAAACCTTCTAACTATATACATATTTATGAAAGAGATACATATTAAAAATGTATCAGGCATACAGATATAAGAATATGCACCTAGAATATGTATATAATATAATACCCCAGAATTTTAGCCTTTGAAAATTTTGAGATTGGAGTTTTTTTCCCAAGCTATGACTCACCTTATGAGTCGTAAGGTCTCCTTAGGGGCTGCAGGGCTTGAGTCGTAGAGTGGACAGTGAAGGGTGCCTTGGGTTCTGTTGTGGTAACAACTAGGATGTCACGAGTCATAAAGACTCATTATGAGTCGTAGATCCCTAATCATAGGGTGACTAGTGTAGGTACCAAAATTTATGTCTTGCGTATGATTAAGACCCTATGGGTCATAATATGAGATTACGAGTCATATTGTATGACTCTTAAGGTCAACAGTGGGGATGCCTTGGGACACTGCCCAGACTACGAGTCTAGGGGACGACTCGTAGTCAGTCGTTACAAGACGTGGCATAACCCATTATGACTGGGCGATAAATTTTTAGTGTTTCATTAAGGGTACTTTGGACATTTACCCTTATCCCCAATTATGACCGACAACCTTAAAACCCTTTTGGGACCTTATTATCATCCAACAATGTAATCAAACACCTCTTAAACTCTCTTAAATTCCTAAGTCAAGAGCAATCTAGGGTTTCTGAAGGTTGATCATTTAGAGCTTCCAATTGGTGATTTCTCTCCATAATTGTGATACTTTTAGGAATGTTACTATCCCCTTAAACTTGTTTTACTTAAAGCATGTGTTTAAATGGCTATTCATATGGATTTGAATATGGATTTTGATTTGGGTTGAGGGTTTTTGAAGGATTGTTACTAGATTTGTATTCCTATGATTTTAATGCAAGTGTTTGTGCTTTATTTATATATTTTTAAACCCGTTGGGGTGCATGGGTATGGTGAATGGAATGGGGGTTGAGTTATTCCCCCAATTTGATGATTTTGGTTTGGAATTTGGTATTGGAAATTATATTCCATCAACCCAGTTGCATAATAGGATTTGAAATATGGTTTTGGAAATTGTATTCCCTCAACCCACTTGCATAATTGATTTGAAATATGTTTAATCACATAATTTGGCTTACTTCCTTAAACTATTGCATTGCATAAATGGTTAAATGGGTGAAAGAATTTTGAAGGCCTTTTTGGCCATGTTTTTTATTTTTTAACTTGATTTAATGAGCAAAGGGGGTCATGGCATTCCCCTGGATTGATGGAATTGGTATGGCATAATTATAAGCTTTCAAGCATAATAGTATGATGATACCTGTGGTTGATGGCTTAATGGATAATTCCTCAGTTAAATGGATGGGTTATGTGAAACTTATTTTAATTGGGCTTAAAAAGGGTTGTGTAGCTTGTCATGGAAAGTGGAGGTCCTGGGGAAACCAATACTAGAAACCACATTTGCCGGAGTGGAGGTCTTTATGATCGTGTGCATAGTTCACACCTATATATATTTTGGATTATATGGGCTCAAGGCATTCCCTGGCTTATCCTTGTATTTTCCTAGTTCGTGTGGCTAACACGCACTGGGACCCTTTCAGCAGGGTGAATTAAACCCATATAGTTTATGGGTTCACTTAGGACCGTTAGAGCTACACAGTCCAGGTTAATGATTTAAATCTCATGCTAAACCTTGTTCTTTATCCCAGCATCTTATATATTTATGTATGTATGTCATAAACTATCTTTCAGTGTCTTTTTGGCTATCTTCGGAGGTATGTCCTGACTTAGACTGATGTTGGTTTCTTAGAGTCTTGTGGATTACTATGGATTGGGATAGATGTTAAAGTTCTTAGGTTTCTTTCTGATTTAGTTGATTAACTATCTTGTTATATATTCGGAACTCAACTATATCTTGTTGTATGTTTGGGATTCATCCACTCCTAGAAGTATTGTATTCTAGTTGATTAGGTTAATGTAATACCCCGTATTTCCTTAAAATAATCTAAATCCCTATACATGACTATTCGTATATAAAATTTTTGAAACACTTATTATTTTTGAGTTTAGAGCCTACCATTGTGTAGGAAATTCAATTAGCTTTCCAACGATATAAAATTCACCCAAATTTGATAACCAGGTAAAAAGTTATGGCGATTTTAAGTTTCAGTCGCCAAACCTCACATTCTAACACTTAGCGCATCGTGGAGAGAGTGTAAATAACAATTGTCATCTTTCAGTGTGGGTCCGTGATTCTAGCGCGTCGCGCCATAGGGTCAGTTCAGAATTGTCAATTTCCAGTGACCCTACGCGATACCATCACGTCGCAGTGGGCTTCAACGTCGCAAACAAGGTGGCAGCGTGATTTTACCATGTCGCGTCACTGTGCATTTTCCCAATTGTCAGATTCCAGTGACACGGCGCGATAGCACCGCATCGCGCCAGCCGAGAAAATTAGGATTTTTAGTCCGTTCAGAGTTTTAATTCTAAGGGCTTTTAAGTACTTTTCCCGTGTCCCAGTCAGCCCCAAACATGAAATTTAGTCCCTAATAACCTAATTGGGCATTATTCTAATCAAGTTTTCCCCAAAATCAAGAACATTCTCTCAAGTAGCAAAACCTTAACCATCAAGAATCATGGTCAAATCTCAAGAACTCTCCATCAATCCTTCCAAATTCATCATCCTAGGTATGTTAGATGTTCATCCATGGATCCCTTTCATCCATAGAATCTAAGCAATCCTTTTAAATTTTAAAATTGTGATCTTTCCAAAAAATTATGTTTTAAATTGTGATTTAACCCATGAATCTCCATGAACTATGATTATATACCATGTTACCATGAAATTATTGTTATTATTTAATCCTCCATGTTTTAATATTATTATGTATTGAATTAACCTATAATTTAATGCTATTATGACGAATTCATGCTATTCCTACAACTTTAATGACATTCCTATGATTGTTTTAAACCATGACCTACAAGTGTTTGATAAAATGCCTACAAGAGTGAGTTATTTAATAAAAGCCTTCATGTTTTGGTCTTCAAGCTTTCGTGTCTTTTCAGTATTGTTGTTTTGAGTCTTGGGGGTATTGAATACCCGAAAACCATAGTTAGTTATTTAGTATAGTCTCAGTACATTACAGAAGTCTTCAAATTATATTATCAGCATTATCAGAATAGTCAGATATCACTCACTAACTCAGAACAGTCTAGTATCTCAGTGTCTTTCAGTTGGGAGTAGGATTTAGCACCGAGCGAGTGTAGGGATGGCGGCTTCCCCGTCAGATAGGTAGAGTCGTTAGTAGCAGTCCCTATACTCTAGAACTACGTAGCCATCATAGGATATGAGAAGTCACCCATCAGATTAGGCTTGACTATCTCACAAGGGTCACCCGTCAGTTCAGGCTTGACACCCTTAGTCCTTTGGACATTATATCAGTTTAGTGGATCCACACAGCCATTGTTAGTACCTATTGTTGACACCTAATTTTTTCCCTCCACAACTACGTTTAATCTCGAGTTTCTTCGATTTTTAAATAAAATCACAACAATTATTTTTTCCAAATAAATGCATTTTAAAATATGTAGTTGGGCTAAATTTGTTATTTAAGTGATAATTATATATTTTTGTATTTACATATACGAGATTTTATAAATGATGTCATTTAAATGAACACTTTCATCAATATCAAATTTTAATTAAGAATAATCTTTGAAAATAAATGTGATGATCAAAATCTTGATTTAAATAATTTATTCTCAAAAGTGATGTATTTGGATAAATATGAGTTTGATTTTATTGAATCAAGGAACTTTGGATTTGAATTGGTTGTTAATTCATTTCAAAGGTTATTTTAATTTAGTCAATTTATTAAATTATACCTTAATTGAAATTAATTTGACCATAATTGCAAGGTAATGGGTCAATTTAATTTGAATTAGGCCAAAATTTAAATATGATTGTCTAAATTTTCATCCTTCGGCTATTTAGTAAATAGCCTAAATCTACCCAAAAACGACCCAATTCAAAACCAACCAGCCATCCCTCTCTTCTTCTACCAGCCCAATATTTTGATTATTTAATCCAGGCCCAACATCAATAACAAACAACAGGCCCAACTCCCCTCAACATCCCTCAGCCCAATATCAACAACAAACGATCGGCTTAGCACCATGACCCCAACCCGGCACATTTTCTTTTCTCCTTAACCTCAGCAAGCAACAGTAGTCTCAAATCAACAACCCTCAACCCGAATCCAATCGAACCCTTCTCGACCAGACCCGAATCGACCTGCAACTAGCCTATCTTAATCCTCTCCACGCATCCTACGCTATGTTATACCCTGGGAGATCCGAGAAGCTTCTAGAAAGAGCATGAGTTGGCTCGTATATAGGCTATATTCCGTGATTTTAGGATTTTAGTACGGATTAGGTACGTGCTTGGGCGTATTTCATTGGTTGGAAAAGGGGATTTGGTATCCCACATTTTATTGTTCCACCAGTTGCCATTTTGGGGAAAAATCCAAAGAATTTGGTACAAAGGGGGTACGGACTGCTGGAGGGTAGCGGGATCCGGGTGGAAATTTGGAGTTTCTCCCTCTTTTTGAAATCCCTAGGGAAATCCTAATTCAACTCCTATAAAAGGGTTCTTGAGGTCACTGTTGAGGGGGCTTTTTTTTTCTCTTCTTGGAAGGGTTCGGAATTCTGGTGGAGGAAATTCTAGGGTCTTATTTCAGGAGGGACAACTTGGGTTAGAGACGAAGTTTTCGAAAGAAATCGAAAAAAAAAAATTTAGGCTGGTTAAAAAAGCTATTTTTGAAAATTTAGGTTGGGCACTCTGAAATTAAGGAGTTTATTGTCGCGAAGAATTTCTCATCCACTATGTCTGGGAAAGCTAGTTGATCAATGGGAAGTTTCCCGAGGCGACAACATTAGCTCCCAGTAGGGATAATTTTGCTGATAGCTCGAGTCCCGTTTGCTGCTCCTTGAAAGGTAACCTCCTATCCCTTTGATTTCTCGAGTTCTCTGTCTTCATCTTGACCTTTTACAGCTTTGAGTAAATTTTCAGTAACGTTATACGCTGGATTTGTTTGTTGATAGATGGCTTCGGTAGCCGTAGTTTTTGTTCATGATAGACATCGTTGTGGTGATATTTGAGTAAATATGACTCATTTTGCTGCTTGGCACTTTTAAAGGCATGCTTCTTAGTCAAAAGTGTCCTAAAATCCACTAACTTTATCTATGAATAGTTCTTTCTAGCCTGTTGTGTGGCCGAAATAATGTTGTGAAATAAGTTGCGATCTAATATTCTCACTTTATATGCTGGTTAAGACTCGAGTGATGAGTCTGTTAAATGGTTTCAGGCTAATGACGCATCACCATAGCTATCCCTATAGCAAAGTTGCTTGTCTCGATCTTGTTTCAGACTATTAGTATCAAGCTAAGGCTGGTTTAATTTTTTAAAGTTTCATACTTTGATTTTTGATTAGTAGTTTCGGGCTACTTGTATCTTGTTACACCGGATTTCATAATTAAATTTTTGTGCTTTGATTTTCTTCAATAGTTTTTGGGTTTATGGTGTCTTGTCTATGTTCAGTTACTTGACGTAGTTTTGCTTGCTGCCATTAGTTTGATGTGATTGAGCTGGTTGGATCATTAGTAGGACCACCTCTTGAATTCATCGGCTTCTCAAATGACAAAGAATAACGATGTTACGATTCATAAAAATTAGCAAATCCCATGATTCCTCGATGATCATCTGTACCCGGAATAATATAAGAGAGGAGAGGTAGAACAAATCTATTTTTGCTCCTCTGTAGCGTAAATTTGTTTATGCCTTTCTATAGTAATTATCTTAAGGCAAGGGGTGATTGCTTGCACGGTGAAGTTGTTTGGAAAGTGCTTTGTTCTGGTTGAGTGCTTCGATGGCCCGTAAATAAAACTTTCTTTCTTAGTTTTTTGTGTACTCTTTTTCATTGGTGGGCACTTAAGGCTACTTGTTTGAACCGTTCGTGATTTACTATTAATGCAAGATTCTCCAACATGTTGCAGCATCTCCATACTATAGTGAATAAAAGCCATGTACTCTCTTTGAACTTTACATAAGATTAAGAAGTGACTTTTTTTACTAGTGACCTTCCGTGCCAAAGTTTAGCATAACATGATGTGCTCTTTTCGATCTCTATGTTAAAAATTAAAAATCAATTAGACACAGTTGCATGTCGTAGGTATCACCAATTTAGTGGCTAAGTTTTTTTTATGTTTATTGAATTAGTGTTTTTTCTTGAAAACCTAGAACTTCCTGAATTTTCGTTATTATAAAAATAATTCATTTTTATGAATACGTATTAATTCATATATCTTTTCTTTGCATGAACCTGCCTTTGAGTCCAAACGGACTCTTTTTCGTAATTGCATTATCGATGTGAGCCATTGAGGATCCTTGTTTCTGAGTCGATCTCGAAGATGATCTAATAATACAAATGCAAGGACTCGACAGAAGAAAGTATGGGCTAAACCCCATTGCTTGAAGCGGCAAAGGAGGACTTGAAAGCTATCATTTTTATTTATTTACATCCTCGCCTTTAGTTATTTATTGTTTTGTTTATTTATTTCTTTATTTCATTCATTTGGAGCCTCGAAGCCAAAGTTGTATTTAATATAGGTGAAGCGAGATTCGAGCCAAACGCTCGAAAAATAGATTAGGACAGGTGAAAATGGGTCGAAAGCCAAATTAGACTAGGACAGGTCTCATTGATTTGGGCCCAATGGCCTAAATCACTACTTCTCCCCTTTCCCTTTTTCCTTTTGCTTACTTGTTTTACGTGTTTTCTTGCGAATCTAGTTAAATCCCTAACTAAGTCGCTAAAAGACTGATTTTACAAAAACTCTTTCCTTAATCAACTATTTTTCCAACAAATTGATTTTTTCGAAGTTAATCAAAAGAATGTTTTCAAACAGGTCGGATAACCGCAAGATAGTGGACGTTTTAGATGCCTAACACCTTCCTAAAACGTTAATAGGAACCACTTACTCAGAATCTCTTAACTTAAAATGATTTTCCTATTTTGAATCGTTTTAAGTAACTCTCTAAAGGTTTCTTAATTCTTTTTCAAAATTAAGTAGCGACTCTCTTTCAAAAGTCAAATTTTTGCAAAACAGAAATGGCGACTCTGCTGGGGATTTTTAACTAGGTTCTAATCAAATGTTTGATTTCGTCTTTTGATTAACTGTTTATATATTTATATGTTTCGATTCTGTAAAGTTTAACTATCGCATCTCATAGTATATTCCTACATTATTTAAACTGTTTTGGGGTTTCGTGGGTATCCCGGTCCCTATTGATCAATTCCAAAAATGTGTTGGAAATACAAATAGTTTATTAGCACGTGAGTCGTCTGATGGCTTTTTGTATTTTCAAACTCAAGTTGTCCACTTGAGAACCAGTGTTCAAACCCACTCTAGACACCGAGGATAGAACGAAACCAAAACCCTATTTTAGGCATGAGCCTAGGACGACCCAATACCCGAGCGGGGTATTAGGCCCATTAGAAAACCTTCCCTACGTCTATTGACCCCGAGTCAATCACAGACGGATCATACTTATGTGTTGGAGAAATATATGTTTGTCTAAATTCAATCCATTACCCTTTGGGGTCGGGGAAAGGCTTATCTTTGTCTTCTTTTATGTAGATATGGCTCAATCTCATTCCCGTGAAAAGTTCAAGATAGTTACCAAACCTAATGATTACCTGAAATTATGGTGGGATTACATGGGTCCAGATGAGAGAAAAATTGTTAGGACACACATCGGGCACCTGCCTTAGTTGATCGAAATGGACGCTTGGCCTGAAATGATCCACGTGCTTACGACTTTTTGGGATGATCAGAATATGGTGTTTCGCTTCGGGGATGTGGAATTGACTCCTACCATCGAAGAAGTGTTAATTTGCTATGAGAGTATTGAAATGTGTTTCAAGAGAAAGGAAAAACTTGATAAGAACATTTTAGTTCCTGCCATATGGGACCGTCAAACAATCAAAGAGGCATTTTTAACTGACGACAACACCTGGCTAGGGGAACGTGATGGAGAAAATATCACTTTTTGGGAGTTGTATCATCGGTTTGGAAGATTCAATGCCTTCCACAAACTTGGACATAAATTTGAGTCCGAAGCAAAATGGAAGGAGATGAGAGCCTTTGCGTTTGAGGTAGGTCTACTCGGAACCAAGGTGTTCCCACAGGGATAAAATGGCACAATTCATCCAATGGTTGTTACGATGGCCCATGCACTTTTCTTTGGAGTAGATTACAATTCTACCAAGGTATTCCACAATTTAGCTCCCATGATTGTCGCCGACATATATCATGCCTTGGGAAGGTGTCAAGTCAAAAATCATTTCTTTCAAGGTTGTAACCTAATATTAAAATGGTGGATGATGAAGCATTTGGTAAAGGATTCGAGAATGGTACAACCTGATCATAAAACAAGGGTGGATATTCTAGCTTCGCATAACATGTGGTTGTTTCTACACAGGTTCAAAAGAGAAGCATCTCACGAATTTTGGTTTAAGTCTTTCGGGGAATGAAGAGATGACGATGTACAATGGTCCATTAACTCTCTTTGTTCAGGGAAATACACCATTCGAGGGGGAAAGTGGCCTTTCCTAGTGCCTCCCGATCTCAGGAGGACCTGGCCCTACAATCCTGGCAGAGTTCTTAGGCAATTCGAGATCAAGCAGGAGGCACCACAAACAGATTCCATGCTTAGGTTTTTCACCGAATACGATGAAAGTGAGTCTCCACTCAAAGACGGCATGATAAATGGATGGAGAATAAGAAGGTAGACGGAAGTGACTTTTCGTATAGAGTATGACCCTAAAGTCAGCGACACTTACAAGCAGTGGTTGAAAAAGAGTCTTGCCGGAGCATTAATTCCAGGACCAAATGTACCCACTCAGGTTGTGGATGTAGAATCCTAGCATCAAATTCGGCTTCACAGGCTACAAGATGAGTTCCAGAAAAGTGAAATCGCGCACCGGAAGATACACATGGAGGATGCTTTGACCATACGTATGTTAAGGGAAGAGTTGAAAAGAGCTAGGAAAGACGCTGATGATGCTAGGCAATGCCTTAGCGATTTGGATGATAGCATGGCCTCCCAGCTCGATAGAATAGGGAAAATGACTTACGACTGCAAGGCACAATTATGCGGGAGTTATCTTATCATCAATAGGTATCAAATAGCACATGAGGTGAACAAGTAAATGAAGGCAAAAGCGGACGAAGGAGCCTCCACTAGCTAATATTTCTATTCTCCCCTGCGCGGGAACTTATCTCCTTTCATGTTATTTCCCCTTTTCCCTAAAGATTGTATCCCTATTTCGATATCTTTTGTAGGCATTTATGCCCTTTTTGTGTCTATATGAGTTGGGGGTTAATGGATTGACTTTGAGGAAGCACATATTTTCTTTAAAAAATTGTTAGGCCTGAACCCTTGGCTCAAAAAGGGTCACCCCATCTAGGATACGCGTCATTATAATGTTTTGTGTAATATAACTATTTTATGTGCTTATGTGCGTTTGTCGAGATCAAAGCCAAGTTTATCCACTATGTCCTACGGATGAATTTGACTATGACTCAAACAACTCTGTGTGGTTATTTCCTGTCAAATATTTTGCATTACTTATCACATACGGAAACTAACACATTTGCCTTTGAGTTGTTTTACTTTGCAGATAATAGAAATTACTCTGTGTTGATATAAGATGGCAGAACATCCCTACTTCACCTGATCGAAAGCGTACAAAATCCCATCCTCTGACCATTATCCAGAAATGACAGGAAATAACAAAGAGAGCGCACTGACTATCCGGGATAATGTGATAGAGGCACAGAATGAGATGATTGCGGAACTTGAAAGAAAGTTAGAAATGCTTCAGGAAGAAGTAAATCGCCCTTAGTATTTGTCTAACTTGGCAATCACCGTCAATGCCCCTACTCCAAAGGGACACGGGACTCCACTCCAAATCCCTCCCCTCAACACACCTATTCTCAGGGATCAGCCGAATAACGTATCATCTGTCTCCGCTCCTCCATTTGTCCAAAATACTAATCGTGAAAATAACCCAGATGCCTATCATCCACAAAATCTGTTTGTAACCCCACAGAACCCGTCTTTGAATCCATTTCCAAATCCTCAAAACACATTTCCAAATCCACAAGATTCACTCCAAAATCCACAAAATACGTCAAACCTACCTTTGAATCCACCAAATTCATTTCCAAATCCTCAAAATCCTTCTCAAATTCCGCCAAACTAATCGCAAAGTCTGCAGAGCCTTCCCAATTTCCAAAACATCCTTCCCATTTACCAACCAAATTCCTTTCATCCACAAAATCAAGCCTCCCTTCCAAATCCTCTTCAGGCCATTGTATCCCCTCATACCTATGAACCCCTTTCTAATCCCGAGATGGACCATTACGAGGGGAAGAAGAAAGAGTGGAGGACCGAGTATGAAAGGAATTTTCTAGCTATGAAGGAAGAGATCATGAGGATCAAAGAGTCTCATGGAGCCAGGGACCACGACGATTTGGGGTATGACGACTTATGTGTTCACCCGGGGGTAGACCTACCAGATGGGTACAAAGTCCCTAAGTTTGAAATGTTTGACGATACCAAAAACCCAATGGCCCATTTGAGAAGGTACTGTGAGCAACTGGTAGGTATAGGGAGGAATAAGGCATTATTGATGCGCCTATTCAGTCGAAGTTTAAGTGGCGAAGCCTTGGAGTGGTTCATGTCTCAGGAGCCGAAAAAGTTGACTGGTTGGAAAACATTGACCAAGGGTTTCCTTGACCGGTTCGCATTCAACATCGAAATAGTCCCTGGCCGGTATTCACTAGATCGTATCAAACAAAAGAGCATTGAGAGTTTTCTAGACTATGTTTTTCGTTGGAGAAAAGAAGCTGCCAAAGTGCAACCCCCCATGTTCGAGGAGGAAATGGTATCCGTGTTCTCTCGCGCTCAAGAAGGAGAATATTATACCAGGATGGTGTCCGCTGTCAGAGTAACCTTTGCGGATTTGGTAAAAATAGGAGAATCATTGGAAGAAGGTATTCGGATAGGGAAAATTGTCAAAACCCCGACATCGTCTGGAACTGCCATATTTTCTAAGAAGAAGAAGGAAGAGGTAGGTATGGTTTATGCTAATTCTGTTACAAAATCAAAACAGCGGTTCAACTCTAGAAATATTTTATCTTCCCCACCGTCACCTAACCTTCCGAACGCGTTCTACGCCCACCCCCAATACCAAACTCTACTCCCAAACATCCAATCCTCATACCAAGCTCCACAGCCAAACACCTTTCCCCAATACCCAGTTCCACCTCCAAATTATCAGTCTAATTTCCAAACCACTCCTCTAAATAACCGGACAAATTTCCAAATGCCTCCAAATTATCACCAAGTAACCCCTCCTACAAACCTAAGCCGGTATAACCCCCAACGTCCAAACTATGAAAATAAACCTCCCCGTAACTTCACCCCACTAGCTGAAAGTCGTACCCAATTGTTTGAAAGATTGAGGAATGCCGGTCATTTGCAATCAATACAGTCAAAGAGTGTCAATCCCAACTCTCGATTTTTTAATGCAAGTCAACATTGTGCCTATCATTCGAGGGAAGCAGGGCACAGTACAGAGGATTGTGTCCACTTGAAACACAAGATCCAGGATTTAATCGATCAAAAGGTCATCACGCTCCAGCCACCTACTCCAAATATTAGCAGTAATCCACTGCCCAACCATGGAGGATCTACAGTTAACATGATTGAGATAGAGGGCGAATGGTCATCTGGCAAGACCATTACCCAGGTGAACTCCGAAAAGCGCAAAAGAGCGAAAGAGGTAGGAAAGATAGAGAAGGTTGTGGTTGCCTTAAGTATCAGTGAGAAAACCCCATTTATAGTGATGACATCCCCGACTCAAGTGTACGCTCCGCTACCAGGAAATCAATTTATTATGCAAACCGTTGCTTCCCAAGGGATGACGCGATCGGGACGATGTTACATCCCTGAGGAATTGACCAACAAAAAAGATTCACAGAAATGGTCAATCACTGAAGGAGAGGCTGAGGAATTTTGGAGGAGTATGCGACCAAAGGATTACTCAATTGTCAAATACTTGAAGAAAACGCCAGCCCAAATCTCTGTCTTGGCACTATTAATGAGTTCACAATACCACCAACAAGCTTTATCAAAGGTCTTGGAGGAAGCGTATGTTCCCGCAGAAACGAGTGTTGAGAACCTGGCTATGATAATAGAGAACATTATGGGGAATCATCGTATATCATTCAGTGATGAAGAGTTGCCGTTTGAAGGGGTGATGCACAACAAAGCCATGCATGTCACCGTTATTTGTCGAGATTATGCAATTAATCAAGTATTAATAGATGATGGATTTGGTGTGAATATTTGTCCCCTGCCTACGTTGGTTCAAATGGGCTATGATCTGGGGAAAATTCATCAAAGCCATGTAAATGTGAGAGCATTCGATGGAGGGTAGAGAGATACCATAGGAGAGATTGATTTGCACATCCAAATGGGGCCTGCTGAGTTCAAAACTAAGTTTCATGTTATGGATATTCATCCTAGCTACAACCTGCTCTTGGGAAGACCATGGATACACGGTGCAAAGGCAGTTTCATCACCCCTTCATCAATTATTGAAGTTCATTTGGGAAGATCATGAAGTAGTCATCCAAGGAGAAGAAAGTCAAGCGGACCGTCCCAACGTTTATGTGCCGGTAATTGAAGATATTCCAAAAGGTAGCAGCTTCTATACAGAGGAAATTGTAAATGCTGCAGAGAGAGATTCGACACCCAAAATACCAATGCCTCCTGTCTACAAAATGATTGCAATAGTGATGTTAAGAAATGGCTTCGAACCTGGTCGAGGCTTGGGCAAGAATCTGCAAGGAATTATTGAGCCAATTGCAATCCCAGAGAGAGGCTCTAAGTACGAGTTAGGATATCAGTCTACCAAGAGGGATAGGGCTGAGGATGAGTCAGAGAAGAGTCTGTTTAGGCCCTTGCCACTCCTGTTCCAGTCATTTCCTATACGAGAAGTACCCGATGATGATGGTCTTGGGGATGGGATAGTAGATTTGTTTGAAGGATGCAATACTGTACCAGAAAATCTCCTAAAGTCCAACGGGGTGAAGCAGATTGCTCCAGGGGAGGCCTTGCAAAATTGGACCTCCACTCCACTCATAACCCGTTGCCCGTCGTGGTAGATGAAAGGTCAATTACTAATAGTTTTAAAATCGGTGATGATTTGGAGGAGGCCCCGCAATCCACCTTTTATATCTCAAAACTTTCTTTTCGTATCTTGCTGCTTTCAAAAAGGCAGGGACTTGTATTTGTGCAAGTCACGAGCCATGGTTTTGTAATTATCTCTCAAATTTCAATGAAAAGGCCTTCATCTATTTGGAAAACTATATTATTTATAAAACGCTCCTAGTCATATATTTTGTTATTATTTTCTTATCATCTAACTTAGTTTGTTTGTCCATTACAGTAACAGTAGCTTAAAACCTGCCAATGTCGTGTCATGTCAAATCTTGAACGAACAAAATGAAGGGAACAATGATGATTGGAAGGACGATGATGAGGAACGGTTAGTTGAAGATATGGAGGAATTTGAGAATAGCGAAAAACCTAATCTGGAGGAAACCGAAATAGTCAACTTGGGAGATCATGATGAAATTAAAGAGACAAGTGTCAGTATCCACCTGGCGGCGCCACAAAGGGAAGAGCTCATCCACCTGTTGTGTGAATACATTGATGTGTTTGAGCACCAGCATTGTGTCACATAAATTGCCGATAAATTCTGAGTTCGATCTAGTCAAACAAAAAATGTGAAAGTTCAAGCCAGATTTGAGTCTAAAGATCAAGAAAGAAGTGAGAAAACATATCCAGTCTAAGGTTGTCAAGGTTATAAAATATCCGACATGGTTGGCCAACATCGTCCCTGTGCCGAAGAAGGACGGCAAGATTCGAATTTGTGTTAACTACAGAGACTTGAACAGAGCCAGTCATAAAGATAATTTTCCGTTGCCCAACATCCACATTCTCATCGATAACTGCGCAAAACATGAAATGCAGTCATTCATTGATTATTTCGTCGGGTATCATCAGATATTGATGGATGAAGAAGATGCAGAAAAAATGGCTTTTATTACGCCCTGGGGCGTTTATCATTACAGGGTAATGCTGTTTGGTCTCAAGAATGCGGGTGCAACATATATGAGGGCTATGATGACTATTTTCCATGATATGATCCATAAAGAGATTGAGGTGTATGTGGATGATGTAATTATCAAATCCCGCAAAAGTTTGGATCATCTGACTCATCTAGAGAAATTCTTCAATATATTAAGAAGGTATAGTTTGAAGTTAAATCCTACTAAGTGTGCGTTTGGTGTGCCATCAGGAAAGTTGTTGGGGTTCATAGTCAGCAAAAGAGGGATCAAGCTAGACCCATCCAAAATCAAGACAATTCAAGACTTGCCACTGCCAAGGACTAAGAAGAAAGTTATGAGTTTCATGGGTTATTTGAATTACATTAGCAGATTCATCGCTCAATCAACAGTCATATGCGATCTAATTCTCAAGATGTTGAAGAAAAATGCACTGAATGAGTGGACAGAAAAATGTCAGAGAGCTTTTGACCGCATCAAAGAATACCTATCCGCACCACCAGTTTTGGTCCCGCCGTGAGAAAGAATTCCATTATTTCTTTACCTGTCAGTCTCAGAAAATGCTTTCGGATGCATCCTTGGGCAACATGATAAGACCGGTAGGAAAGAGAAAGCCATTTACTACTTGAGTAAAAAGTTCATGCCATATGAAGCCCGTTACACTCTTGTAGAAAGGACATGTTGTACTTTGACTTGGACAGCACAAAAGTTGAGGCATTATCTGTCGTCCTACATAACATACCTCATCTCGAGAATGGATCCATTAAAGTACATATTCCAGAAGGCCATGCCTACGGGAAAGATAGCCAAGTGGCAAATGTTGCTAAGTGAGTTTGACATTATGTATGTAACCCAAAAACAAATCAAGGGGCAAGCCTTAGCAGATCATTTGGCAGAGAATCCAGTCGATGAAGAATATGAGCCACTTCGAACTTACTTTCCAGATGAGGAAGTCTTGTTCGTAGGAGAAGATATTACAGATATTTACCCCGGATGGAGGCTATTTTTTGATAGGGCAGTCAACTTCAAAGGTTCAGGAATCGGAGCAGTTTTGGTGTTAGAAATGGGCCAGCATTATCCGGTAACTGCTAAGTTACGTTTCCCATGCACCAATAACATGGCTGAATATGAGGCTTGTATCCTGGGTCTCAGATTGGCACTTGATATGGGTGTTCATGAATTGTTAGTCATCGGAGATTCAGATTTGCTGATTCACCAAATACGGGGGGAATGGGCGGTAAAAAATCCTAAGATTACTCCTTATGTAGAGCTGGTGCAAGAATTATGCCAAAGATTCAAGGATGTTGATTTTAGACATATCCCACGGATACAAAATGAGTTTGCTGACGCTTTGGCCATAATATCTTCCATGATTCAGCACCCGGATCAGAGTTACATTGATCCTTTGGAAATAAGCTTGAAAGAGCAACCCGCGCATTGCATACGCGTGGAAGAGGAGCCTGATGGAAAGCTCTGGTACTATGACATTAAGAGGTATTTGGAATCTGGAATATATCCTAAAGAGGCTAGTAACAACCAAAAGAAGACAATCCGGCGTTTGGCAAAGAATTACTTTCCGAGTGGCGAAATTCTTTTTAGGAGGACTCCTGATTTGGGATTCCTAAGATGCATCGATGCTGCAGAAGCCAATAAATTGATAAAAGACATACACGCTGGAGTTTTTAGGCCCCACATGAATGGGTTTGTCCTTTCCAGAAAGATCCTGAGAACCGGTTACTTTTGGATGACTATGCAAAATGATTTTGGAAAGTATGTGCAAAAATGTCCAAAATGTTAGATACACGGAGATTTGATTCGAATGCCTCCACATGAGCTTCATGCAATGAGTTCACCTTGGCCCTTCGTAGCTTGGGGAATGGATGTTATCGTACCAATAGATCCATCGGCATCAAATGGACATAGATTTATTTTAGTCGCCATCGATTATTTCACTAAGTGGGTTGAAGCTGCTTCATACAGAGTTGTCACTAAGAAAGCGGTTGTAGATTTCGTCAGGAATAACTTGATTTGTCGATTTAGAGTGTCGGAATCAATCATTACTAATAATGGGACAAACTTAAACAGTCACTTGATGAGTGAAATTTGTGATCAATTTAAAATCGTACATCGCAATTCGACTGCATACCGTCCCCAAATGAATGGAGCTGTGGAAGCGGCCAACAAGAATATCAAGAAGATATTAAGAAAGATGGTCGAAAATGATAGGTCATCGCATGAGATGTTACCTTACGCTTTGCTAGGGTATCGCATAACAGTTCGAACTTTCACCGGGGCAACCCCTTATTTACTTGTCTATGGGAATGAAGTTGTGATACCTTTTAAAGTTGAAATACCTTCTCTAAGGATTATTCAGGAAGCTGGGCTGAGTAACGAAGATTGGGTTCGCGCTCGCCATGAGCAACTCATGTTGATTGATGAGAAGAGAATGGTCGTTGTATGCCATGGTCATCTGTATCAACATAGGATGGTTCGTTCTTTTAACAAGAAGGTGAGAGCTCAAACATTTGAAGTGGGGAAACTGGTTCTCAAGCGAATATTCCCTCACCAAGAGGAGTACAAGGGCAAATTCGCTCCAAACTGGCAAGGGCCATACATAGTTCGCAAGGTACTATCTGGAGGAGCTCTGATTTTGTCTGAGATGGATGGCACGGAGTGGACCAAACCAATCAATTTTGATGCGGTAAAGAGATATTATGTTTGAACGATGTTCTAGTTTTTGTGTTTTCTTAGTTTACTTATAATCACCTTTGTAGTAATATTGTTTGCTAGTGTGTAAATGCCTAGAATCCCTTTCTTTTTATGTACAAACTACGTTTGACCTGAATTCCCAAGAAAGGGATACGTAGGCGGCCTATGTCGTCTTCGATCAACCCCTTAGGATAATTTATCCTTTCCTCTTATGTATGAACTACGTGATGACCTTAATTCCCAACAAAAGGGATACGTAGGCGGCCTATGTCAGCTTCGGTCAACCCATTAGATTTTCTATATATATCCCTAGCATAGGCCTGAACTACGTTTGACCTAATTCCTGCTTCAACAGGATACGTAGGCGCCCCAACGGCTCGGTCATATAACCCCAGGAAAGGAAAACTGGGGAAGAATTTTTTAGAAGGAATATCAAAAATTCACAAGAGAAGATCAACATCCATCAAAAGGAATGAAGATCAACAAAGACTTCAGATCCACTCGGATTGGTATCATCTCAAACAAATTTAAACTGGGGCAAAAAATTTGAGGAAGACCTCAAAATTTCCACCAAATGCCGGAACATATTCCAAATTCTCCAGCACCAGAGGTTAAAGCTTTGGAAGCCACCAACTGTAACAAAGTCTGGGTAGACTCAATTTTTGGCTATGATAGAACTGCTTGAAGAAAACCTCCAACAATGATCATGAGTTTTGGAAACCATCCGTCGAATATTATCAAAACCACGAGGAAGATATTCGTTGAGCTAGTACATGACATGACTGGCAGAGATTTTCTAAAGTTTTACAGAAGTTTTCAAAATTATTTTCAAAAATTTAAGACTATTTTCCAAAAATCTTACTACTCACTTATTTAGCATTTGCCTAGACATCATTTGGGATGGAGTGTCAGGGTTGAAGTCCTAATATGGTGGAATGCCCAAGAAATGGAAAGGAGAAAATCAAGGATCGAAGGAGGTCAACACGGAGTAATTTCATTCAAACTAATCATTTTTCTGTGGATGTAGGGTTCAATATACAAAATGAGGGTCTCTTTCAAAAATCCCCGAGCAAAATGGGAGCCACAACAGAGCATTAATACCCAAGAACGGTATTTCAGGGTAGCCCTAAAAATAGGTTTAACGTCCATTTATCGAGGACCTTTTGATTTGTCCATCTCATTTCTCGAGATCGTAGGCGACAAACAAAAGCTCTTTATCTTCTTTACACATATCGTATTTAGAAGTTTTCCTAAAAATAGTCGCTAGTAAAAGCGACTTTGTGTCTACTAATCATCTACCTTGAGTACAGGTACATGTAGAAAGTAAGACGCTGACAAATGAAATCAGGTAAAATTACATATCATAGCCGCAAGGCATTGCCTCAAGGGTTATTGCATATCATCGCCACAATGGCTATTGCATATCATCGCCACAATGGCTATTGCATATCATTGCCACAATGGCTATTGCATATCATCGCCACAATGGCTATTGCATATCATCGCCACAAGGGCTATTGCATATCATCGCCACAATGGCTATTGCATATCATCACCACAAGGGTTATTGCATATCATCGCCACAATGGCTATTGCATATCATCGCCACAATGGCTATTGCATATCATAGCCATAATGGCTATTGCATATCATCGCCATAAGGGATATTGCATATCATCGCCACAATGGCTATTGCATATCATCGCCACAAGGGCTATTGCATATAATTGCCATAAGGTCTATTACATACCATCGCCACAATAGCTATTGTATATCATCGTCCCAAGGGCCATTACATATCATTTCCGTAAAGGCCATCTCATACCATTGCCCTAGAAGGTATTCAATATCTGTTGACACGCTAGACAGAGACGCTGGCGTCAAGGATCTCTCATCATTTCATGAATCAGCATATGAATGCATCGAGGGTACACAATTTGAAGGGACGCCTTTAAGTCGCTATCTAAGGATGAATGATATATAAGGTTTCCTGGAAATTGACAATTTGAGGGATTATCTATAAGTCATATTATTTGAAATAGGATAGTGTGCAAGATCACCTGTGAGTTGATATCCTGTAGGTCATCCATAAGCCACAACAACATCCTAATCGGATAGTGTGTAAGATCGCCCAAAAGTTGATAGTTCAAAGGTTATACGTAAGTCGCAACTAAATCCTTACCGGATGATATGCAAGATTGTCAAATTGATACGTCCAAGGGTTCTCTATAAGTCACGTCATATCCAAGATCGATTATGTGCAGGATTACCCAAAGACTATCAATTTGAGGGATTATCTATAAGTCATATTGTATCCAAGGTCGGATGATGTGCAGGAATACCTGAAAGCTAGCGATTGGAGGGATATCTGTAAGCCATCTCTTATCCAAAGTCGGATAATGTTCAGAATTACCTAAAAGCTTGAAATTCAAAGGATATCTGTAAGTAGCCTCGCATCCAATATCAAATAATACGCAAGATTATCTAAAGATTGATAATTTAAGGAAAATTTATAAATTGATCATCGACTATAACCGGAGAGTTCATCATTCCACATACAACAAGTTATATAGGTAACCAAAAGGGTTTCCACACCAGCATAAAATTACACGATTGTAGGGACCATTCTGGAAAAGTATCGCCGGTGTCCAAAAGGGCCACCCCACTCTAAAGGTACAAGAAAGGATGACTTCGCTTTTTAGACAACAACTCATGCGGAGATATGGTAAACTACTATATACTTCTTTCATGAATTGAGCTTATCAATAATGATTTTTGTGTAAGAAATTGTCGAGAGCATCCGAAAGGATGAAAATCTCAAATCAAAACCACAGGTGTGGACGACTCCAAAAAGGACGCAGCACAATGTGGAACTCTTTCTCAGCAGCAAAACGGGACATAGTCTGGGGAGGGATGTCAAAATCTCTAGATGCGAGCTAAATGATGATCACCACCACCATCCAACCATGCCTCTATTAGAAGGAATGTGGGTATTTCAAGATATTCTGGTTTCAGCTATACCTTCGGGATATTTCTAAACTCATGCCAAGGGTGACCTTCTCTTTCTTTCAAATTCGGGTGGCAACACACTTAGATTTTGGAAATTATGTCCAGGTAAATTCTTGTCTATGAGTGTGAAGGATCCCACATTCATGATTAAGAGGTTACAAGTCTCTTTTCATAAACTCGATCAACTTGTCACTCATCCTGAGCCAAAGATCGTCTGAAATAAAAGACTATCTTTTCTATCGATCGAATCGAACTACAAGTAGTCTGATTCCCTGAGTCTTGGGGATATGTAGGTTGGGATATATGTAGAAAACTCGACTGCATTCCAACCTCCCCCCTAATCCCTTTATTCCCCAGTTTCTCTGTTTTATCAAAAACTCTAAAATCGAGATAACTTGAGAATTTTTTTTCTTTTTGAAAATCATGCTCAAAATCAAGTTTTATGAACTACAAGTGGCCTGAATTCTCAGGAAACCTGAGATATCTAGGAAACCTAATACCGAGGTTCGTCCATAACTCCATTAAACTCGTGCGAAAAACCAACCTCTCTTAGATACGAATTTGTGGTCGGACAAAAATTAGGAACGTCAACCTCCCTTTACCCAGGATTACTTGCATCCATCCTACCCAAAGGGAGGGGGAAGTTGTTGACACCTAATTTTTGCCCTCCACGACTACGTTTAATCTCGAGTTTCTTTGATTTTCAAATAAAATCGCAACAATTATTTTTTCCAAATAAATGCATTTTAAAATATGTAGTTGGGCTAAATTTGTTATTTAAGTGATAATTATATATTTCCGTATTTACATATACGAGATTTTATAAATGATGTCATTTAAATGAACACTTTCATCAATATCAAATTTTAATTAAGAATAATCTTTGAAAATAAATGTGATGATCAAAATCTTGATTTAAATAATTTATTCTCAAAAGTGATGTATTTGGATAAATATGAGTTTGATTTTATTGAATCAAGGAACTTCGGATTTGAATTGGTTGTTAATTCATTTCAAAGGTTGTTTTAATTTAGTCAATATATTAAATTATACCTTAATTGAAATTAATTTGACCATAATTGCAAGGTAAAGGGTCAATTTAATTTGAATTAGGCTAAAATTTAAATATGATTGTCTAAATTTTCATCCTTCGGCTATTTAATAAATAGCCTAAATCTACCCAAAAATGGCCCAATTTAAAACCAACCAGTCATCCCTCTCTTCTTCTACCAGCCCAACATTTCAATTATTTAATCCAGGCCCAACATCAACAACAAACAACAGGCCCAACTCCCCTCAATATCCCTCAGCCCAATATCAACAACAAACGATCGGCCCAGCACGCCCATTTTCCTTTCTCCTTAACCTCAGCAAGCAAAAGCAGTCTCAAATCAACAACCCTCAACTCGAATCCAATCGAACCCTTCTCGACCATACCCGAATCGACCCGCAAATAGATCATCTTAATCCTCTCCACGCGTCCTACGCGATGTTGTACCCTGGGAGATCCGAGAAGCTGCTAGAAAGAGCATGAGTTGGCTAATATAATGGATATATTCCATAATTTCAAGATTTTGGTACGGATTAGGTACGTGCTTGGGCGTATTTCATTGGTTGGAAAAGGGGATTTGGTATCCTACATTTTATTGGTCCATCAGTTGCCATTTTTGGGAAAAATCTAAAGAATTTGGTACAAAGGGGGTACAGACTGCTGGAGGGTAGAGGGATCCGGGTGGAAATTTGGAGTTTCTCCCTCTTTTTGAAATCCCTAGGGAAATCCTAATTCGACTCCTATAAAAGGTTTCCTGGGGTCACTGTTGAGGGGGGATTTTTTTTCTCTTCTTGGAAGGGTCCAGAATTCTGGTGGAGAAAATTCTAGGGTCTTCTTTCTGGAGGGAGAACTTGGGTTAGAAACGAAGTTTTTGAAAGAAATCGAGAAAGAAATTTTAGGCTGGTTAAAAAAGATGTTTTTGAAAATTTGGGTTGGGCACTCTAAAATTAAGGAGTTTATTGTCGCGAAGAATTTCTCATCCACTATGTCTGGCAAAGCTAGTCGATCAATGGGAAGTTTCCTGAGGCGAAAACATTAGCTCCCAATGGGGATAATTTGGATGATAGATCGAGTCCCGTTTGCTTCTCCTTGAAAGGTAACCTCCTATCCCTTTGAGTTCTCGAGTGCTCTATCTTCATCTTGACCTTCTACTGCTTCGAGTAAATTTTCAGTAACGTTGAACGCTGGATTTGTTTGTTGATAGATGGCTTCGGTATCCGTAGTTTTTGTTCATGATAGACATCGTTGTGGTGATATTTGAGTAAATATGACTCATTCTGCTGTTTGGCACTTTTAAAGGCATGCTTCTTCGTCAAAACTTTCCTAAAATCCACTAACTTTATCTATGAATGGTTCTTTCTAGCCTGTTGTATGGCCGAAATAATGTTGTGAATTAAGTTCCGATCTAATATTCTCACTCTATATACTGGTTAAGACTCAAGTGATGAGTCTGTTAAATGGTTTCAAGATAATGACGCATCACCATAGCTATCGCTATAGCAAAGTTGCTTGTCTCGATCTTGTTTCAGACTATTAGTATCATGCTAAAGCTGGTTTAATTTTTTAAAGTTTCATACTTTGATTTTTGATTAGTAGTTTCGAGCTACTTGTATCTTGTTACACCGAATTTCATAATTAAATTTTTGTTCTTTGATTTCCTTCAATAGTTTTCAGGTTTATGGTGTCTTGCCTATGTTCAGTTACTTGACGTAGTTTTGCTCGCTGCCATTAGTTTGATGTGATTGAGCTAGTAGGATCATTAGTAGGACCGCGTCTTGAATTCTTCGGCTTCTCAAATCATAAAAGAATAACGATGTTACGATTAATAAAAATTAGCAAATCCCATGATTCCTCGATGATCATCTGTACCCGGTATAATATAAGAGAGGAGAGGTAGAACGAATCTGTTTTGGCTCCTCTGTAGTGTAAATTTGTTTATGCCTTTCTATAGTAATTATCTTAAGGCGAGGGGTGATTGCTTGCACGGAGAATTTGTTTGGAAAGTGCTTTGTTCTGGTTGAGTGCTTCGATGGCCCATAAATAAAACTTTCTTTCTTAGTTTTTTGTATACTCTTTTTCATTGGTGGGCACTTAAGGCTACTTGTTTGAACCGTTCGCGATTTACTATTAATGCAAGATTCTCCAACATGTTGCAGCATCTCCATACTGTAGTGAATAAAATCCATGTACTCTCTTTGAACTTTACATAAGATTAAGAAGTGACTCTTTTTACTAGTGACCTTCCATGCATATGTTTACTTCCGTGCCAAAGTTTAGCATAACATGATGTGCTCTTTTCGATCTCTATGTTAAAAATTAAAAATCAATTAGACACAGTTGCATGTCATAGGTATCACCAATTTAGTAGCTAAGTTTTTTTTATGTTTATTGAAGTAGTGATTTTTCTTGAAAACCTAGAACTTCCTGAATTTTCGTTATTATAAAAATAATTCATTTTTATGAATACATATTAATTCATATATCTTTTCTTTGCATGAACCCGCCTTTGAGTCCAAACGGACTCTTTTCCATAATTGCATTATCAATGTGAGCCATTGAGGCTCCTTCTTTCTGAGTCCATCTCGAAGATGATCTCATAATACAAATGCAAGGACTCAACAGAAGAAAGTATGGGCTAAACCCCATTGTTTGAAGCGGCAAAGGAGGACTTGAAAGTTATCATTTTTATTTATTTACATCGTCGCCTTTAGTCATTTATTGATTTGTTTGTTTATTTCTTTATTTCATTCATTTGGGGCCTCGAAGCCAAAGTTATATTTAATACAGGTGAAGCGAGATTCGAGCCAAATGCTCGAAAAATAGATTAGGACAGGTGAAAATGGGTCGAAAGCCCAATTAGACTAGGACAGGTCTCATTGATTTGGGCCCAATTGCCTTAATATCTACTTCTCCCCTTTCCCTTTTTCCTTTTGCTTACTTGTTTAACGTGTTTTCTTACGAAGCTATTTAAATCCCTAACTAAGTCGCTAAAAGATTGATTTTGCAAAAACTCTTTCCTTAATCAACTATTTTTCCAACAAATTGATTTTTTTGAAGTTAATCAAAAGAATATTTTCAAACAGGTCGGATAACCGCAAGATAGCGGACGTTTTAGGTGCCTAACACCTTCTTAAAATGTTAATAGGAACCGCTTACTCAGAATCTCTTAACTTAAAATGATTTTCCTATTTTGAATCGTTTTAAGTAACTCTCTAAAAGTTTCTTAATTCCTTTTCAAAATTAAGTGGCGACTCTCTTTCAAAAGTCAAATTTTTGCAAAACACCTATGGCATGGTATTAACACCCTTCCAACTGGGGTTTCAGGTTGGACCCCGATTAGCTTATAATAGGGAATGTCGGTTAGATGATACCTCCCACAGTCTCAGATATAGTCTCAGTTACAGTCTCAGTTCAGTTATACAGTCTTAAATTTGTTTGGCCAAGGCATACAGATTTCAGTATTTTATCAGTATTTCAGTTTACAAATTTTACTCAGTCCATGTTATATATTCTTGTTCATGCATCCCCAGTGTCCATGAATTTTCATGTATCCTCAGTATTTATAAATTTTTATGCATTTTTAGTATCTATAGATTCCATGCTCTTTATTCAGTATTCCATGATTTACATGCATATCCAGTTAATTATTATCATTCCTATTCATGAAACCAAGCATATCAGCCTGCCTCATTTAGAATACCAGTACATTCAAAGCACTGATTGCAGACCTTTCTTTTATGCTTTGATGTATCATATCATAGGTGTTGACGCTCAGTTCCTGGATCGCACTTAGTCCCTCAGATCATCAGTAGTACAGTAGCAGTGGTGAGTTCTCATCATTCGAGGACAAATTATATTACTTCATGTCTTTATCTCAGTAGTTAGTAGAGTTAGTTGGAGCCTGTCCCATCAACTCACAGTATTCAGTTTAGAGGTTTTTCAGACACTACAGTTAGCTATTCAGATTTTAGTATTTTTCCAGATTCATAATTCAGTAACCGTTTCTTTATTAAAACCTTATGGCATTTCAGTTATTCTTCCGTATTCATGATTATATTATCTAGTGCTCACAGCACGTACCAGCTTATGGTTTAGCTTGTGGTCCCTCAGGACCATAAGCATCGTGTAATAACTATGGGTAGTCTTGGGTTTTTACAAACTTAGTATCAGAGCCTAAGGTTTTAAAGTGTCCTAGGAAGTCTAAAAGCCGCATTGAGTAGAGTCTTGTGCATGAGTGTGTAGCGCACCACACTTATGGATTAGAGACTACAAGGCATTTAGGAAAAAGTTTCCCTTCTTTCAATATTTATGTCGTGCGAGTGAGCATGAGCTCAAGTTAAACTCTCTGTCTAATCTACTTCTTTTTTATTTTTACAGAACATAGCTCCCAAGAAGAATGGAAGAATAACAGGAACTAAGCTAGCCCCTCAGCCCGTCCAGGCAGATCCTCTGGACGAGCGTGTCTCTCATGCAGAATACAGGGTTGCGTTCACTACTCTAGCAAACTCTGTAGCAGCACAAAATGAATGACCAGCTGCTGTTTTGGACAACCCAGTGGCCAATACTGGTGCAACCAGAATTTGGGATTTCACCCAGATGAATCCTCTTTCTTTCACGGGATCCTCGTTTGAAGAAGATCCAGAGGAATTCTTAGAGATGGTTTAGAAGGTAATGGATTCTATGGGGGTGACGTCTAGTCAGAGTGTCAAGTTGGTTGTATATTAATTGCAGGATGTATCCCATACTTGGTTTAAGTAGTGGATAGTTGATAGAGGTGTTGATGCAGGGCCTATAGAATGGGAAGAGTTTGCCACGACTTTCATAGACATATTTTTCCCATTAGAGTTAAGAGAGGCCAAAGTGTTGGAGTTCATTAATTTGAGGCAAGGAAGCATGAGTGTGAGGGAGCATTCCCTTAAGTTTACTCAGTTAGCTAGGTATGCTCATCATGTGGTAGCTGATAACTGGTCCAAGATGAGTAAGTTTATGTCTGGCGTATCTGATAGTATAGTTAAGGAGTACAGGACCGCAATGCTGATTAGTGAGATGGACTTGTCTAGACTAATGGTACATGCTCAATAAATAGAGGAGAAAAAGATTAAGGGGGGGGAGAGAGGAAACAAGAGAGCTAGGATGGGTAGTTTTAATTTTAATCATCCAAAGTTAGAAGTGGTAACCGTCCTCAGTTTCATCAGAGGTCTACAGCCCCAGCACCCTCTTCATCCAGTGCCCCAGTACCCAAATTCAGAAATGAAAATAGGGATAGGGCACCAGGCTCTAAGTATCAGGTTAGTGTTAGCAATGCTCGTACCAATCCTTTATATTATAAATGTGGTAGACACCATCAGGGTGAGTGTAGAGCGGGTAGTAATGTGTTCTTTAGGTGTGGCAAGCCAGGCCATCGGATTTAGGAGTATCGAGTAGTTGCTAAGAAGGGTAGGGATACGCACTAACAGGTCCAATCCCGACAGTTGTCAGTTCTATCCGATCGCCTAACTCAGCAGGGTTCCACTTCTAGAGCTACCAGTGGTCAGCGTCCGAATAGATTATATGCTCTTCAGTCCTGCCAAGATCAGGAAAATTCTCTTGACGTATTTACTGGTACATTGCAGGTCTTTTACTTACATGTTTATACTTTACTAAACCCTGGAGCTTCTCTTTCTTTTGTAACTCCATATATAGCCATCAATTTTGAAGTCAGTAACGAAAATCTAGTAGAGCCCTTTTCAGTGTCTACCCCAGTAGGTGTTTCCATTGTAGCCAGGTAGGTTTACAGGAACTGTCTGGTCATAATATCTTAAAAAGTTACCTCAGTTGATCTCGTAGAGTTAGAGATGGCAGATTTGACGTCATTCTTGGCATGGATTGGCTACACTCATGTTATGCCTTAGTTGATTGTAGAAATAGAATAGTTCATTTTCAGATTTATAGCGAAGAAAAGATGAATTCTCAGATGTGTAAATGAATTCTCAAATGTGTTTTCTGAAAATCTTTCCAGAGTTTCTCTCGAAAGGGAAATCCACTTCTGAATAGACCTTCTCCCAGATACTCAGTCTATATCTAGTCTGCCATATAAAATGGCTCCAGCTGAGCTCAAAGAGTTGAAAGAACAGTTAAAGGATCTCCTTGATAAGGGATTCATCAGGACCAGCATCTCCCCGTGGGGCACGCCTGTTCTATTTGTGTGTAAGAAAGACGGTTATCTTAGAATGTGTATTGACTACAGCTAATTGAACAAGGTCACAGTCAAGAATAAATACCCATTTCCTAGAATCGATGACTTGTTTGACCAACTTTAGGGTGCCAGTTACTTTTCCAATATAGACCTCAGATCAGTCTACCCTCAACTTAGAGTCAGAGAATGTGATATTCCAAAAATAGCTTTCCGAACTCGGTATGGTCACTTCAAATTTCTAGTTATGTCCTTTGGTCTCACGAATGACCCAGTAGCCTTCATGGATTTGATGAACCGAGTGTTCAAGCAGTACTTGGACATGTTCATCATAGTTTTCATTGATGACATTCTAGTCTATTCTTGTAGCGAAAGCGATCATGCAGACTATCTCAGCATAGTACTTCAGACTCGTAGAGCTCACCACATTAGGAATAATCTGAGTTTTGAATCCATAAATAATTGCTAATATAAGGGTAATCATGTCGCTTGTTCGCTAAATTCAGTAAGTGTGAATTCTAGCTAAGATCAGTAGCTTTCCTTGGCCATATTATTTCTGGTGATGGCATTAAATTTGATTCTCAAAAGACCGAGGTGATGAGAAACTAGCCTAGACCTATATCTCCATCAGATATTAGGAGTATCTTGGGTTTAGCTGGAAATTACCATTATTTTATTGAGGGGTTTTCTTCTATTGCATCCCCCATGTCCAGATTGACTCAGAAGAAAGTTAAGTTTCAGCGGTCAGATTCCTGTGAGAAGAGTTTTCAGGAGTTGAAGACTCAACTCACCTCATCATTTAGATGGTTTTGTTGTGTACTGCATCCAGAGTACGTTTGGGTTGTGTCCTCATGCACAGAGGTAGGGTCGTAGCCTATGCCTCCATACATCTTAAACCTCATGAGAAGAACTACCCTACTCATGATCTTGAGTTAGCAACTGTAGTGTTTGCCTTAAAGATTTGGAGGCATTACTTGTATGGGGTGCATGTGGATGTGTTCACAAATCACAAAAGCCTTCAGTATGTGTTCTCTCAAAAGATTTGAATCTACGTTAGAGAAGGTGGTTAGAGTTATTGAAGGATTATGACATGAGTGTTCTATATCATCCGGGCAAGGCCAATGTAATGGCTGATGCTCTCAATAGATTGTCTATGGGTAGTGTTGCTCATGTTAAGGATGGTAAGAAGAAGTTAGCTCAGGAAGTTCATTAGCTTTCCCAACTAGGTGTCCACTTAGTCGACTCAGCAGAGGGTAGTGTGTGGGTGTAGAGTAGCACTGAATCATCTCTAGTTTCCTCGGTGAAGAAAAAGTACGATAGAGATCCTAGTCTAGTTAAGTTAAAAGAATTAGTCAGAGATCAGAAAGTGGAGGTTTTCTCCCAAGGGGGAGATGGTGTTTTGCATTGTTAGGGTAGATTATGTGTGCTTGGAGTAGATGATTTGAGGAAACGAATTCTCGTAGAAGCGTATGGTGCGCGTTACTCTATTCATCCAGGGGCCACTAAGATATACCATGATTTGCGGAAGATCTATTAGTTGAGTGGGATGAAGAGAGGTATTGCAGAGTTTGTAGCTAAGTGCTCTACATGCCAGCAAGTTAAGATTGAGCACCGTAAACCTAGTGGGTCCATGCAGGAGTTTAATATTCCCATGTGGAAATAGGAGGTAGTGAACATGGACTTTGTGACAGGTTTTCCGCGTACCCATCATCAACATGATTCTACTTACGTTATCATAGATAGTATGACAAAATCAGCTCATTTCTTGCCAGTCCATACCTCTTATTCATCCGAAGACTATGCCAAACTCTATCTCAGAGAGTTCGTCAGGTTGCACGGTGTTCCCTTATCCATATTCTCAGACAAAGGTACCCAGTTTACCTCTCATTTCTAGAAAGCATTCCAAAAGAGTCTTGGTACCCAAGTCCATCTCAGTACAGCCTTCCACCCTTAAATAGACGGTCAAGAAGAAAGGACTATTCAGACTCTAGGAGATATGTTGAGAGCATGCTCTGTTGATTTCAAGGGTAGTTGGGATTACCATTTGCCTTTGATTGAATTCACATACAATAAAAACTATCATTTAAGTATCTGTATGGCTCCGTTTAAGGCTCTCTATGGTAGGAGATGTAGATCTCCAATTGGTTGGTTTGAAGTAGGTGAGGCCGCAGTAGTAGGGCATGACTTGGGGTTTGATGCGTTAGAGAAGGTTCAATTGATTAGAGAAAGTCTTATGGATGCCGAGAGCCGACAGAAATCGTATGCATACGTGAAGAGAAAGGATCTCAAGCTTAAGGTTGGTGATTTCATGTACTTAAAAATCTCTCCCATGAAAGAAGTGAAGAGATTCGGCAAGAAAGTAAAACTCAGTCCATGATATATCGGTCCCTTTAGAATTCTCAGTCGTTTTGGAAAGGTAGCTTACGCGCTTGAGTTGCCTTCATATTTAGCCTCAGTACACCCATTGTTCCATATCTCATTATTTGAAAAGTGTATCGGTGATCCAGCTGTAGTTGTTCCCTTAGAAAGTGTAGATATTCAGAAAAGTCTTTCCTTTGAGGAAGTTCCAATCGAAATTCTTCATCATCAAGTTCGTAGACTAAGGAACAAAGAAATTTCACTAGTCAAAGTTCTTTGGCGGAATTATTCCATTGAGGGAGCCACTTGGGATGTAGAGGAAGATATGCGAACCAAGTACCCTCATTTTTTCTCCACGAATCCAAATTCAGTATAAGGTACCAAATCTTCTTGAGATTTCTCTCTATCATGCTCAGTTGCAGTTGTACATCATGTTCATATTAGTCGTGCATTCACGAGTCAGTTCAGCCATGCATTCTATGCATCAGATATGTATGTTCAGTGTGTAAGCTAAGTTCACTAGTTTTCCTTCAGCTTAACCAGTCTCATTCGAGGACGAATGATCCTAAGGGTGAGATATTGTAATACCCCACATTTCCTTAGAATAATCTAAGTCCCTATACATAAATTTTTGTTTATAAAATTTTTGAAACACTCATTATTTTCTAGTTTAGATCCTGCCATTGCGTAGGAAATTCAATTAAATTTCCAACAATATAAAATTTGCCCAAGTCCGATAACCGCGAAAGAAGTTATGCAGATTTTAAGTTTTAGTCGTAAAACCCCATTATTATAACACTTAGCGCATCGCGGAGATAGTGTAAATAACAATTGTCATCTTCCAGTGAGTGTCCGTAATTCTGGCACGTCGCACCATAGGCTCAATTCAGAATTGTCAATTTCCAGTGACCCTACGTGTTACCATCGCATTGCGGTGGGCTTCCAGGTCGCAAACAAGGTGGCAATGATATTTTACCGCATCTCACCGCCGTGCATTTTCCCAATTGTCTGATTCCAGAGACACGACCGCTTCACGCCAGCCCAGAAAATTAGGATTTTCAGTCAGTTTTGAGTTTTAATTCCGAGGGGTTTTAAGTACTTTTCCCTTGTCCTAGTCTTCCCCAAACATGAAATTTAGTCCCTAATAACCTAATTGGGAATTATTCTAATAAATTTTTCCCCAAAATTAAGAACATTCTCTCAAGTAACAAAACCCTAACCTTCAAGAATCAAGGTCAAATCTCAAGAACTCTCCATCAATCCTTCCAAATTCATCATCCCAGGTATGTTAGATGTTCATCCATGGATCCCTTTCATCCATAGAGTCCAAGCAACCCCTTTAAATTAAAAAATTGTGATCTTTTCAAGTTATTATATTTTAAATTGTGACTTCACCCATGAATCTCCATGAACTATGATTCTATACCATGTTACCATGAAATTATTGTTATTATTTAATCCTCCATATTTTAATATTATTATTTATTGAATTAACCCATGATTTAATGCTATTATGATGAATTCAAGTTATTCCTACAAATTTCATGACATTCCTACGATTGTTTTAAACCATGAACTACAAGTGTTTGATAAAATGCCTACAAGAGTGAGTTATTTAATAAGAGCCTTCATGTTTTGGTCTTCAAGCTTTCGTGTCTTTTCAGTATTGTTGTTTTGAGTCCTGGGGGTATTGAATACCCAAAAATCATAGTTATTTATTTAGTCTAGTCTTAGTACATTACAAAATAGTATTCAGATTATATTATGAGCATTATCAGAATAGTCAGATATCAGTCATTAAACTCAGAACAGTCTAGTTTCTCAGTGTCTTTCAGTTGGGAGTAGGATTTAGCACTGAGAGAGTGTAGGGATGGAGGCTTCCCTATCAGATAGGCAGATTCATTAGTAGCAGTCCCTATACTCCAGAACTACGTAGCCAGCATACGATATGAGAAGTCACCCATCAGATTAGGCTTGACTATCTCGCAGAGGTCACCCATCAGTTCAGGCTTGACACCCTTAGTCCTTTGGACATTATATCAGTTTAATGGATCCACACAGCCATTGTTAGTACCCGTGGCACGGTATTAACACCCTTCCAACTGGGGTTACAGGTTGGACCCCGATTAGTTTATAATAGGGAATGTCGGTTAGATGATACCTCCCACAGTCTCAGATATAGTCTCAGTTACAGTCTCAGTTCAGTTATACAGTCTTAAAGTTGTTTGGCCAAGGCATACAGATATCAGTATTTTGTCAGTATTTCAGTTTACAAATTTTACTCAGTCCATATTATATGCTTGGTCATGCATCCCCAGTGTCCATGAATTTTCACGTATCCTCAGTATTTACAGATTTTCATGTATTTATAGTATCTATAGATTCCGTGCTCTTTATTCAGTATTCCATGCTTTACATGCATATCCAGTTAATTATTATCATTCCTATTCATTAAACCATGCATATCAGCCTACCTCATTTAGCATACCAGTACATTTAAAGTACTGATTGCATACCTTTCTTTTGTGCTATGATGTATCATATCATAGGTGCTGACGCTCAGTTCTGGATCGCACTTAGTCCCTCAGATCATCAGTAGTACAGTAGAGTAGTGAGTCTTCATCATTCGAGGATAGATTATATTACTTCATGTCTTTATCTCAGTAGTTAGTAGAGTTAGTTGGGTCCTGTCCCATCAACTCACAATATTCAATTTAGAGGTTTTTCATATACTACAGTTAGCTATTCAGATTTTAGTATTTTGCCAGATTCATAATTCAATAGTCGTTTCATTATTAAAACCTTATGGCATTTCAGTTATTCTTCCACATTCATGATTATATTATCCAGTGGTCACAGCAGGTACAAGCTCATGGGTTAGATTGTGGTCCCTCAGGACCGTAAGCACCGTGTAATGACTAGGGGTAGTCTCGGGTCGTTACAGGTAAAGGGGTAGTCTCCGGTCCTCAGTGGACTTAAGATACCCATCACGGTCAGGGCCTGGTTCAAGTTGTGACATATAGAACTAAGCTAAATTATGTATCTTCAGCTTATAAAAAAATATATCTCCTATTAAAAAGCTCAGATACAAAAATTGCTAAACCTTTGATAAAATATCTCTCTTTGTCACTTCAATAATTTTTCATTTGAAAACAACACCGTTTTTTCTAGAAGTGACAGACTTTTTTTCTTCAACGGAATGGGTTAACAAAGTTTCATCCTCAGTCGTCTATTAAATTGTTGTTTGCTTGGTTAAGGATTGACGGTGATTAGAGACACCATACGCCGTTGTCTTTTCTTATTTCTTTGGTGGATACTCCGCTGGAGAATAGGGAGGGGGAAGTTTTCTGAAAAATACTTTGAATGAGGAGGAGGTTTGACATTAATGGTATTAAATTGGTAAAGATAAAATATTAAAGAAAATTTTTAGAGGGCAATAAATATATCTTAATTTTTAGGGTAAAAGTTATGTATTTGGAGATTTAAAGAGAGAGAGAGTGTAAACTAGGGATATTTATAATTTTTATTAAGTGAAAGGATTTTTAGTAATTTAGCTATCTTAACCTGTGTTTTTATGAAATTTTTCCAAAATAAAAAGATCCTTCAAAGAAGAAAACAAAACAAAACTACAAATAGGTATTCAGTTCTAGCAGAATTCCCATCTTTGCAAAATGTTGTTATTCTTTCACAGTTAAAAGAGCCTATAACCAGTTTGACAAAATTATAACCACTTAAATCAGTTTTTAAGAACTTCCTAGCTTATTTCGTGACAATTTATTATTCCTTTTTAGTTGACTTTTAAATTTAATATGTGTACATAGTTCAAATCTTGAGACATTTATAAAGCTTATGAGATCATCATAAGTTAATTAATTACAAAGAATATTTTCATCAAAACTATCTTTTAATTTTATCTTAACTTTTTCAGCAAATAATATTGGTATACTACCTATAATTATTTCTTTCCATGATCATGAATAAACGATATTTTTTGAATTTCCTGATCTATTGATACAAGTTGAAGGTCTTATATAGACCTTAAAATGTTGTTTAAGTTAACTAGTACATGCTATCAGAATTTAGCCACTCCCACTCCTACCCCTTCTAATCAAAATTTAGCCACTCCTACCACTCCTACTTCTAATACGTTGGACTCCCACCTTCGTGGTTAGCTATCACACCCCGTCTTTATTGCTAATTAAAACCATTTTCAACCAACCAAACCATTGTTATTAACCGAGGCTATATATAGTGGTATCGGCATACCGACTATAATTTACAAGTATTATCCCTAGCCAAACCTTCTTGAGATCAAGAGATTCCCATGTGCCCATAGATCACATAATCAAATTAACTTGGGGGAGTCCCATGTATACCACATGTGTTCCATTATTATGATTACGTGGGGGATTCTATTGTACCCCCACAAGAATAATTGTTAAATCCAAAACCATTCCATTTTGACCATTCCAAACCATTTAACCATTTAGGGTTCCATTACAAAGTTTAAACCATGCATAAGTTCCATTAAAAATCCAATAGTGTAGTGAAAACATTCTCATAGACATTTTATCAAACATGTTAGGGGCATAGTATTTCCAAAACCAAAGGCAATTACCAAATACCCATTCCCACGTAACCAATTATCCAAAACCAGCATTAAAGAATATAAAAGCATAATTAAATCATGGAAAAACCATAACCAATCATTTATAACCAAAATCCTCAAATTATATTTGAAAACCCAAAACCATACAATAATCAAACCATGAAAACATTGTATAAAATCATGCATTTAGTTGGAAATAACAATGAGGGAAAAGAACATGCCTTAAATTAAGTAGATAATGGAAAAAATCACCAACACAAGCCCCAAATTAATCCTTAAGATGAAACCCCAGCTTCCTTTGCCCAAGAACTTTAGAGAGGATTAGAGAGTGTTTTCAATGTGTTAAAGAATAGAATAATAGGCAAATAACCTCCCAAGTGTGTTAAAAGTCATGGGGCCTTATAAGGTTGAGTGGGAAAATATCCAGATTGCCCTCACTTAAACTACACCAAAATCACGTCAGAGGGATATGACTATCCATACCAGTCGTACCCTCCAATATGAGTGGTACCACCACTCATACCCAAGCCCATCTCCCTTGGACCCAACACTGTCCAAGGTACGACTCACCCCAAACCATGTTGTATCTATGCATTCTACTGGTACCCATGATCCATACCCCTGGCAGAATAGAATCTAAAGAGGAATGAACACTGCCCACTATATGAGTCTATGGTACGACTCGTACCCTAGCTTATGGATCATGGTGAGCCACTCGTACTCATATCCAAGTTAGTCTACCAAATCTAAGATTAAGTAAAGGAAAGACCCAAACCTAATGACCCATGCCCATCCATACAACTCGTACCAAGCAAATCATACCCATTCCACAAACCAAATCCAACCCACCAACCAACACTTGTCAGCATACGACTAACCCATACCACTTGTATCCCAGTGTACGAGTCATTTCCCCTAGTCATATCCTGTCCAGAGTCCAAAAATCTAGGAAATTTTCTAAGGGACAAAAACCCATGGTGTTTCAGTCTCCCCCGCTAAGAACATTCATCCCCGAATGACGGGCAAGGTAGGGTAACCACAAGCACGATTCAATTGCATTATGAAATATTAATCCATCCTTTAACCAAGTTAGAAATAAAAGATGCAAAGATATTAATCTCTCATTTAACAATGTTTAAAAAAAAAAGTATGTTGAAGAACACATGCCTTCTGCACGAATCACAGGGGAAGAAAATAGATGCCGATACTTGGACTTTATGTCCTCCTCCAATTCCCATGTAGCCTCTTCCACCTTTTGGTTCCACCATAGAACCTTAACCAAGGCCACATCCTTGGTCCATAATCGATAAAATTTCCTATCCAAGATCTCGATCAGGATATCTTTATAAGATAAAGAATCTGAGATACCCAAGCCCTCCAAAGGAACCACCGAAGAAAGATCACCAAGGCACTTCCTCAACATAGATACATAAAATACTAGATGAATGAGCTCAAACCAGAAGGCAACTCTAATTCATAAGCTGCATTACCAACCCTCAACAAAATCTCATGAGGACCAATAAACCAGGGACTGAGCTTCCCATTTTTACCAAACCGTGTTACTCTTTGCATGGGAGATACCTTTAGGAACACCTTATCCCTAACCTCAAACTCCAAGTATCTATACCTTACATCTTCATAGGACTTTTGGTGACTTTGGGCAGCCTTAAGCCTATCCCGGACCACCTTCACCTTTTCTATAGCCTGATAAACCAAATTCAGATCGAACATATCCACCTCACCAAGCTCAAACCAACCAATAGGAGATCTACACCTCCTACTATACAATGTCTCAAAAGGGTCCATCCCAATACTAGAATAAAATCTATTGTTGTAATCAAACTCTACCAAAGGTACCATAGTCAATCACACATGCCCGAAGCATATCCTCCAATGTCGAAATAGTCCTTTCCGCTTGCCCATCCATCTGTGGATGAAAATCAGTACTCAGACTCACCTTAGTACCCAATCTCTTCTATAAAGACCGCCAAAAGTGAGATAAAAACTGTGTACCACGATCAGAGATAGTCAAAATAGGTATGCCATGCAGCTTTACTATCTCATGAAGATACAACTTCTCATAGTCCTCCACCGAAAAGGTAGTCCTCACTGGTAAGAAATGAGCAGACTTTGTCATCTTATCCACGATGACCCAAATCAAATCAAATTAGTTCTGAGACCGAGGAAGATCAATAAAGAAATCCATATTAATTACCTCTTATTTCCATTTGAGTAAATTAATTTCTTGATATAACCCACTGGGCCTCATGTTCTCAACTTTAACTTATTGACACACCATGCACTTGGCAACAAAATCAGCCATATCCCTTTTCATACCATTCCACTAATATATCTCCTTGGGATCATGATACATCATTGTTAAACCAGGATAAACAACATAGCATGATTCATGTGCCTCAGCCGAAACCCTTTGTCGCAAACCATCGACATCAGGAACACACAACCTCCCTTGGTACCATAAAGTACCATCGCCACTGATCTCAAAGACCATTACCTTTTTCCAACCAACATCACTCTTGATTTTCATCAAGACAGGATCTAGCATTGCTTCTCCTTAATCTATGCACCAAGATATGACCTAAACACTTCCTGTACCATCACCCCACCATCCTTGAAGTCCAAGAGACGAACTTTAAAATTGGCCAAGCGGTGAATATCCTTCACCAATTCCCTTTTTATTTCTCCACATGATCCAAACTTCATATGGACAACCTGCTAAGAGCATCAGCAACTACATTAGCTTTACCTAGGTGGTAGTGAAGACTCATATCATAGACCTTAAAAAGGTCCAACTATCTCCTTTGCCTGAGATTTAGATCCTTCTGAGTGAACACATACTGTGGATTCTTATGATTAGAAAAGATGTCTAAGTGCACTCCATAAAAATAATGTCGCCAGATTTTCAAAGCAAAAACCACCGCCAACACCTCCAAATCATGAGTAGGATAATTCCTCTCATGAACCTTTAACTGCCTGGAAGCATAGGCAATCACCTTTCAATGCTGAATCAAAACATAGCCAAGTCCCACCCATGATGTATCACAATAAACCACAAACCCCTCTATACCTTCTGGCATGGTCAGAACTGAAGCCAAAGTCAGCTTATCCTTAAGCTTCTCAAAACTTCCTTCACATGCTTCTGACCAAGAAAACTTTACCTTCTTCTGAGTTAACTTAGTCAATGAAGCAATTATCGAAGAAAACCCCTCCACAAACTTCCTATAATATCCAGTCAAACCCAAGAAGCTCTAAATTTTGGTTAGAGTCATGGATCTAGGCCACCTTTTAACCACCACAACCTTTTGAGGATCCATCATAATCCCCTTACTAGAAATAAAATGGCTAAGAAAAGTCACAGCATTCAACCAAAACATATACTTAGTGAATTTGGCATACAACTGTTTCTCTTTCAAGGTCTGCAATAACACATGAAGATGATTGGCATGATCCACCTCACTTTTAGAATACACCAAGATGTCATTAATAAACACAATGATAAAAAGATCTAAGAATTGCCTGAATACTTTGTTTATCAAATCCATAAATGTCGTCGAGGCATTAGTCAAGACAAATGACATAACTAAGAACTTAAATTTCTCATACCGAGTACGAAAAGTCATATTAGGGATATCCTCCTTCCAAATCTTCAGTTGATGATACCTAGACCAAAGATCTATCTTAGAAAAGAACTTGGCACCTTACAACTGATAAAATAAATCATTTATCTTTGGAAGAGGATACTTGTTCTTGATCATTACCTTATTCTACTGTCGATAATCAATGCACATCCGAAGGGAACCATCCTTCTTGTGCATGAACAACACCGGTGCACCTCATGGGGATACACTAGGACGAATAAACCCCTTATCCAGAAAGTCCTTAAATTGCTCCTTGAGTTCCCTGAACTCAGTTTGAGCCATTCTATAAGGAGGAATAGATATTGGATGAGTGTCCAAAACCAAATGAATACCAAAATCAATCTCCATATCTGGAGAAACACCAGGAATATCATCCGAAAAGACCTCAAAAAACTCACTTACCATCGAAACTGAATAAAAAGAAGGACCTTTTGAGTTAGAATCTTTAACCCAGACAAAGTGATAAAGACACCTCTAAGATAAGAAATAAACCTTTCCCTAGGAGCTAAGGAACCAACCTCCCACTGTATAACCGGTTCACTTGGAACCTAAAGACAACCTTACGAGTCCGACAATCTAAGGATGTGTAATAAGAGTGTAACCAATCCATCCCTAAAATAATGTCAAAATCCCCTATATAGATCTACCAAGGTCTGCTTGCTACTAATAGATACCACACACCCACTATAGACTCTTTTAGAAATAATCAAGTCACCTACTGAGGTAGAAATAGAATAAGGATTCAAAATAACCTCAAGATTAAAACCAAAACATACAGCAACATATGGAGTCACATAGTAAAAAGTGAACCCTGGATCAAGTAGACAATACACATTACGAGAAAAGAGTTGTAATGTACCAGTCATAACTTTAGGTGATGCCTCATATTTCTATCAAGATGCAAGAGCATACAACCTATTTCGACCAGTGCTAGTACCAAAGCTGGGAGCAGACCCCAAAGCAGCACCATTAGGCATATGAGAAGAAGATTAGGAAATTGGTGCTTTGACCGCTCCCAAATCACCCTTACTAATAGGATAATTTTTGAGCATATGGCCTAGCTGACCACATTTAAGAAACCTATCCCTTCCTTCATTGCAAAATCCCCAATGAAGACGACCACAGAATCGGCAAGGAGGACACAAATAAGTCGAATAAGTCCCACTCGCCTGATATTGGGCACCCTATGCTTGGAAATTATCACCACCTTACGGACACCTATCACCCGACTGCTTTAGGTAAGGAGAGATGGAAGTAGAGAAGGAACCAGAACTCCCCCACTTCTATTTTGGCCATTTGTCGCTATCTCGACCACCCTACTGCTGAACACCACCCTGCTCAAAGAACCTGTTTCTATTGAATTGTACTTTTAGGAGGGTAAAAGTTACTTTCCAACAAATTTATAATGTCCGCATATCAAGGAACTTCACACTCCTTTATAGACTTTAATTTTTCATCTGGAAACTCTTCCCGAATACAGAGAGAGTGATCAACAATATGACCATGATTTTCTAACCTTAAAAAATGATCTACAACTTGATTTTCTACTCCTTTAAGATCACGAACCTCTAAATCAAACTCTTGCAATAGCAAAATCCACCGGATCAATCGAGGCTTTGCATCCTTTTTATTGAAGAGATATTTGATGGTCGCATGGTCTGTATGAACGATAACCTTTGTCCCTACCAAGTACGCTCTAAATTTATCAAATGCATACACCACCGCTAATATCTCTTTTTCAGTGACTGTATAATTCATTTGGGCATCATTTAAGACTTTACTAGCATAGTCAATAGAGAGAAATAACTTGTCTTTTCTTTTCCCCAAAACAGCTCCTACAGCCACATCACTAGTATCACACATCAATTCAAATGGAAATTCCCAATCCGAAGAAATCAAAATAGGTGCTTCAATCAGCCTTTTTGTCATCTTCTCAAATGCTTCTTGACAATCCGCCCTAAAATTGAACTTGGCCTCTTTTTCTAGCAGTTTACACATCCGGCTTGTAATTTTCAAAAAGTCCTGAATAAAACGCCTGTAGAAACCTACATGCCCTAAGAAGCTTTGCACTTCCTTCACTGTAACTGGATGTGGCAACTTTTCAATCACTTCAATTTTGGCCTGATCTACTTCAAGTCCCCTACATGACACGTTATGGCCAAGGACTATTCCTTTTTCACCAAAAAGTGGCACTTCTCCCAATTCAGCACCAAATTTGTCTTTTCACATTGAGCTAAGACTCGATCTAAATTCTGGAAGCATTTATCAAAAGAATCACCATAAATAGAGAAATCGTCGATGAATACCTCGACAAATTATTTTACCATGTCGTAGAAGATTGCCATTATACATCTCTAAAATATCGCAGGTGCATTGCAGAGGCCAAAAGGCATACGTCTAAAAGCATAAGTACTATATAGGCAAGTAAAAGTTGTCTTCTCTTGATCCTCGGGAGCAATGGTGATCTGATTATAACCTGAGTAACCATCAAGAAAACAATATTACTTCTGCCCTTCCAACCTATCCAACATCTGATCAATGAATGGGATGGGGTAGTGGTCCTTCTTTGTGGCTTCATTCAGCATCCGGTAATCAATACAGATTCTTTATCCAATTATCATGCGAGTGGGAATTAGCTCATTTTCTTAATTAGTAACCACGGTCATCCCACCTTTCTTTGGGATATAATTTATTGGGCATACCAACTTGCTGTCTAAAATTGGATAAATAATCCCATTATGGAGCCACTGAATGACCTTTTTCAGCACCACGTCTTTCATCACTAGATTCAACCTACATTGTTTCTTCATCCTAGATTTGAAACCTTCTTCCATGTGTATCTTGTGCATTCAAAAAGCTGGATTTATTCCTATAATGTTAGAAATTTGCCACCCGATCACTTTCTTTCTCCTTTTCAATATTGTCATTGTTTCCTGTACCTGCATATCAGATAATCTTGTAGACAAAATAATAGAAAAGGTATCATTATCACCAAGGTCAACATATTTTAAGTGAGGAGAAAGAACCTTAAGCTCTAATTTTGGAGCTTCATCAATTGAAGATTTGGGGGATGGACCAATTGTCCTGTTCAATGGCTCAAAAGGCAATTTTCTTATTTCAATCACCGCCGAATTCATGACTTAAACTAATGCCAACGCTTCCACATCTCCATAAAGATCATGACCTACCAAAGCTTGCTCTAATGGATCATATTACAATAACAACCTTTGATTAGACTCAAGATCTATAACAGATATGGCAGACAACTCCTCATATATAGCTAGCAATTTTAGTACCTTATACACATCAAAAACCTCCACTTTATTGTGTGCTCTCATTGTCATTTTCCCTGCTACTACGTCAATTAATGATTGTCCCATTGCTAAGAAAGGTCATCCCAAAATAAATGGAACAGCAGAATCAGCTTCAAAGTCAAGAATTACAAAATCCACTAGAAAGATTAAGGATCCCTCTTGCACCATGACATCTTCGATAACACCATCAGGCCTAGCAAGGGACCTATCTTCCAACTGCAAAACAATAGTAGTGGGTTTGGGACTCTCAAGACCCATCTTTCGGTACCAAAATGTGGGCATAAGATTGATGCTAGCCTCCAAATCACACAATCCATGAGCACTAATGGTCTGTCCAATGGTAATATGCAAAGTTAAACTACCTAGATCTTTTAGCTTCATGGGCAATTTATTTTGAATCTTAGATGTGCACTCTCTCAGTAAGTGCAACTGTAGCATATTCTGACAACTGGTTTTTATTTGCCACTATACCTTTAGGTATTTCATATATTTTGGAACACTCTATATAATATCAATAAGAGAAAGATTTGCATGAACCTGCTTCAGAAGATCCAAGAACTTCTTGTAACTCACCTCCTCTTGATGCTTTTTTGCCCTTTGAGGAAAGGGTAAAGGTAAAGTCTTCTTTTCTATGTGAATTCATCACTTGACACTTTTTCCTAGACTTATATCTCCACATTGTATTTAGAACCATCATCAGTAACTCTGGGACTAACCTGCTCCTGAACCGTCTTCTTGGTTTGCAACCCACTCCTTATTGTAACCGCATTCACCTGCTTTGGATTTGCCTCTGTGTCGCTAAGTAATGCTCCTTGAGGTCCTGTATTTTGTGCTCCTTCAATTTAACCAAGTTGAAACTCTAGATTTCTCATAAGCAATTGTTGACTCTTCAACTCTGTTGTAAACTGCGTTTGTTGAGACTTTATTTTTACTGCAAACTGTGCTTGCTGATCCATAAACTGCTTCATTAACTCCTCCATATTTCTAGTTAGAACAGTAGCCTAATTCTTCTGAGTCGGCTGTTGATTTGGTTGCACGGTCCCCTTATACTATTTTGCATTTTGAGCCTGATTTCTACCTTATAAAAAATTGGGATGGTTCCTCCAGTTAGGATTATACGTGTTACTGAAATTTTGATGTTCTTGATGATTTGAATTCCCCACATAGTTGAAAGAATCTTGATTAGCTATACAAGCATCTGCTGCATACTCAGCACTTCCACAAACCTTACACCCAGAATTTGCCTGTTGGACTGCATTAGTTGTAGTTGCTATTTGTGTAACCCCCAACTTTATGTTATTAAGCTGAGTAATCATATGATTTTGAATTAATGTAATCTGTGTTTGTAATGCAGTAAATTGGTCAACCTTGAATACCCCTGCAACCTTCCTAGGAGCACTCCTCGAATCAGTATGCCAGTCAGGATTTCCTTGTGAAATCCGATTCAGCAGTGTGTACAATTCTTCATAAGTCTTTTCAAGATCTTGTCCTCCTGTTGCTGAATCCAAAAGAATCTTCTTATTTGGCTCCTATCCCTCAATGAAAGTATGAACAAGAAAATCATTGGACTGATGATTGTGAGGGCAATTTTTGAGCATACCCTTAAATCTCTCCCAAGCTTGGTAGAGATTCTCTCCTTTTTTTTGTTTGAAACTCAAGATCTCATTTTTCAAATGTACAGTCTTCCCTGATGGAAAGAATCAGATAAGGAACCTTCGATCTAGTTCTTCCCATGAAGTGAAAGAGAGTGGTGGTTCAGCGGGTAACTACCTTTTTTCTTCCCCCATTAAGGAAAAAGAAAAGAGTGTCAATCTGACATAATCAGAATTCAACCCTTCTAGAATGTATGTATCACTTATTTCCAGGAAGCTCGGTATGTGCTGCTGCGGGTCTTTATGTGAAAGTCCATGGAATTTCCCCACTGAATTCAACAATTGCACCATATTCTGTTTTAATTCAAATCAACCGTCTGGTTCGGGCTTGTACATATTGTTCGTCACATGGTTCGTGAGTGGGATTGCCACCTCACGAATAGGACTAGAAGCTGGTTGAGCAAGAATAACTAGGATAACTGGAGGCGGGACATTTTCGGCATTTGGATCAGCTGGATTATTTCTTTGTTCAGCCATTCTTCGCCATTGTTAAAAGATCTGTTCTGGTTCTGCAAAAGGCTCTACCAACTCTTTATCTCTCTCCAGTCCTGTATTCAGCTAAACCTACAAAAATTCAGCCGCTAAGATCAAGTTGTTAACACTTAAACTTACTATCCAAAACCAAAAATTTAGCAATTTACTAATTATACTAGTCCCCGATAACGGCGCCAAAAACTTATTGTGGCTCAGACGCACACGCAAGTGCATGCGATCGTATAAGTAATATAGTGACTTAGACAGTCAGTTATCGTTCCCACGAGGACTAAGCAACTAGAAATTTACCCAACTTTCAGTTTTAGACAACAAGGTATTAAGTGTTGTAAAGTATCAGGATGATTTTGAAATTAAGAATAAAAATATAAATTAATAAATAATAAATAAAAGCTTATGACTAGAGCAAAGCAAGCAACGGTTGTAAACAATAATGATATGAATTCCAGGGTTGAGGCTTTTCGAACAATCATACAATCTCTATTCTTATAGCAGTGTACTTGGTTATCGGATTGTTGATTCACAAGGTTTATGCTACGATTTTGGTCTCCCTACCTCAAATCTTATATCTATTAAATATTCTAGCTACAACTCCCGAATAGATACAACAATTCTTCTAAATTCATAAAGTTATCTTCTTGCAATTGAACCAAACAAGGCTTCTAGGTATTTCCCTATCCTAGATGCTAATTCAAACCCAATATTTCATAAAAGGGTAAGTACCTTGATCCTTAATTTCTTTGTTTTATCCTACAATTCTCTTCCCTAATTCACATAGAAATATAGATTTATTCTAATGGTGGCCACTCATCAAAATAGTAAGCTCAAGAAATTAAGAACAACCTAGATGATAATCCAAAAAGAAACTACTATAAAGAATATCAAAGAGTAATCATGTCCTTGGCCTCAACCCCAGAACAAGGTTATTTAGCCATTCATGTTTGAATCAAACTTCAAAAATAAGTAATTAATTATACCCAAAATTAATCTTGAAGTAAAGAAATTCAAAAGAAATAATAAGAACCCTAAAAGATAGAATTCTATGCTTTTCCACTGCTGCTATGCTTGAGAAAAGTGTTTGGAATTATGCTCACGTGTTTCTTTTATATTTGGAAAAATTTCACCATATCTGCACCACTGATGCAACGCATTGCTAATCGTGTTGATCAAGCCAACGCGTCACGTCAACTTCGCGTTGATGCACTAGAACTTTACCTTAAAAATCTGACTAAGTCTAATTTCACAACACATAACATGACTCATCGACATAGCATCGTGTTACTGGAATTGTCATCTCAAATTTTAACTATATCCCCAAACTCATACATCGACGCGATGCGTTGACTTCGCATCAATGTTCTTGAAGTTTCTTCTAAAATTCTGGATAAGGCACAGATTTTACTGATCGACGCGACACGTTGAGTTAGCGCCGCATCACTGGAAATTCGCTCTAAATATTCACTTAACTCTCGTAAATACTATTTTTCAGCTGCTTTCCTTTGTCCTTGCTCTTATGAATCTACACAAGTTCTTGGACTAGATAAAAATGGTTTTTCACATAAACATGATTAATTTCACACCATCAATAAACAATTTCTTCATGATGTGTGTCCAATTTTCATCCGAATCCCTTGGAAATGTACCCTATATCTCTAATCAAATCAGTTAGCCACGAAACACAATTTAGCTCACAATTAAATATAATTAAAACAATTTTTGTTCTCAAAACAAGTCCAAATATGGGTAGATAGCGATGTTTGGATAGATAAATATTCCCAAGATCAATATGTATTGGTTCACGTACATGAGAATATAACTAAATATCATGAAATAACTAGATGAGAGTATATGCAAGACTAGGACTACTGTAAGTACTGAATATGCAATACCAAGTATATATCGTCTGTCTGAATTAGTCTAAAGCTGAAGTACTGAGTTTCTGATAACTGAATAACTTATAACTATAAGTCATGATCATGTAGAACTCAACTGAGTCCTGTACTGAATACTAAATACTCGATACTAATCACTGAATACTAAATACTGAAACTATAACTGTGGTAGCTATCATTTAACCAACATACCCCAATTATGGACTAATTTAGGGTCCAACCTATAACCCCGGTTGGAAAGGTGTTAGCACCGTGCCATAGGTTACAAACACTAGCTGGGTCAACCCTAATCTAGCAGGAAAACTCAAGAGATGTATATAATTATGTCAAACTTATTCTGATAGGAAGACGATTCACCAAATGCTGGCTATGTAGTTTTGTAACTCAGGGACTGCTACTAAGGGTCAAACCCTCTGCTAGCAGGAATGCCCCCATCCCTGGGTTTGCTCGGTGCTGAATCCTACTCCCAACTGAATTAACACTGAACTGATCACTAGATTGTACTAGTCTTGATTGAACTCACATTGATTTTGTTGACTAACTGACTGCTACTATTCGGGATACTACGAAATCATTCTACTTCAACTGGAGACTAGATAAAAAGCTAGATTTTGGGTATTCAATACCCCCAGGACTCGATAGCATAGATAATGGGACTATATATCAACTTTAAAAGTATCACACATAGGTTATCATGCACAATTTATCCATATAAACATTTTGTCAAACGCCTAGGATGCATAAATCTTTTAAATGAGAATGAGCAATATATGAATGTCATGACTACCATATTATATGTTACCATATTCAATATCAAAATTCAAGGATTTAACATGAGGGTTACATAAATCAACACACATTCTAGTTCATTTACATGAAACTCAAAATATTCTTGACTTGAAACCCACACAACAACACATATATGAACATAATTCCATTCAAGAATGTAAATCATAATCTAAGTTTTGAAAAGAAGAATTCTTGAACTCCAAGGGTGGAAGGAACCCAAGGATGAACACCTAAACATACCTTGATTGTTGAATTCATGGAAATTGTTGATGATTTCTTGGAACTTTATCTTAGACTTGATGAACTAGGGTTTTGCTCTTGAGAGAATTTGTGAGATAATAAGTGAATTTTGCCCTTCGAGAGGCTTAATTTCATATTATGGTGGCTTAGTATGGGTGGAAAATGACTCATTTGCCCCAAAAAACCCATATTTTAGTAAGCAAAAATTGTCCAGTGATGCGATAGGTTCCGCGTTGCATCGATGGTATCAATGCGATTACCGATGTGTCGCGTCGATGGTGACAATGTGACGCATCCAGATCGCGTTGGCTTGCTATTTTGGTCACCCAAACATATCTCAAATGATGTTCAAAAATTCCAAAACTCACCTAAGATGACCTATAGATAACCCTGATCATGAATCAATTTAAAAATTGTCAATCTAAGACCAAAAATATCGAAATGAGACCATTGAAATATCGAGGCCAAAAATGAGAAAGTCTCAACACTTAGCTGAATTTTTCTAAGTTTGGGACCTCTTTTGGCATGCTATAGGACGGAAATGGGCTAGGACTTTATAGATTCTTACAATATCTCCTCCTTAGGAACATTGATCATCGAATGAGACTGATTGAGCTGTGAGGCACTGAGGTACTGCGACTATGCTGACGTTCATAACTAAAACATGACTGAATCTTGAGATATGATTCATGTCTGAACTGACTCATGAATGCATGAATGATATGAGAATAATATGCAGCTAAAACTAAGCATGGAACAGAGTAAATCTAACGAAAACTGTTACCTTAGGCCAAGTCTGAGTTTGTGGAGAAGAGATGAGGGTACTTGGTTCACATGTCTGCTTCTGCTTCCCAAGTGGCTCCCTCAACGGACTGGTTCCACCAAAGAACTTTAACCAAGGGAACTTCTTTGTTCCTTAGTCTGCGAGTCTGACGATCGAGGATTTCGACTAGAACTTCTTCGTAAGAGAGACTATTCTGAATATCTACACTCTCTATGAGGACTACAACTGTTGGGTCACCTATGCACTTCTTTATCAAAGAGACATGAAACACTGGGTGCACTGATGCTAAGTCATTAGGCAACTCAAGTTCATATGCTACCTTTCCGAAATGACTCAGAATCCTATCAGGACCAACATATTGGGGAGTAAGTTTTCCCTTCTTACCAAACCTCTTAACTCTCTTCAAGGAAGAGATTTTCAATTACACAAAGTCGTCAATCTCAAACTCGAGATCTTTTCTCCTCACATCCACATAATATTTCTGTCGGCTTTGGACTGCTTTAAGCCTTTCCCGGATTAACTAAACTTTCTCCAAAGCATCAAACACCAAGTCAGGCCCTATCAAAGTTGTTTCACCTACCTTAAACCAACCAATCTGAGACCTACATCTCCTTCTATATAGGGCCTCAAATAGATTCATATGACTACTAGAATGATAGTTATTATTATATGCAAACTCAATCAACAGAAAGTGGTCATTCCAACAACCCTTAAAGTCAATTACAGATGCTCTCAACATATCCTCTAGAGTTTGAATGGTCCTTTCTGCTTGACCATCTGTCTGAGTGTGAAAGGTTGTACTAAGATGGACTTGGGTACCAAGACCCTCTTAGAAGGCATTCCAAAATTGAGAGGTGAACTACGTACCTCTATCTAAAATAATGGACAATGGGACACTATGTAACCTAACTAATTCTCTGATATAGAGCCTGGCATAGTCCTCGGCTGAATAGGAGGTATAGACTAGCAGGAAATAGGCGGACTTGGTCATCCTTTCTACAATGACCCAAATCAAATCGTGCTGACGACAAGTATGAGGCAAACCCATCACGAAGTCCATGTTCACTTCTTCCCACTTCCATGTGGGACTGAACTCCTGCATGGAACCACTATATTTTTGGTGCTCAATCTTTACCTACAGACAAGTAGAGAACTTATCTACAAACTCTACAATGTCTCTCTTCATCCCACTCCACCAATAGACTTTTTGCAAGTTTCGGTACATCTTAGTGGCCCCTGGATGAATAGAGTAACGTGCACCATGCTCTTCATCTAGAATCTGTTGTCTCATGTCATCTACACATGGCACACATAGACTACCCTGGAAATGCAACACACTATTTGCCCCTTGGGAGAAAATCTCTACTTTCTGGTCTCTAACTGACTCTTTCAGCTTAGCTAAACTGGGATCCCTGTCCTGCTTTTCTTTCACCTCATAAACTAAAAAAGATTTCGAAATATTCTACACCAAACACTACCCTCAGTCGAATCAACCAAACGGATACCTAGTCTGGCAAGCTGATGAACTTCCTGAACTAACTTTTTCTTACCATCCTCAACGTGAACAATGCTACCCATGGACAACCTACTGAGGGCATCTGCCACTACATTAGCCTTGACCGAATGATACAGAACACTCATGTCATAATCTTTCAACAACTCTAACAACCTCTTCTGACATAAGTTCAGGTTTTTCTGCAAAAACACATACTACAGGATTTTGTGTTCTATGAACACATCAACATGTACCCCATACAAATAGTGCCTCCAAATCTTTAAGGCAAACACAATAGCTGCTAACTCAAGATCATGGGTGAGATAATTCTTTTCATGAGGCTTAAGCTATCTAGAGGCGTAGGCTATAACCTTACCTCTCTATATCAAAACACACCCCAAAGAAGCTCAAAAAGCATCACAATATACAAGAAATTCATCTAAACCATCGGGCAAAGTCAAAACTGGGGTTGTAGTGAGTCGAGTCTTCAACTCCTGAAAACTCTTCTCATAAGAATCTGACCACAAAAACTTGACTTTCTTCTTAGTCAATCTGGACATGGGGGATGCAATAGACAAAAATCCTTCAACAAACCATCAATAATAGCCAGCCAAGCCTAAGAAACCCCTGATATCTGATGGAGAGATGGGTCTGCACCAGTTTCTTACTGCTTTAGTCTTTTAAGGATCGACTCTAATGCCATCACCGGAAATGATATGGCCAGTAGAAGTTACTGATCTTAGCCAAAATTTGCACTTACTGGATTTAGCGAACAACTGATGGGTTCTAAGAGTTTGTAATACAATTCTAAGATGGTTTGTATGATCATTTTCGTTACGGGAGTACACAAAAATGTCATCAATAAAGCCTATGATAAACATGTCTAAGTACTACTTGACCAATCGGTTCATCAAGTCCATGAAGTCTACTGGGGCATTTGTGAGACCAAAGGACATGACTAGAAACTCAAAGTGACCATACCGAGTTCTGAAAGTTGTTTTTGGAATGTCACATTCTCTAAATCTGAGCTGATGATAGCCAGATTTGAGGTCTATCTTAGAGAAGTAACTGGCACCCTGAAGTTGGTCAAAAAAGTCATCAATTCTAGGAAGTGGGTATTTATTCTTAATGGTTACTTTGTTTAACTGACGATAGTCTATACACATTCTAAGAGAACCATTTTCTTTTGCAAGAATAGAATTGGTGCACCCCAAGGAGACACATTGGGACTGATGAACCCTTTGTCTAAGAGGTCTTTCAATTGTTCTTTCAACTCTTTAAGTTCAGTTGGATCCATTCTGTATGGCAAAATAAAGATGGGCTGAGTATCGGGAAGAAGGACTATTCCGAAGTCAATTTCCCTTTCGGGAGGAACCCCGAGGAGATCTTTGGGAAATACATCAGGAAATTCACTTATGACTGGAACTGACTCAAGACTAGGAGTTTTGGAACTAGAGTCTTTGACTCGCATGAGATGATAAATACACCCCTTGGATATTATTTTTCTTGCTCTAAGGTATGAAATAAATTGACCCTTAAGTATTGTGGTACTACCCCTCCATTCTAGAATAGGTTCATTTGGGAACTAAATATAGACAATTCTGCTCCTACAATCAACTGAAGCATAGCATGAATGGAGCCAATCCATGCCGAGAATGACATCAAAATCCATTATCTTTAGCTCTACAAGGTCGGCTGAATTAACTTTCTGAGACACCATAACCGGATAGTTCCTGTATACCCGTCGGGCTATGATAAACCTACCCACTAGGGTAGAGACTGAGAAAGTCTCTATTAGGATTTTGGGACTAACTCAGAAGTTGATGGCTATATAAGGAGTTACAAAAGACAGAGAATCTCCAGGATCTAACAAAGCATAAACTTATAAGTGAAAGACTTGCAACGTACCAGTAACCACATCAGGAGAACTTTTCTGATCCTGTTGGGACTAAAGTGTATAGAGCCTATTTGGGCGCTGCCCACTGGTGGCACTGGAAGAGGCACCCTGCTGAGATGAGAGACCGAACTGAACTGGGGGGATGGTTATACTGACTCTGCAAACCCACCTGAGGACATTCTTTAATCCTATGGCCTATCTTACCACACCCAAAACACACGTCGTTGCAGCCCTGCAGACACCCTGATGGTTTCTTCCACACTTCTGGAAAAGAGGATTTGTTAGAGTATTGTTCCCACTACCTTGAGATTTAGATCCTGGTGCCCTATTCTTATTATCATTCCTAAATTTGGGCATCGGCACACTAGTCAAAGACAGAGCTGGGATGGAAAATTTTAGGTAGAGCTGAGGACGGCTACCACCTTCTGACTTTGGTTGAACGAAGATGAAGCTACCTATAATAGTTCTCTTATTTCCCCTCTCTTTCTCCTTAGTGTTTTGTTCCTCAATCTATTAAGCATGGACCATCAACCTAAAAATGTCCATCTTCTTAATCAGCATTGCGGTCCTGAATTTCTTGACCACACAGTCAGATACCCCAGACAAGAACTTGCTTATCTTAGACCTGATATCAGCTACCACATGAGGAGCATATCTGGCCAACTGAGTAAACTTGAGGGAATACTCTTTCATGCTCATGTTGCCCTACCTTAGGTTGATGAACTCTAACACCTTAGCCTCTTTCAACTCCAACGGAAAGAACTTATCTAAGAAGGAAGTAGCAATCTCTTCCCATTGTATAGGCCCTATATCAGTTCCTTTATCTACCTTCCACTACTTAAACCATGTATGAGCTACATCTTGCAGCTGATAGATAGCTAACTCAGCACTCTCACTAATAGTTACCCCCATAATATCTATTACCTTCTGCACCATGTCGAGCAATTCCTGTGGGTTCTCCTCAGACTTAGACCCTGAAAATGAAGGAAGGTTCATTCGGGTGAAGTCCCGAATTCTAGCTGCAGTAGTATTGGCCACTAGGTTTGCCTAAAAATTAGCTGGTAGAACATTCTGAGTTTCCACAGAATAGGCTAGAGTGGTGAATGTTCCTCTGAATTCTGCAGGAGAAACGTGCTCATTCAGGGGATCTTCCTGAACAGGCGGAGCTGCTGCCTGGTTCCTAATTCTTCTCTCGTTGGTCTTTCTGGGAGGCATGGTCTATAAATCAAAGAAAAATATGGATTAGACAGATATTTTAACTTGAGCTCATGCTCAGTCGCATGACATAAACATTAAAAGAAGGGAACCTTTCCTAAAATACCTCATAGCCCCTTGCCCATAAGTGTGGTGCGTTACACACCCATACATAAGACTCTACTTGATGCAGATTCCAGACATTCTAGGATACTTTAGAACCTTAGACTCTGATACCAAGTTTGTAACACCCCGAGACTACACTTTGGGTGTCACACGGTGCTGATGAACCTGAAAGACCACAAGCTAACCCATGACTGGTACCTGCTGTGAGCACTGAATAATAATCATAAAACATATGTGGAAGTAAAACTAGAAAAGGCCATAAGGTTTATAAAACTAAATCAATACTGAGTATATCTGTAGAATAACTACTAACTGAAAGTGTCTGAAAGCCTCTATCTAAAATAAATGAGTTGATGGGACAAGCCCCAACTAACTCCAATTACTGTCTGATAGTAACTTAAAAATTAAAATACTATAAATAATAAAATAACTAAATGAGTGTCATATCCCCAATAGATGAGGACTCACTACTGTAGCTGCAGCTGATAGAATGATCTGACTAGGTACGATCAGGAACCCGAGCATCCAAACCTATGATATGAGACATCATAGCGCAAAGAAAGAGTATGTGTCAGTACTTTGAATGTACTGGTATGCTAGGTGAGGTTAGGCTGATATGCATGGGTTCACGTGCATGAGAATAATAACTAAATATCATGAAATAACTATATGAGAGTATATGCAAGACTGGGACTACTATAAGTACTGAATATGAAATACCAAGCATATATCGTCAGTCAGAATTAGTCTAAAGCTAAAGTATTGAGTTTCTGATAACTGAATAACTGATAACTATAAGTCATGATCGTGTAGAACTGAACTGAGTTCTGTACTGAATACTGAATACTAGATACTGATCATTGAATACTAAATACTAAAACAGTAACTATGGTAGTTATCATCTAACTAACATACCCCAATTATGGACTGATTTAGGGTCCAACCTGTAACCCCGGTTGGAAGGGTGTTAGCACCGTGCCATAGGTTACTAATATTAGCTGGGTCAACCCTAATCTGGCAGGAAAACTCATGAGATGTATATAATTATGTCAACCTTATTCTGACAGGAAGACGATTCACCCAATTCTGGCTATGTAGTTTTGTAACTCAAGGACTGCTACTAAGGGTCAAACCCTCTGCTGGCAGGAATGCCCCCATCCCTGGGTTCGCTCAGAGCTGAATCCTACTCCAAACTAAATCGACACCTACACTGTACTAGGCTTGACTGAACTTACATTGATTTTGTTGACTGACTGACTGCTACTGTTCGGGCTACTACAGAATCATTCTACATCGACTGAAGACAAGATAAATAGCTAGATTTTGGGTATTAAATACCCCTAGGACTCGATAGCATAGATAATGGGACCATATCTCAACTTTAAAAGTATCACACATAGGTTATCATGCACAATTTCTCCACATAAACATTTTGTCAAACACTTAGGATGCATAAATGTTTTAAATATGAATGAGCAATAAATGAATTTCATGACTACCATATTATATGTTACCATATTCAACATCAAAATTCAAGGATTTAACATGAGGGTTACATAAATCAACACACATTCTAGTTCATTTACATGAAACTCAAAATATTCTTGACTTGAAACCCACACAACAACACATACATGAACATAATTCCATTTAAGAAGGTAAATCATAATCTAAGTTATAAAAAGAAGAATTCTTGAACTCCAAGGATGGAAGGAACCCAAGGATGAACACCTAAACATACCTTGATTGTTTAATTCATGGGAATTGTTGGTGATTTATTGGAACTTGATCTTAGACTTAATGATCTAGGGTTTTTCTCTTGAGAGAATTTGTGAGATAATGAGTGAATTTTGCCCTTTGAGAGGCTTAATTTCGTGTTATGATGGGTTATAATGGGTGGAAAATGACTCATTTGCCCCTCATAAACCCGTTATTTAGAATCTAAAAAGTGTCTAGTGATGCGACAGGCGACGTGCCGCATCGATGGTATCAACGCAATTACCGATGTACCGCGTCGATGGTGATGATGCAATAGCCAATGCGACGCATCCTGATCGCGTTGGCTTTCTATTTTGGTCACCCAAATGTGTCTCAAACGATGTCTGAAAATTTTGAAACTCACCCGAGATGACCTATAAATAACCCTGATCATGAATCAATTTAAAAATTGACAATCTAAGGCCGAAAAGATCAAAAATGAGACTACTGAAATATCGAGGCTAAAAATGAGACGAGGCTAAAAATGAGACTAAGTCTCAACACTTAGATGAATTTTTCTAAGTTTGGGACCTCTTTTGGCATGTTATAGGACTGAAATTGGCCAAGACTTTACAGGGTCTTACATAAAATAATGCCATTTATAAAACCAAATAAAACCATCCATATGCACACAATCATATATATATACATATAATCATACCGGGAAAGGGGATCGGATTTAGCATGCTATTAAAACCTTTACCTGGGTTGTGTAGCTTTGTTGTCCTAAACCACCCAAGGGCTATATGGGTTCATCTCCCCCTGCTGAAAGGGCCCCAGTTCGTGAAGCCACACGACTAGGGAAGAAATCCTGGGATGACTAGTACATCCACCAAGTATAAAGTGTGACATCATGCACATGGGTACCAAGACCAAATCTCATATTGGCAAATATGAGTTTCCAGTTTTGGTTCACCTGGGACCTCCACCTTCCGCGGCTTTGCTACACACCCTGCCATTATTTCCCAATTAAAATCATTACCAAGCAACCAACCAATCCATTTACCATTTATTAACCAAGACCATTTGTAGTGGTATCGTCATACCGACTATACTTGCAAGTTCTGTTCATAGCCAACCATATATAGGTTTAAGGGATTCCATGTGACCTTCATAATGTCCATTTAAACAAAACCATGGCCACCAAGGCCTTTCCAATCCATTTAAAACCAATTAAACCATTCATATCATTTAGAGTTCCATTACCAAGTTTAAACCACGCATAAGTTCCATTGAAAAACCAATATTATAATAAAAACATTGTTAAAGGCATTTTATCAAACACATTGGGAGCATAGTATTTCCAAAACCAAAGTCCATAACCAAATAACGATTCCTATGCAACCAATTATCCAAAACCACCATTAATGCATACAAAAGCATAATTAAAACATGGGAAAACAATAACCAAGAATTTATAACCAAAACCCCCAAATATATTTGAAAACCCAAACTCATACAATATTCAAATCGTAGAAACATTGTATAAAACCATGCCTTTAGTTGGAACTAAAAATGAGGGAAGAGAACATACCTTAATTGACAAAGTAGACAGAGAGAAACCACGAACAAGATCCCCAAATTAGTACTCTAGTTGAAACCCTAGCTTTCTTTCCCAAAAGCTTTTGAGAGAATTATAGAGTGTTTAGAAACAGTTTCTAAGTATTAATGAATAAAATACTAGGGTAAATAGCCTCCCAAATGAGTTAGAAGTTGTGGGACCTTATTAGGGTAAGTGGGGAAATTTCCAGAATAGCCCCACTTAAGTTGCACAAAATCTCATCACAGGGGCACGACTGACCCTCACGAGTCGAACCCTTTGCTACAAGTCGTACCCACCACTCATATCCGAAGACTTCACCCTTGGACCCAACACTGTCCAGTGTATGACTCATCTTACCCAAGTCGTATTGACAGTATACGATCTGTACCCTTCACCCATATCCCTGGCAGAATTAAATCCAAAGAGGATTGAACACTGTCCACCATACGGGTCCTGAGTACGACTCGTACCCTGACATAAGGCTTCTGGTGAGCCACTCATACTCAAATCCAATCTAGGTTACCAAATCTAAGGTTATGTGAAGAAACCAAATGATCTGTATCCGACCATACGACTCATCTCATACAAGTCATACCCATTCCAGTGACCAAAATCCATCCCACCAACCAACACTGGTCAGCATACAACTGGATCATACCGTTTGTACCCCCACATATGGCTCATAAACATGAGTCGCATTGGGTCCAGAGACCCTTTGGAGATTAATATCCAAGCCCTAAGATAAGAAATAAACCTTTTTCTTAGAGCTAGGGAACCACTCTCCCACTTTATAACCCGTTCACCAGGGAACCTAATGACAATCTTACGAGTCCAACAATCTAAGAACGTGTAACAAGAGTGTAACCAATCCATCCCCAGAATAACGTTAAAATCCACCATATCCAACTCAAACAAATCTACCAAGGTTTGCTTGCTACCAACAGATACCATACACACCCTATAAACTCTATACCATTAACCCAGTCACCTACAGGGTAGAAATAGAAAAAGGATCCAAAAAAACCTCAGGATCAAAACCAAAACATACAACCACATATGGGGTCACATAAGAAAGAATGAACTCCAGATCAAGAAGACAATACTCATCAAGTGAAAAGAGTTGTAACGTACCAGTCATGACATCAAGCGATGCCTCGGATTCCTATCGAGATGCAAGAGCTTAAAACCTATTCCAACTAGTGTCGATACCAGAAGCAGCAACACTAGGCGCAGGAGCAGAAAATAAATCAACCAGAGCTTTGACCACTCCTGAAGAACCCTTACTAATCGGATAATTTCTAAGCATATGGCCCGGCTGACCAAATTTAAAACACTTTTCCTTTCCTTTATCGTAAAATCCCTAATAAAGACGACCACAAAACCAGCAAGTAGGACCCGAAAAAGCCAACTAAGCCTAACTCGCTTGAGTTAGGCACCCTGTTGCCAGAAATTACCACCACCTTATGGATGCCTATCACCCGACTACTTTAGGTAAGCAGAGTTGGAAGTAGAAATGAAACCAGAACTCCCCTACTTCTTCTTCAGCCATTTACTGCCATCCCGACCACCCTGCTCAGAGATCCTACTCCTCTTACCCTGTGTTTCCCCAAACTCTACCTATTTCATTTTTTCATTTTCCACCTGCTGCATGTGGACAACTAACGTCGAAATATCCATATCCTTAATCAGCCAAGAAGTCTTGCTTTCAAGGATCAAATACCGAGATAGCCCAGAAGTGAACTTTCTCATATTCTCATATCAACAACCAAATCTGGAGCATGCCTTGACAGTTGATGAAACTTCAAGGCATATTCCTTGACAAATATTTTTCCCTGCTTAAGATTTACAAACTCCTCTATTTTTACTTCCCTCAGCTCTTGAGGAAAGAAAAGATTCAGAAAAGTATTAGAAAGGGCCTTCCCTAAGGACAACTCCTTAATATCACCTTTATCCTTATCCCACTCCTTGTACCGTTGGTACGTAATATCCTTGAGATGATAAGCTGTAAAGTTCACCCCATCCACATTTGTGGCCTGCATCACCCTGAAGATTTTCTCCATTTCATCTAAGAAATCTTGAGGATCTTTCTCCACCTTTACTCCAGAAAAAATAGAAGGATTTATCTTCATAAACTTGCCAACCCTTGTGGCCTCAGCAAATAAAACACCAAATCCATCCTACTCATCCTGAGTTGCAACTAACTAAGCAATAACATAACATGATTGGCAAAATTCTGCATTAGGCACCTCACCTTGATGAAAACTAGTAGCAACCGGGGTAACTCAAGAACAATCAGGGATAGGACCCTAGGACCGAGTGCAAACTCCAGATGTAGGGCATGCCCCATCAACTTCGTCCCCGGATGGGATAGAAGAATTTCCTTGTGTTCCAGATCGTCGAGGCATGATCTAAAAAGCAAACAAATAAGGATTAGAGGAAATTCCAGGACTTAGACTCTAAGCTTAAAAATAGAATACCAAGAAAGTAAAACATTCCTAAATTCCTTGTAGCCTCTCTCTAATGAGTGTGGCGCGCTACTCACTCCTAAAAGAGACTCTACTATATACGACTTTGTGGACTCCTAATTAACCATGAACCTAAATCTCTTATACCAACTTGACACGACCCAAACCAGGGCCTTGTCGAAATGGGCTTCCCAAGTCCAACCAGGACCGAGGACTTCCCCTATTACCCAACCCAACTAGCCTACACATATCCTGAGTCGAATAAATTCCAAACATATAACAAGATATTATTATTGCATAATCCAAGAATCTAGGATAGGTCTATATCTGTGACCAACCAGATGAGTCCAACCATCCAATACCCAACCGATAACCAATACCAACCAAACTATATTCCAAACCATAACTATATGAGTTCCAAAATAATTATATATAATCCCAAAATAAAAGAGGATGAAACAGTAAGAAATTTATTCCTACGGTATCAGGACCAATACCAATGCCAATACCAAGGCTGACAACAATACCGATCCCACCCATACCAATCCATAGTAGTTCCACAAAAGACTTTAGCAAAAAAAAATAAAAATTCAATTGGGATAAGCCCCCAATCATAGACAAAATCAATATCCATAAACAAACCAAAGTATGAAATAACATCCATGAATGGAGTCTTCCGGAAAGATGGAAGCTCACCACTTCAATCAGTAGCTGATCCAAAAGTCCGATCGCTAAGAAGGAGGAGTAGAATGACTGGTTCTTGCATTGTGTGGGGATACAGCCACCCAAAGATGGGTTAGCGGGTAAACGCTAGCATGAACTTAGGATAAGGATAAAATAATGTCATTTAACAAAACCAAGTAAACCATCCATATGCATATAAACCATACATATATATAATCGTGTTGGGAAAGATAACTGGGTTTAGCATGCATTTAAAACTATTAACCTGGGTATGTGTTGCTTAACCGTCCTTAACCACCCACGGGTTATATGGGTCCAGTGTAACCCCCTGAACAGGTCTCGATGTGTGTAGCCGCATAAATTGGAGATACCATAAGAGTAAGTGATTTCCAAATACCCTTCACCCTACATGATACATATGTAGAGTGTACTTAGAGGATTTCTATGTACCTCATAGTATCATATAAGGTCACCATGACCTACCCTTAATGGCGGCAAACATGAGTTTCTAGTGTTTATTCGTTGGACTCCCACCTTCATGGTTAGCTATCACACCCCTCCTCTATTGCCCAGTTAAAACTATTTCAAACCAACTAAAACATTGTTATTAATTGAGTCTATACATAGTGGTATCATCATACCAACTATAACTTGCAAGTATAGTCCCTAGTCAAAACTTTTTGAGATCAAGGGATTCTCATGTACCCATAGATCACACTATTCAATTAACTAGGGGGAATCCCATGTACCACACAAGTGTTCCATTATTATGATTACTTGGGGGATTCCATTGTACCCCACAAGAATGATTGTTAAACCTAAAATAATTTCATTTTGATCATTCCAAACCATTTAACCATTTAGGGTTCCATTACCAAGTTTAAACTGTGCAGAAGTTCCATTAATAATCCAACAATGTAGTGAAAATATTATTATAGGCATTTTATCAAACACAAAGGGGGCATAGTATTTCCAAAACCAAACCAATTACTAAATACCCATTCCCACGTAATAAATGATCCAAAACCACTATTAAAGCATATAAAGGCATAATTAAAACATGAAAAAACCATAATCAAGCATTTATAACCAAAACCTCCAAATTATATTTGAAAATCCAAAACCATACAATAATCAAACCATGAATACATTGTATAAAACCATGCTTTTAGTTGGCACTAACAATGAGGGGAAATAACATGCCTTAAATAAAGTAGATGATGGAAAGAAATCACCAACACAAAAATTAATCCTTAAGATGAAACCCCAGCTTCCTTTGCCAAAGAACTTTAGAGAGTGTTTTCTAAGTGTTAAAGAATAGAATAATAGGTAAATAACCTCTCAAATGTGTTAAAAGTCATGGGGATACATTAGGTTAAGAGGATAAATATCCAGATTGCCCTCACTTAAACTACACCAAAATCCCATCAGAGGGATATGACTATCCATACCAGTCGTACCCTCCAATACTAGTGGTACCCACCATTAGTACCCAAGTCCATCTCCTTTGGACCTAACATAGTCAAGGGTACGGCTATTCCCAAACCATGTCGTATCCATGCATACAACGGGTATCCATAAACCGTACCCCTGGCAGAATAGAAACTAAAGAGGATTAAACACTTCCCCATACGAGTACATGGTACATCTCGTACCATAGCTTACGGATCATGGTAAGCCACTCATACTCAGATCTAAGTTAGTCTACCAATTTTAAGGTTAAGTGAAGGAAAGACCCAAATGAAACGAACCATACCCATCTATACGACTCGTACCAAATAAATAGCACCTATTCCAGAAACCAAATTCAACCCACTAACCAACACTAGTCAGTTTATGACTAACATATACCACACGTATTCCATTGTACAAGTCATTTCCCCTAGTTGTAACCTTTCTAAAGACTAGAAATCCAGGATATTTTCTATGGCCAAAAACCTAGGGTGTTTTATTGAAGGTCTTATATAGATCTTAAAATGCTCATTAAGTTTAACTAGTACATGCTGCCTATTTTATATGTGTCCATGAATAGATGATAACTAAGTTAATCAGTATATGTTATCATTTTACATGTGTTCATGAGTATGATTTATTTTATGTGGATTTTTATCTGTCGCCTCTTGCCTTGAAAATATATTTTTATCTCCTTATGCTTTGTTGATTTTTGTTTTTATTTTTTTTTCTTTCATGAAGTTCTTTGTTGTTTGTCTTCTTGTTGTAAGGTTTTGTGTGGATTCTTTGTAGAGTACTGTAGAGTCATTTAAAATTATGGTATTATTGAAATAATGATTTTTATGTTCAGGAAGAGTTAATACACCGATATGAAAAGAATATTACTTTGTCGTGCATTTTTGTAAATGTTTTTATTTCAACAAAGAGATATATAGAGTGTCATTTAGATCAACCACCCTTGCCTATTCGCCCAATGCTATGGTGTATATGTAATATTTTTTAGGTCTTATTTGTTAGGATCGATTTGCGTGCACACATACTAAATCTATGGAGAGGATGAACAAAGCTATAGAGAAAGTTCTTGAGGAGAGAGAGAGATAAGTGAGAATAAATTATGTGGTAACCCCTGTGAGTAAACTCCACGGTGGACGGGCTATTTATATTAATGACTCAAAGTATTTACAGTTACATAGAGAAATGAGAATAAAAGGTACAGCCTAAAATTTGGGTCGGGACTCCTCCCCCCACACACCCCGGCAACCTCAACGCGGAGGTTGAACCGTGCAAACATTAATAATTAACAGTACATCATATATTAATCAGGCTCCAAAACCTAACAATTCTCCCACTTGGAGACTGATTCTATCATCCAAGAATTACATTCTCAAAAAATAAATAATATTCCTCCATCATCAATATGTTCACCACACCGCAACATCTGTAGACACAACTACAGAAAACCACCTAAGGTTGTGCACAACCTTAGTTTACCAACATTAACACATTTTATCAACATGTCTGTTTGATTCTTTGCACCCTCTATCATTTCCAAACACATATCACATCTTCCACTTCCCTGCGAGTGAAATTGGACTGTCTTCTAATATTCTTCGTCTTCGAATGATAGATCGGGTTCTTCACAAACTGTTTGGCACTCTGGCTATTTGTGTAGAGAATCTTCTCACACTATTTTTTTCCCAGTTCTTCCGGATAATCCGCCAGCCATATCATCTCTTTTATAGCTTCAGCTTTTGCCACATACTCAGCCTCAGTAGATGAAAGAGCAACGCATTTCTGAAGCCTGGACATCCAACTTACTGTGGTACCACCTACGGTATAATTGTATCTGAAATTTCTTAGCTTGAGTCCATATCCCCAACAAGATCAACATCAACAAAACCTTGCAGAATCACCTTGCCATTGCCAAAACAAAGTAAAGTACTGGACGTACCTCTCAGATATCTTAGAAGCCACTTTACAGCTTCCCAATGCTCTTTCTCGGGGTTTCCCATGTACACGCTAACAACTCACACTGCATGTGCTACATCAGGTCTAGTGTAGACCATAGCATACATCAGACTCCCAACTACAGAAGCATATGGAACAAGTGCCATGTGCTCCTGCTCCTGAGATGTCTTCGGTGACTGCTCCGTTGACAATTTTATGAGATTTGCCAATGGAGTAGTCCTGGGTTTAGCATCATTAACTCTGAATCTAGATAGCACCTTCTCAACGTACTGCTCTTGGTATAGATTCAAAGTTCCAGTAGATCTATCCCGAAAAATCATCATCCCAAGAATATGCTTCGCTACACCTAAATCTTTCATCTCAAACTCAGAAGATAGACTTGCCATCAGAGAGTTTATCTTCTTCTTACTGGATTCTGCAATCAACATATCATCCACATATAAGAGTAAAAATACATAAGAATCAGTGAATTTCTTGAAGTAGCAACACTGTTCCTTTTTACTCCTACTGAATCCACTCTTGCTCATAAAAGAGTCAAACTTTTTGTACCACTTTCTAGGTGCTTGCTTCAGCCCATACAAGCTCATGTTGAGAACTGCACACCATGTGTTCTTTGCCTAGAACTACAAATCCCTCTGGTTGTTGCATATAGATTTCCTTATCCAAATCTCCATGTAAAAATGCAGTTTTTACATCCATTTGCTCAAGACGCAAATTCGCCGATGCAATAATACTTAATAAAATTTGGATAGTAGTTAATTTCACAATAGGATAAAATATTTTATCATAACCGATACCTTTCCTTTTTGAATATCCTTTAACTACTAACCGAGCCTTGAACCTTCTTTTGCCATCTGGTTCTGCCTTGATTCTAAACACCCACTTTTTCAAAAAATCTTTCTTCCCAGAAGGTAACTCAATCAACATCCACATTTTATTGTTCTCAAGTTATCTTATCTCATCATCCATGGTTTTCTCCCACTTGATTGAATCCTCCACATACAGGGCCTCAGCAACAAAGTCTGGTGCCCTTTCATCAGTCAGCAACAGAAAATGTAATGATGGTGAATACGTATCTGGTGATCTAATGGTCTTAGATGATCTCCTCTCATCCTGCTCAGGTGTCACTTATTCCACCTCTGGTTCTTCAACGATAGTCTCTGGAGTTTGTTGAGTTTTTGCTGTAATATCTTTGGGTGTACTCTTCGGCAACTTAAGCTCAAGTCCCACTTGCTTTGTAGTCTCTTGAACCTTTTGCTCAGAATCTTTGTACCAGACATTTTGATCAAATGTCACATCACAATGTCTTAGGATCTTCTTGTTCCTGTCATCCCAAAACCTGTACCCAAATATGTCAGAACTATAACATATAAAGTAGCACTTTATAGCTTTAGCATCAAGCTTATCTCTCTTTTCTGAATCAACATAAACATAAGAAGTGCAACCAAAAGTTCTCAAGTGAGAATACTTGAGTAATTTTCCTATCCATACTTCTTTCAGAATCTTGAACACCAGAGGAACTGATGGACCCCTGCTGATCAAGTATGCAGTTGTGCTCACAGCATCTGCCCAAAACATCTTAGGCGGCCCACAGTGTATCCTCATTCTCCTTACACGCTCATTCAATGTTCTGTTCATCCTTTCATCAGCTCTATTATGCCTTGCCTTCCCGGGAACTATCCTCATCACTCTGATTCCCTCAGCTGTATAGAATTGTTTGAATTCTGACTTGTTATATTCTCCTCCATTATCAGACCTCAGGCATTTGATTTTCAGGCCAGTTTGATTTTCAACTTTATCTTTCTAGCTTTTGAAACTAGCAAAATGTTTCAAGAAGTAAACTCATACCTTCCTGCTGAAATCATCAATGAAGGTGACATAGCATCTGTATCCACCATGTGATGAAACAGGAGATGGTACCCAAACATCTGTATAGACTATTTCCAGCCGTACTTTCTTCGGCTCTCTCGCAGTCTTTGTGAATCTTACTCATTTCTATTTACCCATAACACAACTCTCACAAAGATCCATATCAACAGATTTTAGCCTCTCTAAAGCTCCTTTTGTAGCCAGCATCTTTATTCCTTCGGTACACATGTGTCAAAGTCTGTTGTGCCACAGACATGAACTAGAAGCACCCACAGCAACAGCATCCATGTTTATAAACCCTGCAGAGGTGTACAAAGTTCCAGATTTTGTTCCACGTGCTACAACCATAGCAACCTTCACAATCTTCTACGAACCTTTCCCAAACTCTGCAGTGTAGCTTGTGCTATCCAACTGACCAACAGAGATCAGATTCTTCTTAAGACCAGAAATATATTTGACATCCTCCAATGTCCAATAATTTCCTGATGGAGTTTTTATACAGACATCCCCCTTTCCTTCAATCACCAACAGCTTGTTTTCAACAAGAAACACCTTTTCAAAATTTCCATACTTGAAATTTTAGATTAATTCCTTGCTTGGAGATGAATAAAAAGATGCACCAGAATCCAAAATCCAGTATCCAAGATTCAACTTGGCTGTCCACACTAAGGATTAGAGAATCCCCAATGTCTTATGCTGAATAAACAGAATGATTATCATCACCAGATTTCTGATTCTTCTACTTCTTGGGTTTCTTGCACTCTGTCAGAAAGTGTCCTTTCTTTCCACAATTCCAACATGTCACATTAGATTTTTGTGGTGATTTTCTATGATTCTTTGATTTTGATCTGCCATATGTATTCTAACCCCTCGATTGGTCTCTTCCCCATCGGTCAACACTGAGAACACTACCAGATGACTCCCCTATTTCTCGTTTGCGAATGCTTTCGCTAAGAACAATATCTCAGATTTCATAAAACTTTAATTTTTTAGATCCACGGGAACTACTAATCGCAGCAACAACAGTATCCCAGGATTTGAGAAGAGATGACATCAAAATCAATGCTTTAATTTCATCTTCAATGTTAATATCCATAGAACACAGTTGACTAACAATCATATTAAACTCATTTATATGATCAGCAACAGATCTATTCTCAGACATCTGTAAATTGAACAATCTACACAACAAATATACCTTGTTCATTGCAAATGGTTTTCCATACATATTTGATAGTGCCTTCAAAAAATCGGACGTGGTTTTCTCTTTGACGGTGCTGAATGCTACATTACTCAACAAAGTCAACCGGATTAGCCCTAGAGCCTGCCGGTCCTTGAGCTTTCCCTTATCCTCCATCATGGACTCCGGCTTCACCCCTGTCAAGGGTTGATGAAGATCTTTTTAGTACAGATAGTCTTCGATCTACATCTTCCAAAAATCAAAATTGAATACATCAAACCTCTTAATTCCAAGCTTTGATCCTTCCATCTTCAGTGATCGTGATGAATCTTCCAAGCTTTGATACCAGTTATTAGGATCGATTTGCGTGCACACACACTAAATCTATGAAGAAGATAAAGAAAACTAGAGAGAAAGTTCTTGAGGAGATAGAGAGATAACTGAGAATGAATTATGTGGTAACACCCGTGAGTAAAATCCATGGTGGATGGGGTATTTATATTAATGACCTAGAGTATTTACTATTACACAGATAATGAGAATAAAAGGTACAGCCTACAATTTGGGTTGGGGCTCCGCCCCCACACACCCCGGCAACCTTACCGCAGAGATTGAACTGCATGAACATTAATATATAACAGTACATCACATATTAATCAGGCTCCACAACCTAACAATCTCCCACTTGGAGACTGATTCTGTCATCCAAGAATTACATTCTCAAAAAATAAATAATATTCCTTTATCATTAATATGTTTGCCACACCGCAACATCTGTAGACACAACTACAGAAGACCAACTAAGGTTTTGCACAACCTTAGTTTACCAACATCAACACAATTAGTCAACATGTCTGTTGGATTCTTTGCACCCTCTATCTTTTCCAAACACATATCACCTTCTTCTACTGCCCTGTGAGTAAAATGGTACCGTCTTCTAATGTTCTTCGTCTTTGAATGATACATTGGGTTCTTCACCAACTGTATGGAACTCTGGCTATCTTTGTAGATAATCTTCTCATGCTTTATCTTGACCATTTCTTTTAGATAATTTGTCAGCCATATCATTTCCTTTTTAGCTTCAGCTATTGCCACATACTCAGCCTCAGTAGATGAAAGATCAACGCACTTCTGAAGCCTGGACATCCAACTTACTGTAGTACCACCTACGGTATAAATGTATTTAGAAGTTCTCTTGCTCGAGTACAAATCCCCACCAAGATCAGCATCAAAAAAACCTTGCAAAATCACCTTGCCATTGCCAAAACAAAGTGAAGTACTGGATGTACCTCTCGGATATCTTAGAAGCCACTTCACAGCTTCCCAATGCTCTTTCCTGGGATTTTTCGTGTACCTTCTAAAAACTCCCAATGAATGTTCTATGTTCGATCAAGTCCAGACCATAGCATATATCAGACTCCCAACTGCAGAAGCCTATTAAACAAGTGCCATATGCTCCCGCTCCTGAGCTGTCTTCGGTGACTGCACCTTTAACAATTTTATGTGATTTACCAATAGTGTAGTCTTGGGTTTAGCATCATTAACTCTGAATCTATCCAGCACCTTCTCAACGTACTGCTCTTGGGATAGATTCAAAGTGCCAGCAGATCTATCCCGAGAAATCCTCATCCCATGAATCCGCTTCGCTGCACCTAATTCTTTCATCTCAAACTCAGAAGATAGACTTGCCTTTAGAGAGTTTATATCCTTAATACTAGATCCTTCAATCAACATATCATCCACATATAAGAGTAAAAATACATAAGAATCAGTGTATTTGTTGAAGTAGCAACACTGATCCTTTTCACTCCTGCTGAAGCCACTCATGCTCATAAATGAGTCAAACTTCTTGTACCACTTTCTAGGTGCTTGCTTCAGCCCATACAAGCTCCTGTTGAGCTTTCACACCATGTATTCTTTTCCTGGAACTACAAACCCTTCTGGTTGCCGCATATAGATTTCCTTATCCAAATCTCCATGTAAAAATACAGTTTTTACATCCATTTGCTAAAGATGCAAATTCGCCGATGCAACAATACTCAATAAAATTTGAATAGTAGTTAATTTCACAACAGGAGAAAATATTTTAGAATAATCAATACCTTTTCTTTTTTAATATCCTTTAACTACTAACCGAGCCTTGAACCTTCTTTTGCCATCTGGTTCTACCTTGATTCTGAACACCCACTTGTTCAACATGGCTCTCCATCCAGAAGGTAACTTAGTCAACATCCACGTGTTATTCTTATCAAGTGAGCTTAACTCATCATCCATGGATTTCTCCCACTTGATTGAATCTTCCACCTGCAGGGCCTCAGCAACAAACTCTGGTTCCCCTTCATCAGTCAGCAACAAAAAATGTAATGATGGTGAATAAGTATCTGGTGCTCTAATGGTCTTAGCTGATCTCATCTCAGCCTTCAAAGGTGTCACTTTTTCCACCTCTGGTTCTTCAATAATAGTCTCTGGAGTTTGTTAAGTTTTTGCTGTAATATCTTTGGGTGTACTCTTCGGCAACTTAAGCTCAACTCCCACTTGCTTTGTAGTCTCTTGAACCTTTTGCTCTCTATCTTTGTACAAGACATTTTCAACAATTGTCACATCACAATGTCTTGGGATCTTCTTGTTCCTGTCATCCCAAAACCTGTACCCAAATATGTCAGAACTATAACATATAAAGTAGCACTTTATAGCTTTAGCATCAATCTTATCTGTCTTTTCTAGATCAAAATGAACATAAGCAGTGCAACCAAAAGTTCTCAAGTGAGAATACTTGAGTTATTTTCCTGTCCATACTTCTTTCGAAAACTTGAACACCAGAGGAACTAATGGTCCCCTATTGATCAAGTATGCAGTTGTGCTCACAGCATCTACCCAAAACATCTTAGATGTCCCACAGTGTATCCTCATTCTCCGTACATGCTCATTCAATGTTATATTCTTCAAAGAATTTGGCAAAGCAAAAAAGTAGCGCCGCCAAAAAAAAAATTAAAAATCTGTATATTCATTTAGCATATCTTAATTTCAATGATATGAAGATGCACTCTCTAGTAAGCACCAATCTCTCTTCGATAGAGTTCAAACTCATGACATGCATTTATCCCGTACATCATATGTGTTTCCCTCCTTAAAATTTAACCAAATCTCAGGGCGCTACATAACTAAGTTGTTACGTGCTTTAGAATTAGCATAATTTAGAAAATTCAGAGACCAAACTGCAAAAAGAAATAAAAAAAATCTGTATGTTAATTTAGCATGTCTTAGTTTCAATGATATGAAGATGCACTGTTTAGTAAGAAGCAATCCCTCTGCTATAGAGTTTAAACTCATGACATGCATTTACCCTGTACATATCTGTTGCCCTCAACATTTAACCAAAGCCCGGGGCGCTACATAACTATGTTGTTATGTGCTTTATAGAATTAGCACAAATTAGAAAGTTCAGAGCCCAAACAAAAAAAAAACAAAGAGGGGGGAGGGTTAGGGAATACTTGAAGCCAAGCAACAAGTCCATTCTTTCTCAAATTGACAATAATATTTCCCAATTCATTCAGCTACAAAGTTTCCAGGATGATGCACAAACAAGCAGAAAACACTTGTGTGCATCCATCTAATTAGAGAAACAGTTTTACCACCTTGAAGAAGCTAGCAAAGGATCTATAATCACATTAAATCAGCAGCAGAGTAATTTTCTGGTTGATCACCTGAAGCATAATGATTATAACCTACACCCCCACCTGTACCCCTGTCACCCCTTCCCCTATAGTTACTATAGTTCCTCTGTTAGTAAGTACCAGATTGATCGTAGTACTGACTGTGGCCATTCTGGTAAGACCCTCCTTTTCCACGTCCTCCACGGCCATTGGAGTATCCACGACGGTCACCCACACTCCCACCACGGTTACCCCAGTAATTTTGATTCTGGTAAGACCTTCGGGGAACAGATTGTTGCTCAACGAACTCTGCATTCCTCATATTATCAACACCTTCAGCCTCAGATGCAACTTCTTCTAGTTTAGCATATTGTTGAGACACCACGCTATCCTGTTCCCCCTGCAAAGAGTATAAAAGGAAGAACAGAATGTCATATACAGTGGATACAACCACTAAACTACAGAAAATTCTCATAGAAAGGACAAGAATACCTACTGCAGTTCCACATTGCTAACATGAATTTCACTAGTTTCAATTGTTTGAGAATTTAGTGAATTTAGCTCAATGTGAATTTAGCCTATGCTTATCTCGTATTTCTAGTTCATCGATGAGGATGTTGTGTAGTTTTGAGCCCTTAATTGATGTGTTTAATGCTTTAGGATGCTTGGTGAATGAATTATGATGATATATGAAGGATATACAAGCTTCAAATCATGTGGAAACAACTCAAGAAGGCTTGGAATGGCTCAACGAAAGCACAAGACATAAGTTGGACGCAATTTTGACACCTGTATGTATTCGACGTGTGTGGAGTGTAGGAGAGTCAAATAGATGAGTAAAAAACATCACTAGATTTAGAAGAGTCCCATATTTTCAACCCATAGGCACGTGTAGCCTATAATGGGGTTTAAGGAGGCTCCGCAACGCGTTGAAATCGCAACTAGCTATAAGAATTTGACAGATTTTTTGACCATTGTGAATTAGAATGTCAGCGTGATGCGGGGAGCACCAAAATCAGGAAAATTTCGCCCAGCTGAAGGAAAACAGCGTGTAAACCTAATCCAACTTGCTTTATAACTTGCCTACATTAAATATAACGTCCTAAAAATGTTTTAAAGATCTTGGGACCTCTTGAAACCCTAGATCAACTTGGAACATCATTGGAGAATACCACAGCTTCTTTTTAGATTTTATCATTCTATAATTGAGTTTTTTTATGGTTTGTATCATCATTCCAAGGGATTGGATGATGAATATTTTCATTAAAGGCTAAAACCCTCTTTCCGGGGTTGAGGCCAAGAACATGAATACTTTTTAATATTCTTTATTATGGTTTAATTTTGGATTATCATTTGGGTTGTTCTTAATTTCTTGAGCCTACTATTTTAATGATTAGCTATCATTAGAATAAATCTATATTTCTATGTGAATCCGGGAGGAGAATCATAGGATAGAATGAAGAAATTAAGGAACAAAGTTCTTATTCTTTTATGAAATAAGGAGTTTGAATTAGCATCGAGGATAGGGATATACCTAGAAGCCTTGTTTGGTTCAATTGCAAGAAGATAAATTATTAAATCTAGAAGAATTGTTGTATCTCGGCAGGAGTTGTAGTTGCAATGTTCAATAGATAAAAGATTTGAGGTCGGGTGACTAAAATCATAGCATAAACCTTGTGAATCAATAATCCGATAATCAATTAGACTGCGATAGGAATAGAGATTTGTAAGATTGTTCGAAATGTGTCAACCCTAGGCTTTACTCCATTGATTGTCCAAGACTTTATTTTATGCATTAGTTTAGATTAGTTTTAATTTACAAAATTGCAACTTTATTTTCTACTCTCCTCAATTGGTTAAACTAGAAGTAGATAGGTGGCGAACACAAGTCCCTAAGAGATCGATACTTGGACTTCCTTGAAGCCACTATTTACTTGATAAGATCACGTACACTTGGGTGTGTACTTGGGCGCTGTATAGTTTTTTGCGCCGTTGCTGGGGACTTGTGATTAGGCAACTATCTTATTTTTAGTTTTTCTATATTGAGTCCTAAATAGTTTTTGTTTAGTTTCTTTTTATCTTCTTTTATTTCTATTTTTCTCACACTCTTCTCGAGATGTCAGCCTAGGATAGATGGTTTTCAAGTGATGCCAATTTTTGTTGTTTTTGTGGAGGACACCACCTTGTGCCTTATTGTCTATATTTTTATAAAAGTGCATGGACGGAACCTTCACAATATGATGCGGATATTTAGAGAAAGTTTGAGTATTCGAAAATAGATATTATGGAAATTATGATCGAGCCACTGCCACCATGTCTGCAGTGGTTAAGCAAAGAAATATATTGGGAGGATATTAGCCAATGTGTGGAGCAAACACAAGAATCGCAGCCACTAAATTGTCATCTAAATCTTGAGACCGAAATTGAGAAAGTGAATAAAAGTGAGTGTGTAGTAGATAGTGTAAAGTTTTAAGTGGGATTGGTTGGGCCTCACTCGAAGCATTTTTATACATTATTTTTAGATAATATCTTGTTGGTGGAATCATCTAGAATAGTGGAAGAGTGTGAAGATGAGGAACAAGAATCCTATATTCTTGATTTTACAACGAATAAGAAACATAAAAACACACCTCACTTGAAGGCCGAGTGGTTTATCATGCATCATCCATTACTCGATTCATTAATCTTTATACCACTTCCCTATGATCGAGGTAAAAAGATGGATGCAAAGTTGAGGGTGAAATTCATATCCTCAAGATGGAGGAAAAAGTTGATTGGGTCGTGCTGCGACACTAAATTAGGCTCTTCTTGGGAGGTAACCCAAGCTAAGGTATGTTTTATTTTTAGTTTTTAGTTTTTTCTATTTCACGTAGTTTTTGTTTTTGGTTGAGTCACAGGTTAATGGGAAGTCTGAGTACCATAAACCTAAGCTTGGAGCATAGCAAAGATTGAGTGTGGGTTCCCATGGATCTCCTTTATATTTGAAGATGCTACTAGCTAGGCCTAGAGGCCTCAGGGAGTATTTCTATCCTTTTACTTTTAAATTCACTTTGGGGACAAAGTAGATTTTTAAGTGTGGGGTGGGAAAATTTCCAATTTTTCGCTTAATTTGAAAAAATTTAGGTTAAGAATAAGTGAGATATTCTTGTTGGTGCTATTTTTTATTATATGATGCAAGTGGGTTTGTTGATAAAAGCATGTTGATTGAGTGAATTGCCATTTTTGAGACTCTTAGGCTCATGTTTGTGACTCTAGTATTTGTTGGCTTAATTTTGAATTCATGCTATTGTTTGGTTGGGAGTCTATGATGATCCTATTGAGTTAAGCATGTGCCATGTGCGTGTAAGGTTTTTTGTATATTCCTTACTGCATGTGATGTCTAGAACTTGCCCGGTGTGTGTGTAAAGCGAAATAAAGAGTGTGGGTTTAGGAGATGATATAGGCATTTCTTTGATAGCCTTATTTTATACCTTCTTTTTACCTACCCTTGTGTATTATCCTAGTTAAAACCCATTGATCCTTTAGCCTTTTCTTTGGTATCCTCATATATAGCTTAATCCCTTCTTTGATAGACCATAATTTTATCCAAAAGGCTTATAAGTGCTTTAATTGAAAAAAAAAATGAATTTGAGAAGGGAGTTTGAGAAATTGAAGAAGAAAAAGGTGAAATTGATGCCCAAAGGTAATAGTTTTGGGTGTTTAATTGATGTGTGGTGGATGGTTGTGATGTAATTTATGCTTAAAATATTGCCATGATTGTGAAAAAAGAGAAAAATTGATTTTTATGGTAGTAAACTATGTGTCCACCAAGTATTTGTGAAAATGTTTAAAAGAGATGGGGCAAAAATAAAAGAGATGGGTAGACAAAAGTTGTGTAATTTGGTTGTTGGAGATTGGTTTTAAATGTATAATGTTGTGTATTAAAGAGCTTAGAGAGGTTAGACACTATTCTTGGCCAAAATAGTTCCTACCCATCCCTTAGCCTCCATTTCAGCACGGAAAAGTCCAAATTGATCCTAAGTTCATCATTCCGATATTAGTGGAGCATTAAACTAAGGGCAAGCCTATGGTTCATTATGTGTAACTTGTGAATTCTTTGTGACAGTGAGCGTAATTTGATTCTTGATTCAATTTGACAGTTGATGAAACTTCAAGGCATATTCCTTGAAAATATTTTTCCCTGCTTAAGATTTGCAAACTCCTCTATTTTTACTTCACTCAGCTCTTGAGGAAAGAAGAGATCCAGAAAAGCATTAGAAAAGGCCTTCCATAAGGACAACTCTTCAATATCACCTCTATCCTTATCCCACTCCTTGTACCATTGGTACGCAACGTCCTTGAGATGATAAGCTATAAAGTTCACCCCATCCACATTCGTGGTCTACATCACCCTGAAGATTTTCTCCATTTCATCCAAGAAATCTTGAGGATCTTCATCCACCTTTACTCCAGTAAAAGTAAGAGGATTTATCTTCATAAACTTGCCAACCCTTGTGACCTCAGCAAATAAAACACCAGATTTATCCTGGTCAGCCTGAGCTGCAACTAACTAAACAATAGGATGAATTGATTGGCAAAATTTTGGATTAGTCACCTAACCTTGATGAAGACTGGTAGCAATCGGGGTATCTCCAGAACAATCAGGGATAGGACCCTAGAACCGAGTGCAAACTCCAGATGTTGGGCGTACCCTATCAACTTCGTCCCCGGATGGGATAGAAGAATTTTCTTGTGTTCCAGATCATCGAGGTATGATCTAAAAAGCGAACAAACAAGGATTAGAGGAAATTCCAGGACTTAGACTCTAAGCTTGAAAATTGAATACCAAGAAAGTGAAACGTTCCTAAATGCTTACCCTCTCTCTAATGAGTGTGGCGCGCTACACACTCCTAAAAGAGACTCTACTATACATGGCTTTGTGGACTCCTAATTGACCATGAACCTAAAGCTATTATACCAACTTGACACGACCCAAACTAGGGCCTTGTCGTAATGGGCATCCCAAGTCTAACTAGGACCGGGGACTGCCCCCGTAACCCAACCCAACCAGCCTACACATATCCTGAGTCGACTAAATTCCAAAAATATAACAAGATATTATTATTGCATAATCCAAGACTCTAGGATAGGTCTATATCTGTGACCACCCAAATGAGTCCAACCATCCAATACCCAACCGATAACCAATACCAACAAAACTATAATCCAGACCATAACTATATGAGTTCGATAATAATTATATATAATCCCAAAATGAAAGAGGATAAAACAGTGAGAAATTTATTCCAATGGTATCAGGCCCAATACCAATGCCAATACCAAGGCTGACAACAATATTGATCCCACCCATACCAATCCATAGTAGTTCCACAAAAGACTTTAGCAAAAAAATATAAAAATTCAATTGGGATAAGCCCCCAATCATAGACAAAATCAATATCCATAAACAAACCAAAGTATGAAATAACATCCATGAATGGAGCCTTTCGGAAAGATGGAAGCTCACCACTTCAATCAGTAGCTGATCCGAAAGTCCGATCGCTAAGAAAGGGGAGTAGAATGACTGGTTCTTGCATTGAGTGGGGATACAACCACCCGAAGATGAGTTAGTGGGTAAAGGATAGCATGAACTCAGGATAAGGATAAAATAATGTCATTTAACAAAACCAAGTAAACCATCCATATGCATACAAACCATAAATATATATAACCGTGTCGGGAAAGAGAACTGGGTTTATCATGCATTTAAAACTATTAACCTAGGTATGTCTTGCTTACTCATCCTTAACCACCCACGGGTTATATGGGTCCAGTGTAACCCCCTGAACAGGTCCCGATATGTGTAGCCGCATGAATCGAAGATACCATAAGAGTAAGTAATTTCCAAATACCCTCAACCCTCCATGATACATATGTAGAATGTACTTAGAGGATTTCGGTGTACCTCGTAGTATCATATAAGGTCACCATAATCTACCCTTCATGTCGACAAACATGAGTTTCTAGTGTTCATTCGTTGGACTCCAACCTTCATGGTTGGCTATCACACCCCGCCTTTATTACCCAATTAAAACCATTTCCAACCAACTAAACCATTGTTATTAATCGAGGCAATACATAGTGGTATCGTCATACCGACTATAACTTGCAAGTATAGTCCCTAGTCAAACCTTCTTGAAATCAAGGGATTCTCATGTTCCCATAGATCACATTATTCAATTAACTTGGGGGAATCCCATGTACACACAAGTGTTCCATTATTATTATTAATTGGGGGATTCCATTGTACCCCACAAGAATGATTGTTAAACCCAAAATCACTTCATTGTGAACATTTCAAACCATTTAACCATTTAGGGTTCTATTACCAAGTTTAAACTATGCATAAGTTCCATTAATAATCCAATAATGTAGTGAAAATGTTATTATAGGCATTTTATCAAACACAATGGGGGCATAGTATTTCCAAAACCAAAGCCAATTACCAAATACCCATTCCCACCCAACCAATTATCCAAAACCACCATTAAAGCATATAAAGGCATAATTAAAACATGAAAAAACCATAATCAAGCATTTATAACCAAAACCCCTAAATTATATTTGAAAATCCAAAACCATACAATAATCAAACCATGAAAACATTGTATAAAACCATTTCTTTAGTTGGCACTAACAATGAGGGGAGAGAACATGCCTTAAATAGAGTAGATGATGGAAAGAAATCACCAACACAAAAATTAATCCTTAAGATGAAACCCTAGGTTCCTTTGCCGAAGAACTTTAGAGAGTGTTTTCTAATTGTTAAAGAATAGAATAATAGGTAAATAACCTCTCAAATGTGTTAAAAGTCATGGGGACATATTAGGTTAAGAGGATAAAAGTCCAGATTGCCCTCACTTAAACTGCACCAAAATCCCATCAGAGGGATACGACTATCCATACTAGTCGTACCCTCCAATACGAGTGGTACCCACCACTTGTACCCAAGTCCATCTCCTTTGGACCCTACACTGTCCAAGGTACGGCTATTCCCAAACCATGTCATATCTATGCATACAATTAGTATCCCTGATTCGTACCCCTGGAAGAATAGAAACTAAAGAGGAATGAACATTGCCCACCATACGAGTCCATGGTACGTCTTGTACCGTGGCTTACGGCTCATGGTGAGCCACTCGTACTCAGATCTAAGTTAGTCTACAAATTTTAAAGTTAAGTGAAGTAAAGACCCAAACAAAATGACCCATACCTAGCTATACGACTCGTACCAAACAAATAGCACCTATTCCAGAAACCAAATTCAACCCACTAACCAACACTAGTCAGCATATGACTAACATATAACACTCGTATTCCAATGTACAAGTCATTTCCCCTAGTTGTATCCTATCTATAAACTATAAATCCAGGATATTTTCTAAGGCCAAAAACCTAGGGTGCTTCATTGAAGTTCTTATATAGAACTTAAAATGCTCATTAAGTTTAACTAGTACATGCTGCCTATTTTATGTGTCCGTGAATAGCTGATAACTAAGTTAATCAGTATATGCTATCATTTTACATGTGTTCATGAGTATGATTGATTTTATATGGATTTTTATCTGTCGCCTCTTGCCTTGAAAATATATTTTTATCTCCTTATGCTTTGTTGATTTTTGTACTTTTGTTTTTTTCTTTCATAAAGTTCTTTGTTGTTTGTCTTCTTGTTGTATGGTTTTGTGTGGATTCTTTGTAGAGTAATGTAGAGCCATTTAAAATAATGGTATTATTGAAATAATTATTTTTATGTTCAAGAAGAATTGATACACCGATATGAAAATAATATTACTTTGTCCTGCATTTTTGTGAATGTTTTTATTTCAACAAAGAGATATATATAGTTTCATTTAGATCAACCACCCTTGCCTATTAGACCAATACTATGGTGTATATGTAAGATTTTTTAGGTCTTATTTGTTAGGATCGATTTGCATGCACACACACTAAATCTATAAAGAGGATAAAGAAAATTATAGAGAAAGTTCTTGAGGAGAGAGAGAGATAAGTGAGAATGAATTACGTGGTAACCCCCGTGAGTAAACTCCACGGCGGATGGGCTATTTATATTAATGACTCAGAGAATTTACAGTTACACAGAGAAATGAGAATAAAAGGTACAGCCTAAAATTTGGGTCGGGGCTCCGCCCCCCACACCCCCTGACAACCTCACCGCGGAAGTTCAACCGTGTAAATATTAATAAATAATAGTACATTACATATTAATCAGGCTCCACAACCTAACAATTCTCCCACTTGGAGACTGATTCTATCATCCAAGAATTACATTCTCAAAAAATAAATAATATTTCTCCATCATCAATATGTTCTCCACACCGCAACATCTGTAGACACAACTACAGAAGACCAACTAAGGTTTTAAACAACCTTAGTTTACCAACATCAACATATTTTATCAACATGTTTGTTTGATTCTTTGCACCCTCTATCTTTTCCAAACACATATAACCTTCTTCCACTGCCCTGCGAGTGAAATGGTATCGTCTTCTAATGTGCTTCGTCTACGAATGATAGATCGGGTTCTTCACCAACTGTATGGAACTCTGGTTATCTGTGTAGAGAATCTTCTCAAGCTGTTTTTTTCCCAGTTCTTCCAGATAATCTGCCAACCATATCATCTCTTTTACAGCGTTAGCTATTTCCACATACTCAGCCTCAGGAGATGAAGGAGCAACGCATTTCTGAAGCCTGGACATCCAACTTACTATAGTACCACCTACGGTATAAATGTATCCAAAAGTTATTTGCTTGAATCCATATCCCCAGCAAAATCAGCATCAATAAAACCTTGCAGAATTACTTTGTCATTGCCAAAATAAAGTGAAGTACTGGACGTACCTCTCAGATATCTTAGAAGCCACTTCACCGCTTCCCAATGCTCTTTCCCGGGGTTTGCCATGTACATGCTAACTCCCACTGCATAAGCTATGTAAGGTCTAGTGCAGACCATAGCATACATAAGACTCCCAACTGCAGAAGCATATGGAACAAGTGCCATGTGCTCCCGCTCCTGAGCTGTCTTTGATGATTGCTCCTTTGATAACTTTATGTGATTTGCCAATGGATTAGTCCTGGGTTTATCATCATTAACTCTGAATTTCCAGCACCTTCTAAACGTACTGCTCTTCGGATAATTCAAAGTGCCAGCAGATCTATCCCGAGAAATCATCATCCCAAGAATCTGCTTCGCTGCACCAAAATCTTTTAGCTCAAACTTAGAAGATAGACTTGCCTTCAGAGAGTTTATCTCCTTCATACTGGATCCTGCAATCAACATATCATCCACATATAAGAGTAAAGATACATAAGAATCAGTGTATTTCTTGAAGTAGAATCACTGATCCTTTTCACTCCAGCTGAAGCCACTCTTGCTCATAAAAGAGTCAAACTTCTTGTACCACTGTCTAGGTGATTTCTTCATCACATACAAGCTCTTGTTGAGCTTGTACACCATGTTTTCTTTTCCTGAAACTACAAACCCCTCTAGTTTCTGCATATAAATTTCCTTATTCAAATCTCCATGTAAAAATGCAGTTTTTAAATACATTTGCTCAAGATGCAAATTCGTCGATGCAACAATACTCAATAAAATTCAGATAGTAGTTAATTTCACAACAGTAGAAAATATTTTAACATAATCAATACCTTTCCTTTGTGAATATCCTTTAACTACTAATCGAGCCTTGAAACTTCTTTTGCCATCTGGTTCTGCCTTGATTCTGAACACCCACTTGTTCAAGAAGGCTCTCTAGGTAGCTCAGTCAACATCCACGTGTTATTCTTCTCAAGTGATCTTATCTCATCATCCATGGATTTCTACCACTTTATTGAATCCTCCACCTGCAGGGCCTCAGCAATAGACTTTGGTTCCCCTTCATCAGTCAGCAACAGAAAATGTAATGATGGTGAATACCTATCTGGTGCTCTAATGGTCTTGGATGATCTCCTTCAGCCTGCTCAGGTATCACTTGTTCCACCTCTGGTTCTTCAACGACAGTCTCTGGAGTCTTTTGAGTTTCTACTATAATATCTTTAGGTGTACTCTTCGGCAACTCAAGATCAACTACCACTTGCTTTGTCATCTCTTGAACCTTTTGCTCTCTTTCCTTGTCCAAGATATTTTCATCAAATGTCACATCACAATGTCTTAGGATCTTCTTGTTCCAGTCATCCCAAAACCTGTACTCAAATATGTCAGAACTATAACATATAAAGTACCACGTTATATATTTAGCATCAAGCTTATCTCTCTTCTCTGGATCAACATGAACATAAGCAGTGCAACCAAAAGTTCTCAAGTGACAATACTTGAGTTATTTTCCTGTCCATACTTCTTTTGGAATCTTGAACACCAGAGGAACTGATGGTCCCCTGTTGATCAAGTATGCAGTTGTACTTACAGCATCTGCCCAAAATATCTTAGGCGGCCCACAGTGTATCCTCATGCTCCTTACACGCTCATTAAATGTTTTGTTCATCCTTTCAGCAACTCCATTCTGCCTTGCCTTCCCGGGAACTGTCCTCATCAATCTGATTCCCTCAGTTGTATAGAATTTTTTGAATTCTGACTTGTTATATTCTCCTCCATTATCAGACTTCAGGCATTTGATTTTAAAGCCTGTTTAATTTTCAACTTCAGCTTTCCAGATCTTGAAAGTAGCAAACACATCTGACTTATGTTTCAAGAAGTAAACCCATACCTTCCTGATGAAATCATCAATGAAGGTGACATAGAATCTGGATCCACCATGTGATGAAATAGGAGATGGTCTCCAAACATCCGTATGGACCATTTCCAGCCGTACTTTCTTCGGCTCCCTCGCAGTCATCGTGAAGCTTACTCATTTCTGTTTACCCATAACACAACTCTCACAAAGATCCATATCAACAGATTTTATCCCCCCTAACGCTCCTTTTGCAACCAGCATCTTCATTCCTTTGGCACTCATGTGTCCTAGTCTGCTGTGCCACAGACATGAACTGGAAGCACCCACAGCAACAACAGCCATGTTTATACACCTTGCAGTGGTGTACAAAGTTCTAGATTTTGTGCCATGTGCTACAACTATAGCACCCTTCACAATCTTCTACGAAACTTTCCCAAACTCTATAGTGTAGTTTTTGCTATCCAACTGACCAACAGAGATCAGATTCTTCTTGAGACCAGGAATATATCTGACATCCTCCAATATGTACTGACTTCCTAATGGAGTTTTTATACAGAAATCCCCTTTTCCTTCAATCGCCAACGGCTTATTGTCAGCAAGATACACCTTTCTAAATGTTCCAGACTTGAAATTTTAGAATAATTCCTTGCTTGGAGATGAATGAAAAGATGCACCAAAATCCAATATCTTGGATTCAACTGGGTTGTCCACACTAAGGATTAGAGCATCCCCAATGTATTCTGCTGAATAAACAGAATGATTATCATCATAAGATTTTTGATTCTTCTACTTCTTGGGTTTCTTCCACTCTGTCCGAAAGTGTCCTTTCTCTCCATAATTCTAACATGTCATATTAGATTTTTATGGAGATTTTCCAAGATTCTTTAATTTTGATATGACATGTGTATAACACTGAGAACCCTACCAGAAGACTCCCCAATTTCTCGTTTGTGAATGGTTTCGCTAAGAACAACATCTCGGATTTCATCAAAGTTCAATTTCTCAGATCCACAGGAACTGCTAATCGCAGCAACAATAGTATCCCAGGATTCGGGAAGAGATGACATCAAAATCAATGCTTTAATTTCATCTTCAAAGTTAATATCCATATAACACAGTTGACTAACACTCATATTGAACTCGTTTATATTATCAGCAACAGATCGATTCTCAAACATCTGTAAATTGAACAATCTACGCATCAAATATACCTTGTTCATCACAAATGATTTTTCGTACATATTTGATAGTGCCTTCAACAAATCAGACGTGGTTTTCTCCTTGACGGTGTTGAACGCCACATTTCATAACAAAGTCAATCGGATTATCCCTAGAGCCTGCCGGTCCTTGAGCTTTTACTTCTCTTCCATCATGGACTCCGGCTTCACCCCTGTCAAGGGTTCGTGAAGATCTTTCTGGTACAGATAGTCTTCGATCTACATCTTCCGAAAATCAAAATCAAATCCATCAAACTTCTCGATTCCAAGCTTTGATACCAGTTATTAGAATTGATTTGCGTGCACACACACTAAATCTATAAAGAGGATGAAGAAAACTAGAGAGAAAGTTCTTGAGAAGATATAGAGATAAGTGAGAATGAATTATGTGGTAACACCCGTGAGTAAACTCCATGGTGGATGGGCTATTTATATTAATGACCTAGAGTATTTACTGTTACATAGAGAAATGAGAATAAAAGGTACAACCTAAAATTTGGGTTGGGGCTCGGCCCCCCACACCCCCCGGCAACCTTACCGCAGAGATTGAACTGCATGAACATTAATATATAACAGTACATCACATATTAATCAGGCTCCACAACCTAACAATCTCCCACTTGGAGACTGATTCTGTCATCCAAGAATTACATTCTCAAAAAATAAATAATATTCCTTTATCATTAATATGTTTGCCACACCGCAACATCTGTAGACACAACTACAGAAGACCAACTAAGGTTTTGCACAAACTTAGTTTACCAACATCAACACAATTTGTCAACATGTCTGTTGGATTCTTTGCACCCTCTATCTTTTCCAAACATATATCACCTTCTTTCACTGCCCTACGAGTGAAATGGTACCGTCTTCTAATATGCTTCGTCTTTGAATGATAGATCGGGTTATTCACCAACTTTATGGAACTTTGGCTATCTGTGTAGAGAATCTTCTCACGCTACTTCTTGCCCAGTTCTTCTAGATAATCTGCCATCCATATCATCTCCTTTCCAGCTTCAGCTATTGCCACATACTCAGCCTCCGTAGATAAAAGAGAAACGCACTTCTGAAGCCTGGACATCCAACTTACTATAGTACCACCTATGGTGTAAATGTATTCGGAAGTGCTCTTGCTCAAGTCTACATCCTCACCAAGATCAGCATAAAAAAAAACTTGCAGAATCACCTTGCCATTGCCAAAACAAAGTGAAGTACTGGATTTACCTCTCAGATATCTTAGAAGCCACTTCACAACTTCCCAATGCTCTTTCCTGGGATTTGTTGTATACCTTCTAACAACTCCCATTGCATGTGCTATGTTAGGTCTAGTGCATACCATAGCATATATCAGACTCCCAACTGCAGAAGCATATGGAACAAGTGGCATGTGCTCCCGCTCCTGAGTTGTCTTCAGTGACTGCTCCTTTAACAATTTTATGTGATTTTCCAATGGAGTAGTCCTGGGTTTAGCATCATTAACTCTAAATATGGCCATCACTTTCTCAACGTACTGCTCTTAGGATAGATTCAAAGTGACAACAAAGCTATCCCGAGAAATCCTCATCCCAAGAATCTGCTTTGCTGCACCTAAATCTTTCATCTCAAACTCAGAAGATAGACTTGCCTTCAGAGATTTTATCTCCTTCATACTGTATCCTGCAATCAACATATCATCCACATACAAGAGTAAAAATACATAAGAATCAGTGTATTTCTTTAAGTAGCAACACTGATCCGTTTTACTCCTGCGGGAGCCACTCTTGCTCATAAAGGAGTCAAACTTCTTGTACCACTGTCTAGGTTCTTGCTACAGCCCATACAAGATCCTGTTGATCTTGAAGACCATGTGTTCCTTGCCTGGAACTACAAACCCCTCTGATTGCTGCATATAGATTTCCTTATCCAAATATCCATGTAAAAATGTAGTTTTTACATCCATTTGCTCAAGATGCAAATTCTCTGATGCAACAATACTCAATAAAATTTGGATAGTAGTTAATTTCACAACAGGAGAAAATATTTTAGCATAATCAAGACCTTTCCTTTGTGAATATCCTTTAACTACAAATCGAGCCTTGAACCTTCTTTTGCCATCTGGTTCTGCCTTGATTCTGAACACCCACTTGTTCAACAAGGCTCAGTTCCCTGCAGGTAACTCAGTCAACATCCATGTGTTATTCTTCTTAAGTGAGCTCATCTCATCATCCATGGCTTGCTCCCACTTGATTGAATCCTCCATCTATAGGGCCTTAGCAACAGACTCTAGTTCCCCTTCATTAATCAGCAATAGATAATGTAATGATGGTGAATACCTATCTGGTGCTCTAATGGTCCTGGATGATCTCCTCTAAACCTTCTCAGGTGTCACTTGTTCCACCTCTGGTTCTTCAACGACAATCTCTGGAGTTTGTTGAGTTTATGTTGTAACATCTTTGGGTGTACTCTTCGGCAACTCAAGCTCAACTCTCACTTGCTTTGTAGTCTCTTGAACCTTTTGCTCTCTGTCCTTGTACAAGACAATTTCATCAAATGTCACATCACAATGTCTTAGGATCTTCTTGTTCCTGTCATCCCAAAACTTGTACCCAAATATATCAGAACCATAACATATAAAGTAGCACTTTATAGCTTTAGCATCAAGCTTATGTCTCTTCTCTAGATCAACATGAACATAAGCAGTGCAACCAAAAGTTCCCAAGTGAGAATACTTGAGTTTTTTTCCTGTCCATACTTCTTCCAGAATCTTGAACCCCAGAGGAACTGATGGTCCCCTATTGATCTAGTATGCAGTTGTGCTCACAGCATTTGCCCAAAATATCTTAGGCAGCCCACAGCGTATCCTCATGCTCCTTGTACGCTCATTCGATGTTCTGTTCATCCTTTCAGCAACTCCATTCCGCCTTGCCTTCCCAGGAACTGTCCTCATCAATTTGATTCCCTCAACTGCACAGAATTGTTTGAATTTTGAAATCATCAGTGAATGTGACATAAAATCTAGATCCACCAAGTGATGAAATAGGAGATGGTCCCCAAACATCTGTATGGACCATTTCCAGTCGTACTTTCTTCATCTCTCTCGAAGTCCTCGTGAAGCTTACTCGTTTCTTTTTACCCATAACACAACTCTCACAAAGACCTATATCAATAGATTTCAGCCCCTCTAAAGCTCCTTTTGCAGCCAGCATCTTCATTCTTTTGGCACTCATGTATGCAAGTCTGATGTGCCACAGACATGAACCGGAAGCACCCTCAGCAACAGCACCCATGTTTATACACCCTGCAGTGGTGTACAAAGTTCCAGATTTTGTGCCACGTGCTACAGCCATAGCACCCTTCACAATCTTCCACGAACTTTTCCCAAACTCTGCTGTGTAGCCTGTGCTATCCAACTGACCAATAGAGATCATATTTTTCTTGAGATCAGGAATATATCTGACATCCTCCAATGTCCACTAATTTGCTGCTAGAGGTTTTATATAGACATCCCCATTTCCTTCAATTGCTAACGGCTTGTTGTCAGCAAGATACACTTTTCAAAAATTTCCAGACTTTAAATTTTGGAACAATTCCTTGCTTGGAGATGAATGAAAAGATGCACCAGAATTCAATATCCAGGATTCAACCAGGCTGTCCACACTAAGGATTAGAGCATCCCTAATGTTTTCTGCTAGAGCATCCCTAATGTTTTCTGCTAAATTAACAGAATCATCATCATCTCCGAATTTTTTTATTCTTCTTCTTCTTGGGTTTCTTGCACTCTGTTCGAAAGTGTCCTTTCTCTCCACAATTCCAACATGTCACATTGGATTTTTGTGGAGATTTTCCACAATTCTTCGATTTTGATCTGCCATGTGTATTCTGACCCCTCGATTGGTCTATCTCTCTTCGATCAACACTAAGGGCACTGCCAGATGACTCCCTAATTTCTCATTTGCGAATGCTTTTGCTAAGAACAATATCTCAGATTTCATCAAAATTTAATTTCTCAGATCCATGGGAACTTCTAATCGCAGCAACAACAGTATCCCAGAACTCTGACAGAGATGACATCAAAATCAATGCTTTAATTTTATCTTCGAAATTAATATCCACAGAACATTGTTGACTAACAATCATACTATACTCGTTTATATGATCAGCAACAGATCCATTCTCAGACATCTGTAAATTAAACAATCTACGCATCAAATATACCTTGTTCATCGCAGATGGTTTTTCGTACATATTTGATAGTGCCTTCAACAGATCGGACATGATTTTCTCCTTGACGATGTTGAACGCCATGTTTCTCGACAAAGTCAACCGAATCAGGCCTAGAGCCTGTCGATCCTTGAGCTTTCATTTCTCCTCTGTTATGGACTCCAGCTTCACCCTGGTCAAGGGTTCGTGAAGATCTTTCTGGTACAGATAGTCTTCGATCTGCATCTTCCAGAAACCGAAATTGAATCCATCAAACTTCTCAATTCCAAGCTTCGATCCCTCCATCTTCAGTGATCGTGATAAATCTCCCAAGCTTTGATACCAGTTGTTAGGATCGATTTGCATGCACACACACTAAATCTATGGAGACGGTGAAGAAAACTAGAGAGAAAGTTCTTGAGGAGAGAGAGAAATAAGTGATAATGAATTACGTGGTAACACCCGTGAGTAAACTCCACGGCAGATGGGCTATTTATATTAATGACTCAGAGTATTTACAGTTACACAGAGAAATGAGAATAAAAGGGCCTAAAATTTGGGTCGGAGCTCTGCCCCCCACACCCCCCGGCAACCTCACCGAGGAGGTTGAACCGCGTAAACATTAATATATAACAGTACGTCACATATTAATCAGGTTCCACAACCTAACATTATTTACATACAAAAAGAGAGTTTTCAACAACCATGTGAGAGAAAAGTGCGCAGATTTTTGCACTACTATTCAGTTCTAGCAATCAACTTCAAATTGTGATTTCCAATTCGTTTCTTGTTTGTTTGAGTTAATTTTTGAATAACTTGTTCCTAAATGTTTAATTGAAAACTAGAATAAATGTATTTAGAGTCTCGTAGCTCCATATTTTTATCCATGAATAATAATTGCATTTTAGTGATTTTGCTTCTTTTTTCTCTAATTTTTGGTGCTTTCTTTTATCTATTGTTGTTCGTTGCTTATCACTTCTTTGATGGTCATTTTGGAGATCAAAATTGGGATGCTTTTTTATTATAAGGGAGCTTTAATTTCATGATTTTACTCCACACTGAAGGGATTTTCCACATAAATCTCGATGTCTCGTAGGTTGATTTTATTTGTCTTGTCGTATTTGTTTTGGTTAAAATACTTACTTCCGCTATTACCTTGTCATGAACTTTTATTAGTGCTTTGTTTTTCCCAACAATCTCTTCTTTAGCTGTGACATTAAAAGAGAGCCTACGGAATGGAAAGTAGAACTCCAAGAGCTGAGGTCTACAGATTGGTCATGCCTGCAACGGTATAATATCACGTTTGGCGAGAAATCAGAGAATTTTCCAGAATAAGCAGCAGACGAACTCCCAGATTATCAGACAAATAATTCCAGAGATCCACAACAAAGTCTTGAGGGGTCAACATGCAAGACGATTGAAGTACTGTAATTGCTATCTTAACTAGTAGTACAGTAGCTTAGTGCGTATAAATGTTGGTTGCCCTGCTGTTTTTTGGTGTTATTTTAGGATGGCAATGGGGACATATTGTCTAAGTGGCATCCTTTCATCTGAGTTAGAATTCTCTTTGGTAATGAATTTCAGTTGGTTTTCAAAAAAATTGATAACTACTTTATTTTTAATTACAAAGGCTAAAAAATGACCATCAATACAGTTTAGTATTTTACTCGTCTTTCGATGATAAAATGCTTATGAGCTAAAAGTCAAAAGAATTTGGCAAAGCAAAAAAGTAGCGCCGCCAAAAAAAAAAATAAAAAAAATCTGTACATTTAGCATATCTTAATTTCAATGATATGAAGATGCACTCTCTAGTAAGCACCAATCTCTCTTCGATAGAGTTCAAACTCATGACATGCATTTATCCCGTACATCATATGTGTTGCCCTCCTTAACATTTAACCAAAGCCCAGGGCGCTACATAACTAAGTTGTTACGTGCTTTAGAATTAGCACAATTTAGAAAATTCAGAGACCAAACCGCAAAAAAAAAAAAAAAAAAAAAATCTGTATGTTAATTTAGCATGTCTTAGTTTCAATGATATGAAGATGCACTGTCTAGTAAGCAGCAATCCCTCTGCTATAGAGTTTAAACTCATGACATGCATTTACCCTGTACATATCTGTTGCCCTCAACATTTAACCAAAGCCCGGGGCGCTACATAACTATGTTGTTATGTGCTTTATAGAATTAGCACAAATTAGAAAGTTCAGAGCCCAAACAAAAAACAAAAAAAAAAAAAGAGGGGGGAGGGTTAGGGAATACTTGAAGCCAAGCAACAAGTCTATTCTTTCTCAAATTGACAATAACATTTCCCAATTCATTCAGCTACAAAGTGTCCAGGATGATGCACGAACAAGCAGAAAACACTTGTGTGCATCCATCTAATTAGGGAAACAGTTTTACCACCTTGAAGAAGCTAGCAAAGGATCTATAATCACCTTAAATCAGCAGCAGAGTAACTGTCTGGTTGATCACCTGAAGCATAATGATTATAACCTACACCCCCACCTGTACCCCTGCCACCCCTTCCCCTATAGTTACTATAGTTCCTCTGTTGGTAAGTACCAGATTGATCGTAGTACTGACTGCGGCCATTCTGGTAAGACCCTCCTCTGCCACGTCCTCCACGGCCATTGGAGTATCCACGACGGTCACCCACACTCCCACCACGGTTACCCCTGTAATTCTGATTCTGGTAAGACCTTCGAGGAACAGATTGTTGCTCAATGAACTCTGCATTCCTCATATTATCAACGCCTTCAGCCTCAGATGCAACTTCTTCTGGTTCAGCATGTTGTTGAGACACCACGTTATCCTGTTCCCCCTGCAAAGAGTATAAAAGGAAGAACAGAATGTCATATACAGTGGATACAACCACTAAACTACAGAAAATTCACATAGAAAGGACAAGAATACCTTCTGCAGTTCCACATTGCTAACATGAATTTCACTAGTTTCAATTGTTTGAGAACTTGCAGCTTCTACGTCCTGTTAAACATTTAACATTCACAGTTGGATGATAATATGAAGGAAAGTTACTGCACAGACCACTAAACGACAGTGATATCTGATGTTGGGTGTATTTATGCATTCTAGCGGTTACTATTCTAGCCTTTTTAGCCTTGTTTTGAGGATGATTCTTATGCTATATGTGTTGATAATGATATAAATGATCATTTATGTGTCCAAGTATGTGTTTACAATGTTTAATGGTGGTTTCACATGAGTTTTGATTCAATTTGAGCATTTAAAAGTCAACCGAGAAAAGTAGAGTAACTAGTTTGAGCTAGGTGTTTTCTAGTCTCTTGTGTTGGGTTCTAATGTGTTTTAATGAGTTACTACGGTTGTTATTATGTAAAACAACTTATTTATAATGTTCAAGGGTCAATTGGATCAAGAAAAGAGTCAAAACAATGAGTTAAAGCTCAATGTGAATTTAGCCTATGCTTAGCTCGTGTTTCTAGTTCATCGATGAGGATGTTGTGTTGTTTTGAGCTCTTAATTGATGTGTTTAATGCTTTAGGATGCTTGGGGAATGAATTATGATGATATATGAAGGATATACAAGCTTCAAATCAAGTGGAAACAACTCAAGAAGGCTCGGAATGGCTCAACGAAAGCACAAGACACAAGCTGGACGCAATTTTGACCCCTGTAATGTATTGAGCGCGTGTGGAGTGTAGGAGAGTCCAATAGATGAGTTCAAAACATCACTAGATTCAGAAGAGGCCCAAATTTTCAACCCATAGGCGCGTGTAGCCTATAATGGGGTTTAAGGGGGCTCCGCGACGCGTTGAAATCGCGACTAGCTACTGGAATTTGACAGAATTTTTGACAATTGTGAATTAGCATGTCAGCGCGACGCAGGGAGCACCAAAATCGGGAAAATTTCGCCCAGCTGAAGGAAAACAGCGTGTAAACCTAATCCAACTTGGTTTATAACTTGCCTACTATAAATATAACGTCCTAAAAAATGTTTTAAAGATCTTGGGACCTCTTGAAACCCTAGATCAACTTGGAACATCATTGGAGGATACCACAACTTCTTTTTAGGTTTTATCATTCTTTAATTTAGTTTTTTTTATGGTTTGTATCATCATTCCAAGGGATTGGATGATGAATATTTTCATTAAAGGCTAAAACCTTCTTTCCGGGGTTGAGGCCAAGAACATGAATACTTTTTAATATTCTTTATTGTAGTTTAATTTTGGATTATCATTTAGGTTGTTCTTAATTTCTTGAGCCTACTATTTTAATGATTAGCTACCATTAGAATAAATCTATACTTCTATGTGAATCCGGGAGGAGAATCATAGGATAGAATGAAGAAATTAAGGAACAAGGTTCTTACTCTTTTATGAAATAAGGAGTTTGAATTAGCATCTAGGATAGGAATATACCTAGAAGCCTTGTTTGGTTCAATTTCAAGAAGATAACTTATTGAATCTAGAAGAATTGTTGTATCTCTGTAGGAGTTGTAGTTGCAATGTTCAATAGATAAAAGATTTGAGGTCGGGAGACTAAAATCGTAGCATAAACCTTGCGAATCAACAATCCGATAATCAATTAGACTGCGATAGGAATAGAGATTTGTAAGATTGTTCGAAATGCGTCAACCCTGGGCTTTACTCCAGGGATTGTCCAAGACTTTATTTTATGCATTAGTTTAGATTAGTTTTAATTTACATAATTACAACTTTATTTGCTACTCTCCTCAATTGGTTAAACTAGAAGTAGATAGGCGGCGAACGCAAGTTCCTGAGAGATCGATACTTGGGCTTCCTTGAAGCCACTATATTACTTGATAAGACCACGTACACTTGCTTGGGTGCTGTCAAGTTTTTGGCGCCGTTGCCGGTGACTTGTTATTAGGCAACTATCTTATTTTTAGTTTTCCTATATTGAGTCATAAATAGTTTTTGTTTAGTTTTTTTTTATTTTCTTTTATTTCTATTTTTCTCACACTCTTCTCGAGATGTCAGCCTGGGATATATGGTTTTCAAGTGATGGCAATTCTTGTTGTTTTTGTGGAGGACACCACCTTGTGCCTTATTGTCCAGATTTTTATGAAAGTGCATGGACGGAACCTTCACAATATGATGCAGATATTTAGAGGAAGTCTGAGTACTCGAAAACAGATATTATGGAAATTATGATGGAGCCACTGCCACCATGTCTACCGTGGTTAAGCAAAGAAATATATTGGGAGGATATTAGCCAATGTGTGGAGCAAACACAAGAATCGCAGCCACTCGATTGTCATCTTGATCTTGAGATCGAAATTGAGAAAGTGAATAAAAGTGTGTAGTAGATAGTGTAAATTTTGAAGTGAGATTGGTTGGGCCTCACTCGAAGCATTTTTCTACATTATGTTTAGATGATATCTTGTTTGTGGAATCATCTAAAATAGTGGAAGAGTGTGAAGATGAGGAACAAGAATCCTATATTCTTGATTTTACATCGGATAAGTAACATAAAAACACACCTCACTTAAAGGCCGAGTGGTTTATCATGCATCATCCATTACTCAGTTCATTAATCTTTGTACCACCTCCCTATGATCGAGGCAAAAAGATGGATGCGAAGTTGAGGGTGAAATTCATATCCTCAAGATGGAGGAAAAAGTTGATTGGGACGTGCTGCGACACTCAATCAGGCGCTTCTTCGGAGGCAACCCAAGCTAAGGTATGTTTTCTTTTTAGTTTTTAGTTTTTTCCATTTCACGTAGTTTTTGTTTTTGGTTGAGTCACAGGTTAATGGGAAGTCTGAGTACCATAAACTTAAGCTTGGAGCATGGCAAAGATTGAGTGGGGGGTCCCATGGATCTCCTTTATGTGTGAAGATGCCACTAGCTAGGCCTAGAGGCCTCAGGGAGTATTTCTATCTTTTTACTTTTAAATTCACTTTGGGGACAAAGTAGATTTTTAAGTGTGGGGTGGGGAAATTCCCAATTTTTGGCTCAATTTAAAAAATTTAGGTTAGGAATAAGTAAGATATTCTTGTTGGTGCTATTTTTGATTACATGATGCAAGTGGGTTTGTTGATAAAAGCATGTTGATTGAGTGAATTGCTATTTTTGGGACTCTTAGGCTCATGTTTGTGACTCTAGTATTTGTTGGCTTAATTTTGAATTCATGTTATTGTTTGGTTGGGAGTCTATGATGATCCTATTGAGTTAAGCATGTGCCATGTGCGTGTAAGGTTTTTTGTTTATTCCTTACTGCATGTGATGTCTAGAACTTGCCCGGTGTGTGTAAAGCGAAATAAAGAGTGTGGGTTTAGGAGATGACATAGGCATTTCTTTGATAGCCTTATTTTATACCTTCTTTTTACCCACCCTTGTGCATTATCCTAGTTAAACCCCATTGAACCTTTAGCCTTTTCTTTGGTAGCCTCATATGTAGCCTAATCCCTTCTTTGATAAACCATAATTTTATCCAAAAGGCTTCTAAGTGCTTTAATTGAAAAAAAAAATGAATTTGAGAAGGGAGTTTGAGAAATTGAAGAAAAAGGTGAAATTGATGCCCCAAGGTAATAGTTATTGGTGTATAATTGATGTGTGGTGGATGGTTGTGATATAATTTATGCTAAAAATATTGCCATGATTGTGAAAAAAGAGAAATATTGATTCTTGTGGTAGTAAACTATGTGTCCACCAAATGTTTGTGAAAATGCTTAAAAGAGATGGGGCAAAAATAAAAGAGATGGGTAGACAAAAGTGGTGTAATTTGGTTGTTGGAGATTGGTTTTAAATGTATAATGCAGTGTATTAAAGGGCTTAGAGAGGTTAGTCACTATTCTTGGCCAAAATAGTTCCTACCCGTCCTTTAGCCTACATTTCAACCCGAAAAAGTACTAATTGATCCTAAGTTCATCATTCCGATATTAGTGGAGCATTAAACTAAGGGCAAGCCTATGGTTCATCATGTGTAACTTGTGAATTCTTTGTAAGAGTGAGCGTAATTTGATTCTTGTACCCATTACATTATAAATTGCATTATTTTGAGTGATTGTAGGTAATTCTCTTGTTGTGAGGGGCACATGTTTGATGAATGTGGGTGATTTGTATAATGTCCTTGATTGAATGATATGCATGAGTTTGCTACTTGAGGAGTCCATTCTTGAGGCTAGGATGTTTTGGAGTAGGATTCTTGAGCTTTCAATTGTGTAAATAGTGTAGAAACTAGCATTCGTGTAGTCATTGTAGTGCTAGCTTGAGTGTCTTGAATGTAGTAGAAGTGTGGAAGCTCTTCAGCTCATGGTATTTATATTTAAGAGTTGTTCGAGGACGAACAAGGCTTTAAGAGTGTGGTGGTGATGTTGGGTGTATTTATGCAATCTAGCGTTACTATTCTAGCCTTTTTAGCCTTGTTTTGAGGATGATTCTTATGCTATATGTGTTGATAATGATATAAATGATCATTTATGTGTCCAAGTGTGTGTTTACAATGCTTAATGGTGGTTTCACATGAGTTTTGATTCAATTTGAGCATTTAGAAGTCAACCGAGAAAACTAGAATAACTAGCTTGAGCTAGGTGTTTCTAGTCTCTTGTGTTGGGTTCTAATGTGTTTTAATGAGTTACTACGGTTGTTATTATGTAAAACAACTTATTTATAATGTTCGGTCAATTGGATCAAGAAAAGAGTCAAAACAATGAGTTAAAGCTCAATGTGAATTTAGCCTATGCTTAGCTCGTGTTTCTAGTTCATCGATGAGGATGTTGTGTTGTTTTGAGCTCTTAATTGATGTGTTTAATGCTTTAGGATGCTTGGGGAATGAATTATGATGGATGATATATGAAGGATATACAAGCTTCAAATCAAGTGGAAACAACTCAAGAAGGCTCGGAATGGCTCAACGAAAGCACAAGACACAAGCTGGACGCAATTTTGACCCCTGTAATGTATTGAGCGCGTGTGGAGTGTAGGAGAGTCCAATAGATGAGTTCAAAACATCACTAGATTCAGAAGAGGCCCAAATTTTCAACCCATAGGCACATGTAGCCTATAATGGGGTTTAAGGAGGCTCCGCGACGCGTTGAAATCGCGACTAGCTACTGGAATTTGACAGAATTTTTGGCAATTGTGAATTAGCATGTCAGCGTGACGCAGGGAGCACCAAAATCGGGAAAATTTCGCCCAGCTGAAGGAAAACAGCGTGTAAACCTAATCCAACTTGGTTTATAACTTGCCTACTATAAATATAACGTCCTAAAAAATATTTTAAAGATCTTGGGACCTCTTGGAAACCCAAGATCAACTTAGAACATCATTGGAGGATACCACAACTTCTTTTTAGGTTTTATCATTCTTTAATTTAGTTTTTTTTATGGTTTGTATCATCATTCCAAGGGATTGGATGATGAATATTTTCATTAAAGGCCAAGACCCTCTTTCCGGGGTTGAGGCCAAGAACATGAATACTTTTTAATATTCTTTATTGTAGTTTAATTTTGGATTATCATTTGGGTTGTTCTTAATTTCTTGAGCCTACTATTTTAATGATTAGCTACCATTAGAATAAATCTATATTTCTATGTGAATCCGGGAGGAGAATCATAGGATAGAATGAAGAAATTAAGAACATGGTTCTTACTCTTTTATGAAATAAGGAGTTTTTGAATTAGCATCTAGGATAGGGATATACCTAGAAGCCTTGTTTGGTTCAATTGCAAGAAGATAAATTATTAAATCTAGAAGAATTGTTGTATCTCTGCGGGAGTTGTAGTTGCAATGTTCAATAGATAAAAGATTTGAGGTCGGGAGACTAAAATCGTAACATAAACCTTGCGAATCAACAATCCGATAATCAATTAGACTGCGATAGGAATAGAGATTTGTAAGATTGTTCGAAATGCGCCAACCCTGGGCTTTACTCCATTGATTGTCCAAGATTTTATTTTATGCATTAGTTTAGATTAGTTTTAATTTACAAAATTACAACTTTATTTTCTACTCTCCTCAATTGGTTAAACTAGAGTAGATAGGCGGCGAACGCAAGTTCCTGAGAGATCGATACTTGGGCTTCCTTGAAGCCACTATATTACTTGATAAGACCACGTACACTTGCGTGTGCGCTTGGGCGCTGTCAATATCAGACGAGACGAGAAGTGCACAGAAAAACTTCGGTGCATTACAACATTGTAAATGCACAAGGATAGCCCTTTCGAAAATCAAGTAAATTAGAAGCGAGTCTTATAAGAAAACAGGATTACACATTTCCGATGCCAAAAGTAGTGACTACATTGAAACACATATAGGCTAAAAGATTCTCGTGAAAAATCAAATACTTTGTCCAGTACTCCTTTTACATAGGCTAAAAGATTCTCGTGAAAATCAAATACTTTGTCCCAATACTCCTTTTACATAGGTGACATTGACTAGTTTCAGTGAAAATGCTTAAAAAGCAAGCTAAGGTTGCCAAAAGAGTTTAAGAATACACAGCCAGAAATTTATGTAAAAGAAGTGAGGAAAGATTGAGCAAACTCAGGATCCAAGGTTACAAGTTCTTTAAGCAAACAATATACTTATGTATTAGACACCACCCATCAGACTTTCAACATTCATATTTTCACCATGAGAAAAGTCATCATTTCACCCCTGAACTTGTCCTCACAACTTACTTTAACACTTTAACTTTATGTGTAATTATGTACCCCTAAACAACTTTCAATTGAATTACATACAACCTTAAAATCACAATCTCAATCTCACAGCGGAAAGTGCACTACACACGTGTCATGTCATTGCCACATCAACACCATGTCATTGTCACAAAAGAAAATACTATTTTTTTTCTTTTTTAAAAAGTAATCTCATATATATATATATATATATATATATATATATATATATATATATAAAATAAAAAAAGGTCCCCCACCCTCCATTTTCTTTCTTCTTCACAACACCCCTCCCCCTTCCCCCACTCCTGCAAACAGCCCCCCCCCCTTCCAATTTTTTTCATTTTCTCCATTAACAACACCAAGAGAACAACCACGAAGACACTGATTTAAGGTTTTTCCTCCATTAAACACCATCTCAATCTTCAATTCTAACTCCCGCAACGTTACCAAAAGCCAAATCCACCCTTGAAACTATAAACAATTATCATTTTCAGAAATAAAATACTAATAATTTTCTTTGTTACAAGTGACATAAATAAAGAATAGAAAAAGTTCAATGGGCTCTAAAAATAGAAGTTATGAAAATCTTTTAGTTTTGTTGTTCTTCGAACTCGATCAATGAAGCAATTCTGGAACAAAATGTGTGCTTAGTTAGAAATGTTGGTCCTACCAAATCTTTATGGGGAAGTAGCATAGGCTTAAATTATCATTAAAATACCATAAAGCATTGTGAAAGAGAATTGAAAGCATCAAATTCAACCAAACTTGCTTTTATCACTCCAATAAAAAAGCAAGTGTAAATATAGCAAATGAAAGTGAAGAAGTCGATGATTTCTCCGGCGAAATCGAAGAGAACTCTGAATTAATGGTTGAAGAAAATGGGTATTTTTGTTCGATGATGTACTGGAGAAGAAAAGGGGGTGGTATGTAGGGTGTGGTAATAAATAAAAATGGTACCATCTCATTTTTGCATAACAGAAGCTTTTTTTTTCTTTATTTTAAGAAAAATTCCACGTCAGCATTAGGGGTGATACTAATTCACTTTAAACTTATTAACAGGTGTAAATAAACGTGTGTTAAGTTAAAGTACTAAAGTAAGTTGCGAGGAGAAGTTCAGGGGTGAAATGATGTCTTTTCTCTTTCACCTTTATTAGTTCATTTACCACATAAGGAGTAGCGCAAATTTTTGGGTTCACTTCCCTATACCATTTTAGAGAAGCATATTCACAAATGTTAAGCTGAAGGAAAAAGACTCCCTCCCTCCCTCCCTCTCACCCTCCCACCCACCCACCCACCCACCTACCTATTCGTGCTATTGACTTTCTTATCATCTTCAGATTTACATTAAGATATAAGCATTATCCAGAAATTTATCCATGCAGCCATGAGAAAAGGTCCGTCTTTACTTTACCTGTTGGGTTGTCCAACCATGTGTGCCCTCAATCAACCCCTCCGCAGAAAAAGTAGATAAAGAGGTGTTCTGTGTCAACAAGAGTGTCCAAACTTGTCAACTTCAATCCTTCCCACCCCCAAACCCATCCCATACGAAAAAGAAAATATATAAATAAATAACTACTCCCTCTGTCCCAAATTATGTGGCATTGTCTAACTTGGCACAAAGTTTAATAAAGAAAACAAGACTCTTGAAATTTGTGGTCTAAAACAAACCTGATATTTGTGTAGCTATAAATCATTTCATTTTAAGTAAAAGAGAAATTTCAAAGTTAAATTGCTTCTAATTATAGGAAAGTGACATTCTTTTTAGACAAACTAAAAAGGAAAGGGTGTCACAAACTGTGACGAAGGAAGTAATTGTATAATGTAACAAGGTGTGGAATCCAGCGGACCTCCACCTTCACCTTCAGAGTTTTGTTAAATATATAACAAAACACCACAAGTACTAACCCTGGAACTCAAATCTTTACCCATTTCCAAGCATTTACTACAAGCCAACTCTGGTTAAGGTTGGAGTGCCAGAGGACATAATTAACAGAACTCAGAAATACATCACAAGGAAAAAATCACGTGGATCAAAGAAGAAGATGGAAAATTTTAAGTGCTATTCACATTAGAACCTACACATACTGAAGAAGGCATATGGTAAGTCGGCTACAGGGCTACATGAGTAGGCATACAACTTTGGCAAGGTTTCTTAATAATCACAAGTGACTTACAAAGAATCACTTGCAGCCACCTCCTATGTTGCACGGACTCTTTGGTTCGACACGATGCTGGTGCGGGATGCATCTCCGATTCAATCAAACGAATCCGAAGACATTGACCAACATCAAGAAGAAAGTTGGTTGTCGTTGTCAGAAAGGAGAAAACCGGCGATTGTAATTGCTATCGTTGTCGGAAGGGAGAAAACTGGTGACTGTAATTATTGTCATCATAGGAAGGGTGAAAACCTGCAACTATAATTGTTGTCATTGTCGGAACGGAGAAAATCGGCGACTGTCATTGTTGTGGTTGTCGGAATTTGAATCTATCGTTGAGGAAGAAAGAGACAAAGACGTTGGTTTAGAAGAAAGTCAGATCTACGTCGGTGGTTTTATTTTATGATAATTATATTTCTTTTAGAATATAAAAAGAATTTATATTGATATAGTAAGAAAGTATACGTCAGTTCCCCCAAAAAAAATATATACGCTGAAAATACTATTCCTAATTGAAAAAATAACTACAAAAAGTTATCTTAAAAGTGGGAAAAGGATATATTTTTAGGAGAAAAAGTAACGTACTTTTACTTGAGACATAGGGAAAGTAAATTGGAATAGCAGTTAAAAGTGGAAAAAGACCAAAATTGTTATAACTGTTGGAGATAGAGTACGAAGATTTCATTATATAAGAATAAGGGGACCAACATTCAGAGTTGCAACAACTATAAGGGTATCATGTTGTTGAGTCATACTATGAAGGTTTGGGAAAGAGTGGTAGAGTTAAGACTAAGGAGAATTGTGACTATTTTCGAGAATCAGTTTGGTTTCATGTCAGTGGAGCAGTTTTAGGGAGAGAAAGGACTTGCACACAGTGTTCATTGATCTTGAGAAGGCATGCGACAAAGTCCCTAGGGAGATTTTGTGGAGGTGCTTGGAGGCTAGAGAGGTGCCCGTGGTGTACACTAGGTTGATTCAGGACATGTATGACGGAGCGAAGACACGTGTGAAGACGGTAGGAGGGGATTCAGAGCCCTTTCCTGTTTTGATAAGGTTGCACCAAGGATCGAATCTTAGCCCATTTTTATTTGCCCTGGTGATGGATGTTTTGACGCAGCATATTCAAGGGGAGGTGCCTTGGTGTATGTTATTTGTTGATGATGTTGTATTGATTGACGAGACTCAGGAAGGAGTTAATGATAAGTTGGAGGTCTGGAGACACACCCTTAGCCTAGAGGATTTAGGTTGAGCAAGACCAAGATAGAGTACTTGGAATGTAAGTTTGGTGATGTGTTCGATGAGGATGACGTGGTAGTGAAGCTGGATTGTCATGTCATTCAAACGAGGGAGAGTTTCAAGTATCTTGGATCTATGATTCAGGGAAATGGTGAGATTAATGAGGATATCACACACCGTATTGGTGCAGAGTGATTTAAATGGAGGCTCTCTTCGGGAGTCTTGTATGATAAGAACGTGTCTCCTAAGATTAAAGGTAAGTTCTACCGAGCGGCAGTCCGACCGGCTATGTTGTATGGAGCGGAGTGTTGGTCGCTTAAGAACTCCAGCATCTAAAAGTTGAAGGTAGCGGAGATAAGGATGTGTGGACTTATCAGGAAGATAGAGTTAGAAATGAGATTATTCGAAAAAAAGTGGGAGTGGCTTCAGTAGAGGACAAGATGCGGGAAGTGAGATTGCCATGGTTCGGGCGTGTGATGGGGAGGTGCACGGATGCTCCACTACAGAGACATGAGAGGCTTGCAATGGATGATTTTAGGCGGGGTAGAGGTAGGCCAAAGAAATATTGGAAGGAGGTGATTAGGCATGATATGGAACAGTTACAACTTCCGAAGGACGTGACCCTTGATAGTAAGGTGTGGAAGACTCGAATTAGGGAAGAGGGTTAGTGAGTAGGAGTACATCCATATAGTAAGAAAGAATGCTTTGTTTGTATCTATGCATGGAGTTTCTTATACGTGGTGTTTCGGTGATATTTATGATTTTGGATAGAAAGTTTATAGTAGTACCTTGTAGGTGTCTTATTTCCTTTATTATCTAGCAGTGTGTTATCTCATCTTGTAGTGTTCTTTTATATTATTTGTTAGTTATACTGTTATATGTTCTGAGTCATGGGTCTATCGGAAACAGCCTATCTACTTCATCTGAGGTAGTTGTATGGACTGCATACACTTTACCTCCCAGAACCCACTTTGTGGGAATACACCGAGTATGTCGTCGTTGTATTTGAATTTTTTTAGTCGAATCCCAACACCCGTATCCATTTCGACTTTGCACGTTGAATCTTGAAATTAAAATTTTGACGAATTCGACTCTCGAATCCCCCCGTCTCAGATAACGCGCCGGAGTCCGAGCAACTTAGGCACCTCTTATTTTAAAATTGAGAATTTTCTAGAAAATAATAGAATATTTGGACTTGCAGATATATTACCATTTTTATACTCGTTCCAGGGCAGAGGAAGTACTATCCGGGATCTTCACCTAAAAGATTCTTCAGTAGACTAACAAATTTAAGAAGAATATAATACTCTAAGATGACTTTTCTCAGTCAAATCTAATCCATAAATTAACAAGTCCCAAGGGAGGTATTTCTCAATGACATGCATAGCAAGTTAAAGTCACTTCTTCATTTTGAGAATAAAGTTAAAGTTACTTCTTTAACACGAAACTTCTCTAGTTCTAAAATCCAAAATGCCTTGAATTGTAGGTTCTTCAGACACTATCTCAATCAACTAAATTATGCCTACTTTTTCTAAACTTGTATGCTAAACACGTACACATAATTAAAGTCATGTAACATTAGCACAGCAGAGGCTGGACAGTCAGACGGAAACTGTACGGTATCTAGAACAGCTTTATAGCAACAAAAATTTTATCCAAGATATTAATATCACTCTTATGAACCTCCATCTAAGACCACCATAACATAGCACACAATGACCAATGTATAAGAAGTTTTTTTATAATTGATAACATAGCACACAAGGACCTGTGTTTAAGAAGTTTTTTTTATAATTGACAGCGAAGACCAATGTATAAGAAATTATGAGCTTTTTATGACACAATCAATAACAAGGAAAACATGTATTTTTGTTTCAGAAAAATATAAACCAAACCAACTTATATGCATATCCTTCCCCCAAAACAATAGGAAAAAACACCCCCTCATTACCTAACCTAGAGGCTATGACACATGCAAAGTCTTACAGTCTTACAAGTTAACAAGTTAAAAAAATCAACACAGCAAACCATATCAATACCTTGTTCCTTCAAAAGAAGTGTAGAACGGAGGCTTGTGCATTTGAAGTACCGCAGGAGTGAATTGCAAGGTAAGATACCAACTTAGCAGAAGACTCACTAGGTCTTAACATTACCTCAACAATTACATAAACTATACAGCAATTGCAAACAAGGATATCACAGAATGATAAACGAGTTAAAGTTTCCATTCAGCCATTAAATTATAAAAACAAGCAAAGTCCATGTGCATCCAACAATCAATCAAATTTCCCGCAAGTTTGCAAGATGTTTTCAGACGTTATATATAGTAATAGACTATAGAAGCTTTACTTATGTAAGCATTTACCTGCTGCTCATACTGAACACTTGGGGAATCGACTTGCGGGGGTACATCAACTGGCACAGGCTCCACATGCTCTTCTACTGGCACTGAATAAGACCCATATTTACCAGCAGCTGCCTCCACTTTAACAGGGTCTGTCGTAAAATATAGTGAACCAATGATCTTATCCAGCTTTGATTTCAGCCCAGCATCTGCAAAATTGGGTACATAACCAGCTAAAAGTCACCCTGAGACCCCAAAAAATTGACATATCTAGCTAAAACTCCAAATTTACATACAACAACAGGTAAACCTCATTCCAACCTAGTTAGGCTTAGATACGTTAATCCTTCATATCCATTTCCTAACAATTAAAATATGTCGACACCTGGATAACAATGACCACGACAACAACTAAACCTATCCAAACTAGTAACCACACTTAATATAGATATATGCTACTCCCTCAGTTTCAATTCGTTTGTCCTATTTTCCTTTTTAAGTCCGCCTCAAAATGAACTGCATAAGTATTTTAAACTTTCCCCCAGGAATATTTCAGACCACGAAATTAAAGGGCATTATAGTACACTCTACATATGTTTAGAGTAAGACCACAAGATTCAAAAACATTTTCTTGGGAGAAGAAAAACTATACTCACAAGTAGCATCGGAATTGACTTCAATGGGCTGCTCAGACTTCGAAAGCCACAGCTTAGCATGTTCAATACATTTCTGAAGAGCATGCTTATGTGACAAAGGAGAATTCACCGGCCGTGAAACAACCAACCCGCTAAGCGTCGAAATCAAATCCAAATCTCTCTCCCCTAACAGATCCATCACATCACTTGATTCATCATCCGGCATACAATCATAACTCAAACAACAAGCTCTCTCCATTGTCCTAGACAACATCGTAGGCGTTACAAAATCACTTTTCATGGATTCCACATCAAACATGTGACCAAAGTACAACAGTTTAAGTAAATCCTCCACTTTACTAGACTCAATAATCGACGTATCCGTATTAGAAACTGCGGAAACTTGATTGATTTCTTCAGCTACAGCAGCAGCAAGTGGCTGACGAAGCTTTTCAAGCTCTTCAATAGCAGCGATGACCGTCGATTTGGAGCGGAGAGTTTCTTCTTGTTCTTTGTTGAGGATTTTACCATTTGAAACCGATTCTTCCATTTGGAGAATGCGATTTTGCTTTTTGCGGAGAGCACGAAGACGCTTGTTGATAACGCTTAGGACTGGTCCGTCGGAGAGTTCGGAAGCTGGTGTGGTTGCCATTGGTGGTTCGCCGGGGGATGACGGAGGAGGGAGGAGTGCGCCGCCGTGGACGGCGGGAGATTGAAAAGGGTTTTTGAAGGGTATAGGGAGTGTAGAGGTAGAAGTATCGGAGGAGTGGAATGGATTACCTTTCCCAATTTATAAGTGAAAATATAATTTTTTATATAAATATATATTTTGTGTATTATTGGCAATGTTTGCTTATTTATTTAGTTTTAGAAAAATTAGGATTAGTTACTTTGGAATTAAGTTAAAAAGTTCTCTATAAATAGAACATTTTTGTTCATTATATTTGATTTCTCAAAATAAATAATTTTCCTGTTTTAAATATTCATCATTTTTATTAAAAATAGATATTTCATAATATTTGTCTTTTTAGAAAACCTGGACATATGTAGTTCATTTGTCTTATTTTACCGTTTAGCACAAATTTCATTTATTGAAGAAAGTCACACTTCGTAATGACCTGCTTTATGAAATTTTGTTTTTTTATATGATTTGACAGTTTTGTCTTTCTCTGTAGTAGTTACACATTTATTTTGGGTATATGGGTGATTGGCATAGTTCTCAATGTCTTCGGGAAGATTTTGGGAGAGTTTGAGGTTTTTAGGAGCTTTAAAAGTCCTATAGTTGACTTCGGTCAACATTTGATGTTTTTAGTGTTTTATGGCAATTTGAACAGTTCCATTAGATTCGCAATATCGAAATTTAGGTTAGTAGTGGGGTTGATTTGGGTTAGGAACCTTTATTTTATATTTCGCCCCTTTGTTTGAGAACTAGTGAAATTTGCCTAATAGGGATCCCGAGGACTAATTTGTTGAAAATGATCCCTTTTTGAAAACCCAACATTGACATTGAGTTTGAAATATCGCAAATAGCCTAGTAGCATATATGATTTATTTATGTGAGTTTTTGAATGAATCTCGAGGGTCCGTTTGGAGAATTTAAAACATGCATTTTCAGTGAAATAACTAATACCTAGTGCAGACCGCATCCTTTTTATCGAATGTGGGCCTTTGACCGCAAATGCGGAGAAGGGTATTTTCTTTCACTGCCATTGCAAAGAAGGAGTCGCGATCACGAGGAGTTGCCGGGACCGAGTCAGGTATCGCCCTTCTTCGCAAACGTAACAGGATTGTCTCAAATGAGATGTGTTTGGCTTAGGACCTTCGCGAATATGAAGCTCTGATCACGAATGTGAAGGCCATTTAAGTGGCTTGGTCAATGTTGACCTTTGCAGGATCCACGATCGCAATTTTACTTCATTTTTAGACCTCCAAGCTTAAAAAAAAATGATTTTTGCTAGGGTTTCTTCATCATTTTCATATGGGCAACCTCTAAACTCATCTTTTATATTGATTAAGACTTCGAAAGCACCTTTTAAAAATAGTTTTTATTCGATTCGGACCCTGTTTTTAATTTATTTCTGTGTGGGCTTTATACTGTAGACTCTTATAAACTTGGAGAATGAGTTTCTAAAATAAAATTTCAATTTTACCCCTGTTGTTTCCGAAACCTGCTTTGGATTCAGCTTCAATATAGGCGATATGGGTATCATTAGCTCTCTCTTAATGCGTAGATGTTGTATTTGTACGCTTTAGTTTATTTCGAGGATGTTTGAAATGGGAAGGCCCTGCATTGAAGGACTTTAAGCTTGAATTTTGATTGTTTGAGGAGATTATGGCTTAACTTTCTTCAAACTAAATTGGAAAGTTAATAAATAAGTAAAACATGCTATGAATTAGGAAAAATAACTATGGAAATTATTTTTTGGGCTATTCTATATTGTGTGTGGGCTTATATTCTATTGTTATTAATTTATGGTATTGTATATTGCATATTGCCTGTGCGATCATTGGCTTTATTGTATATTTGAATATTTTTATTCTTTAATGTGATGTCCGTGCGGAGGCTTGAATTGATATTATAGGCCATATTGAGCATTGTTTGTCTTTATCATGTTAGAAATGTTTGACTTATGGGTTGATATGATACTAATAATGTCTTACATGCATATTTATTCTAATGGTGCCAAACTAGAACTGATATCATGAAATGTTGACAATATTAAGTTAATTTTTGGGCTCACTATACACGTATTGAATGGATTTGTTATCTTCATGCTAATTTGATCGTGAGCATCACATCCTCATTGCATGCATACACACTCATGAGATATTGGTACCATTGAGGAACTCTAATTTTGAAAGCAAACGATACACTTTTAAAAATACCTAGACCGGGGGATGTGTCGATCATGTGGAATTGAGATATGAGCTTGAGATGTGAGATAGTATACAGGTTATGAACCCTTCATGGGTCCTATTTTAGGAGCATTGAGGCTCGATTGGTGTATATAGAAAGTCATGTGATAACTTTCAAATCATTTATTTTATCATTCCTTACATTGCATTTACATGTGCATTTCATGTGTTACTTGACATTTAATTAGTTTCTACATACCCTCGTGTATGCCTGTTCTACATACTCATTCCTACTGTGTACTTTCGGTGCAGATCCTAGCACATATACAACATATGGTTGCTGATATGTGCTGTTAGAGATTGGTGATTTGAGATATTGGCATGCACTAACGCTTTCAGAGTTGACTCCGGAACTTGTCTTATCTTATTAATATCTTTACTTGTTTAGGGAGAAAGACATTGTACTTTCAGGATTTCGAATGTATTTGCTAGATGATCTACACTTATGACACCAGATGTTGGAAATTTTATGTATTTAGTTCAGACTTCCCCTAAATTTGCATATTTCTTGACTTGACTTCATTCTAAAATGAAACACCCTGGGTTTTCGTCCTTAGAAAATTTCCTGGGTTTTTAGTCTCTGCTGATCACGCGACTCACCATACGAGCTGTATGGTGAGGATACGAGTTATGTGGCCCAATTTGTATGCTAACCAGTGTTTGGTGGTTGAGTTTCTAGTTTGGTTATGGTATGGTGGTACGGGTCGTATAGTTGGTGACAGGCTGGTTGGTTGATCCTTCACTTAATCTGAAACTTGGTAATTTGACTTGCCTCTGAGTACAAGTAGCTCACTAAGATCCATAAGGATAGGGTACGAGCGGTACGATCTAAATCGTATGTTGTCCAGTGTCCAGCCTAAATATTTCTGCCTAGGGTACGGGTTGAAGGTACGGATCGTATGATCATGGTACGACTGGGGTAAGGGGAGTCGTATGGTGGACAGTGTGTGATGTCCAACATCCTATCTAGGGTACGAGTGGTGGGTACCACTTATATGATGTGGATACGATTCAAGAGGGGAGTCGTACCTTTCTGCGAGAATTTTTATAGTTTAAGTTGGGACTATTTTGGACATTTCCCGTCTTAACCCTTTATGACCCCACGACTTAAAACACTATTAGGACATCATTTACCCTATTATTCTAATCTTATACACTTATAAAGTCTCTCTAAACTCTCTCAAGCTCTTGGTTTAAGCAAAGACTAGGGTTTCTTTCAAGGTGGTCAATTAAGGCTCTAAAGGGGTGATTTTTCTCCGTCTTCTTCATAATTTAAGGCATGTTACTCCTCCCTCATTGTTAGTTCAACTAATGACATATTTTATGAATGGTTTTTATGACATAATTGTGATATGGTTTTGGGTTTTGAATTATATGTTGGGGGATTTGGTTATTAATGGTTGATTAATGTTTTTCCAAGTTTTTACTTATGGTTTTCATATTATAATGGTGGTTTGAACATGTGGTTGCATAAGAATGGTCAATTGATACTTGGTTTTAGTTTTGAAAACTATACGCCCTTAACATGTTTGTTAAAATGCCTATGAAAATGCTTTTATTATATAGTTAGACTTTCATTGAAAACTTTGCATGGTATAATATGGTAATGGAACCTAAATTGGTTAAATGGTTTTAATGGCTAAATTATAAGGCCTTAATAGCCATGACTTTGATTAAAAACCTTGTGGGGTATATGGGAATCCCCCAAGTGAATTTAATAAGTGAATCTAATGATGGAATCTAATGATGGCCATAGCTTTAATAATGGCTATGTTATGGTCTTGTCATCATACTTTGGTTATTTCTTAGACTTTGGTTTTGGCTTTGGTCAGGGGCATGTCCTGATCGGATTCTGTTTACTTTCGAATAGAGGCTTTGTAAGACTACTATGGGTTAGTATGGGCAGTGTCGATATTGGTGTCAGCCTTGGCATTGGTATTAGAATTATGGTTGATACCGGTTGACTGTATTTGATTTGTGATTGTTCCATATTATTATGTTATGGAATAGTTTTTGATTGGTTTATGTTATGGTTGTTGGTTCGGTATTGGATAGTTTGACTCATTTGGTTGGTCATGGTCATGGTCCTATCCCAGAGTCTTAAATGATACATAACTCTATCTTGTTATATGTTCGAAATTCATCCAACTTAGGGTATGTGTTTGGAGGTTGTATTGGGTATCAGGGGTGGTCATCAATCCTTGTTAGAATTGGGATGCCCATTATGAAAAGGCCTAGTTCGAGTCGCGTCAAATTGGTATCCGAGCACTAGGTTCATGGTCAATTAGGAGTCCACAAAGCCATGTTGACTAGAGTCTTTTTTAAGGGTGTGTAGCACACCACATTCATAAGGAAGAGGCTACAAGGCATTTAGGAATGTTTCTCTTTCTTGTGTTCTATTTTCAAGCTTTGGAGTCTAAGTCCTGGAATCTTTTCTAACTCTCATTTGTTCGTTTTTCAGATCATGCCTCAATGATTTGAAGTTAACGAAAACTCCTCTGTCCCAACTGAGGACAGTGTTAATGGGGCACGCTCTACTCATGGGATCCATACTCGGTCTAGGGTTCCAATTCTGGATCATTCTGGAGTTCCATCAGTTCCTTCTAGTCTTTCTCAGACTCCTCAGGCTGATGTAACGAATGTTGAGTTTCATCAGTCTATTAATATGTTAGCACGGTTAGTAGCTACTCAGTCTGAGCGTGGTGTACCTATTACTCCATCTTTTGAGGCCACAAGGTTTGGCTATTTCACGAGGTTGAACCCTCTGACCTTTATGGGTGCTAAAGTGGAGAAGGATCCTTAGGGTTTTCTAGATGAGATGAAAAAGATTTTCAGGGTTATGCATGCCACGAATGTGAAAGGGGTGAGTTTACGGCCTACCAGCTGAAAGTTGTGGCATACTAATGGTACGAGGAATGGGATCAGGCAAGGGGTGACACTGAGGAGTCATCATTGTGGGAGGATTTCACTAATACATTCCTGTACTACTTCTTTCCTTAAGAGTTAAGGAAAGTGAAAGCGAAGGAGTATGTTAATCTGAAGTAAAAGAGGAAGTCGGTCAAGGAGTATGTCTTGAAGTTTCACCAGTTGTCTTGGTATTGCTTTAGAGATAGCATCTGATATGAGGGCCCAGATGAGAGAGTTTACTTCAGGATTGTCTCGTGAGTTGATCCTTGAAAGTAAGGCTACCTTGCTGATCAAGGACATGTATATCTCTAGGTTGGTTGTCTATATGCAACAGGTAGAGAAAGAGAAGAAAAAATAGACTGGAATAGGGGAGAGGCAGGGTAAGAAGTTTAGGTTCTCTGAGCAAGGTGGTGGCCAATAACAGAGTGGTAGGGAGGGTGGTAAGTGGCCCAAGAAGAAGTGGGGAAACTTTGGGTTTTATTCGACGGCTAGTGCTCCCTACCTAAAGTCGTCGGGTGATAGACGTTTCCATGGTGGTGATAACTTCAGGGCATAGGGTGCCCAATCTCAAGCTAGTAGGGCTCAGTCGGCTCTATTGTGTCCTCCCTGCAGGTTCTGTGGTCATCTGCATAGGGGTTTCTATGATGAGGAAATGGACAGGTGCTTTGGCTGTGTCAGCCAGGCTATAAGTTTAGAAAATATCCTATTGGTAAGGTTGCCTCTGGGTCGAATAAGGTTCTGGTTGCTTCGTCTTCAGCTCTATCACCAAAGGGTGCACCATCTAGTTCCGACATTGGTCAGAATCATCTTTATGCACTCACTACCCGATAGGAGTCCGAGGCATCACCTAATGTCGTGACTAGTATATTGCAACTCTTTTCTCGCAATGTATATTATTTACTTGATCTGGGGTCCACTCTCTTTTATGTGACCCCCTTTGTGGCTGTGCATTTTGGTTTTGGTTCGAAATGTGTATTGGACTCTTTTTCTATTTCTATCCCAGTAGGTGACTCTGTGATTGCTAAAATAGTCAATAGGGTGTGTGGGGGATCTGTTGGTAGTAATGAGACTTTTATGGATTTGTATGAATTAGATATGGTTGATTCGATGTTATTTTAGGGATGGATTAGTTGCACTTGTGCTATGCGTCCCTAGATTATTGGACCCGTAGGGTTGTATTTGAATTTCCTAATGAGTATGTTATTGAGTGGGAGTGTGGTTCTCTAGATCCTAAGGGAAAGTTTATATCATATCTTAGAGGTCGGAGATTAATCTCCAAGGGCTATCTCTATCATCTAGTCTGGGTTAAATATTCTAACTCGAAGGGTCCTTCTTTGTATTTGATTCCGGTGGTGAATGAATTTCCTATGGTCTTCCCTGATGACCTTCCTGGTGTCCCTCTAGATAGGGAAATTAAGTTTTAGATTGATCTTATTCTAGATACTCATCCAATTTCTATCCTTACCTTATAGAATGGCTCTTGCAGAGTTGAAGGAGCTTAAAGAGCAGTTAAAGGAACTTTTGGATAAGGGTTGTATCCATCCTAGTTCATCTTCATAGGGTTCACCGGCGTTGTTCGTGCGTAAGAAGAATGGTTCCCTTTGAATATGTATTGACTACCGGCAGTTGAATAAGGTGATGGTAAAGAACAAGTATCCTTTTCCATGGATAGATAACTTGTTTGATCAGTTGTAGGGTGCCAAATTCTTTTCTAAGATTGATCTTCGGTCTGGGTATCATCAGTTTAAGATTAGGGAGGTGGATATCTCTAAGACTATTTTTCGTCCCCGGTATGGGCACTTTGAGTTCTTGGTGATGTTGTTTGGTTTAACCAATGCCCCGATGGCATTCATGGATTTAATGAATAGGGTCTTCCGTCAGTTTTGGATTTGTTGTCATTATCTTCATAGATGACATTCTGGTGTACTCTAAGAGTGGGGTGAATCATTTCAATCATCTCTTTGTGGTGTTGTGGACCTTGAATGAGCAGCAGTTGTATGCCAAAGTTTCTAAATATGAGTTCTAGTTGAACGTTGTCACTTTTCTAGGTCATATTATTTCTAGTGAGGGGATCATGGTAGATCCGCAAAAGGTTGCAGTGGTTAAGAAGTGGCCTAGACCCACGATTACAGTTGATATTCATTGCTTCTTGATTTTAGCTGGCTACTACAGGAGGTTTGTGGAGAAATTTTCTTCTATAGCTGCCCCATTGACTATATTGACTCAGAAGAAGGTTAAGTTCTTGTGGTCTGATGCGTGTGAGGGTAGTTTTGAGAAACTGAAGGATAAGCTAACTTCGACTCTGATTTTGACTTTGCCTGAAGGCACTGATGGGTTTGTAGTTTACTGCGATACGTCTCGTGTGGGACTTGGTTGTGTTCTGATGCAGCATGATAAGGTGATAGCCTATGCTTCTAGGCAGTTGAAGGTGCGTGAGAGAAATTATTCTACTCATGATTTGGAATAGTTAGTTGTGTGTTTGCACTGAAATTTGACGTCACTATTTGTATTCAGTGCATGTGGATATCTTTTTCGATCATAAAAGCCTGCAGTATGTGTTCACTCAGAAAGAGCTTAACCTCAAGCAAAAGAGATAGCTTGAGTTTCTCAAGGACTATGACATGAGTTTTCACTACCATCCAAGTAAAGCTAATGTAGTTGCTGATGCTCTTAGCAGGTTATCCATGGGGAGTTTTACTTATGTGGATAATGATAAGCGGGAGTTGGTGAAGGATATTCACCATTTGGCTAACCTTGGAGTTCATCTCTTGGACTCTGAGGATGGTGGTGTGTTCGTTCAAAAGGTGGCCCTGTCATCTCTTGGTGCTGAAATCAAAGAGAAATAGATGGTAGATCCTGTCTTGTTAAGGATCTAGGGTGATGTTGGTGGGAAGAAGGTGATGGCCTTCAAGAATAGTGGTAATGGTACCTTGCAGTACCATGGAAGGTTATGTGTTCCCGATGTTAATGGTTTTTTAGAAAGGATCTTGGTTGAGGCGCATGAATCGCGCTATGTTGTTCATCCTGGTTCGACAAAGATGTATCATGACCTTAAGGAGATGTATTGATGGAATGGTATGAAGAGGGATATGGCTGATTTTGTGGTCAAGTACATGGTGTGCCAACAAGTGAAAGTTGAGCACATGAGACTCGGAGGATTGTATCAAGAAATTGAATTGCCTAAATGGAAATGGGAAGTGATCAACATGGATTTATCGGTCTTACTCGATCTTAAAATCAGTTTGATTCAGTTTGTGTCATCGTGGATAGGATGACAAAGTTGGCTCACTTTTTGCCAATGAGGACTAAATTTTCGGCTGAGAATTATGCGAGGTTGTATCTTCATGAGATTGTAAATCTGCATGGGGTGCCTTTCTCTATCATCTCTGATCGTGGCACGCAGTTTATATCTCACTTTTGGCTGTTATTTCAGAATGGGTTAGGGGTGAGTCTGAGTACTGTTTTCCATTCACAGTTGGATGGGCAGGTAGAGTAAATTATTCAAACGTAAGAGGACATGTTGTGTGCGTGTGTGATTGACTATGGTGGTATCTGGGTTGAGAATTTACCTCTTATAGAGTTTTCTTACAATAATAACTATCGCTCTAGCATTGGGATAACTCCGTTTGAGGTCTTGTATGGTAGGAGGTGTAGGTATCCTATTGGGTGGTTTGAGGTCGGCGAGGCGGAAGTGTTTGGCCTAGATTTAGTTTACCAAGCTATAGGAAAGGTAAAGGTGATTCGAGATAGATTTAAGGCTGCCCAAAGTCGCCAGAAGTCCTATGCGAATATAAGAGAAAGAGCGTTAGAGTTTGAGGTTGGGGATAAGGTGTTCTTAAAGGTGTCTCTCATGAAGGGAGTAATGTGGTTTGGTAAAAAGGGAAAAATCAGTCTCCAGTATATGGGTCATTACTTGGTTTTGCATAGAGTTGGTAAGGTTGCATATGAGTTGGAGTTGCCTTCTAGTTTGAACTTCATTCATTCGATGTTCCATGTTTCTATGTTGAGGAAGTGTATGGGTGATCCATCTCAAATTGTGCCTATTAGAGATATTGGTATCTCGAATTCTTTGTCCTATGAGGAGGTTCCGATTGTGATCTTGGATTGACAGGTTTGTCGGTTGTGGACCAAGGATGTAGCTTTAGTTAAGGTTCTATGGAGGAACCACAAGGTTTAAGAAGCTACTTAGGAAGTGGAAGAGGACATGAAGTCCAAATATCTATTTCTGTTTTGTGCTCTAGAAATTCATGCAGAATGTATGTGTTCTTCGTCATACTTTTGTTTTCAAACTTTGTTAAAGGAAAGATTGATTTCTTTTCATCTTTGTTTTCTAACTTAGCTAAAGGTTAGAGTCGAGGTATTGGGGTGTAAATCATGCTTGTATTTCCCCGTTCTATCACTCGAGGACGAATGATTCAAGTGGGGAAGAATTGAAATACTCAGGGTTTTGTCCCTTGGAAAATTTCCTAGGTTTTGGGTCTTTGTTGATCATACGACTCACCATACGACCCGTATGGTAAGGATACGGGTTGTGTGACCCAATTCATATGCTAACCAGTGTTTGGTAGTTGAGTTTTTTGTTTGGTTATAGTTTGGTGGTACAATTTGTATGGTTAGTGACGGGTTGGTTGGTTGATCCTTCACTTAATCTGAAACTTGGTGATTTGACTTGCCTTTGAGTACGAGTGGCTCACTATGAGTCGTAAGGATAGGGTACGAGTGGTATGATCTAAATCGTATGTTGTCCAATATCCAACCTAAATGTTTCTGCCTAGGATATGGGTTGAAGGTACGGATTATATGATTATGGTAAAACTGGGGTAATGGGAAGTCGTATGGTGGATAGTGTGTGATGTATAACATCCTATCTAAGGTACGAGTGGTAGGTACCACTCGTATGATATGAGTACGATTCAAGGGGGAGTAGTACCTATTTGCGGGAATTTTTACAGTTTAAGTTGGGGGTATTCTGGACATTTCCCCTCTTAACCCCTTATGACCCCACGACCTAAAACACTATTGGGACATCATTTACCCTATTATTCTAATCTTAAACACTTAGAAACTCTCTCAAGCTCTTGGTTTAAGCAAAGGCCAGGGCTTCCTTCAAGGTGGTTAATTAAGGCCCTAAAGGGGTGATTTCTCTCCGTCTTCTTCATAATCTAAGGTATGTTTCTTCTTTCTCATTATTAGTTCAACTAAAGGCATGTTTCATGAATGGTTTTCATGGCATAATTGTGATATAGTTTTGGGTTTTGAGTTATATGTTGGGATTTTTTTGTTATTAATGGTTGATTTATGTTTTCTCATGTTTTTATTTATGGTTTTCATATTATAATGGTGGCTTAAACATGTGGTTGCATGGAAATGGTCAATTGGTACTATGTTTTGGTTTGCTATATGCCCTCAACATGTTTGTTAAAATGCCTATGAAAATATTTTTATTACACATTTGGACTTTGATTGAAAACTTTGCATGGTATAATATGGTAATGGAACCTAAATTAGTTAAATGGTTTTAATGGCCTAATTGCAAGGCCTTGATGGCCATGGCTTTGATTAAAAACCTTATGGGGTACATGGGAATCCCCCAAGTGAATCTAATAATGGAACCTACGGGGTACATAGAAATCCCCTAGGTGATTGGCTAAGGATATTGCTTGCAAGATATAGTCCGTATAATGATACAACTTCTTATAGCCTTGGTTAATAATATATGGAATTGGTGGTTTGGCTATGTGCTAATGATTTTAATTGGGCAATAATGGCAGGTTGTGATAGCTAACTGTGAAGGTGTGAGTCTAATGGATGAATACTGGAAACTCATGTTTGCCGACATGAGGATTGGTTATGGTGACCATGTACTTGTGGGGTACATAGGAATCCCCTAAGTTAAACTTATATATATGTATCATGGAGGGTGAAGGGTACACGGGAATCCCCTGCCCCTATGATTTCTCCGATACGTGCGGTGACCCGCACTGGGGCCCTTTCAGGGGGTAACACTGGACCCAAATAGCCCATGGGTGCTTCTAGGCGGTTAAGCTACACAAACCCAGGTTCATAGTTTTAAGTGTATGTTAAACCTGATTCCATTTCTTGTCATAGATTATATATATATGTATGGATGTGAATTCATATGGTTATTTACTTAGTTTTAAATATTGACATTAATTTATCCTTATCTTGAGTGCACACTAGCGTTCACCCGCTAACCCGTCTTCGAGTCTTGTATCCCCACGTGATGTAAGAACTGACCATATTACTCCTCTTGCTCAGTGATCGAATTCGAGAATAACTTAGAGTTGGATTGAAGTGGCGAGCTTTCTTACTCCGGAAGACTCTATTTCATGTTATGGTCTTGTCATCATACTTTGTTTTTTTTTAGACTTTGGTTTTTGCTATGGTCGGGGACATATCCCAACCAAATTCTGTTTTACTTTTGGATAGAGGCTTTGTAAGACTACTATGGATTAGTATAGGCAGTATCGACATTGGTATCAGCCTTGGCATTGGTATTAGTATTATGGTTGATACCTGCTGACTTTATTTAATTTATGATGGCTCCATCTTATTATGTTATGGAATGGTTATGGATTGGTTTACGTTATGGTTGTTTGTTCGGTATTGGATGGTTTGACTTATTTGGGTTGGTCATGGATCTATCCCAGAGTCTTTAATGATACATAACTCTATCTTGTTCTATATTCGGAGTCATCCGAATTAGGGTATGTTTTTGGAGATTGGGTTGGGTATGGGGGGTGGTCCCTAGTCCTTGTTGGACTTGGGATGTCCATTACGACAAGGCCAGGGTTCGGGTAGTGTCATAAAAGTCTCATTTTGTCTTCTTTTATTATTGTTTTGAATTTTCTTTTCTTTAGGTTATTGGATTATCTACCAAGATTGGATTAAGATAGAACCATCATGAGCTCGACTTTTGGATTGTGACAAATTGGTATCAGAGCGCTAGGTTCACTGATTTAATAAGTGTAAGAGTAAAATGTCAAGTAGAGTCTTGGGATTGGTACGTAGAAGTCCGTATTTATTTTCGAGAGGCTATAAGATGTCTTTAGGAAAAACTTCTCCAATATGATTCATTGTCGTGCGGGTTGTTCATACTCAACGTTCTAAACTTGCATTCTATTCTTTTTTGCATAGATGGTGAAGACTAGGTCCAGGGATACTAGGGATGTTGAACCGACACCCGATATTGGAGCCTTGTTTTGAGAATGAGGCAGGGCTCGTGGTCAATCCAGAGGTAGAGCACGAGTATAGGGAGATGCCTCAGCCAGAAAATGTGCTAGGAAGGCCTCTTCCGAGCTTGAGGTTGTGTATTACAGTGATGATTATCCAACAGGGGATGCGGGGACAACTTAGTTTCCACAGAGTTTAGATGATACCTAGTGCTTCAGGATTTTTTGATTTGCCTTTCGAATCGCTTGGAGGGTGTTCCCTTGAGTGTACCTAGTATTTTTCAAACTTCAAGTGGTGTTCTACCATATGTATCGACATATGCTTATGATATTCCTATTTCAGGGGTACAACAATCATTTATGGTACCCCCGCATATTGGTTTATTACCTGTCGTCCTTATGATTCCTCCAGTTGATTCGAGTATAGTGTTGTCTTCTGATGATCAGAAGAGGTTTAAACGATTTATTCGTTTGGCTCTTCCCAAGTTGTGTAGTAGTTGGCAAAGACACCTATGAGTTTCTAACTGATTACCATGAGAAGTTGTGTGATCTTGGATCTCTTTAGTCTCATGGAGTTGCTTACACTACTTATCAATTGATGGTTGTGGATAGGGATTGATGGAGGTCTCTATCCAGTTATAAACCTTTGGGTTTATCAGCTATGACTTGGGCTCAGTTTTTCTGAGGCCTTTTTGGTGAGGTTTGTACCGTATAGCTTGAGAGATCAAATGTAAGATGAGTTTGATTACTTGGAGCTAGGTTCCATATCTATTGTCGAGTATGAGGCACGTTTTCACGCTTTACCCAGATATTCAGCCTCTAATATCTCCATCGAGTTAGAGAGAATTTGTAAGCTTTTAAAGAGATTAGAGGGTCTTTATCAGTTGACTAATGTCCAGATAATTCTTTTAGGGTTTTCTTTCAGATCATTATTGAGTATGCCAAGTTAACCGAGTCTATTACTCAGGCTACTCAGGGAGGCACCAAGAAGGCGTGTTGTCAAGGAGAGTTTAGTGGTCGCATTTCCCGAGGCAGAGATTTTTTGAGTTGAGGTTCCCGTGGTTATCATGGTAGGCCGCTTTATAGGGATCAAGTGGTAGACGTTCAGGTTTTGCGACTTCAAATAGTCCGACATCAGGTCATGCTAGTGGAGGTTCCAGTTTAAATTCTTCGGGCCAGGGCGTTCTACCTAGTTCGTCCGTGCCCCTTCTGATTTAATCAAGTCATAGAGGATACTTTGTATGTAATGAGATTGACCACTTGGCCAAGTTAAAATGTTCTCTATAAATAGAAGATTTTTGTTTATTATATTTAGGGGAAAATATTCAATATATACCCAAACTTTAGTGAAACTTGTTGTAACACACCTGAACTTCGCGTGGGTCCTATGACCGCCCTGAACTATTTATTAGTGTATTTTAGTGATATTTATAAGTTAATAAAAAACAAAAAATTCTAAAAAAGAGTTTTTGAAAAAGAATTTAGTGCAAATAAATGACAATAAAACGCTAATAAATAGTCCTGGAGGGGGGGGGGGGGGAGGTCGTAGGACTCCTGTAAAGTTTTAGGGGGTCATGGACCCCCGCAAAGTTTAGGTTTGTTACAAAAAATTTCATCAAATTTTTTGTATATTTGAGAGCATTTTCCCTTATATTTAACTACTCAAAATAAATACTTCCTTGTTTATATATATTTGTCATTTTTATTAAAAATAGATATTTAATAATATTTGTGTTTTTATAAAATCAAGAAATATTTAGTAAATTTGTCTCATTTTGCCTTTAGCACACTTTTCATTTACTGAAGAAGGTCACAATTTGTAATGATCTAATTTATGAAATTTTGCTTTTTATGTGATTTGATTATTTTATCCTTTTCCATAGTTGCTACATATTAATTTTGGAGTGTGGGAATGGTTGGCATGGTTTCCAATGCCTTCGGGAGAATTTTGAGAGAGTTTGAGGTTAGGAGTTTTAAAAGTCCTATAGTTGAATTTGATCGATATTTGATGGTCAGTGTACCACGTGGCGATTTGGACAGCTTCATTAGATCTAAAATGTCAAATTTGAATTAGTAGCGGAATTGGTTCGGGTTTGGAACCTTTATTTTTCATTTCGATCCTTCTGTTGAAAACTAATGAAATTTTTCAAAATTGGGTCCAGGGGGCTAATTTATTGAAATGATCCCTTTTCAAAATTTGACATTAGCATTGAGTCCGAAACGTCAAAAATATCCTAATAGTAAATACATAGTTTATTCTGTGGGATCCCAAATGAATTCTGAGGGTCTTGATGTGTTATGGTTTCATAGCACTTTCGACGCTTAAAACTATGAAAATATGCGGTTACTTAGGTCGTTTTGCTAGATATGATATATTTTGTATTGTCTTTTGCCGGAAACCAGGTTTTGGGAGCTAAACAAGAGAAAAGAAGTGAAAACTGAAGTTTTGGACCACCTACGTTTGCACCTACGACCCTCAGGTACTACCTACGTGGTGTACGTGCCAGAACAAGTATCAAAGAGTTGAGTTTCAGAGATTCAGAAGCTGATATTATGGGATGGGGAACCTATGGCCCGTAGGTACCAGAATAAGTGCCAGAAGTTTAGAGTTCAGAGATCCTATAGAAGTTTTGAAGTCCCCGTCATCTACGTGGGACCACCTACAGACCGTAAGTGCCACCTACATCCCATAAGTGGCACCGTAGGTGGCCACCGACTCCAGTTTTCCTCTTTTATTTTGGAAATGTTTCCTTGGGTTTCCATGTAATGTATAAATACTGTTTTGATGTTTTTAGTTAGTTTACGCACTCTTACTCTTCACAAACATATATTTTAATTCCAAGATTGGATTTTGATCTTGGGATTCTTGTGTTCTTGGATATTTTTGTTATTATTGATTTGAAACTTTGGATTTTCTTCGTCTATTATTGTGATATTGATTCTATGCTTTTAATTATGAGTTTTGTGGATTGTTTCACAACTATGAGCGGCTAATTACCTTAACTAGGGTTGTGGAAACCCTGATGAATTAATGAAAGAGGAGAAGTGTGCAATCCTTATAAATCATTGTTATTGCATGTATTAGGGTTTTCTTCTCTTTAATTGATTTCTTAATGGTTACAAACGTTAGGAACCCACCTGTATTCACTACTAACTAGAAAGAGGGGTAGAAATTGGAAAATAAAGATCACAACAGTATTCGAGGCTATCAACCCTCGTCTAATACTTGAGACCAAGAAGAGGGGGTTAATCTGGGATCTAAGGCAAGGGTTAATAACACGAAAATCTGAGACCGAGAGGAGATGAATTAGACTTACCAAAGAGAGTTGAGAGGCTGCTGATGAGACATAACTTGTCAGATTCTACATGCATAATAGTGAGGTAGTTGGATTGAACAAAATAAACTTACAGAGTTAGAAGCTAGGGGAAATACAAGCCTAGTGTTTGTTTCAGATTGTTTACAGCCAAAATTATTCGAGTTTTGTTACGTTCTACTAATAAAAGCAAATCCCCCATTTACTTTTTCGTACTGCCCGGCTGTTTAAATAATTTTGAGAGATAGTTCTAACGTATTCCCTGTGGGTTCGACCCCAACTTAGTTGGTTTACTATATTTGACATCGACCGCTATATATTTCTAAGGAGGTGTAGTTTTAGGCGACACCAAATTTTGGAATCGTTGCTGGGGAATACAATTGTGATTTATTAATTAAAGTTGTTGAAGTTTTTATGTTTTATTTTTTAGTTGGGCATACACCGATGTATGCCTAGCACAAGGAGTCAAGGCAATCCCTTACTCTCAATTGATCTTGAACTGAAAATAATTCTATTGCAGAATCGTAGGATGTTAGAACACGGATGAGAAGGCTAGCTTGAAGGGGTTCGAAATAACCCAAATAATTTGTCTCGCCCTCTGTCGGGTGTAATTTAGGAGACTGTGGATTAGAATACCGAGTGATTATTGGTTGAAGCAAATGCGGCAAGGGATAATGAGGTTTCCCGTCATGCAGCTCAGGAGGCAGAGCTAGCGAGGCAGAGACTGACAGTTAATCGCCGACCAGAACTCGATAGAGGTAGAAGAGGTAGAGCTCAGGTACTCCCAATCTATCAGTATTTATCACCTTATGATGATTTGGAGGAGGCCTTGGAATACATTGAGCCTACTGAGATAGAAGCTATCATTCCTTCTGCATTGCCACTGGGGGTGAAGTTTGATATTACTAGTGCCATGATCCAGCTGTTGAATATGAAGGATGTGTTTGAGAGCTTGCCCATTGATGATGCAAACATGCACCTTATTAGCTTTAGGATTTGTATGTCATACACTATACCTGGGGTAGATCAGTAAGCAGTGAGTCTAAGGTTATTCTCTTTCTCTTTAACTAGTGAAGCAGTGAGTCTAAGGTTATTCTCTTTCTCTTTAACTAGTGAAGTAGTGAGTCTAAAGTTATTCTCTTTCTCTTTAACTAGTGAAGTTACATTATGGTTTAGGGAACTACTTGGAATAAGTTGTGGAGGCAATTTTTAGATCATTTATTTCCCCTGTCCAGAATGCCACATTTGAAGAATGAGATATATAATTTTAGGCAGCTGCATTCAGAATCAATGTGTGAGGCATGATTTCGATTTAAGAAAAAGTTGATGATGGTGCCGAATCATAAAATTGCGGGAAGCAACTTGCTTGAAATATTCTATCGAACCCTCAACACCAGTTCGAAAGCAATGAAAGATACTATTACTGGTGTAGCATTCGTACGCCTAAGTTGGGAGGTAGCATCGGAGATATTAGATTAGATATCTCTCACCAACCGAGGGACACATACTCAGGAGGTAGGGAGAGGCACTGACACTTATGTTATTGGGGCTTCCAGTAAACTTAGATTTGTTGATGACACAGTGGCGTAAGAGGTTGCTGAGCTAAGGATGGAGGTTGGGTTGTTGATATAGCAGTTCGCGACAATGAATTATTAGAAGGTAAATACAGTGGGTTCTCAAGGTAAATCCTCTAAATTATATAACTCCGATCTAAAAGAAGAGGCAAAATATCTAGATAGAGAGTTGGCGGGGTTTCGAGCCAAGGTGTAAGGGAACCAAGGTCGAAACTACTACGGGGATAGGTACAGAGATTAGAGCCAAGAGAGTGATGGTGACTAGAGATACAAGGATAATTACAAATATAAGGGTGGTGTGTATGTTCCACCAGGCAGTTGTGACACTTAATCAAGGATGGAGGCGATGTTATCAAAGTTGGTAAAGGGTCAGAAAAGTCAAGAAAATTGCCTTAAGGAGATTAGGATAGACATTTTGGGGTTGACCCAGAAGGTACAATTGCATGCAACTGTGATAAAGTAATTGGAACAATAATTTAGACAAATGTCTGCAACCTTGAATCGGTGGCAGTCGGGTACCCTTCCAAGCAATACAATGTAGAATTCTAAGAACGAAAGTCACTATCTAACTATCACCACTCAAAGTGGTAAGGCAACTGTCAATCCCTCATGCCTGCTATTGATGAGTCAAGAAATGATAGAGTTGAGATTGATGAGACACTTGAAGAAGAGCCAGAAAAGTTTGTGACTAATGTCGAGTCATCACAACCATCAGGGTTGAGAAGTACAAAGGTAAGGGAAAGGTCGATGAACTAGTAGTGAAGATTATTCCAAGACCTCTCCCACCTTTTCCCTAGAGGTTGAAACAGAAGAAAGAAGAAGGGAAATTTAAAAAGTTTATTACTTCGCTGAAAGAGTTGAGCTTGAATATCCCTCTTCTTGAAGCTCTTGAGCAGACGCCTGGGTATGTAAAGTTTATGAAGGAGTTGGTGACAAAGAAGAGAGGTGTCACTTATGAGGACATCGGTGGTCTGCATCATTTTAGTACGATCATTTACGATCTCTGGCATAAAAGAAGGGTGATCCCAGAGCATTCACGATCCTATGCAACATAGGGACATCTAAGTTTGCCAGAGCATTGTGTGACTTGGGTGCTAATATTGACTTGATGTCGCTGACAGTATTCAAATAGTTGGGCTTGTGACCTCCTAAACCTACATCCATGCGGTTGTTGATGGTAGATTATATGGTGAAGAAGCCTGTAAACATATCTTGTGATGTCTTGGTTAAGATGGACAACTTCATCTTTCCAGTCGACATTGTTGTCTTGGATTGTGAAGTTGACTTTGAGATGCCCATAATTTATGGAAGACCATTTTTGGCCACGAGTAGAGCTTTGGTGGATATGGAGAAAGGAAAGCTTAAGTTCTGACTGAATAATGAGGAGGTCACATTTAATGTTCATTGGAAAGTGAAGCAGCCGGCTAACATATGGGTCGTATTGGTAATAAAATGTGTTGATGACCCTAGAGGCCACTTTTATGTTTACCTTGATGAAGTCTGAGTAATCAAGGTACCCACGTCGTGCTGTAACATAAAATCAAGCGCTGCATGGGAGGCAACCTATGGGATTGTTGGTCAAGTTTGAGTAACCAATGTAGCCACATTGTGCCGCGATGTTAAATCAAGCGTTGGGTGGGAGGCAATCCACTATTTTAGTGTTCACATTGTTTTTCTTTTTTTGTAGGTTTGTAACATGAGGAACTACCTGGAACATGGTAAGTCATTGCTACAGTCAGAAAGCTCAAGGTAAGGGGACTTATTGACCCACTTATGCGGGTCATAAGTCCCACTCAAGACAAGGTACGTTGTGCAATAAATGACAGAGGGAAATTTGGATGATTCTTTGGGGGGTCTCTTAACCTCTACCTATAAACCTACTTATGGTGTCATAAATACCAGTTACGACCTCATAAGTAGTGTCTTAGATATTAGAACACAAAGTTCAGAATGCTGGAAAAAATGTCTGCTACCTACGCCCTACCATCTATGGGCAGTAGGTAGCACTCTACATGTCGTAAGTGGCTTCGTAGGTGGTAGTTTTTTTGGGCCTAATTTTTTTTAAAATTTTGGGCCCATCCCAAGGGGACTGATGTTGGGTGTATTTATGCATTCTAGCGCTACTATTCTAGCCTATATATCCTTGTTTTGAGGATGATTCAAGCAATTAATGTGTTGATAATGAGATAAATGTGCATATAAGTGTCCATGTATGCTTTTACAATGTTTAATGGTGTTCACACACAAGTTTTGATTCAAATTGATCATTTAGAAGTCAACCGAGAAAACTAGTGTGACTAGCTTGAGATAGGTGTTTGTCTAGTCTATTGTGGTAGGTTCTAATGTGTTTTAATGAGTTACTAAGGTTTTTATTATGTATTTATATGTGAAACAACTTAGTTATAATGTTCAAGGGTCAATTAGATCAAGAAAAGAGTCAAAACAATAAGTTAAAGCTCAATGTGAATTTACCCTATGCTTAGCTCGTGTTTCTAGTTCATTGTTGAGGATGTTGTGTTGTTTTGAGCTTTAAATTATTGTGTTTAATGTTATAGGATGCTTGTTTAATGGAATATTATTATATATTAAGGATTTACAAGCTTTAAATTAAGTGGAAATAACTCAAAAAGGCTTGGAATGGATCACGGAAGCACAAAACACAGCTTGACGCCAATTTGGACACCTGAAAAATATTGGGAGAGTGTGGGCACGTGGAAAGGATCCTAGCCGCATACAAACCACCAATGGATTTAGAAGGCACCCAAAACAGCGAACCAACATGATTTAGAATCAACGCGATGCCCTCCAACGCATTAATCACTGGGTTCTCAGACGACCAGAAACTGTTTCCTTGTTCAACAAGGAATGGGATATTTCTTCTACTATAAATAGTACCTTATGCATATTTTTATTTACTTTTGGATGTCTTTGGATAAGAGGAGGCTGCTCTACATATTATTTAAGTTTTATCATTCTTTAATTTAGTTTCTTTCATGGTTTGTATCATCAATCCAAGGGATTGGATGATGAATATTTCCATTAAAGGCTAAAACTCCCTTTCCAGGATTAAGGCCAAGATCATGATTATATCATTTTGAATTAAGTTTGTTGATTTGCTTATCATTATTGGTAGGTTTTTTATTCTTGTTTTAACTATTTTATGGATTAGCCACCCTTAGAGTACATCAATTGTCAACTTTGTGATCTCGAGAGAGGGAGTAGGGAGATAGAAGAAGGGAATAAACAAAGTAGGGTTCTTGTTTCTTTATAAAATAAGAGACTTGAATTAGCATCTAGGATAGGTATGTACTTAGACGCCTTACTTGATTCACACGTAGGAAGATAGTTTAAATAACCTAATTGGATCATTACATCCCTGCTCAACGATGTAGTTGTAAGGTTCAACTTAGGTAAAGGATTAGAGGTCGAGAAACCGTAATCATGCAATTAACCCTACGAATTAATAACCAAGATAAGCAAGTTAACAAATGAAGTTCAACAACATAGTATGATTATTTGTAAACCTTAACCCTGGGTTTCTATCCATTGATTGTCCTAAGTCATTATTTTTCTGCATTAGTTTAGTTTCTTTTTAGTTTTCTAAAACTCTATTTGTTAACTTTTCTCAAATTTTTAGACTAGAATTAGATAGACGGTGAATAAAAGTCCCTGAGAGATCGATACTTGGGCTTTCTTAAAGCCACTTTACTACTTGATAAGACCACGTACACATGTGTTCTTGAGCGCTGTCATATTTTTGGCGTCGTTGCCGGAGACTTGTAATTAGGAAACTATCTTACTTTTAGTATTTATATATTGAGTTGTAAATAGTTTTTGGTTTTTTTGTCTCTTTTTATTTTCTTTTATTTCCTTTTTATCACACTTCTTGATATGTCATCCTGGAATAGATGGTTTTCAAGTGATGACGATTCTTGTTGTTTTTGTGGGGGATCACATCAAGTAGCTTATTGTCCAGATTTTGATGAAAGTGCATAGACAGGACCTTCACCATATGATGCGGATGTTGTTCTATCTATGAAGCAGACTGCAACTTGATGTTTGGTTTGTGATCAAAGTGGTCATATTGCAGCTATGTGTGTTGTCAATCCCTATTCAGAATTGTTTGTAGGCTATGCTGAAAGGCAAAACTATATAAACTACTACAATCGAACGGGGCTGAATCAGTCACAAATTCAATCATAGACCAACAACAACAGTTTCAGCAGCAACAACTAAACACGTAGGCCACAACTTAAACGAGTAAAATAGAAGAGATGCTGAAACAAATTTTAGCGTCTCAAGTACAGTTCTTGGCAGACATGAAGACTATCGGGAGACTGCAGAGCAATTGGATAATAAGCTGGAGGTAGATGCCGAGTTGACTTCCTAACCTGTTGTAGATGAAGTTGCGGATAATTCGAGAAAGTCTGAGTACTCGAAAACTAAAATTGTTGAACAGGTTGAGGAGATACCATTGCCACCATGTCTATAGTGGCTAAGCAAAGAAAAATATAAGGAGGATATTAGCCAATTTGTGGAGAAAACATAAGAATCGCAGGCACTCGATTGACATCTTTATCTTGAGACTAAAATTGAGAAGGTAAATAAAAGTGAGTGTGTAGTAGATAGTGTAAATTTTGAAGCAGGATTGGTTGGGCCTCATTCGAAGCACTTTTCTACATTATGTTTAAATGATGTCTTGTTTGTGGAATCATTTAAAGTAGTGGAAGAGTGTGAAGATGACGAATAAGAATCCTATATTCTTGATTTTACACTGGATAAGCAACATAAAAACATACCTCACTTCAAGGTCGAGTGATTTACCATGCACATTTCATTACTCGGTTCCTTAATTTTTGTACCACCCCCATATGAACGGGGCAAAAAGATGGATGCTAAGTTGGGGGTGGAATTTATATCCTCAAGGTGGAGGAAAAATTTGATTGGGTCGTGCCGCGACACTAAATTAGGCACTTCTTGGGAGGCAACCCAAGCTTAGGTATGTTTTTTCTCCAGTTTTTTTTAGTTTTTATTTCACGTAATTTTTGTTTTTAGTTGAGTCACAGGCTAATGGGAAGTCTGAGTACCATAAACTTCAGCTAAGGAGCATGGTAAAGACTAAGTGTAGGGTCCCATGGATCTTCTTTATGCAAAAAGATACTTCTAGCTAGGCCTAGAGGCCTCAGGGAGTATTTCTATCTCTTACTTTTAAATTCTCTTTGGGGATAAAGTAGATTTTTAAGTGTGGAGTGGTAGGAAAAATTCCCAAAATTTGGCTTAATTTAAAATTTTTTGGTGATAAATAAGTGAGATATTCTTGTTAGTGCTATTTTTTATTACATGATACAAGTGGGTTTGTTTGGTAAAAGCATGTTGAATGAGTGAATTGCTACTTTTAAGACTTCTAAGCTCATTTTTGTGACTCTTGTACTTTTTGTCTTAACTTTGAATTCATGCTATTGTTTGGTTGGGAGTCTGTGATGATCTTATTGAGTTGAGCATGCGCCATGTGCGTGTAAGTTTTTTTGTATATTCCTTGTTGCATGTGATGTCTAAAACTTGTCCGGTGTGTGTGCAAAGAGAAATAAAGAGTGTGGGTTTAGGAGATGATTTAGGCATTTCTTTGATAACCTTGTTTTTACCTTTTTTTTTGCCTACCCTTTGTGCAAAATCCTAGTTAACCCCAATTGAGCCTTTAGCCTTTTATTTGGTAGCCACATAAGTAGCCTAATTCCTTCTTTGATAGAACATAATTTGACCCTAAAAGCTTCTAAGTACTTTAATTGAAAAAAATTGATTTAGTAAGGAGTTTAAGAAATTGAAGAAGAAAAAGGTGAAATTGATGCCCCAAGGTAATAGTTATTGGTGTTTATAATTGATGAGTGGTAGATGGATGTATACTAGAAATATTGTCATGATTGTGAAAAAGATAAAAAATAATTTATGTGGTAGTAAACTATGCGTCCATCAATTGTTTGCAAAAATGCTTAAAAGAGATGGGGCAAAAATAAAAGATATGGGTGGATGAAAAAGTGTACTTTGGTTGTTGGAGATTGGTTTTAATTGTAAAAAGGGATGTATTAAAGTGCTTAGAGAGGTTAGTTACTATTCTTGGCCAAAATAGTTCCTACCCGTCCTTTAGCCTTTATTACAACCCAAAAAATACCTATTTGATCCTAAGTTCATCATTCCAATATTAGTGGAGCACTACACTAAGGGCAAGCCTATGGTTCATTATGTGTAATTTGTGAATTCTTTGTGAGAGTGAGTGTAATTTGACTTTTGTACCCATTGTGATAAATTGCTTAATTGTGAGTGATTATGGGTAACTCTCTTGTTGTAAGGGGCACATATTTGATGAGTATGGGTGATTTGTATGACGTTTTATATTGAACAATATGCATGAGTTTTCCATGTAATGAGTCAATTCTTGACGCTAGGATGTTTTGAAGTAGAATTCTTGAACTTTCAATTGTGTATAACATGCTTAGAGTTGTAAACTTACTTATCGTGTAGTCATTGTAGTGTTAGCTTGAATGTATTGCATTTAGTAGAAGTGTATAGTCGCTTCAGCTCATGTTGTTTATATTTAAGAGTAGTTCGAGGACGAACAAGGCTTTAAGTGTAGGGTGGTGATGTTGGGTGTATTTATGCATTCTAGCGCTACTATTCTAGCCTATTTAGCCTTGTTTTGAGGATGATTCATTTGATCAATGTGTTGATAATGAGATAAATGTGCATATAAGTGTCCATGTATGTGTTTACAATGTTTAATGGTGTTCCCACACAAGTTTTGATTCAAAATAATCATTTAGAAGTCAACCGAGAAAACTAGTGTGACTAGCTTGAGCTAGGTGTTTGTCTAGTCTATTGTGTTAGGTTCTAATGTGTTTTAATGAGTTACTAAGATTTTTATTATGTATTTATATGTGAAACAACTTAGTTATAATGTTCAAGGGTCAATTGGATCAAGAAAAGAGTCAAAACAATAAGTTAAAGCTCAATGTGAATTTAGCCTATGCTTAGCTTGTGTTTCTAGTTCATCCTTGAGGATGTTGTGTTAATTTGAGCTTTAAATTGTTGTGTTTAGTGTTATAGGATTCTTGGTTAATGGAATATGATGATACATGATGGATTTACAAGCTTCAAATCAAGTGGAAACAACTCAAAAAAAATTGGAATGGATCACGGAAGCACAAAACACAGCTTGACGCCAATTTGGACACCTGAAAAGTATTGGAGAGTGTGGGCTCATGGGAAGGATCCTGGGTGCGTGCGACCCACCAATGGATTCAGAAGGCACCCAAAACAGTGAACCAATGCGATTTATATGTGACACAATGCCCTCCAATGAGTTAATCACTGGGTTCGCAGACGACTAGAAACTGTTTCCTTGTTCAACAAGGCATGGGATATTTCTTCTACTATAAATAGGACCTTATGCACATTTTTATTTACTTTTGGACGCCTTTGGACAAGAGGAGGCTGATCTATACATTATTTAGGTTTTATCATTCTTTAATTTAGTTTCTTTCATGGTTTGTATCATCAATCCAAGGGATTGGATGATGAATATTTCCATTAAAGGCTAAAACTCCCTTTCCAGGGTTAAGGCCAAGATCATAATTATTTCATTTTAATTTAAGTTTGTTGATTTGATTATCATTATTGGTTGCTTTTTTTTTTCTTATTTTAACTATTTTATGGATTAGCTACCCTTAGAGTACATCAATTGTCAATCATGTTATCTCGGGAGAGGGAATAGGGAGATAGAACAAGGGAATAAACAAAGTAGGGTTCTTGTTTCTTTACAAAATAAGAGACTTGAATTAGCATCTAGGACAGGAATGTACTTAGATACCTTACTTGATTCACACGTATGAAGATAGCTTAAATAACCTAATTGTATTATTACGTCCCCGCTCAATGATGTAGTTGTAAGGTTCAACTTAGGTAAAGGATTTGAGGTTGGGAAACCGTAATCATGCAATTAACCCTACGAATCAATAACCAAGATAAGCAAGTTAACAAATGATGTTCAACAACATAGTATGATTGTTCGTAAGCCTTAATCCTGGGTTTCTATCCATTGATTGTCCTATGTCATTATTTTTCTGCATTAGTTTAGTTTTTTTTTTGTTTTCTAAAACTCTATTTATAACTTTTTTCAATTTGTTAGACTAGAATTAGATAGGCGGCGAACGCAAGTCCCTAAGAGATTGATACTTGGGTTTTCTTGAAGCCACTTTACTAGTTTATAAGACCATGTACACTTGCATGTGCGTTTGCGCGCTGTGAGGGACCCAACCCAAAATCGGCCTACCACCCTTTTTAAAAGCTTGGAAACCCATTCAAAAGCCCCATAATCTCTAAATTTCTAACTCCCTCTAAAAATTCAAACTTGAAACATCCTCTCAAATTCTATAAAAGGCAAGATTCATTTCTTAGTCCATCATCAACGCGTATAAACATTCTCTAAGGCTAGGGTTTCTATACTTTTTCAAGTTTCTACTTCCATCATTCAAAATCAAATAAGCAAGGTAAATTTCTTTGCTCCTGTGAGTATTGCAGTGTGATATTAACAAAAAATAAATGAGTTGGTACTTGAATATACTTGCAAACTTTGTGAAACTCAAAATCTTGTTTATAGGAGCTTTGAATAATTAAAAAAAATAAAATTGGTGCATTTTTCTTGAAGTAAAACTCTATGACCATGCCCTAACTGTATAGAAGTTGAAAATGTTGATGAAATCCACAAGTCATTCGTGCCTTACTTGTATTTTGAAATTTAATATAAGTTGAGTGAGCCCAATTAGATTGGAATGGGCTAATTCGATTGTATAGGGATGGAAAATTTTGAAAAAATTTGAATTTGAATAATTTTGAGTTTTCTTTAATTTTATCACTCCTTTATTCTCCATCAGGCACTAACACTTGCTTTTTAAGGTATTATGGCACCACAAGCTTTGATGAAGAGGGCATAAAATTCAAGATATCGAGACGAGTCCCTTGAGCGAAGTATCTCAGTAGAGGAGTACTCGATCATTCTGGACAGACCAGCAGCCCCTCAGACTAAAGGCTAGAGGCAAGCTGCAGCCGAATCCATTATTATAGCCACATTGGGTATTTATCTACCAGCATGGACACAATGGGATACTCGTCCCGCATCTACACATGCTGGATCCTAGAAAGCTGCAACCATACCAGTCCACGGGCTGAAGATAATATTGGCCAGGACTTCTCCCCCACACTCTTCCTAGTCTGAGAAGGATTAAGAGGAGGAGTCCACACAGGACCTTCAGTTTGAGGAAGGGTCACAGGATAAGTCCACAATTGCAGCTGCTGAGCTAGTATCAACAGTACCCCAGTCTGGGGAGGGTATGACTCAGACATTATATCAAGTGTCATCATCTTCGGCATAAGCCATGGAGCTCCCTGCACAGGATCCTCAGTCTTCTAGTTCAGCACAAACAACTTCTGAGTCTACACACACCTCAGTTGTGCCAATAGCTGAGGTAAACCCGAGATGGTGTGTGGCAGGGATACAGGTGATTGATGAGTGGTACAGTTTCATTACTAAGGTAGGTCGACCTATAAGGTCTATCTGGGATGAGATGATGATTGAGTTAGAAGGGATAGTAGAGGCATCAAACTTGCGTGCCATATTTAATTGTTATCAGTTGGGGTGGATGAAGACCCCAGGGTTCTTACAGTCAGGTGGTGGTCTGCGAGTTCTATGCGTCTTATGCTGCCATAGTTGCTTTGAACACACCTATAGACAGCAGAGGTGCGACATAACCCTAGCTAGAGTCCACTTTGGTGAGAGGGATTTAGGTTGGCCTCTCATCAGTGTCCATCCTTCAGGTTCTTTTTAGGCCAGATTATGTATCCCCGATATCTACGACTGAGTTTGATCATAGAGTGAGTTTTATGTCGGACAGATGTCCAATGAGGGATGTTGAGCATAGGGGACCGAGGTTAGATTTAGTGAGATGGTTCACCAACCATATTTTTAATTTTGGAGAAATCGCCCCTTAGATCAAGGAAAATTGAGATATTAAGAAGGCGACACTGAATTTTGCTGCAAAGTTTTGGTAGACTGTGGTTTGTTTGTGATTATGTCTGAATGTTGTGGACAATATGTTGACATAGGATTGATCTGTATTGTGTGCAAGATTGATAGTGGGTTATGAGACTTACTTTGTAGCTGTTATCATGTGTGAGTTACATAAGAGAGCATTTGGGGATCTAACTATTATGCCTTTCCCTTTCCTCATCCAACAACTGTGTAATGAGGTAGGAGTTCTTGAGATCTCAAATATTGATAGGATATTAGAGGCGATGAGCATGGCATATATGAGTATGATCAAGGATTTGACAAAATCGATCCTTGCATAGAGAGTTCGTGTACTTTCGACAGTGATTTTGGCCCAGTATGAATGACCCTCCATCCCGGCAGGGCATATTGATAGGCCAGATATGGATGTTGATAATGTGGGAGTTGATGTTGATTTTAATATGGGTGAGAATAGAGATGTGCGCAAGATGAGTATAGAGAGAGGGCCCCTAACCCCTTCTACTTCAGCCTGGACCTCTACTTTGAGCTGATTGGGGCATCTTATCTGCCCCTCCCCCCTCTACGATAGCTCTAGCCATATATTTAATAGCAGTGACATAAGGTTTTTTACAATGCTTAGTAGAGTGCTAGGATGCGACTACTACCTAGCTTGAGGATATTGAAACCGAGCTTGCATCTTTGTATGGACAGATTCGGCTTTGGGTTCGAATGACATTAGAGACTGTAGAGACCAGGAAACGAGCTGTACTCTGGGCTAAGATGTTAGAGTTAATTGTTGGGTTGCATGCCCACATTGATGCTTTTGAGAGTTGAGTGTCAGATTGGTTTAGTAATATAGAGGCACCTGACCTAAGTGGGATTCAGGAAGAGATAAACACACTGTGAGAGAGGTACATTATATTACTGAGAGACAAATTTGAACCATTCCTCCAGTTATCCTTTTATTTTCTCAACCTGTACCTTCGTGCAGCCCTAGATGATTTTATTTTGTTCACGGAGAATAAGGAGACAATCCCATCTATGGAGACCAAATGAGCTAGGACGGAGGACCTATAGGACCCCTCTATTCCATATGATTAGGCCCTGAGATAGGCCAACCATGATTCGATGTCTCCTAGTAGGTGATGCAGTGGGACAAGCTGAGATTGAAGTGGGTGCATCTTCTAGTAGTACACCACCCCCATCACCATCACCGCCAGTCGAGATACTCTTGGATGGGGGCAAGCATGACACGGATGCCTAGTGCATCCCAGGTATGTCCTCATTCTCTTGCTTCATATTATTGTCACCCACTAGGGACAATGCATATTCATTTAGTAGGGGGTGAGGTATACCACAGCTGCCACAGATTTTTGTTGCCATGTTTTTTTTATCGGACACAATATAATTGTAGAACTGACATATCTAGGAAATATTATGTCGTATTATGTTTTGTTTTATATTATGTTGTGTTTTTGTGGTCTAAAACAATTGATTAATTTTGTTTTGATTTTTGAGATAAATGATACCCCTTCAAAAATTGCTTTAAGAACTGTGTGATATATATATGTGTAGCCATTGTGAATCTCATTATGGCATTAAAATTAGGGAAATAATAATCATAGCTAATGTTTGCATGAACCGAACATGCAGTAGCTTGTAATACAACCCTATGCCATGTGTGTGTGAGATGCTTACTTTTTTCCTTTTGGGTGCTGAATCCAAAACTTGCTCGGTTAGTCATACCTAGGTTATAGGATAGTCGGTTAGTAAAGTATCATATGTTGTTCTTGAAATGAGTTCACTTTTAGACTAAACAACCTTCCAAATGTAAGTAAGTATCCTTTGATCCCTATTTTGAGCATGTGTAGACTATTTTTCTTGTTTCACCTTTTACCTACCTATTTTTGTTACAATGAACCTATTTTGGCCCTGGTCCTTCTTGAAAATTGTGCACCTCAACTTAGGCAAATCTCCTAAGTTGAGGATGGATAACGTAGGGATGTGTGATTTTAAGTGGGCATGAAGAAGTGTAAATGAGAGAAAAGAAAGTAGGGTTGGGTGTGGTAGATAAAGTAGAAAAATAAAAAGAAAAAGAAAATAAAAAATAAAAGAGAAATTGAAAAAAAAAGAATAAAAACAAAACCACACCCAACCTGAATGAGCTGTTAAAGAATAAAAAATGAGAAATAAAGGTGGAATAAAAAAAATTGGTTGATCAGGACCCCCTAACGTAAATGTGGTGCCAAGGAGGCTTAGTTACTAAATTCCCATATGTACCATACCAACCCCCAAGCCTACATTAAAAGCCGAGTAAAGTTCTATAGTGATCCTAACCCGTCTGTCTGAAAGCTAAGGTAAAGAAAATAGGGGCAAGCCTATGCTATTCTATACACATTGTTGGAACTTTTTTGTGAGTGTGAGTGTCTTATATTCGTCCCTGTAGTAGCACACATGATTCTATTGAGTGAGTGAGACTTCTTTGTTGTGAGGGTACATGGGTTGTGTTTCTAGTTGCTTATTTATTTGGGTAGTGTAACTTATATACATGCATGATTGTTTGTGCTCATGTAATGCCATATCTTGTTCCTTTGTGTCACATTATTGTGCTATATTGATATACACAGTTAGTTTTGAAGTGTAAAAATTGGATGTGGTAATGTTCTTGAGGTAAATTTGATGATTGACTGCCATAAGTTTCTTGAGTTTCTCCTGGTTAAGCGTTGTTGTGTTGTTTATTATGTTTGTGTAGCCTGAGGACATGTAAACATTCTAAGTTGAGGGTGTGTTGATATGCTATGGTTTCATAGAACTTTCGACGCTTAAAACTACAAAAATATGCAGTTACTTAGGTCGTTTTGTCAGATATGATGTGTTTTGTGTTGTGTTTTTTAGGAAACCAGGTTTTGGGAGTTAAACAAGAGAAAAAAGTGAAAACTGAAGTTTTGGACCACCTGTGTGGGCACCTTTGACCCGTAGATACTACCTACGTGGTGTAGATGCCAGAACAATATAATAGAAAATTCAGGAATAAGTCTAAGTGAGAAAAAGGCAGAAATGATGAAAAACCAAATAGAATTCTTAGGAATACAAATAGATAAAAATGGAGTAAAAATACAACAACATATAGTACAAAAATAATAAATTCAACAGAAGAATTAGATACAAAAAAGAAGTTACAATCATTTTTAGGATTAGTAAACCAAGTAAGAGAATATATACCAAAACTAGCAGAGAATTTAAAACCATTACAAAAGGAATTAAAAAAGGATGTAGAATATAATTATAGTGAAGAAGATAAAAAACAAATGCAAAAAATAAAGACACTTTGTAAAAAACTACCAAAATTACAATTCTCAGATGAAAATAAAAATTCTATATATATAGTAGAAGCAGATGCAAGTGAGCATAGCTATTGAGGAGTACCCAAATACAGGTATGAAAATGAAAAAATTGAACATCATTGTAGATATTATTCAGGAACATTTAATGAAACAGAAATAAAATGAGAAATAAATAGGAAAGAATTATGTTCATTATATAAGTGTTTATTAGCATTTGAATCATATATTGTATATAACAAATTTATTGTACGAACAGATAATACACAGGTACGATGGTGGCTAACTAAGAAAATACAAAATTCAGTAACAACAAAAGAAATACGGAGATTGGTATAAAATATATGAATTTTACATTTACAGTTGAAATAATCAGTACTAACAAGAATGTTATTGCAGATTATATATCAAGACAAAGCTACACAGACTGATATAATAGAAAATGATACATTAGAAGAGATACTCAAAACCTTAACTGCACTTTCACTGAAAGTGGATAGTATGGGCAATGAGGTAAAAAAGCTAAAGACTAATGAAGATAAACTGAAGTCTAAAGCTACAAGTCAGTCGCATGATTATAAAAATGCAGAGCTATGTCGATCGGAAGACATCAAAATTCCAGAGCTAAAAGAAGACGTTGGGACACTCTATAAAACCCATAATCTTTATCAATCTATATGTGCAGGTACAAACAAAGGAGTAAGTAGACAAGGACTAAATCTGAACAAGATATTTGACAAACCATTTATACCAAAAATACCAAAAGACCCTTTATTCATACCTACATAAACTACCACATATCGAGAAAGTTTGAACCAAGACAAAAAAGCCTATAACCATATAACCCGAGCATACCTAGAAAATATCCACAAAATATAAACTTACCTAAATCTTAAACCCAGAGCTATAAATATCCAAGAACCGAACACAGACTATATAACCCAAAAACTACAAGGATACAACAAGTTAATTGCACTATCAAAAACCAATCCAAACCTAGTTAGAACTTGTTTTAGTTACGGACTACTTAATACCGTGTATACCTAAGACGGAAATGAATTATCAGCTATACCTGAAATATATAGAGTATTTTTTACCTACAAAAAAATAACCAAAGGAAACCTATTTTTTATAAAGTTTTATACTGCCCCAGCAGAGATATTATATGACGAAATCAAATCAATTATACAAGTTGTAAAAATTGGATTAACCAGAGATATGATTATACCAGAAGATATTGGACAACATCCAGAAATAACTAAGGTAGAAATACCAGATTTCTATGCAAATAAATGAATTATTGGAATATCTATGATTATTCAAGAGCTAGCAAATAATTATCTCAATGGAAACCCTTTATGGAGTTATTATTTGCGAGACCAGCTAATGATCTATTCAAATTAAATGGAGCTACGACAGTCAGATATGGAAGAAGTTCAAAAATGGATAATGACATTACTCAATCCAGAAAGACAACCAACTACAAGAGAAATTAAGATGGAATTTATTTCAGAAGAATTATTGACAAGATATTGAAAATTAATAGGACATAAATATCCAGATAATCAATGTTCATGTAACGGAGAAAATAATATTATACCAGAAGTCCAACTAGAATAAAGATAAAGACAAAAATCAACCAAGAAGATAAGGATGAAAAGAAGCCAGCTGGAAGATAGACAACAGGAGATAGAAAGCAACATAAAGAAGGACGAACCAATAAAAAAATAAAGGCAGGAGACAAGGAGACAAGATATTAAAGCTATGAAAGTGACATGTGAATTATTATATAACTTTTTTTACTTCTAAAGACGTAAATTATTGTATAGCATTTATTAGTTTTTATTAGTTCTTGACTTTTTGGCAAAGTGTCATTATTAGTTTTTCACTTTTTTGACAAGTGTAGAAAAGGAATAGTGTTAGGATTTTCATTTTGTAGATTATAAATGTAAGCCAGACGACAAATCTAAGGCAAGACTTTCTACACGAAAAGCAAGCCTTCTTGTACACAATGAAAATTCTTTCATATAATCAATAAAAATATTCAGTTTTATAATCAACTATGGAAAATCAAAGCTCAGAATCATCAAACCTACAAAAACAGGTATTTTTATTTATAATTATGAATAGCTAAATTCATAAATTCCTGACAATCATGATATAATAAAATAAGTTCATGTTAGTTACTATATAGTAGAATTATTAGAAGGATAATATGTCCTGAAGTTTATTAGCAAAGAGGAAAAGGAGAAAAATTCTCAGAACTATGTCATCCTAAAGGTGAAATCAGTAAGACAGAGAAGTCATGATAGGGTAGTAACCAAAGTTGAGGCGCTGTTTAGGGAAGAAGTATCCAAACATACCATGCTAATAGTGACAGAGGAACATAATTATCTAAGAATAATCTAGTACATAGTGATCTAAGATGATCACATTTTGTTATATATATGATTGAAAGGAATATTTTGAAATAAGCATCATATGAAATAAAATGACTAACTACTTATCTGATGACATGGTAGATAGATTTAAAATACTTGTTTTGTACATACTCAAGGATATAGAAATAGTAGATATAACAAAATTTATATGGGATAAGATATTTGATTTAGAAGACGAATTACTAGATATAGAATGGATAGAACACGAGTTAGAAGAAATTGATTTCGATGGTAGATATTATTATTCAGATTGGTATTACTCAGATTAAAATGATAAATTACGAAAACTTAGAATATTGGAGAAGAGATATGGAGCAAATAAGATTGATAGAAATACTTATGAAAAAGAATCTACTCGACTACTTAAAAACTAAAAATATGGAACATATAGTATACCTTAAAAATAATATAGAAGAATTAATAAGATTAAAACAAATAACTAAGGAATGCTATGACATAGCCTTTCAACAAACATGATAGAACTAGCTATCCGCAAGACATGATAGAACCAGCTATCCACAAGTAACCCCCCCCTCCCCCCCCCCCCAAAAATGGTCTTTTCATTCTATTACTTAGAAATAAAATTTATTCAATTATTTTCTTTAAATTAACTTATTGATACAGATTTAAGAATTAATTGATCTCATTTAATATTGAAGGGGTTACAGCTGTATATATAGAGAACTGAAGAATAACTAATTACAGAATAACCCAGATGTATTTAATAATTATATATGTAGTCTATTATCCCCCCGCAAGCTGATCAGCGGTAACGAGGGGCAGCTTGGAGCAGAGAGACTGAAAAGGCTGTAACGGAAGAGGCTTGGTGAGAATATCAGCAAGCTGGTCAGTAGATGGGACATAGTGCGTGGCCATTGCTCCTGCAAGTACCTCATCGCGAACAAAGTGACAGTCAGACCCAACATGCTTCATACGATCATGAAGGACTGGATTTTTGGTAACACAAATAGTGGACTGATTGTCACAATAAATCTGTGGTTTCGTCGGGGGAATGCCAAGTGCATCCGTAAGGTATCGTAACCACATGGCTTCAGCAACACCCGCAGCCATGGCACGATATTCTGCTTCTGTGGAGGAACGGGACACTCGCGTTTGCTTCTTGGTGCACCAGGAAATCAGATTCGGTCCCATCATAACAATATATCCAGTAGTGGACTTTCGATCATCTTTGTCGTTAGCCCAATCCGAATCAGAAAAAACAGATATATCAAACGAGCCCTTTTGAAATAAAATTCCACAGTGAAGAGTACCTTGAAGATAGCGCAGAATGCGTTTCAAGGCCTGAAAGTGTTGTTCTGTGGGAGCATGCATTGATTGGGAGACTCGATTGACTGCATATTGGATGTCCGGACGAGTAACAACAAGATAATGAAGTCCACCGACGAGGCTCCGATATAGTGTAGGATCGGCAAAGGGAGTATTCGGCCCTGGGAATTGGCGGACTGCCATGGGAGTGACCGCGGGTTTGCAGTCTGTCATTCCAGCCCGATTTAGAAGTTCAAGGGTATATTTTGTCTGATGCATCAATATGGTTCCCGATTTGCGGATGAGTTCGAGGCCAAGAAAGAACTCCAGAGGACCGAGGTCCTTAAGTTTGAAGTCACGATGCATAGCTTCAGTAATTTCAGTGATGAGTGATGACGAGCTGCCTGTAATAACAATATCATCCACATAGATAAGAATGATGACTGTCCCTCGAGAACAGTGAAGGGTGAAGAGGCTGTTGTCATGATGGTAGGTGCGAAAACCAAGACCCTGCAGAAAAGTAGAGAGACGTGTGTACCAGGCACGAGGGGCCTGTTTCAGGCCATACAGTGATTTGCGAAGCTTGCAAACATAGTGAGGACGGTTGGGATTAACATATCCCGGTGGCTGAACCATATAGATTTCTTCCTCAAGATGACCATGAAGAAAGGCATTGCTGACGTCTAGCTGATGAAGCGGCCAATCATAGTGAAGAGCAAGAGACAAGACCAGACGAATAGTCTGTTGCTTAACAACAGGGCTGAAGGTCTCCTTATAATCCACACCATACTCCTGATGATACCCTTTTGCAACCAGACGTGCTTTATAGCGAGAAAGAGATCCATCTGAATTTCGTTTGATGCGAAACACCCATTTGCACCCAATAGACTTGCGGTTACTAGGCAGAGGTACCAAATCCCATGTACGTTGTTCATTCAGAGCCTGAAATTCCTCATCCATAGCTTGGCACCAGAAACTATTTTTGGAGGCTTGGTTGTAGGTAGTAGGCTCAGTTGTGGGATGTGCATCAAAGGGTATTTGAGTGTGGTAGGCTTTGGGTTTGAAGGTACCGGCCTTGGCTCGGGTTGTCATAGGATGAGTGTTGAGTGGAGGGTGATTAGGAAGGGGTGGTGGAGTTGTATGATGCGTGAGCGGGGGTTGGGTGGGGCTGCCGTGGGAGCTGGGATATGCAGCGGTGGATGGGGTGGCTGTATGTGTGTTAGGAGTATGATGTAGGGAAGTGGTGGGTTGTGTGGCAGTCGGCTGGGTGTTCGGGTGGGAGGTTTGGGGTTTCGGGTGGGTAGTGGTGTAGTGGGGTACCGGGTTAGGTGCCGAGTGAGCCGGAGCATGAGCGTGAGAAAAGGACGGAAATAATGGCACAACGCCAAGTGGATTGGGGGAGTATGGAGTAGAGGAAAGACTTGTGTAAGGAAATTGTTCCTCCACAAAACGAACATGACGGGAAACATATGTTTTCTGAGATACAGGATCGAAACATTTGTAACCTTTGATAGTGGGATGATAGCCTAGAAAGACACAAGGGGTTGACCGAGGTTGAAGTTTATGTTGAGTGTGCGGACGCAACCAGGGATAAACTAGACACCCAAACGGGCGGAGATGGATATAGTCGGGTGGATGATTGTAGAGACGGGCATATGGAGTGGAGTTGGAGAGAGTGTGAGTGGGCATGCGATTTATGAGGTAGTTGGCAGTAGCAAGGGCATCAACCCAAAAGGAAACAGGTAAGGTGGAATCATGGAGGAGCGCAACAACTGTTTCTATTAGGTGACGGTGTTTGCGCTCAGCAACGCCATTTTGTTCAGGGGTATATGGACATGAAGTGTGATGAAGAGCCCCTAGATTTTGAAGAAAAACACCAAATGCATTGTTGACAAATTCTTTGCCATTGTCACTTCGAAAAATTTTGATTTTGGCATTAAATTGATTTTGAACCATTCGGTCAAAGTTTACAAAAATAGTATAAGCTTCGGATTTAAATTTCAGAGGATAAAGCCAAGTGAATTTACTGTAATCATCAACAAAACAGATATAATAACGAAAACCTTGAACAGAAGGAACTGAGGTTGGACCCCAAACATCAGAATGAATTAATTGAAATGGCGCAGTGGCCTTGTGTTCAGACAGTGAAAAAGGTAAACGACAAGATTTAGACACTGAACAGGACTCGCAATGTAATTTTTCTGAAAAATTAAAACCTAAGGAAGATAAAATGGATTTGGTGATGGCGGATGATGGGTGCCCAAGCCGGCGATGCCAGGTTGACGAGAGAATGGCTTGACTCACAACAGACGGAGACCTGGATGGAAGAGTGTATAGCCCATGCTCACAGCGGCCCGTGTACCGCACCCGGTTCGTGGTATTGTCCACTATCTGGAAATTGGTGTCATTAAAAATGAGGGTGCAGTTATTTTCTTTAGTAAAGCGATAAACAGATAAAAGATTGGATGTGAGGGAAGGGACGTGGTGAAGGGTTGAGAGATGAAATTTACCATTTGGGGTATAGACATACCCAGAGCCGGTGTTTGTGATGGGAAGGGATTGACCATTGCCTACTGTAATAGTTTCTGAGCCATGATACGGATGAGGAGCTTGAAGTTGTGAATAATCCGACGTCACATGGGTGTTAGCACCTGTGTCTAGATACCAATCGCCAGATTGAGCGTTTGTGGACGCATGCATCGCCCTTGATCCTCCGGACTGGCTATTTACATTCTGCGAGTCATCATAACGATACCAGCAATTAGCCGCAGAATGGCCCCGTTTAGCACAAATTTGGCACGTCGGAAGATCTCGTGTGGGCATCCGCTGGTTTCCTCGTCCCTGTCCGCGGCCTGACTGGAAGCCGTCCCTCGGTGGAGGCCCGCCTCTGCCTTGCTGCCCGGTGTTTCGACGGTCACCGCCGCCGCTGCCTCGCCCTTGGTTACGGCGATCGTCACCGCGACCCCTGGCCGAGCCTCCGCTGCCAGCCGAGTAAAGAGCCGTGACGCCAGGGGTGGAACTGGCTTCTCCGAGCAGTAATTTGTGTTCCATGTCTAGATTCAATTCTTCTGCATTAAGCCATCCAGACAGTTGATTCAGAGTGATTTCGACAGGCGAGAGGCGAATATGCTGTTTGAGAGAGGAATAGCCAGCCGGAAGACCACGTATCACGGCATTCACCACGTCTCGTTCAGGAATAATCTCGTTCACAGCATCTAGGTCAGACAGAATAGAGGCCACATCATCAAGGTATTGAGTCATCGTCTTCGTTCCCTTCCGAAGAGTATGCAATTTGTCACGCAACTGAAAAATATGAGCCGTGGACACAGAGTTGTACCTTGTGGCTAGTGCGTCCCAAAGTGAAGCCGATGTGAGAAAACCTCGGGCGTGTTTGTGCACAGAGGGGCTAATAACTGCGAGAAGACAGGCTCGGATCTGAGTGTCTACGATCATCCACGGAAGGTAGTCGGGATTTGGGAGCTTGACGCCGTCCTTCTCGGCTGTCTCGGGCTGCGGCTTCTCCGCACCGTCAATCCATCCGAGCAGCAAGTTGGCTGCGAGGGCGGTGCGGACGTTAAGTGCCCAGGCCGGGTAGTTGTTGTCAGATAATTTTTCGGGGATGAGATTGTGGAGATTCCTGAGCAGTAATTTTACTCCAGACGGTAATTTTGACAGAGGATCAATAACCTTGTCCATGGCGCCGACCTACGGCGGAGGAGGGAGGCCGTGCGGCGTGGTGTAGACGGTGGCGGCGGCGCACACACGTCGGAAAAGAGGAGAGATTAGGGTTTGGGCGGAAGAAGAAACCCTAGCTTTGATACCATGATACAGATTTAAGAATTAATTGATCTCATTTAATATTGAAGGGGTTACAGCTGTATATATAGAGAACTGAAGAATAACTAATTACAGAATAACCCAGATGTATTTAATAATTATATATGTAGTCTATTACTTATGAAAGTTTCATTTCGTTAGGTAATTTTTCTTTTCTTAATTTAGATAAAAAAAATAATTTTCCTTTATTTGGAAGCTATGCCACTTTTCTAGTCTTGAAAACCTTTAGTAATTTTTATAAACTAATTACAAATTACTTATCTGCAAAATTAACCTTTTTTTACAAATCAGTCAAATTATTTTTGGTCAATTATTTTTATAGACGCTTCTTGAGCGTGTTAAAAACCTTCTCAAGACATTATCAGAATCCTTACCCATTTTCTATTATGTTAAAGATCTTTTTCTCTTTTCAAATCTTTTAAAATATTTTTACTTTTTCTTAATTTTTTAATAAAAAAATCAAGCAGTGATTCTGCATTTTCTTAAACTATTTTAAAATTTTCTTTAAAAATTTTATAAGTATAATTTTAAAAAGAATAATAATATCATGGAAAGGATAATTCTTGAGAAAATAAGTATAATTTTAAAAGGAACTGACACATGAGAATTATTTTCTTAAAAAATCTTCTTGACTCGAGAAAATAGTTGTCATATAAAAAACTCTTTTAGACTTTAAAAAAAAAAGAGGATTTTAACGCTACGAAGAATTAAATCGAGCTTAATTTATTTTATTAAAGGTGAATCTAAGTGATAAAATGTATGACTAAGGATAAAACATAAATAGCATATTACTTGACATCAAAGTTAGAATTCAAACAATAAAGTCATGAAAATTATACAAATAATAAAAATATAAGGGAGAAGTTGGGCTAGGCCCTTAAGCCGAAACTCCGCCGGTCTTTATATCAACTTCACTCCATCTTTGAGCTTGTATATCAGCTTTCCTTTTATTTTGCATATCTAGCACCTAGGCCATATATTTTCTTCTTAATTATTCCCTCCGTTCCAAAATAAGTTAATTATTAAATTTTGACACATATATTAAGAAAAAAAAGTAAAGACATAAATTTATCATGTTTTTCTATTTTTACCCTCTTTAGATTTCAAAACCTTAATAATGATACATTACTCCCAATGCATATTTAATGGAAGGTAAATTTGAAAAAAAATTTCAGCATCTACCTTGAGTTGTGAACCATTCACTTATTTTGAAACATTAAAATTACTCCAACAATCCACTTATTGTGAAATGGAGGGAGTACTACTTAGTAGAAATGTGAGTGGGCACACAGGTCATGGTTGACATGTATGCTTCTAGAAATTGATACTTAAGTCTTGAATATTTTAGATATTTTGTAATTGTTGGCGCTTTAAGTTGTTGTATTCAAAGGCTCTTTACATGTACATTTTCATTTAATGAACAATGGGCCAAGCCTACATTTGATTTAGGAGAAAAGACCAAAATAACATCTAAAACTAAAATAATACCATAAAAATAACATCCACAATTAAATACCCAGTAAATAGCCACCGTCATAACCATTTCCATTCTGGTGATACTGCCCATATACTCCCCTATACTCGGCTGAGCTTCTAAACCTCCCTAAAAACTTCTCAGTGTCATCAACTATATTCCAATTTTTAGCAATAATTCCCTCAACAGTAAGTCCATCAGTAGTGATGGGCTCAATTAAAGCTTCTGAGCTGAAAAACGAAAATCCCATAAAGATCCTGATGGGTTTTTTGCACTTGCATTGAAAATTGAAGAGAACAACAGTTTATTTATAGTATTGGATGAATTGTACAAAGAATGAAAAATAGAGAAGTTATAATTGGAAATGGAACTTGAGAAGAAATGGAAGTAAAAGAAGAAGAAGAAGAAGAAGAAGAAGAAGAACAAGAAGAAGAAGAAGAAGAAGAAGAAGAAGAAGAACAAGAAGAAGAAAATAAGAGGAATTAACGTGTGGGGATTCGATAGAGCTGCTTTGATCTTCTTCTCCCTAATATTTGCACTACTAAAAATGACATTTTTTTTGGTTCTTTATGTGATGGACTTTGACGAACCTTAAAACACAAAGGTTTAGGGGAGGGCTTCAGCATTCAGATTTCTACTGTATATGCTTACACAAATTTCCTCTGTAAAAGATGTATTTATGTGGTATAAAAGTGTATCAATCTAGTATAAGAGAATATCAATTGGGTATATTGATACTGAATATGCATGCATATATACCCCTTCTCTCTTATTATAAAAGTGTATCAATATGGTATAAAAGAGTATCAATTGGGTATAGGGACTGCATGTGCTTGCATAAAATTTTCTTTTTTTTCTTTTTTAAAATTGTATCAATGTAGTATAAAAGTGTATCAATGTAGTATAAAAGTGTATCAATTGAGTATAGAGACTGCATGTGCCCAATTGGGCCAAATGGCTAAAACGGGGAATTAAAAATAACCGACTGGCCACAATTGTCCACCTTTTTAAATTGTGGCCATTTTTTTTTTAAAATGGCCACCCCATGTCCTTTTCCCTTATTTCTTCTGTTTCAATTTATGTGACACAATTTGGAGTCAATTAAATATTTTTTTATATTTTTAAATATTATAAGTCGTTAATTATTATGATTTATAGTAATTTTTTCTTATGATTTTCACATGATATATAGTACTTACTTTGTCCAAATATATGTGGTAAAAATACATGTAATTTTCACTTAATATGTGTTATTTCCTTTGTCTCAAATTTATCTGGCATAAATGAAACTTTGAGAGTCAATTAAATCTTGTTGAAGCCTTTTAGATATTCGAGTTATTAACTATTATAATTTATAATTTTTTATGTAATTTTTAAATTTTGTATACTACTTTCTTTATCCCAAAAAAAAATTAGCAACAATTTTTTTTATATAATATGGGGTATTTGAAATTGTAAGATAATTTTTTTCTTTTTCAAGTGAAAGGGCCTAGAGAGACATTTACTTACTAATAAAGTTAACCAAAAAAAAAAAAAAAAAAGGGAATGGGGAGGAGAAGCAGGCAGCTCTCCGTCAACATGTCTACTTTTTCTGTTTGCTTCATCAGCTGTCTCCGTTATTTTCTTATATCATCTCTAATTAATTATTATAAGTTATTTATATATTAAAAAATTAATTATATTTAATAAAAAAGTAAAATAGATATTTATGACATGTCTGTTTCAGCTGCTTCATCCATAATTTGGCTATATCACCCATAGTTAATTATTATAAGTCATCTAAATACTAAATAATTAATATTAAAAAATTATTATAAAGTCATCTAAGTATTAAAAAATTAATAATATTTAATGTTAAATTTACTTGACGTTTTATATGAGGCCCCTTTAATTTTTTTTCACAAGTATTTTTGTATAGTAATTTTATTATATCACTTCTAATTAGTTATTATAAGTAATATAAGGCATGTCTACTTCACTGCTGCACTCGTAATTTTACTATGTCACTCCTAATTAATTATTATGCCCATTTAAGCATTGTGTCACTTAAATTGAGACTTGAGTAATTATTTTTTCTTTAAAAGGAAAAAAGAAACAAAATATTTTTGAAATGAATAAATAAATAAATCTTATCACTTCTAATTAGTTATTATAAGTCATTTAAGATATGTTTGCTTCGTGGTTTCAATCGTGATTTTACTTTGTCGCTCTTAATTAATTATTATGACCATTTAATCATTGTGTAGCTTAAATTGAGACTTGAGTAATTATTTTCTTAAAAAAAAAATAAATTTCTTTTTTAAAATGATTAAATAAATAAATCTTACTATATAATTATTATTATAATATTTATTTAATATAAATATTGGGTCCGTGCATTGCACGGGCTACTCGTAACTAGTTTATTAATAAAATCATCGGTACAAAAAGGGGAAAGGACATGGCATGACCATTTTTTTAAAAAATGGCCCATAATTGAAAAAGTGGATATGCTGTAGCCAGTCGGCTAAAGTAATTTTCCTTTTTAGCCATTTGGCCCAATTAGGTACATGCAGTCTCTATACTCAATTGATACACTTTTATACCACATTGATACACTTTTATACTATATTGATACACTTTTTTAAAAAGAGAAAGGAAATTCTCTGCAAGCACATGCAGTCCCTATACTCAATTGATACTCTTTTATACCACATTAATATACTTTCATACTATATTGATATACTTGCAGTGTCCATATACTCAATTGATACTCTCTTATACTAGATTGATACATTTTTTAGAATGCATGTAGAAACTATATAGAGTCGTATAAAATATGTATTTAAATAATAATTGTAGTTAAAAATTATATATAATGTGTGTATCTATTTTCTTTTTGATGTTTGACTTGTTTTATTTATAGTTTCTCTTTTGGACTTGCAATAATGTTGGGGGTTGGTTATTGGATTTGGGGAATTGCAGTTGAACTGTTGAAGAAAGTTGGAGTTAGGTTTTTCATTTTGAGTCTGAGTTGCATTATCTGCTCCTCAAAATTCTATGTATTTATTTTGGTCAAATAAAGTTTCTTATAGTAAAACTTTCACATGACTTTTTTGATAATCAATGTCATCATTCCATAGATATACATAATGCATGTTTCAACGTATAACAATTGTGGTTATGCTAATTTCAAAAAAGGAATAGATTTTTTAAAAAAATAAAAAAGTTACAAAAAAGAGAGTATAAAAATAGTGAAAAAACACAAAAGAGCAGTGATTTTTTTTATAATAGAATGAAACATCAATTTTTTTTTTAAAAATAGAACATAAAAAAAAGAAGCAAAATTAAAATAAAATAAAAATGAACTAGCGTTTAAAATAAAAAAGAGAAGTAACTAGCATGCAAAATCCACACTTTTGCTTTGCAAAAGGAAAAGTTGAATTGTGATGCTTAATGGCCGAATTGTGATGCTTAATGGTCATTTATTGAATTTTTAAATTTAGGTGCTAGTTTTGTGAAATTATTTTAGTTTTAGGTATTATTTTTGTCATTTTTTCCAAGAAATAACATAGATTGGATCTGTGTTGGGCACGCACGAGATCTTATAACCTAGTCCACGAACAAGCCTTTTTGGACTTCGGCAAGAGGATGACTCTGACGATGGGCTTGACCCGATAGGAACGCAGGATATAAGTCTATTTGGACTCAAGAGATGGTGTCACATGAAAACCAAAAGAAATAATACGTATCCAAGTAGCTATACCAACAAATGAATCTTATAAATCATATAGACATCTCAAACATATTTAACACTATTCACCGAAGAAATGATCTCTGCAAATTGGAGTTTCTTGCACACTCAATCATATTAACTGGCGATCCTTGAGTCAGATCTTTTATAGAATCACTCTCCTTGTAACTTAGTAAAACTTGACATGCATTCAATGTAAAGAATAGGAATAAGTATATAGGTCAATGAGTACAGTCGGAGCATGATTCTAAACCGATGAAAAAAAAAGCGAGACTCGACATACATGATGCATTAACATATCATAGGAAACAGCTCCGAGATCATCCTTCAATTTAAAACGTAGGATAAAGTGGAGGATAACTTATAAACCTGTGTCCAAAATTGAACATGACTGGACGGTGCTCCTAATTAGTATTTCAATTTGGACTTTGATAAAACAAAGATTCACCTCAACTCAAGCATGAACACAAAAAGTTGAAACAGAAAGGGAACTTATGTTGATATGCATACTACCTAACTTATCAACATTTACCTTAACACAAGAGAAAGGTATGGAAACAATTGAGCACAAATCCACATGACTTTTTTCAAAATTAACAAGGGCTGATTTTAGTGATATCTCCAGTAGCTATGATGTGAAGAAAATTTAAAGCTGGAGTAATAATCATACACTCCTATCAAACAAACTAATTCAACTAGGAATAGGGATAGAAAATCCCTTTAACAAGACATTATGGAGGCAACTACTTTGAACTAAAAGCCAATCTTTTGACATTTTAACAGGCCATTCTTTCGAAGAAAAAAACAAACAAACTGCAATTTTAGTGCGTTTGTGAGAAAACATTTGTTTCGAACCATAATGCCAACTGAACAAAACTGAGAATCTCCTTGGAAAGAAAATCATAGTTAGTCATTCAAGAAAATGGTCGAATTATTTACAGGCTATTTCAAAATATTTTCTTAAAACATGGTTCATGAAGCCTTTTGGAACAAGTAAAGACCTAACAAATTCGAATTTAGACCAAGAAAGATGATGAGGGAATAAAACAACCACCGCGTTACTGAACTCATCAGGAGGTTTAAAAAGGAGAGCGTAGAAATGGAAACAAGCTAATTGTGAAGCTCTATTTCACCTTCTAGCAACGACTTTGAGAAGACTAAGGTGTAGTTCTCAAAGACCCACCTTTTTTCTTCGTTGGATCCTACTTGGTATTGGGAACCAAGAGATCCTATAGGAAACATTCATTTCTCAATACATTTAAATCACAACATATACAAACAACATGAGCAAACAGATGACCTGAAGCACATCATCATACATCCACAAACTTAATCATACGAGTAGGTTTAACTCCCAATCCCAAAAGTTAGCAAAATGAAATTATAATCTTCATACAAGACCAGTCCATTCAACGAGTCATATAACTCAGATATGTCCAACAATGAATCAAAACAACAAAATTCGCAACTATATCACCCTTTCTCATAAGCTATGATTAGATTTGAGAAAGAAAGGTGTAAAAGATGAGTTCTTTACCTGTTTTGGAGCAACAAACTAAGACTACGACCTAAAAAACTGTTGGGTAAACGCGGAATAACAATAAAGGTATTTGTAGCAAAATAATGGAGAATAAAATGGAAAAATAATGACACAAAATTTTACATGGAAATCCTTTTAAATAAGGGAAAAACCACGGACCAAGAGAAGCAATTGGTATTACTATAATAAGAAATTTTACACCGTAGTCACACGTATAATACTCAAAGTGACTACTACACGATCAAAACAAATAACCATCTTTTAGCACCCACCTGACTAAAATATCGCTCACTCTAATTTTTCCTTCATAGAATATTTTTTTATCACAGTCCATGGAATACCTCACTGCTCTCTCTATATTATTTTTCTCTCAGTTTTAGTGTGTCTGTCAAATAAGTCGAAGCTCTCAATTTATAGAGAAAGAAAGACTACGCGTAGATCATTGATGACATAAATAAAAGTTGCAATGTCAACATTTTCAACTAATGAGATAATTGACTGATTTCCTTTCTACCAAAAAGTTTGAAAAAACTAGCCATAGTTTGAAAAAAATAGCCATTACATTTATGGGGATGGACCCCACAAATCCCCCTCTCCAGTTCCATGTATCCGAAGGAGGTATCCCCATTTTCTTAGAGAGAGATCATGCCGACAAGTTCCTTGCACAATTCAGACTTGTCTTTTGGAACCATTTTTGTCAGCATATCCGTGGGATTTTCTGAAACACCCTGGGTTTATGGCCCTTAGAAAATTTCCTAGATTTTTGATCTTTGGACAAGATACGACTAGGGGAAATGACTTGTATAATGGGATACGAGTAGTATGGGTTAGTCGTATGCTGACCAGTGTTGGTTGGTATGCTGGATTTGGTTTCTCGAATGGATACAACTTGGGTGGTACGAGTCGTATCGGTGGACGCGGGTCGTTTGGTTTGGGTTTTTCCTTCACTTAAGCTTAGACTTGGTAGACTAAGTTTGACCTGAGTATAAGTGGCTCACTATGAGCCGTAATCCAGGGTATGAGTCGTAGCATGGACTCGTATGGTGGGCAGTGTTCAATCCTCTTTAGATTCAATTCTGCCAAGGGTACGGACCATGGGTACCAGTCATATGCATGGGTAGGGTGAGTCGTACCTTGACAGTATTGGGTCCAAGAAATATGGCCTTGGGTACGAGTGGTGGGTACCATTCGTATTAGAGGGCACGACTGGTATGGATAGTCGTATCCCTCTGAGGGAATTTTGGTGAAGTTTAAGTAAGGTCAATCTGGACATTTCTCCACTTAAAATAATGAGGCCCCACAAATTTTCACTCACTTGGGAGGTTATTTGCCCTATTATTCTATTCTTTAACACTTAGAAAAATACTCTCTAGTCCTCTCTAAAGTTCTTGGGCAAGAGAGACTAGGGTTTTATTTTAAGGATTAATTTGGGGCTTGTGTTGGTGATTTCTCTCCATCATCTTCTTGGTTTATGGAATATTCTCTTCCCTCATTGTTAGTTTCAACTAAAGGCATGATTTTATACAATGTTTCATGGTTTGATTATTGTATGGTTTTGGGTTTTCAATTCTAATTTTGGGGTTTTGGTTATAAATACCTGGTTATGGTTTTTCCATATTTTATTTATGCTTTTATATGCTTTAATGGTTGTTTTGGATAATTGGTTGCATGAGAATAGTTATTTGGTAATTGACTTTGATTTTGGAAATACTATGCCCCTAATGTGTTTAATAAAATGCCTATGAAAATGTTTTCACTGCATTGTTGAATTTTTAATGGAACTTATGCATAGTTTAAACTTGGAAATGGAACCCTAAATGGATAAATGGTTTGGAATAGCCAAAATGAAATGGTTTTGGGTTTAACAATCATTATTTTAGGGTACAATAGAATCCCTCAAGTAATCATAATAATGGAACACATGTGGGGTACATAGGACTCCCCTAAGTTAATTTGATAATATGATCTATGGGTACATGGGAATCCCTTGGTCTCTAAAAGGTTTGGCTAAGGACAATACTTGCAAGTTATAGTCGGTATGACGATATGTAAGACCCCGCAAAATTCTAAGCTTAACTCAGTCTTTTAGGCTTGCTAAGAGGGCCCCAGACATAGAAAATTCTAGCTAAGTATTCAGACTTAGTATTATTCTGGCCTTAGTAGGTTGGCAACTCTATTTCATGACTTTTATGACCTTAAAGTATCGATCTTTAGATTGATTCATGATCAAGAATGTCAGTAGGTGTTTCCGAACAAGTTTTAGATTTTTTGAACCTCGTTTAGACCATGTTCAGGCGACCAAAATAGTGAGTCGACGCGATCTCGATGCGTCGGGTCATCCATCGCGTTGATAGATAATTTTTCCCTCAACTCAGTGCACATTCCAGTGAACCGACGTGAACTTGACGCGGCGCGTTGGCTATCACGTCGATGCCAACGACGCAATGCATCGGTCTGCGTGTCGATGGTTCAATTTTCAGTCATTAAAAAGTCGAGTCTTTAGAGGTAATTGGGTCTTTTTCCCACGTCCTTCAGCCCCCATATCACAAGATTTAGCCCTTAATTAGCAAATTATATTCATTCTTTCTCAAAAAACTTAAGAACAAAAACTGTAGGAGATTAAATTTCCAATTTTGAGGCTCAAGATTCCACCATTAATCTTTAGGAATTTAGCAACCAAGGTATGTCAAGTGTTCATCCAAGGGTTCCTTCCACCCGTGGAGTCCAAGAAACTCTTTTAAACTTTAAGTAGCTTGATTTCATGTTTTTCAAGATTTAGATTCAAATATATTCGTGATTATAATGTTGATTGGATGTCTATTCCATGATTAAGTGCAGATTTATGTAAAAATAACTATTATGTATGTATTATCATGTGAAATCACGTTAAAGCCTTGAAATTGTGGTGCTCATGTGTTGATTAGTACTATGTGCATATACAATGCCTTTCAAGTGTTTGATGAGTTATTCATGCGAAGTAAATAATGAAATTATATCATGTTAGCATGTATTCAAGTTCATGTTATGCAAGTGTTTGCTAGAATGTCCCAATGAATGAATAATGATCAAGTAGTTATTTATCATATTTCAAGATTATGCCATGTCTTATAATTTATGCTATCGAGTCCCGGAGGTATTTAATACTCGATAATTTAGCTGATTACCTAGAGCCATGGTCAGTCTCAGGATAGTATCAGTCATGTCATGATTAGTAGTAATCTCAATCAGTTACAAAACTCAAAAAGAACTCAGTAGACTCAGTATCAGTCCAGTCCAGTTCAGTATTCAGTTCGGACCTCAGTATATTCAGTTAGTTAATAGAATTCAGTAGTATTCCGTTAGTCCACAAAACTCAGTAAACTTATTTCAGTTCAGTTAAATAGTATGATCAGTAATAGTTCAGTCCAACTTAGAACAGTTTAGAAATTAGTCCAGGGTCTATTTAGTTAGGAGTAGGATTTAGCACCGAGTGAACCCAAAGATGGGGACTCACCTGCCAGTAGAGGGTGTAAGCCATAGAAGCAGTCCTTGTGTTCCAAAACTACGTAGCCAGCGTAGGTTGAGGCATCGACCTGTCAGTTGAGGGTTGATGAGGTGATTTACCTGCCAGTTGAGGGTACCACCGTTCTCGTTCAGAGCACCTGCTAGATGAGGGTGACTCATCTTGTCTTTACCCATGGAACGGTACTGACACCCTTTCAACTGGGGTTATAGGTTGGACCCCAATCTATTCAGAAAGGGGCATGTCGGTTAGATGATTACCTCCCACAGTCTCAGTTTTAGTTCTAGTCTCAGAATAGAACTCAGTTCAGTTTTACAGATTCAAGGCTATTAGACACAGTCACTCAGTTCAGTACGGAACTCAATATAGTTCCACAGAATCAAGACTGTCCGATACAGTCATTCAGTTATTAGTAATTCAGTATCAGTATACTCAGATAACACTTAATCAGTATTCAGACTTAGTATTTAGTGTTATCACGATCTCAGTTACAGTTTACGTATTTATGCATGTACTCTCATTCAGTTATATTCATATTATTTAGTCAGTATTGTTCATGCATATGAACCCATGTATTTCAGCCTACCTCACTTAGCATACCAATACATTCAAAGTACTGACGCATACTTTTCTCTTGCACTATGATGTCTTATATCATAGGTTCAGATACACGAGTTCCCGATCATCCCTAGCAGTTACAGATTTTTAGCAGTTAGATTTAGTGGTGAGTCCTCATAGTTTGAGAACATGATTATCATTTCCATATTTTAGTTTTATTTCAGTAGCCGGAGTTAGTTGGGGACTTATCCCATCAACTCCATATTTCAAACAGTTTAAAGGCTTTTCAGACTAGAGTATTTTCAGAATAGATGTTTCAGTTTTGGTATTGTTATACCGTATTCAGTTTTATTATAGTATTGAACCTTATGGCATGTTTTCCACCTAATTTCCATATATTACAGTATTATCATTCAGTTAATGCAGCAGGTACCAGTCATGGGTTAGCTTGTAGTCCTTCGGGATTATGAGCACCGTGTAGCGTCCGGGGTACAGACTCGGGGCGTTACAAACTTGGTATTAGAGACTAAGCATCAACAAAGTCTTATGAGGTCTGAAAGCCGCATCTAGTAGATTCTTGTGCATGGGTGTATAGTGCACTACACTTATGGACAAGAGGCTACGTGATATTTTAGGAAAAGTTTCCCTTACTTCAGTATTCATATCGTGCGGGTGAGCATGAGCTCAGGTTAAACTCTCAGTCTAATTCATATCTTTCTTATGCTTCTAGAACATGCCTTCCAGAGAAGCTAATGATAAAAGTAATGAAATCAGCCAGCCCCTCCGCCCGTTTAGGCAGATCCCCTGAATGAGCATATCTCCCACTCTGAATTTAGAGCTGCTTTCACCGCCTTAGCTTATTCAGTAGCTGCTTAGAATAATCAGATGGATATTATCCTATCAAGGCTTATGGCTTATGCTCTGCAGAGTGAGGAGAAGAGGCATAGGAAAGAAGGGAGAAAGAATAAAAGGGCCAGAATGTCTAGGCCAAAAAGTGGCTGAACAAATCCGCTTTGCCAGAAGTGCGGCAAAAACCACCAGAGTATCTGTAGAGATGGCAGTGATGTGTGTTTTGGATGTGGAAATCCAGGCCATAGAGTCAGAGATTGTCCTTAGGTGGGTTTGTAGAGTTAGCATAACCGTCCCCCAGCTCAGTCCGGTCGCCCGAATCAGCAGGGTGCCTCTTCCAGTGCCACCAGTGGGTAATGCCCAATCAGGATTTATGCACTTCAGTCCTGACAGGATCAGGAAAGTTCTACTAATATGGCCACTGGTATGTTACAAGTTAACCATTTACATGTTCATGCTTTGCTAGATGCAGAAGCTTCTTTGTCCTTTGTAACTCCATATATAACTGTTGATTTCAGAGTCAGTTCCGAAATCCTAGCAGAGCCTTTCTCAGTCTCTACCCCAGTGGGTAAATATATCATAGCCCGACGGGTATACAGGAACTGTCCGGTTATGGTATCTCAGAAAGTAACTTCAGCAGACTTGGTCGAATTAGAGATGACCGATTTTGATATCATTCTCAAAATGGATTGGCTTCATTCCTTCTATGCCTCAGTCAATTGTAGAAAATAGTGTTGTACAGTTTTAGTTTCCGAATAAACCCATCCTTGAGTGGAGGGGTAGTACTTCAGCACTTAGGGGTCAGCTTGTTTCTTACCTAAGGGCAAGAAAAAAAAATCTAAGGGATGTGTCTACCATCTCATTCGAGTCTAGGAATCTAGTTCAGAAACCCCTACTCTTGAATCAGTATCAGTAGCATGTGAATTCCCAGATGTGTTTCCCTAAGATCTTCTCGGAGTTCCTCCCGAAAGGGAAATCGACTTCAGAATAGACCTTCTTCTAGACACTCAACCCATATATATTCCTCCATATAAAATGGCACCTGCAGAACTCAGAGAACTAAAAAATAGTTGAAGGATCTCCTAGATAAGGGATTCATCAGACCCAGTGTGTCCCCATGGGATGCCCCAATTTTATTCGTGCGTAAGAAAGACGGTTCTCTCAGAATATGTATTGATTACCGTCAGCTAAATAAAGTCACAATCAAGAACAAATATCCACTTCCTAGAATCGATGACTTGTTTGACCAACTTCAGGGTGCCAATTACTTCTCCAAGATAGACCTCAGATTGGGCTATCATCAGCTCAGATTCAAAGGATGTGACATCTCGAAAATAACTTTTAGAACTCGGTATGGTCACTTTGAATTCTTAGTCATGTCATTTGGTCTTACTAATGCTCCAGTAGCTTTCATGGACTTGATGAACCATGTGTTCAAGCAGTACTTGGACATGTTCGTCATAGCCTTCAGCAATGACAATCTTGTCTATTCTCGTAGCGAGAATGATCACGCAGATCATCTCAGAATTGTATTCCAGACTCTCGAAATCCATCAGTTATCATGATATCTATTTATGTCTTACATGTCAGCTCTATGATCATAGCCTATACTCGTGCACATTATCAATCATGTATGCTTACAGTTCCTAGTATAAGGAGTTCAAGTTTACTCAGTGTTACGAATCGTGGTCCATGAATACAGAAACTCTAAACTCAGGTTATGCAACTCATGACTCAGGTACCCATGTTATGCTATACAGTATACTCAGTTCCCATGACCCATGCTACACTCCTAGTGATCGACTAAATTCAGATTTCATCATGCATATCCTCAGTTTAGATCTTTTGATAAATCTATGGTGTTGATATTCTATTCCTCAGACCTCAGTGAAGTGTTAATTTTGGTATAGTATTCATGCATACATCAGGTCCTCATATTTTAACCCTTCAGTGGACTCTCCTTATAAAATGATGTAGTGATGAGAAGTTTCTTAGAAGGGAGAGAGTAAATATTTCATGTTAAGAAAAGATTATTGCATGCTAGTTTTACACGAGGCTATAGTTATGAAGATAGGCTTGAATATCATGTTAATGTGTAAGTGGCTAATTGCATTTTGGAGATTTGAGTAGGTTTGAACATTAGTGGAAGAATTCAGTCTAGATCAGACCTCAGTTGGTAGAGTTATCAAAACCCAGTATTCAGTTCCAGTACAGTCTTAGTTGTAGTCTTAGTTATAGTCTTAGTTACAGTCTTAGTCACAGTTCCAGTCCAGCAATCAGATCTGTAACTCAGTTCAGTTTCAGATTTGCTCGACCATAGCATACAATTATCAGTATTTCAGTACCTTAGTTTACAGACTATTTTAGAGTCATGTTATACGCTTAGTCTTGCCTTCTCAAATTGTAATTCTTTTGAGAATTCATGCTCAGTTATCTCATGTTACTCAGTCAGTCCCTACCCTATATGCATAATACTGTGTAGTTTCAGTCTAGTCTAAGTACAGTTCAATCTTACATGACCAGTATTTAGGTATCAGCCACTCAGTTAATAAGATAAGTTAGTACGTTTATGCGTTCGTGCTCAGTGCCCATGTGAATATATTCAGTAGCCTCAAGTGAAATACATGCAGTGTTGAAGTAGAAATTCTAGTTGAGGGAACAATCAAGAAACGTCGCTAAGATTGTAAGCTAGTAGTTACAGTGCATAAGTCTTAGTAGCTCTATCTTAGATGACGTTTCGTAGGCCTTGCTCCATATTACAGAATTATAGCCATATGGTGATTTCTTATTCAGATGTATTATTTAGACCACACCAAGATTTCCTTGCTCCTTAAATCCACTAGAACTCTATAGAAAGAGTGTCAAAGAAAGGCTCCAGTCAATTATAAGTAGTTAGCACAAGTTAGTCCGCAAAAACTAGCAATTAAGTTTATCAGTTAGGCAGACAATGTTCATATGGTTGGGTTTCCCATCTTTCCATCTAGTCGCACTATTCAAAGTCTTATGAATGTAACTATTCCAAGATTGAGCAACTATGTAGTTGCGAGTTCAGCTCAGTTCAGGTGTCATGCCTCAGTTTTAGATCCTCGATATACAGTCATGATTCAGTTCATAGGTGCCCTGCACATCATCTCAGTTTTTCCTATGTATCTCAGCCAAGTCAGCATTCTTCAGGGGACATAATGTCCTAAAGGGAAGATGCACTATAATCCTCGAGCTTTCATGACCTAAACCTTCCATCTTTTCTTCACATAACTAATCTAGTTTGGAGTAGTGGGTACTCATAGTTGGACCCATAAGTTCCAATCTTATCCGTAGGCCATGTTTTTAGGAGCTCAATTCTGTTAATGATAAATCAGTTCCTGTATCATATTTTAGGATCAGTTATTTTCTCATGTTCCCGTTCATACGATTCAGTAAATAATCTCAAGTTCGGGATCGGTGATTTGGTATTTTTAAGAATCTCTCCTATGAAAGGAGTGGAGGTTGGCAAGAAGAGGGAAGCTCAGTCCCCGATATATCAATCCTAACCGAATTCTCAGCCATTTAAGAAAGGTAGCTTACGAGCTCGAGTCACCTTCAGACTTAGCTTTAGTACATCCAGTGTTCCATGTCTCCTTGCTAAAGAAATGTATAGGTGACCCAACAGTTGTAGTCCCTATAGAGGGCATAGATATTCAGAACAACCTCTATTATGAAGAGAACCCAGTTGAAATCCTTGATTATCAGATTCGTAGACAGAGGAACAAAGAAGTCCCTCAAGTCAAAGTTCATTGGCGGAATCAGTCCGTTGAGGGAGCTACTTGGGAAGCAGAAAAAGACATACAGACCAAGTATCCTCACCTGTTCTTTGAAAATTCATACTTAGCCCAAGGTAACAGATTTTATTTGAATTTATTTAGTCTCATATTCAGATATAGCTACCAACTTGGTATCAATTAGCGTTGCATACTCAGTCATGCATTCACGAATCAGTTCAGTCATGTACTCATGCGTCATACATGCATATTTAGTATATAAACTCAGTTTATTAGTAATCCCAGTCATGCATTTATGAATCACGTTCAGCTAAACACTCATGTATCAGATATGCATGTTCAGTATGATAATTCAGTATATCAGTAATTTCAGTCATGAAATCATGCTTCAGTTTCTAAATCTAGTCTATCAGTATTCTCTATCTAATCAGTCTCATTCGAGGATGAATGTTCCTAAGGGGAAGATATTATAAGACCCCGCAAAATCCTAAGCTTAACTCAGTCTTTTAGGCTTGCTAAGGGGGTCCCATACTTAGAAAATTCTAGCTAAGTATTCAGACTTAGTATTATTCTGGACTTCATAGGTTGGCAACTCTATTTCGCGACTCTTATGACCTTAAAGTATCGATCTTTAGATTGATTCATGATCAGAAATATTAGTAAGTGTTCCCGGACAAGTTTTGGATTTTTCAAACCTCATTTAGACCATGTTCAGGTGACCAAATAGTAAGTCGACACGATCTCAACGGGTTGCATCATCCATCACATCGACAGATAATTTTTCCCTCAGCTCAGTGCAAATTCTAGTGAATCGACGCGGACTCGATGCGGCGCATTGGCTATTGCATCGATGCCAATGACGCGATGCGTCGGTCTGTGCGTCGATGATTCAATTTTTAGTCATTAAAAAAATGCGTCTTTGGGGGTAATTGGGTTATTTTCCCACGTCCTTCAGCCCCCATAACACGAGATTTATCCCTCAATTAGCAAATTATATTCATTCTTTCTCAAAACACTCAAGAACAAAAACCGTAGGAAATTAAATTTCAAATTTAAGGCTCAAGATTCCACCATTAATATTCAGGAATTTAGCAACCAAGGTATGTCAAGTGTTCATCCATGGGTTCCTTCCACCCTTGGAGTCCAAGAAACTCTTTTAAACTTCAAGTAGCTTGATTTCATACTTTCCATGATTTGGATTCAAATATATTCGTGATTATAATGTTGATTGGATTTCTATTCCATGATTAAGTGCAGATTTATGTAAAAATAACTATTATGTATATATTATCATGTGAAATCACGTTAAAGCCTTGAAATTGTGGTGCTCATGTGTTGATTAGTACTATGTGCATATACAATGCCTTTCAAGTGTTTGATGAGTTATTCATGAGAAGTAAATAATGAAATTATATCATGTTAGCATGTATTCAAGTTCATGTCATGCAAGTGTTTGCTAGAATGTCCCAATGAATGAATAATGATCAAGTAGTTATTTATCATGTTTCAAGATTATGCCATGTCTTATAATTTATGCTATCGAGTCCCGGAGGTATTTAATACTCGATAATTTAGCTGATTACCTAGAGCCATGGTCAGTCTCAGGATAGTATCAGTCATGTCATGATCAGTAGTACTCTCAGTCAGTTACAAAACTCAGAAAGAACTCAGTAGACTCAATATCAGTCCAGTTCAGTATTCAGTTTAGACCTCAGTAAATTCAGTAAGTTAACAGAATTCAGTAGTATTTCATCAATCCATGAAACCTAGTTCAGTTCAGTTAAACAGCATGATCAGTAATAGTTCAGTCCAGCTTATAATAGTTTAAAAATCAGTCCAAGGTCTATTCAGTTGGGAGTAGGATTCAGCATCGAGTGAACCCAAGAATGGGGATTCAACTGCCAGTAGAGGGTGTGAGACTTAGAAGCAGTCCTTGTATTCTAAAACTACATATCCAGCGTAGGTTGAGGCATCAACCTGACAGTTGAGGGTTGATGAGGTAATCTACCTTTCAGTTGAGGGTACCACTATTCTCATTTAGAGCGCCTTCCAGATGGAGGTGACTCTGATTGTCTTTACCCATGGCACGATACTGACACCCTTCCAAACGGGGTTACAAGTTGGACCCTAATCTATTCAGAAAGGGGCATGTCGGTTAGATGATTAACTCCCACAGTCTCAGTTTCAGTTCTAGTCTTAGAATAGAACTCAGTTCAGTTCTATAAATTCAGGACTGTCAAAGACTGTCACTCAGTTTAGTAGAAACTCAGTATAGTTCCATAGAATCAAGACTGTCAGATACAGTCTTCAGTTATCAGTAATTCAGTATCAGTATACTCAAATATCAGTTAATCAGTATTCAAACTTAGTATTCAGTGTTATCATGATCTCAATTATAGTTTATGTATTCATACATGTACTCTCATTCAGTTATATTCATGTTATTCAGTTAGTATTATTCATGTATATGAACCCATGCATTTTAGGCTACCTTATTTAGCATACCAGTACATTCAAAGTACTGACACATACTTTTCTCTTGTGCTATAATGTCTTATATCATAGTTTCAAATGCACGGGCTGCCAATCATCCCTAGCAGTTATAAATTTTTAGCAGTCAGAGTTAGTGGTGAGTCCTGATAGTTCGAGGACATAATTATCATTTTTGTATTTTAGTAGTTGGAGTTAATTGGGGACTTGTCCCATCAACTCCATATTTCAGATAGTTTAAAGGCTTTTTAGACTAGAGTATTTTCAAAATAGATGTTTCAATTTTGGTATTATTATACCGTATTTATTTTTATTACTATATTGAACCTTATGGCATATTTTCTGCCTAATTTCTGCATATTATAGTATTATCATTCAGTTAATGTAATATGTACCAGTCATGGGTAAGCTTGTGGTCCTTTGGAATTATGAGCATCGTGTAGTGTTCTGGGTACAGACTCGTGGCGTTACACGATACCACTACGTATGGCCTCAATTAATAATAATGGTTTGATTGGTTGAAAATGATTTTAATTGGGCAATAAATACAAGGTGTGATAGCTAACCATAAAGGTGGGAGTCTAATGGATGAACACTAGAAACTCATATTTGCCGACGTGAGGGGTAGGTCATGGAGACCTTATATGATACTATGAGGTACACGAGAATCCTTTAAGTACACTGTGTATATGTATCATGGATGGTGAAGGGTACTTGAGAATCCCTTACTCTTATGGTATCTCCAATTTGTGTGGCTACACACATTGGGGCCTATTCAGGGGGTTACACTGGACCCATATATCCCATGGGTGCTTAAGGACTATTAAGCTATACATACCCAGGTTAATGGTTTTAAATGCATGCTAAACTCGATTCTCTTTCCCGGCATGGTTATATATATATATATGTATGGTTTGTATGCATCTGGATAGTTTACTTGGTTTTGTTAAATGGAATTATTTTATCCTTATCCTGAGATCATGCTAACGTTTACCTGCTAACCCATCTTTGGGCGGCTTATTCCCACGCTATGCAGGAACTGATTGTTCTATTTCTCCTACTTAGCGATTGTACTTCGGGATCAACTATTAGATTAAAGTGGTAATCTTCTATCTTCTTAGAAGGCTCTATTTTATGGATGTTATTTAACACTTTGGTATTTTTATGGATATTAGTTTTGGATATGGTTGGGGGTATGCCTCAATCGGATTTTGGTATTCTTTTGGTCAGGGGATTTTGTGGAACTACTGTGGGTTGGTATGAGTGGGATCGGTATTGGTGTCAGCCTTGGTATTGGCATTGGTATTAGGGCTGATATCGTAGTGCTAAATTTCTCACTATTCTGTTCTTTTTTATTTTAGGATTATATAATTATTATAGAAATCATATGGTTATGGTTTGGATTATGGTTTGGTTGGTATTGATTATTGGTTGGGTATCAAACGGTTGGACTCATTTGGGTAGTCACAGATATAGACCTATCTCAGAGTCTTAGATTATACAATAACGCTATCTTGTTATATGTTTGGAATTCATCCGACTCAGGGTATACATAGGTCGGTTGGGTTGGGTAACATGAGTGGTCTTCAGTCTTGGTTGGACTTGGGATGCCCATTATGACAAGGCCCTGGCTCGGGTCATGTCTAGATAGTATCAGAGCTTTAGGTTCATGATCAATTAGGAGTCCACAAAGCCATGTCTAGTATTGTCTCTTTTAGGGGTCTGTAGCGCGCTACACTCATAAGAGAGAGGCTATAAGTCCTTTAGGAATATTTTACTTTCTTGGTATTCTATTTTCAATCTTAGAGTCTAAGTCCTTTAATTTTCTCTAATCCTTGTTTGTTTTCTTTTTAGATTATGCCTCGATGATCTGGAGTATAAGAAAATTCTTCTATTCCATCTTGGGACGATATTGATGGGGTACGCCCTACACCTGGAGTTCGCACTCGATCTTAGGGTCCTATCCCTGATTTCTTTGGGGTTCCCCCTGTTGTTACTAGTCCTCCTCAAGGTGAGGTGACTAATATGGAATTTTACCAATAAATTTATGTTGTTACTCAGTTGGTTGCTGCTAAGGCTGAGCGGGATGCATCTAGTGTTTTATCTGCTGAGGCCACAAGGGTTGTCCAGTTTATGAAGATGAATCCTCCTACTTTTATTGGAGTAAAGGTGGAGGAGGATCCTCAGGCTTTCTTGGATGAAATGGAGAAAATCTTTAGGGTGTTGCAGGACACAAATATGGAAGGGGTAAACTTTACAGGTTATCAACTCACAAATATTGTGTAGCAATGGTATGGGGAGTAGGATAAGGATAGAGGTGATGTTGAGGAGTTGTACTTATGAGAGGCCTTTTTTAATACCTTTTTAGATTACTTCTTTCCTTAGGAGCTGATGTAAGCGAAGATGGAGGAGCTTATGAATCTTAAGCTGGGAAGAATGTCTTTCAAGGAATATGCCTTGAAGTTTCATCACTGTCAAGGTATGCTCTGGACTTGGTATCTAATATGAGAGCGAGGATGAGAAAGTTCACTTTTGGGCTATCTCAGGATTTAATTCTTGAAAGCAAGATTGCTTTGCTGATTAAGGATATGGATATTTTAAGGTTAGTTGTCCACACGCAATGGGTGGAGGATGAAAAGGAGAAGCATGCAGAGTTTGTGAAAAGGTAGGGTAATAGGAATAAGTTCTCTGAGTAGGGTGGTTGGGATGATGGCAAATAGTCGAAGAAGAAGTGTGGGAGTTCTGGTTCCTTCTCTACTGCTAGCTCTTCTTACTCAAAGCAGTCGGGTGATAGGCATTCTCAAGGTGGTGATAATTTCCAAGCACAGGGTGTCCAATCTCAAGTGAGTGGGGCTCAATCAGTTTTTTCATGCCTTTTTCTAGTTTTATGGTTGTCTTTATTGGAGATTTTGTGATGAATGGAGGGACAAATATATTAAATATGGCTAGCTAGGACATATGCTCATAAACTATCTGGTTGGTAAGGCTGCTTCGAGAGCGGTCAAAGCTCCGATTACTTTATCTTCTGCTCTTACCCCTAATGGTGCTGCTTCTGCATCTGCTCCTACTCTTGGTATTGACACTGGATGGAATAAGTTGTATGCTCTTGTATATCTGTAGAAATCTAAGGCATCACCTAATATCGTTATTGGTACGTTACAACTCTTTTCTCGTGACGTGTGTTGTCTACTTGATCTAGGCTTCACTCTTTCCTATGTGACCCTTTATGTGATTGTATGTTTTGGTTTTGATCCTGAGGTTATTTCAGGTCTTTTTTCTATTTCTACCCTGGTAGGTGACTCTATTATTGTTAAAAGAGTCTATAGGGGGTGTTTGGTATCTATTGGTAGCAAACAAACCTTGGTAGATCTATTTGAGCTCGATATGGTGGATTTTGACGTTATTCTGGGGATAGATTGGATACAATCTTGTTACGCATCCTTAGATTTTTGGACTGGTAAGTTTGTCTTTAGGTTCCTTGGTGAATTGGTTATAAAGTAGGAGTGTGGTTCCCTAGCTCCTAAAGGAAGGTTTATTTCTTATCTTAGAGCTCAGAGATTAATCTCCTACGGGTGTCTTTATCACTTGGTCCGTGTTAAAGATTCTAACTCATAGGGTCCTTCTTTTCATTCAATTTTGGTGGTAAGTGAGTTTCCTGAGGTCTTTCCGGATGATCTTCTTAGTGTTCCCCCAGAGAGGGAAATCGAGTTTGGTATTGATTTGGTTTCTAACACTCATCCATTATCTATTTCTCCTTATAGAATGGCTCCACCAGAGTTGAGGGAACTCAAAGAGGAACTTAAGGACCTTCTGGATAAGGGGTTTATTCATCCTAGTGTATCCCTGTAGGGTGCACCGGTGTTGTTCGTGCGCAAGAAGGATGGTTTGTTTTGTATGTGCATTGACTATCGATAGTTGAATAAGGTAACAATCAAGAACAAGTATACCTTTCCAAGGATAGATAACTTGTTTAATTAGTTGCAAGGTTCCAAGTACTTTTCTAAGATAGATCTTTAGTCTGGATATCATCATCTTAAGATTAGGGAGGAGGATATCCCTAAGATGGTATTTTGTACTCGGTATAGGCACTTTGAGTTCTTGGTTATGTCATTTGGCTTGAGTAATTCTCCACGATATTTATGGATTTGATGAATAGGGTTTTCAGGCAATTCTTGGATTTTTTTATCATTGTGTCTATTGATGACATCTTGGTGTATTCTAAAAGTGAGGTAGATCATGCCAATCACCTCCATGTGGTGTTGTAGACCTTGAAAGAGCAATAGTTGTATGCCAAATTCTCCAATTTTAGTTGAATGCTGTAACTTTTGTTGGTTATATTATTTCTAGTGAGGGGATCATTGTATATCCGCAAAAGGTGGTTGTGGTTACAAGGTTGCCTAGAACTATGACTCCAACCGACATTCAGAGCTTCTTGGATTTGGCCGGGTATTATAGGCGGTTTGTGGAAAGCTTTTCAGTAATAGCTGCTCCTTTGACAAAGTTGACTCAAAAGAGGGTAAAGTTTTCTTGGTCAAAAGTGTGTGAAGGGGTTTTTGAGAAGCTTAAGGAGAAGCTGACTTCGGCTCTAGTTTTGACCTTGCTAGAAGGTATAGAGGGGTTTGTGGTTTATTGTGATGCATCTCGGGTGGGACTTGGCTATGTTTTGATGTAACATAGGGAGGTGATTGCCTATGCTTCTAGACAGTTGAAGGTGCATGGGAGGAATTATCCTACTCATGATTTGGAGCTGTTAGCGGTGGTCTTTGCTTTGAAAATCTGGCGGCATTATTTGTATGGAGTAGACATAGTCATCTTTTCTAATCATAAGATTCTACAGTATGTGTTCACTCCGAGGGAGCTAAATCTTAGGCAAAAGGGATGGTTAGAGCTTCTCAAGGACTATGATATGAGCCTTCACTACCACCCAGGTAAAGCTAACATGGTTGGTGATGCTCTTAGCATATTGTCTATGAGGATTTTGGCTCATGTAGAGAAAGGAAAATGAGTATTGGTGAAGGATATTCCCCACTTGGATAATTTTAGTGTTCGTCTCTTGGACTCCCAGGATGGTGGGGTAATGGTTCAGGAAGTGGTTAGGTCATCTCTTGGTGCAGAGATCACGGAGAAACAAGTGCTAGATCCTATCTTGATGAAAATCAAGAGTGATATTGGTGGGCAAAAGGTGATGGTTTTTGAGATCAATGACGATGGTATCTTACGGTACCAAGGGAGGTTGTGTTTCTAATGTCGACGGTTTGCAACAAAAGGGTTTTGGCTGAGGTGCATGAATCATGCTATATTGTTAATCCCTATTCGACAAAAAATATCATGATCTCAAGGAGATATATTGGTGGAATGGTATAAAGAGCGATGTGGCTGATTTTGTAGCCAAGTGCATGGTGTGCCAACAAGTTAAAGTTGATCACATGAGGCTTGGTGGGTTGTATCAAGAAATTAATTTGCCCAAATGGAAATGGGAGGTAACCAACATGGATTTTGTTATAGGACTTCCTTCTTCTTGAAATCAATTTGACTCAATTTGGGTCATCGTGGATAGGATGACTAAGTCTTCTCACTTTTTGCCAGTAAGGAGTACCTTTTTGATGGAGGATTATACAAAGTTGTATCTTCATGAGATAGTACAGCTGTATGGGGTAACTATTTTGATTATCTCTGATCATAGTACGAAATTATCATCTTATTTCTGGTAGTTTTTTAGAAGGGATTGAGTACTAAGGTGAGTCTGAGTATTGCTTTTCACCCTCAGACAGATGGGCAAGCAGAAAGGACTATTCAGACATTGACGGATATGCTTCGAGCATGTGTGATTGACTATGGTGGCAATTGGGTTAAGCATCTACCTTTGGTGAGTTTTCTTACAACAATAACTATCATTCCAGTATTAGAAAGACCCTTTTTGAGGCATTGTATGATAGGAGGTGTAGATCTCTGATTGGTTGGTTCGAACTTGGTGAGGGGGATATGTTCGGTTTGTATTTGGTTTATCAGGCTATGGAAAAGTTGAAGGTGATTCGAGATAGGCTTAAGGCTGCCTAAAGTTACCAAAAGTCCTTTGCAGATATAAGGCGTAAAGATTGGAGTTTGAGGTTGGGGATAAGGTGTTTCTAAAGGTATCTCCCATAAATGAAGTAATGCGGTTTGGTAAAAAAGAGAATATCAATCCTCGATTATTGGTCCTTATATAATTTTGTGTAGGGTTGGTAATGTGGCTTATGAATTGGAGTTGCCTTCTGGTTTGAGCTCCATTCATCTAGTACTTCATGTATCTATGTTGAGGAAATAACTTAGTGATCCTTCTTTGTTGGTTCCTTTGGAGGGCTTGGGTATCTCGAATTCTCTGTATTATGAAGAGATCCCAGTCGATATCTTGGATAGGCAGGTTTGTCGGTTACGGACCAAGGATGTGGCCTCAATTAAGGTTCTATGGCAAAACCATAAGGAGGAAGAGGCTACATGGGAAGCGGAGGAGGACATGAAGTCCAAGTATATACATCTGTTTTCTGCTATGGGATTCGTGCGGAAGGTATGTGTTCTTCAACATACTTTTATTTTCAAACTTTGTTAACAAAAAGATTAATATCCTTACAACTTTGTTTTCTAACTCGGTTAAAGGTTTGATTGATATTTAGTAATGCAAATAAATTGTGCTTGTGGTTACCCTACCTTGTCCGTCATTCGGGGACAAATGTTTCTTGTGGGGGAGACGGAAACAACTTGGGTTTCTGGCCCTTAGAAAATTTCCTGGATTTCTGGTCTCTGGACAGGATATGACTAGGGGAAACAACTCGTACACTGGAATATAAGTGGTATGGGTTAGTCGTATGTTGACCCGTGTTGGTTGGTGGGTTGGATTTGGTTTCTGGATTGGATACGACTTGGATGGTACGAGTCATATTGATGGACATGGGTCGTTTAGTTTGGATCTTTCCATCACTTAATCTTAGACTTGGTAGACTAAGTTGGATCTGAGTACGAGTGGCACACCATGAGCCGTAAGCCAGGGTATGAGTCGTACTATGGACTCGTATGGTAGGCAGAGTTCAATCCTCTTCAGATTCTATTCTGCCATGGGTAAGGATCATGGGTACCAATCGTATGTATGGGTACGACATGGCTTAGGGTGAGTCATACCGTGGAAAGTATTGGGTCCAAGGGAGATGGCCTTGGCTATAAGTGGTTGGTCCACTCGTATTGGAGGGTACGACTGGTATGGATAGTCGTATCCCTCTGAAGGGATTTTGGTGCAGTTTAAGTGAGGGAAATCTAGAGATTCCCCCACTTAAACTAATAAGGCCCCATGACTTTTAACTTACTTGGGAGGTTATTTTCCTTATTATTCTATTCTTTAAGACTTCAAAAAACACTCTCTAATCCTCTCTAAAGTTCTTGGGCAAGGGAAGCTAGGGTTTCATCTTAGGATTAATTTGGGGCTTGTGCTGGTGATTTCTCTCTATCATCTTCTTAGTTTAAGGCGTGTTTTCTTCCCTCATTATTAGTTCCAACTAAAGGCATGGTTAATACAATGTTTCATGGTTTGATTATTGTATGATTTTGGGTTTTCAAATATAATTTGGGGTTTTTGGTTATAAATGCTTGGTTATGGTTTTCCCATGTTTTAATTATGCTTTATATTCTTTAATGGTTGTTTTGGATAATTGGTTGCATGGGAATGGTTATTTGGTAATTGGCTTTGGTTTTGGAAATACTATGCCCCCAATGTGTTTGGTAAAATGCCTCTGAGAATGTTTTCACAGCATTATTTGATTTTTAATGGAATTTATGCATGGTTTAAACTTGGTAATGGAACCCTAATTGGTTAAATGGTTTGGAATGGTCAAAATGGAATGGTTTGGGGTTTAAAAATCATTTTTGTGGGGTACAATGCTATCCCCCAAGTAATCATAATAATGGAACACCTGTGGGGTACATGGAACTCCACTGAGTTAATTGGATAATGTGATCTATAGATACATGGAAATCCCTTGATCTCTAAAAGGTTTGGCTAAGGACAATACGTACAAGTTATAGTCGATATGACGATATTACTATGTATAACCTCGGTTAATAACAATGGTTTGGTTGGAAATGGTTTTAGTTGGAAAATAAAGGCGGGGTTTGATTTCTAACCCTGAAGGTGGGAGTTCAACGAATGAACACTGGAAACACATGTTTGCCAACATGAGAGGTAGGTCATTTAGACCTTATATGATACTACAAGGTTATAGGAATCCTCTAAGTACACTGTACATATGCATCATGGAGGGTGAAGGGTACTTAGGAGTCCCTTACTCTTATGGTATCTCCAGTTTGTGTGGGTACAAACATCGAGGCCCATTCAGGGGGTTACACTGGACCCATATAGTCCGTGTGTGGTTAAGGATGGTTAAGCTGCACATACCCAGGCTAATGGTTTTAAATGCATGCTAAACTTGGTTTCCTTTCTCGGCACGGTTATATATATGTATGGTTTGTATGCATATGAATAGTTTACTTGGTTTTGTTAAATGGTATTATTTTATCCTTATCCTATGTTCATGCTAGCGTTCACCTGCTAACCCATCTTTGAGTGGCTGTATCCTCACATAATGCAGAAACCTACCATTCTACTCCTCCTGCTCAGCGATCGGACTTCGGGATCAGCTATTGGATTGAAATGGTGACCTTCCATCTTTTTGGAAGGCTCCATTTCATGGATGTTATTTCATACTTTGGTTTATTTATGGATATTGGTTTTGGTTATGGTTGGGGGCATATTCCAATTGAATTTTGGTATTCTTTTAGTTAGAGGCTTTTGTGAAATTACTATGGGTTGGTATGAGCGAGATCAGTATTGGTGTCAGCCTTGGTATTGTGGCTAATACCGTAGGACTAAATTTCTTAGTGTTTCATTCTTTTTTGTTTTGGAATTATATTATTATTATGGAACTCATATGGTTGTGGTTTGGATTATGGTTTGGTTGGTATTGCTTATTGGTTAGGTATCCGACGGTTGGACTCGTTTAGGTGGTCACGGATACAGACCTATCCCGGAGTCTTGGATTATGCAATACTATCTTGTTATATGTTTGAAATTCATCCGACTAAGAGTATGCGTAGGTCGGTTGGGTTGGGTAACGGGGGTGGTCTCCAGTCCTGGTTGAACTTGGGATGCCCATCACGACAAGACCCTGGTTTGGGTCATGTCATTTTCACTGTGAATCTTCTTAACATGGAATGATTCATTCTCAACTTATTCATGAATCAATGGTAGCCCACATCAATGTGTTTTATTCTTGTATGGTACAAGGAGTTCTTGCTTAAGTTTATTGCACTTTGACTGTCACAATAGACAATGTACTCCATTTGGTGCAATTCTAGTTCTTTAAGGAACTGCTTGAGCCATATCATTTCCTTGCCAGCTTCAGTAGCCGCAATACATAGTTCCAGTTATAGATAGTGCGATGCGTTTCTGCAACTTTTACTGCCATGATATAGCTTCCCCTGAAAATGTAAGCAAAAATCTAGTAGTTGATTTTCTGTTATCAAGGTCACCCGCTATATCAAGATTGGATCAGATCCTCCAAAACACAAACAATCACCTAAGGTTCCTCTTCCGTACCTCAATATCCATTTGACTTCTTCCTAATGTTCCTTTCCTAAATTTTCAGGAAACCTGTTGACAACACCAATTGCGTGAGCAATATCAGGTCTAAAACACACCACTGCATACATTAGACTTCCGATAATAGAGGAATATGGAACTTTAGCGATTTTTTTTTTGTTATAAGAGACATTTCTTGCTCAACTTCATATGACTAATAATGGGTGTGTTAACAACCTTGGTATTCTTCATGTTGAAGCTCTCTAGTACACACTCAATATACTTATCCTGTGATAAGTAAAGCTTTCTATAATCTTTGAGATGAGTAATCCTCATGCCTAAAATCTGCTTAGCACGATCCAAGTCTTTCATAGAAAAAAACTTGTATAACTCTTTCTTTAACTCGTCAATCCTGGATGCATTCTTTCCCACAATCCACATATCATCCACGTATAGCAAGAGGAAGATAAAATCATCATTAGACAACTTTATGCAAATGTACAGTGATTTGAAGAAGTCTTCTTACAACCTTGCTCCCTTATGACAGATTTAAACTTTTTATACCACTGTCTGGGATCTTGCTTCAAGCCATAGAGACTCTTCTTAAGTTTGCATACATAACTTCTTTATCTCTTACCTTGAAGCACTTATGTTGTTCCATATAAATCTCCTCTAGAGGTCTCTGTGAAGAAAAACTGTCTTCACATCCATTTGCTCAATCTCTAAATTAAGACTAGAAACCAAACCAAGAATTGTACGAATAGAGGTCATTTTGATGACATAAGAGAATATCTCGTCAAACTCAATACCCTTTATTTGAACAAATCCATTGACAACCAATCTAGCTTTGTATCTTGGCTTCAAGCTATGTTCTTTAAATTACTTTGAACATATACTTATTCTTCAAAGCTTTCACGCCCGTAGGCAATTTCACCAACTTATAAGTGTGTTTTTTATGCAGAGGTTTCATATCATATTGTATGGCTTTAATCCATTGATACTTATGGACATCTTCCATATTCTTCTCTTAACATTTAGGTTCTCCCCTATCAGAGAGTAATACATACTCATTAAGAGAATAAAGAGAAGAAGGAATACACTGTCTTGCAGACCTTCTAAGTGGAACATTTGACTCATCCACAACTTCTTAAACAGAAGCATCTTTAACAACGACATCATTATTATTAACATCAACATAATGATTTAGAACATGATTCTGGGCATCGCCACTATTATCAAGCCCACCAACATCATGCATACTTTCGTAAGGAACTTGATCTAGATTAACCATACATCAGAACTGGAAGATTCTAGCTTCTCCCATTTATCCATATCGTCAATAATTTAATTCTCCATGAAGACAATATCATGACTTCTCACAAGCTTCTTCTCAATTGGATATAGCCTATAACCAAACTCATCAAGACCATAACTAATAAAAATGTACTGGTTGTTTCGGCATCTAACTTTGACCTCTTATCTTTGGGCATATGTACAAAAGCCTTACAACTAAATACTCTTAAATGGTCATAGGAAACATCTTTCCCATATAAAACATTATTTGTTAAATAGCTTTGAAAAGTAATAGTAGAATAAAGGTTAATAACATATACAACAGTCAAGAAAGCCTTACCCCAATAGGAGTTTGGCAACTTTGCTTCAAAAAGTAATTATTTGACTCTTTCCATCAAGGTCCTATTCATCCTTTCCGCCAAAACATTATGTTGAGGAGTTTTCAGAGAAGTCTTCTGGTGTCTGATACCTTGTTGCGTGCAACATTTATCAAATGGTCCACAATATTCACCACCATTATCAGTAGAATACACTTCAGCTTTTTCCCGTTTCTCTTTCAATGAAAGCTTAAAAATACTTAACGACACCTAACACTTGGTCTTTAGTCATTAATATAGATACCCAAAGTTTCCTTGAGCAATCATCAATAAAAGTGACAAAGTAAAATGCACCACCCAAAGTCCTTGTCTTTATTGGACCATACAAATCTGAATGCACTAGCTTAAGAAACTGTCTTTCTTGAAGGAGGTGAGACTTGAAAGAAATTCTATTTTGTTTTCCAGCCAAGCAGTGCTCATAATTTTCTAATTTAGCACTTTCAAAACTTGACAGTAATTTCTTCTTTGCTAGAACATTAAGTCCTTTCCCACTAATGTGGCTAAGCCTCTTATGCCATAATATTGAAGAGCTAGCGCTTTCAACTTCATTCACCATATTAGCATAAGTAGAAGCCATAGTCCAGTATATACCATGACGCTTGTCGCCATGAGCAACAACCAAGGAACCCTTAATAAGTTTTCATTTTCACCACCATTGGTACTAAATATCCCTCATCATCCAGCACGCCGACAAAAATCATGTGAAAACGAACATCAGGTGTGTGCTTTACATTATTTAAAACTAGTTTAGATCAAGTACTTGTCTCTAAATAAATTGTACCAATACAAACCACCTTAGAAACAGTCTTTGTAACGGCCTAAATTTTGATGAAATATGTGAAATGTGTGTTTTTGTGTGATTTTACTATTTTAATTTTCCCACGATTTTATTGTGGTACTTTTGGGGTATGGGGATGATTGGCATGATGCGTGATGCATTTTGGTGCTATTTATATGTTTTTGTAGTTTTTGGCGGCTTTGAGATCCTTATAGTTAATTTCAGTTGATATCTTTTGATCCATGCGATGGATGGCAAAATAGACTGCACCAATAGATCCAAAATATCTATGTTAGGATGGTAACATGGTTGGTGTGATTTTATGTATTTTAAATCTAATTTCGACCCTCGATTTGGAAAGTTATGATTTTGGATTTTGGGGGTCAACTTGATGAAAATAATATTTTTTTCAAAATTCTGATATCTCCATTGTGTCTAGAGCATTGAATTTAATAGGGTAGAATATTTTATTTGCATTCATGGAATTTTAGATGAATCTCGAGGGTCCCGCAGAGACTTGGATTGAACCAAGTCCCCAATAGGTGCACCACTGAGCTGGTGCACTTACGATCGCGAAGCTATTGCCGCGATCGCCATAGGGCGTGTAGAATAAATATCACAATTGCAACCCATATCCTTATCCATAATCATGATTCCCCTGACATTCATGGTACTACAATCGTGACCCATGATTTGCAATCGTGATGCCTCTGTATATAAATACTTATTTTTGCTATTTTCACCATTTTTGAGACTTGGAGCTTAGGGTTTCATGGTTTTGAGAAACTTTCTCCATTTTGAAGCTTGGCTAAGCTCCATTACACTCATTTCAACTAATTTCTTCTATCTTTAACATTAAATTCTCGTTCTAATCATGGATTAAAGTATGAAATATGGGGATTTTGGCTCGTAAGTCCTAAAAAAGGTATTCCTCCAATTTAATTCTCAATTTCACTCCTTTTTGACTTGAATGAGTCTCTAATACTATAATTATTACTTTTCCCTCAATTTCATCTTCAAAACAACTTGATTCTTGATTTTAAATTGAATTTCAAAGATTTTATCCAGTAAAGTTTAAAAATCATTTTTCTTTGTTTTAGACCTCGTTTTTAACTCATTTTTTCTTGAGTTTTCTATTGTAGACTCCTAAGAATATGGGGAACATGATTTTCAAATAAAGTTACAATTTTGTATTTTTTTTGAGATACTCATTTGGGGGTCTATTTTGATCCCGTCTCGAAATTAGGTAATATGGGTATTATTGGCTTTCTTTTGATGCGTAGATTCTATATTTTGATATTTTAGTTGAGTCCTGGTTTATTGTGAAAAGTATGGTTGTGGATTGAAGTGTTGTGGACCTATTTTGGCGAGGTAGGTTATGACTTAACTTCTTTCAGAATAGGCTCGGTAGTTAATACTTATCCAACATGCATGTTAAGGGTATGCAAACTACTCATGAAAAATGTCTATCTTATCATGTTGTGCCTGTATAGGGGCCTATATGTAATGTTATGTGATTGTTTTGGAATATTATGTGCTACGTGTCACCGTGTGGGATCTTATGTGATATTGATAACCTTGTTTACATGATGATAATTGTATCTTTTTAGAAGAAAAAGCATATTGTGGTACTAATTATGTGTTGTAGTGTATTCATACTCTATTGACATATGAATCATTTTGGATTTCATGTATGGTTGAAATAATGAGTGGAAATTCGGCTCACGTGATGGTATATTGGTTGGCTGTGGAAATACTCATTGTGGTTAGTTGTGGAAATACTCATTGTGGTCGAGTGTGAGTATTAAATCATCATACCGATTCATAAAACAATGGTACCACCATGGAAATATTGAGAAACATTTGCAACACTTTTTTAAGACAGAAAATATAACATCTTATAACCCCCCGAGGGATATGCCAGGGAGGAGATTTGGATATATGGATTCTATATGGGTTGACGACCCCCCATGGGTCCTAGGTCGGGATGCTTTAGCTTCGTAGGTGTATGCAGAAGCTTATGCAATAGTCTCAGAGGGTGTGCAACGAACTCGTGCATTACATTATCATTATCCTAGTCAATACCATTATACTTACTTTAATATGCTTGTGATGTGATTGTATTTCATTCTTGACTTATTACTTATACATTTGTTATATCTTCTGTTACTTGTACTTGACATTCTTATCTATGTTGTCCTTTTGTGATCTACTTATATATGGTGTAAATATATACTTGTATTCCTTTCTAGTGCTTTTCTATATTATATGTGTGCAAGCAGTGTGGGCTATCGTTGTGGGATATTTTTTGATTGCAAGTGACATACCCTTAGTGTGTATTTTGTATACTTTATGTTTTACTTTTCTCAGTCGGCCTATGATACCTATTGAGTAACAAGTGGAATGTACTCATCCCTATTATACTCTTTCGATATAGATTTTAGTATGGGTGCATTCTCACGTGGCTTGATTTCAAGCGTTTGCAAAGTTGTTCAAGGTAGCGGTTGGACTTTCATGAGTTTGGGGTTCACTTCTATCTTTCAGTATTAGTTTATGTTTTTACTAGTATTTGGAGACAGATATTGTTCCTGTTGGATACTCTGATGTATTTGACTCATGGATTGTATTAAAGTTCTTACACTATTGACACCAGGTTTTGAGATCTGGTATTCTTAATTATGTTTTCTTCGGTATTTATTATAAATGTGTGGTTCGGCTTCGTTCTAACAGCCTAACCTTGGTTTTTGATATTACTTTCCTTTTTATATTAGTTTGTGTGATAGGCTTACTTGTCAAGGTTTGCCGAGATAAGTGCCATCATGACCCTTTAAGTTTTGGGTCGTGATAAATTGGTATCAGAGCCAAGTTCATTAGTCTCAATAGTGTAAGAATGTGATGTCTAATAGAGTCTCACAGATCGGTACATAAAAGTCCATATCTATCTTCAGGAGGCTATACTACAAAACATTCCTTATTTTATTCCTTATCGTTCGAATTTCTTTCATACCTTATGTTCTATGTTATGTTTCACTCTTTCTATACAGATGATGTTGATAGGCCTTGTGAGGTCAGAGATGTGGAGCCTGCTTCTAGAGAGAGAAAGCCCAATCAAAAGGGAGAGCCTTGAGTCGTGGATAAGCTCGAGGGAGTGGATGGGTACGTGGATCTTTCCCATCTAGGAGTAGGGCTAGGGGAATCTTCTTTGAGCCTCGTGTTGAGCATATTGGATGTGTGGGTCCCTCTTCAGTTCCACTGATCTATTACGCCAGTGTTGGAGGGGTTGTTGGTTCGCTTATTGACCCATTTAGAGGGTGCTCCTTTGAGTGCGCTTGGTGTTGCTCCAGTTCTTAGTGTGGATTCTCTAGTTTCACCTGCTTCTACTTTTGGTACTCCTCAGACCTTGAGTATTATTTCTATTTCAGCGTCGACATCTAAATAGTATTCTGAGGTCGGGAGTTTAGCCTTTATCTATGTTACCTCCCTAGATGGGATCTCAACCTACCAGATTCACCATGCCTCTTCATACTACGAGTGAAGATATGTCTTCTGAGGATCAAAAGAGGTTAGAGAGATTTACTTATTTGGGTACTCCTAGTTTTAATGGTGCTGTGGATAAGAATGCCTATGAGTTCTTGATTGACTATCGAGAGAAGTTGTATAATTTAGGTTTACTTAAGTCGCATATGATTTTTATACTACTTATCAGTTAAGAGATATTGCTAGAGGTTAGTGGAGGTCGCTTGTTGGTTGTAGACCTCTTGATTCTCTCGAGATGACTTACTATCAATTTGTCAATGCCTTTCTAGAGAGATTTCTGTCTTACAGTCTGAGGGATCAGATAAGAGATGAGTTTGATCACCTGGAGTAAGGCTCTATGACTATTGTAGAGTATGAGGAATGCTTTCATGCCTTGTCTAGATATTCTAATGCCAACATTTCTACCAAGTCTGAGAAGATTAAAAGATCGTGAAGGGTTTGGATATCTCTTTTCAGTTGGCTACGTCTCAGACAATTATATTTAAAGTGTTCTTTCATAGTATAGTGGATCATGCTAAGATGACTGAGGGTATTCTGCAAGCATCTCAGGGAGGACCTAAGAAGGTGCGCTGTTTTGGTGAGTTTAGTGGTCATACTTCTCGAGTTAGAGATTTCAGAGGTCCTCGTGGTTATCATGGTAGACCAGTGTAGGCAGCCTTATAGAGTTTGGGTAGTGGGTATTCTAGTCCAACAGTTTAAGGTGGTCATCTGAGCCTAGTGGTACATTCTCCTGTTGAGTCAGGCTATTGAGGTTGCTTTGTACGTGATAAGATTGGCATTTGGCCAAGCACTGTCCCCACTGATTGATTAGAGCTACTCCTATTACAGTTGTGAGAGATAGAAGTTCTACCAGAGGTGCGAAGAGCAGAAGTAGTGGAACTTGTGGTGGTGGTCATAGGGAAATTTCACCAGTTGGTAGTTATGGACAATGCTATGCTATACCTGCCAGACCAGAGGCAGAGGCTTTTGATGCTGTGATCATAGGTATTGTCCCATTTTATTTTAGATCTGCATCTATGTGTTTTGGTTTAGGATCAACTTTGTCCTATGTGTCTATATATTTTGCTTTGAGTTTTGATTCTATTAGTGAGCCTCTTGCCATGCCTATTTGTGTATCTACCCCAGTAAGAGATTCGTTAATGGTGGATCGGGTGTACTGATCTTGTATTAGGACTTTTCCTAGGTGTGATACTTGGGCTATATTTGCCTGTCTTAGATATGATTGATTTTGATGTCATCTTGGGTATGGACTATTTGGCTCATTACTACGCGGTTCTAGATTGTTATGCTAAGACCATGACTTTAGCTTCGTCGGGTCTGCCGAGGATAGGTTGGAAGGGTATGCCTTATTCAGGTCCTAAGAGGGTTATATCCTATGTTCAGGCTCGTCGATTCATTGAGAGGGGATGTTTGTCTTACTTGGCTCATATTCGTGATACTAGTGTTGCTTCACCCCCTTCTTTGGATTCGGTTCGTGTTGTTCGTAAGTTCATGAATGTTTTTTCTATAGATTTGCCTGGTATGTGATGAGTGGTGAATTTACCACTCATATGCATATGAAATTCATGCACACTACTATGATTTAAAGGTATAAATAAGACAAATTTGTGATTGAATACACTAATTTCCATATTTTGCAGGCTTACAGGCGATGAGGAAGAAAGATGTAGATTTGAGCTGAAAAGGATCAATAAGAGAAAAAAGTGCAGCTGGAAGGCCAGGAGTAGAATCTAGTCTCAGTTACTACGATCGCCGTCTGAGGGCTGCGATCTCGACCAATCATGATGGGTTATCCTTTATGATTGCGTGGTTCTGACTGCGGTAATATGCCAACGGGTAATTTTGTAATTTTGCATAGCCAGCCCCAAGTCCTTTAAAGGGCTCAAACCCTTTCTTATTTTCTCATTCTTGACTTTAGAGAACAATCAAATTTGAATTTACAAACCCTAATTTAGGCAACAATTGTATTTGAATTTCTTGCTTTGAATTTGGTAATATTAAAGGATGGATGTTTTGAATGAACCTTTTGTTATATTTCTTCCTCTTTACTTCATGAGTAGCTAAACTTATTTGTATTGGGATTATGTTGAACTAAGGTGAAATTGTGTGTGGGTTGTGATGTATTTGTGCAGACTCTAGTTTGGTGATTATAGGTTTCACTATTGCATGGTTTAATTAGCTGGAATTTGTGGGTGAAAACCCCAAATGCCCAAAATGGGTTTGTGGGTGAAAACCCCAAATTCTTGAAAGCTCACAACATCCTTGAAAGAGGGATGCAGGTAAACTCTTGGAACCCATGGCATCGTTGAAGGAGTTCTATGGTGCATAAAGCAATAGTGGACAATAACGGATGTAGTTTGATATCTTTTTGCTATCTTAGAAATAAGGGTGAATAGAGAGTTGACTATGTTTTGGGCATCTTCCTAGAAATAGGGATGCCCAATTGAGGTATTAGGTGGATGAAATTGACACACTTTTTGGTACTCAAAAGGGTCAACAAGTGATATTCTTGTGGTTTTGTTAACAAACTAGCCTCAAGGACTTCCGACCTAGCCTACCGTATCGTAAATAACTAGAATTTGCACCAAATCATCACGTTCCCATGCACAACTTGCCGTTAGGTAGACATAATCCCAAGAGCCCTCTCATATTGAATTTTCAATCACAATTGTTGCTTTAATTTGTTGACTTGAGTTGATAGTGATAATCCCCTTGTTCCAAATCAAACCCCCCATTTTAAATCATGTACTTTATTTTGCATAGGTTCTCGGCAGGTAGGTTTAATGCTAGCCTTGTTTCCTTGGAATTGGCTGATTCAAGACATCCTCGCAAAGATGGTGTTACATGTATCCTTTTAGTAATTGTTAACACCCATAGGACTAGAAATCTAATTTTTTCCTCGTGGATGCGACCTCAACGTAAGTTGAGCTATTGACAACGACCGTCCTATACCAAATTGAATGGTATAGGTGAGATTTATCAAAATGTCGCCGTTGCCAGGGAGTGAAGTTTAGCTTTCACTTGTGTGGTGTTGATTTTTACTTAGGGTATACCCGTAGTGGTTTTTATTTATTTTGGTTTTTTTTTTTTCCTTTTTAGGTGATTCCCATAGTGCTCACGAAACTATGAGTGATAATGCAAGTATTGTCGGATCTTTCGACGACCCTCTTGATGACGAAGAGCAACTCAATGACGTTGGACGTTCAAGTGCTATTCATAACCCACCTACTCATGGGAACGGTGTATTTCATGTCACAAGTGTCATGTAGCATATGCTACAAATGAAGGGACTTTTTGGGGGACATGCCTATGAGGACCCCAACTTGCATTTTAAGAACTTCGTAGAAGTGTGTTCACCCTTTGATATTGCACATATAACCCAAGAGTCCATCCATTTGCGCCTCTTCCCATTTTCTCTAATGGGAGAGACGGTGTTGTGGCTTCGCTCTGCTTTGGCTGAATCAATTACTTCATGGGATGAACTTACTGTGGCCTTCCTTTACCGATATTTCCCACCCTCCAAGATGCTCCAATTGCGTGATGAGATCATCAACTTTTTCCAATTGAATGGAGAACCTTTGTATGAAGTGTGGGAGATATTCAACAAAAAACTCATGCAATGTCCCAACCATGAGTTCCTGGAGAAGATGCTCTCCAAATCTTCTACCGGGATCTTGATTCTCTCAACAAAATCTTGGTCGACAATGCGGCGGGGGGCTCTCTTGTGAAGCTGAATTATCAAGAAGCTACAAATTGTCTTGAGGAAGTTACCAAGAAAAATTGGGGGTGGCATACCTGAGATACTAAGGTGCCAAAAGGATCCCCTACTACCTTATTCATTAATAAAGAGCCAAAAAAAGAAAGAAAGAGAGGGAGGAAAACATGGAAAAAATAATGACGCAATTGGAGATTTTAACTAAGAATATGATGGGTGCACCCATAAAAACATTGAATTCCATGGCATCCAAGGCCAATGATGATGAAGAATCCAAGAAGTTTGATGAGGAGATTCGGTATTTGGCCAATTATTCGGGGGGTTCCTGCCTCGCCTATCGAAGGCAAGGTGGGAAAAATCCTTATCATGACTGTGATTGGAGGGATACATACCATGACTATGATTGTTATGTGCCTCCTCACGACCGAGCAAATAAAAAAGAAGGTAAACCCATTGACCCCGACAAATACAAAACCAAAGATGTCTTGGTAATAATTTTGATGAAAGTGGAAGGAACAAACAAAATGGTCCGTGAATTAAAAAGCAATTTCTCATAACTCAACCAAATGGTTGTATCCCACTCCTCTTCTATCAAACAATTGGAAACACAAATTAGGCAAATCTCCACTCAATTGAATGCTAGACCAAAGGTGGGTCTTCCTAGTGACACTTTTGTGAATCCAAAAAATGAAGCCCAAGTGTTGGTAATAGTCACTAGGAGTGGCAAGACCCTTGGTGATCATTTGAAGGAAGTTGAGGGGGAATTTGTGCTGCAAAAGATCCCAATGTTAAGCACATGAATGTGAAGAAAAAGGTTGTGGTTAAGCCAGGAGAAGAAGCCCTAAAATCTCAAGAAGAAGGGGATGAAAAGGAACTGATAGAAATTGATGACGAAGTGGTAGAAAATGATAAGCCACAAAGTGATGTATTGCCCAACATTCAAACCCCTTCTCCATTTTCACAAAGGCTTATGACAAAAGAGTAGAGTGATAAGCTTAAGAAATTCATGGCCAAGCATAGCAACCTCTCTATCAATATCCCGTTGCTTGAGGAGATACAAGAAATTTTTGGGTATGCTAAGCTTATGAAGAAATTGATGTCGAAGAAGAAACTTATTGAAGGTAACACCATTGAGGTCACCCATGGGTGTAGTGCTATCATGAGTAGTGAACTAGCGGAGAAGAACGAGGACCCCGGGGCCTTTATAATTCCATGCACCATTGGGACACATAAGTTTGAAAAAGCTTTATGTAACCTTGGTGTGAGTATTAATCTCATGCCCTTTGCAATATATTGGAGGCTTCTCTTGAGTATCCCTACTCCAATGTCGATGAGGATTTTGATTACGAAGTAGTCTATCAAGAAATCGGTCGGTATTTTGTTCGATGTGTTGGTAAAAGTGGATAGTTCATTCTTCCAGTGGATTTTGTGGTGCTTGATTGTGAGATGGACCAAGAGGTACCTATTATCCTTGGTCGACCTTTTCTTGCTACCGGAAGAGTCCTTATCAATTTAGAGCTTGGGAAAATAAGGTTTAGAATTCATGATGGTGAAGTGTCCTTCTGGGTATGCACAATGAAGAAATAACCCATGGAGCTTTAAGTAGTTTCGGTTTTTGATGTTAAGGATGAGGAAGTGCATGAGGGGTACCTTGAGGATCCAATTTGAAAAATATGGAAGACATCGTGCCACGACGATAACTAAGGCGCTATATAGGAGGCAACCCACAATTGCCATGAAAGTGGCTTATATACTTTGTTTTTAATTTCTTAGGGTAGATTTTAATTTTTTCAGTTGATTAATCCATTCCTTTATGGCACTATGGAGTGTGTTGAATGAGTTTGAGAAGGGGAAAATGTGAAATTTTTGCCTGATGGACTGAACAGGGGAAAGTGTGCCGAATTTTTTTAGTAATAAACCAAACAAGGGAAAACAAAGGTGAAAAAATGCTCTCGGTTTCGGCAATTGCAGGCCTTGGACTGCGATCACGGTCACCTGTGTCACCGCAATTGCGGTCAGAGAAAACTTAAAAAGACCATCGGACTACCATTTCCCCTACACTCCTTTCTCAAATTATCTCTCAAATTGCACCGACTCTTGGGTATTTTTTAGGCATTCAAAAGAATTACAACATCCCTCTTGCATCATTCCCTCTGGTAAGTGTCTTGAATTCATGCTTAAATTGTTGAAAATAGGCCATAGAATGTAAGTTGTAGGGAAAGCCTAAATCTATGATTTTCACTGATTAATCTTAGTTAAAATGAACTTGTGTGGTGGTTAGCTTCTAGAATATGGTGTGCACACGTGTGGGAAACTCTTGAGTACCCAAATTATGTGTCAAATTGAGTAAAATGAAAGGTGCATACCAATTGCTAGATCAAATGCCCAAACGAGTCATAGCTAGTTATTTTTACATTCTAAGGGCATAATCTAGTACCTAGTAATCTTGTTTAATGATTTTAGTGTTAATTCTTGCTTCGATACATGTTGTGGCTAAGAATTTTGAGTTTTAGGCTATTGAAATTTGGGCATTAAACTGGTCTCAGATGCCGCAATTGGGGCTCCATGGCCTGCGATCGCTACAATTGAGGATGAATTCCATCCTGTGCCAAAAATTTTGCACTTCAAATTTTTGTCCAAACACCACCAAGTAACATTCCCATGATCTTTAGTGAACAACATAACATAGTGTGTGTATGAAAATTTTGATGATTAATGTGGTTGATTTGTTCTTATGTTTTTCAGGATTATATCATGGAAGACTACAACCAAGTCTGATTCATAGCCTCGAGTGGCACACTCAATACTATGGCAATCTTTCGAGAACAAAGTCGCTTACATAGAGAGAAATATGCTTGGGAAAAGTAAAGGAAAATCTTTCGGCACTCCATGACAGACTTGTGGCCACTGGTTGGTGGTGCTTAGCCCTGGATCCTTGTAAGGAGAATGAACAGTGGGTTCAAAAAGTCTATGCTACCGTTATCATAGTATCCTTCTTAGACCCATCCATCATGATTATTAGGATTAAGGAAAAGAAGGTGAAATTTGGGGCGAATAAAATCAATGATATATATGGGATCCCAAATGCAAACATGGATAAGTTTGAAGCAAATAGGTGTGATTCGGGAAGATGGTTGGCAGATAGTTTATGTCCAGAAAAAGAAGTCTCTTGGGCAGCGACCAAAAGTAACATATCTATGAATGAATTCACTATCGAGGCCTAGATTTGGCTGACTATCATTTGTATCTTGGTCTGCCCTTGCACCTACATGACAACAATTCCTGATATTTAGGCTAGGATGGTTGCTTTCATTTTGGATGATATTTCTCTGAATGTTGGTCGACTTGTGATATTAGAGATAAAGTTCTTCAAAAATCATGGTGGTATGCACTTTCTTTCTCTTCTTTGATTACTGAGATTTTCAAGAGAGCAGGGGTTGAGGAGTACCCTGGAGATACATGGGTGCACCCTATCACCCCCATCTATCATCTAAAGATTAGAGGTGAGGGCGCACTGGGAAAGAGAATAAAGAGAAAGATCAACTTAGGAAAGTCAATATGTGAGGAGACTGAGTCTTATAGGCCATCCGTAGCTAGGCCTCTTGAAGATCTTAGTGTTGATATTTTTTCCATCAGAGAGATCATCTTGGGATTGGCTTAGGGTCCAGGATATCCTCCACCACTCGCCATTCATATATAGCCCGCTCTGATTCTAAGACGTACTTGGAGGACCATAATAAGCAGGGAGACACCATTTCTATGATCTAGAGGGCCTACTCATAATTAGCAGCGTCCTACAGAGAGCTCCGATACTCGCATGAGAAGATGGTAAAAAGGGAGAAGAAGAGGGATAAGCTTTTTAGCAAGATATGGAAGGGGGTAAAGGGCCTTTGAAAGGTTCAAAATCCTTGAGATAGACTTCTTTCCTCCCTAGTAAAGAGTGATAATGATGCCCTAGTGGAGTGGTCCAGTCCTGAGGATGCAAATGATGATGTAGAGTCCGAAGGCGAGAGCAACTCTTAATGCGGTTTCATGGAGCACCCTTATCTCGCGTTATGCTTGATTGATTATGAAGTGAGGACACTGCTAGATTTTTAGTTGGGTGTGCGTGTCTTTGCATTCATTTTATATAGTCTTGTATTATTGATACTGTTGGATATTTGGATGTTATTTCGATGATTTTTATTTTTATTTTTGTTACGGGTTGTAATATTTGGGTACTCTAATGGTGCCCACATTTTCATGGATTTGTCATTTTGTTTTGTTTTTAGAATTTTACTTTAACTTTATTGTGCTTGTGATGATATCCAACGAGTATTTCCCTATGATAGATTGAGTGACGACATTCTTAAGGAAAAACCATCGTGATTGGGTTTTGAGCCATGGATGCAGAGGAGGTCTGAGTACCTGTAGAATCAAAGCTATAAATACAGGGGAAGTCTGAGTACCCATAGCATTTTGGATTTGAGATTGCACTTATACCTATGGCAAAGACTGAGTAGCCATATGGTTTGCCCATATGAGAGCCGAAATATGAGACATTGGCTTGGTTTGGTGCCATAAAGAGCAAAAATTATGTATGGTGCAAATGCGCACCGAACACCCCCCTCCATCCAAAAAAATTTCAAAAATCAAGGGCATAGACATGAGCAATCTTGCAACAATACTTACCCTTTTTTGTGACTCAATAATTTTATCTTGTAATAGTTGGTAGATACTTTTTATCTCTAGTAGAAAGGGCTATCGAGCCCCTTTGAGGAGTTTGTATGCCATGTGCGATAAGCTCATTTGTCTAAATCTCATGTATGAATTGTACCATCTAGAATTTGCCTTATTGGTCTCTCAAGACTAATCTTGAATTATACTTGGTTGATGAATGATCCTAGGCTATCTTTGTGAAATAGGAACCCACTCTAAGCCTAAATAGCCTACCCATGCATAAAATAAGACCCTTAGTTCCCCAATACGATCCTTCAAGACTTTGTTTGGCAATCACATTACAAGCCTTGTACTATTTAAAAATTTATCCCTCTCTTGAACCCTACCCTCCTTGAACATAAAATAAAAATTGAGGGTAAATGCCTATGTTGAAGGTGGTAAGTTTGAAAGAGTTGACTTTGGGCCATGGTAGTGTAAGTGGATGACTTTGAGCTAATAAATGAAAAAATAAAAAAGAAAAGAATGATGAAAACAAGAATGAGGCATGAACTACAAAAGAGATAAGCGAAAGAAAGATGACCTTAAAAAGTTGGGGAAATCAAGTTTCCTAAATTAGGCATGTGTAAAGTATGTAATCAAAAGAAATGTTCCATGGTCAAAAGTTTGAAAGAATAATGTGATAAAGATGTTCAAGGAGGGTAAAGACACTTTGTTCTTAAATGTTATCCCACCCTTTACCGAACCTGCATTAAAATCTCAAAAACCCATTGAGATCTCCAACCAAGTGTATTCATTGTAATGACGATAAACAATAAGGGCAAGCCTATGGAATGGTACTTGTTAGCATCGATAGTCTTTGTGTGAAAGAGAGAGTTTCGCATTTAAATCCCTTATTACATTTTATTTAATTTGGTGTGTGGGATTTCCTTTTTGTGAGGAGGCATGTGAACAAATTGAGATGGATGATATTGTCATCTTTCAAAAAATGAGGCAAAAAGAGTATAGTAGAGTTGTGGTCAATAGAGAGTCACTTTTAGAGTGTTTGTGATTGTTGCTTTTTTTTCTCTCTCTTTAAAGTTCTTTGCATCTTGGAGTTTGCATTTCATGATTGAGGGGTGTTGTGAGAATAACTTTGCATATGTTTGAAGAGTTACTTGTAGTAGTAATCAAGTTTGAAGTCATTGTGATCATTGGAGTGTATAAATGGGCTTAAAGTTGCATTGTCTCAATGAATAAAGAGGTAGTATTGGTTGACGACAAGCAAAGGTTTAAGTTGGGGGCGTTGGTGAGTGGTGAATTTACCACTCATATGCATCCGAAATTCATGCATGCTACTATGATTTTGATGGTATAAATGAGACACATTTGTGATTGAATGCACTAATTTCCATATTTTGCAGGTTTACAGGTGATGAGGAAGATAGATGTGGATTTGAGCTAAAAAGGATCAAAAAGAGAGAAAAGTTCTATTGGAAGGCTTGGAGTAGAATCTGGTCTCAATTACCGCAATCGTGGTCTGAGGGCCCCGATCATGGCTAGTCAAGATGGGTCATTCTTCGCGACCGTGTGTGTTTGACTGCGATCACAATCGCGTACAAGCACCGCGATAGCGGCAATATGGGAATATGCCCAGGGGCAATTTTGTAATTTGGTACAGCCGACCCTAAGTTCCTTAAATGGCTCAAAACCTTTATCATTTTGACATTCTTGACTTTGGATAACAATTAAATTTGAAGTTACAAACCCTAATTTGGGCAACAATTGTATTTGAATTTCTTACTTTGAATTTGGTGAAATTGAAGGATGGATGTTTTGAATGAACCTTTTGGTATATTTCTTCCTCTTTACTTTATGAGTAACTAAACTTATTTGTCTTGGGATTATGTTGAAATAAGGTGCAATTGTGTGTGGGTTGTGATGTATTGTGTAGATTCTAGTTTGTTGATGATAGGTTTCACTATTGCTTGGTTTAATTAGTTGGGATTTGTGGGTGAAAACCCCCAATGCCCAAAATGGGTTTGTGGGTGAAAACTACGAACTCTTGAAAGCTCACATTATCCTTGAAAGAGGGATGTGGGTGAACTTTTACAACCTATGGCATCCTTGAAAGAGGGTTATGGGGGACAAAGCAATAGTGGACAATAACAGATGTAGTTTGCTATCTTAGAAATAATGGTGAATAGAGAGTTGGCTATGTTTTGGGCATCTTTCTAGAAATAGGGATGACCAATTAACGTATTAGGTGGATGAAATTGACACACTTGTTAGGTACTTAAAAGGGTTAACAAGTGATATTCTTGAGGTTTTGTTGACACACTAGCCTCAAGGACTTTTGACCTAGCCTACCGCATCGTTACTAACTAAAATTTGCACCAAATCATCATGTTCCTATGCATAACTTACCGTTAGGTATACATAATCCCAAGATCCTTCTCATATTAAATTTTCAATCATAATTGCTGCTTTAATTTGTTGACTTGAATTGATAGTGATAAACCCCTCGTTCCAAATCAAACCCCCCATTTTAGATCATGTACTTTATTTTGCATACAGTACGTGTATCTTTTTAGTAATTCTTAACACCTACATGACTATAAATCTAATTTCGCTCCTCGTAGATTTAACCTCAACATAAGATGAGCTATTGACTACAACCGTCCTATGACAAATTCAACGGCATAGGTAAGCGTTATCAGTATGCCTCTGGATCATGATATTGACTTTTCTATTGATGTTGATATAGGCACCATGACCATTTCTGTTCCTTCTTATAGGATGGCCCCAATTGAGTTGAAGAAATTAAAGGATCAGTTGCAGAAAGTTTGGGATAAAGGATTTATCCGACCTAGTATATCACTTTGGGGTGAGCTTGTCATGTTTATGAAGAAGAAGGATGGATCTATGCAGATGTGTATTGATCATTAATAGTTGACTAAGGTGACAATTAAAATACATATCCTTTTTCTCATATTGATGATCTATTTGACCAATTTCAGGGTATCGCGGTGTTTCTAATGATTGATTTGAGATTTGGGTATCACCAGTTGAGGATTAGAGCTTTGGATATTTCAAAGACAACTTTTCAGTCTCGGTAGTCATTATGAGTTCTTGGTCATGCCTGTTGGGTTTACCAATGCCCCTGCCATGTTCATGGGGTTGATTGGACCGAGTATTTTGACTGTATCTTGACTTTTTTGTTATTGTATTTATAGATGTATCTTTGTTTAATCCAAGAGTGAGGCTAATAATAAGGAGTATTTGCAGATAATACTTTAGAGATTGAGGGATAAGAAGTTGTATGCCAATTTCTCCAAGTGTGATTTTTGGTTGGAGTCTATTTCTTTCTTGAGTCATATGGTAACTAAGAAGGGTATTATGGTTGATCCAGCCAAGAATATATTGGTTTGTGATTGGGCTAGAACTATTTTGCCCACTAAGATTCAGAGTTTTATTGGCTTGGCAGGTTATTATCGGCGTATTATTGAGGGTTTTTCATCTATCGCAACTTCATTGACCAAGTTGACTCAGAAGTAGATTTCATTTTAGTGTTCTGATGCTTGTAAGGCAATCTTCCAAAAGCTAAAGAATTTGTTGACTTCAACTCTTATCTTGACTTTGCCTAAGGAGGACATGGGAATAACCGTCTTTTGTGATGCTTCAGGTGTTAGGTTAGGTATTGTGTTGATGTAGGAGGGTAAGGTAATTGCGTATGCTTATCATCAATTGAAGACTTATGAGAAAAATTACCATACCCATGATTTAGAGTTGTGTGCAATTGTTTTTGCTTTGAAGTTATAGAGGCACTACTTGTATGGAGTCTGTTGTGAGATTTTCTCGGATTATCATAGCCTTCATTACTTCTTCACCTAGCGGGATCTTAATATGATGTAACATTGTTGGCTTAAGTTACTTAACGATTATGACTTGACTATTTTCTGTCATCTGGGCAAGGCTAATGTGGTTGTTAATGACTTGAGCCAGAAGTTGACTAAGCATAGGTAGTTTGGCGCATCTTTTGACCCAGGAGAGGTCTTTAGCCTTAAAGGTTTAGTCTTTGGCTAACCAGATGGTTAGGCTTGATATTTTGACACCTGGGCATGTTTTGACATTTATGGAGGCTAGGTCTTCCTTGATGTAGAAGATTCAAGCTTGTCAGTTGGTGATCTGGGATTAAGGTTGATTCAAGATAAGGTGTTGAGTGGTGAGACTAAGGAAACCTTAGTTGATTTATATGGAGTTTTGAGGATTGGAGGCAGAGTTTGTGTGCCGAGAGTGGGTGCCTAGATTAGATTGATTTTAGAGGAGGCCCATATTTTTTAGGTATTTTATCTATTTGAGAGTGACTAAGATGTATCATGACTTGAGACAACATTACTGGTAGGGTGGTATGAGGAAGGATGTAGCATATTTTTTAGCCCGTTGTCTGTGTTGTCAGAAGGTGAAGGCCAAGCATTTTTGATGTAATAGATTATTTCAGAGATTACCCATTCCCAAGTGGAAGTGGGAATGAAGCACTATGGACTTTGTGACCAGGTTTCCTTACACTTTCATGGATTTGATAGTGTTTGGATCATCGTAGATTGACTGATCAATTCTGTGCATTTTATTTCTGTGCCAGTCTCTTTCAGTGCTAAGAGGCTGGCCCATATCTATATTTGGGAGATTGTCCGACTACATGGTGTGCAGTGTCTATCACTTTAGATCGAGGTATTATGTTTACATCTCACTTTTGGATGACTTTTCAAGATGAGTTGGGTACTCAATTTGACCTTAGCATAATATTTCACCCCAGACTGACGGTCAGTCAGAGTAGACTATCCGAGTTTTAGAGGATATGCTCTACGCTTGTGTGATGGATTTTAGTGGCCAGTGGATGCAATATTTCCAGTATCGATATGGCTTCTTTTGAGGTGTTGTCGCTCATCTATGGGTTGGTTTGATGTTTGTAAGGTTAGACCACGAGGTATGAACTTTCTTTGTCAGCCTTTAGATAGAGTTTGGATCATTCAGGATAGACTTAGAGTGGCTTAGAGTAGGAAGAAATGCTATTCAGACTGTAGACTTCATGAATAGATATTTGGTGTTGGTGATCGTGATTTTCTTTGAGTTTCACCAATGAAGGGTGTGATGAGGTTTGGAAAGATGGGTAAGCTTATACCCAGGTATATTGGCCCATTTGAGATTCTTTGGACTGTTGATGATGTAGCTTACGAGTTAGCTTTGCCCCCAGATTTATAAGTTGTTCATCCAGTTTTAATGTTTCCATGCTTTGCAGTTATATTCCAGATGAGTCTTATATTATTCATTGAGAGTCAGTTCAGTTAGTTAAGAGGTTGTTTTTATTGAGGAGCCAGTCTCTGTTATGGTTAGGGATGTTAGATGGTTGCATTCTATTGTTATCACTGCGGCTAAGGTGCAGTGGCAACATCGACCTATAGATGAGGCTACTTGAGAGGTTGATTTTGATATGCATAGTTTGTATCCCCAACTTTTTGTTGATTCAAGTATTTCTCTTGCCTTTAGTTCGAGGACGAACTAGAATTTTTAGTGGTGGATGATGTAACAACCTGAATTTTGATGAAATATGAGAAATGTGTGTTTTTGTGTGATTGACTATTTTACCCCTCCCAGTGGTTGCATTGTGGTATTTCTGTGGCGTGGGGATGATTGACACGATTTCTGATGCATTATGGTGCCATTTATGTGATTTTGTGGTTTCTGGTGGCTTTGAGAGCCTTATAGTTAATTTCAGTTGATATCTTTTGATTCATGTAATGGATGGAAAAACAAACTATGCTAGCAGATCCGAAACAATGATTTTAGGGTGGTAACATGGTTGGTGTGGTTTTATGGCTTTTAAATCTCATTTTGATCCTTGGTTTAGAAAGTTGTAGTTTTGTATTTTAAGGGGCAACTTTGTAAAAATGATGTTTTTTCAAAATTCTGATATTTCCATTGAGTTCGGAGCGTTGAATTTGATAGGGTAGCATATTTCGTTTGTGTTCATGGTGTTTTAGATGAATCTCGAAGGGCCTGTGGAGACTCGGATTGAACCAAGTTCCGAATAGGTGCACCACTCAGCTGGTGCACCCGTGATCGCACTAAGGCATGTAGTGTAGGTGTTGAGTTCGCGACCCTGGTTCGCGATCATGATTCCCTTAATAGTCAAGGTACTAAGATTGCGACCCATGGTCTGCGGTTGCGATGCCTCTGTATATAAATACCTATTTCACTATTTTTCACCATTTTTGAGACTTAAAGCTTAGGGTTTAGTGGTTTAGCAACTTTCTCCATTTCTAAGCTTGGATAAGCTCCACTACACTCATTTTAACTAATTTCTCCCATCGTTAACATTAAATTCTCATTCTAATCACGGATTAAAGTATGAAATTTGGAGATTTTGGCTCGTAATGCCTAAAAATGGTATTCCTCCAATTTAAGCCCCAATTTCACTCCTTTTTCACTTGAATGAGTTTCTAATCCTATAATTGTCAGTTTCTCCTCAATTTCATCTTCAAAACAATTTCGATTCTTGATTTTAAATTGGTTTTCGAAGATTTTACCTAGTAAAATTGAAAAATAGTTTTTCTTTGATTTGGACCTCTTTTTTAACTCGTTTTCACTTGGATTTTCAGATGTAGAATCCTAAAAATATAGGAAGCATGTTTTTTAAACAAAGTTATAATTTTTCCTTTCTTTTTTAAAAACCCATTTCTGGGATTCATTCTACTGACTTGAAATTAGATAACATGGGTATAGTTGGCTTTCTTTTGACATGTAGATTCAATATTTTGATGTTTTAGTTGATTCTGGATTTTTTCTTGAGAAGTAGGGTTGTGGATTGAAGTGTTGCGGACTAATTTTGACCTTTGAGGTAGGTTATAGCTTAACTTCTTTCAGACTGGGCTGAGTAGTTAATACTGTTACAAATTGCATATTAAGAGTGTAGGAACTAATCCTAAAAAATGGATATCTTATTGTGTTGTGCCTGTGTGGGGGCCTATATGTGATGTTATGTGATGGTTTTGGAATATTATATGACTATGTGTAGTCCTATGTGATATTGATAGCCTTGTTTTAATGATGATAATTGTATCTTTTCTGATGAAAAAACATATTGTGGTACCAATTGTGGATTGTGATATATTCATACTTTATTGGCATATGAATCATGTTGGATTTCATGGATGGTTGGAAATAATGAGTGGGTATTTGGTTCACGTGATGGTATATTGGTTGGTAGTGGAAATACTCAATGGTTGATTGTGAGCATTACATCATCATGCTCATTTATAAAACAATGGAACCACCATGGAAATACTGAGAAACACCGGCAACACCTTTTTATGACAAAAAATGTAACATTTTATAACCCCCCCAAGGGATGTTCTGGGGAGAAGATATGGATATATGGATTGTATATGGGTTGACAAATCCCCCATGGGTCCTATGTCGGGAAGCTTTAGCTCCGTAGGTGTACACAGATGTTGTGCGATAGTCTCGGAGGTTGTGCAATGACCTCGTGAATTACATCATCCTCATCATTTTCATTGTATTTACTCTATTAAATGGTGATGTGATTGTATTTCTGTCTTGACTTGTTACTTCTAAATTTTTTATATCCTTCCTTACGTGTACTTGACGTTCTTATCTATGTTTTTCTTCTGTGCTTTACATATATGTGGTATAAATGTATACTTGTATTCCTTTCTATTGCTTTGTTGTATTATATGTGGATATTATAGAACTGTTAGTGCAATCGGTATGGGCTACCATTGTGGGACATTTTTTGATTGCAAGTGACGTGCCCTTAGTGTGTATTTTGTATGCTTTATTTTTTAATTTTTTTAGTCGACTTATGATACCAACTAAGTACAAGTGGACTGTACTCATCCAACTGTGCCCTTTTGGTGCAGATTTTGGTGTGGGTTCTTCTCACGTGGCTTGATTAAGGGCGCCCACAGAGTTGTTCAAGGTAGCGGTTGGACTTTCAGGCATCTGGGGTCCACTTCGGAGACATATATTATTCCTGTTGGATATTTTGATGTATTTGACTCATGGATTGTTTTAGAAGTTCTTACACTATTGACACTAGGTATTGGGATTTGGTATTATTGATTATATTTCTTTCCGCATTTGTTATAATTGTGTGGTTCCACTTTGTTTTAGGAGTCTAGCCTTGGGTTTGGATGTTATTTTACTTTTCATATTAGTTTGTGTGATAGGCTTACTTGTAAAGGTTCGCTGCAACAAGTTCCATTATGACCCTTGGATTTTTGGGTCATGACAGTCTTATTGCACATACTCAAGGTTCCAAAGTCACCTGGAGTATAAGATGAGAAAAAAATCCTTTCTTGATGTCACATAAGATGCAACACTGAAATCCACAACCCAGCTTGACTCATCACAAGCAATATTTAATAGATTCGAATCAAGGACAGTAACAAGATCTTCAATGGTGATGGTGGCTATGTAATTTTCATTATCATTTTCTTTCTTTTCCTCCTTGTCTCTGTTCTCCTTCTTCAACATGCGATAAAATTTCTTTGTGTGCCCTTTTAACCCACAGTGATAACACTCAATATCTTTAAATTTTCCTCTAGATTTTCTTTTATAATGTTCTCTATTTTGAGAACCACTATTCCTGCTTCTCCCCCCAGTTCCAGTCACTAAGACATCGGACAAAGAGGAACCTTGAGACTTTCGTTTTATCTATTCATTAAGAATGCTACTTTTGGAAAAATCCATAGAGATCACGCCATTGGGAGTAGAGTTTGACAATAAAGTTTTAAATATTTCCCAAGAGTTTACTAGGGAACCAAATAGAAGCAAGCCTTGAATTTCTTCATCAAACTTAATGCCCATAGCAAATAACCGGTTCATGATTCCCTGAAAGTTATTCAGGTGATCTATCATCAGAGAATCATCATGGTATTTTAATCCCAATATTTGGTTTAACAAGAACATCTTATTATTTTCAGTAGTCCAAGCATACAAACTTTCAAGATGCTCCCATAGGGATCGAGCATGTGTCTCCCAAGAAATATGGTTCAACATATTATCATCAACCCACTGCCTAATAAAATCGCAAATCTATCTGTGCAACAAGTTTCACTCTTCATCGATTTTATTTTAAGGTTTTATAGTGTCAAAGACTGGTTGATGAAAAATTCTTGACATAGAGCAGATCTTCCATTTTCTCTTTCAAATGGCATAAGTAACCATTCTACTTGTGCTGGCTTCCATATTTTACCAAAAAATATAGATATTGCTAACCGTGGGATCTAATACAATCTTATTAGGTAAACTCGGAATAACAACAAAAGTATTTGTAGCAAAATAATGGAGAATAAAATGAAAAAATAATTACACCAAGAATTTTACGGGGAAACCCTTTTGAATAAGGGAAAAACCATGGACTAAGAGGAGCAACTGATATTACTAAAGTAAGAAATTTTACACAGTAGTCACAAGTATAATACTCAAAGTGACTACTACATACTCAAAAGAAATAACCCTCTTTTAACTCACACCTTACTAAAATATCGATCACTCTAATTTTTCCTTCATAGACTATTTTTTATCATAGTTTGTGAAATACTTCACTGCTCTCTCTATATTATTATTCTCTCAGTTTTGGTGTGTCTTTCAAATGAGATGAAGCTCTCAATTTATAGAAAAAGAAAGACCATGCATCGATCATTGATGACGTAAATAAAAGTTGCAATGTCAACATTTGAAACTAATGAGATAATTGACTGATTTCCTCTCTGCCAAAATGTTTGAGCTAATTTCCTTTTTTGCCAAAAAGTTTGAAAAAACTATCCATAGAATTTATGGGGATGTACCCCAAAAAAAACGACTTCATTAAATCCTAGTGAACTATTTATTATCGATATTCAAATGTCTTTTGCTGGAATTGAATAATTTTAATGGATATGAGTAGGTTTCACTGTGAATTTCTTGGTTACATGAGATTAGAGAGATGCTCCTCCAAAATTCCCAATTTTTTCCTAAATATATTCCACCACCTAAACCTCATCCCATACTGCCTAATTTTAGAAAAATCGGGGATGAAAATGAGGGAAAATAGAGGGGTAAAATGGGTATTTTGATAGAAGATTTTTGAAATTCGAAATTGGATAAGAACTGGGATTTTCAGCTCTTGTAATTGATGAACTTGGATGAAATTTGGGGGAAACTTATAGTGAATTTTTGGGGATTTTAGATATAAAAATAAATTTCTTACCAATAGCAATTGGACGAATATGTACCTTCAGGTTGTGAAATTGTAAATTTCCATCGAATTTTTAGGGAATCGAATGTTGGAGGTGAGTTGGATATGTTTATGAAAGTTTAGACATGTCACTTGAAAGAATCTAATAATTCTAGATGGAATTTGAAATCGTTGATGAGGATTCAAGGTCGTTGATAACTTTTGTTGTTGCGGTTCAGATTTGGATTTGACAGAGCTTTGCTGGTTGAATGTTGTTATTATTAATGGCATCATTCTTTTGTTTTGTATGATAAAGAAGAAGAAGAGGAATTATAAGGGATTGGGTCGGGTTAGCATTATTAATATTTGGCTGGGGCGGCTGATTTGACATTATTGGGATGATTATATCTATTAGGTAAAAGGGGTAGGGGTAGATTTAAATTGTCAAAATAAAGGAAATTGGACTATTTGTTAAATTGACGTAGGTTAGAGATTTATTCAATTACATTTAAATTGCAACGGAATTAAAAATCAATTGGCCAATTGCATTACATTATGATGAAATTGATTCCAATTATAACCAAATTTAATAAATTAGCTAAATTGAAATATGTTTGGATACGAATTGCCAATTGGTTTAATCCAAAGTTTCTTGGTTTAATAAAATCAAATAAATATTTTTCAAATAAATTATTTTATAAAAATAATTTATTTAAAAAATAATTTTATAAAAATAATTTATTTTAAAAATAATTTTATATTTAAATCAAGATTAACCTATTTGAATTATTTTCAAGATGATTCTTTATAAAAATCCATTTTGTGATAAATAATTATTTATGTAACAAAAAATTATATGATCTCGTGTATACGAATATGTAAATATAAAATTGTCACTTAAATGACAATATTGACCCAAATAAATATTTTAGAAAGTTTTTATCCGAATAAAATAAATATTTAATTTTATTTAGAATAAAAAAAACTCAGAATTACACCTAGTCTGGAGGAAAAAAATTAGGTGTCAACATAAGCTATCATGTGAGAACTTTTCTATTTGTAGTTGATGTACTCATAATATTTTTTTAGCTATATTATTTTTTTACTTTTCTCGGTCAACCTATGATACCTACTGAGTACAAGTGACCATACTCACTCCTACTATAACCTTTTCATGCAGATCCTAGCACGAGTACGACATGCAATTGCTGATATTGTGTTATCAGAGATTGGTAATTTGAGATATTGGCACGCGCCAAGGCTTTTAGAGTTGACCTCAGACCTCTTTTCATCTTTGTGATGCCTTTACTTGTTTTCAGAGAGAGACATTGAACTTCTAGTAGATGTATTTACTAAATGCTCTACACTTATGACACAAAATATTGGGTATTTTATGTATTTGGTTCACAATTTCACTAAATTTGCATATGTGTTGACCTGACTTCATTTAGAAGTCTCTTCTTGTCTTATTTTATTATTATTTCAAATTCTCTTTCCCTTTGATGATTGAATTATCTATCAAGATTGGGTTGGGATAGATGCCATCATGACCTCGACTTTTGGATCGTGACGTACTTTTCATTAATTAAAAAGACTAAAGATAGATGATTAAAGAAATTAGAACTAAGGGAGTAATAATCTTTCTCTCTTCTTTTTATTTTTCTTTATAATATTTATAAAACTTATTATTTTATATAATATTATTACTTTTTTCTTATCTTTTATTTTTCTCATGTGGTAGATTGGTTCATCTACTAATTCTAAAGAAACTAAAGTGTGCCACATATTATGAAATACACATTTATTTAATGAATGTCTATACATATTTAGAGAAAAGATATCAAATGTATTCTAAAGTTGTTTCAAAAAGTCAAATTCACACTCAAATTAATTGACAATCTATCACACCCATAATATTGTTCATAGTGATATTAATACCACCCGTTATCTTCAATATTTTTGGGTACACAAAAATCTGTATGTTAGGTAGTATACACTTCAACTAAATTAAAGACCAAACTTGTCAAAAGAAACTTCAAGTTTCAACACCTTCAACACAAGGTCAAAATGATCTAACCAAGAAGTGTGTTATAATTTTAAAAATAAGATGAAACAGAAAGTTTAAGCCAAGTCCCCTGAATTTAAGGAGTGTCCTTAAGGAAATAATCCCCCTCAAGTACTCGATGTTATGGAATTTTTCTCCTAGGATAAAATGACTTTCAATCCAACAATAACGATACCTCAAATTATTGGATTCGTCGAACTCACTCAACGATTAGATGATCACACAGAGTATTTTATAAAAACAAGAAGTGATTTATTGCAGAAAATTTTCATATCTAAACAATGAAAAAAAAAGGTTTATATAGCCACTAGGTGCCTCTTCCGAAAAAAGGCAATGGTTTATTCGGAAAGATGTATCTTCTAGAACAGTTATGTCTGTTCATCGAAATAGTCATGTCTATTTATCAAATTAGAGTGTCTTTTTACTGGACAGTTATAACCATTTGAAAAGACACCTCTTTTCTTGAATCAGTGTGTCATTTCGTCGAAGAGTTGCATCCCTTTCGAAGCAGCATTTCACATTTCTTTCTGCACTGCATACATGTATTTTAATGGAGGAGCAAAATTGTGTTGCATTTTTCCCTTTTGGATCAGACTGGAAATAAATTTGGTCCAAAAAGATAGATCTCATCGATCGATCATTTGACAAATCCAAATCCAAATCCAAATCCGAAGCCAAGCCAAGTGAGCGACGACGACGAAAGCGCGAGGCATCTCTTAATTCTTGCCTAACTTACCATATGGAGTGAGTGTTTCATAATATAAAAACTTGAAAGTTTTCTTCTCCTACCAATGTGGGAGAATTAGTAAACTTTCCACTTTTGAGTACACTTTCTATTTATGAGTGTTATCTCAATTCTTTCCCTCCACTTGGTTCTCTCCATTTTCCACTCACACTTTTGATCTAGAACCTAACAATCTTCCACATGAATGGGGAATGGCTATTTTTTTCGTAAAACTTTATGGAAAAGTATGTGATCATCAAGCAAAGATTGATTGCATCTGTATAAGTGGGTTTCCCTTTGAACTTTCCGTAGTGAACATGCATCAGATGCGCTCGGTCAATCAGTTGATTTGATATCTTTGAACCATCAAGATTTAATGTACACTTAGACAACACATGTCACACAACCAGCCTTTTACCATTTATGGTTCTCACAGTTTTGTTCATTTCAGCCATGAACACGTCCCGGTCTTATGAGAGCTTAGAGAATAGGCCTTTACTAACATTATCTTTGAAGCGGATTCCACTTCGCCCTTATATAGGTGATTTATAAACATTCAATCCTATAGATTAAACTATTTGGTCAGATCTGCCAAACTTAGATAATCATTAAAAGACTTCACTACATAAGTCTTATCCTTATTTACTAAACATTGTCTATATCATGAGAATGGGTTGGGTATATTGATAATGTTGAACCTGTCAAACACAACTTTGTTTGATATCCTTAAACCTAGCTCTTGGGATCTCCAATTTTCTAGGTAGAGTTACTTCTATGATAACTTGTCCTAGGCCATAAACCTATTCCTTTGGATGTCCTCTGAACTCCTTCTCTAGATAAGACTTTTGTAAGTAGATCCGACACATTATCCTTCGACTTTACATAGTCAACAGTGATAATTCCACTAGAGAAAAGTTCTCTAATGGTATTATGTCTCTGTCTTATGTGAAGAGATTTACCGTTGTACATCGTGCTCCATGCCCTACATATTACAACTTGACTATCACAGTGTATACATACTGGTGCTAATGGTTTAGGCCAATAAGGAATATCTTTCAAGAAATTTTAGAGATATTCTGCTTCTTCACCGGCTTTATCCAATGCAATAAATTCAGATCCATTGTAGAGCGAGCAATACATGTGTGTTTGGATGATTTCCAAGAGACTGCTCCTCCACCTATAGTAAATACATATCCACTCATGGATTTTACTTTATTCAATCTGGTGATTCAATTTGCATCACTATATCCTTCAAATACCGTGGGATATTTATTATAATGTAAAGCATAGTCTTGAGTGTATTTAAGATACCTCAAAACTCTTTTCATTACCATCCAATGAGTTTTATTGGAATTACTCGTGTACCGACTCAACTTACTAATAGCACATGCTATGTCTGGTCATGTACAATTCATTATATACTTTAAACATCCCAACACTCTTGCATATTCCAACTGTGAATCACTTTCACCCTCATTCTTTTGAAGTGTGAAGCTCACATCCAATGGAGTCTTGACAATACCAAATTCCAAATACTTGAATTTGTCAAGTACCTTTTTGATGTAATGAGACTGGTACAATGCCAACCCTTGTGGAGTTCTATGGATTCTTATTCCTAACATCCACAACTCCAAGGTCTTTCATATCAAACTTTCTTTCGAGCATTCATTTTGTAGTATTTATGTTAGAAATGTCTCTACTAATGAGAAACATATCATCCACATACAAACAAACAATGACTTAGTGATTTGAAGTGTCTTTAATGTAAACACATTTATCACATTCATTTATCTCGAACCCGTTTGGCAACATGGTTTGGTTAAACTTTGCATGCCATTGTTTGGGTGCTTTTTTTTCCATAAAATGACTTAACAAGTTTACACACCTTATTTTCTTTTCCTAGAACCACAAAAACCTCAGGCTGTTCCATGTAAATTTCTTCCTCCAATTCTCCATTTAGGAATGCTGTTTTCACATCCATTTGATGAATTTTAAGACCATATACCGCCGCCAAGGCAAGTAACATCTGAATTAATGTTATCCTTGTTACACGCGAGTATGTATCAAAGTAATCAAGGCCTTCTTTCTGTTTGAAGTCTTTTACTACAAGTCTTGCCTTGTATTTGTCAATAGTACCATCTGCTTTCATTTTCTTTTTAAAGATCCATTTATAACCTAAAGGTTTATTTCCTGGATAAAGATCAACCAATTACCACGTATGGTTTCTTAATATTGAATCAATCTCACTATTGACTGCCTCTTTCCAAAAGGATGAGTCTAAAGACGCCATCGCTTCTTAAAATATTTGAGGCTCATTTTCTAAGAGAAATGTTACAAAATTAGATCCAAATGAAGTTGATGTTCTTCGATGTGTACTACATCTTGGATTCTCATCATTATGTACATCCTTACTTGGTTAATCCCGAGGTCGTTTAGAACCCCCACTAGACTGTTCATGTCTATTTTTATACGGATAAATGTGTTTAAAGAATTTAGCATTATCTGATTCAATTATCGTATTTTTATAGATAATCGAATGTTCGTATTTATAAACCAAAAACTAACATGCTTTACTACTTTTAGCATATCCTATGAATATGAAGTTCACCGTCTTAGGTCTTATCTTTACCCTTTTAGGCATAGGAACTTGGACCTTCTCTAGACACTCCCACACTTTAAAATATTTTTAGTTGGATTTTTTGCCTTTTCATTTTTCATATGGAATTGATTGTGTCTTACTATGGGTTACTCTATTGAGTATTTGGTTAACTGTAAGGATAGCTTCCCCCACAAGTTTTGCGGTAAACCAGAACTTATAAGTAAGGCATTCATCATTTCCTTCAAGGTTCAATTTTTTATTTTCATAATTCTATTAGATTTAGGTGAATACGGGGCCATAGTTTGATGGACAATTCCATTCTCTAAACATTTCCGTGAAGGGAGATTTATATTCTCCGCCCCTATCACTTCTTATATTTTGATCTTTTTCTCTAGCTGATTTTCAACTTCTATTTTATATTGCCTAAACACATCTATTTCTTTATTCTTACTGTTTAACAAATAGACATTACAATATCTAGTACAATCATCAATAAAAGTTATAAAATATTTTTTTCTACCATGATATAGTGTTTACTTCATATCACAAATGTCAGTGTGTATTAAGTCTAAGAGATTGAAATTCCTTTCAACGGACTTATACGAATGCTTAGCATACTTTGATTCCACACACGTTTGACATCTTGATTTATTGCACTCAAAGTTTGGCAAAAATCCTAAGTTAATCAGTTTTCATAATTTTTTGTAATTGACAGGTCCTAATCGTTCATGCCACAAATCATTAGACTCAAGCAAGTAAGAAGAAACTGAACTTTTATTGATTTCAACATTCATTACATTCATTTTGAATAGGCCCTCAGTGAAGTAGCCTTTTCCTACGTACACTTCTCCTTTACTAAGTATAATTTTTCTGGAAACAAATACACATTTGGATCCATTTTTGTCTAGAAGTGATACATAAATCAAGTTCTTCCATAACTTCGGTACATACAGGACATTGTTCATAGTTAACACTTTGCCTGATGTCATGTTCAGGCAGACTTTTCCTGTTCCTTCAACTTTTCCAGTTGCAGAGTTGGCCATATATATCTTCTGTTCGCCTTGAGCCGAAGCAGAAACAACAAATAACTCCTTATTTGCGCAAACGTGATGGGTGGCACCGGAATCCATCCACCACTCTCGAGGATTTCCCACCAAGTTGCATTCAGATAGAATGAGATACAAATCGTCTACTTCTTTCTTAGATTCAGCCATATTTGCTTGGTCCTTGTTTTTGCCTTTCTTTGGGGTGCGACAATCGTTGGCTTGTGGCCAATCTTGCCATAGTTAAAGCATTTTCCTTGAATTTTTTCTTAGGTTGATTACTTTTCTGTCCAACTTTATTTCACTTTTTGGAGTTGTTGTGGTCGTCTTCTACAATATTTGCTCCATTTATTGCAGAGTTTCCTTTCGATCCTCTTTTCACAGCTTTGTTGTCTTCTTCAATGCACAGTCATACTATAAGAGCTTCGACTGACATCTTCTTTCTCTTATGTTTCAAGTAATTCTTGAAGTCCTTCCACATAGGTGGCAACTTCTCTATTATCGCTGTGACTTGAAATGCCTCATTCGCGATCAAACCTACAATAAAGTTTACGTGAACATCAAGAATATTTTAATATGTTTAACTAAGGTATTCATCAAACTCATACCTTACGCGAGAAGATCGTGGATGATCACTTGCAGTTCCTGGACTTGAGATACAATAGACTAACTGTCAATCATTTTAAACTCAAGGAATCTTGCAACGAAGAACTTCTTGGTTCCAATATCTTATTTTCTTTATAGCGCACCCCATAACTCTTTTGCTGTCTTCATTCCACTATAAATATTGTACAGTTCATCTTGGAGGCCATTTAGAATGTAATTCCTGCATAGGAAATCAGAGTGTTTCCACGCCTCCATAACGATAAATTTCTTCTGTCCAAAGTTCCCTCTGGCACCTCTGGAGCTTCTTCAGATGTGAATCTTTGAAGGCATAGAGTTGTAAGGTAGAAAAACATCTTCTGTTGTTACCTTTTGAAATCAATACTCGTGAATTTTCTGGATTTCTTCGCTGGTGGCATTACATGCGGAGTACTCGCATGACTCATTGTGGCAATGTTAGTTGCTGCCACAGTCGTTGCAGCATCATTTACTTGACTGTCAGAAGTCATTTTTCTATCACAACAAGACAGTAAATATTAGTATATCGAAATACTACTTATAACATTGCAACAATTTTAAACACCCTTTGTTTCTAGTTTAACGATGAAGTTTTTATGATTTTCAACCGACAACCGAGTGATCTTTAACTTGTGAAGAAGATTTTATTTCTTCAAACCACTAGTTAAGTTTAAACAGAGTAGAAAGCTTAAAGTTTTAATCTCCAGAAACCAAGGAACATAGATTCTGAAAAATTATTTCCTTAAGATTGTTATCTTCAATGTTTTCGGGTACACAAAAATCTGTATGTTATGTAGTATACACTTCAACTAAGTTAAAGACCAAACTTGTCAAGAGCAACTTGAAGTTGCAACACCTTCAACACAAGATAAAAAATGATCTATCCAAGAAGTGTGTTATAATTTCAGAAATAAGATGAAATAGAAAGTTAAAGCCAAGTCCTCCGAATTCACGGAGTGTCCTTAAGGAAATAATTTCCCTCAATTATCTGAGGTTATGGAATTTTTCTCCCAAAATAAAATGGCTTTCAATCCAACAATAGAGGTACCTCAGTTATTGGATTCGTTGAACTCACTTAACGATTAGATGATCACACAAAGTATTTCAGAAAAACAAGAAGTGCTTTATTGCAGAAAAATTTTCATATCTAAACCTGTGGAAAAATACAGGTTTATATAGCCATTAGGTGCCTCTTCCAAAAAGAGGCAATGGTTCATTCGAAAAGATGTATCTTCTGGAACAGTCATGTTTGTTCATCGAAACAGTCATGTCTGTTCATCGAAACAACCATGTTTTTTCATCAAATCAGTGTTTTTTTTTACTGGACAGTCACAATCATTCGAAAAAACACCTCTTTTCTCGAATCAGTGTGTCATTTTGTCGAAGAGTTGTATCTTTTCCGAAGTAGCATTTCACATTTTTTTCTACACTGCATGCATGCATTTTAATGGATGAGCAAAACTGTGATGCATTTTTCCCTTTTGGATTGGATTGGAAATAAATTTTATCCAAAAAGATAGATCTCGTCGATCGGTCATTTGACAAATCCAAATCCAAATTTAAATCCGAAACCGAAGCCGAGCCGAGCGAGCGATGACGACGACCTCCCTAAGACTTTTCAGTTTTGAGTACACTTTCCTTTTGTGAGTGTTATCTCAATTCTTTCTCTTCACTTGGTTTCCTCCATTTTCTATTCACACTTTTGATCTAGAACCCAACACCACCTCCCTAAGATATTCTCAGAATTTACACGAGAGATGTCATACACCCGCTTGGCATGTGTAAAATATCATTTTAAAGTTCTTTTAACTTTTTTTACTATTTACTTCTTTTCTTCAAAAGTACATTTCTTTCTTGGGTTCTTCCTCCTTCACCCAGTTGCGTAACATAGATATTTCACAAGCGGTGTCGACATTCAAAGAACAAATCAAAAAAATTAGAGGAAATAATGACAATTTTTTTGATGTTAGGATTTCAAATATAGATGACTAAATCATCTAACGTGTAACAATGGTGCAAAAGCGAATTTTGGATGATTGGTTTTGTTTCATCCTTCGGGGTTAACATATGGGAGTATAGGGATTCAAGTCTAATTAAGAGGTTTTCTTAAGCAAATAAACAATAAAATGTTGACAAAACAATTCGTTGCTACTGATCGAACTCGAGACAACAACACGGACATGCTCCTAATCAACGGGCCATGAAGCACTGTGCCAACTCGGCATCATTTAATATTTTATGTATACTTATTCTAATTTATATATATATATATATATATATATATATATATATATATGATGGATTAAATATTTTAATATTAATATTTCATAATGCTAATTTGCTCCACGTTTTGGCTGCTCATTTACCTTTTGAGCATCAATTACCTCTTTCTATTTTTTAAGTTACACTTTTGGTGCAGTGAGTGACATTTTTATCACTTATTACTCCTTGGAGTTAATGCCTTAAAAGGCAAAGGAGTACATGTTCTAATGGTTGTTACTGTTACTGATTAATGACAATTCAAAGAACGTCTTGTGCATGCTGCATTATCCCATTTGGCAGCATTTGACTCTTTGTTAATGGTGGCTGAATTTGGCCACCATTTTCCCCTCAGATTCATGTAACTTCCCACTTTTATTCATTCATTTTCTACCACTTTATGACTTGTAACTCTTCTAATTCTTGTAACCTCTCGACCATTGATCTTTCCTCTTTACTATCCGTTCATTCCCCCTTTTAATTGCATGGAACATTTCCTTACCTATAATGGTGGTCTTGCATATTTTTTAAGATGCAAGAAAATATAGAGTTAACAAAAGTTAGAAAAAAGATAGTTTATTAGTTGAAGGGAGGTGTTCTTTTTAGTGGAGCTTTGAACTCAACTCTTGTCTAGAGTTTGTTGAGTTGTACTTTACGAGAAGACTGTTTTATCCTGGAGAGGACAAGTCAAGAAGATTACTACTGACCGGTCAAAATATTTGCTACAATGGGCTTGGATCTCCTTAAAGAGAGCGAGATATTCATGCCTCAATCAAGAAGAAGACTATTGTATTTTCTTCATTTTTTTTTCATATTTTCAATTGTAATTTTATTGTAATTTCATCAATAATTTTAAGGAGATTCAATGGCAACAATTGAAAAATCTGCGAATGTCAAGATGGGAGATCTTAACAATCCATTCTGGTTCAACGGTACTCATTTCAAGAGGTAGAAGGTTAAAGTACTTTTCTACTTAAGTCTTCTCAATGTTTCTTATGTATTAACTGAGAAGAATCCAAACAAAGAAGATAACTTTTCCATGAATGATGATGAACTTATTTCTCTATAAGAGAAATTTAAAAAGTACGATGGTGACTCCTGTAAGTATCGATATTTTTTTCTTAATTGTCTATCGGATAATTTTTATGATTATTATGATAGAACTTACTCTATTACAAAGAAAATTTGGAAAGCATTGCAGAGTAAGTATAATACTGAGGAGGCAAGAGCGAAAAAATATGTTGCTAGCAGATTTTTCTATTTTCAAACAGTGGACAACAAATTAGCGGTAGACCAAGCTCAGGACTTTATAATAATTGTTGGCGAGCTCAGGTCCGATGAAGTTAAAATTGGAGATAACCCGATTGGTTGTGGCATCATAGATAAACTTTCACCTTCCTGGAAGGAATTTGAAAAAACTATGTATCACAAGCAAAAGGAAACTTCTCTTGAGACTTTGATAATGAGAATCTGCATGGAGGAAGAGGAAAGGGGCCAAGATGCACTTTTGCAAACATAAGAGAACAACATCACGCCAAAGGTAAGTTTAACTACTTAAATAATGTTTTCCCTGGAACTAACAAAATACTTATTTGAAGCCTAAGAAGAAAAAATTCAAGAAAAATAATGGTAGACATCCTAAGGACAATAACGGTGAAAATAACCAAACAAAAAATTAACATGATCAAGAAAAGGGACCGTGATTTGTCCATGGAAAGAGTGGATATATTGCTTGATTTTGAAGATTTCAAAAAGGTAGAACTGCACCTCAGGCAAACTTTGCCTAAGAATAATTTGTCATGGTGATAACATACATAAAAATGATGGAGAATATTGATGGATGGTGGGCTAACTCTGGTGCAAACTGTCATGTCTATTATGACAAAGACTGATTTAAATTTTATACTCCTTTTGCGGATCCCAATGTCATCATACTTTGAGATTCTCACACAATTCAAGTGCCTGAAAAGAGAGATATCGAGTTGAGTTTTACTTTTGAAAGGGTATTGCTTTTAAAAGATGTACTTTATACTCATTTCAGAAGAAAAAAATTGATGTTTAATTTTCTTCTTACTAAAGCTGACTTCAAACAAATTATTGAATTTGACCATTATGTAATTATGAAATAATAATATTTTTGTGGTAAATGGGTATGGTTGTGATGGTAGTTGAGTGTTGAAATGAATAAAACATCTACTTCTGTTTATATGCTTTCTTCTATTAATTTTTGACATGCCCGTTTGTTTCATATTAATGGTTGTTATGTGAAAATCATGAGTAGTTTAGGATTAATTCTAATAATTAAAAAGAATTTTAAAAAATGTGAGGCTTGTAGTAAAGCCAAAATTTCAAAAGGCTTTATTTTCATGTTGACAGAAAAAATGATTTATTAGAATTAGTTCATACTAACATTTGTAAACTTGAAGAAATTTTAAATCATGGAGGAAATAGATATTTTATCATTTTCATTCATGATTTTTCTAAGTTTACATATGTTTACTTGATGAAAAATAAAAGTGATGCTTTTGAGAATTTTAAATTTTTTCTCTATGAAGTTAAAAATTAGTTTGGTAAAAAAAAAAAAAAGAATTAGAAGTGATAGAGGTCATGATATAAGTCAAATGAGTTCAAATCTTTTGTTAGATCATTGGGTATAATTCATGAAACTATTCCTCCGTATTCTCGTGCATCTATTGATGTAGCAGAAAGAAAGAGTAGAACTTAGGTTGAGTTGACTAATGCCATGCTAATTGAGTCAAGTGAACCTCTAATTTTTTAGGATGAAGCTCTTTTGTCTGCTTGTTATGTATTGAATCGTGTACCTCATAAAAAGAACAAATTAACACCTTTTGAGTTGTGGATAGGTCATAAGCCAAATTTGAGATAACTAAGAGTTTGGGGTTACTTTGCCTATGTAAGGTTAATGGACCCTAAAATCTCTAAGTTGGGTAAAAAGTTACTACTTGTACTTTTCTTGGTTATGTTTCAAATAATATAACCTATAGATTTTTTAATCTTGAAGATAACATTATTATATAATCTGGTGATGCTATTTTTCATGAAAATAATTTTTTTTTTGATTCTAAAATTAGTGGAGGTCAAAGGATTCAAGAATATATTTTATCACAACCTAGTTCTTCTACTTCTATTTTGAGGAATAAAGAAAATGATTATTTTGCATTCAAAAGTAAAAGAGTTAGAGTAGAAAAATATTTTGGTCCTGATTATTATATTTTTAATATTGGAGATGACCTTCTCACTTTAAAAGAAGCTTTGTCTTCATATGATGCTATTTTTTTTGGAAAGTGGATGTAAATGATAAAATCGAATTATTAATTTCTAATAAAATTTAGAAGCTAGTTGATTTACCATCGGGTTGTAAAACAATTGGATGTAAATGAATCTTATGTAAAATGTTAAAACCGGATTGATCTATTGATAAATCCAAGGCTAGGCTTAGTGGCTAAAGGTTTTAAGCAACTAGAAGGCCTAGAATTTTTTGATACTTTTTCTTCGACTAGAATTACATCCATTAGACTTTTAATTGCTATTGCCATAAATTTTAATTTATAAATTCATCAAATGGATGCAAAAACTTCTCTTTTAATTGAGGACCTAAATGAGGAGATTTACATGGAACAACTCGAGTGTTTTGTTGAAGCTGGCCAAGAAAGTAAAGTGTGTAATCTTACTAAATCTCTATATGGCTTAAACCAGACACCAAAGCAATAACATGTAAAATTTGATTCATGTATGATTGAAAATGACTTTAAAATAAACTAGTGTGATAAGTGCATATATCATAAGTCTTGGGATAATTCACAGGTTATTATTTGCATATATGTTGATGATTTATTGATTTTTGGCTCTAATATAAATGTTATTGGAGAGACTAAGAATATTTTTAGAAGCCATTTTAATTCGAAAGATATTGGTGAGGACAATTTTATTCTAAGAATAAAAATTACTAGAAATATATGATGAAATTTTCCTTGACCAGTCACATTATGTTGAGAAAATTTTGAAAAAAAATATAATTTCCTTAATTGCAAGCATGTTGTAACTCCTTTTGATTCTAGCACTCACTTGTTTCATGTTGAAAGTGAAAATAATGTTATAAAATAAAAGAAATATGCTAGCATAATTGGAAGTTTTAGATATGTAATTGATTGCACTAGGCATGATATTGCATATGCAGTAAGAGTACTTAGCAGGTTCAATAGAAAGCCAGGTAATGAACATTGACATGATATATTAGAGTAATGAGATATTTAATTGGAACAAAAACTTGTGGTTTGTTCTATAAAAAATATCCTGCTGTACTTGAAGGCTTTTGTGAGGCAGATTGGAACACTTTATCAAGTTATTTTTCTTTATCTACTACTGGTTATATTTTTACTTTGGGTGGTGGTACTATTTGTTGGAAATCTAAAAAGCAAACTATTATTGCTAACTCTATCATGGAGGCTGAACTAATTGCTTTAGCTTTAGCTAGTGAGGAAGAGAATTGATTGAGAAATTTATTATTTTAAATACCTTATTTTGAAAAACAAATTTCTCTTATTTTATGTGATGCCCCGGAAAAATTTTTCGTTAAGATTTCGGACGAAAATGTGTTGAATTCTGTTCTTTATTGTGATTAATTATTTTCTGTGTGGAATTTCTGGATATGCGACCCGTCATCGCGTAGAGCATCGAATAATATTTCCAACGATATGTGGATCATCCAAAACGGACACTCGAGCGATGAGTTATTATCATTCCGATCTAACCGTGAATAGTGGTGAACAGTAAATGTGCAGGAAAAAAATACTGAGGCCAGGCGAATTTTAGGGTCAACTTCAAATGATCATAACTACTTGTACATAATGATATGGGTGAGCTACTATATATCAACAGAAAGCTCTGAAAGTTCTCTTTCCAATGAAATTGGTTTCATCCAATTTGGCCATCGGAGAAAAAAGTTATGGTCGATCTACTTCAGCCTATCAAAATAGTCCACCAAAGGACAGATTTGTCATTATTTGATTTTTAAGGGTATTTTGGTCATTCCCACTCCAATCCATCCGGGTAAACCATGGATTTAAGTCCATTAAGAGCATTCAATAGCTCATTTTTCTTCAAAATTTCCTAAGGCTCAAACCCCAACCCTACTACTCCAAATTTCATCCTTCTATGTCTCTTGATTGAACCGTAGAAATTTCAAATTGATTTGGAATTTGAGTTGATCATGTTAAGGGCTTCAAGAAACACCCTTTATTTTCGTGAATAAAGTTCCGGAGTTGGAAGTTCATATTTATCTTCCATTTTTAGGTATGTGGGGCTTTGAATAAGATTATCCTTTCGATTTTGTGCCCGGTATTTTTGTTGAATTACATTGACATGAGATTTTACATGTTTTACCATGAATTGAAAATATGGTTTTATATATTATATTATTCTCCATGAGCTATGGGATTATGTCATTTGATATGTGTACGATGTTGAGATGGAATTATGTCCAAAAAGTATTTGATTATGAGAGTGTGATGGTTTAATTTGTTAAGCCTTGATTTTTACTATCATTTCACTATTTCCTTATTATGAATTTATAATTGATATTAGAAATTCTATATCCCTACTATGGGTTGATGTCTAAAGTACCTTTAAATGAGAGTTGGATGGCAAATTGAGAAATGTTGATATTGAAGTTGCAATGAGTCTTGGTATTTTCCGGATGGTTTTGATGAGTTAAATTGGTGAAAATATTATGTATTCAGTCTTCATATCCTTGTCCAAATGTCGAGTCGGTTATGGTTCAATGCATTGGTACCTTTTTTATGTTGAGGAAGATTAAAATGTTTTGAGCTAAAATGTGTTGAGTTAGGAATCCACAAATTGATATGATTTGATAAATGAGAAAGAGATTTGATTTGGTCTTTATGATAGACCCTTGTGATGTTGTGGTGGATTTCCTAACGCATTCTGAGCTTTTCGGGGAGTAGTACTTAGCACCGAGATGGAAATTTGGTATTTCCCCAAACCTATGTGCCACCGTAGGGTTGTTTAATGATGATATTATTGGCCAGAGAGCCCGATTGTGATTATTGCAGTTTTAAGGTCATGCTCCCTGGCAAAGAGTATGACGCTCCCGCCAACGGGGGTTTCAAACGTTGGTATTCCACGTAGCTCACGTGGGGTTGTCGGTTATAGGAAACTCCCCTGTCCATAAGAGTCATGTTTATTGAAATACCGAGTTACTCCGAGTTTTGATGTGGTAAGTCAAGTTGCCTATGATGATCTATAACGATTTATGAGGTTTTTCTCCTACATTTCCTATCTAAGATGTTATGAGTTACATGATTCAATGTCACTCAAGCCAGGTGTGTCATTATGGTCCGTATGTACGTTTTTACGAAATTTATGATATTATTTATATTTTGCATGTGCCCCCACATACTCAGTACGTATCTTGTGCTGACCCACATATTTCTCTATGGGCTATATTCTTACCATGATGTAGGTTTAGGTACTCAGCCGCAACCGCGACAGTGATATCCGAGTGCTGGATCTACATTCCTTCAGTGGTGAGTCCTCATGGTTCGAGGACCAAGTTGCTAGTTTTGGTGCTGTTGTTTTATGGTCCCTTTGGTCAGTTGAGTCAGTTGGGGGTTTGTCCCAATGGCTCGTTGATTTTGCTGTATAGAGGCTATGTCAGACTAGTGTATTGTTGGGTTGGTTTGTGTATAGACATTCCATATATGTACAATCTAACGATATTCTGTGCCATGTGCGATGTGATATGATATATACTTATATATATCCTTAGCGTAGCGTGTATGTTGTTGTGTTGGAACCTAAGGGTAGTGTCTTGGCTTAAAGGGTTAGCTTGAGGCTACGTGTAGTCTTGGGCACCGTGTGGCATCTCGGGATAATATTTCGGGGCGTTACAAACTTGGTATCAGAGCCTAAGGTTGTGAAGAGTCCTAGGGAGTCTGACAAGCCGCGTTACATACAGTCTTGGGCATCGGTGTGTAGCGCGCCACACCTATGATCATGAGGCTGCGGGGCGTTCTAGGAAAAGTCGTTTCTTTCTTTCTACAAGAGTCTATCATGCTTACAACTGTTTCCTTTTGCTGTTAATTCGTGCGTTCTTACGACAGAAAATGCCTCCACGTCGAGCTCGCGGAAACAACAACCAACCTCAACCCATTGATCCGTTACATGAGACGGTATTCCATGCTAAATTTCGGGCAGCTTTTCAGATGCTAGCCCAGGCAGTTACCGCCAATACTTAGGACAAAGCTCCACCTCCGCAGGAAAATAATTTGGTAGCAGCACGAATTCGTGATTTTATGCGGATGAATCAACCAGAGTTTTATGGGCCGAGAGAAGGTGAGGACCCGTAGATGTATATTGATGAAATGAAGAAAATTACATAGATTATGCATGTGATCGAGGAAGAAAGTGTGGAGCTGGCTTCTTATCGGTTGAAGGATGTTGCCTATGACTGGGTACAGATGTGGAATAAGGGTAGAGAGAAAGATACCTCTCCGATGACTTGGTAATTATTCCAAGATGCTTTCTTGGATAGATTCTTTCCTCTTGAGTTACGGGAAGCTAAGATAGAGGAGTTTATGAATTTGAGACAAGGCTCCATATCGGTTAAGGAGTATTTTCTTAAGTTTAATCAGCTATCGAAGTACGCTCCCAATATGATGGCTGACTCAAGGACTAGTATGAGCAAGTTTCTAACTGGGGTGTCAAGTTATGTGGTGAAAGAATGTAGATCTGCTATGATCAATAGGGAGATTGATCTTCCTAGGTTAATGATTCACGTCCAACAAATTGAGTCAAACAAAATAGAGGAAAGAGAAAGAGTAAGAGGGATTAAGAGAGTCAGATCGGAGCAACAGGGGTCTGGTCAGACTAGATTCTCTAGAGGGAGTCGCCCTCAGTTTTAGAGACGTCCATTTATACCTGTGCCTTCCTAAGCTAGTGCTCTTGTATATCAGGGCAGGTAGGAGCTCGGGAATAGGTTGGTACCTTCCAGGTCTCAGGACAGTGTAAGCAACCGGCCTCATCCTCCTTTGTGTGCTAAGTGTAGTAAAGACCATTTTAGGGAGTTTTATATGGGGCAACGGGGCTGTTTTGGTTGTGGAAAGTTGGGCCATATACTTAGAGACTGCCCGTATGCCAGACAACAGAGTCGTGATGCCCGTCCCCAGAGTCAGGCTACCAGTGCCCTACTTCCCATAGCCCATCCAGTTCCTCCTCAGGGTGCTTCATCTAGTACTGCTTGCGGTCAACGCCAGAATCGTTTCTATGCTATACCACCTCATCAGGAGCAGGAGGACTCTCCCGATGTTGTCACTGGTATGCTCCGTGTTTTCTATTTTGATGTCTATGTGTTGATGAACCCCGGTTTGAGTTTTTCTTATGTGACACCTCTGGTTGCTGTAAATTTTGAAACGTATCCTAAACTAATTTTTGAGCCTATTTTAGTTTCTACTTTGGTAGGAAAGTCTGTCATTGCTAAGCGGGTGTATAAGAAATGTCCCATTACTGTCTTTCATCGGGTTATGTATGCTGATTTGATTGAGCTAGATATGGTTGACTTTGATATCATTCTGGGTATGGATTGGATTCACTCATGATATGCGTCTATTGATTGTCGTGCCTGTGTGGTCAAGTTTCAGTTTCCTGATGAACCTATCCTCGAATGGTCCGGGAGTTCTATGATTCCTAAGGGTCGTTTCATATCCTATCTCAAATCTAGGAAGTTGATTTCCAAGGGTTGCATCCACCATTTGGTTCGGGTTAAAGACACTAAGTCTGAAACCCCGACCATTCAGTCAATTAATGTTGTTAATGAGTTTCTTGATATCTTTCCGGAAGATCTCCCTGAATACCTCTTGATAGAGAGATAGAGTTTGGGATTGACCTTCTTCCTGATACTCAGCCTATTTCCATTCCTCCGTATCGCATGGCTCCCGCGGAACTTAAAGATTTGAAAGAGCAATTGAAAGATCTTTTAGACAAAAGCTTTATCAGACCTACTGTGTCCCCGTGGGGTGCACCTATCCTGTTTGTGCGTAATAAAGATGGTTCTTTGCGGATATGTATTGATTACCGGTAGCTTAATAGGGTTACTATCAAGAATAAATATCCGCTTCCTCGAATTGATGATTTATTTGATCAATTGCAAGGTGTGAGCTACTTTTTGAAGATAGATCTCAGATCCGGTTATCACCAACTTAAGGTTAGGGAATGTGATATCCCCAAGACAACCTTCCGAACCCGTTATGGTCATTTTGAATTTCTAGTGATGTCTTTTGGGTTAACTAATGCTCCAATGGCTTTCATGGATCTTATGAACCGTGTATTCCGACCATATCTAGATTTATTTGTAATAGTGTTCCTTGATGATATTCTTATTTACTCCCGAAGTGAGGGTGATCATGCGGATCATCTCCGAATCGTGTTGGAAACTCTTCGAACTTATCAGTTGTATGCTAAGTTTAGTAAGTGTGAGTTCTGGTTGAACTCTGTAGCCTTCTTGGGTCATGTTGTTTCTTTCGAAGGTATTAGAGTTGATCTTCAAAAGATAGAGGCTATAAAGAGTTGGCCTAGACCTATTTCTCCTTCTGATATCCGAAGTTTCTTGGGTCTAGATGGTTATTATCATTATTTTATTGAAGGGTTTTCATTTATTACATCTCCTATGACCCGTTTGACCCAAAAGAAAGTGAAGTTCCTGTGGTTCGAATCTTGCGAGAAGAGTTTTCAGGAGTTGAAGACTCGACTCACTTCAGCCCCTGTGTTGACTTTGCCTGACGGTGTTGATGGTTTTGTGGTGTATTGCGATGCTTCCAGAGTCAGTTTGGGTTGTGTATTGATGCAAAAAGGCAAGGTTATAGCTTATGCTTCCAGGCAGCTAAAGCCTCACGAGAAGAATTATCCTACCCATGACCTTGAATTAGCTGCCGTGGTTTTTGCTTTGAAAATCTGGAGATATTATTTGTATGGTGTCCATGTCGACGTCTTCACGGACCATAAGAGCTTGCAATATGTATTCACCCAAAATGAGTTAAATCTTAGGCAGAGACGATGGTTAGAACTGTTGAAAGATTATGTTATGAGCGTGCTATATCATCCGAGCAAGGACAATGTAGTAGCAGATTCCGTTAGTCGGAAGTCCATGGGTAGCGTAGCACATGTGGAGATTGGTAAGGAGTTGGCCCGTGAGGTACATCGTTTGGCTAGATTGGGGGTTAGGTTGTTTGGTGATGCTGAGGGTAGTATAGGAGTGCAAAGCGGTTCTGAATCCTTTTTAGTTTTGGAAGTGAAGGAGAAGCAAGACAGGGATCCTACCTTGGTCAGGTTAAAAGAGTCAGTTAAAGACCAAAAGGTGGAGGTTTTCTCCCAAGGGGGAGATGCTGTTTTGAGACTCCGAGAAATATTATGTGTTCCTGATGTTGATAACTTGAAGCAGAGGATTATGGCGGAAGCGCATGGTACGCGATACTCCATCCATCTTGGTGCTACCAAGATGTACCATGATTTGCAGGAAATCTATTGGTAGAACGGTATGAAGAGGAACATAGCAGAATTTTTGGCGAAGTGTTCCACATGTCAACAGGTTAAAATAGAGAATCAAAGGCCCAGTGGCGTGATGCAAGAGTTTAGCATTCCTACTTGGAAGTGGGAAGAAGTGAATATGGACTTCATAGTTGGTTTGCCTCCTTCTCATCGCCATCATGATTCGATTTGGGTTGTCGTAGATCGGCTGACGAAATCAGCTCATTTCTTGCCTGTGCATTCATCGTATACAACTGAAGATTATGCTAGAATATATATTCGGGAACTCTTCAGACTTCATGGAATCCCTTTGGCTATTATTTCTGACAGAGGTACTCAGTAGACCTCTCAGTTTTGGAAATCTTTCCAGAAGGTTCTCGGTACCCAAATTCGTTTAAGTTCTGCTTTCCATCCGCAAACAGATGGTCAGGCCGAGTGGACCATTCAGACTTTAGAAGATATGTTGAGGGCTTGTGTGCTTGATTTTAAAGGTAGTTGGGATGAGCACTTAGCATTAATCGAGTTTGCTTACAATAACAGTTTTCATGCTACTATTGGAATGGCCCAGTTTGAAGCTTTGTATGGTAGAAGGTGTAGATCACCCATTGGTTGGTTTGAAGTTGGTGAGGCTGCCGCGACTGGACCGAATGCGGTGTTCGAGGCCATGGAGAAGGTTAAGTTAATTTGGGAAAGGTTGAAACCTGCCCAAAGTCGTCAAAAATCATACACAGATGTAAAGAGGAAAGACCTTGAATTTGATGTTGGTGATTTAGTGTACTTGATATTTTCACCCACGAAAGGGGTGAAGAGATTTGGGAAGAAAGGAAAACTAAGTCCCCGTTACATTGGTCCCTATAAGATTGTGGATCGCATTGGGAAGGTAGCGTATAAGGTTGAATTGCCCGCGGAGTTATCTAACGTCCATCCGGTTTTCCATGTTTCTATGCTTAAGAAGTCTATTGGTGATTCTGTTGTGATTGATCCTTCCGAAAACTCGGGTATTCAAGATAGTCTTTCATATGAAGAGATTCCGGTTGAGGTTTTTGACTTTCAAGTTTGTAGTCTAAGAAACAAGGAAGTTCCTTTGGTTAAAGTGCTTTGGCGAAATAAATCCGTGGAGAGTGGTACTTGGGAAGCCAAAGAGGATATGCGCGCCAAATATCCCCACCTCTTTCCTATGAATCCTGAGCATGTCAAAGGTATCGTTCTTTTTTGATTTAATCCTTATTGCAATGTTTATCTTGGCTTGTGTGTTTTCTACGATATCCAAAAAAATCTAGAATGGAGTATATGCTTGGGCAAGATGATTTTTCTCTATATACTCATTTTCATAGTATTCTTGACCTACCTATCAACATTCAAGGACGAATGTTTCCAAGGGGGAGATGATGTGATGCCCCAGAAAATTTTTCCGTTAAGATCTCGGACGAAAATGTGTTGAATTCTGTTCTTTATCGTGATTAATAATTTTTCTGTGTGGAATTTCTGGATATACGATGAGTAATCGCTTAGAGCATCGAATAAGCTTTCAAACTATATGTGGATCATCTAAAATGGACACACGAGTGATGAGTTATGATCATTCCGATCTAACCGTGAATAGTGGTGAACAGTAAATGTGCAGGAAAAAAAAACTGAGGCCAGATGAATTTTAGGGTCAACTTCAAACGATCATAACTCCCTATACATAATGATCTGGGTGAGATACTATATATCAACAGAAAGCTCTGAAAGTCCTCTTTCCAATGAAATTGGTTTCATCCAATTTGACCATCGGATAAAAAAAGTTATGGTCGATCTACTTCATCCTATCAAAACAGTCCACCAAAGGACAGATTTGACATTATTTGATTTTTAAGGGTACTTTGGTCATTCCCACTCCAATCCATCTGGGTAAACCATGTATTTAAGTCCATTAAGAGCATTCAATGGCTCATTTTTTCCAAAATTTTCTAAGGCTCAAACCCCAACCCTACTACTCCAAATTTCATCCTTCTATGTCTCTTGATTGAACCATAGAAATTTCAAATTAATTTGGAATTCGAGTTGATCATGTTAAGGGGTTCGAGAAGCACCCTTTATTTTTGTGAATAAAGTCCCGGAGTCGGAAGTTCATATTCATCTTCCATTTTTAGGTATGTGGGGCTTTGAACAAGATTATCCTTTCGATCTTGTGCCCTATATTTTTGTTGAATTACATTGACATGAGATTTTACATGTTTTACCATGAATTGGAAATATGGATTTATATCTTATATTATTATCCATGAGCTATGGGATTATGTCATCCGATATGTGTATGATGTTGAGATGAAATTATGTTAAAAAATTATTTGATTATGAGAGTATGATGATTTAATTTGTTAAGCCTTGATTTATACTATCATTCCACTATTTCCTTATTATGAATTTATAATTGATATTGGAAATTCTATATCCCTACTATGGGTTGATGTCTCAAGTACCTTTAAATGAGAGTTGGATGGCAAATTAAGAAATGTTGATTTTGAAGTTGCAATGAGTCTTGGTATTTTCCGGATGGTTTTGATGAGTTAAATTGTTGAAAATATTATGTATTCAGTCTTCATATCCTTGTCCAAATGTCGAGTCGGTTATGGTTCAATGCATTGATGCCTTGTTGATGTTGAGGAAGATTAAAGTGTTTTGAGCTAAAATGTGTTGAGTTAGGAATCCACAAATTGATATGATTTTATTAATGAGAAAGAGATTTGATTTGGTCTTTATGATGGACCCTTGTGATGTTGTGGTGGATTTCTTAACACGTTCTGACCTTGTCGGGGAGTAGTACTTAGCACCGAGAGGGAAATTTGGTATTTCCCCAAACCTATGTGCCACTGTAGGGTTGTTTGATGATGATATTATTGGCCAGAGAGCCCGATTGTGATTATTGTAGTTTTAAGGTCGTACTCCCTAGCAAAGAGTATGACGTTCCCGCCAACGGGAGTTTCAAACGTTGGTATTCCACGTAGCTCACGTGGGGTTGTCGGTTATTGGAAACTCTCCTGTCCATAAGAGTCATGTTTATTGAAATACCGAGTCACTCCGAGTTTTGATGTGGGAAGTCAAGTTGCCTATGATGATCTATAACGATTTATGAGGTTTTTCTCCTACATCTCCTATCTAAGATGTTATGAGTTGCATGATTCAATGTCACTCAAGCCAGGTGTGTCATTATGGTCCGTATGTACGTTTTTACGAAATTTATGATATTATTTATATTTTGCATGTGCCCCCACATACTCAGTACGTATCTTGTGCTGACCCACATATTTCTCTATGGGCTATATTCTTACCATGATGTAGATTCAGGTACTCAGTCGCAGTCGCGACAGTGATATACGAGTGCCGCATCTATGTTCCTTCAGTGGTGAGTCCTCATGGTTTGAGGACTAAGTTGCTAGTTTTGGTGCTGTTTATTTGTGATCCCTTTGGTCTGTTGAGTCAGTTGGGGGTTTGTCCCAATGGCTCATTGATTTTGCTGTATAGAGGCTATGTCAGACTAGTGTATTATTGGGTTGGTTTGTGTATAAACATTCCATATATGTACAGTCTAACGATATTCCGTGCCATGTGTGATGTGATATGATATGTACTTATATATATCCTTAGCGTAGCGTGTATGTTATTGTGTTGGAACCCAAGGGTAGTGTCTTGGCTTAAAGGGTTAGCTTGAGGCTACGTGTAGCCTTGGGCACCGTGTGGCGTCTTGGGATGATATTTTGGGGTGTTATATTTTAATTCACTGTGATAGCACCGCCGCAATTGGCAAAGTTCAAAACTGTTATTACAATGGTAAATCCAGTCCTATAAGGAGAAAACACAGTAATGTGAGATCATATTTGACAAATGGTACCATTAATGTTGATTATGTCAAATCTTGTCAGAATCTTGCAGATTCATTGACTAAGTTCTTAGTAAGAGAAAAGGTTTGGATCACATCAAGGTGGATAAGATTGAAGCCTATAAATTCTTAAGTCAAAATAGAAGAAACCCAACCTGGGAACTAGAGATCCTATGACTAGGTTCAATGGGAAAAACGAATCAAATGATGACTTGTTTTGAAAATGCACTATTTTTTACCCCTCCTATTGGTGTGAGTACATTTTTCTATAATAATTTATGAGGTTAAGTTTAAAAACTCTTAATGAAAATATGTAGCTTGTATGAGTGAGGTACTAAAATTACAGGAGCACTCTCGATAGATTTCACCTATATGAGTGTAGAAGTAGGTCGCTTTCTACGAGAACCAGGCTCATTCATAAATACACTCATGAAATCGGGATAACACAAAGCGGTAATGAGTTGGCCATAAAGCTCATGTCAATATCTTAACTATTATGTGTAATTTAGTAATATTTTATTGTTCTTTAGCCGTCATAATTTGTGATACCCCTAGTTTCTGGACTCTAAATTTCTGAAGTGAAGTTAAAATTGCCATGATCATGACTCAGGTGATAAGCCATTATCACTTGTCACAAGTCATAGATTGGGACTCGTTGTCCCAGTAGTGTGATGCCCAAGAATTTAGCCCTTGACTACGACTCTTCATCACGAGTCGTTAGGTCAGGTAATGAGTCATCATGTGGGACTCATTGTCTTAACAGTAAAGGTTCAGGATTTTGGACCTCAGGTAATGAGTTCAGGCAATGACTCATGGTCAGAACTCACAAGTCATTACCCGAGTCATGACGACCGGACTTATATTTTTCCTGTATATTTTAATCAGGGTTCTTTTAGTCATTTCCTCCCATTACATTCTCTTCCCATGACTTAAAACCCTCAATTAGCCCTTTTAACATCAGTTATCAAAATCAAAACATTACTCTCTCCTCTTATATGCCCTAGGCAAAAGCACACTAGGGTTTACAAGGAATTCAACCTCCGGACATGAGATTTTAGTTGTTGGGTTTGGAGTTGGGTTGAGGGACTTTAATAGTTATTATCTGAATTGTATTTTCCATGGTTTAAATATGTTGATTACACTCTAATTGGTAGTTTTAGGGGCTGAATGGGCGCATGGTTATAAGGATTGGAATGGGGAACATAGGCTTTCCTAAATTTATGGATTTTTGATTAGGTGTTGGTATTAACCTTAATCCATCTTCATAACTTTCATTTTAAATATGGGATTTGCATAATTTAACCTAATTATGAACATTGCATTGTATTAAAGGATAATGGATAATGAAAATGAATTTGGAATGCCCTTGGTGGCCATGGATTGGATTTTAAATGGAACTTGGGAGTCTAAGGGTTAATTGTATTGGTTTGGCATAATTATATAAGCTTGCAAGTATATTTCTATGACAATACCATGTTGGTGAATGCCTTAATAAATGACTCCATGGATAAGGGTTAGGTGTGTGTGAAAATTGATTTAATATGGGCTTAAAGGGAATGTGTATATTACCGTAAAAGTGTAAGTCCCTGGGAAACGAACACTAGAATCCACGTTTACTGGTGTTGGAGGTGTATATGATCATGTAATAGGTGCACACTTGATTTATATATTTTAGGATGGTTGTTGCCTTGATGGCTTTAGCTTTCCTTCAATTTTCCTTGGTTCGTGCCACTAACACACAGTGAGGCCCTTCCAGCAGGGAAGTTGGACCCATATAGCCCATGGATTCCTTTAGAACGGAGTGAGCTTCACAATTTAGGTTAATATTTTAATCTATTATGTTAATTGACCCTTGTCCCTAGACAATCTTTATATGTATATTTGAATGTGTGCATGTGGTTTTATATGATTTTTGTGATAGAATTACTTTATCACTTTCCCGAAGTTACATGTCAATGATTAACCCACTGACCGTGCCTAGACACTGCATCATTTTATGATGTAAGGTCTTAGGGTTCTTCTATTGCTCTTGTGCTACATCAGGTGGTGTGGTTCGTTGGTTTATTTGTTGTGATATGGTGAGCCTCTATCTTTCGAAAAGCCTTGCCATTTTATTATGTTTCTTTTAAGATTTTAAGAATTATGAGTTTTCTTTTATCGTGGTCGGGGGCATGTCCCAACTTAGTTTGGTATCCTTGGTTTAGAGGCTTTTTGGAGTGTCGATTAGATTGTTGGTTTTGAATTTTAGCATTTTCTTTTGACTTATCTATCCTTATTTTCATTTTAGTTGACTTTTACTATTCATTATCATTATTATTATGTTCTAGATGTTAGGTTAAGAGGGTGGTCTCTAGCCCATGGTAGGCTTGAGATACCTATCATGACTAGGCCATGGATTGCGTCATCACAAGCTTGGTATCAGAGCATGGTTCAGGGTCGTTGGGTGCCCATAAAGACATATTGAGTAGTATTTTTTTATAAGAGTGTAGCACTCCACACTTATAAGGGGAAGGCTACAAGGTATTAAGAATGTTTCCATTTCTTGTGTTCTAGTTCTGGGCTATAGAGTCTAGTTGCTTGAGTCTTCTATAACTCCTAGCTTACTGGCATTTCAGATCATGCCTTCTCAAAGATCTGATGATCGTAGGAACTCTGCTGGACCCTATCTCAAAGATTCCTAACTGGAGTGCAGACTTAGTATAGGGTCCCTGCACTTAACTATACCACTCTAGTTAGGGTTCTACCTGTCCTTACTAGTCCTCACCAGGCTTCCCGGGCAAGTGATACTTATGCTCAGTCACCTCAGGTAGAAATCTCTAATTTAGAGTTCTGTCAGTCAATTCATCTGCTTGCTCAAATGGTGGCATCACAGTTTCGTCAGTCTGATCGTGTTGGTCCTGCTACTAGTTTATCTGAGGTCACCAAAGTTGGCCAGTTTATAAGGTTGAGTCCCCTAACCTTTATAGGATCTAAGGTTGAGAAGGACCCTTAAGAATTTATTGATGAGATGGAGAAAATCTTCAGAGTAATGCATGCTACTAATTTTGAGGGTGTAGAGTTTGCTGCCTATCAATTAATAGATGTAGCTTATCAATGGTACGAGAAGTAAGAAACGATGATGGGTGATGATACTGGGTAGGTGGTGTGGGATGAGTTTTCAAGTATTCCTCAAGAGTTGAGGTAAGATAAGGTCGAAGAGTTTGTCAACTTGAAGTAGGGTAGGATGAGTGTGAATGAGTATACCTTGATATTTCAGCAGCTGTCCTATTATGCTATGGAGTTGGTATCTAATATAAGGTGTCAAATGAGAAAGTTTGCTTCCAGATTATCTCATAACTTGGTGTTGGAGTGAAGACTGCTATATTGAATAATGATATGGACATATCTAGGGTGGTGGTTTATATGCAGTAAGTGGAGGATAAGAAAAAAAATAGTTAGAGAAGGGAGAGAGGCAGAACAAGAAGTTCAGATATTCAGAGTAGGGTGAAAGTTTGTCGAACAATGGGAGAGATAGTAGACATAGAACCAAGAAGAAGAACTAGGGAAATTCATATTCCTCGGCTAGTGCTCCTTACCCTAAGTCTTCAGGTGATTGTTGTTTTCAGGCTAGCAGTGCCCCTAATTCACAGGGTGCCCAGTCTCAGGCTAGTAGAGCTTAGTCAGTCCCACCTTACCCTCCTTGCCATTTTTATAGGAAACTTTATTGTGGTTACTACAAGGAGGAGAGAAACTGGTGCTTTAATTATGGTCAGCTTGGTCATATACAGTGAGATTCTTCTTCGGCCAGAGTTGCCATAGGAGTTAATAAGGTCCCGATTGCTACTTTTTTGGCTTCAGCATCTAAGGGTACCATCTTAGGCACCAGCACTGGTTGAAATAGTCTCTATGATCTTTCTACTCATTAGGAATTTAAGGTATCCACGATGTTGTCACTGGTATGTTACAACTCTTTTCTCTTAATGTTAAATGCTTTCTAGATCCGAGTTCAACCCTATGTTATGTGAATCCTTATGTGGATGTACACTTTGGGTTTTGTCTCAAAACTATTTTTGACCCCTTCTCGGTTTTTACTCCGGTAGGTGATTCTATTATTTTTAGAAAAATCTATAGGGGTTTTGTGGTGTCTATCTTTCATTGAGAGATATTTATGGATTTGCTAGAACTAGATATGGTGGATTTTGATGTAATCTTGGGGATGGATTGGATTTATTCGTGCTATGCTTCCTTGGATTGGAGGACCTGAAAGGTCAGGTTAAAATTTTCTTAATGAGTCAGTAATTGAATGGGATTGGAGTTCCTTAGTACCTAAGGAGAGGTTTACCTCATATTTTAGAGCTCAGAAATTAATTTATGAAGGGTGTCTATATCATATAGTTTGGATTAAGGATTCTAACTCTAAAAGTCCTTCTTGGAGATCTTTCCCTATGGTTAATGAGTTTCTAAAGTTTTTCTCGATGATCTTCCTAGAATTCCTCCCGATAGGGAAATAGACGTTGGAATTTATCTTCTACCGGATACCCATCCTATTTCTATTTGTCCTTATAGGATGGCACCGGATGAACTAAAGAAGTTAAAAAAGAAATTAAACGATCTTCTTGATAAGGGTTTGATTCTTTCTAGTGTTTCTTCGTGGGGTGCTCTTGTACTTTTCTTGTGTAAGAATGATGGGTCTATTCAATTATGTATGGACTATCATCAGTTGAATAAGGTTACATTGAAGAACAAGTATCCTCTTCCCAGGATCGATGGCCTTTTTTGATCAGGTTTAGGGTGCTAGTTGTTTCTCTAAGATTGATCTCCGTTTGGGCTATAATCAGTTTCAAATTAAGGAGGTTGATATTTCCAAGACTACTTTTTGAACTTGGTATGACCATTATGAGTTTTTGGTTTTGTCATTCGGGTTGACTAATGCTCCAGCTTCTTTCATGGATCTTATGAATAAGGTATTTAGGCAATTTTTGGATTTGCTTGTTATAGTATTCTTTGATGACACCTTGTTGTACTCTAAGAGTAGGGAGAATCATGCCAATCACCTCCGAATTGTGTTGAAGACTTTTAAGGACCAGAAGTTGTATGCAAAATTTTCTAAGTATGAATTTTGTCTAATTGCTGTGACTTTTCTTAGGAATATTGTTTCTAGTGAAGGGATCTGTAATGCCCCAAATCTAGTACCCAAAACGCTACACGGTGCTCATGACCCCAAAGGACTACAAGCTAATCCATGACTGATATCTGTACCTGTATACTGATAATATACTGTATAATACGGAAATATGAACTGAAAGGCCATAAAGTTCAAAACTGTAACATAGGATCTAAAAAATCATAACATATGGATGGGGTATGAAATACCCAAAACAACTGAAATAACTAACTGAACATGATAGTATGGAAAGCCTCTAACTGACTGAACGGTCTGAATAAGGAGTTGATGGGACATGTCCCCAACTAACTCCAACTAATAAATAAATTAATGAGATAATAAAGTAATGATATGTCCTCAAAAGATGAGGACTCATTTCTAGCTCTGACTGCTGAGACTGGAATCTACTGATGCTCTGGAGCTCGTGTCTCTGAACCTATGGTATAAGATACCATAGCGCAAATGCGTCAGTACTTTGAATGTACTGGTATGCATGTGAGGTAGGATGAATGCATGGGGTTCATATGTATGAACAATACTGGCTAACTAATTAATATGAACGTGAGAATACATGCATGCATACATAGTAACTATATCTGAAATCGTGATAACATGAGTTTACTGATAACTAACTAATGACTGAGTTTTGATAACTAATAACATGAGTGACTGTATTTGATAGTCCTAAATCTGATGGAACTAGATAAGTTCCGTATTGTATCTGAGTTGTCTGTATCTGACAGTCTTGAATTCTGTAGCATGAAACTGTGGGAAATAGTCATCTAACCGATATGTCCCAAATGTGCATTATAGCTGAATTGGGGTCCAATCTATTCCCTGATTGGAAGGGTGTCAATACCGCACCACTGGTAAGGACAACATATGAATGACCCTCAACTAGCAGGTTACTCTAATAAGAACGGTGGAAACCCTCAACTAGCAGGTTAAGCCACCTTATCTACCCTCAAGTAGCAGCAGGTATGATGTTTCAACCTATGCTAGCTACATAGTTCTAGAAAACAGGGATTGCTTCTGAGAATCACACCCTCAACTAGCAGGTGAGTTCCCATCCTTGGGTTCACTCGATGCTGAATCCTACTCCCATCTGAATAGACACTGGACATGATTAACTGATCTAAAAATGGACTGAGTTTACTGAATTTCGTTAACTGATGGAATACTACTGATATCTGACAACTGACTGAGTTCGTGAGATTAGTGAGGTTACTGAATTACTGAGCTTTTCTGAGTCACATAACTGACTGAGTTCTATGGATCATGGCTTGACTGAGGATATCGTGAAAACATGACACTGGCTCTAGGCATATAGCTAAATTGTCGGGTACAAGTACCCATAGGACTCGATGGAAAGAAACTGACAAAGCATGACTTTCTTGAATACATGACCAACATTGCAATCCATAATTCATTGATTGAGGCAATTCGTCAAACATGTGATATGCATAAGTTTGTACATAAATGGGGATTTCATAAGATCATACTAGTTGGGCATTTTTCTTTCTCATAGGTATTTAATCAAACACATAGTAGGTATAGTATATGTAGACAACATTATACAACAAATAAACATCATGATTCAACTCTAATTTTATCATCCAAGGGTTTAATCATAGATTCACATAAATCTACATCTATACTAATCAATTTCACATAAAATTGATCACCCAACATGGATTAGAATTTTATTGGTCATTCTCAACATGAACAAGGAAACCCAACATGACATTCATAAAGAAATCCATACACTTAATCTTTTAACAAAGATTCTTGGGCTTCATGGATGAAAGGAGTCCATGAATGAACACTATGCATACCTGGGTTGAGTTTCTTGAAGTTCTTGAACTTGAAGAATTTGAATCTCTTAGTTATTGAAGAAGATTTAGATTTAGTTCTTGGGGATTAATCTTAGAGAGAAAACCCTAATTTTGTTATTGTAGATGGCTAATGAATTTCTGAGCTTTGGTTGGATATAACTAGGTATATAAGCGGGTGGTAAAATACCAAAAAACCCCTTTAAAAATGGCTTTAAAATAACTTCCCAAGGGTACTGATGGTTTTGTTGTGTATTATGATGCACACCATATGGGACTAGGTTGTGTATTGATGCAATATAGTAAGGTTGTAGCCTATGCTTTTAGGCAGCTTAAGGTTCATAAGAGGACTTGTCCAACTCATGATCTAGAGTTAGCGGCTATGGTCTTTGCATTAAAAATTTGGCATAATTATATATATGGGGTGCATGTGGATATTTAGATTATAAGAGATTGCAGTATATGTTTACCCAGGAAGATTTGAATTTTAAGTAGAGTCAGTGGATCAAATTGCTTAAGGATTACGCCATGAGCTTTCACTACCATCTAGGTAAAGCTAATGTTAATTCTGATGGTCTTAGCAGTTTATCTATAAGGATATAATCTCACATTGATAAGGATAAAAGAGTATTAGTAAAGGATATTCATAGTTTGGAAAACTTGGGAGTTCGTCTTTTGGACTCTGAGGATGGAGGAGTGATTGTTCAGGAAGTGGTCAAATTATTTCTTGGTGCTGAGGTATAGAAGAAGAAGGATTTGGATCCCATACTTATGTATATTAAGGATGATATGGGGCAACAAAAGGTTATGAAATTTGAGATTGGGGGAGATGTCATCTTGAGGCATCAAGGTAGGTTGTGTGTTACTAATGTTGATGGGATGCAGGAAAGGATCATGGCTAAGGCTCATGTGTCTAGATATATAGTTCATCCGGGTTTGACTAAAATTTACCATGACTTAAAGGAAGTTTATTGGTGGAATAATATGAACAAAGATGTGAGAATTTTATGACTTAGTGTATAGTTTGTCAGCAAGTCTGGATTGAACATTTGAGGCCTGGTGGCATTTTTCATGAGACAGATTTACCTATGTGGAAATGGGAGATGATCAATATGGACTTTGTTACTAGTTATCCATGGTTTCGAAACCAGTGAGATTATATTTGGGTCATTGTGGATAGAATGACTAAGTTTACTCACTTTTTTCTCATGAGGACTAACTACTCAGGAGAGAATTATTCTAAATTGTTCATTCAGGATGAAGTTAAGTTGTATGGAGTGAAGATGTCTATCATTTCAAATCAAGGTACACAATTCTCTTCTCATTTTTGGCCAGCATTTCAGAAAGGTTTGGGTACTCAGGTGAACCTTAGCACTGCTTTCCTCCCTCAAATGGATGGATAAGAGGAACAAACTATTCATACCTTGGAGGATATGCTAAGGGACTATATGATTTATTTTAATGGTAGTTAGGTTGACCATTTTTCTCTCATTGAGTTTGCTTACAACAACAGTTATCATTCTAGCATTCAAATGGCTCCTTTTGAGGCTCTTTATGGTAGGAGGTGTAGGTCTCCTATTGGATAGTTCAAGGTTGGTGAGACTAGGTTGTTTGGTCCTGACTTGGTTCACCAATACATGAATAAGGTTAAGGTGATTATAGAAAGGCTTAAGACTGCTCAGAGTCACCAAAAGTCTTATGCAGATGTGAGATGAAGGGAGTTGGAGTTTAAGGTTAGTGATTGGGTGTTCTTGAAGGTTTCTCCTATGAATGGAGTCATGAGATATGGGAAGAAGGGCTCAGTCCCCGTTATGTGGGTCTATATAAGATTATGAGAAGAAGTAGGAATGTAGCGTATGAATTGGATTTTCTAGCAAGTTTGGCTTTTATTCATTATATTTTCCATGTGTCTATGCTGAAAAAGTGTGTGGATTACCCTTCTTTGATAGTGACTTTTGAGGATGTTGGGGTTTTAGATTCTTTGTCTTATGAAGAAGTCCCAGTTGAGATATTAGATAGGCAAGTTCTTAGGTTGAGAACTCTTCGATAAAGGTACTTTAGAGGATCAAAAGGTGAAAGAAGCTACACGATAAGCTGAGGAGGATATAAGGGCTAAGTATCCGTTCTTTTTTCTCGTGTTGGATTAAAGTGCGTAAGGTATGAGTTTTATTTCCCTCTTATCGTATCTTTAATTTGTCTTTGGTTTTGGTTTGTACTCTTTCTCTTATCGTACGAAGGGTGCCCTAACTGCTCATTCAGGGGCGAATGATCCTAAGGGGGGAGGGGTTATGTAATACCCCTGTTTTCTAGACTTTAAGTTTCTAAAGTAAAGTCAAAAATGCCATGACCACGACTCAAGTGACTAGTCATTATCACTCGTCACGAGTCATAGGGTGGGACTCATTGTCCCACCAGTGTGATCCCTAGGAATTAAGCCCTTGACCATGACTCTTTATCACGAGTTGTTAGGTCAGGTAATGGGTTATCATATGAGACTCATTATATTAACATTGAAGGTTCATGATTTTTATCCTAAGGTAACGAGTCCAGGAAACGAATCGTGGTAATTCCTCATGAGTCGTTACTCGAGTCGTGACGACTGGGCTCAGATTTTTCCTACATATTTTAATTAGGGTCCTTTGGTCTTCTCCTCCTTTTATGCTCTCCTCACATGACTTAAAACACTCAAATAGTCCCTTTAACATCAATTATATAAATCAAACCACTACTTTCTCCTTTTGTACTCCCATGACAAGAACACACTAGGGTTTGCAAGGAGTTCAACCTCCAGGCTCCAAATTTTTGAATTCTCTTCAATTTATGGTGTATTTTAGGCATATCACTCATCCCTAACTTGAATTTCATACTATGGCATATGTTTAATCATTGTTTGTGAGATTTTAATTGTTTGGTTTGAAATTAGGTTAAGGGTTTTTAATGGTTATTACCTGAATTGTATTTTCCATAGTTTAAATGTGTCAATTACACTCTAATTAATGGTTTTGGGGGTTGAATGGGTGCATGGTTATTAGGATTGGAATGAGGATTATGGTCTTCCCCAAATTGATGGATTTTTTGTTTGGTGTTGGTATTAACCTCAACCAACCATCATAACTTTGATTTTAAATACGAGATTTGCATAATTTAACCTACTTATGGACATTGCATTGCATTAAAGGATAATAGATAATGAAAATGGATTTGGAATCCCCTTGGGGCCATGGTTTGGATTTTAAATGGAACTTGGAAGTATAATAGTTAGTTGGATTGGTTTGTCATAATTATATAAGCTTGTAAGTATATTGGTATGATGATACCATATTGGTGAGTGCCTTAATAAATGACTCCTTAGATAATGGCTGGGTTTCTATGCAAATTGTTTTAATTTGGGCTTAAAGAGAATTATATAGATCACTGTAAAAGTGTAAGGGGGGGGGGGAATACTGGAAACTATTTTTGTAGATGTTTGGGGTCTATATTACCGTGTGATTGGTGCGCACTTGACGTATATATTTAAGGATGGTTATTGCAATGATGGATTTATCTTTTCGTCGTTTTTCCTCTATTTGTGCGTCTAACAATCACTAGGCCCTTCTAGTAGGGGGAGTTGGACTCATATATCCCATAGGTTCCTTTAGGATGGAGCGATCTACACAATTTAGGTTAATCATTTAATCTATCATGTTAATTGTCCCTTATCCCTACCTTGTCATCCTATATATGTATATTTGAATATGTGCATGTGGTTTTATTTAATTTTGGAGATGACATTACTTTATCACTTTCCATTAGTTATATTCTTGTACTTATCCCACTGACCGTCCCTGGACGCTGCATTGTTTCATGATGTAGGATCCAAGGGTTTTTCGGTTATTCCTTTGCAACATTAGGCGGTGTGGTTTGTCGGTTGATTTGCTATGAAGTGGTGAGCCTCCATATTTCAAAAAGCTCGGCCATTTTATTAGGTTTCCTTTCAGATTTTGGGAATTGTGAGTTCTCTTTTGTCATGGTTGAGGGAATGTCCCGACTTGGTTTGGTATCCTTGATTTTGAGATTTTATGGACAATTATGAGTTGGATTGTTGGTTTTGACTTTTAGCATTTTCGTTTGACTTATCTATCATTATTTTTATTTTGGTTGACTTTCGTTGTTTATTATCATTATTATCGTGTTCTAGATGTTAGGATAAGGGGTGGTCTCCGACCCATGGTGGCTTGAGATACCCGTCACGACCAGGCCCTGGTTCGAGTCATGACATAGTTTAAGTCTGAGACCACTATGACTCTAGAGTAAAAATTATTATTTTCTAAGAGGAGGTTCAATGAAGAGCACACCTTTATTATGAATGGTAGTGTTCTTTCAGCTAGTAGACTCTCTTATTTTATATTAAAATGAGTGAAGGTTTGATGGATTAAGAATTTTAATATTAATATTTCATAATGCCAATTTGCTCCACCTTTTGGCAACTCATTTACCTTTTGAGCATCAATTGCCTCTTACTATTTTGTAAGTTACATTTTGGTGCAATGAGTGCAATTTTTATCACTTAGTACTCCTTGGAGTTAATGCCTTTAAAGGCAAAGGAGTACATGTTCTAATGGTTGTTAATATTGACTAACGGAAATTCAAAGCACAAGAACGTGCTTGTTGCATTATCTCCTTTGGAAGAATTTGACTCTGGGATAATGGTGGATGAATTTAGCCACCATTTTCCTTGAGATTCATATAACTTCCCATACATTATTCATCCACTTTCTACCACTTTATGACTTGTAACTCTTGTAATTCTTATAACCTGCAAATCAATGATCTTCCCTCTTTACTTATCCATTTATTCTCCCTCTTCATTGCATGGAAGATTTTCTTATCTTTAAGTAGTGGTGGTCTTGCATATTTTTCAAGACACAAGTGTAAGACCCCATTAATTTGTGACCAATCTATTTTAGACCCTCTCTTGTGTTAAATGGTAACTTTTAGCTTGATTCATGTTAAGGGATGTTAAAGGGATGAATTGGGTGAGTTCCAGAATTTTTGGAAATCGTTCGGGATCATTGTAATACCCCGTGCTTCTACCTAGCTTTAAATCATCCCAAGTATGTTAGAAACTTACTTTGAAAGATGAATACACTTTTATAGACGTGGAATTTTTAAGATTTTCACCCTTTTTCATGTGGGAAATTGAATTAGCTTTCCAACTATAGCAATTTCGTCAAAATTCGGTATCGGAGTAGAAAGTTATGGCTATTTTATAGAAAGTAGTAAAACTGCCCAGGTGCGACGATAAGGGACGACAGACCATAGAGCTAGTGATGGACCGTCGCCCAAACTATCGCAGTGGAGGAAGTGAGACCACCTTCTGCCTAAAGGCGATGGCTCAGGCTGACAGACCATCGAGCTAGCGGCGGACCATCGAGCTAGAGACAGACCGTTGCCCTAGCCATCGATGCAGAGAAAGTGAACCCCTATTCTTCCCAAGTGTGACGGTCAGGACCAATAGACCGTCGACCCAGTGACGGATCATCGCACCCACCATCGTATTTTTCATTAAGTTATTTTAAAGTCATTTTTAAAAGGGTATTTGGGTCTTTATCCATCCGTTTTAACCTCTAATTATATCAGATCAAGGCTCATAAGTTCATTATCCACCTACAACATCAAATTAGGGTTTTCTTTCAAAGATAATCCCCAAGAACAAGATCCAAATCGTTCTTCAAGAAACTAAGAGATTCTAAGTTCTTCAAGAAACTCACAACCCAGGTATGTCATATGTTGATTCATGGGTCCCTTTCACCCATGAAGCTCAAGAATGTCTTTTTAAAATCCAAGATTTGTGTATGTATGAATGTTCACGATTTAAATTGAATTGAAATTCATGTTCATGATGTTGTGGGGCTTTGATTCATGTTTTAAATTACATATTCCAATGATTGACCCTAGTATTTGATGATTTGCATAATAATCATGATAAACCCTTCAAATTTGCAAAATTATTCATGCAACCATGAAAATTAGATGCATTGATGATGGTATAACCAAAGTATGCTCCTCATGTGTTTGATTAAATTCCTATGTGAAGGAAAAGTGCCATATTAGTATGATAATATGAAATCCCCAATCATGTACAGGTTTATGCATGTCAAATGTTTTATGAAATGTCTTAGTCAGTGAATTATGGATACATGTGTAGCCCTTGTGGTGCTTTAGAACTTCTAGTTCATGAAATCTCCAACTTATTGTATTATGGATTGTGATGTTGGTCATGTATTCAAGAAAGTCATGCTTTGTAAGTTTCATGCTATCGAGTCCTGGGGGTACTTGTACCTGAAAATTAGCTGTGTGCCTAGAGCTAGTGTCATGTTTTCAAGATACTCTCAGTCGAGCCATGTTCATAGAAATTCAGTTAGTCATATGACACAGGAAAACTCAGTAAACTTAGTAATCTCAGAAATCTCATAAATTCAGTAATCTCAGTAGTATTCCATCAGTCAGCAAAACTCAATTAATTCAGTCCAGTTCAGTAATCCAAGTTCAGTGTCTATTCAAATGGGAGTAGAAATTAGCACCGATTGAACCCAAGGATGGGAACACACACTGTTAGATGAGGGTGTGATTCTTAGAAGTCATCCTTGAGTTCCAAAACTATGTAGCCAGCATAGGTTGAGACATCAACAATATCAGATGAGGGTTAATGAGATGGATAAGCACTGTCAGATGAGGGCCCCACCATTTTCTTTTGGGGACACTGTCAGATGAGGGTTACCCATAGCTTGTCCTTACCGGTAGCATGTTATTGACACCCTTCCAATTGGGGTTACAAATTAGACCCCAACTCAACTAAAATGCATTATTTGGGACATGTCAGTTAGATGCCTACTTCCCACAGTTTCAGTTACAGAATCAGGACTGTCAGATACAACCATTCAGTCTCAGTAATAGAACTCAGATAGTTCTACAGAATTCAGGACTGCCAGATACAATCAACTCAGAATAGCACGAAACTCAGCTAGTTCCATCAGAACCTAGACTGTCAGATACAATCACTCCATATTAGTTATTTTAGTTATACAATTATCAGCATATCATGTTATCAGTACTCAGGCTCAGTAATCATGTTATCACGAACTCAGTTACAGTTACTATTTACTCATGCATGTATTCTCACGTTCATGTTATTCAGTCAGTTAGTATAGTTCAAGCATGTGAACCTTTTGCATTCATCCTACCTCACATACATACCAGTATATTCAAACGTATTGACACATTTGTGCTATGATATTTTATACCATAGGTTCAGAATCACGAGCTCCAGAGCATCAGTAGTATTCTAGTCTCAGCAGCCAGAGTTAGCAGTGAGTCCTCACCCTTAGAGGATAAGACTATTACTTTATTATCTCATTAATTAATTTATTTTAGTAGTTGGAGTTAGTTGGGGACATGTCCCATCAACTTCTTATTCAGACAGTTCAGTCAGTTAGAGGTTTTTTAGACTATCATGTTCAGAAAGTTTATTTCAGGTTTTGTTTTAGTATTGTGATAGCATATCAATCAGAGAGTATTTTATCAGTTTTGAACCTTATGTCCTTTCAGCCTTTATTTCTGCATTTATACATTATTTTATGCAGTGATCAGGTACAGATATCAGTCATGGGTTAGCTTATGGTCCTTTGTGGTAATGAGTATCGTGTAGAGTTCCGTGTACCAGATTCGGGGTGTTACAAACTTGGTATCAGAGCCAGGTTCAATAGAGTCCTAGGAAGTCTGAAAGCCGCATCTAGTATAGTCTTGTGCATGGGTGTATTGCGTGCCACATTTATGTGCAGGAGGCTAGAAAATATTTTAGGAATAATTTCCCTTCTTTCAGTATTTATGTCGTGCCAGTGATCATAATCTCTAGTAAATAGCTCAGTCCGGTCTAATTCGTTTCCCCTTTCTTCTCTAGAACATGCCTCCGAAAAGAAGAAACGGGAATAAGCCAGCCCCTCATCCTGAAGATCCTTTGGGAGAACATGTTTCTCATGCAGAGTTCAGAGATGCATTCACTACTCTTGCTCAGTCAGTTGCTTCTCAGAATTAACGACCATCTATCGTTCCGGCCAACCCAGTGGCCAATTCAGCTGCAACCAGGATTTGGGACTTCACCCAAATGAATTCTTCATCCTTTTTTGGGTCTAAGATAGACGAGGACCCTCAGGAATTCATTGATCAGTTTTATAAGGTTACGGATATCATGGGGTTACTTCTAGTGAGAGCACTAATCTAGCTGCATATCATTTGCAAGACACTGCTCACACTTGGTTTAAACAGTGGAAGTCAGAAAGGCCAGGTAATGTAGGGTCTATTGAGTGGGAGGAGTTCGTCACTGCATTCATAGATAGGTTCTTTCCCCTAGAGCTGAGAGAAGATAAGGTATTGGAATTTATCAACCTCAGGCAGGGCAACATGATGGTGAAAGAGTATTCTCTTAAGTTTACTCAATTAGCCAGATATGCTCCTGATGTAGTTGAAGATAGTAGGGCCATGATGAGTAAGTTTGTTTTTGGGTGGATGACAGTGTGGTCAACGAGTGTAGGTCTACGATGTTGAATAGTGACATAAACATAGCCAGGCTTATGACCCATGCTCAGCAGATAGAAGAGAAAAAGATTAAGATGAGGGAGAAGCATAATAAGAGAGCAAGGACAGGTAGTTTCAACTTTGCTCAGCCTAAATCAAAAGGAGGAAACCGTTCTCAGTTTCATCCCAAGCCATCAGTTCTAGCTCCTTCTTCAGCCAGTGCTCCAACTATTAAGTTCAGGGAAGATAATAGAGATAGAGTGCCAGGCTCTAAGTCTCAGGGCAGTATTAGCAGTTCCCGCACCTATCCTCTTTGCCAGGCTTATGGAAAGCACCATCAGGGTATTTGCAGAATTGGAAGTTGTATTTGTTTCGGATGTGGCAAGCCAGGACAAAGAGTCAGCGATTGTCCCCAGTCAGGTTATCAGGGTCAGCAGAACAGTTCTCCATCTCAGTTAGGTCGCCCAAATCAGCAAGGTGCCACCTACAGTGCTACTAGTGGTTAACACCAAAATCGATTTTATGCTCTCCAGTCCCAGCAAGATCAGGAAAATTCTCCTGATATGGTTACTGGTACGTTACAGATCTTTCATGTGCATGTTTATGCTTTGCTAGATCCAGGAGCTTCTTTGTCTTTTGTTACTCCCTTTATAACAGTTGATTTTGGAGTTAGTCCTAAAATTCTAGCAGAGTCCTTCCCAGTCTCTACCCCAATGGGTAAAACCATCATAGCTCAGTGGAAATACAGGAACTGTCCGATTATGATATTTTAGAAAGTCACTTTAGCAGACTTAGTCAAATTAGAGATGACTGATTTTGTTGTCATTCTCGACATATATTGGCTTTATTCCTGCTATGCTACAGTCGACTGAAAAAATAGAATAGTCTAGTTCCAGTTTTCGAATGAACCTGTCCTAGAGTGGAGGGGTAGTACTTCAGCTTTCAGAGGTCAGCTTGTTTCCTACCTTCAAGCAAGAAAAATAATATCTAAAGGATGTGTCTATCATCTTGTTGGAGTTAAGGACACTAGTTCTGAAACTCCCAATCTCGAATCAGTCCCAGTCGTGAATGAATATTCAGATGTCTTTCCCGAAGATCTCCCAGGAATTCCTCTTGAAAGGGAAATAGACTTCGGCATTAATCTTCTTCTAGATACTCAGCTGATATCTATTCTGCCATACAGAACGGTACCAAAGGAACTTAGAGAATTGAAAGAAAAGTTGAAAGGTCTCTTAGATAAGGGATTCATCAGACCCAGCGGGTCCCTGTAGGGCACACCAGTCTTATTCTTGTACAAGAAAGACGGTTCTCTCAGAATGTGCATTCATTACTGTCAGCTCAATAAAGTCACGATCAAGAATTAGTAGCCACTTCCCAGAATTGATGACTTGTTTGACCAACTTTAGGGTTCCAGTTAATTCTCTAAGATAGATCTCAGATCAGGCTATGATCAACTCAGAGTCAGAGAATGTGACATTCCAAAAATAGCTTTTCGTACTCGGTATGGTCACTTTGAATTCCTAGTCATATCCTTTGGTCTTACCAAAGTCCCAGTATCTTTCATGGACTTGATGAACCAGGTGTTCAACCAGTACTTGGACATATTCCTCATAGTCTTCATAGATGATATTCTGGTCTATTCCCACAGTGAGCATGATCATGCAGAAAATCATAAAATCGTACTTCAGACTCTCAGAGATCATCAGATGTTTGCCAAATTCAGTAAGTGCAAATTTTGGATAAGGTCAATAGAATTCATTGGTCATATCATTTCCGGTGATGGCATTAGGGTTGATCCTCAAAAGACCAAAGCAGTAAGAAACTAGCCTAGACTTGTCTCTCCATCAGATATCAGGAGTTTCTTGGGTTTGGATGGCTATTACAGACGGTTTGTTGAGGGATTTTCTTCTATTGCATCCCTTATATCCAGATTGATTCAGAAGAAAGTCAAGTTTCAGTGGTCAGATCCTTGCGAGAAGAGTTTTCAACAGTTGAAAACTCGACTTACCTCATCTCCAGTTTTGGCTCTTCCAAATGGTTCAGATGGGTTCGTAGTGTATTGTGATGCATCCAGAGTAGGTTTGGGTTTCTTCCTCATGCAACATGGTAAGGTCATAGCCTACACCTCCAGATAACTTAAACCCTATGAGAAGAATTATCCTACTCATGATCTTGAGTTAGCAACCGTAGTTTTTGCCTTAAAGATTTGGAGGCATTATCTATACGAAGTTCATGTAGATGTGTTCACATATCATAAGAGCCTCAGTATGTATTTTCTCAAAAAGATCTCAATCTTCATATGAGAAGGTGGTTAGAGTTCTTGAAAGATTATGACATGAGTGTCTTTTATCATCCGGGCAAGGCCAATGTGTGGCCGACACACTTAGCAGAATGTCTATGGATAGTGTTGCTCATGTTGAGGATAGTAATAAGAAGCTAGCTCAGGAACTCCATCAGCTTGCCAAACTAGGCATTTTCTTAGTCAATTCAGAGGAGGGTGACATATGGGTTTAGAGTAGTTCAGAATCATCTCTAGTTTCTGAAGTGAAAGAAAAGCAAGATAGAGATCCCAACCTTTTCAAGTTAAAAGAGTCAGTCAAGGATTAGAAAGTAGAGGTTTTAACCCAATGGGCAGATGGTGTATTGCGTTGTCAGGGTTGTGTATTTTAGGTGTAGATGACTTAAGGCAGCGAATTCTTGTAGAAGCGCATGGTGCGTGCTACTCTATTAATCCAGGGGCCAAAAAAATGTACTGCGACTTATGGGAAATCCATTGGTGGAGTGAGATGAAGAGAGATATTACAGAGTTTGTGAATAAGTGCTCTACATGTCAGCAGGTTAAGATAGAGCATCAGAAGCCTAGTTGGTCAATGCAGGAGTTTAGTATTCCTACTTGGAAGTGGGAAGAAGTGAAAATGGACTTCGTGATGGGTTTTCCTCGTACTCGTCACCAACATGATTTAGTTTGGGTCATTGTTGATAAGATGACCAAATCAACTCTCTTTTCTTCCAGTCCATACCTCTTATTCAGCTGAGGATTATTCCAAACTCTACATTAGAGAGTTGGTCATATTGCACGGTGCTCTATTGTCTATTATCTCAAACAGAGGTACCCAGTTCACCTCTCATGTCTGGAAAGCATTCCAAAAGGGTATTGGTACCTAAGTTCATCTCAGTACAACCTTTCATCCTCAGACAGATGGTCAAGAAGAATGGACCATTTAGACTTTAGAAGATATGCTAAGGGCGTGTACAATCGATTTCAAGGGTAGTTAAGATAATCACTTGCCTTTGATTGAGTTTGCATACAACAACAACTATCATTCTAGTATTCGGATGGCTCCATTCGAAGTTCTCTATGGTAGAAGATGCAGATCTCTAATTGGCTGGTTCAAAGTTAGTGAGGCCTAAGTTATAGGGACTGACTTAGTATTCGATGCCTTAGAAAAAGTCTAGTTGATCAGAGAAAGACTCCAGGATGCTCAGAGCCAACAGAAGTCATATGTAGATATGCGTATAAAGGATCTTGAGTTTGAGATTGGTGATTATGTCTATCTAAAGATCTCTCCTATAAAAGGAGTGAAGAGATTCGGAAAGAAAGAAAAGCTCAGCCCCCGATATGTCGGTCCCTTCAAAATTCTCAGTTGCTTTGTCAAGGTAGCTTATGAGCTCGAATTGCCTTCAGATCTAGCCTCAGTTCATACAGTCTTTCATGTCTCTTTTCTCAAGAAGTGCATAGGTGACCCATCCATTGTAGTCCCAATTCAGATCATACATGTTCAGAACAACCTCTCTTATAAAGAGATTCTAGTCAAAATTCTTTACTACCAGACTCGTAGACTGAGGAACAAAGAAGTCCCTCTAGTCAAAGTTTTTTGGAAAAATCATTCAGTTGAGGGAGATACTTGGAAAGAAGAAGCAGACATGCGAACCAAGTATCCTCACCTCTTCTCCGCAAACTCAGGTCTAGATCAAGGTAACAGTTCTCCTTAAGTTTCTCAATTACATTTTCAAATTTCAGCGACATCTTGGTATCCATTTTATGTTCAGAATTCCATTATAAACTTGGTATTAAATACCATTGCATATTCAATCATGCATTCATGTATCAGTTTAGTTATATAATCATGCATTAGACATGCATTCTCATTGTGAGAACCTTGGTTTATCAGAACACTCAGTCATGCATTCATGAATCAGTTACACATGCATCAAATATGTATGTTCAGTATGTCAGTCATGAGATCATGTTCCAGTTATTCATGTTCAGTATATACGTCAGTTTATCTTCTCCCCTCTCACTCAGTCTCATTCGAGGATGAATGTTCTCAAGGGGGAGATATTGTAATCCTCATACTTTTACCTAGCTTGAAATCATCCCAAGTATGTTAGAAACTTACTTTGAAAGATGAATCCACATTTATATACATGGATTTTTTAAGATTTTCACTTTTTATCATGTGGGAAATTTAATTAGCTTTTTAACGATACCAATTTCGTCCAAATCCTGTATCGGGGTAGAAAGTTATGGCCATTTTACAGAAAGTAGTTAAAACTGCCCAGGTGCGACTATGAGGGCCGACGGACCATCGACCTAGCGATGGACCATCTCCCAAGCCATTTCAGCAGAGGCAGTGAACCCCTATTCTTCCCAGGTGCGACGGTCAAGACCGATGGACCTTCGACCCAATGATGGACCGTCGCACCCACCGTCGCATAGTTCGTTCAGTTATTTTAAAGTCATTTTTAAAAGAGTATTTGATTCTTTTTCCTCCCATTTTAACCTCTAATTATATCATATAAAGGCTCATAAGTTCATTATCCATCTATAACATCAAATTAGGATTTTTTATCAAAGATAATCCCCAAGAACAAGATCCAAATCACTCTTCAAGAAACTAAGAGATTCCAAGTTCTTCAAGTCCAAGAACTTCAAGAAACTCATAACCCTGGTATGTCATGTGTTGATTCATGGACCTTTCACCCATGAAGCTCAAGAATCTCTTTTCAAAATCCAAGATTTGTGTATGTATGAATGTTCATGATTTGAATTGAATTGAAATTCATGTTCATGATGTTGTGGGGCTTTGATTCATGTTGTAAATCACATATTCCAATGATTGACCCTATTATGTGATGATTTACATAATAATCATGATAAACCGTTCAAACTTGCAAAATTATTCATGCAACCATGACAATTAGATGCATTGATGAGGGTATAACCAAAGTATGCTCCTCATGTGTTTGATTAAATGCCTATGTAAAGGAAAAGTGCCATACTAGTATGATAATATGAAATCCCCAATCATGTACAAGTTTATGCATGTCAAATGTTTGATGAAATGTCTTAGTCAGTGAATTATGGATACATGTGTAGCCTTTGTGGTGCTTTAGAACTTCTACCTCATGAAATCTCCAACTTATTGTATTATGGATTGTGATGTTGGTCATGTATTCAAGAAAGTCATGCTTTGTCAGTTTCATGCTATCGAGTCCTGGGGGTACTTGTACTCGACAATTAGCTGTGTCCCTAGACCTAGTGTCATGTTTTCAAGATACTCTCAGTTGAGCCATGTTCATAGAATTTAAGGCAGTCATGTGACTCAAGAAAACTCAGTAAACTCAGTAATCTCAGAAATCTCAGAAATTTAGTAATCTTAGTTGTATTCCGTCAGTCAACAGACTCAGTTAATTCAGTCCAGTTCAGTTCAGTAATCCATGTTCATTGTCTATTCAGATGGTAGTAGGAATTAGCACCGAGTGAACCCAAGGATGGGAAAACACACTATCAGATGAGGGTGTGATTCTTAGAAGTCATCCTTGCATTTAAGAACTATGTAGCCTGCATTGGTTGAGACATCAACATTGTCAGATGAGGGTTGATGAGATGGATAAGCACTGTTAGATGAGGTCTCCACCATTCTCTTTTGGGGACACTGTCTGATGAGGGTTACCCACAGCTTGTCCTTACCGATGTTGTAGTATTGACACCCTTCTAATTGGGGTTACAGATTGTCCCTAACTCAGTTATAATGTATTATTTAGGGCATGTCGGTTAGATGACTACTTCCCACAGTTTCAGTTATAGAATCAGGACTATTAGATATAGTCATTCAGTCTCAGTAATAGAACTCAGATAGTTATATAGAATTTAGGACTATCAGATACAGTCAACTCAGAATAGCACAAAACTCAGCTAGTTCCATCAGAACCTAGAATGTCAGATACAGTCACTCCATATTAGTTATTTTAGTTATACAGTTATCAGTATATCATGTTATCAGTACTCAGGATCAATAATCATGTTGTCATGAACTCAGTTACAGTTACTATGTACTCATGCATGTATTCTCATGTTCATGTTATTCAGTCAGTTAGTATAGTTCATGCATATGAACCCTTTGCATTCAGCCTACATCACATGCATACCAGTACATTCAAACGTATTGATGCATTTGTGCTATGGTGTTTTATACCATAGGTTCAGAAGCACTAGCTCCAGAGCATCAGTAGCATTCTAATCTCAGCAGTTAGAGCTAGCAGTGAGTCCTCATCCTTCGAGGACATGACCATTACTTTATTATCTCATTAATTAATTTATTTTAGTAGTTGGAGTTAGTTGGGGACATGTCCCATTAACTTCTTATTCAGATAGTTCAGTCAGTTAGAGGCTTTTTAGACTATCATGTTCAGATAGTTTATTTCAGGTCTTGTTTTGGTATTGTGATACCATATCATTCAGAGAGTATTTTATCAGTTTTGAACCTTATGGCCTTATTGCCTTATAGCCTTTATTTCTATATTTATATAGTATATTATGCAGTATTCAGGTACAGATATCAGTCATGGGTTAACTTGTGGTCCTTCAGGGTCATGAGCATCGTGTAGCATTTTGGGTAACAAATTTGGGGCATTACAATCATGAAATGACCCCGAGCTAGTGAGCCTCCACGATAAGGCCATGGAACGCTACCTAGCCTCCACGATAGTGACGTGCCCTGTTATTGGAAAAAAATCACCGAGTTTTATTTTTTTGAATTGGAACAAGGGATTTTTGGTCCTTTGCCCCATTAAATGAATTAAAACATCCTTAAACCCGTGTTATTCATCATGCCTAACCTTTGAACATTACTCTTCTCCTCTCTAACTCCTAAATTAATAAAATACAAGGGTTTTCTCAAGAATTCACTACTCCAGACTCTCAACTTCAAATTCTCTCCAAATTTTTCCTTCTTTCAGGCATGTATTACAACATAAATTCAATTTTTATTCAAGTTCTTAGAATAATTAATTTAAACTAGGGTTGAAGATTTTTTAGTTGTTAATCAATTGCATTGTTTTCCTTGTTTTAATGGTTCATTCATGGTTTAATTGGTGGACTGTGAACTGAAATTGGGTCTCATTATAATGGTGGAATTGGAAAATTGAGTTTTTGACAATGATTATGAAATTTTTATGTTATTAAGGACATGAACCTCAACCCACATTGTTAACTTGGTTTTTAAACAAGGATTCTACATTATTTAACCCATCTTTTGAAATATTGGAAATATTGAGCTTTATGACTAGTTTTGAGATTTTCATGCAATGTAATGATGAATATGAGCATGTTTTTGAATGATGGAGTTAAGAATATGATGATGTTTATGATAATGGTTTTGGCATTATGTGAATGGATTGCAAGTCTTGGTTTGACGATACCAATGTGAATATGCACAATCAAAGACTTCATGACTTATGTTAAATCAAAACTACTTTAATTGGACTTTAAAGGGAATTATATAGCTCACCATAAAGGCGTAAGTCTCTGTGATCAATGCCCGAAACCTATGTCTGCCGGCATAGGGATGTCATACACTAATTGGACGACCAAATTGTGTCCTTAACATGAGGATAATATGTATATTGGCTTTAGTTCATTGTGACATTATCCTAATCTCAGTACTTGCGCCCAACATGGACTGAGACCCTGCCAGTTGGGGAGTATCGGAACCATTGATGCGCAGTGGAAATATGACACTTTCGATGCTTAAAACAAAGAATTTATGCTTGAACATAGGTTATTTTAGTATGTATGATTGTGACATTAGCCTAATCTCAGTACTTGCGCCCAACATGGACTGAGACCCTGCCAGTTGGGGAGTACCGGAACCATTGATGCGCAGTGGAAACATGACACTTTCGATGCTTAAAACAAAGAATTTATGCTTGAACTTAGGTTATTTTAGTATGTATGAAATGGTTTTGTGGTTGTTACAGGTGAAACAGGTGAATAATAATCTTGGAATGAAATTAGAAGAAAAAACTCTAACAAAGATGAAGTCTGTGTATCATGGGAGTTAGCTTACAAGTCGTTAATACATTATACGATTCGTAGGTTTACTCATAAGCATAGAAGTAATAAAAGTCAAGTAGGGAAGTTAAGTGATGATTGGATACAACTGGAGAGTACGAACCTTAAGATGAGGCTACGAGTCTAGAGAAACAGTCATTGAGAGAACAGAATCCAAAGTTAAAATTAAAGTTGAAGTCACAAAAGAAGATGAGTCATAAGATATGAGTATGAATCGTAAGGATAAGTCATGAAAAGACCAGTGTCCAGAGCATTAAAAGATTAAGTCCTAGGTGGTGATAAGTGAATATCACGAGTCATATGGTCAAGGTACAAGTCGTGAGGATGAGTCATAAAGACAACAAAAGCCTGAAGCCTTGAATGATCACTCATTGGAGTAAATACAACAAGCACTGTACGACTCATAAGAAGACCTTATGAGTGGGCTTGCGAGTCATACCTTGTGCCAACATACTTTTCCCATTCCATTTTAATTAGAATGTCTAGATTATTTTGAGATACTATAAATACCTTATGGTTATTCTTTTATTAGGTTATAAAATTTTACGTACTTTTACAATACTTTTACTACTTTTTACATACTTTGATCATTGGGATTTTATTCTTGAGATTTTTGGGTTCTTTTTCAATTGAAGAATTTACATTTTCTTCTTCTTATTTTTGTGCAATAAATAGTATGTGTTCTTTATTGATTATCATGGATTGTTACATGGACATGAGCGGATAATTTCCTTGACTAGGGTTGTGAGAACCCTGGCATATTAAATATGTAAAGGAAGTGGGAGATTCATCTATTCTAACGTGGTTGCATGTATCTTAATCTTCTTCAATATTAGTTGATCTCAGAGCTACTGTAGAAGTTTGAGTATTTCCTATATTTGAAAACATCCTCACAAAGGAGTTTGAGATTGGGAAAAGGGGATTAAGATAGTAATTTAAGATTCACATCCATCCTATTATTCCGCCATCTCATCTAATCAACTTTAGACTCAAACGGTGAAAGTTGAACCGAAGTTATAAACAAGGAGCAATAAGGCGACACCTTGAGATTTACAAGGTAAAGGGTGGGATTTATCAACGCGTTCATAAGATGGTTGATAATACATAGCTTGTAGGCTATACATGCAGAGAAACAAAATAGGTGGTTGAACATGAGAAATTTAAACTCAAAGCATTCAAGTTCGGTGACTACTTACTGTTAATTCCAAATTCCCCGCATTTACTTTTTTGCACTGCTCATGAATTTCATCAATTTAAGCAACTGTTCAATATTTTTCTTGTGGCTTCGACCCCAACTTGGTTTGGGTTACTATGTTTGACATCGACCGCAAGATACTTCTTTGGAGGTTATTTTGGGTGACATCAAATTTTATCACAGTTGCTGGGGAAGATGGTGTGAATTATTGATTGAAGTTGGTGAAGTTCTTGGGATTTATTTCCTATTCTTTATCTGGCATACGCTATTTTATGTCAAACATTAGGAGAAAAGTCAATCCCTTACTCCCTTTTGATCCAGAACCTGAAAGGATTCTTCAAACGCCGCGAAGGATGTTAGAGCAAGTTCGTGATGGTGTTCCTGTTGGGGTTTGAGATCCTTAAATTATATCCGTTCTTCTACTTGTTAATCCCAATGTAAAACTTTCTCATTCTCCATGACATCCATAGAATATTGCATATAGAAAGATGGAGCACTTATTAGCATAAGCATCTAAAAAGATGAGATTGGTAGAGGAGAAAAGGTTAGCTGGAGAGTCTAGGCTAGCTCAACAAACAAAGCTAGCCAGACCAAGATAAGTGGCCGGGTGTAAGGATAGAATTCAAAGAGGAAGAGCTCTAGTGATTTCTGCATATCAGCATCTTCAGTCGTATGATGAAGATGAGGATATGGGATACGTTGAACCTACTGAAATAGGATCCATCATTCCTCCTGCTCTACTCCCCAATGTTAAATTTAACTTTACTAGTGCTATGATCCAATTGCTAAACTTAAAGGTGTGTTTTCGAGATCAACAATAGATGATGCAAACATGTATCTTGCTAATTTTATTGGGATCTATACATTGTATACTATTCGCAGGGTGAATCAGAAAGATTTGAGGTTTAGGTTGTTCTCATTTTCGCTGACTGGAGAAGAATTACTATGGTTAGTGGAACTTTCGAGAGGTTCAATCACTACTTGGAATGTGTTGCATAGACAATTTTTGGACAAATTCTTCCCTCCTGCTAGGATGTTACAATTAAAAGATGAAATCTACAATTTCAGACAGCTACCTACAGAATATATGTATGAGACATGGTTTAGGTTCAAAAAAAAGCTGAGCATAGTACCTAGTCACAGAATCAAAGGATCAAATCTATTAGAAATATTATATAGATCACTGAATGTCAATTCCAGAGCAATGGAAAATATGATTTCAGGAGGTGCATTTATGCGTCTTTGATGAGACGCTGTACAAGAGATGCTAAATGATATTTTAGTGACCAATCAAGGTTGCAATACTAGAGATTTTGAGCATGGTGCAAGTACATATGCTATTGGGGCAACTAATGATTATGGAGCTGGTCATGATTTGGTAGCACAAGAGGTTGCACAACTTTGAACAGATATTGAGCTTCTTACAAAATAATTTGCAATAATGAATGCTGAGAAAGTGAATGTAGCAGGGGCATAGAGTTCTACTTCTATAACTTACAAGACTAAGTCTAAAGAGTATTCAAAGTATATTGATCATCAATTTTTGGATTTTCAAGCCCAAGGGCAAGGGAATCAAGGTTGGAACTATTATAATGATCGATATAGAAATAGGAGAAGAGACTGAGATAGTAATTGGAGATGCAAAAATGATTACAAAGAGAAGAGTGATAGATACATACTGCTAGGTAGCCGATATACTGAGTCTAAGATGGAGGCAATATTGTCAAAACTAGTGAAAGGCCAATAAATTCAAGAGAGCTATCTTAAGGAGATTAAGGCAGACTATCAGTGCTGAATCAGAAATTTGAGCCTCATGCTACCACAATCAAATAACTAGAGCAACATTATTTCCAGATATTGGCCATATTAAATCAAAGGCAATCTGGAACTCTTCCAAGTAATACTTTGCAAAACCCAAAGAATGACAGTGATTTTCATGCTATTACCACTCGAAGTGGTAAAACCACTATTGATCCGTCTTCACCTACCTTGATCGATCAAACTAATTAAGATAATCATGTTAATATTGATAATAGTATTAAGCAAAAAAAGGTAAGGATAAGGCTGAGGAGACTATTTTGAAGTCCATCTCAAGACCCCACCCTCTATTTCCTCAAAGATTGAAAAAGAAGCAAGAAGAGGGTAAGTATCAAAAGTTTCCTCAGTCAGTTATAAGCCAGTTGACAACATTCATCACTGCAGTATTGTTGCTACTAGATCGTTGGTAGAGAAGGAGGAGGATCCGGGTGCATTCGCCATTCTTTGCACCATTGGATCTTCTAACTTTGCTAGGGCACTATATGATCTAGGTGCTAGCATAAATCTTATGCCACTAGTGGTGTTTAATCAGTTGGGGTTGGGGGCACCCAAACCCACATCTATGAGACTAGTGACGGAAGATCGGACAATGAAAAAACCAGTTGGTATTCTCTATTATGTATTGGTAAAAGTCTCTTATTTCATTTTTCCTGTTGATTTTGTGATATTGGATTATGAAGTAGACTTTCAAGTTTTGATTATCTTAGGCAGACCATTCCTAGCTATAAGAAGGAGTTTGATTGATATGGAGTTAGGACATCCCATATTCAGACTCAATGATGAGAAAATGATATTTAATGTATGCCAATCTATACAATAATTGGATGAGTTAAGGGTAGTACCTTTTATTGATGTTTCAAAGAAGAGGATGGTCTCATTCCATGATATTGAGGCAGTAATTAATTGGGATGATTGATTCGAGGTTATTTCTATTAAAGAAAGATTGGGTGTTGAAGCCTTAGCAGCAGTTCTAATGAACTTCGACAGTGATAGAATTATTGACTACGCTGAAATGGTATATTCTCTTTATGGGAGCAGTTCTTATACTTTTGCACCAAAGAAGCTTGATTTAGATCTGCAAATTAGAACTACTCTGCCAGCTCTCCCGTCTATTGAGGAGCCATCCTTTTAGAGTTGAAGGCCTTCCCTCCTTATTTATGATATGCATATTTGGAGGACGACAACACTTTGTTGGTAATCATAGCAGTTGAATTGATGCATACAGAAGTAGAAGCTTTATTGTCAATGCTATAGAGATTCAAGAGGGCCATTGGTTGGTCCATTGCAAATATTATAGGTATCCCTTTTAGTCTTTGTACTCATAAAATCCAACTTCAATCAGATTGTATTCCAAGTATAAAATATAAACATCAACTTAATTATCCTATGAAGGAGGTGGTGACGAAAGATATAATCAAGTAGTTAGATACTGGTGTAGTGTATCCCTCTGGTGATAGAAAGTTTGTCATTTTGGTACAATGTGTTCCAAATAAAGGTGGTATTACTATTATTCCTAATTATAAGAATAAGCTAGTGCCAATGAGGCTAGTCATAGGATGGAGAGTGTGCATGGAATACAAGAAATTTAATGCATGGACCCAGAAGGACCACTTCCCCATGCCCTTTATGGACCAGATGCTTGACAGACTTGTGGATAGAGGGTGGTACTATTTTCTGGATGGGTATTTGGGCTACAACCAAATCACTATGGTGATCGAAGACCAGGAGAAGACAACCTTCACTTGTCCTTATAAGACCTTTGCATTTAGACATATGCCATTCAAGTTATTTAACACTCTAGCTACATTTCAGAGATGTATGATGTCAATCTTCTTTGATGTGGTATAAGACACCATCAAAGTATTTATGGATAATTTTTTGGTAGTTGGCGATTCTTTTGATGACTGCTTCATTCACTTGGCAAACGCTCCTCCCAGATGTGAGGAATGCAACTTGGTACTTAATTGGGAAAAGTGTTATTTCATTGTTAAATAAGGTATTGTGCTTGGGCACAAGATTTCAAAAAAGGGGTATAGAGGTAGATAGAGCTATGATTGATGTGATCGAGAAATTACCTCCACCAATTTCTCTGAAGGGTATTCAGATTTTTTTAGGAGATGCTGGGTTCTATAGGTGATTCATCAAGGATTTCTCTAAAATTATCAATCCTCTTTGTAGGATACTTGAGAAAGAGGTGCAGTTTGATTTCGATGAAGTATGCTTGAAGTCTTTTGAATGTCTGAAAGAGAAGTTGATGACAACTCTTATCATCGTGGCCCTTAATTGGTCCTTGCCTTTTGAGATTATATGTTTCATGATTGGATTATCATTAGGTGCTGTACTAGGTGTTGTACTCTTATCATCGTGGCCCTTAATTGGTCCTTGCCTTTTGAGATTATATGTTTCATGATTGGATTATCATTAGGTGTTGTACTAGGCCAACAAAAAAAGATCTTGCATCTAATATACTATGACATCAAGGCACTAAACCGTTCTCAAAATAACTACACAGTTACTGAACAAGAGTTGTTAGAAGTAGTTTTTGCCTTTGAGAAATTCCAATCATTTTATTGGAAAAAGGTAGTTGTACACATTGATCATGCAATATTGAGGTACTTAATGTTAAAAAAGATGCAAATCCTAGACTGATTAGGTGGGTTCTCTTGTTGTAAGAGTTTGATTTTAAAGGTCAAGGATAGAAATGACACTGAGAATCAAGTTTCAGATCATTTGTCTAGACTTGAAGAAGAAGCTCTTTAGAACATTGAAAATGGACTAGATATTGATGATAGTTTTTTAGACGAGCAGATATTGGCCACCTCTCACGATCTGATTCCATGGTTTGTTGATTATGCAAATTAACTAGCAAGTGATCTAGTCCTTGAAGATCTTTCCTTCCAACAGAGAAAGAAATTTATGCATAAGCTAAGGAAATTTTTCTAGGATAAGCCTTACTTATTCTGAATATGTGCAGATGTGGTTATTCATAGATGTATCCCTGAAGTGGAGATGATTAGCATCCTTGAGGCTTGTCATACTTCACTAGTAAGAGGACACCATTAAGGAACCCGCACAACCCATAAGATCTTGAAATGTGGTTACTATTGGCCAACAATTTACATGGACACTCATGATTTTGCTTCAGCCTATGATCAATGTCAATGCCAAGGTAACATCTCTAGGCGCCATGAACTTTCTATGACCCCTATTTTAGAATTAGAATTGTTTGATGTGTGGGGTGTGGAATTCATAGGACCTTTTGTATGAAGTATATTCTTGTGACTGTTGACTATGTCTCTAAATGGGCGGAAGTAGTTGCACTCCTCAATAATGAAGGAAAAAGTGTCACGGCTTTCTTAAAGAAATATAACTTTTCTCGATTTGGCACACTACGTGCAATTATTAGTGACATTGGGTCACATTTTTGTAATCATCTATTCAAGAGTCTGCTTGGAAAGTATGGAGTGAAACACAAGGTGATGACACATTATCATCCACAGAATAGTGGACAGGTTGAAGTGTCTAACAGAGAAATCATGTCCATTTTGGCAAAGACAGTTAATGCCAATAGGACTGGTTGGTTAAGAAAGATAGATGATGCATTATGGGCTTACCGCAAAGCTTTCAAGACTCCCATAAGTACTTCTCCATATCAGTTGGTATATGGTAAAGCATATCACTTGCCTATTGAACTTAAGCACAAACAACTATGGGCATTGAAGAAGCTGAATTTTGAGTGGCAAGATACATCAACATCAAGGATGAACAAGATGAATAAGTTGGATGAATTTCGACTCCAGGCTTATGAAAGTTCCGCACTTTACAAAGAAAAGATGAAGCTGCATCATGATCGAAAAATTAAGAAAAGGATATTTGAGATAGGTTTCTAGGTATTGCTCTACAACTTAAGACTTTCCTTGTTTCCAGGTAAGTTGAAGTCTAGATGGTATGGTCCATTTGCTGTAACAAGAGTATTTCCAAATAGTGCTTTGGAATTGAAATCTAAGGGAGAAGATCCGTTCAAACTGAATGGGAAAAGGATAAAGCACTATATGGGTAACATTAAGGATATTAATTTGATTTTGAGATAGACCTTGGTGAAGTATGAGTAACCAAGAAATTGTGTTGTGCCGTGATATTAAATCAAGCACGGCATGGGAGGCAACCCATGTATCTAGTTGATGAAATCTAATATCCAACCTAGCCATGTTGTGACGTGATGTTAAATCAAGCACTACATGGGAGACAACCCATGATTTGTATTTAACAATCTATAGGGTAATACATGTGTTTAGTGTGCAGGATCAAAGATTACATAAGAGAGTTAGAAAATCCAAAAAATAAGGTCATAAGAATTCTTCACAAGTCGTAATCATACATTACGACTCATGAGAAAGAGTTGTAAGGACCTGGGAGTTGATTCATAATTAGGTAAGTGGTCACTGGAGTCCTTATGATTCTAAGAACAAGTCGTAACCTCTGGTTATGGTTCAATATCTTGAGGTGTAATGACTCCAGAACCCAAGTAAGTCTCTAGGTCTTTACGGAAGGAGTGAAAGACTCATGACCCTTGGTAAAAAATAGTATCCATGACTCGTAACAAAAATTACCAGGTCAAAGGTCGCGGGTCAACCTGACCTAGTTCATTGGTTTTAAACAAAAGAGGGGTACCCGATCCGGGTACCCGACATTGCGAACAATGAATTTCCTCAATTGTTGACCAAACTCTAAGCTCTAAACACTACAAAACCTTACCAAAAGCATTAACTGATTGATTAGAAGCTCCCAAATCCATCAAATTCATCAAGCATTGGGGTAGAAAATGTGGTTAACTCAAGAAACCTAACTTCTCAACCAAGTAAGTACGTTTTTGAGCTTACACTTTCTATATTTTGAGTTGAATGCAAAAATGAGTTGAGAATTTAGAATTTCTTCGCGTTTAATATCTATGTGTATGCAAAATATGAACCCCATTACTTAGAATTTGAGTTCAAACTAGGATTTGGGAGTAAACTTAAAGTTTTGTATTGTAAAATTGTGTTTTTTGATAGATATGGGGTGGTCATGAATTGAATAGAAGGGTAGTTTGGGGATTATGCATTAGAACCAACTTAAAGCTAAACCCTTATGTTATAGTGGATACGAGGCTCCTTACGACTCGTATCTACATGTAACGAGTCATTACAAGACTCGTAACCACTGAAAACATAAAGGTCTAGCTGGGTGTAGGTTTTGATATGGGTACGACTTGCCTATGTGAGTCGTATACAACCCCTACAAGTCATACAACATAGTCGTAGATAATTGGGTAGATTGCACTCAATTGAGATTTATCTTTGATCTACTTATGAGTGTTGGTAACAAGTCGTAAGTCATCCTTAATACTAGGTAGGAAGACTCGTAAGCTGACTAGTAAACATTAAGAAACACATTGTTTACCTTACGGCTCATTCATATGAGTCTTAACCAATTTATACGACTTAGACCCCCAGTAATAACATGAACAAAATATGTACATTAACACCTAATTTTCTTAGTTTTCTTTCCTTTCCTTAGTAATCACTAATAATTGTATATAGACAGGTACTAATGGCTCCAAAAAGCAATTCATTAAAGAAGAATACTAAGAAAAAGTCGGCCCCAAGTCTTCTCACCATCTAATAAATGAGAAAACAACTGAATCAAGTGGTGATCTCATCGAATACCCATTAAAAGGGAAAGATGTACCAAGGTAAAAACTTCCTCGGGGTATGAAAGTTGTCACATTAGAGGATACTCCTCTTAAGGGGATAAAAAAAAGAACCCCATACCTCACTACCCCGAACACTGTCCCAGTCTGAAGAGAATAGTGGCGGTGATAATGAGGAAGTTGAATCGTGTTCTGAGGGAGGTGGTAGTGATACACATCCCGAGGATTCCAGTTCCTATGAGATAGAATTATAGAATGGGAGTGATAATGAGAAGAACGTAACTCCTATTAATGTACAGGACCTATCTCTACCTATCGAGCCTGCTTCGGTGCCCACCATTGAACGGTGGTGGTACCTTGGTATACGTGAGACTGATAATAATGGGATAAGCACCAACCCCACCACTGGAAGAATGCAAAGGGGTATTTATTTGGAAAGAAGGTTGACCACAACAAGCATGTCTGAGTTTCCTGGATTTGCAGCTAGATTTCAGTAGTACGAATTCCAATGGATGACTACAATCCTAGGAAAGTACAGTCCTACACTAGTGCAGGAATTTTATGTTGCATATAAGGGTGTGATAAAGAGGTAATTTCCTCAGGGAAACTTTTGAAGGGGTGGTTATCCAGTGACATATTTGAAAATTCGAGGAGTGCGGGTAAATATCTCCCCACTGTCTATTTCATGTTTCTTGAATGGACCAGCTTATCAGCCATTAATAAATACCGAAGAGATGGATTGCCGCATAGAGGAAAAATGGAAGGTTAAGAAGAAATAGATGGGGTCTGAAGATAAAATAAGGCATTTCTAGTGGATCAAAGGTTTTATTGCTTTGAATGATGAAGGAGATATATTTGGGTGGTAGGTGGCCTATGAGTACACTTACAATAAATTGCTAAACAAACTGTGAGTTTTGAGACTAATGCATGGTGGACGTTGGCCTGGCATAGACTGTGACCCACTACTGGAGTTAACATGCTCAGTCCAATTCATGCGACATTGATAGCTAGCTTTATGGTGGGTTATGAGTTTGATGTGGGCTAATTTTTAACAAGAGATATACGAGATTGAGCAGTGGGTGGAGAAAGGCTACTTCTGGCATATCCATGTATGATCACCCAGATTTTTTTGGATGTAGGGGTGCAAGAACTTCTATGTATCGACTATTTAATTGAGAATAAATATACCATGGATATGGGGTTGATTTGGGATGCTTCTAATCCCATGAACAAGACGGCAAAACAAGGTGCAACATTGCTAGCTCAAGTGATACAAAGTAGAGGACAAAAATTAAAGGATGCTGGAGTTGATGAGGTTCCTGTTGAGGGTGGCCAGTTTGAACGACAACATTCTAACACCATAGGCCCAACCAGTACCTCGATTTTACCATATGATGCATCCCCACACCCATCATCAGCTAGATCTGCACCACCTGGATATTTGATTATTTCTTAGTTTAATTTAAATAATATTATACGAAGGTTGGTAACAATGGAAGAAAAAGTACAGTTAATGGAAAGGGGTGTGAAGCCTTTGGTTGAGAATGAGCTAGAAGAAAAAAACAAATGGGTGTAGGGTAGGTTGGATTCTTTTGAGCAAAGAATGAGATGTCAGTTAGGAAACGACCACACCCCTAAATTGTGGAGGTGAAGGCTGAGGTGGCCAAGATACAAAAACTTGTGAATGAGTTGTATGATAGGACATTTATCCCAGCACCTGTGAAGTATTCCAGTAGGGGAAGAAATCTAAGAGAGAAAGAAAAGAAAGCATTGAAGCACTGAAAAGGAGAATCTGAAAAAGTAAAAGAAAGACAGTATGCATAGTGAAAGGGACCGGCAGGTGAGGGTCCAAGAAATGGCAGCTGGTGCCGGTAGCTCAAAATCGACAAGTGATAATGCTGAGAGGGGCAGTGATGTAGCCCTGAAAACTTATGTACCATTAATTTTATCAGCCACAACAAGTGCCACTACTATGGAGACGATCCTAACAGTTGATAGGACCAATGTTGAGGACAGTGGGACCCAATCTGAGGAACCACGTGATGATGAAGTATGAGCAGGCTCCTAGGACGCCCAGGTATGTCCTCCTCCCTTATACTACATTAATATATGCACTTAGGACAGTGCATACGATTTAAGTTGGGGTGGGGGTGTACCAAGGTCGCCACGGGTTGCGCTTGACGTGTTTCGAAACCCATGGCCATAATCTAAAAAGTTTGTGAACCGGCATATTTTTGTTGTTTTTATTAGTTTGTGTGTTGAGTGATTCTAAAAATAGGAGGAAAATTTGTACTTGTGGCAGTAAACATGGTTTTGAATGATTATGCCGAGTTTGTTTGATTTTGAATAATTGTGATGAAAAATTGATACCCTTTCTAAAATTTTGTTGATTGTGTGATGTGTGTATATGTGAGAGATGACTGCAAATCTGATAATGGAATTAGAAAATTAGAATTAGGTATAGAAAAACTATGAAAAATAATTGCATAACTGGATAAGTGGTAATTAGAAATATGGCGTTGTATGAGATGTGTGTGAGGCGTTACCTTTTCCCAGTGTGTCAAAATTCAGAACTTGTCTGGTTACTCTTACCTAGGATTCAGGATAGTCGAGTAGGAGATGATCATAGGCCATTTTTTTCTTAAGTCCACTCAAGCCTAAAATTCCTAACCAAATGTACTATGAATCCCTTGATCCAAAAAGTTGAGCCTAATGGAACCATTTTTATGGTTTACACTGATTTCACCTTTCCATTTTAGCTATAATGAACCTTTTTTTGCCCTGGTCCTCCTTGGATACTATGCACCTCAACTCAGGAAAATCACCTAAGTTGAGGGTGGCTATGATAGGGGTGCTTAGAGAAAAATGAGTATAAATAAAGAAGTGTAGAAAGAAAAATAAAGAAGGGCAGGTCTGGTGACAATAAAAAGATAATAAAAGAAAAAGAAAATTGCAAGAAAAGAAAAAGGAAAGAAAAAGAGAAGAAAAAGAATGTGAAAAAGAAAACCAAACCTGACCCAAACTGAATGTGCTTTAAAATAAAAAGAGAGACATAAAGGCTGAAATAAAAAGAAGAAAAAATGGAAAATAAGTGAACCCAAAGAAAGCGTAGTGTCAAGGAGGCGTAGTAACTGAAAAATTCAAAAAAGATTCCATAGCAGCCCCAAAATAATGTTACATGCTAAGTAAAGTCCTTTAGTAATCCTATCCCGACTGTCCAAAAACTCAAGAAAAGAGCACATGGGCAAGCCTATGGTATTCTGCATACACCGGTCGATACTTCTTTGTGAGCTAGAGTGACTTTTGAAATATCCCTGCACAACATGATTAATCTGAACTGAGTGATTAAGATTTCCTTGATTGTGAGCATACATGGGTTTTGTTATTAAGTTGCTAGATTTTTAGGTGAGTATGATTATACCTAGTTGTTTGTTCTAATGTAATGCCATCATTGGATTCCTTTATGTTTGTCCGTGTGGAAAATTGATGTACAAAGTTGGATTCTTTAAAAGCTAAGACTAGGAGGGGGAAAAACAATGTTGAAAATCGAACTAAAAATCACTACCATAGGTATATTAGGATCTTCCTATTTAAGCATCGTTGTTGTGTTAGAGTTTTGGTTTCTCTTTTTTATGAGGACACACAAACGTTCTAAGTTGAGGGTGTTGAAGCACCAGGGAAACACGACAGTTTTGATGCTTAAAACAAAGAATTTATGCTTGGACTTAGGTTATTTTTGTACGTATGATGTGGTTTTGTGATTGTTCTAGGTGAAATAGGTGACTAATGGTCTTGGAATAAAATTGGAAGAAAAAGATTTGAAAAAGATGAAGTTTGTTCATCATACGAATAACTTACAAGTCGTTAACACATTATACAACTCGTAGGTTTACTCTTAAGCACAACAGTAACAAAAGTCAAGCAGGAAAGTTAAGTGAAGAGTGGATATGACTGAAGAGTACGAACCATACGATGAGGCTACGAGTCTAGAGAAGCAGTCGTTGAGAGAATAGAAACCAAAGTTAAAATTGGAGTTGAAGTCACAAAATAATATGAGTCATAAAATTTGAGTACAACTCGTAAAGATAAGTTATGAAGAGACCAACGTCTAGAGCATTGAAAGATTAAGTCCCATGTGGTGACGAGTGAAGACCATGAGTCGTACGGCAAGGTACGACTCATGAGCATGATTCGTAAAGACAACAAAAGACTGAATAATTGAAAAATCAATCACTGGAGTGCGTACAACAAGCACCATACGACTCGTAAGAAGACCTTACAAGTGGACTATGCGAGTCGTACCTTGTGCCGACATACTTTTCCTATTCTATTTTAATTAGGATTTCTAGATTATTTTGAGATACTATAAATACCTTAGAGCTATTCCTTTGTTAGGTTACACACCATTACATACTTTTACAATACTTTTACTACTTTTTACATACTTTGATCATTGATTTTTTTCTTGAGATTTTTGGGTTTTTATTCAATTAAAGACTTTGGATTTTCTTCTTCTTAGTCTTGTGCAATAAATTACATGTGTTCCTTATTGATTATAATGGATTATTGCATGAACATGAGCGGCTAATTTCATTGATAATTGCATGAACATAAGAGGCTAATTTCCTTGACTATAGTTGTGGGAACCTTTGCGGATTAAATACATAAAGAAAGTGGGAGGTCATCTATTCTAACGTGGTTGCATGTATATTAATCTTATTTATACTAATTTACCTCAGAGCTACTATAGAATCTTGAGGATTGCCTGTATTCAAAAATGGCCTCACAAAGCCGAGATTGAGATTGGGAAAAGGTGATTAGGACAGTAATTTGACATTCACGTCCATCTTATTATTCCGCCATATCATCTAATCAACTTGAGACTCAAAAGTTAAAAGTTGAACTAAAGTTATAGACATGGAAAAATAAGGCAACACCCTAAGACTCATAAGGTAAGGGGTGAGATTTATCAATGCGTTCATAAGACGGTTGATAATACATAGTTTGTCGGCTTTACATGCAGAGTAATAGAATAGGTGCTTGTACATAAGAAATTTATGGAGTTGAGAATCTAGGGGTAACATAGTCCTTGTGTTCGTCTTCTATTATTTACGAACTCAAAGAATTCAAGTTCGGTGACTACTTATTGTTAATTCCAAATTCCCCCATTTAATTTTTTGCACTGCTCATAAAATTCGTCAAGTTAAGCAACTGTTCAACATTTTCCCTGTGGATTCGACCCCAACCTGGTTTAGGTTACTATATTTGACATCGACCGCAACATACTTCTTTAGATGTTAGTTTTGGGCGACATCAGTCATATAGCTTATGGGTAACTAGATGACTCATATTGCCTATGGGTCAATAAATGACGATGAAAGCTATATAGTTTAGGCTTAAATTTTTAATGCTCATATAACTTGACCCTTACCCCTATCCCGACATCCTATTATATATATGTATAAATTTGATGTTCATATGGTTTACATCAGGTTTTGGTAAATGCATATATGTTTTATCCATTTTCTTAGATTGCGTGCCAGTGCTTGCCATACTGACCATCCCTGGATGCTACATTATTTAATGATGAAGGTTTTGAGAGCTTTTCTTGTGACCATGTGCATTGTTAGGTAGTTTGACACTCTGGTCGGTCAGCTGTGAAATGGTAAACTCCATCTTTTGGAAGGCATGGTCCCTCTTTTTGTTTTCATCTATTATTTTAGTATTGTTGGACTTCTTGTGTTATAAACGAGGGAATTCTTTGGATTAGAAGCTTTGTGGACAATGTTGGGGTATTATTGTGGATTTAGTTTTGACTCTGAAATTTTCTTTTGAGTTAAATATTTCTTTTATTATCTTTATTGCTTCTGCTATTTATCATTTATAGTATACTCGTAAGATACGGCTAGGGATCATCTCGGGCCTTGATAGGTTTGGGATGCTCGTCACGGCCAGGCTCCAATTTGGGTTGTGGCAATAAGAAAATATAGAGTCAACAAAAGTTAGAAAAAAAGAGTTTATTACTTGAAGCGATGTGTTCTTTTTTGTGGAGCTTTGAACTCAACTCTTGTCTAAAGTTTGTTGAGTTGTACTTTATGATAAAGTTGTTGTATCTTGGAGAGGACAAGTAAAGGGGATTAGTGTTGGACCAGTGAACATATTTGCTATAGTAGGCTTGAATCTCCTTAAAGAGAGTGATATATTCGCGCCTCAGCTAAGAAGAAGACTATTGTATTTTTTTTATTTTTTCATTTTTTTAATTGTAATTTCACCAATAATATATATATATATATGTATATACCATAAGGTATGTACAACCCTACCTTCACCATATATCCTTTTTTAAAATTGTTTCACCACCAATAAATTAAAGAAAAAAAATCTGCTGAGAGAAATAAGGAATAAGAAGATATTAAGGAGTATATAAGCTGCAAGTGGTGGAGCATCGGCAGACGGAGATAATATCATTGTTATCGATGAAGCAAATGAAATTTTCTGATCTATATATTTTTTGAAAATCTTCAAAAATCTTGATAATTAAGGATGAAAATCAAGAATTTCTTTGATTTCTTATTTTGTAATGAATACGATTGCTTGAAACTAAAATGACATTGTGGTAGCCGTAGGTGATACTCTAGTGGAATAAAGCAGACAAATAGAAAGTATTTTCTTCGATGGATTTCAATAATTTTAGGCAAAAAAAATAGATTTTATGCATAAACATCACAGACTTTTAAATAACAAAATATTGTCTTTCTCAATGATTTTTTCAGTGGGATCCACCATAAATTAAAAAATTATGATCTTTATGAAAATAAATCATGAACCTTTTGATGAAAGTCATCATCTTTTTCACTCTTTTTTTATTTCTTTCTCAGTATTTCTCTTTAAGTTTCAAGGTAGAGAGTTGGAGATGCTTCCATAAAGATAATGGATTTTGATGAAGAAGAATTCAAAATGAAGGAAATGAAAAGGTTTAAGAAAAGTTGGGCCCAAAAATATTAAGATAAATAAGAAATAGAATAAACATAATTAATGTATTAGAAATTATTTTATATCAATGCAAAGAAATACTACTTAATAATGTAAAAACCAATAAAATAATGTCATATGTATAACAACAACAAATTCAGTGTAGTCCTACAAAGTGGGGTTCGGGGAGTGTCATATGTATAATTTTTTCATTTAAATATTCTTTTTTTTTCACACAACTTAAGAAAGGTAAGTGCATTTGACATGTCACATTCTAAGGTAGTATTAATATCACTTTAAATAAGGTTAGGGGGTGTAATAGGGAGGTGAATTTGATTTATTTTTGGGACAACTTCAAGGTGCATTTAATTTTTTTATATACACATTCACTAGCTACATGAATCTTTTATGGATAAGAATGTATATATTTATTTGGGCACTTAATATTTGTGACTTTTGGAGTGATTTCTTATCCTATAAACTGAGATGTTCTTCACCATTGTAACACACACTTAATTATACTTGAAAGAAGAAAAGATTTTTCTTTCTACATTTTTTTATCTAAGATATCTTGTCTCATATTATTCTTGTTTGCGCTTAAATTTACGATATGTTATTAACACAAAATCTTAACGGTTTTCAAGTTATATATTTGTTTCTTCTACTCGTAAGGTATGTTTACTATATTTTTCTTCATGATATAAATATGCAAGTATGATGCTTTAATGTGTAGCCTTATGTCCATGTTCCAATTCAATCTGGGGTGGGATGACATATTCTTGCTTAAGGGGGTTAGGATATTTCAAATTCTATGAAAACATCTTAATACTATTTTATGTGATTATGACTAAAGCCTAAAAAATAACCTTTACATATGATGATTTGTTACTAATTAATTTTGACTTTAGTTTTCGTTGCATAGTATTTAGTTCATAATCATTTAAGTTGTCTTTCATAATCTTTTGCTATTTCTAGAAGATATGCTTGTGCATATTGTAGTAACCTATTCTATCGTTACTATAATCATGACTTCAAAGGGCACAAAAGTGTGGATAATGTTAAACTCAAAAAGGGTCCAATAAATTATTGACGAACTCGAGAAAAAATGATTTTTGAAAGGGAAAAGTTTTGGGGAAGATGACTTTCTCCATCTCACCATAGCGAGATACTTCCCCCCTACAAGCGACACCATTGTAGCGGTATTTAGGTTGCAATAGTAGAAAGTGGGTAGTCAGGTCATGTATTAAAATTATTTTTCTTCTCAACTAAAATTATATGACATTTCCTTCTCCTAAAAACGCCCTATAATTATTCTCAGAACCAAAAATCTATGAGAATAGAGAGATACGCCTTGAGACAATGGACGGTAGCAATTTTCTCATGATATCAGCGCCTGGAAATTGCTAGAGATAGTCTAGAAATTATGTTTCATGCATTCCATTATATAAGTTTGGCATCCATGTAGGCTAGACTTACTTGAATATAGATTAAGACTACAGTTAAAAATATATTTGTGATGTAGATTGATAGGATATTTTATGTCAAGACCTGTGGGCATGGTGTTTGGTGAAAATATATCATAGCAAGCAATGCAAATCTGAAACTAATTTAATTTTACTATCATTGATTGTGTAAAGATGTCGTTGGGCCCTACATTTCATTATGTAATTTATGTTAATTGAGCAGCGAGGTAATTGAATAATAATTATTAAATTAAGATGATTTGGTATAAAATTAATGTTAATATCTTGAATTATATTTTATTATTGATGTTTGTTATGTGTAATATAATACCTCATTTTAAAATGTGTAAGGGCACATGTTAATGTCCCAGGTGAGGGATTATAAGGACTAATGGGATAAATCAACTATTTATGATATTAGAGCAGATTGGAAATTGAGAAGAATAATAGTTTCTGAATATGGAGAACAATTGGAGTAGGAGATGGGTGTGGAAGTTGATGATCAATAGAGTATGCTTAGAATAGAGTGGTAATCAAGTGAAATAAATTGATATAAATCCATGAGTGCTTTGTAAATAAGGAGTCTAGATCCGACTGATTGTGTGTATTTTTTTGAATTATCTGTTGCTCAGTTCTCAGACATGAATATTGTTGAGAAGTGGATTTTTGGTAAGGCTGGGTGCAATAAATTATTATTTGTTCTTAAACAAGTTATAGGTTATAGTTGAATTGGAGTTGAGGCTCAATTTAATTGTATATGTGCTCATTTACTGAATGTTTGTTTACTTGTTTAAAGTTGTGATTGTAAATAATGCTAAGCGATTGAATGACAAATGCAAGTGTATGTTAACCATAAATCTTACTAGAGTAATGCATTGTGAGAATTATGTTGTTATTATTATTATTGTTGTTGTTGTTGTTGTTGTTGTTTTAGTGATTCTACATGCCTAATCTATGATTGAATTGGTGGTTTGAAGATGGTATAAGGGTGGAGATGTTGAAATAAGGGTGACACAAGGCTTATTTGAAAGAAGGGTGGAAAGACACCTACTATCTAGTGTGATTTAATTCATAGACTGAGCTCATTCCCTATAATTCATGGCTAATGGATATTCATGGTTTCAATAGCATGTGTGTACATGGTAATATGGATAGTTTTACAGTCTCTTGAGTAGACCGAATTTGTCTATAATGTACATATTGGTTGTGTTCCTTGTGTGACCTTAATTTCCCTTTGTGGATTGTTTCTTGACTTGATATTCATTGTTTGTAATTGAAGCAAACTATTTCCTAAGGGTTGATGAGATAATGATATTTTCCAATATGAACAATGATTGACTTGAGTGGTCTGATCTTTGACTGATTCATTTCTTGATATTATGATTTGGTACTTGTATGGATAACACCTTAATTTCTTGATATGATAGGGTAGTGTTATGACCCATTTCATCCTTACTAGAAATATATGTGGTAAAGATATAATAACCTAATTCATCATAGGTTATAGGATCAATTCTTTGATATGTGAGTGCATTAGACATGAACTAAGGTCATACAACATCCCTAGCACAAAGTTAAGTTGGAAGTGTTCTTAGCAATCGAGTTTTGAGCTAAGTCTAAACTAGGATCAACTTAAGAGAGCATTCCTCCTAGAATATTGATGAGGCCAATATGTATAGAATTTCCTTGCTCGTACTTTGTTAAATTCTAGTATAATTTAAGATATCATCTCACAGAGAATTAGAACCACCTCGGCTACAGATTTATATTATCTGGGTTGCTATTTGAGAAAATCAAAGTGATGAAAGCTGAAGTTAGAATTATACATTACATAGAATTTAACCAAATTACCTTTTAAAATTTTATAATGATAATACTGTTATAATAAAATCTTTGTTTACGTATATATATTTATCTAAAGGATAAAATATTATTGCTAATACAATTATATTTTGTTCTTTAAGAAATAAATAATTAATTAACACTCTCTGAGATAATGTAAATTAATTTATTTAATTTTAGTTGTTGTTAAATCAAAGCATTTCTCCTGCCTGAATTGTGCTAAAAGGTGTAAAGACCTCTTGCGATTAGTCTTTAAATCAATAAACTTATTTAAGTAAGTCCCCCCTTGAGATTTTGAACTGAAAGAAATATGTCAAAGACCCATCAAATCAATAAACTTACTTGAATCAATTCCTCCGTGAGAATTAGGACCAAAATAAATAATATAAAGATTTTTTAAATCCATATACTTATTTGAGTTAATCCTTTCATGAGAATTAAGATTAAAGAAATAAGATAGAGATTATTAAAATCAGAAACTTGGTTTAGTCATCCCCTCATAAGAATTAGGACCGAAAGAAGCAAGATTAAATATTTAAAATAATAAATGACTAAAAATTACTCCAACTCTAGTATTTTACTCATTAGCTAGTATATATTAATTTTCTCTATGAGAATTACAAAATTAATATAATAATGACTTAGAGGTAAAATAAATAGGCGTGAAAATAATTACCAGATAAAAGTCATTATTCCAACTCAATATGAAGATGTAAGTAAAACATTCAGGCGAAGCATGTATTAGAAATGAGACACACACACACACACACACACATATATATATATATATATTGAGGTTCATCATCTATCCCAACTGAAAGAAATTACTCCATTATGGAAAAAGATAAAAGCTACTAAGAAAATACTATCCTACTAAAAGAAAATGAAATGAAGAGAAAGAAAACAAGACTAATGAATCTTGCTCACGGTGTCTGTTGTAACACCCTGAGAGTACACCTTGGGCACCACACGGAGCTTATAGTACCGAGAGACCATAAGATAACCCATGAGCTGGTACCTGCTGTGAGCATTGAATAATATAATAACATATGTGGAAGAACAACAGATAACCCATAAGGTTTTAGAAACTGAAAACAATGTTGTATCATGAATTTGAAAACAACTGCTGGAAACAATTGTCTGAAACTAATAAAATAATAACAAAATTGATTGACTGTCTGTACTAGTCTGAAAAGCCTCTACTGACTGACTGTGGAGATAATGGGATAAACCCCCAACTAACTCCGAATGAATAGAAAATACTGAAAATGAATGAATAATTTGAGGTGAATAAACTATGTCCTCAAAGTATGAGGACTCACTACTACTACTGCTGATAGTTTGATATGTCTATGTGCGATCCGAGAATTGAGCGTCCGAACCTATGATATGGTACATCATAGAACAAGAAATGGGCTTGCGATCAGTACATTGAATGTACTGGTATGCTAAATTAGGTAGACTGATATGCATGGTTTTATGTACAGGAGTAATAACTGACTAAATGAATAGCATGAAGTACTGAATAGAATGCATGAGATCTATAAATACTGAGAATGCATGACCAAGCATAAAACATATTTTGAATATAATCTGTAAACTCAAATACTGAAATTTGATAACTGAATAACTGATATTTGTATGCCATGGTCAATATAAGCCTGAACTGAAGTATACTGAATACTAAACCGAGACTGTGGGAGCTGTCATCTAACTGACATGCCCCAATAAGCAATTTGGGGTCCAACCTGTGACCCCAGATAGAAGGGTGTCAGTACCGTGCCATGGGTACTAACACTGGCTATGTGGATCCACTTATATACTATCCTGAAGGACTAAGAGTGTCAAGCCTAAATTGACGGGTAACCCCTGTGAGGTAGTCAAGCCTAAACTGACGGCGACTCTTCATATCCTACGTTGGCTATATAGTTCTGGAGTACAGGGACTGTACTAACAACTCTACCTATCTGACGAGGAATCCGCCATCCCTACACTCACTCGGTTCTAAATCCTACTCCTAACTGAACTAACTTAGAATACTGGACTGTTCTAAATTTAACCGATTATGATAACTGACTGAACTGATAATACTCATAACATATTTCTAAAACTATTCTGAAGATACTGAGACTAAGTAAACAGTTATGTTCTCGGGTATTCATAACCCCCACGACTCGATAGCAGTAATAGCAAAATAGTGCTAAAGCTTTGGGGACATAATATGAAAGCATTTATTCAAAATTCATTCTTGTAGGCATTTAATCAAACACTTGATATTCATATTTTAAGCTAAGCATGGAAACTAGTTTAGAGCTTGTGGAAATAGCATGATTTCATCATCAATATCACTAATTCTGGTTTAAATCAGCAAATAACATTATTCAAACGTGTGGGGTTTGATAATAACATCAATTTCATGCAAACATGGTATAGAGTTTCAATTCATGGGAATTCATGGTTAAAATCACAAATTAAAAATCACAATTACTTGTAAAGATCACAACATTGAATTTAAAATTGGATACTTGGACTCCATGGGTGAAAGGGACCCATGGATGAACATTTAACATACCTGAGTTGGTGAATTTATGAGAGTTCTTCGGATTTTTCTTGAGAATTGATCTTGAGTCTTGAAGGTTAGGGTTTTTTCTTGAAAGATAGTTAGTTTCTTGGAGAGGAATTTTGAGTAATGGGGCACATAATGCCCCTTTAGGATTTTAATTTTGTGTTTTGGACGAGTTTAGGACCTTGGAAAAAGGCCAAACGGTCCTTCGAAATTAAATTGTAAAATTGGAAATCCTGATTTTACATGCCAGTGTGATGTGGTGATTATAGCGTCCTACCACTGGAAAATGACAATCTCCATTTTTTCTAATGGCGCGACGCGATGCTATTGCGTTGTGCCACTGGAAAAAGATAATTTCGAACTGGAACCTTGGCGTGTTGCGGCGCCATCGCGGTACCTCATTGAACATGAATTTGACCCTTGGCGTGGCGTGGAATTATCATGGTGTTCCAATGGAAAAGGATGAACATGAATTTGGTCATCACCGCGATGCGGCCTTATCGCGTTAGGCTACTGCTTTTCGCTAAAAACACCATAACTTCTCACCCGAGTATCGGATTAAGGAAAAATTGGTATAGTTGGAAAGATAATTCAATTTCCTATCATTTGTCGGGTCTTGATCTGGAAAATCCTCAGTAGAGCAAAACATATGCTTGTTTGCAGTTGACTAAAGCAACATTATTCCTGAAAATTCAATCGGTAAGGGATATTTTGATTCGCCTAATAGATGGGAGTTATTTGAGGCCTTAATATACATCAAACTCACTCGTAAAAATACCAAGGGACTATAAGATACTTTTCACAATCTTGAAACATGACTCTAACATGGGTTTGGATTTTCGGGGTATTATATCTGCTTCCTTAAAAAAACATATGCCAATTTTTAGAATTTTTTTTATTGAGGCTTTGATGAAACTTTGCAAGATAATATCAATATATCATAAGATTTTGATGAGAATTTGACATGATAATTCATCATGTAATCTTGGTGATATTTGTCATCACATTTATCATGAACATTGCTGAGAAATTCAAAGGCCTTTGTCACAATCCAAAAACTTAGGTCATGAATGGCTAAGCCTTAACAAGTAAGTCAATCACCCAAACTGATATGTAAAGAAAAATCACAACACAAATCCCTAGGCAAGATTTCTAGAATGAAGTCAAACCGTACATGCATAAAGATAGCGGAAATCTAAATAATTCTAATATCATAAACCATCCCTAAAACCTAGTGTTACAATAGAAGAAAAATCCAAATACAACTCAAAGTCTAGACATACAATCGGGAATCCAAAAACTACAAGTCTATCTCTGAAATACAAAATAAGACAAACTAGATATGATGAGGTCTAAGGTCAACTCTGAAGGCGTAGAGCGTCTAATGCCTCAAAATAACAAAATAACCAAATGGTGCATTGGTACCTATATCTGCACCGAACGGGCATAGTATGGATGAGTACCATCTAGTTGTAAGCAGTAGGTATCATAGGATATTGAGCAAAGTAGAAAATAAGGCATATAAATATACACTATGAGCATGTCACTTGCTAGAAAAACAAATCCCAAATGGCAGCTCACACCCTCTCCACTAAAAGTTCTATAAATAACACATAAGTAGGAAGTAGATATATAAAAGAAACAAAAATAAGAAATGCAACAGATAAAGTACATAAACCAACACCGAAAGTGCATAAAATGGATAAACTGTAATGAGATGATAATGATGATGATATGATCGAGATCATCGCATAACCTTCGTATACACCTACCGAGCATCATGTTTCCAGGTAGGATAGATGAGAAGTTCACAACCCATATACAATCTCAATAAATCCTAGTCTTAATAACCATATCTTCTCTCTAACTCATGGGCTATAACATAGGGTTTTGTAAATATGTCTCATTGTTAAAAATTAATGTTTACACAATGATACTAATATCTTATGAATGTATGTATAAGGATGTAATGATCACAACCACACCTGTAGAAAAATCTTAAATCCAGCCAATATACACACACGTAAGATCAAAATCCATTCATATGTCAACCATCTATGCTTCGATATAAGACATGTACCATTAGAGTGAAATGTACGAGTAAGACATCAATAATACCAGAATAACCCCAAATAAGGCATTTCTTATCACAAAAAAACCAATCCAACATATACACGAGGCTAACAATATCAGATAAGACCCCCACATGGGCCACAAATATAAAATATCATCTCAAATCACCAATAATAAGAACATAAGATTCCACACGGGCACACAACAGTAATAACATTATTTTTATAATTATTACCCATACCCATAACATGCTTTTATACAAATATTATCTACCCAACTCAGTCTGAAGAAAGTTAAGCGATAACCTACCTCGTAATGCTGAATCCAATTCAAAGCCCTTTATATGAAGATTTTTCCCTTTCACATGGCTCGAGAATCAACTAAAACATACAAATATACAATTTATGCATCAAAAGAAAGACAACAATACCCATATTATCTATTTCCAAATTGAGGTCAAAACGGATTGTAATACCCCGCATTTCCTAAGCGTAATCTAAGTCTCAATACATGAGTATTCATATATAAAAATTTTGAAACACTCATTATTGGTCAGTTTAGATCCTTCCATTGCATAGAAAATTGAATTAGCTTTCCAACGATGTAAAATTCGCCCAAATTCGATAACTGGGTAAGAAGTTATGGCAATTTTAAGTTTCAGTCGTTAAACACCATCATTTTACACCTTAGCGCGTCGCGGAGCTAGTCTAAATGACAGTTGGTAATTTTCAGTGAAGGTGTGTGATCTTGGCACGTCGTAACAAAGGTCAAATTGTTATTTGAAAGTTTCTAGTGTCTCTCTACGATTCTACCGCATCGCAGTAAACTTCCAGGTCACAAACAAGGTGTCAATGCAATTACGCCGCATCACACCACCATAAATTTTCACAATTGTCCCTTTTACAGAGGCTTGGCATGATAGTGGCATGTTGCGACAAGGGTGAAAATCGGGAATTTTTCTAGTTTTGCAATTTTAAATTATAGGAGTCATTTTATCTTTTCCCATGGCCCCAAATCCACCTAAACATGGGATTTAACCCTAAGAGAGCATTATTTGCTCACTTTTGCATTATTCTCTCAAATTAAAATCAAATCTCTTCAAGAAAAAGAACCCTAACTCTCAAATTCAATGCCAAATCTCAAGAACTCTCCATCAATCCTCCTAAATTCATTATACCAGGTATGTTAGATATTCATCCATGGATTCTTTTCAACCATAAAGTCCAAGTATCTTATTTAAATTATAAAATTTTGATATTTGCAAGTTAATTGATTTTAAATTATGATTTCACCCATAAATCTCCATGTACTATTAATTTTATACTACGATTGAATGAAATTATTGTTGTTATTCAATCCTCCATGTTTTAATATTATTATTTATTAAATTTAACCATGATTTAATACTATTATGTCGAATTCATGCTATTTTTATAAGTCCCATGACCTTCCTTTGATTGTTTTAAACCATGAACTACAAGTGTATGATAAAATGCCTACAAGAGTGATTGATTTAATAAAAAAAACCTTCATGCTTTATCCCCAAGCTTTAGTGTCATTTTACCATTGTTGTTTTTGAGTCCTGGGGGTATTGAATACCCGAAAACCATAGCTATTTATGTAGTCTAGTGTCAGTATATTACAAAATAGTCTTTAGAACATATTATAAGCATTATCATAATAGTTAAATATAAGTCAGTTAAACTCAAAATAGTTTAGTATTTCAGTGTCTTTCAATTGGGAGTAGGATTTAACATCGAGCGAGTGTAGGTATGGTGGCTTCCCCTTCTGATAGCCAGAGTCGTTACTAGCAGTACATATACTCTAGAACTACGTAGCCAGCATAGGATATGAGAAGTCACTTGTCATATTAGTCCTTTCTATCTCACAAGGATCGCCCATCAGTTCAGGCTTGACACCCTTAGTCTTTTGGATATTATATCAGTTTAGTGGATCAACAGAACCATTATTTGTACCCGTGGCATGGTATTAACACCCTTTCAACTGGGGTTACAGGTTGGACCCCGATTAGTTCAAATAGGAGAATTTCAGTTAGATGATACCTCCTACAGTCTTAGATACAGTCTCAGTTACAGTCCTAGTTCAGTTATTCAGTCTTCGTGTTGTTTGACCAAAGCATACAAATTTCAGTTATTTTAGTATTTTAGTTTACAGATTTTACTCAGTTTATATTATATGCATAGTCATGCATCCTCATTATCTATAGATGTTCACGTATGTTTAGTATTTACAGATTTTCATGCATAATTAGTATTTACAGATTTCCACATATTCCTAGTATCTATAGATTTTATGCTCTCTATTTAGTACTCTATGCTTTACATGCATATTCAGCTAATTATTAGTTCTGTTCATGAAACCATACATATCAGCCTACCTTATTTAGCACACCAGTACATTCAAAGTACTAAACGCGTACCTTTTTTTACGCTAGATGTATTATATCATAGGTTTTGATGCTTAGTTCTAGGCTCGTGATTAGACTTATCAGATCCTCAGTAGTATCAGTGGTGAGTTCTCATACTTCGAGGATAGGGTTACTTTATTTTATGTCTCAATTTAGTAGTTAGTTGGAGTTAGTTGGGGACTGTCCCATCAACTCACTGTCATTAAGTTTTGCAGGCTTACCAGACATCAAAGTCAGTTATTTAGTATTCAGACATTACAGTTAGTTATCCAGTTTATCAGTATTTTATCAGATTCAGTCAGTTATTTCTATAGACTCATATTTCAGTTTGAATTCAGTTATTAAAATCTTATGGCATGTTAGTATTCTTCCACATTTATGATCATGTTATCCAGTGCTTATAGTAGGTACTAGAACATGGTTTAGCTTATGGTCCCTCGGGACCGTAAGCACCGTGTGACACCCAAGGTGTGCTCTCGAGGAATTAAAAACTTGGTATTAGAGCCTAAGGTTTTAAAGTATCCTAGGAAGTCTTAAAGCCACATCAAGTAGAGTCTTATGAATAGGTGTATAGCGCGCCACACTTATGGATGAGAGGATACAAGGCGTTTAGGAAAAAGTTTTCCTTCTTTCAGTATTCATGTCGTGCGAGTGAGTATGAGCTCAAGTTAAACTCCCTGTCTAATCTATTTCTTTCTTTCATTTACAGAACATGCCTTCCAAGAAGAACAGAAGAAGAATAGAAAACCAGCCAGCCCCTCATCCCATCCAGGCAGATCCTCTGGATGAGCATGTCTCTCACATAGAATTTAGAGCTGCGTTCACTACTCTAGTGAACTCCATAGAAGCACAGAATGAATGAACAGTTGTTGTTCTGGCCAAACCAGTGGATAATACTGCTGCAACCAGAATTTAAGATTTCACCCGGATGAATCCTCCTTTTTTCACAGGATCCAAGTCTGAAGAGGATCCACAAGAATTCTTAGATATGGTTTAGAAGGTCACGGATGCTATGGGGTGAAATCTAGTCATTGTGATGAGTTGGCTACATACCAGTTGTAGGATGTAGACTTTACTTGGTTTAAAAAGTGGAAGGTTGATAGGAGTGTAGATGTAGGGCCTGTAGAATGGGAAGAGTTTTCCATAACTTTCTTAGATAGATTCTTTCTATTAGAGTTAAGGGAGGCCAAGGTGTTAGAGTTTATTAACTTGAGGTAGGGAAGCATGAGCGTGAGAAGGTATTCCCTCAAGTTTACTCAGTTATCTAGATATGATCCTCATGTGGTAGCTGTTAACAGGTCCAAGATGAGTAAGTTTATGTCTGGCGTATCTGATAGTGTGGTAAATGAGTGTAGGACCGCAATGCTAATTAGTGAGATGGATTTGTCTAGGCTGATAGTCCATACTCAACAGATAGAGGAGTAGAAGATTAAGGAGATGGAGAGAGAAAACAAGAGGGCTAGGATGGATAGTTTTAACTTCAGTCAACCAAAGTCAGAGAGTGGTAACCATCCTCAGTTTCATCAGAGGTTTTCATCCCCAACACCCTCTTCAGCCAGTGCTCCCGTACCTAAATTTAGAAATGACAATAGGGATAGAGCACCAGGATCTAAGTCCCAGGTCATTTTTAGCAGTGCTCGTACAAATACTCTATGTTATAAATATGGCAGACACCATCAGGGTGAGTGTCGAGCGGGTAGTGATGTGTTTTTCAGGTATGGCAAGCCATGCCATCAGATTCGAGAGTGTCGGGTAGTTGCTCAGAAAGATAGGGATGTGCACTAACAGGGCCAGCCCCATCAGTCGTCAGTTCTATCCGGTCGTCCAACTCAGTAGGGTGCCACTTCCAATGTTACCAGTGGTCAGTGTTCAAATAGATTTTATGCTCTTCAGTTCCGCAAATATCAGGAAAATTCTTCTGACGTAGTTACTGGTACGTTGCAGGTCTTTCACTTACATGTTTATGCCTTACTAGACCTTGGAGCTTCTCTTTATTTTGTAACTCTATATATAGTTGTCAATTTCAGAGTCAGTCCTGAAACTCTAGCAGAGCCCTTTTTAGTGTCTACCCCAGTAGGTGTTTCCATCATAGGTAGACAGGAATACAGGAACTGTCCGATCATAATATCTCATAAAGTTACCTCAGTTGATCTCGTAGAGTTAGAGATGATAGATTTTGACGTCATTCTCGACATGGATTGGCCCCACTCATGCTCTTCCTCAGTTGATTGTAGAAACAGAATAGTTCATTTTCAGTTCCCAAAAGAACCAGTCCTTGAATGGACGGGTAGTACTACAGCTCTTAGGGGCCAGCTTGTTTTGTACCTTAGAGCGAGAAAGATGATATTGAAGGGGTGTATTTACCGTCTTGTATGAGTCAAAGACTCTAACTTAGAAACTTTAACTCTTGAATCAGTTCCAGTAGTAAATGAATTCTCAGATGTATTTCCTGAATATCTTCCCAGAGTTTCTCTCGAAAGGGAAATCGACTTCAAAATAGACCTTCTTCTAGATACTCAGCCCATATCTATTCCGCCATATAGAATGACTCCACTTTAACTCAAGGAGTTAAAAGAACAGTTAAAAAATCTTCTAGATAAGGGATTCATCAGACCCAGCATCTCCTCATGGGGAGCACCTATTCTATTCATGCGTAAGAAAGATGGTTCTCTTATAATGTGCATAGACTACCATCAGTTGAACAAAGTCACAGTCAAGAAAAAATATCCACTTTCTAGAATCGATGACTTATTTGATCAACTTTAGGGTGCCAGCTATTTTTCAAAGATAGACCTCAAATCAGGCTATCATCAACTTAGAGTCAGGGTATGTGACGTTCCAAAAATAGCTTTCCAAACTCGGTATGGTCACTTTGAGTTTCTAGTTATGTCCTTTGGTCTCATGAATACCCCAACAACCTTTATGTACTTGATGAATCGAGTGTTTAAGCAGTACTTGAACATGTTTGTCATTGTCTTCATTAATGACATTCTTTTTTACTCCCGTAGCTAAACTGATCATGCAGACCATCTCAGAATAGTGTTATAAACTCTTAGAGCTCACCAGTTATTTGCTAAATTCAGTAAGTGCGAATTCTGGCTAAGATCAGTTGCTTTCCTTGTACATATTATTTTCGTTGATGGCATTAGAGTTGATCCTTAAAAGACTAAAGTTGTGAGAAACTGGCCTAGACCCATCTCTCCATCAGACATCAGGAGTTTCTTAGGTTTAGCTGTATATTACCGTTGGTTTTTCAAAGAATTTTCTTATATTACATCCCCCATATCCAGATTGACTTAGAACAAAGTTAAGTTTCAGTGGTCAGATTCTTTTAAGAAGAATTTTCAGGAGTTGAAGACTCAGCTCACCTCAGCCCCAGTTCATACCTTGCAGATGGTTCAAATGGGTTTGTTGTGTATTGTGATGTATCCAGAGTAGGTTTGGGTTGTGTTCTCATGCAGAGAGGTAAGGTTATAGCCTATGTCTCCAGATAACTTAAACCCCATGAGAAGAATTATCCGACTCATGATCTTGAGGTAGCCACAGTAGTATTCGCCTTAAAAATTTGGAGGCATTACTTGTATGGGGTGCACGTTAATGTGTTCACTGACCATAAGATCCTATAGTATGTGTTCTCTCAGAAAGATTTAAATCTGCGTTAGAGAAGGTGGTTAGAGTTGTTAAAAGATTATGACATGGGTGTTATGTATCATCCGGCCAGGCCACACTCTCAGTAGAATGTCTATGGGTAGTGTTGCTCATGTTGAGGATGGTAAGAAAAAATTAGCTCAGGAAGTTCATCAGCTTTCCTAACTAAGTGTTCGCTTACTCGATTCAGCAGAATATAGTGTATAGGTGCAAAGTAGCTCAGAATCATCTCTAATTTCTGAGGTGAAGGAAAAGCAGTATAGAGATTACAGTCTAGTTATGTTGAAAGGATTAGTCAAAGATCAGAAGGTGGAGATTTTCTCCCAAGGGGAGATCGTGTGCTGCGTTGTCAGGGTCGGCTATGTGTGCCTGGTATAGATGACTTGAGGCAATGAATTCTTGCAGAAGTGCATGGTGCACGTTACTCTATTCATCCAGGGACCACTATGATGTACCGTAATTTATGGGAGATCCATTGGTGGAGTGGGATGAAGAAAGATATTGCAGATTTTATAGTTAAATGCTCTACATGCCATCAAGTTAAGATTGAGAACCATAAGCCTAGTAGGTCCATGCAGGAGTTCAGTATTCCCACTTGGAAATGGGAGGAAGTTAACATTGACTTTGTGATAGGTTTGCCTCGTACTCATCATCAGTATGATTCTATTTAGTTATCATATACAGGATGACCAAATTATCTCATTTCTTGCCAGTCCATACCTTTTATTCAGCTGAGGACTATGCCAAACTCTATCTCAGAGAGTTGGTCGGGTTGCATGGTGTTCCCTTATCTATCATCTCAGATAGAGGTACCCAGTTTACCTCTCACTTCTGAAAAGCATTCCAAAAAGGTCTTGGTACCCAAGTCCATCTTAGTATAGCTTTCCACCCTCAGACAGATGGTCAAGAAGAACAGACCATTCAGACTCTAGAAGATATGCTGAGAGTAGGCATAGTTGATTTTAAAGGTAGTTGGGATGACCACTTGGCTTTGATTGAATTTGCATATAATAAAAACTATCATTCTAGTATCCATATGGCTCTATTTGAGGCTCTCTATGGTAGGAGATCTAGATCTCTAATTGGTTGGTTTGAAGTAGGTGAGGCCACAGTAGTAAGGACTAACTTGGTGTTTGATACATTAGAGAAGGTTTAGTTGATCAGAGAAAGGTTTAAGGCTGACCAGAGTCGACATAAATGTATGCTAATGTGAGGAGAAAGGATCTCGAGTTTGAGGTCAGCGATTTTGTGTACTTGAAAAGGATCTCGAGTTTGAGGTCAGCGATTTTGTGTACTTGAAAAACTCTCCCATGAATAAAGTGAAAAGATTCGGCAAGAAAGGGAAACTCAGTCCTCGATATGATGGTCCCTTCAAAATTCTCAGACGTTTTGGAAAGGTATCTTACGAGCTTGAGTTGCCTTCAGATTTAGCCTCAGTACACTCAGTGTTCCATGTCTCATTGGTGAAAAAGTGTATTAGTGATCTAGCTGTAGTTGTTCCCTTAGAAAGTGTAGATATTCAGAATTGTCTTTCCTTTGAGGAAGTTCCAGTTGAAATTCTTAATCATCAAGTCCGTATACTAAGGAACAAAGAAGTTCCATTGGTCAAAGTTCTTTGGCAGAATCAGTTCGTTAAGGGATCCACTTGGGAAGCAGAGGCAGATATGCGGACCAAGTACCCTCATCTTTTCTCCGCGAATCCAAATTCAGTATAAGGTACTAATCTTCTTAAGATTTCTCCCTATCATGTTCAGTTTCAGTTGTACATCATGTTCATGTCAGTCGTACATTCATGAGTTAGTTCATTCATGCATTCCATGCATCAGATATTCATGTTCAGTGTATAAGCTCAATCCATAATTTTTTCCTTAGCTTAACTAGTCTCATTCGAGGATGAATGATCCTAAGGGGGAGATATTGTAATACCCCACATTTCCTTAGCATAATCTAAGTCCCAATACATTAGTAGTCGTATATAAAATTTTGAAACACTCATTATTTGTCATTTTATAGACTACCATTGCATAGGAAATTGAATTAGCTTTCCAACGATATAAAATTCATCCAAATCCGATAACCAGGTAAGAAGTTATGGGGATTTAAAGTTTCAGTCGTTAAACACCGTCATTTTAAACCTTAGCGCATCACAGAGCCAGTCTAAATGATGATTGGCAATTTCCAGTGAAGGTGCGCAATCTTGGGCATCGTGCCAAAGCCCAAGTAGGTATTTAGCAGTTTCCAGTGTCTCTCCATGATTTCACCGCGTCGCGGTGAGCTTTTAGGTCACAAATAAGGTGGCAATGCGATTACGCTATGTCTCACCACCATTCATTTTCCCAATTGTCCCTTTTCCAGTGGCTTGGCGCGTCGCGCCAAGGGTGAAAATTGGGAATTTTTCCAATTTTGCGACTTTATATTACAGGGGTCGTTTGGTCTTTTCCCATGGCCCCAAATCCACCTAAACATAGGATTTAACCCTAAGAGAGCATTATTTGCTCACTTTTGCATTATTCTCTCAAATTAAAATAAACTCTTTTCAAGAACAAGAACCCTAACTCTCAAATTCAAGGCCAAATCTCAAGAACTCTCCATCAGTCCTCCTAAATTCATTATCCCAGGTATGTTAGAAGTATCCATGGATTCTTTTCATCCATGGAGTCCAAGTATCCTATTTAAATTCTAAAATTTTGATCTTTGCAAGTTAGTTGATTTTAAATTGTGATTTCACCTATGAATCTCCATGTACTATTGATTTTATACCATGATTCAATGAAATTATTGTTGTTATTCAATCCTCCATGTTTTAATATTATTATTTATTGAATTAAATTATGATTTAATACTATTATGCCGAATTCATGCTATTTCTATAAGTTCCATGACCTTCCTATGATTGTTTTAAACCATGAACTACAAGTGTTTGATAAAATGACCACAAGAGTGATTGATTTAATAAAAACCTTCATGCTTTGTCCCCCAAGCTTTAGTATCATTTTACCATTGTTGTTTTTGAGTCCTGGGGTATTGAATACCCGAAAACCATAACTGTTTATGTATTCTATTCTTAGTACATTACAGAATAGTCTTCAGAACTTACTATGAGCATTATCAGAATAGTCAAATATCAGTCAGTTAAACTCAAAACAATTTAGTATTTCAGTGTCTTTCAGTTGGGAGTAGGATTTAGCACCGAGCGAGTGTAGGGACGGTGGATTCCCCGTCAGATAGGCAGAGTTGTTAGTAGCAGTCCCTATACTCTAGAACTACATAGCCAATGTAGGATATGAGAAGTCACCCGTCAGATTAGGCTTGACTATCTCCCAGGGATCACCCGTCAGTTCAGGATTGACACCCTTAGTCCTTTGGACATTATATCAGTTTAGTGGATCCACACAGCTAGTGTTAGTACCCATGGCATGATATTAACACCCTTCCAACTGGGGTTACAGGTTGGACCCCGATTAGCTCAAATTGGGGAATGTCGGTTAGATGATACCTCTCATAGTCTCAGATACAGTCTCGGTTATAGTCTCAGTTCAGTTATTCAGTCTTAGTGTTGTTTGACCAAAGCATACAAATTTTAGTTATTTCAGTATTTTAGTTTATAGATTTTACTCAGTTCATGTTATATGCTTGGTCATGCATCCTCAGTATCTACATATTTTCACGTATCTTGAGTATTTATGGATTTTCATGCATACTTAGTATTTATAGATTTCCACATATTCCCAGTACCTATATATTTTATGCTCTCCATTTAGTACTCCATACTTTACATGCATATTCAGTTAATTATTAGTTCTGTTCATGAAACCATGCATATCAGCCTACCTCATTTAGCATACCAGTACATTCAAAGTACTGATCGCATAACTTTTTTTGCACTATGATATATTATATCATAGGTTCTGACGCTAAGTTCTCGGCTCTCAATCAGACTTATCAGATCCTCAGTAGTAGCAATTGTGAGTCCTCATATTTTGAGGACAGGCTTACTTTATTTCATGTCTCAGTTTAATAGTTAGTTGGAGTTAATTGGGGCCTATCCCATCAACTCACAATCATTCGGTTTTAGAGGCTTATTAGACATCAGAGTAAGTTATTCAGTATTCAGACATTACAGTTAGTTATCCATTTTATCAGTATTTTATCAGATTCAGTCAGTTATTTCTATAGACTCATATTTCAGTTTTGAATTCAGTTATTAAAACCTTATGGCATGTTAGTATTGTTTCGCATTTATGATCATGTAATCCAGTGCTCACAGCAGGTACCAGCTCATAGGTTAGCTTGTGGTCCCTCGGGACTGTAAGCACCGTGTGACGCCAAGGGTGTGCTCTCGGGGCGTTACACGGACCCTTGAAATGGGTTTTCGAAAAGAAAGGGTAAAACAGATTTTTTTTCGTAAACACATTACCCATGATTAAAGAAATCCATAGATGAAAATCAAGTAAAAAGGGGTTAAAACGTGGTTTATATTGAAGAAAATCCATTTTTAGGCCTTACGGATCTTTAAATTTCACTTTGAAATCACGAATTAATGGGTTTTAAATGAAGAGAATCAAAGTAAATAATTGAAATAGTGATTTGGAGATTACCCAAGCATTAAAATAGAAGAGATACCCTAAAAACTCTAAAATCCGAAGCTCAAAGTCTCAAAAATAGAAGAACAATCAAGAAAATTAATTTTTCTATTATGCCAGGCTTGACTGCTTAAGCAGCCACTTGTTTTCTTAAGAAGTCACCGCTAAAGCGGTCAAGTGTCACTTTAGCGGTACCCGCGAGCTTGCATAGTCTGCTTTAGAGGAAAAGTGGTCGCATTAGAAGCCTTCTCTTAAGCGGACAATGCTCCGATTTAGCGGTTGCCAACTGGTGAGTCGGGTTGCTTAAGTGACCGGCTGGCCGCTTAAGCGGCCTCCACTAAAGCAACCCAAATGTCACTTTAGCGATTGCACCAACTAGGACTTGGAAAATTTTCAAGTCTCTACCAATCCTTGGGATACATTCGAAATCTCAAGAATGAAAATAAACTATACCACCCTATTGAATTCGACGTCTCAGACTCAATAGAGTTGCTTTAGCGATTGCACCGGCTAAGGCTTGGAAAATCTTTAAGTCTCCACCATCCCTCGGTATTCATCTGAAATTTTGAAAACGCAAATGAACTATGCTACCCTATCAAATTAAATCTCTCAAACTCAATGGTGACATCAGATTTTCGAAAAGAGGTTGTTTTCACAAATTGACCCCGAGGTCCAATTTTACAATCTTTCGAATCGAGGGTTAAAATGAGCTATAAAAGCCATAAATCAAAGCAACCATGCTACTAATCTAAAATTGACGTCCTGGATCTGCTTGCGCAGTCAATTTTCCTTTCGATACATAGAACAATAAATGCTGACGAAAGTCAACTTTAAAGCCTTTTTAATCTCTAAAAACCACAAAATCGAACAAATTGCATGGAAATACATTGGAAACTATTCCAATCATCCCCACACCCAAAAAACATCATGTAGCAGACTCGAGAATAGCCAAAATAGTCAAATCAAATAAAAATGAATAATTCACAAAATCAAGTCGTTACAATATCCACCACTAAGAATCTAGTTTAACCTCAAACTAAAGGCAAGGAAAATACATGAATCAGCCAAAAAATGAGGATAGCTACTATGCATATCGGACTCGGCCTCCCAAGTAGCCTCATATATATGACGGAGTCTCCACTGGACCTTAACCATCAAAATATCTCTACAATGCAACTGTCTAACATCCCTAGCTAAAATATAGACTGGCTCCTCAGAGAAGGACAACCTCTCCTTTTACTAAAATGAATCCCAAAGAATGATATGAGACTTATCCGAAATAGAACACCATAGAATGGATACATAAAAAATTGGATGAACAACCAAAAATTCTATGGACAATGATAACTCATAAGCTATGTCCTCGATAGTCCAAAGATATCGAATGGCCCAATATACCTGGGGCTAAGTTTTTCCCTCTTTCCAAACCTCATCATGCTCTTCATGGGAAAAATATGAAGGAAGACTCATCATCCATACTAAATCTCAATGCACAAAGTCTATGATCCCCATAGAACATCTGCCTACTCTAAGCTACTTGAAGTCTATCCTAAATGACCAGAACCCTATCCAAAGACTCATGAAACAAGTTTGTACCTCAAGGTTTAATCTTAAAAGACTTAAACCAACCAACTCGAGATCGACAACACCTACCATATAAGGCCTCAAAGGATGCTATCTCAATACTAGAATGGTAGCTATTATTATACCCAAACTCTGCCAAGGCTAAGTGCTGCTCCCACTAGCCTCCAAAATCCATAACATAAGCATAGGGCATATCCTCTAAAACCAAAATAGTCCACTCTAATTGACCATCAGTCTGGGGTGAATAACTATGCTAAATCAACCCAGTTACCCAACTCATCCAGAAATGCCTTCCTGAAGTGAGAAGTTCACACTGAACCTCTATCTGAGATAATAAACACTGGCACACCATGGAGATGAACTATCTCACGAACATAGACACGGGCCAATCTCTCAACAATGAAGAAAACTTGAATAGGGATAAAATGAGCAGATTTGGTCAATCGATCCATGATGACCAAGAAACCGCAGAACCACAAGAAGTATGAGGCAACCCACTCACAAAGTCCATAGTGATTTATTCTCATTTTCACTCAGGAATGGGAAACCTCTAAAGCAAATCACCATGCCTCAAATGCTCGGCCTTCACCTACTGGAAACATACGTAAAAAGCTACAAAGTTTCTACATCCCTCATCATATCACCCTACCAGTAGTGCTATCTCAAGTCTTGATACATCTTAATTACTCCTGGATGAATGGATTACTTAGAAAAATGAGCCTCCTCCAAAATCAATCTTACCCAGTCACCCACTCTCGGCACACAGACTTAGCCTCCTATCCTCAAGACACCATTAGAGTCAAATGAGTCTTCCTTAGCCTTACTACTCGATACCTTATTTCGAATCAATCTTTGCCTAATATCATCAAACTAATGAGCTCAGATCTACTCTAACAAAGAAGATCTAACCTCTACAAATGAAAAAATACACCTAGGTGTCAAAATATCAAGCCTAACCTTCTGATTAGCCAAAGGATGAACCTCTAAGGACAAAGGCCTCTCCTGGGTCAAAAGATGCACCAAGTTACCCATACTAGTCGACTTTTGGCTCAAGGCATCCGCAACCACATTGGCCTTACCCGAATGATAGAGAATAATAAGGTCGTAATCCTTAGGCAACTTAAGACAATGACGCTTCCTCATATTAAAATCTATTTAGGTGAAGAAATACTAAAAGTTATGGTGATTTGAGAAGTTCTCACAATGGACTCCATATAAATAATACCTCAACAACATCATAGAAAATACAAATGCGCATATCTCTAAATCATGGGTAGGATAATTTTTCTCATGGGGATTCAACTGATGAGAAGCATACACAATCACCTTACCCTCCTACATCAATATGACACCTAACCCAACACCAAAAGTATCATAGAAGATGATAAATCCCATACCCTTCTTGGGCAAAGTTAAGATAGGAGTTGATCTCTTATCCAACAACTTCTACAACTGATCCTTCAACTCCTTCAATTTCACTGGGTCTATCCTATAAGGAGGAATAGAGACGGTCTTGGTGCCCAGCTCAGCATCAATAGCATAGTTAATATCACGATCCAAAGGCATACCGCCATCTATGAACTCATAAACAATACGAACAAAATCTAATAGATGTGGTGAATCAACACTACTATTACAAATATGGGCCAAGTAAGACAAATATCCCCTCTCTACCAAGTGACAAGTCTAAATAAAATATATAAATCTCTTGGGACTCGAATAAAATATACCCTTCCAAGCTATCCTTGGCACACCTGGCAAAGCTAAGGTCATGGTCTTATCATTGCAGTCTAGAATAACATAGTAGGGAGTTAACCAATCCATACCCTAGATAATATCAAAATCTACTATATCTAGGATAAGTAGATCTACCTAAGTCTCACAGCCCGCGAAGGTCACAACATAAGATCGGTGCACCCAATCCACCGCTATAGAGTCTCCTACGGAGGTAGATACATGGATAGGAATGTAAAGATGCTCAGTAGTAGAATTAAAACCCAAAGAAAAATATACAGATAGATAGGAGAAAGTTGACCCCAAATCAAATAACACAAATACAGATCTGAAACAAATAGGGATGATACATATGATAATAATGTCAAAAGAATTTCCCGCAAGTTGTGGCGGGTATAGAATAACATAATCCACATCCACCACCAGACTGAGTAGCCTTGCAACCACTAACGTGAGCACCATTATCTCTACCTTACCCCCCTCTAGTAGTACCTCTACCTTCTTGAGAATTACCTCTCACTATCGATATAAGAGTAGGCATAAAAATATGATAGGGATAATCTTTGACCACATGGACAAACTCATCACATACATAGCAATATCTGTGGCTCGACTCTATCTGAGGAGCTACAGCTAAGCTAGAATGACCACCCTGGGATGACACCCAACTACTTAAAGCAACTAAACCAGAAAACCTACTACTTGAACCCTACAAGGCTACCGTGGTACCTATGGGAACCTCTAAAATCTCTACCTCGAGGAGTGTGACTACTGAATTTTCCCTAAATGCTCACCCTCTTGGTACCTCCCTGAGACACTCGACGGAAAGACTTGGTCATATTATCATGATCCACTATACTCTGAAATGACTCTCCTGACACTACCATCTAGGCAATAAGACCATAATATGAAGTGAAGCCTTTCAGAGTATGGAAGCTTACCACTTCAATCCAACTTTAAGTTGTTCCTGAATATGATCAATGAGTAGGAGGAGTAGTATGGCCGATTCTTGCATTGCGTGGGGATACAGTCCCGGAAGATGGGTTACCGGGTGAATGCTAGCATGCACTCAGGATAAGTATAAAATAATTCCAATATTTAGAACTAAGTAAATAACCATATGCATTCACATCCATTTATATATATATATATATATGTATATGTAATCCATGTCGGGATAGGGAATCGAGTTTAGCATGCATTTAAAACCATTAACCTATGTTTGTGTAGCTTAACTATCCTAAAACCACCCATGGGCTATATGGGTCCAGAGTTACCCCCTGAATAGGCCTTAATACGTGTAACAGCACGTATCGGAGATATCATAGGGGAAGGGGATTCTCGTGTACCCTTCACCCTCCATGATACATATATACAAGTTTAAATTAGGGGATTTCTGGGTACTCCATAAGTACATGCCCTCCATGACCAATTCTCATGTCGACAAATATGAGTTTCTAGTATCTGTCTATTAGACTCACACCTTCACGGTTAGCTATCACAACCTACCATTATTGCCCAATTAAACCATTAGAACATAACTAAACCAATAATTACATATATTATTAACCAATTCAATAAGAAGTGGTGTCGTCATACCGACTATAGCTTGCAAGAAATGTCCTTAGCAAATCACCTAGGGGATTCCCATGTACCTCGTAGGTTCCTCAAGCCTCAATTGAGTGTCAAGTTATTTATAGCATCTATTCATATGTCAGATCCTCATGCTCCAATATTTTAGTTATCTTTCCTTACCCAAGATAGTAGTGGTGAACAGTTGTTTAGTCGAAAGAGAGGAGATATTTTCTTATCAAAGATAGAGGGCGGCATGCCTACTTTGGCTTGGCGGTAATATGAGGTAAGATTGAGGCTAAGTATTTGATACATGTTATGGTTAGTTGAAGTTTAATGTGTTATGATTGGGAAGATTGTGGTGTGTTCATTTTGTGTAATTCCATGAGTTGGAAAGAATATTGGGGTGAAGCATTTGTATAGGACTTGATTGGCAAGGAGTATGTCAAGTGTGCTTGACGTGAGTGCATGGAAATTTTCTTGATAAGAGGTGTGTAGGGTATGAAGAAGAGGCTTCATAAGTGTTTGATTAAGAATACATATGTGGTTATGAAGATAGGCTTGAATGTCGCATTTGTGTGCATGCGGATGGGTGCCTTGCATATTAGTAAATGGCTAGTGTTAGGTGGATTGGAGTTGTCAAAGTGGTAATGAGAATTAATCTTGAAGTGAGAGTTTTTGAGAAGTGTGGTTGAGTTTGAGAGTAAGGATTTGCCTTGCTTGAATCTTAGTGCTTTTATCCTGACTTATGATTCATAGGTTTAGGTTTCAAGTTGTGGGAATATGGTAATTCTATGATCTCTAATTCAGATGTCTTGTTTAGATCTTTCCTAAAGTTCCTTGCTCCTTCAGACCGTTAGAATTCCTTGGAAGGGTGTTGAAGGAATCCTCCACTTAAGTATGAGTATCTAGTACGATTCAGTTTGCATGGTTAGCAACCCAGTTTTTTTTAAATTTGGCAGATAGGTTTCTATGATCTTCTATTTTTTGTTCGAACTAGTCTGGTCTTACCACTCGAAGTTTCATAAGTACGGGCAGTCTGATAAGTAGTTGCTCGCGCCCAAATTCTACGAATTCAGTTCAGTATGTGTATCAGGCATCAGTTTCAGATTTGGATATATAATTGTGATTCAGTCTGTAAGCATTCATTGAACAATCTTTGTTTTCAAAGTATTCTAGTCCAGACAATGTAATACCCATTGTGTAGCCTTATCCTTGTTTCTCATAACCTATGCCTGCATAAATTATCTCTTCACCGTCTATGAGTACGATTGCACTCTGGTCACATCAAGTGAATTCTAAACTCTCAGTATGAGCCCGCTCTTTAATATAGGAAGAAGGCAAATCAGCCCAGATTCAGTCGAGAATTACAGTTGTCCTCTATCGATTCTTTTCCAGTCTCGGATCCATCTGTATAGCTATTCTCATCATGAGTTTATACATTCAATGAAGTACTTCAAAGTTTAGAAAGATATAGATTTAGATTTGCAAGTTGTTTCAGCTGTGTGTCTTCAGTTTTCTCTATAATCTTGATCAAAAAGCAACATTCGAGGACGAATGTTTCCAAGGGGGAGATATTGTAATACCCCGATGGTTTCTTAAGCCTAAATCCATCTTTTGAGTGAATATGGATGACTTTCAAATTGATTGTTGTTTATCTCATGTTGTATTTCCCTAAATTCTACTTTCTATCATGTGGAGAATTGGATAAGCTTTCCATCGACATAAGATTCACCCGAATCGGACACCCGGTGAGGAAGTTAGAGTTATTTTGTAATTCCTCGAGACTCTAACCAATAGTGCAACCATGAATCAATCTCTTGAGAAATAAATTATAGTTCTTTGGTTGTTTCCTAATCGAAGATGGTGTGTATTAAGTCCTTAAAGATGTCCTAACGATTGGGTGAATAAAAACATTCCTTACCGATTGAATTCTTGGGAAGGATATTGGTATAGTCAACTTCAAACGAGCATATATCTCATTATACTTGAAATTTTTGAGCTCATGACTTATCAACAGATATATAATTGAATTATCTTTCCAACGATACCAATTTCTCCAAAATCCGATATCGGAACAAAGAGTTATACCCATTTTACTCCAGCATGGTCAAGCTGGAAAACAGTGACGACGGTTCTGACGGGCTGTCACGTTTCTGACGCCATTTTTGACGACGTCGTCACTTTCTGACGACATTTCTGAAGACGTTGTTAGCCCTGGGTAGAAAATCAAGAATTGGACCCCTTTTTGTGACAACAATTCGTGACGGCCTATCACGGACCTGACGACCCGTCACGGATGGCGTCAAGTATATTTTTCCAGCAACTCAAGGACATTTTTAAAAGGGTATTTTGGTCTTTTCCACTCATTTTTAGCCTCTATATATATACTAGTAGTGGAGAAAACCTTCATTATCTCTCATTCTCTTTCAAGAAATAGATCAAGAAACTAGGGTTTTCTTCTAAAATCCTAAATCAAATCTTCTCCAAGAAATCTAAGAATCTTCCAAAGACTTCACCAAGTTGTCCAAGAATCAAATTTTTTGAAGTCAAAGGCATCAAGAAACTTAGCTCAAAAGTGTGAAGAAGAGTCTCAATCAAGCTTGTTCATCTTAAATCCATAATCCAAGGTATGTGGGGTTTGAACAAGAACACTTCTTTCGTTCTTGTGCCCAAAGATTTAATTTTTACTATTGAAGTTCATGATTTTTGCAAAATGGGTTTACACCCAAATTACTTTATTAATGATTTATGATATTTGAGCTATTCAAGATTGATACACATGACTATTTCATCATTTATTTCTTAAATTGATAACTTATGCCATGAGTTGAATATCGCTATTATGAGTTGATGATTTCTGAATGATTTGAGATAGGAGTCATGATTTAAGCTTTTCTATGAGAAGTTGATTATTGAATATATATATATTGATATTTGAGCTTGAGAGTCAAGAATGAGTCCTATGATGTTTTCTTGAAGTTTTTGATGTTGAGAAAGATTGTTTGATTTTGAGTCGAGTTAGGGATCCACGGAGTATATGATTTACAGATGAGATATATATATATTTATGTTTTGGTCTTTATAATAGACCCATGAGTTGATATTGATTAAGGTGTATTCCCTAAAGCATTCTGAACTGAGTCTGGGAGGAGTATTTAGCACCGAGCGAGAAATTTGGTATTTCCCTAAAACTACGTGCCACCGTAGGATTGATGTTGATAATTGTGGGCCAAAGGCCGAGTGTGGGATTGTGATTGCGAGATTGAGGTTGTACTCTCTAGCAAGAGTACAACACCCCCGCCAATGTGGGGTTCTCTCCTTAGGAGGGCAAAATGTTGGACTCCATGCGGCTCACATGGTGTCGTTATGTCGGTTATAAGAAACTCCTAAGTCCATAATAGTCCAAGTTTTCATGAGTTACTGAGTCACTCTAAGTCATGATTTAAAGAGTTTGAGTTGAGTATAATGATTTATGAGATTTATAATGCTTGTACTATTATTGATGATTTACAAGGAATATATTTCAGTTAATTCAAGCAAAGAAAGTCGTTATCGTCAGCATGCATGATTTTCATAATTATTTATGATATTATTTATAATGTTGCATTGCACCCCCACATACTCATTACATTTCTTAAAGTACTGACCCCCATATATTTCTATATGCTACAGTGCCTTATAATGTAGGTACAAGTTATAGCGAAGATACCGCATTCAGTCAGTTTGCAGCTTCCAGTCAGCGGGTGATGAGTCCTTTTGATTCGAGGGCTTGAGTCAGTTATACAGTTCAAGAAGTGTTGTATTTTTTCTTACTTTAGTCGTATTGAGATTGGGTAGTTGGGAGTCATGACCTATCTATCTGAAGTCAATACCAGTAGAGGCTTCATAGACAGTCAATAGAAGTTAATGTATTCAGTTTTAGTTTCATTTGTAAAAGTAGAGTTGTAATCTTGTAAAGTTCATATTTGTATTGAGCAAGTTCGGATAAGTTCTATGTTTTTGCTGATCTTATATAGATTTAAGTATTTTATCCAGTTGTTTACGATTTATGTCAGTAGGAGGGTTAGCTTGGGATCACTTGTGCCCCTAAGCACCGTGTGACATCTCGGGACCCAAATTTCGGGGCATTACATGAACTCTCTTATTTAAATATTAAAATGAGTGGGGAAATATTGATGCATTTTAATATTAATTATTTTAATGTTGAAGTATAGCTAATTGATATCAATCGTGTAATATCATGTTCTTGACTTTTAATGGAATTTTGTACCATTACTCACATTGTTTAGTGGGTATAAATTGTGGTAGAAGGTGGTTATTTAATTTTTGTAACCTCTACTTATTATTCTACCTAATATTGCTTGTAACTCTTGTAACATCTATCCAATTCATGTACTCACTTTACTATACCACATTCTTTCTATTCAATACTAGGAAGAATTCTTACCCATAAATAGTGGTGTTTCTTTCTTTGTATTGGTGAAGAGGAAATATGAAAAATGGGGGAAAATACAGTAGTATATCTACAATATATTAAAAGTGTGAAGACCCTTAGAAAAGTTATTTGAACTTTTTATCCTTCATTAAAAGACTCTCCTTTAGACGAAACTGTTTTTTCACTATTTTCTTTAACTTATTATTTAATTATTTTTATTATATTAACTAGACTCCTAAAATATATGCGACTCCTAAAATATATGGAAGGAAAATCAATTAATATTTTTCTTTGTACTAATCAATTAGAAAAATACTCCTAAAATAGGACTCTATTAAGGAAATACTTCTATAAATATTGAGATGCACGTTAAACTAGAGAAGAAACTGATTTATTATTGGAAAAATATAATTGATGCTCATCTTACTTGATTCGGTTGCATGTCTAGATTGGTGGACGCTTAATTTTCTAACCCTCAACTTTTTCACTATTTTTGTTAACATAATAGAATTCAACGTGTGTGTATATATATATCTTCTTTGTTTTCATTCAAGTTATTCTTTAGTGTCAAAATTTTCTCTCAGACAAGAATTATTTTCATAAAAACTGAAGTTTTGTGATCACTATTGTATTATTTTGTTGTAGTTTACAGGCCGTAGTTGAACTTACAGGAGGTAGATCAATATCGGTCGACTTTGAAGATTTATTTTAGGTAAAGGTTAGGTTTAATTGTATTATTTTTATATCTCTGTTTTGAGAATTGTATTATTTTGTTGTAGTTTACAGGTCGTTGCTGAACTTACAAGAGGCAGATCAATGTCGGTCAACTTTGAAGATTTTTTTCAGGTAAATGTTAGGTTTAATTGTATTATTTTTATATCTCTGTTTTGAGAAATTTTTTTGTGTAAAGGGAAAGTTTAGTTGCATTATTTTGATATCTCTATTGTCGTATATATTATTTTGTAATAGTTTACAGATGGTAGATAAGTGTCGGACGACTTTAAGGAAATTTTTGTGTAAAGGTTAGATTAATTATATTGTTTTGATGTCTCTATCATCGTATAGTTTTGTTGCAGTTTACAGGTGGTAGATGAATGTTGATCGGCTTTGAGAAATTTCTTTGGTAAAGGTTAGGTTTAATTAAGTAAATTCTCCAAAAGATGTTGAATTTAATTATTGTATTCATCTTTATTATTTAAACAAATATCCTATTTAGTGTTTGTACTCAATAAAGTGAGGTACATGCGCAAGACGCGTATATCTAAACTAGTAATAGTAAAAGAGGGAACAAGAAAATATTTTATCTCCAATTATAGTCAGTATAAAAAAAACGAAATATACGTGACTCAGCTCAAATTTCATTTACTCAATTTTTTGTTCATTTTATTTTTAACTATAATTTATGTAATTTTTGATATATTACATCAACACAGAATAACATAACTGAAAACCAAAGTAAGTATATCAACATTAAGTATCTAGAACTTGTAACCTTTAACGAAAATCGTGCCACCATAAGAAAATGCGTTACAGATAAGATAGTGATCATAGAACTTGTTACCTTCAACGAAAATCGTGCCACCATAGAAATTCAAGGATCATGTAATCGCAATCAATCTTGATTCCACTGCGTAATTTTTTGTTGTAAGAACGAATATTATGAAACTCTATAGTACATTATATTTGTCATATTTGTTATTATATACATGTTAAGTTATTTTTGAACAATATCGTAGAAGGATGGACCTAAAATGAATGTTGGAAAAATTATATAATATCATAATTTATTTTCATGAAACTATATAAAATTCATACCTTTTTTATTAATTATCTAAATCCTTTTTTTAAAAAACAGTTGGATACATTCACAAACTCATAAATTTTCGAATACATAATTTTAATTATGTATCCTTCTTTGTTCTAGTTAATGTATTATGTATTTCGATCAAATAATTTATATATAGATGTATCTCAGTAATCAAAATTATATAACTCAATTTCAAAATTATGTATCCGGATACTAATTATGCATCCGAGCAAAAACGAAGTATTACATTCTTAAGTTCAAAATATGTATCTCAACTTTAAAATTATGTATCCGAATGCTAATTATTTATCCAAAAATTATAAAATAAGAAATTATTTGTAATTTATCAAGAATTGAGATAAGGAGAAATTATGCGTAAACTTGTTGGCATTTATGTAACCTTTACATAAATGTTTGGTTTATCCATTAAGAACTATAACTTAAAGTTTAGAGGCATAACACGTAGTGAGTTATATATAGAAGGAACTATTCGCACCTAGAGGAACTATTATCATGATTCATTTATTATATTTCATTTATGAAATTAATGTATATGGATCAAGTGGTAGAATGTCGGCATGATATGGATCAAGTGGTAGAATGTCGGCATTATCTAAAACGGACTGTAACTTCCATGGTGTAACTGTTGTGCTAGCAATTGGAACTCCCTCTCCCTATTATGAAAAGTTGCCATGGTTTTGAATTACCCAGAAATTACTGCTACTTTATGCAGCTGCTAGACGATATTTCTGATGGAAGAACATTATGTACAAGGCATTTCCGGTTAGAGGTCCCAGACAGACAGTGACAAAGACATCAAAGCAATGGCAGGAGGTATGTCGATCACTATTTTTGCTGCAAATTTGCTCTGTGTATATGTCTAGACATACTTAAAATAGTAGAAATGTCTTGCACATACATACAACTATAATTAAGAGCTCCTGATCCACTTTTAAGACTAATAAGTAATAGTAACAGAGTTAATTTCTTTTGAAGTAGCAGTAATTACTATCCATCAGGCATCATGAGTTGAAATTAATCATTCGTATAAGGTGTCTCCCATCTTACTCATGATTATAACTTTTATTGGAATGCAAGATAACCATTCACCAGACCCTATAACCAACAAGTTTAGTTCTCAAACAGAACCATAACCAAACTCTTACACTTTTGAGCTTCCCCTTTTTTGATAAGTAAATTTTAGGCTAAGCAAATTCAAAATGAATCAAGGCCCGAAGTTGGTACGTTGAGCAAGAGGAGAGAAGGATTAATAAAGATTGCATACTCGCAGAAGCACTGAAAAAATGTTGACCACAATTTTTAACGCTTTTGGACACCATTTGCTTGTTATGTTGATTTCTCCTATAACTGGGAGTGGCTACAACATGGATTTCGCGGATTCAGGCAGAACCCATGACATATTTGGTTTCAGGGCCATATGTGTGTGTCTCTATGTGTGTGCGCGCGCAAGTATGTAAGTGCTAGTGTAAATAAAATTGAGACATATATTGTAGAACTGATACTCTGAAGTCAAGACTCATAAGGTTTAAATTCTGAACTCATAAATGCCCAACGATCGAAACAACTAAGAGGCCAACTCAATTCTTTTTCTCGTTCAAAATTGGAATGATATTACTGTTCAGAACACTCATATTATACGGTTAAAAACCACCATATTGTAGCCTTTGTTAAATCTAGCTCAGAAAACTTGGTATTTTCTTCACTTCAAAAATTGAAAGGAGCAAATGAATTGACGGCAATCAAATTAAGCCCACAATTGAGCTAGAAAGCTTAAACCATGGAAACAAAATGCTTCAATGACGAGGAAGTAGGAAACAGCTAGTCTTGCTAAGAAGCAAATTAAGTTAATCGTAGAGAAAAGAAAAGACAATGATGTACATTTAAATGTCCCAAAACTTGAAAACTAGATGAAATTAACTAGCAAAAATGAAAGCATGTTCTTGAATCATGCCAAAATCAGAAGGGAAATGTGAGAGTTCTTACAAGTGCTATGTTGCTCCGACTCTGCAAAAAATACCCAACTTTAGATGTATTCACTCACGCTAATCGACATAATTGAAGAGTCCGAGCAACATAACTTTTAATTAGAAAGAATGCTAGTCGACAATAGATAAAAAGAGCATGAAAGGATAATGTGAAAAAGCACCTGCCCAATTGTATGCCATCTTGTTAATAACCAAAATAAAGCAATCTTTATACATAAGGACCATTTTGATCAATTTCTCCTATAATCCATCTCATTAATGATAAAATGAAAAGTTTAAAGTTAAACCGTAAATATTAAAAAGTGTCATATCTTTTTGAAATTAGCTGTAAAGGAAAGATCATCACATAAATTGAGACTAAAGAATTAATAGATATGAACTCATCCCAACATGGGTTGTGGTGCAGCGGATGGGGCTGCTCCACCCTTAACCAGATGTCGAGGGTTCGACCCTGGGTATGGAGAAATCTTTGTTGGGAGCGTTGTCATCTTAATGGGCCCTGCAACGCGCGATCCGAATTAGTCGGGGCTCCAATGCGGACAACGGACATCGGATGGGAAACCAGAAAAAAGATATGAACTCATAACTTTAAGGATATAATAGGTTCAAGGCTAAAAAACTTAAAGGTTGAACTAAGCTAAAATTATGAATCCGTCTTCGGTCAAACAGTACCTCATAAATTGAGACGGATATATATTAAGTGATGCACCCACATACTTTAAATTGTGAATTTGCAAAGATGAAGTAAATATGATACTCCCACAGTTTCAATTTATTTGTTTTATTTTTACTTTAATTAGTCTGTTTAAAAAATAATATCTATTTTTGCAACTCTTTGATTTCAACTTGCACGTAACATGCTTTAGACCATATTTTAATTTTTAATTTAAGATCACAAGGTTCAAAACTTTCTTTACGTTCTTAAATTATGTGTCAAGTCAAAACTGTTATTTTATGGTGTTTCGGGTACAAGAATCTGTATAAATGCAACACCAACTTCAACACAAGTTCCTGTATAAACAAGAACACCTATGAAGTTCTTTAACACCTTCAACACAAGATTACTGATAATCTATCCAAGAAGTATGTTTATTTTCAGAAATAAGATGAAACAGAATTTGTAAGGCCAAATCCCCCGACTTCACGGAGTGTCCTTAAGGAATAATTTCCCTCACTGTACCCGAGGTTATGGAATCTTTCTCTCAGGATAAAATGGCCTTCAATCCGAACAATAGCGGTACCTCAAATTATTAGATTCAACGAACTCACTCAACAGCTTAATGATCACACAGAGTTTTTGTTAATAACAAGAGAGTTTTTGCTGTCAAATTTGATTTTAATACCTGAGGAAAATATCAGGTATTTATAGCCTTAAGTGTATCCTTTCAGAAATGATGCATTGGTTCAGCTGAAAGGCGTCTTTTCTACAACAGTTGTGTCCCTGCGTTGGGACTACGCTGGACCTGCGCCCAAAGTGCGGCCGCAAGTGACGTTTTGCAGTTTTCAGTGAGCAAATATGTTGCGTCTGCGCTACAGGTCGTGTATATACACTGCGTATGCAGTCGCATGTCACCCTATAGTGCAAAACAGTGTGCTTCTTCTAAAGGGTCGCATCCCTTCGTGAAGTGTGTTGTGAATGGGTTAGCATTGCATCCGAAATGCGCCCGCACTTGGAGAAAATTAATACTATCAGATTTTGGATTAAAATTTCACTTGTAAACAAGTTCCAAATAAATTTTGTCTAAAAAATTAGATCTCATCGATCGATCATTTGACAAATCTAAATCCGAAGTCGAACGAGCGACGATGACAACAGCGCAAGGCATCACCTAATTCTTGCCTCACTATCTATGTGGAGTTAGTGTTTCTCATTATAAACACTTTCAAGATCTCTTCTCCCACCAATGTGGGAGAAATGAGTGAACTTTCTAATTTGGGAGTACACTTTCTAAATTAGTGTCTGATGATAGGCGAATTTACACGCCTATATCAATATATCTTGCCTATATTTTAGCCTAGTTTTGAGAACAAAGTATATATTTCATGCACTTTTAGTCTTTTTTCCTGTAAATGAGCTAACGAACATGATTAGCAAAGTTTCAGGTATAAATGATGCAGAATTCAGCATTTTATGGCTTACTTGACGCAAAAGAAAGCTCACGGAGGAAGGGAAGGGAGTTTACACGCCTAAGGACCAAAACTGCTGCATGGAAAATCTGTCCCGGGCTAAAACAACATTTCTGAAGACTTTGGGGATCTGCAGTAACTTAGTTGGATTTGGACAATGATACATTAACCTAGTACAATTGGGTTATGTATTTTATTAGTTTATTTGGATTATGATAATGTTACATTAACCTAGTACAATTGGGTTAAGTATTACATTAGCCTAGTAGGATTTGGTTAGATATTTTATTTATCTAGTAGGATTAGGATATGGGTATTATAAATACCCTATCATGCTAGAGATTTTAATACTTCTCATCTTACAATTCAATTCTATTACTCTACAACTCTTCTAATCTTTCCATTAATTCTATTTTTCTTCTTCTACTCTTCTATTCTTAAATTCCACAACAAGAGAATCGTTACTTTGCCTAGTAATTCACGCCTCACGCCTACCACCTAAGCTACACGAAATTACTCAATCTTGTGGTATAACAACAATGTCAATCGTGATCTCCTTCGCATTCATGGGTAACTAAACTTCTCTGTTGGGGTTATGGAAGCCGTATAAGATACTATCTATTGCTGTGAGGTTGTGAGTTCGCGACACGTATACTGCTTATATCATTATTCTCTTCATCTTAGTCTACATTCTTTGTGGTTGCAAACGCAAGAATACGCCAGTATAACATTTAACTTGTTCGAAAGAAAGGTTATTTGTCTAGAAAAGAGATAATGTCAAGGTAGTAGGGTCACCCCCTAAAATTCCCTACTAAAAAGCTAGTGCCGTAACTGGACTAACCTCTTGGAGAATTCGTATCGTTAGACACGCTTTAAGCTCGAAAGAGTTAAAGTGAAATAATCCTTGAATAGGTCGAAAGACGCCTGGATTTACCATCGAATACAATTCTCTATAAGCAGTTGCATGTCAGAATTCTACACACTCATAGCCAATAGAGACGTATACCTCAGAAGGTGGACATAACCCCAACGCCTCAATTCTCATTGTTTACAACTTACGTAACAATCTTTCTCTTTTACTTTGCTATTTTCAGCTTTTATTTAATTATTTTGGTGACACATTACAAATCCCCCCTTTTTACGAGACTTGCACCAAAAGTTTAGTAATTTTGCTTACTTGTTGGCCAAGCTATTCCCTGTGGGATCGACACCCAACCCTGTTGGGTTCTATATTTGCTAACGACCGCTTTACACTCCTACGAGAGCTGTAGATTCAGCGTTATCAAAAATTGGCGCCGTTGCCGGGGAATACAAGTGTCAATTAAGTTCGTAATAATTACTAGACCCTTTGGTCAAAGATTCTCGTACTTTTACTTTTAGTTTTTGTTTTTGTTTTCTGCAGGTTTTTATTCAGTGCATGCCCCATACTCGAAGTTCTGGTCAACCGTTATTACCTATCAATCCTGAACCACAACGCATTGGCAGAATGGAGGCACAAACGGAAATCGAAAGGATGGCTGCTCAACACGAGCAGGCGAGATTAGCTGCTCTTGCCGCCGCCCAAGTACACCAACAAAATATTGATAACCCTGGGCGAGCAACAAACCCTGACGATGAGGATTTTGGTGATGACGAGTTACTAAACCCAAGGCATGATGCTGAAATCACAACACCTGCCAACAGAAGAGGTCGACAAGCTCGGTTTAGGTATGATCGCCAACCCATGCAACCAGCTTTCGACGATGATGATGATGATCTTGATGGAGCCGGAGCCACAGGAGCTATTATTCCTCCACCATTAGCGCCCGGAGCCAAGTTCAACATCACAAGCACCATGATTCAGTTATTGCAACTCAAGGGATTATTTGGTGGACTAGCAGGCGATGATCCGAATATGCATCTCATCAACTTTATTTCTACATGCAAGTCTTTTGACAATCCTGGTGTTGGTCAGAATGCAATTCGATTACGTCTATTTCCATTGTCTCTGTCTGGGGAGGCAACACTATGGTTGAATGGGCTGACTCCTGATTCAATTACAAATTGGAGGCAATTGAGAGACGCTTTCCTAGAAAGATTCTTTCCGCCTTCCAAAAGGGCACAATTGAGAGATGAAATCAGCAACTTTCGTCAGCTTCCCACTGAAGCTCTTCATGAAACATGGGAGAGGTTCAAGACAAAGCTAGCGAGATGCCCAAACCATCACATGACTAATGTTCACCTCATGGAGATATTGTATAGAGCCTTGAATTCAATAACTAAGTCAGTGGTGGATAACGCAGCTGGAGGATCTTTTATGGACCTCACCTTTGGTCAAGCAAGCAATATGCTAGATCGCATGACGAAACAAAGTAGAGCTTGGCATACCAGGAATTCCGAGGTAGCAAGCCCCACTTTATCTATAGGCATGACTACAGACCAAAGAAGAAGACAAGAAGAACGTGATCAAGATTTAGCGCACATGAAAACGCAAGTGGATCTTCTGACAAAGCATTTATTATCAGGGAAGACCGAAAAAGTGAAAGTTGTGGCGCTAGAAGGAAGAGACGAATCTGATTCGGAAGAGGAAGCCAACTACTTGAACAATCAGGGGGGTTTCCGTGGGAATACCCAAGGAAACCAAGGTCGGAACTATTATGATAATTCTGGAAACAAGGACCAAGGTAGTTGGAGAAAAAACAATGAAAAAAGTGGTGTATATGTTCCCCCTGGAAGACGTGACACCACCACATCCAGTTCTGGAAGTATGGAAGACATGATGGCTAAACTACTGAAAGGAGTGGAAGCAACGAGCGCAGGAGTTACTGAGGTAATTAATGATTTGTCCTCCATGAAACAACTAGTTGATTCTCATTCCACTTCCATCAAGCAAATAGAGCAGAAATTGAGCCAACTTTCAGCAGCACTAAATCAAAGAAAGGCTGGCACTTTACCTAGCGATACTGTGCAAAACCCAAAGAATGATGGGTCATGCATGGCCATCACTACCAGAAGTGGTAAGGTGCTGGAACCTTCAGCAAAAGGCAAGCAAGTGGTTGACGAAGTTGCGGACATGGATGATAACGCAAAAGGAGAAGATGCCGCAACACCCAGTCCTGACGTCAAGGACGTCACGCCCAGTGACGTGCAGCCTAAAAAAATAGAAAAACGGAAGCAAGAGGAGAAGAAAACCGTAGAGAGAACACTTCCATACCCACCACCACCTTTTCCCCAAAGACTGAAGAAGGTGGCGGATGACACTAAGTTCAGTAAATTCATGACTATGTTAAAGCAGCTGACCATTAATGTTCCATTGGTGGAGGCACTTGAACAAATGCCTGGGTATGCGAAGTTTATGAAGGATATTTTGACAAAGAAGAGGGCAGCAAGTTATGAGCTGAAAGACGATGTGCATCATTGTAGTGCAATTGCTACCCGATCGATAGTCCAGAAGAAGGCCGACCCCGGAGCTTTCACTATTCCTTGCACCGTCGGATCTTAGAACTTTGCCAAAGCATTATGTGACTTAGGAGCCAGCATCAATTTGATGCCATTATCGATCTACAAGAAGTTGGGGTTAGGAGATCCTACTCCAACCAATATGAGGCTCGTCATGGCAGATAGGTCGGTAAAACGACCTGTTGGTATTCTATGCGATGTCTTGGTAAAAGTTTCTTCATTTATCTTTCCAGCAGACTTTGTCATCTTGGATTGTGAAGCAGATTCTGAGGTTCCCATAATCTTGGGGCGCCCTTTCCTTGCTACAGGAAGTGTGCTCATTGATTTGAGAGCTAATGAACTTTCATTCCGAATAAATGACGAAGTGGTTCGTTTTGATGTTTGCAAAACAATGAAGCAACCCAAAGATCTTAGTGTATTTTTGGTGGCTGATGTTTTCTTTGATGATGAGAAAGAACTACTTGAAGAAGAGCAAATTATTGATGATCCCTTGGAGGTTGTGCTCATGAATGGAGAGAGTGAAGATGCTGAAAATTCTGAAGAAGCCATTTGTGCTCTATCGGGATTAGGAACATATCTCTATACTCCCAAGAAGCTGGATCTTGATCTCAAGAATCGGCCTGCACCACCAGCTAAGCCATCTATTGAAGAGCCACCCACGTTAGAATTGAAGGAGCTTCCAAGTCATTTGAAGTACGCATTCTTAGGAAGCGGAAACACTCTTCCAGTCATTGTGGCAGCCGATTTAGGTGAGCGACAAGTTGCAGCTCTTATTGCTATTCTACGCAAGTATATTAGAGCTATTGGATGGACCATTGCGGATATTATTGGTATTCCACCTGGGATTTGTACACATAAAATTCAGCTTCAAGAAAATTGCACACCCACCATTGAGCATCAAAGGCGTCTAAACCCACCTATGCAAGAAGTGGTGAAGAAAGAGATCATCAAGTGGCTAGACGCAGGAGTTGTGTATCCTATTTTTGATAGTACATGGGTAAGCCCTGTACAATGTGTTCCCAAGAAAGGAGGTATGACGGTGGTCGCGAATGCAAAAAATGAACTTATTCCACTCAGGCCCGTCACTGGATGGAGAGTATGCATGGACTACCGCAAGCTGAATTCTTGGACACTCAAGGATCACTTCCCAATGCCATTTATGGACCAAATGCTAGATCGATTAGCGGGGAAAGGATGGTTTTGCTTCTTGGATGGTTATTCAGGCTATAATCAGATTTGTATTGCACCCGAAGACCAAGAGAAGACAACGTTTACATGCCCATATGGTACGTTTACCTTCAAACGTATGCCATTCGGGTTATGTAACGTACCAGCCACCTTTCAACATTGTATGATGTTTATTTTCTCTGATATGGTTGAAGACACTTTGGAGGTATTTATGGACGACTTTTCAGTTGTTGGTGAGTCTTTTGAAGCATGCCTGGCAAACTTGAGCATGGCATTACAAAGATGTGTAGAGTTCAACCTTGTGCTGAATTGGGAGAAGTGCCACTTCATGGTAAAAGAAGGAATCGTTCTTGGGCACAAGATCTCTGAAAGAGGAATAGAGGTTGACCGAGAAAAAATTGAGGTTATTGAGAAGCTACCACCTCCAATTTCGGTGAAGGGAGTTCGTAGTTTTCTTGGCCATGTTGGTTTCTATCGTAGGTTCATCAAAGACTTCTCCAAAATTACGAGTCCATTGTGCAAACTATTGGAGAAAGATGCAAAGTTTGACTTCAATGACGATTGCTTAAAGGCATTCGAATGCCTTAAAGGAAAACTCATTGAAGCCCCTATTATGGAAGCACCAGATTGGACTCTCCCGTTTGAAGTCATGTGTGATGCTAGTGGTGTAGCCGTTGGTGTTGTTCTTGGTCAGAGAAAGGAGAAATTATTTCATCCTATCTACTATGCGAGTAAGGTCCTAGATGAAGCCCAAAGGAACTACACTGTTACTGAACAAGAGCTCCTAGCGGTTGTGTATGCATTTGAGAAGTTTCGTGCCTATCTATTGGGTACTAAGGTGATCGTTCATACAGACCATGCAGCTCTTAGGTATCTAATGACAAAGAAGGATGCAAAACCAAGGTTGATTAGATGGGTATTGCTGCTGCAAGAGTTTGATTTTGAAGTCAAAGATAGACGAGGTTGCGAGAACCAAGTGGCTGATCACCTATCTCGACTTGAGAATGAGCATGTGGCGCAACCTGAAATTCAGATTGATGATGCATTCCCGAACGAAGAGATATTAGCGACAACAATGGAGAAATTACCATGGTATGCCGACTTTGCAAATTTTGTGGTGAGTAATGTGATACCTGCCAATTTATCTTACCACCAAAGGAGGAAGTTTATGCATAACGTACAGCACTACTATTGGGATGAGCCTTATTTGTTTCGACGATGTGCGGATGGTATCATTCGACGATGTATATCCCATGAAGAGGTGCCTAATATCTTGGAAGCATGCCATACTTCCCAAGTTGGGGGACATCACGCAGGTAATCGGACAGCAAGAAAGGTATTGCAAAGTGAATACTATTGGCCTTCGATATTTAGAGATGCTCATTACTTTGTTAGAAGATGCGACCAATGTCAGCGACAAGGTGCTATTTCAAAACACCATGAGATGCCCATGACGAAAATCCTTGAAGTAGAGCTCTTTGACGTATGGGGTATTGATTTCATGGGTCCATTCGTAAATTCATTCAGAATGAAGTACATCTTAGTTGCTGTGGATTATGTATCGAAATGGGTTGAAGCTGTAGCGTTGGCCGACAATGAGGGAAAGCGTGTTGTAGCGTTCTTGAAGAAAAATATCTTCTCTCGCTTTGGAGTACCACGTACTATCATAAGTGATGGAGGATCTCACTTCTGCAACAAGCTATTCAAATCAGTTTTGGCCAAGTATGGTGTCAAGCAACATAAGGTAGCTACGCCTTATCATCCCCAAACTAATGGACAAGTAAAAGTTTCCAATCGTGAGATCAAGCAAATCCTTGCAAAGACGGTTAATGCGAATAGGAAGGATTGGTCTCGAAAGCTAGATGAGGCACTATGGGCGTATAGGACTGCATTCAAGACACCCATTGGTATGTCTCCTTATCAACTAGTCTATGGGAAGGCTTGTCATCTACCCATCGAGCTCGAACACAAGGCATTGTGGGCATTGAAGCAATTAAATTTGAAGTGGGATGATGCAATGAAGCTGAGGATGGAGCAACTGAACGAGATGGATGAATTTCGTCTACATGCTTATGAAAGATCAGACCTATACAAGGAGCGGATGAAAAAGTATCATGATCAGCGGATTGTTCGTCGAAACTTTCAAAAGGATGATATGGTACTTCTCTTCAACTCCATATTGAAGCTCTTCCCAGGTAAGTTAAAATCCAAGTGGTGTGGTCCATACAAAGTTATCCAAGTCTACTCGTCTGGAGTAGTTGAATTAGAAGATAATAATGGTGTTGTCTTCAAGGTGAATGGCCAACGTGTTAAGCCTTATATCGGTCCTCTTGACTCGATGAATTCTATGGCCATCACTTATCTCGACGAAGTCTAAGTACTCGAGGTAACTATGTCGAGCCACGACAATAAAAAAGGCGCTAGATGGGAGGCAACCCATCGTTTTATCGTTTTATCGTTCTTTTTTTACTTGTTTTGCTTTTGATAATGAAAATCCAAAAATAAGAGTCGTGCCACGACCAAAACTAAGGCGCTTGGTGGGAGGCAACCCATCGTACTAATCGTTGTCATTTGGTTTTAAGCAAAAATAGGTGCAAGAGGTATTCAACAAGGAGATTGATTTCAATTGATGATTTGGACGCATTGTATGGTAAAGTTGGTAAGTTAGGAATAGTGATGCATAAGGCTATGGATTGAGCATTGCTCATGCCAAACTAGGCATCGAGGAAGGCTAGGCCTAGGTAAAACTAGGCCACGAATGATGCACAACCTATCCTATAGCCTAAGGTCTCGGAATCTAGTGTGCTATACACTATGCGCCGCCCAGACCTAAGTGTGCTTTTGACTATGCGCCGCCTATGCTATAGCATTAGGTCTCAGGATCTCATATGCCATAGACTATGCGGCGCATATGTCCCTAAATGCCATAGACTATGCGGCGCATATGTCCCTAAATGCCATAGACTATGCGCCGCATATACCATGACTATGCCGAGCATTATGCGCCGCATATGTAGCATTTTTGTCTCCAAAACCGATTGTAAATAGGTCAAAACCCGACCCATTCTCTTCCTATATAAAGGGGACTTAGTCTTGAAACATAACCACACTAGAAATTAACCTAAAGGCGCCGCATTCCCTCTCCAAACCATCCCAAAATTTTTCTTTTTGCTCTTCCAATTCACAAAACCATCTCCAAAAGCTTCAAGCAAGTAAGTACTCTCTTATTCTTCATTTATTTCTCGTAAGTACTACATTGCTATGTCTATTATAAATTGCTACATCGTATAAGATTGATTGGTGATGTTCATGTGTTTTGATCATTGATACAAAATCATGTGAGTAAACATATACGTAGGAAAATCTTGACTTGGTTCCGACTTGAATTTGGTTTTAATAGCATTGTTATACGATTTGCGGAATTTCTATGGTGATGAACATTGACTATCATGTTATGATCTTGTTACTTGGATACTTACATGCTAGACTATCCCGTTCATCGGGATAAGCCTTATAGTTGCCTACCGACTTAGGAGGTTGCGATTGTTGAAAACATCCATACCATGTTACAACCCCTATGTAGTAGTGCTTTTATATCTAACATGAAAGTAGTGCAATGGATGCAAGTAGTAATACATTACTGATTTTCTTGTCGGAATATAATCCTTAAACGTATGTCGACGAAATCTGAGTAATCGACCACTTTCACTTCACTGATTTGTGTCAACAAAACTAAGTGCGGGGTGGTACCCCTACTGCTTTTTTATAGATTGTATCAACTGAGATTGTGCTGCCATTAACACTATTTCTAGTCTCAGGTACAATGGCACCTAAAGCGAGGCAAGGCAAGGAGAAGGCTACCACTTCCCAAAAGGGCAAGAAGAGAGGTAGAAAGGACCAAGGAGAATCATCCTCGACACAACTACCCCGCAGAATGTTTGGAATAAAATGGTTTCTTAAGGAGGAAGCCAAAGAATGGTACAGGAACAACAAAGAAAGAAGATATGTTCACGTCGACCTGATCAACAAGGACACCTTAGCGAAGAAGAAGCCGCGTATGTTGGCGAAAATCATGGCATTGAAGCTGGATTTCATCTTCCGCGATATGGGAGAATGTAATATTGATTTGACAAGAGAGTTTTACGCCAACTGGTCGCCGAAAACAACAGGCAACGAAGTCAAAATTCGGGGCCAAGTGTTACAGCTCAACGCGGACTGGATTAACTCTTTTCTTGGCTTACCTTCGGTCGACCCAGCACCATTCAAAGAGCTGTACAGCAGGCCTCCTTATAAAGCAATTAGACACACACTTTGTGGAAGTAGATCGATGGCAAAGTGGGGCAGACATAAAGACACAGGACGACACAACACCTTCCCCTATGCTTCACTGAATAGGGAAGCAAGAATCTGGATGCGTATTGTCAACTCATGCCTTATTCCTGGGACTCAATACACCAAGATATCAAGAGATAAAGTGTGCTTGGTCTATGCTTTGATGACGAATGTCCCTATCAACTTTGGAGCAATCATTCGCTCTACCATGAGGAAGGCCAGACTCCACAAAAGGTCCCACTTCACGTTTGGAAATCTGTTGACAGCAATCTTGCGAAAGGAGGATATCGAAGAGGAACCAGCTGACCACAAACTCCCACATAACCCAAAGAAGGTTGACCTTACTAAGGTCAAAGATGCTGAAACAACTCATGGTGTCAACCTTACTACTGCGGAAAGACATGCTCGTGATGAGAGTTTCTTCCGTCATCTTTATGGCATGACACGATTTACTATGATAAGTGGTGGACGTGTTCCAACTGCTGCAGAGCTCCAACAGCTGGACCACAACTATCCCATGAACATGCATGCACGTGAGATGTGTGGAGTGGGCGTGTACTTTGAGGAACCTCTAGATGATGATGTGCCGACTGATGACGATCGACACTTGCCAGACTCTGACGAGGAGGAGAACTCTGACGACGACTCTTATGATGATTCCGACGAAGGGGGTATGACCCCTGACATTGAGGAAGAGTCTGACTAACCAGGTTCCTCGTATTTATTTTCCACTGAGGGCAGTGTCCCATTTAAGTGTGGGGTGGCGGTATCGTATGCTATACTTCTCTATCGCATCTATGTTTGTTTATTTTGTTGTTTTTTTCGTGTTTTAGTTTTTTTGTTTTTGTTTTTTTTTCTAGCTTCTCATGAAATTATTTTGATAGGCAGCATGAGATTATAACAAGAGTATGTGCTACAATTGTTCCTATTGAGACGTTTAGGCTCTAGTTGTGACTCATTATGTGATATTGTGTGGTTCAATTCCTTCACTTGTTGGGTCAAGAGTCTATATTACTTCCAAGCAAGTCGACCATGTACCTTGTGTGTGTGAGATAATCGTATATTCTATGTGTGTGGCTGATGCTAGAACTTGCCCGATATGTATGCAAAGCGAAAATAAGGAGTGTAAGTTTAGGACATGATTTAGGCATTTCTTTGGCAACCTATATTTGTTTACCTTCAGTTTTACCTACCCATGGACATCATCCTAGTTAAACCCTTTTGAGCCTTTAGCCTATTTTCTTTGACAACCTTGTATGTAAGCCTAATCCATTTTTTTCAAGACCGTAATTTGATCCAAACTCCTAAGTGCTTTAAAGTGAAAAAGTCATGTGACAACATAAGAGGAAATTGGGTGAGTATGATGCTATAAATTGTAATGGTGCTTGAATGTGTTATGAAAAAAAAAGTGCTATCATAAGAGGTATGTTGTGAAAAGAAAAAGGAAAAGAAAGCTGAAAAGCGAGTTGTGCTTAAAATTGAAAAACAAAAGAGGAGAACAAGGGTGGTAGAATAAAAGAAAGAAAGGTTGAAAGAAAAAAAAAAGTGTCAATGATACAAAGTGATGTATTAAAGCGCTTAGGAACTTAGTCACTATTCCTGGCCAAAATAGTCCTACCCGTCCCTTAGCCTACATTACAACCATCAAAAGACCTACTTGATCCTAAGCTTAGCATTCTGACATTTAGTAGAGTATTACATTAAGGGCAAGCCTATGGTCATCAGTTGCTACATATGAATTCTTTGTGAGAGTAAGAGCAAGGACATTTTGATACCCATGTTTGAAAAATATGCTATACTTGTGAGTGATTATGGGTACTATAGTGTGAGACACACATGGTTGATGAGTTTTGGGTAGTTATATATGATTCCTTGTACCTTAACGTTTGCATGCGAGTTGATCACCATCACGAGTCTATGCTAGTGGTTAAATTGTTTCTACCTATAATCGAAAAGCTACTCTTGGTTGATAATGGTTGTGCTTGTCTTGACAAATGTTTTGTGTTGTTGCTGTGAAACCCTAAGTTGATGTTTAAAAGGACATGGTATTTCGTTCGAGGACGAACAAAGCTTCAAGTGTGGGGTGTTGATGATAGGCGAATTTACACGCCTATATCAATATATCTTGCCCATATTTTAGCCTAGTTTTGAGAACAAAGTATATATTTCATGCACTTTTAGTCCTTTTTCCTGTAAATGAGCTAACGAACATGATTAGCAAAGTTTCAGGTATAAATGATGCAGAATTCAGCATTTTATGGCTTACTTGACGCAAAAGAAAGCTCACGAAGGAAGGGAAGGGAGTTTACACGCCTAAGGACCAAAACTGCTGCATGGAAAATCTGTCCCGGGCTAAAACAGCATTTCTGAAGACTTTGGGGATCTGCAGTAACTTAGTTGGATTTGGACAATGATACATTAACCTAGTACAATTGGGTTATGTATTTCATTAGTTTATTTGGATTATGATAATGTTACATTAACCTAGTACAATTGGGTTAAGTATTACATTAGCCTAGTAGGATTTGGTTAGATATTTTATTTATCTAGTAGGATTAGGATATGGGTATTATAAATACCCTATCATGCTAGAGATTTTATTACTTCTCATCTTACAATTCAATTCTATTACTCTACAACTCTTCTAATCTTTCCATTAATTCTATTTTTCTTCTTCTACTCTTCTATTCTTAAATTCCACAACAAGAGAATCGTTACTTTGCCTAGGAATTCACGCCTCACGCCTACCACCTAAGCTACACGAAATTACTCAATCTTGTGGTATAACAACAATGTCAATCGTGATCTCCTTCGCATTCATGGGTAACTAAACTTCTCTGTTGGGGTTATGGAAGCCGTATGAGATACTATCTATTGCTGTGAGGTTGTGAGTTCGCGACACGTATACTGCTTATATCATTATTCTCTTCATCTTAGTCTACATTCTTTGTGGTTGCAAACGCAAGAATACGCCAGTATAACATTTAACTTGTTCGAAAGAAAGGTTATTTGTCTGGAAAAGAGATAATGTCAAGGTAGTAGGGTCACCCCCTAAAATTCCCTACTAAAAAGCTAGTGCCATAACTGGACTAACCTCTTGGAGAATTCGTACCGTTAGACACGCTTTAAGCTCGAAAGAGTTAAAGTGAAATAATCCTCGAATAGGTCGAAAGATGCCTGGATTTACCATCGAATACAATTCTCTATAAGCAGTTGCATGTCAGAATTCTACACACTCATAGCCAATAGAGACGTATACCTCAGAAGGTGGACATAACCCCAACGCCTCAATTCTCATTGTTTACAACTTACGTAACAATCTTTCTCTTTTACTTTGCTATTTTCAGCTTTTATTTAATTATTTTGGTGACACATTACAAATCCCCCTTTTTTACGAGACTTGCACCAAAAGTTTAGTAATTTTGCTTACTTGTTGGCCAAGCTATTCCCTATGGGATCGACACCCAACCCTGTTGGGTTCTATATTTGCTAACGACTGTTTTACACTCCTACGAGAGCTGTAGATTGAGCGTTATCAGTGTCTCCCTTCTCCCCACCATTTTTCCTCCATTTTCCATTCATATACACCTTGAACCCAATAATCCCCAACATGAATAGGGAATGGCTATCATTTAAAGAATTTACGGACAAGCATGTGATCATTTAGCAAAGATTGATTGCATCTGGATAAGTAGGTTTCCCTTTGAACTTTTCATAGTAAACATGCATCGGATGCATTCGGATTTGATATCTTTGAACCGTCGAGCTTTAATGTACACCTAGACAACACATGTCACACAACCAGCCTTTTATTATTTATGGTTCTCACAGTTTTGTTCTTTCCAGCCATCCCGATTTCATGAGAGCTTAGAGAATAGGCCTTTACTAACATTCTCTTTAAAACGGCTTACATTTCGCCCTCACATAGGTGATTTCTAAACATTCAATCCTATAGATTAAACTATTTGGTCAAATCTGCCAAATTTAGATAATCATTAAAAGACTTTTCACTTTAAGTCTTATCCTTGTTTACTACACATTGTCTACATCATGAGAATGGATTGGGTAATTGACAATGTTGAACCTGTCAGACACAACTTTGTTTGATCTCTTTGAACCTAGCTCTTGGGATCTCCAGTCTGTTAGGTAGAGTTACCGTCATGCTGACTTGTCCTAGGCCTTAAACCCATTCCCTTGGATGTCCTTTCAACTCCTTCTCTAGATAGGACTTTTGTAAGTGGATCCGATACATTATCCTTTGACTTTACAAAGTCAACAGTAATAATTCCACTAAAGAGAAGTTCTCTAACGGTATTATGTCTCTGTCTTATGTAATGAGATTTATCGTTATACATTATGCTCTCTGCCCTCCCTATTGCCGTTTGGCTATCACAGTGTATACATACTGGTGCCACTAGTTTGGGACAATAAGGAATATCTTCCAAGAAATTCCTGAGTCATTCTGCTTCTTCAACGGTTTTATCCAATGCGATAAATTCAGATTCCATTGTAGAGCGAGCAATACATGTCTGTTTGGATGATTTCTAAGAGATTGTTCCTCCACCGATAGTAAATACATATCCACTTGTGGATTTTACTTCATTCAATCCGGTGATACAATTTGCATCACTATATCCTTCAAGTACTGTGGTATATTTACTATAATGCAAAGCATAGTCTTGAGTGTATTTAAGATACCCCAAAACTCTTTTCACTGTCATCCAATGAGTTTTGTTGGGATTACTCGTGTACCGACTCAACTTGATAATAGCGCATGTTATGTCTGGTTGTGTACAGTTCATTATATACATTAAACATCCCAATACTCTTGCGTACTCCAATTGTAAGTCACTTTCACCTTCATTCTTTCGAAGTGCAAAGCTCACATCCAAAGGAGTCTTGGCAATACCGAATTCCATATACTTGAATTTGTCAAGTATATTTTTGATATAATGAGACTGTGACAATGCCAACCCTTGTGGAGTTCTATGGATTCTTATACCTAAGATCACATCGGCAACTCCAAGGTCTTTCATATCAAACTTGCTCTCGAGCATTCGTTTTGTTGCATTTATGTCAGAAATGTCTCTACTGATGATCAACATATATCCACATATAAACAAACAATGACTTGGTGATTCGGAGTGTCTTTAATATAAACACATTTATCATATTCATTTATCTTGAACTCGTTTGCCAACATGGTTTAGTCAAACTTCACATACCATTATTTAGGTGCTTGCTTTAGTCCATATAGCGACTTAATAAGTTTACACACCTTATTCTTATTCCCTGGAACCACAAAATCCTCAGGTTGTTCCATGTAAATTTCTTCCTCCAATTCTCCATTTAGGATGTGGTTTTCACATCTATTTGATGGATTTCAAGACCATATACCGTAACCAAGGAAATTAACATTTGAATCGATGTTATCCTTGTTACTGGCGAGTATGTATCAAAGTAATCAAGGCCTTCTTTATGTTTGAAACCTTTTACTACAAGTCTCGCCTTGTATTTGTCAATAGTACCATTCGCCTTCATTTTCCTTTTGAAGATCCATTTAGAACCTAAAGGTTTATTTCCTGGAGGAAGTTCAACCAATTCCCATGTATGGTTGCTTAAGATTGAATCAATCTCACTATTGACTGCGTCTTTCCAAAAGGATGTGTCTAATGAAGACATCACTTCTTTAAATGTTTGAGGCTCATTTTCTAAGAGAAATGTTACAAAATCTGATCCAAACGAAGTTGACATTCTTTGACGTGTACTACATCTTAGATTCTCTTCATTATGTACATTCTCACTTGGTTCATCTCGAGGTCGTTTAGACCCTCCACTAGACTGTTCATGTCTAGTTTTATACGGATAAATATTTTCAAAGAATTCAGCATTATCTGATTCAATTACCGTATTTTCATTTATATCCGGATGTTCGAATTTATGAACCAAAAACTGATATGCCTTTCTACTTTTAGCATATCCTATGAACACGCAGTCTACAGTCTTAGGTCCTATCTTAACCCTTTTACGCATAGAAACTTGGACCTTTGCTAGACACCCCACACTTTGAAATATTTCAAGTTGGATTTTCTTCCTTTTCATTTTTCATAAGGAATCGATTGTGTCTTACTATGGGGAACTCTATTGAGTATACGGTTGGCTGTAAGGATAGCCTCCCCCCACAAGTTTTGCGGTAAACCGGAACTTATAAGTAAGACATTCATTATTTCCTTCAACGTTCAGTTTTTCCTTTCCGCAATTCTGTTAGATTGAGGTGAATACGGGGCCGTAGTTTTATGGACGATTCCATTCTCTACATATATTTTCGCAAAAGGAGAATTATATTCTCCGCCCCTATCAATTTTTATCATTTTTATCTTTTTCTCTAACTGATTTTCAACTTCAGTTTTGTATTGCCTAAACACATCTATTGTTTCATCCTTACTATTTAGCAAATAGATGTAACAGTATCTAGTGCAATCGTCAATAAAAGTTATGAAAACTTTTTCCCACCACATGATGGTGTTGACATCATATCACAAATGTTAGTGTGTATTAAATCTAAGGGATTTGAATTCCTTTCAACAAACTTATAAGGATGCTTTGCAAACTTTAATTCCACACACATTTGACACTTTGATTTATTACACTCAAAATTTGGCAAAACTTCTAAGTTAATCAGTTTTCGTAATGTTTTGTAATTAACATGACCTAAACGTTCATGCCACAAATCATAAGACTCAAGCAAGTAAGAAGAATTTGAATTTTTATTGATTTCAACATTCATTACATTCATCTTATAAAGGTCCTCGGTAAGATAGCCTTTTCCTACATACACTTCTCCTTTGCTAATTACAATTTTTTCAGAAATGGTTACACATTTGAATTTGTTCTTGTCTAGAAGTGAAACAGAAATCAAGTTCCTACGTAACTCCAGAATATACAAGACACTGTTAAGTGTCAAGACCTTTCCTGAAGTCATTTTCAAGCACATTTTTCCTGTTCCTTCTACCTTAGCAGTAGCGGAGTTAGCCATGTAGATCATTTATTCTACTTGAGACGGAGAGAATGAAGAAAACAACTCTTTTTTGGCACAAACATGGAGGGTGGCACTAGAATCCATCCACCATTCGCGAGGATTCCCCACCAAGTTGCATTCTGAAAGCATAGCACACAGATCATCACATTCTTTGTTGGACTCAATCATATTTGCTTGGTCCTTTTTCTTGCCTTTCTTAGGGGCACGACAATCCATGGACTTGTGGCCAATCTTTCCACAGTTGAAGTACTTTCCCTTGAATTTCTTCTTGGGTTGATTGTTTCCATGTTCAACTTTCTTCCTTTTCTTAGAATTGTTTTGGTCATCTTCTACAATATGTGCTCCATTAATTGTAGAATTTCCTTTTGACCTTCTCTTGGAAACTTTATTATCCTCTTCAATACGTAGTCGTACAATAAGATCTTCGACATTCATCTCCTTGCGTTTGTACGTCAAGTAGTTTTTGAAGTCTTTCCACATAGGTGGTAGCTTCTCAATTATCGCTGCTACTTGAAATGCATCATTCATAATCAAACCTACAAAACAGTTTATGTGAGTAATAAGAACATTTTCAATTTGTTCAACTAAGGTATTTTTCAAAGATATACCTTCCGCTATGAGATTATGGATGATTACTTGCAATTCCTGCACTTGAGAGGCAACCAATTTTCTATCTATCATTTTAAAGTCCAGGAATCTTGCAACAAAGAATTTCTTAATTCCCGTATCCTCTGTCTTGAATTTTCGTTCTAGTTCTCCACACAATTTCTTCGATGTCTTAGTTCCACTGTAAACATTATAGAGGTCGTCTTGGAGACCACTCAAGATATAATTCCTGCAAAGCAAGTCTGAATGTTTCCAAGCCTCTACAATTATAAAACGCTCTTTGTCCGAGGTTCCCTCGGGCACCTCAGGAGCATCCTCACTAGTGAACCTTTGAATACATAGTGTTGTGATGTAAAAGAACATCTTCTTCTGCCATCTCTTAAAGTCAATGCCTGTAAATTTTTCGGGCTTCTCCGCAGGTACCATAGGTTGCAGAGCATTTGCTCAACTTGTTAAGGCAAAACTAGTTGCCCCCACAGTCGTAGCCGCATCTTGCATTTGACTTTTTTTAGTCATTTTTTCTGTTACCATAAGACAGTACCTTTAGTATATTGAAATACTTATTAAAAAGTTGAAACAACTTTAAACACTTCTTATTTCTAGTTAACGATGAAGTTTTTATGACTTCCAATCGTCAACCGAGTGATCTTTAACTTGTGATGAAGATTTTATGTCTTCTAATCACTAGTTAAGTTCAAATGGAGTAGAAAGCTTAAAGCTTTAATCTCCAAAAACAAGCAATACAGATTCTGAGATTATTCCTTAAGATTGTTATTTTATGGTGTTTTGGGTACAAGAATCTGTATAAATGCAACACCAACTTCAACACAAGTTCATGTATAAACAAGAACTCCTATGAAGTTATTTAACACCTTCAACACAAGATTACTGATAATCTATCCAAGAAGTATGTTTATTTTTAGAAATAAGATAAAACAGAATTTGTAAGGCCAAGTCCCCCGACTTCACAGAGTGTCCTTAAGGAATAATTCCCCTCACTGTACCTGAGGTTATGGAATCTTCCTCCCAGGATAAAATGGCCTTCAATCCGAACAATAGTTGTACCTCAAATTATTGGATTCAACAAACTCACTCAACAGCTTAATGATCACACAGAGTGTTTGTTAATAACAAGAGAGTTTTTGCTGTCAAAATTGATTTTAATACCTGAGGAAAATATCAGGTATTTATAAAATTAAGTGTATCCTTTTAGAAAGGATTTATTGGTTCAGCTGAAAGGCACCTTTTTTGCAACAGTCGCGTCCCTGCGTTCGAACTGCGCCGGACCTGCACCCAAAGTGCGGCCACAGGTGACGTTTTGCATTTTCCAGTGAGCAAATGCGCTGTGTCTGCGCTACAGGTCGTGTATATGTGCTGCGTATGCGGTCGCATGTCACCCTACAGTGAGAAACAGTGTGCCTCTTCTCAAAGGGCCGCATCCCTTCGTGATGTGCATTGCGTATGCGTTAGTATTGCATCCGAAATGCGCCCGCACTTGGAGAAAATTAATACTATCATATTTTGGATTAAAATTTCACTTGTAAACAAGTTCCAAATAAATTTTGTCTAAAAAATTAGATCTCATCGATCGATCATTTGACAAATTCAAATCCAAATTCGAGTGAGCGACGACGACGACGGCGTGAGGCATCACCTAGTTCTTGCCTCACTATCCATGTGGAGTTAGTGTTTCTCATTATAAACACTTTCAAGTTCTCTTCTCCCACCAATGTGGGAGAAATGAGTGAACTTTCTAATTTGAGAGTACACTTTCTAAATTAGTGTCTCCCTTCTCCCTACCATTTTTCATTTATTTTCCATTCACATACACCTTGAACCCAACAAAAACCCCAAAAACAAATTGAAACTGAGTGAATACATCGATCATTTGACAAATCCGAAGCCGAATCCGAAAGAGAAATGAGTGAACATTCTAATTTGGGAGTACACTTTCTAAATTGGTGTCTCCCTTCTCCCCATTATTTTTCCTCCATTTTCCATTCACATACACCTTGAACCCAACAAAAACCACAAAAACAAATTGAAATGGAGTGAATACATCAATCATTTGCCAAAGTCGAAGGCGAAGCCGAGCGAGCGACGATGACGATGGTGCAAGGCATCACCTAGTTCTTTCCTCACTATCCATGTGGAGTTGGTGTTTCTCATTATAAACACTTTCAAGTTATCTTCTCCCACCAATGTGGGAGAAATGAGTGAACTTTCTAATTTGAGAATACACTTTCTAAATTAGTGTTTTCCTTCTCCCCACCATTTTTCCTCTATTTTCCATTTACATACACCTTGAACCCCACAAAAACAAAATTAAATGGAGTGAATACCTCGTTGTCAACAAGGCAGCCCAAAATCTGGCAATGGCACGATCATAGGGATCAGAAGGGAGAATGGATGGGCCATCTGACCATGTCTCATCAATGTATTGAACAATCACTAGGGACTCACAAATGGGCTTATTACCATGTATGAGAATTGGGATTTTCTTATGGACTGGGTTGGATTGAAGAAGTTCACTTTAATTGAAGATATCCTCTATATAGAACTCATAGTCCATAGATTTGAATTGAAGGCAATTTGAACTCTATTTGAGAATGGACTTGGCCATGTACCAAGAACCTTAATGCTACTTTCTTCCATATTGATCAATTCTTGTTAATGACTATGATTGATTATTGTAATCAAACACAAAAGTAAGTGTACTTATTATGATTGGACAACTTTGGGATCACTAATAATGTCTACGGATATAGGATGACTTTATTAATTAAAAGAAGGGAAATTGTTTTATATATTTGTCAAGTTGCAAATAAAATATGAACTCTGTCTTGTGGTGAGTAAATTTCAGGATGTTCATCCAATTTTGTATTCTTTATTCAAAAGTCATTATTTTTTGTTTAGTTACACAAAAGTCGTTTAAATTTGTCTCATCTTTCATAAAAGTCATTTTGACAAAATTTGGTTAAAACACTATCTAAAATTTGAGATGAAATAAAAACGGTCTCTTATGTTTGAGGGTAGGTCAAATGTACTCACATATAGCAACCTTAAAGCACAAAAATTGCTCAAAAGTATATTTGAGGGGCTATTTTGAATCTATTCTCAAACATAAGGGATCTTTTTTTAATTTCATCTCACATCTTAGGTAGGATTTAAACCAAAATTTGTCAAAAGTGATTTTTATGAAAGAGGAGGCAAAGTTGAATGATTTTTATGTAACAAAACAAAGAATAATGACTTTTGGGTAATAAACATAAAGTTGAATGACCATCCATGAAATTTACTCATCTTGTGGTATAGGCAGACACAAGGTAGAAAATGTATTTAGTTTGACAAAAAATGACTAAATAAAAAAAAAAGACACATACAAAGAACAAGAGGAAAATGTAAAATGTGCCATATGGATTGAGAGAATGAGTTGTGTCCTAATTATCTCATATTTGACAATTCATCTCATAAATTATCTTTGAAAATTGAGTTATTTCAACGGCCCATTGTCTTTACTGAAAAAAGATGAAGTCCTTTATTATAGTGATTGATGAAACATGTTCACTCAGAACAACCTTGTTTTGGTTGGAAACATGTTATGCAAACTCCGACTACTACTTTCACTAGGGAGGCTGAGCACTTTTTATTTTGAGACTTCACATAATGTATGATTGTAGAGTTGTATTTTTGGGCTTAAAATTGTTGACTTTGTGCTCTAAGTCATGTAATAATTTGCTTGTTGTCTTTACAGCTAAGATTAACATAACTGTGGGAATCGAAGCAAGCATACCAGCATCAGGTATCTAGCCATAAGAAAATATGGTAGAGACAAGTTAATGATCATTAAAAATATGTATAAATAACATAAATACCAACTCTTTTGGAAGTAATTACACTCTCTCCCACTTTTTAAATTACTTTACTCTCTCTCTCCCTATTAATATACATAACATAGCCAACATATACATAACATTCTGTGTATATGTTGGATTTTTGTAATATGTTTAGGGAGTTGGGATTTTTTGCAATATTGGAAACATAAGTTGTATATTTGTGTAATTTTTAGTAAAAATATTGACTCTGGGGTTGATCCTTTTAATGAAAGACAGGCCACCATAGAAATTTAAGGATCATGTAATCACAATCGAACTTGGTTTCACTATGTAATTTTTAATTCTAAAAGCGACTATTGATGTAACTCTGTTTTTGTATAATATTTTCATATTTGTTATTATATACACATTGTTATTTTTGAGAAATTATCATTAAAGTATGGACCGAGAATAAATGTTGAATCTATTCATTCAGAAAAATGGGATTAAGTTTAGAAGCATGACACATAAGGATACATTGAAAATATCATCATGATTCATGCATCATGTTTCTTTTATGAAATTGAATAAGAAAAAAATATAAAAATTCACAAACTTAAGATCATAATTATGATAAATAGCAACACTTTCGTAAAATTACATTTTATAGCAAAAATAGCATTTGTTTGAGGGATCACTCAATACATGCTTGTTTATAGCTATCAAGGAGTACCTTCTCCTATTTTCACTCTAACATGTATTCTCTTTCCTATTTTACTGTACCATTTTATTTTATTTTTTCAAATAACACTTATTCTTCATATTTTTATTCCAGTTTTTTCCCTCACGTTTTTCACCTTAATAGAGAAAGATCGTGCTCCACAAAATAAGTTAAGTATTAATTTTACAATTATTATATGTTATCTCTTCCTCAAATTCTATATATTTTATATTTTTTTGTTCATCTTTTTTCTTGCGGTTTTTTTTATTTTTGTGATTTTTTTATTGTATGATTGTGGAGGTTTACTCTAATGGTAGAATAATTAAAGAAATCAGCGAGCGTCGAAGAGGTGAGGTTGAAACATCATAATGATTCAGAGAAGATGGCTGAAATAGTGAAACAAGAGGGATTGAAGAAACCTTCATCTCCAAAATCGCCAAAAATACAAAAATCTGAGAAAAAGAAATTGAAGAATCAAGCAAAATTTTAAGTCCTAGTGTTGAAACTCTTCTGAATATGATTTTGAAAAAATATAAAGATGAAAAGGTATTTGTATATGTATTTAGAGAAAATGGTCTATTACCCTCCAACCTTTAGCCGAAATCCCAACTACACACTTATACTTTGCGGGGTCCTATGACCCCCCTGAACTATTTTAAAGTGGAATTATTACCCCCCCCTCCCTTGAACGCTGACATGGCAAGAGAGTGTGTTTCACTCTCTTTAAAGAGAGTGAGAATGAAATTTTTTTATTAAAAAATTATTTTTAATATTTCTTTATTTTCTTTTTTCATTTTTAACTATTCTTTTTCTTTATTCATTTCTTTCTTCTTCTTCTTCTTCTTCTTCTTCTTCTTTTTCTTTCTTACAAACAATGGCATCCAAGAACTCATCAATGACATTCAAAATTAATTTATCATTTTCCTCATCTCCAAGCACAAAATTGATTGGTTTCGACTTCAAATTCATCGAAAATTTCAAAATGGGTATTGTTCATTGTTTCCAACTTCAAGATTGTCGGAAATTTTAAAATCAATATTGTCCATTATTTACGACTTCAAAGTCTTCATAAATTTTAAAATGGGTATTGTCCATTGTTTCCGACTTGAAGGTCGTTGAAAATTTCAAAATTCTCTATTGTTTCCGACTTTAAGGTTATTGAAAATTTTAAATTCGGTATTGTTCATTGTATCCGGCTTTAAGGCAGTCAAAAATTTTGAAATTGGTATTCTTCGTTATTTCTGAATTTAAGGTCGTCGAAAAATTTAAAAATCGATATTGTTCATTGTTTCCCACTTCAAGATTGTCGAAAATTTTAAATTCGATGTTTATTATTTCCGACTTTAAGATCATCGAAAATTTTAAAATCGATATTGTCCATTATTTCCGACTTCAAGGTCGTCGTAAATTTTAAAATGGGTATTGTCCATTATTTTCGACATCAAGGTCGTCGAAATTTTCAAAATTCTCTATTGTTTCCGACTTTAAGGTCATCAAAAATTTTAAACTCCGTATTGTTCATTGTTTTCGGCTTCTTGGTCATTGAAAATTTTAAAATTGGTATTGTTCGTTGTTTCCGGATTTAAGATCATCGGAAATTTAATAATTGATATGGTCAATGTTTTCCACTTCAAGGTTTTCGGAAATTTCCAAAGTCGATGTTGTTTATTATTTTCGACTTCAAGATCGTTGGAAATTTCAAATTCGGTATTATTCATTATTTTCCACTTCAAGGTCGTCGAAAAATTATTTGCATAGAAGTAGGAATAATAAAGTTTGAAAAGGAAAAGAGATGAAAAGTAATGGTGAAAAGAATAATAGTGAAAAATGATGAAAAATGATAAAAAGTGATAAAAATGGAAAAGAAAGTAAATAAAAATTAATTTTAAACAAAAAAACACGTGTCAAAATACTGGCGTGCATCACACCTTATCCAAAATGACTGGTTGTCAGGTTTTGGGGGGTAATAATTCCACTTTAAAATAGTTCAGGGGGTCATAGAACCCCCGCAAAGTATAAGTGTGTAGTTGGGATTTGGGGTAAAGGTTGGGGGTTGGGGGTTTTTGACCATTTTCTCTATGTATTTATTAACTAATGGGTACTCATTTGTATATATATATAAAAACCTGGTTGTATATAATTTTTTTGGGGCATGTGCATGTATTTGTATTTTGTATACACAAATGCAAATTCATATCTATTTTTGTACCGTAATTTGTCTCTGAACTGTTCTATCTGATTCTAGATAGTAACATGAGGCTTTGGGCCACAGGTGACAAAAGAGATTTAAAATGAGGTGTACGTGACATAAGTCTTAATAATTGAGTAAAGGTGACAATTACTTAATTATGGATTAGGAAAGTTTGGAAAATTTCAAAATAACCCACAAGTTTTTAAATTTATACTTTGATCCAAATATTAGTTAATATAATGGGGAACGAAGGGAAAAAAGGTGCATTTTTCTCTCTCCTCATCCGTTGTTATTTTCTCTCTCTTCACGATATTTGTTGTTCATTGTTGTTGTTGCTTTATTCATAATCTTCTGATTCATTATCATCATCTTATACTTCATTATCATCTTCATATTCTTCTTGTTGACTATTGTTGTTGTTGTTGTTGTTGTTACCCCCAACTGCTACTCTTTGACCAAATTCTTATGTCAAATTTTGTTTCGTAAATCACTTTCAACTTTGGAATTTACTTGAGAGGAGACTTTGGTAAGTCAAATTATGCTTTTTAGTTGAATTTGTCATCTAGGTAACTGCTAGTGTGTTGTTTTTTCAACAATAGCTAGTACGCGAACATGAATGCAATATAAGAGCAATCTGTTTAAACAGATCCATTATTTGTGGCACCAGATAAATGTTCTGTTGTAACAGTAGACTCATGTTGGATTCATGTTTATGGTCCTAGGTGCCCGTAATATGAATTGAATAGATGGGTATTCTGTTGCACCAGATTAGTAATCTGTTTCGAAAGATAAATAATCTGTTTCACCAGATTACTAATCTGTTTCGAACAATAAAATACAGCTCCTGTCACAAACCTAACAGATAACTCATATATTCTTGCTATTGATACTGGAATCAAATTATTCCTTAATTGTAGACATGTCATTCGTTAAAAATAGAAATAGACAGCACAAAAAATAAATAAGAAATAAAAAGTCAAGTGCATCAAACATAAATTTTTATAAAACAAAAAAAAAAATACATAGATAAAAGAAAAAAAACGTAATTATTATTATCATCATTATTATTTGTATGGCCAACCGGCCAATCTTCAACCGGCAGCAGCAGCGCCCTCCTCAGCCTGCGGATCTCCCGCAGCATCCTTACTCTGACGGCGGCCAACTCCCAATGCAGGTCATAAACCTCCTTCTACAGTTTCCGCATAGCGTCTCGTAAAATAGCGACATTCCACACAGGATCAGTCATATCTAGAAAATACAAAAGTTGACAAAACACACGTAAAAACAAAAGTAAAGAAAAGAAGGAATTCTGATCTAATGTAATATACAACGAATATTTACACAAAAATCAAGAAAACAACTTACCAGAGACAGGAAAAAACTATCAAGTCCTTGAAGAGAAAGTAGTTGAAGGTGTAACAAGAGCAGGGAATAAATAGTGTGTAGTACAACGAACGATTGAGTAAGGAGGGACCTATTTATAGAGGATTGAACTTGAATGAGTTAGGGAAAAAATCGTAATTGTTCACCTCCATTTATTAATGACATTCTTGATTAATGTAAAATATTATGACTTAATTAAATTAAGCAATATTGTGATAAGTCATGACTTTTCAGCTTTATGATTATTAATAATTAATTCTTTCCAGGAATCGTTTTTACACTGAGTTGGACAACAGATTATATATTTGTTGCATCAGATAACTCATCTATGATAACAGATATATAATCTGTTGCAACAAATAGATAACTTGTTGCATCAGATAATATATCTATTGCAACATATAATCTATATATCTTTTTTTTAAAATTATCTTCATGACATCCAAATTTTCTGACTTTTTAATTATATAAATTAATAAAGCAGATTTGAAGGCACGAGTGTTCACCTCAATTTATTAATGACATTCTTGATTACTGTAAAAAGTTATGACTTAATTAAATTAAGCAATATTGTGATAAGTCATGACTTTTCAGTTTTATTATTATTAAAATAATTAGTTCTTTCCAGGAATCGTTTTTTTTACACTGAGTTGGACAACAGATTATATATCTGTTGCATCAAATAAATTATTTGTTACAACTTATATATCATCCGTTGTAATAAATAGATAACTTGTTGCGTCAGATAATATATCTATTGCAATATATAATATATATATTTAAAAAAAATTATCTTCATGACACCCAAATTTTCTGAATTTTTAATTATATAAATTAATAAAGCAGATTTAAAGGCACAACTATTCACCTCCATTTATTAATGACATTCTTGATTACTGTAAAAAGTTATGACTTAATTAAATTAAGCAATATTGTGATAAGTCATGACTTTTTAGCTTTATTATTATTAAAACAATTAATTCTTTCAAGGAAACCATTATTTACACTGAGTTGGACAACAGATTATATATCTGTTGCATCAGATAAATCATCTATTACAATAGATATATCATCCATTGCAACAAATAGATAATTTGTTGCATCAGATAATATATCTGTTCAATTTATAATATATATATATATTTTGTTAAAAAATAAATTATCTTCATGACATCCAAATTTTTTGAATTTTTAATTATATAAATTAATAAAGCAGATTTAAAGGCACAACTGTTCACCTCCATTTATCAATGACATTCTTGATTACTGTAAAAAATTATGACTTAATTAAATTAAGCAATATTGTGATAAGTCATGACTTTTCAGCTTTATTATTATTAAAATAATTAGTTCTTTCCAGGAACCGTTTTTACACTGAGTTGGACAACAGATTATATATCTGTTGCATCAGATAAATCATCTGTTACAACAGATATATCATCTTTTGCTACAAATAGATAACCTGTTGCATTAGATAATATATTTGTTACAATATAAAATATGTATATTTTTTAAAAAAAAAATTATCTTCATGACATCCAAATTTTCTGACTTTTTAATTATGTAAATTAATAAAGCAGATTTAAAGGCACCACTGTTCACCTCCATTTATTAATGACATTCTTGATTACTGTAAAAAGTTATGACTTAATTAAATTAAGCAATATTATGATAAGTCATGACTTTTCAGCTTTATTATTATTAAAATAATTAGTTCTTTCCAGGAATCATTTTTTTTACACTGAGTTGGACAACAGATTATATATTTGTTGCATTAGATAAATTATTTGTTACAACATATATATCATTTGTTGCAACAAATAGATAACCTGTTGCATCAGATAATATATCTGTTGCAACATATAATATATATATTTAAAAAAAAATTATCTTCATGACACCCAAATTTTCTAAATTTTTAATTAAATAAATTAATAAAGCAGATTTAAAGGCACAACTGTTCACCTCCATTTATTAATGACATTCTTGATTACTGTAAAAAGTTATGACTTAATTAAATTAAGCAATATTATGATAAGTCATGACTTTTCATCTTTATTATTATTAAAATAATTAGTTCTTTTCGGGAACCATTTTTTTTACACTAAGTTGGACAATAGATTATATATCTGTTGCATCAGATAAATCATCTGTTACAACATATATCATCCGTTGCAACAAATAGATAACCTGTTGCATCAGATAATATATCTGTTGCAACATATAATGTATCTATTTAAAAAAAAATTATCTTCATGACACCCAAATTTTTTGAATTTTAAATTATAAAAATTAATAAAGCAGATTTAAAGGCACAACTATTCACCTCCATTTATTCATGACATTCTTGATTACTGTAAAAAATTATGACTTAATTAAATTAAGCAATATTGTAATAAGTCATGACTTTTCAGCTTTATTATTATTAAAATAATTAGTTCTTTCCAGGAATCGTTTTTACACTGAGTCGGACAACAGATTATATATTTGTTGTATCAGATAAATCATCTGTTACAACAGATATATCATATGTTGCTACAAATAGATAATCTGTTGCATTAGATAATATATTTGTTGCAACATATAATATGTATATTTTTTTAAAAAAAATACATTATCTTCATGACATCCAAATTTTCTGACTTTTTAATTATATAAATTAATAAACTAGATTTAAAGACACAACTGTTCACCTCCATTTATTAATGTCATTCTTGATTACTGTAAAAAGTTATGACTTAATTAAATTAAGCAATATTGTGATAAGTCATGACTTTTCAGCTTTATTATTATTAAAATAATTAGTTCTTTCCAGGAACCATTTTTTTACACTGAGTTGGACAACAAATTATATATCTGTTGCATCAGATAAATCATCTGTTACAATAGATATATCATCCGTTGCAACAAATAGATAACCTATTGCATTAGATAATATATTTGTTGCAACATATAATATGTATATTTTTTAAAAAAAAAATTATCTTCATGACATTCAAATTTTTTGACTTTTTAATTATATAAATTAATAAAGAAGATTTAGAAACAAGAATATTTCTGGTGAGTTTTTTACGGTTTAAATTGTGTTAATCATTTATTTCATTATTCTTTTCTGTGAAATGAAATGACTTAATTAAATCAAGCTGGTGAGTTTTTTATTATTGTGACAAGTCATGACTTTTCAGCTTATTAAATTTAAATAACCTTTTTCTCAATTTAAAAATCGAATACACCTGGTTTTCAATAACCATTTCTTTAATAACCATTTTTATTAATTGAGTTATGGCAACAGATTGTATATCTGTTGTATCAGATAACCTATCTGTTTCAACAGATATACCATCTGTTTCTATAAATCGACCATAAGTTTAAGGAGCTTTTTTTATTTCTTCAAACTGATTCATCAATTGCAACGGATGAGGAATTTGATGCATCAGCAGCGTTTTTTGTTTTTGTTTGTTGAATGTGTTTAGACAAAAGTCACAGTCACGATTATTCATTCACTTTTTTCTTAACAATCATATCATCATATATCTTAATTAAATTAATTCAATGTTGTGACTTTTTTAAATTAAATAATCTTTCTTTTACGATTATAATATCATTTAGTTCCTTATTATTTATTAACGAACCATTTTTAAGAGAATTTCTCAGCATGACTTTTCACCACCATCTGTTGCCACAAGTTCTCAATCCCTACCTTCAACCATCGACATGTTGAGAATAGAGAATAAATAGAATGATAATTAAATACTGAATAAGAATTAAAAATTCAAAGTTGACCAAACCAAACCAAACATATACATAGATTTTTTTGAATCCCTTATAGGTAGATCGGATAGAAAAAGGGAAAATACATACGCTAAAAGAAAGAAAAAAACATAACCTAATTATTATTATTACTATTATTATTATTATTACTATTATTATTGTCAACCTGGTAATTTTCATTCGGCAGCAGTTGGGCCCTCCTCAGCCTTGCTCCGAAGTCGGTCAAATCCCTCTGGAGTTCATCAAACTGCCTTTAAAGTTCCTTCAAGGAATCGACATGAATCTTCTTGTACGAATCTAGATCAGCCATATTAGTATTGTAGTATAGTAGAATGAATGAGTGAGTGAGAGGAGGCCAGAGGGACATATTTATAAAATGATTGAATTGGAAGGGACTGGACTTAGTCAAACAAAATGTCACGACTGTTCATATCCCTTAATTAAATAAAACTGGTGACTTTTTGAATATGTAAATTAAAAAAACGGATCCAAATACAATATTTTATCTTTTTATTATATTTTGGAAAGAGACAGATTGGTAATCTGTTGCAAAATATATTCCACCTGTCAGATAACTTACAACATATTGACAATATGTTGCAATAGATGGATATATCAGTTTGTTTTTCCATCAGCTGTGGCGTCTGTTGCACTTGTTAGTCATCTGTTTATTCAATTTCATCGAGAGTAATCAATTTTTCTAAACACTTCTTGGCCAAACTCAATTTTTGCTCTTGGATTGCTTCTCTTTTTTCTTTGCATCCTTCAAGCTGGCCTCCAAATTAAATTTTTTCTCTTGGATTGATGGCAAAAATTGAATTTGGAGGCCAGATTGAAGGATGCAAAGAAAAAAAGAGAAGCAATCCAAGAGCAAAAATTGAGTTTGGCCAAAAAGTGTTTAGAAAAATCTATTACTCTCAATGAAATTGAATAAACAGATGACTAGCAAGTTGCAACAGACGCCACAACTGATGGAAAAGCAAACTGATACATCCATCTGTTGCAACAGATTATCCATATGTTGTAAGTTATCTGACAGGTGGAATATATTTTGCAACAGATTACCAATTTGTCTCTTTCCAAAATACAATAAAAAGATAAAATGTTGTATTTAGATTCGGGTTTTTTTAATTTACATATTCGAAAAGTCATCAGTTTTATTTAATTAAGGGATATGAACAGTCGTGGCTTTTTGTTTGAATAAGTCAAGTCTCCACTTCCAATTCAATCATTTTGTCAATGTGGTCTTTAAGCTCAGTATAGAGCTCTTGATCTTTTGTGAGTTTGTCAACGAGGACCACTTTCTTTCCTGGTAGCTTTCTTATAATACTCCTCTTAGTCCTTCTTAACTCTATGCAAGGTCAAGGAGAAGTATGGAAGGTTCTCTTTGAGTTTTTCCAAGGCAAGCGCTCTCTCGGCTGATAAATCATGTGTTGCAGCATATATGGATAGTGCAACACTCAATGCAGAACAGTTTTTTGGTAGAAGCAAGTCTTGAGAAGACATAATCAGTAATCTATCGATATCAGCTTTTGTTGTGTCAAGCAGTTCTATTGATATCTTATCTTCTACGAAGAAGATTGATCAGCAGAAAAAACAAGTGATTGAGATCGTTTAATCTGTTGACTAACTCGAGCAAAGACGTCTTCTGGATTATCAAATTCACAGGGCAGTCTGGTGGTTCAATAACATCAGATGTCTTGTTTCCAGTATTAGCTAATGATGGGGAGATTCTGCCTTCCTCACCATCCTGAAAAGAAAAAGCACTCAAAATTAGATGGAGTATCTCCACATAACGACACAAGATGAACTAAATCTAGCATTCAGTTTTTCCTTCCTATTCCTCCCCTTTTTATCTTCTCACCTTTTCAGATCCAAAAATTTTCTTTTTCGAATACTTGATAAGGCCTTGGAAATTGCTTTCTTTCTCCTCTTAGCCTTAATCTCTAATGGAGTGAATGAAACTGAAATCCTCTTTGATCGAATGGCACTACTGTTAGATATCAATTCTTTTACATCAGCAGTTAATCCATTAACAGTATTAATCACACCATCATGTTTTGCCTTGCACTCTTTACATTTGCATGCACAAGATAAGCAAGGAGGGGAAAGATTGATCATTCTTCTACCATATAGAGGACAACATATCCGTCATGCAAAAGTCTACACCATCGCCAGAAATGCTTGCCACAGCAAAAGTCTGTTGAAGGCATGACAAATAAACATGAGCAATATCCGACATTAAATCTTAACAAGGTATCAGAACCATATTCATGGTCCCTCAGCCTTATCAGTTCGGACCTACCCTAACTTAACTGTAAAATTACAGATATTTTGTTTGAATGATCTATGACTAATCAGTAAAAATAGCATTCACAAAATTAGTGTACTCTATGTGTGTTTCCACGATAACATTATCAGTAATACATACCTCCTACATATGAAGTGGTTTCATCTGCATGCAGCTTATTCCTCCGAACCTATCTTTACTGCAGCCTCTTGTAATGGTCAGACAAAAGTTGATCAACTTTCAGTTCCTTTTATATCTACAAAGAAAAAGGAAAAAATTTATGTCACAGAAAGAACATTATCCATCTGTTGCAATAGATGTAGAGTCTGTTGCATCAGATATAGAGTCTGTTGCGTCAGATGTGGAGTCTGTTGCGTCAGATGTGGAGTCTGATGCAACAGATATGGAGTCTGTTGGAATACATAGCGCCTTGCTGGTGGTTTGATTTGTTCCAAGAGTTGCTCCGTCTGTTGCAACATCAACAACAGCATAAACTACAATCAATAAATAAAAAACATCAACAATAAAGAAAACAACAACATTTGTTCCAACAACATCATCAACAACAAAGAAGCATATATCCTATGTTCCAACACCATCAACAACCAGGGACGGACCCACATGGAGTCCTCCGGGTGCGCGAGCACAGACTGAACTCATATCGAACTTTATATATGTATATGGAAATTAAGAAAAACGTATATAATCTAATCAGTGAGCACCCATAGTAAGAGTTGTTTGGTTAGCCTAGTTGTTGTTTGTGGGTGCTTAAGTCTATTTATTTCTTTTGGTCTTGAGTTCAATTCCCACTCAGTATATATTTTTTAAATTTTGGTAACCAACTCTTCTCTCCTTATTCACTTTAATCTTTCTTTTATTTTTTTTCTCCCTTACTCCTTGTGTTGATTGTTTGGACTCCACTATTTTTAAGCTAAGAAGCACCCACCGTCTAAAAAACCTGGATCCGTCATTGTCAACAACACTACACCACAAGTTCCAATAACGCCAACCTCACCAACAATATCAATAACAGCATCAACAATAAAGAAACACACAAAATACATAAAAAATGATACTGCCAACAAGGCGTTTGAACTTCTCCCAACAGATGACTTTTTTCGCATCTTGTAATAAAAATTCTCGGTTCATTTATTCAACAATTAAAAGTTCCTTCAAATTTTTTAAATAAATATGATATGGGAAAATGGTAATTAAATTTTAAAAAAAATGTAAATAACTTGCAAGAAGAAGACGAGAATGAAAGAGCAATAGTGAATCATACCTTAATGTCAAAAGGGGGTCAAAACAACAATTTCAGTCGAGGAATCTAAGATATGGATTGGATCGGTTTAGATCCGAAAAAAATTTATGAGAAAGAGGAAAGGAGAAAAGGTTGTGATAACCCTAAAGAGGATAGAAAGAAAAAAGATGAGAGACGAATAAAATAAATTTAGGAATGAAGGAGAGATGAGATAATTTTAATTTCTAGATGTACTACCCTTAATATTAAATAACTAAACAAAGTGTATTTATTCAAATTTATATTTTCAAAGCATAATTAATAAGGCTAATTTAGTAGTAAAATAAATCCCTAATTAATATTTTCTTAATGGGTGTGCCAAGTCAATAGGGGTCAACTGTAATATAATATGAAACAGAAGAAGCATTAGGGGTTTCAATATTCATTAATTAATATTCACTAATAATTTGAGGGGCACGAGGAAGAAAATGGGTGACATTGAAAAGACAGGACAAGACTACTCAATGTGATTTTTGTGCTATCCAAGAAATATTTTTTTACCGCCTTTAGTAGTAATACTACTTTATCTACTCGGATAGAAGCTTGCTTTAAAATTAAAAGAAAAAAAAAATTCAAACATATATGTCTTTTGTTGCAACAGATATAAATATCTGTTTGAAAAATCCCAACAACTCAGTCATCTGTGACAACAGATGGAAATGTCCATTTGATAACTTAATCAGAAATGTCATCTGTTACAACAGATATCAATATCTGTTTGAAAATTTCCAACAGCTCAGTCATCCGTCATAACATATGCAAATGTCTATTTGATAATTAAATCAGATATGTCATCTGTTGCAACAGATATTGTTATCTGTTTGAAATTCTCCAATAGCTCAGTCGTTTGTTGCAACAGATTTCATTGCAATTAATTTAGGTGGAACTAGGGATAAAAGAATAAGCTCTTCATTAACTTAATGTTAAGATTAATAATAGTACCTACATCGATCTAAGTGGAACGAGGGATGAATGAATGAGTTCACAGGGTCAACTACAAATCCAATTAAGTCATTGCATTTGCATGGTGTTAGTATTGCGTTCATCCCGGCCCGAGTCGTCGATCGATCACTCTGAGTTGAAATGAGTTCTCATTAACTTAATGTTAAGATTAATAATAGTACCTACATTGATCTAGGTGGAACTAGGGATGAATGAATGATCTCAAAGGGTCAACTACAACTTCAATTGAGTCTTTTGGAAATTGCATGATGAGACGGTACTGTGTTCCTCCCTACAAGAGTCATCGATCGATCACTCTAAGCCGAACCAATTCTTACTACCTTATATGTTACCTTAATTGAATAATCTGGTACTAGGGGTGAGTTCTCATAGGGTCAACTACAACTTCAATTGAGTCTTTTGGCAATTGCATGATGAGACGGTACTACATTCCTCCCGACAAGAGTCGTCGATCGATCACTCTGAGCTGAACCGATTCTTACTACCTCATATGTTCAACTAATACCTTAATTAATTAATCTAGGACTAGGGGTGAGTTCTCATAATGTCAACTACAATAGATGACAGCGCCTATTTGATAATTTACAACAAATGGGTAATATATTGCGACATATGACTTAATCCATTTGATAATTTACAATAAATGAGTAATATGTCGCAATAGATGACTTAATATGTTTGATAGTTTACAATAGATTCGTAATCTGTCGTAACAAATAACATAATCTATTTGATAGCTTACAACAGATGCGTAATATGCTGCAACAAATTACATAATTTGTTTGATTTGATCCAACAGAAAAGACATTTGTTGCAACAGGTTGAATATTTATTTATATATAATTCAATTGAGTTCATATGTTAGACTAATGCCTTAATTGAATGTGAGTTCTCATAGGTTCAACTACAACTTTAATTGAGTTTTTTGGTAATTGCATAATAAGACGGTACTGCGTTACTCCCGACCAGAGTCTTTGATCGATCACTCTAAGCTGAACCGATTTCTTACTACCTCATATGTTAGACTAATACCTTAATTGATTAATCTAGGACTAGGGTACTAATACCTTAATTGAATAATCTAGGACTAGGGGTGAGTTCTCATAGGGTCAACTACAACTTCAATTGAGTCTTTTGGCAATTGCATGATGAGACGGTACTGCGTTCCTCCCGACCAGAGTAGTTGATTAATAACTCTGAGCTGAACCGATTCTTACTACCTCATATGTTAGACTAATACCTTAATTGATTAATCTAGGACTAGGGTACTAATACCTTAATTGAATAATCTGGGACTAGGGATGAGTTCTTATAGGGTCAACTATCGATTAATCTAGGACTAGGGGTGAGTTCTCATAGGGTCAGCCACAACAGATGGCAGCGCCTATTTGATAATTTACAACATATGGGTAATCTGTTGCGACATATGACAATCCATTTGATAATTTACAATAGATGGGTAATTTGTCGCAACAGATGACTTAATCTGTTTGATAATTTATAATAGATTTGTAATCTGTTGTTACCTAACCTGATTGATAATTTACAACAGATGAGAAATTTGATGCAACATGTTGAATATTTATTTTTTACAATTTCAATTGAGTTCATATGTTAGACTAATAGTACCTAAATTGATTAATCTAGGACCAGGGGTGAGTTTTCATAAGGTCAACTAGAGTACTCGGTCAACTACAACTTCAATTGTTTTTATATAATTTCAATTGAATTTCCATTTTGGCAATTGCATGATGAGAGGGTTAAAAATTACACATATATTTTATGATTTTAAAAATAATTAAGATCAATTCAGACCAAATTAATATTTTCAAAACTTGTCATTCTTTTCCAAAATACAAATCAACTCATACAAAATATTTTATCATTTCAAATCTTGAGGTCTCACTCTTTCTCTCTCATTGTCACTCAATAATACAGTATAGACAACAACTACTCAACAAATTTTCTCAACCCTCCCCAATAGATCGCTTTTCTTCTCATTTTCGACCACATAGGTGTTATTTTCGACTTCATTCTTGCTTGTATCAGTCATTTTCTTTGTCTTCATAGGCAATAGGGTTCAAAAAGAGCTCTATTTTTGGGGTTTTTTCTCTAAAAAATAAAGGATTTTAAGTTAATGATGAAAAATAAACTTTTACTTGTATTATCTTCGAGAATGGGTTTACAATTTTGAGTTTTGATGGTAAAATCGTAGGAAGAACTTAAGAAATCCCTAGTTTCCATCACAGTGTTCTGTTGACTGTCATGGTATTGTTGGATGGTGTTTGTGGTGTTGTTGTTATTGGTGGTAGTGGTGGTTTTTATGGTCGTCGTGGTGGCACTGGTGGTGACATTGGTTGGTGGTGTTTGTGGTGGCTGTCAGTGGTGTCGGTATTCGTGGTGTTTGTTTATTGGCATTGGTTGGTGGTGTTTGTGGTGGTGGCTGTTGGTATGTCAGTATTCGTTGTGTTTGTAATGTATTTTTTAAAGTTTATGCATACATCAATTGTAATGTGATTTTTGTTTTTCTTTGTTTATAGGTCAAACATGTCTCCCAAAAGAAAAGAAAGTGAAAGTGGATCAATGTCTGACCACCCAAAAAAAAAGGCTACAGTACAGATGGATTCGAATGAGCTTACTGAACAATCTCAGTCAGGGAAAAGTAAAGCTGAGGAGAGATATAAAAACAATATTAAGGGAGGTGGACAAGGGTCTGTAGATGGTGATGAAGAAAATGAAAGTGAGAAAGAGGAAGAATTGGAGAGTGAGAAAGAGAAAGAGGATGATCATCAATATGATGATAATGGATCACCAATGGGGCATGAATTAATATCGACATCCCAGCATGATCCTGTCAAAACTTTTAGTATTGACAGGTTTCAAGTTGTGATGCCGATAAATGACCCAGAAGCAAAACAACTAACTAGTCAAATTGTACTTAAATGTCAGATGGGGAAAAATTTTGAACATTTTATGAAAATTATGAAGAACGAAAACATAGGCAGACTTTTTAAGAAAAACTGCTTTGGACGCTTTCTTGAGCTGCCTGAGGACCCCTCTGCCAGTATCTGTTTCCCTATGATGATGGTATATGATCTTCTCAAGCACAAGATCAAGTACGTGGGGGATGATAAATCCGAAGGAGCGGGGCAAAAACAAGATGGATGAAATCTGGATCAACTACTGTGGCATGCCTTTTTGTTTTGGCTTGCAAGAGTTTGCCATAGTGACGGGCTTGAGATTCCATCATCCAGAAGGACCACTACCCCACAAAAGATCTAAGTAAAAAAATGAAAGGAAAAAATAGATGGGTTGTTTGACATTGCTCGACGTGGCTACAAAGCATTGGATTTGTTGACAGATCTCGAGGATAAAACCATACCAGAGAAGTACAGGGAGCAATTGTGCTTAGTTTGGTTTGCCCATTCGGTTGTATTGGCAAGAGATGTCAACAAGGTCATAGAAGATGATTTGTTGGCGCGTGCTGAGGATTTTGATAAATTCAACAATTATCCCTGGGGATATGAAAGCTTCTACTTGATTGTCCAATATTTACTGACAAAGCTATCCTCAGGGACGACCACATTATACGGCTTTCCTTGGGTTTTTATGGTAAAATTAATAACTAATTTTACTCATCCATTAATTTATATTGAATATAGTTATTATGACCTTTTTTTTCGCTTGCTTCCTGTTTACATTTTTTAGGCTTGGGCATTTGAAGCCATTCCTCTCCTCCGAAAGCAGTTAATGGATTATTCGAATGAGGTTTCTCATCCAAGGATGTTTTGGTGGTTGGCTGCAAAGAGCAACACCAATATTAAGGAGGCTGATCTCTTTAACCCTCCGGATGATGCAGTACGTCTTCTTCAAGTAAAATAGTTTTACTCAAAGAAAGATATTGAACAGATGTTATATCTGGTGCAACAGATGTTATATCTGATGCACCAGATGGGACATCTGTTGCGACAGGGTATATCTTACATCAGATTACCCATCTGTTGCTTTGGTTCTCTGAACCCGACTCCTAACAAATTAACCATCTACTGTAAATTATGTAATAGATGTGTAATCTGATAAATATTGTTTATCTGTTGCGATGTACAGATCATTGGTTGCATAATAGATTACATGTCTTATGCAACTGTTGCAACAGATGATTGATATTTTGTATCAGATTATCCATGTGTTGCTCTGTTTCTCTAAACCAGACTCAAAAGAATTTTAACCATATACTACAAACTATGCAACAGATGGGTCTTTTTTTTTAAAATGTAGCCCAACTGTGAAAATAATTATATTATATGATTTAAATGCTTCTGGTTTTTTTTATAGGTTGTGCATCCATGGATCGTGCCTACTGAAGAGGAGTCGGTGATGACTTCTTATATTACTCTAGGTCATGTTATACTATAGCAGACCCAACGGTGGAGTTAATAAAGAAGGAATTGGCTAGAAAAATAGCCATAAGAAGAGCAGTTAGGCAAGGTCAGCCTAATGTTGAGCCTCTTCATGACCAACCTTTTACTAAGGCAGATCTGGGTGCTTCTTCTGATGGAGTTATTGGTGTTGGTGGAAGGCATGCTGATGCTGCTACCACTCATGATGATGAGCATGTTGATGCTCAAGAAAGAATAAATATGTTTTAAAACACCCCTTTTCGCCCTTACACAGGTCCTTCTCACCCCTCTTCACCCTCGTGTTCTCGTTGTGAATGCGAAGAGTGCAAGGACAGACAGGATAAACTCTTTGAAAAAGTAGAGGCTATCTCTAATGTTATCGAGGAATTCAAATCCAAAAGGTGTGTCATACCATCCAAGAAGGTGAAGGAGCCACACACTCCTACAGTGTTGGTTAGGAGAAAGAAAAGAACAATTAGAGGCGTACTCTCCGGTCGGAAATCAAAAAAAATTGTAATTCCTCCCTCTCCAAAAGTTGTTGAAGTTTAGGGGCCAATCAAGAAGGTGGACATACACACGAAACTTGGCGCCGAAGAGAAAAGGAATCTGCGACAGGCCAAGAATGCCAAGCCAGGCGCACCAGATTACCCCAGGCCTCCCTTTTCCCCCCAAGACTTCCAGACTATGAATAATATGTGTATTCCGTACGAGGACAAGGAAAGTTTACTTTTCCTAATCTAGACCTTCTAATCTACCCCATGTAGAAGAAGCTACGCAACATATTTCACATGTGTTGCAATAGTTGGGTATACTGGTGTAACTGGTAATGGTTCTGTTGCAACTTATTATCCATCTGTTGCATAAGTTGGGTTGGATTATTGATTCAGAGAACCCTATACAACAGATGGACCATCCGTTGTATCTATAAAATTACTAACCTATTTAAAAATTGACTTCTTATATCACAACATGTTGACATAATTCTCTACCTCATGAGAAAAAGGCAATTAACGTACCGGGAAGCTTATGACGTTGCCGATAGGATAATGGACCTCGACTTCTGCAAGAAGCTCAAGGATAGGTATGATAAACTAAATGGAGAGGCGTTATCCCTTGGCGTAGGACTTGATTTCCTAGTTCCTACGTTGGTCTTGGATGAAGAAAAAATAATAAAATCTGTTAGAGGAGAGAGGCCAAATCCACACGGCAAGAGCTGGACCGAGGCAAAAAGGATTCTTATAGTCATTAGCGTGAACGACATGCATTATCGGGTTGTTGAGATACTACTCAAAGAGGGAAAGACCAATGTTTATGACTCCAACGTACCTCTCATCGATGATTTTGATCTTTTTCTCCTCGTGGAGCCACTGATGGTGTTGTTGCCATCTTGTTGAGGGAGAGTAAACTGATGAATCATTTGCCAAAGGAAGTGTTGATGAAGAAATCATGGGATTTTGAAGGTCGAACCAAGGGAATGATCCTTCCAAAAAATGATGCCGCTAAAGCGAGCGGCTCGCACGCTCTTGTACACATCGAATGTTTGCTGACCGACATAGAAATGGCCGAGCCAATCACTTTTCTGTGAGACAACGTTGTGGAAAACCTGCAAGAGGTCTGGGCTTATAGGGTACTAACTGGACGCTTGAAGCCTATGTATATAGAAGAGCCTGTGAAATAGCAATTTTTAATTTCAAGTCACCCTTCACTTTATTACATGTACATTTAGTGGCAATAATTTTTTTCTGATGAAAGTTGAGTTTTTTATAATGCAATAGATTGTCAATCTGTTGAAAAATATATTTAATCTATTCTGGCAAATAGTTTATCTGTTGCAATAGGTTGGTCATATGTTGCATTATGCCGATGTTATTTCTATGAATAATCTAATAATCTAAGTCTAATCTGTTGCAACAATGGAAAGACCTGTTTGATAATTTTCAATAGATGACCTAAATTTTACCACATATGCCTAATTTTTTTTGATATTTTCCAATAGTTACGCTTGAATATCCATGTTCTCGACAACACCAAACCAGTAGCAAATACACGCACCACCATAAAAATTTCATCAATTAGGCTTGAATATCCATGTGTCCAACAACACCAAACCAGTAGCAATAACGGCAACAATGTAGTATCTTCTTGTTCGATTTTGTTTCTCTTCAGAAGCCTTGACTTTGTTCAACAAACCCCAGATTACACGATTTCCTTTTGAAGGGTGTCATTCTTCATACCAATCAAAGTAATCGCATCCACCCAATTTCTATAAAAAAAGAGAACATAATTACAAAATAATTACAAGTCAATAATTAATCAACTAATTAAATAAAAAAATATTACCTTTAAAATCTTACAAGTAAAAAACCTACGATCCGTATTTTGTTGAGTCCAAGAAGTCTTTAACAGAGCTTCATGACCACACTTACAATATCAAAAATCTTTATAACAAAAAACAGTGGAAGATGTGCTCGACATTATCAAGCTCAGTTGGAAAAAATAAAAGAAATACTTTGAAGAATTTGGATAGCTAAAAGAAGATGATGATAAAGAAGAAGATTTGGAAATTTAGGGTTAAATTTTAGGAGGAATATGAATATATAAGACAATGGGGGGAATAACCGTTAGGGTCCAAGTGATGGCAAGTCAGCAAAATGTGCCAGACTGACACATTTGATGCCTATTTTACTTTACGTGTTTAAAATGAGCACTATCTACTTGATGCCTATTTTATTTTAGGTGTTTGAACTGAACACCATCGATGGGTTCCACCTTTTTTATTTCAATTCAATTCACTTTAACCTTTTTACACGTAGTGGCAATTTTTTATGTCCAACGAAAGTTAAATTTTTATAATGCAACAGATTCTCCATCCGTTGTAACAGTTATTCTACCTATTCTAACATATAGTTTATCTGTTGCAATAGGTTGGTCATCTGTTGCATTATCTCGATGTTTCTATCTAAGTCCATCTATTACAACAGTGGAAAGACCTGTTTGATAAATTCCAACAGATTACCTACCTGTTGCAACATATGTCTAAATCTGTTCGATTTTTCCAATAGATGTGTCATATGTTGCAACAAATACATTATCTGTTGCAATATTTGAATCTAGTATTTCTTTTCAATTAATAATTTCAAATCTAAGGAATAAATAAAATTCATAGACAAAATAAAATAAATCGAAGCCTTTATAAATTAGCTTAAATAAGTTAACAAATAAATGAAATATAAAAAAATTGTTATGGGTACAGATCTCAACAAATACATCAACAACAATTTAAGTATCCTACCAAGGATTACTTTGATAGGCTTAAGCTATAAAGATCTACACAATATGGACAAGTTGTTCTTCATCCAATGCTATGGAATTCGGCTTTGCTCGTCGTGGATCTTTGTTGTCGCTTATGCACGGTTTCTGTGCTTTCTGTTCTCCGTATTTCCATAAAAAAGTAGCATATTATCAATGTTGTTCAGCAGTAGCTTCTTCTACATCCACCTGGAAAGCCAGAATTAGTCAATGCTAATCACGGAGATACAACAAAATGAGAAAGAATAACTCATCTCTTATAGCAAATCAAACAGGTTTTTCTCTCATTTTAAATTATCCCAAATAGATTATATTTTTGTTACAACAATGAATCAACTGTTGGGATAAATTTCTACATGAGGAAGACCCTGTATGATAATTTCTAATGGATGAACCATCCGTTACAACATATAAATCATCTATTGCAGCAGATAGGTCGTCTGTTGGTACAAATAAAAGTGGTACGAAGAGTTGTTTGATTTGCTAAAATAGATGAGACATATGTTAAACCAGATACTTTATCTAGTGCAACATGTTAGTCAACTGTTGCAACAGATGTATATATCTGTTTGATAATTTTCAGCAGATGTGTCATCTGTTGAAACAGATATGTGTCTGTTTGTTTTGTCAGTTGGAAGACATATATATTCACCTTCTTCAGCTTATGTTGCTCTACTTTGGACATTGTACGTTGCTCAGTGCAACACACAGACAGAGGAGTTTCAATTTTGCTTTTTTGGATGCTTGATAATGCCCTGGAAATCACTCTCCTTCTCTTCTTAGCCCTAATCTCTAATGGAGAAATAAAATCCTCTTTGATGGAATAAGACCCTTCTTAGATGTCAATTCCTTTATAGAAGCAGTTAATACATTAATAGCATTAATCACTACATCATGTTTCGCCCTGCAGTCTTGACATTTGCATGCAGAACATTCGCTGGGAGAGGTAAAATCTATATAACCAGTATGATCATACTCATAATGGTTTGCTTTAAATACTGTAAGAGGAGCATCATTAGCACCAATAACAAAACCACTACCACCACCAACAGCTCCATCACCACTAAGACCATCAACAACAACAAACCCACCCTCCAAAAATTTTTTTTTTATAATGGTTGTTGCTCCAAACAATTCTATTTTTATTCTGTCGATGACCTTAGGGTCCGATAAAGTTTGCACAAACCGTAAAGTAAGAAAAAATGGCATCTTCAACTCTCTATTGGTCAGAACTAGCGACGGATGCACAATCTAACATAAATCATTACATATATTAGAATGATGATTGGATCATTCAAAAAAAAATATTGATTTAAATAAAAAATTAATTATAATTATACTTACTGCATCCTTCGGGGGTTGAAGAGATCAAGAAATTTTGCATTTTTATCAGTTTTGGCCGACAACCATCTCAAAATTCTTGGACAGGAAACTCCTTCCTGGTAGTTCACTTGTTGTCTCAAATAAGGAATGGCTTCAAACGCCCAAGACTACAAAATAACGCCAATAAATCAAAACCATTATTGAGTGAAAAAATGAATGATATCATAAAAGAAGAAAGAAAGATTTACCATGAAAGCCTATGGGAAGCCATATAAGTTGACTGTCTTTGGCGCTAACGGAGTCAACAAATATTTGACAGTCATTTTAAAGTTTTCATACCCCCAAGGATAGCTGTTAAACGTCTCAAGATCCTCAGAGAGCTTTATTAAATCGAGGCTTATGTTGTTGTTAACGTCTCTCGCCCAAAGAATATTATGTACAAACCAAACCAAGCACAATGACTGCTTGTGCTTCTTTGAAAGTCCTTTACCTTTCAACGCTTCTATCAAATTTTTGTTTTTGAAGCTTAGACCAATAATGGACATCAAGTCATCACGATCACACGACTTGCCTTTGCCTTTTTTGGGTGTGCGGGGTGCTTTTTTTAGGGTTAGAATAGGTCTAACTTGAGAAGGAGGATAACACTTTAGTCCAGTAACTATGGCAAACTCCTTCCAACCAAAACAAACAGGCATGCCACAGTAATTTATTCACACCTCATCCATCTTATCTTTGTTTTCATAGATAAACCTACACTTGAGAAGTTCATATACCATTTTTATTTGGAAACGAGCATTGTTGTCCTCCAGCAAATCAAGATATTTTCCAAAGCAGCTGTCCCTAAAATAAGCATCCAATTTTTGTTCTCGAAGTATTTTTCTGAAGGCTTCGAAAGATTTTTCCATGGATGACTTAATCACGAAATCACCCGTTAAATCTGCGGCACCATCGCACTGCATTCTCATAGGATAACGATCAATGCTGAAGGCTTTGACCAACTCTTCGGTGGAAGGGCTATTAGCATTTGCATCATCTCTTTTGAAATATTTCTCCTCCCCGTGTTCATCATATTCTGCTCACGATTGATATAACGCTTGTAAAGCAAGCTCATAGAGTGGTGGATGTAGCCTAGCTGCTTCACTTGTTTCTTTACTTGGACTTTATTCGGTTTCTGTTCTTTTGGGAACCATATTATCTAAAATTAACAGGAATATAAAAAAATATATTATAGTTGATTAATACATCATTAAAAGGGGATAACAGTAAATTAAACAAGAAAAATAGTAAAATAATAGTTGCAACAGATCACCGATCTGTTGCACTAGGTAGTATATCTGTTCTAGTATATAACCAAATTGTTGCAGCGGATGAGTAATCTGTTGCAATAATATAAAATATATCACTAATCTTTTAAGACAGATGAATGGTCTGTGCAATAGATCACACATTGTTACGATATATGAGTGATCCGTTGGGATAATTAAATAACCTGTTATAACGGATGAGTAATCTATTGCGACAATACAAAACAAATTACTCATTTGTTGAGAAAAATAAATGGTCTGTGCAGCAGATCACACATCTGTCGCAACATCATCTGTTACAACATGTGAGTGATCTATTGGAACAGTTAAATAACCTGTAGCAATGGCTGAGTAATCTGTTGTGGCAATACAAAATATATCACTCATCTATTGAGAAAGATGAATGGTCTGTGCAACAGACCACACATTTGTTGTGACATCATCTATTGCAATATATAAGTGATCTGTTGGAACAATTAAATAATTTGTAGCAACAGCTGAGTAATCTATTGCGACAATACAAAACATATTACTCATCTGTTGAGAAAGATGAATGGTTTGTGTAACAGATCACACATCTGTTACAACATATGAGTGATCTGTCAGAGCAGTTAACTAACCTGCAGGAACGGCTGAGTAATCTATTGCGATAATACAAAACATATCACTCATCTGTTGAGAAAGATAAATAGTTTGTGCAACAAGTCACGCATCTGTTGCAACACATGAGTGATCTGTTAGAATAGTTATCAACAGTCAATATTGTTTAGATTTCTTCCAACATAGGGTCATCTATCGCGATAGATGAATGATCGGTTGGAAAAATCAAGTCTTGGACATTTTCTGTTGGAAGAGTTGATAGGATTTTATCCAACAGAAGGTTCATCTGTTGCATCAGATTATTAATCTGATGGTTCTTTCATTGCACCAGATGGTTAATTAGTTGCATCAAAAATTTTTATCTGATGCTTAATCTGTTGCAACATATGGTAAATCTGTTGCATCAGATTGTTAATCTGTTTCATCAGATGATTAATTTATTGCATCAGAATTGTAATCTAATGGTTCCTCTGGTGCATCAGATGGTTGATCTGTTGCACTATATGATAAATCTGTTGCATCAGATGGTTAATATGTTGCACCAGATGGGTAATCTGTCGGAGGAAATAAGAAATAGTAGCACAATTTTGTTCAATAAAAAAACAGTAATTTCACTATTTTTACCAAGAACAAGAACAAAACAAATCAACCCAAATTGTCATTTTGTTTTTATAAACACAAACAATAAAAATCAAACTTCAAAAAAATGCAACAAACAACAAAATATCATAATTCACTTCGAAAAGAGAAGAGAAGAAATATCATAAATTAGGGTTTTATTCAGACCGCATTTCAAATTAATGCAATAAATATTGAAATTATTAACCAATACTATAAGAGAAATTGGCTCAAGTTCCTCGTTTTCTTCAAAACTAAAAAGGCTATAAATTTTTACCTGTGAAAGAAGAAAAGAAATGATGAAGAATTCAAAGCTGTTGTGGCCGGAGAGCAAGGTTGTCACATCGATTGAAGGTTGAAGTCGAAAAGAAACTCGAAGCCCAACTATTTGTAGTCGGATGTTAAAGTCGTCGAGGATTGAAATGAGAAATTTACAGAACAGTTGGTTGGGAGAGAGTTGAGAGAAGTTGTTGAGAGAGGGATGAGAGACAGGTTGATTTGAATTGAAGAGGGGAACTCGAAACCCAACTATTTGTCGCCGGAGGTAGAAGTCGCTGGGGGTTAAAGGGAGAAATTTTGTAGAACTGTTGGTTGAGAGAGAATTGAGAAAAGCTGTCGAGAGAGAGGTGAGGGTGGTTGATTTGAATTGAAGAGGGGTGTTGGTTGGGTTGATTTATATTTTTGAAAAGATTAGAAAGTTTTAAAAATATTAATCTAGTCCGCAATTAACTTAATCAAGTTTCCTAATGATGTTTGACCCAATCTGTTAGTCAATGTCACCAATCCTTCATTCAAGACTTAAAAGATACCTTTCATTCAATTTTCTCTGGTAACATATGTATTTATTTATATTTTTTTACTGTTTAAGATATGTATTATGTATTTTTTTATTGTCTATATATATATGTGTATAGTTATCCTTTTTGTTATAGAGATTTTGTCCTATATGTGTATATATACATATGAGTCAGATATGTATTTCTATAAACATATATGCAGATCTATCTATATATATACATATATATATATGTATGTATGTATGTATGTATTTTTTGTACTGTAAATACATATGCAGATTTGTATTACTACATATATATATATATATATATATATATATATATATATATATATATATATTTGTGTGTGTGTGTGTGTGTATGTATGTATGTATTTTCTGTACTGTAAATACATATGCAGATCTGTATTACTACGTATTTTGTATATTTTTGAATATATATATATATGTGTGAAACCATAACTGTAACGTATTTTAATACTGAAACTGTAATTGTAACGTATTTTAATATATGAAACATAATTTTCATTGAACAATTAATCACATCACAATAAATATTTTAAAATATATCATTTACGATATTTCCTACATAAACGCCTATTATGGCCTTTAAATGCACAAGCACTACACGAATTGATGGTAACATATCCCTTCTTGATTTTTAATATAAATACAAAATAGTTTTTTAATAATACAAGTTTATCGATGAAAATAAAATAAAAATAAAAATAAAAATACAAATAAAACAAAAAAATAAAATAAAAATACAATATACAGTCAATAATAAAATACAAATATAAAACAATCATTTCAAATACAAGTACGAATTATATAAAATATAAATGATAGTTCAAGATATAAAATACAAATACAAGTGTGAACTATGAAATACAAATACAATTGCAAATTCTAAAATATTTATCTATATAATATATTAAAAGTGTGAAAAGCCTTAGAAAAGTGATTTGAACTTTTTACCCTTTATTAAAAAATTTCACAATAGACAAAATCGTCTTTTTACTATTTTGCTCAAATTATTATTTAATTATATTAATAATATTAACTATAATATTAAATCCAAGAATATATATGAAAAAAAAATTCAGAGTCCTAAAATTTATGATACTAAGAAAATACGAAAAGATTTTTTTAAAAGAAAACTACTAAATTTTAGGAACCTACGTGTGTATAGTTTTTAAATTATTTTTTTAAATAAGGCAATAAAGCCTATTTTATATTAAACAAAAAGCAAACAAAAGTCTTCAAATACGAACTATAAAAAAAGGTACAGTGATGTCTATTCGGAGTAGTTATTATTTTTAGAATTCACATTCTTCTAGAATTAGTAGTTGTTTATTTGGGAAAAAATATAAATTTATCATATTTAGATAAAAAAAAAATTGAAGGAAAAGGTCTTGAACTTCTATAAATTGAGAATCCTTCTACAACAATACAATAGCATCTTAATAAACATATGGAACAAGATTATTTACTTTTGGTATTAGATCATTCTTTATTGTTTGCTTTAAAATTATTTTTTGTCAAGAAATATTTTTATAATATTTAATTTACTTTGAGGTACATTGATTTTGTAGGTATCTCGGAGATGGATGATGATGATAATATATATAGACAGTTGATGATTCAATTTTGAAAGGTGATTAATTTTGCATAACAATTTTTAATTTTGAATGATATAAATTGTTGTAGCTATCTATAATATTAAATCCAAGAATATCTATGGAAAAAAAAAATTAAGAGTTTTAAAATTTATGATACTAAGAAAAAACGGAAAGGATTTTTTTTTTTTTAAACTACTAAATTCCTACATTTTAGGAATCTACGTGTGTATAGTTTTTAAATTATTTTTTAAAATAAAGCAATAAAGCCTATTTTTATCAAACAAAAAGCAAACGAAAGTCCTCAAAGAACTATAAAAAACGCAAATTAATGTCTATTCGTAGTAGTTATTATTTTTAGAATTCACATTCTTCTAAAATTAGTAGTTGTTTATTTGGAAAAAAATATAAATTTATCATATTTAGATAAAAAAAAAATTGAAGAAAAAGGTTTTCGAATTGAGTAAAGACATCTTTTCCCCCCTGGACTTATCCTCCCAACTCACTTTAGCACTTAAACTTAACTTCTGTTTATTTACCCCCCTTAACATCTTTAAAGTATATTTATTTCACCCCTAATGCTGACGTGGCATTTAAAAAAAAAAGCGTGTTTATTTATTAAAAAAATTAATTTTAGTAATATTATATTTAAAATATAATAAAAAAAATTAAAAAAATAAAAAATAGATATTTTTTTCTTCTTCTTCTTCTTCAAAACATCATCAACAACAATACTCAAATTCCTCCATTAACAACCTCAAATACATTCTTCACCACTTCTCTCCTTCAATTTTTTTCATATTCCTCCATTAACACCACCAAAAAATAACCACTAAGACACTAAATTAAAAAATTTCCTCCATTAAACACCCATTTGTTAAAGAAACACGAATCAGAATCACCCATTTTCCTCCATTAAACACCCATTTTCCTCCATTGTTAATATTAGCAAGAGAAATAAAACAAAAGAAAGTTCTTCGATCCATTTGTTAAAGAAATGGGAAACAAAAAATGGGATAGTTTCAGTTTCAAAAATGGGATAATTCGAATGAAAATTATTCAGTGGAAACTATTGAGAGGAAAATATTAACAAGAAAGTTCTAGGAAAATTTTCCTCCATTAAACACCCATTTTTCCTCCATTAAACACCCAATCAAATTTCTTAGATCCATTTGTTAAAGAAACACCCAACATAATATTTTCCTCACCTCACTCAGATTCATTTGTTAAAGAAAAAATCTTTACAACTTTCACATGAAACTATCCCAAAGAATAATTAATTAAAAATAAAAACACGAATGTTGAAGCACTTATTACTTGAACAAATTGATAATTAATTGAATTTTTCAAGTGGGTTGAGTTTTTCGGAGAAAATTCATCGAAAAATCTGACAGGTGTGGCTGTGTTGGGGTGGACGGAGGTGGATGGGGTGTGTGTGCAGGTGGGGCAGTGTGGGGGTGGACGGTAGGGGGGCAGGGGAGGGGAAGGAGTGAGGGTTATGAAGAAAATGGAAAATGAAGGGGTGGGTTTTTTTTTAATTTAACATATTTTATATATATTCAAAAATATGTTTATATATATATAAAATATTTAGATATATTTTATATATATAAAAAATATTTATATATATTTTATATATATAAAATATTTATGTATATATTTATATATATTTTATATATATAAAATATTTATGTATATATTTATATATATTTTATATATATATATAAAATTATTAAAAAAATACTTTATTTACGTGGCGCTGACGTGTCAGCGAGTGTGATGCACTCTCCGTTATGAGAGTGGTATTATATATTAAGGGGTGAAAATAATTCACTTTAAGATGTTAAAGGGGGTAAATAAACGTAAGTTAAGTTTAAGTGCTAAAGTGAGTTGGGAGGACAAGTGCAGGGGGGAAAAGATGTCTTTTCTCTTTAGAATTCTATAAATTGAGAATCTTTCTACAACAATACAATAGCATCTTAATAAACATATGGAACAAGATTATTTACTTTTGGTCTTAGACCATTCTTTATTGTTTGCTTTAGAATTATTTGTTATGTCAAGAAATATTTTTATAATATTTAATTTACTTTGAGGTGCATTGATTTTGTAGGTATCTCGAAGATGGATGATGATGACAATATATATAGACAGTTGATGATCTTATTTTTGAAAGGTGATTAATTTCGCATGACAATTTTTAATTTTGAATGATATAAATTGTTGTAGCTATTTATGCTTATTCTTTTCATGTAATGATCTTTTCTTTGCCTTCTTTTATAATATGATATGTAGTTTGTCAAATTTTTCGACAAAGAAAAAATTGGTAAGATGAAAAACATAACTAAATTTGATCATAAAAAAATATAGCAATGCGACATAGACACAACAAGAGACAAAAAAGAGAATGAGAGAACTTTTCTTAAAAATATTCACAATACGGAAGAGTTGATAAGCGTTTCTACGAAAAATTCATGAATGAAGTAAAAATTCAACGTACAGTACAATCCTTGGATTTATTTGACAGGACATACAAAGCACAAAGTTTGGCTAAATTAAATTCACCTTTTGAGATTTTTTTTCTATAATAACATTTTGAAAGGTGGAATTGGGAGTATTCATTATTATATGAGAATAATTTCTCTTTTCGTTAAATTTTTTCATCTCATATGTATTTAACATTACTTGGATTAAGAAGTAGCGGTTGATAGATGTTGTCACCAAGGTAAGTTACAGATGTTAGGTATTATGTTTTGGTTTCCGTTAAATACGCGTTAGCATTAAAATCATATGAATTATAAGCTCTTGGGACGTTGGTTTTAATTTATGCATTTTTTGTTGTTAAATTGCGTAGTTGAGAATTGAATCATTATCTGAATGAGATTAAATTTAGAATTTTCCATGTGCATTAATTAATCATTTTTCATATTATGGAATGTCATCAGAGTCCATCTGAAACTCTCCAAATATTTATTTCGTTCATCTCAAAATAAGTGTCATCTTAACAAAAATCACGTCCATTATAACATGAATTAATATATAAAATATGTAGTTTACTAACTATTCTAATTCAATAAAGGTTTCTTGAAAATAAAACATATGAAGAAGTGGAGATTACGAGAATAGTTGAAAAGACATATGGCAAATTTTTATCTTGAATTCCTAAAATGACACTTATTTTAAATTAAATTCTTTTGATAAAGTTACATTTATTTTTTATATGGAATTTTTTATCTTGAATTTCTAAGATGGTACTTATTTTAAATTAAATTCTTTTGATAAAGTTACACTTATTTTTTATATGGGAAAAATATTTCTAAATTTCTACACGTGAAGTCATGTTCATGATAACCTCCTTATTTACCTTTAATAAAAGAGTGATTAGGTTAAAAGAAACTCCAACATTAATTTTCAATTTTCCTAAAGATCTAATTTATCCCTTCAAATCAATCGATTGCACGTTCTCCATAATAGCAAAACATTATTTGTGAGGCGTAAGTAGAAAATTAAGTGAATGTTTTGTCGTGAAAATCAAAATTTTTATTTTATTTAATTATTAAAGTTATGTTTGGTCAAAAGGAATACTTACAATTTAAATGTACTTTTTAAAAATATGGTGTATACCTTAGTTTTTAAAAATTATCATTAAAATACAATTGAATTTACTCTAAAATAGTTATATCCCAAAATAGATTGTCGCATAGGTCATACATTAGATTGCATATACAAGCTACATACTATTAATTTTTAATGAAGTTGTATTTGATTATAATTTAATTATATTTGATTTGTTTGAGTATACATTTACTAAAAATATATAAAATAATCTTTAAACATGAAATTTAGCGTGTAATTCGAAAAAAGAAAAAAGCAAAAATAAGGGTTTAAATGTATTTGAAATTTCATTTACAATTTCAAGTTGTATTTAAAAATGTCATGATCAAACATTAATTTTGAAATAAAAACTACAAAAAAGAAGATTCAAAAAGGTAAAAAATTCTCATGGTCTATAGCATTTCAGTATAAAACCGCAACAAAAAAAATTCAGTAGGAAATTCAAATTAAGTTCTTGAATGATAACTATCATAAATATCACCTATCACATATTCAAATTCATTAGTCTTTTTCTAAGGCATATTTATATGTCTTCTATAGATTAGCACGAAAAATTTTATAATCAATCTTCTTTATTTAGAGAATAACATCCTATTTAAAGAAATACAATTTAAAAGGAAGATCAAAATTTTAATTAAACCACATGACTACTTGAGAGTATTTTATACTTTACATACTTTGAAATATATTGGCTATAAAGTTTAATCCAACCGAAAGAATGAAAATAACCATAAATTTATCTAGCAAACATGAATGAAAGTTGGAGAGGGATCTAAATAACCATTTTTTTTTTACTCAACTTTTTAATAGTTCTGTGATTTTGTAGATGATGTCCTTACCAATTCGTTTTAACAACTTATTATTTGGGAAAAGCTTAACAAATATTCAAAGAAACCGCAAAGATGAGGGTTATTAGAATTAGAATTTATATGTCAAAATGTGTATCTGAGATAGTACTCAATTTTTGAAATGTTGAACAACGAATCTTATAATATCCACCTTTATATAAATTGATTGTCAAAAATATGATGTTATGATCCAAGCAAAAGCTATTGTCCGATAAATTCTTACAAGAAGGTGAACGGTTCACGAATCCTTGTATTACAACTAATGGATCGAACGTGTCACAGAAACATAATTGTTCCTTATATTACAACTAATGGATTGAAAGTGTAACAGAAAATAATTGTTTGAAGACTTACTACTAATTGATAAAAGTGTTTTTTATAAATAAGTTGCAAAATAAAGAGAATTATTAAAATACGATAACGAAATTTCAAAATGCTTATGTAAAGAAGTTTTATCTCTTCACAAAGTTTTAGTAGCGACGAATTTTGTGTTTAACTTCAAAATTTGTCCATCGCTGGGTATAATTTTTTCAGTAGTGATTATTATTCACTTTAGTCAACTCGGACATATGAAAGAACAATTGTCCAACGAAAAATATTGATTATTCAAATATCTACGTGCTATTAATAATGTGCAACAGATATCGTAGATAGTAAAAGCATAGAGATCTTTAGAAACGTTGGTTGAATATAATAGGCAAAATTATCATTTATTATTTTAAAAAAATATATTAAATTACTTTATGATATTTAAATTAAGGAGTCTTAAAATATGTAGTAAGAGAAAAATATATTTTAAAAATTTAAGAATCCTAAAATATATGGTAAAAGATGTTTGGAGAGTTAAAATTAAGAAGTCGATAAATTATATGATAAGAGAAAAACATATTTTAAAATAAAGAAGTCCTACATATACGAGAAAAAAAAATATATGAAAGAGTTCTAAGATTTAAAAATTGAAGTGCAATAATACATGTCTTTATTAATTACTTATTACACGATCCTTTAATTTAAATAAAATTAATTAAAGTTATAAAAATTAAATCCTTATCGTTACCTATTGTAAGAAATTACAATTCATAATATTAGCACTTTAAAATTGACAAAGAGTTCACCTTATTTACATAATTTTCTAATTTGAATAATTGTATAAAATAATTATAATTACTTATATTCCTTCAGCAATACAAACATAAAATGGAAAAAAAATACTTTCTTTGATGAGGCATCTTTTTTCCTTATTTAATTGTTGTTCTATCCATTGTTTAGAAATTTACATATTTTTATTTAATTTCTATTGTATAATTCAAAACTATCGTTCAAACAATTGATATAATTTTAAAAAATTAGTCTACGATCATTAATTACATACACACATTACAATGAATTAAAGTTGGTGGCCTATGACAAAATGTTGATATTTCAAGATGTATTGATTATTGAATCAATTTGGTGGTTGATTTTTTATATGCTATGAATTATTAGATATATTAACTTTATCAATAAGGATTGTGGTAGAGTGATTATTTTTCATAATTAATTTGAATTTTTGGGTTTGAACCCCTCTAGATACGGAGTCACTTTTGTTAGAGAGAGTTTTTCTCCTTTAATGTGGACCTTTCGATATAAACTCGAATTTAATTAGGATCAAATTATCTCTCAATAGTTGCAACATTTGTCCAAAAAAATTTACGGTTACTATAGAGATGTGATGCTATACAAATATAGTGACATTTAATGTTTGAATCTCCTTTAATTGTTACTAATAAAAATATAAAAAATTATTAATAAATTTAGCCAAAATAATAGCGGAACAAGGAGGTTCCAAATATATTTCTAATTTTTTTTCCTTTTTACCTTGTGATTGTTCGAATCTTTACTTCCAACTGATTTTTCATAAGACTAAGAAAAATTTAGGCACTAAACTTATGTTGTCCTAAAGTATACAACGGTTGAAGAACTTAAAAAAGTTTATAATTAACTTAGTTTAATGATGATTATCATTAATATTTTATTTTATACAGTATCTAATATATTTTTTATAAAGAGAATAGAAATATTTGAATATAGTGTTATAGATAGGTAATTTTACAAAGAGTGTACCACTATAATAAACGTTATTGTTGTTATACGTAAAATGACGTTATAGAGAAATAACATATAACATGAAATCAGTTTCGTAGAAAATCAGGTCGCTACAATGAAATACTGTTATAATGACGGATTGTTATAGAGAGGCTTGATTGTATATTTATTTTTAAAGTCGTCTCTTCATTAATTTGAATACAATGAATTTGTTCTTTTTGTACATGCAACTTTCTTCTTTAACATTGAATACACGTACAACACACGTATCCTAGACTAGTATACAAATATAAGTGTGAACTATAAAATATGAATACAATTATATCAATGAATATAAAATATAAATAATAGTGTGAATATAAATACAAAAAATAATTATGGTGTTTTATTATCATCTATAACTTGTGCTCGACGTAGCCATATTTTTTAAAATTCAAAGAAACTATCAAATAGAATCCAAAAGAAAATGAGAAAGAAAAAAATTCAAAAAAATAATTTAAAAAATAAACAGAAAGAAAAATAAAAGTTAGAGATAGAAGAGTAAAAAATAGGGGAAAAAACAAAAAATGAAAAAGAACAATCCAAAAAAAAAGTGAAAAGGGAAAAAAAGAAGAAAGAGAAATAGAAAAGTAAAAACAAAAGCGAAAAGAGAGAAATAAAAAAATTAAAAATAGAAAAAAAGAAGAAGAAAATGAAAATAACAAAAGAAAAAAATATGAATAAGGAAAAAAAGAAAATGAAAAAGAAAAAGACAACATAGAAAAAATACGAAAAGGGAACGGAAAAAAGAAGAGACACACAAGAAAGGAAAGAAGAAAAAGAAAAAGAAATCAAAATAGTAAAAAAAAAAAAGAGTTTGATTTGAAAAGAAATTCTTTAAATAAGAGCAATTTATGAAAAAAAATCTACGAGTAATTTTTGTAAAAAGATTTTACTGCTTTAAATATATGGATAATTATTCTTTATTTAACTCAACTGAATTGAGTGAAAGTAGCACAGTAAATACAGTAAATCTGTTGTATATGTATTTTAGTAGCAAAAAGTATCTAACATACAAAATACAAGTTATTATTTCAGGTAATTACAAAATAATTGATATGAAACTTCTAATTATATGTAGTTTGAAATTTTCCAATTTGGTGTAATTGTTATGCCAGCCAACCCACCCTCTATGCCCTACCCCTACCCCACCCCACCCCACCCCCAATTACAAAAACTTGCCATGGCTTGAATTGCCCAGAAATTACTGCCCGCTTTATGTAACTGCTAGAAGATATTCTTGATGAAAGAACAATATAAATAAGGTATTTCCTGTTAGAGGTCCCAAATAAACATGGACAAAGACCTCGAAGCAACATCGAAGTAATGGCAGGAGATATGTAGATCACTATTTTCCCTGTGAATTTGCTATGTATATATTGTTGGGTACGATGTAGTTTTGATGATTGAAAAATTGATAAAGTGATATGAAACATGTCAGTCAAGCTGGTTCACAGACACTGTCTCATGTAGCTGAAACTTGTAGCAAAATCATCGATGATTAAAGACAAGCGTGCAAAAATCAAGGAAGGACCAGATGGGTGGCTAATTCAGATAAACTCAAGGAAATAAAAATGTGTTGATTTAAAGAGTTGGAGTTTGACTACAACACTAAGGAGACAAGAGTTGAAATTGAAGAAGGAGTCTCACTTGAAGTAGAATTCTATGCAATGAAAGATCTGATTAAAGGAGGAGTTTGAAATAAAGAATGACTCTTTGGAGAGTTGTGCTTAAATAGAAGATGTATTATTCAGAATAACTTACGCACTTACAGAGAGAGAAAAGGCTAAACATGAGCAAATTGAGAAAGTTTATAATTGAGAGAATTCTGACTGAAGATTCAAGTGCTGCCAGTACAAAGGAACATATTGACGAACCTGTTTCTCAGGAGAGAACCTTATAGTTCATGAGTCAGTTTATATGTATTGTTCTTATTGAGTTGTAATTTATTGATTTTCTAGATTGATTGTTTAGGAATAATATTGAGCTGAGCTAACTTCAATTTTGGGATAACTCGAAGTGAGTTCAACAGTCAAGGGTGATTGTTGAGTTATAGGAATTAGAGTTTATGATTCCTAGTTGTTGAGTTATAGGAATTAGAGTTTATGATTCCTAGTTATTGAGGTATAGAAATTAGAGTTTATAATTCCTAGTTGTTGGTTACAAGATTTTTGTAATCAATTGTTGTTGAGGCTCAAAGTTATTTAGTAAAAGTTGGGGTTAAATCCTGTAGAGGTACAGGTCGTAGTTTTTTACACCTTTTTGAGCCGGGTGTTTTCCACGTAAAAATCATTGTGTTCTTTACTTCCTGTTTTACTGCTTCCTTGGAACACGTCAGGCAACCCGTTCCATCCATAGGCAACAGTTAGACGAAAATAAGATAATCAGTAGGGCATAAATTCTTAACAAGTGGTATCAGAGCGGGTTATCTTGTGAAGGCTAACAACTTAAGATAAGATCAAATATGAATTCTGCACCACCTACTGGCTACTGCGAAGAACAAGACATCAATAGGCCTCCATTGTTCAATGGACAGTACTACTCAAGATGGAAAGAAAGGATGAAAGATTTTCTTCAGGCTGTTGACTACGAACTCTGGAATAGAATTATTGATGGATCTCAATACCCTATGAAAAAGGATGTATTAAAAGACAAGAGTGAGTATGATAAGACCGACTATGAGTATGATAAGATAGACTTTAAGATGCTTGGAAAGAACGCAAACGCTAAGTATATTCTTATTTACGGACTTGGACTAGATGAATATAACAGGATCTCAGGTTGCACTACTGCAAAACAAATTTGGGAGACTCTTGTGAACACATATGAGAAGAACATGGATACCTTAGAGAAAAAATAAAGGAACTAAGGATAAGTCAATAGCACTAAAAGATTCTGGCAGCGTAGAATCAAATCTAGATAATAAAAAGCTTACCAAGAATTTCAAAAGGTATTTTAAGAAAGAAAAGCACCAGAACAAGAGAGGAATGAGTAATAGGTGTTATTCTAACTATAAGTCTCAAGCTGGTTGTTTCAAGTATGAAGATACAGATCATATGATCAGGGATTATCCATTATGGGAAATTGAGCGAAAAAATGTAAGAGCTGAAAAAAAGTTGAAGCTAAAAGAGAAATCTTAATCCAAAAGGAAGGAATCATTTGCTACGATGGTTGCATGGGGATCAAGCGCAGAAGAATCTGATGATGATGGAGTTAATAAAAGTGCACTTATGGCTATAGGTGACTCAGAAATGGAAGAAAAGGAAATAAAATCTGAGGTAAGTCTACTTGATCTTAAATATAAATTGCATCTTTGTTCTAAGAAAAGACTAATTCCCTTGATGAACGCATTGATTGATAATTTTCATGAGGTCACATCTAAAAGAGATCAGTTATTCAATGCTTTTGCAAGTCTAAAGTTTGATTACATTGATCTTGAGACTTGCAAGAATGTCACTGATACAGAAAACTGCACCCTAAACGAATAGGTTAGTCAACTTGATTCATCAAACCTAAATCTAAAATCAGAAATCTTAAAGTTGTCAATTACTGAAAAAAAAGGAGCCATGAGTGAAAATCATCAAAGAATTGAGTCTGAACTTAAACAAAGAAAAGATGAATTGTTTTATCAAAGAGAAAAGGTTAGAAAGCTAACTCAAGAAAATTCTAGGATAAAACTTGATCTTGAAAGAGTTAACCGATAGACCAAGTCACCTAGAATTATTAATCATCTGAGTAGTAGGACTCAAAATGAGAGGGTTGGCATAGGTTTTCACAAAGAAACTATTTCCTATAAAGATTTATGTTATATTTGTGGAAAACTAGGACACCCAACCACTGAATGTCCTGTTTCTGCCAAAAGCAGATCTAGCAATCTAAATCTGTCAAATAAACTATCTCAGACCAAGAAAAGGATAACTAAACCTGGTCAGAGAAATAGGTCACGTAACCTATTGCCTGCATGGGCTAGAAGAAATCTGATTCATCCATTTACTCATGAGAAAGGACCCAAGCTTGTCTGGATGCCTAAAGTTAACCCCTAATTTGTTTTGTAGGTGAGAGTGAAAGGAGGCAAACAAAATTTATACACGAATAAATCTTGCTCAAGGCATAAGACTAGAAGAAAATAAAGTTTCTTTCACTCACCACATTTAAAGGGGGAATGGATCATTTTAAAGATGGTCAGATTTGTAGTGCTCGTGTAAGGGGGAAGCAAGGGAGATTTTTTTTTTAAAAGGAGGATGACAGTGAAACTGATGAGCATGCATAGGAACATGTTGTACCACCTGGTTCAACTGTTGTACAGACTGAGGGCATATTGACAGGGGGAACAACAAATCAAGAAATTGATGCATCAATAACACCATCACAAGCTGATGATAATTTTGTTGGTAATTCATAAGAATTGGTGTTGTCACAAGAATCTTGAGATATCACATGGGAATCAATGGCTTGAGACTATGGTATTCAAATGAAAGTAATTTTACTCTTAAGGGCTATAAAAATGTTGACTATGTGGGTTACTTAAATGACTAGAGAAGCACCAAAGGCACTAAGTAGAGAGCATTTTAAAAGGAATGGGTTAGATTTGGGGATGATTAAAATTGCATGAACTCCCCTCAATGATTGACTAGAATAATCATTTTTCTTTTTAATCTTATTAGCTAAAATGTTATTTGATTCAGTCTTGTACATTTAGTTGCGTGTCCCAATTCCAGATTTTTTACTCTTCTAACCTAATTTTGTATTAGATTGTGTAGAAAATAGGTACAAGCAAGCAATTATGTCCACAAAGTTCTTATCAAGTATGCTCTACACTGACATAAGCATAGGTTGTCTAAGTTGAAACAGTTGAGCACACCTGTTCCATTCCTCATACTTCATCCTTCCCTTGTCCTATGATGCTGACGAATTGGTTGACCAAATTTTCTTTGACTCTCTCCAAATGATTGTGCACAAATGAGTTAATCATACACCAGAAATTCCTTCTTCTCTCTCAACAAAAATATTAGTTTTTGTATCATGAATTTGCCAAACTTGATCATCAATCACATGCAGCATATGTTTCTGAAGAATAAAAAAGGACATGCTCTCCCTTTTAGTTCCTAATTGGCTACTTTTTTTGGGACGTCTCAGTCCTGGTTCAGGTTTGACTTATAAAACAACAATGGATATTCTTGAGAAAATGAATCATGCTGCTACACCTGTTTCAATAAGGAGGGCTAACACTCATTTGAAAAAAATATTGATAATAAAGAAATGATTTAGCTGAAAAAAAATCTGAACTAGAAGTTGCACAAGACAATCATGAAGTGGAATAAGAGGTCCTTAAAGCTAGGATCATGACTTTGAAGCTTGACCTTGATTGATAGAGGAATGAAAATATTGAAGTCATTCGCCAATTGACACAGTTGATATCACCTATTCCACCTTTCTCATCAGCTCCTCACTATTTGTATCCTTAGTCATATCCCACTTTTATACCGTATTTTTTTTTATTAATGCTCAGTTGTTTTGCTTTGTTCAGTACTAGCTTAGGTTTAATGTGGAACATGCTCTATCAGTTAAATAGAATGGTTATCGTTGCTAAATTGAATCATATTTTTGCTCTATTTAAAACATTACTATGTTGGCTAAAGTCTTTGTCTGATTGTTTTGGTGATAGCCCCAGTAGTCATGAATAGCATAACAAATCACTTTGGCTAGTATATTATTGCATTAAAAATAGTTTTTTGATGATGCTAAAAGGGGGAAGATAAGAGGGTGCAATGTTTATAACCCATTGACTAACTTGTTTCATTCTAGTATTTTATACTTTAGTGCCTACAAGTAAAGATGTTTGAATGCATAAAGACAAGAGGTTTGTCATCATCAAAAAGGGAGAATTTGTTGGGTATGATGTAGTTTTGATGATTGGCAAACTGACAAAGTGATATGAAACATGTCAGTCAAGCTTGTTCGCAGACACGCTGTCTCATGTAGCTGAAACTTGTAGCAAAATCATCAATGATTAAAGACAAGCGTACAAAAATCAAGAAAGGACCAGATGGGTGGCTAATTAAGATAAACTCAAAGAAATAAACATGTGTTGATTTAAAGAGTTGGAGTTTGACTACAACACTAAGGAGACAAGAGTTAGAATTGAAGAAAGAGTCTCACTTGAAGTAGAATTCTATGCAATGAGAGTTCTGATTAAAGGAGGAGTTTGAAATAAAGAATGACTCTTTGGAGAGCTGTGCTTAAATAGAAGATGTATTATTCAGAATAACTTGCGCACTTACAGAGAGAGAAAAGTCTAAACACGAGAAAATTGAGAAAGTTCATAATTGAGAGAATTCTGACTGAAGATTCAAGTGCTGCCAGTACAAAGGAACAGATTGACGAACCTGTTTTACAAAACAGAACTTTACAGTTCATGAGTTAGTTTATATGTTTTGTTCTTATTGAGTTATAATTTATTGCTTTCCTAGATTGGCTGTTTAGGAACAATATTGAGCTGAGTTAACTTCAAGTTTGGGATAACTCGAAGTGGGTTCAACAGTCAAGGGTGATGTTGAGCTATAGGAATTAGAGTTTATGATTCCTAGTTATTGAGGTATAGGAATTAGAGTTTATAATTCCTAGTTGTTGGTTACAAGAGTTTTGTAATCAGTCGTTGTTGAGGCTCAGAGTTATTTAGTGAAGTTGGGGTTAAATCCTGTAGAGGTACAGGTCGTTGTTTTTTACATCTTTTTGAGCCGGGTGTTTTCCACGTTAAAATTATTGTGTTATTTACTTCCTGTTTTACTGCTTCTTGGAATACGTCGGGTAACCCGTTCTATCCATAGGCAACAGTTAGGCGAAAATAAGATAATCAGTAGGGCACGAATTCTTAACACATATGTTTACACATGCTTAAAATTGTACAAATGTCTTATACATTCAACTATCATTAAGAGCTCCCAAATTCACTTTTAAAACTAATAAGTAGTAGTAAGAAAGTTTCTTCTGAAGTAGCAGTAATTACTAATCCATCATGAGTCTTGAAATTAATCATTCATAATGTGTGTCCCATCTTACTCATGATTACAACTTTTATTAGAATGCAAGAAAACTATATACCAGAGCCCATAACCAATAAGTTTAATTCTCAAACAGAACCATAACGAAGCTCTTACACTTTTAAGCTTTCCCTTTTTCAGTAAGTAAATTTTAGGCTAAGCAATTCCAAAATGAATCAAGGCTCCAAGTTGGTTCGTCGTGCAATAGAAGAGAAGGGTTAACAAAGATTTGCATACCCGTAGAAGCACTGGAAAAATTTTGACCACAATTTTTAAGGCTTTTCGAAAACCATTTTCTTGTTAAGTTGATTCTCTCCCCTCCACCACCCACCACCCATAACTAGGAGTGGCTATAATTTCGCGACTTCAGGCAGAACTAATGACATTTTTGGTTTCAGAGCCAAATGTGTATGTGCGCGCGAGTATACAAGTGATGTGTAAATAATGTTAAATATGTATATTATAGAACCGATACTTTGCAGTCAAGGCCCATAATGTTTAAATTTTGGATCATAACTGCCCATAATCAACGTCGGAAGAACTAAGAGGCCATCTCCTCGTTCAAATTGGAATGACATTACTGTTCAGAACTAGAGCCGTAAATATAGGTCAGGCCCGTTGGGCTGGCCCGACCCGGCCTGTAATTTGATGGAGTTGGGCTTCAGCTTTTGCAGCCCATTTAAGAACCGGGTTTTTTAGCCCGGCCTGAATAAGTCCATGGCTCGTGCGGCTTGAGCAATGTGGGTAGGGCTAGCCCATTGGCCGACCCGTAAGTTAAATAATAAATAGTTTAAGAATAAAATAAAGTACTACAACAAAAACAACAACAAACCCAGTGTATTCCTACCAAGTGGGGTCTGGGAAGGGTAAAATGCACGCACTCCATACCGCTACTTCTTGGTTGTTTCCGATAGACCCTCGAAATAAAGAATAGTTAGCAAGGTTATAGTAATACATAAAACAGGATGGGTGGCATAACCGAAATAAGAAATAAGAAATAACAAAAATAGAAATAAGAGAGACACGAAAATAAGAGCAATACAAAAATAAAAAATAAAAAATAAGAAATAAGAAAAGGACACCCACCTATTAGGAGCATACACTAGCGGCTCCTACCAAAGGACACAGTCCTAGGATTACTAACCCGTCTACACAAGAGAGTTACAACCTACACACGTACTAGCCTTCTATCCTTATCTGCGACTTTCACACCTTCATATTTAAGGTCATGTCCTCAGCAAGTTGTAACAGCTTCATGTCATGTCTAATCACCTCTCTCCAGTATTTCTTCAGCCCACTTCTACTCCTCTTGAAACCATCCAAAGCTAGCCTCTCACATCTATGAACTGGAGCATCCATGCTCCTCCCATCACATGCCCAAACCATCTCAGTATTTCTTTTCGCATCTTGTCTTCCACCAAAGCCACTCCCACCTTTTCCTGGATAGTCTCATTCTTAACTCTATCCTCTCTAGCAAGTCCATACATCCAACACAACATTCTTATTTTCGCTACCTTTAATTTTGAATGTGGGAGTTCTTGACTGACCAACACTCCGTACCATACAGCATGGCCGGACGGACTGCCACTCTGTAGGACTTGCCTTTAATCTTTAAGGGTACCTTCCTATCATACAACACTCCCGAGGTGAGCCTCCACTTCATCCAACCTGCTCTAATATGTTTAGAGACATCTTCATCAATCTCGCCATTCCTCTGAATCATAGACCCAAGATACTTAAAACTATCTTTCTTACAAACATCCTGGGAATCCAACCTTACCACCACTTCGTTCTCCTACTTCAAGTCACTAAACTTGCATTCCATATACTCCGTCTTGGACCTACTCAACCTGAACCCCTTAGATTCAAGGGTTTGCCTCCAAACCTTCAATGTTTCATTCACACACCCCCGCGTCTCATTAATCAGTACTACATCATCTGGAAATAACATACACCAAGGCACCTCATCTTGAATACTCCGCGTCAACACGTCCTTCACCACTACAAACAAAAATAGACTGAGAGTCGATCCCTGATGCAACCCTGTCTCGACCGAAAAATGTTCTGAGTCTCCTCCCACCATCCTCACCCGATTCTTCCCTCCATCGTATATGTCCTTAATAGCTCTGATGTACACCGCCGATACCCCTCTCACCTCCAAATATCTCCAAAGAATCTCCCTAGGGACTTTGTCATACGCCTTCTCCAGGTCGATGAACACCATGTGTAAATCCCTCTTCCTTTCCCTATACTTCTCTACTAATCTCCTCACCAGGTAGATTGTCTCTGTCGTCGAGCGACCAGGCATAAATCCAAATTGATTCTCTAAAATTGACACGACCCTCCTCAATCTCCACTTAACCACCCTCTCCTAAATCTTCATAGTGTAACTCAACAGCTTAATACCCCTATAGCTATTACAACTCTAAATGTCACCCTTGTTTTTATAAAACGGAATCATCGTACTCCATCTCCAAGCCTCAGGTATTTTGCAGTCATGAAAATATCGTTAAACAAATCAGTCAACCACCTAAAACCAGCTCACTTCCAAAAATCCACTGAAATTTTGTTAGGCTCCATCGCCCTACCCCTCTGCACTCTACGAATAGCCTCTCTGACCTCCTCAACCTTAAAACATCTACAATAACTGAAATCCTAATTTTCCTCCGAGTGCTCCAACTCTCCTGACTCAATATTTCTGTCCCCCTCCTCGTTCAACAGTCCATGAAAATACTTCCGCCATCTCTTCTTCATGTGAACATTCTCCACCAAAACTCTACCATCTTCTTCCTTAATGCACTTCACTTGATCGAGTTCATGACCCTTCCGCTCCCTAGCTTTAGCCAGCCTATACAATCTTTTTTCCCCGCCTTTCTCCTCTAACCCCACATACAGGCTCTCAAACGTTGTTGTCTTAGCAGTCATAACTGCTAACTTAGCCTTCTTCCTTAGCAGCAGAAAGTCAATATAAGTCTTGGCTATCGCGCTTCGGAAGGTAATCAGATTATCCTCCTTCTTCGGAAAGCTCGAGTTCACTACCACTAGCCCAAAGGCCCTCGTAAAATTCAACAGAGCAACTCCCTCACCATTTCTATCACCAAAACCAAAACCTCTATGCACATCATCATAGCCTCCCGGTAAAACCCCAATGTGGCCATTGAAGTCCTCTGCTATGACAATCTTCTCCGAGCTAGGCACGCTTCTGAACACCTCACCCAAAGCCTCCCAAAATCTCGCTTTCACCTCCTCATACAAGCCCATTTATGGCACATAAACACTATACACATGCAGCGTAAACCCCCAATGACCAACTTAATCGTCATCAACCTATCACTGACCCTTATAACCTCCGCCACCTTCCCTCTAAGCTCTCATCCACTAAGATGTCCACTTCATTCTGATGCCTCTCACTCCCAGAGTACCACAGTTTGTACCCATCCACATCTCTAGCCTTAGACCCTACCCACTTAGTCTCCTGAACGCACGCAATATTAATCCTCCTCTTCTTAAGAATCTTCACCAGCTCTACGGACTTACCCTGAAGGGTCCCTATGTTCCAAGACCCTACCCACAACCTATCCTCTCTCGCCACTCGCCTACCTCTACCATCCTTCACTGAACCAACCCTAACACCCGACCTAGACCCCACACCCACCCCTATTCTCCCCTTTTTACCCCCTCCCAAAATGCCCCCAGCCCCCTCAGATATGACCCTATTCCACCATCAACCCCAAAATAATAAAAGAGTTCAAAGCCCACTCAAAATCTATTTAAGTAGTACTAGCTAGGTTTAAGCAAATTAAACATCAAAGACCACGTGTTCTAACCAAATGCAAAAGTTGCATCCATCATGAAAATGCCCAAACACTTGTTACTACTCGAAATTAGTTGCACAGTTTCTCTCAAATTGGTAATATTTTTTGCATACATGTAAAATCTTATTAGTTCTTAAATTTTATTATTTCTTAATGTTTAATTAATTAATATTGTATATAGATTTTAGATGATTTTTAGACAACTTTACCAGAAGATGATTCAGAGATGCTTGATGAAGATAAAGTGTTGATGTTAGACACACAATAAGTGTCATGAAAGCTTTTCTTGAGGAGTTCATTTTCATTTTTAATGAATAAAATATTGACATTTTTTCTGTTTTATTTATTTTGATATATTGAAACAAAATTAGGTTAATATTTTTAATTAGCAGTAATATTTTTATTCATTGACTATTTAGATTGATTATTAGTATTTTTATTAGGTTCGAAGAATATCATGTCAAAAGTTATTTAATTTTGCTATTAAGATTATTTTTTGGGGTGTTGGAGACTTGATTAACAAGTATTAACACTATGTAATATTGTCTGATAAATATTTATGTTTATTAACATACTAAAATTAAATTATAAAATATTATTTTTTAAAAATTGGGCTGACCCGTAAGGACCACAGCCCACGGAGTAATGGTGTGGGCTTGGTGTTTTTTGGCCCATCATTTTGATGGAACAGCTCGGTCTGGCTCGTCAAACTCAAAGTTCATGTGGGCTAGCCCGAATGGGTCGGGCCGACTCATATTGACAGCTCTATTCAGAACTCTTATATTATACGGCTAAAAATCACCACATTGTAGTCTTTGTTAAATCTAGCTCAAAAAATGTAGTATTTTTTTCACTTCTAGAAAGGAGCAAACAATTGAGGGTAATCAAATTAAGCCCACAATTGAGCTAGAAAGCTTAAACCGTGGAAATAAATGCTTCAATAACAGGAGTTAGGAAAACAACTCGTTTTGCTAAGAAGCAAACTAAGTTAATCATATAGACAAGAAAAGACAATGATGTAAATTTAAATGTCCCAAAACTTAAAAACTAGATAAAATTAACTAGCAAAAATGAAAGCATGTTCTTGAAACATGCCAAAATCAGAAGGGAAATGTGAGAGTTCTTACAAGTCCTATGTTGCTCAGACTCAACAAAAAAATTGTTGTAGCCGTGTCAGATCCTCCAAAAATACACTATTGGAGAGTCCGAGCAACATAGCTTTCAACTAATTAGAGAGCATGCTAGTCCTAGAGCTCTTTGGCAACATTGACAACAGAAAAAAGAGCATGAAAAAATATTGAGAAAAAGCACCTGCCCAGTGTATGCCATCTTGTTAATAAGCAACTACCAAGACATAAATCGGGCATGCTCATCATCCTCATCATCAACCGGAGCAGGATGGTTAAGATCGAGCAACTCAGTAACTTCACGCTTGACAGCTGAAGATTGTTGATTGAGGTTCTCCTGATCACCACCATGAATAAAATGTGACCTTTTGTGGCCTCCTAAAGCTTGGCCTGACTTAAACATCCTATGGCAAAACGGACATTTATGTCCTTGGGATTTCTTTGGTTTAACCCTTTTTTCAGGTTCATAAGGCAGATCTTGAGCAAGAACCGCTGGTTTTCTGTCGCGGAAATCATCCCTATGCTTGCCAATTTTTGTGCATTTAGGATCATTATGATCAGCACTAAGGCTATTCTCACCAGTTTCATGTGTTGATTCAGAACAACTGTTGATTTTTTTATGGCAAGGTCTGTCTCCACCAAGTGCCTGATAAGAACCAAATACTTTCTTGCAGTTCAAGCACTCGTACTTTCTCTTCTTATGAATGTCATTTTTGAATTCTTCAGGACCTTTAACATCAAAATTCATCTTCTTGGAGTCATTCCTCATCTCTGGATGATTATATCCATCCGCGATTCTCTTTCGTGATTTGCATATACCAGAATTTGAGGTTAATCCATAACCATCGCCTTCAAATTTCTTGCTCAAATCCTTCCTTGACTCTGTTAGAGATTGTTTGATTCTGTTTAAGCCCTTTTTCTCGTCAGTCCTATGCTCGTCTAACCAAGCTCCAAGACTCATTTTAGAGGAACTCCATTTGCCATTACCATTTCCTAAGAACTTCTCAACAGAGTCATCTGATTCGACATTCCCATTTTCGTCTAAGTAGTAGTCTGAATCAGAGTTCTCAGATTGAGTTTTAGCTTCCAACATATCAACCTTCGTGTTTCTGTCACCCTCTTTCTTCGTTTGAGGCTTTTCATCTTGATTCTGGACATGTTTAAGACCGTTCTTTCTAGTGTTATTCTTCCCGTCACTAGACGATGATTTAGTTTCTAAAACAACAGAATTGTTATCAGAAGTCTCCACAAGTGAATTGACACTCCCAATCCAAGAATCCCTTGTTAACATCATCAAACACTTCGCTAATTCTTCTTGCTCTTGCTCTTGATCAATCTCAGACACAGACGACGAACAATTATAATTATTATTCAAGGACTTTACAACAATTTTCTTGTAACTCTTAGTAGCCTTTGATCTGCAACTCTGATTGATCAGCTCATCAGCTCCAGTATCTGAATGGCTATGATCACTAGTCCATGAGTTATCATCATCATCATCTTTCAAGCCCCCTTTATCTTTCTCTGAATGACAAGCCATATGACCACACAAGGCTTTCATTGATTGAAACACTTTGCCACATTGCTGACATACTTTTTCATGAGGCAAAGGGGTGTACTTAGAATCTATGTTGCTCGGACTTTGAAATGTCGAAGGATGTGTGTCAGATCCTCCAATAGAGGTGTGCGGCATTATTTTTGAAGAGTCCGACCAGTATAGCTTAGAATCCTCAGCCCTCCAAGTTTTCTTGGGATTCTCTCTAAGCCCATAACCATAAGAAATCCCACCAAGTTCAAACTTTGATTGATTCTTCCCACTTGTATTATTCCAAGATTCCACCCTTTTCAACTTATTATTAGCTTCAAATTTCTCATCAAGTACATGAGACCTCATGTGACCCCCAAGTGACTTCCCGCATGGATACTTCTTGTTACACAACTTGCACACAAACTTCAAATCTTGATCTTCCATTGAGTAACTTGCTATGTTTTAACCAAATCAAAGTAAAAACAAGATCACCTTAACAAATTAGAATCTTAAATCATGCTATACTTGTCCCTTGAAAAATTCTGGCTCCGCAACTGATTAGAACCCAAAAAAAAAAAAAAAAAAAAAAATCTCAGATCAAAGGAGAGGAAAACACAAGAAAAGAGCTTTCGAAAAGCTTAAATCTTGATAATGGAGTTGGGTTTATTGGTCAAGTAATACAAATGGAATTGTACTTTGGTCAAGTTGTGACACACTTTATTTTAGGAAGTAAAAGGTCAGACCTACATAACAAAAAGGAGAGTCTTTAAATTCCATATCCATGTAATCTCAGAAAGAGGAGGATTGGGTGGGGGGTTAATATTTTTAATCAAGATCTCAAGAATCCTATCAAAATTTGAACAGAGGGGTCTCCACCAATGACCATAAAAGTAGCTAATATTCAGGAGACTAAAAAGAACAAATCACAACAGAAAAACCAAACCAATGACTCTTTCCTTTCCTCTTGCCCCCTCCCCCCACCCCACCCAACCCAAACCTTCAAATTCTCTATTTATGTGCTGTAGTTATAAGAGAATTCCATGCATGGAATGTGACTATGTGAGAGAAAAATAGGGAAAAAAAAAAAAAAGGGGCAGCGCACGTGCGATTGGGAGGGAGCACTCACTTTTGCTTTAATCCAACGGTCAAGATCTGCTGGCATATGTTATCTGAGGGTTGAGATTAAGGGAAAATACATATGGTTTATTTTTTGTGGGAATTGTAATTTTTTTTCTTCTAGACAATGTGATACTGAAAAGTTTGTAAGCTATCACATCACCTAATATAAGAGTTTAAGTTATTTATATATTTATCATAATTAGAATTTTGTTACACTGTCGCGCAACTTAAATTATATTTATAAATTTGTCTTTTTAAGATGTGAAATTTGGATGTAAAAATACGATGAGCTAATCTATTACGATAATTAAATAAATTTGATTTGTTTCACTTTCATTTGATTGCTAAGAGGACACCCTTGTTACAATCCCACATAGATTTGAAAAGAATAACGTGTAGATAATCTTATTAACGTGTAGATAATCTTATTCTTACCTCATAGATAGAGAGACTGTGACAAGAGGGTAACCTTGTTGAGATGAGATATTCTTAACTACCTCTCACCAAGTAGCAAGCAAAAATTGAGAAATGAGAAATCTAGTGAGCGGTGGAGCTAACATAAGCTTGTCAAACAAACCGGGTTGACCCGGCCTAACTCGGTCTGACCCGACCCGTCCCATTAAACAAATTCGTCCCGGTTTGATCCAGCCCGATCATCCCACGGGCTATAGGGTACCGGGTCTTGGGCTGGGTTAATTTTTTTGGGCCCGGGCCAAACCAAAACCGATCCAGGCCCGCCGGTTAACTGGCTCAGCCCGGCCCGGATAACGTTTTTTTTTTTTAAATCAGATTTTTTCCGTTGGGCCATTATAGCCGTTGGGCCCAACGGCTATATGATCGTTGGGAGCCCAAAAACGGCTAAATGCTCATTTTTAATAATAAAAAAAATCAATTAAAATATTTTTTTAAACCCAAAAAAAATCTTATAAATACTCTCCACTTTCAAATCATTTTCCATACAATTTTTCATTCTCTCAAATCTCAATTCTCAAATATTCTATATATTTCCTAAAGTGCTCACTTTAATTTTTTAATTTTGCGATTACAAAGTACGATTGGAAGTTTCTAAAGTCGCAACCTTCGGATACTTCCAAAATTCAATATTGTCGTTCCATCTCATACTTTTAATTTTTAATTAGTGTATTAATTGTTGAATATTTAATTTTATTATATTTGTGTATTTAAAATTTTTTTAGTTTAATTTATATTATGGATAAAGTAAGAAATCTCGCCACTAAAGGTGTAAAAATTTTGGTCCCGAAAGTGGTAGTGGTAGTAAAAAGTGAATTACTAGCGGTAGAGGTACTTCAAGCAGTAGACATATCCGTGTGTCTCCGCCTCCGGTACCGCTTAGTCAACCTTTTGAGGAAGAAATAGGTGTAGGTGCTCACAATATGGATTATGTAGAAGCTCAGAAAAATTACGGTATAGAAGAAGAAAATGAAGTAGATGCGCTTGATATAGATGAAGATGATGAAAATATTAGTGAAACTCCCGCACTAGGAAATGCTAACGTTAGATCTGAATCAGTTAATCTCCCTCCCCGTCCCCCCTGCCCCAAGAGCTCGTAAAACAACTAGTATTGCATGACAATTGTTTACACGTATATCAGATACTGAGGTGCAATGTAATATTTATCAACAAATATATAAGCATAAAAGAGGAGGCAAGCAAGGGGATACAGGTACATTAATGAGACATATAAGTGATAATCGCGTAAGAGAGTTAAATATTACAAAAGGTGGTGCGGATGTTGGTGGGCCAACATAAACTAGAATAGACTCAGCAACCGGTCAGGTAATGAAGAAGTATAATAAATTGAGGAACCGGGAAGAAATAGCAAAAATGGTAGTTGTGGGTTGTTTGCCTTTTAGTTTTCCTTCTTCTGATGTTTTTATTCATTATATTCAAGCAATTTATAATCCTATGTTTAATGGTATTCCTAGAAGTACTTGTCGGGCCGATATTTTTAGACTTCATTCACAATATTGTTTTTATTTTCAATATTGTTAAAAAAATATTCAATGTAGAATGTCTCTAACTTCTAATCTTGATCGTGCTATTAATAAAAATGATTATTTAACGATTACTTGTCACTGGATAGATAGTAATTTTGATATGCGAAAACGTATTCTAGCTTTTTTGTATGATGAAGATCGTAAACATATTGGAGATTTTATTGCCGATTCGATTGCTAAAGTTGTAGAATTTTATGGTATTGAAAATAAAATCTTATGTATTGCTTTTGATAATGCTTCTAACAACAAGACTGCTATTACAAAATTAAAATCTAAGCTATCTCCGTCGTTACCTGAATTTCATATTAAGTGTGCTTGTCATATATATAATTTAATTGTAAGAGATGGTCTTGAGTTTTTTGAGTTTTATATTGAAAAAATTCGGCTTGCTATTGGTTTTATTCAAGGAAATAATTGAAGAAAAAGAATTAGAGACTTTAAATTTAAATGTGAATAAAATGGACTTGCACCGATATTGATGCCTGAAGAATGTGATACTAGATGGAATGCTACGTATGATTTTTTAAAAACTTGTCATAAATATAAAGTTCCTATTACACTATCTTTTAACCAACATTGTGGTTCATTTGTTGATTCAGTTGAATGCATGCTACATGATTCTGATTGGGCTGTAATTGATGATCTTGTTAAGTTTTTGAAAAAAAATTATATAGCTACGGTTGAATTTTTTGGTGCTTATTATCCTACTGTTTGTAATATTTTGGCATATATAGCCAATATTTCTGTTTTTCTCAAAGAATATAAAAATAAAGAAGGTTACAAAGAAGTTGTTGGTGCTATGTTTGCTAAATTTAAAAAATATTTTTCCCCCTATTTACTTGGTTGATATTATTTTAAATCCGTATATAAAATATACTACTATGTGTCACTTTAGTACACTTATTTATGCTAACTTAGAGATAAATACTAACAATGATTCTGATGATGAAGAACAAGAACAACCTGATTTGTGGACGGCTATGGCCGATGCGAATGCTTACATAGATAAATTATATAACCATTCTGCTAATTTACTTGATTTAGTTGTACCTATAAATATCACTCCAACTGTCGCTCCTCATTCTCCCGAGGAGCCATCATCTTCTAAAAGGCCGACATATAGTGATTTTCCTGATTACTTTTATGATTTGAATTGTTGGAACAGTGTTGAGGCGGGAGCTTACACAACAACTTATCGGGAAGAGCTTAAGTATTATCTTCGAACGCCGATAGAGGATCGCAGACGATGGATCAACGCATTGGATTGGTGGAGGAATAATGAAACACAATATCCTGTGTTTTCAAGATTAGCTAGAGATATCTTGAATGTTTCAATATCAACCGTTGCATCGGAGAGCGCTTTTAGTCAGGGACGACAACAACTTGGAGACAACCGACACTCATTGGGAAACAATGCAATGAATGTTCTAGTTTGCCTTAGAGATTGAATTAGAGTGAAACGAAGTAATCAAGGAATGGAGGCGTAGCCGAACGACGACCAGAGACTTGAAGTAATTATGACTTCACGGAAGAACATAGCAGAGTCAACTCCAATGCATGGTTTTGCCCCCATTGACTTTGACTATCCTATGCAAGCTCTCGTTAATATTAACATGAATGGGTTGGAAAAAATGATGCAAAATTTGTAGATTTTTCATTAATGTAAATTATAAATTTTGGATCATTTTGCAATCAATAAAATTCAACATTCAATCATTCATTCACTCCTTAGTCCTTACTTTGTAATTTTTTCCATTTAATGATTTAAATTAAATTTTTAGTTTAAATTAAATACTTAGTTTTAATATATTACTAATTTACTATCAAGTATTGTTAATTTATTATATTAAGTATCATATTTTTTAAAGTAGTACATATATTGAATGGTACGTATATATGTGTATATATTTTCTATAGACTCTAAAGTAGTATATATTTAACGTATACATGTGTATATGTTTTCTAAATTAGTATATATATCATTATGTTATAGTATATATCAAGTAGTATATTTTTTAAAGTAGTACATATATTGAATGGTACGTATATATGTGTACATTTAGAATATAGACTCCAAAAGAGTGTATATTTAACGTATACATGTGTATATATTTTATAAATTAATATATAACTATATATATAGTGTGTGTATATATTTTAGTATATATATATATATATATATATATTGTAGTATATGTTTTATTTAAAGTAGTACATATATATTGAATGGTACGTATATATGTGTATATATCTTCTATAGACTCTAAAGTAAAGTAGTATATATTTGACGTATACGCGTGTATATATTTTATAAATTAGTATATATATCATTATATTGTAGTATATATCTTGTAGTATATATTTTATCTAGAGTAGTATATATATTGAATGGTACAGATATATGTGTATATATAGAATATACACTCTAAAGTAGTGTATATTTAACGTATACATGTGTATATGTTTTATAAATTAGTATATATATTATTATATTGTAGTATATATCTTGTAGTATATGTTTTATCTAGAGTAGTATATATATTGATTGATACGTATATATGTGTATATATATCTTCTATAGACTCTAAAGTAGTGTATATTTAACGTATACATGTGTATATGTTTTATAAATTAGTATATATATCATTATATTGTAGTATATATCTTGGAGCATATTTTTTAAAGTAGTACATATATTTAACTGTACGTATATATGTGTATATATAGAATATAGACTCTAAAGTAGTATATATTTAACGTATACATGTGTATATATTTTATAAATTAGTATATAACTATATATAGTGTGTGTGTATATATTGTAGTATATTTTATTTAAAGTAGTACGTATATATTGAATGGTATGTATATATGTGTATATATCTTCTATAGACTCTAAAGTAGTGTATATTTAACGTATACATGTGTATATGTTTTATAAATTAGTATATATATCATTATATTGTAGTATATATCTTGGAGCATATTTTTTAAAGTAGTACATATATTGAATTGTACGTATATATGTGTATATATAGAATATAAACTCTAAAATAGTATATATTTAATGTATATATGTGTATATATTTTATAAGTTAGTATATAACTATATATATAGTGTGTATTTATTGTAGTATATTTTATTTAAATTAGTACATATATATTGAATGGTACGTATATATGTGTATATATCTTCTATAGACTCTAAAGTAGTGTATATTTAATGTATACATGTGTATATATTTTATAAATTAGTATATATATCATTATATTGTAGTATATTTTATTTAAAGTAGTACATATATATTGAATGATACGTATATATGTTTATATATCTTCTATAAACTCTAAAGTAGTATATATTTAACGTATACACGTGTATATGTTTTATAAATTCGTATATAACTATATATTTAGTGTGTGTATATATTGTAGTATATATATTATAGTATATGCTTTATTTAAATTAGTACATATATATTGAATAGTATGTATATATGTGTATATATCTTCTATAGACTATAAAGTAGTATATATTTAACATATACATGTGTATATGTTTTATAAATTAGTATATATATCATTATATTGTAGTATATATCTTGTAACATATTTTTTATTTAGAGTAGTATATATATAACTAACGTATCGTCGTATACGCGATTACATGTGTAATTGTGTATATGTGTATATGTTTTTTAAATTCTAATGTACTATATATTATATATATAGTGTATATATATTGTTTAACTTATTTAAAATGTATATAGGTAGGTATATATAGTGTATATTAGAGAAAAAACTTTTAATTTTTTTTGGTTTTGACCAGTTTTGACCGGATTTTGGACCAGTTTTGACCGGGTTTATGTGGGTTGGACCGAGTTAGGTTAAGTTGGCCGGTTCAGGGTTGTTTTTTAAAAAATTACTGTTGGGCCCGGAACCGGACCGACCCATTTAACCGGGCCCGAATTTGGACCGGCCCACAAACCGGATAAACTCGACGGGTCGATTTTGGGTTGACCCGTCGTGGCCCACTTAACAGCCCTAAGCTAACATTCTGCTTGCTGGTTAGGCAGAAACCAATAATTTGGCATAAATTCTATATTTTTATTAAAACTTTGCTTAATATATATAATTTATTTAGAAGCCAATAATTTTCTTTTTCTAATATTTAAAACTCCTAAATCATCCATGTTCTAGCTCCTCTATTTTTAACATTAACAATATATATAACTTAAACAACAAAAAGATAACAAATAATATGCATATTCGATCCTGAGAGGGCATGAAGTCCGATTGGTTCAGGTCTCAAAGAATAAAATTAAATAAGATACTAAAATCCTCCTCTCCTTTTTTTAAAAGGAAATGACCAGCAATTTAAAAAGTTAGACATGGATAGCCATTCGATCCAGTTTAATTTCGGTAAATAGTTATTTGGCCCAAAACTGATACTCTTACACAATAAAGAGTATTAAATACTCTTTCAATGGCTACTCTTACATAACTTTCCCAAATCATCTTCTCTTTCCCTCTATTATGCTTGATAAATCTTTTTTTTGCATCAACATCATAAATTGAGTTGCTGTTTCTTGCATTGTCTGGATATGAAACAAAAAATGGAAAGTAAAGGAAAGTCAAAATTAACTGGTAAAGGGGTCAATTTTGATCCCAAATTTACTGTTAATGATGATGATTTTACTGAATCATCTCATATGTGCTTGCACTTGAAGGAAGGTCCTAATCCTTCAAACTTGAAGAAGAAAAAATGTGATAGAATGGGCTCTCAAGTTAAGATAAAATCCATGTCGAAAAGTCCGGGTTCTTCTAGGAGGATCACTTGGTCACAGAGTCAGAGACTTTTTAGTACATGTAAAGATCAAGAAAGGATCTTTCAAAAAGGAAGGAGAAGGTCGATGAATGTGTAGTTGTTACTGCGAAGAAAAAAAAGAAGCGAATTTGAAAAAAAATGGTGAAGCTGATGGTGTATCGTCAAAGAAAAACCGTAAAGTTTCTGATCCGCTCGGCAAACCAAGTTATAGTTTATCAGATGTTGAGGTATTCTATATTTTTTTTACAACTATAATGTATTTTTTTGTATATGTGTGCAATGTGAGACCTTACTTGTATGTTGTTGTTATTGTAGTTGTTTTGTGTAATGTAATGTATAATGTTTACCTATTTAGAAATATATGTTTTTGTTTCAGGCTTGAAATTTTGTTGTTCGACCAACTGATTATTATATGACTCATGTTAGTGTGCATATAAATTGCTCGATTGTGAATAAACTGAAAGATAAGTTGACTAAGGTGTAACTCAATTTGTTTAGAAACACCTGTTTTGAATATTTTTTAGATTTGCCCTCTGTTTCCATTCAAAATCAGTTGATACATGCCATGTTGATTAGGAAAGTTTTTTCTACTCGAAATGATGAGATATGGGTTAAAGTGAATGACACAAAGTTGTGATTTGGTCTATCAGAGTTTGCTGTTATAAGCGGCTTAAAGTGTACAGGTAATGTTACATTGGCATGTAATTTGAGCCAGCCTAGTCGCCTTATGGACTTGTATTTTCCAAATCAATCCAAAGTTACAAAGCTTGAGCTGAAAACTTTTTTCTTGGAGAAAAAAATGGCAATCTGACAGGGACGCGTTGCATATTGCCATTCTTTACTTCATTCATAGTTTTCTGTTTTCAATTACATATGGTGACTTCATAAATAAGAATACCTTTTTATTTGTTGAGTCTGGTCAGTTTGAGATATTTTCCTGGGGAAAGCTATGTTTTCATGCTATGTTGGATTCAATAAAGTACCAGATTTATAAATGAAAAACTATGTATCAGTGTGATGGTTTTCCTTTGGCATTTCAATATTGATTTTATGAATGTTGTCCATATGCGGACAATACACTAGATGTTCGAGTAGGAGATAGTGTGCCCCAAATACTTAATTGGTCGGTGACGATAAGACCAAACTACAAGAAGGTGAAGTTTGCTTTTAGTGATATAAATTGCGAGCAGGTACTTATACTATGTGTATTTATATATATGGTCTTTTGCTTATACTATTAATTTACTTTTTAAAATTTTAAAATTCTTGTTTGTAAGTATAGGTGGTGTTAACCAATATTGAACCAACTTGTATTTAGAAGAGCATTCTTCAGTTGCCTGTTTTTTAGCCTGTACCTCAAAAGGAACATGCTGCATTCAAAAAATCTGATGGTTTATCTGATTCGAGCAAATAACATATGAGAGAAGACAATCCTGTGAATTCTCAAAATAAATTGAAACTTCTGCGAACTGATTTGAATTTGGTATGTGTAAGTGTTTTAAAAGTTTAATATCACCTTTTTTTGTAGTTGAGTATTATGAAAAATTGATGTTTTTATGTTTGCCATTTTGAAAATGTTCAGCTAAAGGGTGAGGTTTTGTCGATGAAACAGTTGATGACATCGTCATTTAACCTAATTTTTAAAGCACTACATATAAATGAGAGTTCTAAGGTATTTGGCTAGTTGTATTGTTTTTATTTATAAGACTTATATACAGTTTGATACTAATATTTTTTTGTTGAACTTTTTAAAACAGTCTGCCACATTGAATGAGTATCATAGTGGTGATAATGTGGGGCTAAAAAATGATGATACACATGCAGAAAATCCTATAAGAGTTAATTTGTCTAACAATGTGGGACGACAAACTGATGGTACACCTAAGGTTGATCACCTAAGTAATAATATGGTTGGTGGTGTTGGACAAAAAAATATTGGTATTGGGGATTGTACTGATATAGAAGCTAGGAATAAACTAAGTGCTAATCTGGTTGATGATGTTGAACAAGAAAATATTGATGTAGGTGATCACATTGATGTAGTAGCTAGAGATAACCTAAGTGATAATATCGTTGATGATACTGGCAAAAGAAAATATTGATGTAGGTGATCGTATCAATACAAATGCAGGTGATAGACCTATTACAGGTGAAGAATGAAACGCATTTTCAAATTTTGATTTTTTAAAATTTACACCAAGTGGCAATAAGATTGGAGAGGAGGTTAAAAATAGTTTTGAGGATAGTTGGAATGATTTTCCTAATTATGAATTATCAAAGTTTACCCAATCAATTTCTCATGAGAATGTACAGTGTATGAAAGATAGGGTTCAGAATAGTCAGGAAATTGATTGATCAGTTGTTTCGAATAGTGAAATCTCAAAGTATACTCAACCTGATAAAATTATTGAACATTCCATGATTAAGAAAGCTGTTGGAAATATTGATACAAATTTAGGCTGTACAAATTTTGCATTGAAGGCTACAGAAGTTCTTGTTGATATTGGAAGCGTAAGAAAAAATATTGATGATACTTTTATAGGTGATAAATCTACTGTCATCTTGGATGGCACACCGATTGTCCCTCGTAGAATAAGAAAACCAGTTGTAATATGTGAATCACCATATGTGTCCAAGTTTGATTCTGGTTGTAGCAACGTTCAAGGTCAACCAAATAAGTGCATAGATAAAGGACATTCAAGAAAACACATATTCAGTATCAAACATTCATTTACCATAAGTATTATAGAGTCATTTCTTGATATGAAGTTGTTGTCTTCATTTAACAAGTTTGTTGATAAGTCATTACGACTTAATTCAAAGTAAGTGTTTTCTTTTTAGATTTTTGTAACTTAAATTTTTATGTCATGCTTTTGTTACCGTCCTATTTATTCAAAATCTGTTAATAATCTATCAAATGTTTTTGACTTTGGTGTTGTCACGATTAAAATAAAAGAATGGTTCTACACGCTTGGATATGCAGGAGTACCTTTAACTGATTCAGTAAGTCTATTATCTATCATGGTTTGCTAGTATAGTAGTACATAAATATTCTTTATTGATTCTGACATTGTAATATAGTTTATTAAAATGATCTTTTATCTTTACTTTTCAGCATATTGATGTGCTTTTTTACTACTTACGGAAGAAATCAAAGTACACTCTTTTGGATGGTGGAGGTTCATTCACAACAACTGATTGTTAGTTTAATTGCTTGATACCAAATTTCTATCCAAAGTTTTTGGGTAAGAGGAAAGATGTTGCGGTTATTAAAGAGGATAATGAAATTATTGAGTATATCCTCGGATATGTTATGAGGTGTAATGTGCCGTGGTATTCTGTTGATAATGTTTTATTTCCGATCAATATTTCTGAAAATTTTTACTGAAGTTTGGCTCGTCTGTCTTTTAAAGACCAATGTATTTATGTTTATTATTCAATGCGTGGTGCACGACATAGACGTGTTTCTAAGAAAGATGTTTCAGCATATTTAGAATTGATACCATACTTCCTTTCTTCTATTGATTTTTGGGACAAAAGAAGTGATGAAATTGCAGTTGCTGACTCGTTTGACATTCGGATGGTTGATGGATTGCCCACTCAAAAGAACACTTAAATTAGTACTAAAAAGCTAATTTTGTTGCTAGTTTTTCACTTTTTTTTTCTTTTTGATTATTATATTCATTTGGGAATATGATGCAGGGACCGTGGTGTTTTTGTAGCTGCTTTTGCAGAGTACATGATTGAAGGCGTTCAAATTCTTGCAAGTTTAGATGATATTGATAGCATACAGAGCCGATATGGTGTATTTCTGTGGCAATATGGAAGGAAAAAATAAAAGCAGTGTGCAATCAACAATTATGAATCTACTAAAAGACTGGAAAAAAATTAATTTTCTAAAGCAGCAATAGTTTGGGATAACTTGCAAGTGTAGTTTTTGACATATTTTGAAGTTTTTGATATACTGTTGGAAGTGTCTACCTAGTGTTTTTGATGGGATACACTTGCTTAGTTTTCATTTCTATTTTTTTGAAGAATCTATATTGATTCATATTGATGATTATATGATTTTGAAAGCTTTTATTTTTTATTAGAATGTTGATATTATTTTCTTTATGTATAAGTGTGTATTGATTTTTATACTTACATATGCGTGCTGAATTTGATACTTATATACCATAATGTACCCTGAAGAAGAATATATAGCATGACTATCATTATAGTCATGCTATGATGAACAACAATAGGAGAAACACTTTCTCCCTGGACACATACATATCACCTATATATGATGTCATTTAACTAGTATTGTATATTATACAGATGACACTCAAAAGTATGTATTGAATGAAACTCGCGTATGGACTTATATATATATACTAGTTTAGGGGTACACACCTCGCGCGTGTACCTCACTTTATTGAGTTCAAATATTACACTAAATTAGATATTTGTTTAAGTAATAAGTATGAATATAATAATTAAATTCAACATCTTTTGAAGAATTTATTTAATTAAACCTAACCTTTACCAAAACAAATTATCAAAGTAATCGACATTTATCTACCACCTGTAAACTGCAACAAAACAATACGATTAATAAAATAATATAATTAAATCTAATCTTAACACAAAACTTTTCTCAAAGCTGTCTGACACTCATCTACCACATGTAAACTATAACAAAATAATACGATAATAGAAATATCAAAATATACAACTAAACTTTACCTTTACACAAAAAAAATTCTCAAAATAGAGATATAAAAATAATACAATTAAACCTAACCTTTACCTAAAAAAATCCTCAAAGTCGATTGGCATTCATCTACCACCTGTAAATTCATCCTGTAAACTATAAAAAAAAAAAATACAATAGTGATCACAAAGCTTCAATTTTGATGAAAATAATTCTTGTCTGAGCGAAAATTTTGACCCTGAAGAATAACTTGAATGGAAACAAAGAATATATATATATAGAATTCTATTATGTTGACAAAAATAGTGAAGAAGTTGAGGGTTAGAAAATTAAGCATCCACCAATCTATACATGTAACCGAATCAAGTTAGATGACATTAATCATATTTTTTCAATAAGTAAACCAATTTCTTCTCTAGTTTAACGTTCATCTCAATATTTATAAAAGTATTTCCTTAATAAAGTCCTATTTTAGGAGTATTTTTCTATCCTATTGTAGGAGTATTTTTCTAATATATTATAGATATAGATTATAGATAAGAATAGTTTTTTTTTCTGTGTTGAATATGAACGTGTATGTTATAATTTAGTTAGAATAGGATTTTGATTTTTGTGTACATAAAATAAAAATTAAATTATTTAAATTACCTTCACACAAATTATACTCTTCAAAGGATTTTGTATCTAATACGCTAATACACTTTTTTTTTTACTTTTCACGATTTTTTCCACTTTGAGTTTTTTTGTTAGGACACCTTTTTTTTTCCTTTTTACACGCTAATGTAGGAATACATATTGATTTATTGGTTTTGTATAGGATTTTTTGTTTTTGTTTGTTCAAAATTAGTTAGAATAGGCTATTGATTGTGCATTTGTACTGTCGGCCAAATTTATATTGATTTATTGGATTTGTAATTTAAATAGAATATCCGAAAAGACGATTTTATCTAAAGGTAAAACTTTTAATGAAGTATAAAAAGTTCAAACGGGATTTATCCCAAAACATTTAGTATAAAATATTGAAAGTAATCCTTGAAATGTATTTTCAAAAAATTGTTAGAGCCAACTGACTAACAAAATGAAATCATAAATTTATCGTATTCAAGAAGTTACTTAAATTTATTTTGTAGCAAAAAATTCGTTCAATTAATGATAATTATCTCACTGCAAGTATATAAACATGCATGCAATAAGAATATGAATATCTATTTTATATTCATACTCTTTTGAATTTTACGAACTTCTATTTATAATAGCTAAATACGATCTAAATGTTAAATATCAATATACATATACCCTGTTGATATAGATTTAATAAAAGAGACCATTTACCCCTATTGATAGTTAAGAATTCTGCTGCCAATTAACTTTTTTATCCTCAATTTCAGCGAGCGATGGATGTAGGTACGGGAGGAATCAATACTACATTTTTTTTACTTTTCATTATAGTAGCTAAATGTAAGGCCTCAAAAATCTAGTGCATTCTATCCACATTACTTTCTCGAGAGTTAATAACCTTATCAATCAATTACTTTCTCTATTTTATTTATGTGACATTTTTCACGTCTCGAGAATCAAATAGTTTATGTTTGATTGTGAATTTAGAGATGAGATTTTTAATTTTTTTAAAACAAAATTTATATATTTAGAAATTACGTAAAGATATTATAAGAAATAATAATTGGCGATTCAAAATATTTAAAAGATACATGAAAAAATAATGGTTAAAAATAAACTTATTTGGATCTTGAAATTCGAAAGATACGAAGAGAGTATTTTTTTTTTAACTGTGATACACAGACAGTGGACCAACTTCCATGCACCTCGACATTTATGGAGTACCTGTCTCCCATCAATCGATTACTTATGCTTTAATCCCAAACTTTAGCTCTTGCCAGACCAATGTCAATTCGATACTAAATATCTAGGATAATTATTTTGTTAAACATTAAAGAAATTAAACTTTTATTTATTTAATTAAGTGTTCAAGATTCATAGTTTTCATATACCTATATCTACATAAAAGCACAAGAAAAGGATAAAAAAATTATTTAATCAAATAAACTAACCTGCATTTAACGATTTTGCAACCTTTAGTAAATTCAACAAATTGGTGACACTGTGGACATATTTTCCAATTTTTAAGCTCAACAAACAAGTCAAAAAAGATGTGGTTTTTGTCCCTCAATTCTTGATCTCTTCATAGCAAAAGTTCCTCTTACAATTTGGACACTGTGCAACTTTTTTTTTTTAATTTAAATATAGTTTATCAAAATTTGAAGTCATAGAAGTGTGATTGGTTTGAGGTTATTGCATATATTATTCCCCCATAACTTGGACTCATATGACATCTTTAGGAATGAACTCCTAATTATGGTTAATTTGCCAAAAATAAACACACGACGGTTTATATCATTCATAAATTAAGAAAAGAATTCCAAAAATAAAGTCTTTATCATATACATGTGGGACTCCTTAACAATTAATTCTATCTACAAAAGAAACTCCTAATTATGGTTAATTTGCCAAAAATAAACACTTGATAGTTTATATCATTCATCACCAAAAAAAGAACTCCGAAAATAAAGTCCTTACCATATACATGTAGGACTCATTAATAATTAATTCTATCTACAAAAGAAGGATTCTTTGAATTATACGTTCAACATAATGTATTAGAGTTTGGTAAGCCTATTAGAATTTTAAAAGGAAAAGGACTCCACATAACCGAATTCAAAAATCAATTATCATTGATATAACATTTTATATTTTAAAATTAATTAATATTAAATAAAAATAGTAAAAAGACGATTTTATCTAAAGGGGAGACTTTTAATGAAGGGTAAAAAGTTCAAACGTGATTTATAAGACCCTTCACACTTTTAATATAATATAGATATAGATACATCATACTACTAAATAAATTCATAAAAAAAGATATCATAAAGACAATAAAAAGTAGAAGCTGAAATTCATATAATGTCAAAATATTTCATTAGCAATCAAACTAGGAAGCATAAAAGTAATCTTAGGCATCATCTATTACATTTTATGTAAAAGTAGACAACTTTTCATATTTCAGCTTAAAATGTAAAATCAATTCCTGTAATATGTTTTGCAATCTAGAATGAACTGACCTATTATAAAATAGGAACTATAAGAATGTTTTGTTAAATTCTTGTTAGGGCATTTGCGCAGGTTCTTTGATTGTGTCCAACCTTTCCACATCGTTCGCATGATACTTTCTGTACAGAAATGTAGTTCATAATGTCTTTTCCTCGATTGTTATTCCTTAGTCTACCTGATCTCGGCTTTTAGATTGGTGGGAGTACTATGATATCCGATACTTCTGTTGAAATGAGCCACATTGTTTCATCTAAAAGTGGAATAACTGAAAAGTCATAGGCTTTCAAATAGTTTTTCTTTGTTTAATAAGCTGCACAGTAGGATTGTATATTCATATGAGTGTAACTCAATACTGCCATAGCATGAGGACATGGGATTCCATCAACCTAAAATTGTAGGCAGCTACACCTTTTTTCATGCATACACACAATGCTTCGCTTTTGAATTTCATCAATCACAACATACACATGACTGGTAGAAGCCATTACCTGTAATATACAACAAAACATTAAGCAACTTTACCATATCATATTTTAGTCAGTATGAAATACAAATAACAACACAGTTTCTTTACCTTCAGTTTATCTGATAAAATAAGATTTTTCCTCATTATTGTGTTGTACTTGTTTCTCAATTCAGTAAATGTTGCATGCGCATTCATTCTATTTTCATTATTCCATTTCACTACCAAATCCATCATGAATTGTAACAACTTCTTTACTGGTAGTTCTCTTGCCTCTCTATTTGCTGAATTCAACGACTCTGCAATATTCGAAGTTATCACCATTGATCTATTGACATTTGAATGTGTTATGGATCATTTTTCATAGACAATTTCAAACAGGTAAGGCCTCATCCTCTCATCGGTTTTGTCTACATCTTTCATTAGTCAATCAAAATCTGCCTTTATGTAAGTACGAGCCATTAGAAAAAATATTCCCTTTAGCTGCTTTTGATTCCTCTTAAATTTTCCTTTGATGCTGTTCCATAGATAATAGATGCATATACAATGAGCTGCATTTAGGTATACCTTTGCAACAACCTTTAATATACTTTTATGTCGATCAGATACTATGGACATATTTTTTTTTCACCATATGCTATTTTAAACATACTAAAAAATAATTTCTATGAAGCATCATTTTCAGAATCCACAATAGAATATGCTAATGCTAGAATTTTCTCTGATTATGCAAGTAAAAAAGTCAATCATCTTAGACTAGTATGAATAACGAATATTAGACTTTTGCAATTTGTAATTGTGTTAAAAAGCTGAATTTTTACATCTTTAAAGGAAGTACTATTGTATCTGAAAAAATTCTCTAAACTGACCTGCTGCATCAAGCACGCTAGCACACAACATAGTTCCCCGGTACGCTGATTTAAGGAAAGTACCATCAACAACTATTGTTGGCATGCAATATTTCCATCCTTTAATGGATGCATTCAATGCGGCAAAAACATACAGAAAGTGATTGTCATCTGTCTTGTGTAGCCTTGTATATGAGCCTGGATTGATTGTATTTACCATATACAAGTAAGCTGACAGTTTAGCATATAATTCATGCAGGAACCTCTAACTAGTTCAATTTCCTTTTCTTTTGCTCTGTACGTTTTTTTGTAGTTCATTCTAATCCCATGAATGGTTCTCATTTCATCCATGATCTCTGCGAGAGTGAATGATGATTTCAGATTTAGATACTTGTTCTTTACCATTTCAGCAATGGTCAATGAAGTAGCATGACGTTGTGAAAACATTCTATCTGCAATTGCACAGGTGTGAACATCAAAGAATCTTGTCCCCATAAAGACCTCTGACTGTTTTTGACTTGAAGATTGAAAAATACATTGACATTTTTCATTCGCACATTGCAGATAGTACTTGTATTAATACATTTATACAAAACAATGTTAGTTATATTTGAATATTTTACTTACAGTAGCTCACTCAATTCTACTACTTGTTGTAAATTTAGGTGCAGAAATCTCATCTCAGGTTGGAATATGCTACAGACAACTTGGGAACAACTTTACTCTACCAACAAAATCAGTTGACTTAATCAAAGGTTTCAAAGGCAAAAGATTCAAAATTTATGATGCAAATCCAGAACTCCTTAAAGATTTTAAAGGCATCGACCTTCAAGTTTTAGTTATGGTCCCAAATGAACTCATTAACAACATTGCTACTAATCAAACCTTAGCCGACCAATGGGCCAAAACCAATGTTATACCTTTTTATCCACACACGATGATTCGTTATGTCCTTGTTGGAAATGAAATCCTCAGTAACCCACCCAACATCTATCATTTTAAGTTCTCTGTAGATAAAACTCCACAAAGGTGTCACAAGCAGTAAGCAGGGTAAATTCATTTTTGACCTTCTTGATTCAAAGTTTTTGATGCGTTTTCTTTTCATACTAGAAAAGAAGTCTTTTATAATGAGATAATGTAGGTTTCTTACTTGCAAATGAGATAAAAAATGTCATTTATTTGATGATAAATAAAAAAGATTATTGAATTTTAGTGGATTATATAACAGACAGCTCACATACTTGCATATGCAGTATCTATAACCAATTGATACTATTTTATACTGGATTTATACACTTTTATACCATATTGATACATTTTTTTTAAAAAAAGAGAAGGGGAATCTATGCATGCATATACAGTATATATACCACATAAACACCACATTGATACTCTTTTATACCAGATTGATACAGTTTAATACCACATTCATACATTATATATACTATATAAGCACCACATTGATACTCAATTGATACTATTTTATACCATATTGATATAGTTTAATAACATATTCATATAGTATATATGCCACATAAACACCACATTGATACTCAATTGATACTCTTTTATACCAGATTGATATAGTTTAATACCACATTCATACAATATATATACCACATAAACACCAAATTGATACTCAATTGATACTCTTTTATACCAGATTGATACATTTTAATACCACATTCATACAGTATATATACCACATAAACACCACATTGATACTCTTTTATACCAGAATGATACACTTTAATACCACATTTATACAGTATATATACCACATAAACACCACATTGATACTCTTTTATACTAGATTGATACACTTTAATACCACATTCATACAGTATATATACCACATAAATACCACATTGATACTTAATTGATACTATTTTATACTAAATTGATACTGTTTAATGCCACTTTTATATTAAAAAAATTTGTGCATGTTTTTGTGCAATCTGTACATATACAGTCTGTATACCAAATTGATACAGTATATATGTTGAATCGATACAGTTTTTGTGTAGAATCATACCTTGATGTTGATGATCTTTTGACCTTAAATTGAAATCTATGTCGGATTGCATAATACTTCATAACGCTAGTTATTATATTTTTATTCCAATACAGTTGCCTTTCTTCAACATACCTATGAAGAGGATCCATTATGATAGGCTTTGGCTCATTTTCCAAGTGTTTCTCAGAGAAATTATCTTCAGCGGCAGGAAAGTGATTTATTTTGACAATCTGTATAGCATTTGACAATTCACCAGTTGTAAATTCGACAGGGACTAGTTGTATATGGGCATAGATCCAGACGTGACAGTGTATTTTTTAATACCCTGGAAAATTTTCTTCGTAAAGATTTCGTGAGAAACGTATCGAGTTCTACGCTTTAGAGAGATCCACAAATTTTCTCTGTAGTATTTCTAAGACGTTGACCTACCATTGCGTAGAGTATAAAATAATCTTTCCAACGATATGTAGATCATCGAAAATGGACTCTTGAGCGATGAGTTACAACCATTTCGATCGAACTATGACCATTCCGATCGAACTGTGAACAGTAAAACGTGCAGGAAATTAAAATTACTGCAGCCAGGTGAATTTTAGGATCAACTTCAAATGATCATAAATCCTTGTACATAATGATCTGGGTGATCTACTATATATCAACGGAAATCTCTGTGAGTCCTCTTTCTAATGAAAGTGGTTTCATCCAATTTGACTATCGGAGAAAAAAGTTATGGTCAATCTAGTTCAGCCTATCAAAAGTGAATTTTTGGGTCAACTTCAAATGACCATAACTCCTTGTACATAATGATCTGGGTGAGTTACTATATATCAACAGAAAGCTCTAAAAGTCCTCTTTATAGTGAAATTGGTTTCATCCAATTTGGATGTCGGAGTAAAACGTTATGGTCGATCTACTACAGCCTATCAAAACAGTCTACCAAAGGACAGATTTGACGTTATTAGAATTTTAAGGGTATTTTGGTCATTTCACATTCCCCTTCTTGAACGAAAATTCTTGCATATAATCCATATTTGGATCATGAAATTTATATTTTCATCAAGTTTTGGAGGTGAGGAAAACCCTAGGTCAAATTTTAGCTCCAAAAATCTTTAAATTGAACCGTAGAAATTTTAAATTGATTTGGGATTCGAGTTGATCATGTTAAGGGCTTCGAGAAGCACCCTTCATTTTCGTGAATAAAGTTCCGGAGTCGAAAGTTCATATTCATCTTTCATCTTAAGGTATGTGGGGTTTTGAACAAGAGCAATCTTCCGTTCTTGTGCCCAAAGCTTTAATTTTTATTATGGTTTTACATGATTTTGCAAGTGAGATTATGTCTAAATAATTCGATTATGAGATTATGATGATTGAATGAATAAACTTTGATTTATATGATTATCTCAATGTTTTCATGATATGATTTAATAATTATCATTGCGAATTACACACTTTTACCACGAGGTGGTATTTTGAATGATTTTGGGACGTATGTCGAGATGGTATTTTGGAATAATATTTTGAGATATGTGTCAAGCTTTATGCTTCCCAATGACGATTTGAATTATTGAATATGTATTTGAGACATGAGATGTCTTGATATCTATAATTGTAAATTTCATATTTTTATTTTGAATGATTTCGAGATATATGTTGAAATGGTATTTTGGAATGATTTTGAGATTTATGATAAGCTTAAAACTTCTTTATGGCGAAATTGAATCATTGAGCATATTGAGATATAACATTTGAGATGTTACCATGAGTCTTGATATTTTCTCAAAAATATTGATGTTGTCATGACTTGATAAATTGTTACATTTTGACATTTAAAAAGGTTGAGTTCTATTATTGAAATTTCATGATATTCGAAAATGGGTATACACTCAAATTACTTTATGAAGGATTTATAAGACTTTGAATTTTTCCAATATGGATATACATGATTACTTCATTACTCTACTTCTTAAATTGAGAATTTATGCAATGAATTGCATACTACAACAATGAATTGATATTTCTAAAGGCTTTCGAGATAAAGTCGTGATTTGAGTTGTACTACGGGATATGTATTCTTATTATGAATTGAAGATCTCAAGTGCTTTTCAAAAGCTGTTGTCATGATTTAATTGTCGAATTGAAAGAATAATCATTTGAGTATATTGACCTTGAACTCGCAGAGTCGAGATGATTTTGACTATGAGAAAGATTGATTTTGATATAGATGTTGAGATGAATTTTGGTAAATTTTTTTCTGGATAATTTTGATGAGTTGAATTGTTGAAAATATTACGTATTGAGTCTTCATATCCTTGTCCGAATGTCTAGTCGGTTATGGTTCAATGCATTGATACCTTGTTGATGTTGAAAAAGATTGAAATATTTTAAGTCGAAGTTGGGGTTAGGAATCCACAAATTGTTGGTGAATTATAAATTAAGATATTTGATTTGGTCTTTATGATAGACCCTGGTGATGATGATGGTGGATTTTCTAATGCGTTCTGAGATTGTCGGGGAGTAGTACTTAGCACCGAGAGGGAAATTTGGTATTTTTCCAAACCTATGTGCCACCGTAGGGTTGTTTGATGATGATATTATTGACCAGAGAGCCCGATTGTGATTATTGCAGTTTTAAGGTCGTACTCCCTGGCAAAGAGTATGACGCTCCCGCCAACGGAGGTTTCAAACGTTGGTATTCCACGTAGCTCACGTGGGGTTGTCGGTTATAGGAAACTCCCCTGTCCATAAAAGTCATGTTTCTTGAATTATCGAGTCACTCCGAGATTTGAATCAAAGAGTTGAGATGTTATGATGGATTATGATTACCTATGATGAATTTTGATGATATGATAATTTATGATGATTTATCATAATTTATGATTTTTGATGATTTACATGGATTATGAGATTTTACCATTTGAACTATTTATTATGAAAGTATGAAGAGTATGATTTGATATAACTCAAGCCAAGTGAGTCATCATTGTTTGTATGCATGTTTTCATGAAATTGATGATGTTATTTAAAGTGTTGCATGCACCCCCACATACTCAGTACATTCTCTTTGTGCTGACCCCCATTTACTATTCTATTCAGTTGCAGTTTCCGGCCAGCAGGTAAAGAGTCCTCACAATTCAGGGACTTGGGTCGGTTATTTCAGTTTGGAGCATTGTATCTTCTTTCGTCGGTCGTATTGAGTGTGGTAGTTGGGAGTCATGACCCGACTATGTACAGACAATACTAGTAGAGGCTTCATAGACAGTAGTAGTGGTTGATGTATTCAGTCTCTTTCTTGTATATGTATATGTATTAGTAGAATTGTCATCTTGTAATTCCTATTGTACTGAACAGATTCTGTATTGAGATATTTTCAGCTTTATTTTCTCAGAATTATGTTTTAATCAGTTACTTTTGAGTTATACCGATGAAAAGGGTTAGCTTGGGGTCACTTGTGACCCTAAGCACCGTGTGGCGTCTCGAAACTTGATTTTCGGGACGTAAGTTTGTAACGTCCAGAAAATCCAGTTCCGAGATGCCACACGGTGCTTAGGGTCACAAGTGACCCCAAGATAACCCTTTCATAGGTATAACTCAAAAGCAGCTGATTTAAAACATAATTCTGAGATAATGAAGCTGAAAATATCTCAGTACAGAATCTGTTCAATACAATACTGGAATTACAAGATGACAATTCTACTAACACATATACATATACAAGAAGGAGACTGAATACATCAACCACTACTACTGTCTATGAAGCCTCTACTAGTATTGTTTGTACATAGTTGGGTCATGACTCCCAACTACCACACTCAATACGACCGACGAAAGAAGTTACAATGCTCTAAACTGAAATAACCGACCCAAGTCCCTGAACTGTGAGGACTCTTTACCTGCTGACCGAAAACTGCAACTGAATAGAATAGTAAATGGGGGTCAGCACAAAGAGAATGTACTGAGTATGTAGGGGTGCATGCAACACTTTAAATAACATCATCAATTTCATGAAAACATGCATACTAACAATGATGACTCACTTGGCTTGAGTTATATCAAATCATACTCTTCATACTTTCATAATAAATAGTTCAAATGGTAAAATCTCATAATCCATGTAAATCATCAAAAATCATAAATTATGATAAATCATCATAAATCATCATAAACTGTCATATCGTCAAAATTCATCATAGGTAATCATAATTCATCACAACATCTCAACTCTTTGACTCAAATCTCGGAGTGACTCGGTAATTCAACAAACATGACTTTTATGGACATGAGAGTTTTCTATAACCGACAATCCCACGTGAGCTATTTGGAATACCAACGTTTGAAACCCCCATTGGCAGGAGCGTCATACTCTTTGCCAGGGAGTACGACCTTAAAACTGTAATAATCACAATCGGGCTCTCTGGTCAATAATATCATCATCAAACAACCCTACGGTGGCACATAGGTTTGGAGAAATACCAAATTTCTCTCTCGGTGCTAAGTACTACTCCCCGACAAGCTCAGAACGCGTTAGGAAATCCACCATCATCATCAAAAGGGTCTATCATAAAGACCAAATCAAATATCTCAATTTATAATTCATCAACAATTTGTGGATTCCTAACCCCAACTTTGACTTAAAATATTTCAATCTTTTTCAACATCAACAAGGTATCAATGCATTGAACCATAACCGACTCGACATTTGGACAAGGATATGAAGACTCAATACGTAATATTTTCAACAATTCAACTCATCAAAATCATCCGAAAAATATCAAAATTCATCTCAACATCTATATCAAAATCAATCTTTCTCATAGTCAAAATCATCTCGACTCTGCGAGTTCAAGGTCAATGTACTCAAATGATTATTCTTTCAATTCGACAATTAAATCATGACAACAACTTTTGATAAGCACTTGAGACCTTCAATTCATAATAAGAATACATATCCCTAGTACAACTCAAATCACAACTTTTATCTCGAAAGCCTTTAGAAATATTAATTCATTGTAGTAGTATGCAATTCATAGCATAAATTCTCAATTTAAGAAGTAGAGTAATGAAGTAATCATGTATATTCATATTGGAAAAAAAAATCAAAGTCTTATAAATCCTTCATAAAGTAATTTGAGTGTATACCCATTTTCGAATATCATGAAATTTCAATAATAGAACTCAACCTTTTTAAATGTCAAAATGTAATAATTTATCAAGTCATGACAACATCAATATTTTTGAGAAAATATCAAGACTCATGGTAACATCTCAAATGTTAAATCTCAATATGCTCAATGATTCAATTTCGTCATAAAGAAGCTTTAAGCTTATCATAAATCTCAAAATCATTCCAAAATACCATTTCAACATATATCTCGAAATCGTTCAAAATAAAAATATGAAATTTACAATTATAGATATCAAGACATCACATGTCTCAAATATATATTCAATAATTCAAATCGTCATTGGGAAGCATAAAGCTTGACACATATCTCAAAATATTATTCCAAAATACCATCTCGACATACGTTCCAAAATCATTCAAAATACCACCTCGTGGTAAAAGTATGTAATTCGCAATGATAATTATTAAATCATATCATGAAAATATTGAGATAATCATATGAATTAAAGTTTATTCATTCAATCATCATAATCTCATAATCGAATTATTTAGACATAATCTCACTTGCAAAATCATGTAAAACCATAATAAAATTAAAACTTTGGGCACAAGAACGGAAGATTGCTCTTGTTCAAAACCCCACATACCTTGAAATTGACTTCTTGATTACGGAATCCTGTTCGAACAAATATAGGGTGCTCCTCGAAGGTCTTGAAATGAGGAGTTCGTTTATCGAATTAATTTTGGATTTTTAAGGTGAAATCGAAAGATATTTGAAGGTGAAATTTGGCTAGGGTTTCATTATCCCAAATGTTTCATGGAGAAAATGATTTTTGAAGGTTCAATTATGGATTAAATGGACAAATTTTCGTCCAAGAGGGGGTGTGAAATGACCAAATTACCCTTAAAATTCAAATAATGTCAAATCTGTCCTTTGGTGAACTATTTTGATAGGCTGTATTAGATCGACCATAACGTTTTACTCCGACAGCCAAATTGGATGAAACCAATTTCATTAGAAAGAAGAGTCTTAGAGATTTCCGTTGATATATAGTAGCTCACCCAGATTATTATGTACAAGGAGTTATGGTCGTTTGAAGTTGACCCTGAAATTCGCCTGGCTGCAGTAATTTTAATTTCGTGCACGTTTTACTGTTCACAGTTCGATCGGAATGGTCGTAGTTTTATCGAAATGGTCGTAACGCATCGCTCGAGTGTCCATTTTCGATGATCTACATATCGTTGGAAAGTTTATTCGATACTCTACGCAATGGTAGGTGAGCGTCTTAGAAATACTACACAAAAAATTTATGGATCGCTCTAAAGCGTAGAACTCGATACGTTTCTCATGAAATCTTTACGAAGAAAATTTTTTGGGGTATTACATTTTAAGTTGTGTATGAAGGATAGATAGTAGTGACGGGTTAAAGAAGGATGTGTTAATGGATTGAGAATAAGATAAGCTATATGATTATGACCAATTATTATTGTTATGAAGTTTAAATGGGCTAGCATTTGTTGAGGATTGTTTTATAGTTTCTAAGTAGAAATTTCATGCGAAAAGTTTTAAGTTATATTGTGTGCTAAAAGTTAAGTTTGAATGATTGGTGATCGTGAAGGTGACTGTGACGATTTCTTGATTAATGGTATTAGTTGTTAGGAAGTGATCTAGTAGGCTTGAATAGTGAATATAAGAGCCTAAGTTTGGTTGATTCGTGATTAAGTTTGATGTTGTGTTTATGATGAGAAAGTGCACCCAAGATATCATAGGACTGCTTTAATTTTGAGGATTAGTGTATCACTGTAATGGTTGAGTTTCTAAGATGTGATTTTGATTCTTATGGTTTAGAAATATAAGTTTACAAGCGTGATTTTAATAAGCGATGACACAGGTAGTGTGTTCCGTTAAGGATGAGAAAAATTTGAGTTGAGCGTTGGACTCTAAGATTGAAATTTTGAAGTTGAGCTGAAAGCGTTGAAGCTCTAGATGGTGTATACTCCGACTATCGGGTTGCTTATGCGGGTTTGATATTAGAAAATGTGCAAATGTTGGGTGTTGATTATTGGGGTTATCGAAGGATAGGTGGTAATTCGAGAAGTTGTGTGAGGATGTGGTTATATGCTTTCTGAGGTAGTCATTTGGGTGAAGTTTTATGGTTTGTATGTGTGATTATGTATCGGACTCTCGAGTGAAGTGACTTTAGTTTAGATTAAAGTGTATAGTGTGTTACTGACCCAGAGCGATGGCTTAAGTCTAAGGGGGAGATGATAGATCAAGTAACCGAGTTAAGTGTTCGGATTCCAATAGTGGTAAGAAAGGGGTTTTGCTCAACCCATTCCTATTTCAGTTCTTTCAAATATTCCAGGGCCTATTCCTTCTTTACACTTCAGTTCCATGGTCATAATTTGAGTTCGTGCATGTCATAAAGGACCATGTTCTCTCTCAGTTCCCAATACGTGGGGTTTTTAATTTTTTTTTAGCGGTGGAATTATATTCCATAAGTTATGAATTCCAAATCTTAAGTTATGTGGCTAGTAATCGAGGTACTCTAGCCTTACCCTATGCTCTATTCGAGAAATAAAGCATTTCTGTTAATGATCAATGAAAGTTTGGATTCATATCGTGCACATTCCCAAATCAAATTTCTTTGCCGAGTTCATGATGTTAAATCTTCTATTCCTTACGCCTTGGTGAACGTCAAGTTATTTAGGGTATCTAGTCATATTTTAAACCAACATGTTTTAGCCCTTTGATAACTTCTTTCGTAGGGTGAGAGAGTGATGATGAATGGTTGGTTATATGGAAAAATACGTATTTGTTGTGGATAAGGGTGTTGGTGAATAGTTATCTAGATAGAAGAGAGAAAATGTTTCCTTATCTTGGTTAGAAAGGTGTATGCTTATTTTGAGCTAAGTGGTAATGTGAAGTAAGATTGAGATTAAGCTTTCATGTATATTGTGGTTAGTTGAAGTTTTAATTGGTTATCTTGAGGGATTGTGGTGTACATGTTTCAGATTCTGGAAGCTAGTTATGCTTCAATTCGTAAACTTCTACTAAACGATCTTTGTTTTCCAAGTATTCCAGCTCAGTCAATCTTAATCGTATAGTGTACCTTCTCATTTATCATTTCATCATGTTATCCAAGGATCTTAGGAATGAAATCATTTCCATATGGAGCATCTCAGTAGTTACGAGTATACCTCTGTTCGTGCGTAATGCATATGAGCTAATTCATAGGTGCCCCGTGCACAGTCTTATAGACCCTGTGAAATAAGTGTTGTAGAGGAACATAGAGTCCCAAGGGGGAGATACCCCGTGACTTCTAAAAGCTTCTGTGTTTTAAACATATCTAGTTCATGCTCAAGTTCTTATTACGAGCCTTTAATTGGCTATTGTTGCATACGCATTCATACATTCCAGAGTCAGTTCAACTAGATATTTATGCATCAGATATGCATGTTCAGTATGAGGACTAGGAAACTGTAATTCCAATCGTGCCGATATTTTTCAGATGTTCGCGTCCCTTGAGAAGGTCAGTTGATCAGTGCTTTTATCCTATCAAGCGACATTTGAGGAAGAATGTTTCCAAGGAGGAGATAATGTAATACCCCAGAAAATTTTCTTCGTAAAGATTTCGTGAGAAACGTATCGAGTTCTACGCTTTAGAGCGATCCATAAATTTTCTGTGTAGTATTTCTAAGACGTTCACCTACCATTGCGTAGAGTATCGAATAAGATTTCCAATGAAATGTAGATCGTCGAAAATGGACACTCGAGCGTTGAGTTACAACCATTCCGATCGAACTACGACCATTCCGATCGAACTGTGAATAGTAAAACGTGCAGGAAATTAAAATTACTGCAGCCAGGCGAATTTCAGGGTCAACTTCAAACGACCATAACTCTATGTACATAATGATATGGGTGAGGTACTATATATCAACGGAAAGATCTAAGAGTCCTATTTCTAATGAAATTAGTTTCATCCAATTTAGCTGTCGGAGTAAAACGTTATGGTCGATCTACTACAGCCTATCAAAACAGTCCACCAAAGGACAGGTTTGACATTATTTGAATTTTAAGGGTAATTTGGTCATTTCACACCCCCTCTTGGATGAAAATTTGTCCATTTAATCCATAATTGAACCTTCAAAATTCATTTTCTCCGTGAAACATTTGGGATAATGAAACCCTAGCCAAATTTCACCTTCAAATATCTTTCGATTTCACCGTAGAAATCCAAAATTAATCCAATAAATGAACTCCTCATTGCAAGACCTTCGAGGAGCACCCATTATTTGTCCGAACAGGATTCCGTAATCAAGAAGTCAATTTCAAGGTATGTGGGATTTTGAACAAGAGCAATCTTCCATTCTTGTGCCCAAAGCTTTAATTTTACTATGGTTTTACATGATTTTGCAAGTGATATTATGTCTAAATAATTCGATTATGAGATTATGATGATTGAATGAATAAACTTTGATTTATATCATTATCTCAATGTTTTAATGATATGATTTAATAATTATCATTGCGAATTACACACTTTTACCACAAGGTGGTAGTTTGAATGATTTTGTGACGTATGTCGAGATGGTATTTTGGAATAATATTTTGAGATATGTGTCAAGCTTTAGGCTTCCCAATGACAATTTGAATTATTGAATATATATTTGAGACATGTGATGTCTTGATATCTATAATTGTAAATTTCATATTTTTATTTTGAATGATTTCGAGATATATGTTGAAATGGTATTTTGGAATGATTTTGAGATTTATGATAAGCTTAAAGCTTCTTTATGACGAAATTGAATCATTGAGCATATTGAGATATAATATTTGAGATGTTACCATGAGTCTTGATATTTTCTCAAAAATATTGATGTTTTCATGACTTGATAAATTGTTACATTTTGACATTTAAAAAGGTTGAGTTCTATTATTTAAATTTCATGATATTCGAAAATGGGTATACACTCAAATTACTTTATGAAGGATTTATAAGACTTTGATTTTTTTTTTCCAATATGAATATACATGATTACTTCATTACTCTACTTCTTAAATTGAGAATTTATGCTATGAATTGCATACTACTACAATGAATTGATATTTCTAAAGGTTTTCGAGATAAAAGTCGTGATTTGAGTTGTACTACGGGATATGTATTCTTATTATGTATTGAAGGTCTCAAGTGCTTTCCAAAAGTTGTTGTCATGATTTAATTGTCGAATTGAAAGAATAATCATTTGAGTACATTGACCTTGAACTCGCAAAGTCGAGATGATTTTGACTATGAGAAAGATTGATTTTGATATAGATGTTGAGATGAATTTTGGTATTTTTCCGGATGATTTTGATGAGTTAAATTGTTGAAAATATTACGTATTGAGTCTTCATATCCTTGTCCAAATGTCGAGTCGATTATGGTTCAATGTATTGATACCTTGTTGATGTTGAAAAAGATTGAAATATTTTAAGTCGAAGTTGGGGTTAGGAATCCACAAATTGTTGATGAATTATAAATTGAGATATTTGATTTGGTCTTTATGATTGACCCTTGTGATGATGATGGTGGATTTCCTAACGTGTTCTGAGCTTGTCGGGGAGTAGTACTTAGCACCGAGAGGGAAATTTGGTATTTTCCCAAACCTATGTGCCACCGTAGGGTTGTTTGATGATGATATTATTGGCCAGAGAGCCCGATTGTGATTATTGCAGTTTTAAGGTTGTACTCCCTGGCAAAGAGTATGACGCTCCCGCCAACGAGGGTTTCAAACGTTGGTATTCCACGTAGCTCACGTGGGGTTGTCGGTTATAGGAAACTCCCATGTCCATAAAAGTCATGTTTGTTGAATTACCGAGTCACTCCGAGATTTGAGTAAAAATGTTGAGATGTTATGATGAATTATGATTACCTATGATGAATTTTGACGATATGATAATTTATGATGATTTATCATAATTTATGATTTTTGATGATTTACATGGATTATGAGATTTTACCATTTGAACTATTTATTATGAAATTATGAAGAGTATGATTTGATATAACTCAAGCCAAGTGAGTCATCATTGTCTGTATGCATGTTTTCATGAAATTGATGATGTTATTTAAAGTGTTGCATGCACCCCCACATACTCAGTACATTCTCTTTGTGCTGACCCCCATTTACTATTCTATTTAGTTGCAGTTTTCGATCAGTAGGTAAAGAGTCCTCACAGTTCAGGGACTTGGGTCGGTTATTTCAGTTTGGAGCATTGTATCTTCTTTTGTCGGTCGTATTGAGTGTGGTAGTTGGGAGTCATGATCCAACTATGTACAGACAATACTAGTAGAGGCTTCATAGACAGTAGTAGTAGTTGATGTATTCAGTCTCCTTCTTGTATATGTATATGTGTTAGTAGAATTGTCATCTTGTAATTCCAATATTGTATTGAACAGATTCTATACTGAGATATTTTCAGCTTCATTCTCTCAGAATTATGTTTTAAATCAGTTGCTTTTGAGTTATACCTATGAAAGGGTTAGCTTGGGGTCACTTGTGACCCTAAGCACCGTGTGGCGTCTCGGAACTTGATTTTCGGGATGTTACAAACTTGGTGTCAGAGCACAGAGTTCAAGTGTCCTAGGGTGTCTATGAAGCCGTGTCTAGTAGAGTCTTGCGGAACGGTACAGAGACGTCTGTACTTTTCTTCGAGAAGCTATAAGGCATTTAGGAAAGGTTGCTGTTCTTTCAAGTCTTGAATTGTGCAATAAGTTTAAACCAGATAAGCTACCAAATTTCTTTTCAGGGTCTATAAGTGACAGTTTGTACTTTTCTATCTATGTGCTATTCTTGAGATAGTATGAGAAGCAAGTCTCGGTTCTTTCCCTGATAATATTTTCAGACTGATTAGCAAAATGTTTCAGAAGTCTCATAAAAGTGGCTTCAAAAGAGCCTCCCAGTGTGTTATAAGTTCCTGAAGTTTCATGTTATGTCCTCTTCTTTATGACTTGTTCAGCTAAGATTGAGTGGATGCGTACTCCTTGATCATCGAATATGGTATGCCAAGTTCCTATCTCCCGTAATCTTTCTATCATCATGCTATTGAAAAAAAATGAATGTCTAGTGAAGCCGTGTGGGGCCTTTTCGATTCACTAGCACAACTATTTTGTTATTCACCTCAAACTTTTTTTCAAAACTCATATTCAAAGCCTAGTGGAGCCGTGTGCGGCCAATTTCGATCCACTAGTAACTTGTAGTTCATCTTGTTCCTTGTGCTAGCTGAAAATATGGGATTTGGAGGTATAGTAGTAAGAAAGATGGTAAGTGTGATTTGTTGAGCATAAGTATAGCGGAATCCGTTTTTGCATACATTTGGGGTCAATAGAGGTGATATATCCTTATGTGTCAATTTTGTGATGTAGCTTGTTCGAGGTATGAAATGGGTGTTGACGGTATTTGTATGCCAGAGAGTATAGGTTAGTAATGGAAGTACTCGGTGGGTGAGTGTTGTTAAATTATGCCGTTGCCGGGTTGCAAGAGGAAGTTAAGTTAAGACGTAGAGAGATATGAACTAAGTTAAGTTGTGTATGAAGGATAGATAGTAGTGACGGGTGAAAGAAGGATGTGTTAATGGATTGTGAATAAGATAAGCTATATGATTATGACCAATTATTATTGCTATGAAGTTTAAATGGGCTAGCATTTGTTGAGGATTGTTTTATAGTTTTAAGTGGAAATTTCGTGTGAAAAGTTTTAAGTTATATTGTGTGCTAAAAGTTAAGTTTGAATGATTGGTGATCGTGAAGGTGACTGTGACGATTTCTTGATTAATGGTATTAGTTGTTAGGAAGTGATCTAGTAGGCTTGAATAGTGAATATAAGAGCCTAAGTTTGGTTGATTCGTGATTAAGTTTGATGTTGTGTTTATAATGAGAAAGTTCACCTAAGATATTATGGGACTGCTTTAATTTCGAGGATTAGTGTATGACTGTAATGGTTGAGATTCTTAGATGTGATTTTGATTCTTATGGTTTAGAAATATAAGTTTACAAGCGTGATTTTAATAAGCGATGACACAGGTAGTGTGTCCGTTAAGGATGACAAAAATTTGAGTTGAGCGTTAGACTCTAAGATTGAAATTCCGAAGTTGAGCTAAAAGAGTTGAAGCTCTAGATGGTGTATACTCCGACTATCGGGTTGCTTATGTGGATTTGAGATTAGAAAGTGTGCAAGTGTTGGGTGTTGATTATTGGGGTTATAGAAGGATAGGTGGTAATTCGAGAAGTTGTGTGAGGATGTGGTTATATGCTTTCTGAGGTAGTCATTTGGGTGAAGTTTTATGGTTTGTATGTGTGATTATGTATCGGACTCTCGAGTGAAGTGACTTTAGTTTAGATTAAAGTGTATAGTGTGTTACTGACCCAGAGCGATGGCTTAAGTCTAAGGGGGAGATGATAGATCAAGTAATCGAGTTAAGTGTTCGGATTCCAATAGTGGTAAGAAAGGGGTTTTGCTCAACCCATTCCTATTTCAGTTCTTTCAAATATTCCAGGGCCTATTCCTGCTTTACACTTCAGTTCCATGGTCATAATTTGAGTTCGTGCATGTCATAAAGGACCATGTTCTCTCTCAGTTCCCAATACGTGGGGTTTCGGAATTTTTTTTAGCGGTGGAATTATATTCCATAAGTTATGAATTCCAAATCTTAAGTTATGTGGCTAGTAATCGAGGTACTCTAGCCTTACCCTATGCTCTATTCGAGAAATAAAGCATTTCTGTTAATGATCAATGAAATTTTGGATTCATATCGTGCATATTCCCAAATCAAATTTCTTTGCCGAGTTCATGATATTAAATCTTCTATTCCTTACGCCTTGGTGAACGTCAAGTTATTCAGGGTATCTAGTCATATTTTAGACCAGCATGTTCTAGCCCTTTGATAACTTCTTTCGTAGGGTGAGAGAGTGATGATGAATGGTTGGTTATATGGAAAAATACGTATTTGTTGTGGATAAGGGCATTGGTGAATAGTTATCTAGATAGAAGAGAGAAAATATTTCCTTATCTTGGTTAGAAAGGTGTATGCTTATTTTGAGCTAAGTGGTAATGTGAAGTAAGATTGAGATTAAGCTTTCATGTATATTGTGGTTAGTTGAAGTTTTAAGTGGTTATCTTGAGGGATTGTGGTGTACATGTTTCAAATTCTGGAAGCTAGTTATGCTTCAATTCGTAAACTTCTACTAAACGATCTTTGTTTTCCAAGTATTCTAGCTCAGTCAATCAGAATCGTATAGTGTACCTTCTCGTTTATCATTTCATCATGTTATCCAAGGATCTTAGGAATGAAATTATTTCCACATGGAGCATCTCAGTAGTTATGAGTATACCTCTGTTTGTGCGTCATGCATATGAGCTAATTCATAGGTGTCCCGTGCACAGTCTTAGTGACCCTGTGAAATAAGTGTTGTAGAGGAACATAGAGTCCCAAGGGGGAGATACCCCGTGACTTCTTAAAGCTTCCGTGTTTTAAACATATCTAGTTCATGCTCAAGTTCTCATTACGAGCCTTGAATTGGCTATTGTTGCATACACATTCATACATTTCAGAGACAGTTCAGCTAGATATTTATGCGTCAGATATGCATGTTCAGTATGAGGACTAGGAAACTGTAATTCCAATCGTGCCGATATGTCTCAGATGTTCGCGTCCCTTGAGAAGGTCAGTTGATCAGTGCTTTTATCCTATCAAGCGACATTCGAGGATGAATGTTTCCAATGGGGAGATAATGTAATACCCCAAAAAAATTTCTTCGTAAAGATTTCATGAGAAACGTATCGAGTTCTACGCTTTAGAGCGATCCATAAATTTTTTGTGTAGTATTTCTAAGACGTTGACCTACCATTGCATAGATTATCGAATAATATTTCCAACCATATGTATATCATCAAAAAAGGACACTCGAGTGATGAGTTACGACCATTCCGATCGAACTACGACCATTCCGATCGAACTGTGAACAGTAAAACGTGCAGGAAATTAAAATTGCTGCAGCCAGGCGAATTTCAGGGTCAACTTCAAACGATCATAACTCCTTGTACATAATGATCTGGGTAATCTACTATATATCAACGAAAATCTCTGTGAGTCCTCTTTCTAATGAAATTAGTTTCATCCAATTTTACTATTGGAGAAAAAAAGTTATGGTCAATCTAGTTCAGCCTAACAAAAGCAAATTTTTGGGTCAACTTCAAATGATCATAACTCCTTGTACATAATGATCTGGGTGAGCTACTATATTTAAACGGAAAGCTATAAGAGTCCTCTTTCTAATGAAATTGGTTTCATCCAATTTGGCTGTCGGAGTAAAACGTTATGGTCGATCTACTACAGCCTATCAAAACAGTCCACCAAAGGACAAATTTGACATTATTTGAATTTTAAGGGTATTTTGGTCATTTCACATTCCCCTTCTTGGACGAAAATTCTTGCATATAATCTATATTTGGACCATGAAATCTATATTTTCATCAAGTTTTGAAGGAGAGGAAAACCCTAGGTCAAATTTTAGCTCCAAATTTTTTTAAATTGAACCGTAGAAATTTCAAATTGATTTGGGATTCGAGTTGATCATGTTAAGGGCTTCGAGAAGCACCCTTCATTTTCGTGAATAAAGTTCCGGAGTCGGAAGTTCATATTCATCTTCCATCTTAAGGTATGTGGGGTTTTGAACAAGAGCAATCTTCCGTTCTTGTGCCCAAAGCTTTAATTTTTATTATGGTTTTACATGATTTTGCAAGTGAGATTATGTCTAAATAATTCGATTATGAGATTATGATGATTGAATGAATAAACTTTGATTTATATAATTATCTCAATGTTTTCATGATATGATTTAATAATTATCATTGCGAATTACATACTTTTACCACGAGGTGGTATTTTGAATGATTTTGGGACGTATGTCGAGATGGTATTTTGGAATAATATTTTGAGATATGTGTCAAGCTTTATGCTTCCCAATAACGATTTGAATTATTGAATATATATTTGAGACATGAGATGTCTTGATATCTATAATTGTAAATTTCATATTTTTATTTCGAATGATTTTGAGATATATGTTGAAATGGTATTTTGGAATGATTTTGAGATTTATGATAAGCTTAAAGCTTCTTTATGGCGAAATTGAATCATTGAACATATTGAGATATAACATTTGAGATGTTACCATGAGTCTTGATATTTTCTCAAAAATATTGATGTTGTCATGACTTGATAAATTGTTACATTTTTACATTTAAAAAGATTGAGTTCTATTATTGAAATTTCATGATATTCGAAAATGGGTATACACTCAAATTACTTTATGAAGGATTTATAAGATTTTGAATTTTTCCAATATGGATATACATGATTACTTCATTACTCTACTTCTTAAATTGAGAATTTATGCTATGAATTGCATACTACTACAATGAATTGATATTTCTAAAGGTTTTCAAGATAAAAGTCGTGATTTGAGTTGTACTACGGGATATGTATTCTTATTATGAATTGAAGGTCTCAAGTGCTTTTCAAAAGCTGTTGTCATGATTTAATTGTCGAATTGAAAGAATAATCATTTGAGTACATTGACCTTGAACTCACAGAGTCGAGATGATTTTGATGTAGATGTTGAGATGAATTTTGGTAAAAAAAATTCGGATGATTTTGATGAGTTGAATTGTTGAAAATATTACGTATTGAGTCTCCATATCCTTGTTCGAATGTCTAGTCGGTTATGGTTCAATGCATTGATACCTTGTTGATGTTGAAAAAGATTGAAATGTTTGAAGTCGAAGTTGGGGTTAGGAATCCACAAATTGTTGATGAATTATAAATTGAGATATTTAATTTGGTCTTTATGATAGACCCTTGTGATGATGATGGTGGATTTCCTAACGCGTTCTGAGCTTATCGGGGAGTAGTGCTTAGCACTGAGAGAGAAATTTGGTATTTCCCCAAACCTATGTGCCACCGTAGGGTTGTTTGATGATGATATTATTGGTCAGAGAGCCCGATTGTGATTATTGCGGTTTTAAGGTCGTACTCCCTGGCAAAGAGTATGACGCTCCCGCCAACGGGGGTTTCAAACGTTGGTATTCCACGTAGCTCATGTGGTGTTATCGGTTATAGGAAACTCCCCTGTCCATAAAAGTCATGTTTCTTGAATTACCAAGTCACTCCGAGATTTGTGTCAAAGAGTTGAGATGTTATGATGAATTATGATTACCTATGATTAATTTTGACGATATGATAATTTATGATGATTTATCATAATTTATGATTTTTGATGATTTACATGGATTATGAGATTTTACCATTTGAACTATTTATTATGAAATTATGAAGAGTATGATTTGATATAACTCAAGCTAAGTGAGTCATCATTGTCTGTATGCATGTTTTCATGAAATTGATGATGTTATTTAAAGTGTTGCATGCATCCCCATATACTCAGTACATTCTCTTTGTGCTGACCCCCATTTACTATTCTATTTAGTTGCAGTTTTCGGCCAGCAGGTAAAGAGTCCTCACAGTTTAGGGACTTGGGTCGGTTATTTCAGTTTGGAGCATTGTATCTTCTTTCGTCGGTCGTATTGAGTGTGGTAGTTGGTAGTCATGACCCGACTATGTACAGACAATACTAGTAGAGGCTTCATAGACTGTAGTATTGGTTGATATATTCAGTCTCTTTCTTGTATATGTATATGTGTTAGTAGAATTGTCATCTTGTAATTCTAATATTGTACTGAACAGATTCTGTATTGAGACATTTTCAGCTTCATTTTCTCAGAATTATGTTTTAATCAGTTGCTTTTTAGTTATACCGATGAAAAGGGTTAGCTTGGGGTCACTTGTGACCCTAAGCACCGTGTGGCGTCTCGGAACTTGATTTTCGGGACGTTACATATTTGATATCCAATAAATCTTTAGTTGGATCTATATTTAATTGCTTATATAATTCAGCAACAAATACATCGTAAGTAAAGTTAGAATCGAACAAAACTCCATTGATGATGAAATTCTAAAATTCAACTTCAGATATCCATTCACCTCCATATTTGATCATTATTGGTACTAAAACAGATGTTGTAGCCATTTTTTTGTATCAATTTTGAGCAAATTTTTAGAGATTTTATACAGAAGGTAGTGGAATGTAAAAGGTAAAGATGAGTATAGAAAAAGGTAATGAACGGAGAACTAAGAGTTTGAAGGAAAAGAAATTTGTGACTGAAAAGGAAAGAAGGTAAAGTTATATTTTGAATTTTTTGTATTTTTTCGTTATATGTAGTTAAGCATATGCGTGGCTATTTACCGAGTTTATAACGTGAGTCACGACTGGCTATTTACCGGTATTATAAATTTAGGTGCTAGTTTTGTGAAATTATTTTAGTTTAGGTGTTATTTTTGTCCTTTCCCCCTTTTTTTTGGTGGGGGGAGGGGGATTAGTGGCAGGGCGGAGCTACATTTGCTCCAGGGACAGAGGCGAACCCAAAATTTGAAGTTTGTGGGTGCACCAGTGTTGTCAAAGGCGCACATAAGCCCGGAAGCCAAAGTCAAAATGTCTTGAGCATTCGCCTCGCTTAATGTGCACTTTAGGTTCTAATTTCTAAGACATGTTTTCCCTTGTCAATGAGACTTTTCTGAAGAGGCGAATACTAAACAATTAATATTTCACTTTATAAAAATAAAGTCAATTTCTTTGTTCATATATTTGTCATTCATGCTTATATTATTAGTCTTGGACTAGACATATATTTATATTTTTTTTTTCTTTATGCTTTTTTTCTTTACATCTCATGCTTTATTTGTACTTTGTGCTTAAACACAATGGACCTTGAAGTTTTTTTGTCCTTTTTACTTTTGATAATACTGTGGTGCATTAATATTATCTTAATGTAGACGTTAGCAGAATTTTCAGTGTCAATTAAGGGATATTAATCAGGAAATTGTATGATATAGACCCAAATATGAGTGGCTTTGGATATCTGACCTCAATAAGAAATTCTTTAAAGAATAACCTTTCTTACTTTTTAAGTATAGTACAAGTACCATGTTGTCCCTCTACACCTCAAATATATTTTTTAAACTTTCCATACTTATTTGTCTCTCAAATTTTATTTTTTATTATTTTCACTTTTTATTTTTTCCTTTAATTTTATTATTTTATTATTTTCACTTTTTAAAATTTTTCTTTAATTTTATTATTCTATTTTTTATTATTTTCACTTTTTATTTTTTTCTTTAATTTATTTTCATGTTTTAATTCATTTGTCTCAACCTTTATTTTTTTTCTGTTTTTTCTCAAGCATTATCTATTTTTTTCCCTTTTTAATTCATTTGTCTTAACCTTTATTTTTCTTTTCTTTTTGTATTTTATCAGTTCTTTTTTTCCCCTCATTTTTCTCAAACTTTATTTTTATTTTTCCTCTCATTTTTTATTTTCTCAATTTTCTTAATTCTTCACTTTTTTCTTAATTTTTATTTTTTTCTTGCCTTTTTTTTCTCACTCTTTTTTTCTTTTTCTTTTTTTAATTTCTCTATTTTGTTTGATCGCTTTTTTCTTTTTTCATTTCTCTTTTTTTCCCTCATTTTTCTCAAACTTTGTTTTGTTTTTCCTCTCATTTTTATTTTTTTCAATTTTTTTAATTCTTCACTTTTTTCTTAATCTTTCTTTTTTTCTCTTTTTTTTTTCTCAATATTTTTTTTATTTCTCTATTTTGTTTGATCGTTTTTTTTCTCAACTTCTATTATATTTTGCTAATAAATAAAAAATTGGATAATCCGCAAAGGTATTTTATTTTTTTGACATCAAAGCAAATTTAAGGGCATGAATTGTTGTTACGAAGTTCTTTGAAAATTCTTAAGATAAGTCATGTCTCTAGGGCGAGAGTTGTAGAATATCTCATAAATAAAGGCATAATGCGGTAGTGTCAACTCTTGTCCGTGGGGCATAATTTATTATTTGAAAGTTCTTGAGTTAAGTTCTGCCTCTAAGGCAAGAGTTGTAAAACATTCCATAAATGAAGACATAACGTGGTAGTGTCAACTCTTGCCCGTGGGGCATAATTTGTAGTTTGAAAAGTCTTTGAGCTAAGTCTTGCCTCTAAAGTAAGAGTTGTAGAACATCTCATAAATGAAGAAATAACGTGGTAGTGTCAACTCTTTCCCGTGGGGCATAATTTGTAGTTTGAAAGTCCTTGAGCGAATTAAGTCTTGCCTCTAAGACAAGAGTTGTAGAACATCTCATAAATGAAAACATAATGTGGTAGTGTCAACTCTTGCCCGTGGGGCATAATTTGTAGTTTGAAAGTCCTTGTGCTAAATCTTGCCTCTAAGGCAATAGTTGTAGAACATCTTATAAATGAAAATATAACGCGGTAAAGTCAACTCTTGCCCGTGGGGCATAATTTGTAGTTTGAAAGTCCTTGAGCTAATTAAGTCTTGCCTCTAAGGCAATAGTTTTAGAACATCTCATAAATGAAAACATAACGTGGTAGAGTCAACTCTTACCCGTGGGACATAATTTGTAGTTTAAAAGTCCTTGAGTCAAGTCTTGCCTCTAAGGCAAGAGTTGTAGAACATCTCATAAATGAAAATATAATGTGGTAGAGTCAAATCTTGCCCGTGGGGCATAATTTGTTGTTTGAAAGTCCTTGAGCTAAGTCTTTCCTCAAAGGCAATAGTTGTAGAACATCTCATAAATGAAAACATAACGTGGTAGAGTCAACTCTTGCCCGTGGGGCATAATTTATTGTTTGAAAGTCCTTGAGCTAAGTCTTACCTCTAAGGCAATAGTTGTAGAACATCTCATAAATGAAAACATAGCGTGGTAGAGTCAACTCTTTCCCGTGGAACATAATTTGTTGTTGAAAGTCCCTGAGCTAAGTCTTGCCTCTAAGACAATAGTTGTAGAACATCTCATAAATCAAAATACAATGTGGTAGTGTCGACTCTTTCCCATGAAACATAACTTGTTTTTTGAAAATCCTTGAGCTAAGTCTTGCCTCTAAGACAATAGTTGTAGAACATCTCATAAATGAAAACATAACGCGTGGTAGAGTCAACTGAGGTAAGAGTTAAGTCCCTGAGCTAAGTCTTTCCTCTAAGGTAAGAGTTATAAAATATCTCATAAATCAAAATACAATGTGGTAGTGTCGACTCTTGCTCATGAATTATAGCTTGTTGTTTGAAAGTCATAAGTCTTGCCTCTACAACGTAGTAGTGTCAACTCTTGCCCATGAAACGTAGCTTATTGTTCGAAAGTCGTAAGTCTTGCCTTTATAATGTGATAGTGTCAACTCTTGCTCATGAGATGTAACTTGAATGGAAGAAATCAAAGAAAAGAACAAAAATAATAAAAATTACGAAAAAAGAAGAAAATGAAGAAAAATATTAAAAAAACAAAAATCAAAGAAAATGTAGAAGTTGAGAGAGAGTAGGAAAAAAATAAAGGTTGATAAAAATAAAAAAAGATTAAACAAAAATAAAGGTCGAAAAAAAATTATAAAGAATTTTTTTTAAAAAAATATAAAAAAGTTTTTTTTAATAAAAGTAGACGTTGAAAGGTGTAAAGGAAAAAAAGTAAGGGTTGAGAAAACTAAAAATAACAAAAAAAAAGAGAAAATAAAAAATAAAAAATAAAAAAAAGAAAAAAGAAAAAAGAAAAAAAAAAGTTGAGAAGAAAAAAGAAAAGAAGTAAGGGTTGAGAAAATTTAAAATAAAAAGAGAAAAAAAATAAAAATCAAAGTAAAATCTAAAAGAGAAAAAAAAAAGTTGAAAGATATAACTATGGAGTTGTTATCCATTATGAAGATCATTTATGTAATTATTTACTCCATTGATCAGGGTAATTTTGTCCAAAAGAATATTTATTAATAGGTAAAAGCTATTTTAAGGAAGTTTTTTTATTTGGGACTAAAATTTAAAAGCACCCCAATTTGGGTCTATTTTTTAGATTCACCCGATATTATCATATTTGATTTGTCGCTAATGGCATGAATAGTACTGAAAAAATAAATATATAGAATAAATATGAGTAACTTTATTATTAATATGTTGACTTTTAACTTTTTTGAACAATTAATTGTGGTACCTTAATGATCAAGGTGTGTTTACCATATAAGGTGGTTGCGGGTTCGAACCCTATTCTAGCAATTGTAGTTTTGATGTTATAATTTTAGTAATAATCTTTAAAAAATGTTGTGAGAACCCAGGTTCAATCCCTGATTACGTGGGCGAGAAGCACTGGCTTCGACCAGTGCACTAAGGTGCACCTTTGAGATTATATGGGTGCACTATTAAGTATATTCCAATTTCTCAAAGTATATATACATATATTCACGGAATTTTTTTCAACGTTAACGGGTGCACGTGCACCCTCACCGATACATGTGGGTCCGCCCCTGTCCAGGGGGCCCTTCGACGGAAAATTATATTATTTTTATACTATTTTTATATGGTTAAAAATATTTTTATGCATATATAGTAGATGTTGAACTCTCTTCGACTAGTTCGTATATTTACTTCTGATCCCCCTCAATGAAAATCCTGGCCACCACTGATATTTAGTGTTAATTGGTAAATACTACAATACCCTGAATTGCGAGCCTACGTATACTCAATGCTTATTATATGAAATCAGACTGACGATATTGTAACACCCTGAATTGCGAGCCTACGTATACTTGGTGCTTATTATAGGAAATCAGACTGAAATTCAAAGTTGCAAGACCATACGACTTGATCCCCGAGTCGAGGAACCATATCAAGAATCGTGAACCCACCCGTGAAATAAGTCCCAAAATGTCTTAATCTTTCAGGTTTTCACGAGCGACGACATGGTCCGTGGAATGGAACCATTAATCGTGAATAAGTCATGGTATCTTGAGTGAGAGTTGTTAAATTTTCTTAAAATCAGTAATGACAGTACTAATCATGAAATCAGTCCACTATTTGTGAAATCATTCCACTGTTTGTGAAGTTAGTCCACTAATCGTGAAACCAGTCCACTATTCCTAGAGTAATTCGTGGCTCGTGATTTCTAAAAATTTCAGCACATTTTGAAAAAGTATTTTTGTCCATTTCCTACCGCAAAATCCTTTTCCACAAGGTTTAAACTCTTTATGAGGCTATTTTTATAAGTTAATATATATTGTCTCATTCTTCTCTCCAAACCTAAAGTAAGAACAAGTTCCTGATCAGGAAATCAAGCCTAGGGTTTCAAGTCAGATTCCTTCAGACTCTTCACCAAGTTGAGTCTTTCTTTAATGAATGCGCAAAAATTCACTGATAGATTCATTTTATTCCCACGTTCAAGTATTTTGAGGTTATGTTGAATTGAGTTCAAAGTTAGAATTTTCATACTCAAATTTTAAATATTATTCCTTTATGTGTTATTCCTAATTTCAGTGAAAGAATTTCTATGAACCTATGAATATTATGTAAATTCCTAACTTATGATATTTGAAATTTATGGTTTTAAGAATAGTTTACGAAACTATGAACTCTAAGATGAAAAGATATATGTTTTAGATGTAAATTTCAGCATATGATTTACCATATAGAAATTGAGCATAGACTCACAGCAGTACGATTTTACAAATATGTTAAGCAAAGCCTCAAATTATGATTTCAGCTATGTTACATTATATGATATGTTATATGTCCAATGAAGTGAAATGAGCGTGTAAGGAATGAGGTTAAATGACATAAGGTATACAGGTTAAGTCAACGGGGTGGGTCATTTAATTGGCGGATTCAAGTTGTTGAGTGGATCGTTTAAATCAATTGGATTAATTATATGGGGACAAATAGAGGTATTTTTTAATTTGAGGGTTGTTAAAATAAAGGGCAATATCGAGCCTAAACGTGGATGCTAGAGGTATAATGGAACCAACATGCGAATGGATGATATTTTTATACTATTTTCAATAAATCAGGGCTAATTTAGATACTTTTTCATTCAAAAAAAAACTGACTTAGCCAACAGAACAAAACCAATTTAGATTTATTTTGATAAAATTGATGATTTTTATGTAAGTTTATAATTGTACTGCATAATTAGGTAGGTTTTCATTTTTCAAAAATTAATTGAAAAAATAATCGAAGCGTACCAAATAATACATGTAAAATAAATTTTATAGATTAAATTTTAAAAAATAATCAAATATTAAACTTTTTGCTTTAGATCTAGGGCGGTGGAAGCGACTACAAACAACAACATAATTAACAGTCAAAAGTCCTAACATTGATACTTATTGTACTACTCCGATCGAAACTAAATTAGTTCTAGTGACTCGACTCTCAAATAGTAACTAGTAAGCTATTAGGTATTTCAACGATCTTGATAACAAGCTACAAGTTATTATATATTTTTTCTCTCTCATGATTTAAATTTCTTTTATTGGACAATTAGTTTAAGTAACTCGGTTCTTGAGTTTCACTGTTGATTGATTTATTTCCGCTCGTGCGACTAAGTGTAAACACCTAAATTTTGACCAAACGTAATGTTTTACACCATTTTTAGTGTTTAATATATATATATATATATATATATATATATATATATATATATATATGTATTTTATTTTTAGGTCTAAATTAAATATTTTAATTTTATCTTATTTTTACAAAGTTTGTTTTAAAATTTTTGAAAACTATAAAAAATAGAGTCTGTTATAAACTAATAAAGAATAAAGAAGAAGAGTAGAGAGAATAGAGATAGTGATTCTTATTTCTTCTCTTGAGGGATGATTTACAATGAAGGAAGCCCTTCTATTTATAGGGGAAATTTGTCCCTAGTTTCACACTAAAAGACAAATACATTAAATCCTGATAGATATCAACTAGATCTTGATAGACATTCACTATAATGTAAACTCCCCTTTGAATGCCTAGATAGATAATGTGCCTCGTTAAAACCTTAGTAGAAAAAATCCAGTAGGAAAAAAATCTAGTGAAGGAAAAAGAGTACACATTTTTAACAATACGCATATCGGCTGCCTCATTAAAAACTTTACAAGGAAAATCCAGTGGGACAAAACCTCATTAGAAAAAAAGAGTACAGCGTGTATTAACTCCCCCTAATGAGAACATCCTTGAACCTTTGCATCCCAATATTGTGCACCATCTTCTTAAAAGTTGTAATTGGAGAAGACTTGGTGAATAAATCAGTCACATTTTCAATTGAACGAATCTGTTGCACATTGATATCACCATTCTTTTGTAGCTCATGTATGTCGAAAAGCTTTGATGAAGTGTGCTTCGTTCTATCTCCTTTTATGAATCCTCCATTAAGATGTGCTATGCATGATGCATTATCTCCGTATAAATTTGTGGGTAGATTGCCATATTTCACACCACATTTTTCTCAAATGAGATGTATCATGGACCTCAACCATACACATTCTCGGCTTGCTTCATGTATAGCTATTATCTCAGCATGATTCGATGAAGTGGCTACGATAGACTGCTTTGTATATCTCCAAGATATTGCAGTACCACCACATATGAACACATAGCCTATTTGAGACCGAGCTTTCTGTAGGTCAGATAAGTACCCAAAATCAGCATGACAAATAAGATCGGGGCTGCAAACTTGCTAACAAATTAACTAAAAAAAAGGCTATATCAGGACTTGTAGTATTTGCAAGATACATTAGTGCATCAATTGCACTAAGATATGGTACTTCATGACCAAAGAGTTCCTCATTCTTTTCTTGAGGTCGGAATGGATCCTTATTCAATTTTTGCATGTTTCTCATTTAAACAAATACTCTATTGCTTTTGAAAACTCTCCAAGATTTTCAATGATACTCAAATCATCAAATTATATCTTATGAAGATAATAAAAAGTTTTTCAGGAACTTTATATGCTATAGGCATTTTGAATCCTTTAGGGATTTTCATGTGGATGTTTGTCAAGTAATAATATCCAACATGTCAAGTGTGACATCTTCAAGTGTCTGGACTGCAAATCAAATAAGTTTTACGCTTACCAAAATGCATCCTTTCAGGTCACTTGATAAATATTTCTACGTTAGCATGCTTAAATTAACGTAGAATTTAGATCCTCATAATCTTTTACAATATTGCGCCAATATTGTATCAAAGACATCGTCGACGATTTCTTATTTTGTATCGGTTCACAATGCGACATAATATTTTGAGATCTCATTACTTTATTATTTTCAGATACCTAAACCTCTCATAAGGTTTCATGAAGTGTTATGTCGTAGGCTCTTCAAGAGCACATTGTCTTCTTATCATGATTATTTGCTCCTTATCCTTTTCAAGGATTATTTTATTTGGAATCGATTGGTCTATCATGCTTCACGCATGCATATACTTTATCCTTTAAGGACACAAAATAGGAGCACTTGCAGCTAAATATGAGATACTTTCAACATTTGACTTGAATTATCTTTTGAATGAGGATCTGATGATAATTCCTAACATATTTCATAGCTGCTTATAATCTCTCCCTTATGTTAGGAAAACTAACATACATCCTCCATCTTCTTTGAGGAATCCATCTTTGTGCATCATGGTATATTTATTAATCGTATACCGCACATCAAAACTATTAGATGGAATAGTTGGTTCCTGATCTTGAACCAATTGAGAGGAAGAAATAATCATAATATATTAGTCTAATGCATACAAGTGCTATTGTATGCAATATATCATATATCATATTTCATATTTCATATTTCATATTTCATATTTCATATCAATACATGCAAATTTGTTCTCATTAGTAATGGTTCAACTATTTATGGAAGGCATTCAATGCTAAACCATCATCATCAAGATGAATTATCTTGATTACACAATCTGAAAATTATGCTCAATTTATATTGAACAAGTAACTTTATGAATGTCAAATGTAGGTTGACCATGAATGTACATGTGATCATCTTATTGATGCATCTTTTCAAAATATCACATGATAGGTGAACGGGCCCTTATTCACCTTTTATTCTTTTCAGATTTTGAGAGATCCAATTCCAAAATTAGTTGATCCAACCAACTTATCACGAGAACAAGCAACATTAAAGTTCATGAAGAATTTTCTAATTCTTCAATATATGTTCAATACTCAGTATGCACATCTTTGGGATATCGCAATCGTTCATGTCAACTTATGAACTTTTAATCTAGTAAACTCCAAGTTTACCATGATATGTGTTTTTGCTTTAGTAAATTTCAGATTTACTATTATAAGAATAAATTTCAGATTTACTACTTCAGAAGTAGATTCAAAATTATTCAACCTCTTTCGGAGGTGAGTTGTGATACAATCACAATCAAGTGCACGTTTGCATTAATAAGTTTCTCATTCCCCAGGAATGGAATATAATTGTGCCTTAAGCCTATCAAATTATGATAGTTTATAACTTCTTTCAAGATTTTGCTACTTCAGAAGCAAATCGAGGCATACATATGATGTAGAGAATTTTTCTCTAGTATATCTTATAATCATATAAGTGTGTAAAAATATCATTATTTTTTATGATCATTATCATATTATCCCTCCACGCGTATATTCGTGCATTCAATCACTTGTCTTCTTTCAGACATATTATGCACTGCTACCACATACACCTCAAGAATGAAGTAAGTTGTCATATTTCAGACTTATCATATATTGCTACCACATTCACTTCATGGAATGAAGTATATTCAATGGGTCGAATTTCATGACTTTTCATTAAACACCCATTATTTTTCCTTAGCCATCATAATATCATCAATATGGTGTATTAAGATTCAAATTCAACATCTTATCCATATAAAAACGTCTTAGGCATGAATCGATGAAACTTGAACCCAACATCTTATCATCCTTTTTGATAATATTGTTCTTGGAGAATAATTTAAAATATAAATGGTTTCAAACCAATTACTTTTTCTCAAATCCAATAATAATTATATTATTAGTAGCAAAAGAAAGATAACATAAAGAATTACTAACCTTGAAATCCTTCAGATTTATAATCTCACCTTGTTTGACAGAGTCTCGTGCTGATAACATATTATAAAATAATAAAGAATAAAGAAGAAGGGTAGAGAGAATAGAAAAAGTGATTCTTATTTCTTCTCATAAAGGATGAGTGCTAATAATGTGTTATAAAATAATAAAGAATAAAGAAGAAGAGTAGAGAGAGTGATTCTTATTTCTTCTCTTCAGGGATGATTTACAATGAAGGAAGCCCTTCTATTTATAGGGAAATTTGCCCCCAGTTTCACACTAAAAGACAAATACAACAAATCCTAATAGATATCAATTAGATCTTGATAGACATTCACTATAATGTAAATTCATTATAACAAAGTCACATTTTTAAATAATTTTTTATTTTATTGCTTATTTATTTATTTATTTTAGAAAAAAAAGAAAATTTTCTAAATTATATTTGTTTTCTTCTTTTATGTTTTAATAAAGAATCTAGTGATATATTTCTTAATCATATTTCTAAAACTAGCTATTTAACTTATTTGTATTTTGTTAGTTTTAAATAAATTTTATCATTTTTATTTTATTTAAAATATTAATTAATAAAAAAAAAAAAAAGAGGAACCTAAAACTACCCAATATCCCCATAACCGACGTCTCTCCCACACCATAATCCCACTCCCTCACAATATGCTACTCCCCCAACTTCCCATGCACTATTATATAAACACACACACACAACACACGGAAAAAGAAAGAAACAAAAAGAGAAAAACCAAAGCAAAAAACAAAAGGAAAAATGGAAGAAAGAAAAACTGAGAGAAAGCAAACACGAGAGAAAAACAGAACAACATTTGAGAGAAAACATAAAGGAAAAGGGAATTAAGCAGAAGAGGAAAAGAAAGGAAAAAGAGTCACGAGTTGAGTTCGGGTTTTTGTTTCGAGTCTTCGGTGAAGGCCTTCTTGTTTCTACTTTAGTTATTCTTCCACACAGGTTCTTATTCGATTCCTTTATTCGTAAGAAATATTTATATGAAACCGAAACATGAATGAAGTTATTTTAATAACTTTCTTTTATATTATTTAGTGTGTGTAGTTCATTATTTCTATATAGTTTGCTTAATCTCTATATATTACTTATTTTTCGTTTCGAAATAATGTTCATTAGATAGGTTTTGAATTATAAATCAGATAATTGTTAAAATTATTAGCGTTAAAAAATGTAAAGTTACATTCAATTGATATGTAATTATGACGTAGTTATGATGAAACATAATATTTGGCCCATGCATGCATGCAAACTTAGAAAAAAAGAGACGCATAAAATTGGAAGAAAAAAAAATGGAGCAGTGACTAAAGTAGAGGGTCTAAGTGCTTTGCCTCCATTGAACTCCTCCACCATTGCAGTAGCTATTAATTTGCAAGAAAATAAAAGGCAAATATGTAGTCACATGGGCTTTGACAAATTTTTCCTAAAGGAAAGGCTTGCTTCAAGCTTTTACATGTCCACCCGCGCATAACTGGGGTGCTTACCCCATAGAAATTTTATTCCTATTTTACAAGTGCGGGATGATATAGTTTGTTACTTTCCAGAAGAATGCCGAGTTGCAAACAAGTAAAAAGCCTTTCGTCTTACGGGATGTTGTCTCATATTGTTCTCCATTTTTCAATACATTCTTTTGTTATGTAAGATGATGAATAAAATTTAAATTGTTTGGTATGAATTTTGTTTATTTGCTATTAAAGAAGGAAATTGGCTTATAAAAAAAATAAAAATTCTTGGCATGTTTGGAAAACCAATAGCTACTGTAAAAAATTAACCAATTAGCAATAAAGCAATACAGTGACTAATAACCTTGGGATCGTTTTAGTGAATTTCTTTTAAGTCCAAAAATGCTAGAAAGAGAACTTATAATTAATTAAAGTGAGAATGAGCGAGATAGGTTGTGATTTTATTCAAGATACGTCATAATCGAGAAAAGAAAAGAGAGGAAAAAACAACTGTAAGGGAGTGAACTAGTAAAATCTTATTCGTTATAATAAAATTTATCATACCATTTCAAAGCCGATCTAATTGGGTTAGGTAGATTCTAAACATGTTAGGTGCTTATTTAGACTGAGAAAAATAGGAACGATCCATAAATGCTTCAAAGGCGCGAGAAACATATCAAAACTTGTGGTATAACCGAAAAGTACTACTACCGTCAAACCACGCATTAATATAATCAAATAATTTAAAATAAATTACAAGCGAGATAGAAGTTACTTTTAGGCTAAAAAATACCGTATATTTAAGAGATTAATTTAACCCAGACGTAAGTCATTAAAGCGACCATGCTAGAACCACGGGACTCGAGGGGTGCCTCACAGCTTCCTCCCGGTCAACAGAATTCTTTATCCGAATTTCTAATTCGCAACCAAAAAGAAAGAGTCATTTCATTTTGATTGGAAATTCAATAAGGTGACTTGGAACACCCAAACTCAATTCCAAGTGGCGACTCTGTAAAATAAATATTCCCTTTTCAAAACGTCACTTTAATTGAAAAAACTCATTTTCTCTAAAACCAACTCCTTAACGGGGTTGGGGTGGTAAAAAATAGGGGTGTGACACTAAGTTATATTTTTTCTTTGCTTAATATTATTTTACACTAGTGTAAATAACGAGATGAATCTCTATCATTATTTTCTTGATTCATCACATTATAAACAATAAAAAAGTGTAGAGTTTTTTGACAAAGTCATACACAAGTACACATTGTACCATGTCCTAACTTTTATATTTTTTATTTTTTTTTAACTCAAAATAAATTGCACAATACCTATATCGAAGAAAATCCAGATAATGGAACAATTTCGAATAGTCTAGTTTTGGTTATATAACACAAAATAGAAAAAATAATATGATATAAATTTTATAAAATAGCTGCCGGAACCGAGACAAACCTAAACCCTCTTTTGCATTTCGTGAAATAACTTATCTACTCACAGTCAGGGGCGAATCTTCGTGGAGCTGAGGGGGTTTACCCAAAAATTATATTTTGTGTGTGTATATATATAATATATAATATACTAAAAGTGTGAAGGCGCTTAGAAAAGTGATTTAAACTTTTTGCCCTTCATTGAAAGACTCCGCTTTAGACAAAATCGTCTTTTCCCCTTTTCTCTACAATTAAATTTCTCAAAATAAATATATTCAATTTAACCTTTAATTAAATTTACCCAAATTTCTATCCTACTTGGTTTGTCTCACCAAATAAAACAGCTGATTTTTCATCCAAATTTGTGTTCTACTGAAAGATTTTATTTCGTCTCCTATTTGGTTGTACATTCTCTCAAATTTGTGTTCTACTGAAAGATGTTATTTCGTCTCCTATTTGATTTGTACATTCTCTCTTTTTATATAAACACTTGTGTGTTTTCATTGTTCATTGTTACAAACGTTGGTTTTTCATTATTCATCGTTTTTCATCTCAGCGTTGCTTCAACAATTTTGTTTCTAGATTTTTGTCGTTATAGCATCTCACCCTTTTTATGTTGTTAATTTGAAGATAATTTATTACTTGTTATGCCAGCTTAAGTTGTTTAGTTTAATTTAACTTAAGGATGTTTTAATTTCTACTATTGCTCATAACTAACCTCTTTCTACACGCATAAAGATTCACATATTCAGGTATAATTCTTCTCATCTTATAAATTTACCTCTATTATGAAATTATATGCTCTTATCGTTCTAACTTTTATTAATGATTTCTTAAAGATTATCTTACAATGAATGTCCTGTTAGTTGAATATATTTTAATTTCTACTATTGCTCATAACGAACCTCCTTCTACCCACCTACCAACAAGATTCACATATTCAGGAATAATTTTTTTCATCTCACAAATTTACCTTTATTTCAAAATTATACGCTCTTATCATTCTACCTTTTATTAATGATTTCTTAAAGATTATCTTACAGTGGATCCTATCGCTGAAGTTGTGGGTATCAACACCTTGAAGCCAAATGATTGTATCTGAATGATCAAAGTCTTGATCATCGAAAGCGGGCCAACAAAACCGTTTAAGAATGAAGGTGTTTCTCAAAAAATGATGATATTAGGTGACTAGGAGGTAGTATTATTCTTTCTCACCCCGCATGTTTTATAATTTCCCTTGTATGTTTCTCCGTTGCAACAATTATCATTTGCATATGAAATTGTTATCAAATTTATCACAAAATTAAGCAACCAAAGAACTAAGCCAACTTTAAAAAAGTACTTTTTTTAAGTTTAAATTCATCACCCAAACCATAACAACATGTGGTGACGGGGGTTTGGCGAGACAAAATGAATACTTACTACTTAGCTCATACTTCATATAAATTGATTATACATCTGATAAGGAAAAAACTTTGCTCGAGTTAATTTACTCATGACTTAATAGTTGAATGCGAGATCATCACATCATACTGATTTTAGGAATTCTACCTAAAAGTGGGCTACAGTCCAAATAAGTGTATTCTCAAGGTGAATTTTGCATCTCTAAATGTAAATGTGCTATTAACTGAGTAGGTTATCTCACATGGAATCTTCTAAATACAAAAACAATAAATAAGGATAATCATAAGTAGTCTAACCAACTCTAGATAGATCAGCAGAGGAAAGATCAACCCCACAAATTCACACAAAGATACTGAAATAAAAGTGTTGTGATATGATAAACTTGTCTTAATTCCATAGTCAACTGTAGTACAAATACTTAGCTCATACTTCATATAAACGAATTATACATTTGTTAAGGAAATAACTTAGCTCGAGTTAATTTACTCATGATGCAATAGTTGAATGTGAGATCATCACATCATACCGACTTTAAGAATTCTACCTAAAAGTGGGCTACAGTCCAAATACGTGTATTCTCAAGGTGAATTTTGCATCTCTAAATGTAAATGTGCTATTAACTTAGTAGGCTATCTCACATGGAATCTCTTAAATACAAAAATAACAAGAAAAAAGGATAATCATAAGCAATCTAACCAACTCTAGATAGATCAGTAGAGGAAAGGTCAACTTCATAAATTTAAACAAATATACTAAAGAAAAAGTGTTGTGACATGATAAACTTGTCTTAATCCCATAGTCAACAGTAGCCTTACTGAGGTGTTCTGCTTTGAGTCTCTCTTAGTCAATGTATTTTTCTATCAACTTCTTGTTGTAATTCAACCTCCTGAATCACTACAGCTTTCTGGTCTTCGATCTCAGCCATTCTTTCCTGCTAGACCACTTAGTCTTCTTGCTTACCAGCAATGAATTATGTACGCTTGAACTCTACATCACGAAAAAAATTCTTAAAAGTAGAGAAACCAAAGACAAAATCACAGCTTTAAAAAGGTACTTTTTTTAGTTTAAATTCATCACCCAAACCATACCAACATGTGGTGACGGGGGTTTGGCGAGACAAAATGAATACTTACTACTTAGCTCATACTTCATATAAATTAATTATATATCTGATAAGGAAATAACTTAGCTCGAGTTAATTTACTCATGACGCAATAGTTGAATGTGAGATCATCACATCATACCGACTTTAAGAATTCTACCTAAAAGTGGGCTACATTCCAAATACGTGTATTCTCAAGGTGAATTTTGCATCTCTAAATGTAAATGTGCTATTAACTTAGTAGGCTATCTCACATGGAATCTCTTAAATACAAAAATAACAAGAAATAAGGATAATCATAAGCAGTCTAACCAACTCTAGATAGATCAGTAGAGGAAAGGTCAACTTCATAAATTTAAACTAATATACTAAAGAAAAAGTGTTGTGACATGATAAACTTGTCTTAATCCCATAGTCAACAGTAGCCTTACTGAGGTGTTCTGCTTTGAGTCTCTCTTAGTCAATGTATTTTTCTATCAACTTCTTGTTGTAATTCAACCTCCTGAATCACTACAGCTTTCTGGGCTTCGATCTCAGCCATTCTTGCCTGCTAGACCACCTAGTCTTCTTGCTTGCCAGCAAAGAATTATGTACGCTTGAACTCTACATCACGAAAAAAATTCTTAAAAGTAGAGAAACCAAAGACAAAATCACAGCTTTAAAAAGGTACTTTTTTTAGTTTAAATTCATCACCCAAACCATACCAACATGTGGTGACGGGGGTTTGGCGAGACAAAATGAATACTTACTACTTAGCTCATACTTCATATAAATTAATTATATATCTGATAAGGAAAAAACTTTGCTCGAGTTAATTTACTCATGACTTAATAGTTGAATACGAGATCATCAAATCATACTGATTTTAGGAATTCTACCTAAAAATGGGCTACAGTCTAAATAAGTGTATTCTCAAGGAGAATTTTGCATCTCTAAATGTAAATGTGCTATTAACTGAGTAGGTTATCTCACATGGAATCTTCTAAATACAAAAACAAGAAATAAGGATAATCATAAGTAGTCTAACCAACTCTAGATAGATCAACAGAGGAAATATCAACCCCACAAATTCACACAAAGATACTAAAGTAAAAGTGTTGTGATATGATAAACTTGTCTTAATTCCATAGTCAACTGTAGTACAACTAGTTAGCTCATACTTCATATAAACGAATTATACATTTGTTAAGGAAATAACTTAGCTCGAGTTAATTTACTCATGACGCAATAGTTGAATGTGAGATCATCACATCATACCGATTTTAAGAATTCTACCTAAAAGTGGGATACAGTCCAAATAAGTGTATTCTCAAGGTGAATTTTGCATCTCTAAATGTAAATGTGCTATTAACTGAGTAGGCTATCTCACATGGAATCTTCTAAATACAAAAATAACAAGAAATAAGGATAATCATAAGCAGTCTAACCAAATCTAGATAGATCAGTAGAGGAAAGGTCAACTCCATAAATTCACACAAATATACTAAAGAAAAAGTGTTGTGACATGATAAACTTGTCTTAATCCCATAGTCAACAGTAGCCTTACTGAGGTGTTCTGCTTTGAGTCTCTCTTAGTCAATGTATTTTTCTATCAACTTCTTGTTGTAATTCAGCCTCCTGAATCACTACAACTTTTTGGGCTTCGATCTCTTCCATTCTTGCCTGCTAGACCACCTAGTCTTCTTGCTTGCCAGCAAAGAATTATGTACGCTTGAACTCTATATCACGAAAAAAATTCTTAAAAGTAGAGAAACCAAAGACAAAATTACAATAGGTGATTGTAAAGCCTTTATATATATATATACATATATATATATATATATATATATATATATAATCTTACATCAGTTCTTTAAATTTATGTAGTTTCTATACCAATTAATACACCAAAGTAGTTATTTCTTTTAGTTGGTCAACTTATAGTTCCCAACCTGATTTCTACATGTAAAAAGTATGTTTCTTTACTTATTAGTTTTCTTAGTCATCTTGTTGCAAGCTTATGAATTCTGTCAGCTTATAGAAGAAAAAGACATACTTGAATTGTCAATTTTTGTCTCTGTCAATTTCATACTTTGATGCCACTAATTAGCACCTGCTATGATATTTTTTGCAAACACCATAGTGTTCATCAATTAAATTATACTTTTTTCAGGACACAAAAATTAATGATACACTTTTCAATGAACAAATTGAAAAGTTTGAACATTATTTACAGCAATCCAAATTTTTTTATATCATAAACGGTTACAGTAATAGGGTCAATCCTAATTTTCAATCCCCCAATAAGGAGATTGATCTTGGATTCTTAATGCCCACTATAGTTCAAGAATGTCACGACACCTTTATATATATATATATATACATATATATATATTATTTTTTATTATATGGAAGAGTGAGTTGGAGGACGATCAAAGATATATTTATCATTTCACATTTAATTGGTATAATCATCAGTTAATAGTCATATCAACAAAGAAGTCCATTAGCCATTTTTTCACCAAAAAAAAGATTGAAGTACATTAAATGATTAGCGTAAAGAACTTTTACTATATTATATAAATATATTTATATGTAAGCTTTCATAAAAATTGAGATTTGTAATCTTAAAAATAAGATATAAAATACTCCATTCATTTTTTTATTTGCTCCATTTTGATTGTGCTTATATTACTAAATATTTACTCCTTTAATTTTTCAAGAATAATTTGAACAAAATCTTCTTGTTATTCTCTTGTTCAATAAATGTAATCATTATTAATTTGGAAAGAGGTACAAAATTTAATTAGGGTTATATTAGTGAAATTACTTTTAATTTTATAGGAGTAAGGGATTAAGGTGTGTGTCTAACCCAAATAGAGCAAATAAAAAGGAACGAAGAGAGTATGATATAATAGATAAATTAACCTGCATGTAAAATAACTTAAACTAACATTAACTAACATATACTTTTTTAAATCCTTTAATAAAAATTTTAACTCCACCAATATTAATTTGATTTATGCTCTATTCTTTTATAGATAATTTTCAACTATTAATAATGTATCTTTTGTATTTTTATATTATTTCACTATGACAAATGAATGTATGATATATTTATATGGATAAGAACAATCTCTTATCTCCTTAACATAAATATGCTATTTACTTTTATTTATGTAGTATATTAGTTAAAGAGATCATATTTTAAGAAAATATTGCTCGTAAGATTTTATAAAAAATATTATTTTGGGGGTTTTGTCACTCGATATACGATACCCGCATTAGAGCCTCGACTAATTCGGATCACGCACTACAGGGCCCATTCTGGGGGTGGCGCTCCCAATTTTTTTTTCTCCATATCTAGGGCTCAAACCCGAGACCTTTGGTTAAGGATGGAGTAGTCCCACCACTGCACCACAACTCATGTTGGTTTATAAAAAATGTTAATATACTGACACTTATAATTTTAATTTATCCTTTTGTATAATTTTCAAATAAAATTAAAAATAAAAACATTAAAATTAGTTACTTAATTCAAGAAAATGTGTTTGGCTTGATTTTAAAATAAGCATTGAAGCATATAATATTTTAATTTTAATTAGGGCAATTTAAATAAGTTGTAAGCTATTATTTGATTTTATAAAAGTAAAAAATATAGTTTTTTTAAAGTGTGATCTCTATTACCATTTTCTATCGTATTTATTTAAATAAATTAATTTAATTTTTTTAATAGACTAATTAAATACCAATAAATATATTTAAAACTATAATATACGGGCTCTTTGTTATCTAGTAAATACATACACACACACACATACATACATATATACATACATACGTACACACATATGTGTGTGTGGGCAAAATGTATAATTACCCCCTTATCATATCGTCGTATTTTCGATTACACATTTTTTCTTCAACAAGGTCATATTACCCCCTAATTTTTTTTCTATAATTATTTCTACATTTTATGCTGAGCTGGACAAAAAATACAATTATGATAAATGGATTACATACACATACGCCAATAAAATGACCCCACTCTATTTTCTTTTTCTTTATTTTATTATTATCAAGTCTTTAAAAATTAAAGTAAAGAGTAAAGTATATATTTCCCAAATTCCTAAATTTTGAAAGTTGGGACAAAATTGAAAGTTGAATCACCAGATAAGCGATTTGCTACAATAGGTAGGTCATCTGTTGCAGCAGATGACTCATCTATTACAATAGATAGCTTATCTATTAGATATATGTTCAAAAAAATGAAGATGAATCCAACAGGTAAGTCATTTGCTGCAACAGATGACCTACCAGTAGGATACATATTACAGTTTTGGCAAAGTTGGGACACAACCAAAAGCTTAATCCAACAGACAAGTCATCTTCTGCAATAGATGATTGTCACGATAAAAAATCCTAGGGTCATGATGGTACTCATTGCGGCAAACCTTGACGAGTAAGCTTATCACCCAAACTGATACACAAAGGGAAAAAAACAGAAATACCCCCAGGTTAAGGCTTCTAGAATGAAGCTAAAATGTATAAGTATAATAAATACGAAAAGAATATAATCAATAATACAACTATAACTCTAAAAACTTGATGTCAATAGTATAAGAACGTATCTAGTACAACTCGAATACAAAAGAAATACATAAGATGTCCAAATACAAGAGAAACTCTATCTCTAAAATAAAATAAAGACATAGTCTAAAAAAAAGGTAGTAGAATACATCCGAACGCCTGAAAGTCAACCACTACCTTAAAAGCACCAAATATCATTCGAATCAACCAAGTTGGGGTGCACTCGAACTAGGACCTGCACCGAAAAGGCATAGTAGGCATGAGTACGATCCACTTGTACTCATTAGGTATCATAGGCCAATCGAGCAAACTAGAAAATAACACATACAAAATACTCATAAAGGGTACGTCACCTGCAATCAGAAGATGTCCCACAATAGTAGCCCACACCGTTTGCACTAACTGTTCTAATATATATATATAGATATCACGTATATCATAACAATACAAAAAGGTAGAACACGAGTATACATCATATCACATATAAGTAAAAACAAGGTAAAACATGTATATACCAGATTGTCAAGCACAAATAACGAAAGAAAGAACAAATAGATATAACACAAGTCAATATGGCAATTCACTCATGATATAACACAATAAAGTAAGTGTAGTGTATAAGATAGTGCTACTGCTGCTGATGATGATGATGCAGGAGGTCGTCGCAAAACCTCTGGGATCATCGCACAATCCCCATATATACCTATGAAGTAAAGACTCTTGATGTAGGACCCATGGGGGGTTCATCAACCTGTATACAAACCTTATATTCATATATCCTCCATGGAACATCCCTCGAGAAGGGTTTTATAAGATATCACATTTTCTGTCATAAATAGGTGTTGCCAGTATTTCTCAAGTATTGCCGCGCTGGTACCATTTGTTTTATAAATGAGTATGATTTGAGGATATAATGTGCACAACTAATCACAATGATTATTTCCACATGATATATTTTCACAACCAACCATAATGATATATTCCACAACCACGTAAGCCAATATCCACTCATTATTTCCACCATCCATGAAATTCCACATGATTCATTACCAATAAAATATGAAAATAACACAATACGCCAATAGTACCACAATAGGCATTTCAACAGCATAATATGATTATTCACATCTATTTCAGGCTATCAACATCGCATAGGACCCCCAGACAGTCACATATAGCACGTAATAATAGCGTAAAAACTGACAATCAACTGAAAATTAGATAACTGTTTGAAAGTGTTTGAAATAATTAAATGACTGTGGAGTTAATGGGACATGTCCCAACTAACTCTGACTGAAGTACTAAAATAAACGTAATCGTTCCTCAAAATATGAGGACTCACCATTGTTGATGTATTGGAATGTCTAAGTGCGGTCAGGAACCTGAGCGTCCAAACCTATGATATGATACATCATAGCATAAGAAACGAGTATGCAATCAGTACTTTGAATGTACTAGTATGCTATATGAGGTTAGGATGACAGGCATGGGCTCATGGGCACAAGAAACGGGTATGCTATCAGTATGAGGGAATGTACTGGTATGCTAAATGAGGTAAGGCTGAATCCATGGGTTCATATGCATGAACAATAATTGACTAAATGATATGCACGAGCTAGATTTGCATACGTAGAGGATTTGTAACTACTGAACATACTGCGCATACTGTAACTGAGTATACTAGAACTAAATCTAATAACTGATAACTAAATTTACTGATAATCTGAATTACTAATAACTGAGTGACTATATCTAACAGTCCCAATTCTGTAGAACTAAACTAAGTTCTATTCTGAAGAATGAGACTAAAACTGAAACTGTGGGAGGTAATCATCTAATCTACATGCCCTAATTTAAAATAATAGGGGTCTAATCTATAACCCCAATTAGAAGAGTGTCAGTACCGTGCCACGGGTAAAGACAAGCTGAAGAGTAACCCTATATTGGTAGGTTCCCTAAACAAGAACGGTGGTACCCTCATCTGATAGGTTGGAACACCTCATCAACCCTCAACTGGAAGGTTTGATGTCTCAACCTATGCTAGCTATGTAGTTCTGAAATGCAAGGATTGCTTCTAAGGATCACACCCTCTGCTAGCAGGTGAGCCCCCATCCTTGGGTTCAGTCGGTGCTGAATCTTACTCCCAACTGAAAGAGACTAAACTGTTATACTAGACTGAACTGGACTGAATTCCCTGAGATTACTGAGTTTTCCTAATATTCTGTAACTGACTGAATTGTAATGGACTGAGAGTACTATTGATCGTGACATGACTGATACTATTTTTTAACTGACACTGGCTTTAAATAAATAGCAAAGTTATTGGGTATTAAATACCCCCAGGACTCGAAAGCATAAAAAGTAAAGAAAAGCATAATCTTGAATAACATAACAATGTTCACTTGGTAATAATTCATTCATAGAGACATTCCATCAAACACTTGTAATGCATTAACTTGTACATGAATGGAGAATACATGTTAGCATGTTATAATGACATTATTTTATTCTGATAGACCATTTATCAAACACATAAGAAGCATACTCGGTTCATTAAATCATAAACACTTCGGGTTAACATGGTTACAACAATCAATATTGCAAATTAAAGGGTTTATCATGAATACCATGGAATTCAACACATACTAGAATCAATCCTTAGAACTTGTAATGTAAATCATGGATTAAAACTCAAATAACATCATGAACATGAATTCTATCTAATTAAAACATGGAAATCATAAATCATAATTCTTGTATATTGAAAAAGGATTATTGGGCCCTATGGAAGGTAAGGATCCATGGATGAACATCTAAATACCTTAATTGATGAGTTCTTGGAGAGATTCTTGGGATTGACCTTCATTCTTGAGAGTTAGGGTTTGTTTTCTTGTGAGAGAATTACCTTTTTATTTTGGGGAAAAGTGAATAATGAAGTGTTTTACACGTTCTTAGAGCTTAAATCCCATATCTGGGCGAAATAAAATCATGGAAAAAGACTATTTTAACCCTGGGTGCAACTTTAATTTTTCATGAAATTTTCCTGATTTCGACCCTGGCAAAATGCGCCGCTATCGTACTGGGCCACTGGAAAATGTCGATTGGGAAATTAGATGGTGGTGCGATGCGGTGGTATCACTTGCCACTTTGTTTGCGAACTGGAAGTGCACCGCGACGCAGTGGGATTGCGTTGGCACACTGGAAATTGACAATTATGAATTGGGTCTATGGCGTGATGTGCCAATATCACGAAGCAACACTGGAAATTGACAATTGCTATTTTAACATACTCTGCGATGCACTACTGGCCTGAATGACGATGTTTAATGACTAAAACTTAAAATCGCCATAACTTCTTACCCGATTGTTGGATTTAGGCAAATTTTATATCGTTGGAAAGCTAATTGAATTTCCTATGCAATGACAGGCACAAATCTAAAAATTATTGAGTATTTCCAAAAAATTTATTTAGGATAACCTATGTACTAAGGGTTAATATAGGCTAGGGAAATACAGGGTATTACAAATCCTTTATGTCAGAAGTGTAGAGCGGGTAGTGATGTGTGCTTTGGGTATAGAAATCCAAGCCATCAGATTTGGGAGTATCGGGTAGTTGCTTAGAAAGGTAGGGATGTGTGCCAACTGAGCCAGTCCCATCAGTCGTCAGTTCCATTCGATCGTCCAACTCAGTAGGGTGCCTCTACCAGTGCTACCAGTGTCAGCGTCTGAACAGATTATATGCTCTTCAGTACCACCAAGATTAGAAAATTTCTCTTGACGTAGTTACTGGTATGTTGCAGGTCTTTTACTTATATGTTTATGCTTTACTAGACCCTGGAGCTTCTCTTTCTTTTATAACTCCATATATAGCCGTCAATTTTGGAGTCATTCCTAAAAATCTAGCAGAGTCCTTTTCAGTGTCTACCCCAGTAGACGTTTCCATTGTAGCCAGACAGGTATACAGGAACTGTCTGATCATAATTGCTTAAAAATTTTCTTCAGTTGATCTCGTGGAGTTAGAGATGATGGATTTTGAAATCATTCTCAGCCTGGATTGGCTCTACTCATGCTATGCCTTAGTTGATTATAAAAATAGAATAGTTTATTTACAATTTCCAAATGAACCAATCCTTGAATGGAGGGGTAGTACTATACCTTTTAGGGCTCAATTGATTTCTTACCTTAGAGCCAGAAAGATAATATCGAAGGGGTGTGTCTACCATCTTGTACGAGTCAAAGACTCTAACTTATAAACCCCTACTCTTGAGTCAGTCCCGGTAGTAAATAAATTCTCAGATGTTTTTCCTAAAGATCTTCTCGGAGTTCCTCCCAAAAGGGAAATTGACTTCTAAATAGACCTTCTCCCAGATAACCATTATATATTTATTCCCCCATATAGAATGGCTCCAGCTGAACTCAAAGAACTGAAAGAACAGTTGAAGGATCTCTTAAATAAGGGATTCACCAAACTCAGAGTCTCCCCGTGGGGTGCACCTATTCTATTCGTGCGTAAGAAAGACGAATCTCTTAGAATGTGCATAGACTACTGTCAGTTGAACAAGGTCATAGCCAAGAATAAATATCCACTTCCTAGAATCGATGACTTGTTCGACCAACTTTAGGGTACCAATTACTTTTCCAAAATAGACCTCAGATCAGGATATTATCTACTTAGAGTTACAGAATGTAACATTCCAAAAATAGTTTTCCGAACTCGGTATGGTCACTTCGAATTTCTAGTCATGTCCTTTGGTCTTACAAATGCCCCAACATCCTTCATTGACTTGATGAACCGAGTGTTCAAGTAGTACTTGGACATGTTTGTCATAGTCTTTATTGATGACATTCTTGTCTATTCTCGTAGCAAAAATGATCATGCAAACTATCTCAACATAGTGCTTCAGACTCTTAGAGCCCATCAGTTGTTCTCTAAATTTAGTAAGTGTGAATTCTAGCTAAGATCAGTAGCATTCCTTGGTCATATTATTTCTGGTGATGGCATTAGAGTTGATCCTCAAAAGACTTAAGCAATGAGAAACTGGCCTAAACCCATCTCTCCATCAGATATCAGGAGTTTCTTGGGTTTAGTTAGTTATTACTGTCGAGTTATTGAGGGATTTTCTTCTATTACATCCCCCATGTCCAGATTGACTCAGAATAAAGTTAAGTTTCAGTGGTCAGATTCATGCGAGAAGAGTTTTCAGGAGTTGAAGACTCGATTTACCTCAGCCCCAGTCTTGACTCTACCAGATGGTTCATATGGTTTTGTTGTGTACAGTGATACATCCAGAGTAGGTTTGGGTTATGTCCTCATATATAAAGGTAAGGTCATAGCCTACGCCTCCAGATATCTTAAGCCTCACGGGAAAAATTATCCGACTCATGATCTTGAGCTAGAAGCTGTAGTGTTTTCCTTACAGATTTGGAGGCATTACTTGTATGGGGTGCATGTAGATGTGTTGACAGATTAAAAAAGCCTTCAGTATGTGTTCTGTCAGAAAGATTTAAATTTGCGTCAGAGAATATAGTTAGAGTTATTGAAGGATTATGACATAAGTGTTCTATATCATAAGGGCAAGGCCAATGTAGTGGTTGATGCTCTCAGTAGAATGTCTATGGGTAGTGTAGCTCATGTTGAGGATGGTAAGAAAAAGTTAGCTCAGGAAGTTCATCAGCTTTCCCGACTAGGTGTCCATTTACTCAATTCAGCAGAAGGTAGTGTATGGGTGCAGAGTAGCTCAAAGTCATCTCTAGTTTCCGAGGTAAAGGAAAAGTAGGATAGAGATCCTAGTCTAGTTAAGTTGAAAGAATCAGTCAGAGATCAGAAATTAATTGGTTTGAAGTAGGTGAGGCTGCAGTAGTAGGGCCTGACTTAGTGTTTTATGTTTTAGAAAAGGTTCAATTGATCAGCGAAAGACTTAAGGCTGCCCAGATCTGATAGAAATTATATGCTGATATGAGGAGAAAGGATCTCAAGTTTGAGGTCGGTGACTTCGTGTACTTGAAAACCTCTCCCATGAAGGGACTGAAGAAATTTAGCAAGAAAGGGAAACTCAGTCCCCAATATGTCAGTCCCTTTAGAATTCTCAGTCATTTTGGAAAGGTAGCTTACGAGCTTGAGTTGACTTTAGATTTAGCCTCAGTACACCCAGTGTTCCTTGTCTAATTGTTGAAAAAGTATATTGGTGATCCAGCTGTAGTTTTTCCCTTAGAAAGGGTAGATATTCAAAATAGTCTTTCCTTTGAGGAAGTTCCAGTCGAAATTCTTGATCATCAAGTTCGTAAACTAAGGAACAAAGAATTTCCACTAGTCAAAGTTCTTAGGCGGAATCAGTCCATTGAGGGAGCCACTTGGGAAGCCTAAGAAGATATGTGGACCAAGTACCCTCATTTTTCTCTGCGAATTCAGATTCAGTATAAGGTACTAATCTTTTTAAGATTTTCTTTTCTCTGTCATGCTCAGTTTCAGCCGTATAGCATGTTCCTGTAAGACGTGCATTCATGAATCAGTTAAATCATGAATTCTATGCATCAGACATGTATATTCAGTGTGTAAGCTTAGTCCATCAGTTCCTTAAGCTTAACCAGTTTCATTCGGGGACAAATGATCCTGAGGGGGAGATATTGTAACACCCCGTATTGCCCTAGCATAATCTAAGTCCCAATACATTAGTATTCGTATATGAAATTTTTGAAACACTCATTATTTTTCAGTTTAGATCCTGCCATTGAATAGGAAATTCAGTTAGCTTTCCAACGATATAAAATTTGCCTAAATCCGATAACCGGGTAAGAAGTTATGGTAATTTTAAGTTTCAGTCGTTAAACACCGTTATTTTAACCCTTAGCGCATTGCATAGACATTCCAAATGACAATTGTTGATTTCTAGTGTGACTCCACGAACCTAGCGCATCGCGGAGCAGGCCAATTTCCCGGTTGTCAATTTCTTCAAATTCATTAACCCAGGTATGTTAGATGTTTATCCATGGATCTCTTTCATCCATGGAGTCCAAGCAACCTTTTTAAATTATAAAATTATGATCTTTTCAAGTTATCATGTTTTAAATTATGATTTTATCCATGAATCTCCATGAACTATGATTCTATACCATGTTACCATGAAATTATTATTATTATTCAATCGTTCATGTTTTAATAATATGATTTACTGAATTAAACCATGATTTAATGCTAATATGATAAATTCATGCTATTTCTACAAGTTCCATGACATTCCAATGAATGTTTTAAAACCATAAACTACAAGTGTTTGATAAAATACCTACAAGAGTGATTTACTTACTAAGAGCCTTCATGTTTTGGCCTTCAAGCTTTAGTGTCCTTTCAGTATTGTTGTTTTGAGTCTTGGGGGTATTGAATACCAAAAAACCATATTTTGTATTTAGTCTAGCCTCAGGACATTAAAGAATAGTCTACAGAAATATATTATGAGCATTATCAGAATAATCAGATATCAATTATTCAACTCAGAACAGTCTAGTACCTAAGTGTCTTTCAGTTGGGAGTAGGATTCAGCATCGAGCGAGGGTAGGGATGGCGTCTTCCCCTTTAGATAGTAAGAGTCGTTAGTAGCAATCCCTAGACTCCAGAACTCCTTAGCCAACACAGGATGAGGAGTCACCTGTTAGATTAAGCTTGACTATTTCACAGGGGTCACCCGTCAGTTCAAGCTTGGCTCGGCCAAGGTGTCACTCGATAGTTAGGCTTGGTATCCTAATTTTTCTAGTATTAGTACCCATGTAACGGTATTAGCACCCTTCCAAATGGGGTTACAGGTTGGACCCCTATTATTTCAGATTTAGGGCATGTTAGTTAGATGATTACCTCCCACAGTTTTAGTCTTAAGTTTAGAACTCAGCTCAGTTTTATAGAATCAGGACTCTCAGATATAGTAAATCATTATCAGTTAATCAGTTATCAGAATTCAATACTTAGCATAAGAAAAGCTTAGTTACAGTTTATATATATATGTAAATGCACAGATTGCATTCTCAGTATTTACAGTATTCTCAGATTCTCCACGTACTCTTATGTTCAATTATTCTCATTCAGTCAGTTATATTCTTATGAATATGAACCCTTGCATTCATCCTTACCTCATCTAGCTTACCAGTATATTCCCACGTACTGACGCATACTTTTCTGCGCTATGATTTTTCATATCATAGGTTCGGATGCTCAGGTTCTCAATCACGCTTAGTAGATTCAGGTTCAGCCAGCAGCAATATATTTAGCAGTGAGTCTTCATCATTCAAGGATATTATATTATTTCATATTTTTAGTAGATGTATTAGTTCAGTAGATGGAGTTAGTTGGGGGATTGTCCCTCAGCTCTACTTTCAGACATATTCAGTTAGAGGCTTTTCAGACTAGTTTTTACACAGTGTTCAATTTTTATTAGATGTTGTTATTTATCAGTATTTCAGATGTTTTAAACCTTATGGAATTTCAGCCATTTTCTGCATTAATTATCGTATTATTATTCAGTGCTCACAGCAGATATCATTCATGGGTTAGCTTGTGGTCCTTCAGGGTCATAAGCACCGTGTGACGACTAGAGGGTAGTCTCGAGTCATTACAAACTTGGTATCAGAACCTAAGGTTTAATAGATTCCTAGGAAGTATGAAAGTCGCATCTAGTAGAGTTTTGTGCATGGGTGTGTAGCGCGCCACACTTATGGATAGGAGGCTATGAGATGTTTTAGGAAAACGTTTCCCTTCTTTCATGTCTCAGATCGTGCAATAGAAAGGTCCTCTAAGAAATTTATACAGATTCTCATCTTGCTCTATTCTTGCCAGCCTTGCCTTATTTTCAAGGTGACAGAAACAATCAAGATCGATCAATCCTTACAAATAGAGATTTCTCAGACAGTTCCTTACAGATAGTTTTGGGACTTCATGTGGGCTTGAAAGTATCCCATCAGCTCCCTTATGAGTAAGAAAGATTTCATTCATGATTCATGAAAAATCATGCATTTAGCCAAAGTCAGGTGTTCTTGTAGATCCCTCCTCAAAATCCTATGATAGCATATGACCTAGAGTTAAAAGCAAGGACCAAGGGGTTTTGCAGCAGTAAAATAAGGAATAGTATTATCTGAATTTTAGCAGATTATATTTCATGGGGCTAGTTGTATGAAAGGTGAATTAGTAGGCTTGAAGTAGTGTATGCAAGGACTTAAGTTTGTTGATTTGGAATATATGTTGTGGATGTGATATTTGCAGGCTATGATAAAAGTAGTATGGTTATTAAAGATTTGCGGATCTCCATGTTATATGTTAGAATATAAGTTAGAATCTTTAAAGGTTGAGCTAATAGAAGGAAGAGTTGAAGATTCTAAGTTAGTCAGTGTCTAAGCTATTGTATGATGAATATTGGAGATAAAGAAAGTTAAGAGTTCTATCTCAGAAGAAAGTACTAGAAGCTACTGTTACACTATCAGTATAGTCCATCAGGATGAGTTCAGTGTTTATGAGTATTATTGTATCTCAGACTCTAGAGAAAAGTGGTTTTAGTTTAATTTAGAGTTTATTAAGTTATTCACAGACTTAGAATGGCGGCTTTAAGCTAAGGGGGAGATGGTAGAACAAGTGACCAAGTCAGGCTTCAGATTCTAGTAGTAATGTCAGTAATGTCAATACTCATGCCTTACATGTCATCTCTATGATCATAGGTCATATTCGCGCACATTAACGAAAATCATGTACGCTTACAATTCCTAGTAGAAGGAGTTCCAGATCACTTAGTGTTACGAATTATGTTCCATGAATACAAAAACTCCAAACTCAGGTCATATCTCTCATGACTCATGTACTCATGCTTTATAGTATGTTCAATTCCAGTACTCATGTTACTCTCCTAATAATCAGCTAAATTCAGATTATATCATGTATACCCTCAGTTAGACCTCTTGATAAATCCATGATGTTTATATTCTATTTATAAGGCCTCAGTTAAGTATCAAGTTTGGTGTAGTATCCATTCATGCTTCAGGTCCTCATGTTTTAGCCTTTCAGTGAACTCCCCTTATGAGATGATGTTGTGAAGAGCGATTGCTTAAAAGGGAGAAAGTAGGGTAAATGTTTTGGGTTAAGAAAAATTAGTGCAGACTTGTTTAACATGAGGCTGTAGTCATGAAGATCGGCTTGAATGTCATATTGGTGTGTAAGTGAATAGTTAGTAGGAGGTTATATTTAGTTATTGATGGGAGAGGAGAAGATAAGAGAAGGCAGAGTGTGGTTGTATATTCAAATCCTTAATTTATGTCAGTCTCACTCACGTAGTTTTAGACCCTGCATTCATACAGTATCTATCTTTTATCATATCCCATCATTCAGTTCCAATATGAATCTCAGTCACAGTCTCAGTTCAGCAGTCAGCTTAATGGCTCATTTTAGTTTCAGGTTTGCTTGACCATAGCGTACAATCACCAGTTATTAAGTTATCAGTATTTCATTACTTCAGCTTATAGACCATTTCAGAATTAGGTTATGCGCTCAGTCTTGCATTCTCAAATAAGAACCATTTCCACGAATTCATGTTCAGTTACCTTATGTTCCTCAGTCAGTCCTTACCTCATGTGCATAGTGCTCTACAGTTTCAATCCAGTTATTTAGGCTAAGAACAGTTCAATCTTACGTGACCAGTATTCAGCTATCAGTCGTTTAGTTAATCAGATAAGCTAGTATTTTGTGCATTCGTGCTCAGCGCCCATGTAAATATTTTCAGTAGTTTCAGGTGAAGTGTTGTGCTAAGTTGGAGAGTATAGTTAAGAAAGTATTTGAAAGATATGTCTAAGCTTGAAAATTTGTAGCTGCAGTGCACAAGGCTTAGCAACTCTATCTTAGAAGGTGTTTTGTAGGTAGTACTCCATGTTACAGAATTAGAGCCATGTTATGATTTCTTATTCAGGTGTCTTATTCAGACCATGCCAAGATTTCCTTGCTCCCTATAGTCAGTAGAACTCTATAGAATGAGTGTCAAGAAATGCTCCAGTCGAGTATAAGGTTTTAGCATGAGTTAGTCCATAAAGCTAGTACTACAGGTTAGAAGTCAGGCGGACAAATTCACATGGTTTCCCATCTTTCCATCTATTTGTACTATCCGAAGTTTCATGAATATGACCATTCCAAGATAGAGCATCCTAGTAGTAATGAATTTAGCCTAGTTCATGTATCATGTCTCGGTTTTAGATCCCATATATTCAATGACGGTTCAGTTCGTAGGTGCCCCGTGCATCATCTCAAGCTTTTCCTCAGTATCTCAGTCAAGTCAACATTCTTCGAGGGACATAGTGTCCCAAGGAGGAGATGCACTATAACCCCCAAGCTTTTATGTCCTAAACCATCGATTTTCTCTTCATGTTACAAATCCAATTGGAGTAATGGATACTCATAATTTAACTCTTTTGTTCCAATCTCAGTAGTATAACCATCCCCATGTCATGACGCGTATCCAAGAAATCTGTAACACCCCATATTTCCCTAGCATAATCTAAGTCCCAATACATGAGTATTCATATATGAAATTTTCGAAACACTCATTATTTTTTAGTTTAGAGCCTGCCATTGCGTAGGAAATTTAGTTAGCTTTCCAACGATATAAAATTTGCCTAAATCTAATAACCAGGTAAGAAGTTATGGAGATTTTAAGTTTCAATCATTAAAACCATTATTTTAACCCTTAGCGCGTCGCGTAGACAGTCCAAATGACAATTGTCGATTACCAGTGTGACTCAGTGATCATGGCGCATCACGAAGCAGACCAATTTCCCTTTTGTTAATTTCCAATGGGCCTCTGCGATCACGGCGCATCGCGGAGGTGGCCAAAATGGCATGCACAGGCTTACCGCGATGGTGGCACATCGCGCCATCTTTCTAGGTCCCTGTTGTCCCTTTTCCAGTGGCTTGGAATGATAGTGGCTCATCGCGCCAAGGCCAAAAATTGGGATGGTCAATTTTTAGCTTCCATTTTTAAATTCGTTAAGGGTATTTGGGTATTTTTCCATGGCTCTAATTAACCTAAAACACAAAATTTAACCCCTAAACATCCTAAGTAATCATTATTTCAATTCATCTCACAATAAAAAATCCCTCTTTCAAGAACAAGAAACCCTAGCTCTCAAGAATCAAGGCAATTTCTCAAGAACTCTCCATTCATCTCTTCAAATTCATTAACCCAAGTATGTTAGATGTTCATCCATGGATCCCTTTCATCCATGGAGTCCAAGCAACCATTTTAAATTATAAAATTGTGATCTTTTCAAGTTATCATGTTTTAAATTATGATTTCATCCATGAATCTCCATGAAATATGATTCTATACCATGTTACCATGAAATTATTGTTATTATTCAATCTTCCATGTTTTAATATTATGATTTACTAAATTAAACTAGGATTTAATGCTATTATGATGAATTCATGCTATTTCTACAAGTTCCATGACATTTCTGTGATTGTTTTAAAACCATGAACTACAAGTGTTTGCTAAAATGCCTACAAGAGTGATTTACTTATTAAGTGCCTTTATGTTTTGGCCTTCAAGCTTTAGTGTCCTGTCAGTATTGTTGTTTTGAGTCCTGGGGGTATTGAATACCCGAAAACCATAGCTGTTTATTTAGTCTAGCTTCAGTATATTCTGTACATTACAGAATAGTCTTTAGAAATATATTATGAGCATTATCAGAATAGTCAGATATCAGTTATTCAACTCAGAGCAGTCTAGTACCTCAATGTCTTTCAGTTGGGAGTAGGATTTAGCACCAAGCGAGTGTAGGGATGGCGTCTTCCCCATTAGATAAGCAGAGTTATTAGTAGAAGTCCCTATAATCCATAACTACGTAGCTAGCATAGGATATGAGTAGTCACCCGTCAGATTAGGCTTGACTATCTCGCAGGGGTCTCCCGTCAGTTCAAGCTTGACACCCTTAGTCCTTTGGAAATTATATCAGTTTACTGGATCCACACAACCATCGTTAGTATCCATGATAATTTCGGTTTTAACATACTCTGCGATGCGCTACTAGTCTGAATGACGATGTTTAACGACTGAACTTAAATAGCCATAACCTCTTACCCGGTTGTCGGATATAGTTGAATTTTATATCGTTGAAAATCTAATTAAATTTCCAACACAATAGCAGGCTCAAATTTGAAAATTACTGAGTATTTCAAGAAAAATTACTTAGGATAACCCATGTACTGAGGGTTAATCTAGGATAGGGAAATAAGGGGTATTACAAATCCTTTATGTCAGAAGTGTGGAAGACACCATAAGGGTGAGTATAGAATGGGTAGTGATGTTTTCTTTGGGTGTGTCAATCTAGGCCATCATATTTGGGAGTATAGTATAGTTACTCAAAAAGGTAGGGATGCACCCCAATAGGGCCAGTCCCATTAGTTGTCAGTTCCATTCAGTCATCCAACTCAGCAGGGTGCCGCTACCAGTGGTCAGCGTCTGAACAAATTATATGCTCTTCAGTACCACCAAAATAAGAAAAATTCTCCTGACATAGTTACTAGTATGTTGTAGGTCTTTCACTTATATTTTTATGCTTTACTAGACCCTGGAGCTTCTCTTTATTTTGTAACTCCGTATATAGCCGTCAATTTCTGAGCCAGTCCCGAAAATCTAGTAGAGCCCTTTTCAGTGTCTACCCCAGTACGCGTTTTCATTGTAGCCAATAGGTATGCGGGAACTGTCCGGTCACAACAGCTCAAAAATTTACTTCAGTTGATCTTATGGAGTTAGAGATGACAGATTTTGATGTCATTCTCGACATGGATTGGATCAGCTCATGCTATGCCTCAGTTGATTATAGAAATAGAATAGTTCATTTTCAGTTTTCAAATGAACTAGTCCTTGAATGGAGGGGTAGTACTACAGCTCTTAGGGGTCAGTTGATTTCTTACCTTAGGGGCAGAAAGGTGATATCCAAGGGGTGTGTTTACCATCTTATGCGAGTCAAAGACTCTAACTCAGAAACCCTTACTCTTGAGTCAGTCTCAGTAGTAAATGAATTCTCAGATGTTTTTCCTAAAGATCTTCTCGGAGTTCCTCCCTAAAGGAAAATTGACTTCGGAATAGACCTTCTCCCAGATACTCTGCCTATATCTATTCCACCATATAGAATGGCTCCAGATAAATTCAAATAACTGAAAGAATAGTTGAAGGATCTCTTATTAAGGGATTCATCAGACTCAGCGTCTCCCCGTGGGGCACACCTGTTCTATTTGTGCGTAAGAAAGACGGTTCTCTCAGAATGTACATAGACTACCGTCAGTTTAACAAAGTCACAGTCAAGAATAAATATCCACTTCCTAGAATCGATGACTTGTTCGACCAACTTTAGGGTGCCAGTTACTTTTCCAATATAGACCTGTAACGCCCCGAGTCTGGTACCCTGGATGCTACACGATGCTCATAATCCCGAAGGACCACAAGCTAACCCTTGAATGATATTTGTAACTGAGCACTAAATAATGCACTATAAAAATGTGGAAAACTGACAAAAAACTTGCCATAAGGTTCAAACATCTAAAATACAACTGAAAACTAAATACTAATACAATTGTCTGAACATCTAGTCTGAAAAACTCAAGTCTGAAAGCCTCTAACTGTCTGAATAAGGAATGAATGGGAAAATACCCCAACTAACTCCATCTACAAAAAATACTGAATCTAATGTAATAAAGTAAAATAAGAACCATCCCTGAATGATGAGGACTCACTGCTATCTACTGTTGTTGGATGAATCTGGACTGCTAAGGGTGATCTAGAGCTCGTGCTTCTGAACCTATGGTATAAAAAACCATAGTACAAGAAAGTATGTGTCACTAAATGAGAATGTACTGGTATGCTAGATAAGGTAAGGGTAAGTGCAAAGGATCATATGCACGAAATATAGCTAACTGAATGACTTGAGTATACTGAATGAGGAATTACATGCATGAATGCATAACCTGTAACTAAAATCATAGTATTACTGAATACTGAGTTCAACTAACTGGATTACAGATAACTGGGTTTACTGATGCTGAATTCTAAATACTAATTTACTAACATTTGAGTTTACTAACACTGGGATACTGAATAACTGAGTCTACTATTATTGATCTTAGAGTTTTTATAATACTGATTAACTGTATCTGAGATTAGTCTTATCTAGCAGGTGATCTCTGAATCTACTAATACTGATTCTGATTGATTGAACCTGAGATCAGTCCTATCTAGCGGGTGATCTCTCAATCTCTGGATGATGAAAATGATTGAATGTACTTGAGATCAGTCCTATCTAGCGGGTGATCTCTAAATTCTATGAAACTATCTAAGTTCCTTACTGAGCTGAGTGACTGTATGTAACAGTCCTGATATCTATAATACTGCACTGAGCTCTATTCTTGAGACTGAATCTGAAATTGAAATTGTGGGAGGTAGACATCTAACCGACATGCCCTGAATCTGAACTGGTGGGGTCCAACCTGTAACCCCAGCTAGAAGGGTGTCAGTACCGTGCCACGGGTAAAGACAATTTCTATGATGTCAGTCCTAATCTAGCAGGCCACCCCTGAGATCAGTCCTGTACTAACGGGTAATTCTTGAGCATGTCAGTTCTATCTAATGGGTGACATCTTATGCCTACGTTGTCTACGTAGTTTTTGAACTTAGGGATTGCTTCTAGGGATCTCAGTCCTATCTAGCGGGCGAGCCCCCAACCCTAGGCTCGCTCGGTGCTGAATCCTACTCCTAAATAAAAGACATTGAACTGATTTCCTAGTTCATACTAGGCTTGACAGAACTGTTACTGATCGTACTAATTAACTAAACTGAACTGATCTCACTGAGTTTCGTAGACTGACAGAATACTACTGAGGTCTGAACTGAATAAGTGAACTGGAATAGACTGATACTAAAATTACTGAGTCTCTCTAAGTTCTGTAACTAACTGAGTTTTACTGATCATGGCACGACTGAGATTATCTGGAAAACTGACACTAGCTCTAGAAATCAGCTAAATTGTCGGGTATTAAATACCCCCAGGACTCGATAACATAAATAAATAAGGCATGACAATTCTTGAATAACATAACAATGGTCTATCATTCACAATAAAATCAAGGAGTCATCTCTTCAAGCACTTTGAAATCTTAAACATGTAAATGTATCGGGTTGCATATCAATGTCTCATAATTAATTCATTAAGTAATGCATGTAACTGGGATTGCATGCAATATATCATAATTCATTCACTAAGGCCTTTCAACAAACACTTGGCATGCATTAACTTACACATAATTAGGGATTTCATGCTAACATGATGTAATGACTCTATTTCCTTCACATAAGCATTTTATCAAATATATGGGGAGTATACTTTGGTTATACAAAAATCAAAACATCTAATTAACATGGCTACATCAATTAACTTGAAACTTAAAGGGGTTTATCATGAACATTATGCAAATCATCACATGCTAGGACTAAATCATGAAACTTGTAATCTAGATCATGAATCACAACTCAATAATAACATAAACATGAACTACAACTCACATAAATCATGAAAAATCATAAATATTCAATCGTTATAATTTGAAAAGGGTTCTTGAACTTCTTGGGTGAAAGGGACCCAAGAATCAACATCTAACATACCTTAGTTCTTGATTTTAGGAAGATTGGAATAGAGACTCTTGAATTTTGATCTTCAATTGGAAAACCCTAACTTGTTCTTAAGAGAAATTGAGAGAAGAGAGTATATTTAGGGGAAAATAGGGCTGAATCTCATGTAATAGGGTTATATAAGAGTGGGAAATTGACCCAAATACCCCTCTGGATGCGGATTTTAAAAAGCTGAAAATTGGGCACTGATGCGGTTGTCGACGCGGTGCGTCGATGACATCGACGCGATACTTGATGCATCATTCCATGATCGTGCTAAGCCTCAGTATTTTTGACTGGAAAATCCTGCACAATATTAACCAATGTGATAGGCGACGTGGCGTGCCTGGATTGCATTGGTCCACTATTTTGGGACACCAAACGTGCTCTAAACGTGGTTTGAAAAATTTGAAACTCGTCCGGGAACACCTACTGACATAGATGATCATGAATCAACTTAAAGATCAACATTTAAGGGTTGTATGGGTCGAGAAATAAGATTGCCAACTTATGAAGGCTAAAAAAATATTCTAAGTGTAAGCACTTAGCTGAAGTTTCTAAGTCTGGGACCTCTTTTTAAGCTTTAACGGACTGAGTAAAGCTTGGATTTTTGTGGGATCTTACAATATCTCCCTCTTGGGAACATTCGTCCTCGAATGGGACTGACTAGAACAAAAATCCGGATAGACTGAACTTACTTACTGGTCATGAACATCTGAAACATGACTATATGACTGGAACTACTGATATACTGAACTTTCATACTGAAAATGCATATTTGATACATGGATGCTTGACTGATAAGCTGAGCTTTTTCTACTGAACATGCATATCTAATGCATGAATATCTGACTGAGATGACTCTCAAATGCATGACTTAATATGCAATGATAAATGATACTGACTTTGTAAGGAACATCTGAACATACAATCGAATGGCTTAAGGATATGAAAGCATCGGGGAATTATAGAGTATCTCCCTCTTGGGACACTATGTCCCTCTAAGAATGCTTACTTTACTCAGATACTGGGAAAACTAAGGCAATGCACAAGGCACCTATGAACTAAATCATGACTGAACATCTGGGATTTGAAGCTGATGCATGATACATTAACTGAGTTGATCTTACAACTACTGGGACTTTCTATCTTGGTATAGTTTCATTCCTGAGATTTTTAATAGTATGACTAAATGGAAAGATGGGAAACAAACTATACTAATCTAACTGCCTGACTATTAAACTAAATTTCTAGCTTTACTAACTAACTCTTGTTGAAAACTTAAGCTCAAATAGGAGCAAAGGATCTAACAATGCATATCATGAAAATGAAGGACTTATAACGTACCCGAATCTATGTTAGGGTAACTTCCCTGATCATGGCGAGTCTGGAGTGCATAAAATCTATTTTGATGCTTACCACTAGTGGTACTGGAAGTGGCTCCCTGATGACGCAAATCTTTACCCCTCTGAGACAAAACTCTAAACTCTCGCAACCTGTGGCCTGGCTTACCACAACCAAAACATAACTTGTTGCTAGCTCTACATGCACCTAGGTGGTTCTTACCATATTCTTCACAAAGTGGATAGGTACGCTCACTTCTTACACTACCCTAGGCTTTGGAGCCTGGCACCCCATCAAGATTGCCATCCCTGAACTTTGGTACTGGTGCACTAACTGAGGATGGAGCTGGGACTGAAAACTTCTAACTATGCTGAGAACGATTACCACCTTGTGACCCTGGCTGAGATAAACTAAAATAGCCTGTTCTGGCTTTCTTATTCACTCTCTCTCCTTAACCTTTTTTTGCCTTAATCTACTGAGCGTGCATCATTAGTTTAGAAAGATCCATGCCTCTATTGAGCATAGTAGTCCTACACTCCTTAACAACCAACCCAGATACACCGGTCATAAACTTACTCATGCTAGATTTAGGGTCAACCACTTGCTCGTGAACATACTTAGACAATTGATTGAACTTAAGGCAATACTCTTTCACTGACATAAAGCCTTGCCTTAGGTTCATGAACTCGTCTACCTTATTTTCCCTCATCTCAAGTGGGAAAAACTTATCTAAGAATACATCCTAAAATATCTTCCAAGTCATGGGAGTTGCATCCTCCCCTCTACTCTTCTTCCACATCACTACCCAATCATGAGCAACATACTTCAACCTATAGGATGATAATTCTACACTCTCCTCTCTAGAGATATGCATAATTGGGATGATCTTCTTCACTTCCTCAAGATAAAGCTGTGGGTCCTCGCCTGCTATTGACCCAAGGAATTCTGGCGGGTTGATTCTCATGAAATTTCTGATCCTGGCTACGGCTAAATTACCATCTTGCTGAGGTTGGGTTGCATCCTGACGGTTACCCTGAACACTAGTTGTTACAGATCGTCCTAGCGCCTGAAAAGCTACCCAAAACTCTGCATGTGACACATTCCCATTCAAAGGATCTACGGGCTGAGGTGGCTGGTTATTATTTCTATGGAAATTATCTTTGCAAGGAGGCATATTCTGTAATGAAAGAAAGAATGGATTACACTAAGAGTCTTAACTTGATCTCATGCTCACTCGCACGACATGAATACTTAAAGAAGGGAAACTGTTCCTAAAACATCTTATAGCCTCCTGTACATAAATGTGGCAAACAATACAACCATGCACAAGACTCTACTAAATGTGACTTTAAGACTTCCTAGGACACTATTGAACCTTAGCCTATGATACCAAGTTTGTAATGCCCCGAGTATAGTACCCCAGACGCTACACGGTACTCATAATCTCAAAGGACCACAAGATAACCCTTGACTGATATCTGTAACTGAGCACTGAATAATACATTATAGAAATGCGGAAAACTGATGGAAAACTTGCCATAAGGTTCAAACATCTGAAATACAACTAAAAACTGAATACTAATACAACTATATGAATATCTAGTCTGAAAGCCTCCAATGGTCTGAATAAGGAATTGAATGGGACAATCCCCCAACTAACTCCATCTACTAAAAATACTGAATCTAATGCAATAAAGTGAAATAAGAAACATCCCCGAATGATGAGGACTCACTTTTATCTACTGTTGCTGGCTGAATCTGGACTGCTAAGGGTGCTCTGGAGTTCGTGCTTCTGACCCTATGGTACAAAATACCATAGCGCAGGAAAGTATGCGTCAGTACCTGAGAATGTAATGGTATGCTAGATAATGTAAGGCTAAATACAAAGGCTCATATGCACGAACTATAGCTGACTGACTGACATGAGTATACTGAATGAGGAATTACATGAATGAATGCATAAACTATAACTGAAATCATAGTAACACTGAATACTGAGTTCAACTAACTGGAATACTGATAACTGGGTTTACTGATGCTTAATTCTAAATACTAATTTACTGACATTTGAGTTTACAAACACTGGGATACTGAATAATTGAGTCTACTGATATTGATCTAAGAGTTTTTCTAATACTAATTGATTGTATCTGAGATCAGTCCTATCTGGAAGATGATCACTGAATCTTTAGATGATGAAAATAATTGACTGTACGTAATATCAGTCCTATTTAGTGGGTGATCTCTAAATTTTATGGAACTATCTAAGTTCTTTACTGAGCTAAGTGACTGTATCTAATAGTCCTGATTTCTGTAATACTGCACTGAGTTCTATTACTAAGACTGAATCTAAAATTGAGACTGTGGAAGATAGTTATCTAACCTACATACCTCAAATCTGAACTGGTGGGGTCCAACCTATAACCCCAATTGGAAGGGTGTCAGTACCGTGCCACGGGTAAAGACAACTGCTATGGAGTTAGTCCTAATCTAGCGGGTGACCCCTGAGATTAGTTCTGTACTAGTGGGTGATCCCCGAGCATGTCAGTCCTATCTAACGAATGACATCTCATACCTACACTGGCTACGTAGTTCTAGAACTTAGGGATTGCTTCTAGGGATCTCAGACCTATATAGCAGGTGAGCCCCCATCTCTAGGCTCGCTTGGTGCTGAATCCTACTCCTAACTGAAAAACACTAAACTAATTCCTAGTTCATACTAGGCTTGACTGAACTGTTACTGATTATACAGATTAACTAAACTGAACTAATCTCACTGAGTTTTGTTGACTGACGGAATACTAATAAGGTCTAAACTGAATACTGAACTGGAATAGACTGATACTAAAATTACTGAGTCTCTCTAAATTCTGTAACTAACTGAGTTCTACTGATCATGGCACGACTGAGATTATCTAGAAAACTGACATTGGCTCTAGATAATCAGCTAAATTATCGGGTATTAAATACCCCCAGGACTCGATAACATAAATAAATAAGGCATGATAATTCTTGAATAGCATAACAATAGTCTATCATTCATAATAAAATCAAGGAGTCATCTCTTCAAGCACTTAAAAGTCTTAAACATGTAAACGTGTTGGGATGCATACCAATGTCTCATAATTCATTTATTAAAGAATGCATTTAATTGGGAGTGCATGCAACATATCATTATTCATCCACTAAGGCCTTTCAACAAATACTTGGTATGCATTAACTTATACATAATTAGGGATTTCATGCTAACATATTGTAATGACTCTATTTCCTTCACATAAGCATTTTATCAAACATATAGGAAGCATACATTGGTTATACAACAATCAATACATCCAATTAACATGGCTACATCAATAAAGTTGAAAATTAAAGGGATTTATCATGAACATTAGGAAAATCATCACATGCTAGGACTAAATCATGAAACTTGTAATCAAGATCATGAATCACAACTCAACAATAACATAAACATGAACTTCAACTCACATAAATCATGAAAAATCATAAATATTAAATCTTAATAATTTGAAAAGGGTTCTTGAACTTCTTGGATGGAAGGGACCCAAGAATCAACATCTAACATACCTTAGTTCTTGATTTTAGGAAGATTAGTGGAGAGCTTTTTGAATTTGGATCTTCAACTGGAAAACCCTAACTTATTCTTGAGAGAAATTGAGAGAAGAGAGTATATTTAAGGGAAAAATAAGGTTTAATCTCATGTAATAGGGTTTTATAGGGGTAGGAAATTGACCCAAATACCCCTATAGATGCGGATTTTCAAAAGCTAAAAACTGGGCACTAACGTGGTTGTCGACACGGCACGTCGATGGCATCAACGCGATACTCGACGCATCGCGCCATGATCATGCCAAGCCTCAGTACTTTTGACTGGTAAATTCTGCACAATACTAACTAACATGATAGGCAACGCGACGTACCTAGATCGCATTGGTCCACTATTTTAGGACACCAAATGTGGTCTAAACGTGGTTCGAAAAATCCGAAACTCATTTGGGAACACCTACTAACATAGCTGATCATGAATCAACTTAAAGATTGACATTTAAGAGTCGTATGGGTCGAGAAATTAGATTTCCAACTTATGAAGGCTAAAAAAAGATTCTAAGTGGAAATACTTAGCTAAAGTTTCTAAGTCTGGGACCTCTTTTTAAGCTTTAACAGCCTGAGTAAAGCTTGGAATTTTGCGGGGTCTTACAAGACCTCAGATCAGGTTATCATCATCTTAGAGTCATAGAATGTGACATTCTAAAAATAGCTTGCCGAACTCGGTATGGTCAATTCAAATTTCTAGTATTGTCCTTTGGTCTTACAAATGCCTCAGCAGCCTTTATGGACTTGATGAACCGAGTGTTCAGGAAGTACTAAGACATGTTCATCATAATCTTCATTAATGATATTCTTATCTATTCTCATACCAAAAGCAATCATGCAGACCATCTCAGGATAGTGCTTCAGACTCATAGAGCCCATCAGTTGTTCGCCAAATTTAGTAAGTGTGAATTCTGGCTAAGATCAGTAGCATTCCTTGGTCATATTACTTTTTTGTGATGGCATTAGAGTTGATCCTCAAAAGACTGAAGTGGTGAAAAACTAGCCTAGACCCATCTATCCCTCAGATATTAGGAGTTTCTTGGGTTTATCTGGCTATTACCGTCGATTTGTTAAGGGATTTTCTTCTATTGCACCCCCCATGTCCAGATTGACTCAAAAGAAAGTTAAGTTTCAGTGGTCAGATTCATACGAGAAGAGTTTTTAGGAGTTGAAGACTCAACTCACCTCAGCCCCAGTCTTGACTCTACCAGATGGTTCAGATGGTTTTGTTGTGTACTGTGATACATCCAGAGTAGGTTTGGGTTGTGTCCTTATGCAGAGAGGTAATTTCATAGCCTACACCTCCAGACAGCTTAAGCCTCATGAAAAGAATTATCCGACTCATGATCTTGAGCAAGCAACTGTAGTATTTGCCTTAAATATTTAGAGGCATTACTTATATGAGGTGCATGTAGATGTGTCCACAGATCAGAAAAGCCTTCTGTATGTGTTCTCTCAGGATGATTTGAATTTGCATCAGAGAAGATAGTTATAGTTATTGAAAAATTATGACATGAATGTTCTGTATCATCCGAGCAAAGCCAATGTAGTGGTTGATGCTCTCAGTAGAATGTTTATGGGTAGTATAGCTCATGTTGAGGATGGTAAGAAGAATTTAGCTCAGGAAGTTTATTATCTTGCCCAACTAGGTATCTGTTTACTCGATTCATCAAATGGTAGTGTATGGGTGCAGAGTAGCTCATAGTCATCTCTAGTTTCCAAGGTAAAGTAAAAGCAAGATAGAGATCCCAGTCTAGTTAAGTTGAAAGAATCAGTCAAAGATTAGAAATTGGTTGGTTTAAAGTAGGTGAGGCCGCAGTAGTAGGGTCTGACTTGGTGTTTGATACATTAGAAAAGGTTCATTGATCAGAGAAAGATTTAAGGCTGCCCAAAGCGAACAGAAATTATATGCTGATGTGAGGAGAAAGGATCTCAAGTTTGAGGTCGGTGACTTCGTGTACTTGAAAATCTCTCCCATGGAGGGAGTGAAGAGATTCGATAAGAAAGGGAAACTTAGTCTCTGATATGTCGGTCCCTTCAGAATTCTCAGTCGTTTTGGAAAGGTAGCTTACGATCTTGAGTTGCCGTCAGATTTAGCCTCAGTACACCCAATGTTCCATGTCTCATTTTTGAAAAAGTTTATTGGTGATCCATCTATAGTTGTTCCCTTAGAAAGTATAGATATATAGAACAGTCTTTTCTTTGAGTAAGTTCCAATCAAAATTCTTGATCATCAAGTTAGTAGACTAAGGAACAAAGAAGTTCCACTAGTCAAAGTTCTTTGGAAAAATCAGTCCATTGAAGGAGCCACTTGGGAAGCAAAAACAGATATACGGACCAAGTACCCTCATCTTTTCTCTGCGAATCCAGATTCAGTATAAGGTACTAATCTTTTTAAGATATTTTTTTCTCTATCATGCTCATTTTTAGCCATATATCATGTCCCTATCATTCGTGTATTCATGAATTAGTTTATTCTTGCATTCCATCTATCAGACATGCATATTCAATATGTAAGCTCAGTCCATCAGTTCCCTCTGCTTAACCAGTTTTATTCGGGGACGAATGATCCCAAGGGGAGATATTGTAACACCTCACATTTCCCTAGCATAATCTAAGTCCCAATAGATGAGTATTCATATATGAAATTATTGAAACACTTATTATTTTTTATTTTAGAGCCTGGCATTGCGTAGGAAATTTAGTTAGCTTTCAAACGATATAAAATTTGCCTAAATTTGATAACCGGGTAAGAAGTTATGTCAATTTTAAGTTTCATTCATTAAACACCGTTATTTTAACCTTAGAGCATCGCGTAGATAGTCCAAATGACAATTTTCAATTTCTTGTGTGTATCCATGATCATGGTGCTTCGCCGAGCAGGCCAATTTCCCGTATGTCAATTTCTAATGGACCTCCGCGATCATGGAGCATCGCAGAGGTGGCCAAAATGGCATCCACAGGATTACCGCGATGGTGGCATGTCGCGCCATCTGTCCAGGTTCCAATTGTCCATTTTCCAGTGGTTTGGCATGATAGTGGCGCGCTACGTCAAGGCCAAACTTCGGGATGATCGATTTTCATCTTCCGTTTTTAAATTCGTTTAAGGATATTTGGGTATTTTTCCATGGCCCTAATTAACCTAAAATACGAAATTTAACCCCTAAACACCCTAAAAAGTCATCATTATTTCAATTCCTCTTCACAATCAAAAATCCTTCTTTCAAGAATAAGAAACCCTAGCTCTCAAAAATCAAGGCAATTTCTCAAGAACTCTCCATTTATCTCTTCAAATTCATCAACCCAAGTATGTTAGATGTTCATCCATGGATCCCTTATATCCATGGAGTCCAAGCAACCTTTTTAAATTATAAAATTGTGATCTTTTCAAGTTATCATATTTTAAATTATGATTTCATCCATGAATCTCCATGAACTATGATTCAATACCATGTTACCATGAAATTATTATTATTATTCAATCTTCTTTGTTTTAATATTATGATTTACTAAATTAAACCATGATTTAATGCTATTATGATGAATTCATGCTATTTATACAAGTTCCATGACATTCCTATGATTGTTTTAAAACCATAAACTATAAGTGTTTGATAAAATTCCTACAAGAGTGATTTACTTATTAAGAGTCTTTATGTTTTGGCCTTCAAGATTTAGTGTCCTTTTAGTATTGTCGTTTTGAGTCCTGGGGGTATTGAATACCCAAAGATCGTAGGTGTTTATTTACTCTAGCCTCAGTAGATTATGTACATTACAAAATAGTCTTTAGAATTATATTAAGAGCATTATCAGAATAGTCAGATATCAATTATTCCACTCAGAACTGTCAAGTACCTCAGTGTCTTTCAGTTAGGAGTAGGATTTAGCACCGAGCGAGCGTAGGGATAATGGCTTCCCCATCAGATAGGATGAGTCATTAGTAGTTATCCCTATACTCCAAAACTACATAGCCAATGTAGGATATGAGTAGTCACCCGTCAAATTAGGCTTGACTATCTCGCAGGGGTCACCTGCCAGTTCATACTTGACACCCTTAGTCCTTTGGACATTATATCAGTTTAGTGGATCCACAGAACCATCATTAGTACCTGTGGCATGGTATTAACACCCTTCCAACTAGGGTTACAGGTTGGACCCCGATTAGCTCAAATTGGGGAATGTTGGTTAGATGATACCTCCCACAGTCTCAGATATAGTCTCACTTATAGTCCCAGTTCAGTTACTCAGTCTTAGTGTTGCTTGACTAAAGCATACAAATTTTAGTTATCTAAGTATTTCAGTTTATAGATTTTACTCAGTTATGTTATATGCTTGGTCATGCATCCTCAGTATTTACAGATTTCCATGCATTATCAGTATCTATAGATTCTATATTCTTTACTCAGTACACCATGCTTTACATGCATATCCAGTTAATCATTAGTTCTATTCTTGAAACCATGCATATCATCTTACCTCATTTAGCATACCAGTACATTCAAAGTACTGATCGCATACCTTTTCTTTTGTGCTATAATGTATTACATCATAGGTTTTGACGCTTAGTTCCCAGCTCGTGAGTAGACTCAGCAGATTCTCAGCAGTAGGAGTGGTGAGTCCTCATATTTCAAGGACAAGCTTACTTTATTTCATGTCTTAGTTTGTAGTTAGTTGGAGTTAGTTGGGGCCTGCCCCATCAGCTCATATTCAGTCAGTCAGTTATAGAGGATTTTCAGATATTAGAGTCAGTTATTCAGTATTCAAATATTACAGTTAGTGATCCAGTTTATCTTTATTTTATTAGATTCAGTCATTTATTTCTATAGACTCATATTTCAGTTTTAAATTCAGTTATTAAAACCTTATGGCATGTCAATATTCTTTTGTATTTATGTTCATGTTATTCAGTGCTCATAGCAGGTACCAGCTCATGGGTTAGCTTGTGGTCCCTCGGGACTATAAGCACTGTGTGATGACTAGGATGTAGTCTTGGGTCATTAAAAAATTAGTCCAGTTAATGTATTCGGTATATGTATCATGATTCGGACACAGTCCTATTCTCACACCCCGTTTATTCGTGCTCAGTAAATGATCTCAGGTTTATCAGTATTCTCAGCCTAGGAAAATAATCTTTCTTAGCTTTACCTAGTTCCATGTCTAACATATGATTATAAACTTGGTATTCCTTACCGTTACACATTCAGTCATGCATTTATAAATCCGTTCAGCCATGTACTTCAAACATCAGATATGCATGGTCAGTATGTAAACTCAGTGTATCAGTAGTTTCAGTCATTTACTCATGTTTTAGTCATGTATGTTCAATTCGTAAACACAATCTATCAGTGCTTCTCAGCATAACCAGTCTTATTCGAGGACGAATGATCCTAAGGGGGAGATATTGTAACACCCCGTGCTTTTTCTTAGATTAAAATTTGTCCCTAGAATGTTAAAGAATTTCTTTAAAGATGATTACACTTTTATACATGTGGAATTTTCAAGATTTTGACTTTTCATTTCGTGGAAAATTGAATAAGTTTTCTATCAATACCAAATTCGCCTAAATTTGACACCCGACAGTCCAAATGACATTTGTCATTTTCTAGTGAGACAATGCGGTACTACCCCATCGCGCTGCTAGACTTTTTCCCAATTGTCACTTTCCAGTGTGACTTCACGATCATGGCGCATCATGCCAATGGGAAAATTTGCAACCAGTGAGGCACCACAATGGTGCTGCGTCGCGCCCTCATCCCAGTTATCAATCGTCAGTTTCCAGTGACACGGTGCGATAGCGCCGCATCGCGCCAACGTACAAAATTAGGATTTTCAGTCAGTTTTGAGTTTTAATTTGGAAGGAACTAAGGTCTTTTTCCCTCACCCCCAGTCAACCTAAACACATAATCAAACCCTAAAAGAGCACAAATTGCTCATTAATTCACTATTTTCCCAAGAAGCAAGCCATTCTCTCTCAATGGGCAAAACCCTAGTTCAAGAAATCAAGGTCAAGCTGAAGAAATATTTCAAGAACTTTAAGAATCTCACAAATTAAGGTATGTTAGATATTGATTCATGGGTCCCTTTCACCCATGAAGTCCAAGAATCCTTTTTCAAAGTACAAATATGATGTATTTATGAGTTCCATGTTTGAATTAGATTGAATTCATGTTTATAATATTAGTTGGGATACAATCCATGATTTAAATGTAAGTTTCATGAAATTAAATAGCATGTATAACAAATATGTGATTATCTTGATAGACCCTCAAATTTATAAAGTGATTAATGCATCTATGATGTTGATTTGTTATCAATCCATGATTATGATAAGATTCATGAAAAATAGAATAGTATTTAGGGTGAATTATATGAATTACATGCTAAACCCTTGAATTTACAATTAAGTATTGTATTCATGATGTTTATGTGATGACCATTGTCATGTGAAATACTCATGCTCTCCAAGTAGTTGCTAAAATACCTATGTGAAGTAGATAAAGGAATCATGAGATGTTATTATGAGATCTTAATCAAGTACAAACTTATACCCTACAAGTGTTTGATAAAATGCTTATGTCAATTGACTAGTGAAGGAATGACATGTTATTATGTGATCCCATTCATGTACAAATTAATGCATTACAAGTGTTTGATGAAATGTCTCTATGAATGAATTTTGACCAAGTGAACATTGTTATATTATTCAAGATTATGCTTTCTTTACTTTTCATGCTATCGAGTCTTGGGGGTATTTATTAACCGATAATTTAGTTGTTTACCTAGAGCCAATGTCAGTTACAGAATAGTATCAGTCATTTCACGATCAGTACTCTCAGTCCATTACAAAACTTAGTAGAACTCAGTCAATTACAGAACTTAGGAAAACTCAGTAAACTCAGTCTCGGTCCAGTCTACTCCAGTATACTCAGTTCAATGTCTTTCAGCTGGGAGTAGGATTCAGCACCAAGCGAGAGTAGGGATGATTTTTTCCCTATCAGTTAGGTAGAGTCCTTAGTAGCAATCCCTGTACTCCAGAATTGCGTAGCCAACACAGGATGAGGAGTCACCCATCATACTAGGCTTGACTACCTTCCAGGGGTCACCCGTCAGTTTTGGCTTGGCTCTGTCTAGGTGTCACCCGATAGTTAGGCTTGGTATCCTTGTTTTTCTAGTGTTAATACCCATGGAACGGTAATAGCAGCCTTCCAACTAGGGTTACAGGTTGGTACCCTATTAGTTCATATTTGAGGTATGTTGGTTAGATGATTACCTCTCACAGTTTTAGTCTTCAGTTCAGAACTAAGCTCAGTTTTACAGAATCAGGACTGTCAGATACAGTCAATCAGTATCAGTTAATCAGTTATTAGAATTCAATACTTAGCATAATAAAATATCAGTTACAGTTTATATATATATATCCACAAATTGCATTCTCAATACTTACAGTATTCTCAGATTCTCCACATACTCTCATGTTCAGTTATTCTCATTCAGTCAGTTATAACCTCAAGCATATGAACCCTTGAATTTAGCCTTACCTCATCTACCATACCAGTACATTCCCACATACTTACGCATACTTTTCTATGCTATGATGTTTCATATCATAGGTTCTAGTGCTCAGGTTACCGATCATGCATAGTAGATTCAGGTTCAGCCAGCAGTAGTAGATTTAGAAGTGAGTCCTGATCATTCGAGTATATTATACTATTTCATATTTTTAATAGATGTATTAGTTTAGTAGATGGAGTTAGTTGGAGGATTATACCATCAACTCCACTTTCAGACAGATTCAGTTAGAGGCTTTTTGGACTAGTTTTCAGACAGTTTTTAGTTTTTATCAGATGTTGTTATTTATCAGTATTTCAGATATTTTGAACCTTATGGAATTTCAGCCATTTTCTGTATTAATTATAGTATTATTATTCAATGCTCATAGCAGATATCATTCATGGGTTAGCTTGTGGTCCTTCGGGGTCATAAGTACCGTGTGATGACTAGGAGGTAGTCTCATGTCATTACAAACTTAATACCAGATCCTAGGGTTCAATAGATTCTGAGGAAGTTTGAAAGCCACATCTAATAGAGTCTTGTTCATAGGTGTGTAGCGCGCCACACTTATGGACAGGAGGCTATGAGATATTTTAGGAAAAAGTTTCCCTTCTTTGGAAAAAGTTTCCCTTCTTTAATGACTCAGATCGTTCTATAGAAAGGTCCTCTAAGGAAGTTATACAGATTCTCATCTTGCTCTATTCTTGCCAGCCCTGTCTTATTTTTAAGGTGACAGAAACAATCAAGATTGATCAATCCTTACAAATAGAGATTTCTCAAGTAATTCCTTACAGACAGTTATGGGACTTAATACGAGTTTGAAAGTATCCCATCAGCGCCCTCATGATTGAGAAAGATTTTATTTATGATTCATGAAAAATCATGCATTTAGCCAAACTCAGGTGTTCTTTTAGATCCCTCCTCAGAATCCTATGAAAGCATATGACCTAGAGTTAAAAGCAAGGACCCAGGGGTTTAGCAGAAATAAAATGGGAATAGTATTATGTAAATTTGAACAGATTATATTTCATGGGTCTAGTTGTATGAAAGGTGAATTAGTAGGCTTGAAGTAGTGTATGCAAGGACTTAAGTTTGTTGATTTGGAATATATGTTGTGGATGTGATATTTGTAGGATATGATGAAAGTAGTATGGTTATTAAAGATTTGTGAATCTCCATGTTATGTGTTAGAATCTAAGTTTGAATCTTTGAAGGTTGAGCTAATAGAAGGAAGAGTTGAAGATTCTAAGTTATTCAGTGTTTAAGCTATTGTATGATAAATATTGGGGCTATAAAAAGTTAAGAGTTCTATCTCAGAAGAAAGTACTAGCAACGACTTTTACACTATTAGAATAGTCCATCAAGATCAGTTCAGTATTTATGAGTATTATTGTATCTCAGACTCTAGACCAAAGTGGTTTCAGTTCGATTTAGAGTTTTTTAAGTTAGTCACAGACTAAGAATAATGGATTTAAGCTAAGAGGGAGATGGTAGAACAAGTAACCAAGTCAGGCTTCAGATTCTAGTAGTAATGTCAGTAATGTCAGTACTCATGCCTTACATGTCAACTCTATGATCATAGTTCATATTCGTGCATATTAATGAAAATCGTATACGCTTACAATTCCTAGTATAAGAAATTCCAGATCACTTAGTGTTATGAATCATGTTCTACGAATACAGAAATTCCAAACTCAAGTCACATCGCTCATGACTCATGTACTTATGCTTTATAGTATGTTTAATTCCAGTACTCATGATACTTTCCTAATAATCAGCTAAATTCATATTATGTCATGTTTGCCCTCAGTTACACCTCTTGATAAATCCATGATGTTGATATTCTATTTATCAGGCCTCAGTTAAGTATCAAGTTTGGTGTAGTATCCATTCATGCTTTAGGTCCTCATGTTTTAGCCTTTCAGTAAACTTCCTTTATGAGATGATGTAGTGATGGGCGATTACTTAAAAGGGAGAGAGTAGGGTAAATGTTTTGTGTTAAGAAAGATTAGTGCACGCTTTTTTTACACGAGGCTGTAGTCGTAAAGATAGGCTTAAATGTCATGTTGATGTGTAAGTGAATGGCTAGTAGGAGGTTGTATTTAGTTATTGAAAGGAGAGGAGAAGATAAGAGAAGGTAGAGTGTGTCTGTATATTTAAATCCTCAATTTATGTCAGTCTCCCTCATGTAGTTTCATACCCAGTATTCATACAGTATCCATGTTTTATCATATCCCAGCATTCAGTTCCAGTATGAATCTCAGTCACAGTCTCAGTTCAGCAGTCAGCTCAGTGGTTTAGTTTAGTTTTAGGTTTGCTTGATCATAGCATACAGTCACCAGTTATTCAGTTATCAGTATTTCAATACTTTAGCTTACAGACAATTTTGGAATTAGGTTATGCTGTCGGCCTTGCATTCTCAAATAAGAACCATTTCCATGAATTCATGATCAGTTACCTTACGTTTCTCAGTCAGTCCTTACCTCATGTGCATAGTACTCTACAGCTTTAATCCAGTTATTTGGCCTAAGAAAAGTCCAATCTTACGTGACTAGTATTCATCTATCATACATTTAGTTAATCAGATAAGCTAGTATGTTTATGCATTCGTGCTCAGCGCCCTTGTAAATATTTTCAGTAGCTTCAGGTGAAGTGTTGAGATAAGGTAGGGAGTATAGTTGAGAAAGTATTTGAAAAATGTGTCTAAGCTTGAAAATTTGTAGCTGCAGTGCCCAAGGCTTAGAAACTTTATATTAGAAGGTTTTTTGTAGGCCTTACTCCATGTTACAAAATTTAATCCATGTTATGATTTCTTGTTCAGATATCTTACTCAGACCATGCCAAGATTTCCTTGCTCCCTAAAGTTAGTAGAACTCTATAGAAAGAGTGTCAAGAAGTTCTCCAGTCGAGTAAATGTTTTTAGCACGAGTTAGTCCATAAAGCCAGTACTACAGGTTAGCAGTAGGGCGGACAAGTTCGTATGGTTTCCCATATTTCAATCTAGTTGTACTATCTGAAGTTTCATGAATATGACCATTCGAAGATAGACCATCCTAGTAGTAACGAGTTTAGCTTAGTTCATGTATCATGTCTCGGTTTTAGATCCTATATATTTAGTTACAGTTCAGTTCGTAGGTGCCCCATGCATCTTCTCATGCTTTTCCTCAGTATCTCAGTCAAGTCAACATTCTTCGAGGGACATAGTGTCCCAAGGGGGAGATGCACTATAACCCTTAAGCTTTAATGTCCTAAACCTCCCATTTTCTCTTTACATTACGAATCCATTTGGATTAATGAATACTCATAAGTTGACCCTTTCATTCCAATCTTAGTCGTATGACCATCCCCATATCATGATGCATATCCAAGAAATCTATAACACCTCATATTTTCCTAGCATAATCTAATTCCCAATACATAAGTATTCATATATGATATTTTTAAAGAACTCTTTATTTTTCAGTTTCAAAACTGCCATTACATAGGAAATTCAGTTAACTTTCCAACTATATAAAATTTGCCTAAATCTGATAATCGGGTAAGAAGTTATGGAGGTTTTAAGTTTCAGTCGTTAAACACCGTTATTTTAACCCTTAGCATGTCACGTAGACAGTCCTAATGACAATTGTCAACTTCCAGTGTGACTCCACAATCATGGCGCATCGTGGAGCAGACCAATTTCCCATTTGTCAATTTCCACTAGGCCTCCATGATCATAGCGCATCGCGGAGGTGGAAAAAATGGCATCCACGGGCTTACCGCGATGGTGCCACGTCATGCCATCTTTCCAGGTCCCATTATCCCTTTTCCAGTGGCTTGGCGCGATAGTGGCATGTCGCGCTAAGGCCAAAAATCGGGATGGCCAGTTTTCAGCTTCCATTTTTAAATTCATTTTAGGGTATTTAGGTCTTTTTTCATAACCCTAATTAACCTAAAACACAAAATTTAACCCCTAAACATCCTAAGTAGTCATCATTATTTCAATTCCTCTCACAATCAAAAATTTCTCTTTCAAGAACAAGAAACCTTAACTCTCAAGAATCAAGGCAATTTCTTAAGAATTCTCCATTCATCTCTTCAAATTTATCAACCTAGGTATGTTAGATGTTTATCCATGGAAACCTTTCATCCATGGAGTCCAAGAAACCTTTTTAAATTATAAAATTATGATCTTTTCAAGTTATCATATTTTAAATTATGATTTCATCCATGAATCTCCATGAAATATGATTCTATACAATGTTACCATAAAATTATTGTTATTATTCAATCTTCCATGTTTTAATATTATGATTTACTGAATTAAACCATGATTTAATGCTATTATGATGAATTCATGCTATTTCTACAAGTTCCATGACATTCCTATGATTGTTTTAAAACCATAATAAACTATAAGTGTTTGATAAAATGCCTAAAAGAGTGGTTTATTTATTAAGAGCCTTCATGTTTTGGACTTCAGGATTTAGCGTCCTTTCAGTATTATTGTTTTGAGTCCTGGGGGTATTGAATACCCAAAAACCATAGTTGTTTATTTAGTCTATCCTTAGTACATTAAAGAATATTCATGCATAAGAAAGTCGGTTCTCTCAGAATGTGCATAGACTATCGTCAGTTGAACAAGGTCACAGTCAAGAAAAAATATCCACTTCCTAGAATCGATGACTTGTCCGACCACCTTCAGGGTGCCAGTTTATTTTCCAAGATAGACCTCAGATCAGACTATTATCATCTTAGAGTCAGAGAATGTGACATTCCAAAAATAGCTTTCCAAACTCGGTATGGTCACTTTAAATTTCTAATCATTTTGTTTGGCATTATAAATGCCCCAGCAACTTTCATGGACTTGATAAACTGAGTGTCCAAGCAGTACTTGGACATGTTCGCCATAGTCTTCATTGACGTCATTCTTGTCTATTCTCATAGCAAAGCGATCATGCAGACCATCTCAGCATAGTGCTTCAGACTCTTAGAGCCCATCAGTTATTCGCTAAATTTAGTAAGTGTGAATTCTAGCTAAGATCAGTAGCATTCCTTGGTAATGTTATTTTTGGTGATGGCATTATAGTTAATCCTCAAAAGACTGAAGCGGTGAGAAACTGGCCTAGACCCATCTCTCTATCAGATATTAGGAGTTTCTTGGGTTTAGCTGGCTATTACTGTCGGTTTGTTGAGGGATTTTCTTCTATTGCATCACCATTTCTAGATTGACTCAGAAGAAAGTTAAGTTTCAATGGTCAGATTTATGCGAGAAGAGTTTTCAGGAGTTGAAGACTCGACTCACCTCAGCCCAAGTCTTGACTCTACCAGATGGTTTATATGGTTTTGTTGTGTACTATGATTCATCTAGAGTAGTTTTGGGTTGTGTCCTCATGCAGAGAGGTAAGGTCATAGCCTATGCCTTCAGACAGCTTAAGCCTCATAAGAAGAATTATCCGACTCATGATCTTGAGCTAGCAGCTGTAATGTTTGCTTTAAAGATAATAGAGAGGTGTTGGGTGTCTCGAGGGGCTGTCTTGCCGGTATTGGGGGGATTGATGGTCGAATGAATATGTTAAGAAGAAGGTGGAGATGAAGAAGGTGGCTTATACTAAGTAGATTGAGAGTAAGGTTGAAAATAAGAAGCGATTGAGTTGGGAGAAGTATAAGTTAGCTAACAAGGAGGCTAAGTTAGCAGTTATGGCTGCTAAGATAGCAGCTTTTGAGAGTCTGTATAAGGGGTTAGAAGAGAAAGACGGGGAAAAGAGGTTGTTTAGGCTTGCCAAGGTTAGGGAGCGGAAGGGTCAGGATCTGGACCAAGTGAAGTGTATTAAGGTGGAGGATGGTAGAGTATTGGTAGAAGACTCCCTCATTAAGAAAAGATGGAAGTCGTATTTTCATAGGATCTTAAATGATGAGGCGGACAGAGGTTTTGTTTTAAGGGAGTTGGAGCACTTTAGGGAGGTGTTGCAATTTTGGCTATTGTCGGCATTTTACGGTAGAGGAGGTTAGTGAGGCTATTCGTATGATGCGGAGGGGCAGGACGACGGGGCCCGACAAGAACCCAGTGGATTTTTGGATATTCTCTGGCGGGGCAGGGTTGAGGTGGTTGACCAACTTGTCTAACAACATTTTCAAGTCCGCAAAGATACCCAAGGTGTGGAGATAGAGCATGATAATACCTTTATATAAGAATAAGGGTGACGTTCAGAGTTGTAATAACTACCGGGGTATAAAGCTGTTGAGTCACACGATAAAGATTTAGGAGAGGGTGGTGAAGCGGAGGTTGAGGAAGATTGTGTCTATTTCGTAGAATCAATTTGGTTTTATTCCTGGTCGCTCTACGAATGAGGCAATTTACTTGGTATGAAGACTAGTTAAGCAATATAGAGAGAGGAAGAGGGATCTTTATATAGTGTTTATTGACCTGGAAAAGGCGTATTACAAGGTCTCTAGGGAGGTTCTTTGGAAATACTTGGAGACGAAGGGTCCCAGTGGCGTACATCAGAGCGATTAAGTACATGTATGAGGGGTAAAAAACGCAGGTAAGAAAAGTGGGAGGAGATTCTGAGCATTTTCTGGTCTTGAAAGGGTTGCACCAGGGATCAACTCTTAGTCCATTTTTCTTCTCCTTGGTGATGGATGTGTTGACGCGGAGTATACAAGGCGAGGTGCCTTGGTGTATGCTTTTTGAAGATGATGTAGTTTTCATTGATGAGTCGCGTCAAGAACTTAACGATAAGATGGATGTTTGGATACAAACACTGGAGTCTAAAGGGTTCTGGTTGAGTAGGACCAAGACAGAGTACTTGGAGTACAAGTTTAGTGACTTGAGGCAGGAGGAAGAGGTGGTAGTAAAGTTGGATTCCCAGGCGGTTTGCAAGAGGGATAGTTTTAAGTACCTTGGGTCTATGATTTAAGGGAACAGACAGATAGATGAAGATGTATCTCATCATATTGGGGAAGGTTGGATGAAATGGTGGCTCGCTTCAGGAATCTTATGCAATAAGAAGGTGCCCCATAAACTGAAAGGCTAATTCTATAGAGTTGCAGTCCGGTCAGCTATGCTTTATGGAATGGAGTATTGGCTGGTTAAGAATTCTCATTTCCAAAAGTTGAAGGTGGAGGAAATGAGGATGTTGCATTGGATGTGCGGATTTACTAGGGCTAACAGGGTTAGGAATGAGATTATTAGGGAGAAGGTGGGAGTGGTGTTGGTGGAGGATAAAATACGAGAAGTAAAGTTGAGATGGTTTGGTCATATGATAAGGAGGGTCACATATGACCCGATTCATAGGTGTGAGAGGTTGGCCTTGGATGGTTTCAAGTGAGGTAGGGGTAGACCGAAGAGATACTGGAGGGAAGTGATTAAACATGACTTAGAGAAATTATAACTGATTGAGGACTTGAGCATGGATAGGAAGGTATGGAGTAATAGCATTAGGGTAGAGGGCTAAGATGGGTGGATGAGTCGTAGTCAGTAGGTAGGAGGGCCTTAGAGTCCTTTGTTTGGCAATGTACAATTTTGTGTGGATGTCGTACCTATGTTATTTTTATCGTGTTCCATGCTTTTGATGTTTTATATACTGTCTTTTGTCTTGATCTGGTGGTCTATCAAAAATAGCCTCTCTACCTCTTTAGAGGTAGTGGTATGGACTGCGTACACTCTACTCTCCCCAGACCTCACGATGAGGGAATTTACTGGGTTTGTGTTGTTGTTGTTGTTATTGGTACATGTAGATGTGTTCACAAATCAGAAAAGCCCTCAGTATATGTTCTCTCAGAAAAAATTGAATTTGCATCATAGACGATTGTTAGAGTTATTGAAGGATTATGGCATGAGTGTTCTGTATCATCCGGGAAAGGCCAATGTAGTGGCTGATGCTCTCAGTAGAATGTATATGGGTAGTGTAGCTCTTGTTGAGGATGGTAAGAAGAAGTTAGCTCAGGAAGTTCATCAGCTTGCCCGACTAGGTGTCCGTTTACTTGATTCAGCAGAAGGTAGTGTATGGGTGCAGAGTAGCTCAAAGTCATCTCTAGTTTCTAAGGTGAAGGAAAAGTAGGATGAAGATCCCAGTCTAGTTAAGTTAAAAGAATCAGTCAGAGATCGGAAATTGGTTGGTTTGAAGTAGGTAAGGTCGTAGTAGTAGGGCTTGACTTGGTGTTTGTTGCGTTAGAAAACGTTCAGTTGATCAGAGAAAGACTTAAGACTGCCTAAAGCTGACAGAAATTATATGCTGATGTGAGGAAAAAAGATCTCGAATTTGAGGTCGATGACTTCGTGTACTTGAAAATCTCTCCCATTAAGAAAGTGAAGATATTCGGAAAGAAAGGGAAACTCAGTCCCCGATATGTTGGTCCCTTCAGAATTCTCAGTCATTTTGGAAAGGTAGCGTACGATCTTGAGTTGCCTTAAGATTTAGCTTCAGTACACCCAGTGTTCCATGTCTCATTGTTGAAAAAGTGTATTGGTGATCCAGTCGTAGTTGTTCCCTTAAAAAGTGTAGATATTCAGAACAGTCTTTCCTTTTAGGAAGTACCAGTCGAAATTCTTGATCATCAAGTTTGTAGACTAAGGAACAAAGAAGTTCCACTAGTCAAAGTTCTTTGGTGAAATCAGTCCATTGGGGGAGCCACTTGGGAAGTAGAAACAGATATGCGGACCAAGTACCCTCATCTTTTCTCTGCGAATCCAGATTCAGTATAAGGTACTAATCTTCTTAAGATTTTTTTTTCCTTTTTCATGCTCAGTTTCAGTCGTATATCATGTTCCTATCAGTCATGCATTCATGAATCAGTTCAGTCATGCATTCCATGCATATTTAGTGTGTAAGTAAAGTCCATCAGTTCCCTCAGCTTAACCAATTTTATTCGGGGACGAATGATCCCAAGGGGAGATATTGTAACACCCCATATTTCCCTAGCATAATGTAAGTCCCAATACATGAGCACTCATATATGAAATTTTTTAAACACTCATTATTTTTTCGTTTAGAGCCTTCCATTGCATAGGAAATTTAGTTAGCTTTCCAATGATATAAAATTTACCTAAATCCGATAACCAGGTAAGAAGTTATGGCGATTTTAAGTTTCAATCATTAACCACCATTATTAACCCACTAAGCATCACGTAGACAGTCCAAATGATAATTGTCAATTTCTAGTATGACTCCACAATCATAGCACGTCGCGGAGTAGGCCAATTTTCTATTTTTTAATTTCCTGTGGGCATCCGCGATCATGGCGCGTCGCGGAGGTGGCCAAAATGGTATCCACAGGCTTACCGCGATGGTGGCGCATCGTGCTGGTTGTCCAAGTCCCAGTTGTCCCTTTTCCAGTGGCTTGGAGCGATAGTGGCGCATCGCGCCAAGGCTAAAAATCAGGATGGTCAGTTTTTAGCTTTCGTTTTTAAATTCATTTAAGGGTATTTGGGTCTTTTTCCATGGCCCTAATTAACCTAAAACACAAAATTTAACCCCTAAACACACTAAATAGTCATCATTATTTCAATTTCTCTCACAATCAAAAGGCCCTATTTCAAGAACAGAAAACCCTAGCTCGCAAGAATCAAGGGAATTTCTCAAGAACTCTCCATTCATCTCTTCAAATTCATTAACCCAGGTATGTTAGATGTTCATCCATGGAGTCCAAGCAACCTTTTTAAATTATAAAATTGTGATCTTTTCAAGTTATCTTGTTTTAAATTATGATTTCATCCATAAATCTCCATGAACTATGATTCTATACCATGTTACCATGAAATTATTGTTATTATTTGATCTTCCATGTTTTAATATTATGATTTACTGAATTATACCATGATTTAATGCTATTATGATGAATTTATGCTATTTATACAAGTTCCATGACATTCCTATGATTGTTTTAAAACCATAATAAACTACAAATGTTTGATAAAATGCCTACAAGAGTGATTGACTTATTAAGAGCCATCATGTTTTGCCTTCAAGCTTTAGTGTCCTTTCAGTATTGTTGTTTTGAGTCCTGGGGGTATTGAATACCCAAAAACCATAGATTTTTATTTATTCTAGCCTCAGTACATTACATAATTGTCTTAAGAATTATATTATGAGCATTATCAGAATAGTCAGATATCATTTATTCAACTCATAACAGTCTAGTACCTCAGTGTCTTTCAGTTGGGAGTAGGATTTAGCACCGAGCGAGTGTAGGGATGGAGAATTCCCCATCATATAGGCAGAGTCATTAGTAGTAGTCCCTATACTCTATAAATACGTATCCAGCATAGGATATGAGTAGTTACCCATCAGATTAGGCTTGACTATCTTGCAGGGGTCACCCATCAGTTCAAGCTTGACACCCTTAGTCCTTTGGACATTATATCAATTTAGTGGATCCACACAACCATCGTTAGTACCCGTGGCATGGTACTAACACACTTCCAACTGGGTTACAGGTTGGACCCCGGTTAGATGATACCTCCCACAGTCTCAGATATTGTCTCAGTTACAGTCCCAGTTTAGTTGTTCAGTCTTAGTGTTGTTGCTTGACCAAAGAATACATATTTTAGTTATCTCAGTATTTCATCTTACAAATTTTACTTAGTTATGTTATATGCTTGGTCATGCATCCTAAGTATTTACAGATTTCCATGCATTAACAGTATTTATAAATTCCATGTTCTCTACTCAGTACTCCATGTTTTACATACATATCCAGTTAATCATTAGTTCTGTTCATGAAACCATGCATATCGACCTACCTCTTTTAGCATACCAGTACATTCAAAGTACTGATCGCATACTTTTTCTTTTGCGCCATGATGTATTATATCAGAGGTTCTGATGCTCAGTTCCCGGCTCACGAGTAGACTCATCAGATTCTCAGTTGTAGCAGTGGTGAGTACTCATACTTTGAGGAAAGGCTTACTTTATTTCATGTCTCCATTAGTAGTTAGTTGGAGTTAGTTAGGGCATGTCCCATCGGCTCAGATTCAGTCAGTTATAGAGGCTTTGAAGACATTAGAGCCAGTTATTCAGTAGTCAGATATTATAGTTAGTGATCTAGTTTATCTTTATTTTATCAGATTCAGCCAGTTGTTTTATAGACTCATATTTTAGTTTTAAATTCAGTTATTAAAACCTTATGGCATGTCAGTATTCTTCTGTATTTATGATCATGTTATTCAGTGCTCATAGAAGGTACCAGCTCATGGGTTATCTTATGGTCCCTCGAGACTGTAAGCACCGTGTGACGACTAGGGGGTAGTCTCGAGTCATTACTAACTTGGTATCAAAGACAGGTTTTAAAGTGTCCTAGGAAGTCTGAAATCCACATCGAGTAGAGTCCTGTGCATGGGTGTATAGTGTTTCATACTTATGGACGAGAGGCTACAAAGTGTTTAGGAAAATTTTTCCTTCTTTCAGTATTCATGTCGTGCAAGTGAGCATGAGCTCAAGTTAAACTCTCTGTCTAATCCTATACTTTCTCCCATTTACAAAACATGCCTTCCAAGAAGAACGGAAGAAGAACAGGAACTCAGCCAGCCCCACAGCCCATCCAGGCAGATCCTCTGGATAAGCATGTCTCTCATACAAAATTCAGGGTTGCGTTCACTACTCTAGAAAACTCCATAGTAGCACAGAATGAATGGCCATCCGTTGTTTCGGCCAACCCAGTGGCCAATACTGCTGCAACTAGAATTTGGGATTTCACCCGGATGAATCCTTCTTCTTTCATAGGATCCAAGTCTGAAGAGGATCCACAGGAATTCTTAGATATGGTCCAGAAGGTAACGGATGCTATGGGGGTGAAATCTAGTCAGAGTGCCGTTTTAGATGCATATCAATTATAGGATGTAGCCCATACTTGGTTTAAGCAGTGGAAAGTTGATAGAGGTTTTGATGCAGGGCCTTTAGAATGGGAAGAGTTTTCCATGGATTTCTTGGACAGATTCTTTCCATTAGAGTTGAGGGAGGCCAAAGTGTTAGAATTTAATAATTTGAGCAAAGGCAGCATGAGTGTGAGGGAGTATTCTCTCAAGTTCACTCAGTTATCCAGATATGCTCCTCATGTGGTAGCTGACAATAGGTCCAAGATGAGTAAGTTTTTGTTTGGCATGTCTAATAGTGTGGTCAAGGAGTATAGGACCGCAATGCTTATTAGTGAGATAGACTTGTCTAGGCTGATGGTTCATGCTCAACAGATAGAGGAGTAGAAGATTAAGGAGAGGGAGATAGGAAATAAGAGAGCTAGGATGGGTAGTTTTAATTTCAATCAGCCAAAGTCAGAAGGTGGTAACCATCCTCAGTTTCATCAGAGGTCTTCAGCCCCAGTACCTTCATCATCCAGTGCCCCAGTCCCCAAATTTAGAAACGACAATAGGGATAGGTCACCAGACTCTAAGTCCCAGGTCAGTGTTAGTAGTGCTCGTACCAATCCTTTATGTTAGAAGTATGGCAGACATCATCAGGGTGAGTGTAGAGCGAGTAGAAATATGTGCTTCGGGTGTGGTAAGTCAGGCCATCGGATTTGAAAGTGTCGGGTAGTTGCTCAGAAAGGTAGGGATGCGCGCCGACAGGGCCATTCCCACCAGTTGTCAGTTCCATTGGGTCGCCAACTCAACAGGGTGCCGCTACCAGTGGTCAGTGTCCGAACAGATTATATGCTCTCTAGTCCCGCCAAGATTAGGAAAATTCTCCTGACATAGTTACTGGTACATTGCAGGTCTTTCACTTACATATTTATGCTTTACCAGACCCTGGAGATTCTCTTTCTTTTGTAACTCCATATATAGTCGTCAATTTCGGAATTAGTCCTGAAAATCTAGCAGAGCCCTTTTCAGTGCTACCCCAGTAGGCGTTTCCATTATAGCCAGACAGGTATACAGTAACTGTCCGGTCACAATAGCTTAAAAAGTTACTTCAATTGATCTCGTGAAGTTAGAGATGATGGATTTTGATGTCATTCTCGGCATAGATTAGCTTCACTCATGCTATGCCTCAGTCGATTGTAGAAACAAAATAGTTCATTTTCAGTTTCCAAATGAACTAGTCCTTGAATGGTAGGGTAGTACTACAGCTCTTAGGGGTTAATTGATTTCTTACCTTAGATCCAGAAAGATGATATCCAAGCGGTGTGTCTACTATCTTATACAAGTCAAAGACTAACTCAGGAACCCTTACTCTTGAGTCAGTCCCATTAGTAAATAAATTCAAAGATGGTTTTCCTGAAGATCTTGCCGGAGTTCCTCCCGAAAGGGAAATTGGCTTCAGAATAGGCCTTCTCCTAGATACTCAGCGTATATATATTCCGCCATACAGAATAGCTCCAGCTGAACTTAAAGAAATTAAAGAGCAGTTGAAGGATCTCTTAGATAAGGGATTCATCAGACCCAGTGTCTACCTGTGGGGTGCACCTGTTCTATTCGTGCCAAAGGGAAAATTTGCAACCAGTAAGGCACCGCGATGGCGCAGAATTGCACCATTAGCCCAGTTCCCAATTGTCAGTTTCCAGTGAAACGGCGCAATAGCGCCGCATCGCGCCAGCCTACAAAATTTGGATTTTCAGTCTATTTCGAGTTTTAAGTTTGAGGGCACTAAGGTCTTTTTATCTCACCCCCAATCAGCCTAAACATGCAATAAAACCCTAAAAGAGCACAAATTGCTCATTAATTCACTATTTTCTCTAGAAGCAAGCCATTCTCTCTCAAAGGGCAAAACCCTAGTTCAAGAAATCAAGGTCAAGCTCAAGAAATACTTCAAAAACTTCAAGAATCTCACAAATTAAGGTATGTTAGATATTGATTCATGGGTCCCTTTCACCCATGAAGTCCAAGAATCCTTTTTCAAAGTACAAAGATGATGTATTTATGAGTTCCAGGTTTGAATTAGATTGAATTCACGTTTATAATATTAGTTAGGTTCCAATCCATGATTCAAATAGAAGTTTCATGAAATTAAATAGCATGTATAAAAATTATGTGATTATCTTGATAGACCCTTAAATTTATAAAGTGATTAATGGATTTGTGATGTTGATTTGGTTTTCAATCCAAGATTATGATAAGATACATGAAAAATAAAATAGTATTTAGGGGGAATTATATGAATTACATGATAAACCCTTGAATTTACAATTAAGTATTGTATTCATGATGTTTATGTGATGACCATTTTTATGTGAAATACTCATGCTCCCCAAGTATTTGCTAAAATGCCTATGTGATGTAGATAGAGGAATCATGAGATGTTATTATAAGATCTTAATCATGTACAAGCGTATGCCCTACAAGTGTTTGATAAAATGCTTATGTCAATTGACTAGTGAAGGCATGACATGTTACTATGTGATCCCATTCATGTATAAGTTAATGCATTACAATTGTTTGATGAAATATCTCTATGAATGAATTATGACCAATTGAACATTGTTATATTATTCAAGATTATGCTTTGCTTTACTTTTCATGATATCGAGTCCTGGGGGTATTTAATAGTCGATGATTTAGATGTTTACGAAGAGCCAGTGTCAGTACAGAATAGTATCAGTTATGTCACGATAAGTACTCTTATTCCATTATAGAACTAAGTAGAACTCAGTCAATTATAGAACTTAGGAAAACTCAGTCTCAGTCTAGTCCTGTCCAGTATACTCAGTTCAGTGTCTTTCAGTTGGGAGTAGGACTCGACATTGAGCGAGACTAGGGATGATGGCTTCCTCGTCAGATAGGCAGAGTTATTAGTAGTAATCCCTGTACTCCGAAACTACGTAGCCAGCACAGGATGAGGAGTCACCCATTAGACTAGGCTTGAATACCTCCCAAGGGTGACCCATTAGATTAGGCTTGGCTCCGCCTAGGTGTCACCCGACAGTTAGGATTGGTATCCTAGTTTTTATAGTGTTAGTACCCATGGCACAGTATTAGTACCCTTCTAACTGGGATTACAGGTTGGACCTTTATCAGTTCAGATTTGGGGCATGTCGGTTAGATGATTAACTCCTATAGTTTCAGTCTCAGTTTTAGTCTTCAGATCAGAACTCAGCTTAGTTTTACAAGATCAGGACTGTCAGATATAGTCAACCAGTATCAATTAATCAGTTATCAGAATTCAATACTTAGCATAAGAAAAGCTCAGTCCCAGTTTATATATATATATATGTATATGCACAGAATGCATTCTCAGTATTTGCAATATTATCAAATTCTCCACGTACTCTTATGTTTAGTTATTCTCATTCAGTCAGTTATATCCTCATGCATATGAACCCTTGTATTCAGCCTTAACTCATTTAGCATGCCAGTACATTCCCACGTACTGACGCATACTTTTCTGTGCTATGATGTTTCATGTCATAGGTTCGGACGCTCAGGTTCCCGATCATGCATAGTAGATTCAAGTTCAGCCAGTAGCAGTAGATTTAGCAGTGATTCCTCATCATTTAATGATATTATACTATTTCATATTTTCAGTAGATGTATAAGTTCTGTAGATAGAGTTAGTTGGGGAATTTTCCCATTAACTTCACTTTCAGATAGATTCAGTTAGAGTCTTTTCAGACTAGTTTTTAGATAGTGTTCAGTTTTTATCAAATGTTGTTATTTATAAGTATTTCAGATGTTTTGAGCCTTATGGCATTTCAGTCATTTTCTGCATTAATTATAGTATTATTATTCAATGATCACAGCAGATATCATTGATGGGTTAGCTTGTGGTCCTTTGGGGTCGTAAGCACTGTGTGATGACTAGGGGTAGTCTCAGGTCATTATAAACATGGTATCAAAGCCTAAGGTTCAATAGATTCCTAGGAATTCTGAAAGCCATATCTAGTAGAGTCTTGTTCATGGGTGTGTAGCGCGTCATACGTATAGAAAGGAGGATATGATATGTTTTAGGAAAAAGTTTCCCTTTTTTCATGTCTCAGATCATGCTATAGAAAGGTCCTCTAAGAAAGTTATACAGATTCTCATCTTTCTCTATTCGTGCCATCCCTACCTTATATTCAAGGTGACAAAAACAATCAAGATCTATCAACCTTACAAATAGTGATTTCTCAGGCAGTTTCTTACAGACAGTTATAGGACTTCATGCGGGCTTGAAAGTATCCCATCATCTCCCTTATGAGTAAGAAATATTTCATTCATGATTCATAAAAATTGTGAATTTAGCCAAAGTCAGGTGTACTTTAGATCCCTCCTCAGAATCCTATGATAGCATATGACCTAGAGTTAAAAGAAAGGGCCCAGGGGTTTAGCAGCAGTAAAATAGGAATAGTATTATCTGAATTTGAATAGATTATATTTCATGGGGCTCACTATATGAAAGGTGAATTAGTAGGCTTGAAGTAGTGCATGCAAGGACCTAAGTTTGTTGATTTGGAATTTATGTTGTGGATGTGATATTTGTAGGGTATGATGAAAGTAGTATGGTTATTAAAGATTTGAGGATCTCCATGTTATGTGTTAGAATCTAAGTTTGAATTTTTGAAAGTTGAGCTAATAGAAGGAAGACTTGAAGATTCTAAGTTAGTCAGTGTTTAAGCTATTGTATGATTAATATTGGGGCTAGAGAAAGTTAAGAGTTCTATCTCAGAAGAAAGTACTAGCAGCGGCTTTTACACTATCAGAATAGTCCATCTAGATGAGTTCAGTGTTTATGAGTATTATTGTATCTCAGACTATAGAGCAAAGTGGTTTCAGTTCGATTTAGAGTTTATTAAGTTATTCAGAAACTTAGAATGACAGCTTTAAGCTAAGGGAGAGATAGTAGAACAAGTAACTAAGTCAGGCTTCAGATTCTAGTAGTAATGTCGGTAATGTCAGTACTCATGCCTTACATTTCAACTCTATGATTATAGTTCATATTCGTGCACATTAACGAAAATCATGTACGCTTACAATTCCTAGTATAAGGAGTTCCAAATCACTTAGTGTTACGAATCATGTTCCGGGATACAGAAACTCCAAACTTAAGTCACGTTGCTTATGACTCATGTACTCATGCCTTATAGTATGTTCAATTCCAGTGCTCATGCTACTCTCCTAATAATTAGATAAATTCGTATTATGTCAAGTATACCCTCATTTATACCTCTTGATAAATCCATTATATTGATATTCTATTTATCAGGCCTCAGTTAAGTATCAAATTTGGTGTTGTGTCCATTCATGCTTTAGGTCCTCATGTTTTAGACTTTCAGTGAACTCCCCTTATGAGATGATGTAGCGATGAGCGGTTTCTTAAAAGGGAGAGAGTAGGGTAAATGTTTCATATTAAGAAAGATTAGTGCATGTTGATTTACACGAGGCTGTAGTCATGAAGATAGGCTTGAATATCATGTTGGTGTGTAAGTAAATTTCTAGAAGGAGACTGTATTTAGTTGTTGAAGGGAGAGGAGAAGATAAGAGAAGGTTGAGTGTGGTTGTATATTTAGATCCTCAATTTTGGTCATTCTCCCTCATGTAGTTTCAGACCCAGTATTCATACTATATCCATGTTTTATCATATCCCATCATTCAGTTCCAGTATGAATCTCAGTCACAATCTCAGTTCAGTAGTCAGCTAAGTGGCTCAGTTCAGTTTCAGGTTTTCTTGACCATAGCGTACAGTCACCAGTTATTCAGTTATCAGTATTTCAATACGTCAGCTTACAGACCATTTCAGAATCAGGTTATGCGCTCAGTCTTACATTCTCAAATAAGAATCGTTTCCATGAATTTATGTTCAGTTACCTTACGTTCCTCAGCTAGTCCTTACCTCATGTTCATAATACTCTACAGTTTCAATCCATTTATTTAGGCTAAAAACAATTCAACCTTACGTGACCAGTATTCAGGTATTAGATTTTTAGTTAATCAAATAAGCTAGTATGTTTATGCATTCATGCTCAGCGCCCGTGTAAATATTTTTAGTAATTTTAGGTGAAGTGTTATGCTGAGGTGGAAAGTATAGTTGAGAAAATATTCAAAAAAATGTGTCTAAGCTTGAAAATTTGTAGCTGCAGTACACAAGGCTTAGCAACTTTATCTTAGAAGGTGTTTTGTAGGCCTTACTCTATATTACAGAATTAGAACCATGTTATGATTTCTAGTTCAGATGTCTTATTCAGACCTTGCAAAGATTTCCATTCTCCCTAAAGTCAGTAGAACTCTATAGAAAGAGTGTCAAGAAATGCTCCTGTCGAGTATAAGTTTTTAGCATGAGTTAGTTTCTAAAGCCAGTACTATAGGTTAGCAGTCAGGCGGACAAGTTCGTATGGTTTCCCATCTTTCAATCTAGTTTTACTATCTAAAGTTTCATGAATATGACCATTCCAAAATAGAGCATCCTAGTAGTAACGAGTTCAGCCTAGTTCATGTATCATGTCTCAATTTTAGTTCCCAGATATTCAGTGGTGGTTTAGTTCATAGGTGCCCCATGCATCGTCTCATGTTTTTCCTCAGTATCTCAGTCAAGTCAACGTTATTCGAGGTACATAGTGTCCCAAGGGGGAGATGCACTATAACCCCCGAACTTTCATGTCCTAAACCTTCCATTTTCTCTTCACGTTTCAAATCCAGTTGGAGTAATGGATACTCATAAGTTAACTCTTTCATTCCAATCTCAGACGTATGACCATGCCCATGTAATGATGCATATCAAAGAAATCTGTAACACCCCATATTTCCATAGCATAATCTAAACCCCAATACATGAGTATTCTTATATGAAATTTTTTAAACACTTATTATTTTTCAGTTTAGAGCCTGCCATTGCGTTGGAAATTCCATTAGCTTTTCAATGATATAAAATTCTCCTAAATCTGATAACCGGGTAAGAAGTCATGACAATTTCAAGTTTCAGTCGTTAAGCATCGTTATTTTAACCCTTAGCACATCGTGTAGACAGTCCAAATGACAATTGTCAATTTCTAGTGTGACTCCACGATCATGGCATGTTGTGGAGTAGACCAATTTCCCGTTTGTAAATTTCTAGTGGGCCTCCGCGATTATGGTGCATCGCGAAGGTGGACAAAATGGCTTCCACGGGCTTACTGCGATAGTGACGAGTTGCGCCATCTGTCCAGGTCCCAGTTGTCCCTTTTACAGTGTCTTGGTGTGATAGTGGCACATCGTGCCAAGGCCAAAAATCGGGATGGTCAGTTTTTAGCTTATATTTTTAAATTCGTTTAAGGGTATTTGGGTCTTTTTCCACAGCCTTAATTAACCTAAAACACGAAATTTAACCCTAAAAACCCTAAGTAGTCATCATTATTTCAATTCCTATCACAATAAAAAAATTCCTCTTTCAAGAACAAGAAACCCTAGCTCTCAAGAATCAAGGAAATTTCTCAAGAACTCTCCATTTATCTCTTCAAATTCATTAACCCAAGTATGTTAGATGTTCATCCATGGATCCCTTTCATCCATGGAGTCCAAGAAACCTTTTTAAATTATAAAATTGTGATCTTTTCAAGTTATTATGTTTTAAATTATGATTTCATCCATGAATCTCCATGAACTATGATTCTATACCATGTTACCATGAAATTATTGTTATTATTCAATTTTCCATGTTTTATTATTATGATTTACTGAATTAAACCATAATTTAATGTTTTTATGATGAATTCATGCTATTTATACAAGTTCCATGACATTTCTATGATTGTTTTAAAATCATGAACTGCAAGTGTTTGATAAAATGCCTACAAGAGAGATTTATTTATTAAGAGCCTTCATGTTTTGGCCTTCAAGCTTTAGTGTCCTTTCAGTATTGTTGTTTTGAGTCCTGGGGATTTTGAATACCCAAAAACCATAGCTTTTTATTTAGCCTAGCGTCAGTACGTTACAGAATAGCCTTCAGAATTATATTATGAGCCTTATCAGAATAGTCAGATATCAGTTATTCAACTCAGAACAGTCTAGTACCTCAGTGTCTTACATTTGGGAGTAGGATTTAGCACCGAGCGAGTGTAGGGATGGCGGCTTCCCCATCATATAGGAAGAGTCGTTTGTAGTAGTCCCTATACTCCAGAACTATGTAGCCAGCATTGGATATGAGTAGTCACCCGTCATATTAGGCTTGACTATCTCGCAAAGGTCACCCATCAGTTAAGGCTTGACACCCTTAGTCCTTTGGACATTATATGAGTTTAGTGAATCCACACAATCATAGTTAGTACCCATGGCATGGTATTAACACCCTTTCAACTAGGGTTATAGGTTGGACCCCGATTAGCTCAAATTGGGGAATGTCGGTTAGATGATACCTCCTACAGTCTTAGATATAGTTTTAACTACAGTCCTAGTTCAGTTATTCAGTCTTAGTGTTGCTTGACCAAAGCATACAGATTTCAGTTATCTCAGTATTTTAGTTTACAGATTTTACTTAGTTATGTTATATTCTTAGTCATGCATCCTCAGTATTTACAGATTTCCATGAATTATCAGTATCTTTAGATTCCATGTTTTCTACTCTGTACTCCATGCTTTACATACATATCCAGTTAATCATTAGTTCTTTTCATGAAACCATACATATCAGCCTACCTCATTTAGCATACCAATACATTCAAAGTACTGATTGCGTACCTTTTTATTTGCGGTATGATGTATTATATCATAGGTTCTGATGCTCAGTTCCCGGCTCGTGAGTAGACTCATCAGATTCTCAGCAGTAGCAGTGATGAGTCCTCATACTTTGAGGATAGGCTTACTTTATTTCATGTCTCGGTTAGTAGTTAGTTGGAGTTAGTGGTGAGTCTCTCATGCAGAATTCAGGGTTGTGTTCACTACTCTAGCAAACTCTATAGCTGCATAGAATGAACGGTCAGCTGTTGTTCCAGCCAACCCAGTGGCCAACACTGCTGCAACAAGAATTTGGGAATTCACCCGGATGAATCCTTCTTCTTTCACGGAGTCAGTGCCAAAAATCTAGCAGGGCCCTTTTCAGTGTCTACCCCAGTAGGCGTTTCCATTGTAGCCAGACAGGTGTACAGGAACTATCCGGTCACAACAGCTTAAAAAGTTACTTCAGTTGATCTCGTGGAGTTAGAGATGACGGATTTTGATGTCATTCTCCTAATGGATTGGATCCACTCATGCTATGCCTCAGTTGATTGTAGAAACAGAATAGTGTATTTTCAATTTCCAAATGAGCCAGTCCTTGAATGGAGGGGTAGTACTACAGCTCTTTGGGGTCAGTTAATTTCTTACCTTAGAGCCATAAAGATGATATCCAAGGGGTGTGTCTACCATCTTATACGAGTCAAAGACTCTAACTCAGAAACCCTTACTCTTGAGTCAGTCCCAGTAGTAAATGAATTCATAGATTTTTTTCCTGAAGATCTTCCCAGAGTTCCTCCTGAAAGGGAAATTGACTTCAGAATAGACCTTCACCCAGATACTCATGGCACGAAATTAGCACCCTTCCAACTGGGGTTACAGGTTGGACCCCTATCAGTTTAAATTTTGGGCATATTGGTTAGATGATTACCTCCTACAGTTTCAGTCTTCAGTTCAGAACTCAGCTTAATTTTATAGAATTAGGACTGTCAGATACAGTCAATCAGTTTTAGTTAATCAGTTATCAGAATTCAATACGTAGCATAAGAAAAGCTTAGTTACAGTTTATATCTACATATATATGCACAGATTGCATTCTCACTATTCTCAGATTCTCCACGTACTCTCATGTTTAGTTATTCTCATTCAGTTAGTTATATCCTCATTCATATGAACATTTGCATTAAGCCTTACCTTATCTAGCATACCAGTACATTTCCACATACTGATGTATACTTTTCTACGCTATGATATTTCATATCATAGGTTCCAACGCTCAGGTTCCCGATCACGCATAGTGGATTCAAGTTTAGCCAGCAGCAGTAGATTTAGCAGTGATTCCTTATCATTCGAGGATATTATACTATTTCATATTTTCAGTAGATGTATTAGTTCAGTAGATAGAGTTAGTTGGGGGATTATCCCATCAACTCCACTTTCAGATAGATTCAGTTAGAGGCTTTTCAAACTAGATTTTAGACAGTGTTCAGTTTTTATCAGATGTTATTATTTATCTGTATTTTAGATATTTTGAACCTTATGGCATTTCAGCCATTTTTCATATTAATTACAGTATTATTATTCAGTGCTCATAGCAGATATCATTCATGGGTTAGCTTGTGGCCATTCGGGGTCGTAAACACCGTGTGAGACTAGGGGGTAGTCTCGGGTTATTATAGTCACCCTCATCTGGCAGGTGCCCTAATGAGATATGTATTACCCTCATCTGGAAGGTAAACACTTTATCAACCCTCAACCGGCAGGTTGATATCTCAACCTATGCTGGCTACATAGTTCTGGAACCTAGGGACTGTTACTAAGGGTCACACCCTCTACTGATAGGTGAGCCCCCATCCCTGGGTTCGCTCGATGCTAAATCCTACTCCCAACTGAACTGACTCTAATTACTGAACTGATCTAAGTTTGACTAACATGATAACTGTCTGAACTGATAATACTCATACGTCTCTGAAACCATTCTGAGAATACCAAGACTAAGTAAAAAGCTAAATTTCTAGTATTCATAACTCCCAAGACTCGATAACAATATCAACAGGGATACATGAAAGCTTTGAAACCATGGAAGGAAATGATTGTTCACAATTATTCATTTAAGCATTTCATCAATCACATGGGGGTCAAGACTTTAGCATGGGAGTGCTTTTAAGCATGATAAGATAGCACGATCACAAGACCAAATCATAAACTGAGGGTTTATTCTGAATTCGTGTTTACATGATATGGAGACCACATAAAAATTTTAAACATACTATAATGTATTCCACATGAAAATAATTTAAATCATGACTTGAAATCAAATTACCAAGGTACAGATAAACATACTTCAACTTTAAAATGTGTAAGAGCTCTTTCTATCAAAACACTTGAAATTCATAGATTTAAGCATGGGAATGAGTGAAACATGTGGGAATAGCATAATTACAATATTAAAACCATACTTAGGAATTTAACAATGAAATTTCATGCTTCAAACATGTAAGGGCTGCTTTCAACAAAAATAGATTGTAAACATCATGTATAATTGAAATTCATAAAAGCTTCATGGAGATAAATCATTATAAACATGTAATCTTAAAATTTAAAACATAAAAGATGGATTCTTGGACTCCATGGATTAAAAGGGTCAATGGATGAACATCTAACATACCTGGGTTGAAGAATTCGTAAAGGTTCTTGGGGGATTTCTTGAGAATTAAACTTGAATATTGAAGGGGCTAGGGTTTGTTCTTGAGAGAGAATTTTTTTCTTGGAGAGAAATTATTGCTAATGTGGCATATCATGCTTCTTTGGGGCTTTAATTTGATGTTTTGGATGAATTTTGGTGATGGAAAAAGACCGAACTGCCCCTTGGGGATTTAATTTCGTACCTGGAATGTGAATTAGAGCTTCACTATGATGCGGTGATGGTCTTACCTCTATACCCACCATGACATGGTGTAATCGCGGTGGGTTGCTGGAATTGTAAATTATGGATCTGGCCTCCACCGCAACGCGGTGAGGCTTCCACTGCTATTTCCACCGCGATGCGGTGGAATCACGGTGACTTGTTGGAATGAAAATCCAAATGCTATCCAAAACTCGTCCAAAAAATTCAAAACTTACCCGAGACATGCTACCTACACCCCTGAATATGAATCAACTCAAAACCCATTATTTCAGATCCCGAAAGGTCAACTTAAAATCCTCAAAGTTATAGGGAGTCAAAAGTGCTAAGTCCCTCAACACTTAGTCTTATTTTTAGATTCTAAGTGTCTTAAGAAAGTACTAGGGGTTGAGCTGTACTTAGAAACATACGGGGTATTACAAGGTGACATGTTAGAGACCATAGCGATGACAGTCTAAAGAGATATTTTGTATAATGATTTATGAACTTTATCATCAATTATTGTGGACTAAATTGCTTATCAGAAGATCTTGCCATTAGTTACATGCACTGTCTTTTGAAAATTAGAGGATCATACCTTTTAAGAAAAGCGATCAGGTTCATTTTCGTTCTTAGTTAAATTATACAACTAGGCCCATTTTAAGGATGTACGCGTTGAAAAATTAATAGAGAGCCAAGATATAGAACAAGACCAACAAGATATGTTAAATAATGAATTAAATGGGGTAGATATCAATGTTCTAGATAACGAGCGTGTAGATGAAGTAGAGGAGGACCAAACATCTACACAATTGTTGCGAGCAATACAGAGGGTAGTTTACAATCAACACTGTCGAGCAATGTTCAAGATAAGGAAACGAGATTTTATAAGGGAAAAAATGCAAGAACAAGGAAGAACTAAACACTTCATTGCATATCACTTGCCTGAAAAAAGATTTTAGACTCAAGAAGGTAATTAATTCTTGTAGTATGTATTATTTTAAATGTGCACATTCGGAATACAAGTGGTGGTTGAGGGCTATAAAATTCATAAGTTCATATAGATTCTATATTAGAACCTATAAAAATTATCACACGTGTGGTTTGGAGCATATTACGAGCCATAATCCACACATCACAACAAAGGTCATCAATAAATACTTCAAAAATAGCTTCCCCAATGGTAAAGGCCCATCTACAAAAGATATGGCCAATCAACTCCATATAGAATTGGATTGTAAGGTGAGTTATTGGAAATTTTATAAAGGCATGGAGATCACAAAGTTTTTGGTTAGGGGACCATATGAGCACGGGTATGCAGTGCTTGGTGCGTACCATGATATGCTTAAGACCACAAATTTAGAAAGTAAGACGGCATTACAGATTGATAAAAATGGAAAGTTAAAGTATTTTTTCATAGCCTATGTAGCTTGGATTAATGATTTTAACAAATGAGAAAAATCATATCCATCGATGGGATACTTTGAAGAGCAAGTATGAGGGAGTTTTACTATCAGCAGTGGCACGGGATGTAGAGAATCATTTCTATTAGTGGCTTTTTGTGTACTGGACAAGAAATGTGATGCCTCATACCAATATTTTTTTGAATATATGAGAAGATATGTAGATGATATTGATGAGTTGTGCATAATTTTTTATAGGTATGCAAGTATTGGAAAGACGGTTTCAATAGTCTACCCTTCACCTCATTATCGTTGTTGCATGAGACACCTTGGAAAAATATTTGAAACAACTTCCACAATTTTAAAAATCATATCTCATTTTTATAAAGCAAAAAAAGTGTACGATAGAGTACATTTCAATCAAATAAGAGATATGGTACCTAAGACAACCTAACATCTCGAATATGTCAAATTCCATAGATGGAGCTGGGCATTTATCTGAAAAATAGGTACAATATTATAAATCGAGTATCTTGTTTGATTTTATTGTAATTTTATGCCTTACTAAGTAATTTTTTATATAGGTATAATATTATGACATCAATCATCGTTGAGTCGGTGAATGCAATGTTTGAGGTTGAAAGAAATTTTTTCATTGTCGCTTTATTTAACGAAATAAACATGAGGTTTGCAAATTATTTCACGATAGGCATATGAAGTTGATCAACTCACCAAATAAAATTATTCCTTCAATGAAATAATAAATATCATAGCACATCAGTTTGAGAAATAAGTTATTAGCCCATCAAATAGTCAACTACAAGTTAAGTATCATTGTTCATGATGATGTTTCCATGGTCGATCTTCAAAGAAAAACTTGTAAATATAGAGTTTTTGACTTGAATAAAATACCTTACACATGTTATGACAGGACTTCAAGACTAATATGGTGCACAACTTGAAAATCAGATTTGTGAGTACTCATTTCCATATTACACGATGAAAAAAATACATAATTGCATATTGTGAGAAAATTAACCTGGTGCCTAATGAAGATTTCTGGATTGTTTATTTGGATATTTTAAAGAGAAATACCTCCTTCATATGATGACCCAAGAAAATCGGGAAGGAGGAAAATGAAGAGGAGGTCTACAGTCAGAAAATTATTTTCAACGATAAAAAATAAGTTCTCCATATGTAAGAGATTGACCACAAAAGAACTGCATCCATGGATCAAAATGCTCCATAATTATTGTAACAGTAATTAGTGTTGTTGTTGGTTTTATTATGAACTTGATAAATTTATTTAGTTGCTGATGTATGGTATTTATTATATGAAATATATTTTTGCTTATGATCCAGCAGATGTCGTATATGTAGGAATAACTTTACTTGTAACATATGTCATATCTATTGCAACAGATGTAAAATCAATTGAAATAATATATTATGTTCAATAGATTCCATATCTATTGAAGCAGAAGAATAATTTGTTGAAAATAATCAAACAAATAGACACATTTGTTACAACAGATAAATGATATGTTGGATTATTTCCAATATACTCTACATATGTTGCAACAAATTCTATATTTGTTGCAAAGAATGAATAATATATTGAAAATAATCCAATAGATATACACATCTGTTGTAGTAGATACTTAATATGTTTGATGATTTTCAACATACTCTACATATGTTGCAACAGAAGAGTAATTTGTTGTAGCAGTGAATAATCTATTAAAAATAATCAAACAAATTTAGACATTTGTTGCAACAAGTTATAATATGTTGCAACAGGTTTCAGTTAATTTGGTATGAATTGATTTATTAAATCACGATTAGTAATAAAAATATTATTTAATTATATTTAGTTATTGATTAATAAGTTTAATTGCATTCTTAATGAATTAGATAGTAATTACATGACCAACTAAGTGTATTCACTTTAAATAGAGTGACCAATTGACTAATTTTATGTGAATTGCTTCATTAAATCATATTTAATGGTAAACAAAGTTATTTAACTATAATTAGTTATGAATTAATAAGTTCAATTGCATTCTTAATGAATTAGATACTAATTATATGGCCAACTAAGTGTAGTCATCCTTTAAAAGAGTGATTAATTGACTAATTTGATGTAAATTGCTTGATTAAATCATGTTTAGTGACAAAAGGTTATTTAACTATATTTAGTTCTAGATTAATAAGTTCAATTGCATTCTTAATGAATTTATATAGTAATTACATGACCAACTAAGTGCACTCATCTTAAATAGAGTGATCAATTGACTAATTTGGTGTGAATTGCTTCATTAAACCATGTTTAGTGATAAACAAGTTATTTAAATATAATTAGTTATGAATTAATAAGTCCAACTGTATTTTTAATGAATTAAATAGTAGTTACATGATCAACTAAGTGTATTCGTCCTAAATAGATTGATCAATTGGTTAATTTGATGTGAATTATTTCATTAAATTGCGATTAGTAATAAATAAAGTTACTTAAGTTCAATTGCATTCTTAATGAATTAGATAGTAATTCCATGATCAATTAAGTGAATTCGTTATAAATAGAGAGATCAATTGTTTCATTAAACCATATTTGATGTGAATTGTTTCATTAAACCATATTTAGTGATAAACAAAGTTATTTAAATATAATTAGTTATGTATTAATAAGTTCAATTGCACTATTAATGAATTAGATAATAATTACATGATCAACTAAGTGTGTTCATCTTAAATAAAGTGATCAATTAACTAATTTGATGTGAATTGTTATATTAAATCACAACTAGTGATAAACAAAGTTATTTAACTATAATTAGTTATGAATTAATAAGTTCAATTGTATTTTTAATGAATTAGACAGTAATTGCATGATCAACTATGTGTATAACATGAGTCAAAAAATTATAACCTATCACAACAAATGTCTATATCTGTTTGATTATTTCCAATAGATCAATCATCTATTGGAACAAATGACTAATCTACTGCAACATATGTAGAGTATGTTGGAAATTATCAAACAGATTATTCATTTACTACAATAGATGCTTATATTTGTTTGATCATTTCTGACAGATTAATCATCTATTGCAACTGATTACTAATTTGTTACAACATATGTAGAGTATGTTGGAAATTATCAAATAAATTATTTATTTGCTGCAATCTATGTTTGTATCTGTTTGATCATTTCAATAGATTTATCATATGTTACAATCATATGTTACAACTGATTACTAATACATTGCAACATATGCAGAGTGTATTGGGAATTATCAAATAAATTATTCATCTGCTGCAGTAAATATCTATATTTATTTGATTATTTTTAACAGATCAGTCATCTGTTGCAATAGATTACTAATTTTTTGTAATATATGTAAAGTATGTTAAAAATTATCATAACAGATTATTCACATGTTGTAATAAATGTCAATATTTGTTTGATTATTTTCAGCAGATCAATCATCTGTTGCAATAGATTACTAATCTATGGCAACATATGTACAGTATGTTGGAAATTATCAAACAAATTATTCATTTGTTGCAATAGATGTCTTATTTGTTTAATCATCTCCAATAGATCAATCATATGTTGCAACAGATTACTAATATGTTGCAACATACGTAGAGTATGTTGAAAATTATCAAACAGATTATTCATCCGCTACAATAGATGTTTATATCTATTTGATCATTCCAATATATCAATCATCTATTGCAACAAATTATAATCCGTTGCAACATATGTAGAGTAATTCATAACAAATATAAAATATTATCATAAAAAATAGTTGCAACATAATTCGTAACAAAAATTGAACATCTATTAAATGTAAAATATTGTCATCACCAATTACATAAAATAATCCACTAAAGATACTAAAAATAAAAAAATTATTATGTTGTCTAGAAATTATCAATTACACTGATAAGTTAACACAAATTACAATCCACATTAGGGTTTTGAATTTTTACATGCTACCCCAGCAGCCCAAATCTTTTGCATGCTTGAAACTGAATTGTCATTCAATAAAATTTTGGGAGTTGTCAAACAAGTGTCGGTTATCAAATGCTCAATAAATGCAAGCGAGTATGGTACGTCCGCGACAACACTCATTTTTAGGAAGGTTATATTTTGACCTTCAATAACCCATTATTTATTAAGAAACTTTCTAACAAGTGATTCATTATGCCACTTTGTTTCAACAATCTTAGGAACAACTCTAATACAGGCTCGATGAACAACAAAAATGTCAATCTTTAAAAACTAGTATGTTGCAGTCATACGCATTTATAACTCCCTCATTGATGATGATATCAAGAGTCACAAAGTATTTTTTATCCAAGTTCATGACTGATCTTGGGTGTATTTATACGCCTAAGCACCATAACTTATCCATGTTTTAGCTAAGTTTAGAGAACAAAATGTCTAGTTTCTTATGTTTTTACTCTACTTCTATGTAATTGAGCTAACCGATGTGATTAGCATGATTTCAGGTATTAATGAGGTAGATGAAGACATAATGGGACTATGAAATACGGATGACATATGACACAAGATAGAGTAGCAGTCTGGACCAAATGTGGTGCCTAGAAACTATGTCCAAGACTAGTTTGTCATTTATAATTAGTTCAGGGACTTAGAAGGCAATTATGAGAGAGAAGACTATTAAAAGGCTTAATGCTGAATTTTTATTCATTATTGAATTATTCTGTATTAGTTTTTGAAAGGAGAGTGGCGTCTTAGCTTAGGGGAGAGAGAGAGAAAACGTTTCTTCTCTCTTATTTTCACTATTCGCACACCAAGATCGTCTTCTAGTTTTTGGTATGATGAATATTTCTATTGTGATTTTCGTTTTATTCATGAGTAGCTAAGTTTATTAGTTAGGGTTATGAAAGCCTTGTAGCATACAATCTATCACTTTGGGTTTTGAATTCATTATGCGTTGATTTGTTTATATCATACTCTCTTCTCTTATCTTGAATTCTCATGGTTACAAACATAGAGGATATGCCTTAAAACGCAACTTGTTCGAAAGAAAGGTTGATGTTCGGAAAAGAGAGTAGTGACAAGAAAATAGGATTACCAACCCCTATTTCATAAGTTAATGCCTTAGCAAGATTAACTACTTGGAGATTTCGTATTGTTTTTGGTAAACGCTTTTGATTCGAGAGAACTAAAGTGAATTAGTCCTTGATAGTTGAGAAACACTTGAATTATGTTATTAAATACAATACGATTCTTTGTAAGCACAATGCATGTATGAATTCGTAAAGCCCATAGTTAAAAAGTATTGAAACTACAAGGTGGTCATAACCCTAGCTTGCTATTTCTCTGAATTTGAATACTACTACACGTATTTCATATTGTTAAACTGAAACAATTAATTTGTGAACTGAATCAAATCCCCCTATTTATTTTGCAAAAACGAACGATCAAAAGTCAACTAATATGCATACAACTTAATTAGCACCATATTCCCTGTGGGATTCGACCCCAACCTAGTTGGGTTATATATTTGACAACGACCGCTTACTCTCTCGTAAGAGAGGTGTAATTTGGGCGTATCAATGACTGCAAGAATCCTCCTAGCCCTTGTCCAATCCATGACACTTAGATATGGTCTCTTACCTATACTGTAATCAATCATATCATTATCCCATTCAAACTCAATGAGTAACTTCTCAAATTTTTGCCATCAGGAATTATTGCTATTTTGTTGATTATCTTGAACTTATTTTTGAAGTTACAATAGAAGTTGAGATCCACGATTCTATCTTCGAGATTATAGTGCTTAGTTCATTTTCTATGCTTCACCTACATGAGATAAAGAATTTCATCAACATACTAAAATAAAAATATAATTTATATAATATCACGACCCAAAAATTAAGGGTCATGATGACATTTGTTGCAGCAAGCCTTGACAAGTAAGCCAATTATCCAAACTGGTATGAAATGAGAAAACAACACCAAATCCCAAGGTAAGACTTCTATAACAAAGTCAAACAACACATATACAATAATAGCGAAAACACATAACAATGATACCATAAATCTCTTCAAAATTTGGTGTCACGGTGTAAGAACCAACTAAGTACATCTTAAAGTCAAAATATACAACTAATAGTCCAAAAAAACATAATCTATCTCTGGATACAAGAATAAGACATAAACTAAATATGAGGAGGTAGTAGATCAACTATCGAAGCATAGGTCAACCGCTACCTTGAAAATACACCGAACACCGCTTGAATTAACTACTGTGTGGTGCACTCTTACCCTAATTTGCACTGAAAGGACAAAGTAGGAATGTGTATGGTCCACTTGTACTCAGTAAGTATCATAGGCCGACTGAGCAAAGTAGAAAATAAGGTATATAAAATACATACTATGAGCACGTCACCTGCAGTCAGAAAATGTCCCAAACAATAGCCCACATCATGTTCACTAATAATTCTAAGATATACACATATACTTGTTACAAGTATAAGAAAGAAGAATAAATAGATAGACATCAAATCAAGCATGAAAATATAACATAGAATGAACACAATGTATGAAATACAATGATGATGATGATGACGATGATGTCATATGTCGAGGTTGTCACACGACCTTCATATACACCTATCGATTTGTGCTCCTGAGGTAGGACTCATGGGAGGTTCACAATACATAAACAATCCAATAACCAATACCAATTCAATATTGATAACTCCTCTCTAGCACATACATCGACAGAGGGTTTTAAAGATGTCACATTTTCTGCCAGAAAAATTAGTATTTCCATGGTGGTACCAATGCCTCATGAATGTATATAGGATATGAGGATGTATGAGATACGATGAGAATGATGATAATGTATTGCACGAGGTTGTCACACAACCTCCATATACACCTACCAAGCTATGATCCTGAGGTAGGACTCATGGAGGGTGGGGTTCGTCGATCCATATACAATTTAATAACCAATCACAATCCAATATCCATAACTCTCTTTGGAACATACATCGATAGAGGGTTTTAAAGATATCACATTTTCTGTCAGAAAAAATAGTATTTCCAGGATGGTACCAATGCCTCATGAATGTATATGATATAAGGATGTAATTCCCACAAACAACTAGAATTAGAATTTCCATATTCAACCAATATACCAACCATGTGAGCCAAAAATCCACTCAATATGCCAACCATCCATGATCCAACATTGTCCATAAAACAATAGAGTAAGATATACCATAATATGTCATTTGATACCACATAAATACCAACTTAGGCATTTTCCATCAAGAAGAAATAACCAATCATATAAGTATCAGGCCAACAACATCTTATAAGACCCCACACAGTCACACATAGTAAATAATGGCTAAAAATCACTAAATAACTGCAACATAGGCCTCTAAACGGGCACAAGACAATAATAAAGCCATTTTCATTATTAATTCCCACACCCATAACATGTTTTTACATCAGTATTAACTACCTAGTCCAGTCTGAATAAAGTTAAGCTATAGCCTACCTTGAATGAAAAAAAATTAATTCAAAAGCCTTTAACACAAAGCCTTCTCCTCACGAACGGATCTGGAATCAACTAAAATATATAAATATAAAATCTAAGCATCAAAAGAAGCTAACGATACCCATATTATCTATTCCCAAGTTAGGATCAAAATGGACCTCCAAAATAGGTTTTCGAAAAGAAAGGATAAAATAGAAATTTTAGTCCAAGTGCAGATGGGTTGAAATTGGGGTTTATATTGAAGAAATACTAATTTAGGACTTTCTGGCCAAAATCCTCACATTTCACTTTTGAAATAGAGTTTTAACAAGCTTTAAAGTACAAGAATCAAAGAAAGATAATTGAAATAGGGATTTGGAGCCTACCCAAGTTTGAAAATGGAAGAAATCACCTAAAAACTCTAAAGTCCGAAGCTTCAAGTATCAAAAATGATGAGAATTGAGAAAAGGGGGTATATATACCACCTAGGCATCACCTAAAGCGGACACTACGCCGCTTAAGCAGCCATCAATTAAGAGGCCGAGTTCTGCTTACGCGACACCTGCCAATGCTACATGTGTCTCTTAAGCGAACCAAGGGTCACTTAAGTGACACTCGCTTAAGAAGACCCAAAGGTTGCTTAAGCGACACTATCTTAAGCAGACCCAAGGCCTCATAAGCGACACTCACTTAAGCAGAACCAATGCCACTTAAGCGACACTCGCTGGTGTAGGCCAGGTCGCTTGAGCGACCGACTGGCCACTTAAGCAAACCAAGTGTCTCTTAAACGGATGCACCAGCTGGATGGTGCATTAGCTAGAGACTTGGAGAATTCCAAGTCTCTGTGGACCCCTCTAGATTCATCCAAAATCTCGTATATACAATTGAACTATGCTAGCCTATCAAATTCAATGTTTTAAACTCAATGGAGATATCAGATTTTCAAAAAAATATCTTTTTCACGAAATTGACCCCTAAGACCTATTTTCACAACTTTCGAACTGGGGGTCAAAATGAGATACCAAAGCCGTAAATACACACCATGTTACCAACCTAAAATCGACGTTCGAATCTACTAGCATAGTCCATTTTACCATCTAATGCATATAATAATAAATATTGATCGAAGTCAACTAATAAGCCCTTTTAACCTTTAAAAATCATAAACTTGCATAAATTACACCAAAATGAATTGAGAACCATGTCAATCATCCCCACACCTCAAAAATACCACAAAGCAACCACAAAGAGGGCTAAAATAGTTAAATCACATAGAAATAAATAATTCATAAAAATCACTAAAATTCAAGTCATTACATATAAGCTAGTCACTTATAATAACAATTGAAAAGGTATAATATATGAGTAATCTCTTACAACAGGTGACTTATCTATTGCAACAAATTACCCATTTGTTGTAATACATAAGTCATATGTTGCAATAGATCTTTGAATCTTTTTAAGATTATCTATTTACTGTAACTTATGCAACAGATAGTAATCTATTACAACATATGACTTATTTGTTGCAATAGATTGATAATCTAATGTAACAAATAAGTCATCTATTGCAATATATCTCTGAATTTGTTAATGGATTGGCCATTTACTGCAACTTATACAATAGATGAGTTATCTATTGTAGCAAATAGGTCATCTATATAAATATTTACTAGTTTAAAAGCCCTAAAAATTAATATAAATTGAAGATTAGAAAACTTACCCAGTCCGCTTACCAAACATTCATACTAGCCATGTTTTTGAAATCTTTTGCACCAAGTTTATGTATGGTGTAGATATTTAGGGCTTTTTTATTATTTCAACACTCTGTTAAGCTCAGTACTATATTTTTGCACTCACCATCTTGTAAATATTCATCTTCTTTATCTCATGTTGCTCTCCTATGACTCTTGAAAATTATTCAACAGTGCAAGAAAGAAAAGTTGTTATTTTTATTTCTTTGATATCTGATAGTACCTTTTCTCCTCTTAACCTCCAATGGAGTGAATGACACTGAAATTTTTCTTGATGGAATGACACCCCTCTTAGATGTCAATTCCTTAACAACAATAGTCAGAGCATCAAAAGACTTAATCAAGTTATCATGTTTTTCCTTGAATTCTTGGTATTTACATGAAGAACATGAGCAAAAAGAGGGTCAAAAGAGCTGACATACCTACCGAAAAGGGAGAAATCACCATGTCCACCACTAATATGACAATTATCATGGTCAACTTTTTTTCAAAAAGATTTTTATGAGCATCATCAATATGTTCATAACCACCTCTAACACCACCAATACTAATGGCAATTTCAACACCAATACCCATATCTATTGAAATATCACCAGCATCACTAAAACAATCACTAACATGATCAACAAGAACAAGACGATCATCCCTAGGTGCTTTCCTTTTGATGGTTGTTTCTCCAAATATTTTTGTATCACGTTTACCTTAGAATCTAATTTTGTGTAAACAATTCCTAGAGTAAGAAAAAATGGCATTTGCAACTCTTTCTGTGTCGGTACAAGCCAGGGATGTACAATTTATAACCAAAACTAGATATATTAAATCAACTTATAAGTTGCAAATGTATTGTAACAGATGAATGATCTATTATAGCAGATAAGACATCAATTGAAACATATTACCTATTTATTGTATTAGCTTACAGCAGATTGGGTAATCTGTTAATAGGTTCAGAGATAAGTCACAATAGATGGATAATATGTTATAATAGGTTATCCATCTGTTGCAACAAATTACTCGTCTATTGCAATAAATTACTCATCTGTTGAATAAGCTGTTGTAGATAGATAATTTGTTAACAGTTTCATAGATAACTTGCAACAAATTTATTATAATAGATAAGTAAATTTTTGCCACAAATGAGATACATGTTGCAACAAATAAGACATGTGTTGCAATGTGTTAATTTGTTAACTTAAGTAAAAATTATTCTATTTAAAAGAAGACTTACTAAATCATTAGGAGGATTAAAGAGATCAAAGGATTTCACTTTTGAGTTGTTCTTGGCAGACAACCACTTAAGAATTCTTGGATGAGAAACCTCTTTCGAGTATTTCTTGACTTGCTTCCAGAGGTGAGGAATGATTTCAAATGCCTAAGCCTAAGAATGTAAAAATGATGCAAATAAAAAATAAGATTAGTTATTCAATAACAGAAATAAATGAAACACTAAAGAACTAAGAGAGAAGTTTATCATGAAATAAGTTGACCATTTTTGGTGATAACTTTGTCATTAAATATTTGACAGTCAACATAAAGCTTTTGTAACTCCATAGATAATTGTTGAATGCATCCTAATCCTAGCAAGCACTGACAAATCAGGTTTTATGACTTTGTTGGTGTCTCTGGCCCATAAAATGGCATGCACAAACCAAATTAAGCATGATGGATCCTTTTGCTTCTTCAAAAACTTTTTATCTTGAGATTAAGTATCAATTGTTTGGCTTTGGAGATATGTCCAATAATGACCAATCACTTATTCCTATTAATTAATTTGTTTTTTCCTTTGTTGGTTTAGATGGATGTCTTGGTTAATGACTTGCCTTTCTATTCCGCCTTGGCTGATTTAGATGTCGTGCTTTCCTTTGTATTTTTTAAGGGTTTAACTGTGGGAAGAGGTTTATAAGAAGGATGATGGAATTTCAGTCTAGTCACTATGAAAATTCTTTTATCCCAAAATAAATCGACATATCACAGTAGGTTATCCAAATCTCATCCGTCTTTTTGTCCTCGTCCTTCTTAGTTTCAGCATCTTCACCCTTATACGTGATCTAGTGCTTAGGAATACCATAGACCATGGCTATTTGAAAACATATATTCTTATCCTCCGACAGATCAAGAAAGTGTCCAAAACAACTAGACTTAAAGAAATACTTTAATTTTTCATCCCTTATTGTCTTCCTAAAATCATCAAAATTTTTATTCATAACTAATTTAACAACAAAATTACCTGTCAAATTTGTAGAATTGTCTATAGGCATCTCCACCTAGAACTTATCAATACTAAAAGTTTTGAAAATATCATGTTGGGTTTTTGATATATGTTCATGATCAGTCGTGGATACCTCAATATCATCATCAGCATTATCATCAGATCTTTCCTCTTCATCATCTCTTTCATTTTCCTCTTCAATATTTTTTCCTCTTTCAGCATTATCTCCTTCCTCACTTTTCTTTTCATCTTCTTCCTCACCTTTCTACTTATCTTCTTTTTTACTTTCTTTATCAAATCCATCCTCACTATTTATTTCATCTATTTCCTTATTTTTCTTTTCATCTTTCTCTTCATTTCTTCCTCATCTTCATCTCCTTTCTTTTCTACATCATCTCTAGATCCTTTAATTTTTTTCTCCTTTATTATTTATTTCCACAACTTCATTCTCTTTCTATACATCTACATATGGTAACACTTTATATGTTTGTGAAAGGACTTATTCAACAAGTTCTTTAAATGATGATTGTAATTTAGATACCTTACTTGATTTATCAGAAGTTGATTCACTTTCTTTTCTTTAGGTGCCATTTTATCGACAAACAAGAGAAAAACTAAAAAAATTACAACTGATTTGTGCATCATAAAAAAAGTAGCAGTGAATTTAACAAATACAATACAATACAATACAATAATATTTTCACTAGATGGCCCATTTATTTCAACAGATGACCCATTTGTTGTAAGTAGGGATGGGCATGGTATGGTACGGTACGGTATTTTAAATTTTGGTAGGTTAACTTCATTTTTCTATATCTAAAAGAACAATACCATTATCATACCAAATTAGTTTGGTATGGTTCGGTATTTTTAAATTCAGCTTTGGTATTTTACGGTATGGTAATTCGGTAACCATACTTTATTTGATTTCTAATTACATATATTCATATAAAAAAACTATAACTTTAAATTTTAAAAACGTCTCAATCATGTTAGGCTAACAACTATCTTTGTTAATCAATTACACAAAAAATAACATTTCAATCACGATTGAATAGGCCGAGATGCAAACTCTGAACAACAGTACCTAAACTTAAGCATAGTACTCTTAAATAATAAGCTTCCAAAAAAAATTATTTTTGAATAAAAGCTACTTGTGTGTTCAATTGGCTAATGGATGATATATAAATATATTTAATAATCTTAAATATAATATATATATATATATATATATAAATATATGGGTTTTATATGTTATTAAAAAACTTCGGTGTGGTATACAGTATTTCGGTATTTATTGCATAAATATCAAATACCAAAATAATTTAAAATTCCGATCAAATACCACAACATCCATACCGCGGTATAAAAATTTTTGGTTTCGATCTGGTATTCGATATATACCATACCATACCCACCCCTAGTTGTAAGAAATAATAACAGTTTTGACACTATTTTGATTTTTTCCAATGGATGATTTATCTGTTGCAATAGATGGGTCATCTGTTAGAAGAAATAAAATCAGTAGCAAAACTGTTTTGATTTATTCGAACAAATGACCCACCTATTACTACAGATGGATTATATATTGGAAACATCATAACAGTAAACAAAAGATGATATAGTTATTCCCAATAAATGCATAATATGTTCTAACATATTCTTATTTTATTGCAACATATTATACATTTATTGGGATTAACCACATTTTAATCACATATATACATATATCATCAAGAACACCAACAAAAACACCAAAACAAGTCATATCACCGCTTGAACAATAATTTTCAAGAACAACACCAATATTTTTATCAATGCACGAATACCAACAACACCAATAAAATCAAGAATACCAACAACACCAATTAAATCAAGAACACCAACAACAGTAATAAAGTCAAGAACACCAACAACCAACAACAACACTAACAAAGACCAAGTAATTTAATACACAACACAAATAACAACCATAAATATCACCACTTGAACAATAATATTCAAGAACAACATAGATATTTACTATACAACAACACCAAGAACACCAACATTAACTAATACAAAAAAATCAACAATTGTTTAAGAACAAACAATATTCAGTTGAAAATTCTAATTTTTTAACCCATTTAGGGATACAAAATATAATCACAAGCAAGTGTTCGAGGTTTCACTAAAATATATGGTACAATCTCAATAGTTGTTAGATTTTGGCACAACAAATGTCATTGAAAAATTTAAAATTCAACTTTCACTAATTTTGCAACAATATTCAAGAACAACAACAACAACAATAAAAAAAAGTCACATTTGATTAAAAAGATACCACATTTACATCAACCACCATATTAAGAGAACAGATACCATAAATTAAGATTTTTTCGGGTCCCTGTTTCTTTTTTAAGCATCAAATCCTAAAATTATTAATTCATACTTGAAGAGAATACAACTCAAGTTCTTATGTTTCTTCATTAACTAAAAATCCCTAACTTTTTAAAAATAATTAAAGAGAAGTCTTTACATGTGAAGAGAGAGAAATTGACGGTTACAATGGAAGAAGGAAAAAAGAAGTCGAATGTGGGGTTCCTGGAAATTGAAAGTCATCGGAGATGAAGGCTGCATCGATCTATATATTGTGCAAACAAAGACAGCCTATTGGGGAGAACTGTTGAGAGAGGGGGGGGGGGGAGAGAAACGTTTGAGGGGAATCAATTTTCGAAAACTGATTTGAGTCTTTGTTTTGACATTAGAATTAACAGAGTTGTGGATTTTTTTTTTGTATATTTAAAAAGTGTAAGGAATTTTAAAAATATTAATTTGGTCCTCAATTTACTCAATCTAACTTTTTAAGTGGTTTTGACCTTATCTTAGCTTTAGTCAAATGCCACCAACACTTAAATAAAGACTTGAAGGATACCTTTCCTTTAATTTTCTCGGATTTTCTTTGTAATTATTAACTGAATTTTATGAACCCCACCTGTTTGGAGTGGCAATTGCATTTCTATTTGTATTTAAGATATTCAATGTTCTATTTGAATCCTTACCAAAAAAAAAATATTTGAATTCTTTCAAATATTTATTAAAATATAGTACTAAAAGATTACAATGCATACACACGTGATATTATTACATAGAGCAAAAATTGCTCTATACTTTTAGTTTTTTATATTCTATTCATTTTAATTTATTTATTTGATTTAACTTAGCATAGGGTTTAGTAAAGTTAAAAAAAAATTAAATATTATTATTTCAAACAAAAGATATTTAGAATGTGAAAGTTGAATTTAAAGAGCTTCAGAAAAAGAAAAGAAAAAAGAAACAAACTAAAAAGGAAAACAAGACAAATACTTTAAAATGGAGAAAGTATATTTTTCATTTTTTAAATCATTGTATTCCAAGTTGCGCATCTCTATATTTATATCTATATCTATATCTATACTATACTAAAAGTGTAAAGATTCTTATAAATATTATTTGAACTTTGCCTTTTATTAAAAGATTTCACAATAGACAAAATATCTTTTCATTATTTTTCTTAAATTAATTTTTATAATATATAAAATAAAGAAGTCCTAAAATATATAAAAAAGAAAAATATTTTGTAAATTGTAAAGAGCCTAAAATATATGATAAAAAAATGTATTTTAAAATTTAAAGAGACTAAAAATATATGGTAGGAAGAATTTATAATTAAAATTGACTACAATTCATGCAATTCCTACCTAATTCATGTAGGAAAATTTAGTCGTTCACATTTTTTTATTTACGCGAGTAAAACAAGATCCTTTAATACCCGAAGAATAAAAGAACACCTACATCAAGACATTGAATCGTGTAATGACCAAAATCAAGGGACTCCTGCCTCTACTTCTCTACTTGAGTAATGCTTGTAGTTTTGGGTAGTGACTCCTGAGCCTACTTTTAACTATTACTATTGTTAGCAACTTGATAGATATTGTCTTATTATATAAGCATGTTTTGCTCTTCATTAAAAAATTTTATAATAGACAAAATTATCTTTTCACCTATTTCTCCAATTATTATTTAATATAATTGAAAAAAGTTTAATTAAATTGAATATATTAATAAAATATATGAAAATAAAAAATACAAGAACGAAGAAAAACAGTTAATGAATATTACTACAAAGCATTTAACAATTACATAAATTAATGGATACATCGTACGAAAAGAATAAATCATTAAAAGAAATCAAAACTCAACTATATAATTTATACCAATTGTAAGGGGGTGCGGATTAGGCGCGGTAACTTAACTAAGAAATAAATAGTTATTGGGTTAAGTATTTATTTTTATATAATGTATTTTGTGAATATTATCGATTGAAATATTTTTCATTTTTATCTTCTTGACTTAAGATGTTTTATTAATTCATATTCTAAATTAGATATTATCGTAATTAAATTATCTAGTACTCTAGGATCCTCGTTAGTACTATGTAATCTTTTGTATTCTTGGTATAAATTATATAGTTGAGTTTCGATTTCCTTTAATGATTTATTCTTTTCGTACGATGTATCCATTAATTTATGTAATTGTTAAATGCTTTGTTGTAATATTCATTAACTGTCTTTCTTCGTTCTTGTATTTTTTATTTTCATATATTTTATTAATATATTCAATTTTACTGATATTCATATTTTGGGGAGTGATTAAATGGTAGTTGATTAAATGCTTTGCTATAATATTCTTTAGCTTTTTCTCTTAGTTTTTGTAAGTCTTCTATATTATTTTTAAGATATTCTAAATTTTCTATATATTTTGTTTTAAAATATTCAATTAAATTCGTTTTTATAAGGTTTTCTGTTAATCTTATTTCTTCCATTTCTTGTTCCCAGTATTTTAGATATTCGTAGTTTCATTTTATTCTTCTAAAGAAAATGTATAATAATCTATTCTACTTGTACTATATTTAATATCTTGTTTGAGGTTATTAATACTACTAACTATTTTTTCTTGTTCTCTTCTTAATGAATTTTTTAAACTATCTAAACTTTTATCTTTGCTTTTTTCTAAATTTTTCAAGGTTTCGTCTATCCATTTTAATTTTTCTATTACATTTTCCATTATTTCTCTAATTTGTTTTCTATAATCAATTTCTTTATGTAGGTCTTCTTGGTTTTCTCTAATTTTCTTAATATATTCTGACATTTTTAGTCTGTATAATATCCATCTGAATCTAAATAGTATTGATGTTCATAATATATGCATAAGTTTTCTATACTGTTTAATAATTCTTCCTCTTCATAATCTTGTAATTTTTCCCATATTATTTTCTTTATGTCTATGATTTCTATATCTCTAAGTATATATAAAACAAGTATTTTAATATCATCTGTCATTTAAGCTTGATTAAACGCTTTTTCATAATATTTTTCAGTTGTTTTTTTTAGTCTAAGTTTTTCAGTTGTTTTTTTTAGTCTAAGTAGTTCTTGCATATTTTCATTAAGAAATTCTGTATATTTTATATCTTTAGTTTCCATGTATTTGTCTAAATTTACTTTCATCTGTTTTTCTACTAACTGTATGTTTCTCATATTTTTTTCCCAAAATTCTAGATATATGTAATTTATCATGGTAAGTATTTGTAAGAGTAGTTAGGTAGGCATGGTATGTAATTTATTCTAGTCATATAATATTTACCAAATGCTTTTTCTAATATGATTTTTCTTATATCTACTACTTTTATATCCTTAAGTGAATACAAAATAAGTATTTTAAATTTATCTACCATTTCGTCAGATAAAGAATTATTCATTTTTCATAAAATTGCTATTTTCAAAATATTCCCTTCAATCATACACATAACAAAATATGATCATATTAGATTACTATATACTAGATCATTCTTAAATAACATGTTCGTCGGTCACTATTAGCATGGTAATCCAGATACTTTTCCCTTAAACAGCGCCTCAACTCTGGCTACTCCTCACCACGGCTTCTTGCCTTATTGGTTTCACCTTTAGGATGGCATAGTTCTTAGCAATTTTTCTCCGTTTTCACTTTGCTAATAAACTTCTTAACATGCTATTCTTCGAATAATTTTACTATAAAGTAACTAACATGAACTTATCTTATTATATCATGATTGTTAGGAATTATGAATTTAGCTATTCATAATAATGAATAAATATACCTGTTCTGGTAAGTTTGATAATCCTAAGTTTTGTTCCTCCATAGATTTTTCCATTGAAATATACCTGTTTTTAAATGAATAAGCAAAATATTTGTTGTGGACAAAAGAGAGAGTTTTTGCTTCAACACATGAAAGTTTATCCTTCATCTGAGCAAATGATCGTTTATTTATAGGTTGAAGTTGTAAACAAACTTTACATGCACGTGTTTATTTTTTAAAGATTAAAAAAAACTTTAACAAAAATGTCAAAAAGGCTAGGCTATAGGCTATAGCTATCTAACAAAAAAGTCTTTATCTTAAACTACTAAAAGACAAAAAATTATTAATACCTAAATTTTTACAATTTACGTAAAGGAAATTGTGAAAGTTATCTACATGTCACTTTCACAATTTAATAGCTTGTCTTCTCCATTATTTCGCTCCGTAGTTATCTCTTTTTTGTTGTAACTGCTGTTTGTCTATCTTCTTATCAGTGTAGCATCACATCTGGAATAAAGTTGTGCTTGCCACTACATCTGCTGCATATGTGGTCTTTGTATTTATGTCCAACTTTTTCACAAAATTGATCCATAGCTTCTTCTAAAATAATTCCCTTACTGATAGATCTTGTTAATGGTTGTTCTTCTAGTCTGAGGAGTGTTAATCCCCATTTTCTAAGTTCTTCCATGTCATGGTCTCTAACTTCTTTGCAAGTTGAATAAATCAATGCTTGATTCCTTGAATTATATATCCAAACTGGCTTTTTATTTGAATAATTATTAAGTAACTCTGATAATATATTGCTTATTCCAATAACTCTTTTGTTGCGATAGAATACTGGTATCTGTGTTTTTGGTATCTCAATCTGTTTACATATTTCTTACGGAATAATATAATCTCTGGTCATACCCATTTTGACCACATTAATAGTCTGTTTAATTTCGTCAAATAATATTTCTGCTGGAGCGGAATAAAATCGAACATAGAATAATTGTCCGTTGGTAATTCTCTTGTAAGTCATAAATTCTTTGTGAATTTCTGGGATTCCTGCTAGCTCTTCTCCATTGGTTGTGTAAACCGTAGATAATAATCCATAATAGTAACATGATTTAATAAAATTTGGGCTTGTTCCTGGTAAGGCAATAAGTTTATTGTAATTTTGGCATTTCTGGGTAATATATCCTTTTTGTTGTGCGACTAGCTCTTCACTTTGAATAGGTTTGATATTTAATAAGGTTTGTAAAGTGTGTATGTTGTCAATGTATTTACGAGAAGAATAATTGTATGTCTATTTTTCTTGGTTAAGTGATTCAGAATAGGTATGTATCTGGGGAGGTGCAAATGCTTCTAAATTTTGTATATTTGGTGTATATGGTTTTGAAATATTTGGCTGAGGTTATAATTCTTTTTCTTTGGTATTTCATGTCTATTTTGAGTGACTATATTTTTCCCTTTAGATGTTCCTGCAGTTGTAATTGAAGTTTAGGTAGTAATTTGAGTTTTAAGGTGTTTCTCATCGTCACCTTCTAGGTCTAGTTTTTTAATGTGCTCTTCCTGCACAGTATCTTGTTTTTTATAGTGCTCGACTTGCACTTTTACATTTGTAACTTCAGTAGTTAGTGTAATAACTCGTTCTTATAATAACTCCATTTGTTTAAACATTTGGAGCAATAAATCAGTCTGGGTATCTTTGGCATCAGCCTCTTCCATTGGTAAATCAGTTTGAGTAGCTTTGTCTTGATAAGTAATCTGCAATGATATTTTTGTTAGTATTGATTACTTCAATTGTAAATGTAAAATTCAGTATATTTAATACTAGTCTCCGAATTTCCTTTGTCGTAACTGAATTTTGTATTTTTCTTGTTAGCCACCATCGTACCTGTGTATTATCTGTTCTAACAATAAACTTGTTATACACGATATATGGTTCAAATTCTATTAGACATTTATATAAAGAACATAATTCTTTTCTATTTATTTCCCATTTTATTTTTGTTTCGTTAAACGGTCCTGAATAATATCTACAATGATGTTCTAATTTTTCTTCTTCATACCTATATTTGTGTACTCCTCCATAACTATATTCACTTGCATCAGCTTCTACTATATATGTAAAAATTTTATTTTCATCTGGAAATTGTAATTTTGGTAACTCTTTACAAAGTAATTTTATTTTCTTTACCTGTTTTTTGTCTTCTTCATTATATCTATATTCTACATCCTTTTAAAATTTTTTTTGTAATGGTTTTAAGTTTTCTGCTAATTTTGGAATATATTCTCTTACTTGGTTTGCTAATCCTAAAAATGATTGCAATTTCTTTTTTGTATCTAATTCTTCTTCTGAATTTATTATTTTTTGGACTATGTGTTGTTGCATTTTGACTCCACTTTTATCTATTTGTATTCCTGAAAATTCTATCTGATTTTTCATAATTTCTGTTTTCTTCTCACTTAACCTTATTCCTGATTTTTCTATTATATCTGTAAATTGTTCTAATAATTTTAAATGTTCTTCTTTAGTTTTTGTATATAATAGTATATCATCTATGTATACTATACAATTAGGTAATTGTTTAAAATAACTATCCATAAAATGTTGATATCTACCTGGTGCATTTTTATATCCAAATGGTAGTACATTCCATTCATAAATCCTTGTGGTACCGTAAATGCGGTTAATTCCTTAGATTCCTCTTCTAACTTTAAATGGTAAAATCCTGATTTACAATCAAATTTACTAAAATAATTATATCCTTGTATTTGCCTTATTTTTAATATCTTGTTTGGTATTGGGTAATTATAAGTCATTGTTTTTGCATTTAAATTTCTGTAATCAATAACCATCCTACTTTTTCCTCTTTTTTGTTCACTATGTTTATTTACTATAAATGCTGGGCTATTATGTTTACTATTACTTTTTTGTATATATTGTTTTTCTAATAATTCTTCTATATGCATTTTAAATTCATCAAAATTATATGTTAATGGTTTCTGGGTTATTATGCTATTTTTATCTATTAATTCAATTTTTATAGTGATTTTATGTTTTCCCCATCCTTTTAATGGATCTTCACTATATAATTGTTCTAATTTTTTCTTAATTTTTTCTATCTTATTTATTGAAAATATAGTTATTTCCTTTTTATTTATTGAAAATACGATCAGTTCTATTGTATCTTCAGTATTTTTTATATTTTCCAATTTTTGTGTAATTTTTTCACTTCCTTTTATCCAATAAGTTTTCTTTCTTATTTTATTAATAACTCTTTTTGCTCTTACTTTATGTTTACATGGTGTTGTAAACCACCAATCTGTTCTAGTTATTATATGTGGGTATAATTTGTCTAAAAACGGCATTCCTAAAAGTATACCTTTTGATGTTAGCTCATAATTATAGATTTCTTCTATTGTTAATATTTTATCCCATACTTGTGTTTTTACATTCTTAGCTTTATAAGTAATTAAGCTTCCTTCGTTATTAAATCCTTTAACTATTATTGGTGTTTTTAATTTATCCCATTTACTTTCTGGTAAACAATTATATCTACATAAATTAGTTTCTGCTCCTGTATCTATCATAGGCGTATAATATCTACTGTAATATCCTTCTACTACTATCTTCATTAATACATATATTTTCATATCATGTTAAAGCTCTTCTTAGGAATAATCTTTCTCTATTATATGTTATAGATAATTGTGTATGTTCTATATTGTATGGTTTTACTTGTTCTAGCCATTTAATTCCTAATATTATGTCTGCTTTTTGCATTTCTTCCTTTATTTCAAATTCTATTTTTATTTTTCTAACTCCTATTATTATTTCTTTTTCTGCTATATTTTTAGTGTTTATTAAGCTTCTTGGTAGATCTGGGAATATATTATTATCGAATTTTATTTCCTCATTTTTTACTAGATATTTTGCTATATAATTTTCTTCTTGTCCTGTATTTAAGAGTATTAAATATTCCTTTTCATTTATTGTTCCTGTTATGTAATATTGATTTAAATTAACTATTGAACTTGTTTCATAACTTGTTCTTTTTGATGAACTTGATGATTCTGGTTTTTCATAAGCTATTCTTTTTGTTGTACTTATTCTATCATTTATTATTTCTAAATCTTCTTCTATGTCTATATTTTTGTAACTATAATCATTATTATCAATTGTTTTTACGAATTGTTCAAAAGGACTTTCTATTTGTGTTTTATTAATTTTATTTTTCCTGTTATTTTGTGTTTTGTAGTTAATACATATAGATTTTTACATCTTGCTGTAAATATTTTACTTCCTGGGGTTAATTCTATTCCTGATATTTTCCAATATAATACTAATGATTTATCTATATTTTTATAGTTATTATACTTTTTTCTATAGGTCTTATAATCCTATCATCTGCTAAATATAGTTCTATTGGTGTATCTATTCCTTCTCTAAAACATGTTTTTATCAATATCTTTGTACCTCCAAGGTGTGCATATTTTATTGGGTCTCTACTTTTTATATCGTTTATTTCTTTATTTATTATTCTTTTTGTTACTAGTGGTATACTAGCTTTACCTTTTGCATATCTGCAGTCTATTACATGTTCTTTTTGGCTTACTACATAATATTCTTCCTTTTTCCTAGTAAATATATTTTTTATTATTGGTATTTTAAATATTTTTTCTAGACTTAAGTCTAACTCTTTTCCTTTTATTTCATCAAATACATTGTTATCAAATATTATTTTTTGATCTGTTCCTTCGTCATTTAAATATTCTTCTTTTGTTATTATTTTTATATCTTCTTCAGTCATTTGGTTTATTTGTATATCTTCTTCAGTCATTTAATTCGTCTAGTTTACTATCTATTTCATTATCTTCTATTTCATTATCTGTTTCATTCTCTGAAATTTCATATATACTGTCTTCACTTTCTAATTCGTAATCTATATAATCTATCTGCATATATTCTGTATTTTCTATTTTTATTTCTGATATTTGTTTATTTTTTGGGTTTTTAGGTAATTTACAATCTCTAGCTAAATGTCCTAATTTTCCACAATTATAACAAGTACATTCCTTTATAGATTTCTTTTTCTTATATGGTCTTTTATGTTTATAATTTTTTACATAATATCTTTTTCTTGGCTTCTTATACTTATATTTTGACTTTTTGTATTTCTTATATTTCTTATGTCTTTTTTTTTTCTTATAATATCTTTCTTCGCATCCAAATTGAGGTGCTATTTTATCTTTGCAACATGCTAAATTTATTATTAATATTTTTTTCATTTTTATTTCTTCTCTAGATTTTTCACATAGATTTCTATACCATTGTTGTAAAAAATTTGTTCTTGCTCCTAGAGTATCTACTATTTTTGCTTCATCCCAACTCTTTATTATTTTTGAATTAAATGGTTCAGGTAATTTACTAAAATATAATTTTCTTATTTCTTTACTTTCTTCTGTATTATATGCTCCTTTATAATAATATTCTTTAAATGCGCAAGTATATTTATCTATGTAGCACATATTATATATTGCTAATTTTAACATTAAATTCCTATTTGTATCTTTCTCTTTATTTTGTTCTTCTTCTGTTGTTGTCATGCTACTAAATTCGTCTTTTATAGCTGTTTCATATTTTTTTAATAATTCTATAGGTGTTAATTTGTTGTAGTTGTTGATGATGTTCCTTCTGTGGGTTTGTCAGTTCTTAATACTCTTTTACTATTTTCAGTTAGATTTAAAAACCATAATTTCACTGTTCCTATTAGTGTTCTTTCTATATATTCTGGTGCATCTATTACATTTATATTATTATCTAATAATTGTTTTTTCATATATCCTATCCATAATTGTATTGTTTTTTCTGTATCTATTACACAATCTAAGTCTAAAAAGTTATAATTTTTATTAACTATTTGTTTTGGTGTCCATTTGTCATATTCATTCTTTAGATTATATCTTTTAAACTTATTCTTATAATATGTAGGTTTTCTTATTTCTGATGTTCTAGGTATTATATTTTCATCTTCTTTTTTATCAAGAGTGTTTATTTCCATGTTTATATTTTCTAAATTTTCTTCATTAATTACTTCTTGTTTTCCATTGATTCCTAAATTTTTTGTATTTGTTAAGATTTCTGTATATGTTTTACTATCTTCTGAATCATAATTATCTGTCTCTTCAACATCTATTGTATTAATTTCTAATTCCTTTGTTTCTATTTCTTTATTGGTTATTTCTAATTTTTCTTTAAATTGATTTATCTAATTTAATAATTTTTGTTCTTTATCTTTTTCTTTCTGTTTTTTTCATACAGATCTTTTTGCATTTGTAGTTCTTTTTCTAATTCAGCAATCCTACTATTTTTAGTTTCTTCTATTTTTCGTATTTCTTCTGTAATTTGTTGTTTTATTTTTTCTATTTCCTTTTTTCTATCTATTTCTTCGTTTTCTTTTTCTATTCTCACCATAGCTGTCAATTTATCTTCTAATTTTAATTCTTCTTTTTCTAACATTAAATATAAATGTTTACCTATTTTCTTATACCTTCTACCTAAATTAGAAAATACTATTTTTACTTTTAATCCTTCGCGATTTTCATATGTTTTTTCGTCTATTATAAATTCTTCTTTGTTCATTTTTTATTTAATTGTTAATATATCATGTTGGTATGTATATTCTAGACTATCTATTGTTGATTCTAAATTTGATATTTCTTCTTTTTGTGCATTTATTGAGTTTTTACTAACTCCGACAATTATGTTATATTGTAGTCTTTTTATCCTTATTTTTAATTCTTTACGTTTTTCAGATATTATTTGCTTTAATTCTTCATATTTTTGTACGTTATTCATTTAAATAATATTTTGAGGAATATCTAAATCTAGTTTTATCAAATGAACCATAATTAATAAATTAATCAAGTAAATCCATATATATACGATTTCTGTATTTTTTAAATAACAAGGCTCTGATACCAATTATAGGGGGTGCGGATTAGGCGCGGTAACTTAACTAAGAAATAAATAGTTATTATTAAATTTGTAGACCTAAATTATATAGGAAGATGGCCAATTAAACTTATATACATACACAAACACACACACACACACACACACACACACACATATATATATATATATATAATTAAATTTGTAGACCTAAATTATATAGGAAGATGGCCAATTAAACTTATATACACACACATATATATATATAATATAGATATATATTATAATCTATATCTATAATCTATAATATATTAAAAGTGTGAAGACCCTTATAAAACTGAATTGAACTTTTTGTCTTTCATTAAAAGACCCTTCTTTAAACAAAACTGTCTTTTCACTATTTTCTTTAATTATTATTTAATTATTTTTCTTATATTAACTAGACTCCTAAAATATATGGGATCCTAAAATATTTGGAAGGAGAATCAATTAATATTTTTTCTTGTAATTATCAATTAGAAATACTCCTAAAATAGGACTCTATTAAGGAAATACTTCTATAAATATTGAGATGCACGTTAAACTACCGAAGAAATCGATTTACTTATTGAAAAAATATGATTAATGCTCATCTAACTTAATTCAAATGCATGTCTAGATTAGTGGATGCTTAATTTTCTAACCCTCAGCCTCTTCACTATTTTTGTCAACATAAAAACATGTGTATATATATACTAGTTTAGGTGTACGTGCCTGTAATACCCGTGCTTATTCCTAGCTAGAAATCATCTCAAGGATGATAGTACTTTCTTTGAAATACAAATCTATTTTTGTTCTCGTGGTATTTTTGAGATTTCTACTTTCTATCACGTGGGAAATTGAGTTAGCTTTCTAACGATACCAATTTTGTCCAAATCCGACACCAGACGAGGAAGTTATGGATGTTTTACTCAGAATTGACCGAAACACCCAGGTGCGACGTCCAAGTTGACGGACCTCCAAAAAAGTGACGGACTGCCACTTTGACCATCACAGCCAAGGCAGTAGGGCCACGTTCTAGATAAGGATTGACGGACGAGTTGACGGACCGTCAGATTTTTTACGGACCATCATCCAGGCCATCAACTCTTATCCAGTGAACCCCATTTCTGGTCCACGTATGACGGTCGAAATGACGAACCGTCAGTCGGGTCGTCACACGCCACGTTTAGTTTACTTCCAGGCCATTTTAACAGGGGTATTTTGGTCACTTACCACTCGCTTATATATACCCAGATTAGTCCGAATTCAGCCATTTTGCTCATTATTATTTCACAAACAAAAACTAGGGTTTCTCTATAAATTTAATCTCCAAGAACAAGACCCAATCTTCTTCAAAAATCAAAGGATTTCAAATCCTTCAAGTTCAAAAACATCAAGAACCTTGAGTCAGGTATGCGTAGTGTTCGTCTATGGATCCATTTCGTTCATAGAGCTCAAGAACCATGTTTTAAATATTATTTTGTGATTGTCTTGTTGTGATATGAGCATATACATGTTGATGATTGTTGGTTAAGTTTCAAGATAATATCTAAAGGTGTTTTCATGAAGTATATGTGTTTGTTAGTTGAAACCCATGATCCTTATGTGGTTTAATATGGTGAAATTCATGAACACACCTAGGTTAAAAGAATGCATGCAAAGTGTTTGATAATATGCCTAGATGATAGAATTCATGTCCCATGATTTAATAGTGCTTAAATGACAAGTCCATGCTCTATGCTTTACGATTTCCCATGAATTCCATGTGAGTGTTAAGCGTTGTTGTTGTGATATGGATTGACCATGATATCGAAGCTATGCAAGTATATACATGTTTTATGAATTTTTCTTCCATGTATAAGATGTTTAGAACTATGCTTAGTGTGAAATCCCCTACTCATGATATGGTAAATTGTGGACTCTACTGTTACGATCAAGTCAGTCATGTGTGTCAGTTTCCTTCCATTAAGTCTTGGGGGTACTTGTACTCAAAAAATATAGTTGTGTATCTAGAGCCATGTCATGTTATCATGATAATCTCAGTCAATCCATGATCTATAGAACTCAGTCGGGCATGTGACTCAGGAAACCTCAGAAATATTATGATCTCAGTTAATTCTCAAATAGTAGCACTAATCCGTCAGTGAATGGAAGTCAGTTACTCAGTCCATGTACCATCAGTTAAATAACGTTCAGTCTCTTCAGATCGGAGTAGAAGTTAGCACTGAATGAACCCAAGGATGGGACCTCACCTGTCAGTTTAGGGTGTGATTCTTAGTAATCATCCTTGTGTTCCAGAACTACGTAGCCAGCGTAGGTTGAGACATATTAACCTGTCAGATTAGGGTTGATGAGGTGGCTTAATCCATCAGTTTAGGGTTCCCACCATTCTCATTTTGAGTACCTTCCAGCTAAGGGTCACTCACAGTTGTCCTTACCAGTGGCGCGGTATTGACACCCTTCTAGTCGGGGCAGAGATTGGACCCCAACTTAGCTATATTAGTTATTGGGGCATGTCGGTCAAACAACTGCCTTCCACAGTTTCAGTCCCAGTCTCAGTAAAAGAACTCAGCAAGTTTTTCAAATTTCAGTATATCAGGACTGTCATATACAGTCAATTCAGTTACAGAACGAAACACAGATAGTTCTATTAGATTCAGGACTATCAGACACAGTCATCTATGTTATCATAATTTCAATATTGGTCATGCTAGATATGAGTAGATCATGTATTAGTGTCCAGATCTAGATATCATGATATCAGGATCTCAGTTACTACGTATGCATGTTTGCACTCTTACGTTCATATCAGTTAGTCAGTTAGCATCATCCATGCATATAAACCATTTTTGCATTTAGCCTACCTCACTCGTATACTCAGTACACCCAGTTGTACTGACATATTTGCGCTATGGTGCTTTCTTTCACGTTACACCATAGGTTTACAGATACGAGCTCCAGATCAGCAGTAGCAGTAGCATTCCAGTCGCAGAGTTGCAGTTAGTCCTCATCCATTCGAGGATGATATTATTTATTTCATTTATTATTTCAGTTCAGTTTTGTTAGACGGAGTTAGTTGGAGACATGTTCCTTCAACTCCTTATTCAGACAGTATTTAGAGGATTTCAGATTTAGCTCAGATTTGATTCAGATTTCAATTATTTTTGGTATTCGTTACCCTATATGGATGTTATGATTTGTCAGATATTCTATGCAGTTGAATCTTATGGCCTATTGTTTATGTTTTCCGCATTATTACGTCATATATTATTGTACACGGGTATAGATATCAGTCATGGGTTGGCTTGTGGTCCTTCGGGGTCATAAGCACCGTGTAGCACTCCAATTCAGAAAAATTGGGGCGTTACAAACTTGGAATCAGAGCCTAAGGTTCAATAGAGTCCTAGGAAGTCTGAAAGCCGCATCTAGTAGAGTCTTGTGCATGGGTGTGTTTCGCGCCATACTTATGTGCAAGAGGCTATAAGATGTTTTAGGAACATTTTCCTTTCTTTCGGTATTCATATCGTGCTAGTGAGCATAATATCAAGTTAAACTCTCAGTCTAATCCGTTCTTCTCTTATTTCAGAATATGCCTCCAAAGAGAAGAAACCAGCCAGCTTCTCAGCCCGAATATCCTTTGGGCTAACATATTTCTCATGCGGAGTTTAGGGCCGCATTCACCATACTTTCTCAGTCTGTGTTCGCCCAAAATGAACGACCACCAGTTATTTCGGCCAATCCAGTAGCCAACTCAGCCGCAGCTAGGATTCGGGACTTCACCCGAATGAACCCTTTATCTTTCTTTGGGTCTAAGTCTGATGAAGACCCTTAGGAATTCATTGACCAAGTTCAGAAGGTCATAGACATCATGGGAGTTACTCTTTGTCAGAGTGTCGAGCTATCCGCATACCAGTTACAGGATATTGCTCACACTTGGTACAAACAGTGGAAGTACAAAAGGTTAGAGGATGTAGGTCCTATAGAGTGGGAGGAATTTGTCACAACTTTCTTAGACAGATTCTTTCTCCAAGAGCTGAGGAAGGAAAAAACTCTAGAGTTCATCAACCTCAGGCAGGGAAATATGATAGTTAAGGAGTATTCTCTTAGTTTTACTCAGCTAGCCAGATATGCTCCTCATATAGTTGCAGACAACAGGGCTAAGATGAGCAAGTTCGTGTCAGGGGTGAATGATAGCGTGGTAAATGAATGTAGGTCTGCAATGCAGAACAGTGATATGACTTTAGCCAGTCTCATGACTCATGCTCAACAAATAGAGGAGCAGAAGATTAGGACTAGGGAGAGGCAGAATAAGAGAGCAAGGTCAGGCAGTTTTTATTTTGCTCAACCAAAATCAGAAGGAGGAAACCGTTCGCAGTTTCGTCCTAAGCCAGCAATTCCAGCTCCTTCCTCTGCTAGTGCCCCAATGCCAAAATTCAGAGACGGCAATAGAGATCGAACACCAGGCTTTAAGTCTCAGGGTAGTGTCAGCAGTGCCCGAACTAATCCCCTGTGTCAGACTTGTGGTAAGAACCACAAGGGTACCTGTAGAGCTGGTAGCGATGTTTATTTTGGTTGTGGCAAGACAGGCCACAGGATTAGAGAGTGTCTGCAGTCAGGTCTACAAGGTCAGCAGAATCGCTCCACATCCCAGTCTGATCGCCCAAATCAGCAGGGTGCCGCTTCCAGTGCTACTAGTGGGCAACACCTAAATAGACTCTATGCTCTTCAGACCCGGCAGGATCAGGAAAATTCTCTTGATGTCGTTACTGGTACGTTAAATATTTTCCATATTCATGTTTACGCTTTTCTAGATCCAGGTGCATCCTTGTCTTTTGTTACTTCTTATATAGCAGGCGATTTTGGAATCAATCCTGAAATTTTAGCAGAGCCCTTTTCAGTATCTACCCCAGTGGGTAAAACCATCATAGCTCGGTGGGTATACAGGCACTGCTCGATTTTGATATTTTAAAAAGCCACGTCAGCAGATTTAGTCGAGTTAGAGATGACTGATTTTGATATCATTCTCGGCATGGATTGGCTTCATTCCTGCTATGCCACAGTCGACTGCAGAACCAGGGTAGTTCAGTTTCAGTTCCCGAATGATCCCGTCCTAGAATGGAAGGGTAGTACTTCATCATTTAGGGGTCAGCTTGTTTCCTACCTGCGGGCAAGGAAAATAATTTCTAAGAGGTGTGTGTATTATCTCGTGCATATTAAAGATTCCAGTTTTGAATCTCCTAGTCTTGAATCAGTCCCAGTTGTAAAGGAGTATTTAGACGTATATCCCGAAGATCTTCCAGGCATTCCTCCCGAAAGAGAAATAGACTTCGGTATTGACCTTATTCCAGATACTCAGCCTATTTCTATTCCGCCATACAGAATGGCACCAGCAGAACTCAAGGAACTGAAAGATCAGTTGAAGGATCTCTTAAATAAGGGATTCATCAGGCCCAGTGTATCCCCATGGGGTGAACCAGTCTTATTCGTGCGCAAGAAAGACGGTTCTCTCAGGATGTATATTGATTACCGTCAGCTCAACAAAGTTACAGTCAAGAACAAGTATCCTCTTCCCAGAATAGATGACTTATTTGACCAACTTCAGGATGCCAGTTATTTCTCAAAAATAGACCTCAGATCTGGCTACCATCAGCTCAGAGTTAGAGAATGTGACATCCCAAAGATATCTTTCCGTACTCGGTATGGTCACTTCGAGTTTCTAGTTATGTCTTTTGGTCTTACCAATGCCCCAGCCGCTTTCATGGACTTGATGAACCATGTGTTCAAGTAGTACTTAGACATGTTCATCATAGTCTTCATAGATGATATCCTAGTCTATTCCCGCACAGAGCGTGATCGTTCAGACCATCTCAAGATTATTCTTTAAACTCTCAGAGATCACCAGCTATTTGTGAAATTCAGTAAGTGTGAATTTTGGCTAAGATTAGTAGCATTCCTTGTCCATATTGTTTCCGTTGATGGCATTAGAGTAGATCCTCAGAAGACCAAAGCGTTAAGAACCTGGCCTCACCCCGTCTCTCCATCAGATATCAGGAGTTTCTTAGGATGTGTTGGCTATGATAGATGGTTTGTCGAGGTATATTCTTCTATTGAATTCCCCATGTCCATATTGACTCAGAAGAAGGTCAAGTTTCAGTGGTCAGATCCTTGTGAGAAGAGTTTTCAAGAGTTGAAGACTCGACTCACATCAGCTCCAGTTCTAACTCTTCCAGATCATTCAAATAGGTTTGTGGTATATTATGATGCATCTAGAATGGGTTTAGGTTGTGTCCTCATGCAGCATGGTAAGGTCATAGCCTATGCCTCCAGACAGTTAAAGTCTCATGAGAAGAATTATCCTACTCATGATCTTGAGTTAGCAGCCGTAGTATTTTCCTTAAAGATTTGGAGGTATTATCTATACGGAGTTCATTTAGATATCTTCACGGATCATAAGAGTCTCCAGTATGTCTTTTCTCAGAAAGATATCAATCTTCGTCAGAAAAGGTGGTTAGAGCTTTTGAAAGATTATGACATGAGTGTCCTTTACCATCCGAGCAAGGCCAATGTTGTGGCCGAAGCTCTCAGTAGACTCTCCATGGGTAGTGTTTCTCACGTCGAGGACAACAAGAAGAAGATAGCTCAAGAAATCCATCATCTCGCCAGACTAGATATTCGCTTATTTGATTCTTCGGAGGGTGGTGTATGTATTCATAGTAGTTTAAAGTTATCTCTAGTTTTCGAGGTGAAAGAAAAGCAAGGCAGGGATCCTAGCCTTGTCAAGCTAAAAGAGTCAGTTCAGAATCAGAGAGTAGAGGTTTTCTCCCAAGGAGGAGATGGGGTTCTTCATTGTCAGGGTAGTCTGTGCGTTCCAGGTGTAGATGACTTAAAGCAGTGGATTCTTGTAGAAGCGCATGGTACGCGATACTCTATTCATCCAGGGGACACTAAGATGTACCGCAACCTGCGGGAAATCTATTGGTGGAGTGGGATGAAGAGAGATGTTGCAGAGTTTGTGGCTAAGTGTTCTACATGTCAGCAAGTTAAGATAGAGCATCAGAAGCCTAGTGGACCCATGCAGGAGTTCACCATTCCTTCTTGGAAGTGGGAAAAAGTGAACATGGACTTCGTGATGGGTTTGCCTCGAACTCGTCATCAGAACGATTCATTTTGGGTTATTGTATATAGGATGACCAAGTCAGCTCATTTCTTTCCAGTTCATACCTCTTATTCATCGAGGATTATGCCAAACTCTATATCAGGGAGTTGGTCAAATTACACAGTGTTCCATTATCTATTATTTCAGGCAGAGGTACCCAGTTCACCTCTCACTTCTGGAAAGCATTATAAAAGGTCTTGGTATACAGCCTTTTATCCTCAGACAGATGGTCAAGCAGAAAGGACCATTCAGACTCTTGAAGATATTCTAAGGGCGTGTGTACTTGATTTCAAGGGAAGTTGGGATGACCACTTGCCTTTGATTAAGTTTTGACACAACAATAGCTATCATTCCAGTATTAAAATGGCTCCATTCAAAGCTCTCTATGGCAGGAGGTGTAGATCTCCAATTGGTTAGTTTAAAGTTAGTGAGGCCTCATTCATAGGTCCTGACTTGGTTTTTGATGCCTTAGAGAAAGTTCAGTTTATCAGAGAGAGACTCCGGGATGCTCAGAGCTGACATAAGTCTTATACTGATGTTCGTAGAAAGGATCTCAAGTTCGAGGTCGATAAATATGTCTATCTCAAGATCTCTCCCATGAAGGGAGTGAAGAGGTTCGGCAAGAAAGGGAAACTCAGTCCGCGCTATGTCGGTCCCTTTAGGATTCTCAGTCATTTAGAAAAGGTAGTTTATGAGCTTGAATTGCCTTCAAATTTAGCCTCAGTTCATCCGGTCTTCCATGTATCCTTGCTCAAGAAGTGCGTAGTTGACCTAGCAGTTGTAGTCCCTATTCAGAGCGTTGATGTTCAGAACAGTCTCTCTTATGAAGAGATTCCAGTTAAAATCTTAGACTATCAGACTCGTCGATTGAGGAACAAAGACGTCCCTATAGTTAAGGTTCTTTATTGAAATCAGTCCGTCGAGGGAGCTACTTGGGAAACAGAAGCAGATATACGTATAAAGTATCCTTACCCCTTCTCCGCCAATTCAGATTAAGCTCAAGGTAATAGTTTGCCTTAAGCTTATTCAGTTTTATATTCATGTTCCCATTATAAATGAGGTATCTACTAGCATTTCATACTCTATCATGCATTCATGTATCAGTTTAGTTATAAAATCATGCATCAGATATTCATTCTCGTCTTGAGAAACTCAGTTTATCAGAACACTCAGTTAGCCATGCATCAGATGTGCATGAGTTCAGTATATTTAGTATGTCAGTCATTAAATCATGTCTCAATCACTCATCTTCAACTCATGTTCATTTATTATTTTTCCTCTTCGTCAGTCTCATTCGAGGACGATTGTTCTCAAGGGGGAGATATTGTAATACCCGTGCTTATTCCTAGCTAAAAATCATCTCAAAGATACTAGTACTTGATTTGAAATATAAATCTATTTTTGTACCCATAGTATTTTTTAGATTTCTACTTTCTATCACGTGGGAAATTGATTTATCTTTCTAACGATACCAATTTTGTCCAAATTCGACACCAGACGAGGAACTTATGGATGTTTTACTCAGAACTGACCGAAAAGCCCAAGTGCGACGTCCAAGTTGACGGACCGCCAAACAAGTGACGGACCACCACTTTGACCGTCACAGCCAAGGAAGTAGGGCTACGTTCTGGATAAGGATTGACGAATGAGTTGATGGACCGTCAGATTTTTTACGGACCGTCATCCAGGCCATCAATTCTTATCCAGTGAACCCCATTTCTGGTCCACGTATGACGATCGAAATGACGGACCATCAAGTTCCTGATGGACCATCAGTCGGGTCGTCACACGCCATGTTCAGTTTACTTCCAAGCCATTTTAACAGGGGTATTTTTGTCACGTACCACTCGCCTATATATACCCAGATTAGTCCGAATTCAGCCATTTTGCTTAGTATTATTTCACAAACAAAAACTAGAGTTTCTATCTAAATTTAATCTCCAAGACCCAATCTTCTTCAAAAATCAAAGGATTTCAAATCCTTCAAGTTCAAAAACATCAAGAACCTTGAGTCAGGTATGCGTAGTGTTCATCTATGGATCCATTTCGTTCATAGAGCTCAAGAATCATGTTTTAAATATTATTTTATGATTGTCTTGTTGTGATATGAGCATGTACATGTTCATGATTGTTGGTTAAGTTTCAAGAAGATATCTAAAGGTGTTTTCATGAAGTATATGTGTTTGTTAGTTGAAATACATGATCCTTATGTGGTTTAATATGGTGAAATTCATGAACACTCTTAGGCTAAAAGAATGCATGAAAAGTGTTTGATAATATGCCTAGATAATAGAATTCATGTCCCATGATTTAATAGTGCTTAAATGACAAGTCCATGCCCTATGCTTTACGATTTCCCCTGAATTCCATGTGAGTGATATGCGTTGTTGTTGTGATATGGATTAACCATGATATCTAAGATATGCAAGTATATACATGTTGTATGAATTTCCCTTCCATGTATAAGATGTTGATAACTATGCTTAGTGTGAAATCCCCTACTCATGATATGGTAAATTGTGGACTCTACTCTTACGATCAAGTCAGTCATGTGTGTCAGTATCCTTTCATTGAGTCTTGGGGATACTTGTACCCAAAAAATATAGTTGTGTACCTAGAGCCATGTCATGTTATCATGATAATCTCAGTCAATCCATCATCTATAGAACTCAGTCGGGAATGTGACTCAGGAAACCTCAGAAATCTTATGATCTCAGTTAATTCTTAAATAGTAGCACTAATCCGTCAGTCAATGAAAGTCAGTTACTCAGTCCATGTACCGTCAGTTAAATCACGTTCAATTTCGTTAGATGGGAGTAGAAGTTAGCACCGAGTAAACCCAAGGATGGGAACTCACCTATCAGTTTAGGGTATGATTCTAAGTAATCATCCTTATGTTCCAGAACTACGTAGCCAGCATAGGTTGAGACATCTTAAGCTGTCAAATTAGGTTTGATGAGGTGGATTAATCCATCAGTTTAGGGTTCTCACCATTTGTATTTTGAGTTCCTGCCAGCTAAGGGTCACTCACAGTTGTCCTTACCAGTGGCGCGGTATTGACACCCTTCCAGTTGGAGCAGAGATTGGACCCCAACTTTGCTATATGCGTTATTGGGGCATGTCGGTCAAATAACTACCTCCCAAAGTTTCAATCCCAGTCTCAATAAAAGAACTCAGACAGTTCTTCAGTTTTCAGTATATCAGGACTGTCAGCTACAGTCAATTCAGTTACAGAACGGAACACAGATAGTTTTATTAGATTCAGGACTATCAGACACAGTCATCTATGTTATCATAATTTCAATATTGGTCATGCTAGATATGAGTAGATCATGTATTAGTGTCCAGATCTAGATATCATGATATCAGGATCTCAGTTACTACGTATGCATGTTTGCACTCTTACATTTATATCAGTTAGTCAGTTAGCATCGTTCATGTATGTAAACCCTTTTTGCATTTAGCCTACCTCACTCGTATACTCAGTACTCCCAGTTGTACTGACGCATTTGCGCTATGGTGCTTTCTTTCACGTTACACCATACGTTCATAAATATGAGCTCCAGATCAGCAATAGCAGTAGCATTCCAGTCGCAGAGTTACAGTGTGTTCTCATCCATTCGAGGACGATATTATTTATTTCATTTATTATTTCAGTTCAGTTTTGCTAGGCGGAGTTAGTTGGAGACATGTTCCTTCAACTCCTTATTCAGACAGTATTTAGAGGCTTTCAGATTTAGCTCAGATTTGATTCAGACTTCAGTTGTTTTAGGTATTCGTTACCCCATATGGATGTTATGATTTGTCAGATATTCTATGCAGTTGAACCTTATGGCCTATAGTTCATGTTTTCTGCATTATTACGTCATAGATTGCAGTACATAGGTATAGATATCAGTCATGGGTTGGCTTGTGGTCCTTCAGGGTCAAAAGCACCGTGTAGCACTCCAGTTCAGAAAAATTAGGGCGTTACAGCACCTCGCGGGTGTACCTCATTTTATTGAGTTCAAACGTTACACTAAATAAGATATTTATTTAAATAATAAAGATGAATACAATAATTAAATTCAACATATTTTGGAGAATTTATTTAATTGAACCAAGCATTTACTCTCAAAGCCGATCGACATTCGTCTACCACCTGTAAACTGCAATAAAATAATACGATGCTAGAGACATCAAAACATTATAATTAAATCTAACATTTACTCAAAACTTTCCTCAAAGTCGTAATACACCTGAACTCAATATAGTAGTCCCCTTAAAATTCTCAACAACAGGACCACAAGATCGTTCAACATGGGAATTGGCTCTTCACAACTTCTTGATTTGCCTGCTACCTAAAATAATGTATATAAATGATGCTTTGGATGTCAAGAAACCTGGTTTACACTAAAATTTCTAAATTAGCAGCTGTCTATCAAGAATAGATGATAATTTATTATTCTAAACTTCAAGAACATATTAAAATAACACAAAAAAACTTTCTTAATCAGCAATAATCTATCAAGAATATATAATAATTTATTATTGTAAACATCAAGAATATGAAAAAATTTAAAATTTACCTCAAACTACAAGCATAGTTATCTCATCAAATTGCAAATATTATTAATATTTCACCAAAAAGTATGTCTCAATTGTCAACTGTTTATCAAAAAGATATGATAATTTATTATTGTAAATTTCAAGAACATAGTAAAATTTTATTGTCATTATTGTAAATTTCAGGAAAATACAAATTTATAAAAAAAAACTTCTCAATCGGCAATTACTTATCAAGAATGATGATAATTTGTTATTGTAAACATTAAGAACATACTAAAAATATTTCTAAAACAAACTTACCTCAAATTACAAGTAAATTTATCTCTTTAGTCATAAATACTATCATGTGAAATTTTCCTACACATTTTTCTTTTCTTTTTCTATCTTACAATTTTGAGTATCCTAAAATATAAATATTTTTGTGAACTCCTAAATATAGTCAAACTCCAAAATATATAATAAATTTTCTCTACTTCTACACGTTTTTATTTTTCCTCCCTACAATTTTGAAGTTTTTTTTTTCCTTTTTTCACCATCAAAATTAAAAAATATAGATATTTTTGGGAACTCCTAAATATATGGAAATACAAAATCATAAATATATGACAGGTTTTTCAATTACTCATTTCTACAAGGTTTTTTCTTTTAACAAAATTCTAAATATATGGTATGTTTTCCTATTATCCTTTCCTACAATTTTTTTCCTAGAAATTTTGACATTGTAACTTTTGTACAAAAAAATGTTTTTCAATATCATTCATGCCAATTAAGATCTCTTTTACAACATATTTTATAATAAAAAATTAAAAACATGTAACTCAAGTCTAATTCTTTTTCTAATATTCTTTTCCACATATTTTAGGACTCATATATATTTCTTACCATATATTACTAAATTTCATCCTATATATTTTATGAGTCCTTAATTTAGTAAAATAATAATTTGAAAATAGTAAAAAAATAATTTTATCTGAAGCAGAGACTTTTAATGAAGGGCAAAAAGTTCAAATCACTTTTCTACGGGTCTTCACACTTTTAATATATTATAGATTATAGATATAGATATATATATCTTTTTTATTTTAATTTAAGTTATTCTTTAGGGTCAAAATTTTCGCTCACACAAGAATTATTTTCATCAAAATTAAAGATTTGTGATCACTATTGTATTATTTTGTTGTAGTTTATAGGTCGTAGATGAATTCACAGGTGGTAGATGAATGTCAATCAGTTTTGAGGATTTTTTAAGGTAAAGATTAAGTTTAATTATATTGTTTTATATCACTGTTTTGAGAAAAAAAATTTGTGTGAAGGTTAAGTTTAGTTGTATTATTTTGATGTCTCTATTATCGTTTTATTTTGTTATAGTTTATAGATGGTAGATGAGTGTCAGACGACTTTGAGAAATTTCTTGTGTAATTATATTATTTTGATGTCTCTATCAGCGTATTGTTTTGTTGCAGTTTATAGGTGGTAGATGAATGTTGATCAGCTTTGATAATTTTTTTTGGTAAATGTTAGGTTTAATTAAATAAATTCTCCAAAAGATGTTGAATTTAAATATTGTATTTAGCTTTGTTATTTAGACAAATATCCTATTTAGTATAATGTTTGAACTCAATAAAGTGAGGTACACGCGCGAGGCGCATATACCTAAACTAGTGTGTGTGTGTGTGTGTGTATATATATATACATACTATTAATAAGAGTAAAGAAGCAGGAAGCTCTTCGTCAACATGCCTGCTTCTTCACCTGATTCAGCTGCTCTGTGATTTTATTATATTATCCCTAATTAATTATTTTAAGTCATTTATATGTAAGAAAATTAATAATACTTAATTAAAAAAAGGTAAAATAGACATTTATGACATGTCTGTTTCAGCTGCTTCAATTGTAGTTTTATTATATCATCTCAAATTAATTATTATAAGTCATCTAGGTATTAAAAAATTAATAATATTTAATAAATAATAAAATAGATATAAATGATAAATTAATTCTTGATGTTTTAAACTAATAGGACATCTTATATGAGACCCGTTTAAAAAATTTCACAAGTATGTTTACTCCGTGATTTTACTATATTACCCCTAATTAATTATTGTAAGACATTTACATATAAGAAAATTAATAATATTTAATTAAAAAAAGGTAAAATAGATATTTATGACATGTCTACTTTAGCTGCTTCAACCGTAATTTTACTATATCACCCTTAATTAATTATTATAAGTCATTTAGGTATTAAAAATTTAATACTATTTAATAAAAATAAAATTAACATAAAATGATAAATTATTTCGTGATGTTTTAAATTAACATGACATCTTATATGAGACTCATTTAAATTTTTTTCACAAATATTTTTTTATAGTAATTTTGCTATATCACTTCTAATTAGGTATTATAAGTCATTTAGGACATATCCGCTTTGCTTCTTCAATCATAAAATTTGGTTGACTTTCGAATTTATTTCAGTGCTACTTATATTGGAATAGAAGAAAAAGTATTATAAATCATAATAATTAAAAACATAAATTATTTTAAGAATATAATTGACTATCAATGCCACAAAAAATTGGATAAGGAGAGTAACATATATTATTTGAAAATTACATAAAAAAATATTATAAATTACAATAGCTAATAATTTAAAATATTTAAAAACATATTAAGAATCTGATTAATTATCTAAATTATATTTGTGTCACATAAATTCGGGATAGTTTTGATATTTTATAATTTCCATGTTTAATTGTGTTAATTAGTAATTTGTTGATCCAAATGATGTTTCGAATTTAACATGTTTTGAAAATTTAGTACTTTATTTATTTTAATTTATTTACTTTATTTTGGCAAAATATTATACATTTAAAAATTATGCAAAAAAAATAATTATAAGTCATAACTATTAACATATTATAATATTTTAAAAACATATAGTAAAAAATATGATTGACTTTTGAAATTCAAATAGTATCACATAAGTTGCAATAAAGCAAGTAACATAAATTATTTGAAATTACATTAAAAGATACTAAAATCACAAATATTAACAACTTAAAATATTTAGAAAAATATATTAGTAAAAAAAAATTGATTGATTCACTAAATTCTAAAATTGGGACAAAGCGAGTAACATAAATTACTAAATTACATAAAAGATACTATAAATCACAATGATTAGCAACTTAAATTATTTAAAAATTTATATTAATAAAAATTTGATTGACACTCCAAATGCTATTTGTGCTACATAAATTGAGATAATGTAAATAATATATGTTGGGCCCGTGCACGAGCTGCAGTATCTAGTATATATGTATATATATATGCATTAATATAGCCAACATGGTATGAAATTTTTCATAAAATATTTCAAAAAAAACTCTTCAGATTTAAATTAAATGTATGTTTAGGATCATTCATTTATATTGTTCCATCTACTTGAAATTGTATAGGCTAGGTATGAAAAGGTCTTTGGTAGAAAATGCTAACCCTAAATGAGCTTTGCTCGGTCGAAATTCGAATAAGTCGGGCTCCAATATGTGTTTTAGACATAGGATTGGTAACCAGAAAAGTTGTGTATCCTTATAACAATATTAATAATTTTTGAATAGTTGGTTATTAAAAAGCATTTTCAAACAATTATAATATTCAAGTTAACAATATTGACGTGATACACACGTGCAACGCACATAGTAGAAACTAGTATGTAAAACTTTTAAAGATGTAAAAGTTTTAAATATAGGGGTGTTGGTATCACCGTTTAAGTGATGTTTTCAAATTTAAAAAGTAATTTAATTTCAATTAGTTTGAAAGTTTGACTAACCTTTGATTACCAATAAAAGACAAAATAAGATCACATAAATTGACACGGGAAAAATTATTATAGTGCAAATTACTAAATCTATGCTATCAAAAACTTCTATTTGTATGTGTGACTTTAAAAAACATCATAGAATATGTTTCAAAGATTCTTATACAACCCCCTCCCCCCCAAAATGGTACATTCGATCTGGTACACGTGGTTTAGGGACACATGAATTGATTTTGACTAAAAGATACAAGAAAAACATATGAACTTGCTGAAAGGAAGAATCTACAAAAGCAATGTAAGAATCACACAATTTAAGTGAAAGAAGCAATGCAAGTTAGCCAAAAGCAGAGACTAAATCAAGTGTTGGATTCAAAGCTGGTGTTAAAGAGTACAAATTGACTTATTATATGTATCCTATGTAATTGATCAAAAACGACACCGGAAAAATATGATCTTGAACGCTTGAGCTTGGACTTGGAGAGCTTTTTGGTACAACATTTGGCTGGTCACAATGGGTCATCTTCTAGAAATCCAAATAAGCTTGGATTTATGGATTTAGAGATCAAGAAGAGGGCTAATCGTGACCAGCCATGGATTAAATAGGGTGGTTATAGGGTCGTGGGGGGAGCAATAGGATTCTAATAGTATATGAACGAGGATAACAACTGCATCCAAGAAGCTGCAAGAAAGGTGTTATAAGGGATCTTAAAGGGTAATGAAAGTGGTCATAAAGGGGATTTATGGTGGAATGATGACATTTAAGAAAAAGTGAAAGCCAAGAAGGTTGATTAAACGACATTAGTGGATAGCACAAAAAGGAGGATAAGCAAAAGGAAGGGGAGAAGTATAGGAAGAAAAGTTAGCTAGCGGTTAAGGCAACTAAAACTATAACTTTTAAGCACTTATACGAAGAGCTCAAGGGAAAAGGCCGGATAAATAAAGTATAGGCTCGCCAAAGTAAAAAAGATAAGGGACCATGAATTTGACCAAGTGAAGTGTATCAAAGATGAGATAGATAAGTATCGATAGAAGAGGTTCACATTTTGTATAGAGATGAAAAATATACTTTCATAAGCTCTTGAATGAGTAGGGAGATATGGATATTATATAGGAAGAGCTAGAGCATTTTAAGATTCATAGAGTATTTTGGGAATTATAGGTGCATTAAGTCTACAAAGGTTGATGGGGGAAGTCTATAGGATAAGGAAGGTATGAGAAACTGTAACACCCTGAACTTTTAGGGCTAAAAATAAAACAAAATTAGACTGCTCTTCATATGTACTTAGACATGAATCTAGAAAATTTATTGTATCTAGGTGTAAAGGTCGTTTCTTAAGTGTCGTAGGGGTATTGGATATGACATAAGGGAATAAGGAATCTCTAAAATAAATTTGAGTTGAAAGGTCTTTTAATGATTAAGTCATCGTATAGGCTCATACAAGGATCAAATTTAAACAAGTATTTCTCCTAAAATATTTAGAGTTACGTGACCCATTACCTATCAGATTAAAGCTATTTGAGTCTTCTATCCAACACCACCACCAACTCATTAATCTGAATCCCAAGTAAAAAGTTATGTGTATTTTACAAAGAATAGTCAGAATATCTGATGTGCTATAGAAATATAGAACTTTCGATGCTTAAAACTATGAAAATATGCAAGTTTCTGAGGTTGTTTTGTTAGATATGATGTGTTTTGGGTATGTTTAGCAAGAAACTAGGTTTTGGATGCTAAGTTCATGAAAAGGAGGGAAAAGGTGTTGTTGGCTACTTATGTGAGCAATAATGGGTGTTCGTGACACTTCTTAGATTGTTCTTGACCAAAACATGTGTGGGAATTGAAGAAGAGCTGAAAAAATAACTTTTGACACTTGCTAAGTCAACATGCGGATTGCATGTAGTATATGTGGACCGCATGTGGGCAAACCATATGTTAGAAGTCCAAAATCTCAAGAGCTAACCTTTAGGAATTTTAGGTCTAAGCACATGCGGTCACTACATGTGCCCAGCCTCAGGTCGCATGTACTACATGCACCCAAGGACAGGCTGCATGTGGTGGTCACATGTAGCCACCGACCTTTTTTTTCTCCTATTTCATTTGCACTTTGGTTTTAGGGTTTCCTCATATACTACAAATACCCCTTATGTGTTTTTTAGTTGAAGTTACGTACACTTGATACTCACAAAAATATTTTGATTCCGAGATCAGTTTTGGTCTTGGAATTCTCTTGTATTGATTTCAGTTGATTAATTCAACTACGGTTTTGGGTTTTTACTTGTGATTATTGTGATTTCATCTTATGCTTTCAATCATGAATGTAGTTGATTACTTTATAAGCATGAGCAGCTAAATACCCCTTAGCTAGGGTTATGGAAACCCAGGCGGATTGTCGAAGTAGGGAAAGTGCTATTGTTGTTTTGAACCGATACCCATGCATGCATTATATTATCTTCAGTTTAATAGTTATCTTAGCGGTTGCAAACGTTAGGATCCTGCCTATATTATTGCTACTTACTCCAAAAGAGGAGTAGTGACTAGGAAAAGATAATGATAATAGTAATATGGAGTTTAGCTGTCGATCCCGCTACTAGGTTTTATCTAAGTAAGATAGTTAGATTTTATCTAATAACTAGAGACTCAAAAGGTAATATTTAACTAGGATCAAGATAAGGTTTAGTAAGGAAACATCCCGAGACTCAAAAGGTAAAGGGTGAAATCCTTCTGCTCGTCCAAAAGACTATAGAAGGTACAAAACTTATCGACTCTGCATGCAAGGTATCATATTGGATCAAAAAAGAACGATAAGCCTATTGAGTTGAGAATCTAGGGGGAACCTAATCCTAGTGTCCACCTATGACTGATTACAACCAAAGTTGATACTAGCCACTTATTCGATATTTCTACTTAAAACCCCCATTTACTTTTCTAGTTTTACCCATTGATTACAGCAGTTAAGAGACACGATTCTACGTATTCCCTTTGGAGTCAACCTCAACCTTTGTTAGGTTACTATATTTGGCAGCAACCGTATCATATTCATAATGGAGGTGTAGCTTAGGCATCACCAAATTTTGGCATCTGTTGATTTGTGAATTGAAGTTATTACAGTTTTTGGGTTTTTCTTTTTGTTTTTGTTCTTAGTTGGGTATACATCGGTGTATGCCTAACATACGGAGTAGAGGCAATACCTTACTACCAGTGAATCCAAATATAGAGAGGATCCAACAAACACCTAGTAGAATGATGGAATAGAAAAAAGATGATATTCCTAAAGGGGTTTGTGATGATGTGTCTCTCCCTTCTTCCGCAGGAGTACAAGATGTTGTTGATCAATAGAAAGGAGTGATTTTATCCCAAGACTTTAACGTGAGGAGGGGAACATAAAAGGATCAATAGAAAGCTAGGGATATAGAGCTTATTAAGCAGAGACAAGAAGCAGATCGTTGAGCAACACTCGGTGTTAATCAAAAAAGAGTTAGAGGTGCCCGTGTTCAAGTAATCCTAGCATATCAGTATGTGCAGCCATATATAGATTATGAAGAAGATCTGGGATACATTGATCCAACAGAGACTGGAGCCATTATTCCTCCTGTTTTTCCCCCTGATGTCAAGTTCAATATCTCTAGTGCTGTGATCCAGCTATTCTACTTGAAGGAATTGTTTACGGGGTCACCTACTGATGATGGAAATATGCATCTGGCAAATTTTATAGGGATTTTCACTTTATATACCATACCTGGGGTAGATTAAGAGGCACTTAGATTGAGGTTGTTTCCCTTCTCTTTTACTGGAGAAGTATCTTTATGGCTAGGTTTAACATATCGAATCTGGTACTCGAAACGCTACACGGTGCCCATGACCCCGAAGGACCATAAGCTAACCCATGACAGAGATCTATAAACTGAGCACTGAATAATAGTAATAATATCGTAAATTCGGAAACATGAACTGAAAGGCCATAAGGTTCAATACTAGTACATAACTAAAAAATATGGTATAGCAATACCAATACAACTGAGATAATTGTCTGAACATATTATAGTCTGAAAGCCTCTAAACTGTCTGAATAAGGAGTTGATGGGACATGTCCCCAACTAACTCCAACTACTAAAATAAATTGAAAACTAAAATAGTAATGTGATCATCATGTCCTCTAAGGATGAGGACTCACTGCTAACTCTGATCGTTGAACTGGGATTGTACTGGTTCTTTGGAGTTCATGCTTTTAAACCTATGGTAAAAGACACCATAGCACAAATGCATCAGCACTTTGAATGTACTGGTATGCAAGTGAGGTCGGTTGAATGCAATAGGTTCATATTCATGAACAATACTAACTGATTGACTAACATGAACATGAGAATACATGCTTGCATACGTAACTGTAACTGAGATCATAATAGGACTGCATACTGAGTTCTGACTACTGAGTCTACTGACATTGACATTTGAGTCACTGATGAGTGAGAAACTGATACTGTATTACTGAATACTGAGGGTCTGATACTAAGTTACTGATACATGGATAACTGTGTCTGACAGTTCTGATTATGAAGAACTGGCCTAGTTGACTGTATCTGACATTCCTAAAACTGAATGCTAATAACATAAGTTCTGATAACTAATATAACTGATAACATGAGTGACTGTATCTCACAGTCCTGAATCTAATGGAACTAGCTGAGTTCCGCACTGTATCTGAGTAACTGAATCTGAGATCAGTCCTATCTAGTGGGTGATCTCTAAATCTGATAATATCGTTACTGATTGACCATAGTTGAGATTAGTCCAGTCTAGTAGGTGATCCCGGAGTCTATTTATAATGATAAGGAGTGATTGTATTTGACAGTCCTAAATCTATACTACTGCGTTGAATTAATTGTATCTGACAGTCCTGATTCTGTAACTGAAACTGTGGGATGTATTCATCTAACTGACATACCCCATACTAAGCTAACTGGGGTCCAACCTATAACCCCGGCTGGTAGGGTGTCAGTACCACGCCACTGGTAAAGAAAAATGCTATGGAGTTAGTCCTAATCTAGCGGGTGACCCCTGGGATCAGTCCTATATATTTAAAAGCACTAATAGGTGATCCCTGAGTATGTCAGTCCTATCTAATAGGTGACATCTCATACCTACACTGGCTACATAGTTCTGGAACTTAGGGATTTCTTCTAGGGATCTCAGTCCTATCTAGCGGGTGAGTCCCCATCCCTAGGCTCGCTCGGTGCTGAATCCTACTCCCATCTGAAAGACACTGAACTGATTAACTGAACTGAGCTAATTAACTGAACTGAACTGATACTAGTGGTATTGTCTAGCGGAGCTAAATTAAATTTACTGAGTTTCATTAACTGACGAAATGTATTGAGTTCTGAGGACTAACTAAGAACACTGAAGTTACTGAGATTACTGAGCTACTGAAATTACTGAGATTTCTGAGATTTTCTGAGTCACATAACTGACTGAGTTCTATGGATCATTTCTTGACTGAGGAGATCGTGAAAACATGACATGGCTCTAGGCACACAGCTAAATGTTTGGGTACAAGTACCCCCAGGACTCGATGAGAAGAAACTGATATAGCATGGCTTACTTGAACAAATGACCAACAACACAATTCATAATTCATATAGTAAAGCACTTCATCAAACATGTGATATGCATAAGCTTGTACATACATAGGGATTTCATGATATCATACTAATTGGGCATTGTTCCTTCATCTAGGCATTTAATAATACACATAGTAGGCATAGCACATGTAGACAACCTTATACAACAATTAATCATCATGATTCATCTCTAATTTCATCATCTTAGGTTTTATTTATAGATTCACATGAATATACATCTATATAAATCAATTCCATATAAAATTGATCACCCAACATGGATTTGAATTCCATTGATCATTCTCAACATGAACAAAACAAACCCAATAAGAAATTCATAAAGAAATTCATAAACTTAAACCTAGAAAAGAGATTATCGGTCTTCATGGATGAAAGGAGTCCATGAATGAACACTATGCATACCTTAGTGCTTGATTTCGTGAAGATTGACGGTGAAACCTTCTTGAATTTGAATCCCCAATAGAAACCCTAGTTTGTTCTTGAGAGAAACTTGAGAGAAACTAGTATATTTTGAGTGAAGAATGGCTAAATCACGTGTTATTGGGTTTAAATAGGGGTAGGAAACTGACCCCTTAACCCTTGGATGTGTCTTTCATTTCTGAGAAAATTTCTCGATTTTCATTCTTGGCGCGATGCGCCACTATCGCGCCAAGTCACTAGAAAGTGACAAATGGGAAATTGCACGGTGGCGCAATGCAGAGCTATCGCGTTTCCACCTTGTCTTCGACCTGGAAGTTTTGCGCGATGTTTCACTATCGTAAAGCAACACTGAAAATTGACAATTTCCATTTGAGCTATCTCTGCGACGCGCTGAAGGCTCAGGTGATACACTGTCTCACTAAAAAGGCTCTAACTCTTCACCCGGGTGTTGGATTTGGGATAATTTGGTATCGATGGAAATCTTATTTGATTCCCCATATGATAAAAAGTGAAAATCTTGAAAATACCACGTGTAAAAAATTGGGTTCATCTTTCAAAGAAAGCTTCTAACATTCTTGGGAAACTTTTCAAGCTAGGAAAAGTACGGGGTATTACACTAAGGGAACTGCCAAGAGGATCTACCACTACATGGAATGAGTTGCGCATGCAATTCTTTTCTCCATCTAGGATGTTGTAGCTTAAGGACAAGATCTTTAATTTCAGGTAGCTACAGTCTGAGTCCATGTATGGGGCTTGGTTCAGGTTTAAGAAAAAGTTGAGTATGGTGCCCAACCATCGGATTTTAAGGATAAACTTATTGGAGTTGTTCTATAGAGCCCTAACTATTTGTTCCACAGCCATGGTAGACACTATCTCTGGGGGAGCTTTTATGAGATTACATTGGAAGGTAGCTTTTGATATTCTAGACGAGATCTCTCTGACTAACCAAGGGTGGCAAACTTGGGAGGTAGAGAGAGGTTTTGGAACTTACGTTATCCGAGCGGATGGTGACCAGAGAGTAGCTGATGATTCTATAGCGCAAGAGATCGTGCTACTGAGGACGGATCTTGGGTTACTGGCAAAGCAATTCATGAATGTGAATTTCAAGAAAGTTTATGTAGTAGGAGCACAGGGTGTAAATTCCATAGCTTATGAGTCTATATTAAAAGAAAAGGCCAGGTATTAGGATCATCAATTGGAGGGTTTTCGAGACCAAAGGCAAGGAAACTAAGGTCAGAGTTACTATGATGATAGATATAGAGACTACAGTATGGACAAAGATAGTGACTGGAGATGGAGAGATTATTACAAGGAGAAGGGTGACAGGTACATTCTACCTGGTAGACAAGACACTAAAATAAGAATGGAAATATTGACCAAATTGGTGAAGGGGCAAGAAAATTGGGAGGCTATCCTTAAGGATATCAAGGTCGATATTTTAGGTTTGACCTAAAATATTGAGTCTCATGCAACAACTATCAAGCATTTAGAGCATTAATTTGGGCAGATGTCTGCCACTTTGTATCAAAGACAGTTGAGTACCCTCCCGAGTAACATGATATGGAATCCTTTAAATATTAGTCATTGTCTAGGTATCACCACTAATTATGGTGCCACTACTGATGATCCCCCTATACTTACTATTAAGGAGTTGAAGATTGATAGCAATGAGAGACTAAAGGTAGAGTCTGAGAAGTCGACATGGGTTGATGATGATTTTGAATATGATAGTGATGAGGATTTGGTCGTAAAGCCCAATGATCATATATGGTGCGATCCCTTTCTTACCGCTAGTAGAAAAGAAGGAGGACCCTAGAGCAGTCACTATTCCATGTTCTATTGGACCTTCAATGTTAAACAGGCTTTATGTGACTTGGGATCATGAATAAATGTGATGCCTCTGGTTGTGTACATATTGTTGAAGATAGAGGAACTCAAACCTACATCCATAATGCTATTGATGAATGAATCATCTATGAAGAAACCAATGGGTATTTTGTGCGATGTAGAAGTAAGAGTGGCATCCTTTATGTTCACCGTTGATTTTATGTTTCTTAATTGTAAGGTGAATTTCCAAGCCTTTATGCTATTAGGTAGACCCTTACTATCCACTGTAGGGTGTTGATTGATATAGACTTAGGGGAGATAACCTTCAAATTAAATAATGAGCAACTAGTTTTTGATGTATGTATGATAGTGCAACAACCAGACGATATGTGAGTGGTATCTGTGATAGACATTATTGATGAGAATGTTATTATAGAAGCTAGTGTTCTATATATACCAGGTGTTGAGGAGAGAATAGAGGTGATGGCTACTCGGCTATCAATTGTTGAGACCAAGGTGGCGATATTATATAAACAGATCTGACTATGGGTAGGATTACACAAGAGACTGTTGAGGCTAGACTATAGTCCATGCACCAGGCTGCGATATCAGAGCTACGAGATAAGTTTCTCATGGATAGATGCTTTTGAGGGTTGAGTATCGGCCCAGTTCAATAGAATTGACATGCCAGATCTAGGAAATATTAGGGATAAGGTGGACCTACTTAGAGTAGAGGTACGCTCTCTCACTGAGAGCCACATATTATCCATCTCTCTAGTTGTATCCCCAGTTGTTCAGCTATCACTTTCGCATGGTCTCACACACTTTGATTTATTTCCATAGGATGATGTGGATGCCCTCATAGTTGAGACCAAGAGAGCTTGAGAGGGGGAATTACAGAATCCAGATAGGCCATATGAGCAAGCCCTAAAAAGGCCATCCATGATTTGACAAAGACTTTATTTGTTGATAGGTAGAGGTATGTCGAGTTTGCTGTGGGTGCTTTTTCTCGTAGTACACCGCCACCATATGGCCTCCACCAGTGGATATACCTTCATCTGAGGAAGTTCTTGACATAGGCACTTAGTGTGTCCCAGGTATGTCCTCATTCTCTTTGTTTTATATTATTTTAGTGCATTGGGGACAGTGCATAATTTTTAGTTGGGGGTGAGGTATACCATAGCCATCGTGGGTTTTTATTACCGTCCTTCTTTTCCTGTTGGCCACAGTATGGTTGTAGAACTGACATGCCTAGGTTAATTTATGTTGTATTATATTTTCTTTCGTATTGTGTAGTATTTTTGTGTAACTAAGTGATTTTTAAATATTTAGGGAAGTAGTCATGTTTTTATTGATTTTTGAGAAAAATGATACCACTCCAAAAATTCTTGTTTTAGAACTGTGTGAATATATATATGTGTGAATATTGTGGATCTTGTTATGGTATTAGGATTAGGGACATGATAATCACTTGCTAACAATTACATGAATCGGATAAGTAGTAGCTTGTTATATTAACTTTGTGCCATGTGTGTGTGAGATGCTACTTATCTCCCTTTGTATGTTGAATTTAGAACTTTCTTGGTTAGTCTTGTCTAGGTTACAGGAGAGTTGGTTAGGAAAGGATCATAGGCCATTTCTGATTTTTGTCCACTTGTAGCCTAAATGACCTTCCCAATGTGAAATAGTATCCCTTGATCCTTGTTTTAAGCCTTATACCCCATTTTTCTTGTTTCACCATTCACCCTATATCCCATTTTTCTTGTTTCACCATTCACCTTCCCATTTATGTTGTAATAACCTATTTTGTCCCTGGTCCTCCTTGGACATTATGCACCTCAACTCAGGAAAATTGCCTAAGTTGAGGGTGGTTATCATAGGGGTGTGTGATATAAAGTGGGTATGTAGAGGGTAAAATAAGATAAAAATTAGTAGAGCTGGGTGTGGCAGCAAAATAAAAGAAAAAAAAGAAGGGAAAGAAAAATTTTGAAAAATAAAGAATAAAATACCACACCCAACCTGAATTTGCAATAAATAATAAAAAGGAAGAAATAAAGGCAGAATAAAAAGAAAGGTGGTAACTAAGTGGGACACCAAAGCTAGTGTAATGCCAAGGAGGATTAGTCACTTGATATCCATATGTACCATACCAGCCCCCTGAGCCTACATTAGAAGCCGAGAAAAGTCCTATAGTGATCCTAACTTGACTCTTTTGATGCTAAGGTAAAGAAAATAAGGGCAAACCTATGGTATTTGATGCACGTTGATTAGAACTTCTCTTCTGAGTGCGAGTGTCACTTGACTATCCTTGTATTGATATATTGTGAAGGCACTTGAGTTATATTGCTAGCTATTTACTTGTTTTGGGTAGTGTAATTTGTACATATGCATGGTTGTCTGTTGCTAATGTAATGACATACCTTGATCCCATTATTTCACATTGTTGTGCTTCATATTTACACACAACTAGTTTTGAAAAATTGAGATAGGAAAGGGTGTTGTGATTTGAGCTTAAAGTGTTAATTGATTGCCTTGAATAACTTAGAATCTCTTGGTTAAGTGTCGTGTCTTGTTTTGTTTTGTTTTATTGCTTTAGGACATGTAGACATTCTAAGTTGAGGGTGTTGATGTACTATAGAAATATAGCACTTTCGAAGTTTAAAACTATGAAAATATGCAAGTTTATGAGGTTGTTTTGTTAGATATGGTGCATTTGGGGTATGTTTTGCAGGAAACTAAGTTTTGGATGCTAAGTTTGTGAAAAAAAAGGAAAAAGGTGTTTTTGGCTACTTATGTGAGCAATAATGGGTTTTCGTGACACTTTTTGGATTGTTCGTGACCAAAACATGTGCGGGAATTGAAGAAGAGCTGAAAAATAACATTCGACACTTACTAAGTCAACAAACAGATCACATGTAGTACATGTGGACTGCATGTGAGCAAATCATGTCTCAAAAGTCCAAAATCCCAAAGCTAACCTACAAGAATTTTTGGTCTGAGCACATGCGGTCACTACATGCGCTTAGCCTCAGGCCGTATGTACCACATGCACCCTAGGCCAGGCCGCATGTGGTGACCACATATAGCCACTGACCCTTTTTTCTCCTATTTTGTTCGAGCTTTGATTTTAGGCTTTCTTTATGTACTATAAATACCCCTTATGTGTTTTTAGTAGAATATATGCACTCGTGATACTTACAAATATATTTTGATTTCGAGATTCAATTTTTGTCTTGGAATTCTGTTGTATTGATTTTTATTGATTAATTTTATTACGATTTTGGGTTTTTACTTGTGATTATTGTCATTTCATCTTATGCTTTCAATAATGAATGTTTTTTATCTCTTCACAAGCATGAGAAGATAAAAACCCCTTAGCAAGGGTTGAGGAAACCCTGGCGGATTAATGAAGTAGGGGAAGTGCTATTGTTATTCTAAATCGATACCCATGCATACATTGTATTATCTTCACTTTAATAACTATCTTAGCAGTTGCAAATGTTAGGATCCCGCCTAGATTATTGCTACTTACTCCAAAAAAGGAGTAGTGACTAGGAAAAGATAATGACAATAGTAATTTGGAGTTCAGTTGTCGATCCCGCTACTAGTTTTTATCTAAGTAATATGGTTAGATTTTATCTAATAACTAAAGACTCAAAAGGTAATAGTTAACTGGGATCAAGATATCGGTTAGTAAGGCAACATACTGAGACTCAAAAGGTAAAGGGTAAAATCCTTTCGCTCGTCCAAAAGATTGTAGAAGGTACATAACTTATTGATTTTGTATGCAAGGTATCATATTGGCTCAACAAAGTACGATAAGCCTACTGAGTTAAGAAGCCAGGGGGGACACGATCCTAGTGTCCACCTACGACTGATTATAACCGAAGTTGATATTAGCCACTTGTTCGATATTGCTACTCAAAACCCCCATTTACTTTTCCAATTTTGCCCATTGATTACAACAGTTGAGAGCCACGATTCTACGTATTCCCTTGGGACTCAACACTAACCTTTGTTGGGTTACTATATTTGGCAACAACCACATCATCTTTAGAGTGGAGGTGTAGCTTGGGTGTCACCAACATCCCTATACCAAATGAAATTTTTCTATTTTTTTCTTTTTTTAAAACATTCTTGGAGGGTTTATTTCATACTTCCCTTTTTACCTTAACCCCAAGTGATTAAAACCTACATTTTTATTAATTTTAGATGTTAGGACTTATAGACTTACTATCTATCAGTTACACATTACAGAAAAAGACCTCCCTGCTTTCTTCAAGTGTCACCAGGATAAAGCCTCATTTTTATATATTTCTTCAAATTTCATGCTCCCCAATTAAAATTGTTCAATATAATATAGGGTTGGAATAATCTCCATAGTCATGTCCCTCAATTAGACACACAAGTATGTTCTTCTTGATGTCTTTAGGTAAAATTGTTTCTTTGTTCAATTTGCTCTAAGTTATGTTAATTTATTTGATTTTTATGCCTAATTTAATAGTTGGAGACTAATTTTTGTATGAACTTACATAAATCCATGAGTCTCTTGATACTTGGATAAAGATTTATTTCTTTATCGATCCCATGATCTTGACCCACATGAATTTAAAATGGTGAATTTACTTGAAGAATGAGATTTTACTTGTTCCTTATTCTGAACTTTTTCCGTAACCACCAAAAACCAAGTACATATAAAGTGAAAACAACTTTCCAGACAAAAGAGGTTGAAGAATTTAAGTCTCAACAAAGCAAAAAGAATAATCACTAGTTACAAAATATTTATTGTGCAAAACTACTTCATTTATGGGTTCATTTGGACAGCTTTAAATGATCTACCTTTTCTATCATATCTCTTTTTATTTTCTGAACTAGTGTGTCTTTATGTATGTTTACCTTCTTGAAAATTTCTGGTTCCTAGTAGTCTAAACCTGGTATACAATTGCTCCCATAAGTGTTGCCACAATTCCCTTTTTTAGCAGCTTCCAGTGTCTTCTTTTAATGCTTTCCAACACCCGCTTATTAACACCCTTTTGGATGTGAACAACCATCATTGTAATAGATTTAATTTAACCCGTTATATGCACTCATAGTCAGCAAAGATGTAAATACAGGTCTCACGAATTTGCATATTGCATAAGTAATAATTAATATCATCAACATGGATATTAATGTGAACCAATATTTGTAAGTCATTCTCATAAATTATAACATAACGAATCATAAAATTACCTCTCATGCCTCTCCAATAATAATGTTAACTCTTGATTATAAGCTACTACAGTTGACTCTATTTATGATCCCTAAAGTGTAACTTCATGATTTTGAGCCTAAAATGGCTACACTATGAGTATGAGCCAAAAAAGGCTAAAATTTGAACATGAGCCTAATGAAGCTAACACTTTTATCATAAATAAATAAGATAACATTATGAGCCTAAGAGATTTAGCTGCATGACCAAGAAGGCATAGGTCTAAATAACAAATGCCCAAAACTACATTTGTCAATGTAGGATAGAAATCATTCCGCAAGTCGGGTGTCTTATTTTTTTCATGAGTACCTAAAAGGGATATTTATGGATCTTTTCTAGCAAATCATGTCATCTCATGTCCTATGCCCGGGAAGGTATAGGATGGCTTAGTTGATTGGGAAGACATCAGACTCCATGTGCTCACATGGTGGTTTATGTCAGTTCACCACCTGCTCCCATAAATAACTAAAAAGATTAATTCAGTTTATGCAACCAATTATTAATTCAACATATGCTCTTATTTCCTTTCAGCTTATCAGGTCTTGAGTTACACTTATCACCTATAAACTCCATGCTTTATTACTTTCGCATATGATTTTACATGCCAATACGATTTTGTATTGACTCCTGTGGCGCTATATCATTTCCTGATATAGGTTCCGCAACTCAGACTCATAACTAGGAGTATTGTTAGTATCATGAATTTTTGTTATTGTCGAGCCTCCTTTCTATCTGGGAAAGTTTATATATGATAATTTATTATGTTTTTTTCGGTATTGAGGTACGCTGGAGCCTTGTATCAAAGGTTATTATTATTCATTAGAGGCTTTATTGACTGGTTTAGTTGTCAAATAGATTTTATAGTTTACAGTCTTTGTTTATCATGCCTTTTAGAATCATCAGACATTAAGTGAAATAAATTAACATTGATGAAAGGCGTTCACTTTTAAGGAATCATATTTCATATTGTTTTCATTTTATTCATTATGTTAAATGCATGCTCATGTTTTATGCCAGAAGATTCTTTGTACTAGCAGTCATATCGGGTCCTACCACGTCTTGTGCCTCAGCTTGGGGTGTGAAAATCTTTGTATCATATCCCAGAGTTCAAGTGTCCTAGGGTGTCTATGAAGTCGTGTCCAGTAAAGTTCTTTTTATGGGTGTAAAGTGCATCACACTTATAATGAGGAGGCTACCGGTCATTTAGGAGATATTTTCTATTCTTTCATATTCTAGATCATGCAATAGAGCGGTGCCATAAAAAAACTTACTCAAATTCGTGCGCTTCTTAAATTTCTCCAACTACTCCTCATCTTTTAGGTGGTAGGAGTTGTGAAACTTATATCCTTATCAATGAGGTATTGTCTAATAGAGCCAAAAGAAATCTAACTAACCACACAAGGGATTCTTAGTAGCCTATTAGTCTATTAGAGTCTGCCAATTCAAAATAAAACATATACACTTGTTCATATAAATTGTGCTTTTGAGCCATAGTAAGATTGTTCTCCCATGCCTTTTGTAGAAAATTATTTTAAATGACACCCTTAAGGGGGAAGGGTGTGTCTAGACTCTTGGGTAGTGTTACCAACAGAGAGATATTACTATTTGGGATGTTTTATGGTAAGTCATAAGTAGTAGAATAATATCCAGGTCGGACTTATAAAGTTATATGTTTAGATGACAAAAAGTGGGGATAGTGATTGATTGGAGTACGTAGCAATAGTCATGTATTCATTAAGCGAGAAAAGGGATGGAATGTCCTTCGATGTTGGATAGGGTGTATCAAGACTTGCAAAATTTTATGATAGTTAATAGAGGAAGAATGGTTGGCTAAGATGACTTGGAGTATACTCAATTTAAGAAAGAAGTTTATTATGGCTTAAGTTTATGTTAGTAAGGAGTGATAAAAATATTACGAAAAAGAATTTGCGCTTAGGATATAATGAGATAGATGTTGTGATTTAGATTGACTATGTTGTCATGAAATTTAAATAGACTAGTGGTTCTTGATTTCTTTTATAAGATACAGTTTGAATTAGTATTATCAGATAGTATTTCCATCCATGTTTAGCACTATACACTAAGCTTGAACTTTAGATGACCACAACAATGAACGAATGGTGGTATAAGGGTGATAGCACTAGTTTTAGAAAATAGATCTAGTAGGCTTGATTTTTTGCGTTTGTGGAAGAGCTTAAGTTTGATAATTTAGTGATAGTGCGAATCAGCAAAAATAATATATATGTGGAATAGAAGTGAAACAATAAATTATAGCTAAGTCCTTAGATAAAGAAGGTCCTTAAGTTTTATAAAAATAAAGGTGTACCCAAGTTAGTATGTTATTATATGAGATTCTAAGTTATTTAGGGCTATGTGTGCCTAGTTAGTACCCTTGAGTTTCGAAGTGTGGAGAAGCCTAAGTATGTAGTATATGGTTCTCTTGAGAGCTGAATTAAGAGGATTATAAATGGACGATGTTGAGCCTCTTAGTACAATTTTAATTCCCATTGGAGTGGGTGGATAAAAATTTAGAGGTGTGACCTTAGTGGCTAAGAAGGGAAGATCAGGTATAGAGGAAGTGGTTATGTATACCAATGAGAGCAGAAGTTAGAAAATGATGACTGCAAAGTTTAGAGAAAGTTAAGAGAAGTATCTAAGGAGGAGTCCTATCAAGGATTGTGTACCTAAAGATATAGTCTATTAAGGGAGTAAGGTGATGGTAGATCAGATTTGAGAATAGGTCATCATACTTTGAATGTCAACTTTGACCTAAGAGGGAGATAATAGGGTAAGGAATAAAATTGGGTCTTGAGATGCAGATAGTAAGGGTTTTCAGAAAAGAAAGATGACGAGTTATTATGGTGCATTCTATTCTAGCATAGTTCATGACTTCAACCAAGATGACGCTCTATCTATGTCTTATGCATTCATGTTAATCCTATGTATTAGATCCAAATTTTATGTACAAACTCATGCCCATGTTCTAACCCTTGAATAGGAAACAATAACTTCACACCCCGATCACAATATTACTCTAAGTTTCTAAAAATGCAAGTTCTACATTACATTGTTCCTGAGACAAAACCCATGCTTTATGTTAGGTTTAGTTCTAAGAAACCATACTTCAGGATATATTCCTAACTTTTTCTATGTCATGACTATGCCTAGAATGACTCTCTGTTCACACTTTATGTATTTGATATATGAAATATTTGTACCAATTAGGCTTTATTCCCAGGACACATCTTTATTAGCAAGTTCATGATAAGTACTACTAGTGATTGAGTAGTATCCCTTATATTCCTAATGCACATATTTTAGTCCTCCAATGGTATTCTTTGTGACACGACAGTGGTGTGATATTAGTTGAGTATTGGTTGGAGATGATTGACTAGATATTCCACATTGCGATGATTATGGTGTACCAATTCATCTAATATCATGTGACGCCCCGAGAGTACACCATGGGCACCAAACGGTGCTTACGGTCACAAGTGACCACAACCTAACCATGAGTTGGTACCTGTTGTGACCACTGAATAATAACAGCAAAATACATGTACGGAATATCTGAATATGCCATAAGGTTTTAAGTACTAAAACAATACTGAATCATAAATCTGGAAACAACTGTCGGAAAACAATTATCTAAAGCTAATAAAATAATGACAAACTAACTGACTGCCTGAAGTATTCGAAAGCCTCTAAAACTGACTGAGTAAGAGTTGATGGGACAGGCCCCAACCAACTACTGAACTGAAATCATAAAAATAAATATAGCCTGTCCTCGAAATATGAGTAATCACCATGAATGCTTCTACTGATGTGTTGGGATGTCTAAGTGCGGCCGAGAAATTGAGTGTCCGAACCTATGATATGAGACATTATAGCGCAAGAAAAGAGTATACGGTCAGTACTTTGAATGTACTGGTATGCTAAATGGAGTTAGGCTGATATGCATGGGTTCATGTACATGAATAATAATTAACTGAACAGCATGAGATAATTGAATAACTGATATAAATGTGTGGATGCTGTAAAATCTGAGAATGCATGACCAAGCATATAACATGATTCTGAAAATAGTCTGTAAATTGAAATACTGAAATCTGATAACTAAATAATTGATAACTGTATGTTATGGTCAATACAAGCCTGAACTGAAGTATACTGAATACTGAACTGAGACTGTGGGAGATATCATCTAACCGACATGCACAAAATGAGCAAATTGGGATCCAACCTGTGACCCCAGTTGGAAGGGTGTTAGTACCGTACCACGGGTACTAACACTAGCTGTATGGATCCACTAATATATTGCCCCGAAGGACTAAGGGTGTCAAGACTAAACTGACGGGTGACCCCTGAGATGTAGTCAAGCCTGAACTGATGGGTGACTTCTCATATTCTACACTGGCTACGTAGTTCTGGAGTACAAGAACTGCTACTAAAAACTCTGCCTAACTGACGGGGAAGCCTCCATCCCTACACTCGCTCGATGCTAAATCCTACTCCCAACTGAACTGACTCGGGATACTGAACTATTCTAAGTTTAACGTATTATGATAACTGACTGAACTGATAATGCTCATAACATATCTGAAACCATTCTGAAGATATTGAGACTAAGTAAACAGCTATGTTTTCATGCATTCAAATCCCCTAGGACTCGATAGCAATAATAGCAAAACAATACTAAAACTTTGAAGACATAATGTGAAAGCATTTATTCAAAATTTCATTCTTGTAGGCATTTCATCAAACACTTGATATTCATAGTTTAAGCTAAGCATGGGAAAAGTGTAAAGCTTGTAGTGATAGCATGATTTCAATATCAACACCACCAATTATGATTTAAATCTGCGAATAACATTATTCAAATGTGTGGGTTCAATAACAACAACAATTTTATGTAAATATGGTATAGAATCAAAATTCATGGGGATTCATGGTAAGAATCACAATAACTTGAAAAAATCACAACTTTGAATTTGAAATTAGATTCTTGGACTCCATGGGTGTAAGGGACCCATGGATGAACATTTAACATACCTTAGTTGGTGAAATTGAGAAAGTTCTTGATGAATTCTTGAATCTTGATCTTGAATGTTGGATGAGTTAGGGTTTGTTCTTGAAAGAGGGCTATTTTAATTTGCGAGAATTATGAAATAATGAGCAAATAATTCTCTCTTGGGACTTAAATCCAGTATTTAGACTGAATGGGGTAAAGGGAAAGGACTTAAATGCCCTTGGAAAATTAAAACTCAGAACTGGACTGGAAATCCCAATTATAACCTACAGCGTGACGCGGTGCTATCGCGTTGCGCCACTGAAAACGGACGATCCCAATTTGTCACCTTGGTATGATGAGGCACCATCGCGGTACCCCATTGGAAAAGGACGAACATGAAATTACCCCTTAGAGCGATGCGTCACCATCGCGATGCTCCACTGGAAAAGAACGAACGTGATTTTGGCCATCACTGTAATGCGGCCTAATCACGATGGGCTACTGCCTTTCACTAAAAGAACCATAACATCTCACACGGGTATCGAATTTAGGAGAAATTGGTATCATTGAAAATATAATTCAATTTTCAAAAATTTGGTGGGTCTTGAGCTATAAAATTCTTAGTAGAATGAAAGATATGCTCGTTTGAATTTGACTAAAGCAACATTCCTCTCAAAAACTCAATCGGTAAGGGATATTTTGAATCGTATAATAGCTATGAGTTATTTAAGGCTTTAATATATATCAAACTCACACAAAAAACTATCAAAGAACTATAATTTATTTTGCATGAGCTTGAAACATGGTTCTAGTATTGGTTTGGATTTTTGGGGTATTATAATATCTTTCCCTTGGGAATTCGTCCTCGAATAAGGTTGGTTAAGCTGAGAACACTGAAGATTTAAGATTACATGCTGAAAAAGCAATTACATGACTGAGTCTGAAACATGACACATGACTGAACTGGTTCTGTGAATGTATGACTGACATGAGAATGATATGCAGCTGAAATTGAGCATGGAAAAGAGAAAATTCTAGTGAAAATTGTTACCTTAAGATGAGTCTGAGTTTGCGGATAAAGAATGAGGGTACTTGGTCTGCATATCTAATTTTTCTCCCCAAGTGGCTCCCTCAACGGACTGATTCCACCAAAAAACCTTGACTAGGGAAACTTTTTTGTTTCTTAGTCTAAGAATCTGGAGATCAAGGATATCAAATGGAATTTCTTCATAAGAAAAGTTGTTCTGAACATCTACGCTCTCTAAAGGGACAACTACAACTGGGTCACCAATTCACTTCTTTGACACAGAGATATGGAATACTGGGTGCACTGATGCTAAGTCTGAGGCAACTTTAGCTCATAAGTCACCTTTCCAAAATGGCTCAGAATTCTATAAGGGCCAAAAAATGGGGACTAAGCTTCCCCTTCTTACCAAACCTCTTTACACCCTTCATGGGAGAGATTTTTAGATATACAAAATCAATAATCTCAATCTTAAGATCCTTTCTGCTCACATCTGCATAAGATTTTTTTCGGTTTTGGTCTTCCTTAAGCCTCTTCCAGATTTGCTAAACTTTCTCCAAAGCATCAACACCAATCAGGCCTTATCAAAACGGTTTAACCTATATCAAACCAACCAATCATAGATCTACATATTCTTCCATATAGAGCCTCAAACGGAGCCATCTAAATACTAGAATGATAGTTGTTATTATATGCGAATTCAATTAAAGGCAAGTGTTCATCCCAACTGTCCTTAAAATCAATGACACACACTCTCAACATATCCTCAAGGGTATGAATAGTTCTCTCTACCTGACCATCTATCTGAAGGTAAAAGGTTTTACTGAGGTGAACTTAGGTACCAAGACCCTTCTAAAAAGCTTTCCAAAAATAAGATCTAAACTGAGTACCTCTATCTAAAATGATGGAAATAGAACCCCGTGCAACCTAACCAACTCTCTAATATAGAGATTGGCATAGTCCTCGGATAAATAAGAAGTATTGACTAGTAAGAAATGGGCTGATTTTGTCATCCTGCCCACAATGACCCAAATTGAATCATGTTGATGACGAGTATGAGGAAATCCTGTCACAAAATCCATGTTCACTTCCTCCCACTTCCAAGTGGGAATACTAAACACCTGCATATACCCACTAGGCTTTTGATGTTCAATCTTAACCTGTTGACAAGTGGAACACTTAGCTACAAACTCTGTCATATCCCTCTTTATCCTACTCCAAAAATAGATTTCCCGTAGATCGCGGTACATCTTCGTGGCCCCTGGATAAATAGAGTAATGTGTTGCAACTCAAGCGCACACGCAAGTGCACATAATTATTCAAGTAATATAGTTATTTAGACAATCAAATATAATTCCCACGAGGACTAAACAACTAGAAATTTAACCAACTTTTAGTTTTAGACAATGAGTATTAGGTGTTGTATAGTATCAAGATGATTTGGAATTTGAGATAAAAAATGTAAATTAATAAACAAGAAATAAAATTTTATGACTAGAGCAAAGCAAGCTATGGTTGTAAACAGTTATGATAAGAATTCCAGGTTGAGGCTTCTCTAACAATCATACAAATCTCTATTCTTATAGTAGTCTAATTGATTAGCGGGTTGTTGGTTCGTAAGGTTTAAGAAACGATCTTGATCTCGCAACCTAAAATCTTCTATCTATTGAATATTGTATCTACAACTCCCGCAGAGATACAATAATTCTTCTAGATTCATTAAGTAATCGTCTTGTAATTGAACCAAACAAGGCTTCTAGGAATATCCCTATCCTAGATGCTAATTCAAATCCCATATTTTATAAAAGAATAAGAACCTTGCTCCTTAATTTCCTCATTCTAATCTACGGTTCTCCTCCCAGATTCACATAGAAATATAAACTTATTCTAATGAAAGCCAGGCATTAAAATAGTAAGCTCAAGAAATTAAGAACAACCCAGGTGATAATCCAAAAAGAAACTACTATAAAGAATACAAAAGAGTAATCATGTTCTTGACCCCAACCCCAGAACAAGGGTATTTAGCCACTCATGTTTGATTTTAACATCAAAAATAAGTAATTAATTATACCCAAAATTAGTCTTGAAATAAGGAAGTTCAAAAGAAATAATAAGAACCCTAAAAGAAGAATTTTATGCTTTTCCGCCGCAGCTATGCTCACCAAAAAGTGTTTGGAATTGTGCTCACTTGTTCCTTTTATACTTGGGAAAATTTCACCAAATCTGAAGTCATGGCGTGACACGTTGCTAATTGCATTGATCCAACCAATGTGTTGCGTCAACATCGCGTTGCCACACTGGAAGTCATCTTTGTAAATCAAACTAAGTCAAAATCTTCACCACTCGATGCGACGAGTTGACATCGAGTCGTGTCTCTAGAATTTTCTCCTCAAAATTTTTCTAAGTGTTAAAGTTTAAAGCATCGATGCGACACATCGTGTTGATGCACTGGAAGTTGCACTCACAGAATTCTCTAAGGAATAAAATTTTGGCATCAACGCGATACGTTGACATCGCGTTGATGCACTGGAACTTGTTCTTCAAATTTTTGCTAAGGCACAAATCTTGCCAGTCAATGAGACATGTTGAGATTGCGTCGTGTCACTGGAATTTTTCTCCAGTTCTTTTCTTTCATCTGGTCATTCCTCAGCTCCTTTCTTTTCTCTTACTCTTGTGCATATCCATATGTTTTTGAGTTTGATCCACATGCGCTTTCGTCTCTTCGTTATGTGTTTCCAATTTTCTTTCAAATCCATGGGAAATAAATCCTATATTTATAATCATGTCGGTTAGCCAAAAAACATAATTTAACTCATACTTCAATATAATTAGCACACTTTTTATTCTCAAAACAAGTCTAAATATGGGTAAATAGTAGTGTTTGGACATATAAATACGCCCAAGATCATAATGCGCACCATGTGCCTCTACAAGAATTATCTGTCTTAACTCATCAACCCATGGCACACATATTCTACCCTGGAAACACAACACACCATCTCCCCCTTGGGAAAAAACCTCTACTTTATGGTCTCTGACTGACCCCTTCAGCTTCACCAGACTTAGATCCCTATCTTGCTTTTCTTTTACTTTTGCAACCAAAGAAAGTTCCAAACTATTTTGAACCCATACACTACCCTCAGCTGAATCAACCAAACAAACACCTAATCTGGAAAGCTGATGAACTTCCTGAACTAAATTTTTCTTATCATCCTTAACATTAGCAACACTACCTATAGACAATCTACTTAGGGCATCTGCCACTACATTGGCCTTGCTCGGGTTGTACATAAAACTCATATCATAATATTTCAAAAATTCTAATCATCTCCTCTGATGCGATTCAAATCCTTCTGCAAAAACACATACTGCAAGCTCTTATGATCCGTGAACATATCAACATGCACCCCATAAAAATAGTGCCTCCAAATCTTTAAGGCAAACACAATAGATACTAGCTCAATATCATGGGTAGGGTAATTCTTTTCATGGGGCTTAAGATTTCTAGAGGCATAGGCCAAAACCTTACCCTTCTGCATTAAAAGACACCCCAAACCAACTCTAGAAGTATCACAGTACATAAAAAAACCCGTCTAAACCATCTGGCAATGTCAAAATTGGGGCTATGGTGAGTCGAGTCTTCAACTCCTGAAAACACTTCTCATAAGAATCTGACCACTGAAACTTAAATTTCTTTTGAGTCAATCTGGACATGGGGATGCAATAGAAGAAAACCCTTTAACAAACTACCGATAATAGCCAACCAAACCCAAGAAACTCCTAATATCTGATGGAGAGATGGGTCTAGGCCATCTTCTCACCGCTTTGGTATTTTGAGAATCAACTCTAATGCCATCACTAGAAAAAATATGGCCAAGAAAAGCTACTGATCTTAGCCATAATTCACACTTAACGAATTTAGCAAACAACTGATGGTCTCTATGAGTCTACAATACTATTCTGAGGTGGTCTGTATGATTATTTTCATTACAGGAGTAGACAAGAATGTTATCGATGAAAACTATGATGAACATGTCCAAGTACTTCTTGAACACTTGATTCATCAAGGCCATAAAGGTTGCGGGGGTATTTGTGAGACCAAAGGACATGACTAGAAACTCGAAGTGACCATATCAAATTCTAAAAGCTATTTTTGGAATGTCACATTCTCTGACTCTGAGCTGATGATAGCCAGATCTGAGATATATCTTAGAAAAATAACTGGCACGCTAAAGTTGGTCAAACAAGTCAACGATTCTGGGAAGTGGGTATTTGTTCTTGATTGTGACTTTGTTCAACTGATGGTAGTCAATACACATTCTAAGACAACTATCTTTCTTATGCATGGGCAGAACTGGTGCACCCTACGGGGAAATACTGGGCCTGATGAATCCCTTATCTAGGAGATCTTTCAACTATTTTTTTAACTCTTTAAGCTCAACTGGAGTGATTCTGTATAGAGAAATAGATATAGGCTAGTTATCTAGAAGAAGATCTATTCCGAAGTCAATTTCCCTTTTAGGAAGAACTCTGAGAAGATCTTCAGTGAACACATCTGGAAATTCCCTCACTACTAACACTGACTCAAGATTAGGTGTCTCAGAATTAGAGTCCTTGACCCGGAAAAGATGATAAATACACCCCTTGGATATCATTTTCCTCGCTCTAAGGTATGAAACAAGATGACCCCTAAGCGTTGTAGTACTACCCCTCCATTCAAGGACTGGTTCATTTGGAAACTGAAAATAAACTACTCTGTTTCTGCAACCCACTGAAGCATAGCATGAATGGAGCCAATCCATGCCTAGAATGACGTCAAAATCCATCATATCTAACTCAACAAGGTCTACTGAAGTAACTTTCTGAGACACTGTAACCGAGTAGTTTCTGTATACCCGCTAAGCTACGATAGAATTACCCACTGGGGTAGATACTGAGAAAAGCTCTACTAAGATTTTAGGACTGACTCCAAAGTTGATGGCTATATAAAGGGTTACAAAAGAAAGAGATACTCCAGGATCTAGTAAAGCATAAATATGTAAATGAAAGACTTGTAACATACCAGTAACCACATCAGGAGAACTTTCCTGGTCCTGTTGTGACTAAAGTACATAAATTTTGTTCCAACACTGACTACTAGTAGCACTAGAGGCAGCGCCCTGCTGAGTCGTATGGTTGGCTGGAATTATTGACTGATTGGACTAGCCCTGTTTACACAAATCCCTTCCTTTCTGAGAACCTACCCGACACTCCCAGATTCGATGGCCTGGCTTGCCAAACCAAAAGCATACATCACTTCTAGATCTACACTCACCCTGATGGCTTCTACTATATTTTTGATAAAAAAGATTTGTAAGACCACTGTTTAAACTGTCTTGGGACTTAGAGCCTGGCACCCTATCCCGATTGTCATTTTTGAACTTTGGCATAGGGGAACTAGCTGAAGATGGAGCAGATTCTAAAGATTTCTAACAAAAGTGAGGATGGTTTCCACCCTCTGAATTCAGCTAAGTGAAATTAAAGCTACCTGTTCTAGCCTTCTTGTTCTCTCTCTTTCCTCTTATTCTTCTGTTTCTCAATTTGTTGAGCATGGACTATCAACCTAGACAGGTCTATCTTATTTATCAACATTACAGTCCTACACTCCTTGACCATACTATTAGATACTCTAGATACAAACTTACTTATCCTAGACCTGTTATCGACCACCAAATGAGGACCATACCTAACTAGTGAGTAAACTTAAGGGAATACTTCTTCACACTGATGTTTCCCTGCCTCAAGTAAATAAACTCTAACACCTTACTTCCCTCATCTCCAATGGGAAGAATCTCTCTAAGAAAGTGGTAGCAAACTCCGCTTATTTTACAGGCCCTGCATCTGCGTCTCTATCCCCTATCCACTGGTTAAACTAGGCATGGGCTCCTGTAACTGGTAAGCATCCAACTCAGCACTCTCACTAGAATTCACCCCCATAATATTTGTTACTTTTTGCAACATGTCTAGGATATCTTACAGATGCTCTTCAGATTTGAATCCTAAAAATAGAGGAGGATTTATTCGGGTAAAGTCTCGAATCCTAGCTGTGGAAGTATTTTCCACTAGGTTAGATAGAACAGCGGTTGTTCGAATATTTTAATCCACTACAGAGTAGTGAATGTAGTTCTAAAATCTGCATGAGAAACATGATCGTTCAGGGGATCTTCCTGAATGGGCGGAGGTGCTGGCTGATTTACATTTCTTCTTCTGTTTTCTTTTCTGGGAGGTATGTTCTATAAACGGAAGGAAGAATAGATTAGAGAGAGAGTTTAGCATGATCTCATGATCTTTTGCATAGCATGAACACTAAAAAAGGGAAACTTTTCCTAAAATACCTCGTCGTCTCTTGTCTATAAGTGTGGCGCGCTTCACACCCATGCACAAGAATCTACTTGACATGGCTTTCAGACTCCCTAGAATACTTTAAAACCTTAGGATCTAATACCAAGTTTGTAACGCCCTGAGAGTACACCCTGGGCACCACACGATGCTTACCGTCACAAGTGACCACAAGCTAACCCATGAGTTGGTACCTATTGTAAGAACTGAATAATAACAACAAAATACATGTGTGAAATATCTTAATACACCATAAGGTTTTAGGTACTAAAATAATACTGAATCATAAATCTAGAAACAATTATCCAAAAACAACTGTCTAGAACTAATAAAATAATGACAAACTGATTGACAGTCTAAAGTGTCTGAAAGCCTCTAAAACTGTCTGAGTAAGAGTTGATGGGACAGGCCCCAACTAACTCCAACTAACTAATGAATTGAAATCATGAAAATAAATATAAACTATCCTCAAAATATGAGGACTCACTATGACTACTGCTACTGATATACTGGGATGTCTAAGTACGGTCGGGAACCTCCGAACCTATGATATGAGACATCATTGTGCAAGAAATGAGTATGCAGTCAGTACTTTGAATGTACTGGTATACTAAATGGGGTTAGGCTGATATGCATTGGTTCATGTACATGAATCATAAATGACTAAATTAACATGAGATAACTGAATAACTGATATAAATACGTGGATGCTGTAAAATCTGAGAATGCATGACTAAGCATTTAACATGATTATAAAAATAGTATGAAAACTAAAATACTAAAATCTGACAACTGAATAACTGATAACTATATGCTATGGTCAATACAAGACTGAACTAAAGTATACTAAATACTAAACTAAGATTATGGGAGCTATCATCTAACCTACATGCCCTAATATAAGCAAATTGGAGTCCAACCTGTGACCCCAGTTGGAAGGGTGTTAGTACCCTTCCAAAAGTACTAACACTAGCTGTATGGATCCACTAATATGTTGCCCCAAAGGACTAAGGGTGTCAAGACTAAACTGACGGGTGACCCCTGAGATGTAGTCAAGCCTGAACTGATGGGTGACTTCTCATATTCTACACTGGCTACGTAGTTCTGGAGTACAGGGACTACTATTAATGACTCTACCTAAATGAAGGGGAAGCCACCATCCCTGCACTGGTTTGGTGCTAAATCCTACTCCTAACTAAACTGACTCGGGATACTGAACTGTTCTAAGTTTAACTGATTATGATAACTAGCCAAACAGATAATGCTCATAACATATCTGAAACCATTCTGAAAATACTAAGGCTAAGTAAATAGCTATGTTTTCGGGCATTCATAACCCCCACAACTCAATAGCAATAATAACAAAATAGTACTAAAACTTTGAAGACATAATGTGAAAGCATTTATACAAAATTTCATTCTTGTAGGTATTTCATCAAACACTTGATATTCATAGTTTAAGCTAAGCATGGGAAAAGTTATAAGCTTGTAGTGATAGCATGATTTTAACATCAACATCACAAATTATGTTTTAAATCAACGAATAACATTATTCAAACGTTTGGGGTTCAATAACAATAACAATTTCATGTAAACATGGTATAGAATCAAAATTCACGGGGATTGATGGTTAAAATCACAATAACTTGTAAAAATCATAACTTTGAATTTGAAATTAGATTCTTGGACTCCATTTGTGGAAGAGACCCATGGATGAACATTTAACATACCTTAGTTGGTGAAATTGATAAAGTTCTTAATAAATTCTTGAAGCTTTATCTTGTATGTTGGATGAGTTAGGGTTTGTTCTTAAAAGAGGGCTACTTTAATTTGCGAGAATTGTGAAATAATGAGCAAATAATGCTTTCTTGGGACTTAAATCCCATTTTTGGACTGAATGGGGTGAAGGAAAAGGACTTAAATGCCCTTGGAAAATTAAAACTTGGAACTGGAGTGGAAATCCTAATTTTGACCTACGGTGCGATGCGGTGCTATCGTGTTGCACCACTGGAGATGGACAATCCCAATTTGGCACCTTGGTGTGACGTGGCACATTGCGGTACCCTACTGGAAAAGGACGAATGCAAAATTGCCCCTTGGCGTGATGCGGTGCCATCGTGATGCTCCACTGGAAAAGGATGAACGTGATTTTTTCCATTACCCTTGTACCACCTAATTGCGATAAGCTACTTCCTTTCACTAAAAGTGCCATAACTTCTCACCCGGGTATCAAATTTAGGCAAAATAAGTATATTTGGAAAACTAATTCAATTTCCTACAATTTGGTGGGTCTTGATCTGGAAATTCTTAGTAGAATGAAAGATATGTTCATTTGAAGTTGACAAAAGCAATATTCTTCTCAAAAACTCAATTGGTAAGAGATATTTTGATTCATCTAATAGCTAGGAGTTATTGAGGCCTTAATATACATCAAACTAATGCATAAAACTATCAAAGCACTATGATTTATTTTGCATAAGCTTGAAAAATAGTTCTAGTATTAGTTTTGATTTTTGGGGTATTATAGATCCTAATCATGGATAAAGTACGAGATGATGATTAGCTATATGTAATAATTAGATAAGTTCATATGGTGTGTCCCCTGGTAGGAGTACATGAAATAACTTTGAATTCATATGGCGTGTCCCCTGGTAAGTGTACATAAAATCATGGTTCCTATGGGTTCTAGGGTAGATGGAGAAGATTTTTCATGTGATATACTATTAGCTGGAGGAAACTATAAAGTTGTTATAGTGATTACCTTGTATATCATGTCAATACCTACGTGGCTAAATACACTGTAATTTCTGACTTTTAGATTAGTGTGTTGTAATACCCCGTATTCTTTCAAGTTCAATTTTTCTCAAAAGAGACACATTAGAGACTTAGGACATGAAATTTAGCTAAGTGTTGAAGGCTTAATCTTACTTTTTGCCTTTATACTTTGACGACTTTATTCTCGACCTTTCCAACCTTGGAATGTCAATTTCTAAATTATTTCATGATCAAGGTAGTCCATAGTACCTTCAGGGTGAGTTTCGGAATTCTCAAAGAAGGATTGGGGCATGTTTGGTTGGCCAAAATAGAACCTCGACGTGATATCACCGCACCGCATCGGTGGCCGCGTTGATGTAGACAATGCGACACATCATAGTGAGCGACATGATGTGTCACTGATTGCATCGATGCCCAATTTTTGTGTGTTAAATGACGGGTTATGGGGGCATTTGAGTTATTTACCATCACCCAAATCCTCCCAAAACATACAACTTTATCCCCAAATAGAAAAGTTGTTTCATTATTCATCCTTTTTATCTCCAAGAACAAAACCCTAGCTCTAAGAGTCAAGAAAAATCCCATAACTCCTACTCCAAAAAACCTTATAATTCAAAGTTCCAGGTTCAAGAACTTCAAGGAGAAGCTTCAAGAACACCATTAGAGAGTCAAAGGTTCAAGCTTTTACATTCAATTCATCAAGCGAGGTATGTGGGGTTATGAACAAGGATCATCTTTCATCCTTCTACCCAAAACTAGATTTTTAAAGTTGAAATTATATGAATTTCTATGATTTACAGTTTAGGGTTCACACCCAATTATCATTATTTGAAGATGTTGATGTTACAAGTGATTAAATGTTGAATTACATCTCTACTTTTGCATGTTTATGCGTGTGAAGTGATTTTATATGCATTGAGAGTTGAATTTCACTATCTTGACTAGAATTATGCAAGAAATTCAAGCTTTGATTAATGAGCATGACTTTATGATAATTTGACATGAGTTTGATCATGGGTTTTAATCCCCAAGTATGAATATTGATATTTCAATAAGATGATGACTTTAAGCATACCATGATTAGTTTATTTTCAGATTTTTCAAAGAAGATTTGATCTTTTGATCCTCAGTTAAGTTATGGAATCCACTTTACAGTTTATAGAAAATAGATTAGTTTTGATTACAGTTTAAAATAGACAAATGCATAATTGGTCTTCATTATAAACCCTTATGCTAGTTTTAAAGTGGATTTCCTACAGAATGAGCATACAAATTAAAGAGAGTAGTATTTAGCATCAAGCGGGAAGTGTGGGTTTAGCGCATACTACTTCCCAGAACTACGAGCCAATGTAGGTACAGATGTAGATTATTCTCATTTATATGGATGACAGATATATATTGTGATCACTGAGATTAGGTTATACTCCTTGACAAAAGTATGACACCTCTTCCCAATGTAAGGTTTTCCCATAAGGGAACTAGATGTTGGATACTATGATAGCTCACATAATGTATGTCGGTTAGAAATACCTCCCATGCAGAATAGTTTTTAAAAGTATTTCCCTAAAGCCTAAGTCCTCAAACAAAATAACAGAATAGCTTTTAGAAACTAAGTGTAAAGGCTCACAATTTTATTCAGATATTTTTTTACATAAGTTATTAGCTATGAGTTTACAGATACAAAGGTGAGCCCTTTTTCACTTAGCCTGCATTATTTGAAAACAGACTTAACTTCAGTCCACTTATTTCACTAGCATAAAGAGTAAAAGTAAAGCTTTCAGAACTAAATGCTATGACTCACTAGATTTATGCAGTATGTTTTATCATTCATGATTCATGATTTTCAGCTTTCAGATATTCCAGCTTATGTGAGTCATCTACATTTAGCATGCATATTTTATGAATTTTGATAATATTGAGATATTATTTCTACTTATGAATTCACCCCCATATGCTCAGTACATTCCAAAACTACTGATCCACATATCTATCTATGTGTTGCATTGTCTCATAATGTAGGTTCAGGTTCTCAGTTCCAGTTGCACAATTGACCGTGAGCACCTCTATCTACATCCCGAAAGTGGTGAGTCCTCATAGTTTGGGGAACTAGTTATTTAGATTTCCAGCTTTCTAGATTATTTTATTCAGTTATGTCAGACAGTTCGAGTCAGGTGGTGGTCTGTCCTAGCGACTCTCTAGTAGTAGTATTATAGGTTTGTCCGACTAGTAGATACATTTCTGATTTTCAGTGTTAGTTCTTCGGATTTTCTTAGTTAAGTATTTTCAGACATTATATGCAGATAAACTCAGTTAAATTCAGATAGTATTTCAGTATTTTCTCATACCGCATGCTTATATTACCTTTGCATGAGTCATCAAAATGAGTAGCAGGCTTTCAGGGTTAGTTCGGGACTACTTGTAGTTCAGAGCACCGTGTGGTGTCCCAAAACACATTTTCAAAGCATTACAAGAGTGAGGATAGTTGTTTCATGATAAGAAAAAATAGTGTCCTTGGGTATAACTGTAGATGCAAGAGAGACCTTGTTGAGTTTTAGAAATAACCTAAGAGCAAGCCAACAATCAAAATGAAGGTTCATAAAGGGAAATAGATTATGGGATCCTAAAATTCATAATAGCATGATATTTTAGGTGTGGCACCTTGTACCTATGAATAGGCTTAGATATAGTAAGAATGTGGTCGAATGAGACTTTAGTACTTGTATGTGCCTATGGAGAATTGTACTTTGGAAATAATAAAGTGTAATATTTAGGGGAAAAGGTAGGTTCAAAAAGAGTTGCTACGATCTAATTCTACTAGTATTAGAGGTGAAAATACCCATATTCCTATGTCTAATGCACCCTTATTTCAGGTTATGTAACTTCAAACTGAATGGGACTTATATCCAAGTCTTCGTCATATCATCATGCTCTATAAAATCTATTTAGATAACTAAGATACCCCTATAGTCGATACCTAAATTCATGTCTTACATTGTTATGTTCATATCCCATGAAACGCATGTCCTATGACATGTCTATGTTAAGTCTCGTGCATTTCATGACTCGTGCCTGTATGTTTCTTTCATGGCTCGTTACGAAGCTCCACATGTTAGGAAAGTTCATGTCATTAAGAAATAGTTCAAGAAAGACTAGACTATTTTAGTTTCCTATGTAAGTTACTCCTTCTATTCATGACATCTTTCGAGTACGAATGATCCAAGAGGGAGATATTGTAACACCCTGAAATTTTGTGCTAAAAATAAAATAAATTGGACCGCTCTTCATATGTAGTTAGACTTGAATGTAGAAAATTTATTATATCTAGGTGTTAAGGTCAGGTCTTAAGTATCTTAGGGTATTGGATTTGAATTAAGGGCATAAGAAATCTCTAAAACAAATTTGAGTTGAAAGGTCCTTTAATGACAAAGTTTTCATATAGGTTTATACAAGGATCAAATTTAAACAAGTATTTCTCCTAGAATATTTAAAGTTAGGTGACCCATTATATATCAAATTAAAGTTTTTTGAGTCTTCTTTCCTACGCCACCAACAACTCATCAATCTGATTCTCGTGTAAAAAGTTATGTGTGTTTTACAAAGAACAGTCAAAACAGCCCTATACCAAGTGAAAATTTCTATTTTTTCTTTTCTTTTCACATTCTTTGAGGGGTGATTTTTTCCTTTCCCGTTTACCTTAAGCCCAATTGATTAAAACCTACTTTTTCATCAATTTTATATGTTAAGACTCTTAGACTTACTATCCATCAGTTACACGTTACAAAAAAAAGCCTCCCTGCTTTCTTCAAGTTTCACAGGATAAAGCCTCACTTTTCCCCCATCAGTTTTATATGATTTTCATCAACAAAAATCCTTATTCCTCCTCTCAAAATAAACTCCTAAGAAGCTCTATTGAATTATCTCAAGAAATGAAGTTTAGTTCTCTTTTTGAGATCTAAAGTTCTTCAATAACTTGTGGTATGCAAGACTACCTTTTATATGCATTTATCCAAATTTAACTATCCCCAATTCAAATTATTCAATATAAAATAGGGTTGGAATAATCTCCATAGTCATGGCCCTTAATTAGACTCACAAGTATGTTCTTCCCGATGTCTTTAGGTAAAATTCTTTCTTTGTCCAATTTGCTCTACGTTATGTTAATTAATTTGATTTTTATGACTAATTTAATGGTTGAAGACTAATTTCTACATGAACTTATATAAATTAATGAGTCTCTTGATACTTGGATAAAAATTGATTTCTTTATCGATCCTGTGATCTTGACCCACACGAATTTAAAGTGGTGAATTTACTTGAAGAATGAGATTTTACTTGTTCCTTATTATGAACTTTTTCTCTGACCACCAAAAACTAAGTAAATCTAAAGCAAACAACTTTCCATCCAGAAAAGGGTTAAAGAACTTAAGTCAACAAAGCAAAAAGAATAATTACTAGTTACAGAATATTTATTATGTGAAACTACTTCATCTATGGGCTTATTTGGCCTGCTTTCAATGATCTACCTTTTCTATCATATCTCTTTTTATTTTTCTCAACTAGTGTGTCTATATGTATTTTAACCTTCCTAAAAAAATTCCAGTTCTTAGTAGTCCAAACTTGGTATATAAATACTCCTATAAGTGCTGCCACAATCCTTTTTTTGAGCTTCTTCCAATGTCTCCTTTTAATACTTTCCAACACCTGTTTGTTTCCACCCTCTTGGATGTGAACAACCATCATTGCAGTAGATTTAATTTAACCTATTTTGTACACTCACAGTCATCAAAGATGTGAAGACAAGTCTCACGAATCTGCCTATTGCCTATGTAATAATTAATATCATCAACATGGATATTCATGTGAACCAACATATATAAGTCATGTCCATAAATTATAACATAACGAATCAAGAAATTACCTCTCATACCTCTTCAATAATAATGTTAACTCTTGATTATAAGCTATTATAATTGACTCTCTATATGAGCCTTAAAGTTGTAATTCATGATTTTGAGCCTAAAATGGCCAAACTATGAGTATGAGACTAATAAGGCTAAAATTTAAACATGATCCTAATGAGGCTAATACTTTGAACACAAATAAGTAAGATAACATTATGAACCTAAGGGAGTTAGTTGGATGACTAAGCAGGCATGGATCTAAATGACAAATGCCCAAAACTATGTTTGTCGATATAGGATAAAGATCATTCCGCAAGTCTGGTGACTCTTTTTTTCCATGAGTCTCACAAAGGGATATTTATGGATCTTTTCTAGAAATCATGTCATGTCATGTCCTATGCCGGGTGAGGTATAGGATGGCTTAGCTGATCGGGCAGAGATTAGACTCTATGCGTTCATATAGTGGTTTATATCTGTTCACCACTTGCTCCCATAAATAACTAAAGGATTAATTTATTTTATACTGCCAATTATTAATTCAACTTACATTCTTATCCCTTTTCAAGTTATCATTTCTTGAGTTACACATATCACCTTTAAATTTCATGCTTTGTTACTTTCTTATGTGGTTTTACATGTCAATGCAATTTTGTATCGACACTTGTGGCACTACATCCTTTTCTGATGTAGGTTCTGCACTCAGACTCGTATGAAGGAGAAATATTAGGACTATAATTTTCTACTATTGGTGAGCCTCCTTTCTACCTGGGGCAAGTTTAGATATGAAAATTTCTTATGTTTTTTTCAGTATTAAGGTACGCTATAGCCTTGTCCCGAAGGTTATTATTATTTATTAGAGGCTTCATAGACTGGTTTAGTTATCAAACAAATTTTATAGTTTTTAGTCTTTGTTTATCATAACTATTAGAATCATTGACATTAAGTGATATGGATAAACATTGATGAAAGTCGTTCACCTTTAAGGAATCTTACTTTATATTATGTCCACTTTATGCATTATGTTAGATGTATTCTCATGTGCTATGTCAAAAAGTTCTCTTTTATAGAAATAGTATCAAGTGCATACCAAGTCCAGGGCCTCGTCTTGGGGTGTGACAGAGACTAGGCCAAACAAAATCCAATGGAATTTTGGAAGAATACAGGCGAAGTAAGTTGGAATGGCTAACTGGGTTATTTTATGTCATCCTTAAGACAAATTGAATGCTAACAAAGTATAGATGGAGTGCAATGTTTCTTTTGTATAAGATCAAGGTTGATAGTCGAAATTGTAATAATTATAAGGGTATCTAGTTATTATGTCACACTATGAAAATGGGAGAGGGTGGTCGAGCAAGGATAAGGAATGATTTTCTTATCTCCTAAGAACTAATATGGATTTATGAAAGGACGGTCAACTATAGAAGTCATTCACCTTGTAAGGATATTATTGGGACTATTTAGGAATAAGGAGAGATACTTACATATAATATGCATTAACTTAGAAAAGGCATACGATAAAGTTTCTATGGAGGTGTTGGAGCCTAGAGGTGTACCTATAGCGTACATAAGGGGAATTAAGGACATAAATAGTGGAGTCAACATTCGGTAAGAACAGTAGAAGATGACTCTGAACTCATTTTTGTCCTAATGAGGTTGTAGAGAAACCCTTAGCTCATCTTTATTTGTCTTAGTAATAGATAAATTGTCATAATGCATTCAATATATGTGTCATGGTGTATGTTATTTACATAAGACATAATATTTCTCAATAATATGCATGATGGAGTAAATGATAGGTTGGAAATTTTGGTACAGAATCATGAATCTAGATGATTCGGGTTAAGCCAGACTAAATTGAGTACCTAGAGTGAAAGTTTTGTGATATAAAGCATGTCGAAGAGGTAGAAGTGAAGATTAATACACAATTCATACCAAACAAAGAAAATTTCAAGTACTTTGGATCTACGATCTAAGGAAATGAGAAGACTAAAGATAATAATGCTAATTTATCTTGGATCCAAATGGGTAAAATGGAGGCTCATATCTGAGATACCGTGCTACAATAATGTGTTATTGAGGCTAAAAGATAAGTTTTATAGAGTGATAGTTAGACCTAAATTATTGTATAGGGTAGAGTGTTGGGTTTGAAAGTGCACATATTCATCAGAAGATGAAGATTGTAGAGATGAAGATGTTTAGATAGATATAAGGGCATACAGTGAGAGATTAGATTAGGAACAAAGTTATAAAAGACCAGGTAGGAGTTCCCTCCGAGGTAAAAATGAGTAAAGTTAGGCTAAGGGGTTTCAAATTATCATGATCTAATTCACGAGTCATGATGGCACCTATTAAAACCCACTAGTAGGTAAGCTAACACCGTAACCCGAAGCTAAGGTAATGGGTTACTATGGTAGAAACACCTGACAAGGGCCACAACAGATGAACACAATCAGAAACAGCAATGCTCCACAAAAGACAATCAACTTGACATGACTTGAACCAAGTCCTAGTCGTGTCGGACATCTCAAGTCTGACTCAAATCGAAGACTACCCCAAATACCCAACCATAACCACCCTGTACCCTATGTCGGATGAATTTCAAACATATAACAAGATAGAACAATTATAATTGAAAGCCATTTAATAAGATTCATAACCATAACTATCCAAACATCCAACCAATGCTTCCAATGTCAGCACTAATACCAATACCAATGCCAAGGCTTACACCAATACAACACCACCCATGCCTATAGTAATCACACAAAGACTCTAACTAAAATCCAAGAACATCTGATCCGGACATACCCTAGACCATAACCAAAATCAAAGTCCATGAAAGAAAAAAAGGTATGAAAAGAAGTCTATAGCATGAAATGGATCCTTTCGAAGTATGGAAGCTCACCCTTCAATCCAACACAAAGCTATTCTTGAATCCAAAATCACTAAGCAGGAGGAAGAGTATGGTTGATTCTTGCATCACCTGAGGATACAGATCTCAAAGATAGGTTAGCGGGTGAGCGCTAGAATGTACTCAGAAATAATGATAAAATAATGCCATAATTTAAAACCAAAGTAAATAACCATATGCAATCACATACATACATATATATATCATGACGGGAAGGAAAATCGAGTTTAGCATGCATTTAAAACCTTTAACCTGGGTTGTGTAGCTTTACTTTCATAATCCACCCACTAGTTATATGGGTACAGTGTTACTCTCTGAATGGATCCCAGTGCGTGTTGCCACCCAAACCGGAGATATCATAGGGGCCGGGGATTCCCTTGTACCATTTTCCCTCCATGATATATTTATACAAGTTGTAACTTTGGGGATTTCCTTATACCTCACAAGTGTATGATTACCGAGACTAACCCTCATGTTTGCCATCAAACCACAAATTCAAGAAGGCAAGTGTCAAGGCATTTTGAAGTGGTATCGTCATACCAACTATAGCTTGCAAGCAATGTCATAATCCAACACTTAGGGGATTCCCAAGTACCCTACAAGATTTCCAAGTAAACCAAAGCCATGAATACCAAGTCCTTTCCAAACCATTTAAAACCAACCAAACCAATTTAGGTTCCATTACCATATTATGTAATGCAAAGTTTTCAATAATAGTCAAACTATGTGACAAAATCATTCTCATAGGCATTTTAACAAACATGTTGAGGGCATAAGATTTCCAAAATAAAAAACCATGTATCAATTGACCATTACCATGCAACCACATGTTCAAACCAAAATTATAACATGAAAACCATAAGAAAAACATAGAAAAATATTATCCAACCAAGAACAACCAAAACCCCAACATATATTTCAAAACCCAAATATTATCGTAATAATACCTTGAAAACCATTCATTAAACATGCTTTTAGTTTAAATAACAATTAGGAAAAAGTAACATGCCTTAGAAAACAAGGAATACGGAGAGAAACCACCCTTTAGAGCCTTAATTGATTGCCTTGAAGAAAACCCTAGACTTTTTTTGTAAGATCCCGCAAAATCCTAAGCTTAGCTCGGTCTGTTAAAGCTTGATAAGGGGTCCCCGACTTAGAAAAATTCATCTAAATATTAGGACAAGTTTATGTAAAAATAGTGGCTCACCGAGATTAGGCTGCATCGCGGTGAGTATCACGATGAGCTCTTCATCGCGTAGCGGTAAAGGCCATTTTGGCATTTGTTAAATTTTAGTAGCTCACCGCGATTGCCCCACGTCGTGGTGAGTCTCAAATTAACAATTGTCACAAACCAGTGAGTCACCATAATTCCACCACACCATGGTGGATATAGAGATGACCCAGTCACCGCATTGTGGTGAGGCTTTAATCTGTATTCCAGTTACGAGATTTTAAATCCCAAGGGCAACTTAGACTTTTCCCATGACTAAAACAGCCTTTAAACACAAAATTATGCCCTAAATACCCTATTATGTCACTTTTCCTCACTTTCTCTCAAAAAAAATCATTCTCTCTCAAGAGGCAAAAACTCTAGTTCAAGAAATCAAGATCAATCCCAAGAATCTCTCCAAGAATTCCAAGAAAATTCATAAATTAAGGTATGTTAGATATTTATTCATGGGTCCCTTCCACCCATAAAGTTCAAGAATCCTTTTTCGAAGTACAAATATTGTGTATTTATGATTTCCATATTTTAATTAGATTGAATTCATGTTCATAATATTAGTTGGATTTCAATCCATGATTTACGTGCATGTTTTTCCTGAACTTGAATAGCAAGTGTGAATAATATTTGATTATCTTGATAAACCCTTGAATTTACAAAGTTATTAAGGTGTCTATGATGTTATTTTTATTTTAATCCACTATCTAGATTACAAGTTCCAAGAATTGATCCTAATATATGTTGAACTACATGATATTTATGATAAGCCCTTCAATGAGCAAGTTGATTGTTGTAATCATGTCAACCCAAAGTGTTTATGATTTAATGTACCAATTATGCTTTCCATGTGTTTGATAAATTGCCTATGAGAAAGAAACAATGCCATTATAGCATGTTAACATGTGTTCTCCATTCATGTACAAGTTAATGTATTACAAGTGTTTGATGAAATGTCTCTATGAATGAATTATGACCAAATGAACATTTATATATTATTCAAAGTTATGCTTTGCTTTACTTTTCATGCTATCGAGTCCTAGGTATTTAATACCCGATAATTTAGTTGTTTATCTAAAGCCAATGTTAGTTACAGAATAGTATCACTCATGTCACGATTAGTAGTACTCTCAGTCCATTACAGAACTCAGTAGAACTCAGTCAGTTAAAGAACTTAGGAAAACTCAGTAATCTCAGTATTAGTCCAGTACAGTTCAATATAATCAGTTCAGTGTCTTTCAGTTGGGTGTAGGATTTTGCACCGAGCGAGCCTAGGGATAGGGGCATACCCATTAGTTAGGACTGGGTCCCTAGAAGCAACCCTAAGTTCCAGAACTACTTAGCCAGCGTAGGTTATGAGATGTCCCCCGTTAGATAGGACTAACATACTCAGGGATCACCCGCTAGTTTAGGACTGATCCCAAGGTTCACCCGTTAGTTAGGACTGACTCCACAGCAGTTGTCTTTACCCGTGGCATGGTATTGATACCCTTTCAATTGGGGTTACAGATTGGACCCCAGCTCAGTTATCTTATCTTATGTGAGGTATATCGGTTAGATAATTACCTCTCATAGTTTTAGTCTCAGTATTCAGAATAGAACTTAGTTCAGTTCTATAGAGTCAGGACTGTAAGATACAGTCAACCAGTATTAGTAATCTCAGGTTATCAGACTAAGTACTTAGCTTTAGAAAAGCTCAGTTACAATATTCATGTATATGCACAGCATTGCATACTTAGTATTCAAAGCAGTTGTAGATTTTCCATGTAGACTTATATTCAGTTACTCTATATCATTAGTCAGTTACTATTCATGCATATGAGCACTTGCATTTAGCCTTACCTCATCTAGCATACCAGTATATGCCCACGTACTGAAAAATACTTTCCTGCACTATGATGTTTCATATCATAGGTTCGGACGCTCAGGTCCCTGACCACGCATAGTAGATTCAGATTCAGCCATCAACAGTATTTTTAGCAGTGAGTCCTCATCATTCGAGGATATTCTTTTATTTTATTATCTCAGTAGACTCAGTATTTTGTTGATGGAGTTAGTTGGGGGATTGTCCTATCAACTACACTTTCAGAAAGTTTCAGTTAAAGGCTTTTTAGACTAGTTTCAGTCAGTACTCGTTTTATAGATATTATCTCAGATGTTATATTTTATCAGTATTTTAGATATTTTGAACCTTATGGCATCTCAGCCTATTTTTTTTATTTATTTCAGTATTATTATTCAGTGCTCACAGCAGATATCATTCATGGGTTGTCTTGTGGTCCTTTGGGGTCGTAAGCACCGTGTGACGGCTAGGGGGTAGTCCCGGTTCATTACAAACTTGGTATCAGAGCCAAATGTTCAACACTGTCCTAGGAAGTCTTAAATCCACATCTAGTAGAGTCTTATGTGTGGGTGTGTATCATTCCATACTTATGGAAAGGAGGCTATGAGATGTTTTAGGAAAAGTTTCCCTTCTTTCAGTATTCATATCGGGCGAGTAAGCATTAGCTCAAGTTAAACTCTTAGTCTAATCCATTTCTTCCTTTTGTTTACAGAACATGCCTCCCAAAAGGACTAATGAAAGGAGAACCGGAAATCAGTCAGTACCTCAGCCCGTTCAAGCAGATCCACTGGACGAGCACGTCTCTCACGTAGAATTCAGAGCTACATTCACTACTCTAGCCAATTCAGTCACAGCTCAGAATGAGCGGCCAGCTGTTATTCCGTCCAACCCAGTGGCTAATACTGCTGCAACCAGGATTCGAGACTTCACCCGAATAAATCCTCCTTCCTTTATGGGATATAAGTCAGAAGAGGACCCACAGGAGTTCTTCGATCAGGTTCAAAAAGTCACAAATATTATGGGAGTGACTTCCAATAGGAGTGTTGATTTAGACGCCTATCAGCTATAAGATGTAGCCCATATGGGGTTTAAGCAGTGGTAAGTAGACAGGGGTACAGATGTAGAACCCATAGAATGGGAGGGGTTTGCTACAACCTTCTTAAACAGATTCTTTCCCTTAGAGCTAAGAGAGGCCAAAGTTTTAGAATTAATCAACCTCAGGCAAGGAAGTATGAGTGTGAAAGAGTATTCCCTCAACTTTACTCAGTTAGCCAGGTATGCTCCCCATGTAGTAGCAGATAATAAGTCCAGAATGAGCAAGTTTGTATCTGGGGTATCTGATAGTGCGGTCAAGGAGTATAGGACTACGATGTTGATTAAAGAGATGGAAAAATCTAGGCTTATGGTCCATGCTCAAGAGATTGAGGAGAAGAAGCTTAAGTAGAAGGAAAGAAAGAATAAGAAAGCTAAAATAGGTATCTTTAATTTCAATCAACCTAAGTAAGAGGGTGGTAACCGTTCCCAATTTTGCCCAAAGTCTTCAGTTCCAGCTACATCTTCAGCTAGTGCGCCAGTACCAAAGTTTAGGAATGACAATCATGATAGGGCACCAAGATCTAGAACTCAGGGTAGTGTGAACAGTGGTCGTACCTATCCGCTTTGCGAAGAGTACAATAAAAATCACCTAGGTGCGTGCAGATCCTGCAGCGATATATGTTTTGGGTGTGGTAAACTAGGTCAAAGGATGCAAGAGTGTAGAGTTTTGGCTCAGGGGGGAAAGAATTGTGTCAACGGGGTCAGTTCAACCATTCTCTAGTCCCATACGGTCGCCCAAATCAGCAGGGCGCCACTTCCAGTGCCACTAGTGGTCAATGCCAGAACAGATTTTATGCACTCTAGTCTCACCATGGTCAGGGAAGTTCTCCTAATAGTTACGAGTACGTTATGAGTCTTTCATCCTTATGCTTCTTCTTAGTTAGATTTCGGCTTCACTTCCTTTGTAACCCCTATATAATTGTCAACTTTGGTGTCGCCCAAAATATTAGCAGAGCCCTCCTCAGTATTTCCCCTCGACTCTAGAGATAGCGGTGACAATCCAGTTTAGAATTGTTGATTAAGTGGTTCACAACTTTATAATAATGGCTTTAAGCTAAGGGGGTATGGTAGAATGAGTGACCAAGTCAGGCTTTTAGATTTTAGTAGTGATGTCAGTAATGTCAGTACTCATGCCTTACATCTCAAGTGTGAAGAATATTTAATTATCTTGATAAACCCTTGAATTTACAAAGTGATTAAGGTGTCTATGATGTTATTTTGATTTTAGTCCATGATCTAGATTACAAGTTCAAAGAATTGATCCTAATATGTGTTGAACTACATGATATTCATGATAAGCCCTTCAATGAGCAAGTTGATTGTTGTAATCATGTCAACCCAAAGTGCTTATGATTTAATGTACCAATTATGCTTTCCATGTGTTTGATAAATGCCTATGAGAATGAAACAATGCCATTATAGCATGTTAACATGTGTTGTCCATTCATGTACTAGTTAATACATTACAAGTGTTTGATGAAATGTCTCTAGGAATGAATTATGACCAAGTGAACATTTATATGTTATTCAAAGTTATGCTTTGTTTTACTTTTCATGCTATCGAGTCCTGGGGGTATTTCATACCCTATAACTTAGTTGTTTATTTAGAGCTAGTGTCAGTTATAGAATAGTACCAGTCATGTCATGATCAATAGTACTCTCAGTTCATTACAGAACTCAGTAGAACTCAGTCAGTTACAAAACTTAGGAAAACTCAGTAATCTCAATATCAGTCCAGTTCAGTATACTCAGTTTAGTGTCTTTCAGTTGGGAGTAGGATTCAGCACCGAGCGAGCCTAGGGATGGGGGCACACCCGCTAGTTAGGACTGGGTCCCTACAAGCAATCCCTAAGTTCCAGAACTACGTAGCCAGCGAAGTTTATTAGATATCTCCCGTTAGATAGGACTGACATACTCAGGGATGACCCGTTAGTGTAGGACTGATCTCAAGGTTCACCCGTTAGTTAGGACTGACTTCACAGCAGTTGTCTTTACCCATGGCACGGTACTGACACCTTTCCAATTAGGGTTATAGATTAGACCCCAGCTCAGTTATCTTATCTTATTTGGGGTATGTTGGTTAGATGATTACCTCCCACAGTTTCAGTCTATGTCTTTAGAATAGAACTCAGTTCAGTTCTATAGAGTCAGGACTGTCAGTTACAGTCAACCAGTATCAGTAATCTTAGATTATCAGACTCAGTACTTAGCTTCAGAAAAGCTCAGTTACAGTATTCTTGTATATGCACAGCATTGCATACTTAGTATTTGCAGCAGTTTCAGATTTTCTATGTACACTTATATTCAGTTACTCTATAACATTAGACAGTTACTATTCATGCATATGAGCCCTTGCATTCAGCCTTACCTCATCTAGCATACCAGTACATACCCACGTACTGACGCATACTTTCCTGCTCTATGATGTTTCATATCATAGGTTCGGACGCTCAGGTACCCGACCACGCATAGTAGATTCATATTCAGCCAGTAGTAGTATTTTTAGCAGTGAGTCCTAATCATTTGAGGACATTCTTTTATTTGATTATCTCAGTAGACTCAGTATTATCTCAAATGTTATATTTTATTAGTATTTTAGATGTTTTGAACCTTATGGCATCTCAGCCTATTATTCCATATTTATTTCAGTATTATTGTTCAGTGCTCAAGTAGATATCATTCATAGGTTAGCTTATGGTCCTTTATGGTCGTAAGCACCATGTGACGACGAGGGGGTAGTCCCGGGTCATTACATTCTTGAACCAAGAGATTTAGAGTGATTAGAGAATATTTGATTGTGAATAATAGGTTAAGAAAGCCTGCAAAGGTGTTTTATGTCGTGAGGTCAAAATGCGTTAAGTAGGAAAATATCCAGAATACCCCCAACTTAAACTGTGAAAATTTCCATAGGTGGGTATGGTTTGGACCCCTCAATCGTACCCATATCATACGAGTGGTACCTTCCACCTATACCTTGGTCAGAAAGTTGGACATCACATTTTGTCCAACATACGACTGCTTAGCCTAAATTGTACACTAAACATACGACTAGTACCCTTCAAATCGTACCCTAAGCAGAAACATCTAGGCTAGACACTGGACAACATACGGTTAGACCCTACCTCTCATATCATGTACATACAACTCATCACTACTAACCTATAACCACAACAGAAACTCAACCACCAAACACTAGACATCCTACGAGTTGGGTCACCTAACCCGTACCTACACCATACGACTAGTATGGTGAGTCCTATGATGACCATAAAGCTTAAGACTCGGGAAATTTGTAAGGACTAGAACCCAATGTATTTCAATTGTCCCTCACTTGGATCATTCATCCTTGAATGATGGAACAAGGTTGTAAAAGTACGATTAATCCCCCAAATGTCTCTACCCTTACCTTTAACCAAGTTAAAAAACAAAGATACCAAAGAAGTCAATCTTTCCTTTAACAAAGTTTGGAAACTAAGACGTTATAGGAACACATACCTTCTATATGAATTTTCAATGAAGTAAACAAGAACGGATACTTGGACATGTCCTCTTCAGCTTCCCATGTAGCCTCTTCCACCTTGTGGTTCTTCCATAGAACCTTTACTGACGCCACATCCTTGGTTCATAACCGACGAACCTGACGATCTAAGATATCAACCGGCATCTCTTCATAAGATAGGGAATCCAAAATACCAATATACCTGATAGGTACAATTTGTGATGGATCACCAATACACTTCCTCAACACAGAGACAGAGAATACCGGGTGAATGGAACTCAAACTAGAAGGAAATTCCAACTCATATGCAACATTACCAACCCTCCTCAAAATCACATAAGGACCCACATATCGGGGACTGAGCTTTCCCTTCTTCCCAAATTGCATCACTTCCTTTATGGGAGAGACCTTTAGGAACACCCTATCTCCAACCTCAAATTCCAAGTCTCTTTACCTCATGTTTGCATAGGACTTTTAGTGATTTTGAGAAGCTTTAAGCCTATCTAGAATCACCTTCACCTTCTCCATAGCTTGGTAAACCAAATTCGAGCCAAACATAACCGCCTCACCAAGCTCAAACAACCCAATAGGAGACATATACCTCCTACTATACAACACTTCAAATGGAGCCATCCCAATGCTATAGTGGTAGCTATTGTTGTAAGAAAACTCTACAAGAGGCAAGTGCTAAACCCAACTACCACCATAGTCAATCACGCAAGCCCAAAGCATATCCTCCAATATCTGAATAGTCCTTTCTACTTTCCCATCTGACTACGGGTGAAAAGCAGTACTCATACTCATTTTAGTCCTCAACCCTTTCTAAAATAACCACCAAAAGTGAGATGAAAACTGCGTACCAAGATCAAAGATGATAGAAACAGGTACCCCATACAACTTCACAATCTCATGGAGATACAACCTTGCATAATCCTCAATCAAGAAGTTAGTCCTTACTGGATAGAAATGAGCAGACTTATCATCCTATCCACGATTACCCAAACCGAATCAAATTAATTCTGAGACTGAGGAAGACCGGTAACGAAATCCATGTTGATCACTTCCCACTTCCATTCAAGCAATTTAATTTCTTGATACAATCCTTCAGGCCTCATGTTCTCAACTTTTACTTGTTGGCACACCATGCACTTGGACATAAAATTAGCCACATCCCTCTTCATATTATTACACCAATACATATCTTTGATGTCATGATATATTTTTGTCAAATCGGGATGAACAACATAGCGCGATTCATGCGCCTCAGCCAAGATCTTCTCTCACAAACCATCTACATCAGGAACACATAACCTCCCTCGATACCGCAAATTATCATCACCGCTAATCTCAAAGGCCATCACCTTTTGCCCTCCTACATCATCCTTGATCCATATCCAGATAGGATCTAACATCTTTTTCTCCTTGATTTCAGCACCAAGAGACGACCACGCCACTGCCTATACCAACACACCACCATCCTTGGAGTCCAAGAGGCAAACTCCAAGGTTAGCCAAATAGTGAATGTCTTTCACCAACTCTTGTTTTTCTTTATCCAAATAAGCTAGACTTCCCATAGATAATCTGCTAAGAGAATCAGCAACCACGTTAGCTTTACTTGGGTGGTAGTAAAGACTCATATCATAGTCCTTGAGAAGCTCAAACCATCTCTTTTGCATAAGGTTAAGCTCTTTCAGAGTAAACACATACTGCAGACTCTTATGATCATACTAGATATCTACATACACCGTATACAAATAGTGATGTTAGATTTTTAATGTGAATACCACAGCTAGCGATTCCAAGTCATGAGTTGGATAATTCCTCTCATGCACCTTCAACTATCTAGAGGCAGAAGCTATCACCTTTCTATACTGCATCGGAATGCAACCAAGTCCCAAATAGGACACATCATAGTAGACCACAAACCCATCAGTGCCTTCAGGAAAAGTCAAGACTAGAGTCAAAGTTAGCTTATCCTTCAGCTTCTTGAAATTTCCCTTACAAGCATCAAACCACAAGAACTTTACCTTTTTCTGAGTTAACATAGCTAATGGGGCAGCTATAGTCAAAACAATTCTCCACAAACCTCTTGTAGTAACCAACTAAATCCAAGAAGGTTTGAATATCGGTTGGAGTCATGTGTCTAGGCCACTTGTTCACCACTGCAACTTTCTGCGAATCCACCATGATCCCTTCACTAGAAATAATATGATCTAAAAAGTGATAATGTTCAACCAGAATTCATATTTTGAAAATTTAGCATACAACTGCTACTGTTTCAAGGTATGCAACACTATGCGGAGGTGATTCGTATGATCCACCTCACTCTTAGTGTACACAAAAATGTCATTTATAAAAGCAATAACAAACAAATCTAGAAACTGACAGAAGACACTATTCATCAAATCCATGAATATTGCAGGGATATTGGTCGGCCCAAAAGAGATAACCGAAACTCAAAATTCCCATACTGGGTACGAAAGGAAGTCTTAGGTATGTCCACCTCCCAAATCTTCAAATGGTGATACCCGGATCAAAGATCAATTTTGGAGAAAAACTTAGCACCTTACAACTGATAAAACAAATTGTCTATTCTTGGAAAAGGATACTTATTCTTTACTATTACCTTATTGAATTATCGGTAATCAATGCACAACCAAAGGGAACCATCCTTTTATGCATGACTAACACCAGTACACCCCACGGGGATACACCAAGGCGGATAAAACCCTTATCTAAAAGATCATTAAGTTGCTATTTAAGCTCCTTCAACTCAATTAGAGCCATTCTATATGGAGGAATAGAAATAGGATGAGTGTCTAGAACAAGATCAATCCCAAAATCAATCTCGCTATCAGGAGGAACACCAGGAAGGTCATCAGGAAAGACCTTAGGAAATTCATTCACCACCAGGACAGAATACAAAGAAGGACCATCCGAGTTAGAATCTTTAACCCAGACCAAATAATAGATTGGAGATTAATCTTTGATACCAAAGATATGATATGAACTTCCCTTTAGGATCTAGGAAACCACCCTCCTACTCAATAGCCAGTTCATTAGGGAATTTAAAGATGACCTTATGGTCCGACAGTCTAGTGAAGCATAGCACGATTGCAACCAGTACATCTCCAATATGACATTAAAATCCACCATATCTAATTCAAATAGATCCATTACAGTGCCTTTTCTACCAACAGATACCATGCACCCCCTGCAATCACAGAGTCACCTCTCGAGGTAGAAATAGAAAATGGGTCCAAAACACACTCCGTACCAAAATCAAAATACGCAACCACAAATGGGGTCACATAAGAGAGAGTGAACCCCGGATAAAGTAAACAGTATACATCACGGGAAAAAAGTTTCAACATACCAGTCACGACATCAGGTGATGTGATGAGATATATTTATTAGTATATTTTTATATATCAAATATTAAGAGTTTTAAATAAATATGAATAAATATATTCTATTCTTGCATATTTTCGAATAAATCTTGCAGGAAATAAAATTATGAAAAGGAAAGAAAGAAGATATAAGTCAAGGAAGGAAGACACATCCGCTACAAGATCATCAAAGACTACACAATGGCAAGAAATATAAAATAATGAAATTCTAATCAAGATCTTTGAATATCTCATAAAAGTTTCATGACAATATTCATGTCAAAATCTCATCAAGATTGCATGATATCTTTGCATGCAAGATTCTCCTCAAGATCTCATGATATATTGATATTGTATTTGAAATTCTCACCAAAGCCTCCATAGGATAATTTCTATAAATAGGGAAGGATCTTTCATTGTAAAGACACAATATACACCACGAAAAAGGTTCATTAGTCTTGTTTTCTTTATCTTCTTTCTTCTTGTTTTTTAGTAGGATAATATTTTCTTAGTAGTTTTACCTTTCCTCCATAATGGAGTAATTTCTTTTGGTTAGGATAGTTGATGAATCTTGATATATATATATATATATATATATATATATACGCACACCATGAGAAAGGTTTGTTAGTCTTGTTGTCTTCATCTTCTTTCTTCTTGTTTTTTAGTAGGATAATATTTTCTTAGTAGTTTTACCTGTCCTCCATAATGGAGTAATTTCTTTTGGTTGGGATAGTTGATGAATCTCGGTATATATATATGTGTGTGTATGTGTGTGTGCCGTAATAATAACTTTATCTAATTATTGTTTTCACATCTATCTATTTTATCTCTAAGTTATTTTTATATTAATTTTATAATTCTCACGGAGAAAAATTAATATATAATAATTAATGAGTAAAATAGTAAATGGAGAGTAATCTTTAGTTATTTATTATTTCAAATCTTTATTTTTTCTTCTTTTAGTCCTAATTCTCGCAGAGGGATTAACACAAGCAAGTTTATTAATTTAATGATCTCTATCTTATTTCTTTTAGTCCTAATTCTCACGGAGGAATTAACTCAAATAAGTTTATTGATTTAAGGGATATTTATCTTATTTCTTTCAGTTCTAATTCACACGGAGGGATTGACTCAAATAAGTTTATTGATTTAAAGACTAATCGCAAGAGGTCTTTACACCTTTTTAGCATAATTCAGGCAAGAAAATATTTTGATCAATTGTCACTAGTCTTCAACAAGAACATACCCAGTGTATTCCACCTAGTGGGGTCTGGGGAGGGTAGAGTGTACGCAGAGCATACCACTACCTCAGGAGAAGTAGAGCAATTGTCACTAGTCTTTAATTGTTTAATTGGCATAACCTCACAGGGTGTTAATTAATTATTTATTTCTTAGTGAGCTAAATATAATTGTATTAGCAATAAGCAATTATACTTTAGATAAAATATATGTATAAACTGAGATTTTATTATAAAAGTATTATCAATTGAATTCAACGATTACTAACTCTTTTTAATTATAAATTTTTAGAAAGTAATTTATTTAAGTTTTAGAATCTATAAATTCCAATTTTACCTCTCATCATTTTGATTCTCTCAAATGGTAATAAAGATAATAGAAATTTCTAGCCTAGGTGGTTTCAATTTCTGTGGGACAATATCTTAAACTATACTAGAATTTGATAGAGAACGAGCAAGAAAATTCTATACATATTGGCCTCATTAAATTTTTGGCACCGTTGTTGGGGATTGGTAAACATCTACTTTAGATTATTTGCTTATTACTACTTTGAGGTTTTTCTTTCTTACTATATCTTCGAGTATTTTGTATTCTAATACTTGACAAGTTACAGAAAACAAGACTTGGAGATATTATATTATATAAAAAGAAAGAATAAGATAATTGAGAAAAATATAGAAGAAAAAAAAATTATAAAGTCGGAAAGGATTTTATCAAATCCAAAAAGCCTAATGCTTGCTACAGATGTAGTATATTTTTATTTATTTTTTTGTTTTCAAGATTCTATTTTGTAGCACTTAATTAGTGATAGAAAGCAGGATTAAAAAAAATGGGTTCACTTTATGCACTTCAAATAATATGAATTTCCACCAATCAAGTGAAAGTATTATTGAGTTGCTAGAAAAATATTATCAAAAGACTATCACCTATGGCTATTGTGGTGGAGATCATCAAAGCTTTGAATGTCAAACAAGTAACACATTATTTTATGTGGATTATGATAGAATAGATGATCTTGAAGGATCAATTCATAAAATTAGTGAAAGTTTCATTACTTGTGAATATTGTGGAGAAAGTCACCTTGATCATGAATGTCAAAAGGTAATTCATATTTTTTTATTCTTCTCATGAATAATCTTACGTTGTTTCTAGTTCTTTCGGGTACATTGATTCTAGTGAATATGATTGCAATCTGGAATGCAATCAATACTCACAAGAGAATCAAAATATTGAAAGTGAACCATCTCAAAATGAGAGTGTGAACTTGAAGAAAACTATGCTTACTTTCATGAAAAATATAGATGAAAAGTATGCACAAAATTATCAAGTCATTACAGATCTAGCAATGCAATTAATAAATTAATAAGTATGGTAATCTCCTATAATAATGGTGAATTTACAAATAAAACTATGTCTTGTGAGGATAAAACAATTGATAGAATAAAAGATTCTTGTGAAGAAGAATCTACTACTCATGATGAAAAGACTAATCTAGTGAAACAGGAAGACAATAAAGGTTTGATTGAAATCAACTCAATAAGTAATGAATACATATATAAATTTTCTTATCCACATAAATTGAATAATTTTGAGGTAATTAAGTATGAAGAGGTCACCAGTACAAAAGCGATATTATTTAACCGTTATTCTTCAATTTCTTTTCATCATTATGATTTTGTGGATTTTGTTATTGGAGATTTTCAGAAAAGTGCATGGAGTTGATCTTCGTGAAAAAAAATATAAAGAAGTTAAAGATCATTATACATGATTATTTGCTCACTAGAGACAAGTCTAAAAAATTCGGGTGGTGCAAAAAAAGAAAATACATTATTATATTAAAAACCAAGTGGGATTCAAGAGGAAACTCAAGAATCGAAAGTAAAATTTTAATTCAGAATTGGGGCAGGAGTTCACAAGCTCCCGCAAAAAAATATCTATATATAATTATATTTCAGTATATTTTATATATGAATAAAAAAATATTTAGAGCATAACTCTTTTTATACACTTTCATGAATTTCTTTGTTCTATTCTTTGCCATGATCGTACTATTTTGAACTGAACAGTTTTTATGATATTTAAAAATAAATTAGTTGGCTAAAATTTAATTTTGCTAGAATGAGATTTTGAAAAACAAACTTCATTGAGTATCATTCATGATTTGTAATGAATATCTTTTCAAATTCATATTCTTTATTAGTGATTGAAATTATTATATTTACTAATTCCAAGTGTATTGTGTTGTCAGATTACATTTCTCAGTTCTCATGCTTATTCGAAAATCTAGAACTTGCCTTGAATGTGATTTGAGGCGAAATACTAGGTAGATTTTTAGTTGGGAAATGAAAGTAGGCCATCCTTGTTAAGTCATGACCAAAATCAACCTACCTAAATTATGGTTATCCTTAGTCAGCCCCTTTGAGCCTAAATGAATTGTTTCTCATTTTGTTGATAAGTCAAATTTTACCCTGAGCCTAATCTTTGTTATCAACCTATTTGTGAACTTTGTTCCTTTCTTATAATAAAATGATTTAATGCAAAATTAATGTGGGGACTTGTTATTGAAAAAAAATGATTGTTGTTAAGTTTATTGATATATTAAGAATGTTATAAAAAAAAAGAGGTTACAAGGAGAATTTTTGACATTGATATTTTGAAAAATAAATAAGAGAGAAAAAGGAATGAAAAGTTTAAAAAGAGGTTGATTTGTTTAGAAAAGGGAGAGAAATGTTATTTAAATGCTAAAGTATTGTGGTGTTTATGATGGACTTGAGTCACTTTTATCCATATATATCCTATCCATTCTTAAATCCACATTACAACCCTATAAAAATCCTACATGATCCCAACTCAAAGACTCCTATATTAGTGGAGAACCACATTATAGGCAAGCTTATGGTAATTTTTAAAATTTTGAGGTACTTCTTTTGTTAAAAGTGAGAGAATTTTCTAACTATACCTTTCTTTTTATTTATATTGATATAAGAGTGATTTATGGGCATTTCTCTTCATTTGGTGAGACACACTGGGAATAAGAAAATATTATAATTTTGATTCTCAATAGGTGAACATGAGTGCGGTTAAAATTATTTGAACTCATAATGTAATCTTAGTGGAATTTTGTTTCCAAAAGATTTCAGAATTTTATTTAAAATTTTAGCCACTATTTTGTTTTGTATCCTTTGCTCGAGGACGAGCAAATATTCAAGTGTGGGGTATTTGATGAGATATATTTATTAGTATATTTTTATATATCAAATATCAAGTATTTTAAATAAATATGAATATATATATTTTATTCTCTCATATTTTCTAATAAATCTAGCAGGAAGAACAAATTATGGAAAAGAAAGAAAAAAGATATAAGTCAAGGAAGGAAGATACATCCGCTACAAGTTTATCAAAGACTACACAATGGCAAGAAAAAAAGAAAGAAAGAAAGAAGTCTTCAAGTGTCATTTGACCCGTAAGCATCCTCTCTAGCAACCTGGAGGCTATTTGGCTTGTATCATCCTCCCCTTCTTGAAAAGGATTCGACCTCGAATCCAAATCTTGAAACACCAAAGGAAGGACAAACAAAAAAAATATCCTCATAGCATGAGGGTTACAGTTAGCACATTCAATCATACCATTATGCCAAGGATACACATACTTAAGATATAACCAAGCATTAAAATGATCAACAAAGGGTGTATAACCCCCACAAAGTAAGAGCTACTTGGTCATTCAAGAGATTTGGACAAAGGGGTATGCTAGAGGAACCATGGTAATCAATCAACCACTCATGAAGGCTCACATGGATTCCAAGTATCAATAAGCTCAGAACCCCTCTATGACATTCATCTTTGTTGGAGACCCTTCCCTTACACAACTTTGGCATCTCAAGTAGATTATAAATATCCAAGAAAGAATTTCCATCATAGGGATGAGTTCCAACACCCTCAACTATGGTTGGCTTATCTTTTTGCCTAAGCACCAAGTGGTGTGGAGAAGAACCACCACAGCTCAAATGATCACCGAGATCAAATGGGTAGAGTGACCATAGACATGGGTTTAGGAAACACTTCTTTCCCTCAAAGACTATCACCAATACAATTATTTATACCCTTTAAACTAGCATGATCATTAATAAAGGCAATTAGAGGGTCACTCTAATTCAATCGGCCAATATTTCCAAAATCACCATTCACTTGAAGTTTGATAAACACTTCACAAACATCCTTAAGTTATGGGTTAGGTTCATACAAAAGTTGGTCCTTATGACTTCCACAAGACAAGGTACTATCACTTGTCACAATGGCTTTAATACTAGGTAGACACAAATTGATCTTGCTAGAAGAGTCAATTTTGTCATCATTTGGATCAACTAGTGTATCCACACTCTCAAGATGTACATTATATCATAAAGTAAAGATACATTAGGATCTAAACATAAGCTATCATTTACACTTAGTTGGATACTAACCTCATTCACTAGAGTACAAAAGTTATAATGGTTACCTTAAAGTTTATTTGGTGCATCTCTACTCAAGGGATCTTGAAAATTTAGTGGATTGGAAAGGGTGTGCAATACCACATATTCTTTCTAGTTCAACTCATCTTAGAAGAGGCACATCAGAGACTTAGGACCTGAAATTTTAGCTAAGTGTTGGAGACTTAGTCTCATTTTTGGCGTCTAAACTTTGACGATTTTATTCTCGACCTTCCCGACCTTAGGATGTCAATTTCTAAGTTGTTTCATGATCAAGGTAGTTCATAGTACCTCCTGGGTGAGTTTTCATATTTTTGAAGAAGGATTGGAGGCACGTGATGTTGGGTGTATTTACACGCTTAAACACCATAATTTACCCATGTTATAGCTAAGTTTTGAGGATAAAATATATAATTCCTGTACTTTTAGTCCATTTTCCTGTAAGTGAGCTAACCTACGTGATTAGCATGTTTTCAGGTATTAATGATGAAGATTTCAGCACTTTGTGGACCTTTGGGCAGCAAAGGAAAACTTCACAGAAGAGGGAAGGCAGCTTTTGGAAGCCTATGGACTGAATGTGACGCATGAAGAAATTGTCCCGGGCAAAAGCAGTATTTTTAAATACTTAGGGGTGCAGCAGTAACTTAATAGGACTAGGACAAGGATGTTATAAAAACCCTATTTGCTGAATTTTTCAGAATTCATGCATTGATTCACGATTGCTTTTTTCAGAATTCATTCGACTTTCGAGTATTATTCAGTTTACAGATTCTGTAAGTTTTAACAGAGAAAAAAAATGCTAACTTGTGAGAAACGTCTAGAGGGAAAAAATGTCAACCTAGTTTGACGCCACACCCATCTTCAACGTGAGATTCTTTGAGCTTTGGTACGATGATGATGTTTATTGTGATCTCCGTTGTAATCATGAGTAGCTAAAACTTCTCTGTTAGGGTTATGGAAGCCTTATGATATACTATCTATTACTATGAGTTTGTAAATTCTTGATACGTATGCTACTTATATCATTACTCTCTTCATCTTAATTACATTCTTGTGGTTGCAAACATATAGAATACGCCATTATGGCATTAACTTGTTCGAGAGAAAAGTTACATGTTTGGAAAAGAGAGTGTGACAAGGAATTAGGGCTACCAACCCCTATTTACACGTTAGTGCCATAACTGGATTAACTCTTGGAGAGTTCGTACCAGTAGTTATACGCTTTAAGCTCGAGAGAGTTAAAGTGAGATAATCCTTGATGGTCGAGAGACACTAGGATTTACCAGTAGAATACGAATCTCTATAAGTGCATGCATGTATGAATCCTGCATTACTCATAGTTAATAGATACGTAGAATTCATAAGGTGGACATAACCCTAACTTACAATTCTCATTGATTAAAACTTACTAAACAAAGCATTCCGCTTTTACTTTGCTATTTTGATACTTTTAATTCACGCCTAAACCATCCCTCCTTTCTGTAGAATTTTTGACCAACAGTCTGCTAACAATTGCAACACTTAGTGACCAAGTATTCCCTGTGGGATTCGACACCTAACCCAGTTGGGTTCTATATTTGACAGCGACCGCTTACACTCTTACGAGAGCTGTAGTTTGGGCGTTATCAGCATGTTTGGATGGCCAAAATAGAACGTTGACACGATATAGACGTGTCGCATTAGGTAAGGCAATGCGACGTGTTGCTAATTGCATCGCAGTGAATGACGTGATGCGTCACCGATCGCGTCGGTGCCCAGTTTTGTGTTGTTAAATGATGGGTTTATGGGGGCATTTGAGTTATTTACCCTCACCCATATCCGCCTAAAACATATAATTTTAGACCCAAATAACATAGATGCTTAATTATTCATTTTTTTTCTCTCCAAGAACAAAACCCTAGCTCAAAGAATCAAGAATAATTCCATAACTCCTACTCGAAGAAAGCCTATAATCCAAAGCTCTGGGTTTAATAAATTCAAGAAGAAGCTTCAAGAACACCATTAGAGATTCAAAAGTTCAAGATTTTACGTTCAATTCATCAAGCAATGTATGTGGGGTTATGAACAAGGATACACCTTTCATCCTTGTACCCAAAACTAGTTTTTAAAGTTGAATTTACATAAAATTATATGATTTACAGTTTAGGGTTCATACCCAATTAGCATTATTTGAAGATGTTGGTGTTAAAAGTGATTAAATGTTGAATTGTATCTCTACTTTTGCATGTTTATGCATGTGAAGTGATTTTATATACATTGAGAGTTGAATTTCACTATCTTGACTAGAATTGTGCAAGAATTTAAAGATTTTGATTATTGAGCATGACTTTATGATAATTTGATAGGAGTTTGAAACATGGGTTACTAAGCCCTAATTTGAATATTGTTATTTCAAGCAGATTGGCTTTTAAGCATCCTATGATTAGTTTATATTAAGATTTTGAACAAGATTTGATCTTTTGATCCTCAGCTAAGATATGGAATCCACTTTACAGTTTTGATTATAGATTTTATTACAGTTTAAAGTAAATAGATGCATAACTAGTTTTCATTATAAACTCTTATGTTAGTTTTAAAGTGAATTTCCTAAAGAATGAGCTTACAGATTAAAAGTAGTACTATTTAGCATCGAGTTGGGTATGTTCACATGCCCCAGAACTATGAGCCAACGTAGGTACAGATTACTCAAATTATTCCCATTTACATAGATGGCAGATATAGATTGTGATCACTTAGCTCAGGTTATACTCCGTGACAAGAGTATGACACCTCTCCCCAATGTGAGGTTTTTCCCTTAGGGGAACTAGACGTTGGACACAATGATAGCTCACATAGTATATGTTGGTTAGAATAACCTCCCTGGAAAAAAAAATAACATAAAGGCTTTTAGATATCAAGTGTAATGGTCACAAATTTACTCAAGTATGGTCTTACTTAAAATGCAAGTTATAGAATTTCATATTTTAGCTTTCTTATGATAAAGGTGAGCCCTTTTACACTTAGCTTGCATAAATTGAAAATAGATTATGATTACAGTTTTTAGAACTAAATGCCATGGCTCTTGAGATTTATATAGTACACTTTATTATTCATGATTTATAATTTTCCAACTTTCAGTTATTCAAGCTAATGTGAGCCATATACATTTAGCATCCATTCTTTTATGAGTTTATATGAATGTTGAGATATTGTTTTACTTATGCATTCACCCCCACATGCTCAGTAGATTCCAAAAGTAATGATCCACATATACGTTTATGTATTACATTATTTAATAATGTAGGTTCAGGTGCTCCGTTCCAGCAGCGTGATTAACTACGAACATCTCTATTTACATCCCAACAATTGGTGAGTCCCCATAGTTCGGAGACCCAGTTATTCAAATTTCTAGTTTTATAGAGTATTTTATTAAGATGTTTTCACTTAGTTCGATCTAGCTCGGGGTCTGTCCCAGCGACTCTGTAATTGGTAGTGTTAGAGGATTGTTTGACTATTAGATACATTTCAGTTTTTACAGTGTTGGTTGTTTAGATTTCCTAGTTAGGTACTTTCAGACATTATGTTCAGTTAAACTCAGTCCAGTTCAGACAGTATTTCAGCATTTTAGTGTACCGCATGCTTATATTATCTTTACTTGGGTTTTCAAAATAAGTAATAGGCTTTCAACGTTAGCTTGGGACTACTTGTAGTTTGAGGAACCATGGAGAATTCCGGGATCCATTTTTGAGGTGTTACAAAGTTGGTATCAAATCCTAAGGTTTATGGAGTTCTAGGGAGTCAAACAAGCTGCGTCATATAAAATCTTGATCATGGATGGTAAGAGCGCCACATTTATGAGCAAGAGGCTATGGGATGTTTTAGGAACTCATCATTTTCTTTCATGAACTATTGTGCTTACAGTGTCTCTATCTGCTTTTAACTCGTACTCTTACATGAAAATTGAATATACCTCCTCGCTGAGCCAATGCACGCAGAAATGATAACCAGTCACCCTAGCCTACTGACCCTCTGAATGAGAATGTACCCCATGTTGATTTTCGGGCTGCCTTTCAAGAGTTGCCCCAAGCTGTGACTGCCAATGTTCAGGGAAACCATCAGACGGCAGTCCTACTTCAGTAGAATGGTGATTTAGCAGTAGCCAGAATTCATGACTTCATGAGAATAAATCCTCCTAAATTCTTTAGGTCAAAAGCAGGTAAGGGCCCACAACTTTACTTAGATAAGGTGAGAAAGATCACCCAGATTATGTATATTACTGAGAAGGAGAGTGTAGAGTTGGCATCCTATAGTCTGAAGGATGTGGTGTATGATTGGGTGCTTATGTTGAAGAATGGTAGAGGTGAGAATGCAGCTCCTATGAGTTGGCAGGTATTTCAGGATACGTTTCTACACAGGTTCTTTCTGCATGAATTGAGAGATGCTAATATAGAGAAGTTTGTGAACCTATGGCAGGTCTCAATGATGCTGAAAGACTACTGACTTAAGTTCAATCAGTTGTCTAAGTATGCCCCTGACACAATTGTTAACCCTAGGTCGAGTATGACTAAGTTTGTTACTAGAGTATCTGTTTTGGTAGTCAAGGAGTGTAGGACTGTCATGCATATTGGGGATATAGATTTTGTTAGGCTGATAACTCATGCTTAACAGATTAAGGCAGATAAGTTGAAGGCGGGAGATAGGGGAAATAAGAAGGCTAGAACTATGCAGTTTGAATATGGCCATACAGGGTTTGAAGAGGGAAATCATTCGCAGTAACAGGGTCGCTCGTCTGTGCCAGCACCATTCTTAGTCAGTGTCCCACCCCCAGAGCTAGGCAGGAGCAGTGGGATAAAAATTTTATGTTCGGATCTTAGAATAGTGTGAGTGGAAAACCCAATTATCCTTCATGTGCTAAGTGTGGTAAGAATTATCTTGGTGAGTATTTGTTGGGACAGAAAGGTTGTTATAGTTGTGGTAAGCTGGGTCATGGAATCAAAGAGTGTCTACTTTCTAAGCTGGGAAATAGGGATGTTCATCCCCAGACTCAGGCTACTAGCGCACCAGCTCTTCCGGGTCGCCCAGTCTCTCATCAGGGCGTATCATCTAGCACCAGTGGCGGTCATCGCCAAAACCGATTTTATGCTTTACCATACCATCAGGAACAGGAGAGTTTACTAGATGTTGTTACTGGTATGCTTTGTGTCTTTCATCTTGATGTTTATGTGTAGTTAGACCCCAGGTCGAATCTCTCTTATGTGACCCCATTAGTTGCAGTAAATTTTGGGGCAGGACCTGAAAAACTCCCTAAGCCCTTCTTAGTTTCCACCCCAGTAGGTGAGTCATTTTTTGCCAAATGAGTCTATAGAAAGTGTCCTATCACTGTCCTCCATAAGATCATATTAGCAGACTTAATAGAGTTAGACATCGTCAATTCCGATATTATTCTTGGTCAGGATTGGCTTTATTCCTGTCGTGTATCTATAGATTATCGCACTCGAGTAGTGAAGTTTTAGTTTCCTAATGAGCCAGCCTTTGAGTAGGAAGGTAATTCAGTGTCTCCCAAGAGTCATTTTATATCATGTCCCAAAGCCAAAAAAATTTATATTAAAAGGGTGAATTTATCATCTATTTCGATTCAAAGACACTAAGTCTGAGGCTCCAACAGTTCAGTCAGTACGTGTAGTCGATGAGTTTCCTGAAGTTTTTCCCAAAGATTTGCTAGGGGTACCTCTCGATAGGGAAATAAAATTTGGTATTGACCTTCTTCCTGATACTCATCCCATCTCCATTCCTGCATATCGTATGGCTCCAGCAGAGCTTAAGGAGTTAAAAGAGCAGCTTAAAGACCTCTTAGATAAAGGTTTCATAAGGCTCAGTGTCTCTCCATGGAGCACTCCCGTCCTATTCGTACAAAAGAAAGATGGTTCTTTGCAAATATGCATTGACTATCATCAGCTGAATAAAGTCACAATCAAAAAAAATATCCTCTCCCTAGGATTGATGACTTATTGGACCAACTCCAAGGTGCAAGTTACTTCTCCAAGATAGACCTTAGATTCGGCTATTATTAGCTTAGCGTAAGGGAATGTGATATTCCAAAGATAGCTTTCAGAACCCGTTATGGTCATTTCGAATTTCTAGTCATGTCCTTTGGGCTTTCAAATGTCCCCGCAGCCTTCATGGACTTGATGAGCAGAGTGTTTAAATAGTATTTGGACATATTTGTCATAGTCTTTATCGATATTATTCTTGTCTATTCTTGTAGTGAGGATGACCACGTAGACCATCTTAGAATTGTGTTGCAACTCTTAGGGATCACCAGTTGTTCGCCAAATTTAGCAAATGTGAATTTTGGCTAAGATCAGTAGCTTTCCTCAGTCATATTATTACCAGTGATGGCATTAGAGTTGATCCCTAAAAGACGAAGCAGTAAGAAACTGGCCTAGACCTATATCTCCATCAGACATCAGGAGTTTCTTGGGTTTAGCTGGCTATTATAGACGTTTTGTGGAAGGGTTTTCATTTATTGCGTCCCCCATGTCCAGGTTGACCCAAATCAAAGCTAAGTTTCAGTGGTCAGATTCCTGTGAGAAGATTTTTCTGGAGTTGAAGGCTTGACTCACTTCAACCCTAGTTTTAATGCTACCTGATGGTACAAATGGGTTCGTTGTCTATTGTGATGCTTCTAGAATTGGTTTGGGTTTTCTTTTGATACAAATAGGTAAGTTGATAACCTATGCCTCTAGATATCTTAAACCTCACAAAAAAAACTACCCTACCCATGACCTTGAGCTAGTTGTTGTTGTTTTTGCATTGAAAATCTGGAGGCACTATCTTTATGGGATGCATGTCGATGTATTCATGGACAACAAAAGCTTGCAATATGTGTTTACTCTGAGGGATTTAAATCTTTGATAGAAAAGGTGGTTAGAATTGTTGAAGGATTATGACATAAGTGTGTTATATCATCCGGGCAAGGCCAATGTAGTGGCAGACGCCCTTAGTAGACTGTCTATGGGCAGTGTTGCTCATATGAAGAATAATAAGAGAGAACTAATTTGAGAAGTTTACCGGTTATCTAGACTGGGTGTGAGATTAGTTGACTCGGCTGAGGGGAATATTTGGGTTCAGAGTAGTTCAGAATCATCTCTAGTTTCTAAAGTGAAAGAGAAGCAGGATAAGGACTCTAGTTTGGTTAAATTGAATGGGTCAGTTAAAGACCAAAAGGTAGACATTTTATCCCAAGAGGGAGATGGTGTGTTAAGATACCAGAGTAGATTGTATGTTTCATCCATTGACGATTTGAAGCAGTATATTATGGCAGAAGCGCATAGTGCACATTACTCCATTCACCCAAGAGCCACCAAGATGTACTGCAATTTGCGGGAATTCTATTGGTGGAGTGGTATGAAAAGAGATATCGCAAAATTTGTGGCCAAGTGTGCAACTTGTTAATAGGTTAAGGTAGAGCATCAAGGACCTGGTGGCATATTGCAGGAGTTTGGTATTCCCATGAAGAGGTGAACATGGATTTTGTGACAGGTTTACCCCATTCGTATCGACAGCATAATTTGATTTGGGTTATTGTAGATAGATTGACCAATTCAGGCCACTTCTTTCCAGTTTACATGTCCTACACAGCTGAGGATTATGTTAAGTTGTATATTAGAGAGTTGGTTAGATTTTACAGAGTTCCCTTGTCTATCATCTCAGATATCAAAACTAATAATTAGATTTCAATCCCTAGATTCAAATCCCAATAAAAAGTATTACAAAAGCCCTCACTAGAGAAGAAAGTATGAAACTAATCACCCCAAAAAAAGAGTCCGGACTAAACCCTAATACTTGGTATTTATATGATTCCTGAACTGGGGTTTTAAAATTCAAACTCAGATTTTCCGTTTTATGGTCGACGAGTCAAGCGACGGTTCATCGCAGGTCCAATTATCTATCGCCTGTACCATCGCTGGACCTCCAGTGATTCCATTCTATGCTTCTGGACGACGGTTAGAGTGACGGTCCATCGCAAAGTCGATGGCCCATCACCTATACCGTTGCAGGACTTCCAGTGATTATGCGTTCTGTATCTTAGCGACAGTTCAGACTAACGATTCATCGAAGAGACAATGGTCCATCGCCTGGACCATTGCAGGATGTCCAGAGTCTTTGACTTCTGCTTTTGGCCAACGGTTAAGACCGACGGTTCGTGGCAAGGTCGATGGTCCAGCGCATAAGTCGTCGCTGCTCATTTTTCTTTGTTTAGCTCTGATTGTCCAAGTTATTCTTCACACTCAGTTCCTCCTGAAAACACTAAAATACTATGTTAAATACAATAATGGCTGCTTGAAAACACACAATTATCCTAAGAAAAGGGCCTAAAATGTTCTGTCAAAAGTTGAAACATCAACACCCTCAACTTAAGGAAATTGCTTGTCCTCAAGCAACTCAACACCAAGGTGTATATATGAACAACATCATGACGGTCACTCAAAAGTCATATCAACACAGCTATACAATCATTCAACTAACCATTCGGCTAAGTGCTCTAAGACATAAGGATCTACAACTGGAATCAACTACCACTCAGCATATTTATAGCCACAGATACAATACCCAAAGGAATCAGCAGTCTAAGGATAACTATCGTGCCCTTACAGCTAACAAATTCCACCACTCATTATATATAATTAATCTGTGGAAAAAATTACAACTCTTTTACAAGAGTGTAAGCAGTCATTGTCAAATATAGAACCCAACTAGGCTGGGTGTCGAACTTCATAGGGAATACTGTGTTCACTAAGTATTGTGGTTGTTATTAGACTGTTGATTGAAGGTTCTGAAATAAAGGGGGTTCTGAAATGTTAACAGTGTTGTTTCGTATTTATGTCACACAAGAGTCCAGCTAATGAGAGTTAATGTAGATGTAATTTCAATGAGGATGAATTAACTAGAGTTATGCTCACCAAGATGTTCAAACAGTTAGGGTTGTGAACTTGTGCTCGAGTTCTAACTTATGTGTTCAATTGCAAAAACTACTGAATTCTAAGAATTACCCACGTGTTTCTCAACCTAATGGTTGTTTCACCCTTTACTTCTCTCGAACTTAAAGGATTCATGCATTATTCAATAACACTTTCATGGGGGTTAATCCTGTTAAGGAATCAACCCATCAACCCAGAGGGTAAACCTATAGATTTTATGTGAATCACTTCTTCTCCCAACATTCCCTTTCTTGTAAGACAAGTGGTGTTTATGGGATCACTTCTCAAGTTTGCAACTAAGATATGTCATTATAATGAAGAAAGGTTCATCCAATTCATCAAGATATTAGAAATCAAAACCGATTCACAACCCCAAACAGTTATCTACATCAAGGCTCCCATAACCTTAGTTATGGGAGTTTAGTTACTCAGCTCCATATCAAAAATCAAAGATATATTGATGTTCATACATAACTTCAGAAGAGTACTTACAAAAGTCACAATATTGATCTTCTCAATCTTTAATAGAAAATATCAAAACTAATAATCAGATTTCAATCCCTAGATTCAAATCCCAATAAAAAGTATTACAAAAGCCCTTACTAGAGGAGAAAGTATGAAACTAATCACCCCAAAATAAAAGAGTCAGGACTAAACCCTAATACTTGGTATTTATATGATTCCCGAACTGGGGTTTTAAAATTCAAACTCAAATTTTCCACTTTATGGTCGATTGGTCAAGCGACGGTTCATCGCAGGTCTGATGGTCAGTTGCCTGCACCATCACTGGACCTCTAGTGATTCCATTCTTTGCTTCTAAACGATGGGTAGAGCGACGGACCATCACAAGGTCGACGACCCGTCGTAGGACTTCCGGTGATTATGTGTGTTGTATCTTGGCGATGGTTCAGACCGATGGTTTGTTGCAGAGACGACAGTCCATCGCAGGATGTCCAGAGTCTTTGACTTCTTCTTTTGGATGACGGTTCATTGCAAGGTATACGGTCCATCGCATAAGTCGTCGCTGCTTATTTTTTTTTGTTTTGCTCAGATTGTCCAAGTTATTCTTCACACTCAGTTCTTCCTGAAAACACTAAAATACCATGTTAAATACAATAATAGTTGCTTGAAAACACATAATTATCCTAAGAAAAAGTCCTAAAATATTCCGTCAAAATCCGAAACTTCAATAGGTGTACTCAATTTACCTCTCAATTTTGGAAAGCCTTTCAGAAAGGTCTTGGTACCCAAGATCATCTCAGTTCAGTTTTTCACCCACAAAAAGATGGTCAGGCAGAGAGGAACATTCAGACCTTAGAAGATATGTTGAGGGCTTGTGTTCTATACTTCAAAGGCAGTTGGGATGACCACTTTTTGTTGATTGAATTTTCCTACAATAACAGTTACCATTCTAGTATTCGGATGGCCTCGTTTGAGGCTCTTTATGAGAGAAGATGTAGGTCACATATCGGTTGGTTTGAAGTGAGTGAGGCCTCTTTGATAGGGATAGATATGGTATTTGAATCGATGGTGAAAGTCCAGCTTATTTGAGAAAGGTTGAAGGCAGCTCAGAGTCGACAGAAATCTTATGCAGACATAAGAAAGAGAACTCTTGAACTTGAAGTCGATGATTTTATTTATTTAAAGGTTTCACCCATGAAGGAGGTGAAGAGATTTGGCAAAAAAGGGAAGCTTAGTACCCGATATGTGGGTCCCTACAGGATATTGAGTTGTGTGGGAAAGGTAGTGTTTGAGCTTGAGCTACCTGCAGACTTGTCATCAGTTCATCCAGTGTTCCATTTATCCATGTTGAAGAAGTATTTGGATGATTCAGTTGTTGTAGTCCCTCTAGAAAGCACGGATATTCAGAATAGCCTTTCATACGAAGAACTTCCAGTAGAGATTCTTGATCACCAGATCTGTAGACTAAGGAACAAAAAAGTTCCCTTGGTCAAAGTTTTATGGTGAAATCAGTCTGTTGAGGATGCCACTTAGGAAGTAGAAGCAGACATGTGAACCAAGTCTCCTCACCTCTTCTATACAAACTCAGATTCAGCCTAAGGTAACAGTCTTTCTTAACTCAGTTCTTTTCCAGTCTCAGTTTCAGCCATATGGTTATCTTCATGTCAATTCATACATTCGCATATTAGTTCAGTCGCTCATTAAACAAAACAATGACTCAAATTTTTAGTTCAGCCATATCGGCATCGCAATTGCACTAAGGCCTCCGTGATCTCGGTACCTTGTTGCACCAGACGATGGCTGAAACTTGGAATTTGATTTCAAGTTTCGATCAAGGCCTTGGGATACATCCAAAGTCTAATATGAGCAAACAAAATATGCCACCACACTAATTTCGACATTTCGAATGCGTTGATGAAGTCAGATTTTCCATCCGAAGTTTTTTCAACCAAATGTGGTCCACACACTCGAATTTTTAATTTATCAACTTTTTGACCAACAGGTTGAAATAAGTTCGGGTGTAGTGGAACCCAAACCAAAGGTCTACCCAACCTAAAATTGATATTTCAGAGTTGCTGACGCAGTCATAATTCGCATTCGATATTATTTTATTGAATTTTTCGTTCGATGGCCATTTGATACCAGCGAAGACTTCTAAATAGGGAAATAGTTCTAAAAATCAAATGAACTGTCCGGTAACCTAACTATCAGTTCCAGCAAGTCATAAATAACTTGAGGCAGTTATGGAAAAGCTCTAACAGTAAAAATAAGCGGAATCACGAGAAATAACCTGAAGGGTCATTACACAAACATGTTAAGGGGAGGTTCACAGAGGCAACAATAAGGAGGTGTGAAAGTTTTTCTATAGCAGGTTCTAGGAGAGGTAGAGATAGGCCGAAGAAGAACTGAGAGGTGATCTGATAGGGTATGGCAAATCTTCATATACTGAGAACATGACTCTAGATGGAAAGGTTTGGAGGTCAAGGATTAGGCTAGAACGGTAGCAAGTAGTTATGTGTTGTAGTACTTTCCCAAATGATAGGCAGGGAGCCAGTCTCCTTTCCTCGTCTTCTTCTTATTTAGTAATCTTACCTAGTATTTGCATGGTATTCTTTTCTCCAATTTTACAACTACATGTTACATCAATTGTTTTAATTATTTTGTTATTTGTTGTTGTTATTGTTGTTTTTCATTCTATCCTGTTATGATTTCACTTCTTTTTAGCTCAGGGTCTATCAAAAATAGCCTCTCTACCCTACAAAGGTAGGGGTAATGTTTGCATACATCCTACTCTCTCCGAACCTCACTTGTGAGATTACACTGGAAATATTGGTGCATTTAATTAAATTACACCTACAAGTGGGATTTGAAAGATCAATTGCACAAAATAGCTTTAGTTGTACTTCTTGAATCAATTCTCTCGGATTTCTTGGCCTAAAAGTTCTTGATCTGTTCATGGTATAAATCGGACTCAATTAGCTCAACGCACAACTTTAACTCTGATAAATTTGATCCTCATTGCTAGGCTGATGCCCTTGTTGTCTTAAACTCTGACTCCTAAAACACAAAATCTGCCGGAGATGCCATTTTTGAGCTTGTTTAAACGGATGTTTCTGCTAATTTTGAGTGTAAATTAATCGTTCATTAGTAAAATGAAAATGAGGATAACTAATAGCTTAATTTTCGGCCCTTCATAGAGTCATTGACTACACAGGAAATAGGATTTGGGTTGATTCCAAGATGTTTACTACTACTAATTTCCAAATAAGTCAACCCAAGTTATTAGGTGTCTTAGTTGACTATCCCATCAAACTTGATCTTTGCTAAAAGTAGCATTTGAATTGTAAAATGATTGTGATGTACTTTGCAAGATACTTAACAGCTATTCTATGAGCAAACTAAGTGAACTCTATTGAATGACATTAAGGTACTGTGAAAGAAAAAATATTTGTATACACTGCATTATGTCTTTCACGTGTGGAACCTATGTATATATGGTGCTTGTAAGTAACATGTATCACTTAAGCAGAGCCCAGGAAATTCTTGAACCAGTTCACGGAATCCTTGGGATATCTCCTGAGGTTGTCCTTGTAATCCACATAATAAAGACCAAACCTCGAAGAAAATCCAGCTGCCCATTCCCAGTTATCCATCAGAGACCACACAAAGTATCCTTTCACATTGCAGCCATCTTCTCTGCATATTCAGCAAAACAGAAGTCGAATGAATACGTTGTTCTTTTGTATTTTTCGATCAAGTAGGATTTTAGATGCGAAAAGTTGGTTATAACTGACATTCTAATAACTTACTTGATAGCAGCTAGCAGGTTAGTAAGATAGTCTTTATGATAGCTGATCCTTTTTGTATCCTTGAGAGTGTTTTGTCGAGATGTAAATACATTATTTGAATCATCCATTCCTGTAAACAGTTGCATAGAAAGGATTCTTGCGTCATGATAATTAACAAAGCAAAGACTCAAAATAGATGAATGACCTTTATTCGACCATTTGTATCTGTATGCATTAGGATCTCGATTCATGGATCTCTCGGTTCGAGAAATCAAAATAAGAGGATCGAACCATTTCTTCCGACTCTTTATCAAATCCAATAAATATTGGTTGAGCGTATAGTTTAGTAGCTACATACAGATTTAGAGACTTACCATTTTCAGTGATTATGATTAGAGGGTTCCCATACTTTTGCTTGATGTAGTTCATTAAGCTTCTAATACCCTGCGGCACTATGTACAACCATATTGAACTTGCCTGCAAGTAAATATCATCAACATATCAATCCACAAAGCTGCAATAACTTAAGGCAACCTTTTGACTTGTGGTACAGTCAAACTTCTCTGTAACGGTGTCAGTTGTCCACATACTTTTTGGCTGCCATCGCGAAATGTTGTTTTAGAGAACATATAGTATAACATAACATGAAAATATGTTCTAAGGAAAAATTAGTTGTTATAGTGAAATTTAGAGAAAATGGCCAAAAGCTCCCCCAAACCTTTACCCCATATTCCAACTACACATTTATACTTTGCAGGATTCTATGACCCTCTGAACTATTTTAAAATGGAATTATTACACCCCTAAAAAGCCACAACCACATCTTCACTGAAGGGTGAAACCCACGCGTTTGACCAGTCAAATTTTTCTTCTTTTTTTTTTTAGTTATTATTTCCCCTTATCTTCCACCATTTTTAATTTTACAAACCCAAATTAAAATTTCATCATTCTCACCAAACAAAATATCAATATTCTTGAATCATCATCTAATCTATATCATTGAATGAAATTAGACAAACAAAGATAATTAAATTCCCAACAATCTCTCACATGTAATTGAATTTTATTTTTTATTTCTTAATTCCACCCTAAATTTGGTAAAAGGGGGTGAGGGAGAGGTGGCGGTGGCGATGTAGGTAATGGAGATGGGAGTCGCGGTGGCAGCTAATAGGGGTGGCGGTGGTGGTGGCGGCTAATGGGAGTTGTTTTTTCTGGTTTTGTCGCAATTGCGGCTAAATCGCCCATTTTGGGATTCTGCTTTTGGTCAATGAAAATGTTTAATTTTACATTGCTAGATAAAAATTCATCTTTGTTAACATTTCCACCACTTGAAAATATTTGAATAACACCCGAATTCACAAGGGAAATAAATTCTTGAACACTACACCATTGTTCATCCAAAATTGACTTAGAGATCGCTATTTTATTACTCAATTTCTCAGTGTTGTAGGTCGATTTAGCTACAGATTCTTTTTGGGTTCGGTGCGCAACATCAATGCGCTCCTCTTGAGTACCATCCGGTCGCCGAAAAAGTTCCACCGGCGACTGCGAAGCCATTCCAGTGGAAAACAGTAGAGAAATTTTTAGGGAGAATTGAGATAAAATTCATAATTTGAACTAAAAGATTGGCTTGGATTAAAGTGTGGTGAAAAATAACATGATATGGATAATACAATGTTGTCTTAAAGATTCTTAATTTTTTTTTATGTTAGATTCTTAATTCTTGAAATTTCGACAAAATTTTGAAAAAATTGAACAATGAAAAAAAAGAAAAAATTGAAGATTTATATGGGGGGAAAATGAAAATCTGAAGTAGTGGCCAAATAGTGGGAATGGTGGAAATGTTGATGACGTTGGCAGTATTGGTGAAATAGTGGTGGAGAGATTTTGGCCATGATAGCCATTGAAGAGTTGTTGAAGCTTTTTACTATATGAGGAGAGTATTTTGGGATGGTAATATATGATGAAGAGAGAGTTCTTGGATGTCATTGTTTGAAAAAAAAGAAAGAAGATGAATAAAGAAAATAATAATTAAAAATAAATAAAGAAAATAAAAAAATATTAAAAATAATTTTTTAATAAATAACTTTCGTTGTCACTCTCTTTAAAGAGAGTGAAAGAGAATGAAACACACTCTCTTGTCATGTCAGCGTTCAGGGGTAATAATTCCACTTTAAAATAGTTCAGGATCATAGGACCCGTAAAGTATAGATATGTAGTTGGAATTTGGGATAAAGGTTGGGGGGGCTTTTGACTATTTTCTGGTGAAATTTATCATAGAGGAAGTCTATTATAGAGGGGTTCACGGTATATTGGATCAAATTGCATACCCTGTCTGCTATTGGCTTCAAACCTTTAAATGCTGCAAGATACAAAAGTACAAGAAAAAACGCTTAGTTCATAATAAACAACGAGGTTTGCAATTAGTAGAATGAAAGATATATATATATATATATATATTTAAGAGGATGTAATCTAATAAATCATGTAATCTGTTAATAGAGAAGTTTTCAAGGGCATACGGAGGGTAATGGCACCAGAGTCTGCAACAGAGTCATTGAGAAGAACACCAATGATGTTGGTCTTATTCTTGCTAGCATACCATGTAGTATAGTGATTTATGCCTATGAAATCATAGGAACCTTTCACAAGAGCAGACTCAGCTGGAGAAAGTTTTGGCAACCGGCTTCCCACTCTATCTACCATTGAACTTGGATATCTTCCAAGCATCACAGGCTCAAGAAACCTGCATTCAGTAACAGATCATTTCACCATCAAACTAAGTCTGTCTTTGAAAAATTCCATGTGTTTTACAGATGTTACTGTTCCATTGGAAGCAAAAATTAAGCACCATTTTTTTACTACTCCAACTTAATCCTTACCAGTCTAGATTAAACTCAATGGCCCTTTTTGTTGCTTCAATGTCATCTTTGGAATTTGTCAAAGGCTCATACCAAAAGGTATCTAGTGATATCCCAATTGATCCATGTTGCATTGGCTGCAGCAGCAATTGATCATAATGTTTAATCTCTTTTAAGCACAATGAAATTTTTAACTTAAACTGCCTCCCACCCAACCGCTTAAACTAAGAATAGCTAGTGGGATGTATGATTTATGTATATTATGCGTATAATCGTGTATAATCAATGTATGTAATCTATGGATACTGACTAGGAGAAGTCCCAATTTATTGCTTGTTCTTCTCTTCCCAAAATCTTTTACCTTGTACTTCTTTTTGTAAATGTCAACAACAGTGGCGTGAGCAAGGAGTAGATTGTGAGTAACAATGTAAGGCTCAGTTGCAGAGTTTCCAGCCCTGCAAAAAGCTCGTAGGAGGATGGAACATCGCCCGGGTGCTTGTAGCCCTACATCAAAGCCTTGGATGGCAACAGTATGAGGCTCATTGATAGTGATCCAGTTCTTCACCCTATCACCAAATTTCTCGAAGCACGTCTCCGCGTACATCGCAAAATCTTTTCTGTTAAAATTACCATAAATGTTACATGAACGGAATCTAGACAAGTTGGAATAATTAGCATGTGGTGAACTTACATGATTTGTGGGCTAAGCCATCCATTGTACTTGTCTTGTAGAGCTTGAGGAAGGTCCCAATGATATAGTGTTACATATGGTTGAATTCCTGAGTATCAACATATATATTGCAACAAACAATTTATCTATGTTTAATGTAATAAAATTTTGACATAAATGCTGAAAGAAATTAAATATAGTTTTTAGAAATTGGAGAGTAAGAATGTCAAATATACCATTAGCTAGTAGAGCATTGATCAACTTATTGTAGTGAGCAACTCCAGCCTGATTGATTTCACCAGCTCCATCTGATAATGATAAGAAATTCAGAGTTAATTATGTTAATAGTTTGGACATAGTTATGTACAACGTTCAAGTAGAACCTACAAGCAGTGGCGGAGCTACATATAAGGTAGGGTTCATCCGAATCCCCTTCGACGGAAAATTGTACTATATATACATGGTTAAAATTATTTTTTATGTATATATAGTGGATGTCGAACCCCCTTCGATTAGTTCATATGTTCACTTGTGAAACCCCTTGGTGTCAATCCTGGCTCCGCCACTGCCTACAAGCCATATTGCTCTTTATTTTCTTCATATAAGCTTAGGGCCGTTTGGTTAATTGGGAACAAGTTATCCCGGGATAATTAATTCCAGGATTAGTTATCTCACCATAAATAGGCGATAACTTATCCCATCACTACGGCATAAATGGTGGGATAAGTAATTCCTTACTTATCCCATCAACCAAACATGGGATAAAATAATCCCATAATTTATCCCGGGACTATTAGAACGTATACCTCACACCAAACGCTTCCAGACTCTTATATAACAGGTTTAAATACAAGTAAAAAAAAATTCCGCTCATGTTGTTAACAGCAAACCAAACAAGTGTACCTTTGGGGTCGTTTGGTGTGAGGTATAAGTAATCCAAGGGATAAGTTATCCCGGGATAAATAAAAGATCACTTAAATTCCTTGTTTGGTTGGAGGGATTAATTCATGGTGGGATAACTTATCCCACCATTTTTTCCATAGTGATGGAATAACTTATCCCATATATATGGTGGGATAAGTTATCCCGGATAATCCCGGTATTAGTTATCGTGGGATAACAATTTTCCAACCAAACGACAATAGCTAAATTAAAGGGACAATGCATAGCATTTATTGAATTTGGTGTATACATCATATGGAAATGCTTTTTAAAGAATTAATATTATGCTTATTTAACCAGTACGAAAGGAAAGGAATATTTACTAGGGAAAATTCTGGCCCAAGCAATAGAAAATCTATAGGCATCCATTCCCATATCCTTCATAAGCTGTATATCTTCCTGTTTAAAAGAGTGGGAAAAAGTACATTGGAATTATGTGATGTGATGTGATGGTTAATAATTTTTGTCTAAAAGATCCAAAAGTGTAAAAGGGAAATTGATTTTTTAGGCCAATTTTTCCTTTTTTGTTTTATGACAATTTAAAAGAGATCTTTATTTTTATATATAAGGAAACTTCATTTTCACATATAAGAGATACAAGAAAAAAAAAATCTATTTATTTTGTAAGTGGCCCAAATTAAAATTTCTCAAAAAATTAGTGTGGTATTTATAAAGTTTGAATAGATTTACCGGGTACCGATGATACTGATCCACGGCTACATCGCCGTTGCTAAAATCAATTACTTTACCTGCAAAATCCAACCAATTTAGCAATAGTATTTAGTAGACGTCTCGACACGATAAATTTGATGTTTTTTTAGAAAAAAAATTGATGTTAAGTTGAAATATATATATATATATATATATGAAAGTCAAAGTTGTGTTTGTGCTAAAAATTATGTTTAAATTTTGTGAGTAAAAACTTTTAGAACTCTTAAATATATTTCTAAAATTTTATATTTCAAATTTGAAATAACACTTATTAAAGTATTCTCCAACTATTATTTTAAATAATCACAGTTCTTTTTTAAAAAAAGAAAGAAAAAAATATTAGTGGGGAACTGCACAAAATTTTACCAAAAGAATGAGAAAATTTGTCCCATATAGTTTGACCTCTTCCATCCTCCTTCACAGCTCCTTCAAACTGCATCCAACATATTACATATCATGTCATAAATATAAATGAGTTATTAAATGTGTGAAATTAGGAGGAATATTAAATAAAATATATCCATACAAGTTAAAATGTATACTGATAAATTATAAAGTACAAACTAATAAAATTAGGACAAAATTAAAATATACTACAAGAGAAATGCTTAATAGAGACCAACATTTAGCGATTGAAAATCTAGTCAATAAAAGTATATTTATAGGAAAGACATTGTTTTCCGGTCGCTATTGGTCTTTAGGGACCAATGTCTCTATAGCTAATAGTAGTCTTTTTTTTTGTTAGTGATGGTATTATTATATAGCTTTGTCTAGATTTAAACCTAAAGTCTTATTTTTCATATTTTATGTGATACTATATATTAGTATTCACAGAAACGTCTTAACTTTTCTTTTGCTATGATTCATTTAACATTTTTTCAGATATTTCATATTATAATTAAGATGTATATATATATATATATATATAGTAACACGTTAGCCAGCATACTCTCAATTTGCGTGTCCCCTTTACACTAATTATGGCTGAGACAAAAGCAAAATTAGCACAAATAACATCTTTTTAATCATTATAATGAAAAATATTATCTTGAAATTTGAGATTTCACAAGTAGAATTTGATTAAAATTTATTTATTTTCGATGTTTACATCAAGTAATATAATATATTATGGTGAAGTAATTTATGAAATAAAAAGGCATAATACATAAATATGACTCTAAATTTGACATCAAATTATAACTTTGACTTTAAACTTTGATAGTGCACAAATAGGACCTTTAACTATTCAAAACCTAAATAAATATGACCTCCGATTTTGCAACCCTCATGCGTGAGTTTCACTTGCGCTTATGTGGAAAGGTAATCAAATCACACGATGTCACGTCATTAAAAGGGCTGACTTGGAGGGACTTTTCATCGAAGGTCATATTTGTGCAGTTTTGAATAGTTAAAGGTCATATTTGTCTTTCATCTGAAACAACTTCGTTTTGCTTTTTGTGTTAAAACGGCGTCGTTATTTTTATTATTTTATTTTTTTTATTTATTTCTGTCGTTTTGCTTTTTGTGTTAAAACAACGTCGTTTTTATTATTATTATTATTATTATTTATTTATTTCTATAGCAGCAACACCTAACTTTTTTTTATTAAAAAAAAAAAAAGAACAGCCACTAGCAGGGATCGAACCCGCGCAGTAGGCTGAAGAAAGCGCCCTAGAAGAGCAAACAACAACACTGGGCTATCTAAGTGTCTTGTATCATGTTGTTCAACATTAATATACGTACATAAATATAGATTTTCTATCTTAAATATACAACATAGTTTTTTATCGAGAGGGCTCGGGTGAACCCCATGGCAACCACGTAGGTCCGCCCCTGCGTTAATTTAATAACGTTTTAATAACGTTAATTTAATAGCATTTTAATAACGTTAATTTAATATACTACTACTACTATCCTTAATAATGTTTTAATAACGTTAATTTAATAACGTTTTATTAAAAATATATTTTTTATTATTATTAGTATAATTTCATCTTTAATTTAATATTTAAATAAATTATATTTAGATATATTATATAACTTAAATTCGCCCTCTGCTATATAATATATATAGATACCCGCACGATTTTTTCAAATGAGGCTGACCCGCCTAATTAATAAATCTTCAATATTGCTCTTTTTCCGCAATAACAAAAGAAATTAGATGTCATTTTCATCTTTGAGCCGAAAACAATGAAAAAATAATAGTGAAAAGTCATTTAAATATATAAAAAGGAATTAGTAAAGGCATTATAGTCATTTTACCAGTTTTTTACTGTTGAAAAGTTTTGATTTTAAGCTGGACGCGTCCAGTTTTGCGTGTTGAATACGCGTTTTGCCACGTAGGATCGGAGGTCATATTTGTGCAGTTTTGAATAGTTAAAGGTCATATTTGTGCATTGTCAAAGTTTAAGGTCAAAATTATAATTTAATGTCAAGTTTGGGGTCATATTTATGTATTATGTCAAATAAAAATATATATTAACTACCATGAATAAGTGAAAGGATCAAAAAAGTCTATATTCAACGTAAACATTTGATGCAAGTAGATTTTATCATAAACTTTATATTCCATGGAATAAACAAGACATCAAAAAGTGTTTGGTTTAAAACTCCTAATTTCGTGTCATAACTTGAGGAGCCCATATTAGCCCCATCAAAAAGTGGATTTTGTTGATCGGAGTAATTTTGACCAAACAAACTTCTATCAAGTGAGTGCGGTGGGGTGAAAGGAATATCAACTTGATGGTTTTCTTTAACGCTTTTATGTTTAATTAGGAATATTTATCTTTTGGAAGCTGCGGTCACAAATGTATAAAGACAATATTAACCTTTTACTATTTTCTATATTTGAAACTTAAATGCAACTAAAATTTATGTTGGGTAAATTATAACTATCATTAAATGTGAAAGAAAAATATTTATTTAACTTTAAAATAGGAGACCCACCAAACTTCACCTTCTACTCATTCTCATCGTTCCCTTTTTCGTGCTTCTCCCTCTATTTCTCTTGAGTCTTCTTTTTTTCATCAAATTTTAAAACTAATTTTATTATATATTGATCTTAATTCTTTAAAATATTTTTGAGTAAAAATCGTCAATGATTAACTAAATTTTGAACTTATCACATAAATTTATTTATTTATTTATTTGTTATATAAAAGTCATTCAATTCTAAAGTTTATCACAAAAGTGTTTTTCTTAAAATATTAACTAGGCTTAACAAATATAAACAATATTATTTTTATAATGGGTCAATATTTATTATGTCTAAAATATTTTGAATTTTAATTATCATTATTGAAATATTTTCAAATTAGACTTATAAATTATTTAAATATAGTTTAAATTTATTGAAATATAATAATTAATTAAAACTATTTAATTAGAGGTCATATTAATAATGAATATAAGTAATATTCACTGGTTATCAAATTATTGTAACATAGAGGTACAAAACTACAACAATAATATGTCTTGCTATCTTTAATTGTAGTTAACTAGGGTCCACACATGTGAACTTTATGATTTTCATGATTTCTATAACGTGTCAATATGTATTATGTATATAATGATTTGGTTTTTGACTGCCGCTAGTGAAATATATTAAATTATAGTTATAATTTATTTAATATACAATTTAAATTTTATTTAAATATAATATTACTTAATTAGAGATCATATTAATAAAAAATATAAATTATAATTTGCAAATTATAAAATCGACGTAACACAAGGTCGTAAGACGACAACATTAATGCATGACTCTCATGAGTTCTTGTTAACTAGGATCAAAATATCTTAACTATATGATTTTTATGATATGCCTATGTCTATCAAGTTTAAAGTATTTTGAATTTTGACTGTTGATATTGAAATATTTTGAAATTATATTTAAATTATTTAAATAGAATTTAAATTTATTTAAATATAATATTTAATAAAATTGCTTAATTAAAGGACATATTCATAGCAAATATCAGTAATGATTCACAAATTATCAAATCAGCATAAAACAGGGGTCCAAGACTATAACACTAATGCATCTTGATATCTTTTAGTTGTTGTTAACTGGTGTTAACACATGTGAACTGTATAATTTTTAGGATTCAAATTTAGTTCTTCGTCGCCGTAGTAAATAAGAGAGAAAATCGAATTTGATTCTTTATTTTTTTTGAAAAAAAATAGGAGTAAGCTTGTGACACGTTCACTAAAAAGAATCTGTTATAATGTGCCGATTTTTATTATGTCTAAAAGTATTTTAAAATTTTGATTGTTGTTATTATTCAAATTATTTAAATATATAGTTTAAATTTATTACAAGTTGGCTCGGACACCATGATTATAAAAGAAAATGATTTAAACATAATTAATAATTAGAGGTCGTATTAGTAACATATATAAATAATAACTGACAAGTTATCAAATCAGCATAACACGAGAGCATAAGCCCCTCCACAACATTAGCGGACGACTTTTTAGGATTGATGTTAACCAAATTGACACACATGAATTATATGAGTTTTATAATTTTTATAATGTATTGATGTCCACCATGCCTAAAATAAGATTCGTATTTGATAGCAACTAACTCTTATAAAAGATACTAAATTGATATTTAAGGTACGTATATTATTTATTAAAATATATTAATAAATAAATATATATTTATAACTAATATTATAAAAATAATTAATTCATATTTTTTGATAACTTTTCACGACCCACATAATTTAATTAAAAGAAAAGAAAAGAAAATATGAGTCTATAAATTCGTTCAACAATAAAATCTACTTTAATTCAAAAATTAAAATAGTAATGTAGTTAATCAGTTATGCTAGATGAAGAAAAAAAAATATGTGACGAATGATTGAGAAATAAAAAGAAAGAAAATGGAACATAAATAATGTAAAATAAAAAATTTAGATTAAAAAGTAGGAATTAAAAAAATTAAAATAGTAAAAAAAAATTGAAAGAATTGAACCGATTAAATGAAAACTAAAATAATCAATACTCACCCCTATAAAGAATTAAAGAGATAAAATTAACTGAAATATCCATGCGACGTCTTTTAATTTGTAGAGAAATTGATGAAAGAGGCTAAATTGTTTTTTTTTTTAATTTGGGAATAATTTAAAATAAAAAGTTAGCAAATGTATAATTTATTTATTTCATAAAATATATTTTTTTGTTAATGTGTGTGATAGTAGTAATAATATATATGTAGGATTGACACGTATGAACTAAATAATTTTATTATTATTATAATGTATTGATGTCTGTCATGTTAAAGTATTTTGAATTTTGACTGTCGTGATTAAAATATTTAAAAATCTTAATCAAACATTAACAACAAATATAAGTAATGATTCGATCACAAGTTATCAAATTGACGTAATATAATAGCACCAAGACACTACAACATTAATACGTGACTCTATTAGGTCGTTGTTAACTATGATCAACACATATGAATTATATGATTTTTAATATTTGTATATCTTGTAAATGTATATCATATCTAAAGTTTTTTAAGTTTTGACTATTGTTATTGAATATTTTAAATTATATTAGAAATTTATATAAATATGTAGTTTAAATTTATTTAAGCATAATAATTAATAAAATTACTTTATTAGAGATCATTTTAATAACAAATATAAGTAATGATAGAAAATTATCAAAATCAACGTAACATAAGGGAGCAAGACTACGACATTAACACGTGACTCTCTTGGGTTGTTGTTAGCAAATAACAATAGTTGGCACATATCAACTATATAATTTTATGATTTTTATAATATGTCTCTATATATCATGTCTAAAATGTTTTGAATTTTGATTGTCATTATTAAAGTATTTTTAAATTATATTTGAAAGTATTTAAATGCGTAGTTAAATTTAGTTAGACATGATAATTAATAAAATTACTTAATTAGAGATCATATTGACAAAAAAATATAGGTGTAAAATTATACTACATATTTAAATAAAACTTCAAATATAATTAGAAAGCCAAATTACTATTAACCAAAGTCATTTGATCATACAAATTATCATAAGTTATTTAATATTTTTAAATTTTTTCTCTTAGCATTAAAATAAAAAAATGACATTTATCCAATTATTTTTGTACATAATTCTTCCAAGTAAAGTGAACAAAAAAAATGTTCAATCCCCATATATTGGAAAAACTCCATATATTGAAAATAGTTAATAAATTATTGAGAAAAAATTAAATTGAGAAAGGGTAAAAATGTAACCAAAAATTCGAGTTGCTGTGTGAATAAACATTCAAATATCATTGTGGTCATCGTGGCCAAAAGAATTTTTTCTTCAAGTTCTTAATTACAAAAAAAAAAGGGCCAAGAATACCCTTAACATATTAGAAATAGTTTAAAATGCATTCCTTTCAAATTTATCAACTAGATTAAATTTGTCCTCCTCCCATCTATTGAATAAAAAATATTAATTTACACCAAAATATTGATTTATAGGTCATTAAAATGTGTCAGGTAAGGGTGTTAATTTAAGGAGGAGGAGGACCGCGGGGGAGGGGGGGATAAAATTATTAAATTATATATTTAAATAATATTTAAGTATAATTTGTGAAATATTCAATAACGATAACTCAACACACTTTAGAACTGATAAATATTTCATTAACGACAACTCAACACACTTTTACATGTAAATTAAAATCTCTAGATAACTTAGTTACTTTAGTGATATTATTTTCTTTAAAAAATAACTGATCTTTGTAGGCAATTATATATAAAAATTTGAATGCTCATCTCGGAAAATAGTATGAGAATTTCTTCTTAATAAACTAATATATTTTTTTAAAAAAATAAAATTATTTATTTTGGTTAAATGAGTTTGCTGAGTTAATATGTTTATTATTTTTTAAAAAATGATGGTTTACTGATATAACATGTTACTTAGAAGATGAGGGAACTTTTGAGGTATTTAGTGATTTTTTGAGAAAAATATTAATAACTGAGTGACATTATTATCTTAGCAAAAACGAAAAGTGATTTTTATAAGCGACTCTAGAAACATTGATAACAATCCAAGAAAATGACTTTAGAAAAAACTAAAAGTTTAAGTAATAATAAAAGTTTTTTAAGCATGAAAATTTTTTCGTAATAAATTAATATATTTTTTTAAAATAAAAGAATAAGAATATAATTTTGACTAAATAAGTTTGATGCTTTAAATAGAACTACTATTAAAAAAATAATTTAATAACATGGCCTACCAATTCAAATTCTTGATCCTTAATTTTAACTCCATTGTTCATTCCTATGCATTGAGATTGTTTTCACTATATTGAAAAATGGTTATTAAATAAAGTACTATTAGAAATTCAAATTTAAGATGAAAAGGACAAAAATATCTACTCCCTCCGTTTTGAATTAGTTGACCTTTTTTTAAAAAAAAATTGTTTCAATTTACTTGTCCAACTTATCAAATCAAGACTATTTTACACAAATTCTTCCCATTCTACCCTTAATAGGTATTAAATATAACTACACTTTTCAAATTTTTTGAAAATAACACTTACGTTTTCAATACAAACTTTATGAAACTTGACTTTTTTTCTTCTTTTCAAGGAGTACTACTAGTATTCCTATAAGATTTTCAATCCATGAATGCATATGCTGCAATTTTCTATGCTTAAATAATAATTAAGTCTTACAATGTTAAGAAGGGTAAAAAGGTAAAATATACTCCTAATCATTAGATTTCTTAATGGGTGTGCCAAGGTTGAAAGGACCATCTAATTTGAAACGGAGGGAGTAAAAACAAACTAATTTATTGAATAAGACTTTTTACTATTGTGGCCAAATTGTGACAAAAAAAAAAATTCCTTTATTTTTTTTGGGGAATCATTGAACATTAAAGTCAAGATCTAATGGGGACATATTTCATGTAATTTTATGAGAGAATTTATGATTTTGATAGCCATTATAATATTAGACTCCCTGTGTCTCAAAATAATTATCAAGGCGGATCCAAGATTTTAAGTTTGTGTGTTCTCAATAAAATAAATAAAATGGTCGTTTCAAGGGGATTTAAACTGGGGTATAGCATGTGAGGCATTTCGTCAAGCTCCTTTTGAACCAATAAGCCAATTAACAACTTTGTTTATGGGTTCCTCACTTATAATTCTTATATATTTAATATATTTTTAATATAATTACAAGGTATACAAAAATACTTGGGGGTTCCCGAGAACCCGCATCCATAGTGCTACATTCACCCCTGATAGTTATTGTATTTTTCATTTACGCGCTCCTTTAGCTTCATTCTTATTTAATTTTAATTTCTTTCATCGAAAATTACATTATGTAAATAGGCCAATTTCTTAACATGTATATATATTCTATGTAGAATTTTCTTAATTTATTTTGTGTGCTTATTTATTTATATTTTTACTTTTGTTAGTGAAAATTTTAACTATGTCATTGCTTAACTAGATTATTGTTTAAGTAAATGATAAGTATGTGAGTGTATATAGAGAAAAAGAAACAGAACGTAAAGATGGATAGTAAAAATTGCTGCTTTCTTGACGCAATAAGCTGCTCTCCCGTCATCAAATAACTGATTCTGTTGAGATATTTACCCAGGGAAAAAGCATCGTTTTCATCCCAAATTATATCCGAAAAATCGAAGTCATACCTAAATTATAGTAGTGACCTATTACACACCTAAACTATAAAAAAGTGAAACTATTTACACCCTGTCAGGCTACCACCACTTGCATGTGGTGTAGTGTTTTACACGCGCTGCCACGTCAGCACCACGTCAGTAAAAAGTATCACTTTTTTATAGTTAAGGTGTGTAATAGGTCACTTATATAGTTTAGGTGTGAATTCGACTTTTCAACTATAGTTTGGGGTGGAAACGATGCATTTTCCCTTAATGTTTTTACCCTTTTACTTTTGTTATCTAATAGGCTGAACGCGCTTAAAATAAGTGTAACACGCGCGCCTTAGAATGAGGGTCGCGGGGAGGTAATAATATTACTTTTATATAGTTAAGGTGTGTAATAGATGACTTATATAATTTAAGTGTGGGTTAGACTTTTCTTATATAGTATGAGATGAAAATGATGTTTTTTCCCTATTTACCTAACCAACTCAAAGTTTTGATGGTTTCTTTGTTGTGTTGATTTTTGTATAAATTAGTAATTTTAGTCTTTCAAATATTAATTTTGATTATTATATTTTTTAAGTTAATCATATACAACAATAAAGGCATTTAGTAACGATAAATATGCATCGTCTTAATTAACAAAGAGTACAAAAACTTTTATGGTTAATTATCATTGGATCGAATATCGCTATAGGCTTTAGGGATATTTATAAAAAGTGTTAAAATGTAATTGTCATAAATAATTATCTCTAAATATAACGTAGCCACAATTAAGCTATTATGGTTAATTATTTATCTCTAAATATCTTTTTTGGTGTAGTGATTATCCTTCAATTGCTAAATAACTCATTTAATTATTTATGTACCACGCCAACTTTTTAAATAACTCATTTAATTATTTATGTACCACGACAACTTTTGTATTGTTATTCTATATTTAAGGGTTGCATAATTCTAAAAATACTTTATATATGACTCATTTTTAATTAATTAATTAAAATTTAAATGTATTAAGTCAATATATAAGAAACAAAATCAAAATTCGCCAAAAACTGAGGGATCAAAAGTGCAATTATCTTCTCTTTTTCTTTTTGTTGAGTTTCTTCTTCTACTATTTGGAATACTTTTTGATTCCAGAACAATAAAGTCACATCATTGGGTGATATTTCATAATTAATGAGAGGATACTTCCTCCGTCTCAAATTACCTGTCTCAAATTAAGATGACACATTGATTAAGAAAAATAATTAATAACATGTCTAATTTATCATGGTACCCCTATTAAATAATGTTAACATTTTAATTTGAAGAAAAGTAATTAATGCGAAGGATAAAACATTGAATTTTTTTTTTTTTTGGTCTCATTAATGAAAAAAGAAAAGTAAAATGGAAAATTAAATTAGAAAATTTGGTACGAATAATTTGAGACGGAGGAAGTAATAACTAACACACGCTTAGCTAATTAATGTTCCAATAAAATTTTGTTCCGTTCCTTTTACCATTTTTAAACTTTGTTCCTTTTACCATTATTTGGAATACTTCATAATTAATAAATGCACTTTTTTTATGTGTGTCTACATTGGTTATTTGCAGGAAATAAAAAGTGAAAGTAAAAACAGAGACATTCTTGTAGAGAATTACATTCATAGAAAGCACTAACAACAACAAACAACAATGGAATTTCACAAGTTTGGATCTAAATATCTGAGGAAGATCGAACCTCTACAGCTTTTACTTTTATCCTTTGAATTGAAATATTGTTTTCGATAACCTTCAACGTAAAGAATTCAAAAGCACCAGTGGGATTTATTTATTTTAAAAAAAAAAGGAATAAGAGATTTCTAGACTTTACTCCTTTTTATGCCTAAATTTATACCAAACTTCAAGTAAAGAAAATGGATTTAAGCCTCCAAAAGGAGCTGATTTTTGTCGAAGTAAATTATGTACGAAGCGTTTGTATTGCATTTCTTATGACAAAGATACAGTAATCTATATTATTAGCATTGCTTTATAAAAAGATAGAAATGATCTTAAAGCCATGAGAAGAAACAACATAAACACATGAGTTAGCTACGATATTCAATTGCTAAATAATAACCCCTAATTTACAATAATTTTTATAATCTATTGCTAATTTAACATCAAATGTACTTAGCTATAATTTTTTTTCTTTGTTCATCGTTAATTCTTAATTCCTTTTTTAGTGAGACGATCTTAACTAGAAACTCTTGTTTCTTGAAGTTCCTTGGATAAATAACTACTGAGTAAAATCAATAACGGATGAAGAACTTTCATCAAAAAGTATATCATTTCCTATATATACGTTAGAATTCAATTTGAGTTCAAATATATAGTATTCATTTTTTGATGTTGATGAAGGGGACTGAATAAAATGCCTTCTGTCCCTAGTTCCACTATAAAGTGGACAAGAAAAGATGAAAGAGAAAGAAAAATAATTCTTGGTTTTGGTAAAGGAGAATAATAATATGTATATTTAAGAAAAGACAAATAGTATAGAAAAAACACATTATTGAATGGATATAGTCATATAGAAATGAGTGATTCACATTCACATGCATGTATAGAGAAAGAAGAAGACAAACCTGATAGGCAGAAGAAGCAGTACCAAATACAAATCCTTTTGGAAAATTGTTTCTGCTAATATTCTGTGCTGAATTTGTATCAAAACTAACAAAAAGTATAAAAAAAATTGACCAAATAGCAATGCCTCTTTTCTTCAACATAGTTTTTTTTTTTGGTCTTTGGAGATTGAGAAGCTCTCTAAGTATATATCAAGATGATCAAGAAGACAAGGGGATTTATGTAGTATATATTTTGGTTGGTTAGTGTTGGGATATTGGTGTGTATTTAAAAAGGTTCACAAAAGAATGAACAAAAATATATTTGTCTTAATTGTCAATATAGTATTAAAGAGGAGGATATATGTTGGTTGTTGAGTGAAGCAAAAAATGGTGGTCAGGCTACTGACTTATTAATGAAAGAGAATAAGCTAAGAAAACTAATAAGGGGGTGTTGTTACAATGGACTTTTTAACAAGAGAACTCTCTTTTAGTACTCCACTTTTTTATTTCTTTTTTAATTTGGTTGTGGGGATGTGGTGTTGTTATATATAACGGACATGATGTTGTTTACACACTAATAAGGGGGTGGTGCAGCAGAGGTGTTGATAGTGGGAATGGTGGTGGGGTATCTTTCTTGAATACATATATAGAAGTTTGTTTAATCATCTGTTATGGATGCAAAATTTAGTTAGAGTTTCTAGCTTGCGGTATTCTTGATGAGAGGTTTTGAGGTATTCTTAAAGAGAGATTTTGAGTTTTAATTTCTGAAATTGATTGTTTTTGGTAAAGAACGTTATTTACTTTTTAGAGTGAAACTTCTAGGCGCTCGTTTAAATTAGTCTCATCTTTAAGTGAGTATCCACGATGTGACCAATAACTCTAACAACAAAAAGCAAGAGAAAGCTCGTGGATTAAACACCACAATTTCTCTACAAAGCTCAAGCATTTAAATTCAGTTCGTCAAAATTTAAGAACAAACTCAAAAGTCCTTGAATTCAAGCACAAGTTAAGAAAGTCCATCAAATCAACAAATCAAATTCAAATTCAAGATCAAACTTTAAGCCCTTGAATTTATTTTTTGAAAAGACGAATCAGAGAATTCATAGAGATTGTAACACTTACCTATTGAAATTAATAAAACGATTGTCGCAGTATAAAAAAAACACACGATGTGAAACCAAAGAATGCTAAAGTTTAATTAACTATATATCAACAGTGTAAGAAATTTTTTTATTTATAAGATAATCCTTATCCTGTTGTAGTAGGCCATTGTCTTATTTTTAATATCACAAATTGATTTATTTATTTTTAAAAAAGTTACATCACTGGTATCAGGTGATATGATAATATAAAAAAAAATTATTTACATCACACATAATATATAAGTTAAACTCAGGTAGTTATAATTTATAGGAAAAAATATGAGCAGTTGGAAATTTGAACAAGTTCCAAAACGTAACAGAAAATGATTTAAGAGTCGGGAAAAGACATCATTTTCACCTCATACTATACAAGAAAAGTCTAAGTCACACCTAAATTATATAAGTAACCTATTACACACCTTAACTATATAAAAGTGATATTATTACCTCCCCGCGACCCCCATTCTAAGGCGCGTGTGTTACACTTATTTTAGGCGCGTCCAGCCTATTAAATAACAAAAGTAAACGACTAAAAACATTAAGGGAAAATGCATCGTTTCCACCCCAAACTATAGTCGAAAAGTTGAATCCACACCTAAACTATATAAGTGACCTATTACACATCTTAACTATAAAAAAATGATACTTTTTACTGACGTGGTGCTGATGTGGCAACGTGTGTAAAACACTACACCACATGCAAGTGGTGGTAGCCTGACAGGGTGTAAATAATTTCACTTTTTTATAGTTTAGGTGTGTAATAGGTCACTAATATAATTTAGGTGTGACTTCAACTTTTTGGATATAGTTTGAGGTGAAAATGATGCTTTTTTCCTTTAATAGTTGTTACTTACAAGGGAAGAGTATATGATGAACGCCGATTTCCCATTTGGTCATGAACTCATCTACATTCGTCAAGCAACAAATGGGTTATTACCAAGGTTAGTTTGTGACCAAATGGGTGATTACTACTCCCTCTTTCTTCCTCCATTTTTATTTGGCACAAATAATAGAAAACAGTTAATGATATGAATAGTATTAATATTTGAAAAATACATTAAATAATGAATCGTATTTAAGGCTAATGATAAAATAAATAAAAATAGATAAATTATACATTAAATTTTATAAACTAAATAAGTGTTGTTAGATATCCCACAATATAAAAGTGAGCAAATAAAAATATTGAGAAGAATAAGTAACGAATGAGTAAATGGTTGATTACTAAATACTAAGTAACAAATGGGTGATTACTAGGTAACAAATGTAGACGAATTTAAATTATGGTGCTAAGAAGGTTTGAGAAATAGAATGAAATAGGCATTTTAATAGGCACATACCTAATGTAGCTAATGATATAGATTAGAGGGTGAGGATGTCACAATCTAAAAATTAAGGGTCATGATGACAATTGTCGCGGCAAGTCTTGACAAGTAAGTGTATCACCCAAATTGATATAACATGAATAAATTAATACCAAAATTCAAGGCAAGACTCTTATAACGGAGTTGAACCACACATATATAGTAAAAACATAAATACATAGTCAAGATACCATAAAATACCCCAAAATCTGGTGTCACAGTGTGAGAACTAACTAATACAACTCGAAGTTAAAATACATAGGATATCCAAAAAGGAGCAACTCTGTATCTGAATATAAATAAAGACATAGTCTAGACGAGAAAGGTAGTAGCCAACTTCGGATGCATAGATCAACTGCTACCTCGAATGGGCTCCAAATACTGCCTGAATCAACTGTCTTGAGGCGCACTCTTACCTGGATCTACACCGAAAGAGCGCAGTAGGGATGAGTACGCTCAACTTGTACTCAGTAGGTATCATAGGCCGACTGAACAAAGCAAAAAATAAAACATACAAAATATACACTATGGACACGTCACCTTCAATCAGAAAATATCCTAAACGATAGCCCACACCGTCTCCACAAACAGTTCTACAATATTCACATATGTCACACACAAATACAATAAGAAAACATAATTATACATGCAATAAGTAAGTAATACACATGGACAAATCTCATCACTGCAACAAAATGCATATATAGCTACATAATATATTGTAGCTAAATATGTAAAGCTTCATAGCTAAACACTTTAACCATAATTTTTTTTCCGTAGCATTCGTAGCAAGAAGCGGCGTAACTAAAAGTAGCTCTTTACTTTTCATGGTTTGTGGCTAAGGACAAATACTTATAGCTATGAAAAAGTTGTGTTGTAGCAGTGATGGTAAAGAAAATCTTGCTACAAAATATATACTTATAGCAAATAATTTTACTCTTTGCCACAACAAATAGAACCTGTTGCAATTTTTTATATTATAGCAACAATATATTCTATTGTGGAAAAAGACTTTGCTATGAAAATTTAAAATTTGTGACTAATTTATGTTTTAGTCTCATAATAACAATCCTTATATTTAGCTACGTGTTAGAAAATTCATAACTATAAAACAAAGTATTTGCCACAAATATTTTGTACATAGCTAAGAATTCATTCACTTTGCCACGAAATACATAAATTATAGTTATTTTTTAATTTTCTACGAAAAATGAATATATATATATACATATATATCCATATTTTTTACAATTATATAAAGCTACAAAAATTCGTTGCTATAAATTGAAGAATATTTTTCATAAATATTATTAATTACAAGAATTTCTATAATATAGATAAATGTTTTTTAAAAAAATCAACAGTTTCATTACTACAGATTAAAAAAACTTTTACAAGCTTTGTCAATGAGAAAAGTTACATAATATAGCTACAAATTTGTTACATAATATAGCTACAAATTTATTTTTGAGATTCTAAAGCAATTGTCAAATTACTTATAATTACATGGTACAATTTTGAGAATAGTCACAATATAGAATTCTTTTGAGACGCCATCTTGTATGAGTCCAAAGCAACATAGTCTTCTACTATCTCTTCGTTTGTAGTTTTCAATTGCACCTCAACTTGATCAACATCCCTCTTAATGTATCATTTCTATGCTCTTATTTCATTAGTATGTCTATCAATAATGATAAAGTATTTTAACACCAAGAACGTTGATAACAACTAATTATATATGCAAGTGTGTGTACATGTAGAACTTCAAGGAGAAAAATATATTTCTTAGGTAATTCTTTTACTAAATTTTTTAACAAATACAAATAAGAAAAATGCAAAACAATCAAACAAGTAAACAAACCTGTAGATTTTTTAAACTTTTTAAACATAAAGATATAAATTTTAAATTTCAATACAATAACAAAAACACGTACAACTCCAAATCATGGATAGATTAATTTCTCTCATGGGGCTTCAATTGACGAGAAGCATAAGCAATCAACCTACCCTCCTACATCAATACAACACCTAACCCAATACCAGAAGTATCACAGAAGACGGTAAAACTCATGTCTTCCTTAGGAAAAGTTAAGCTAAGAGCTGAAGTCAACAAATCCTTGAGCTTTTGGAAGCTCGCCTCACAAGTATCAAACTAATGAAAGGAAATCTTCTTGTGAGTCAACTTGGTCAATGAAGCTGCAATAAATGAAAAATCCTCAACAAAATGTCAATAGTAGCCTACTAAACCAACAAAGCTCCAAATTGTAGTAGGAGAAGTAGGCCTAGCCCAATCACAAACCGCTATAATCTTAGCCGGATCAACCATAATACCATCCTTGGTCACCACATGACCCAAGAAAGAGACAAACTCCAACCAAAAGTCACACTTGGAGAACTTCTCATACAAATTCTCATTCCTCAATCTCTGAAGCACAATCCACAAATGCTCTTCATGATTGGCCTCACTCTTGGAATAAACAAGGATATCATCTATAAATATAATAATAAAGAAGTTGAGATACAGTCGAAATACCCGATTTATAACTCCATGAAAGAGGATGGGGTATTGGTCAACCCAAAGGACATGATCAAGAACTCATAATGACTGTATCGAGTCTAAAAAGCTATCTTTGAAATATCCAAAGCTCTAATCCTCAACTGGTGATACTCGGACCTCAAATCAATTTTTGAAAACACCAAAACACCTTGAAGTTGGTCAAATAAATCATCAAAATAAGGGAGGAGATACTTATTCTTAATCGTCATTTTGTTCAACTGTCGATAACAAATATACATATGCATAGACCCATCTTTCTTCACAAATAAGACAAGCGCACCCCAAGGTGATATACTAGGTCAGATAAATCCCTTATCCAATAACTCCTATAACTGATATTTTAATTTTTTTAACTCTACTGGGGCCATCCTATAAGGAGAAATAAAAATGGGCTTAGTGACCATCTCAACATTAATAGCAGAGTTGATATTATGATCCAGAGGTATATCAGGAAAATTCATAGGGAAAACATCTACGAATTCACGGACAACTCGAATAGAATCCAAAGAAAGAGGTGAAATACATTAGTATCATGAATATGAGACAAATAAGATAAACACCCCCTATCAACCAAGCAGTGAGCTTGAATGAAAGATATAACTCTCTAAGGACCCGAATGAGGTGCACCCTTACAAGCTATACTTGGCACACCCGGCGAAGCTAAAGTCACAAACTTAACATAACAATCTAGGACAACATGGTAAAGATCCAACCAATCTATACCCAAGATAACGTCGAAGTCAACCATATATAAGACAAACAAATCTACCTAAGTCTCATGCCTAGTAAAAGTCACAACACAAGATCAATAGATCCAATCCATCACTAAAGAGTCTTCTGTGGGGGTAGATACACAGATAGGCATGGCAAGAGGCTCACTAGCAAAATCAAAATCCAAAGCAAAATATGCAGACACATAGGAAAAAATTGATCTTGGATCAAATAATACCGATGCAGATAAAAAACAATCAGGGATGATACCTATGATGATGGCATAAAAAACCTATGACTTCGGCCTAGCAGGTATAACATTATAGTAACCACGTCCACCACCTGACTGGATAGTCCCTCGATCACTACCACAAGCACCACTACCCCTACATTTTGCACCCTTATAGAACCTCTACCTCTCACAGACGATATAGGATTAGCTCTGAATACATGGTGAGGACAATCCCTAGCCAAATGGCCAATCTGATCACACACATAACAAACCCTGCAACCCGGCTCAATATAAGGAGGTACGACTGAACTAGGACGACCACCTAAAATTATCAAACTAGAAGACCCACTACCTGAACTCTGCAAAGCTGTCTGTACTGGTCTACCATGGTACCTGTAAAAAACTCTAGAATCTCTACCTCGAGAGATGTGACCTATGAACTCACCCTTACAATATTAACTACTCAACCCAATTTGAAGAAAGTTAAGCCATAACCTATCTCAAATATAAAAAATTAAACCGAACAACCTTCTACACGGAGCCTTTTCCTCACAAACGGATTTAGATTCAACTAAAACATACATATTTAGAATCTATGCATTAAAAGAAAACCCACGATACTCATATCACCTATTTTTGAGTCGTTTTCTATATCGAACTCCCGTAACGAGTTTTCAAAAAAGAAGGGTAAAATTGAAATTTTTGTCCAACAATATATTTCCCATGATTTGAAAATGAGTTAAATCCGAGTTTAAAAAATACTATTTTTAAGCCTTCCGGGCCAAAATCCTCAAAGTCGCCTATAAATCTAAGTTTTAACGAATTCTATATGATAGAAATCAAAGAAAAGTAATTAAAATAGGGATTTGGAGCTTATCCAAGCACAAAAATGAAATAAAGTGCTCAAAAACTCGAATCTCAAGCTCCAACATTCGAAAATGGTGTAAAAATCTCAAAAAAGGAAAATAAACTCCCCAGGCATCGCCTAAGCGACTATCGGGTCGCTTAAGCTTAACCCGCCTCATCTCTTACGTGACCTGGTTATCGCTTAAGCGACAGGTGTCTGGCGTGCCAGTGTCGCTTAATCGACCAAGCTATCGCGTAAGCGGCTATCGCTCAAGCGAGCTTGATATCACTTTGGTGACATTTTGGCTTTTAGGCCAAGTCGCTTAAGCGACCAAAACATCACTTAAGGGAGTGCACTAGGTGAGTGGTGCATCAGTTGGAGACTTGGAGAATTCAAAGTCTTTGCGAACCTCTCGGGATTCATTTGAAAACTCGAGTACGCAAACGAACTATGCTACCCAACTAAATTCAACACTCTGGACTCATTGGCGATAATAGATTTTCAAAAAAAATAAAAATCATTTGCACACAATTGACCCCCAAAATTCAATTTCATAACTTTTCGAATCAAGAGTCGAAATGAGATATAAAAATTATAAAACTACACCAACTAGGTTACCAACCTAAAATCGAAGTTCCGAATCTGCTGGTGAAGTTCGTTTTGCCATCCGATGCACAAATTATAAATGTTAATCAAAGTCAACTATAATACTTTTCAAGCCACCAAAAATCATAATTCACATCGAAATGTATTGGGAACCATGTCAATTATTCCACATCCTAGAAATACCACAAAACAACCACAAGAGGAATAAAATGATTAAATCCCATAAAATTAAATATTTGACATAAATCATCAAAAAATCAAGTCATTACAGAACAACGGGATGATAGGAGTTAAACTAGTCATTGAAGGATTTACCGTGAACATGATCAGCATATACATACCACAAATGGACTTGAATGAGAACGATAAAAAGCAATTTTGGAAGGATTTGGATTAGATTATGAGGAGTATATCGCACACCAAAAAGCTTTTCATACGATAAAATTTCAATGGTGATATTATGACTACTTCAAGGGGTAATGATGATGTTCATGGGAGTCCGAAGACTAAAGGACCATAATTTCAAGTACCACCCAAAAGAAAATATTGACCAAATCAGAAAAATCATGTAATTGCAAATAATTTACCTTAATATTAACGGACCACCACAAATGTTCGTTTAGGTGTGGACCATTTTTTAAATTATAAATTGTTAGTCCTTAAATGAGGTGTCCTCATTTTTTTTTTTTTGGTTATAAATTGTGCATATTCCTACGAGGTATACTTCATCCTTTTCTTTCCTCGGTTCTGTCCATGAATTGAACATTAAAAAAATTGAGTGAAATCATGTCTGGAGTTATAAATGATTTTCTAAAGTACCTTTCTTATCTTTGTCTCTGGCTCTCTGCTAATATTCTGTAAAATTTAAATTCTCTATCAGTATGCTTTGTGCGCTTTCAATTTAACAATAAAATCTCCTACCTGACCAGATCCTCCTTCCATTTCCTTGTTTTTCATTGATATTTGTTTGGTTCTTTTTTCTTAATTGGTGATGTTGAGCTGTTTTGTCTCGTTAAAATAAAAAAATATACAATTAAAATTTTCTCTTTGACATTTTTTGTTTCTACGTAAGTATAAAAAAACACTCAACAGTTATTCACAAAAAGTAACACACACATACAAGAAAAATGATCAAGTGCACCTCGTGGGAATGTGCACGATTTGCAACCAAAAAAAAAAAAGAAAAGAAAAAAAAATGAGAAACACCTCGTTAATAGATCAACGATTTTCAATTTAAAAAATGTCCAACACCCAAATGGACCTTTGTGGTGATCCACTAATATTGGGATAAATTATTTGCAGTAACACAATTTATCCGATTTAGAAATATTTCATTTTAAGTGTCTTATTTGAATCTTTTGCTTTAAATTGTGGCCCTTTAGGCTTCGGACTCATGTTCATGGCTGTTTTTCTTTTGGAAAATGAGGGAGGAATTTTGCTTTATTGGACTTTGCAAAAGCTTTTGATTTGATATAACTAATTTGAGTTTTTCGAAGAAGGAGAATCACTTGGTGACCTTTTGTAGTACGGTAACTAAGACACAAATGAATTACTTATTTCTTAAAAAGTATACAAGATCTATGTAAGGACATCCCCAATAAGTATCTTACAACCGAACATAAGAGCTAATTAATGAATTTAGAGATTAAGTGGAAAAGAAAGAAGAGGATCTTATACGATCAATCGAGAATCAAGTAGGGTGTCTTGACTAATGCCAAAGGTCAGGAAATAGGGAAAATTTGATAGCAATGGAGGCTAGAGAAAGCAATGAGGATACTAGTTGTATGTAGGATAGAACATCAAAATGCATTAGAAAAATAGTCAGCGTTGGGAGTCTCGAGGGATAACGTTGGTGGGAATCGAAGGGGTTAATGATAAAGGGGAGCAGTCTAAGGAAAAGTGAAAGACAAGAAGACAACTTATATGAATTTGGTATAGAGCATAGACATAGAGGATAGAGGACAAATACATAGATGCATAACGCGACAAATTAAAAAGAAATTGAAGTAGCAGTTACAACAGTTAAAATGACAACATTCAAATGCTTGTATGAAGAAATTTTGAACAAAAATATGGATAATAAGTTGTATAAACTGGCCAAAGTGAGAGAGAGGAGGACCCCTAATCTGGACCAAGTGATCAAGTGCATTAAAAATAAGAAAGGAAAAGTATTAATAGTAGAGGATATATTAAACGAAGATGGAAAACATAATTCCACAAACTTTTGAATGAAGAGTGGAACAGTAATATTGTGCAATGTGCTTTAGAGAACTATGAGACTAGTCATCGAGATTTTGGTATTGTAGGAATATTAATTTTGAGGAGGTTAAAGAGGTTGTTCGCAAGATGAAAAGAGGGAGGACAACCGAACCTGGAGAGATCTTGGCAAAATTTTAGAAGAGTGATGTATAGCATGTATGGAATAGCTAATTGGGTTATTTAATATCATTTTAGAACACCAAAATTCCCAAAGAATGTATGTCGAGTACAATGATACCATTAGACAAAAATAAGGTTAATATTCAGAATTATATTGCAACAATTATAAATGTAACAAGTTGTTAAGTCAAACTATGGATATTTTTGAAAAAATGGTAGAAATAAGGATGAGATGGGGTGTGTCTATTGCAAAGAATCAATTTGAATTCATGTAATCTCATAAGGAGATCGATGGAGCAATAGGGAGAGAAGACTTTATATATGGTATTTATTGAGCTAGAAAAAACTTATGATAAAGTTCCTAAAGGGTTTCTTTAGAGGTGTTTGAAGACTAAAAATGTACATGTAGCTTTTATTAGAGAAATTAAGGGCATGTATGATGAAGCCAAGACCTAGTGAGGATAGTGAAAGAAGACTCAGATCACTTTTCAGTAATGATGGAGTTATACTAGAGATTGATTCTAAGCCCATTTTTCTTTGCTTTGGTGATAAATGTACCATATCTAAGAAGAGGTGTCATGATGTATGCTTTTAAAAGATGATAGTGTTGATTGATGATACACGTGACAGAGTTACTGATAAATTAAAGGTTTGGAGGTAGATCTACATCTTGGACTCTGGAGTTTAAAGAGTTCATGCTGAACATGACTAAGAAAACATACTTGTGGTGTAAGTTCAGTAGCGTTATCTCACATGATAGATGTGGAAGTGAATATTTAAACACAAATCATCCCCCTAAAAGAAAGTTCAAGTACTTAGGGTCAATAATCCATAGAATGAAGAGATTGACGTTAACATTACACATCGTAATAGAGCAAAGTGGATAAAATTAAAGCTCACATCCTGTATCTTTTGTGATAAGAATATGTCACTGAGCTTTAAAGGTAAATTTTATAAAGTGATGGTCAGGTCAGCTATATGTATAACGTGGAGTGTTGATCGGTCAAAAATCCATATATGTAAAAAATGAGAGTAACGAAAACGAGGATATTGAGATAGATGTATGGGTATACTAGGAGTAATAGGATCAAGAATGAAGCTATTCAGAATAAGGTAGAAGTAACCTCCATGATGAACAAGACGAGGGACATGAGGTTGAGATAATTCAGACATGTACAAAGAAGGTGCACAGATTTCCCTATGAGAAGGAATGGGATATTGACTATAGCGGATATAAAGTGAGGTAGAGATAGACTGAAGAGTCTTAGAGAGAGGTTATTAGACTGGACTTGGTTCACGTGCAGCTTACCGGAGACAATGACCCTAAACAGGAAGATATGAATGTCGAGGATTCTGGTAGAAGGTTAGTATGTCGAGCATTGTCCTGTTCGATTTTAGTATTATTATTACTCTCTTACTTTTTTATTTTTCAATTATAGTATTATCTTATGTTTCATTTGCTTCAGTTATCAATTTTTTTAAGTTGCTACTCTGCTCTTTTCTTCATTTTTTATCGTTGCTGCTATATTCGCTTTGCATCCTTTTTGTTTATATGCTCTACTTAAGCTGCGGATATATCAAAAATAATATCTCTACCTTCACAAAATAGGAATAGAATTGCTTACATCCTTCTCAGATTTCACTTATAAGATTACTCTAAGTTTCGTTTGGCCATTGATAACTCAAGTAATATTTGAGAAAAAATTGACAAAAATTATTTGGCCATATAATTTGTCATTATATTTGCCAACTAATTCAAATTCCCAAACACTTAAAAGAAAACTAGTTTTGGGCCAAATTCTAGTATTTGAGAATTATTGAAAATTTAAACTTTCCCCCAAATTTTTATATTTTATAAAAATAATCCACCATTTATTAATCTCAGCTAATATCTATTTGCCAACCAAACGCGTTACTAAAATTTGATATTTGACTCAAGTATGTAATAGTGTTGTTGCATAGCACTTGTTAAAAGTAATTTAAATAGAAAAACTGGATGTTCCTTTGTGAATTGAGAAAACTTTGATAGCTCCTACACTTATTTGTGAAATTCTTTATAAGGAAGTTGGAGCTTATAATTTATGAATTTAATTTTTATCATGGAACATGTTTATTATAAAATGATAATACAAAGTTATAGATAATTTTAGTAGTTTTTAGAACTTATGGGTATAAATCACATTTCTTTAAAAAGTTAAATATTTTTTCTAAAATTTATGACCAAAAACATGATAAAACTTCACCCAAATCTTAATTCAAAAATAATTTACCAAAAATATTTAGAAATTTATGTCTAAACCATAGCTAAATATGTCATTATTATTGTTATAACATTGTCTGAGACATGGATTTGCAATCATAGCACCAATTGTGCGTTGCATTTTGCATCCTTTTTCTTTTTCATGTTCATCCAATTATTAAATAGAAGAGATTCTTAATATTATGATTAATGTCCACAATAAATTCACTTATATTCTTTTATTGAAATCCTTTTATTCCCATAGTCTATCAAATGTGTTTAAAGTAAACATAGTAAAAACTTGGATTGTACAATTTCTTTTACTTGCAAACAAATTTTATTTAGACATTCACTCTCACTTCTTTTAGTTGATGAGAACTTGGACACATAATAAAATATTTTCATTAGATATTTTTGATTTACAATTTTGAATTTTTTTTTGCGCATATCCTCAAGCATGTATTAGCTAGGTAATTAAGTATACCACATAAAATATGACATCTACTTTAATTATGCACATCAATTTGTTCAATTGCACCGATTTGAGGTTTTACAACTTATTAAGGGTTAGTGCATATAATTAATAAAAGAGATCACATATTTTAAATGCCTACTACTACTAGAAACACGTAATATATGTTCAAATCTACGTTAAATTGAACTAAACGACAGTTGAGTGTATAAATAAAATTTAATGGCAAGTTTAAGACTCTAAGTCAAAGTAATTCATGGCTGCTTTGGAGTAAAAATGCATGTGATGATACTTTTGGCAGATTATAGCCTAAACTTTTCTCAACGAGCACATGCTTAAGCATTAACTCTATAATAATATTAGCATAAATGCTTGAATTCAACTAATATGTCACAAAAACATTCCTGAATGATGAGTTAGGAAAAAAAAAATATATTGGTAATCTTTTAGATGAAAGTCTCAAATAACTCAATGGAAAAAAAAATATGATAAGAATATCAATCTTGCAATTGTTTTAATTTTTTTCTTTAATCTTTTAATTTGAAGCTAGTTAATTAACTGAGAAATGTCCCTTCAAGAAGTATCTGATTAAAAAAAAACTCAGTAGGAAAAGTTTAACCCAAAACTCGTGATACAACAATTGAATCAATTATGTACATTTCTCTCAATGGATCTTTCCCTGGGGAATTTATTTCGTAGTAAACTTTAAAATGTATACTGCATCGATCCATTTTTACTTGTTCATTATATTAAAAATATAATAGTTGTCTAACTTTCCTTATCAAGTTTAGAATATTAAGGTATAATTTACCATTTTCTGTTTGTTTTACCCTCGTTATTAAATTTTACCATATCGATTTCTCGATATTTAGATAACTTGTATTAATATGGGTGATATAATAAAATTATTTAGATAACTTGTATTAATATGAATGATATAGTAAAAGTATTTTCTTATTTAAATTTTTTTAAATAATGTACCAAGTAAAATATAAACAAATAAAAATAAACCGAAATTATGTATCCACCATTTTTTTCAAGAGAAAATGAAACGGAAATAATACGATCCAAATTAAAGGATGTATGTGAACGTAGAGAAAATACATACTGTGTCTCTTTTTGGTGGAATATTAATGATTATATTGTTTACTTTTTAATTTTTATGATCCATTGTGTTCAAATTTCAATCATCAGCTAAGAAAAACAAAGCATTGCTTTTGTTGTCTTCACACTGGTGTATTTTTCACTGGCCGACTTGCTAGCTAATACCGCAATATGGATTCCACATATGGCCAAACAATGAAATCCAGCTAGGTTGTGACTTGTAGCATTTGTCAAAATAAAAAAAAGGGGCTATAGAAAGAGCAGAATTATTGAAACTTTGACGGTACAATTAAACATATTTTTTAAAGAAAAGATTGAAATAAAATTTAATATTTGAAACTAATTACGTAAAAATATACTGTAATTTCCAATAATTATCAATTCAATTTATTTAAAATGTATATGAAAATATTGCAATAAAAATAATATATTTTAACTTTCGAGATCTAAACATCATCATTTAAATTGGGACAAATAAAATATTACACTATTTTGCATATGAATTATTGTTTTTTCTAACTTATGTTTACATCTTGATTAGGGACCCCCAATTCTCCCATAAGCCCCCATATTTGAAAATGTAATTAATCTGTGAATTTTATTTTTTTTATAGAGTTGTAGTTGGTGTATTTGGTAGGAAGTTTTTCTAATTTTTTCATGTTTGATTGATTATGAGGACTTTTTAATTTTCTCATGTTTGGTTGATTTCAATATTTTAAAATATTTTTTAAATGAGTTTAATCTTCTTGAATTTGAGGAAAATCGTTTACCTACATAAAGTAAGAAAAACATTTTTCAAACTCCCTTCCAACTTAACCTCTCGATCCTGACCCCAAGGAACTAGAGACGGATCCAGGATTTTAAGTTTGTGGGTTTCTAATAAAATAAAAAAATAATCGTTTCAAGGGGTTTCGAACTGGGGTATAAGCATGTGAAGAGTTTCTTCAAGCTCTTTTTGAACCAATAAGCCAACTAGCAACTTTATTTATGGGTTCCTCACTTATAATTCTTATATATTTAATATATTTTTAATATAATTACAAAGTATACGAAAATGCTTGGGGATTCCCGGGAACCCACATTCATAGTGCTACATCCGCCCCTGCAAGGAACCCAACTCCCAACTCCCAACTTAAACTCACACAACATTATGCACCTACAACTACAAATTCTCAGCTATGGATTTAAAGATCGTGGTTAATACTTGATAGTATTCACAAAAATTAAAATTTTGTGGCTATTTACAATTTCGTAAAATTTCTTAGCTACAAAAATTAAATGACAAAGCTAATTCCTCATTTTTTTTGTAGTGACTAACTATCGCAGCTATAATTATCCAGATAACTATAAATTTATTACTACAGCAAAACGTCATAGCTAAATAATACGTTGTTGCTATGGTTTTAAATTTACTATAGCAATAGTAATCTTATAGCCACAAAAATTGCTTGAAATAAAATATTATAGCTAAATAAATATTTTTAGCTTCAAGTTATAAAAGTTTGTGGCTATGATTACCCAAATAACTACAAATTTGTTGCTACAGTAAAATGTCGTAGTTAAATCGAACGTTTTTGTCACGAGTTTAAAGTTATTTTAGCAATAGTACTCTTATAGACACATAGAATTACTAGAAACAAAATTTATAGCTAAATAAATATTTTTGCTTTGAGTCATAAAAATTCATAACAATAATCACGCCAATAGCTATAAATTAGTTGCCGCAGTAAAATATTGTAGCTAAATTGTATATATTTGCCACCAGTATGAAGTTAGGTAGCAATAATAATCTTACAGCCATAAAAAAAGTTGTTTGAAACAAAAAACTATAGATAGATAAGTATTTTTGCTTCAAATTATAAAATTTTGTGACAATAATTACCCAAATAACTACAATTTTGTTGCTACAACAAAACTACATATCTAAATTATACATATTTTTACCACACGTTTAGAGTTATTGTACCAATGTAATCTTATCACCACAAAAAAATTACTTGAAAAAATATTATACTTAAATAGACATTTTTTGCTTCAAGTTATATAAATTCGTGGCAATATCTATCCTAATAGATACAAACTTGTTGACAAAATTTTGTAATAAATATAAGTTTTTGTCATAAGTTTTATTATTAGTTTTAGCTTACATATATATTAATAAGAATATATTTTTAAGAATAACATAAATAATATTTAAGAGATGTGTTTGTTTATATAACAATACATATAAAGAATTTAAAAAAGAAAATTATAAATTATAAATTATAAATTATTAAATGATCATATTTAAGAGTTTGATCCAATCTAGTAAAGTAGTAATTCTTCCTTCATACTTGTTTTATTGAACAAAAATATCGTAGCAATAATGTTTGATTAAAAATTAATAAAAACTTAACTCGCTTTTATATGGCATTTAAATGTATGCATAATATGCATATTTCATGTCAATTATTACACAATTTGTATTGCTAAATTATTAATGGATTAACATTTAATATAAATATTGGCATTATGAAGACCGCATTGTAGTAAATGTTGAATAATAAATTAAAGCTTATAGTATAAGTTAATTTTTTAAACAATTGTAGACACCTAATTTCGTCCCTCCCCGATATCGTTTTTACCTATTGTTTACCCTATCCTACCGTATACCCTCACCCGTGTGATAATCCCTCCACAAAATGACAAAAATAACTAACCCTATCTTATCCTAACCACCTACCCAATAAAAACATAACACCTCACCACTACCCCCTACCCCACGTTACCCCACCCCCTCTCTTTTTCTTGTCCAAAAAGAAAGAGCACAATATATACCCACACATACACACAAAATAAAGGAGGGAACAAAAAAAAAAGGGGATGAACAGTAACAACAACAAGAAAATCAGCTCTCTCTTTTTCTCTCTCTAAACTCACACTCTCTCTCTCCTCCAATAAACTTCGCCGGCACCGGAGCAGTCCACCAACCGGCCGGCTCCTTTCCTCCTTTTCCCCGTCGCCCAACAAACCAACCAACTTCGGCGACACCACCGTCAAACCCGCCTAGATCTGCGGCGAACAGTCAACTCCGGCGAAGACGTCGCCGTCGTTTCAACCATAACGACGACGGCCGGCCCACCAACGCCGACGCCAGCGATGGCGCCGCACAGCTTCTGCCGCACCGCCTAGATCTGCCGCTGCCGCCGTCTCTCCATCACCGGAGCTTCTCGGAGCTCGATCTGCGTTGGGTTTTTGGTTTCTCGTTGTTTGTCGAGGGGTTTTGGTTTCGTCTATTTCTTGGTTCGTCGTCAATAGTGGATTTCGAGTTGTCTTGATCGAATCGCGTCGTTGTTCTTGGTTGGGTTTCGTATAGTAAAGTTTTTATTCACTGGTTTTGGAGCTGCCCGGTTATTATTTTAATACCGAGTTTGGTTTGCTCGTTGTGAGGTTCTCCGGTCGAGTATTTTGGTCTTCGAATTTCTCTATTATCGACAAGGATCAATTTCATCGAGGTCCATTTCTTCTAACCGAATCTTTAATTTATTTTGACTTTTTATTGATGTTGTGGGTGTGGATGATTTATTTGTCGTGTGTTTGGTTTGAATCTTCGTTGTTTGTGTTGTGTTTGATGTTGGTTTCGGATTATGAGATGTGATTGGAAAATCAAAGCATGCACTAATTATGTGGTTTAAAGGGAATTCGGGGCGCGAGTTTAAAAATTGTTAAAGTGAATTAGGATTAATTTTGATTTGTTGTTGTTTTGATTCGTCGTTATTGTTACTTTCACGTCTAATTATCAATTTCGTGATAGCATCATGGTAAGTCGAGCGGGTAGGCAAACATAGGCCGGGCAGGCGAAAATTTAGGAATAAGTGTTTCGTGGGATGTTGGAATGTGCGTGTGAATGTCTCTTTCTAGATTATCGTGTTTAATTCAGATGTATTTATTTAGCCGGGGAATGCCCCGAGATCATTTGTATTTATTTACCGGGGAATGCCCCGACGTATCATGTTGGCAGAAAATAATCGTGATGAAGGCCCGCGGTGTCAGGTAAGGCAATTGGAGCTTAGTCTAGTTTTAGTTTAGACTAGGATTTATATTTTCGTATTTTTCCAATTTTTTCGGACTGTATAATTGGACTGTACTTTACGTTTTGGACTGCTTTGTTTTGTTTATTGTTTGGTTATTTTGTATTCTTTTGTGTGGTTTATACATTTCATAATGCCAAAATAGTCGATACACTCCACCAAGCGACCGTGGTCGAACCACGGGATCGAGGGGTGCCTAACACCTTTCCCCCGGTCAACAGAATTCCTTAGCCGGAATCTCTGTTCGCAAACCGGTTTAAGAGTCAAATGGTTTCGAAAAGGACTTTTCAAAGGTGACTTGGTACACCGGATTATGCCAAGTGGCGACTCTGAATAAAAAATGCAAATAATCCTTTTCCGAAATAAATTTTCATTTCTTGTCACTTAAATAATAAAACCCTTTCGAACCTTAAAATATATCCATTTTTGGAGTACGCGTAAAGAAGGGGTGTGACAGCTCTGGCGACTCTGCTGGGGACGTTTTAGAATTCGAACTTATTTTTGAGTCGTATCGGCTTTGTTTGGCATTAGAGTGTATAAACATTGTTTGTGATTATTGTTTTGTTATTGTTTTCACTTTTGTGTGTTTTCGTGCTCTTTGTTTATAGTATTTATCCTATGTGTTACCGCTTTATATCTGTCATCATGAGTCCATCCCCCCGGCCTTCTTTCTGCAACAAGTCTCGGAGCGCACGTCGTGCGCACGAACTCTAGTTGAGTCACCTTTATTTTAGGGGGGAGCCGTTGGATGTATGGAGTAGGTGGAAAGCAAAACAGCCACTATCGACCATATGCTCCCCCGAACGGCCTTGTTAGTACACCACAATGTAGGTCAGCCTTTAGGTCATTCTTATGTGCATCATATTGAGACCTAGCGGGGCCTACACGGTCCTTTGTAGGAGACTCACCTTTAAAGCATCCCTACGTGCTAACTGTTGCATATTTGAGGGTAACGTGGTCATTTGACAGACGTTTTTTTTTTTTTTTTATAAAAAAAAAAGAAAAAGAAAAAGAAAATATAGAAAGCGAGTCGAAAAGAATGAATCAAAAGGAATGTCGTAGTTTATTTTAGAATTCTTTACGGCTTTTGTTCTTCACGATCCAAAAACTCAAAAAGATTTTTTTTTACATTTTTGCATTTTGTCTTCTCAAAGTACCGTAAATTCAAAAAGAAAAAAAAAGTTTTTTCTACGTATTTTTCAAAAGCAAAAATACCAAATTTTTTTTTTCCATAATTGATGGTGTCAGTCTTAGTTAAAGTGTCTAATTGAAAAATCCAAAAAGTTTTTATTCGTTTGTTTTTGGTTTTGTCTCTTAAGTTAGGGTCAATTTATTAGTTAATCGTTAGTTGTCCAATCTGTACGAACTACGCACCCCTGATTCTCCTCTCTCGGGAGTGAGATACGTAGACAACCTATTTTAGGTTCGGGGATCTTATTTCAAAAATTCAAAAAAAGATTTTCTTCACTCTTCATTTAGAGTAGGTGTCTCATGTACATCTTTAAAAGAAAGCAAAAAATATATTTTCCTTTAATGGGTTCAAGTTTCATTTTCGTATGAAATTTAAAATCGAAAATCCAAAAATATTTTCTTCGGTAACCATAGATTTCATGTTGTACAGGAATCTGAAAAATTCAAAAGATTTTCTTCACTCTTCACTTATAGTAGGTGTTTCATATACATCTCTAAAAGAAAACTACAAAAAGATTTTTCTTTAATAGTTTCAAGTTTAAGATTTTTCTTTAATAGTTTCAAGTCTCATTTTCCTATGAAATTCTAAATCGAAAACCCAAAAAGATTCTTCTTTGGTAATCATAGATTTCATTTTTGTATAGGGAGTTTAAACCTAAAAAATGCAAAAAGATTTTCGTCAATTCTTTTGATAATTTGTTATTTTCTTTTCTTTTTAAAGTTTCAAGAAAAAGAAAAAAAAAGATTTTAATTGGCCATTTTGGCAAAACTGCCCGAACTACGCAAGATCTGATTCATGTACAACATGATACGTAGGCAACCTACTTTTGGGTTCGATCTAATCATTTTGTTTCGTTTGTTAAAGAAGAATAAAAGCCATAAAGAATGATAAAATAAAGGTAGATAACAGAGAAGTGGAAAGAACAGAGGTGGATACGAAAAAAAAAAAAAAAAGAGTGTAGATAAAAATCGGGATGATGTTGAAATGACCTCGCTACCCTCAAAAGCTGGTAGAAATGAGCATGAATTTAGGACAATTTTACCAATGTGACTCTCATGCTTGTTGTGTGCCCTAATCCTAACGGATGTCGTCTTTGATGAGCATGTTCTTTCAGATAACAATAGTAGGTTTGCAGCACTCTGGCTAGCCACCCATACTTCACTAGATCCAAAGCAAATCTTGTCATGGCTAGCAGGGAGATTGAAAATTCGCTCATTGACCCGGATCAGGATCACAGGGAAGAAAGTTCAGAACACAATGATGAGGTAGTAAGGCTCAGGCAACAATTGATAGATTTGCACCGGGCATGGGCCAGCGGAATGCCTCCTCCTCCGCTCCCTGAAGGTCTTGGGAATATCTCTAATTGCCCACCGCTCTCTCAGGCACAATTCTCTGCTCCTACTGAGTCACCTGAGCACGCGCCAGGATTCACTCCGCGACATTATTATCCTGGCAATTCTGGTGTGCCCTTGGCAGCTCCCCAATCAAGACCAGCTGCTCAGCCAGCGCCACCGATCACACCGGTATTCGTGGCCCCACCACCACATAAAACTCCCATATATGCTGTGCGTCCCACAATGAGGCTTCCTCGGTCTGCCAGTGAGCCAGTATTGAAGGTTCCAGATAGTCAGTATTATGCCCCGGAGCCGACTTTGAGAATGAATGAACCGTATGGGTACACTCAGCCACCTGCATTTCCATTTGATTCAGAGAAACCTGTCGCAACAGAGGAACAGAAAGTCATAGCGCAGAAGTTGAAAAGCTTAAAACAGGCCATGAAAAATTTGCAGGGAATCGGAGGTTATAAGAGTGTTTCTTATAAAGATCTGTGCATGTTCCCAGACATCAACCTTCCCCTCGGTTTTAAAATGCCTAAGTTCGAGAAGTATGCAGGACACGGTGATCCCGTGGCCCACTTGAGACGCTATTGCAACCAGTTGAGAGCTGCAGGAGGAAGGGAAAAGTTGCTCATGGCTTTCTTTGGCGAGAGTCTTTCTGATCTGGCTTCAGAATGGTTTATCGATCAAGATATCGATAAGTGGAACAGCTGGGACGACTTGGCTTCTGAGTTTGTGCAATATTTTCAGTATAACATCAACCTGATTTCGGACGAAAAATCTTTGGTCAATATGAAGAAGAAAAGCACTGAAGGTTTTAGGGAATACGTGATAAGGTGGCGTGAACAGGCCGCCAGGGTAAAGTCTCCGATGAAAGAAAGTAAGTTGGTAGAGGTTTTCATTCAGGCACAGGATGAGACTTATTTTCAACATTTACTCCCGGCAATGGGAAAGTCTTTTATTGAAGTCCTCAAAATGGGGGAGATGATAGAGGACAGAATCAAGACCGGACGAATAGTGAGTTTTGCCGCATTAAAAGCCACCACACAAGCGATTCAAGGTGGATCTGGCGCATTTGGCGGTAAAAAGAAGAAAGAGGACGTGGCGACTGTTGTAGCTGGAACCCATTCCTATCCCAAAAGACCACCTCGCCCCTATCCCCAATCCCAAGTCTACGCCCAAGCTCCATATATTCCTCCCCACCATTACTACCCTCCACAAAACCCTTTATATTCCATTCCACCACCCCCGTACCCAGTATATAACGCGCAACCATATGCCCAAACCCCTTCTTACCCGCAGTGGCGCGTGCAAACTCTACAAAATCGCCCATTCGCTCCACCAAATTACCAAAACCCTTCCAGACCCAGTTTTCAACCTAGGACCGAGTATAAGAAGGAGAAGGTGGTCAAAAATCAATTCACACCTCTTGGGGAGTCATATGCTAGCTTATTTGATAGGTTGAAAAAGTTGAAGGTTTTAAGCCCAATTCAAGGAAGGCTTTCAAATCCACCGCCGAGGAATCTCGATTATTCTTTAAGGTGTGCATACTGTTTTGATATGCCCGGCCATGATATCGAGAAATGCTGGCATTTAAAGAGAGTTGTTCAAGATTTAATTGACACAAATCAGATGCTGGTCCAGGCCCCGGAAGGCCCAAACATTAACCAGAATCCATTGCCAACCCATGCTGAAGCCAATATGTTAGAATTGATATATGATGGGAAAGAGTCTTCGAAGGGTTATAAGCCTATTGTTAAGATACAGACCATTGAGGAGAAATCGGTGAATGTAGCGGAGTCTTTGAAAGCAATGTCATTGAGCCAGGAAGGAATGAGAGAAGATAAAGCGCAAGAAAGCACAAAGAAACCTCTGATCACAGTACAGAGCGCCAGAAGGTATGTTGATTCAAGTCAGGATAAACCTAAGTTGACGGTGGTGGGAGCTCTGAGTCAGCCTATCTTGACGGTGAAAGGAGCACTGACAGCGCTTATTGTCCTCAAACCGGTGACCCAACCTCCGATAGTTGATACGAAAAGAATTCCCTGGAATTATGGGCGGACCGTGATGACCTATCATGGGAAAAAAGTAGTGGAAGATGTAGATGAGGTAGGGGGTTTGACTAGGTCAGGAAGATGTTTCGTGCCTGAAAGCTTAAGAAAGTCCAAGCCAACGGTGAGTGGACCGTCATCTATCAAAAAGCCTATCACCGAAGAAGAAGCCGAAGAATTTTTGAAAAAAATGAAATTGCCAGAGTATTCAATATTAGACCAGCTGAAGAAAACCCCTGCTCAAATTTCCCTTTTATCTTTGTTGTTGCACTCCAAGGAGCATCGTGATGTTTTACTGAAGGTATTAAATGAAGCATATGTTCCAAGGGAGATTACAATCAACCAGCTTGAGAAAATGGTTGGAAAAATCTTTGAGGTCAATCGGATCAGCTTTTCTGATGATGAATTGCCTGTTGAAGGTACAGGGCATAATCGGGGCCTTTACATTACAGTGAAGTGTGAAGATTTTAACGTCACTCATGTTATGATTGATGGAGGTTCAGGTGCAAATATTTGCCCTATTTCTACTTTGCAAAAGCTGAATATTGGTGCTGAGAGGATCAAGCCCAACAATGTATGTGTCAGGGCTTTCGATGGTGCAAAATCAAATTCCATTGGCGAAATAGAACTAATGTTGACCATAGGGCCTGTTGAGTTCGCCATAGAGTTTCAAGTATTGAATGTAGACTCCTCTTACAATCTGTTGTTGGGAAGACCGTGGATCCACAAGGCCAAGGCGGTTGCATCTACACTGCACCAAATGATTAAGTTTGAGCATGACAGGCAAGAAGTAGTTATTCATGGTGAAGGAGATTTGTCAGCCTACGAAGATTCTCCCTTGTCTCTTATTGAAGCAAATAACGTAGAGGAGACATTCGTCTATCAAATTTTTGATACAGTGACAGTGAATCGTATCCTTGAATGACAGGCTATACCGGGACCGCAATTGTCTTCTGCTTCTATCATGATGGTGAGTGAACTTTGAAAATACGGATTTGAGCCAGGAAAGGGTTTGGGAGCGCCTCTGCACGGTATAGTTCATCCCATATGTCCGAGTGAGAACGTGGGCACGTTTGGTCTGAGATTTGAGCCTACAGCTGAAGATTTGAAGAAAGACAAGGGAAGGAAAAAGGAAATATGGTCACTCCCTCGCCCAATGCCACTACTCAGTGAATCATTTGTTAAGAGCGGTGTCACGAAGCATGTGGAATTTGAGGTTGAATTGGTTGATGACTTCCAGAACCTTTGTATGGAAGTTGATATGGTCGAAGCAGGAGAAGGTACCAGTATGGCAGACGTGCAATTCATAGGTCCAGCTGTCTGGCTCAATAATTGGGAAGTCACTCCTCTCCCCGGCAGGAGGGAGTTTTGGTAGTTTATTTTGTTTTTCTTTCTGTTTATTCGAGTTATTTCAGGGTTGTAATTCGGATTTTAGTTTGTTTATGTTATGTTGGCATCTGTGTTTAAACCCTTCTATCTTTTTATTTAATGAAATGCAATGTCCCTTTTGTTTTGTGTCTAATATATTTTGTTTTTCTTTTCTTACACAGTTCTCTTTATGCTGATTCTAATGACATGACATGCATGCAGAATTTTCAGCCTGATCTTAAAATCCAAACTAATCAAGATGTAATGAAGCGGGATGGGGAATATAATGAAGAAGGAGCACTAGGACAAATAAGCAAAGAGTTGGAACAGTTTGAAGACAAACCGAATCCTAATTTGAATGAGACTGAGCCAATAAATCTAGGGGATCAAGAAGATGTTAGGGAAACTAAAATCAGTGTACATGCTTTGCCACAGCTAAAAGATGAAATAATTCAAGCATTAATTAATTATAAGGATGTTTTTGCATGGTCTTATGATGATATGCCAGGTCGAAGCGAAAGACAAGTTCTCCTCTTACTGGCAAGGTTCCTTCGTTGTGAAGAAAGTGTTACCCAATGGAGCCTTATATTTGACAGATATTGAAGGCAAAATGGCAGAAATGGATATCAATGCTGATGCGGTCAAAAGATACTATGTATGATATTTGGTCCTTTGTTTGATTTTATTGCATGTTTAGTACTTGCATTTTTTAAGATTGATATGATGAAGGTATTTTATTCTTCTATCCAAACATTGTGTCATCCTTTGTTTACCCGTTTGAGCCTCGTTTATTTTTCTTTCATATCCCTCTTTTAGAATCAAAATAGAGTCAAAGATAAATGTCAAGAAAATAAGAATAAAAGAAAGAGTTCGAAAATAAAAGAAAAAATCAAATCAAAACAAAGAACAAGCTGATGGAACTACGTCCGACCTGATTCTCCTCTCTCGGGAGTGAGATACGTGGGCTGCCCTATTTCGGGCTCGGTCCAACAAAATAAAGATTTAAGAGTCACCCAGTCAACAAAACTGGGGCATGAGTTAATGTGTTGTTTGAGTCGATTTCAAAAGTTGTAAGTCCCAACCCCACTTCAAGTATCGTTTGAGCCCCTTACCATCTTTTCTAACCTTAACCCAAAAGCCAAGTTACAACCAAAGAAAGTCCTTCAGATCAATTTTTGATAATGTCAAGGCTAAGCATACAATGGATATGATGGTACATTATGAAGTGCCACTGGTCTCCCTCAGCATAAGAGATCAGGAAAGAAATACAAAAATGAGAGAGTCTTATTGGTGAAGACCCCCGTGGGCATCATAAGACAGTGGTGAGTTGAGAGAAAATGAAAATGAGAGAGTCTTATTGGTGAAAACCTTTGCAGGCACCATAAGGCGATGGTGAGTTGAGAGAAATACAAAAATGAGAGAGTCTTATTGGTGAAAACCCTTGCAGGCACCATAAGGCGATGATGAGTAGAGAGAAATAAAAATGAGAGAGTCTTATTGGTGAAAACCCTCACGGGCACCGTAAGGCGATGGAGAGTTCAAGAGAAAAATAAAAAGTGAAAAGAAAGGGATTTTGTTGGCAAAAGTCTTTTAAGATGTCGTCAATCGAATATGATGTATGAGTCCCATAGATTTGAAGAAGCGGCTCAGCGGCAAAGGCACAAACTCGACAACAAATGGGGAGTTTTGGATAGGAACATCAGACAGCTCAATCCTAAATGCATGTCATACTCATTGGAGTTGGTTGTCGTATTCAGATAAGTTTTCTTTTTGAATATGGGACATTGCCCTCTTTCTTTCATTTACATATTCATGTTTTTTGTCTTTTATGTCATTTATCAAAACAAAAGTCACCATCATTTCTTTACATTTTAAGTCAAGTCTGTGTCAAAACAAACGAGAAAGGATTTTAAAATTTACTACCAGTCTTTCCAATTATATGAGGAAAAGCCAAGGAACAGCACAGGAAGAAAAATGATCGTAATTCAACACGAAGCAAAGGAAGTCTATCAACCGACAGGCTATTGGATTCGTGGAAGCATTCAGATTTGGGAAAAGAGTGCACCTCAGAGGCATGGTAAAATGGAAACCCATTGTTTGAGTCAGAACTCATTTTCCCTCAATTCGGATCCGGGTCAATGATGCGGCAAGACACGACAAGTGTTAGCAATTTGGAACAAAGATGAAAGGAACGAGTGCTGGGCAGATACCTGAGAAGCCAAGATCTGCAAGCCACCACTAAGTTTTTAACTGACAAATTTTCTTTGTTGAAATAGGGGCAAATTCGTTTCACTTGATTCAGCTACCATTGGAAATGCACATCCGTGGGAATTTTACTTTCAGTGCAGGACCCTCCTGAAGAATGGAATTTTTACTTTCTGTTCAGGACCCTCCTGAAAAATGGGAATTTACTTTATGTTCAGGACCCTCCTGAAAAATGGGAATTTACTTTCTGCTCAGGACCTTCCTGAAAAATGGGATTTTACTTTATGTTCAGGACCCTCCTGAAAAATGAGATTTTACTTTCTGTTCAGGACCCTCCTGAAAAATGGGATTTTACTTTCAGTTCAGGACCCTCCTGGAAAATGGGAATTTACTTTCAATTCAGGACCCTCCTGAAAAATGGGATTTCACTTTATGTTCAGGACCCTCCTGAAAAATGGGATTTTACTTGCTGTTCAGGACCCTCCTGAAAAATGGGATTTTACTTTCTGTTCAGGACCCTCCTGAAAAATGGGAATTTACTTTCAATTCAGGACCCTCCTGAAAAATGGGATTTTACTTTCAGTTCAGGACCCTCCTGAAAAATGAGAGTTTACTTTATGTCCAGGACGCTCCTGAAAAATGGGATTTTACTTTCAGTTCAGGACCCTCCTGGAGAATGGGACTTTACTTTATGTTCAGGACCCTCCTGAAAAATGTGATTTTACTTTATGTTCAGGACCCTCCTGAAAAATGGGACTTTGCTTTATGTTCAGGACCCTCCTGGAAAATGGGATTTTACTTTCTATTCAGGACCCTCCTGGAAAATGGGAATTTACTTTCAATTCAGGACCCTCCTGAAAAATGGGATTTTACTTTCTTTTCAGGACCCTCCTGGAAAATGGGAATTTACTTTCAATTCAGGACCCTCCTGAAAAATGGGAATTTACTTTCAATTCAGGACCCTCCTGAAAAATGGGATTTTACTTTCAGTTCAGGACCCTCCTGGAAAATGGGAATTTACTTCCAATTCAGGACCTTCCTGAAAAATGGGAATTTACTTTATGTTCAGGACCCTCCTGAAAAATGGGATTTTACTTTATGTTCAGGACCCTCCTGAAAAATGGGAGTTTACTTTCTGTTCAGAACCCTCCTGAAAAAATGGGGTTTTACTTTATGTTCAGGACCCTCCTGAAAAATGAGATTTTACCTTCTGTTAAGGACCCTCCTGAAAAATAGGATTTTACCTTATGTTCAGGACCCTCCTGAAAAATGGGATTTTACTTTCAGTCCAGGACCCTCCTGGAAAATGGGATTTTACTTTCAGTTCAGGACCCTCCTGAAGAATGGGATTTTACTTTATGTTCAGGACCCTCCTGAAAAAATGGGATTTTACTTTATGTTCAGGACCCTCCTGGAAAAAATGGGATTTTACTTTATGTTCAGGACCCTCCTGAAAAATGAGAGTTTACTTTCTGTTCAGGACCCTCCTGAAAAATGGGATTTTACTTTATGTTCAGGACCCTCCTGAAAAATGGGATTTTACTTTATGTTCAGGACCCTCCTGAAAAAAATGGGATTTTACTTTATGTTTAGGACCCTCCTGAAAAAATGGGATTTTACTTTATGTTCAGGACCCTCCTGAAAAAAATAGGATTTTACTTTATGTTCAGGACCCTCCTGAAAAATGGGAGTTTACTTTCTGTTCAGGACCCTCCTGAAAAATGGGATTTTACTTTATGTTCAGGACCCTCCTGAAAAATGGGATTTTACTTTATGTTCAGGACCCTCCTGAAAAATGGAATTTTACTTCATGTTCAGGACCCTCCTGGAAAATGGGAATTTACTTTCAATTCAGGACCCTCCTGAAAAATGGAATTTTACTTTCAGTTCAGGACCCTCCTGGAAAATGGGAATTTACTTTCAATTCAGGACCTTCCTGAAAAATGGGAATTTACTTTATGTTCAGGACCCTCCTGAAAAATGGGATTTTACTTCATGTTCAGGACCCTCCTGGAAAATGGGAATTTACTTTCAATTCAGGACCCTCCTGTAAAATGGGAAATTGCTTTCAATTCAGGACCCTCCTAAAAAATGGGATTTTTACTTTCTGCTCAGGACCCTCCTGGAAAATGGGACAACGCTTTCAAAAGTGAAATGTTATTTTACTACAATTTTTGTTTGTGATAATTTTTGTTCTAGTTTTAATGTTGGGTTTCAGGAGCCCGCCTGAAGAACAGGGTGATGAAATAGCAAGTCAGGAGCTCGCCTGAAGAACAGGGTGATGAAATAGCAAGTCAGGAGCCCGCCTGAAGAACAAGGTGATGAAATAGCAAGTCCGGAGCCCGCCTGGAGAATAGGGTGAAGAAATGAAAAGTCATGCAACAAAGCGAAGTAATTGAAAGCCAAGCAACAAGTCGAAAGAAATTGCAAGTCAGGAGCCCGCCTGAAGAATAGGGTGATGAAAGTCGAGTCAAGAACCAACAGAAGCTGTATAGATAGGATTTTTGTAATTTCATTTATGATTTAGCTTGAAATTTTCATTTTGATGTAATAACAGAGCCGCAGACCGAAACCTCGACGGAACCTCACTCGACTCTCCTACTCGGTATAGTCCATCTCCGTCCAATCTTTGGAGATACTTATCACTTGATCCCTTCATAACCTGGGTGGGTAGGCTGTCCTAATTCAAGACCCGAAAGTCCTTCTTTCTCCTGTTTATTTCTTTGAATAATGGTCGGGACAAAATTCTATCTCGCTGTCTACTTCTTTGCCTGAAAACACTTCATGTTTACATTCAAAGGGGGCATGATGTAGACACCTAATTTCGTCCCTCCCCGATATTGTTTTTACCTATTGTTTACCCTATCCTACCGTGTACCCTCACCCGTGTGATAATCCCTCTACAAAATGACAAAAATAACTAACCCTATTTTATCCTAACCACCTACCCAATAAAAACATAACACCTCACCACTACCCCCTACTCCACGTTACCCCACCCTCCTCTCTCTTTTTCTTATCCAAAAAGAAAGAACACAATATATACCCACACATACACACAAAATAAAGGGGGGAACAATAAAAAAAGGGGATGAACAGTAACAACAACAAGAAAATCAGCTCTCTCTAAACTCACACTCTCTCTCTCCTCTAATAAACTTCGCCGGCGCTGGAGCAGCCCACTAACCGGCCGGTTCCCTTCCTCCTTTTCCCCGTCGCCCAACAAACCAACCACCTCCGGCGACACCACCGTCAAACCCGCCTAGATCTACGGCGAACAGTCAACTCCGGCGAAGACGCCGCCATCGTTTCAACCATAATAATGACGGCTGGCCCACCAACGCCGACGCCAGCGATGGCGCCGCACAGCTTCTGCCGCACCACCTAGATCTGCCGCACCGCCTAGATCTGCCGCTGCCGTCGTCTCTCCGTCACCGGAGCTCTTCGGAGCTCAATCTGCTTTGGGTTTTTGGTTTCTCATTATTTGTCGAGGGGTTTTGGTTTCGTCTATTTCTTGGTTCGTCGTCAATATTGGATTTCGAGTCGTCTTTATCGAATCGCGTCGTCGTTCTTGGTTGGGTTTCGTATAGTAAAGTTTTTATTCACTGGTTTTGGAGCTGTCCGGTTATTATTTTAATACCGAGTTTGGTTTGCTCGTTGTGAGGTTCTCCGGTCGAGTATTTTGGTCTTCGAATTTCTCTATTATCGACAAGGATCAATTTCATCGAGGTCCATTTCTTCTAACCGAATCTTTAATTTATTTTGACTTTTTATTGATGTTGTGGGTGTGGATGATTTATTTGTCGTGTGTTTGGTTTGAATCTTCGTTGTTTGTGTTGTGTTTGATGTTGGTTTCGGATTATGAGATGTGATTGGAAAATCAAAGCATGCACTAATTATGTGGTTTAAAGGAAATTCGGGGCGCGAGTTTAAAAATTGTTAAAGTGAATTAGGATTAATTTTGATTTGTTGTTGTTTTGATTCGTCGTTATTGTTACTTTCACGTCTAATTATCAATTTCGTGATAGCATCATGGTAAGTCGAACGGGTAGGCAAACATAGGCCGGGCAGGCGAAAATTTAGGAATAAGTGTTTCGTGGGATGTTGGAATGTGCGTGTGAATGTCTCTTTCTAGATTATCGTGTTTAATTCAGATGTATTTATTTAGCCGGGGAATGCCCCGAGATCATTTGTATTTATTCACCGGGGAATGCCCCGACGTATCATGTTGGCGGAAAATAATCGTGATGAAGGCCCGCGGTGTCAGGTAAGGCAATTGGAGCTTAGTCTAGTTTTAGTTTAGACTAGGATTTATATTTTCGTATTTTTCCTATTTTTTCGGACTGTATAATTGGACTGGACTTTACGTTTTGGACTGCTTTGTTTTGTTTATTGTTTGGTTCTTTTGTGTTCTTTTGTGTGGTTTATACATTTCATAATGCCAAAATAGTCGATACACTCCACCAAGCGACCGTGATCGAACCACGGGATCGAGGGGTGCCTAACACCTTCCCCTCGGTCAACAGAATTCCTTAGCCGGAATCTCTGTTCGCAAACCGGTTTAAGAGTCAAATGGTTTCGAAAAGGATTTTTCAAAGGTGACTTGGCACACCTGATTATGCCAAGTGGCGACTCTGAATAAAAAATACAAATAATCCTTTTCCGAAATAAATTTTCATTTCTTGTCACTTAAATAATAAAACCCTTTCGAACCTTAAAATATATCCATTTTTGGGGTACGCGTAAAGAAGGGGTGTGACAACAATAAGCACTTACGAAATCGTATTATGATTTAACTACTGACTTGTTTTAACACAAATTAATTGATACCATAACACAAAATCATTATTTATTAATTTGTAATAGATCATTAAGGAATAGTTATGCCACCAAACTAAGAAAGTCTCATAAAAATGAATGAAAGCAGCCATTAATGTTTTCATTAAGGTGGACTTTCTGTATTACACCTTTAGGGTGCGATTCTTCTCTGGACTATGTTAATGCAGGATGCTTTGTGTATTCAACTATCGTTTTTTTTATTATATTTTCGAAAGTCCTAAATATAAAGTTGATTTGCATTATAAGTACATTTTTACTCAATGTGTAACTATTTTTAAAAGAAAAAATCATCTTTTATAAATTTCTAAATATTAAATTTTTATATGTTTCAAATAAGGGAGGATTTAATATATTAAATTTAGTTAATTTTAATATTAAAAAATAATTAAATAACATAAACTTTCGTAAAGGAAGAGGGATATGGCAGTAGGAGAGGGCAAAAAAGTTCATTTTTATTTTTTTTAAAAAGGTAGTACATGGAACATAAACAAAATATCTAATTATATATATATATATATATATATATATATATATATATATATATATATATATATATAATTTAATGATTATGTGGTTGTATCTAATTATAATCAATTTTAATGAGCAAAATTTTTTTTGAAGTAATAATATATTATAGTTCCAATAAATTGATAATTATGATAACTCTAATTAAATATTAAGGATTAATAATTTAATATAATTAAAATATGAGCATATGACAAACTCCTAATATCATAATTCAATATAAGAAACTATAACATGTGTGTTTTAATATTAATTGATCTAAATAATTATGCAATTACAATTGTTCTTAATTATCAAACTTAACCTTTGTTGCTTTTAATTTAAATTTTTATAGTTTATTTTGATATAGTTGATATATGTGATACTTGACAAATATATTAATTTTAGAATATAACATGTATATATATATATATATAACATATATATATATATATATATATATGTATATATATATATATATATGTATGTATGTATGTATGTATGTATATGTATGTATGTATGTATGTATGTATGTATGTATATATGTATGTATGTATGTATGTATGTATGTATGTATATATGTATATATGTATGTATGTATGAAGAGCTAATTCATCCTGTTCTATTAAATTATAATTCTTTTTTTATAATGTAATTTTTAGCCATGATTATTACTACATTTATTTACATTTATTGTTTAGTATTAAAAAAAGGAAAAGAGAAGAAGATATGTAAACAAGGTCAACTCCAAAAAAATCACAAAACCCAACCTTCAATTCCTTCATTTCTCCAGCCGCCCACCCCTTTATCCCTTCCCCTTTTCTTCGTTTAAGTTTGATATTGTTTGTTTCAATTTTCTACTACTCTAATTTAAATTTTTTTTGCTCTCTATTGTTATCCAGGAATAATTTTACCTTTTTCTTTAAGATATTTTAATTGTGGACATTGAAACAATTTTCTTATTTTTATGTAGATTAATTCACAACGACATAAGGTGACCAATGATGATTATATTTTATATTGAAAATGCAATTAATGATAAGGTGAGTTAGACTTTTGCTTTCTAGATATTTTTTGATTAAAGTTGATAACTTTTTATCATACACTACTAGAGTCAAATGCTCATTATTATTACTGTACATATTAATATCAATAGGTTTTGAAAGCTTTGTTAAAAGAAATTTTTTATGTAATTTTTTTGGAGCTTGTAATCCATTTGAAGATTGTGGAGTTTCATTATTTTACAAAACTTGATCATACAAGAATGTTAAAGAAGATTTTGATAAAGATACTTTAAGTAAAAAATATTACTATACTATCTCTTAAATTAAATTATATATATGATACAATTTTTTTTTTGTTTTTGGTGTTGATTTACTTTATCGAAAATTTGCAGGCCAACTTGTGAAATTGGAGCAGCTTGAAGACAATGGCATGAAAAAAAGGAGACACGTATACCATTTAGGATCTTATGCAAGATATTATTACTGTAATTATTATCATAGAAAAATTATGAATTGTGAATATTGGAAATATAATTATTTGTGACCTAAATTCTATTTTGAAATTAATTTTGTTTGTTCTAGCTATATTATAGAAATTCTTATGATTAATAATGCTTCTAATAATATTCTTCAGTTTGCAGCAATGAACTTTTATAGGCGTGGCTAAACCTACATTTAGTTACTTAAAATATGGCAATACATTTTCACTTATCGTAGCAATTTATTTTTAAAAAATAAATTTAATTTTTTTATTTCGTGGTAAAAAGAATAAATTTTTTGCCATGTACAAAAAAAATTGTAGAAAGTATTTCAATTTATAAGTATAGATTATCTAACTCGTAACTAAATACAAGTCTTTTTGCCACGATACTAAAATATCATATAGCCACAAAGTTTGAATTTTCGTAGAAAACAAATCAAGCCTTTTGCCACCATAGAATACATTATTGCTACATTATTTTTGCCATTATAACTACAACACAATTTCTTTTGCAGCTATATGTGTTAATCCTTAGCCACGAGCCATGTAAAGTTTGTAGCTAACTATTAGTTACGTCACTTTATGCTACGGAAAGAAAATTTATAGCTAAAGTGTTTAGCCACAAATTTTTTCATGTTTAGCTATGATATATTCTATAGCTATATAAAACAACTTTAGGATGAGATCTCATCTATATCGGCAAATAATTTGGCTTTTGAAGTTGTGTCAATAAAAAGGTTAAGAAAGACCAGAGAGTTTTTTAGTTTGAGCCTCCTTGAAATATTAATATTGTTGTTACGCCAGTTGGTGTTTCTGACTTTCATGAGGTTGTTGAGCTACCAACTGATGTATTAAGCCTCAAACAGGACCAATACTTTCACCTATTGACTTAGTTGCTACGTAACCATCTTTCTTTACTCAACTCTCCTCGTCTCCTAGCATCTGCCAACCTTTACATGTACGGTCTTGACTAATAGTGCTTAGTCCAGGACTTGTTTGCTTACTAAAACTAATGAAATTATTTGGATTATTGATTCTAAAGTAGCATACCCCATAACATCTTACATATCACTTATGTTCAATGTTCAAGCTTTACTCATTTCCTGTCTTGTTTCACTCCCAAATGGATATAAGTTAAAGTCTCCAACATTGGATTCTTGACATTATTTCCTAATCTTATCTTACACAATGTATTGTACATTTTCATTTTTCAACATAATCTTATTTATATCTCAAAGCTTGTTGAACCCTCTGAAAATATTGTTCAGTTGGTAAAGCTTATTTACAATGTATTGATTTCACTACTTCTGGTACCAAATACCTTATCTAATTTTTGGTCCATATTCAGTTGGTGTTAGTAAAGATGACATTGTTTCTAAAATAAAACATATTACTGGACTTGGAGTCACTTGTTCTTCTAAATAGTCTTTATATGTTATCCAATATGCCTCTTAGCCAAATAATCTAGGTTGTTCTTTCTTGTCAGCTCTATTAAAACTACCAGACCCTTTTAACTAACTCACATTGACACATGACCGGGATCATATCATATTCCCAACTATGATGATTCAAAGTACTTCTTGACCATTATAGCTGACTATAAAATAGCTACATGGACCCATTTATTGGGTGCAAAGAGTAATTCCTTTGACATTTTGAAAACTTCCATTCTCATAGTTGACATTCAGTTTCAAACTAAAGTACATATTGTTTGGACTAACAATGCTAAGGAGCTAAAAGAGTCCATTTTTTATTCCAATTTATTTTCAAATCGAGGAATTGTGCATCACACGTCTTGCTTCACACACCCCACAACAAAATGGGTGTTGGAGAGGAAGAATATACACTTGCTTAATACTTTCAGAGCTTTGCTTTTATAGTCCCAGTTTTCCATCAAATTCTATAGAGATTGTATTCTCACTACTACATACCTTATTAATAGGTTCCTATCTCCTCTTCTTCACAAGAGAAGTCTGTTTCAATAACTTTATTGGGAGTCTTCTACTTATACTCATCTCTAAGACTTTAGTTGCTTATGTTTCTTTATTGTTTCTAAGTTTTATAGAGATAAGTTCCAACCTAGAGTCGTTCCATGTGTGATGCGTAGTTATCCCTTTGCCAAAAAGGGTTACAATCTTTATAATCTAGACACCAAGTCTTGCTTTATTTTCAGGGATGTCAGTTTCCATGAGCACCTTTTTCTTTTTCTTCAATATTCTAAGTCATCCCATTTTGTTCTCCACTCTTACTTCTGATGCAACTTCTGTATCACCCCTCCCACCTCTTCTAACTTCTTGGTTCAATATGAAAAATGCAGAAGACAAAAAGAACAAAGAATTAAATAATGTCAAAATACGAAATTGAAATCCTAAAATTAAGAATAGAAATTAAAATAAAAGATAGAAGCAAGACACAAGCATGAAATCTAATAGGCAATCATGGCTATAGTCAATGGAAGAGTCAGGGTTTGTATTGTGAGGGTTTGAAAAAAACATATTAATAGAGATGACAAATAAGTCAGGTCAAATATTATAATGCCCCAAGTTTTTTAGCTCTAGAGCTCTCAAAGGATATGCCACTAAATTAGCTTTCCAATGCCACTAGTCTCGCCTTAATTTGATGTCGTGGAAAAAAGTTGCAGAAAATTTTCTAAGGGCCTGTCAAACTACTAGTGACAACGACTCAGGCAACGAGTTGATACCATACGTAATGAGTCATTACGTGTGAGTCGTTTCCACTTTAGTGAGGGTCTCAGATTTTGTTCCAGTGACAATGAGTCCAACTCACGACTCGTTATGAGGCATAATGAGTCATTGCATGAACCCTTCGCCACACTAGTAAGAAATCCAGAAATAGAGTCTCAAATCACAACTACTCCTAACGACTCGTGATCAGACCTAATGAGTCCTTAGGAAGGGAGTCTTTACCTTAACAAAAAGGACCCAAGACCTTAGGGCCTTAGGTCACAACTCAGACCACGACTCGTGACTAGTCGTAACAAGTCATTGGGCGAGTCGTGATGACTAAAACCAGAAATCCCTGCACGATTTTAAAAGTAGCTTTGTGGTAAATTCCCATCTTTTAATCCCAAACCCATGTTGTTTGGGAACTCCAACATCAGTTATTGAGGGATTAAAGTTACCCTAACACTTCATAAACTCTAAAATCATTACGCTTAGAAAAAAGAAAACGATTCTCTTTTTCTCCAAAGAAAACTAGGGTTCTCCAAGTTCAAGCACAAGTTCCAAGAAATTCCTAAGGAATTCATTTCATGTACGTGGGATTTTATAAATAGGTCCCTTCTACCCATTGAGTCCCAAAAACTTTTAATTTCAAGCAAAAGTTCTCTTCCCCTTTAAATGGGTTCCAGGTCAAATATGAGTTTCCTTACTCTTCTCAGTTTATATGTGTAACAAAATCTTGAGTATGAGTTTTCCCTGAGATTAGTAATTTCTCCATGTTCAAATTATGAATTCCTTATCATGACAAGTTGTTGAGTTTGTTTGTTTTAAATTGTGAAATACCCATTATCACACTCCATAAATGTCATCATATTCAATTGCATTAGTCAAAGATAGTGGGTTCTAAACACTCGATACCAAGATAGTCATTCATATATCAGTATTCATGTTATGGCTGATCATGTTTATATTGCTAAATTCAGAATATTACCACATTGAGCATATATCAGTTCTCAGATCATGTTAAGCAATTATCAGTGTTATTTCAGTAGGGAGTATTACTTAGCAACGAGTGAATGCAGGGATGAAGGTTCACCCGCCAGTTGAGGAATGTGACCTTTAGTAGAAGTCCCTTAGTTCTAAAACTATGACACCACCATAGGTTATAAGGGGCCACCCGATAGTAGAGGACTGGCACCCTAGTCCTTTGGGACATCAGTTTAGTGGAGCCATGCCAGCCAATATCGGTACCCTTAGCAGGGTACTGACACCGTTCCAATTGGGTTATAGGTTGGACCCCGATTAGCTTAGACTAGGGCATGTCAGTTATTGTTGGCTCCCACAGTCCTCAGTTTAGTTTTAAGTTTATGTTCAGTTTAGATTTGCTTGACCAAGTGTTCAATATTCAGTTATTCAGTTTATCCAGGACATGTTTATACTTGGTCTTGCATTTAATTTACATGTTCATGGATTCATGTTTAATTTATATATACTAGTTAGCTTCCCATCTCGCATACTCAATACATTCAAAGTACTGATCGCATACTTCATTGCGCTATATTGTCTCATAATATAGGTTTCGACACTTAGTACTCAGACCGCTCTTAGCATATCCACACACCGCTCAACATCAGTCTTGGTGCATCTTCATCAGTCGATGACTAGGTATGAGTTATTTATTTTCCGTACTCATTTATTTTAGTTAGTTAGAGCTAGTTGGGGACCTGTCCCAACAACTCATCATGTTTAGAGGATTTTACATAGATGTTTAGCTTTTTAGTTTTCATTGAGTATTTTAGAAAGTATTAATATTGACTTTATTACTATTCATCATAAGTTTATCTCAGTTAGCTTCTGCCCAGTGTTTGTTACTTTCTTTCAGTGTTCAGTACTTGTGCTTGCCATCGGTTATCTTGGTGTCACTTACGACTCTAAGCATCGTGTTAAGACTAGGGGCAGTCTCGGATCGTGACAAACTTGATAATAGAGCACAAGGTTTAAAATATCCTAGGGTGTCTGAAAGCCGCGTTAAGTAGAGTCTTGTTCATGGGTGTGAAATGCACCACACTTATGGACGAAAGTTTATGAAATGTTTTATAAAAGTCTCACCTCTTTTATGATTCATGTCGTGTGATAGAGTATGAACTTTATTAAGTTTCTTCTTCTAACTCATCCTATACTTATTTACAGAAAATAACTCCAAAAAGGGCTAATGGAAGGAGGAATAAGGACCAGCCAATACCACCGCCTGTTCCCGAAGACCCTCTGAATGAAAAGGTCTCTCATGCTAAATTCATAGTTACTTTCACTGTATTATACCAATCTATGGTTGCTTAGAATAATCAATAATTTGTTGTTCCAGCCAACCCAATAGTGAATACAATAACAAGTAGGATCCGGGACTTCACTCGGATGAATTCCCTAGTGTTCTTTGGGTCCAAGCTTAAGGAGAATCCACAAGAGTTCTTAGATAGTGTAAAGAAGGTGAATGAGATCATGGGTGTCACCTCGAGTGAAAGTGCTGACTTGGCTGCATACCAATGGCAAAGAGGGCTCATACTTGGGTTAGGCAGTGGAAAAAGGATAGAGGTGCCAATACAGGGCATGTAGAGTGGGATGAATTTGTTATCGCTTTTCTGGATAAGTTCTTCCCACTTGAACTGAGGGAAGCAAAATTTCAAGAGTTTATTAACTTAAAGCAAGGTAGTATGAGTATTAAGGAGTATTCACTCAAGTTTACTCAGTTGGCGAGGTATACTGTAAATATAGTGGCTGATTCTAGGGCCTAAATGAGCAAGTTTATGTAACACCCCAAATCTGATACCCAAAATGCTACACGGTGCTAGCAATCCCGAAGGACCACAAGCTAATCCATGACTGATATCTGTAATTGAGCACTGCATAATATACTGTATAAATGCGGAATAAAAGGGATGAAAGGACCTAAGGTTCAAATATTTGATAAAACATAACATCTGGAAACACGGTATAACAATACCAAAACTGAAATGAACTGTCTGAACATGCTAGTCTGAAAGCCTCTAAACTGTCTGAAAACTATGGAGTTGATGGGACATGTCCCCAACTAACTCCGTCTACTAAAACTAAAATAATAAAGTAATGAAATAATCATGCGATCCTCAAATGATGAGGACTCACTGTAAATCTACTGCTGCTAGCTGAATCTGAAGCTAAGTACGATCAGGAACTTGAGCATCCGAACCTATGGTATAAAACACCATAGTGCACAAGAAAAGTATGTGTCAGTATGTCTAAATGTACTGGTATACAAAGTGAGGTAGGGTGAATACATGGGGTTCATATGCATGAACAATACTAACTAACTGAATAACATGAATGTGAGAATACATGCATGAATACGTAACTGTAAATGAGATCGTGATAATACTGACTACTGAGTCTGAATACTGATAACATGAGTTTCGTATAACTAATATACTGTTAATTGAGTGACTGTGTATGATAGTTCTAATTCTGATGGAACTAGTTAAGTTCCGTCCTGAACTGAATGATTGTATCTGACAGTCCTGAATCTGAAAAACTATCTGTGTTCTTTTACTGAGAGTAAGACTGAGACTGTGGGAAATAGTCATCTAATCGACATGCCCCTTTTCTGTATAGAGTTGGGGTCCAATCTGTAACCCCAATTGGAAGGGTGTCAATACCGCGCCACTGGTAAGGACAAACTGTGAGTGACCCTCATCTAGCATGTCCCCAAAGGAGAACGGTGGGACCCTCAACTGGCAGTGTTAATCTACCTCACCAAACCTCTACTGTCAGTGTTGATGTCTCAACCTATGCTGGCTATATAGTTCTGGAATGCAAGGATTACTTGTAAGGGTCACACCCTCAACGGTCGGTGTGTGACCTCATCCTTAGGTTCACTCGGTGCTGAATCATACTCCCAATGAATAGACACTGAACTAATTATAATGATATAAACTGGAATGAGTTTACTGAGTTCCGTGGACTGATGGAATGTTACTGAATTCTGTTAACTGACTGAGTTTTCCTGAGTCATGTAACTGACTGAATTCTACTAAGTTCTGAAACTAACTGAGAATACTACTGATCATGGCGTGACTGAGATTATCATGAAACTGACACTGGCTTTAGGCACACAACTAAATTTTCGGGTACAAGTACCCCCAGGACTCGATAGCATGAAACTGACAAGACATGGCGCTTCTTGAACACATAACCATAGTCAACAATTTATAGTGCAAACGTTGGAGATTTTCATGAAGAATTTGTATGTCATACGCTTACACATGAATAGTAATACGTATAAACATGTCATAATTTCGTAAGTCTAATCTCACGAGCATTTCACCAAACCATTACAACGCATAACAATAACATGAAGGTCATCGTGAACATAAGGGTAAAGCATGGATTTATCAATTTGGTCACAATTGAGTCATAAAGCATAGTTCTTATTCTCTTAGGCATTTTAGCAAACACCTTGCATGCATAACTTGAGGCTTAGGCATGGACATTAAAATAATACATCATGGCAATATTTTTCACTTTAAATACAAGAATTTCAACCACATGCTAACATAATTTCATTATATGTATTAAAGATTTCAACTTGGTAATCATACAACAACATAACATGGATATGATTCAATTCATAACACGAAATTCAAAATTTATATTTTTGAAAGGGGTTTCTTGAGCTTCATGAGTGAAAGAAACCCATGAATCAACACTTTACATACCTTAGATGGAAGTTTCTTGAAGTTCTTGGACTTGAAGAACTTGAATCTCTTAGTTTCTTTAAGAAGGGTTGGGATTTTGTTCTTGGGGATTGATCTTTGAGAGAAACCCTAATTTGGTGTTGTAGATGAATAATGAAGTTATGAGCTCTGGTCCAGTATAATTAGGGGTTAAAACGGGTGGAAAAAGACCCAAATACCCTTTTTAAAATGGCTTAAAATCGCTGATCGGAAGTGGCAACGGTTTGGGCGATGGTCCGTCACTGGCTCGACGGTCCATCGGTCCTGACCATCGCACTTGGCCATAACCTAAACTTTCTGCCTCGACTGCGATGGTTTGGGCGACGGTCCATTGCTGGCTCGACGGTCCGTCGGTCCTGACCGTCGCACTTGACCAGAAGTCGGGTTCACTGCCTTAGTCGCGACGGCTTGGGCGATGGTCCGTCACTAGCTCGACGGTCTGTCGGCCTGACCGTCGCTTCTGGGAAGTTCCGACAGTTTTCTGTAAAACGTCCATAACTTTTTACTTCGATACCGAATTTGGTCAAAATTGGTATCGTTGGAAAGATAATTCAATTCACCACATGATAAAAAGTTGAAATTGCGGAAATTCTATCTAATTTAAATATAACCATTTAGTAAGTCTTCACTAACTCCTCTAGAGACTATATTTGACTTAAAGAAAGTTTGGGGTATTACAGTTTATGTTCGGTGTTTCTGAGGATGTAGTGAAGGAGTACATGACATCTATGTTGATTAAGGAGATGAACCTCTCTAGATTAATGGTTCATGCTCAACAGATTAAATAAAAGAAGACCAAGGAGAAGGAAAGGGAAAATAAGAGGGCTAGGATCGATATTTTTAATTTCTCTCAACAGAGGTTAGATAATGGGAATCGTTGTCAGTTCCACCTAAAATCATCATCTCCATCCCCATCTTCTTCTAGTACCCTAGTGCCTAAGTTCAGACAAGATACTCGTGATAGAGCGTTAGGCTCTGATTCCCAGAATAACGTGAATTATATCCACACAAACCCAGTTTGCAGGAGATGTGGTAAGAACAATAAGGGTGATATATGGCTGGTAGTGATACTTGTTTTGGGTGTGAAAAGTTAAGTGACAGAATGAGGGATTGTCTAGAGGTTCTGTAGAGGGGTAAGGATTTTCATTAGGAAGGTCAGGCTAACTCCTCATTAGTTCCAACAGGTTGCTCGAGACAGTAGGGTTCCACTTCTAGTGCAACTAGTGGACAACGTTAGAATCAACTTTATTCCCGTTAGACTCGACAGGAACAAGAGGGTTCTCCTGATGTGGTTACTGGTGCGTTACGAGTTTTTCACCTTCATGTGTGTGCATTATTAGATCCCAGAGCCACACTTTTCTTTGACTTCTTCATAGCATTAGACTTTAGCGCCAATCCCAAAATCCTAGCAGAGGCCTTCCCAGTTTCTATTCCAGTCGATAGTTCTCTCATAGGTAGACGGGTATGCAAAAATTACCCAATCATAGTATACTATAAGGTCACGTCAGTTGATCTTATAAAGTTAGAGATGATCGATTTTGATGTTATTATTGGCATGGATTAGCTCCACTCTTGTTATGCCTCAGTTGACTGTAGAAATAAAATAGTCCAATTTCAGTTCCCTAATGAGCTAGTCTTAGAATGGAGGGATAGCACCTCAGTGCTGATAGGTCGGTTTGTTTCTTTTCTTAAGGTGAGAAAAATGATTTCAAAAGTATCCATCTATCATCTCCTTCGAGTCAAGAACTCAAGGTCTAAAACTCGAAGTCTTGAGTCAGTTCCAATAGTAATGAATTTACAAAAGTATTTTCTGAAGATCTACCCGGAGTCCCTATCGAGAGGGAAATTGACTTTGGAATAGATCTTCTCCCAGATACCCAACCTTTATCAATTCCGCCTTATACAATGGCTTCAGTTGAGCTTAGGGAATTGAAAGAACAATTGAAAGACCTCCTAGAAAAGGGTTTCATAAGGCCTAATGTCTCTAAATGGGGTACTCCAATTCTCTTCGTGCACAAGAAAGACAGTTCTCTCATAATGTGCATCGACTACCATTAGTTGAACAAAATCACAATCAAGAATAAGTATCCCATACCCAGGATTGATGAATTATTCAACCAAATTCTGGGTGCAAATTGTTTCTATAAGATAGACCTCAGATCCGGCTATTACCAGCTCAGAGTCTGAGAATGTGATATTTCGAAGACAGCCTTCAGATCTCGGTATGGTCACTTTGAATTTGTAGTCATATTATTTGGAATAACAAATGCTTCTGCAAACTTTATGGATGTGATTAATAGGGTGTTCAAATAGTACTTGGACATATTTGTCATAGTCTTTACAGATGGCATTCTCTTTTATTCTCATAGTGAGGGTGAGCACTCAGGCCATTTACGGATTGTTTTGTAGACTCTTACGGATCACCAGTTATTTGCTAAGTTCAATAAGTGTGAATTCTAACTGAAATCAGTAGCTTTTATAGGTCACATTATTTCTGATGAAGGAATCTGTGTTGATCCTAAAAAGACCAAAGCAGTAAAGATCTGGCCTAGACCCATCTCTCCATCAGATATCAGGAGTTTCTTGGGCTTGGTCGGTTACTAGAGATAGTTTGTTAAGGAATTTTTCTACTGCCTCTCCCATGTATAGAATGACTTAGAAGAAGGTCAAATTCCAGTGATCTGATTCTTGTAAGAAGATTTTTCAGGAGTTGAAGACTCGACTCAGCTTCGGTCTAGTTTTGACTCTGCCAAAGGGTTTAGATAGTTTTGTGGTCTATTGTGATGTTTTTAAGGTTGGCCTTGGTTGTGTGTTGATGCAGCGAGGTAAAGTTATAGCATATGCTTTTAGATATCTCAAACCTCATGCGAAGAACTACCTGAATCATGATCTTGAATTGGCAACAGTTGTCTTTGCCTTAAAGATTTGGAGGCACTACCTCTATGGGGTTCATGTTGATGTGTTCACTGGTCACAAAAGCCTCCAGTATATTTTTTTCCAGAAAGATTTAAATCTTCATCAGAGAAGGTGACTATAGTTGTTAATGGATTATGTTATGAGTGTGTTGTATCACTTGGGTAAGGCCAATATTGTGGACGATACCCTTAGTAGATTGTATATGGGCAGTGTTGCTTACGTTGAGCATTGAAAGAAAGAGTTAGGACTTGAGATTTATCAGCTGATTAGATTGGGAGTTCAGTTGGTTGATTCTGTCGAAGGTAGTGTATGGGTTAAGAATGGATCAGAATCTTCTTTGGTTTCCTAGATAAAGGTAAAGTAAGATAGTGATCCTATTTTTCTGAAGTTGAAAGAGGCAGTTCACAATCAGAAGGTCGAAGTTTTCTCCCAATGGAGAGATGGCGTTCTTCATCGTCAGGGAGATTATATGTTCCAAATGTGGATGATTTGAGGCTGCGGATATTAGCCATGAAAAGATAAAAGTATGTAAACTAATCCATGACATAAAATAGATGTCTTCCGAACTATGGAAGATCACCACTTCAATCCGACACCGACTATTCCCGAATCCGATCAATGAGCAGGAAGAGTAGTATAGACGGTTCCTGCATCGTGTGGAGATACAACCGCCCAAATACGGGTTAGCGGGTGAACACTAGCATGCAATCAGAATAATGGTAAAATAATGCCAACCTTTATAACCAAGTAAACCAACCATATGCATTCACAACCATACATATATACATATATATATAATCCATGCCGGGAAAGAGAACCGGGTTTAGCATGCCGTTAAAACCATTAACCTGGGTATGTGTAGATTATATGTCATCTACCCACGGGCTATATGAGTCTAGTGTTACTCCCTGTACGCGCCCCGATGCATGTAGCCGCACGAACCGAAGATACCATAGGAGTAGGGGATTCCCGAGTACCCTTCGCTCTCTATGATACATATGTACAAGTGTACTTAGGGGATTCCCGTGTACCCCGTAAGTATTATAGATGGTCTCCATGACCAATCCTCATGTCGGCAAACATGAGATTCTAGTGTTCATCCATTGAACTCCCACCTTCACGGTTAGCTATCACACCCAACCATTAATGCCTAACTAAAACCATTTCCACTCAACCAATCCACCAACTTCATTATTATTAATTGATTCTAATTTAAGTGTTATCGTTATACCGACTATAGATTGCAAGCAATGTCTTTATCCAACCTTAGGGGATTTCTATGTTCCCCATAGGTTACATGATTAAGTTTACTTGGGGGATTCCCACGTACCCTGCAAGTACATCATTATTAGGCTTACTTGGGGGATTCCCGTGTACCCCACAAGTATTTCATTATTAAGTTTTGCTTGGGGGATTCCCATGTATCCCATAAGATATTCATTATTCAAACCAATTTCATTATTTCATTCACTTGGGGGATTCCCGTGTACCCCGCAAGGTTTTCATTCAAAACGATTTCATTACCACCAAGGCCTTACCATTTAACCATTCCAAACCGTTTAAGCCACTCAAAACCATTTCAAACCATTCATACCGTTCAAAACCATTTAACCCATTCAAAAACCATCCAAACCAATTTAGGATTCCATTACCAAACCATACCATGCAATAGTTTCAATGAAAGTCCAATAATATAGTAAAAACATTCTCACAGGCATTTTATCAAACATGTTGAGGGCATACCTTCACCAAAACCAAAACCAAAGCATATACCATGAAGTTAGGGTTACCCATGACCCATTTATTAAACCATAACCAACAAACACCCATATGTGCAAGCCACAACCAAAAACACTTGAAAACATAGTTTGAACCAAGAGTAAACAATACTCATCAATATGCATCAAGCCCCCAACATTGGTTTTCAAATCCACCCTACATAATTCAAAATCAATGTATAAAACACATTAAAACATGCCTTTAGTTGGAACTAACAATGAGGGAGGAGTACGTGCCTTATACAAAAAGATTCACGGAAAGAAACTTGACTCTTGAGCCCTTTGAAGAACACTTGTAGAAACCCTAGCCTCCAATCTTCAAGAGAGAGTTTAAAGAGGATTTGAGAGTGTTTATGTCCTTCCAAAATGTGTTTTGAGAGGCCACTAAGGGTTATATAACATAGGGACCTAAGGGTTTTGGGATGGGAAATGTCTGGAACGCCCTCAGCTTAAAAGCTGAAAACCAACTCGCTGGAGGGTACGATCCACCTTCCTAAATCGTAACCTAGGGTATGAGTGGTACCCTAACTCATACCCTAAACCTCCCCTAGGTCCCCCATACTGACCAACATACGACCATACATGCCTAACTCATAACTCGAGGTACAAGAAGTACCCCTAAACTATACCTTGGACAAATTCAACTAGGCTAATCAATAAGCGCCATACGCCTTGGCGTTATACACCTCGTATCCTACCATACAACCAGTATGATGATAAAACATATCTTGGACAGAAACCAACCCAAAACACACTGCCTAATATATGAGAGAGGGTCACCAAGTCGTACCATAGCATACGATTCGCATGCATGAGTCGTACAAGCACGAGTTAACACACTAACACACATCAAATTTCCCTCCAACCAAATTAGGAGACAAAGACATACACAAGATGAGAAGTTCACTACATACCCCAAGCAAAATTTACACCCAAACACCTCCATTCCGACCTTTAACTAAGTTAGAAAACAAAGACACAAGGAAATCCAACCTTTCTTTAACCAAGTTATGATGAAGAACACCTACCTTACGCACGAGTTTCCGAAATGAAGAACCAACGTGGATGCTTGGACTCCATGACCTCCTCTATATCCCAAATGGTTTCCTCGGACTTTTTTGTTCCACCATAGAACCTTCACCGAAGCCACACCTTTTGTTCGTACCCGACGAACTTAGGGACCTCCTTATAGGACAGAATCTGAGATACCAATATCACCCAAAGGAACCAACCCACGAAGGACCATCCACGCCTTACCTCAACATAGACTTGTAGAATACCAAATGAATAGAACTCATGCTAGAGAGCAAGTCTAATTCATCTTAGAATCTCCCCGAGACATATCACTACGAGATCTTGAGTCTACCCATACAATACCTCCATGTTCAAGCCTATCCAAATCTAAAAGGAGATTAACTTAGGACACCATGCTCTACTTCTTACATCCACCCCAAACCCTACTCTCTTTCCATTACTACCAGCAAACATCATGTCCCATCAAGATTCTCAAGTACCCAACATAATGATTAGTACATCTATCTACCACAACATTCAAGCTTACCTTCTCTATACCCGTGGTAGGTTCTATCCTTCCAAAGGTTTAACAACCTCTATCATCTATCTGAAGGATATTTTACCACCTACTCCTCTTCTAACAATTCCTCAATGAAAATAACCTTACCTCTCTCTCCAAAACCTTAGCTCTAGTAGACACCTCAAACTCTTCCCCACTAAGGGACTTCTACCTCTTTTCTATTTCAAAACATCACTACCCTTCTACAGCCACTACCACCCCAACATAAGAAGGATCACTAAGGTACTAAAGTATAAGAATAACTCATGCCACCCAAGCAAGATCCCCAAAAATAAACACGACACCATAGGAATGGGGTACTTTATAACAACCACCTAGGTCATGAATGAAGTTCCATCCCAGCACAACACACCATAGAAGGAATCTTAGGATTGGACACCAAAAGATAAACAAATGCAAATATCATGGAAAACATCAATATTCGTATCCAGGGAACAAGGAGAATGCAGAATACAAATCTTAAGCATAAGAGCTATTAGAATGCATGTAATACTAGGAGAGTGCTCTTAACCAAGATAGGAGAGCTTCGCTAGAATATGCACCCCGACTTTCCCTAGAAGTCCACCGCTAGAAGAAGATTAAATATCAAATCTCGACCTTCATCTTACTATACCTCTAAGAACAACACTCCGCTCTAAAAGGTATCACAAGGATGATCACTAAGGATGCTTGGTTCTCTTACACCTAAAACCTCATTCATCTAAATATTACCTAAAGTCCAGTTTAGTCATGTAAACTTCACGCTCTAACCCATCCAATGACTAGACCCCCAATCCATAAGTTCAACCTGAACCTCTGGCCTATACGCCACAACTTTCCCACTAGAGCATTCCTAAGTCACCAACCTTGCCCCCTTCCGCTCACCTCATTCAACCTACCATTCAACCTCCATAATTTCGCATTGCGATCCCCAGGCTAACATACTTCCTTTATCAACATTAACATCTAAGATTAACACTTAGTGTATATCAACTACCATACACTCCTTTGCAGAGCATCTTATATAAAATATGCATATATGGTCTACCCCATAAGGAGGACACCTTAAATTCCACATTCACCCACCAATAATCCATACCTTCTCGGGTAAACCATCCTCTCTTATGCATGAAAAAAAGAAGTACTCCATGGAGATTTACTAGGACAGATAAAACCTTTATCTAAGAGGTTCTTTAATTACTTCTTAAGCTCCTTTATCTCAGTCAAAACCATTTTATAAAGAAAGAACCAAAATTGGAGAAGAGTCTAGAATAAGACCAATCCACAACTTAACCTCCCCATTAGAAAGACACCATGAGGATCATCAATAAAGACCTCAGGAAAAACCATTCACCATCAAAACCAATTGCAAAGAAGGACCTTTTGAGTTAGAATCTTTAACCCAGAACAAGTGATAATAGAGACACCTCTTTGGAAATTAGCATTCGAGCTCTAAGATATGATATAACCTTTCCCTTGATATCCAGGGAATCATCCTCCCATCCTATAATCGACTCACCAAGGAGCCCAAAGACAACTTTATAGGTCCGACAGTCTAATGATGCATTGCAGGAGTGTAACCAATTCATCCCTCGAAGGATATGAAAATCCACCACATTCGATTCAAACAAATCCACCATAGCCCCTTGACTACCAATAGATACCACAACGCCTTAAAAATGCCTTTGGCAATCATAGAGTCACCTACTGGGCAAAAATGAAAAAAGAATCCAAAATAACCGTGGGTCCAAAACCAAAATACACAACCACAGGTGGGATCACGAAAGAGAAAGGGAACCCAGGACCATGTAACTGATATACATAACAAGAAAAGAGTTTTCAATAAATCAGTGTCAGCATCACAAGATGCCTCAGACTCTTAAGGAATAGTTTGGGCATTGAGATGATCCCGACCAGTGTTTGAGCTAGAAACAACATCCCTCGATGCAAGATCTAGATAAGTATTAATCGGTGTCCTATTTTCCCAAGAGAGAATCATTATGGGACACTCTCGTTGCATATGACCCAACTGACCATAATTAAAATAATAATTCCGCTCTTTCTCATAACAATCACGATGCGACCGACCATAAAGCTGACAAGGAGGATAAGATGGTATGGATTGGGCCCTACTGACCCGAGATTGGGCACTTTGTTCCCTAAAAGCATTACCAATCTGAAAATATCTATCTCTAAATGGATTTGGGTAAGAAACACTAGCCATAGCACATGAGTTAGGACCCACCAAACTCTTTCTCTTACACCACTTACCATAATACTATTGGCTTCTGCTTTGTTCAGAAAATTGAGACCTCTTACCCTGCTTATTTCTCGACCTTGCCTAATTCTCCCCTGTACCAATAGGACCGGACTGTCATGACAAAGTTGTCACTATCTGAGCCAATAGATTAATAGAATGTTAAAGATCGGCATAGGTAACCTCTCCTTAAGGTAACTGAGCATGAGTGCCATCTTTCAGAGTAGGGTTAATAGACCGATGGAACTTCATGGGGAAAATCAGAAACTGCGACCCTTGACCAGGTCTATGCTCCATGAGTTGGATGAGATCCATCCATGTCGTCCTCAAGTGGGACAGGTAAATTTCCATAAACTTTAGATCGTTGAGAGGACATGATCTGAAAAGTGAACCAAAAGAAGACTTAGGGAAGAGTTCAAGACCTTAGACTCCATAGCCCGAACATAGAACAACAAGAAAGTGAAACCTTCCTAGATGCCTCGTAGCCTTCTGATTATAAGTGTGGTGCACAACACTCCCATAAGGAAAAATTTACTCGACAAGGCTTTGTGGACACCCCAAGACACAGAAACCTAGGCTCTGATACTAACTTAACATGACCTGAACCGAGGCCTTGTCATAATGGAAATCTCAAGTACAATCGGGATCGGAGACCACCCCCGATACCCAACCTAACCAACCAATTTATACCATATGCTGGATAAATTATGAACATCTAACAAGATAACACATTTAACAATGTAATGGCATTGGGATAAGTCTTTATCAGAGACCGACCTAACCAAGTCAATCCATCCAATAACTAACCAACCAAACCAAAAATGAAAATCCAATGTATATATATAAATATATCATGACCATTTCTATACCCAAGTCCACAGTTGTCCATACAAAGCCTCTAAACCAAACCAAAGAGTATCTAGTCGGGACATGCCCCCAACCATAGCCAAAAACCAAAGTTTAAGAAAAGACAAAGGTATGTAAAGTATCCATGACATGAAATAGATGCTTCCGAACTATGGAATCTCACCACTTTATTCCAACACCGACTGTTCTTAAATCAGATAAATGAATAAGAGGAGTAGTATGGCCTATTCCTACATCACGTAGGGATACAACCACCTGAAGACGGGTTATCGGGTGAACACTAACATGCGGTTAGGATAAGGGTAAAAAAATTCCAACCTTTAAAACGAAGTAAACCAACAATATATATTCACAACCATACATACATACATACATACATACATATATATATATAATCCATGTCGGGAAAGCGAACCGGGTTTAGCATGCCTTTAAAACCATTAACCTGGGTATGTGTATCTTATCTTTCATACACCTACGGGCTATATGGGTCTAGTGTTACCCCCTAGACGAGCCCCAATGCTGGTATTCATATGAACCAGAGATACCATAGGAGTAGGGGATTCCCGAGTACCCTTCACTCTCTATGATACATATATACAAGTGTACTTAGGGAATATTCGTGTACCCCGTAAGTATCATAGATGGTCGCCTTGTACAATCCTCATGTCGGCAAACATGAGCTTCCAGTGTTCGTCCATTGGACTCCTACCTTCACGGTTAGCTATCACAACCCACCATTAATGCCCAATTCAAGCCATTTCCATATAACCAAGACACCAATTTTATTATTATTAATCGAGGCTAATTTAAGTGGTATTGTGATACCGACTATAACTTGAAAGCAATGTCTTTAGCCAACCTTAGGGGATTTGCATGTACCCCATAGGTTACATGATTAAGTTTACTTGGGGGATTCCTACGTACCCCACAAGTACATCATTATTTGGCTTACTTGGGGGATTTCCGTGTACCCCACACGTATTTCATTATTAAGTTTTGCTTGGGGGATTCCCATGTACCTCACAAGATATTCATCATTCAAACCAATTTCATCATTTCATTCACTTTGGGGATTCCCGTGTACCCCACAAGGTTTTCATTCAAAATGATTTCATTACCACCAAGGCCTTACCATTTAACCATTCCAAACTATTTAAACCACTCAAAACCATTTCAAAACATTCATACCGTTCAAAACTATTTAACTCATTCAAAAACCATCCAAACCAATTTTGGGTTCCATTACCAAACATGCCATGCAATAGTTTCAATAAAAGTTCAACAATATAGTAAAAATATTCTAATAGGCATTTTATCAAACATGTTGAGGGAATACCTTTACCAAGGCCAAAACTAAAGCATAAACCATCAAGTTTATGGTTACCCATGACCCATCTATTAAACCAAAACCAACAAGCACCCACATGTTCAAACCATAACCAAAAATATGTGAAAATATAGTTTGAATCAAGAGTAGATAATGCTCTTTAATATGCATCAAACCCTCAATATTGGTTTTCAAATCCACCATATATAATTCAAAATCAATGTATAAAACTCATTAAAACATGCCTTTAGTTGTAACTAACAATAAGGGAGTAGTACGTGCCTTATATAAGAAGATTCATGAAAAGAAACTTGACTCTTGAGCCTTTTGAAGAACACTTATCGAAACCCTAGCCTCCAATCTTTAAGAGAGAGTTTAGAGTGGATTTGAGAGTGTTTATGTCCTTAAAAAGTATGTTATTAGAGTCCACAAAGGTTATATAACATGGGGATATAAGGGTTTTATGATGTTAAATATTTGGAATGCCCTCAGCTTAAAAGCTGAAAACCAACTCGTAGGAGGGTGTGACCCACCTTTCTAAACCATACCCTAAGGTATGAGTGGTACCCTAACTTATACCCTAAACCTATCATTGGTACCCTATACCAATAAAATATGACCATACATTCCCAAAACATACCCCAAGGTATGAGAAGTACCCCTAAACCATACTTTGGATAGATTCAACTAGGATAATCAATAAGCACCATACGACTTGGCATTATACACCTCGTATCTTATCATATGACCAGTGTAATTCTAAGTCTTATCTTGGACAGAAACAAACCCAAAACACACTGCCTAACATATGAGAGAGGGTCACCAAGTCGTACCATAGCATATGATTCGCATGTATGAGTCGTACCTTGCCCAGAATACTCAAATTAGGAAATTTTTCTAAGGGTACAAGTTTAGGGTGTTTCACAAAGACTATTCTAGGCTATATCTAAGAGAATTAGTTAAATTGCATTGATTCCCATTGACTATTATCTCTAATTAAAGTACCTAGTTTACCTCTTATTTTTAGAAGACTTTTTAGAAGGGTCTTGGTACCCATATTCATCTCATTACCACTTTTTACCCTTAAATAGATGTTCAAGAAGAGAACCATACAAAATTTAAAGGATTTGTTGAGAGCTTGTGTAATTGATTTCATGAACAGTTGGGATGATCACTTGCCTTTGATTGAGTTTGCCTATAATAACATCTATCACTCCAGTATTTAGATAGCCCTATTTGAAACTCCTTATGGTATGAGGTGTAGATATTCTATTGGTTGGTTAGAGGTTGGATAGGCTGCATTAGTAGGGCCATATTTAGTGCATGAGGCAATGGAGAAGGTAGGGAAAGGCTAAAAATGGCCTAAAGCTGTCATAAATCCTATCCAGATGTATGGAGAATGGATCTTGAGTTTGATGTTAGTGATTTTTTTACTTAAAATTTTTTCCCATGAAAGGGGTGAAGAGGTTTGGTAAGAAAGGAAAGATCAGTCACCGCTATGTTAGTCCTTATAAGATTTTAAGTAGGTATGGGAAAGTAGCCTATGAGTTGGAATTGCCTGTAGAGTTAGCATCAGTGCACCCAGTGTTCCATGTTTCCTTGTTAACGAAGTTCATTGGCGATCCAGCCTCCGTAGACCCTTTAGAAAGGATTGGTGTTAAAAATAGTCTCTCTTACGAAGAAGTCCCAATTGAGATCCTTGATCATCAGATTCATAGGCTGAGGAATAAAGAAACTACCTTAGTAAAGGTTATATGGAGAAACTAGTCAGTTGAGGGAGCTACTTGAGAAACAGAGGTAGATATGATGACCAAGTACCCCCACCTTTTCTCTTCGAACTCAGTCCCAACTTGAGGTAATATTTTTCCATAATTAAGTAATTGATTCTTTCATTTCTATCTTATCCATCCAACTATTTTCATGTCATAGCATGCATACATGAGTTCAATTTTGTCCATGCATTAGTCACATATTCAGATATCAGTTTATGGTTAAGTTTATATGTGTTTAGTGCAAAATCTCATCTTTTTCCTATTATTTCAGCTTATTCAATTTCATTCGAGGACAAATGATCCCAAGGAAGAGATGTTGTAATACCCCAAGTTGTCCAGCTCTAGTCCCATCAAACTATAGGCCATTAAACTATCTTTCCAATTCCACTAGTCTCGCCTTAATCCGATATCGTGGCAAAAAGTTGCAAAAAATTTCCTATGGGCTTGTCAAACTACCAATGACAATGACTCAGGAAATGAGTCGATACATGACGTAACAAGTCATTATATGAGAGTCATTTCCACTCATGTGAGAGTATCAGATTTTGTACTAGTGACAATGAGTCCAACTTATGACTCGTTATGAGGCATAATGAGTCGTTGCATGGACCCGTTGCCACACTAGTAAGAAATCTAGAAATCAAGTCTCAGATCAATACTACTCCTAACGACTTATGATCAGACCTAACAAGTCATTATTAAGGGAGTATTTACCTTAACCAAAAGGAACCAAGACCTAAGGGCCTCAAGTCACAACCCAGACCATACAACGTGACCTATCATGACGAGTCATTGGGTGAGCCGTGACGATTGGAACCAACAATTCCTACACGATTTCAAAAGAGGATTTTTGGTAACTTTCCATCTTTTAATCCTAAATCCATATTGTTTGGGCGCTCCAACATCAGTTATTGAGGGATTAAAGTTACCCTAACACTTCATAAACACTAAAATTATTACACTTAGCAAAAAAAAAAAGCGATTCTCTTCTTCTCCAAAGCAAACTAGGGCTCTCCAAGTTCAAGCACAAGTTCCAAGAAATTCCATAAGGAATTCACTTCATGTATGTGGTATTTCATCAATAGATCCCTTCCACTCATTGAGTCCCAAGAACTCTTAAATTTTAAGAAAAAATGCCCTTCCCCTTTAATTAAGTTCTAGGTCAAATATGAGTTTCTTTACTCTCCCCAGTTTATATGTGTAACCAAGTCTTGAGTATGTGTTTTCCATGATATTAGTGATTTCCCCATGTTCAAATCATGAACTTCCCTATCGTGACAAATTATTGAGTTTGTTTGTTTTAAATTGTGAAATCCCCTTTATGACGCTCCATAAATGTCATCATATTTAATTGAATTAGTCAAAGCTGGTGGCTTATGAACACCTGATACCTAGATAGTCATGTATATAACAGTTTTCATGTTATAAACCATTCAGATCATTCTTATATTTCTAAATTTAGAATGTTATCATGTTAAGCATATATCAGTTTTTAGATCATGTTAAGCAGTTATCAGTTATCAGTGTTAGTTTAGTTGGGAGTAGTACTTAGCACTGAGTGAATACAGGGATGAAGGCTCACCTGTCAGTTGAGGACTGAGACCTTAAGTAGAAGTCTCTAAGCTTTAGAAATACGGTGCCACCATAGGTTATGAGGGGTCACCCTCCAATAGAAGATTGACACCCTAGTCCTTCGGGATATTAGTTTAGTAGATCCACTCCAGCCAGTGTTGGTACCCTTGATAAGGTACTGACACCCTTCTAACTGGGGTTATAGTTTGTTCCCCAATTAGCTCATATTAGGGAATATCAATTATTATTAGCTCCCATAGTCCTCAGTTTATTTTTTAATTTATGTTCAGTCCAGGTTTGCTTGACTAAGTGTTCAATAATTAGTTATTCAGTTTATCCATCATATGTTTATACTTGTTCTTGCATTCAGTTGACATATTTATGCATTTATGTTCAGTTTATATATACTACTTAGCTTCCCATCTCTCATACTCAGTACATTCAAAGTACTAATCTCATACTTCTTTGCGCTATATTATCTAATAATATAAGTTCAAACACTCAGTACCCAGACCGCTCTTAGCACATCCATATGCCACTCAGCTGTATTCTTGGTGAGTCTTTATCAGTCTAGGACTAGTTATGAGTTCTTTATTTTTAGTACTTTATTTATTTCAGTGAGTCAGAGTTAGTTGGGGACCTATCCCAACAACTCTTCATGTTTAGAGGATTTCAGACATATGTTTAGCTTTTTAGTTTTTATTGAGTATTTCAGACTGTATTAACATTGACTTTATTACTATTCATCATTAGTTTATCTCAGTTGGCTTCCGCCCAGTGTTTGTTACTTTCTTTTAATGTTCAGCGCTTATACTAGGCCATGGGTTAGCTTGAGATCACTTGTGATTCTAAGAACCGTGTTACAACTAGGGGGCAGTCTCGGATCATGACAAAAATAAAAGAGTCTGATCAAATATTAGTGGTTACATTTGATTTTGGAATTGAATGCTAAAGTACAAACTTAGTTAAAACATTGAAGAATTAAACAAGCAAAGAATCAAAATATATAGCTTATTTATTATATCATATCTCATTCACTAGTTTAATTAATCAAGTAATATATAGGGTTAATTAGAAAAGAAAAGATAAATAAGATGACTAGCGCCGAGCAACTATACAAATAAAGAGGTTTTATGTGGAGAAATGAGCTTTTTAAGTAAGAATTTCAATATCATTTTCTTGATTTGTGGTACTTCAAATTAATTTATGGTCTTTATCACGAATTTTATCCTTTTTTAAAAACTGAGGTCATTTTGTTTAATTAGAAAAAACACTAGAATTCTTAGAACTAAAATACTAAAAAAATGATGCTAGCTAGATTTGAACTTGCACATGCGTGCTACGCACTGAATCCCCTTAGCCGTTGAACTAAGCCCTTAACTTATGATGTGTTGGTTCAACATTCTATATGTATCCATAAAATACGTATTTGATGTTATATTCATGGTGTAATTTTTTGAATCTGGAAATTCAGGTGAAAACCCCAAAATTCCATATAGATCCGCCCCTGTCTATACTAAAATCAAGACCTCCTATTAAGAATTAAAACAAACACCTATAATATAGAGAGACTTACAAGAGGAATGATCCTTAAGCAAGTAATTTCATCAAACATTTTTGTAACGCCCAAAAAAATCCAAGCTTAGGCAAGAACTATGCTTCATATACATGTAGAGTAAATCATCAAGTTTTAACAGCATGAGAAAGGATTTGGCCCTGTACCAATGCCACAAGAACCTCCTATCCCTTAACCAAGACAAAACCATCCTATCGATCGATCCTTATAAGAGGTAGGATTTGGCCCTGTACCAATGTTAAGGATTTGTCCTGATAACTTCAATTGTACAGGGCCAATCCTTAACATTTGATACAGGGACAATCCTGATAACATTGTAAGGATTTATCCCTTACAAGCATAACTTCCAGATTCAAATAAATTTCTAAGCCTCAGACCCACCAAGTGATAGATATTTGAATTTTCTTTCTAATGCATCTAGCTTTGACTTAATACGACATCAGAGTAAAAATTTATGGCCTTTTTAGTAAAGCACAACTCTACAGTGAGACACCACAAGCCAAACCATAACCATGAATACATAGTACGACCGTACAATGGTCTCGTTTAATAGAGACAACCCCTACATCTATAAGTTGAAAAAGTATACCCTTATTCCATGAAATATAACCACGATCATGCTTTGAAAGAACGATCTCATGGCACGATTGTGAGTTCTACAGACGCCCTTGATGTAACCATCAAAAGTACAAACCAAGGTATGACCGTAGGTAGATACCTTGATTATACCAAGGATTATCTAATCATGTTCGGAGAACTCTCATCCAACTTCCAACCACGAGTGCAACCCACGATATTAGGTTAGTCCCATGATCATGGCAAGATCTCGTACGTCCCTCCCACAATTTTTAGTTATGAAATTGTAAGGGGCATATCAGTCTTTTCCCACTCTTTTAGCATTAAAACTACATCATTTGGGGAATCCTAAAAGTCATTATTGGGGTTAATATAACCCCAATCTCTCATTACTTAGAATAACATATGATACTTAGTTTTAGAAGAAAAATAGGTGATCCCATTTTCCCAAGGCAGAGCTAGGGTTCATCTTCCACAGGTATGCAACTATACAAAATTCTTCAAGGTTCTCATCTCCAAGTATGTGGAATTTCATCAATGGGTTTTCTTTCATCCATTGATATTGACAAATTCATTGATATCTCAGTCTTTTAGTGCCAGTGAGTTATAATCCCTATTTTAACATAAATTTTGATGTTATTACTTAGTCATGATCTCAACCCTAGTTACATTGTAAAATCCATCATTATTGAACTTGAGTCATTGAATTCTATAAATTGGTTCAGTTTATGAAATTTACATAGTAGTTGCATTATTCAGAGATGGTGGGTTATGAACACCTGATGATCTAGGAATTCATGCATAGACTTTTGAATGATATATTCCCAGTTTATATATTTTGAATGCTTCCAGACATTGCATTTATATTTGGTCTTCAGATTATCATTAGCCTTGAGCATTGTAGTTATTTGTGTCATTCAATTGGGAGTAGTACTTCGCACTAGGTGGACACAAAAATGAAGACTCATCCACCAGTTAGGTTGATACCTTTAGTAGAAAGCCCGAACTTTCAGAACTATGGCTCCACCATATGTTCTAAAGAGTCACCCATTAGACTAGGCTCGACACCGTAGTCCTTTTGGATATTAGTTTAGTGGATCTACGTCAGTCATTGGTAAGGTACTGAACACCCTTCCAACTGGGGTTACAGGTTGGAATTTGGTTAGATTAGATGAGGGTATTATGATTATTAGTAACTCTAACTCCTACAATTCACAGTTTATAGTTCAGATTTTAGATTTTGGCATGGCCTTGTATTTAGTTATTCAGTACATTTTACAGAGTACTTGGTCTTTCTTTAGTTATCATAATATACATATCATGTTCAACTTATATTAGTTATTTTTCTATCTAACATACTCAGTATATTCAAAGTACTGATTGCATACTTTCCTTTGCACTATATTATCTCATAAAATATATCCTAACAATCAACATTTGAATTATGCCTAGCACGATTCTTCCTATATCAACAACAATAATTTTGGTGAGTCCTCATCACGCGAAGACAAGAATAAGCATTTTTATTTCATTTTGTCTTTGTCGTTCCCAGTTTTCATACAATTAGAGTTAATTGGGGGCTTGTTTTAGAAACTCATCGTAATAAAGGCTTTTCAGACTTATAGTTAGTTATTCATCTTGTCATTTTAGATTTGGTTATTGATGATTTGATTCCTTTGAATATTTAATATATTATTTAGTTTAGCTTCCCCATAAGTGTTTTATCAATTATTATCTATATTTTTAGTATTTTGCCAGGACATAGGTTATCTTGGAGTCACTTGTGATTCTAAGCGTTGTGTTACGACTAGGAGGTAATCTCGGGTTGTAAAAATTTCCTAGCAATTAAGGCCTTAGCTACCTCACAAGAGTTTCTATAATACCTTGTAATATTCAAAGCTCGATTCATCTATTAGTTGCATGCTTAAGGGGTCTAAGGCTTGAAGATCTCACTAAGTGTTGAGGACTTAGTAACTTTCAGGACCCTTAAACTTTACGAATTTTTAGTTTGGCCTTCCTAAACCTAGAATATTGGTTTTAAGTTGATTCATGGTTAGGGAGAGTAAAAGTATGTCTCGGGTGAATTTTAGGGTTTTTGGATGAGGTTCAGGACGTGTTTGGATAGCCAAAATAGTGAAGCAATGCAATAATTCCGTGACTCATTGCTCTCTCCCATGGTGAGGAGCTCTGCAACGTATTGCTCTTCCTCGGAGTAAGCGATGTGGCGCGTTGCTCTTTCATGTAGAGAGAGAAGCGCGACACGTGGCTCTATCCCACACAGTGTTATGGTTTAAGAGACCAAGGGGCATTTGAGTTATTTTCCTCACCCAATTCCGTCCTTAACATAATTTGGAACATCTAAAAGGGCATTATTTGCCCCTTTAGCTCCAAATTGCTCTCAAGAAATCCTTCTTCTTCCCCAAGGACAAAATCAAGCTTCATTCTCAAGAAATCAAAGGTTCAAGCTTCTAAGTTCAAGCAATCTTCAGGATTATAGCTATTAAGGTATGCGGGATGTTCATCCATGGGTTCCTTTCACCCATGGATCCCAAAAATCTTATTTTTCAACTAAAGAATGGATTTTTCTCTTATTATGGAGTTTCGTATGTTTAAGATAGATTAAATTCATGTGTTTCTTTAGTAGTTTGACTCTATTCATGTCCAAGAATGATTTCATGAAAAGTTAGGTTATATCATGCTTAAATCTTAAATCTCCCATGTTATATTCAAGTGAATTTCATGTTATAATATAAAGTTGTGATCTTAGTCACGTAACCATACTTTTTTCACATGGTTTAAGACATTACCATGTTCAAGTTCATGATTCTCATATGTTTGATGAAATATCTATGTTTTGGGATCTTTGAACCATGATTACGTACTATAGTAGTTCAAGTTTATGTTGTATTTTAGAATCATTCAATGCTGGTGGGTTAAGAAAAACTTATACCTAAGTGTTTTACCTGATTTCCATTTTTCAAGTAACAAGACAGTCGTACCATTGTTTTAATATCATATTTAGAGGACCATGAACATGTTAAGCGTTATCAATTTACATGTTTATAATTACCTCAGAATTTGCATGTACTGTTATTTTCAGAATACCATGACTTGATCTTATCAGTTATCAGTGCATGCACCAGTTAGTATTTCAGTGTCTTTTAGTTGGGAGTAGGATTTACCATCGAGTGAGAAGTGTGGGTTTAGCCCATCTTACTTCCTCAAAAACTATGTGCCATCGTAGGTTTAGAGGCCTCGCCAGAGAGTGTTTTTCCTTGCCTAATATGGCTTCAGTTTAGTGATCACTCCAGTTCAGGTTCTATTCAGATGGAAAGAATAGAACATCCCTCATCAACGTGGATCAGATGTTAGACTCCATAATAGTTCATATGGTTTATATCGGTTACATGATGGCTTCCGCAGTTTCAGTCAGTATTTTAGTGTATTTCAGTTCAGGTTTGCTTGACTAAGTGTATAGATTTCTAGTTAATCAGTCATACAAATTTTAGTCTATAAATTTTTAGATTATTTTAGAAACATGTTTATGCTTGGTCTTGCATTCTCAGATTTTACATGTTCATGCATTCATGCTCAGTTATCTCATGCATTTCAACTAGTCCTTATCTCATCTACTAGTACATTCAAAGTACTGACCACATACTTTTCTTTAAGCGATGTTCTTATAACATAGGTTTGGACGAATAGTTTCCTGACCATTCTTAGACAGCTCAGCATTACTCAGCAGCTGTAGTGGTGGGAGTTAGAATCTCAGTTATTTCAGCATTTCCTTATGTTCAGTCAATCGAAGTAAGTTAGGGTTTTTTTTCCATTAACTCCTCATGATAATTAGAGGCTTTCAAACATATCAATTAGATAGTCAAGCAATTCTTTCAGTATTATCAGTTGCTCAGACAGATAGATTGATTTATAGTGTTTTATCAGTTATTTTAGACATGTTTTGATGCGTATTTTAGTATTCAGATTTATAGTATTTCATTTGCTTATCTTCTGCACATGTATTATATTACTTCTTTACTTAGTGCTCTCATTAGGTATCAGTTCATGGGTTAACTTGTGGTCACTTGTGACCGTAAGCAACGTTACCGCGACTAGGAGGTATTCTCAAGTCGTGACAAAACTTGGTATCAGAGCCTAAAGGTTTAAAGTATCCTAGAGAGTCTGAAATCCGTATTGAGTAGAGTCTTGTGCATGAGTGTAAAAGTTCCACACGTATGGACAAGAGACTATGAGATATTTTTAGGAAAGTATCCCTTCTTCTAGTGTTTATTTTGTGCTAAAGAGCATGATCTCTATTTAAACTCTCTTTCTAATTCGTCCTTCATTCCACTTACTTACAATGCCTCTTAAAAGAAACAACAGAAGAAGGAACGGGGCTCAGTCCGCATCACCGCCTGTTTAGGAAGATCCCCTAAATGAGTATGTTTCTCACACCAAATTTAGGGCCTCTTTTACAACCCTAGCTCATTCAGTAGTAGCTCAAAAAACTAGAAAATTATTGCCCCAACTAATCCAGTGGTAATTACAGCTGCAGCTAGGATTTGAGATTTCATTTGGATGAATTCCCTTTTGTTTTCAGGATCCAAGTCCGAGGAGGATTTGCAGAAGTTTCTAGCTATGATACAGAAGGTGGCTGATATCATAGGCACCACTTTAAGTGAGAGTACAGAGTTGGCTGCATATTAGTTGTAGGATGTAGCTCACACATGGTTTAAAAAATGGAAGGAGGATCAAGGTGTGGAGGAAGGGCCTGTGGAGGGGGAGAAGTTTGCCACAACTTTCTTAGATAGGTTCTTTTCCCTAGAGTTGAGGGAAGCTAAGGTTCAGGAGTTCATCAATTTGAAGCAGGGTAATATGAGCGTAAAGGAGTACTCGCTTAAGTTCACTTAGTTGGTGAGGTATGCTCCTACTATGATGGCACACAAAAGGTCTAGAATGAGTAAGTTTGTATCTGGTATAGCTGATTGTGTGGTCAAGGAGTTTAGGTCCGCCATATAGATTAAGAAAACGAAATTATCTAGACTTATGATTCATGCTCAGCAGATTGAGAAGGAGAAGCTGAAGAAGAGAGAGATAAAAAATAAGATGGCCAAAATAGGTAGCTTCAACTTTTCTTAGCAAAGTTTTGAAGGTGGTAACCCTTCTCAGTTCCATAAAAAATTTTTAGTCCCAACTCCATCTTTAGCTAGTGCGCCAGTGCCTAAGTTCAAGCAAGACAGTCAGGATAGAGTGCCAGGCTCTAAGTCCCAAGGTAGTGTGAACATTGGTCGTACTAATTTGTTCTATAGGAAATATGGTAGGAATCATCAAGGTGAATGTAAGTCTAGTAGTGATGTATGTTTTGGATGTGGCAAGCCAGGCCACAGGGTCTGAAAGTGTCTAGTAGTTGCACCGAGGGGAAAGAATTTATGCCAACAGGGCTAATTTAATCTTTTATCAGCTCCAGCAGGTCGCCCAACTCAGAAGGGTGCCACATCCAGTGCCACTAATAGGAAGCGCTAGAACATGTGGTATGCACTCTAAACTCGGCATGATCAAGAAAGTTCTCTTGATGTGATTACTGGTATGTTACAGGTCTTTCATTTTCATGTTTATACTTTATTAGACCCCAAAGCTTCATATTTTTTTACGACTCCTTATATAGCCATCAACTTTGGTGTTAGTCACAAAACATCAATAAATCCTTTCTCAATATCTACCCAAGTGGGTAAGTCTATTATATCTAGATGGGTATACAAAAATAGCCCGGTCATAGTATCTCAAAAAATCACCTCAATTGATCTTGTGGAGTTAGAGATGACTGATTGTGATATCATTCTCGTCTTGGATTAGCTCTACTCATGCTTTGCCTCAATTGATTGATGAAATACAGTTATTCAATTTCAGTTTCCTAATAAACCAGTCATTGAATAGAGGGGTAGTACTTCAATGATTAGGGGTTAGATTATTTCATATCTTAAAGCAAGAAAGATGATATCTGAGGGGTGTGTTTTCCATTTAGTCAGAGTTAAGGACTTAACTACTGAGACTCCGAGCCTTTAGTCATTTCCTATGGTAAATGAATTTTCAGATGTGTTTCCTGATGATCTTCCTGGAGCTCATCCCGAGAGGGAAATTAACTTCGAAATAGATCTCCTTCTAGACACCCAACCAATATCTATTCCACCCTACAGAATGGCTCCAGCTGAGCTTAAGAAATTGAAGGAACAATTAAAAGATCTCTTAGATAAAGTTTTTATCAAGCCCAGTATTTCTCCATGGGGCACTTCAGTCTTATTCGTACATAAGAAAGATGGTTCTCTAAGAATGCGCATCGACTATCATCAGTTGAAGAAAGTCACAATCAAGAATAAGTATCCACTCCCCAGAATTGATGACTTGTTTGACCAACTTCAGGGTGCTAGTTATTTCTCTAAGATAGACCTCAGGTCCGGCTATCACCAGCTTAGAGTCAGAGAATGTGACATTCTGAGGACAGTTTTTAGAACTCGTTATGGTCACTTCAAATTCCTAGTTATGTCCTTCGAACTAACAAATGCCCTTAAAACTTTCATGGACTTGATGAATAGGGTATTCAATATATACTTGGACATGTTCGTCATAGTCTTCATTGATGACATCTTTGTCTATTCCCATAGTGAGAATGATCATGCAGACCATCTGAAAATTGTATTGCAGACCTTTAGAGCTCATCAGTTGTTTGCTAAATTCAGTTAGTGCGAATTTTGGCTAAGATCAGTAGCTTTACTTGGCCATATTATTTCTAGTGATGACATTAGAGTTGACCCTCAAAAGACCAAAGCAGTGAAAAACTGGCCCAGACCTATCTCTACGTTAGATATCAGGAGTTTTTTGGGTTTGGCTGGCTATTATAGATAGTTTATTGAAGTGTTTTCTTCCATTTAATCCCCTATGTCTTGATTGACTCAGAAGAAAGTCAAATTTCAGTGGTCAGATTCATGTGAGAAGAGTTTTCAGGAGTTGAAGACTTGACTCACTCCCGCCCTTGTCTTGACTTTGCTAGATAGTTCAGATGGATTTGTAGTTTACTGTGATGCTTCCTAAGTTTGTCTTGGTTTTGTTTTGATGTAGAGAGGAAAGTTCATAGCTTACGCCTCTAGACAGCTTAAACCCCATGAAAAGAATTATCCTACCACGATCTTGAGTTGGCAGCTGTTGTTTTTGCCTTGAAAATTTGGAGACACTATCTTTATAGGGTTTATGTTGTTGTGTTCACTGACCATAAGAGTTTATAGTATGTGTTCATGCAGAAAGATCTAAATCTTTGTCAGAGAAGGTGACTTGAGTTGTTAAAAGATTATGATATGAGTGTGTTGTATCATCCGGGCAAGGCCAATATAGTGGCAGATGCCCTTAGTAGATTGTCCATGGATAGTGTTGCTCATGTTGAGGGAGATAATAAAAAGTTAGTTAGTGAAGTTCATCAGTTTGTTAGATTAGGTGTTAGGTTGGTTGATTCAGATGAAGGTAGTAATGGGTTCAGAATGACTCAGAATATTCCTTGGTAGTTGAAGTGAAAGAAAAGTAAGACAGAGATCCTAGTTTTCTCCCAAGGGAGAGATGGTGTGCTTCATTGTCACGGTAGGTTATGTGTTCCGTGTGTTGATGGATTGAGACAATGAATACTTGCAGAAGTAAATAGTGCACAGTGTTCTATTCCCCCAGGAGCCACTAAAATGTATTGTGATCAATGGGAAATCTATTGGTGGAGTGGTATGAAGAAGGATAATACAGAATTTGTGGCTAAGTGTTCAAATTGTCAGAAGGTTGAGCACCAAAGTCCTAGTGGTATATTGCAAGAGTTTAGTATCCCCACTTAGAAGTGGGAGGTGGTGAACATGGACTTTCTGATAGGGTTGCCTCATACACATCATTAGCATGATTCGATAAGGGTTATTGTAGATAGAATGACCAAATTAGATCATTTCTTGCTAGTTCATACTTCGTACTCAACTAAGGATTATGCTTGGCTTTATCTTAAGGCGTTGGTTAAGTTTCATGGGATTCCATTGTCTATCATTACAGCTAGAGGTACTCAATTTACCTATCACTTTTAAAAGGCTTTTCAGAAAGATCTTGGTACCCAAGTTTATCTCAATACAACTTTTCATCCTCAGACAGATGGTCAGACGGAGAGGACTATTCAGACCCTAGATGACATGTTGAGGGCATGTGTTGTTGATTTTAAAGGTAGTTGGGATGGCCACTTACCTTTGATTAAGTTTTCTTATAAAAATAGTTATCACTCCAGTATTCAGATAGCTCCGTTTGAGGCTCTCTATGGAAGGAGATTTAGGTATCCTATTAGTTGGCTTAAAGTAGGTGAAGCTGCTTTGATAGGGCCATATTCAGTGTTTAATGCGATGGAGAAAGTTCAGTTGATTTGAGAGAGGCTGAAGACAACCAAAAGCCATAAAAAATCTTATGCAGACGTGACGAGAAGAGATCTTAAGTTTGAGGTTGGTGATTTGGTCTATTTGAAGATTTTACCCATGAAAGGTGTGAAGATATTTGGCAAGAAATGAAAACTCAGTCCCCATTATGTTAGCCCATATAGAATCTTGAATCATTTTGGAAAGGTAGCTTATGAGCTTGAGTTACCTGCAGATCTAGCATCAGTGCACCCAGTGTTCGATGTTTCTTTGTAAAGAAAATGTATTGGTGATTCAGCTATTGTTGTTCCTTTAGAAAGTATGGATGTTCAGGATAGCCTTTCCTTCGAAGAAGTCCTAGTTGAGATTTTTGATTGTCAGACTCGTAGACTAAGGAACAATGAAGTTTCCTTGGTTAAATTTCTTTGGTGAAATTAGGCTATTGAGGGATCTACTTGGAAGGCAGAAACAGATATGCGAACCAAGTACCCTCATGTTTTCTCTGCAAACTCAGATTTAGCTTGAGGTAATGATTTTCCTTAGATTGACTCTTTTTCATTCTCAGTTCAGCTATGTAACCATTTTCATGTCATTGCATGCATTCACGAAATAAGGTCAGTTCATGTATCATGCTTCATGCTCAGTTATGTAATCATTTCATAGTCATGCATGTTCAGTATATGATCTAAGTTTCCTCAATATTCTCACCTAACCGAGTCTTATTCGAGGATGAATGTTCCCATGGGGAAGATATTATAATACCCTGTAATATTCCAAGCTCGATTCACCTTTTAGTTGCATGCTTAAAGGGTCCAAGGCTTGAAAATCTCACTAAGTATTGAGAACTTAGTCACTTTCAAGACCCCTAAACTTTGCGTATTTTTAGTTTTGTCTTCTCGACCCCAAACTATTGGTTTTTAGGGTGATTCATGGTTAGGGAGGATAAAAGTATGTCTCAGTTGAATTTCAGGATTTTTAGATGAGGTTCAGGATGTGTTTGGATAGCCAAAACAGTGAAGCAATGTGATAAGGCCGTAGCACGTTGGTCTTCTACTGGTGAGGAGCTCCGCGATGCGTTGCTCTCTCTCTCAGAGTAAGTGACGCGGAGCGTTGCTCTCTCTTGCAGAGAGAGAGGTGCGACACATTGCTCTGTTCTATATAGTGTTATCGTTTAAGTGCCCAAGGGGAATTTGAGTCTTTTTCCTCATCTTATTCAATCTTTAACACGATTTGGAACTTTCAAAAGGGCATTATTTTTCCCTTTCACTCCAAATTGCTCTCAAGAAACCTTCCTTCTTCCCCAAGAACAAACCCAAGCTTCATTCTCAAAAAATCAAGGGCTCAAGCTTCTAAGTTCAAGCAATCTTCAGGATTATAGCTATTAAGGTATGTGGGATGTTCATCCATGGGTCTCTTTCACCCATAGAGCCCAAAAATCTTCTTTTTCAACTAAAGAATGGATTTTTCTATTATTATGGAGTTTTGTATATTCAAGATGGATTAAATTCATGTGTTTTCTTAGTAGTTTGACTCTATTCATGTCCAGGAATGATTTTATGAAAAGTTAGGTTATCTCTTGCTTAAATCTTCAATCTCCCATGTTATATTCAAGTGAATTCCATGTTATAATATCAAGTTGTGATCTTAGTCATGTAACCATGCTGTTTTCCCATGTTTTAAGACATTTCCATGTTCAACTTCATGATTCTCATATGTTTGATAAAATGTCTTTGTTTTGGGATCTTTGAACCATGATTACATACTACAATATTTCAAGTTTGATATTGTATTTTATAATCATTCAGTGTTGGAAGATTATGAACACCCGATACTAAGTGTTTTACATGATTTTCTTTCTTCAAGTAACAAGCCAGTCAGACCATGGTTGTAATATCATATTCAAAACATCTTGATCATGTTGAGAATTATCAGTTTACATGTTTATAATTACCTTAGAATCCATATACATTGTTATTTTCAAAATACCATGACCTGAGCTTATAAGTTATTATTTATCAGTGCATGCACCAGTTAGTATTTCAGTGTCTTTTAGTTGGGAGTAGGATTTATCACCGAGTGGAAAATATGGCATATCCTACTTCCCCAAAACTATGTGCCACCATAGGTTTAGGGGCCTCACTAGAGAGTGTTTCCCCTTGCCCAATATGGGATCAGTTTTGTGATCACTCCAGTTAAGTTTCTATTCTGATGGTAAGAATAGAACAACCCTCCTCAACGTGGATTAGATGATGGACTCCATGATAGCTCACATGGTTTATGTCGGTTACATGATAGCTCCCACAATTTCAATCAGTATTTCAGTGTATTTCAATTCAGGTTTGCTTAACCAAGTATACAAATTGCCTGTTAATTAGTCATACAGATTTCAATATCTCAGTTTACAGATTATTTCAGAAATATGTTTATGCTTGGTCTTGCATTTTCAGCTATTACATGTTCATGCATTTATGCTCGGTTATCTCATACATTTTAGCCAGTCCTTATCTCATATACCATTACATTCAAAGTAATGACCGCATACTTTTCTTTGTGCTATGTTCTCTTATAACATAGGTTCAGACGCATAGTTTCCAGACCGTTCTTAGACAGCTTAGCGTTACTCCGCTGCAGTAGTGGTGAGTCCTCATCCATCAAGGATATGATTTGTTTATCTCAGTTATTTTTACATTTATTTATGTTTTGTCAGTCGGAGTTAGTTGGGGGGTTTGTCCCATCAACTACTCATGATGTTTATAGGCTTTCAGACATTTCAGTTAGAAAGTCAGTCAGTTCTTTCAGTATTATCATTTTCTCAAATAGACAGTTTGATTTCCAGTGTTCTATCAGATATTTCAAATATGTTTTGATGCGTATTTCAATATTCAAATTTACAGTATTCATCAGTTTATATTCCACACTTGTATTATATTACTGCTTTACTTAGTGCTTACAGTAGGTATTTGTTCATGAGTTAGCTTGTGGTCACTTGTGACTATAAGCACCATTGTCGTGACTAGGGGGTAGCCTAGGGTTGTGACAGTTTTACTCTTTTCAAATCATAATCATAAAAAACTCTCCTTATAAAATGATAAAATGTACTATCTATACTAAACTTCCTAAGAATGAAGGCTCAATATGATTATTACAAATATACCCTTAATGACATTAATGCCTTTTTAGTCTTCTTAGACATGGGAGGCTTTTATTTAAAAATTAGCATTTTTTCATACATAGACTCTTTTCTCCTGAACCCTTATATTTTTATTTTAGCACAGTCCTGAGCATTAACTCTTCACTCCAATGAAGCTCGACTTGCATACTCTTTTTCCTTCACCTTCTGGCATACCTCCTACTCCTTCAGCCTTCATACCGCTCATTTGTTCTTATTCCACCTAGGATATTCACTATAGCATCACACATACCTGTCTATCTCAATTAATATATCTATCCTGATCCAAAGTTGTTGCTTTCTCCATTATCCAATTCTAGACGTCATGCTATGTTTGAACCTTGCCTTTACTCTCAAGATGCCTCTATTTTGGAATGGCAAGAGGCTATAATTAAGGAGTTTGAGGTTTTTAATGCTAATGATAATTGTCCCATTATTGAACAACCTAGTGGAAAGAAACTTTTTTGGTGCTAGTGGATATATAAGGTAAAACGTAGAGCTGGTGGATGTATTGAGAGATATAAGGCTAGATTAGTTGTAAGAGGGGATCCTCAGGTTAAGGGTGTTGACTTGCATGAAAATTTTAACCTTTTTTTCAAATATTTCAACTATGAAATCCTTATTTCTAGTGATACCAAGAAGAAATGGCCCCTTTTCCAACTTAATGTTGATAATGCCTTCCTTCATGGTGACTTGGATGAGGAAGTTTCATGAAACTCCCTCATGGTCTCTTAGTTTTTTGTTTATCTGGATCCTTTTCTTTTTGTTCCATTTTGATTTGTAGGTACACAAGAGTCTTTGTGGTTTGAGACAAGCTTCAAGATAATGGTATGCTAAGCTTTCTAAATCTTGGGAGGCCAAGGGGTATAAACATTCCCTTAAGGGCTACTAGTTATTTACTAAGGGTTTTTGAGTTTCTCTTGTGGTTTTAGCTGTCTATACAAATGATATAGTATTCAATAGTACTGATTTGTTTGAAATTAGTGAACTCAAGTCTTTCTTCATGCCAAATTGAAAACCAAGGACTTAGGTATGTTTCGCTATTTTCTTGGCATTGAAGTATTGTATTCCTCTAATGGGGTTTGTTGCATCAAAAGAAATTCATTTATGATTTGCTCAAGGAATTCCATTATGACAAATGTTCCTTTATATTATCTTTTCTAGAGTTACATGAAAAATTAAAGGCTAAAACTGGAGAGCCTTTGCCTAAACTTGACCTTTATATGAGTTTGATTGGCAAACTTAATGTTCTTACATATACAAAACCTGATCTCTTTTATATTGCACAACACTTTAGCCAGTTTATGCAGCATCATTGTGTTCCTCATGTACAATCTGCCTTACACTTATTAAGATATTTCAAAGGAATTTCTTAATATGTCCTGTTCTTAAACAATTCTCCTACTTTTGATCTACAAGTCCTTTATGACAGTGATTGGGATCATGTGCTGATAGCAGATGCTCAATACTGTCTGGTTTTTGTGTCCTTATGGGGGTAGTTTGTATTATTGGAAGTTTAAGAAAAAACTTGTAGAGTTTCTTTCTTTAGTTGAGGTTGAGTACAGAAGTTTGATCAAGGCAATGAGAGAAATACTTGAGTTTCGACTCTTCTTTGATTTTGGAGGTCAAGTTTGTTCTTTAATCCCATTATTTATGACAATCGGGCAGTAATACATATTGCTCGTAATCTAATTTTTCATGGATGTACCAAACTGCCATGACCCGATTTACGAGTCAAGATGGTACCTACTAAATTTTGCCAGTAGGTAAGCCAAACTCATAACCCGGAGCTAATGCAATGGGTTAATTTGCTAGGAAATGCCCAACATAGGTGAAATTTCAGGAGCACAACTTATAATTTAAACAAGGGTTCTAAATAGATAAAAATAATCCATGCAAGACACCAATCCCACGACCTAGTTGAGTGAGTACAAGAGCATCTAGTAGCCATAAAATACAACCCAAGTAACTAGAATAGTCAATACATCTGTCTTGAAACAAAAGATTGAATATATAAGATATAAGGAAATGGACGACTCAAACTCCAAGAGCTCACCCTATCTCTAAAAATTAATCATCGCACAAACAATGATCAACAACAGTAACTAGTACTCGGATCTGCACCAAAATGACACATAAGTGTAGTGTGAGTACCAAAACGACGGGTACTCAGTAGGCATCATCGGCCGACTGGGTTAAATCATGATATAAGAATGATAAAGTGACAGATAACATAACTAAGTCAAGGTACAAAATCAAACCTGAATCATCCCCATCATTACTATACATAAATAGAGCATAAACTGAGATAATAATGATAACATAACATAAGAATCAAGCACAAGCAAAAATAACTGTAAAATTGGCTCCCATACGCCAATTGGTGTGGAAAAATAAAGAACTCATCATATCCTCCCATACGACTAGAGAGTACACTCAAGAGGAGAATAGTTTAAGTATGCATTATTTACGACTAGCCATCATCGTCATTTAACCATCATTCCACAATTTTCATCATTTGGCATTATGTCATCACCTCATAATTCGCCAACATTATTCGATAATTCATGAGTTATCAATTAGCCACCAATTGTCCACCAAACACCATTCATTAACAAGTCATTCCTTAACAATTATACATTACCTTACCATTTCATCATATCATAGTAAGTACCCAAACTCAAACTGGTAATATATATATAGTTAAATACCCAAAATTAAACCGGTCATGATAAATGCAATACCTGAAATTGAACCAGTCATAATATAATCAATATCCATAATTGAACCAGTCATAATATAAGCAATACATACAATTAAACCGATCATGATATAAGCAATACCTGAAATTAAACCAGTCATAATATAATCAATACCCGAAATTGAAATGGTCATAATGTATACAATAATCATTATCATAAGTCATATCATTAATACCATAACCAATCACATGATCAATGGGATTCAATCCTCAAAACTACCAACATAACCATCAAGTAGCAAGATTCATCACTATTACCTCAATACACATTCCCATGAGCCCCAGTAGTGTAAAGGTTCACCAAAGCTAATATGTGGCATATCCTAAATTGGGTTAAGAGTCCACTTCTAACCCTCGAGTTCCATTTATAGACAAATTTCTGCCCAAACTAGGCTTAAGATATCTAAATCAACTCTTAGATGTCAACGAGCCTTAATTAGCCCTAAGATAGGGAATTCACCTAAAACATGAATAACTAGGTCAATTATGCCTAATTAGAGTAATCAAAGGTATCCTCATTCTAAACATGAAGAATGAAGTCTAATTCACCTAAAGCACAAGAGAATAAGCTAAGTGTTTCAAGCTTACGGTATCCAACTAGCCTAAATATCTCAACTAACTCCAAGTCTTGTATTCCATCAATCAACACCTAAAACCCATCCCAAATCCAACAAAATATCACAAATATATTATGAAGTATCTCAATCTAACAAGGATTTAAACCTAGCCTACCTCAACGCCGAAGAAAGCTCAACGAACTGCTAAACCTTTACTTTTCCCTTTCGAGAAGCCTCTTCAAGATGCCTAACTTAAATACAAAGAAAATCGCAAAAATAGATGTTAATCAAGCTCCCAAGTAACCCATAAGTCTCAGTTTTAAGAGTTATCACTCTTTAGGGTTTTGCTCTCAAGGTGAGGATGAAGAATGGGTTAATTCGTGACATAAGGGGTCTATTTATACCTCATCCAGGAAATCAGATGTCGCTATCACGACCAGCAGGGTGCAGCCACACTACCTCTTAACTGTTGAGGTTATTGCGAATACGAGAGGCCTTTAGCAATCATACTACCTCCTATGCACAAGGAGTCATGGTCGCGTCCATGGCTAGCGATCACCGGCACACCAGATAGCAGCTGAAAACTTGGAAAATTTCCAAGTTTCTGCCATGCCCTCGAGATTTCTTCAGAACTCCCTATACACAAAAAACTATGTACTATCCTAAATTTGACGTTTCAAATGTGATGGCGCAATTGAATTTTCCATCATAGGTTATTTAGTCCAAATGTGGGTTGCATACTCAATTTCCAATTTCTCTAACTTTCGACCAATAGGTCGAAATGAGCTTGGTGCATCAAACCCAAACCAAAGGTCTACCTAGCCTAAAATCAATATTCCGGAGCTGCTGACATAGTCAAAATTTGCATATGATATAGATTTACTGAAGTTTTTGCCTGATGGTCATTTGAAACCAGCAAAGACTTTTAAAAGCAAATTGGCTCTAAAAATTAAACGAACTACCCAGTAACCGAACTGTCAGTCCCCCAAGTCATAAATGACTTGAGGCAGCTATGGAAAAACTCTAACAACAAAAATAAGCAAAAATATAAAAAATAATCTGAAGGGTCATTACACAAATATATTTAATTGAATTGCCATTTTATTAGTAGGGAAATTGGATACTGGCCTTGTCATCCCATTTCACACTACTAGTTCAACTTAGTTAGCTAATGCCTATACTAAGTGTCTTCATGGTGACTCTTATCATTCTCTTCTCATCAAGGTGAGTGTTCTACACCCTCTAACTTAAATGGATGTTGAAATATCAGTTATTAGTGGAATTGGTTAACAGATTTGGATGTATAGTATTTTAGTAGCTTGTTTGATAGTTATTATTGTGTTGGGCATGTCCCATAACTTAAACATCTTATTTACACTACAAGAAGAAAGGCATTTGCCAATAATTTTCTTGTTGCTATATGTTGGATGTCGTTGCCAAAAGTACTTTTCGCAACCATAAAAAAGTTATTACATGTAGTTGCAATAAAGCCTAATTTGAAAAGTTGATGAAAAAATAACAAATGTTGTTGCCAAAAGTTAAGTTATTGCAACAAAAAAATTTATTTTCATAGATCATATGTTATTGTTAAAAGGTAGCACCATTTTGACTTATGAAAACATTTAGCAACAATAATCTTTATTGTCATAATACATTACTTTTTCAACAACATTTTTGTTGCCAAAATTTGGTGGAAGAGTTAGTTACATGTATGTTTTAGCAACAACTTTGAGTTGCTGCTATGTGCATAATTCATATTTCATAATAAATTATTAAATAAATTTGCATACAAATTATTAATTTACAATAACCACAATTTCTTGAATATATATAAACATATATATTATATCCATGAAATGATTAATACATAAGATGTCTTACAAAATATGTACTCTGAATGCCTGAAGAATATTCACAAAAGTATGTTTTACTTAAAAAAGAAACAAGGTATATATCCTATATCACTAAATTATATTTCAATAGTTTAGTGACTTGAAGAAAAATCTTCATCCAATAGCTTTGGCGTTCTTGTACCAAATCACCAATAATGTTGATTTTTTCTACAAAAGAAGACAAGTATAATTAAACTTCAAGAAATCTTCAGAATGATTCGATACAAAATTGGTAAGCTTATGGAAAAAAAGTTTTAACCAGAAACTCATTTAAGTCAAAATGATAAAAAAAACATGAGCAGTATAATTTTTTTCTAGAAATGTTAAAATAACTTAATCCATACTCAACTAAATTCAAACACAACAATGCCAGGACTTGGACATTTGAAAAGCTAAACGATATAACATGTGTGGCCTGAACATTGGCTAGCTCGAATTCATGAAAGGGTAGGCCTCCACAACAAAGAAAGAGGAGCCTATAAGTTGGGACCAACTCAATATAGCTCAAGCGGTGAGAATTGACTAAGATCATGTAAAGACACTACAACTCATACACTTAACAGGACTGACAGAGAATTCTAACACACCTAACGATACTTCAAACTAATAAATTAGTATTACAACAAAAAGCAACTTGCTCACTAAATGTGTAGCTCCAGCAAAAGGGAACTGAGAAACAGTTACAAATGTAAAAAAATTTAAAGCGCTTGAGTGAAGCATGAAAAAAAAAGATTGCCCTGTGCCTCAAAATCAAATAACACTGCACTTTTGAGATATGCTAGACCAAATATTAGACATGCAGATAATATGCGGGAATGATATTACCTAAATAAGCATGCCCCTAAAAGAATCACAAAGATACAAAGTCACTGATATATATAATAATAATAATAATAATAATAATAATAATAATAATAATAATTTTCTGCTGCGGATCTTCTAGATGTCAAATAAATTTCTTAAAGAAAGGATGCCAACACAAACTTCCAGCTCCTTTTCGCACTCCGTAGGGCACTTATACAACTACAACTAAACTGGCAGTAAAAGACAATAATGTTTCAGCTATTTTATGTCAACATATTTTAGTGCATGGAGTGTTACTTATCTTCTTTATTTACATGCCATAAACACAAACTTATGAACATAGTCAATTGATGTCACATATAAGCAAAAATGATAGTTAGGTTTCAACAAAAGTGCAACTGAACATAAAAAATTATCTAAGGTAAAATTGTAGACAAAGCAAGATTATAATCTTACCTGCAACATAAAGTGCATTCTTCCATCCACAAAATAAAAGGAAGAGTTGATCAATAAGAAAGTTTCTTTCCTTTATCCTTCAGCATCCTTAGAAAGTGTAGTAGCTTATCCTAAAAGAGAGGTGTGAAATTAGGTCCAAGAAGGTGAAAGTTTTGAAAGTTGCTAACAGTGTCGAGCAATTATGGTAAGCCATATAAATGCTATGTTGCTTGCACTCTTTAAAAATATTGTTGGGTGCTTGTAGAATCCTCCAAAGTAGTTCATATTGAAGGAGACAATACAGGCAATACTTTTGTAGAGTCTGAGCAACATAGTCCAAATGTCCAAGATATTTGGTGCTTAGATTTGGTAACCTGATTTTATGCCAGAAGTATCATTTTTTTTATAACCGTGGTGTCAGAAGTATCATTATATATAAACATTTTCCTCTATCCTAAATTCACTTATTTTAGCCATCGTCAAACTGCGCCTTTGGAGGGTCTTGATTCATCACCCAATCATTACTTAGGCAATTTGTTTGTTTATTCAAGAAAAGTAGAAGCTGTAATAATGAGTACCAAGATGATACTCAAATGGAACAAGAGAAGGATCATCTCCTTTTACAGATTGAAGTATTATATAAACTCAAATAAAGATTCAAAATAAGTACCTAACAATTTTTTAATAGATAACAATAGTACGATATTTGTACTTCACAGAAAAACACATCTCCATTAAAGAAACTTTCTTCTTAATTGTATCCTAAGATCTTTTTGAAGGAAAGGTATTATATTATACGTGCAACACTACGAAGGTGCTGGAGTATGTACAGGCAATAGGCGCATAAAACAACAAAAAGGAGAATCTTTTCTAATCTTGTAGAGGTTTTAAGAGGCTAAATATTAATTTAGTTTCATTTAATATACAATACCTTTCTCGGACTTTTGTCTATGATTAAGTGTAATTCTTCCTCAAGATATGCACTCATAGCTTAGTTTAAGTGTTTAACCAGTAACCAAAGCATCCAAAATAGGTTTTTGTGTAAAGAAGAAATATCAAATCAACTACTAAAGTCTCATGTTGGCAGGAAAATTTAACACAAACTCCTTATCTAATTTTTCTGCTAATCGAAACTTGAAATCAAGAATAGTTTTGAACACAATCAAAACCATCAGGGTGATCAGATACCATACAAACAAATTTATAGGTGGTGTGTTTACCAAAACTTAGTGAGAACTGCATAATTTGGGTGTTAATTTTTGGAGAGAACGTAATCATGAACTATGACAAGCCCTTACTATTGGAGGCTTCAAATAACAGAATTATTGATTTATGCCAATATTATTTAACACTTTTTGAATAATGGTGGTGTCCCTATTAGCTTGAGTACACCTCGACTAATTCACTAAGAACTTATCACCTTCTACAAATCAGATTAAGTACCTCTATCCATCAAAACTTATACAAATATAAGAAATTCACCTAGTATACCCTATTTAAGCCAATTGAAATGGAAATAGTTCAAATCAGGCAAGATACACAAAAAAAGAAAGGGCTTGCCTTTTATCTGATAACAAAATTTCCTACGTCTCATGGCACACTGTTTGAAACTGGATGGATAATAGGTCCACCCTTCTCCACATAAATTCTAATCTTTGGCCTATTGTACGGGTTGAACTTGTGACATGTGTCTAACGTACATATCACATTGCACTCTTAGCACTAGATCAAAGCCTATGGATATAAAGGCTTTACATTAATTTTAGTTATGCAGTTATAGTTTCTTACTATATGCCCATCCTCGAATACATTAAAGCTACTACAGTATTGTAGATAAAAAAGTGAGCATTTACATGAACTATGAAAGGAACTCTAGCATTTAAGTATAACATTCAGCTAATAAGAGAAAGAGTACACCATTTAGTAAAATGATTGAGTGAGGTGAAACCAATCATATAAAGGCATCAATACTGTAATAGTTTTTGTAGTCAGAGAATTATGTTCGACATGTTTTCTTCTTATTTTCACTAGCTTCATCATGAAGAAGTCGGCCACAAAGGACTCAAACATTTTTTCCTTTAAAAATCATAAGAAATTTGAGTTATAACTCAAATCTTAGAGCTTCGAGCTATTCTATCTACCTCTTTGTTGATGTAAATAAAGCTATTGTGTTGATATAGAATCTGCTAGTAATTTTACACCAAATTTTTTTGGGCTTAAAACTAATTGACTATTAAGAAAAAATATAATATAACATATAATCAATCCAACAGATAAATTGAATAAAAATCCAAAGAAGAAAAGCCATAAAGCAATAGTAATTGTGTTTGCAAAGGTACTACAATAATAAGTATCAGGTACTTTCATAACCTTCAAATAGCAAGAAAAATTAACCCAACAATAAAAGTTTATCATATATTGCATAAACTACATACAATAGTCAAATTGCAACTAGGTTAAATAATATTTTTAAAAAATCCAATTGAACTTTGAATGTGATTACATTAAACCTAGAAACATCATACTTGGTAGTTCCGCTTAAACTTAACATTCAATTGTTCTCTCCTATTTTGACGTAAAATCATGAAAATACACTTCTTCCTATTTTTAATTTTGACCAAATGTACAACTACAAGGAATTACCTCTTCAAGGATTTAGGGTTTAAGGAAGAGGGAGAAAGATACCAAGTACTCATCCATAAGTCTGACTATGTAATGTTATTATTGCCGCTTGGACACTAGATCTCCACCGTCCATCACGTAGGCACTCTACATATGAAACAAAAAATAAAAAAGGAATATGAAGCTAAAGTTGAGTTAAAAGAGGGAAAATGTTGGGAATGAAAATGAAAAAAGGAGGGAAGGTTTGTCGCTCCCTATTTCAGCCTTAAAAATTTATTGCGACACAAAATAAATAAGTTGTTGAGAAAACTAATAATTTTACCAACGATAGAAATTTTTTTAGCAACAATTTAAATATGTTGTTGCCAATTTATTTATTTTTAAAATTTATTATATTTATCCTTAGAATATGGCAATAACATTGAGACATTTCGCAACAAGAAAAAGGTCATGATTAAAAGTCCTACTGTACAAAAACAATAAAAAGAAATTGTTACTATTTATTGGTTTAAGCCAACAATGTTATAGTTGTTGGACAAAAGATGTTGCGAATTGGGACTTTTGTTGTAATGTTGGATTCATTCGTAAAGTTTGAGTAGCTATGACGTGATAAAATCTCTCTCTATTTTCTCATGTTCCATATTTAACCTACATCACATAGGTATTTTCTTTCTCAATTCTCAAATTTTAACAGAATAATATATTAGATTGAGACAGAGAGCCTGTGTGGCAGCCTTAAAACTATTGTTTCAGGTACACAAAAATCTGTATGTTAGTTCAGTAAAATTCAATACAAGTTCAAGACGTTTCAAGAATACTTTTGAAGTTTTTCAACACCTTCAACACAAGATCAAGATGAACTTTCAAAGAAGTGTGTTATTCTGTATTTTTTAAGAAAAATAGATGAAGAAGAATAAGTCAAGTCCTCCGAATTCACAGAGTGTCCTTAAGAAAATAATTCTCCTCAAGTACCCGAGGTTGCGGAATTTTCCTCCTAAGATAAAATGGCTTAATAACCCAACAGTAACGGTACCTTAAATGATCAGATTCTCTTCGAACTCACTCAACGGGAGATGATCACATGGAGTATTTTAGAAGACAATAAGTGTTTGTGAATAAAAAACTTTCTGTTATAAAACCTGTGAAAAAATGCAGGTTTATATAGCCATGAAGTGCCCCTTCCAAAAGGTGATAATGGTTCATCAGAAAGGTGTATCTTATCTGAATATTCATGTCTGTCCATTCGAAAAAGTGTGTCTTTTCTAAATATCCACAACCATCCAAACAGTCACACAATTTTTCCAAAATAGTGTATCTTTTACTCGAAGAGTTGTGTCTCTTCTGAGCAACTTTCAGTATCGTTTCTGCATGCAGAAGCATGCAAGGTTAATGGAGGAGAGTTTTTTCTTTGAATTTTTGGACTGGATTTCTTCCCAAGTTTCAAATAAATTTTTTCCAAAAATATTAATCTCATCGATCGATCATTAATTTCCAAATCCAAATTCAAAGTCGAAGCCGAGCCGAGCCAAGCCAAGCCAAGCCGAGCCGAGCGAGCGACGATGACGACGACGTGAGGCACCTCTTAGTTATTTCCTCACTTACCAAGTGGATATATGTTTCTCAATATAAAAACATGAAAGTTTCTTTCTCCCACCAATGTTGGAGAATTTAGTAGTCTTTCCTCATTTTGATCATACTTTCCCTCTATTATTTTTCATTCATTTTCCATTCACATATTCAACTTGAAACCAACAATTCCCCACATGAATGGGGAATGGATATATTTGTAAAACTTTATAGACAAGTGTGTGATCATAAAGCAAAAACTGATTGCATCTGGATAAGTGGATTTCCCGTTGAACTTTCCAAAGTGAACATGCATCGGATGCACTTGGTCAATCGGTAGATTTGATATCTTTGAATCGTCGAGATTTAATATACACCTAGACAATACATGTCACATAACCAAACTTTTACCATTTATGGTTCTCACAATTTTGTTCGTTTCAACCATGAACATGTCCCAGTCTCATGAGATCTTAGAGGATAGGCCATTACTAACATTCTCCTTGAAGCGGCTTCTACTTTGCCCCCACATAGGTAATTTCTAAACGTTCAATCCTATAGATTAAACTATTTGATCAAATCTGTCAAATTTAGATAATCATTAAAATACTTCACACCATAAGTCTTATCCTTATTTACTAAATATTGTCTACATCATGAGAATGGGTTGGGTATATTGACAATGTTGAACTTGTCAGACAAAACTTTGTTTGATCTCCTTGAAACTAGCTCTTGGGATTTTCAGTCTTCTAGGTGGAGTTACCGTCATGCTAACTTATCCTAGGCGTTAAACCCATTCCCTTGGATGTTCTCTCAACTCCTTCTCTAGATAGGCCTTTTGAAAGTGGATCTAAAACATTATCCTTTGACTTCACATAGTCAACAGTGATAATTCCACTAGAGAGAAGTTCTCTAATGGTAATATGTCTCCTTCTTATGTGATGTGACTTACCATTGTAAATAATGCTCCCTGCCCTACCTATTGCCTCTTGACTATCACAGTGTATACATACTAGTGCCACTAGTTTGGGCTAATAAGGAATATCTTCCAAGAAATTCCAAAGCCATTCTGCTTCTTCACCGGCTTTATCTAATGCGATAAATTTAGATTCCATTGTAGAGCGAGTAAAACATATCTGTTTGGACGATTTCCAAAAGACTGATCCTCCACCTATAGTAAATACATATCCACTCATGAATTTTACTTCATTCGATCCGACGATCCAATTTGCATCACTATATCCTTCACGTACTGCGGGATATTTATTATAATGCAACTCATAGTATTGAGTGTATTTAAGATACCCCAAAACTCTTTTCCTTGTCATCCAATGAGTTTTACTGGGATTACTCGTATACCGACTCAACTTACTAATAGAACATGCTATGTCTGGTCGTGTACAATTCATTATATACATTAAAAAACCTAACACTCTTGCGTACTCCAACTGTGAGTCACTTTAACCTTCATTTTGTTGAAGTGCAAAGCTTACGTCTAATGTAGTCTTGGCAATACCACATTCCAGATACTTGAATTTATCAAGTACCTTTTTGATGTACTGAAACTGTGACAATGTCAATCCTTGTGGAGTTCTATGGTCACATTCAAAACTCCAAGGTCTTTCATATCAAACTTGCTCTGAAGCATTTGTTTTATAGTATTTATGTCAGAAATATCTCTACTAATGATCAATATATCATCCACATACCAACAAACAATAACCTTGTGATTTGGAGTATATTTAACGTAAACACATTTATCACATTCATTTATATTAAACTCGTTTGCCAACATGGTTCGGTCAAACTTTGCATCCCACTGTTTAGTGCTTGTTTTAGTCCATAAAGTGACTTAACAAGTTTACATACTTTATTCTCTTTACCTGGAATCACAAAACCCTCAGGCTGTTCCATGTAAATTTCTTTCTCCAATTCTCCATTTAGGAATGTTATTTTCACATCTATTTGATGGATTTCAAGACCATATACCGCCGCCAAGGCAATTAACATCCGAATTGATGTTATCCTCATCACAGGCGAATATGTATCAAAGTAATCAAGACCTTTCTTCTATTTAAAGCCTTTTACTATAAGTCTTGCCTTCTATTTGTCAATAGTACCATCCGCTTTCATTTTTCTTTTGAAGATCCATTTAGAACCTAAAGGTTTATTTTCTAGAGAAAGATCAACCAACTCCCACATATGGTTGCTTAACATTGAATCAATCTCACTATTGATTGCCTCTTTCCAAAATAATGAGTCTGAAGATGACATCACTTATTTAAATGTTTAAGGCTCATTTTCTAAGAGAAATATTACAGAATCTGATCCAAATGAAGTTGACGTTCTTTGATGTGTACTACGTCATGGATTCTCATCATTATGTACATCCTCAGTTGGTTCATCTCGAGATCGTTTAGACCCTCCACTAAACTATTCATGTCTAGTTTTATACGGATAAATGTATTCAAAGAATTCAACATTATCTGATTTAATTACCATATTTTTATTAATATCCAGATGTTCAGATTTATGAACCAAAAACTGACATGCTTTACTACTTTTAACATATCCTATGAACACGCAGTCCATTGTCTTAGGTCCTATCTTTACCCTTTTAGGCAGAGGAACTTGGACTTTCGCTAGACACCCGCACACTTTAAAATATTTTAATTTGGGTTTCTTTTCTTTTCATTTTTCATATGGAATTGATTGTGTATTACTATGGGGCACTCTATTGGGTATTTGGTTAGCTATAAGGATAGTTTCCCCCTAAAAGTTTTGCTGTAGACCTGAACTTATTAGTAAGTCATTCATTATTTCCTTTAAGGTTTGATTTTTCCTTTTCGCAATTCCATTAGATTGAGGTGAATACGGGGTTGTAGTTTGATGGACAATTCCATTCTCTATACATATTTGTGCAAAGGGAGATTCATATTTTCCGCCCCTATTATTTTTTATCGTTTTGATCTTTTTCTCTAACTGATTTACAACTTCTATTTTATATTTCCTAATCGTATCTATTACTTCGTCCTTACTATTTAACAAATAGACATAATAGTACTTAGTGCAATTGTCAATAAAAGTTATAAAATACTTTTTCCCACTACGATATGGTGTTGACTTCATATCACAAATGCCAGTGTGGATTAAGTCTAAGGGATTGGAATTCCTTTCAACAGACTCATACGGATGCTTAGCATATATTGACTCCACACACGTTTGACATTGTAATTTATTGCACTCAAGTTTGGCAAAATTTCTAAGTTAATCAGTTTGGTAATGTTTTGTAATTGACATGTCCTAATCGTTCATACCACAAATCATTAAACTCAAGCAAGTAAGAAGAAATAGAACTTTTATTGATTTCAATATTCATTACATTCATTTTGAATAGGCCCCCAGTGAGGTAGCTTTTTCCTACGTACACTTCTTCTTTACTAAGTACAATTTTTTCGGAAACAAATATACATTTGAATCCATTTTTATCAAGAAGTAATATCGAAATCAAGTTCTTCCGTAACTCCGGTACATACAGGATATTGTTCAAAGTCAATACTTTGCCAAATGTCATTTTCAGGCAGACCTATTCTGTTCCTTCAACTTTTGCAGTTGCAGAGTTTGCCATATAGATCTTCTCTTCGCCTTGAGCCAGAGCAAATACAACAAACAAATCCTTATTTGCACAAACGTGATGGGTGGCACCAAAATCCATCTACCATTCTCGAGGATTTCTCACCAAGTACTATTCAGATAACATGACACACAAATCGTCTATTTCTTTCTTGGATTCAACCATATTTGCTTAGTCCTTGTTTTTGCCTTTCTTTGGGGCATGACAATCTATTGACTTGTGGCCAATCTTGCCATAATTAAAATATTTTCCCTTGAATTTATTCTTAGGTTGATTCCTTTCTTGTCCAGCTTTCTTTCATTTTTTGAGTTGTTGTGGTCGTCTTCTACAATATTTGCTTTATTCATTGCAGAATTTACTTCCGACCTCCTTTCTGCGGCTTTGTTGTCTTCTTTAATACGCAGTCTCACTATGAGATCTTTGACTGTCATCTCATTTCATTTATGTTTCAAGTAGTTCTTGAATCTTTCCACATAGGTGACAATTTCTCTATTATTGTCATGACTTGAAACGCCTCGTTCATAACCAAACCTACAATAAAGTTTATTTGAACATTAAGAACATTTTTAACATGTTCAACTAAGGTATTTATTAAAATCATACCTCCCGCAAGGAGATCGTGGATGATAACTTGCAGTTCCTGTACTTGAGATACAACCAACTTGCTGTCAATTATTTTAAACTCAAGGAATCTTGCAACAAAGAACTTCTTGGTTCTAACATCCTCAGTATTATATTTTCTTTCCAGTGCACTCCACAACTCTTTTGACATTTTTATTGCACTATACACGTTGTATAGGTCATCTTGGAGGCCACTTAGAATGTAATTCCTATATAAGAAATCAGAGTGTTTCCACGCCTCCATAACTATAAATTTATCTTAGTTCGAAGTTCCTTCGGGCACCTCTGGAGCTTCTTCAGATGTAAATCTTTGAAGACACAACGTTGTAAGGTAGAATAACTTCTTCTATTACCACATTGTAAAATCAACACCCGTGAATTTTCTGGGTTCTCCGCTGGTGCCATTGCCTGCGGAGCACTCGTACGACTTGTTATGGCAACATTAGTTGCTGCCACACTCGCCCCCAGATTATTTAACATGACCGTCAGTAGTCATTTTTTTGTCACAAAAAGATAGTCAACTTTAGTATATCGAAATGATACTAATAAAGTTGTAGCAACTTTTAACACCCCTTATTTCTAGTTTACGATGAAGTTTTTATGACTTCCAATCTTTAACCGAGTGATCTTTAACTTGTGATGAAGTTTTTATGACTTCAAATCACTTGTTAAGTTCAAACGGAGTATAAAGCATAAAGTTTTAATCTCCAAAAACCAAATAATATAAATTCTGGTGTATTTTCTTAAGATTGTTGTTTCGGGTACACAAAAATTTGTATGTTAGTTTATGACTTCAAGACAAGTTCAAGACGTTTCAAGAATACTTTTGAAGTTTTTCAATACCTTCAACACAAGATCAAAATTAACTTTCAAAGAAGTGTGTTATTCTGTATTTTTTAAGAAGAATAGATGAAGCAGAATAAGCCAAGTCCTCTGAATTCATGAAGTGTCCTTGAGGAAATAATTCCCCTTAAGTACCTGAGTTTGCAGAATTTTTCTCCTAGGATAAAATGGCTTAAAAAATCAACAGTAGCGGTACCTCAAACGATCGAATTCTCTTCGAACTCACTTAACAGGAGATGATCACACGAAGTATTTTAGAAAACAAGAAGTGTTTGTAAATCAGAAATTTTTCGTTATTAAACTTTTGGAAAAATGCAGGTTTATATAGCCATGAAATGCCCCTTCAGAAAGGTGGTAATGGTTCATCAGAGAGGTGTATCTTTTCTGAATAGTCATGTTTGTTCATTCAAAACAATGTCTTTTACGAATAGGTTGTGTCTCTTTTGAGCAGCTTTCAGTATCCTTTCTGTATGCAGAAGCATGCAACGTTAATGGAGGAGCAAAACTGTTGCATTTTTTCTTTCACAACCAGAAATTGGATCTATTGAAACGGACTCTATGGCGACGGTTGCAAATGCATTACTATAGATAATCTATGGCAACACTTTCAACCGTTGCAAAAAATAATTGTTCTACTAGTGCGATTTAGTGTTATGACCATCGCTACTAAATATGAACCGTTGCAATAGGTGTATCTATAGCAATGCTATTGAAATCATTGCCACAAAAACATCTATGGCGACACTTAATGAGAAAATAAATCTTTGCAATAGATATATATATATATATATATACATTGTTTATTAATTTCCTTCCATAATATTGTGTAGTCCGCCAAAATATCTTCTATTTTAATATAACATTATTTTTCTTTCTCAAAAACCCTATTTCAGACAAACAAAAGTTTATTAAAAAATCTCAATTTGTTCCTTCATTTCAGATAAACAAAAGCAATTTAGAGCTCTCTCTGTTTAATCGATTAACAACAAAAGTGAAGAACAATCTCTCAATCGATTAGCCTGCTCTCAATCTCTAAAATGGCGAACAACAATGGATCCATTTAGAGCTCTCAATCTTCCTTCAAAAGCAATCTCGACAAAAGTTTAAGGTGAAATTTTGAGCTCTAAGTGATATTTCGATCCATTTAGAGCTCTCAATCTGTTAGTGAAATTTTGAACAATAATCAATTTGTTGATTATTTTGATTTCTCTCTCAATCTGGGGATTCCTTCAATTGCTGGGTACTGGGTATGATTTTGACATAAGTATAATGTTAATTTGGGGATTCCTTCAATTGCTGGGTATGATTATTTTTTTTGGGATTTTCTATTTCATGAGATATTAAGTGTGTAGGGGTTTAATTTAGTATTTTTCTGATGTTTTAGAGTGTTGCTCTTTGAGCATTGTGATGATGAGCTTTCTGAAGTGCTTCAGATTGTAAATATACAAATGTATGTGCTAAATTTACTAACTTTAGGGAAATTTCGTCCTCCATGCTCTCCAAATTCACCTTCTCCGATTGAAACACGGTTTTCCATGTCTGAACAGTATACTGTTTTTTTTCTCTGGTAATTTTTCTGGTATGCTGTGGTTTGAACTTTTCCTTTTGTCTGAAAAATGAGGTGAAAATAATTTTTTATGACCTTTTATAAATTGAATAAAAGAAAATGTCCTTTTCATATCTTTTGTGTTTAACGATAAAGTTTTTTTTTTTTTTGAATTTTTTTTTATATAAAACTAAATACATATTTGTAAAGGGCTACAAAACCAAATCTTTTGAAAATTGAATATTGGTTAATATGCCATGTGAATCTTTCTGTTACCATCATATTGTGTTACCTTTATTTTTCGTGTGTTTTTACTGTACCAATAAAATTATGTTTTGAGGTTCTTAAAATTATGTATAAAAGATTGGACTTACCACATGTTGGCTGTAATACTGCATTAAAGTATGTGTCTAGTTCATCTAAAACCATAAGTTGTTCGAAAGAGTGCATTTTAATTATTTATATGTATAATTATACCCTTTTGTGTTTCTGTATGTGAAAGAATTTGAGCATCCAACTCAAGACCTTAACATGACTAGTGGAGTAAACCACTATCTTTGTAAACCTCTTTGAAGGCTTTACACAATCCAAATATAATTCAATAGTGTACATTGTACAATTTGCAATTCCCTCAAGCTTGAGCTACATATAATAGAGAACCCTTTGTAGCATGTTCTATAAGAGATTTTACTGTTGTAGCTCAAGATTTGTTGCAGTTTATTTTCTGAGAGCTATTGACAACTAGTAATTGTCCGAAGTACCATTAATATGCTACTAGTTTCTCTTCTTTTTCCCCATTGTCTTAAAATCTTTTTTGGTTATTTATTTTAGCATGTTCTTTCTCTTTTTCCCTTCCTAGAATTTTTTCTTGGGGATGTTGTCATGAGTGCCTTGATCCTTTACTAGGTATTATTATGCATTGATGTGAATTATTCATACAGACATAAGATAAATTTAGGAAAAATATTTGTAGTATGGTTTTCAAAATGTGTTGGTTATGTGGCACTCTTTAGTCAATGTATATCTGTATGCTAATGATCAACCATATAGATGGTTATTGATAGGTGATAGTTTGTTATATTATGTTTGAATGTCCTTCTATTACCCTTTCATTCCAGCTTAAGTCACTCTGATTAGTAACTTGCATCTTTCAATTGGCTAAGTGAAATTAATACAGGGGCATTACTTTGGTCTATGTTATGTGCCTCTGTGTGTCTCTGTATGCTTGCATCTTATCAAATCTAAACCAGACTTGACAAACTGATAGGGTATATAATGCAGACAATTATATCTAAGTTTTTTACCACCTGATCACTGATGATACGGTATCAAATCTAATGGTATTTGCAATTCCATTACTGTACCTTTTAACTTCTCTTAATAAATTAATAATTTGAATTTATTTCCTTTGTTCTTTAGTTATTAGAATGTCATCTACAAAAGGTGAACCTACAGGATCAAAACCAAACCGTGTTCCAATGGCTTGACAAGGAACTTTCAACTTCGTCAATGTCTTCGGTGATACATGGCCGTAATTAGTGACTTCTCTAAATTACTCCCTTTCCGATCTCTGAAGATTAATGGAAATTTCTTCCATATTTTCCTTATTCAACTTCTCTGATTGAGTTAATGCACTGTTTATAGACATTTTTGTTTCTTCGGGATCAAATGGTTCATGATTTATCACTGCACTTTCTTCAAAAATTGAGGAAATCACTGCAAAATACCTGAACTATTTTAGTCTGGCTCGGGATCATTCTTTTACTTTTTAAAAGACTACCAACTCCTCTCTTTTGATTCATCTCATCTTTTCAAATAAGTTTCTCATAAAGCTATTGAGAAGTTCAATATATGTCCTTTATCACTTGAAACTTTAAGGCAAAGATAGAAAAGGGAAAAAAGGAGGGGGGAGTGCGTCAACGCAAAACAACTTTCACCTTAATGAGAAGGGAACAGATCAGACACGTGCACTGATTGGCATGTCAATCATATCTTGCCTTTTCTTGTTGACATTATCTTATTATACCTGATAATCTATTTTTATATTATACCTAATTTTGCAAAATTTTCAAAGTCTGATTCAAAGAAAGCTAGTGAATCATCGAAGGCAATCGTGGCCTCATCGATAAAATTTTTGACCTTTAACTCTTGGTTTTACACCTTTAATTCTTGGTTTTATAATTTATGTTTGGTGAGTCTTTTCTTACATTTGATTCAAAGTTAAAAGTTAATCAAAAAGCATGGATGACTAAACCAAAAGCTCCCTGTTGTAATGATATCTTTATCCTTTGGTCCCTTGATTGCTGTAGCAAATTTAAAGTATTGATTTTATTGGGATCTTATGCTTGATTAATTTGCAAATTTGAATATGGCGTCACACTTATGAATGGACTCATAATGAAACTTACAAAGTAATCTTTTTGAAGATCGGAGAAGTTCCCCGGCATTGAGATGTGAACAAAATTCGGAAAAAAAAGAATTCTATCCATAACATCTATGTAAGCTTTTGTCTATCGAAAATAGTCTCTCTACCTTCACGGTAGGGGTAGGGTAGGGTAAGAATTATTTTTGTAGGCTTTTGAAAATGTAGACACTTATCTCATCTGCTTCACATGTGTTGATGGTAGCACTCTCTCTCTCTCTCTGTTTATGGCTTTTTATGGTTTGCATAAAGACCTTATTCAACTCAATTATCCTTAACTACCTAGATTTTTACCTTAAGCAATCATTACAGGAAAGAAGTTGCATAAACTTATCAAATTGCAGGACAACTCTATGAACTTGATGGAGGAGGTCCGAACCAATTTCATCTATTCATCTACTACTCTAAGTAGACTATTGCTGGTAATCTTTCTTATTTTTATCCTTTGAAGGCTGGTGAAAGTTGGAAAGGATATTGGGGACAATTGACCAAAATTCCCAAATTTCAGACCTAAACTTGAGATCCATCAACCACAATTTGATTTTTTTGACCTGTGAGATCAGTTAGAATCCTGCATATTTGGAAATCTACAAAAATTTTGCTTATTTGGGCTTTAGAAGATATACAACACGTAAATTTCTTACATGAAAAGGAAACATTAAGTAAGTACTCACTATATGTAATATTTAGTGAACAAGTTGCAATAATATAATTGATTATTCAAACCCAACCTTAACAGATCAATAATAGAAATCTCCTAACTTTTTGTGGCAAAAGTTGCAGTAAATGTAAAATGTGATGGTGACGTAAGTGATCCAACATCATACTTCAGAAATGTTCTTTTGGGAAAGGCTGTTAGCCCATATTAGGTTCAGTACGGTTTAGTGATGAATTGAGGTCAGAACTTGTAAGAAACTATGTTTTGGTGTAAACATCGAGCCCGTATCATTGTTTTATGAGATTTCTTATCAGTAGTGCATTGTTCTTTTAAATCCTTTTTAAGCTACCATTGTTATGTAGCTTTAGGTCTATTGTTCGGGCATGTGAAGCAGCTACAACAATAAATGTTACATATTTCTTTTATATCAAGAAAATACTCGTCTTGCCATTGTCAGACATTTAATTTTTGGTGTAATGTAGGGTTGTTTTTTGCTATACTAGGTGGAGTTCTGTTTTTGTTATATTCAAACTGCCTTTATCTATGATTCATCGAGCCGAGGTTGATATATATGATACACATGGAAATGATAATCTTTGAGCAAGGAATCCTAGCTGAATGTTTCTGAATCAATACAATATCATTACTCATACTCCCTCCGTTTTAAAAAGAATGACCTACTTTTCTTTTTAGTCCGTTTAAAAAAGAATGACCCCTTTTTCTTTTTGGAAATACTTTAATTTCAACTTTCCACATGGAATATTTAGGACCACAATATTAAAGGACATTTTGATACATTTGACACAACTTTAATTTAAGGCCACAAGATTCAAAAGTCTTCTTTATTTTCTTAAACTTTGTACCAAGTCAGAGTAGGTCATTCTTTTTGAAACGGAGGGAGTAATCAAAACTTATCAATACAATTATGAGATTTCTTGTCAGTAGTGCATTGTTCTTTTAAATTTTTTTTAAGCTACCATTTTTTTATGTAGCTTTAGGTCTATTGTTTGGGCATATGAAGCAGCTACAACATTAAATTGATCGGGAATCATTCAACTAGGGATTCCTAGTTTTAAAGATTAACCTGGTGTGATTTCACTTCTGCCATCTTTTTGTCTGTACTCCAGCTGCTTGTCTCTCTACTTAGGACCCCTTGTTATCCTTTAACAAGTTCTTTTTTCAGGTTTCTCATCCTTATGTACATGCTTTTGAGAACTGATAGTTGCTTAAAGAAAAAAAAAGACAGTTCAAACATAAGAGGTACATTCTATACTATGTTTTCTTATTATTAAATTTTGAATAGTTTCCCATGCCGTCACTATGTGTTTCTTAGAGTATCATTCATCATACATTGTTTGGTAGCTTTAAGAGCACTGTGATCCTATAAGACTACAACATTGAAAGGCTAGAAAAGATGTAGCTACTTTTCATCTCTTCTACTTGAAACTTGTCAGCAATAAATACATTATGTCATTACATAATGGATATAGAAGTCCGAAACAAGCAGGCATATTTGTGAAGCCAATCAATTATCTATATATTGTTGAATTAAATCAGAGTTTTTAGATTGTTTGTGAACTCTAGCTCTATTATTCTTCAATGTCAAATGCTTATGGGCAAATATTGGCACAGTTTTTGCAGCCATAGAAGGAGAGAGATTTATTCTAAATCAACATTTTTTCAAGAAGGGTAGCTATAGAATTTTTCATAGCTAATTCTGGTCAAGATTGAGGGCACAGAAGTAGTTGTGAATTTGGCGTAATTCCTTTACAACTTCGATCATGTATGGTCTCTCTTCTCCTTGTACTATAGCTAACTAGTCTTAATGCAGTGGGGTTGAGGCATCAATCACTAGTGTAATTTACAATGAAGCTTCCTGATGGTCCTCTTTATACTATAGGATGTGTATTGTAATAGTGTTTTTTCTCTTCATCGTACGTGTCTACTGTTCTTAAATCCAATAATGCATCCATCCCAGTCTATAAGGAGTTAGAAGCTTCCTGGTGTTTGTGCACTCTACTATAACTATAGCTTGTGCATTTAGTTCCACTCAAATTGACAAAAGATCCTCTATAAGAAAGTTTGCATTTGCTTTAGCGTCTCTTTTCAATATTAAAATCTGAATCTGAAGGATCCACTATGTAGTCCATATTGTAATCTTTTAAATGTAGAGTACTCATTTTCCATCCAGTTAATAGCTGATGGAGAACAACTCTGAAGCTATAGACGTCAATTTTTTGAGTAACAATACAAGCTTTCTTATTATTTGCAATGCATAATGGATCTCTTTTATTGTCCAACATAATGTATGCATTCAAACTAACTGAAACTACTTCAAATAAAGCCAAACTTATTATCAAAATTAACTTTATTCGAAAATATTGCTTTTGCTTTCTGTTGTTATGTAGTGATAATATGTTATCTCAGAGAGATGTCATTGAACGAGATGTTACAATGAACATCATTACACAACTACAACATTTACATCTAGGATTAACACTTGATCCTAATATGCTAAGATTCAATGTGCATTCGTCGGGAGAAGAGGCTGCTATTCAACCAATAAATTGTCCATCTATTGGTAGTAACAATCAAGGCCAGTCTCTATTTCTTCTTCTCCTTCTTCTTCTCGTCTCTTTTTCTTATTTTTATTGGTTGCATCTGTTGACGTGATGACCCCTTATATATTTTTAACCAAGTCATGTTGTATGCCTCGTAGTGTTGTAAACTTTCTTGGTCTAGACTTTACTATAATTATGTCCCCAGCCTTATAATTCATGAGATAATGTCTGTGGTCTGCAAATTTTCTAATCTTTTTGGTGTCTTTTCTAAGTAGGACTTAGCAGTATAAAGCCACTCCTGAAATAAGCCCCTAAACTCTTCCCCTTGAACATAGTTGGTATTGAATGTAGATTTTATATGCCTGCTGGCTTGTGAGTAACTGGAATTATGTCTGTCTGGTAGACTCATTATATTATATGTTATATGAGAATCTAGATATGACTAAGAGCCCGACCTAATCCTCCCGATGTGAACTCAAAAAATGCTTGAAGTAGAACTTCAGCGAGGCATTGACCCAGTATATCATGCTGCAGTGTGATTCTAATCTTTTTATGTTGTCATTTAAGTGCTAATTTATATTATTTGTTCTCTTTTTATAGGTGTCCAAAAAGAAGAAAGTGATGAAGACATTGACCTTCCTTGAGAAGATTTTTCGGTTGTGAATAAATGCTCTAATATCAATAGTTTTGTGTTGAATTTCTTGAAACTTATCGCGACTCGAACTTGCTACTATGTAAAAATTTAACTAATCATTTGAAATTGATTACATTTTTCTTTTGGGTTTAAATTACTAGCTTGTCTCATATTTTGAATTATGAGATTATTAATGAATGATTTTGTTTTGTGATGTGTATATATTGTGTTATAATTTATTATGTATGTAAATAAAAATTTACATTAATACGAGTGACTATTTATATAAATCGTTTCAATTTAATAACATATGGCAACAATCGTTTCAATAAATCATTGCAATAGGTAGTAAAAAAACATTACAACAGAATAACAAAAGTGTCACAATAGATGCTATCACAACAATTTAATGTCGTTGCATTAAAATCTATTGCAACGGTTAGTAACCGTTGTAATAGAAGAAAATAGGTGTCCCAATAAGTAATGAAATAGTTGTAATAGATACTCAAAAAGCGTTGCAACAAAATAACAAAAGCGTCGCAATAGATGCTATTGCAACGGTTAGTAACCGTTGTAAAAGATGAAAATAAGCATCTCAATAAGTCTAAAAATAACCGTTGCCATAGCTCGACCTATGACGATGGTTTCAGACAACCGTCGCATAAACCGTTGCCATAGACCTATCGCAACTGAATTTCTTCCCAAGTTTCAAATAAATTTTGTCCTAAAAGATTAATCTCATTGATCGAGATAAGGCCAAAACCAAGCCAAGCAACAACAACACAAAGTACCTCTTAGTTCTTGCCTCACTTATCAAATGGAGATGTGTTTCTCAATATAATAGCATGAAAGTTTATTTCCCCCACCAATGTGGGAGAATTTAATAGACTTTCCTCATTTTGAGCACACTTTTCATTTTAGTGTGGACTCACTTTCCCTCCACTATTCTCCCTCAATTTTCCATTCACGCATTCAACTTGAACCCAACAGGAACAACGTCAAACAAAAAGCTTAAAATAGAGAGGCTTTTGTAGTTGAGCTTTATTAATAGTAAACCTCAGGTCTTTCTCGGAGCATCCCCCCGTCAATCTTGCCCCCATAAGCTCCAGATCCTTTTCAACTGGATTGCCCTTTTACCGGTCTTATTCAGAAGATATAATTCAATGCTATCTTTATTATTAGGCTGCTTTAACTAACTTTATATTCGTGATACATATCACTGCATTATTTGTCCATTTGCCAAAAATTGTTTTCTCCCACACAGTCTAATCATTATTTCCTTTCCTCTAGTTTACCGGTAAAGAATCACAATAATAAAGAAGAATAGACGTAAGAATTAGAGAATGGAATTATTGAAAATTATTTGCCTAAAGATATACGAAAGAAAGCTAGCTAGTACTACTCCCATCCGTTTAAAAAAGAACGACCTAATTTGACTTGACATCAAGTTTAAGAAAATAAAGAAGACTTTTGAATCTTGTGGTGTTAAATTAAAGATATGTCAAATGTACCAAAATGCTCTTCAATCTTGTGGTCTTAAACATGTCACGTGGAAAGTTGAAATTAAAAAGTTGCTAAAAAAGGAAAGAGATCATTCTTTTTTAAACGGATTAAAAAGAAAAGTAGGTCATTCTTTTTTAAACGGAGGGAGTATGATTTTGCGTGTGAAATAGCCTATGATTTTTAAATATATTTGAGAAACTGATGACTGGCTCCTGTAGCAGTGCCTTGCAAGTTTTGGAGCAGTAATATGGATGAACTATCTTTTTGTTAATTTTCTACACATCTTAATTATGGACCCATATCACCCTTGATATTTGACTAATTTTTGAATATGTGATTATAATCTTATGGTATTGTTCGATCTACTATTATATATGTCAACTCTCATCTGACAGGTCAATTCCCACCATACTTCGTCCCAATAAATTCGTATCTAATTAAATAGTATTACACAAATTAAAAGAGAAAAAACCACTCTTGTTCATCATTAAAAAGCAACTTAGTGTACAAGAACTGTCTACATTAGGATGGTTACATATGCACTATCCCTAACTAGTCTTATAAAAGAAATGCCTAATCTATTTGCTTATAGCTAAAGCAAATAAAGGACGCTAAAAACACGAGTGTCAATGTTACATATTTTCTTTCTTGCTCGTTTAGCTTGAAGATCGCTAACTCGGCCACCTTCATCGAGCTACTCGTTGCTAAATTTGAAAAATAAATAAGAAAATAACTTATATTATTAATAACTGATTCACCACTCATCCAAACTTTGTTTTTTTGGTCGATTTTACAGTAAAATAATGACTTCCGTAGAGAGACAATTTGGAATTATAATATGCAGCTAGAATGAAATTGATTACATTCACGGATTAATGGAGAGCCATCTTCTTTAAAGTTTTGTGTAGAACAGTACTCGCTTGAAAAGGAAGGATATAAATTAATTTAAGTCCAACCACTTACCCAAAGTTTACTTCTTTATTTGTTTAATTAGTGGAGAACACTTACCAAATAAAATTGGAAAGAAATTACTACATGTTTCTCGAATTTGAAATTATTTGGTTAGATTAGTCCAAAACCAGTGTCAACTAACTGGCTAGCTGCATCCAGAAGTCTTGAGGAAAAAAAAAAAAGAGAAACAAAAAAAATTGTCAAAGTTAAAAAGCTGGTGCCCATACCATACAATTTTTTTATAGGTATACATTTATAAAACGGCCATCATCTTTGAGATGGTGGAACCATCGAGCATATCACATGCTCTTGCTTTCATATTATATACTGTTTGATGAAGTCATGGATTTCACATTTTGGCTGTTTTTTTGTCTCCAATAACACACTACATGCCACGAGCCATATTCAGTAGCGGAGATAAAAATTTTACTAAGAAGATTTAAAATTTGAATAAATAAACACACAAAATAGTCGAAGGATGTTTAGTATTTAATATATTAATAAAATATAGTAATTTTAAGGGATAATAGTCCGAAAAATATATGTATTTTGCCTAAATTTATAATTGCACATACTGAACTTTGCGGGGATCCTATTATCCTCTGAATTATTTAAAAGTGAAATTAATTCCCCCCGAAATATTATACCCAGCTTTTGAAGTAGAAAGTGTAATACACGCGCCAATCTCATTTTATTTACTTTCTTCTTCATTCTTATTCTGTTATCACTTTCCATCATTTTTTCACCAAAATCTTGATTCTTAATTCTTGAAATTTGATTTTTATTTAGTTCATACTTTTGTAATTTGATGCTATTGTCTTTCAGATAACAGATGCTTGCTCAACTTGTTTTGAGCAACGGACTGTTTTCACGCAGCTGATTAAATTTTATATTAATCAGTTGGGTGCACGTAATTATGTTCCACCCTTTTTACACAATTGATCTGCTATAGAAATTTTTTTGGCTTATCATCTGCAGAATCTGCACTAATGGTACAAGGTCCACAAATTGGCACATTCATATATTCTGCCAAAAGAAGTATAGAATTCGTGGCTAATCCTAATTTCAAAAATCAAAAATTAGTGAGAAGAAATTAAAAAATAGTGAGAAGAAATTTTAAACAAACAAAGAAAACCAAGAAAGATATCAGAATTTTTGACGAAAAAATCTTTCCTTCAACAATGGAGATCTTACCTTCAATAATGGAGATGAAATTGGGAGAAGAGTAGAAGAAAGGTTTATATGTAAAATAAAGAAAATTGAGCATTATGTGACCAAAAAAAGGTTTATAATGATTTTTTAACACTTTCACGCGCTCAATGCGCGTGAATTACACTCTCTCAATGCGCGTGAATTACATGCAATGGTCCAAGTGGGAAGATATATGCCATTTAAATACGAGAAAAAAGTCTAGGAGGTAATAGGACTCCGGAAAAGTTCAGTATGCGCAACTGCAAATTTAAGTAAAGTACAAGTATTTTTCGGACTATTATCTCTAATTTGAATCATATAAAGTATAATTTTTACGGAAGAAGATTTTGATGAACTCTCTGACTGTAAGCTAGCTCTGTCCTGACTATATATTATATTTTTGAGCAAAAGTCTATCGGTAACAATCTCTAGTGATTAGGGAGGGCGAGGAGGGGGGAGGGGACAATTAGGTAAAAAATTTCGAAAGCTCAATAACTTTTATGTTGATTTTGTTGGTATCTTAGGTTTCTCTTTCAATTTTTCTGTATTGATCCATTGTATTAGATGGCTATTGAAAAATTTGTTATATATATTAAAAAAATCTTTATTGGAACCCAATTAACAAAGTAGGCTATTGTCCAGTGACAAAAATAAAACTTGCTTTTAACTTTAGTGACATCTTGAATGAGGGCATTACAAATAAGATTTACATGCACATTATTTTTTCTAGATTTCAACTCATAAAATTGCACGTTGCCGCTTTGAGAATGTTAGGTACAAACGAACTGGTATTTCATAGAAGAAACAAGCACTAATAACGAAATAAATAAAGGGTTAATTTGATTATCGTGGGTAAAGATTTGTTACTTTGAAAAATTATCTGATATTTTTATTATTATATTAAGTAAATTTTGGTGAATATACGTGAAATCAAATTCATCGTATCTAGAGAATATATAATACACATATTTTTGGTACAAGCACAAAAACCCCTTATTATAAATGAAATCGAACGTATAAGATCTCACGCTAGTTGAATTGAAAAGGGGTATTTAGTCTATATTTTATCCAATCCAATATATCACGTGTCATTATATGTATTATTGCCACTAAACCTAAATTAATATTTAATACACAGACTTCACGTGAATTTACCATTCAATAATTTAATATATATATGGCTTAACATAAATAACATGTGCGAATAAGTTGATTGAAGTTTTTATGAATAGAGCACTAAAACTGTGTAGGTGATTGTCTTGGTTGGAAGTCCACTAATGATCACTTTAAGTAACGCTATTATACATTTTTATTTAAATATATACTTAATTCCTTACTCTAATAATTATTTACATATTCCACAAGACTCCCTCAAGAACAAGAAACAGACAAAAGAAAGGAACTAACAAAAGAAAGAAATAAAATCAAGAATAGAATCATAAACAAATATAATGTGCTTTATAGAAGAAACAAGAAACAAGAAAAAGAAAATCTCATGGCAACTTATTCCTTAGAGTCTAGTTAGGGATGGATTCGGAATTTTATTTATGGGTTCTGAATTTGAAAATTACAAATTTTTGAAACTTATATTTATTTACAGATTCGATGGATTCTCAATAAATTAAATATGCAGGAGTTCAAAAAAAATTATTGAGTTTGACTAAATCTGTACATTCCATGCTAGCTCCGTCACAAATAAGGACCCCAACCAAATAATTTCCAAAATATTTTTGGAAATGAAAAAAATAATCTTTGGCAAGAAGCCTATTAATTTCAATTAGTCAAATCATAAATCTTAATTGGATTTTCTAATAATTCCTTTCAGCTGAAAATTAGTCAAATCATAAATCTTAATTGGGTTTTCTAATAATTCCTTTCAGGTGAAAATTAGTTTCTGTTATGAAATATAAAGTAAGAACAACAATAATGACTACTAAAGAAAAGGGGAAAACCGATCATTTTTTTCCAATTTCCGACCACAAAACTGATCAATGTGTGTGGTCCGTAAAGTAGTGGTAATTTTTTAAAAATCGACCACATGTGGTCGTTTTTTTTAAAATATATATATATATATATATTAAAATTCATTATTATTTTATTAAAATTGGAAAAAATGATTTACAACAAGAAAAAAACCGACCACTTGTGGTCGGTTTTCTGCAATTTTTTTTTTGAAAAACCGACTAATTGTGGTCGATTTTTTTGAGAATTTAAAATAAAAATAAAAATCAACAAATGGTCCAACATGCAATACAACAACAACAACAACAACAACAACAACAAATCAAATGTAAATACTTTCAAAAGTGTACTACACATACAAAATGTCCAACAAAAGTGAAAGTGTAAAAACTACAACAATAGTTTCAAAAGTGTACAAACTACAACAAAATGTCTAAATTCAAAGTAGAACACATACAAAAGTCAAGAAACTAAAAGTCATCTTCATCGAATTCGTCCTCGTCTTCCATATCCTTATCTGTGCTGATATCATCCAGGGGGCGTAGACCTTTTGCAGCCCGAACTGCATCACCATAACACGGAGGAATAATCCCTGCAGTCTGAATGAAAGAGCTGAACTGCTCCTGCAGTATCATAATTTGTGATGATGTTTCTTCCTCCTTCTTCTGCGCCCCCTCTCTCTCTGTTCAACAATCTCTTCAGTGAGTTTAGAAACCATATTTTCTAGTCTTTCAATGGTTTCTCTATCAACTGAAGAGGTAGAGTATGCAGGGCCGGATGAACACCTAATATTCTCGCCAATTTTTTTTTTGTGGTATCCGAAGTAATGGCCTCTAACTGCAGGACCCACAACTTTTTCCTATAACTCCTCCTCTCCATGTTGGGGTAGTGGGTCACCCTGACTTTTAGGAGGCTGAGTACTACAATACTCACTAACGAACTGCGTATATTTATCCTATATTCAAAGTAAAGTTAAAACTAAAAGTCAAAAAATATTAAAGTACTTATAATTGAATAATATCAACTTTGAGAAAAAGATTCTTAAATTCAATATTTATTTCTTACATGGGCAGCTTTTGCATGAGGTTCAACCCAGACATCTTCATCAGTAGGGTTCTTTTTCTTTTTCAGATGAGTCTCATCGAATAACTCATCTTGTGGTATGCTCCTGCCCTTTTCTTTTTCCTGCATATGAAAAAATTATCAATGTTCAAATAATAAAAAATTTAAATAGAAACAAACAATTAAAACTGTAAAAGTTACATATCATTGTTTCCTCCACAATAATTACACTTTTGGCACCCGCAGTATGTAGGGAGCCATCCTTGGATGATGTCCGGGCTTTCTTTTCTTTTTCCCTCAGCAATTGGTATTCTTCGCTATTTCAATGGCGAATATATTATTTCCATAAGGGTTCACTAATCCAGTCAGGTAGTACCAAATTAGTTCGGGCATAATCCAACAGACCGTTAAATCTGGATCTACATCTTCTAAAAAAAATCCTCTTTATAAGATATGCATTTGCATCATCCCACCAGTAAAATTTCTACAACAAAAACAAAAATAAATATTCAATCTTATGTTCTAACAAAGTGTTAAGTAGTTGATAAGTTAAATCCTTACATTAAAGTCTTGAAACATTTTTTTCCTGTCAATTTCTGGAACCTTTTGCCAACTGGTCCAGTAGCCGTTGAAGTTCCGACAAATGCATTTTCTCACAATTTGTCCAACTCCAGCATTCGTCCTAAACCTACAACACAAGATCAAACAGTAATTTCATAGAGCATAATAATACAGTAATGAAAAATGAATAATGTTATTATATTTAGAAATCTTAGCCTCTCACATATGGAACAAAATAACGCCTTCCAGAATCATCTCTATCTCCTGGTTGCAGATCAAGTGATGGTGGATGCACTGGTGTGGGCAGATCTGAAGCACCCGATGGAGTTCCTCTAAGATGAAGATCCGATAACCCAATAGATCCAACAAAATCACTGTTCGAAGTTGCATGACTGCTACAGGAGGGTATCGATGATGGTAGATGTTTGGATGTGCCAGCGGCCGTCTGATAGTACTGTGATAGCTGTGGCACGGTGATAGGAGAATATTGGGTCGGTGTAGACCCATGAAGTGGCCCCACATGCGTAGGAGTAGGAACCAAATGCTGAGACGACCTAGAATATGAGGATCGTGCTATCGCGTCAGCAAACCGACCCTCAGATATATGAATACCTGTCGATCGTCTATAAGGCAGAAGTTGTCTTTTCTTTTTTGGTTTCGTAAGATCAACTTTTCTCTTACCTTTGTCACCTCTGCCTGACAACTAAATTATGTAAAGTTAACCAGTAGTTAGTTCCTACAAAATGAATATATAAGAAAACATTCAAGTAACTAATTTCAAGTTACTAATTCACATTTCAAATCGCTCCAACAACATGAGATAGACAAGAATAGTTTTATTACTATATAAATTATGAAAAAGTAAAAACAACAATCTTAAACAGTATAATACAAATCAATATTAAACAAGAAACATAAAGGTAAATATATAGTACAAAGCATAAAGACATCAATGCATAATAAATACAACCTACACAACTAATCCTCATCTTCTGAAGACTCTCCACTAAACCATTCACCCTCTTCGGAAGTTTCCTCATCTCCTACCCACTCAGCCTCTTCTTCCATAATATTAACTTCTTCAAATATATTTTTCGGGTGATTCAAACTGTCCACTAAGTCAACGTCCACAAGTTGGTGATCAATCAACATTTCATTTTGATATACAGTCTCCAGCACATTCTTAACTTCCACCCGTCCTATAGGCTTTATTTTGATTACAGCCCACCAATCAGACTTATCACTGCGCAACGGATAAGGGGCATAATACACTTTTTTAGCATTTTGTGCTAGAACAAATGGATCGTAAACAGGATACGACCTATTGTGCTTCACTTCAATGATGTTATGCTCCTTATGTACTCTTGTGCCTCTTGTGTTTGGATCAAACCACTTACATCGAAAGAGGATAATTATTTTTATTGGGAAATCAGCATACTCCAGTTCTAAGATCTCGTGTATGATGTCAAAGCAATCAACATCATCATCACCCTTAACCCAAACACTAATATTGTTTGTTTTCCTTGTTCTGGAGTGTTGTTCGGTGGAAAATTTAAACCCATTTACTGTGTAATGGGACATTTCATGAGCTTCAACTGGACCCAAAGAAATATCTCTCAAGAGTTGATTGTATGCAACTGTATTTGGTGACTGGTGTACCTAAAAATATTATACACATATATATATATATATTATATATGTTAGTTGAGGAATGTGTAAATGTTTAAAATTTGTAGAAATATTAAAACACTTACGAACCTCATATGTAAACCATGTTACAAAGGATGAATACACTTGATTTTCGTGGAATTGAGTTTTAAATGAACTGAAGATCCAACATGCGAAACACAATTAGTTTCTTTAAGGGAATGAGTAAACAAATAAGATATGTTAAAATTTTAATCTCCTTACTTCAGAAAGAAATCAACTTCTGGGCAATTCAGAAAGACATACAAAGTTGCTGATTTGTGTTCCGTGGGAGTGAGCCAGCGACGTATGATCTTTTTAGCCTTACAACCAGATTGAGTGAAAATTGATATCGATTGCAAATGAGGCTTATTCGCATCGTCCTGATGATGATTCGGTCAGTTTCTTGAACAAGCAACTTCATCATGAAAGTAGTATGAACAAAATTGAGATGTTTCTCTTGCAAGATATACCTCAACTATAGAGCCTTCCACCCTATGTTTGTTTTTAGGACCCCTTTTCAATTTTCCAATTTCCCTGCACAATCTTAAGATTAGATGTTTACTATATTTAAAAAAGATATGTATGAATTTAAATATGTTGCAATTTCTTACCGTTCGAATGGATATATCCACCTAGTTTGAAATGGACCGCCTAGCCGAGCTTCGTGCACAAGGTGAATGGGAATATATTCCATCACATCGAAGAACGGTGGCGAAAAAATCTTCTTCAGTTTGTTGGTGATAACAACAATATTACTTTCCATTCACGCCAGATTTTCTTCTTTTAATGTGGTGACACATAAGTCTTTAAAGAACAAACTGATCTCTGTTATTGGTTTTCATATGTTTTCAGGTAAATCAATAAAAGCAATTGGAAGTAATTGTTCCATGAAAATATGACAATCATGGCTTTGCATTCCATGCAAGATTCCTTGTGCCATATGAACCCTCTTTCCTAAATTTGAGGCATATCCATCGGGCATATTCAAACTTTGAACCCACTCACATATTTGACGTTTTTGGTCCAACTTAAATGAAAAACTAGCCTTTGGCTTAAGAACATTACCATTGGGCCCCTCTTGTCTGTAAGTGTAATTCTCTGCATTTGCAATATTCTGGTAAGTCAAGTCTGGCCTTAGGATTATCCTTTGTTTTGCCGGTGACATCCATAACTGTGTTGAACAAGTTGTCAAAATAGTTCTTCTTAGTATGCATGACATCAACATTATTTCTAAGTAAATTATCTGGCCAATATTCTAACTCCCAAAATATACTCTGCTTTGTCCAGTTATGCGAAACGCCATATCCATCAAGCCTGTACAATGGTTCTTCGCTGGCTTTAGGCAAATCCTGAACTATTTCCCAGATGTCATGACCAGACAGCCTTGGAGATGGACCGTCATATTCCCTTCTATTCCTTCTGAATGCATTCTTAAGTCTCCTAAATTCATGATCAGGTGGCAAGAAACAACAATGATAATTAAACCATGTATTTTTCCGGCCATGTCTCAATGTGAAAGATTTTTTTTTTCATGCAATATGGACAAGCCAGTTTTCCAGCTGTCATCTACCCAGACAATATTCCATAAGCAGGAAAATCATTAACAGTCCACATTAGATATGCACGCAAACTGAAATTCTGTTTAAGTGAGATGTCCCAAGTTTCAACCCCCTCGTTTCATAAAATTTGAAGTTCATCGATCAAAGGTTGCAAGTAGACATCTATTTTTCTTTTTGGATTATGCGGGCCAGGAACAACACAATTCAGAAATATATAAGGACTAGTCATCAACATTTCAGGAGAAAGATTATAAGGGGTTATAAATACAGGCCAACATAAATATGGCGCAGCACCAACTGAAAAAGGAGAGAAGCCATCCGCACATAATCCCAAACGAATATTTCGTGGCTCAGCTGCAAAATTTGGATAAGTTGCATCAAAATGATTCCAAGCCTCTCCATCAGATGGATGACACAGAACACCAGTGGGCCTTCTATTTTCACTGTGTCATCTCATATGAGGAGCTGAGCTATTTAAAGCATACAACTTCTTCAACCTTGGTATTAGAGGTAAATAATGCATTGCCTTAATAGCAATTTAATTTTCACTAGAACCACGTTTATATCAAGGGTGCCGACAAAACTTACAGGACTCTAGGTTAGCATCTTCCTTACAGTATAACATGCAACCATTTTCACAAGAATCAATTCTAACCTAGGAGAGACCTAACTTTGACACCAATCTTTTTGCCTTATAGAAAGAATCAAGAACCTCCAAGCCGGGGTCAACTCACTCTTTAATAAGGTCTATCATTGAGTCCATTCCTCCTTCAACAATATTCCAGTTAGATTTAATACTTAATAATCTAACAGCAACAGACACACGAGAGTGCGAACACCCATCAAACAAAGGATGACTAGTAACATGCAATTGTTTAAAGAATTTGCCCACTTCTCTATTAGGAACATCTTCGACATTTTCCATAAAGTCGTCCCCGTGTTGCATCCTAAAAGCATCGTGCACCATTTCTGTCATCCTAGTATCTTGATATTCATTATGCCCTGCAGACCTACTACTTTCTCCAACAACAAAGTTATTTTGCGCAACATCACCATGAATACCATGCAATCTTAAAAAGTCCTCTTGAAAACCCCTTCTATAAAGATGTTCCTTTACATCTTCTTCATTTACAAGATTTATACCATCACTTCTAACACAAGGACAACGAATAGCCTGAAAACGTGTCCAAACATCAAGTGTCTTAGCATGTTCAACAAATCTTTTGACACCTTCAACAAATCTTTTGACACCTTCAACAAATTCCTCCTTAATACCCATTCTATTATCATTGTTGCGTTGATATATCCAGCTATAATCAGGTTCCGACTACGCAATCAATCAGATTAAACTAATTAGATCAAGTCAAGAAAATTCAATCATCACCAAACATAACAACATTAAAAAAAATACCTTTAAATTCCCCACACTTAATCGTTTTCAACCTACCAAGTCACCAAACATAACCACATTCAACCTACCAAGTCACCTTTAAAGTCCCCACACTTAATTATTTTCAACCTACCAAGTCACCATTATAGTCTCTACACTTAACCATTTTCAAGTAACTAAGTCACCAACCAAAACTCATTCAAAATCAAAAAATTGCCTTTAAAGTCCCTACACTTAACCATTTTCAAGTAACTAAGTCACCAACCAAACAACATTCAAAACAAAAAAAATTCTTTAAAGTCCCTACACTTAACCATTTTCAAATGACTAAGTATCAAAACAAAACCACATTCAAAAAAAAAAATTCCTTTAAAGTCCCTATACTTAACCATTTTCATGTGACTAAGTCAACAACCAAACCACATTCAAAATAAAAAATCCCCTTTAAAGTCCCTACACTTAACCATTTTCAAGTAACTAAGTCACCAGCCAAACCACATTCAAAATAAAAAATCTCCTTTAAAGTCCCTACACTTAACCATTTTCAAGTGACTAAGTATCAAAACAAAAACATATTCAAAACGAAAAAATCCCCTTTAAATTCCCTACACTTAACCATTTTCAAGTGACTAAGTCACCAACCAAACCACATTCAAAACACAAAATCCCCTTTAAAGTCCCTACACTTAACCATTTTCAAGTAACTAAGTCACCAACCAAACCACATTCAAAAAAAAAAAACCCTTGAAAGTCCCTACACTTAACCATTTTCAAGTGACTAAGTATCAAGACAAAACCACATTCAAAACAAAAAAATCCCCTTTAAAGTCCCTACACTTAACCATTTTCAAGTGACTAAGTATCAAAATAAAACCACATTCAAAATAAAAAATCCCCTTTAAAGTCCCTACACTTAACCATTTTCAAGTAACTAAGTCACCAACCAAACCACATTCAAAACACAAAATCCCCTTTAAACTCTCTACACTTAACCATTTTCAAGTAACTAAGTCACCAACCAAACCATATTCAAAACAAAAAAATCTCCTTTAACGGCCTTACACTTAACCATTTTCAAGTAACTACGTCACTAACCAAACCACATTTAAAACAAAAAAATCCCCTTTAAAGTCCCTACACTTAACCATTTTCAAGTAAATAAGTCACCAACCAAACCACATTCAAAACACAAAATCCCTTTTAAAGTTCCTACACTTAACCATTTTCAAGTAACTAAATCACCAACCAAACCACATTCAAAACAAAAAATCTCATTTAAAGTCCCTACACTTAACCATTTTCAAGTACCTAAGTCACCAACCAAACCACATTCAAAATAAAAAAATCTCCTTTAAAGTCCCTACAACAACAACAACAACAACAACAAACTCAGTGTATTCCCACAAAGTAGGATTTGGAAAGGGTAAATACCACTACCTCCGAAGAAGTAGAGACTATTTTCGATAGACCCCCGGCTCAAGATAAAGGATAGTAAACAAGGTGATGTATGACATAGTAGAAAAGGTGTAAGAAATAATAAAATATAAATCAGAGAAATATGAAATACGAGAGATAAGGTAACATAAAATAAGAAAATAGGAACTAAGAAATTATGAATGGGGTACCCACCTAGAAGTAATAAACACTTACAAACCAAAAACACCTATGTACACAGTCTTAAGGTTACTAACCCGGCTACACAAGATCCCTCCCGACGGCTTGCTATAAGCCACACCCTCCCTCTATCCTTCTACCCTTATCCGCAACCTCTACACCTTCTTATCTAGGGTCATGTCCTCAGTAAGCTGCATCTGCTCCATGTTATGTCTAATCACCTCCCTCCAGTATTTCTTTAGCCTACCTCTACTCCTCTTGAAGCCATCCAACGCAAGCCTCTCATACCTACGAACTGGGGCTATCCGCATCCCTCCTCATCACATGCCCAAACCATCTCAACCTTTCTTTCCGCATTTTGTCCTCCACCAAAGCCACTCCCATCTTCTCCCAGACAATCTCATTCCTAACTCTGTCCCCTCTGGTAAGACCACACATCCAACACAACATCCTCATTTTTATCACCTTCAATTTTTGAATGTGGGAGTGCTTGACTAGCCAACACTCCGCTTTATACAATATGGCCGGATGGATTGCCACTCTATAGAATTTTCCTTTAAGCTTAATGGGTACTTTCTTATCACACAACACTCCCGAGGCGAGCCTCCACTCCATCCAACCTGCTCCAAAACGATTAGCGACATCCCCATCAATCTCATTATTCCCCTGAATCATAGACTCAAGATACTTAAAACTATCCCTCTTACAAATATCCTGGGAGTCCAACCTCACTATCACATCGTCCTCCTGCCCTAAGTCACTAAACTTGCATTCCAAATACTCCGTCTTGGACCTATCAACCTAAACCCCTTAGACTCAAGGTTTTCCCTCCAAACCTCCAATTTGTCATTCACGTCCTTCCGCATCTCATCAATCAGCACTACATCATTCACAAATAACATACACCAAGGCACCTCGCCTTGAATACTCCCCTTTAAAGTCCCTACACTTAACCATTTTCAAGTGACTAAGTATAAAAAAAAAACATATTCAAAACAAAAAAATCCCCTTTAAAGTTCCTACACTTAACCATTTTCAAGTGACTAAGTCACCAATCAAACCACATTCAAAACACAAAATTCCCTTTAAAGTCCCTACACTTAACCATTTTCAAGTAACTAAGTCACCAACCAAACCACATTCAAAACAAAAAATCCCCTTTAAAGTCCCTACACTTAAACATTTTCAAGTGACTAAGTAAAAAAACAAAACCACATTCAACACAAAAAAATCCCCTTTAAAGTCCCTACACTTAACCATTTTCAAGTGACTAAGTATCAAAACAAAACCACATTCAAAACAAAAAAATCCCCTTTAAATTCCCTACACTTAACCATTTTCAAGTAACTAAGTCACCAACCAAACCACATTCAAAACACAAAATCCCCTTTAAAGTCTCTACAGTTAACCATTTTCAAGTAACTAAGTCACCAACCAAACCACATGCAAAACAAAAAAATCTCCTTTAACGTCCCTACACTTAACCATTTTCAAGTAACTAAGTCATCAATCAAACCACATTCAAAACACAAAAATTCTCTTTAAAGTCCCTACACTTAACCATTTTCAAGTAAATAAGTCACCAACCAAACCACATTCAAACAACAAAATCTCCTTTAAAGTCCCTACACTTAACCATTTTCAAGTAACTAAGTCACCAACCAAACCACATTCAAAATAAAAAAATCCCATTTAAAGTCCCTACACTTAACCATTTTCAAGTGACTAAGTAAAAAAACAAAACCACATTTAAAATAAAAAAATCCCCTTTAAAGTCCCTACACTTAACCATTTTCAAGTGACTAAGTATCAAAACAAAACCACATTCAAAACAAAAAATTCCCTTTAAAGTTCCTACACTTAACCATTTTCAAGTAACTAAGTCACCTACCAAACCACATTCAAAACAAAAAATTCCCTTTAAAGTCCCTACACTTAAACATTTTCAAGTAACTAAGTCAACAACAAACCAAGCAACAACAAGACCAACGATATCAACAACAATGCTAGTGAATCGAAAAAGGCCACACACGGTTTCACTAGACTTCAATATGAACAATAACAAGAAGATAACAACAATGCTAGTAAATCGAACAAGGCCACACACGGCTTCACTAGACTTCAATATGAATAATAAAAAGAAGATAACAACTTACCTTTGCTTGGCCTAAATTAACGTGAAAGAGATCGATAAGCGGTCACCGAAAAAAATAGCAAAGCAATCCTTATACCGAATTCGGAATCTGTCAAATAGTAAAATTATTAGAACTCAAATGCTAGTAAATGTCAAGACTAACCAAAATAAATATTTTCCTTTATATATACGTTAAATGACGTTAAACATGCATAATCTTTGTATAATGAATATGTGTATATATATCATACCGTTGGGATAGACAATTCAAAACTGACGTTTATAGTACGTATTTGAGAGCTGATAGACAATTGAATATTCACCTTTAAAGTACCTACACTTAGTAAATTTCAACTCACTATGCCATCACCCAAGTCACCAAACTTAATTACATTCAAAACAAAAATTAGCTTATAAAGTACCTACACTTAGTAAATTTTAAGTGACTAAGTCACCTCCCTAGTCACCAAACTTAAATACATTCAAAACAAAAAATTCACCTTTAAAGTACCTACATTTAGTTAATTTCAAGTGACTAAGTCATCACCCAAGTGACCAAAACTTAACTACATTCAAAACAAAAAATTCACCTTTAAAGTACCTACACTTGGTAAATTTCAAGTGACTAAGTGACCTACCAAGTCACCAAACTTAACTACATTCAAAACAAAAAATTCAGCTTATTTTCTCATATTCTTATCTTAAAATCACCATAAAAAACCCACCAAAATACTAAAACTATAATGAAGTAGCAAGAAAAGTAAATCCTAATTTACTTGCAAGAACAAGAAAAATAGACTTGTAAGATAAAGCAAGTATCTTTACATTCAAACTAAACTAATCAAGAGCACCCAATTAAGCAAATTCATAAAATGAAGATAAAGCAAGTATCTTTACATTCAACCTAAACTAAACAACAAAAATCAAGAACACCCAAATAAGCAAACAATCCACAAAATGAAGATAAAGCAAGGATATATATATATATATATATATATATATATATATATATAAAGAGATCTTTACATTCAAATTAAACTAAACAAAAAACAAAACAAGAACACCCAATTAAGCAAGTAATCCACTTATCTTTACATTCAAATTAAAGCAAACAACACAAATTAAGAAAACCCAATAAAGCAAACAATCCTTAAAATAAAGATAAAGCAAAAGTAAACAACAAAAATCAAGAACACCCAAGTATCAAAATTGTGATGAAAATGGAAATTGATAAAATGGGTATTGCTAAAAATGAGTAAAAAGGGCAAGAATGAAAAAGAAAATTGATAAAATGGGTGTTGGTACCTGGCGACGGTGGAAGCTCGATGACGACAGCAGTCCACGAGGGCAGCGGCAGTAGGGTTTGTGTGTGTGTTTCAAAAAAAGTATGTCTATGTATTTGTGTGTTTGGAAGAGAGTGTGTGTTTGTGTGTTAGCCGTGTATATGTGTATGTGTGTTTAAGTTGCTTCGTTCGGTTCGGGTCGGGTCGGGTGCAGTGGGTCGGGTTAATTCTTTTAAATTAATTTTTTTTTATTAACATTAAACCAACCACATGTGGTCGGTTTTTACAAAAATATTGATAAATTAAAATTTAATAAGCTACAATTAATAAATTAATAAATTAAAATTAATTTTTAACAAATTAATTTTTTAATAAATTCTATAATATTAATAAAGATATCCAATTAATTTAATGCAACGCGTATATATATAAATAAGATAATTAGTTATTTTATCATCACATTAACACGAGTAGTATATTTCCTCAATCGTATAATAATATCAATAAATTTTGCAAATGATGATAAATTTTTAGTTAATTAGCTTTTAATTATGATACTAAATTATATATATCCTCGCAATACAACGTGTTAATCAGATAAATTATCGATTACTTGTCTTATGTTATTACAACGTCAACAATATACGCGTATCTACATTAACACAAAATAGTATATCTATTTCCTCAGTAGTATGATATCAATGTATTATTCAAAATATTTTGATATCTATATTCAGTTTCGAGCTTTCGATTACTGCATCCGTCACTATACGAGATATACATATATATGCATATATTCAATTGTCTATCAGCTTTCAAATACGTACTATAAACATCAAATACATGATTTTACTACCCCATAATAATATACAATGTATTTCACATATACTCAGATAATTATCGATTAGTTTATCTATATCATTAATATACCTTCACTACATAATATGTATATACTATATATATATATACCTATACATACACACACATATACACACTATCGACTATATCAAGTTCTAAATACGTACTATATATCACATACGTACACGAGTATATTATGCAATAATATGATGCGACGTATTTCATATATATCACATCCACAAGTATATTACCTTATAATAGAACATGTTCATTATATTCTGGTGAATTATCGGTTATATATTACATTATTATGACTGCAAATACGTACTATAAACTTCAGCTTTCAAATACGTACTATAAACATCAGTTTTCAACTTTCAAATACGAACTATAAACATCATTTTTCAATCATCTATCCCTACAGTATGATATATATACACATATTCATTATACAAAGATTATGCATGTTTAACTTCATTTAACGTATATATAAAGAAAAATATTAATTTTATATTACGTTTAACATAATTTGTATATTATATTTGATATATTTTTTAGTGTAAGTTTTTTCAAAAAATCTAAGATTTATTGTTTTTTTATTATTATTATATTAGTTATTGACTACGTGTAATCAATATAATTTTAAAAAATAATATATTAGATTATTTTTTAATAAAGTAAATATATTAGATTATATATATAATCTAATATATTATTTTTACTACTAATAATAATTAGATTACATAAAGTAAATATTAGATTATATAATTATTTTTTAAAAATAATTATTTACTTTTTTTAATTCCAAAACCGACCACAAGTGGTCGATTTTTAAAAAGTATTTTTTTTATTTTAATGAAAAACCGACCACATGTGGTTGGTTTTTAATAATTATTTTTGTTTTTTAATTTAATTTAATTTTTTTTAGTTAAAAACCAACCACATGTGGTTGGTTTTTTAAAAATATATATATTTTTTTTTAAAAAAAAAACCGACCACTAGTGGTCATTTTTTTAAAATTAATTAAAAAAGAATTTTTAAAAACCGACCATGTAGTTAATTTTTAAAAATATTTTTTAATTATAATTTTTTTAAAAAAATCGATCACAAGTGGTCGATTTTGTTATTTTTTTTAATTTTTATTTGTAAAAGAAATAATAATTAATATAAAAATTATTGAAATGATTATTTTGATATTTTAAGATATAAAAGCGACCACATGTGGTCGCTTTTTTACAAAAAAATAATTAAAAAAAATAATTATAAAACCGACTACATGTGGTTGGTTTTTTCCGACCACAATGTGTGGTCGGTTTTTTGATTTTTTTCAGTAGTGAATAGAGAGAGAAAAGAGAGTAATTCTTATTTCTCTTGAGGGATTCTCTTGATTGGTTCAATTACAATGAAGGAAAACCCCTTTATTTATAGGGGAAAACTAACCTTGGAGTTTCTAACTTTTCCATATATAGACATTATCTATATATGGTAAAATAGACATTCACTATATATGGTAAAGTAGACATTCACTATATATGGTAATATATTTATAACACTCCCCCTTGAATGTCTAATTGATAGATAATGTGCCTTATTAAAACCTTACTAGAAAAAATCCAGTGAAAAAAAATCCAGTAAAGGAAAAAGAGTACACATCTCAAACAATACGCATATAGGTTGCCTCATTAAAAAATTTACGAGGAAAACTCAATGGGACAAAACCTCGTAAGGAAAAAAGAGTACAACGCGTATTAACTCCATCTAATCGGAACATCCTTGAATCTTTGCATCCCGATCTTGTGCACCATCTTCTTGAAAGTTGCAATTGGAGGAGACTTGGTGAATAAATCAGTTACATTGTCACTTGAATGAATCTGTTGCATGTTAATATCATTATTCTTTTGTAGCTCGTGTGTATAGAAAAGCTTTGGTGAAATGTGTTTTGTTATATCTCCTTGAGTCCTCCCTTAAGTTGTATTGTGCATGCTGCATTATCCTCATAAAAAACATGGGTGTTTTATCACATTTCAAATCATATTTTTCGCGAATGAGATGTATCGTGTACCTTAACCACACACACTCTCGACTCTCTTTATGAATAGCTATTATCTCATCATGATTAAATGAAGTGGCTACGATAGACTACTTTGTAGATTTCTAAGAAATGGCTGTACCACCACATATGAACACATAGCCTGTTTGAGACTGAGCTTTATGTGGGTTATTAAAGTATCCAACATCAGCATGACCAATAAGATCAGGACTGCAATCTTAAGAATAATATAAGCTCATATTGGTAGTCTCTTTCGGTAGTGTGTATGTGTTTGATCTCATTCCAATGTCTTCTAGTAGGAGCAAAATTATACCTTGCTAACAAATTAACCGAAAAGGCTATAGGCCTTGTAGTATTTGCAAGATATATGAGTGCACCAATTGCACTAAAATATGGTACTTCATAACCGATTCAAATTGGTATATTTCTCATTTCAACAAATAATCTATTGCTTTTGAAAACTCTCCAAGAGTTCCAATAATTTTCAAGCTATAAGCTTATACAATATAAGGATTATAAATAAGTTTACTAGAAACTTTGAAATGCTTCAAACATTTTGAATCCTTAGAAAAATTTCCACATAAGCTTTGTCAAGTGATAATATTAAACATTTCATGTGTGACATCTTCAAATATCTAAATTGCAAATCAAATTAGTTTATACTTACCAAGATGCATCCTTTCACATCTCTTGATAAATGTTTCTACATCAGCATGCTTAATAAACGTAGAATTCAGATCCTTATAATCTTTCACAATATTGCGTCAATATTGTATCAAAGATATCATTGATGATATATCATTTAGTATTGATTCACAATGTGACATAACATTTTGAGATCTCATCACTTCATTATTTTTAGGTACCTAAACCTCTCATAAGGTTTCATGAATGTTATGTCGTAGGCTCTTCAAGAGCACATTGCCTTTTCATTTTGATTATTTGCTCCTTATTATTTTCAAGGATTATTTCATTTGGAATCGATTTGTCTACCTCGCTTCATGCATGCATAGACTTTGTCCTTTAGGGACATAAAATAAGAGCACTTACAGTTTAAATATGATATGTTTTCGGCATTTAACTTGAATTATCTTTTGAATGAGGATTTGATGATAATTCCTAATATATTTGATAGCTGCTTATAATCTCCCTCTTATGTTAGAAAAACTAACATACATCCTCAATTTTATTTGAGGAATCCATCTTTGTGCATTATGGTATATTTATTAATCATAAACCGCCCATCAAAACTACTAGATGGACAATGTGTGGTTCTTGACTCAGAACCAACTTTGAGGGAGAATTACTTATAATTTATTGATTTGATTCATACAAGTACTTTTGTATATAATATTTCAAACCAATACATGAAGTTTTTGTTTTCATTAGCAATGGTTCAAATATTTATTGAAGGCATTCAATGCAAAACCATCATCATCAAGATAAATTGTCTTGATTACACAATCTGAAAGCTATGCTCTTAACTCAATTTTGTTGACCAAGTAATTTTATGAATGTCAAACTGCAGGTTGATAGTAAATGTACATAGTTATCATCTTATTGATGCATCTTAATAGATCAAATGATAGGTGAACGGGCCCTTGTTCACCTTTTATACTTTTCAGATTTTAAGAAATCCAATCCCATAATTAGTTGGTCCAACCAACTTATCAAGAGAATAAGCAACATTAAAAGTAATGAAGAATTTTCTAATTCTTCAATATATGTTCAATACTCAGTATGCACATCCTTGGGATATCGCAATCATTCATGTCAATTTATGGACTTTTATTCGAGCAAATTTCAAGTTTATCATGACATGTAAACTTTTACTATAGTAAATTTCAGATTTACTATTACATGAATAAAGTTTAGATTTACTACTTTAGAAGTAGATTTTAAAATAACTCTTCTCAGTTATTCTACCTCTTTCTGAGGTGAGTTGTGCTACCATCACAATCAAGTGCACGTTTGTATTAATAAGCTTTACAAAATATTATCTCATTCACCTTAGCGAATGAATCTGTACTTATAATAATTAAAATTCTCATTCTCCAGGAATGGAATATAGTCGTTCCTTAAGCCTATTAAATTATGATAGCTTATAACCTCTTTCAAGATAATGCTACTACAAGAGCAAATTGAGGCATACATATGATATATTGCTGCCACATTCACTTCGGGGAATGGAGCATATTTAATGAGACAAATTTTATGTCTTTCAGTAAAAAATATTGGTTTACCTTAGCCATCATTATATCAAGATGTAACACCTTTCACTCTTTCATCACTTCAAGAACCAAATAATTAGCATATAAATTCAATCATACATTGGATCGTCTATTAATTAACAAATATGATATCTTGATATATAAGCAAAATTCATACAGTATAACTGCACACTAAGGCTTCCATCTTTTATATTATAAAAGACTTTATTATATAGATTATAAACAAGAATGGAGAAAAAGAATCTCGTCAACCTCTCATATCCGTAAGATTGGTAAAAACATAGCCTTTTGTGCAGTAACTTTTCTTTTTCAAATTAAAGATTATTTCCTCAATTCTTTAAATATTGTTATGCAATTGTTAACTACAACGTCTATAGAAAAATCTCAATAAAGTACTTACTTGATAGAATCTTGTACTGATAGATCTCTAGTGGTAGAGTCTCGTGCTAATAACGCGTTATAAAATATAAAGTAAGAACAACAAGAATAGAGAGATAAGAGAGGGTAATTCATATTTTTCTTGAGGGATTCTGTTGATGGGTTCAATTACAATGAAGAAAAACCCTTTTATTTATAGGAAAAAACTAACCTTGGGGTTTCTAACTTTTTCATAAATAGACATTCACTATAGATGATAATATATTTATAACAGTTTCAGCTTATAAGTAATTTTAACCAGTTCACATTTTTAACCCTTATTAAAGATAAAAGGGGTATACAAGAGACCTAAAATAATGAGCATTGTTAGATACCATATAGCACATGAAAGTATCATTGACAATAAGGCTTATAGTGAACATGTTAGCAGTTTTTAATATTTAATTGGAGGTTTTAGATTTAATTATCGGATAAGAAATGATCTTATCAAAGAGCGTTTTATCACTAAAATAAAATTTTTTGATGCTTAATTTAGTTGGACATCAATATGGATATCAAATACCTGCGTGAATAAAAACTCCAAAAAAGCAAATGAAATTGATTTACATTTCTAACAATGTGGCAAAAATATTTTCTAGATGTGGATATTTCGATTGTGTGTCAAAATATTGTCGTTCTACTTCTAAGAAAAATAATATCCATTCACTTTGTGGCTTGCAATTCAATCATTGATTCATTCTCATAGGTTTTTACAGATGAGGTGTGTGAAATGTTACTAAAAATTTAAGCAATTCTCCTTCCTTTGAATTAAATTTTGAGGTAGGAGTTAGATTTAAGATTTAATTTTATGACATCATAGTCAAATCTGATATGGCCCCCAAGCAAATCAGACGGCACGGAATGAAAATACCCTCAATCCATGAATGTCAAGCTTTGGATCGAACAATAAAGAACCTAAATAAAGAATGTTTTAATTTGAGCGTAGAGGGGGGAGGGGAAGAGGGGTTAATGAATGGAATGGATGTCTCACATCTATGAATAATGGGAATTTTGACCCTCCCTTTAAGGCAAGTAGGGGCGGGGTGAGTATCAGTTACAGGTTTGAACGAATTTAATAGCTTTTATTAATATTTTATACTTATATTAGGAAATTCATTAAATGTGTATAAATAGGTACTTGTAAATTCAGTAACTATGATGATTTCGATTTCGGTGATAATTACATTTATTTTTTTCTTATGAAAGACATTTGTATTGAAAATTAAAGTAAAGCCAAGGAATTGAAGGAAGAGTTTAATTGGATTTCTCCTCTCCCTTAGTTGAGCATTCGTAATTGATATTTGGGCTTTGTGAAGTGAGCCCAAGAATTATTTGATTTTCTTTGCGTATTTGTGGAAGTTCTATTCTCCTCATCTTTTCTTTATAAGACTCTTTTATATAATATTACTTGTAATAAATCTATAGGATGTATATGAAAGTATTGTGATGGTAGAAGGTATAAAAGGAGAAGGAAGAAGATTTTACATAAAACTTGGAGTAAAATGAGAATTTTACTATTTTAATCGAAAATGTGGACAAAGAAATTATTTAACAAATGATGTAAAAATAGTAGTTTATTAAAATTCGCAAAATTTACTACAATGTTGATGAATCAATTTGACAAGAAAGGAAGTGATGAAACTGGGTAAAATGGGAAAAAGGGAATAAGAAAAGTCAAAAAATAAGAAAGGAAAGAGGATTAAGTATTATAGAATACCTCATAATCTATCTTCACTTTTGGCCAAGATTTGAGTTTTTTTTTCTAAACAAGGTTTTTATTCTATTAATTAACTATTACTCCTTATTACTTTCCTTATTTGTTGTTTTTAATTTATATTTTTACTCTTTTATTCTTAAATTAAGGAAATCACTTGAAGAGAATTATATGTTAGGATTGTCCTAAATTATTTACTTCATGGATTCTACTAGAATTGTGTTTTAATCCAAAAATATTTTCTTAGTGGAAAACGTTTCCTTGTAGGAAACAATCTCTTCCATAATTGGTTAATTCTTATGAGAAGTTTAGAAATTTTATAAATAGTAGACCCTTCTTCTCAAACCACAACACAATAACATTCACATTGTAGTCTTCAAAGAGTCTTGTTTATAGGGAGAATTCTCTCAATAGGTTTTATAATTTTCAATTGACCAACCCATATTAATAATATTTTTTTTAATATATTTTTCTTTTCCTATGAATTATTGCCTCTATGTTTGCAACTATTAGCTTCCACATGATGCCCCAACAATTTCAAACCAAACAAGTATAATCAGAGTATATGGTTCAAAGGTCTAATAATTTTGTGAAATTAGGTTGAAAAGTACTCTAGGCGGTTCAAATCTATTTACAATCAGTTTGATGATAATGGAGATCTTTTGCTAGCTACATATGGAGAAGGTGTTTACAATATATTTTCAACATTCCCGTTGTTGCATCTTTAAACATAAAAATAAGATATTTTTAGAACCATTTTTTGCCCATAAATTTTTAAACTTTATTTTTTACCATGACAAGTAGCAGTGATGAAGCTTATATGAAGAAAAAAATGATAGTTGATACAATCCATGTAAGCATAAGATCCTTCACTAGAAGTCAAGCTCAGGAACTTCAAGCATTCCAAGGAGCTTTCATGAAAGAGGTTCTTGATGACGTATTATCACCATCAAAAGGATGTTATGTGATGGTGGTTGCACCTATATTCAATCAAGGTACCTTAGAGGAGTCAAAGGAGTGCAAGGGGGGGTTAAAAAGCCCCTTGGAGGGGACCTATGCCTTATTTTCTTCTGAGGTGTACCAGACCTGCTCTTGATCTACTATAGAAGGTCAAAACAGAAGTATTTACTTCTGAGGTGGGCCTGACGTGCGCCACATCTGCTCCAGGTGGACTATTTTGATATATTATTGTAAATGAGCCACTTTAGGACCCCAAATATGTAATACATAGCCCAATGTTATAAATACAATCAAACTTAGGTTATTTCCTTGGTTTTGTTTGAATTCTGATGAACACTTCCTTGTTGCGAGAGAGTTTGGTGAGTATTTGTTGACCTTTGTCTTAGAAACGAATGATTTCAAAGGCGATTATTTTTCTCTCAGTCAGCGTATGGATTAGGTGTGAGATTAATCTTGTAATCAAGGATATTAGGGTTTAATATATCCTTTTGTTCTTAATTACTTTTCTTCTTGTGTCTAATTTTTATCTCTCATTGATTATCTCTTTACTTTTCGTATTTAATTTCTAGTTTCTATAGTTTGTTTCTTATCATTTGGAATTAGAGCAAGGCTTAGAATCATTCTAACGATTTTAGTCTTGGGTTTATCAAGGAATTCAAAAATCACACAAAAAAAAAAATGTTTTTAGAGAAAAATCCCTAAATTTGTTGGAGTTTTGAGCCATTCTTGAAGTTTCAATACTAGATTTAGCTTCATCTAGTATTTTGAGTCAAGAACTTGAGCTTTAAGTATGGCTTGAGGTGTTGAAGAGAAAATCCACCATTGTTGTCTTGAAACTTGAAGAAAAGAGAAAATGGATTTGTAGATCTACAAGTTTTGGTGTGGAATTGAGAGTTAAGGTTGGTAGGAAAGTGTTCTTTACGTTGAAAGGATCCTACAGTTAAAATTTTGGGTCATTTGGAGCAATGATGCAATAGTTGGAAATTTTAGTATTCATAGTGTTCTTGAGGATCTTTAAATCTTCAAGAAACGAATTCATCTTAAAGTTGTTTTTTGATCTAATAACGAGAAAGGAAAAGTAATCTAAAGTGTTGGTACAAAATCATATCCTAAGGGACCAAGGAATATTACAAAAGAAAAACGCAAAGGAGGACCATAAGGAGGGAATTTTCGCCTCCTTTTCTAGCTGGTTTCGGGCCACCTGCTCCTGAGGTGTGCCTGACCTGCTAAAGTAGGTCAAAATAGTGCATTCTATGCTTGGTATGTGCTTGAGGTATGCCTGACCTGCTAAAGAAGGTCAAAACAGTACCTCCTACGTTTGGATTGCACCTAGGTGCGCCAAATCTGCTCTAGCAAATCAAAAACCCATCTCAAAGTTTCTCAATTGACTTTTTCTCAGGTTCAATCCATCTAGTTTCATTTATTGACTCATAAGTTTATATTTTAATTCTTAAACTACTCAACAACTAGTAATTCACCTACTAAGTTGGTTGATTAGTTTTAGAGTTCAAATTCTTTCATCGTCCTACTTCTTTCAAGTTTTTCTTACTTTTATTTCATCGTTAGTTCCTGATCCAAGTTTGTACGCATTATTTTGAGTCATTCAAACAAGAATCCAATCAGATCAAGAGTAGTATTTAATACCTCAACTACCACCTGGAGCATAAGTTATCCTTCAACATTTGTGACCCAAGTGTGAGGCATACAATAGTGTGCAGAGTTGTAAGGTTATTTCTCTAACGCTAATATGTTTGTTATTTTTGTTAGTGTCTTTCTTCATAGGTATAATGTCTTCGGAAGGCAAAACATCACAAACCATGGATAACAATACCTCAAATTCTATCTTAGCTATCATTGAAGATCTCAATCGTAAATCTGAATCCTTGGACACTAAGGTAGGATCCCTTGAAGGAAGAATTTCTAGTATGGGTGGAAGAATGGATAGCATGGAAGGACGACTAAACTCATACCTATCCAAGCCCCAACACTACCATGCCTCGTCTAGCGGGCATGATCAAAGAACCTCTGCTATTCCTCGAAAATCCTCCACCAAATGCTCAATCCACCATGACAAACACAAGATCCCACGACCCAACCCACCACCTATCCACAAAACCAATATCCCATTCGACCACTCCAACCTTAATTCAACCAAAAACAACAAAAAGAACCTCGAAACTAAGAACCCCTTAACCAAAACCAACTCATCCAAATAGAAGAGGAATAAATAGAGGAACAACAAAAGAAAATTAAAGCATACGATGAAACCAATATGTGGGTAGAGAAAATAAGGAATAGACCAATAGGTCAAGGAGGTCACCGAGGTCGAGGAGAAAGATTTGGTCCAGCGCCTAATGGAAGAAAAAACTTAGGAAATCGACCCTATGGTCATGATCAATGGAACCAATAGGTAATAGGGATCAAAATATGGGTATCAACTCAATCAAGATTAGTCTTCCAACCTTCAAAGGCGAGAGTGATCCTGAGGCTTATCTCATATGGGAGTCCGCTTATGAAAAAATCTTCCTAGTCAATGATATCATCGATGAGAAGAAGAGTTGCTATACCATAGCCCACTTTGAGGGGTTTACCAATACGTGGTGGGATTATGCCAAGAGATTTAGAAATGTATTGAATGATGGGAAACCACCCCCATGGGATGCATTGTAAGGACTCATAAGACTAAAGTATATACCAAAAAGGTATAGACATGAGTTAATTACCAAGATATACAACTTGAGGCATGGAAGCAATAATGTTTTGATCTACTATGATGAATTCAAACAATTGATCTTGAAGCTAGAGTATCATAATAACATACAACATGCCATCGTACGTTTAAAGGTTGGGTTGAACAAAGAGATCTCCTTATTTATGACTATCCACAAGTTTGAAACCTTAGAGAAAATATTTCAAGCGACCTTGGAAATTGAGAGGGATCTCAAAGAGAGGGCATCTTACAAACCCAAAGGGTACTCATGTACCAACCCTTGGAGTAAGAACAAAAAGGTTACTCAATCTTCATCGGGGTAGAATAAGAAAAAGGACTACAATAAGTCCTATGACAAGAAGCCCTTAGAGAATACCACACTGAAGTACACACCATGGAATGAAGGCAACAAATATCCTACTCTCAATCCTAAAGGTTTTTAATATTTTAAATGCCAAGGATGGGGGCATAAATAAAGTGAATGTCCCAACTAGAGAAATGTGGACCTTAAGGGAAAAAGTTGTATTACTGGAGAAGAGGTGGGGTTAGAGGATAAGAATGATGAAAAGGCCCAAGATGAAGAAGAGCTCGGAGAAAATGAGCAAGTAAAGGAAGATAATGAGGATGCTTTGACTTAGGATAGAGAGTTTGAGGTTCCAAACTTTTTTGTGAGGCAAGCAATAATTAGTAAGGCAATAGATGACCCTAGTTAAAGGGAAAATCTATTCCATACTAAATGCCTTATCAAGAAGAATGTGTGCTTCTTGATCATTGATAGTGGAAGAAGTGCTAATGTGGCTAGTGCTACTATGGTTGTTTCTTAAATTTGCCAATAACCAAATATGTCACACTAGATAAGATCTAATAATTAAATAAATATGGAGAGTTTAAGGTGGCTAGATAAGTGGGGATTCGATTCAAAGTCAGAAATTATCACGATAAGGTATTTGTGATGTGATACCGATACAAGTGTGTTATCTCTTGCTTGGGAGGCCATGGCAATACAACCATTCAACCAAGCATGATAGAAGAAACAATCAGTATTATTTTGAGTTGAATGGTTGAAAATTCACTCTCCACCCACTTTTACCACCTTAAGTGAATAAGGTTCACCAAAGGATGAGAGAATTAAAAGAAAATGTAGTGACGTCCAAGCTACACCTCATTTCAGAATATGATAGGGCCATTGCCAAATATAGTAATCTAACAAATGTTGGGGTCAAATCCTAAGGGAATACGTGGATTCACGGCTCTCAGTTGTTGTAATCAGTGAGCTGAACTGGAAAACTAAATGGGGTTTTTGAGTATCAGTGTTGGACTAGTAGCAAATATCAACTTCGGTTGTAAGTAGTCGTAAGTGAACACTAGGATTGTGTTCCTCCTGGCGACTTAATGCTATAGGCTTATCATGCTTTGTTGAACTAACCCGATACCTTACATACAGAATCGATAAGTTATGTACCTTCTACAGTATTTTGGAATAGTAGAAGGATCTCGCTTTTTACCTTTTGAGTCTCAGAATGTCACCTTACTAGCCCTTATCTTGATCCCAGTTAACTATTAACTTTTGAGTCTCTAGTTATTAGATGAAACCTATCCATCTTACTAATATAAAACCTAGAAGTGTGGATTGACAGTTAAACTCCAAATTATTATTGTCTTTATCTTTTCCTAGTCACTACTCCTCTTTTGGAGTAAGTAGCAATAATCTAGGCAGGATCCTAACGTGTACAACACCCGTTAATAAAACTATTATCATGAAGATAAAGCAATTCATGCATAGGTATTAGTTCAGACCAACAATAGCAATTCCCCTACTTCGTCAATCTGCCAGGGTTTTCACAACCCTAACTATGGGTTTCTAGCCGATTATGCTTGTGAAGAATTCAAAAACATTCGTAATCGAAAGCATAGTTGAAATCACAATATTAAGAAGTATAAAAACCTACGACCATAACTGAATTAAGGAACCAAAGTCAATACAAGAGAATCCCAAGATAAAATCTGAATCTCGAAATCAAAATATTCTTGTGAATATCAAAAGTTTGTGACTCCTACTAAAAAAATACATAAAGGGCATTATAGTACAAGTGAAAACCCTAAAACTAAAGCCCAAACAAAATAGAAGAAAACAGGATCGGTGGCCACTTATGGTGTGTACTTGCGCCCTGACCCTAGGCGCAGGTAGCACTTGCAGCCTGCAGGGTGGGCGCAAGTACCAGGCGCAAGTGCCAGAACAACTTTTTCCTGCAAGTCAGCTCTCGTGATTTTGGACTTCTAGCACTTTCTTTGCCCACATGCGGTGCATAAGTGCTACTTGTTGTCCACATGTTGACTTAGCAAGTGTGAAGAGTCATCTTTTCAGCTCTTCTTCAAGTCCCGAACATATTTTGATCACAAACAAGCCAGAAAGTGTCCCAAACATCCATAATTGCTGCAATAAATAGCCAAAAACACCTTTTTCATCTTTTTCACAAACCTAGCATCCAAAACTTGATTTCCTACAAAACATACCCAAAATGCATCATATCTAACAAAACAACCTTAGAAATTTGCATATTTTCCTCATTTTAAGCTTTGAAAGTGCTATATTACTATAACACATCAACACCTTCAACTTAGAATATTTGCTAGTCCTCAGGCAACAAAACACAGAAAAATAAAAATGATGCTTAACTAGGACGATTTAAGTTATTCAAGGCAATCGGTCAACACTTCAAGCTTAGAAAACAACACCCCCTCCAATCTTATTTTCAAAACCAACTATGTATGAACATGAAGTACAACAATATGGCATAATGGTATCAAGGTATGTCAATTATATTAGAAATAGACAACCACTCATATATACAAGTTACACTACCCGAAACAAGCAAATAACTAGAAATAACAGCAAGGATGTCCTACTCACTCATATGAAATAATGCATGTCAATGCAGGGACAATCAAGAGACACTCACACTTAAAAGAAAAGTTCTAATCAATGTGCATCAAATACCATAGGCTTGCCCTTATTTTCTTTACCTTAGCTTTTAGATAGTCAGGTTAGGATCACTATAGGACTTTTCTCAGCTTGTAATGTTAGCTTGGGGGTTGGTATGGTACATATGGACATATCATGTGACTAAGCCTCCTTGGCACTTCACTAACCTTGGGGTCTCACTTACTAGCCAATTTCCTACTATTCCTCCCTTATTTCTCGCTTTTTATTCTTTATTGCACATTCAGGTTAGGTGTAGTCTTTTATTCTTCTTTTTTTTCACAATTTTTCTTTTCTTTTCTTTTTCTCTCTCTTTTTCTTTTCTTTTTCTACCACACCCAGCCCTACTAACTTTTTCTTTTATTTTACCCTTTTACATATCCACTTTACACTATGCACCCCTATAATAGCCACCCTCAACTTAGGCATTTTGCCTGAGTTGAGGCGCACATTGCCCAAGAAGAACCAGGGGAAAAACAGACTCATTATAGCAAAAATGGGAAGGTGAATAGGTGAAATAAGAAAAATAGGCTACAAGTCTCAAAACAAGAGTCAAAGGATACAATTCGCACATGGACAGTCATTTAGGCTAAAAAAGGACTAAAATAAAAAATGGCCTATGATCCTTTCTTAATTGATTATCTTTCATCTTTGGCAGACTAACCGGGCAAGTTCTAAATTCAACACATAAAGGAAACTAAGTAGCATCTCACACTCACATAGCACAGAGCCAATATTACAAGCTACTACCCATCTAGTTCATGCAATTGTTAGAAAGTGATTATCATGTCCTTAATCTTAATGTCATAACAAGATCCACACTGTTCACATATATACATTCACACAGTTCTAAAACACAACTTTGAAGGGGTATCATTTTTCTCAAAAATTAATAAAAAAACATGACTACTATCCTAAATACTTAAGAATCGCCTAATTACATAAAATATATCACAATACGAAACAAAACACAATACAACACAAATTTATCCTGGACATATTGGTTCTACAACCATATCGCGATGACTAGAAAAAAATTACGGCAATAAAAACCCATGGTGTCTATGGTACATCTCACCCCAACTAAAAACCTGTGTATTTACCTTAATGCGCTAAAATAATACAAAATAAGGAAAAGTGAGAATATACTTGGGACGCACTAAACGTCCGTGTCATGAATATCCCAGATGGGGGCATATTAGCTGACAGAGGTGGTGGTGGTGGTGGTGGTGGAGGTGCTATACTAGAGGATTCACCCGCTGCTAGCTCTATACACCTCTACCTATGAACATTTGCACTCTCCATCGAATCATGTCTGGCCCTTTTAACGGCCTGGTCATATGGCATATTAGGATCCTGCAAGTCTCCAACATGAACTCTCTTATCCCCAACTGCTGGTACTTCTTCATCATCCTCTACGAAGAAATCAAACTATCTCGATGCATGCAGAGGTGATATTTATACCACTAGGGGTATAACTGAGGGAGTGGCTGCTACACGGCTCTTTGTGAGTAAGCGTATCCCTGCTTGTAGTGTATTAAAATTCTCTCTTATTTGGGATAGATCAGGTGCATCTATCTCTATGAAATGGGTTGTAACCCATCTCTAAAACTCATTAAGATATTCCTGGAAGTCGGCACATAGCTCAGACAGTGTAGCTCTCTGTGCAACCTCCCATCTGGACTCTGCCTTCTTAAATCTAGTCCTAACCCCAAATCTCAGCTTCTCATATAGGGTAGCTATCTCGGTCTCAACAACCTTCACCTGAGCATCTGTGGCCCTCTAGATGCCTACCAAGCTCTACAAAAACTCTCTATATATAGTAATCATACCTATAGCAGGAGTCGTAGTGGATGGACGAGTAGGCTCTAAAGATACACCCAGGGGCTCTGAGGTCAAAGTAGGGGCTAAAGAAGAAGTAGTTGGTGTCCCTTCACCCTACGTTCTCAAATCTAGAGCCTTTCTCTACTCACCTATCTCCATATCAAAACTAACATCCATATCACCTCGATGTGCATCACCAAGCTCTGTGGAAATTGAAGGGTCCTCTGTCTGAGCTTGAGGTACTACTACCTGCTCTCTCCATCTCCTGGGAAGGCGTAGATGTGCTAGATCCTTTATAGTCTTTTTCTGCATAGTATCCATCATAAGTACTCTCTCGTCTACTCTCGATATCTCAAGTACACCGACCTCATCACACAACCTCTGAATCATGCAAGGTAATGGAAGATCAGTCAACTCTCCAAATGCTCTATAATGTATCTCATGTCAGAGAATGGCAGCAGAATCAATAGCATACCCAGCCATCAAGAAAGAAGCTAGTGTTTCTCCCTCCCAAGTTAACAAATTATCTAAAGCAGTGGGGAACAGTCGGTATCCGATCAGCAACCACCCAAACTTGGCCTCAAATATCAATAGGCCCTTCTTGATCACACCATGACCCTCAATCCATGGGGCCGCATCACCTAAAGGTATATATAATTGACTATCCACCTAGTCATATCAATCCTTTCTTGTCTATGCTCAGCCCTCCGCATAATATGTCTATCACATGTGACCCTCAGTCTGTGGTTACACTCAACTATAGATGTAGGAGTAATGTAATCTGGGTCGAAGATGACTCTAGAAATAGTCTCTACTGAAATATCAACTCTGACCCCTCTAACCATAACTAGTATATAATCAAGTATGATACATAAAACTCATGCACTATAGTCGGGCTGTAAGAACTGAGTGGTCGAGTCATCTACTCTAACTGATATCGATCAAATGAGGCCCGTAACTATGGTACTTGACTCAACCTTGATAGATCAATCTGGCACTCCACATAAACAACCCTCATAGTTTTGCCTACTTTCAAAATATGGATATTTATATAACATATCTCCCGTATCCCTTCCGCACACCACCTTGGGTTTCCCTCATCAAAAGGTACTTTTGAGGCATGTGTGGGTGAGAGAATCTGCCCTTGCTGTACTGATGCATCATGGGAAGGCTGCTCTGTACTCTTATCAAACTGGGGTATATCTGACTGCTATACGTGAGTAGCGGTACCCTCCTCAAACTGGTGCACCACTGATGAATCCTCTTGTTTTGCCTCCTCGGATGAATCCTGGGACCCCTGCTCAGATTGGGGGTCCTGAGTAGCAACCTGTGGAGTAGACTCAAAATTTATCTCCTTCTCATCATCATCATCATCATCAGGTAGATGAGTGTGTGGGGGTGACATCCACACTGACTTTATCCGTGGTTGGGCTACAACTATCTGAGCAGCCTGATGCGTCTTCCCTCTAGTAACTTGTGTGTCACCCTAACTATAATATCTCTATATTTTTTCCTTAGGTACTCCTCAACTAAAACACTAGAATTAGAAGAATCTGTCCGTCTCCTCGAGGTATCGACCTTCTTCTTTTTCACAGCTTTAGGTGCCATATGTACCTGAAAAACTAGTTGTTAGTTTCCAATAAAAATGAGGGATAGCAAAAGTTGAACAAAAACTCAAAATTTAAAAAGTTCAAAGTTTTCCAAAATTTTCACACCCCTTTCACCTATTTGAAATCCCAACAAGTCCAATTTACACAAATATGGCAAGAATAATGATTTTCATAACAAACTCAACATGTTCAACTTGTGGTATTACTCTATTCCTTCAAGTTCAACTTCTGGTTGGGGCCTAACTTTAGTTTTTAGTTCAGAACAAGGCCTTATATTAATATTTTAGGCTACTTCAAGGATCCTATATACAAGCATGATAGATTCTATATATTTTACAATGGAATACGCATATCAACTTGTTTAAACAATAAATAAATTAATGCATAACCCTTTGGATCCAAAAAAAGTTAACTCTTTTATGATAAACCGGAAGTGAACAATGAAGAAATCAAGAAAAAACAATGTTGGAACTTGTTTTTAGTGTGTGGGGACAAGTTGGTATCTCAAACAAGTGTCAATTTAGCCTTTATTTAAGTTTTGGATTAGTTTGTGTTTTAAGAAGAAATTCTGAATTCAAAGAGAAAAGTGAAGTTTTAAGGATTTAAATGAATTAGAATGAGGTTAATGATGTTTAAATATAGGTGGTGGTAGTTTAGGTCATGTATATGTGTTGGTGGGCCCAAAATGTGAATTAAAAATTGGGCCCACTAAATACCTAGCCGCGACAGCCACTTGCGCCTTCCACCTGCGGCCAACTGGTGTAGGGTGCAATTTTTGACCCATTTTCCTGCACTCCGAACTTGACTTTTTAAAATAATTTTAAATACTAATGGTCCTGAAATGTAAAGTTATAGTTTCAAAAGTATGAATAGGTGCCAAAGTCCACAACTTTCCATTTTCATCCTCAAAATTTTGACTTTTCAACTTATATGGTCCGTGTGGGACTTGTGACTATGATGGGTTGGTCACATAATCCTCTTACCTAGAAATCAAAGAGTGTAGCATTCTTACCATATTCTGGGTAAGTCTATAAGCTAAAACCTACAAAATAAAAACAGCAAAGAGCAAACACTAAAATAGTGGGTTGCCTCCTACTCAGCGCTTGATTTAACATTGCCGCATGACATGGTTGTATTGGTTACTCAGACTTCACCAACAAGCTCATGGATTGCCTCCCATGCAACGCTTGATTTATTATAGCAGAACGACTCAGGTATCTTGATTACTTAGAATTCATCAAGATACCTACAAGAGTACCCTTCAAGGTCATCAATAGTCATCAATATAATCAATCACTGGCACTACTATCATGTTGGTAGGCTGCTTCATTAATTTTCAGATGTTGAATATGGCCTTCCCATCGTTGACTCTGAATTTCAACTTTCTTTTTTCCATATGAACCATTGCTCTACCTGTGGCCAAAAATGATCTTCCAAATATAATGGGCATCTCAGTGTCAACCTCGCAATCTATAATGACAAAGTCAGTCGGTAATATGAATTTGTCCACTCTTACAATCACATCAAATGAAATTTCAACAAGTTTCTTCACCGTGCGGTCAACCATCAGTATTCGCATTGAAGTCAGTTCTGGAGGGTCAATACCCAATTGCTTGAATATGGATAGCGACATCAGATTATGCTGGAACCTAAGTCACCTAAGGCTCTGACGAATCGGGATGACCCAATAGTTTATGGTATAGTGAATTCTTTGGGGTCACCTTTTTTCTAAGCCAAAGACCTCGTCGTGACTACACTACAGTGGTGCACGCCATTAACATCCTCAATTGTCGCTCCTTTCTTTCTTGTGACCAATTGTTTCGTGAACCTAACATATCTAAGCATCTTCTCTAATGCCTCGAGAAGAGAATTATTCAAGCTTAATTCTTTCAGCATTTTAATAGACCACTTAGATTTTTCTTTCCCTTTTTTCTACTTCAGTTGTTGGGGAAAAGGTAGGGGTGGTCTCAAAATATGTCTTATTTCCTGCTCAACAACCAGGCCTTTACCCTTTTCCTTAGCAACTGCATCATCACCACCTGTTATTTTTTTTAGCCCTGTAATAAGTGTCTCATCATCATCAGCTTCCCCAGCAGGTAATAAGGGATTCGTAGTATTAATACCACTCCTCGTGGTAGTGGCAAGAACATGACCATCATTTTTTGGATTCTGTACATTATTCCTCGAAAGGAGGATTGCCTCTGGTTCAAAGTTGCTGACATCTGGCTGAACTGGTGCTCCAATAGCTTGATAACAGTTTCATGAGATTCGACCTGTTGGGGTAACCCTGAAATATTGACCTTAATCTCCATAAGGCTGATCTTTTGATTTTCTTAACCTTTTACCAACTTAGCCCACATCTCTTCCATCCTTGATTCTGCATCTCATTTTCCATCCTTGATCCTAGATGGAGGAAAAAACTTGTTCAAGAATTGCCTGCACAACTCATTCCATGTAGTGATAGTGTCTCTTGGCAGTTCCCCTAACCATAAAAATATTTCTCTTGTAAGTGAGAAGGGAAACAACCTCATTCTAAGTGTTTTCTGATTTACCCCTAGATTTGCATATGAATTGCAGATCTCAATGAAATTGGCAAGATGCAAATTTGCATTATTTGTAGGCAAAACTGTAAATACGCCCTTTAGATTTATGAGCTAGATCATTGTGTTCGTTATGTCAAACATGATACCTAGGGGTAAAACAAGAAGAATAATGGCTCCAGTCTTTGTCGACTTAACGTATCCCAAATCTTCTTCATCATCTATATATGGATGCACATAGATATGCTGGGATCACTTAAATACGAGCACCTTTTACTCTATTCTGATTTCTACTGAGTTCTACTCGATGCCTGTATCTGCTCATCTAGCTCTGCCTCCCGAGCTACCCGTTAGCTTATTTTTTTGCCCTCCTCTTGTTCTCAACTTGAGCTACAAGTTAACTGGTCTGTCGATCAATAATATCATGTATTCCTTTGAGAGAAGGGAGAGGTACAACATCACGAACCCCTTCAGTATTATCATCTATTTTCTTCTCTGACATCCTACTAGGTGTTTGTAGGATCCTCTCTGGATTCGAGTTCATAGGATTAAGGGATTGCCTCTATTTCGTGTGCTAGGCATACACCTTTGTATGACTAACTAAGAACAAAAACAAAAAAAAAACCATAAACTGCAATAACTTCAAATCATAAATCAACATCTTATTCTTCGACAACGATGCCAAAATTTGGTAACGTCCAAGCTATGTTTTCTCTCAGAATATGATATGATTGCTACCAAATACAGTAACCCAACAAAGGTTTGGTTCAAATCCAAGGGAATATGTGGATTCACGACTCTCAATTTTTGTAATCAGCAAGCTGAACTGGAAAAGTAAAAAGGGGGTTTTGAATATCAGTGTTGAACTAGTAGTAAATATCAACTTCGATTATAAGCAGTCGTAGGTGAACACTTGGATTGTGTTCCCCCTGGCTTCTCAACTCCGTAGGCTTATGTTCTTTGTTGAACCAACTCGATACTTTGCATGCAGAATCTACAAGTTATGTACCTTCTACAGTATTTTGGAAGAGTAGAAGGATCATATATTTTACCTTCTGAGTCTCAGAATATTACCTTACTAGCCCTTATATTGATCCCAGTTAACTATTACCTTTTGAGTCTCTATTTATTATATGAAACCTATCCATCTTACTAAGATAAACCTAGAAGTGTGGATCGACAGTTAAACTCCAAATTACTGTTGCCTTTATCTTTTCCTAGTCACTACTCCTCTTTTGGAGTAAGTAGCAATAATCTAGGCCGGTTCCTAATGTGAGCACCCATTAAGAAAACTATTATAATGAAGATAAATAAATACATGCATAGGTATTGGTTCATAACAACAATAGCACTTTTCCTACTTCATTAATCTGCCAGGGTTTCCACAACCCTAGCTTTGGGTTTCTATCCACTCATGCCTGTGAAGAAATTAACAACATTCATAATCGAAAGCATAGTTGAAATCACAATATTAAGAAGTAGAAAAACCCACAATCATAACTGAATTAATGAGTCAAAGTCAATACAAGAGAATCCTAAGATTAAATTAAAATCTTGGAATCAAAATATATTTGTAAATATTAAACAAGGTCGGTGGCCACTTATGGTGTGCACTTGCACCCTGACCCTGGGCGCAGGTAGCACTTACGACCTGCAGGGTGGACGCAAGTGCCCAAAAAACTTTTTCCTGCAAGTTAGCTCTCGGGATTTTAACTTTTGGAACTTGCTTTGCCCATATGCAATCCATAAGAGCTACTTGCAATCGACATATTGACTTAGTAAGTGTCGGGAGTCATCTTTTCAGCTCTTCTTCAAGTCCCGAACATGCTTTGATCACGAACAGGCTGAAAAGTGTCCTGAACATCCATAATTGCTCCAATAAATATCCAAAAACATATTTTTTATCTTTTTCGTAAACTTATCATCCAAAACATGATTTTCTATAAAACATACCCAAAACACATCAAATTACCCCCATTTTGGGGAATTTAGCATCAAATTGATTTTGTGTCGGGTTCATAATTACCCAATAAATTGGACTATCGAAGTAATCCAATGGATACCAAAGATCTCTAAAGGCAAGTTGAGAAATTCCTTAACAAAGGATATATCAAAGACAACATGAGTCCATGTGTGGACCCAGTATTTCTAGTGCCAAAGAAAGATGGGATATGGCGCATGTGTGTTAATTGTTGAGCCATCAATAAAATAATGGTAAAGTATCATCATCTAATTCCCTGTTTGGATGATATGGTAGATGAGTTGAGTGGTTATTGTGTGTTTTCTAAGAGAGATCTTAGGAGAGGGTACCACCAAATCCAAATGCAATTGGGTGATGAGTAAAAGACCGCATTCAAGACCAAGTTTAGTCTATATTAATAGATGGTCATGTCTTTTTTCCTCACCAACTCTCCTAGTACCTTTATGCAGTTTATGAACCATGTAATGAAATCGTTCATTGGAAAATATGTTGTGGTATCTTTTTATTATGTTCTAGTTTATAGAAAATCCCTTGAAGAGTATGTCTTATATTTGTAAAATATATTTGAAGTGCTTAGGAGAGAAAAAATATATGCTAATCTTGAAAAGTACTTTTTTAGTGTGAATAAAGTATTGTTCTTAGGATTTATTGCAAGTTCAAGAGGAGTCGAGGTGGATGAAACTAAGATAGACACCATGAAGAATTGGACAATTCCAAAATCCATTAGTGAAGTATGAAGATTCCATGGGTTGGCTAATTTTTATAGGAGACTTGTCAAAAGATTTAATACCATTGTCGCTCCCTTGACCGAAGTGATTCGTAAGGTCAAACCTTTTAAATGGGTTTATGAGCAAGCCGATGCATTTGAAGCTTTAAAGGCCTTGCTTAGCTCTACCTCCTTGTTGCAATTACCCAACTATGATAAAATGTTTGAAATTGAATGCGATTCTAGTAAAGTCCCATAGGTGTCATCTTAATGTAATACCATAAACCTATTGTCTATTTTAGTGAATAGCTCAAAGGCATAACTTTGAATTATTCCACTTATGGTTTCGAGTTGTACATCTTGATTAAAGCATTGGGTAATTGGTAACACTTTTTGTGGCCCAAGTAATTCGTGACCCAAACTAACCATGAATCATTAAACGACCTTCGGGCCTAAGATAAATTGAATAAATGACATGCCAATTAGATTGAGTTTCTAAGACTTTTCCTTATGTAATTTAATACAAAAAGGGAAAAAATATAGTAGCCAATGCATTATCTAGAAAAATATGCTAATCGCTACATTGTCTTCTATGTTGATAGTTTTTCAGTGTCTAAAGGCAATGTATTCTGATGACCCCACATTTTCTCAAATCTTCCAAGATTATGAGGAATGGGGTAGGGAAAAGTGGATGCAGGATAATATATCTATACCATATTCCAAGTTTTATGGTTTCTATCTAATATAAAGGAAAAAGTTTATGTGTACCCTCTAGATCATGGAGAGAAATTTTTGTAAGAGAGGCATATGATGGTGGTATGATGGGCCACTTTGGAATTGACAAGACCTTGGAATCCTAGAGGATCAATTCTATTAGCCTAAGATGTGTTAAGATGTTGCTAGAATTTATGGCTAATGTATGGATTGTAGAAGTGCAAAGTCTCGCCTTCTCCCTCAAGGATTATATACCCTACTACCCATTCCCCAATGCCCATGGATTTACATCTCTATGGATTTTGCTTTGGGTTAGACTAGGACGAGGAAGAGTAGAGATAGATTTTTATTATGGTTGATCGGCTTTTATATTTATTGGGCATGTTTTCAAAATACATAGAATTCCTTGGACCACTGTTAGTGATAGGGACTCTATGTTCCTTAGTCACTTTTGAAGGCCATTGTGGGGTAGGGTTGTCACCAAATTGCTTTTCTCAACGTCTTTCCACTCACAAACCAATGGAAAAAACTAGGTGGTAAATATAAGTTAAAGAAAAAATGGCCTCTTGGGAGGGCCACCTACCTTTAGTCGAAGTTGCTAATAATCGTGTTATCCACTCGATTATTAGTGTGACTCCATTTGAATATGTTTATGATTTCAACTCCCTCACCCTTTTGGATCTCACTTTTTTATCTAGTGATGTGGTGATTAACTTAGATGGGAATAAGATGAAGGAAGCAATAAAGAAGATATATGAGAAGGTGAGGATTCACCTTGAGAAGAAGAATCAAGAAGTGGACAAAAGAGTAAACAAGGGATGGAAGAGACTTGTGCTTGAACGGGGTGATTGGGTGTGGGTGCACCTCCAAAAATCTAATTTCTAACCCAAAGAAAAGACAAATTGATGCCTCGAGTTGATGGTCCTTTTTAAGTACTTGAGAGGATAAATAACAATGCCTACAAGATTGACCTTCCTATGGAATATCAAGTGCATAATACCTTTAATGTGTGCGATCTTTCACTCTTTGACATGATAAAAGACAATCATCCTTGAATTTGAGGTCAAATACTTTTCAAGATGGAGAGGATGATACAATTTGGGTGAGCTTAAGGCCCTTCACTAGAATCCAAGCTCGTGAACTTCAAGTGCTCCAAGGAGTTTTATGAAATGAAAGGTGCTTAAAGACATATTATCACTATCAAAAGTATATTATGTGATGACGGTTGCACCTATATTTGATTAAGGGACCTTGGAGGGGTCAAAGGAGTGTGAGATGGGGATAAAAAGCCCCTTGGAGGGGATCTGTGTCCCATCTGCTTCTGAGGTGTGCCAGACATGCTCTTGATCTACTAGAGCAGGTCAAAATAGAAGCATTTTCTCCTTAGGTGCGCCTGACATGCGCCACACCTGCTTCAGGTGGGCTGTTTTGGTATTTTGTTGCAAGTGGTCACTTTTGGGCCCCAAATGTGTAACAAATGGCCCAAGGCTATAAATACTATCAAACTTAGGTTATTTCCTTTGTTTTACTTGAATATTGATGAACACTTATCTATTAAGAGAGAGTTTGGGGAGTATTTGTTGACATTTGTCTTAGAAACGAGTGATTTCAAGGGTGATTATTTTCCTCTTGGTCACGTAGGGATTAGGAGTTAGATTAAACTTTTCATTGACGGTATTCGGGTTAAATATATCCTTTTGTTATTAGTTACTTCTTCTTATTGTGTCTAATTCTTATCTATGATTAATTATCTCTTTAATTTTCGTATTCAATTTCTAGTTTCCATAGTTTGATTCTTATCAATGATCAATTTTTCTAGAAAGTTCAGGCCAAGGGGAGATTTATTAGGATTTGTCCTGAATTTCTTATTTTACTTTGATTCTACCATAATTGTGGTTAATTTAGAAATATTTTCTTAGTGTAAAAGGATTCCTTGTACGAAACATTCACTGTCATAATTGGTTAATTCTTTCTGGGTGGAGAAGTTTTGGACTTCTATAAATAGAAGATCCTTCTTCTCTAATCACAACACAATAATATCCACAATATAGTAATCAAAGAGTTTGTTTATGGGGAGATTTCTCTCAATAGGTTTTATAATTTTCAATAGTAATTTTTTCATATGTAGGTCAATTGGTCAAGCCATATTAATAATATGTTTTTCTTTTCATCTGAATAATCACCTTCATTGTTTGCAACTATTATCTTCCGCATGATGCCCCACCAATTTCGAATCGAATATTATATTCCAACTTACTATATAATATTAAAAAAAATAGTCATGTACAAACAAATATACATTTATATAAAAATAAATAAGTTAATTAAATACAGAGTATTTTGAAGTTTATTTTAGAAATAATATTATCAATGGGAAAAAATAATTACGATGTTGTTATTAGGACGGATGTAGCTCTATGGCTACACATGTCATGACACAAACCAGGTTCTGGCCAAAACGGGTATCTCAAGTCCCCCGTGGACCGGAGACCACCCCCTCAGCCTAATCCAACATAACCAGATATACCTAGCAGCGGATGAATTCCGAACATATAACAAGATAAAATATAAAAGAATAGAAGACTTTAAGATAAGTCCCTATCCAATAACTGGTCGCAACAACCAATACCAATGCAGATATCGACCACCGATACAAACACCCATGTCCACAGTAATATCCAACAAAGCCTCTAACAAACCAAAGAATATCTAGTCGGGACATGCCCGCAACCAAAGCCAAAAACCAAGTCCAAAGAAATAGTCAAAACATAAGGAAATCTAAAGCATGAAATGGGGTCTTCCGGAGTATGGAAGCTCTTAATTCAGTCTGACTCATAAGTTGTTCCCCGAATCACCTAGTCATTGTACAAGGGGAGTAAAAGTATGGTCAGTTCCTGCATCGCGTGGGGACATAGCGTGCGAAGATGGTTAGCGATTGGAGCGCTAGCATGTAACTCAGGGGTAAGGGACAAGTAATGCCATAAATTCAAACCAAGTCAAAATCTATGCACATGTACACATTCATGCATATCCGTAAACATACATATATAAGATGTCGGGAGAGAAATTAGAGCTTAGCATGAAATTTAAAACCTTAGCCTGGGTTATGTAGATTGACCGCCATGAAATCCACCCACGGGTTATATGGGTCTAGTTGTAAAACCTGGTCGGGTCCAAATACGTGTTAGCCGCACGAACCGGGGATATCAAAGAAGGTCGGAGATTTCCTAATACCCTTCGCCAACCATGATACATTTATATGTAGTGTGACACAAGCACGCGGTCATTTAGACCAATCCTCATGTCGGTAAATATGAGTTTCTGGTGTCCATCCTTTGGACTCAAACTTTCACGACCAGCTATCACAACACCCGTTAATGCCCAAATAAAACATTTAGCACATAACCCATCCATCAATTCAAGGAGTCAATTCTTAAGGCATTATTAAGTGGTATCATCATATTGACTATATCTTGCAAGAAATATCATTAGCCAATACTTTGGGTATTCCTTCATACCCCGCAGACTCCATTAATAAAATCACTTGGGGGATTCCTTCGTACCCCGCAAGGTTTCAAGATCATAATTATTATTATCCAGCTAGCCATTTATGCCAAGTATTATCTTCAATAAATAAGCCACACCAAATGATAATGCATATTCCAAAATTAATTATGCAAGTGGGTTGATGTTACCATCAATTTCCATACCAAAACCAATTATTTGGGGCTTTCGTTGTACCTCTATTGCCATAGTTTGTAAATTTGGGGAGTCCATTGTACCCTTATTCCATCCACCATTCCCGTACACCCCAATGAGTGTACAATCCAAAAATTCAATGCATAATAGTTCAATAGTATCATGAGAAAACATTCAAACAATTTATATCCAAAACCCTCAACCCATAGTTCAAACCCAACATCAAAACCATGTGAATAATAAACCAATTTCATGCCATTAAGAAAATACAAGTATAGGAAAAGAGATATATGCCTTCATTATTAAGAAATTGGAAGAAGATAGCACCCTTAGAATCCTAGATGACCACTTTCCTTGAAACCCTATCTTTTACTTGAATAGGAAATTTGAGAGAGAATTTGAGAGTGCTATAATGTATTATGGGTGAGAAAGAAGTCCCAATTGTGTTTATAGGTCATAAGTATAAATGGAAAAAAGGATAATTTACCAAGATGCCCTTAATTAAAAGACTGCAAAAATATCTCTCATTCGCTACGGGTCTCCTAACGACTCGTTACGACTTGAATCCTCGATTCGTATCCAAGTTAGTACCCCTGGGAACCCTCACTGGTCTCACTACAAGTCATATCTTATGACTCGTAACCGGTCCTATGACTCAGACGCACCACTCGTTGCCAAGACAGAAACTTTTAAGGCATAAACTGATTACCTTACGACTACTACCTAACGACTCATCACGGGACCTTACGACTCGGGGCCTCAAGTCATAATTAGGACAACAACTCACCATTCACTAGACACCTTACGACTAGGGTCATATAACCTGTCAAAACACCCTACGACTTATAGGGTGAGTCGTAATCAGGACAGTGAGGATAAAATTTTAGAAATTTTCAAGGACAAAAAATTTAGAGCATTACATTCTCTCTCCCCCCCTCTAGGATCATTCGTCCTCAAATAATGGGCCAAGACATACATTAGCACGATTTAACACAGAAACACTACCACACTTACCTTTAACAAAGATAGAAAACAAAGATGTTAAGGAATACACATACCTCAAGTACGATTATCCAATGGGGAACAAGACGGATACTTGGATTTCACATCCTCTTCGGCTTCTCAAGTAGCTTACTCAACCTTTTGGTTCCTCGGAAGAACCTTTACCGAAGCCACGCCCTTCATTCGTAGTCGATGGACTTACCGATCTAAGATCTCCACCAGAACTTTCTTATAAGACAAGGAATCTGAAATGCCCACAGTTTCCAAAGGAACAACCGTCGAAGGATCACCCACACACCATCTCAACATCAAAACATGAAACTCCGGGTGGATAGAACCCAAACTAGAGGGAAAATCCAACTCATATGAAATATTACCAACCCTCCTTAAAACCAAATACAGACTGACATAATAAGGACTGAGCTTCCTCTTCTTTCCAAACCATATCACTCCCTTCATTAGAGACACCTTTAGGAACACCCAATTACCAATATTAAATTCCAACTCCCTTCGCCTCACATCCACGTAGGAATTTTGGTGACTTTGGGTGGTCTTAAGCCTATCTCTTATCACCTTCACCTATTTCATAGCATGGTGAACTAAGTCAGGACCAAACAATCCAGCCTCATCAACTTCGAACCACTCAATAGAGGAACAATACCTCCTACATGCAACGCCTCAAAAGGAGCCATACCGATACTAGAGTGATAGATGTTATTATAAGCGCACTCAATGAGAGACAAGTGATCAATTCCACTACCACTGAAATCAAATATACAATCCCAAAGCATATCTTCCAAGGCTTGAATTATCTTTTCCACTCTGCGTGTGGAAAGCGATACTAAGGGTCACCTTAGTCCCCAAACCTTGTTTGAACGACCTCCAAAAGTGAGAAGAGAACTAGGTACCACGATCAGAAATGATAAAACTAGAGCACCATGCAACTTCATGATCTCTTGGATATACAACTTCGCATAGTCCTCAGCAGAATAATTAGTCCTCACATAAAAGAAATGAGAGGACTTAGTCATCCTATCTATGATCACTCAAATTGAGTCAAACTGATTCTGAGATCGTGGTAGACCAGTAACGAAATCCATATTAATTATTTCCCATTTCCACACCGGCAGCTTAATCTCTTACGTCAACCCACCGGGCCTCAAGTGTTCCACCTTCACTTGTTGACACACTTTGTACTTAGCCATAAAATTGACTACATCCCTCTTTAAGTTACTCCACTAATAAATTTCCTTTAAGTCATGATACATCTTTGTCGAACCAAGATGAACCGTATAACTTAACTTATGTGTTTCGGCCAAAATCCTTCCTCGCAACCCATCAACATTGGGAACACACAACCTTCTATGGTACCTCAATACACCATCACCACCAATCTCAAAAGCTATCACCTTCTGGCGACCCACATCATACTTTATCTGTGTCAAAATAGGGTCCAAAATTTATTTCTCCTTCACTTTACCGCCGAGAGATGACTTTGCCACCTCTTGAACAATTACACCACTATCTTTTGAATCTAACAGAAAAAATCTAAGATTACCCAAATGGTCAATATCCTTTACCTAACCCCATTTCTCCTCATCTACATGAGATAAGCTCCCCATGGATAACCAGCTAAGAGCATCAGCCAACACATTAGCTTTACCTGGATGGCAGTGAAGACTCATGTCATAGTTCTTGAGAAACTCAAGCCATCTCTTTTGCCTGAGATTTAGCTCCTTCTGAGTGAACACATACTACAAACTCTTATAGTCTGAGAAGATGTCAACATGGATGCCATACAAATAGTGATGCCAAATCTTTAAAGCAAAGACCACAGCCAACAAATCCAAATCATGTGTTGGATAGTTCTTCCCATGCACCTTCAGTTGCCTAGAAGCATATGTAACCACCTTACCGTGTTGCATCAATACACAACCCAGTACCACCTGGGATGCATCACAATAAACAACAAAACCATCGGTACCCTCGAGTAGAGTCAATACCGGAGCTGAAGTTAACTTATTCTTCAACTTCTCAAAACTACCCTCGCAAGCATCTGACCACAAGAACTTTACCTTCTTCTGAGTCAACTTAATCAAAGGTACATCAATCGATGAGAAGCTTTCCACAAACCTTCCATAATAGCCAATTAAACCCAAGAAGCTCCGAATGTCGATTGGAGTCATGGGTTTAGGACACTTCTTAACCACCGCGGCTTTCTGTGTATCCACCATGATCCCTTCACTAGAAATAATATGACCCAGAAAAGTAACAATGTTTAACCAAAATTCACACTTCAAAAATTTAGCATACAAACGTTGAACCTTTAGGGTCTGCAACACAATACGGAGGTAACCGACATGATCCCCTCGAATAAACCATAATATCATCGATAAACACAATAATGAAAAAATCTAGGAACTAATGGAATACCTAATTCATGAGATCTATAAATTCCAATGGGGCATTACTCAAACCAAAGGGCATGACCAAGAACTCGAAATGACCATAACAGGTATGGAAGGTCGTCTTAGGGATGTCCACTTCCCTAATCTTCAACTGATGATACCCAGACCAAAGATCAATCTTAGAGAAATACTTAGCATCCTAAAGCTGGTAAAATAGATAATCGATCCTAGGAAAAGGATACTTATTCTTCAGCGTCACCTTATTCAACTGGCAGTAATATATACATATCCAAAGGAAACCATCCTTCTTATGTACGAAAAGAACAGGAGCACCCCACGGATACACACTAGGGCGAATAAACCCTTGTCAAGAAGATCTTTAAACTACTCCTTAAGCTCCTTTAAATCAACTGAAGCCATTCTATAGGGAGGGATAGAGATAAGACGAGTGTCCAAAAGAAGATCAATCCAAAAATCAATTTCTCTATTAGGAGAAACACGAGGAAGATCATCAAGGACCTCAAGAAACTCACTAACCATGGGTATGGATTGCAACAAAGGACTCTCCGAGTTAGAATCTTAAACTCAGACTAGGGGTGGCAATTTCAGCCCATATTTGTGAAAAGAGTCCATTTAACCCATATTTAGTGAATTGGATCACTCATATTTCAAATGGGTAAATATGGACTTCAACTCATTTTAAAAGCTCATACAAATATGGACAAAATGGGTAAAATATAGGTACCCATTTAAACACAGAGATCACTCACCTATGCTTAAAGTTTCAGTTTTTTTTTTCTTTTCTAGTTTCTTTTCTTCTTCTTTTTTTCTTTCTTTTTTCCTTTAATTTACCTTTTTTCTTTTTCATTTTTTTTATTTTTTTACTCATTCCTTATAATTTCTTTTTCTCTTTCTCATTTTTTCATCTATTTTTTTATTTTTTTTTATTTTTATTTCTTTTTTCTTTGTATTCTTTTTTTTTTGCTTTCCCCTTTCTCATTCTTATTTCATCATTCGTATTCGCTTGAGACCTATATGAGTTAATAAATATAAGCTTCTAATTATCCCATTTAGACTATATAATTCATAACATCTCTTATCAATTAAATATAATCCATAGTCTCACTCCTTTATTATTATTTTTTTCTATCTTTTATTTCTCTTTTTTTTTTTTAATTTACTATTTTTTTTCTTTCTTTTTTCCTTTGATTTAATTTAATTTTTTTTCTTTTTCATTTTTTCCACTTATTTTTTACTTGTTTCTTACACTTTTTTTCTTTCTTCTTTTTCATCATTTTTTTCTTTTTCAATGTTATTTCTTTGCATTTTTTTTTGTATTTCCGTTTCCCCCTTTTTCATTCTTGGGTCGTCATTTTTGTCATTTTTCTTATTTTTTTATATTCTTTTCCTCATCTTTTTTTTGTCATTGCATTTTATATTTTTTTACTTTAAATTTATTTGTATCATACTATATATTTCAAATAAATTTATTATTTGTATTTGAATAGTTTAGTAGTCAATATGTGTAATTTATCATTTGTATTTATATACAAATAAGTATATGAATTAAAATCAACATGGGTTGTGGTGCAGTGGATGGGGCTGCTCCACCCTTAACCAGAGGTCGAGGGTATGACCCTAGTTATGGAGAAAACTCTGTTAGGAGAGCTGCCACCTTAATGGGCCCTGTAACTCCCGATCCAGATTAGTCGGGGCTCCAATGCAGGCACTGGACACCTAATGAAAAACCAAAAAAAAGTATATGAATTAATTGTATTTTCTTGAGACTAAAATATATATGCCTGAGGATCCACATAGCCCTCGAATTATAAATGTTGGGCGAATATAAATCAATATGAGCTTATGGTATTTTCGTTATCATAAAAAAAAAGGAAATCAAAAATAGAAAAAAAAAAGTCGAAAGAAAGGTAAAAGTTAGAGATAGAAGAGAGAAAAAAGCGTAAAGAAAGAATTGAAGAAAAAAAATACAAAAAAATCAAAAAGAAAAAATAATGAAAAAGCAGAAAAGAAAAAAGAAAAAAGATGATGGTGAAAACAAATATACTGAGTGGTTACGATATTTTAGTCATCATCCATAATTTGTACTCGACTTAACCATGTTCTTCGAAAATAAAAAAAATATAAAACATAAAATACAACCAAAAAAATAAAAAAATGAGAAAGAAGTAAAAACAAAAAAATAAAAAAAAATGAAAAAGAAGTAAAAAAAATAATAAAAAAAAGAAGACTAAAAGGGAAAAGAAAAAAAAGGAAGAGAAACAAAGGGTAGAGGGTAGAGGGTAGAGGGTAGAGATAGAAGAGAGAGACAAAAAAATGAAAAAGGAAAAAAAAAAGAAAACTAGAGGCTACATATAGAAGAGAGATAAAAAAACTAAAAAGAAAAAATTAAAAAAAAAGAAATAAAAAAAAAAGTCAAGTTGATATGATATAGAAGTTTCAAGTTTTTGACTTAGGAGTTAAAGTGGGTTGAAACCATTTTTACCCAATTCATATTTGACTAAATCCATATTTACCCATATTTATATGGGCGGATTGCAATCCAAACCATTTTTGCTCGATCCATATTTAACCCGTCCAAATCTAATCCAATCCACCCATTTGCCACCCCTAACTCAGACTAAATGATAAAGACACCACATGGAAATCAATTTTTGAGCTCTAAGATATGATATAAACTTTCCCTTAGGTACTAGGGAACTCCCTTGCCACTCAATAACTGGCTCATTAGGGAATTTGAAAATGACCTTATGGGTTCGACTATCTAAAGAGGCATAGCACGAATGCAACCAATCCATTCCCAAGAAGACATTAAAATTAACCGTCTCATTCAATCAAATCCACCAAAGTTTCCCTACCACCCACAGATACCATACAACCCTTATAGACTTATCTAGCAACCATAGAGTCACCCACCGGGGTAGAAATAAAAAAAATATCCCGAATACACTCAGGGTCAAAACCAAAATAAATAGACACATAAGGGGTCACATAAGAGAGAGTAGACCCATATCAGACAATATACATCACGAGAGAAAATTTTTAGCATACCAGTGACGATATTCGAAGATGCCTCTGACTCCTGACGGGTAGCAAGAGCATACAAATGATTTTGTCCAGTACCGGTACTAGAAGTGGCACCCTTGGGTATAGGAGCTGATTAAAAGGCAATAGGAACCTTGTTTGCCCCTGAAAAAACCTTACCCATGGGATAGTTTCTCAGAATATGTCCTGGCTGGCCACAATTAAAGCACTTGTCCCTCCTTCATCACAAAAACCAGGATGCAACCAATCACAAAAATTGTAGGGGGGATATAATGGAGCTGACTAGGCCCCACTTCTCGAGATTGGGCACCCTGTGCCCTAGAACCATCTCCACTCTGAAAACGTTAATCATCAGACGGCTTTAGATAAGGAGAACTAGTCGTTGAAGAGGAGTTAAGACTCCCCCAATTCTTCTTCTTAGACCATTTTGTGTTATCTCTACCACTCTGTTATTGGCCTCTAACTTGTTCTTAATGTCTAAACCTCTTACTCTGTCTTTATTCTATCTCGGTTTTCTTATTTTTTTCCTCTTCAACTTTTTGTATATATACCACAAGTCGAGATATCCATGTCCTTGTTTAACAAGGCAGCCTTACTCTCCAAAACCAACTCACAGGACAATCTAGAAGCAAATTTCCTTATTCTAACCCTTATGCTAGACACCAACTCAGAAGCGTATCGAGACAATTGATGGAACTTTAGAGTATACTGCTTTACCGCCATCCTGCCTTACTTCAAATTTATGAACTCCTCCATTTTCACCTCTCTCAACTCCTAAGAAAAGAAGCGGTCAAGAAAAGCACTTGAAAAATCATCCCACAAAGCAGACTCAGCATCATCACCCCTAAGTTGATCCCACTCATCATACTATTGGTACGTTATATCCTTCAATTAATAAGCGGCGAACTCCACACCCTCTACATTAGTAGTAGGCATCAGTCGAAAGATCTTTTTTAATTTATCTATGAACCTTTGAGGATCCTCCTTAACCTTATAAATTGGCCAATTCTAGTGGCCTCAGAAGAGCTCACAATAAATCCAGCAAGACCCGACTGTTGTGGCTGAGATGTCACCAACTAGGTTAATAGATGAATAGATCGGCGAAACTCAGCATTGATAATATCTCCTTGAGGTGACTGGGCAGAAGAGTCACCCGTGGGAGAAGGATCAGTAGGGATTAGTGGAACTCCATGAGAGTAATTGGAAGCAACAACCCTAGACTGAGTCTGTACCCCAGGGGTAGGATGAGTTTCATCCATATTATCCTCAGATGGGATAGAAGAGTTTCCACGAATATCAGATCTTCTTGGAGGCATGATCTGAAAGGAAAACATACGGGGATTAGAGAGATTCAAGACCTTAGACTCTATAGCCCAAAAACACGACAACAAGAAAGGGAAAAATTCCTAAATGCCTCAAAGTATCTCCCTTATAAGTGTGGCGCGCTACACACCCATAAACTACTTGACACGGCTTTGTGGATACCCAATTGACCATGAACCTAGGCTCTGCTTCCAACTTTGTCATGACCCGAACTAGGGTCTGGCCGTGACGAGTATCTCAAATCCCCTGTGGATCGGAGACCACCCCCTTAGCCTAATCTAACAAAACCAGATACACCTAGCAGTGGATGAATTCTGAACATATAAATAGATAAAATATAAAAGAATAAAATACTTTAAGATAAGTCCCTATCCGACAACCGATACCAATAACCAATACCAATACCAATATCGGCCACCGATACAAACACCTATGTCCACAGTAATATCCAACAAAGCATCTAATAAAACCAAAGAATATCTAGTCGGGACATGCCCCCGACCTTAGCCAAAAACCAAGTCCAAAGAAATAGTCAAAACATAAGGAAATCCAAAACATAAAATGGGATCTTTCGTAGTATGAAATCTCACCACTTTAGTCTGACTCACAAGTTAGTCCCCGAATCACTTAGTCATTGTGTAGGAGGAGTAGAAGTATGACCAGTTCCTACATCACATGGGGATACAGCGTCCGAAGACGGTTAACGATTGGAGCGCTAGCATGTAACTTAAGGATAAGGGATAAAGTAATGCCATAAATTCAAACCAAGTCAAAATCCATGAACATATAAACATTCATTCATATCCACATACATACATACATATATATAAGATACCGAGAGAGGGAACATCGCTTAGCATGCAATTTAAAATTTTATCCTAGGTTGTGTAGCTTTATCGTCATGAAATCCACCCACGGGCTATATGGGTCCAGTTGTAACCCACTAGTCGGCCCCAATGTATGTTAGCCACATGAACCGGGGATATCACAGAAGGTCGGGGATTCCCTTGTACTATTCGCCAACTATGATACATTTATATGTAGTGTGACACAAGCACATGGTCATTTATACCGACCCTAATGTCAGAAAATATGATTTTTCGGAGTCTGTCCTTCGAACTCACACCTTCACGGCCAGCTATCACAACCCCCGTTAATGCCCAATTAAAACATTTAACACATAACCCATCCACCGATTCCACAATCAATACTTAAGACATTATTAAGTGGTATCTTCATACCAACTATAGCTTGCAAGTAATGTCATTAGCCAACACTTTGGAGATTTCTTCATACCCCGCAGACTCTATTAATAAAATCACTTAGGGTATTCCTTCGTACCCCGTAAGGTTTTCAAGATCATTACTGTTATTATCTAGTTAGCCATTTATGCCAAGCATTAGTTTTAAGAAATAAGACACACCAAATGATAATGCATATTCCAAAATTAATTATGCTAGTGGGTTTATGTTACCATCAATTTCCATACCAAAACCAATTATTTGGAGATTTCGTTGTACCTCTATTGCCATAGTTTGTAAATTTGGGGAGTCCATTGTACCCCTATTCCATCCATCATTCCCATACACCCCAATGAGTGTAAAACCCAATAATTTAATGCATAATAGTTCAATAGTATCATGAGAAAACATTCAAACTATTTATATCCAAAACCCTCAACACATAGTTCAAACCTAACATCAAGACCATTTGAATAATAAACCAATTTTATGCCATTAAGAAAATACAAGTATAGGAAAAGAGATACATGCCTTGATTACCAAGAAATTTGAAGAAGATAGCATCCTTAGGACCTTAGATGACCACTTTCCTTGAAACCTAGCTTTTACTTGAATAGGGAATTTGAGAGAGAATTCGAGAGTGCTTAATGTATTATGGGTAAGAAATAAGTCCCAATTGTGTTTATAGGTCATGGGGTTTAAGTGGGGAAAAGGAGAATTTACCAAGAAGCACTTAATTAAAAGACTGCAAAAATACCGCCCAGTTGCTACGGGTCTCGTAACGACTCGTTATGACTCCTTACGACTTGCCTCCTCGAGTCATAGTCAAGTCAGTACCCTTGGGCTCCCCTATTGGTCTGTCTATGAGTCGTACCATACGACTCGTAACCAGTCCCTACGACTCACACGCACCACTCGTTACCAAGATAGGAACTTTTGAGGCATACGCTGGTCACCTTACGACTACCACCTAACGACTCATCACGGGACCTTACGACTTGGGGACTCAAGTCGTAATTAGGACAACAACTCAAGCACCATTCATTGGATACCTTACGACTAGGGTCATATGACCCGTCAAAACATCCTACGACTCATAGAGTTTTTTGAGTGCCACTGAGAAAGTCTTTTCTTATAAAAGACGCTAATCTACGAGGAAAGATGCAGATAAAAGGCCAATAGCCTGATGTCAGCTTCTACGGCATAAGCTTTAGATCTATCAATGAATAATAAACATTTCATAAGAAAAAAAAGTAGAATTGGAAGTTTCAATCTCAAAGAAAGGTATAGGTTCAATTTTGCACAGTCATTTCAATCTTTTTCTTCCAATTCTAAGAAAGAAAAACTCCGAAAAATCCGTCAATAAATGACGAACTCCATTATACAGATGATAGGACAGGGCTAAGGCAGTAATCTCGACTAATCCAAAATCACCTACTCGATTAACAAGCATAGCTTTTATAGCTGCTTTATCTACAGTCGTAATCAGGATAGTGGGGAAAAAATTTCATAAATTTTCAAGGACAAAAAATTTGATGTGTTACAACGCATCTATCTAAAGTCATAATTTCGGCATAAAATGCATATATAAATATAAATTTATGTCAAAATCTACTAACATATATCAAGAAATCTAATAGCGCAATGAGTGCAATGCTAAGAGTTTTAAAAGTTGAATCCATTAATTATAAATCATGAAATGGTTTGATTTATATTTCATAAAATTATATTATGGTTTTATGTTTTTTTCCTTCATTCTAAAATATAAGTTCCATTAAATATTTCTAAATTGAAATTATAAACTTGTGTTCTAATTTATTTATTTTTAAGTAAATTTGAAGATATTTTAGATATTGCAGATATTTATTTTTGATATTAGGATGTTCAAGAATAAGAAAAAGAAAGTATTCTATAACTTATCTACGTGATCTTTTTAGAACCGAGCGAAGCACGGACCTGCTTACTAATGTGTGTGTATATAAATACTAGTTTACCTCACTTTAATGAATTCAAACATTACATTAAATAAGATATTTATTTAAATAATAAAGATGAATATAATAATTAAATTTAATATCTTCTGAGTATGTAAAGATAGAGAATTTATTTATTAAACCTAACCTTTATCAAAAATATTTTTAAAAGTCGATCGACATTCATCTACCATTTGTAAATTGCAATGAAATAATACAATGATAGAAACATCAAAATAATACAATTAAATCTAATCTTTACACACAAAAATATTTTCAAAGTCGTCCGACAGTCATCTACCACCTGTAAACAATAACAAAATAATACGATAAAAGTGATATAAAAAATAATACAATTAAACTTAAATTTTACACATAAAAATTTCTCAAATGCGATCGAGATTCATCTACGAACTGTAAACTACCACAAAATAATAAATTAATAGAGATATTACGATAATACAATTAAATCTAACTTTTACCTAAAAAAAAATTTCAAAGTCGACTCACATTCATCTAGCATCTGTAAATTAAAATAAAATAATAAGATAATAAAGATATCAAAACAATACAATTAAATCAAACCTTTACACAAGAAATTTTTCATAGCCAACCGACATTCATCTACGACCTGTAAACTAATAAAAAATAATATAATAGTGATCACAAAACTTCGATTTTGATCCAACTAATTCTTATCTGAGCGAAAAATTTGATCCTAAAAAATGATTTTGAATGAAAACAAAGAAGATTTATATGTATATACACACATGTTGAATTCTATTATGCTGACAAAAATAATAAAGAAGTTCAGGGTTAGAAAATTAAGCATCCACCAATTTAGACATACAATCGAATCAAATTAGATGAGCATCAATGATATTCTCCCAATAGGCAAACCGATTTTTTCTCTAGTTTAACGTACATCTCAATATTTATAGAAGTATTTCCTTAATAGAGTCCTATTTTTGGAGGATTTTTTTAATTGAAGAGTAGAAAGAAAAATATTAATTAATTCTCCTACCATATATTTTAGGAGTCTCATATATTTTAGGAAGTCTAGTAGAAAGAAAAATATTAATTAATTCTCCTACCATATATTTTAGGAATCTCATATATTTTAAGAAGTCTAGTCAATATAATAAAAAATAATTAAATAATACATTAAAAAAATAGTGAAAACATATATATATATATATATATATATATATATATATACACACACCTTTGATTTTTTGGACTTCATTCGGCAGCCATTGTTGATTTTCTCGATGAGAAACTTATAACTGAAAGAGAAACACAAGAAATCATCACAAGAGATTATCAATTTTTTATTATGTATAAATCAAAATAAAAATAAAAAGAAAATATGGAACAATATGTAACAGCCTCAAAAACATATTATAAAGTAACAATTTATGTTAGAATAAATACTAAATATTTTACTAATAATACCAATAGTGTAAGACTTTTCAACTTTTTTCTTCTTAATTTTTTGAGCAGTGCCTCCCTTTTTCTTTCTTCTCAAATCTAGAACATGAAAAGAGATTTAAAAAAGAAAAAAAAAAAAAAAAACATTAATAGGAGTGTGAAACAACCAGAACAAAAACAAACTATCAAACCTTGTTATTGCTACTTTCTTTTTTATACGTTCGTTGAAAGATTTTTTTTTTCTATATATAGCTAAAAAGTTCTAAACCTAAAGGAGATAAAAGTGGTAAAAGTTTACCTAAAATATAATTTATTTAATTAATTTTATAGTCATAAATTTTAGGTACATAATTCAAATAAGGAAAGGTTTAATAACTAAATTTTAATGAATTTTTAATTTTTTTAAAATAAAAATTTAGTAAAAAGACTATTTTGTCTAAAACAAAGTCTTTTAATAAAGGGTAAAAAAATTTAATTCATTTTTCTAAAGGTCTTCACACTTTTAATATATTATAGACTATAGATATAAATATAGGTATAGATTATATATTTACTGTAATTCTATAAGTAGGGTTAGGGAGGATAGTTATGTACCGTGATCTTACCTCTTTCTTAAAAAGGAGAAAAGATTGTTTGTGATAGACCCTCGATTCCAACTAATGAAAAAGACGATAACAAAAAAAAATAGTGATAACTCATTTAAATTATATTGTGCCTTCTAAGATAGAAACTATTCTAATAGAGTTGTATTAATAGAACTCCAAAACTCAAAATTAGTTTTTAACTTGCCTGCACGTTTAAACAATACATGTTAATAAGATACATAAACAACAAAGATCTAAATATTACTGTGTGAAAGAATAAGTTTGGATACATGAATGCAAGACAAATTTGAAAACATATAAAGCTGGGAAAACGTTAAGACAAAATTGAGGAAAAAAACGTAGAAACAAAACACCCCACATAACTAATGAAAAGAATTTGAAATTGTAACTCCTTTTATAGAGGTTTTTAAACCGACAACCAGAAGGATTCATAACCAAAAACACTTAATTTTAGACATGTATATAATTTGTATTAAAATACCTCCAACTAAAAAAGGAAGAAAAGAAAGACTCAATGGACTCCGATTTTAGTTTTACTTTTCCAAAAAAAAAAATGTATTAATGTTAGTTTTGTACGTTGAAACCGGGAGAAATTGTAGAAGTTACGTTGAGTTCTTGCCTTTGTTGAAAGTTGAAAAACTTGTATGGAAAAATTGTAGGATTCCTAGTGCACTTTGATGGAAACTTTTATGGAATAATTGTTGTAGTCCTAGTGTACTTTGATTTTATTATTAGTGTTACCAAAAGTAATGATAATTATAACCAAATTTAGATACGTTAGTTTTTTTTTTTTCGCATGGACACTTCAAATATTACAAAATAATTAAATAATTTTTTTTAAAGAAAAAAAAGTGAAAAGACGATTTTATCTAAATCGAAGACTCTTAATAAAGGGCAAAAAGTTCAAATCACTTTTTTAATGATCTTCACACTTTTAATATATTATAGATATATAAAGTAGCAGTGTATATATATAAAGGAGGAATACAGACAAAGTGATGTGACATTGCTTTATGACCTTTATTTTTATTTATTTTTGCTGAGATTTTTTAAATTCTTATACATAATCTAATAATTAAATGGCTTTAAAAATCCCCCACAAAATAATATTGATCTAAATCCTAAAGTTATTACTGAATTAGTCCCAATTTATTACTATACCCACGTTCCCATGTCTCTTTCATCCACAATATGACCGGATTGCTTAGCATATTCTTTTTCTCAATTACTCATTTAGACATAGAGGAGTTACGTAAACTAATTAAATGACGCTTATTCTCACTTACTGCAGAATATGAAGTGATTATTATCATGTGCGCTAGTAAACCTTGAGTTGATGAATATCACTATTTTGATATTCGAACAAATCAAAAGGACTTCTCACTTTTGTGTACCAGAGTGGTGATTATTAGACAAAGGTTGTTGAAATTTTGATATCTATTTTCTTTTATGAGTCATTGGGTTGCATTTGTTATTCATGATTTGGGAAAATTTTCAACAGTAAGTTATTTGATCATTATAAGTTTTTGCAATATATATTACTTTCTCCCCTTTAAAAAAGAATGGCATGTTTTGACTTGACACGAAATTTAAGAAAATAAACTTTTTAATTGAATTTTGTGGTATTAAATTAAAGTTATGTCAAATATATTAAAATGTGTTTTATTCTTGTGGTCTTAAACATGCCACATGAAAAATTAAAATTTTAATGTTGCCATAAAAGGAAAGAATTTTTTTAAGGACTAAAAAGAAAAGTAGTTCATTCTTCTTAAACAGAGGGGATATGTCGTTATTAGCTTTCTTTCTTGACATAACTAAACACCCTTTTCGGTGTATATTAAAGTTTATATAGAGAGAGGGGTCAAAGAATAATTTATTGTAATGTGATCAGAAGTTTATGGGGTCAAATCATGAAAATAATCTCTTACAGAAATGTAAGAAAAGGTCGCGTACGATAAATCTTTGTGATTCGTCCCATTCTCAAATCTCGCGCATAGCAAAAATTTTAATACACTAAATTGCCATTTTTTATATATAGAGAAAGAGGTCAGAGAAATCATTTAAGCTTTTTTTTTGTTATGCATACTGTAAGTGAAAACAATATTCAAACATGTTGTTAAAGGTAGAGAGATTAATTTCATGAGTCACTACTAAAAAAAAGGAAAAAATCGATCACAAAATCGACCACAGGTGATCGGGTTTTCCCAAAAACCGACCACAAAACCGATCAAATTGTGTGGTCGGTAATGTTGTGGTAGTTTTTTAAAAACCGACCACATGTGATCGTTTTTTTTAAATATATATATATTTACAAAATTCATTATTATTTTATTAAAATTTGAAAAAAAATAATTTTGGGAAAATAAAACCTACCACGAGTGGCCGGTTTTTTATTAAATTAATTAATTAATTTAATAAAAAACCGACCACAAGTGGCAGATTTTCTAATAATTAATTAATTAATTTAATAAAAAACTACCACCAGTGGTGGGTTTTTATTAAATTAATTAATTTAATAAAAAACCTACAACTGGCAGTAGGTTTTTAGCAAAAAAAAAATTCGAAAAACCGACTACTTGTGGTCGATTTTTCTGAGAATTTTTTAAAAAAATAAAATCAAAACCCAAATACAGCATGCAACAACAACTATACAATACAACAATATCAAATCAAATACAGCAGCAATAACAACGAAAAACCAAATGTAAATATATTCAAAAGTGTACAAGACATACAAAATGTCCAACAAAAGTGAATATGAAAATACTACAACAATAGTTTCATATAACAAAATGTCTAAATTCAAAGTACAACACATACAAAAATCAAAAAATTAAAAGTCATCATCATCGAATTCGTCATCGTCTTCCATATCATCATCCATGGTGAAATCATCCAGGGGGCCTAGACCCTTTGCAGCCCGAACTGCATCACCAGGATATGGAGGAATAACCGCCGCAGTTTGAATGAAAGAGCTCAACTACTGCTGCAGCTTCTTGAATTGTGATGTTGTTGCCTTCTCCGTCTTCTTCTGCCTCTCTCTCTGCTCAGCAAACTCTTCGGTGAGTTGAGAAACTGTATTTTGTAGTCTTTCAATCGTTTCTCTATCAGCTGAAGAGCTAGAATAAGAAGGGCCGGACGAACGGCTAACATTATCGCCAAAAAAGTTTTTGTGGTATCTGACCAAATGGCCCCTATTTGCAGGACCCACAACTTTTGCCCATAACTCCTCCTCTACATGTTGGTAGGGGTGGGCATATTTTGGTTTAAACCAAAAAAAAACTAAAAAATCAAACCAAAATTTAATTTTGCTTTCGGTTTTTCGGATCGGATTCGATTTGTAATTTTAAAATTTCGATTTTTCAGTTCGATTTTTGGTTTTTAAAAAAAAATTCGGCTAAACCCAAAAACTGAAATTTTATAAATAAATAATATATATATATATATATATATATATATATATATATATATATATAATATTTAGTAATTCACATTCACAATTAACACTTAACGGCAAATTCGCATACGCCGCAGGCTGTTTATGGATTGTTTTAGTGACTCAAATATTTTATGGACTATTTTGGTGACTTTGGACTGTTTTATGGACTATTTATGCAAGATTATATTATATGTAATGATTAATGACGTTATGTACTAGTTAAGCTTATGATTATTTCATTTCGTTTCATCCATGTTGAGTTATTTATAGTTATTTATATTTAGGAATGTAATACAGGTTTGAAAAAAATATTTTTTCTTAAAAAAACTATCAATTTTAAATGCTCAATTATGAAAAAGAGAGGCTAACTACTTTAATATTTCAAACTGAAATAAAAATTCGAAATAACCGAACCGAATTTGTAAAAATCAAACCAAACCGAATTTATTTCGGTTTGGTTACGGATGTCATTTTTTTCAATCCGAAACCGATAAACCGAACCGATATTAAACAATAAGATCAAACTGACCGAACGCTCACCCCTACATGTTGGGTTATTGAGTCACCCTGACTTTCAGGAGGCTAACTACTACGATACGCACCAACAAGACTCATATATTCGTCCTATATTCAAAGTAAAGTTTATACTAAAAGTCAAAAAATATTAAAGTAGTTATAATTGATTAATATCAACTTTAAGAAAAAGATTCATAAATTCAGAATTTGTTTCTTACATGGATAACTTTTGCACGAGCTTCAAACCAGACATCTTCATCATTCGGGTTCTTTTTTTTTCAGCACATGAGTCTCCTCGTATAGCTCACCATGTGCTATTTTCCTCCCCTATTTTTTTCCTGCATATGAAAAAATTATCAATGTTCAAATAATAAAAAAATTTAAATAGAAACAAACAATTAAAACTGTAAAAGTTACATACCATTTTTTCCATAACAACAAGAGTACTTCTGGCACCCGCAGTATATAGGGAGCCACCCTTAGATGATGCCGGAGCTTTCTTTTCTTTTTCACTCAACAATTTGTATTTTGTGCTATTCCAATGGCGAACATACAGTTGCCATGCGCCTTCAGGAATCCACTTAGGTTTTATCGAGTACTTTTGGGCATAATCCAAGAGATCGTTAAATCTGACTCTACATCTTATGAAAAAGTTCTTTATAAGAAATGTATTTGCATCATCTCACCAGTAAAATTTCTACAATAAAAATATAATATTCAATCTTTTATTCTAACAAAGTGTTAATAAATAGTCGATAAGTTAAATCCTTACCTTAAATTCTTCAAACATTCTATCCTTGTCCAGTTTTTGAACCTTCTGCCAGCTGGTCCAGTAGCCGTTGAAGTGCCGAGTAATGCATATTCGCGCCTTTTTTCCAATTCCACCATCCCGCCTAAACCTACAACACAAGATCAAACAGTAATTTCATAGAGCAAAATAGTATAGTAATGAAAAAATGAGTAACGCTATTATATTTAGAAATCCTACCCTCTCGCAAATGGAACAAGATAAATCCTCCCAGAATTATCTCTATCTCCCGGCTGCCTAGTAAGTGATGGTGGATGCACTGGCGTGGGCAGATCTGAAGCACCAGATGGAGTGCCTCCAAGCTGAAGATCTGAAAACCTAATAGATCCATCAGAATCACTGTGCGAAACTGTGTGACTGCTGTAGGAGGGCATCGATGATGGTACATGTCTGGAGGGGCCAGCGACTGTCCGATAGTACTGTGCTGGCGTTTGCACAGTCATAGCAGCAAAATAAGTCAGTGCAAACCCATGTAGTGGCCCCACATGAATAAGAGTAGGTATCGAATCCTCGGACGACCTAGAATATGATGGTCGTGCTAGCACATCAGCAAAGCGACCCTCAGATATATGAATGTCTGTCAGACGTCTATAAGGCGGAGGTTGTCTATTCTTTTTTGGTTTCTTAGTATCAACTTTTGCCTTACCTTTGTCACCTCTGCCTGACATCTAAATTATGTTAAGTTAACAAGTAGTTAGTTACTACAAAATGAATGTAAACATTCCAAGTAAATAATTTCAAGTTACTAATTCACATTTCAAATAGCTCCAACAACACGACATATAGACAAAAATATATTTATTACTATATAAATCATGGAAAAGTGGAAACAACAAAGTAAAACAGTATATTACATATCAATCTTAAACAAGAAGCATAAAGGTAAATATATAGTACAAAGCATAAAGATATCAATACAAAATAAATACAACCTAGACAACTAATCCTCCTCTTTTGAAGACTCTCCACTAAATCATTCACCCTCTTCGGAGGTTTCCTCATCTCCTACCCGCTCAGCCTCTTCTTCCGCAATATTAACTTCTTCAAATATATTTTTTGGGTGATTCAAACTGTCCACTAATTCAACGTCCACTAGCTGGTGATCAATCTGCATTTTATTTTAATACACGGTCTCCAGCACATTCTCAACTTCCACCCGGCCTATAGGTTTTGTTTATATTATATCCCACCAATCAGACTTTTCATTGCGCAACGGATAAGGAGCATAATACACTTATTTAGCATTTTGCGCTAGAACAAATGGATCGTAAATAGGATACGAGCTATTGTGCTTCACTTCAATGATGTTGTGCTCCCTATGTACTCTTGTGCCTCTTGTGCTTGGATCAAACCACTTACATCGAAAGAGGATAATTATTTTAATTTAGAAATCAACATACTCCAGTTCTAAGATCTCTGTATGATGCCAAAGTAATCAACATCATCATCACCCTTAACCCAAACACCACTATTGTTTGTTTTCCTTGTTCTGGAGTGTTGTTCGGAGGAAAATTTAAACTCATTTACTTTGTATTGGGACATTGTATTAGCTTCAAATGAACCCAAAGAAATATCTCTCAAAAGCTGATCATGTGTGGCTGCATTTTGTGAATGGTGTACCTAAAGATATTATACATATATATATTTTAGTTGAGGAATGTGTAAATGTTTAAACTTTGTAGAAATATTAATACACTTACGAACCTCATTTTTAGACCATGTTGCAAAGTATGCATACACTTGATTTTCGTGGAATTGAGTCATAAATGAACTGAACATCCAACATGGGAAACACAATTAGTTTCTTTAAGGGAATGAGTAAACAAATAAGATATGTTAAAATATTAATCTCCTTACTTCAGAAAGGGCTCAATTTTCGGGCAATTCAGCATGACATACAAAGTTGTTGATTTGCGCTCCATTGGAGTGAGCCGGCGAGGTATGGTCCTTTTAGCCTTACAACTAGATTGATTGAAAATTGATATCAATTACAAATAAGGCTTATTCACATCGTCCTGATGACGATTCGGTCGGTTTTTTGTACAAGAAACTTCATCACGAAAGTAGTACGAACAAAATTAAGAAGTTTCTCTTGCAAGATATGCCTCAACTATAGATCCTTCCACCCTATGTTTCTTTTTTGGACCCCTTTTCAATTTTCCAATTGCCCTGTACAAGCTTAAGGTTAGATGTTTACTATGTTTAAAAAGGATATGTATGAATTTAAATATGTTGCAAATGCTTACCGTTCGAATGGATACATCTACCTAGTTTGAACTGGACAGCCTAGCCGAGCTTCGTGCACAAGGTGAATGGGAAGATGTTCCATCACATCAAAGAACGCTGGCGGGAAAATCTTCTCCAGCTTATTGGTGATAACAACAATATTACTTTCCATTCGCGCCAGATTTTCTTCTTTTAATGTGGTGGCACATAAGTCCTTGAAGAACAAACTGATCTCTGCTATTGATTTCCATATGTTTTCAGGTAAACCAATAAAAGTAATTGGAAGTAATTGTTCCATGAAAACATGACAATCATGGCTTTTCATTCCATGCAAGATTCCTTGTGTCATATCAACCCTCTTTCCCAAATTTGAGGCATATCCATTGGGCATCTTCAAACTTTGAACCCACTCACATATTTGACGCTTTTGATCCAACTTGAATGTAAAACTAGCCTTGGGCTTAAGAACATTGTCGTTGGGCCCCTGCTGTAAGTGTAACTCTCTACGGTTGCAATATTCTGGCAAGTCAATCTGGCCTTAGGATTATCCTTTGTTTTGCCGGTGACATCCATAACTGTGTTGAACAAGTTGTCAAAATAGTTCTTCTCAGTATGCATGATATCAATATTATTTCTAAGTAAATTATCTGGCCAATATTCTAACTCCCAAAATATACTTTGCTTAGTCCAGTTATGCGAAACGTCATATCCATCAAGCCTGTATAATTGTTTCTCTCTGGCTTTAGGCAAATCCTGAACTATTTCCCAGACATCATGACCAGACAGCCTTGGAGGTGGACCATCATGTTCCCTTCTATTCCTTCTGAATGCATTCTTGAGTCTCCTAAATTCATGATCAGGTGGCAAGAAACAACGATGACAATCAAACCATGAATTTTTCCTGTCACGTCTTAGAGTGAAAGATTTTGTTTTTTCCATGCAGTATGGACAAGCCAGCTTTCCAGCTGTCATCCACCCAGACAATATTCCATAAGCAGGAAAATCATTAGCAGTCCACATTAGATATGCACGCAGATTGAAATTTTGTTTAAGAGAGATGTCCCAAGTTTAAATCCCCTCATGCCATAAAATTTGAAGTTCATCAATCAATGGCTGTAAGTAGACATCTATTCTATTTTTTGGATTACGCAGGCCAGGAATAACACAATTCAGAAATATATAGGGACTAGTCATCAACGGTTCAGGAGAAAGATTATAAGGAGTGATAAATACAGGCCAACATGAATATGGCACACCACCAACTGAAAGAGGAGAGAACCCATTCGTACATAATTCCAATTGAATGTTTCGTGGCTCAGCTGCAAAATCTGGATAAGTTGCATCAAAATGCTTCTAAGCCTCTCCATCAGATGGATGACACATAACACCAGTAGGCCTTCTATTTTCACTGTGTCATCTCATATGAGGAGCTGAGCTATTTGAAGCATACAACCTGTTCAACCTTGGTATAAGAAGTAAATAATGCATCGCCTTAATAGTAATTTTATTTTCAGTAGAACCACGCTTATATCGAGAGTGCTGACAAAACTTACAGAACTCTGGGTTAGCATCTTCCTTAAAGTATAACATGCATCCATTTTCACAACAATCAATTTTAACCGAGGAGAGACCTAACTTTGACACCAATCTTTTTGCCTTATAGAAAGAATCAGGAACCTCCACGCCGGGGTCAACTAACTCATTAATAAGGTCTATCATTGAGTCCATTCCTCCTTCAGCAATATTCCAGTCAGATTTAATACTTACTAATCTAACAGCAACAGACAAACGAGAGTACAAACACCCGTCAAACAAAGAATGACTAGCAGCATGCAATTTTTTGTAGAAATTGCCCGCTTCGCTATTAGAAACATCTTTAACATTTTCCCTAAAGTCAACCCCCTGTTACATCCCAAAAGTATCGTGCATCATTTTTGTCATCCTAGTATCTTGATATTCATTATGCCCTGCAAACCTACTACTTTCTCCAACAACAAAGTTATTTTGCGCAACATCACCATGAATACCACGCAATCTTAAAAAGTCCTCGTGAAACCCCTTTCTATAAAGATGTTCCTTTACATCTTTTTCACTTACAAGATTTATACCATCACATCTAACACAAGGACAACAAATAACCCAAAAACGTGTCCAAACAACAAGTGTCTTAGCATGTTCAACAAATCTGTTGACACCTTCAACAAATTCCTCCCTAAGACCAATTTTATTATCGTTGTTTCGGTGATATATACATCTATAATCAGGTTCCATCTACACAACCAATCAGATTCAACTAATTAGATCAAGTCACAAAAAGTTAACCATTTTCAAGTAACTAATCCACCAAAAAAGTCACATTCTAAACAAAAAAATCACCTCTAAAGTCCCTACACTTAACCATTTTCAAGTAACTAATCCACCAAACAAGTCACATTCTAAACAAAAAAATCACCTCTAAATTCCCTACACTTAACCATTTTCAAGTAACTAATCCACCAAACAAGTCACATTCTAAACAAAAAAAATCACCTCTAAAGTCCCTACACTTAACCATTTTCAAGTAACTAATTCACCAAACAAGTCACACTCTAAACAAAAAAATCATCTCTAAAGTCCCCACACTTAGCCATTTTCAAGTAACTAATCCACCAAACAAGTCATATTCTAAACAATTAAATCACCTCTAAAGTCCCTACACTTAACCATTTTCAAGCAACTAAGTGTCAAAACAAAACCACATTCAAAATAAAAAAATCCTCTTTAAAGTCCCTACACTTAACCATTTTCAAGCAACTAAGTCTCAAAACAAAACCACATTCAAAACAAAAAAATCTTCTTTAAAGTCCCTAAACTTAACTACTTTCAAGCAACTAAGTGTCAAAACAAAACCACATTTAAAACAAAAAAATTTCCTTTAAAGTTCCTACACTTAACTATTTTCAAGCAACTAAATATCAAAACAAAACCACATTCAAAACACCAAATTTTCTTCAACGTCCCTAAACTTAACCATTTTCAAGGAACTAAGTGTCAAAACAAAACCACATTCAAAATAAAAAAAATCTTTTTAAAGTCTCTACACTTAACCATTTTCAAGCAACTAAGTCTCAAAACAAAACCACATTCAAAACACAAAATTTCCTTCAAAGTTCCTAAACTTAACCATTTTCAAGCAAATAAGTGTCAAAATAAAACCACATTCAAAACAAAAAAAATCCTCTTTAAAGTTTCTAAACTTAACCATTTTCAAGCAACTAAGTCTCAAAACAAAACCGCATTCAAAATAAAAAAATCTTCTTTAAAATTCCTACACTTAACCATTTTCAAGCAACTAAGTCTCAAAACAAAACCACATTTAAAATAAAAAAATCCTCTTTAAAGTCCCTAAACTTAACCACTTTCAAGCAACTAAGTGTCAAAACAAAACCACATTTAAAACAAAAAAATCCCCTTTAAAGTTCCTACACTTAACTATTTTCAAGCAACTAAGTATCAAAACAAAATCACATTCAAAACACAAAATTTTCTTCAACGTCCCTAAACTTAACCATTTTCAAGGAACTAAGTGTCAAAACAAAACCACATTCAAAACAAAAAAAATATTTTTAAACTCTCTACACTTAACCATTTTCAAGCAACTAAGTCTCAAAAAAAAACCACATTCAAAACACAAAATTCCCTTCAAAGCCCTTAAACTTAACCATTTTCAAGCAAATAAGTGTCAAAATAAAGCCACATTCAAAACAAAAAAATCCTCTTTAAAGTTTCTAAACTTAACCATTTTCAAGCAACTAAGTCTCAAAACAAAACCACATTCAAAATAAAAAAATCTTCTTTAAAATTCCTACACTTAACCATTTTCAAGCAACTAAGTCTCAAAACAAAACCACATTTAAAATAAAAAAATCCTCTTTAAAGCCCCTAAACTTAACCACTTTCAAGAAACTAAGTGTCAAAACAAAACCACATTTAAAACAAAAAAAAAACCTTTAAAGTTCCTACACTTAACCATTTTCAAGCAACTAAGTATCAAAACAAAACCACATTCAAAACACAAAATTCCCTTCAACGTCCCTAAACTTGACCATTTTCAAGCAACTAAGTGTCAAAACAAAACTACATTCAAAACAAAAAATCTTTTTTAAAGTCCCTACACTTAACCATTTCAAGCAACTAAGTCTCAAAACAAAACCACATTCAAAACACAAAATTTCCTTCAAAGTCACTAAACTTAGCCATTTTTAAGAAAATAAGTGCCAAAACAAAACCACATTCAAAAAAAAAAAATCCTCTTTAAAGTCCCTAAACTTAACCATTTTCAAGCAACTAAGTCTCAAAACAAAACCACATTCAAAACAAAAAAATCCTCAACCAAGTCTCAAAACAAAACCACATTCAATACAAAAAAATCCTCTTTAAAGTCTCTAAACTTAACCACTTTCAAGCAACTAAGTCTCAAAACAAAACCACATTTAAAACAAAAAAATCTCATTTAAAGTTCCTACACTTAATCATTTTCAAGCAACTAAGTATCAAAATAAAACCACATTCAAAACACAAAATTTCCTTCAACATCTCTAAACTTAACCATTTTCAAGCAACTAAGTGTCAAAATAAAACCACATTCAAAACAAAAAAAATCCTTTTTAAAGTCCCTACACTTAACCATTTTCAAGCAACTAAGTCTTAAAACAAAACCACATTCAAAACACAAAATTCCCTTTAAAGTCCCTAAACTTAACTATTTTCAAGCAAATAAGTGCCAAAACAAAACCACATTCAAAATAAAAAAATCCTCTTTAAAGTCCCTAAACTTAACCATTTTCAAGCAACTAAGTATCAAAACAAAACCACATTCAAAACAAAAAAATCCTCTTTGAAGTCCCTACACTTAACCATTTTCAACAACTAAGTCTCAAAACAAAACCACATTCAAAACAAAAAAATCCTCTTTAAAGTCCCTAAACTTAACAACTTTCAAGCAACTAAGTCTCAAAACAAAACCACATTTAAAACAAAAAAAATCCCCTTAAAGTTCCTACACTTAACCATTTTCAAACAACTAAGTATCAAAACAAAACCACATTCAAAACACAAAATTTCCTTCAACGTCCCTAAACTTAACCATTTTCAAGCAACTAAGTGTCAAAACAAAACCACATTCAAAACAAAAAAATCCTTTTTAAAGTCCCTACACTTAATCATTTTCAAGCAACTAAGTCTCAAAATAAAACCACATTCAAAACACAAAATTCCCTTCAAAGTCCCTAAACTTAACCATTTTCAAGCAAATAAGTTTCAAAACAAAACCGCATTCAAAACAAAAAAATCCTCTTTAAAGTCTCTAAACTTAACCATTTTCAAGCAACTAAGTCTCAAAACAAAACCACATTTAAAATAAAAAAAATCCTCTTTAAAGTCCCTAAACTTAACCATTTTCAAGCAACTAAGTCTCAAAATAAAACCGCATTTAAAACAAAAAAAATCCCTTTAACGTCCCTACACTTAACCATTTTCAAGCAACTAAGTGAATCGAATAAAATCCCCTTTAAAGTACCAACCAAATGATACAAGTTTAAGTTCACAATATAAGAAACAAGCAACAACAAGACCAACAAGATATCAACAACAATGCTAGTGAATCAAACAAGGCCTCACACGGCTTCATTAGACTTTAATATGAACAATAACAAGAAGATAACAACAATGCTAGTGAATCGAACAAGGTCACACACGGCTTCACTAGACTTCAATATGAAAAATAACAAGGTTTGATTATAACAAATTAGAGAGAAGTCAACTTACCTTAGCTTGGCCTAAATTAAAGTGAAAGATATAAGCAATCACCGAAAAAATAGCAAAGTAATCCTTTTCCTGAATTCGAATTCTGTCAAACGGTAACATCAAATTCCAAGCAACCCATTAGGCTAGTAGAATTAAAAAAAACTTGACCATTACGCAAAATAATAAAAATCTTGGCATCCTTATTTTCTCGTATTTTAGCTTAAAATTACCATACACAAACCACCAACATACTAAAACTACAATGGAGTATCAATAAAAATAAATCTTAAATTACTTTCTAGAATTGAAAGGAAATTACCAACTAAAATTATGTAATGAATCATAATAACTAAAATTGAATCTTCAACTAACTAAAAGAAAATTTCTTCAACTAAATTGAATCTTGAACTAACTAAAAGGAAATTTCTTGAACTAGAATTGAATCTTGAACTAACTAAAACTAAATTTCCATTACTTTTTAACTTTCAACTAACTAAAATTATGTAACGAAGCATAATAATTAAAACAAATATGAAAAAATATACTTTGAGCTAACTAAAATTACTACCAAAGAAATTTTAGTTACTACCAAATATGAAAAATATATACTTTGAGCAAACCAAAATACATACTTTAGCTAGCATCTAACAAGAAAAATAAAGAGTTAAAGTTTTTGGAACTTACCGGAGCTAGGGGCGGCGGGAATCAGAGGCAATGGGGTGGATTTGCAGATTTGAGGAGTTGGGGAATTTGGGGATCGGGTTTCTCTCTTTGTGGAGGGAGATTGATTTGGATTTTTTTAATTAAAAGACTTAAAACCGAATGGGCCGGGTCGGGTTGGTTTATTAAATTAATTAATTTTTTTTTACTAATTAATGAAAACCGACCACAAGTGATCGATTTTCATTAATTAGTAAAAAAAAATTAATTAGTTAAACAAAATTGTAATTTAGTTAAAAAATTAATTAATTAATTAATTAAGTTAATTCAAATTTTACAAAAATGATCACAAAGTAAAATATAAGTGTTCGACTTACTTTTATACAAATTATTATCGAAAAACAATCACATATGCACAATTTTAATAAAATGATTAAATCATATAATTAATTATGTTATCACTATATTAATGCAATAATATGTACAAATCAGATACTTGGTTATTTTATCAACACATTAACAGGACTAATATATTTCCTCAATAATATAATAATATCAATGAATTTTGTGAATTATGATATTTTATATATTTATATATATATATATATAAATATCGTAATTAAAAGCTAATTAGCCAAAAAATTATTGTAATTTGCAAAAGTTATTGATATATATATAAACCTCACTCGTAATACAACGTGTTAATCAAATAAATTATCGATTGAATGTGTTACGTTATTTGGCACGATCGTTCAATGTTCTGTCTCCCCCTCCACTGCTTTCTTCCTCCTCCTCTCATATACCTCGTAATACTAGTCTTGCGTTATTACAACTTCTAAAACATATGCGTGTCTACATTGACCGAAAATAGTATATCTATACTTCCTCAATAGTTTGATATATATCAACGTATCAGTCAAACTATTTTGATATATAGATTCAGTTATCTAGCTTTTGATTACTACATACGTCACTACACGAGATATACGTATATAAACATATATTCAATTGTCTATCAACTTTAAAATACGCACAATAAACATCACATACACGATTTTACTATCCCATAATAATATACAACGTATTTCACAAATACTCGAATGAATTATAGATTATATTATCTTATGTCATTAATATACCTTTACTGTATAATATGTATATAGTATATACATATACCTATACATACACACACATATACACACTATCGACTATATCAAGTTCTAAATACGTACTATATATATCACACATACGTACACAAGTATATTATTATCCAATAAAATAATGAGATGTGTTTGTTATACATACTCAGATGAGTGATCGATTAATTATATTTGATTAGCTTAATAAACTAGGTTTTGACTACATCGTTCATCAATCGATCACTACATCGTATATAAATATCCAAAATTATATATATATATATATATATATATTTATATATATATAAACTTTTAAATTCGTACAATATATATCACATCCACAAGTATATATTATCTTATAATAGAACAAGTTCATTATATTTTGATAAATTATCGGTTATATATTACATTATTATGCCTGTAAATACGTACTATAAAACATCGCCTTTCAAATACGTACTATAAAGATCAGTTTTCATCTTTCAATTACGTATACGACAATTTTTAATGGTCTATATATCTCAACGGTATGATATATATATATATATTTATATATACAACAACAACAAACCCAGTGTAATCCCATAAAATGGGGTCTGGGGAGGGTAAGATGTACGCAGTCCATACCGCTACCTCCGAAGAAGTAGAGAGGCTTTTTTTGATAGACCCCCGGCTTAAGATGAAGAACAGTAAACAAAGGGATGGATGGCATAATAGAGAAATCAGGAATAAGAAATAATAAAATAGACATCAGAGAAGTACGAACTACGAAACATACGGGCGACACGAAATAAGAAAAGTACTAAGACATAAGACAAAGGACACCTACCTAGTAGTAAGCTACACTAACATAACACGTCACCTATGAACACAGACCTAGGTTTACTAACCCGGCTACAAAGGAACTCACCTACCTGCATGCTGCACCCCACACATACACCTTAGCCATCTACCCTTATCTACGACCTCCACATCTTCCTATCTAGGGTCATGTCCTCAGTCAGCTGGAGCTGCTCCATGTCATGTCTAATCACTATTATAAAGATTTTACTAATAACAATAATTAGATTACATAAAGTTAATATACAACGTTTTATATAATTATTTTATGAAAATAACTATTTAGTTTTTTTCTTTTTTTATTTTCAAAACAAACCACATGTGGTTGGTTTTTAAAAATTTTATTAGTATTACTTAAATTAAAAACACCACAAGTGATCGTTTTTTAAATTTAATTTTACTTTGTGATTTCAATAAAAACTACCACCAGTGGTGGGTTTTTATTAAATTAATTAATAAAAAATTAATTTCTTTTTATTTTAAATAAAAACTGACCACAAATGGTGGGTTTTTTAAAAATATTCTTTTTTTAATAAATTTTAAAAAGCGACAACAAGTGGTAGGTTTTTAAAAAAATTAATTAACCACTTGTGGCCGGTTTTTCAAAATATTTTTAAATTAAATTTATTTTGAAAAAATTAATCACTTGTGGTCGGTTTTGTTATTTTTAAAAAATTTTAAATTTTAAAATATATAATAATTAATATAAAAATAATTAAAATATTTATTTTGATATTTTATAATTATAAAGCTACCACATGTGGTAGCCTTTTTTAATAAAAAATTTAAAAAAAAAATAAAAAAAAACGACCACAAGTGATCGGTTTTTTCCGGCCACTTTTTGTGATCGGTTTTGTGTGATCGGTTTTTCCAATTTTTTTAGTAGTGAGTTACATATGAATATTCTGCACGTTGTACGTTGCAAATTTAAAAATATATTCAGCATGTTTTTATAAGTAGGATATCAAATACTCCATGTAATTTTGTATCTTGTCTGTAAGTATGACATGCAGGGACAAAAGATTATATTTTCATTAAAATAATTTAAATTGCATGTCCATATTCTAGATGAAAAGTTATCTCGCAAATATGCTATTGACTATGATATACACAAATATGAGTAATCTAAGTGAAAAGTTATCGTGCAACTCTTCAATATTGGTTATAGAGATTTCATATATACACCATTTACTCCAAACAATAATAATACAAGGAAATTGCAGAAAGTAGATTTTTCATTTTGATTAATATTTAAATACTTTATGAAATTCGGAATAATCAATATTTTTATATAATTGAGAAACTATCTTTATGGCAATTAAGAAAATATTTTGTGCAAATAATTTTTTTTTACATATCTTATCTTTCTATTTTTAAAATTTTTATCATCTATAAAGGTTGAAATCTCTTGTTAATTAAGTTATTATCTATTCAAGCAATGCATTTTATTTGGATTGTTTGTTTCTTGGACTATTTCATTTAATAATTGCTTTGAGGGATTCTTCATGTTATATGTATAGTAATGAAAAGAACCAAAACATATAATAAAATAAAAATAAAAAGGAAGGAATTGCTAAGAAAAAAACGAAAGAAAAAGATTAGGTAAAAAGTGCATATGATACTTATATAATTAAATTTATATTAAATGAATTACATAAATAATCAAGTTTTAAAATCTGTTAAAAATATGCACGGGAAACAAATCAAGTTTTATTGATTTTTTTCTTTCTCCATTTTCTTTTAAGAATAATAAAGTTATTGTTTCACTTTAATATATTATATAAAATTCAAGTACTTTAGAAGATGAAAGTGCTTAAGTAACAAAAATTCATAAAAAAAAAAAACATGTATATATAACTGAGTGAATAATATAGATAGTTAAAATATGAAAGATTTGAAAACTAAAAGAATTAAAAAAAAAAAAAATATGAAAGAGTTGAAAACTAACAGAATCTAAGAAAAAACTATTGAAAATCTAATTAATTGGCGCGAAGCGCGATGCATTCACTAACGTAATAATACTATCTTATTTTACCTTGAGGATGCCTAAAATATATTCCATGTTTGATGAGCCATAAATTCATGGCTCATTAGTCTTCGTCATGGCAGAATTGAAATTATTATAAAGCCTATTATAAATTTAAGAGAAGAAGTCATCTTATAGGGTCAATCAATTTTGTGGTATTACATTTTATTAGTTTTAAAAAAAATCTCCGAAAAGATCTTTATTACATGTTAGAAATCAAAAAATAAAATAATTAGTTTTAAAAACTCATTTTCTTTATTGAAACCGAAAAAAATTACTTTAAACATTTTTCTCTTATCAAAGTTATAATTAGATCCATATAGAGGAACGTAGACTTTTAGGAGAAAATTGAAGGAAAGGTGTCTTTTAAGTCTTGAATGAAGGATTGGTGACATTGACCAACAGATAGGGTCAAACATCATTAGAAAACTTGATTAAGTTAATTGTGGACTTGATTAATATTTTCGAAACATTCTAATCTTTTCAAAAATACAAATCAACCCAACTCACACCCCTCTTCAATCCTAATCAACCACTCTCTCTCCAGCTTCTCCCAACCAACAATTCTGTAAAATTTCTCCCTTCAACCTCCGGCGATAAATAGTCGGGCGAGTTCCTTTTCGAATTTCAATCGTCAATCGATGTGAATACTTTTCCGGCGACAACAACTTCGAGTTCTTCTTCTTCCCATTTCCTTTTTCACAGGTAAAAAATTATGAAGAAACAGAGGAACTTGAGCCAACTACTCTTCTGGTATTGAAATGTGGACTGAATAAAACCCTAATTTCTGGCATTTCTGCATTTCTTCTTCTCGTTGTCGTACTGTTGATTCGAATTTGTTGGTGATATTTGGTCACAGTTGATGTTTTTAGTGTGTATGTGTGTGTGTGATATGTTGGTGTTGCTGGGTTGATTTGTTGTTTGTCTTGGTAGAAATGGTATTGCAACAGTTGAAATATCTGATGTAATAGATGAAACATATGATGCAACAGATGAAAATCTGATGCAACAGATTAAAAATCTAATGCAACTATAAAAATCTGATGCAACAGGTGAACAATCTAACAGATCATTCATCTGTTGTGACAGACGACTCTTCTGTTTGGAAGAAATCTAAAAAATATTGATCCAACAGATAACTGATTAGTGATCTGTTTTTATTCTTTCCAACGGTTTACTCTTCATTTTAAAATCTGATGCAACAGATTAAAAATCTGATGCAACTATGAAAATCTGATGCAACAGGTGAACAATCTAACAGATCATTCATCTGTTGCGACAGACGACTCTTCTGTTTAGAAGAAATCTAAATAATATTGATCCAACAGATAACTAATTAGTGATCTATTTTTATTCTTTCCAACGGTTTACTCTTCATTTTACAACAGATTAGGATTATTTTTATTCTTTCCAACGATTTACTCATACAGGTCGGTTATCTATTGCAACAGATAACATACCTGGTGCAATAGATTAGTGATCCATGTTTATTCTTTCCAACGGTTTACTCATCCGTTGCAACAGGTCAGTTATATGTTACAACAGATAAAATACCTGGTGCAACAGATTAGTGATCTATTTTTATTATTTCCAACGAATTACTCATCCATTGCAACGGGTCAGTTATGTGTTGCATCAGATAAAATACCAGGTGCAACTGATAGTGCTATTTTTATGGTTCCCACGTATTACTCATCCATTGCAATTGGTCGGTTATATGTTTCAACAGATAACATACCTGGTGCAACAGATTAGTTGTCTGTTGAAACTGTTATATTACTGTCATGCATTAATCAATTATAATCTATGTTATGTTCCTGTTAATTTAAGATAACATGACTCCCAAAATAAAAGAAATCGAATCAAGTCCAAGTAAAGGAACAAGTGCAGCAGCTCAGCTACATCCACCACTCTATGAGCTTGCTTTATAAGCGTAATCTCAATCAGAAGCAGAAGATAATGAACACGGGGAGAAGGAATCTTTCAAAAGAGATGATCCAAATGCTAATAGTCCTTCCGTCGAAGAGTTGATCAAAACCTTCTGTATTGATCGTTACCCTGTGAGAATGTAGTTCGATGGTGCCACATATTTAACGGTTGATCTCGTGGTTAAGTCATTCATGGGAAAATCTTTCGACGCCTTCAGAAAAATACTTTGAGAACAAAAATTGGATTTTTATTTCAGGGAAAGCTTCTTTGGGAAATATCTTGATTTGCCAGAGGACAACAATGCTCGTTTCCAGATGAAAATGGTATATGATCTTCTCAAGCGCAGGTTTATGTATGAAAACAAAGATAAGATGGATGAGGTATGGATAAATTACTGTGGCATGCCTGTTTGTTTTGGTTGGGGGGAGTTTGTCATAGTTACCGGACTAAAATGTTATCCTCCTTCTCCTTCTCAAGTTATACCTACTCTAACCCAAAAAAAGCATCCCGCACACCCAAAAAAGAAAAAGGCAAGTCGAGTGATCGTGATGACCTAGTGTCCATTGTAGTTTCAAGCTTCAAAAACAAAAATCTAATTGAAGCATTGAAAGGTAAAGGACTTTCAAAGAAACATAAATAATCATTATGCTTGGTTTGGTTTGTACATAATGTTCTTTGGGCGAGAGATGTTAACAACAACATAAGCCTCGATTTAATAAATCTCTCCGAGGATCTTGAGGCATTTAACATCTATCCTTAGGGTTATGAAAGCTTCAAAATAACTGTCGAATATTTGTTGACTCCGTTAACGCCAAAAACAGTCAACTTATATGGTTTTCCATGGGCCTTCATGGTAAATATTTCTTTATCATGATATGATTCATCATTTTTTTATTCAATAATGCTTTTGATTTATTGGTGTTATGTTATAGGCTTGGGCATTTGAAGTCATTCCTTATTTGAGACAACAAGTGAACTACCAGGAAGAAGTTTCCTGTCCAAGAATTCTGAGATGGTTGTTGGCCAAAACCGATAAAAATGCAAATTTCTTGATCTTTTCAATCCCCCCAAGGAAGCAGTAAGTCCAATTTTAATCAAGTTTTTGTTTTAATTAATGATTAAATGATTTTATCATCATTCTTAATATATGTACCGATTTATTTTAGATTGTCCATCTGTGGCTTGTTCCGACCAACCGAGAGTTGAAGATGCCATTTTTTCTTACTTTATGATTTGTGCAAACTTTATCGGACCCTAAGGTCGTTGATGGAATAAAAATGGAATTATTTGGTGTAACAACCATCAAAAGAAAAATAATTTTGGAGGGTGGGGCTAATGATGCTCCTCTTACAATTTTTTAAACAACAAGCCATTATGATTATGATCCTAATGGTTGTACAGATTTTTCTCCAGATTTTGCCACATCTAGCGAATGTTCTTCATGCAAATGTTAAGACTGCAGGGCGAAACACGATGGAGTGATTAATGTTATTAATGCACTAACTGCTTCTGTAAATGAAATGAAATCTAAGAGGGGTGTCATTCCATCAAAGAGGATTTCATATCCAGACACTCTACTAGAGATCAAGGTGGCTAAGAGGAGAAGGAAAGACACTTCCAAGGCATCATCAATCATAAAAAAAAGCAAGATTGCAACGCCTCTGTCTTTGTCTTGCACCGATGTTCAGTGTGCAAGGGCCACAGAAGAGAAGCATGATTTGAAGAAGGTGAACGTACATCATCTTTTCCAAAAAACAAACAAGCACATATCTGTTTCAACAGATGATACATCTGCTGAAAATTATCAAACAGATGTATACATCTGTTGCAACTGTTGTCTAACCTGTTGCATCAGATTCGTTATCTGTTTCAACAGATGAGTCTTATGTTGCAACAGATGGGTCATCTGTTTGAAATTATCGTACTGCTCTGATTTACCTGTTCGAATTTGTCCCAACAGATAATCCATCTGATGCAACATAAGAATCATCTGTTGCAACAGATGGAAAATCTATTGTATATCTCTACTTAGCATTGACAATTCTGGCTTTCCAGGTGGATGTTACAGCTACTGCCGAAGAGCATAATATGACAGTTGATAATCCATCAACTGCTTCCAAAGATGAAGAAAAAGTGGAGCCTGTCAGTTTGGGAGAACGGAAGAATTACCCGTTTGAAGGGTTCAACATCTCAGACGAGGCTCCAAAAAGACTAATACAGTTGATCAACGACTATTCAGAATGGATTGTCAATGGATGTTAAAGCATCATACCGGCAGGTACATAAATCAATTTTATGGATATTGGTTTATATAACTCTTGTTGTAAGAACCTGACATTAACACATATAAATCATCAAGTAGAAAACAAAATGACGAGCGCTACAAAGTGAACGAATCGAGTCTTGGTTTTGATATGTCAACTTTGTTGTTGCACATCCCGAAATGAAGAATTGGTTCTATTTGACGTCACATCCCCAAACTTGCTAGAATGATGAGGTTTAAAGGCCATACATATTACTATTAATTAATAATTTATTTAATTGCATCTGCATATTGATTTTTTCGTCACGTAATCCAAAATGTTTGATAATATGTGCAGCACATGATGTCATTTTTTACTACCTCCGAAAGAAGGTCAAGTTGCAAACATAAGAACAATACAGATACATAACAGACAATTGTTTGTACAAAGTTTACATCAATAATGCCTACAATAGGTATTGTCAACAGCAGCCGAAAGTTTCTCAAAACGAGGAATGCTTAATCAACATCATCAAAGGTTTTAGCATTCCGGCTGGCTTACCTTGGTATTTGGTCGACGAAGTGTACATCCCAATCAATTGTGGTGATGAATTCCACTGGGTGTTGGCTGTCGTCGTTCTAAAAAAGAGGCGCATTCGATTTTATGACTCGATGTCACGAAGGAGACGTTCCAGGCCGTCGTCTGAGATACAAAAGCTGGCCAAAATATTGCCTACTTACCTTGATATGAGTGGTTTTTTGGATCAAAAGGTTCGTACTGATTGGTCGATGATTGAAGCATACCGGGATAAAATAGCTAATCCATTTGATGTACAATATGTTGACGGAATTGCTCAACAAACCATTGGTATCCTGTAAGTTTAAGTGTCATGATTTAGTTTCATTTCACAAATTTCATAACACTTGCATGAACTGCAAGATATAGATTATCTGTGTTTTTTTATAACGCAGGGATTGCGGTCCTTTTGTTGCCGCCTATGCCGAGTATTTGAGCAATGGATTACAAGTACCAAATAATGGACTTGATGCTGGATAACTTCGCAAAAGATATGTTGTTCATTTATGAAAATATGGAGAAATGAAAGCTCAAAAGTCGTACGCAACCGACGTTAAAGATCCACGACGACCAAAACCGAATTCCATAGCACTGGATGTAGAACAACTTGTCCATATTGATTATATCTTTATAGCTTGAGTACGTCAATGTAATAACCTATCCTCCTTGGTTTAACTTGTTGTTTTATTTGTAGAGTAGATCGTTTGTACTCATAATGATTTTTTTTACATTTCATTTATTTGTTGAGTTATTTTATTTCATGTAATTTCCGAAGGCTTTGATTTATTTTATTTTGTCTATGAATATAATTAATTCTGAGTTTTGAACATGTTAATTGAAATGGAGTAATAGATTCAAACATCGCAACAGATAATACATCTGTTGCAACAGACGACATATCTTATCAGACAGATTTAGACATATGTTGCAACATGAGATGCAACACGTAGGTCATCTTCTGGAAATTATATAACAGGTCTTCCTACTTTTTGATTTTCTCCAACAGATTATGGATCAGTTACAACAGATAAGTTATATGTTGCAACAGATCGTAAATCTGTTGCGACAGACAGACAGAGAATATCTGCATAACGCAACAGATGACCAACCTATTCCAACAGATAATCAATCTGTCACAATAGGTACTATATCTATTACGACAGATATAAAATCCGTTGCATTATAAAAGTTTAACTTTGCCAGACATAAAAATTACTGCCCCTATATGTATAGTGAATTGGCTTGAAATGAAAATTTGTTATCGTGTTCTTCTTTGTCTTTGTACATATTATTTTTTATACATGGGCTCCAACTATTTAGTTAGTGCCCCATATGCCCAGACCCATTGCATCTTTCCCACAATGGTGTCGCACACACCGGTCATTTGTGTGTCGGTCAGCAAACACTCCATGTATGCAAGTGAGTACGGCCCGCACGCTGCACCGGTTGTATTTTTTGGGAGCTGGATATTCTTTAAAAAACCCATGATTCCTTGTCCAAGACTTCAGCCGGCAAATGATCCATCATCTTACTCTGCGTCAACAACTTGGGCAACAACTTCAAGAGTGGCTGCATGTGGGTTAAAAATGTCTTCTCTCTGAACACAGGTAAGTTACAGTCATAAACCTTAATCTTTCCCTCATATAGTAGTATCTCAACAGTAAGAAAATGGTTGACATCCACGTTCATGACTGTAAGGATTCTCTTTGCCTTGGTTCAGCTCTTGCCGTGTGGATATGGCCTCTTCCCTCTAACATATTTAATTTCTTCTTCATCCCATTGGAATGTAGAAACTAACTGATCAAATCCTAGGCCACCAGAATCAGCTAGATTACGAAGATCAGCATACCTATCTTTGAAATTATTATAGAAGTTGAGGTCCATTATTCTATCAGCAGCATCATAAGCATCTGGGTACGCTAATTGTCTGCCCCTTATGAGGCAGAGAATTTCATCAACATACTGTGGTATAAGAAGATAATTTTTAAATAGGTTAGTAATTGTAAAGAATAAAAACACAGTGGAAAGAATCCGATGCAGAGGGTTCTCTGAATCAGTTCACAGATTACCCAGCCAACGCAACTTATGCAACAGATGTGTATTATGTTGCAACAGAATACCAAGATGTTGCAACAGATTACACATCTGCTGTGTAGATTCTTCTTCATGGAGTAGATTGGAAGGGTAGGTTAGCAAAAGTAAACTTACCTTGTCCTCGTACCACACGCACATATTTGTCATATTCGAGAAGTCTTTGGCGGCAAATGCATGGTGTATTCTTTTTGAACCTTCATCTTGATGAATTCTTCCAGATCCTTCTTCTTCTCCTTGCCAAGCACCGCAAATATGTCCACCTTGTTCGGCGGCCCCTGAACTTCAACAACTATTGGAGCGGGGGGAGTTGCATTTTTTGCTGATTTCAGAATGGAGAGAATTTATCTAATTTTTATTCTCTTCCTCCTAACCTCCACTGTAGGAGTGCATGGATCCCTCACCTCATTGGATGGTATGACACCCTTCCTGGATTTCAACTCCTCGACGTCTTCAGGAATAGCCTCTAGCTTGTCGAGGAGTTTATCTTCTCTATCCTTGCACACTTTGCATTTGTAATGAGAACATGAGGGTGAGGAGGGGTGAGAGGGACCACTGTAAGGGTGGGAGGGACCGGTGTAGGGGTGAGTGGGAGAACCTGTGCAAGGGGTGTTTTCAAACATATTTATTTTTTGCTGAGCACCAACATGCTCATAATCACGACTGCCAGCAGAAGCAGAAGCAGGATGGTTGCCACCATCACAAACAACTTCACCAGCAACACCCCCAGAAGAAGCACCCAGATCTGTTGCAGTTTGAGTTAGGTCGTGAAGATCTTCAAAATTAGACTGACCTTGCCTAACTTCTCTTATTATGTATGTTTCTCCATCTAATTCCTTCTTTATTAACTCTACCATTGGGTCTTCTTTTGTATCAGCAAGACCCAGAGTAAGAAAAGAAGTCATCCCCAGCTCATCAATGGTAGGCACGATCCAAGGATGCACAACCTATAATTTACAGTCAGTTGGGTTACATGGGACTCGGGTTATGTTAACACAGCCAACTTATGCAACAGATGATCTAGCTACCGCAATAGCTGATCTGTATGTTGAAATAGATTGATAATATATTGCATCAGAATACCCATCTGTTGCATAATTTACAGTAGATGGGTAATCTGTTGAGTAGGGTTCAAAGAACAGAGCAACATATGGTTAATCTATTGTGAAATATGGATCGTCTGTTGCAACAGATTACCCATTGCACCAGTTACAGTTGACAGGTAATCTCTTGTAATAGATGGAACATCTGTTTCAATATCTTTTTTTAGGCAAATTATTTTAGTTGAAAGAAAACATACTGCATCATCCAAAGGGTTAAAGAGATTAGCCTCGTTAATATTTTTTTTGCTGCTCACTACTGCAGCCAACCAACTAAGGATCCTTGGATGAGAAACCTTATCCGGATAATTCGTGAAATACTTTCGGAGGGGAGGAATGGCTTCACATGCCCAAGCCTAAAAATTGTAAACAAGAAGCAAGCAAAAAAAAAGTCACAAGTATATTCAATATAAATTAATGAATGAGTAAAAATAGTGATCAATTTTACCATGAAAGCCCAAGGAAAGCCGTATAATGTGGTCGTCTTTGACTTTAGCTCTTTCAGTAAATATTTGACAGTCAAGTAGTAGCAGTCGTAGCCCCAGGGATAGTCGTTGAATCTCCCAAAATCATCAGCAAGCGTCAACAAATCACGTTCTATGACTTTCTTGATGTCTCTTTCCAATAAAACGGAATGGACAAACCAAACTAAGCACAATTTCTCCCTGTAGTGCTTTGGTATGTCTTTATTCTTGAGATCCGCTATCAAATCCTTCACTTTGTAGCTAGGTCCAACAATGCCCAACAACCCATATTGTTTTACCTTGCGTTTGTTGGACCCTTTGTGGGGTATTTTCTTGATGGCAGGTTCTTCTGGACGATCGCATCTCAAGCCCGTCACAATGGTAAACTCTTTCAATCCAAAACAAACCGGTATGCCACAGTAGTTGATCCAGACTTCATCCATCTTATTTTCACCCTCCTTCGGACCTCCATCATCCCCCGCATACATGATACTGCACTTGAGAAGGCCATATACCATGATCATTGGGAAACAGAGAGGGCGAGGCCCAGTCAGCTCAAGAAAGTGTGCAAAACAGCTCTTCTTAAAAAGTCGATCTATGTTTTCCTTCTTCATAATACGCCTAAGTTCGTCAACAAATTTCCCCAACTGACATTTAAGTACAAGATCACCAAAAACTGCATTAGGGTTATTCATCGGCATCGCAACTCAAAACTTGTCAATACTAATGGTTTTGACAAAATCATGCTGGAATTTTGATATTATTTCATGCCCCATTGGTGAGGAGGAGTTATCACTTTCCTCGACTTTATTTTCCCCTGACAGAGATTGTTCTGGAAGTTCCTCTGAATCTATCCGTACTCTAGCCTTTTTTGTTTGGTGATCGAAAGTTGATCCACTTTCTCCATTTTCTGTTTCTTTTCTTTTGGGAAACATCTTTTAACTACAAACAAAAGAAAAACAAAAAATACATTGCATTTGATGTCTGCATAATTTTTTAAAAAAAGGTGAGACAAATTTCAATAAATTATTCATACCACATAACTAAAAAAAATACTCCAACGGACAACCCATCAGTTGGAACAGATGGGGAAACCAAATCTGTTTGAAGACCTATTTAATATCTCCCCACAGATATTCCACCTATTGCAACAGGTGGAGAAATTTCAATAAATTATTCTCTTCCACATTACAAGAAAATACTTGAACGAATAATCCATCAATTGAAATAGATGGGGAATCTGTTTGAAGACCTATTTAATATCTCCCAACAGATCTTCCACCCATTGCAACAGATGGACCACCACCACCACAACCAATGCCACGACCAATGCCACCAAGACCACCACCAATGCTACCAATACCAATACCAACACCAAGACCACCGACACCACCGCCAAAAAACACAAATACCAACACCACCAACAACACCACAAAAACCATCCAACAATACCACGACAGTCAACAAAACACTGAGAGAAAAACTAGGGTTTTCTCGGGTGCTTCCTACTTTTTTAGCATCAAAACTCAAAATTGTTAACCTATTCTCAAAGATAATACAACTAAAAGTCTTATTTTTTATCATTAACTAAAAAGCCTTATTTTTTAGAATAAAGAACAAATGTAGAACTCTTCTCGGACTCTGTTACATGCAAAGATAGAGAAAACAAAGGATACAAGCGGGAATAAAGTCAAAAAAAACAACTATATGTAGTCGTAAATGGAAAAAAAATTGACCTGTTTTGAAGGGTTGAGCAATATGTTGAGTAGTTGTTGTTTATATTATTTGTATTGTTGAGAGGGAGAGGACACCCCGAGAGAAAGAGAGAGAGAGAGAAGAGTGAGAACTTAAGATTTGAAATGAAAAGTTTTTCGCACAAATGGATGATTTGTATGGGTTGATTTGTAATTTTGGAAAAGAATGACAAGTTTTGAAATTGCTAATTTGGTCCGAATTGATCTTAATTAATTTTAAAAAATCTTAAAGATATAGTTTTTAAAACATTGAGTTGATGAGAACTCATTTCTACTCAGAGTGATCGATCGACGACTCGGGTTGGGATGAACGCAATACCAGCGCCATGCAATTGCAAAGACTCGATTGGATTTGTAGTTGACCCTGCAAGCTCATTCATTCATCCCTAGTTCTACCTAAATCAACTTAGGTACTATCACTATCCTAACATTGAGTTTATGAGAACTCATTTCAAATCAGAGTGATCGATCGACGACTCGGGTCGGGATGAACGCAATACCAACGCCATTCAATTGCAAAGACTCGATTGGATTTATAGTTGACCCTGCGAGCTCATTCATTCATCCCTAGTTCCACCTAAATCAACTTAGTTACTATCACTATCCTAACATTGAGTTGATGAGAACTCATTTCAACTCAGAGTGATCGATTGACGACTAGAATTAAGATGAACGCAATACCAACGCCATATAATTACAAAGACTCAATTGGATTTGTAGTTGACCCTACGAGTTCACTCATTCATCCCTAGTTCCACCTAAATAAACTTAGGTACTATTACTATCCTAACATTGATTTGATGAGAACTCATTTAAACTCAGAGTGATCGATCGACGACTCGGGTTGGGATGAACGCAATACCAACGCCATGCAATTGCAAAAAGTCAATTGGATTTGTAGTTGACCTTGCGAGCTCACCCATTCATCCCTAGTTCCATCTAAATCAACTTAGGTACTATCACTATCCTAACATTGAGTTGATGAGAACTCATTTCAACTCAGAGTGATCGATCGACGACTCGGGTCAGTATGAATGCAATACCAATGCCATGTAATTGCAAAGACTCAATTGGATTTGTATTTGACCCTGCGAGCTCATTCATTTATCCTTAGTTCCACCTAAATCAATTGTTATAAAATCTGTTGCAACAAACGACTAAGCTGTTGAAAATTTTCAAATAGGTACATATATGTTGCAACAGATGACATATCTGATTTAATTACCAAATAGATATTTGCATCTGTTATGACAGATGACTGAGCTATTGGAAATTTTCAAAAAAATATTTATATCTGTTGTAATAGATGACATATCTGATTTTATTAATTATCAAATGAACATTTTTATCTGTTGTCACAGATGACTGAGCTTTTTGGATTTTTAAATAGATATTTATATCTGTTGTAACAGATGACTGAGCTGTTCGGATTTCTAAACAAATATTTATATATGTTGCAACAGATGACATATCTTTTTGAAAATCTCTTTATCTCTTTTAGTTTTAAAGCAAGAAGCTTCTGGTCCGAGTAGATAATATCAAGTAGTAGTATTTACTGCTAAAGGCGGTAAAAAATATTTCTTGGATATCTCAAAAGTGAGTTCATTGAGCAGTCTTGTCTTGTCTTTTCAATGTCAGTAGTCTTAGTCTTACTCGTGCCCCTCAAATTATTAATGAAATTAATGAATATTAATTAATGAATATTGAAAACCACCACGTCTACGTACACAATACATCTATAGAAATTATCTCATCTCTTCCTTCAGCTGCAGTTTATTTTATTCAACTCTCATTTTTTTCTCTCTCCTCTTTAGGGTCACAGCCTTTTTTCTCTCTTTTCTCTTCTCTTCTCATAAAGATCTTTTCGGATCTAAACCCATCCATATCTTTCCTCAACTTAAATTTCTGTTTTGATCTCCTTTTTTATATTAAGGTATGGTTCATTATTTCTCTTTCATTCTCCTCTTCTTCTTTGCATATTATTTACATCTGTTTTTTTTATTTAATTACTATTTACCCATATCATATTTATTAAAAAAAAATTAAGGAACTTGTAAGTGTTGAATAAACAATCCGAGAATTTTTATTACAATATGAGAAAAAAGTCATCTATTAGGAGAAGTTTAAAAGCCTTGTTGGCAGTATCATTTTTTTTGTATGTATTTTGTTTGTTTCATTATTATTGATGCAGTTATTGATGTTGTTGGTGGGGTTGGCGCTGTTGGAACTTGTAGTGTTGTTGATGGTTCTGGCGCAAAGGATGTTGCTTCTTTGTTGTTGATGATGTTGTTGGAACAAATATTGTTTCTTTTTTGTTGATGTTTATGTTGTTGTTGATGTTGCAATAGATGGAGAAACTATTAGAACAAATAAAACCACCAGAAAGGCTGGTTTGATGTATTCCGTCAGACTCCACATCTGTTGCAACAGACTCTATATCTATTCCAACAGACTCAACATCTGTTGTAACAGACTCCACATCTGTTGCAACAAACTCCACATCTGTTGCAACAGACTCCACATCTGATGCAACAGATGGACAATGTTCTTTTTGTGACATTAATTTTTTTCCTCTTCTTTGTAGATATAAGGAATTGATAGTTGATCAACCTTTGATGGACTATCTCAAGAGGCTGCAGTAAAGATGAGATCAGAGGAATAAGATGCTTGTAGATGAAACCACTTCATATGTGGGAGGTATGTATTACTGATAATGTTATCGTAGAAGCACACATAGAGTGCACTGATTTTGTGAATGATGTTTTTACTGATTAGTCATAGATCGTTCAAACAAGATGTCTGTAATTTTACAGTTAAGTTTGGTAGGTCCGAACTGATAAGGCTGAGGGACCATGAATATGGTTCTGATAGCCTGTTAAGATTTAATATCGGTTGTTGCTCATGTTTATTTGTCAAGCATTGTGAAGGGATTTAATTTTTGTGTCATTGTAAAGAGATTCAATAGCGACTGGACTAACTTTTAGGGTGCATTGGACCCTTAGAGTACCTTCAAATCTTAGCACTGCATCTAATAAGAACGAAAAACCAATATATTTATTGCCCTGGACAAAATTTATATGGCTGGGTTGCTCGCTCGGGGTGATAATTTTATGCTAGAATGTGCGGTAGGAGAATGCTTTCAAAGAAAAATGGGTGGTTGATGGAAGACTATATCATCTGAGAGCTAATTGAAGAAGATACATAGGGTATAAAGTAACTTTTAACAAATTTGGCCGATGGAATTATCTTAACAGATGCGAGATCTGAATCAAGTGCAAATACGAAAGTGTATCTGGTAATGTAATTTCATTTGTTGTGTCTCTGAAAGAAAAACAATGAAGATGGACACTTTGCTAGGGAGCTGTGTGGTCGGGATTATCACCTAGATAGAAAATAGGAGAATACCAACAAAGAAGCCTCACGGGCATCGAGGGTAGAAATGATGTACAGAAAGTCTAGAAAACTTATGCCAACAACAACTACAGTTAAAATAAGGAATCTAAGCAAAGGCGACAAATTTCTGAATTTTAAATTTCATCCCATGCCTTCTTGTTTGTGTTTCTGATCAGGTCCACTGTCGTTGACCTGATCGGAACCACAAACGAGATTGAAAGGCAAATAGAGTATCATTGCTTCCTTAGCAATATGGTTATAATTGATTGTGTTTTCTTGCCTTGACATGCTTTTAACATTTCTTGGAGAAGATCAGATGCTTGTTGTAGTATGTGAATCCGGATAATTTTCAAGCTTGCCTCCAACTTGTTGATTCTATATTCAAGCTGGTCGTTGCCCTCTTCGAAGTTGGTAAAGAGTTCCTCGTCTCTTGTGATCTCAATCAGGAACACTACCTTCAAAGTTGTGGCATTCTAGAAGCCCTTCTGAATACTTTTTCAGAAGCCTTAAAGGATATATGGAGGGTCTCTGTGTTTGTTTTAGGTCAAAATATGTTGATGCACGTTGAAGATGTGGTCCCAAAAGTTGAACAACACACTTTTATCTAGCGTTGCTCCATGCATCTTGATCAACCAATTTGATAAATTAGTAAGCATAGAGTTACGTAGCGTGTGATCTAAACTGGCTCTACCATTACTATCAAATATTACGTAACTCTAAGATCATTACTCTATCAAAAAAATATGACAGAGTTAGTGCACAAATCGAACGAGCTCAATCTCTCAGCCTTTCTGCTGATTGCTCTTCTCCAATATAGATGACAAGATATCTGCTATGCAAAAGTCTACACCGTCGCCAAACATGTTCCCAGGCAATCATGTCTGACGATGGTGTAGACTTTTGCATAGCAGATATCTTATCATCTATATTGGAGAAGAGTGATCAGCAGAAAGGCTGACAGATTAGGATTTTATTCTATGTGCACTAACTCGGGCATATTGTTTTGATAGGGTAATGAGCTTGGAGTTACGTAACGTTTGATAGGCTTGGTAGAGCCGGTTTAAATCACACGCTGCGTAACTCCATGCTTACTAATTTATCAAATTGGTTGAGCAAGATGCATGGAGCAACGCTCGATAAAAGTGTGTTGTTCAATTGTTGGGACTATATCTTTAACGTGCATCAACATATTTTGACCTAAAACAAACACAGTGACCCTCCATGTATCCTTTAAAGTTTCTAAAGAGAAAGTGTTCTGGAGGGCTTCTAGAATGCCACAACTTTAAAGGTAGTGTTCCTGATCGAGCTCACAAGAGACGAGGAACTCCTTACCAACTTTGAAGACGGTAACGACCAGCTTGAATACAGAATCAACAAGCTGGAGGCAAGCTTGAAAATTATCAGGATTTACATACTACAGCAAGCATCTGATCTTCTCCAAGGAATGTTGAAAGCATGTCAAGGTAAGAAAACACAATCAATTATAACCATATTGCTAAGGAAGCAATGATACTCTATTTTCCTTTCAATCTCGTTTGTGGTTCCGATCAGATCAACGACAGTGGACCTGATCGGAAACACAAATAAGAAAATAGGATGAAATTTAAAATTCAGAAATTGCCGCCTTTGCTTAGTTTCCTTATTTTCACTGCAGCTGTTGTTGGCGTAAGTTTTCTAGACTTGCTGAACATCATTTCTACCCTCGATGCCCGTGAGGCTGCTTTGTTGGTCTTCTCCTATTTTCTACCTAGGTGATAATCCCGACCATGCATCTCCCTAGCAAAGTGTCCATCTATATTATTTTTCTTTCAGAGACACAATAGACGAAATTACATTACCGGATACACTTTTATATTTGTACTTGATTCAGATTTTGCATTTGTTAAGATAATTCCATCGGCCAGATTCGTTAGAAGTTACTTTCTACCCTGTGTCTCTTCTTTAATTAGCTCTCAGATGATATAGTCTTCCATCAACAACCCATTTTCCCTCGAAAGCATTCTCCTACCGCACCTTCTGGCATGTAATCATCAACCCGAGCGAGCAACCCAACCATATAAATTTTGGCCAGGGCAAAAACTATATTGGTTTTTCATTCTTGTTTGATGTAGTGCAAGGCTTCGAGGGCCCTCTAAGGGTCCAATGCACACTTAAAGTTAAGTCCAATCGCTATTGGTTCTTTGCAGTGACGACAAATATTGATCCCTTCTCAAAACTTGACACACATGAACACGAGCACCAACCGTCAGTAATTCGTAACAGGGTATCAGCACCATCTTTATGAGGTCCTCAGCCTTATCAATTTTGAATCCATCAAACTTAACGGTACAATGCAGGATCTTGTTTGAATGATCAATGCCTAATCGGTTAAAAACTGCATTCACAAAAACATTGTACTTTGTGTGTTTTGTCCCGGTAACCTTATCAGTAATACATACTTAACTCTCACACATATGATAGTTGATCCATCTGCACGCACCTTATTCTTTCTAGCCCATCTATGGCTTAAATTGAATAAACAGATGACTAGCTTGTTGCAACAGATGACACATCTGTTTATATTGTCAATCAATTGGAGACATCTATTACGACAGTGATCAACCTGTTGCAGAAATCAAACAGATATATACATCTGTTGCAAAAAGATTGCCAGTATGTTGTAAGTTATCTAACAGAAAGAATATATTTTGTAACAGATTACCCATCTGTTAGATTTATTTTAAAGTAATTTTCTTTTCTTTTCGAGATACAATAATTTATAAATAGGTCTCTCCTTACAAATATGGATGATCCAGATTCGTACAAGAATATTCATATCGAGTCCTTGCGTGAACTTCAAAGGCAGTTTGATTGATGAACTTCAGAGAGATATTTGGCTGACTTTGGAGCAAGGCTGCCGGATGAATGGAAGATGTCTGATTGACAATAATAATAATAGTAGTAATAATAATTAGTTAATATTTTTTATTTTAGCAATTATTTTTCTCCTTTTGTATATCAAATCTACCCAAGGGATTCAAAAATCTATGAACATTCATTTCATTTTGTTGTCGACTTTGAATTTTTAATTCTTATTTAGTATTTAATAATAATCATTCTGTTTATTCCTTGTTCTCAACATGTCGACGGTTGGTGGTAGGGATTGAGCAACAATTTGTGTCAACAGTTAGAGGTTAATCTGCTATGACAGATTGATCATATGTTGCACCTGGTGGTTATTAATAAAAAAGGGCTATTGTTGTTATTGAGAGGGTGAAAAGAGAAAGACATGACTCAGAGTTCCGATTATTCAATATGAAAAATGTTTCGTAAATAAATAATAAGAAAATAAATAATAAACACAATTTATAACCACAATTTTAATAACTGATCGTGACTTTTCACCATTTTTGTTTTTGAATTTATTTTTTAAATTATTTATTATATAATAAAATGATTATTATTTTATTAAGGAATTTGAAAAGGTATTTTTTTTATTTATAAAATTAAAAAGTAAGAAAATTTGGATTAATGATATGATGATATATTTATTTATTTTTAAAAAAAGTAGATTATATGTTGCAACAATTAAATTATCTGATGCAAGAGGTTCACTATGGTTGCAACAGATGATATATATGTTGTCACAGATAATTTATCTGATGCAACCTATATCGAGTCACAACTCAATAAAAGCAGTTCTTGGAAAGAACTAATTAATAATAATAATCTGAAAAGTCATGACTTATCACAATATTTTTTAATTTAATTAATTCATTACTTTTCACATTAATAAAAATGTAATTAATAAATGGAGGTGAACAGTTAGATTATATGTTGCAACAGATAATATATTTGTTGTCACAAATGTGTTATCTGATGCAACAGATATAGAATCTGTTGCCACAACTCAATAAAAACGGTTCTTCGAAAAACTAATTAATAATAATAATCTGAAAAGTCATGACTTATATCACAATATTTATTTTCTTAAGTTAATCAAAAATTTAATTAATGTATGGAGGTGAATAGTCGCGTTTTTTGCCTCTCATTCAAATTCAATCCTCTATAAATAGGTTCGTCCTTACTCAATCGTTCATTCAAATACACATTCTATTTATTTATTGCATCTCGTATTTCATATTACACTCTAGAAGATAAGATTATGGCTGACCCAGTGTGGGACGTTGCTTTTCTGCAAGACGCCGTGAATGAACTTCGGAATAAAGTTCGTGATCTGCAATGGGAATTGAGAGGAGTTAGATCAAGGATGCTCCGCGAGATACGCAGGCTGAGGAGGGCCTTGCTACTTCCTGTTGAAAATTGGTCGGCTGGCAATGATGATGCTGATAATAATAATAATAATTAGACTATTATTTTTCTTTTAGTCTATTATATGTATTTTTATTTGTTTAATAAATAAATTATGTTTGATCTTTGACGTTTTAATCCATATTTAATTTTCATTCTGTCTATTATCTTCTCAACAAATATTTTGACGATTCGACGTAAAAATAAATAATTTAGAATCCAGTAGCAATAGCAAGATTTATTTGTTGGGTTTGTGGCAGGGGTTGATTTGTATTGTTTCAAATAGATTAATCATTCGTTGCAACAGATAATTAGTCTGGTGCAACAGATAAACATTTTGATGCAACAGATAGTTAGTCTGGTGCAACAGATAAACATCCTGATACAACAAATAATACGTCTGATGCAACAGATACTACGATGATGCAATAGATAAATAGTCTGATGCAACAGATTACTCATCTGATGCACCAAATGATTGATCTGTTTAAATTGTGGGCACTTGTGCTGGATTCATAATCGGGGTTCTATCCATTGTTGGAAAAATAGAAGTGTACCCAGATGACAAATACGAATAAAAATCATAATTTTACTTACCAGATAACTTATGAAGTAATGCCAAAGTGGAAAGTGATGTAGTAAACAAAATTTGACCTAAGAAATTGGTCAGATCGCAGCAGTAGCGTTGTACCAACAACAACAACAAATGGTCAACAAGAAGAAGATGAAGCGGAAGATGATGAATAAAGCAGCAGAAATAGAAACAATTAACAACAAAAATTGCTAAGAGAGAGAAAACAACAATGGATGAGAAGAGAGAGAAAGGCGCCTTTTTTTCCCTCAATTTCCCGTTATTTTAGGTATACATTGGGATCAAAGTGTAAATTTAAAAACTTGTGGGTTATTTTAAAACTTCCCCAACTTTCTTAATACGTAATAAAGTAATTGTCACCTCCAACTAATAATTAAGACTCGTGTCACCTACACCTCATTTTAAAACTCTTTTGTCACCTGTGGCCCAAACCCCCGACTTTTAGGCCATTGAAGCTTGAAGAAATGACTTATTTTATAGTCCTTAGATGATTTGTCCACACACATTATATTAATAATGTATTCAATGGATTTATAGCCTTGACTTATATGTCTGAGTAATCTTAAACTATTATTTATCTATTTTTTTCATCAAATTTGACTTATTAAGTATCATATTTCTATTTTCATGTATGAATATATTCTCATCTTTTTCCTTGCCTAAGTTTTTATTTTTTTATTTTAATTTTTGTGTCTTATAACACTAAGCAAATGGAAGAATCTTATATGTGATATAGAGAGTACATCAACTTTATCCGGCAGACCTCGCACATGAAATAAAATTCTCAATTTCATGAAGGGAAAATAAAAAAATGAAAGCAAAACATAAATGTGTGGATAAACTTTTAAGTTCTTAGACTGTAGAAATAATTTTAAGAAATTAACTTAAAACAAAACACTTATATTTCTTAACTTAATATATCCAAGAAATTAATGAATCTTGTACTACCACCCTATTATTCATTAGATTGATTTTAAATGGGTCTTTTTGATAATTTTCTTTTTTTCTTCATTCATTTTCAGTTTTAAATGTTTTACTAGTTAACAATCAAACATTATGAAATAAAAAAATTTCAGATATATAAATTGATTTGTGAAATTTTTGTGGTTTAAGATGTCATTTTTTAGAAATCATAGTAACAACAACAATAATAGGAGAATCTTATAGCTCGGTTGGTTGGCTACATGAACTCCCACTTTGTTGATGAGGATTTGATTTCCTGCATTGTAATTCTTTTCTCATTTCCCTTTCCCCTATCCCCAATTTTGAAAAGGAGAGAAACAATAACAATTTCAATAACAACAATATCAATAAATACAATAATATCTAATAAATATTAAAAGAAAAATTAAACATAGATATAATAGGTGAAACACCAGACTTTCAAAAAAAATATTATATAAGGACAATTAAAATGAGGAAAAAGAAAAAGACATGTCGAAAGTCCTAAGACACAACTTAGATATGCAAAATAGTAAAAGATATAGATAGTCCATGGAACAACATGAACATACAAAACATTACTAATTAAAAGAGAGGCATTAGGCCTATGTCCTTATAAATAATTGTTATGGTCTGGATCTTGATATTAATGTTATTGAAATAGAAATTATCAAATAAGGTCATTATGTCTTTATCATTTCAGTCTATCAACTCAGATAATATTGGACTCTGTGAAAATCCCAATACGGATGGATCCGACTACGGCTTCACTGATAGACAAAAATAATATTTGAAAAAGGTTGTGAACTTAGAACACTTTATTCTATTGAAATGTTTTGTGTCATGTATAGTTCTTTCCATAAAGAACCTAAAAACCTTATCTTATTCCCAAATCATGAAGACGCAATTAAAACCTTCATAAAATTTAAGAAACTTTCAATGTTGGATTAGTCAACATATATGATGACAACAGAAAAGAATTGAGGAGAAGAAGGAACAATTGCTAAAGCTAAGGAAAGAAAATCATATCAAGAAAATGAAAACCATCTTTTTTCCTTTAACACTTGATTCATCATGTTCTTCATTCCCTTGATGTGATTTTTTTTTCCTTAGCTTTAGTAGTTTTTCTTTCATCTTCTCAATTTTTTTCTTGGTAAACTCTTCTGTTGTCATCATATGTTTTGATTGATACAACATTGAAAGATCCACTGCATATTCATGATTCAAGAATACAACCGGTTCTTTAGATTCTTTGTGGAAAAAATTACACATGAGACAACCCATTTAATACCACAAAATGAGCCGGGTTCATAAGTCTTTTTCAAATATCTATTTTTTTCTTTTCTTGTATGTGACTCTTCAATCAATTTTATCTTCAGTACAAGTAAAATTTACTTTCTTTCTATTCATGAATAACGAGGAGAAAGAGGAGGAAAAGTGAGTTTGTTCGGATGGAAATCAAATGGCTTTATTGTTGTTGTTGTGTTTTATTTGTCAAGTATAGGCTCCTATTAATAGAGAAAATTTAGATTTTGTAAATCTTTCAATAGTGTGAATGGGAGAATTCTTAGCTGTCAGTAGTAACTATTTTGGCTTGAAAATAAATACGAGTATGCTAGATACCAAGTTTGATTTTGTCATCTAGAAATATATGTAGTTATGGCTCATGTCTTATAGTAGGTATGCCACGATTCAAAAGTTGATGTTATGATGGCACCTACCCCAGCCCAGCCTTGATGGTAAGCCAAAATTCGAAAAGAAAGAAAAAATCAATATATGAAAAAAATAAGTAAATACGAGACTTTTGGAATGAAGTCCAATCATAATATGTAAATAACATATGTATCCAATGAAATATATAAATCCACAAGACCTAGTGTCATAAGTGTAAAGAGCGTCTAATACAAATTTGAAAATTGAATAATAGATAAGTCTATCTTTGAAAGTAAATAAGAAATAAGATACGAGGAGGTCCGAAATCTACCCCATATTCTGAAGCTCACCAGTACCTCAAATATCAACACTTCACATCACAAGATCAACCATCATAAGTCGCACTCGTACTGAAATCTGCATCGAAATAACACAAAAGTAGAAGTGAGTATGGCCCACTTGTACTCATTAGGTATCATAGACTGACTGAGCAAAGTAGAAAAAATAAACAAGTAGATATTATGAGCATATTTCACTTGCAAATAGAAACGTTTTCAAATGGTAGCTCACTCCGTCTCGATTAACAATTTTATAATAATAAGACAAAAAGGAACAAATACACACAAAATATATAGAGAAACTAAGTACATGACAACAAACACATAGAGAAAATACAAATTATGAAATAAAATGATGGTGGGATAGTGATGATCAAAGTCATCACATAATTTTTTATATACCTTTCGAGCCTCGGTGCTTCAAGATAGGATCTGTTGGGGGTTCACAATCCATATACTTTCTCAAATCTCAATTTCAATTTCAATCAACCTTTTCGACTAGTGATTACGACCAAGGGTTTTATAAAGTATTTCATTTTCTTTTAAAATTTGTGTTTCTCAATGGTACCAGTATCTCATGAATATGTATGTAAGAAATGAAGATGTAATTCTCACAACCAATCAATATGAAAATTATAATTAATTCAATACAGGTATAAATGAGAGAGTCAACTCAATATATTAATAATTCATGATATAAATCCTTGCTCGAAATCACTAGAATAAAGATATGTGTAGACATCTATAATATCATTACAAACCCATCACTCGGGAATCACCATAATAATAGAGGAAAGTAATGCTCAAATAAGGCCTACAATATCTATTTAAGTCCTGCACGGGCATCACAACAATAATAATGACATTTGATATATAATTAATGCCTACAAATATCAAATAAAGCCCCACACAGGCATCACACTAAATATAATCTCTAAAATCAACAACAATATGTATCTAAGCCCCCACATGGGCAACACAATAATAATAATAACTTCAAATGCTATTTTCATGTCTAATTTTCCAACCCATAGCATGCTTTACAATAATGGTTAACTACTCAGTCTAATCCGAAGAAAGTTAAGCCATATCCTACCTTGAAAAGCTAAAATCCAAGCCTAGACCCATCAATGCGGGGTCTTTCCTTCACAAACAGTCTAAAAACAACTACATCATATTTTACACATCAAAAGGGAACTAATGATACTCGTATCTACTATATTCAAATCGAATTCAAAAATAGTTCAAAAAGGTGGTCAAAAATTGAAAAGAACAAATCTGAAATTTTATTTTAGAAACTTGTTCCTCATACCAAGAGGATTTTAAATCTGAAAGTCCAAGTAAAAATGAGTTGAAAATGAAGTTCAAATCCAAAAAACTAATTTAAGATTAATATGGTAAAAACCCTCAAGTTTTAAAAGTTATTTAGGAAATAGAATTAATAAGAAACTATGGAAATAGGAGTTTAGAGATTACCCAAGCAAGAATGGTGAAGAAACCCCCTCTTAAAATCACTTTTTTCGAAGCTCCCTAGTTCAAAATGGTCAAAATCACAAAAAATGAGAAATTTATACTATTTAGGTGAACAATACCTTGTAATCACAGTCCCCACCTCATGATCGCGAGGGTTAACATTGACCGACAACTAAATTTGTCATCGCGATCACGTAGCTGGGCCTCTCAATCGCGATGAGTCATCCTGACTTGGTCCATGTTATATCTATTTGCAATTACGGTACCCTATCTTGGGATCATGATGAGTAACTTGATAAAGGGCCACAATCCCAACACATAGACATGTTATCGTGATGAGGCCCCTGATGTTGCACCAGAAACTGCAAACCAACAATTGGATTTTGGGTAGAAAAATCACGATCGAACCTTGAGATTCATTCTAGACCCTGTAAAAATAAATCAAATATGCTACTAGGGTATTTTTAATATTTTGGACTTAATGGAACCAACAGATTCATGAAAAAAAGACCATTTACAATAATTTAGCCCCTGGGACCCTTAAGCCTAAATTATCCTATTTTCTTTAAAAGAGTTAAAATGTAAAATAAAGGCTTGGGACTCAAACTAAGTATGCTACTAACTCAAAATTGATATTTTGAATCTAGTGGAACTGTCCAAATCACTATCTAATACTCAAAACACGAAGTGTTAACTAAAGTCAAACTCATGACTTTAAAAGCTTCTAAAAGTTTCAAAATCATCCAAATCACTCACGAATGCCTCGAGGATCATGCCAACCAACCCGACAAGTCACAATTAGCATATAACAACTATGGGGAAGGAAAAATGGTCAAACACATTAAAAGATAAAATTCACAACTACGCTAACATTATCCACCACTAAGATACAAGTTCATCTTATAATTAAAAAGAAAATAAAGTACCAAAGTGGTAAAAAGCTGGGGGTATTTATGTTCCATATCAGACTCGACCTTTCAAGTAGCCTCTTTAATAAGGTGATGTTTCCACTAGGCCTTCACTAAATCTATATTCTTAGACCTCGGTTTCCTAGTCTTCTCATTTAGGATAGCAATGGGCTCCTCCTCGATAGGTAATCATGGAATAATACAATAGAATCCCACAAAATTGCATGTGTATCATCTGGATGGTAATCTCCAACATGAAAATATGAAATACAGGATGATAATTAACATATGTGGAGGCAAAGCTAGCCTATACGCCACATCTCTATACTTCTCAAGAATCTCAAAAGAGCTAATGAACCTCGAAAAGCTTTCATTTCTTTCCAAACCTCATAACACTCTTCATGGGTGAAATATTCGACAAAACCCAATCTCCAATCATGAAGGCAACATCATAAGCTCGACAAGTGGTATCACTCTTCTACCTATTTTGGGTAGCCACTAGCCGCTACTGAATCAGTCTTACTTTATCCATCAAGTGTCATAAAAAAATTGTGCCCCAAGGCCTCACCTATAAAGAGTGAAACCCAGTAGGGGGATCTGTACCTCTACCCATACAAAGCCTTAAAAAGTGCCATTTAAATGCTAAAATAGTAATGGTTATTGTAGGGGGGATCCGCAAAGGGCAAGAACTAGTCTTAGTGAACACTAAAATCCATAACACATGCTCGAAGTATGTCCTCTAGCACCTAAATAGTCCTCTTAGATTGCTCATCCGCCTGAGGGTGAGAACTTTTGCTCAAATCAAGCTGAGTGTCTAACTCACTCTACATAGTACTCGAAAAACTAGAGGTAAACTAAATACCTCTATAAAGTACAATGGATACAGGGACACCATACAATTGAACAACCTCTCTAATGTAGACCTTGGCCATTTTCTCCGCATTATAGTTGCCTTCACAGGTACAAAATGCACTGATTTGTTCAATCTGTCCACAGTCACCCAAATAGAGTCACACTTCCCTAAGGTCGGGGTAGACCAACAATAAAATCCATGGTGATTTCTTCCCACTTCCTCTGGAGAATGCGCATCCTCTGCATCGTACCACCAAATCGTTGATGCTCATACTTCACCTGCTGGTAATTCATATATTTAGCCATGAAATCCATAATATTCTTTTTCATACCACCCCACCAATAATATTGTTTTTAGATTATGATACATCTTCGCCGCTCTTGGGTGAATGAAATATGTAGAACAATGAGTCTCCTCCAAGATAAGTCTAACCCATCCATTAACTTTTGATCCATAAACTCGACCACTAATTCTCAAAACATCATTAGAATCAAAAGATGTCCCCTTTTCATAACCACTCAACATCCTATCATAAATCACCCTTAATCTATAATCATCAAACTGATGACCTTAAATCTGCTACATCAAGGAAGACCTAGTCTAAGGCCAAAACATGCACGAGTGTTAAAATATAAAGCCTAACCAACTGGTCAGCTAAAGACTGAACCTATAAGGACAAAGATCTCTCCTGGGTCAAATGATGAGATAAACTCCCCATACTCGCTTCCTTCTATCTCTAGGCATCCACTACTACATTGGTTTTGCCCAAATAATAAAGAATAGTGAGATCATAGTCGTTAACAAACTCAAGCCAACATCGCTACCTCATAGATAGATCTCACTGAGTAAAGAAGTATTAAAGTCTACGATGATTGGAGAAAATCTCACAATGGACTCTAATCAAATAATATCTCCACAACTTCAACACAAAAATAACCGTAGCCAACTCCAAGTCATGGATAGGGTAATTCTTCTATGAGAATTCAACTACTTAAGCCAACTCTAAAAGCATCATAAAACATTATAAAACCCACACCCTCCTTGGGTAAGGTCAATATATGATCCAAAGTAAACAACTCATTGAGCTTTTGAAAGCTCTCCTAAAAAGCATCTGACCACTAAAATACAATCTTCGTCTGAGTCAACTTGGTCAAAGGAGTGGAAAAGATAAACCCAGCACAAAGCACTGATAATATCCTGCTAACCCAGTAGAACTCCAAATATCGATAGGACAAGTGGGCCAAACATAATCACGAACTACAACTATCTTGGCCGAATTGACCATAATGCTTTTCTTGGATCACTCGGGAAAGAAATAGAATCCAACCAAAACTTGAACTTGGAGAACTTGTTATATAATTTCTTATCTCGCAACCTCCGAAGTACTAGCCTCATGTGTCTCACATTGTTAGCCTCATTCTTGGAATAAAAGAAGATATCATTAATGAATACAATCACAAATGAATCAAGATAAGGTTAAAATACTCAGCTCATCAACTTCATGAATGTTGTTGGGGCACTGGTCAGCCCAAAACACATGACCAAGTACTCATAATGACCATATCGAGTCTGAAAAGCCATCTTTAAAACATTTATAGCTCTAATCCTCAACTGATGATAAATAGATCTCAAGTAATTCATAGAAAACACCGAGGCACCCTGAAGCTGGTCAAATAGATCATCAATGCGAGAAAGAGGATACTTGTTCTTGACCTTCACCTTGTTCAAATTATCAGTATTACACATGTTCATACACCCATCTTTCTTCTTCAAAAACAAGACATGAGTACCCCATGGAGACACACTAGGTCTAATGACACACTTACCCAACATATCTTGTAATTGCTCCTTCAATTCCTTCAACTCAGTATGGCTATCCTATAAGAAGGAATGAAAATGGGCTTGGTGCCCAACTCAACATTAGTAGAAAAATCAATAGCTCATACCAAACAGCTCTATAGGGAACACATCCTTGAACTTGCTAACTACTTTAGAAAAATACAAGAGAGACGGTGAAGCAACATTAGTATTGCAAACATAAGCCAAATAAAATAGACATCCCTTTTATACTATGTGATGAGTATGTAGACAAGCTGTAACTCCCTTCATACCCAAACTAAGCGCACCCTCCCATGCTAACCTTGGCATGCCCAGAGTAGCTAAAGTCACAATTTTGATAGAACAATCCAAAATTGTATGATAGGGAGTCAATCAATCCATACCAAGATAACATCAAACTCAATCATATCTAGGATAATCAAGTCTACCCAAGTCTCATACCCCGGAAAGGTCACTACACATGATCGGTACACCCAATCCACTATTAAATAATCTCCTATTGGGGTTGAAACATGAATAGGCACAATAAGGGACTCATATATAATATCAAAAACAGTATAAAAGTATGTAGACACATAAGAAAATATAGATTTAGGGTCAAATAACACGAAAATAGAATAATGGCAAACTGGGACGATACCAGTGACAATTGCATTCGAGACCTTTGCCTCAAGTCTCCAGGTATAGCATAACACTAATCATGCCTTATCCCGGACTGAGTAACCTCACATCAACTACCACAAGCTCCACCTCTGTAATGACCTAAAATCGCCTCCCGGGACGTCACACGGTGCTTGAGGCTATGAGTAACCCCAAACTAACCCTTTGAGTCTACTAATAACACTCATTTTAAGATGAAATAATTCAAACACTAGCATAGTCATATCATATAAAAGGAAATACAAAGAAAATGCTCGGTCCAAATGACCATAATACTGGAAACCTCAACACAACCACAATCTGATAACTATTCTGACAAAGCCTCTACTAATTCATGAACTAGAGAGCCGTTGGGACAGGTCCCCAACTGACTCGAAATGAACTGGAAATAACAACATAGTCTCTCAAAATATGGAGATGTCTGAATATAGGTCCTCGGACTATGAGGACTCACCACTGTAAGAAAATAGATAGAGGTACTCAAAAATCACTGACGAGGTTGGACTGAGCACCTGAACCTACATTATAAGACAATGTAGAACACAGACGTATATATGGATCAGCACTTGAGAAGGTACTGAGTATGTGGGGGTGCATACATTTATATAAAACAACGTTAATACTCTTTAATCAAATCATGCATGTAATAAGTAATGACTCACATGGATTGAATAAGTATAAAATGCAAAGCTCATGAATCATGTAGAATGGAACATGTAACATAATCTCGTGAGTCATTATACTTTTAGCTTTGAAATTTTTACTTCTCTTATTCTTATTACTCAAGGATAAAGGAAACTTTAAGCAATACTTTCAACTCATGCATATGCCTCATGGAGAGTAAAACTTCTTCAATGCTCAATAACTCATAACTCTTTTGAACTCAAATACTTGGAATTCGGAATCATATAACCTTGGAACATACTTGAAGGCATTTTATTCACTTTAGGAAAATATCTCATTTCAAGCTTTAGGGAAAAATACTCATATCAAGGGAAAGTATTTTAGTTTTAAAGGAAAATATCTTATCTCAAAGCTTTAGTTTTAAGGGAGATTCTCTTAACCGACATAAACCATGCGAGCTACATGGAGTCCAACATTTTTTCCTCCTAAGAAAAAGACACCACGTTGGGGAGGAGCGTCATACTCCTTTACAGGGAGTATAACCTCAATTCAGTGATCACTTATCTCTGCCTCGGGAGGATTATCTTGGCCTTACGCCCAACAATCATCTCGACCTTAGGCCCAACCTACGAAGGCACGTAGTTCTGGTGTAAGAAACCATGGTAACTTACCTAACTCGGTGCTAAATACTACTCCCTTTAGTTTATCTCGCTCATCTCATGAAAATCCACTTTAGAAGAATCTCATGGTTCAATAAGAACCAATAATTAAATCTGTAATCTCATGTAGTAGACTGGATTTCAAAACTCAATGACCATTAGGTCAAAACATTTCTCAATAATCTCAGAATACTCAAATCATAGGTGTTTATAGCACAAGAGTTCATAAAATCTCAAGTCTCAAGTAGGGCTTAATAACCCATAATTAAATCTCAAGTTAAAACTCATCAAAAGCATAATAGATAGCATATAGATTCATAACTCATGTAGAAATCTAGAAATTTCAGCAATTTGTCTCAAAATCTCAACATACTCATTTTCTTCAATATCTCTAATATTTCAACTATTAACTTCGTATAGACCCAGCTGTAATTTCTCAAGAAAATATGTAAAAATCATGCCATTAGACTCTCAATTCAAGGGAAACACCAAAATCTTGCAACCAATAACAATGGGTGAAAAACCCCAATTCAATTTCATGTAAAATCTCATAAATTACAGAGAATTATAGTTTAAATAAGCCTTTGGGCATAAGGGTGAAAGGATTATCCTTGTTCAAAATCCTACATACCTTGAATTAGAAGCATTGGATGAACTCTCGCTCTTGGAACTCTATTCGTACTCTTGAATGAGGGTTCTTGAAGCCCTTGACTTGGGAACCTTGAATCTTGACTCAATTTAGAAAATCTATGGTGGATTCTTGAGATTCTTGGAAGAGGTTTTGGATACTTAGGGTTTTTGTTGAGATAAAACTTGAGAAAAACTTCATAGAATGCTTGTAAATGACTTCAATGTGGTGTTTGCACGGTTTAAGAGGCTTGAAAAAAGTCCAAAGTGCCCTTTTTAACTTCTCTACGAATCTAGAAAAAATAAACTGGGAACCCGATTTTATGGGCCACGGCGACGCGCCACTATCGCGGTGGCTCACTGGAAATTGACAAATGTTAAACTGGTATTCACCGCGACACGGAGCCATCGCGTTGTCCCACTAGTTGGGACCTGGAACTTCAGCTCGACGCGTCAGAATCGCGCTAGGCCACTGAAAATTGACTATTGGGAAATTGGGGTCCTCCGCGACCCGCCACTATCGTGGAGTTCCATTGGAAATTGACAATTGTAAAATAGACGCTCTCCGCGACGTGCCAAGCACTAAAATGATGTTGTTTAACGACTAGGACTTAAATTAGCCATAACTTCTTACCTGGGTATCGGATTTGGGCGAATCTTATATCGACGGAAAACTTATCAAATTTCTCATGTGATAAAAAGTCAAAATTAGGGAAATTCTATATGGTTAACACGATACTCACTTAAGAAGTCACTTCTCAATCTTTTAGGGCCGAAATTACGCCTCACTTGACATGTCCTAAGGCTCATTCTATGAGAGAATTTTGCGGGGTCTTAAAATATCTCCCCCTTGGAAACATTCGTCCTCGAATGTGGCTAGTTAGACTAATAACACAGAAAAAACTGAGTATACATAGCTGAAGCAATTTGCTAAATAGGCTCAGAATCTTTCTAAACTCTTAAATACCTCGAAAATTGCAAGAACTCATGTAAGCATAGATACATAGTTGCACTTTAGATTAGAAGGGATGAATTAAGGAAGAATAATACCTTCAGCTTGATTTGAACTCGCGGAGAAGAGGTGCGGGTACTTGGCTCGCATATCTTCTTCTGCCTCCCAAGTAGCGCCCTCAACTGGCTGGTTCCGCCACAAAACTTTGACCAAGGGAACCTCTTTGTTCCTCAGTCTACGGATCTGAAAGTCTAGGATCTCAACAGGAATCTCATCGAATGAAAGACTGTTTTGAATATCAGCACTCTCTGAAGGATCTACCACAACAGAATCACCAATGTGCTTCTTGAGCATGGAGACATGAAAGATAGGATGAACGGCTGACAACTCTGCAGGCGACTCAACCTCATAGACCACCTTACCAACACGGCTCAATACTCTAGACGGGCCAACATAACGGGGACTAAGCTTCCCCAATTTACCAAACCTTTTCACCCCTTTCATGGGTGAAATCTTTAAGTATACCAAATTACCCACTTCAAACTCAAGATCTCTTCTTATCACATCGGCATAAGACTTTTGACGACTCTGGGTAGTCTTCAACCTCTCTCTAATCAACTTAACTTTCTCCATAGCTTCAAACACTGCATCAGGCACAGTCACAGCAGCTTCACCCACTTAAAACCAACCTATGGTTGATCTACATCTTCTACCATACAAGGCCTCAAATGGTGTCATCCCGATGCTAGCATGGTAACTACTGTTATAGGCAAACTCTATCAATGGCAAATGCTCATCCCAACTACTTTTGAAATAAAGAGCACATGCCCTCAATATATCTTTCAGGGTCTGAATGGTCCTCTCAGCCTGACCATCTGTCTGGGGATAAAAAACGGAACTTAAAAGAACTTAGGTACCAAGACCCTACTTGAACGCCCTCCAAAACTGAGAAGTAAATTGAGTTCCCCTATCTGAAATGATAGACGAGGGAACTCCGTGCGGCCTGACTAACTTGCGAATATACAATCTAGCATAATCCTCAGTTGTATAAGACGTATGCATGGGCAAGAAATGCGCGAACTTAGTCAGCCTGTCTACAACAACCCAAATAGAATCATGATGACGATGTGAAAGAGGCAACCCAGTTATGAAGTCCATATTCACCACCCCCTACTTCCAAGTGGGTATACCAAGCTTTTGCATCACGCCAGTAGGTCTTTAGTGCTCTACCTTAACCTGTTGGCAAGTTGCACACTTTGTTATAAACTCTACTATATCCTTCTTCATACCATTCCTCCAATAGATTTTCTGTAAGTCGCGATATATCTTGGTAGTGCCGGGATGAATAAAATACCACGCGCCATGCGCTTCAGCCATAATTCTCTGCCTCAGATCATCAACACACGGAACACACAATCTATCTTACAATCTCAACACACCTTCTCCCCCTTAGGAGAAAACCTCTACCTTTTGGCCCTTAACTGACTCCTTCAGTCTGACCAAACTAGGATCCCTATCTTGTTTCTCCTTCACTTTTGAAACTAAAGAGGATTTGGAACTACTCTATACCAATGTACTCCCCTCGGTTGAATCAAGAAACCAAACACCCAATCTATCCATACAATGCACATCGCGAGCTAACTCTTTCTTACCTTCCTCTACATGAGAAACACTACCCATAGACAATCTGCTAAGGGCATCCTCCACTACGTTAGCCTCACCCGGGTGATACAACACACTCATATCATAGTTTTTTAACAACTCCAACCACCTCTTCTGCCTAAGATTCAACTCCCTATAAGTAAACACTTACTACAGGCTCTTATAATTAGTAAACACATCAACATGAACACCACAAAGATAGTGTCTCCAGATTTTCAAAGCAAAGACCACAGCAGCTAACTTAAGATCATGGGTTGGGTAATTCTTCTCATACGGCTTTAACTGTCTAGAGGCATAGGCTATAACCTTACCTCTTTGCATCAACACACAACCCAAACCAATTCTAGAGGCATCACAATACACCACAAAACCATATGTACTATCAGGAAAAGTTAACACAGGGGCTAAAGTAAGTCGAGTCTTCAACTCCTGAAAACTCTTCTCATAGGAATCTGACCACTGGAACTTAACTTTCTTTTGGGTCAACCGGGTCATGGGAGATGCAATAGAAGAGAAACCCTCAACAAAACGGCGGTAGTAGCCTGCTAGACCCAAGAAAATTCTAATACAAATGGAGAGATAGGTCTAGGCCAATTTCTTACAGCTTCTGTCTTTTGGGGATCAACTCTAATACCTTCAGCTGAAATGATTTGACCCAGAAAGGCTACAGACTTTAGCCAAAATTCACACTTACTGAATTTGGCGAACAATAGGTGCTCTCTGAGGGTTCGCAAGATAATTCTAAGATGATTTACATGGTCATTCTCACTAAGGGAGTACACAAGGATATCATCTATGAAAATAATGACAAACATATCGAGATATTGCTTGAACACTCGATTCATGAGGTCCATAAAGGCAGCTGGGGCATTGGTTAGCCCGAAGGACATGACTAAAAACTCAAAGTGACCATAGAGGGTTCGTAAGGTTGTCCTTGGAATATCATACTCCCTCACTTTTAGTTGTGATAGGCGGATCTAAGGTCTATCTTGAAGAAATAACTTGCACCATGCAACTGGTCAAACAAGTCATCAATTCTCGGAAGAGGATATTTATTTTTGACTATGACCTTGTTAAGTTGACGATAGTCAATGCACATACGCAAAGAATCATCTTTCTTTCGCACTAATAAAACAGGTGTGCCCCAAGGAGAAATACTGGGCCTTATGAAACCTTTGTCTAAAAGATCTTTGAGTTGCTCTTTCTACTCCTTAAGCTCCGTAGGTGCCATACGATATGGAAGAATAGAACTGGGATGAGTGTCGGGAAAAAGGTCAATCTTGAATTCTATCTCCCTATCAGGAGGTATCCCTGAGAGATCTTTCAAAAAAATATCAGGAAACTCATTAACAATGTTGACTGACTGAATAGTTGGAGCCTCAAACTTAGTGTCTTTGACTCTAACAAAGTGATAGATGCAACCTTTGGATATTAGTTTTCTAGCTTTGAGATAGGAGATAAAATAACTCTTGGGAGCTACCGAACTCCCGGGCCACTCAAAAGCTGGTTCATCAGGAAACTAAAACTTGAACACATGGGTCCGACAGTCTATAGACGCATAATAAGAATGAAGTCAATCCATACCCAGAATAAGGTCAAAATTCACCATGTATAACTCTATAAAATCTACAAGTATGACTCTATGAAGAACGGTAATAGGACAATCTCTATACACTTGTTTAGCGATAATTGACTCCCCTACTGGTGTGGAGACTAGGAAAGGCTCAGGAATCTTTTTGGGACTCATTTTAAAATTCACAACCACAAGTGGGGTCACATAGGAGAAACTTAACCCGGGGTCCAACAACACATAAACATCAAAACAAAAAATACAGAGCATACCAGTAAAAACATTGGGAGAGTCCTCCTTCTCCTAACGGAATGGTAAGGCATAGAATTTGTTCTGGCGCTAACCGCCAGCAGTGCTAGATGAAGCACCCTGAATAGGGGCGGGACGAGGTATGGGAGCTGGTGTACTAGTATTCTATACCTAAGGTCAGGCATCTCTAGTCCCCTGCCTAGTATGCGGACAATCTCTAAGTCTGTGGCCCTACTTGCCACAACCAAAACAACCCCTTAGATCTACGAAACAATCACAGGGATGATCCCTACCACACTTAGAAGAAGGAGGATAACGGGTCCTGTTACCAATACTGTTCTGCAACCTAGACATAAAGGATCTGCCTCTTTGCTCCTGTCTGCTTCTAGGCGTGGGAGAACTAGCTGATGAAGGCGCTGGCATATAAGGACGCCTTTAAAACTGAGGGAGGTTCCCTCCATAGAACCTAGTATAGCTATACTCATGCTTCTCAGATCTAGCCCTCTTGTTACCCCTCACTCGATCTCTCTCCCTAATCTTATCCACCTCTATTTTCTGGGCATGCGTTATCTACCTAGCTAGATCCATATCCTTATGTAGCATCACAGTCCTACACTCTTTCATACTAACCTAGAAACACCGGTCATAAACTTGCTCATACCAGCCCGGGTGTCAGAAATCAAATCAGGAGCATACTTGGCCAACTGATTGAACTTCAAGCACTACTCCTTAATAGTCATGGAGCCCTGCCTCAAGTTCATAAAGTCCTCAATTTTTGCTTTCCTCATCTCAAGAGGAAAGAACTTGTCCAAGAATACATCTTGGAACACCTGCCAAGTCATAGGAGCAGCATCCTCACCTCTACCCTTCCTCCACGATACAACCCAATCATAAGCTATGTCCTTCAACCTGTAAGACGCCAACTCAACACTTTCTTCCTCAGAAACATGCATCACCTACGTGATCTTTCTCACTTCCTCAAGGTACTACTGTGGGTCCTCACCTGCCTTGGACCCATAAAATTCTGGTAGATTCATCCGCATGAAATCACGGATCCTAGAAGCTGCTACATCGCCTCCCTGCTAATTTACAACGGTGGCCTGGTTATTGGCCCGAATATTAGCGGTGACTGCTTGGATAATGCCTGAAAGGCCACCCAAAACTTAGCATGAGACACAGTCTCATTCAAAGGATCAACAGGCTGGGGTTGCTCATTATCGTTTCTGCGGGCATACGCTCTTTAGAGAGGTATTTTCTGAAATAGAATAGCACAAATTATTAGATGAGAGGGACAACTACAGGCACGATGGAATCTAAAAGAAAGAAATAACTTTTTCCTAAAACGTCTTGTAGCCTCTTGCTCATAGATGTAGCGTGCTACACACCGATGATCAAGACTCGACTCAACGCGGCTTGTCAGACTCCCTAGGACTCCTTTAAAACCTTAGGCTCTGATACCAAGTTTGTAACGACCCGAAATTGCCTCCCGGGACGTCACACGGTGCTTAAGGAAATGAGTAGCCCCAAGCTAACCCATTGAGCCTGTTTTTACTAATAACACTCATTTCAAGATGAAATAATTCAAACACTAGAATAGTCATATCATATGAAAGGAAATACAAAAAAACTTCTCGGTCCAAACGACCACAATAATGGAAACCTCAACACAACCACAATCCGATAACTAGACTGACAAAGCCTCTACTAATCCATGAACTAGAGAGCCATTGGAACAGGTCCCCAACTGACTCAAAATGAACTGGAAATAACAACATAGTCTCTCAAAATATGAAGATGCCTGAATATAGGTCCTCGGACCATGAGGACTCACCACTGTAGGAATGTAGATAGAGGTACTCTAAAATCACTGATGAGGTTGGGACTGAGCACCTGAACCTACATTATAAGACAATGTAGCACATAGATGTATATGTGGATCAACACTTGAGAATGTACTGAGTATGTGGGGGTGCATGCATTTATATAAAACAACGTCAATACTCTTTAATCAAATTATGCATGTAATAAGTAATGACTCACATGGATTGAATAAGTATAAAAATGCAAAGCTCATGAATCATGTAAAATGGAACATGTAACACAATCTCGTGAGTCATTACTTTTAGCTTTGAAATTTGTACCCTTCTCTTATCCTCATTACTCAAGGCTAAAGGAAACTTTAAGCAATACTTTCAACTCATGCATATGCCTCATGGAGATTAAAACTTCTTCAATGCTCAAGAACTCATAACTCTTTTGAACTCAAATACTTAGAATTCGGAATCATATAACCTTCGAACAAACTTGAAGGCATTTCATTCACTTTAGGAAAATATCTCATTTCAAGCTTTAGGGAAAAAATACTCATATCAAGGGAAAGTATTTTAGTTTTAAAGGAAAATATCTTATCTCAAAGCTTTAGTTTTAAGGGAGATTCTCTTAATCGACATAAACCATGCGAGTTACATGGAGTCCAACGTTTTATCCTCCTAAGGAAAAGACCCCACGTTGGGGAGGAGCGTCATACTCTTTGCCAGGGAGTATAACCTCAATTTAGTGATCACTTATCACGGCCTCAGGCCCAATATCTCGGCCTTACGCCCGACAATCATCTCAGCCTTAGGCCCAACCTACGGTGGTATGTAGTTCTGGGATAAGAAACCGTGGTAACTTACCTAACTCGGTGCTAAATACTACTCCCTTTAGTTTATCTCTCTCATATCATGAAAATCCACTTTAGAATAATCTCATGGTTCAATAAGAACACAATAATCAAATATGTAATCTCATGTAGTAGAGTAGATTTCAAAACTCAATGACTATTTGGTCAAAACATTTCTCAATAATCTCAGAATACTCAAATCATGGGTGCTTATAGCATAAGAGTTCATAAAATCTCAAGTCTCAAGTAGGGCTTAATAACCCATAATTAAATCTCAAGTTAAAACTCATCAAAAGCATAATAGATAGAATATAGATTCATAACTCATGTAGAAATCTGGAAATTTCAGCAATTTGTCTCAAAATCTCAACATACTCATATACTTCAATATCTCAAACATTTCAACTATTAACTTCTCAAGGATTAAAATTATGAGGTGTAGATCCAGCTGCAATTTCTCAAGAAAACATGTAAAAATCATGTCATTAGACTCTCAATTCAAGGGAAACATCAAAAGCTTGCAACCAATAACAATGGGTGAAAAATCCCAATTCAATTTTATGTAAAATCTCATAAATTGCAGAGAATTATAGTTTAAATAATCCTTTGGGCACAAAGGTGAAAGGATTACCCTTGTTCATAATCCCACATACCTTGAATTAGAAGTTTTGGATGAAGTCTCTCTTTTGGAACTCTATTTGTACTCTTGAATGAGAGTTCTTGAAGCCCTTAACTTGGGAACCTTGAATCTTGACTCAATTTAGAAAATCTATGGTGGATTCTTGAGATTCTTGGAAGAGGTTTTGGATACTTAGGATTTTTGTTGAGAGAAAACTTGAGAAAAAATTCATAGAATGCTTGTAAATGACTTCAATTTGGTGTTTTCACGGTTTAAGAGGCTTGTAAAAAGTCCAAAGTGCCTTTTTAACTTCTGTAAGAAGCTGGAAAAATTAAACTGGGAACCCGATTTTCTGGGCCACCACGACGCGCCACTATCGTTGTGGCTCACTGAAAATTGACAAATGTTAAACTGGTAGTCACCGCAACGCGGAGCCATCGCGTTGCCCCACTAGTTGGGACCTGAAACTTCAGCGCGACGTGTCACAATCACGCTAGGCCACTGGAAATTGATTATTGGGTAATTGGGCTCCTCCGCGATGCGCCACTATCGCGAAGTTCCACTGGAAATTGGTAATTGTCAAATAGACCCTCTCTGCGACGCGCCAAGCACTAAAATGACGTTGTTTTACGACTAAGACTTAAATTAGCCATAACTTCTTACCTGGGTATCGGATTTGGGCGAATCTTATATCGACGGAAAGCTTATCAAATTTCCCATGTGATAAAAAGTCAAAATTAGGAAAATTCTATATGGTTAACACGATACTCACTTAGGAAGTCACTTCTCAATCTTTTAGGGTCGGAATTACGCCTCACTTGACACCCCCTAAGGCTCATTCTACGAGAGAATTTTGTGGGGTCTTACAACCTCAAGCACCTATAGTACCACTCCTACCACTCATTGAACCACCTTTGACTGCAGATATAGACATAGGAAAAAGTAAAAGCTGAGAACCCTCTTGGGTGGGACCCAGTGCATTCTGAGGATTGTCCCTCGTATAATGATGAGGCTTCTCATATATATAATTCCTTATGCTACTTGACTCGTGTGGAGAGGTCCCAAAGAAACCAAAATGCCCTCCCTGACTTGATAAACCAAAATTGGAGCCTCTACATGTATGTCCTAACATTTGGTTGCCTGAAGCCCTAGAAACCACAGACCTATTATTCAAACCCTGGAAGGATGCCTAAATTGATCTATCGTGGTAATCGTGAGTGAGTCGGTGACCTAAATAAGTCGTAAATGTAAGAAAATGACACAAATATGCCATGTAAGTAAAAAGTGAAATAAATAGGCTTAGAGCACTATTTATTTGCGCTATATACTTTTATTTTAATAGCATGGCATTGGCGATGTTAACTTTATAGAAAAATGGATAGAACACTAAATTTATGCACTATCCATTTTTTATACAGAGCACTAAATTTGTTCTCTATCCATTTTTGTTTATATAATGTACTAAATTTGTGCTCTATCCAATATTTACTTCATACATGGGTATGTGTTTAAATAAAAAAAAATTACGCAAAATGTCTATTGATTTAAATTTCTTACCAAAAAATAACCCACTTATTTTAAACTTCATATGGCAGTCGGCTATTGTTTTTGCCCAATATATCCACTCGGCTAAATGAATTACAAGAAAATGGCAGGTTGCCATTTCCTTTACCAACGCATCGTGTTAGGCCATTTGGCCATTTTCTTTATAACTTTTTTGAAAAAATCAATTGTTTATTTTTGTTGTACTATTTTAAAAAAACATTGTTTAAATTTCTTTTTTTTCTCATTTCTAAAACCTTTTTTCCTTTCTAATTGTTTCATTTCTTTTGTGGAAAAATTGAATATTTATGTTGTTTTGTTATTTTTCGGTTATATTTTTATTTATTAAGGTGGGAATGCATGAAATTCAAATAAATATCGATATCGCTATATTACATAATTGTTTATATAATATCTATACATGATTATATACACCATTCGCACAATGTCAATACATTACATACCTAGTTATATGACATCGATGCACGTCTATAAACTATTTACACAATATTGATACATGATTGTACGCCATTTATACAATGTCGCTACATTAAATAACTATTTATACAATATCGATACACGTTTATACACATTTATTCAATATCGATATATCATATATACACTATATAACTACTTGTATATCATATATATATATATTTATACAGAATTTATACCATATTGATACACATTTATATATTATTTATAGAATATCGATACATTACATATACTCTACATAACAATTTATGTAATATCGATACATTATATATACACTACTTAACTATTTCTAAATCATATATACATGTTTATACACCATTTATACAATATTGATACATAAAAATAAAGTTGTATGGAGAACGTTTGATAAAAATAAAAAAGGAAGAAAATACTCTAATGGCCATTTTTAGTAATAAACAAAACCTTGGCTATTTTTGTTGTAAATTATTTACTTTTTTTAATATAAATAAAAAAAAATCATAAATAAAATGGATAGGACGCAAAATTTTGTGCTCTACTAAAAAATGGATAGTACACAAATTTAGTGCTCTATCCACTTTTCTACAAAGTTAACATCGTTAATGTCATGACATTAAAGTAAAAGTACATAGTGCACAAAAATTGTACTCTAAGCCTTTTTATGTCATTTTTTACTTACATGGCATATGTAATACCCCAAAGTTTCCTAGCTAATTTCGTCCAAAGAATGCCTAGTATTAGATTCTAAATTGAATGATGATTTTTCCATGAGAAATTTTCAAGATTTTCACTTTTTGTCATGTGGGAAATTCAATAAGTTTTCCATCGATATAAGATTCGCTTAAATCTGACCGGGTAAGAAGTTATGCCTATTTCAAGTTTCCATCGTAAAACAGCGCCATATTAGTCAGTGGCGCGCCGCGCCACAAGCTAAAATGGTAATTGTCCTTTTTTAGTGTCTCAACGTGATTTTCCCCGCGTCGCGCCAAAGTTCTAGGTCAGGAAGGAAGGGGCAACGCGATGGCTCCGCGTCGCGCCATCCCTCAATTTCCCAATTGTCAAATTCCAGTGACACGACGTGATAGCGCCGCGTAGCGCCAGGGGCCCACTTCGGGAAAATTTTACTGAAATTACAAGACGCGTCCAAGGGTTAAAAGGGTCAATTTTCTACCCCTATTTAAACTCAATAACACGTGATTTAGCCATTCTTCACCCAAAATATACTAGTTTCTCTCAAGTTTCTCTCAGGAACAAGCTAGGATTTCTATTGGGGATTCAAATTCAAGAAGGTTTCATTGTCAATCTTCATGAAATCACGAACTAAGGTATGCATAGTGTTCACTCATGGACTCTTTCGTTCAAGAAGACCAAGAATCTCTTTTCTAAAGTCAAGATTTTAGATTTTCTTTATGAACTTCATGTTGGGTTTATTTTGTTTATGTTGAGAATGATCAATTGAATTCAAATCCATGTTGGGTGATTAATGTTAGGTGAAATTGATTTGTATAAATGTATATTCATGTGAACCTATGATTAAACCCTAGGATGATGAAATTAGATGTTGAATCATGATGTGTAATTGTTGTATAATGGTGTCTACATATATTATTCCTATCATGTGTTTGATTAAATGCCGATATGAAGGAAAAGTGCCCAACTAGCATGATATTATGAAATTCCCATGTTTGTACAAGTTTATGCATATCACATGTTTGATGAAGTGCTTCAATATATGAATTATGAATTGTGTTGTTGGTCATGTGTTCACGTAAGTCATGCTATGTCAAATTCTTTTCATCGAGTCCTGGGGTTACTTGTACCCGTTTAGCTGTGTTCCTAGAGCCATGTCATGTTTTCATGATACTCTCAGTCAAGCTATGATCCATAGAACTCAGTCAGTCATGTGACTCAGGAAAACCCAGAAATCTCAGTAATCTCAATAGTTCAGTAATCTCAGTGATCTCAGTACTCAGTAATCTCAATAACCTCAGTATTCCCAGTCAATCTCAGTAACTTCAGTATTATCAGTTTAGTTTAGCTCCGCTAAATAATCCCACTAGTATCAGTTCATCTCAGTTAATCAGTTCAGTGTCTTTCAAATGGGAGTAGGATTCAGCATCGAGCGAGCCTAAGGATGGGGACTCACCCGCTAGATAGGACTGAGATCCCTAGAAGCAATCCCTAAGTTCCAGAACTACGTAGCCAGCGTAGGTTGAGATGCACCCTATGCATTTAGGGACATATATACGTCTCATTTGGGTTACCTACCAGGAGGGAATGAAGGAAGAGCTCCCTGTTAGAGAGGGTATACTCAAAACAGGTCTTTACTAGTGGCGCGGTGCTGACACCCTTCCAGTTGGGGTTACAGGTTGGACCCCACCAATTCAGTTTCAGGGTATGTCAGTTAGATGATCACTTCCCAAAGTTACAGTTTCAGTCTCAGTCTCAGTCTCAGCCTCAGCCTCAGTAAAAAAACTCAGATAGTTCTTCAGATTTCATGACTGTCAGATACAGTCAACTCAAATATAGAACAAAACTCAGATAGTTCCATCATCTTTAGGACTGTCAAATACAGTTATTCACGTTATCATTTATATCAGTTATCAAAACTCATGTCATTAGTATTCATCTTCAGGACTGTCAGATATAGTCAACCAGACCAGTTTTTCATAATCAGAACTGTCAGACACAGTTATTCATGTATCAGTAACATAGTATCAGTCCCTCAAATATCAGTAATTCCATGTTATTAGTAAAACTCAATAGTCAAAACTCAGTATTCAGTCCTACCACGATCTCAGTTACAATTACGTATGCATGTATGTATTATCACGTTCATGTTAGTCAGTCAGTTAGTATTGTTCATACATATGAACCTATTATATTCAGCCTACCTCACTTGCATACCAGTAAATTTAAAGTACTGATGCATTTGTGTTATGGTGTCTTATACCATAGGTTTAGAAGCACGAGATCCAGAGAACCAGTAGCATCCCAGTTCAGCGATCAGAGTTAGCAGTGAGTCCTCATCCTTCGAAGACATGATGATTTCATTACTAATTCAGTTTTTAGTTTATTTCAGTAGTCGGAGTTAGTTGGGAACATGTCTCATCAACTCCTTATTCAGACAGTTTAGAGGTTTTTAGACTATAGCATGTTAGACAGTTATTTCAGATTTTCTTTTATATTGTTATACCATTTTCAGACATTGTTTATCAGATGTTCATTTAGTTTTGAACCTTATGGCCATTCAGTTCATATTTCCATATTTTATGGTATATTATGCAGTATACCGGTAGATATCAGTCATGGGTTAGCTTGTGGTCCTTCGGGGTTATAAGTATTGTGTAGCATTCCAGGTACCAGATTCGGGGTGTTACAGCATATTTGTGTCATTTTCTTAAATTGGCAGCTCTTTTAGGTTGCCTTTGCCGGAGAAATCCCTACCTCGTGATACATGGAAACTCAACTCACCCTTTTGATGGATCTTCTTAGCACTTCCACCACCCTGAGTACCTTGATGATAAGACTCTATCAACTTTACATGCTCAACTATACTCATGAAAGAAGACTCTGACACCAGCATCTAAGTTTTAACCAACGAATAATAATTAGCCAAACCCATGACAAATTTCTTAATCCTTTCTGGCTCGGTGGAGATACTGCAGTGGTATATCAAGATAGTGTATAAAATTATTTCTCATACTCTGCAATAGTCATGGAGCCCTACTCTAGGTGATCAAATTCTTCTCTCGTGTGATCTCTTAAATTTTAAGGCACGACCCTCTTTGGAGAAACCTTCGAAAATAGGATTCATGTAATGGCAGGCGAACCCAATGGTCTACAATTAGTAAGAGACCTCCACCATTTTCTGGCCATGTCTATGAACTGATAAGTCGTATAGTCAATACCATGTGACTCAAAAGTATTTGAGGTTATACAACCTCTCCTGACAGACACGCAAAAACTTATTGGTATCCTCTCCAATGGCACCATTAAACTTGGGAGAAGTTAGGCTAATGAACCTCTCAAACATCTTCTTATCATTAGAATACATCACAGGACCCAAAGCAACATGGGAACATTGAGCCTAGTATGCAGTAAATCAATATGAGGGGGTACCACAATAGATGACTATACCCCTGAAGTCAAAAAAACATAAGTAGGAGCCCACCCTGGCAGTTGGATACCTCCTAGATTATGAGAAATATCCAGTACACTCAGTGGCATACCCGTCTGGGGAATGCTATCTAGAAGACCCAATAGAGGAATCAATAAATCCTGTAACACCAAAGTAACAGCTGAACTCTGTGGGACCTGAGTTGGTCCCATATATTCTATCTCATACTCATCATCATAATTGTTATCACACCGTCTCCACTAACAGTTCTACAATAATAAGACAAAAAAGAACAACTACACATAGAATATATAGAGAAACTAAGTACACGGGAATAAACACATAGAGTAAATACAAATAATGCAATACAATGCAATAGTGGTGGGATAATAATAATGAAAGTCATTGCATGACTATTCAGATACACCTTTCGAGATTAAGTACTTCAAAACAAGACCCATGGGGTTCGTGATGTCTCTCAAATTACAGCTCAAAGAAAGTATAAAATTATCGCTAGTCAAATATAAAACCTAACTATGTTGAGGTCGATCCCACGAGGAATAGGTCAAAAATTTATCTAGAGATTGTTGATGTAATGGGAAAGTGCGTAAAGTAAAAGGGAGGTTTTGTAATAATAAGAGCTACAACAACAATGTTGGGCTATTAAGGTTGTTATCAATGAAACGATCACTAGGACTGTGTTTTCCCTGACTTCAAAACTCTAAATACTATTCGTGCTTCTCAAACTATCTCGATGTCTTGCATACAAAATCAAACAAGTTATGTATCACCTAACCATTTTTTGACTTTACATTGAGTGAATTTTACTCAACTCTTCTCGATATCGGAGCGTCGTCTTACTAACTCTTGTTTTATGATTTCAGATTAACTATCTCCTCTTCATCTCAAGTTAATTGATGAAGATTGATAGCTTTAAATTACTATTGTGATTTCATTTTTCTAATCGCTACCTCTTTCTGGAGAAATTCAAATACAAGCGAGTTTCTAATATTTTCAATCATTAAGAAAGTAATCAAAGCAAATTAGATCTCAATACATGCAAGAGCACCGTTCTAGAATGACTTTACACTTAACCTGCTTTGTTAATTCATCAGGGTTCCCATAATCCTAGTTATGACATTTAACTACTCATTGTTGTAAGAACAAACATAGATTTCATAGATGAAAGCATAAGGATGAACTTACTAAGAATAATAATGAAAATCCAAAATCTCAAAATAATTATAAATCCTAAAAACCAAGAACAATAATTCCAAGATCAATAATGTATCTCAAAACTCCAAATAATGTCAAAAGAGTATAAAGCGTGTAAACTATTATAAAAGAGTCCAAAAAGATTATACAACCCTATAGAAGTATTTATGGATACAAAATAAAACCTATCATAAACAGTGTAGGAAAGCTGGGTCGATCTTAACTCACGATTGATAGGTTTAGTAGTAGGTACAACCTACCAATCATAGGTTGACTAGTGGAAATTAGAGTAGACTTTAATCTTTCAGAATCTCAATGCACTAGTTAACTCACGATTGATAGGTAGTACCTACCAATCATAGGTTGACTTGTAGAAATCAGAATCTCAACTTACTAATTAACTCATGATTGGTAGGTAGTACCTACCAATCGTAGGTTGACTAGTAGAAATCATAATCAACATGAAATCGTCAAAACTCAAACTACTACTGCTACTCATGATTAGTAGGTTGTACCCACTAATCATAGGTAGACTGGTGAATAGCTTTTTCAACACTTTTTTATCCCTTTTTCTCAGGCTTTGCTCCGAACTGTATTTTTCTACAAAAATCAATAAAAACACACATCATATCCAACAAGTATACCTAAGTTCCTGCATAATTTTATTGTTTTAAGCATCAAAAGTTTCATGAAATCACGGCTTATCAGTTCGCAACTTATATACTTTCTCAAAACTCAATCAACCTTGTCGGCTAATGATATCGATCAAGAATTTTATAAAGTAAATTATTTTCTTTCAAAATCAGTATTTTTTCAGTGGTACCAGTATATCTTGAATACGTATGTATGAAATGACAATGTAATACTCAAACCCAATCAATATGAACATTATAATCCATTCAACACAGGTATAAATAAGTCCAGAATCAATCCAATATGTCAGTAATTCAAGATATAAGTCCTTACTCGGCACGAATTGAATAAATTGTCATGTAGACATCCATAATATTATTTCAAACCCCTCACTCGGGCATCACTATAATGTCCATTTTAAAAACTAAAGTTAGATATTTCTTAGTTTCAAAAATTACAGGCATGTTCGTACCAAAAATCAGTATGTCATCAACATAAAGACAAATGAAACTCTATAATCTTCAGTAAATTTGGAATAAATACACTTATGAACTAAATTATTTACAACCCCATTTGATAATATCATGTTATCAAACTTTTTATGTCATTATTTTGATACTTGATTCAAGCCATAGAGAGACTTTATTAGCTTACAAACTTTATGTTCATTATTGGGAAGAACAAATCCTTCAGGTAATTCAAGCGCTATTAGGAAAATGTATTATGTCACTTTTTGTTATAGAGATTTTGTGTCTTATATGTTTATACATACATATGAGTCAGATATGTATTTCTGTAAATACATATGCAGGTATATATGTATGTTTTGCACTCTAAATATATAGGCAGATTTGTATCTCGTATTGTGTATATTTTCTGAACATGTATATGTGATATAGATAGATAGAAGAGTAAAAAAAAAATAGAAAAAACAATCCAAAGAAAAAGAAGTGAAAACCAAAAAAGAAAAGGAGAAAGAGAAATAAAAGCTAGAAATATAAGTGTAAAAATAAAACAAAAAAAAAAGAAATAAAAAAATAAAAATAGAAAGAAAGAAGAAAAAACGAAAATAGGAAAAGAAAAAGAAAAATATAAGAAAGGAAAAAATAAGAAAACGGAAAAGAAAAAAAAACGAAAAAGGATAAAAATGAAGAGAAATAGAAAAGTCAAAAGAAATAAAAGAAAAAGAAAAAGGAATCAAAATAAAAAAATAAAATGATAAAAAAAAAATAGGAAAAGAAAAAGAAAAGTATGAGAAAGGAAAAAAATAAGAAAACGAAAAATTAAAAAAAATGGAAAATGATAAAAAAAAATAAGAGAAATAGAAGAGTCATATTAGGAAAAGAAATCTTTATAATTAAATGTAGCATGAATTAAGGACGGTTACTTCCCTTATTAACTCTAACTGAAGGGAGTTAAAATAGAAACTACTATTCAATTTGTATATGTATTTATATAGCAACATTTTATTGAAATATAAAATACAATTTGCTATTTTTCGTAATAATGAAACTGCTGCTATAAAAGTTATAATTAAGATTACAGAGTTGCTACTTCTGAAATTTTCCCAAAATATATGTGCAAGTACACTTATTTAACTTACTAGTTTAGGTGTACACGCCTTGCGTGTGTACCTCATTTATTGAGTTCAAACATTATATTAAATAGGATATTTGTTTAAATAACAAAAATGAATACAATAATTAAATTCAACATCTTTTAGAGAATTAATTTAATTAAACCTAACCATTACCAAAAAAAATTGTCAAAGTCGATCGACATTCATCTACCACCTGTAAACTGCAACAAAACAATACGATGATAGAGACATCAAAATAATATAACTAAATCTAACCTTTATACAAAAAAGATTTCAAAGTCGTCTGACACTCATCTACCACCTGTAAATTATAACAAAATAATAAGATAATAGAGATATCAAAATAATACAACTAAACTTTACTTTTACACAAAATAATTTCTCAAAACAGAGATACAAAAACAATACAATTAACCTAATCTTTACCTAAAAAAATTCCTCAAAGCCGATCGACATTCATCTACCACCTGTAAATTCATGTACGACCTGTAAACTACAATAAGATAATACAATAGTGGTCACAGAGCTTCAGTTTTGATGAAAATAATTCTTGTCTGAGTGAAAATTTTAATACTAAAGAATGACTTGAATGAAAACAAAGAAGATATATATATACACACGTTGAATTCTATTATGTTGACAAATATAGTGAAGAAGTTGAGGGTTAGAAAATTAAGCATCCACCAATTTAGATGCAGCCGAATCAAGTTAGATGAGCATCAACCATATTTTCCCAATAAGTAAATCGATTTCTTCGATAGTACAATGTGTATCTCATTATTTATAAAAGTATTTCCTTAATAGAGTCCTATTAGAGGAGTATTTTTCAATCCTATCTTAGGAGTATTTTTCTAATTGATCACTACAAAGGAAAATATTAATTGATTTTTCTTCCATATATTTTAGGAGTCTCATATATTTTAGGAATCTAGTTAATATAATAAAAATAATTAAATAATAAATTGAAGAAAATGGTGAAAAAATAGTTTTGTCTAAAGGGAGGTCTTTTAATAAAGGATAAAAATTTTAAATCACTTTTTTAAGGATCTTCACACTTTTAATATTATAGATAGATATAGATTAGACTTATTGGGCTTGGCCTTGTATGGCCTTAAGGGTGTCTTTAAACCACCAATGGGGAAATCCACATATTACAATTATACTTTACAGAAATTATCAAGCCAAAGTCAAACTTCACTCATTGAAGATACCACGAGTGAAAAGTCTATCCAAAATCAAACTTTTCTCATTGGAAATACAATTGAATGAAAAACCAAAGTCAAATTTAAGAAAATTGTTTGAGACCGTCAAGCCAAACTTCAAATAAAAATGTTAAATGTGTGGGACTATCGATATCACTTAATTTGCTTTGATATGTTGAAAACACCCGAAGCCAAACTTCAAACAAAAATATCCAAAGTGTGGGACTATCATTATCACTTTAACTTACTTTGATGTGTTGAAAACATTCGATGCAAGTAAGTAGTTATTTACTTGGTGTTACCTCAGACTAACATAGATAACGCGCAACTAAATCATCAACTTTTGGACAGATAAATAGAAGTTACCTAAAGTTTTTGGCTTTGAATTTAAACCTGAATCAAAAAAAAAAATATTGAAAATTGAATCACTCAATCAAATCAAAATTTACTGTACCACTATAAACTTTGAAAGTTTGATATTCAGTATCCAAGTTCAACTATCGAAATTAAAATTTAAAAATATCAAACTGATGCCAAACATTCACGCCTGACACTTCAATGACCGCAGGACCATGGGTTCAATTTTTTTTAATAATGTTTAAAACATTCTTTGTATTATATTCATCATTTTTGTAAGTATCAACCATTTTCAATTATTATAAATCTAGGACCATAGTATCATACTCTCTTTGTCTCATTTTAGTTGGCCCTTTTTCTAAAAATATTTATTTTAATTTAGTTATTTCATTTATGAAATTAAAAAAAAAATATTATGTTTTTCCAACACTATTAAATGATTATATAAAGTGTATATACTCAGATTTTTATTTTCAAATTATAATTAATGAGATTGATTTGACAAAATTAATTTCAAATAAATATTTCTTAAGAGGGGGTAATAAGTCAATAAAAATTAACTATTTTGAAATGGATGAAATGTTTATTAGTGATGTAATTAAAATTTTTAATATTTTAATTTATAATATTTTTCCTTTTATTCTATTTTAAGTGACATCGATATGATTTCGAGAGTTAAGCAAATATCACGATTGAAGTAGCGAAGCAGACATGTCTTAAATGACTTATAATAACTAATTAGAAGGGATATACCAAAATTGCTGTAAAAAATACTTATAAAAATAATTTAAGTGAGCCTCATATAAGATGTCAAGTTAATTTAAAATATAAAGAGTTAATTAGTTATTTTATGTCTATTTTACATTTTTATTCAATTTATTAACTTTTTAATACTTAAATGATTTATAATTAGAGGTGATATAGTAAATTATGGTTGAAGTAGCTTGAACAGACATGTTATGAATGTCTATTTTACTTATTTATTTTATTAATTATTATTAATTTCTAAATACGTAAATAACATACAAGCATGTCGATCACTGAAACGAAAAGGTTGTTAAAAAAGTTAAAATTTAATTTCCTTATTTATGTATTTTATGCTTCATTTTGATTGTACCTAATAAAAATTGATATTTTAATCACTCAGATCTACATCGTAACTATGTATTTAATTTTATAATTGAATCTAATTATTTAGATTTCAATAGGTGTACTACTTTCATATCTTTTTTTGACACAAATATTACTATTGCAAAGTACTTTATCCAATCATTTTTAGTTTTTAATTTTTTATCTGTTTTATCCTTGTTATTAAATATTATTTATAATATAAAACTTAAATGACTTATAATGACTATTTAGAATTGATATAATAAAATTACTATAAAAATTACTTGTGAAAATTTTTTAAGTGACCCCCGTATAAGTCGGCAAGTTAATTTAAAACATCAATGGATAACTAATGAGAAGCGATATAATAAAATTACTATAAAACGTATTTGTGGAAAAAAATTTAAGTGGACTCCATATAAGTCGTTCAGTTAATTTAAAACATCAAGTGTTAACTTAGAATTTTGTGTCTATTTTATCTTTTTAATGAAATATTATTAATTTTCTAATGCTTAGATGATCTATAATAATTAATTACATGTGATATAGTGAAATGGCGATTGAAGTAGCTGAAGCAGACATGTTATAAATGTCTATTTTATTTTTTAATTAAATATTATTAATTTTTTAATACGCAAATGACTTATAACAATTAATTAGGAATGATATAGTAAAATAACGGTTGAAGCAGCTGAAGCAGGCATGGCATAAATATTTATTTTACTTTTTTCTTTATATATTATTAATTTTCTAATACGTAAATGACTTATATAATTAATTAGGGATGATCTAGTAAAATCACAATTGAAGCAGCTGAAACAGATATGTCATAAATATCTATTTTACTTTTTTTTATTAAATAATATTAATTTTCTAATACGTAAATGACTTATAATAATTAATTATCTAATACTTCAATGACTTATAATAACTATCCAGAAGTGATATAATAAAATTACTATAAAAGTTACTTGTGATTTTTTTTTTAAAAAGTGAACCCCATATAAGTCCTCAAGTTAATTTAAAACATCAAAGACTAACTAATTAGAAGCGATATAATAAAATTACTATAAAAAGCACTTGTGAATTTTTTTTTAAGTGGACTACATATAAGTCGTCAAATTAATTTAAAACATCAAGAGTTAACTTAGAATTTTTTGTCTATTTTATCCTTTTTTTTATGAAATATTATCAATTTTTTAATGCTTGGATGATCTATAATAATTAATTAAGAGTGATATAATAAAATCACGATTGAAGCAATTGAAGCAGACATGTTATAAATGTTTATTATATTTTTTAATTAAATATTATTAATTTTTTAATACGTAAATAACTTATAATAATTAATTAGGAATGATATAGTAAAATCACGGTTGAAGTAACTGAAACAAAGTATGTCATAAATATCTAATTACTTTTTTTTAATCATGTATTATTAATTTTCTAATACGTAAATAACTTATAATAATTAATTAAGAATAATATAGTAAAATTACGAAAGCAGCTGAAGCAGTCCATCATAAATATCTATTTTAAATTTTTTATTAATTTTTTAAAATCTTTTAATACATAAATAACTTATAATAATTTATTAAATATAATATAATAAAATCACGATTAAAGCTGCTGAAGCAGGCATGTCATCCATAAGTTGCCTGCTTCAGCAGCTTATTGCCGCTTATATATTAGTAGTAGATAGTAGATAAACATGCATGACCAGGAGACAACGACATGGTAAATCCAAAAAATTGCATCTTTCTCTATCTCATATCTGTCATTATTATACTTGTTCATTGGTCATTATATTCAAAATTAAAACCACTGCTAGAGTACTAGCCGTTTTTTCTACCTTTGCCTTTGGCCTTTTGAAAATTATGGCCCACCTTACACAATCATATAAGTCACTATAAGATAATTTAAATTTGATCAATTATTAACAAGTATTTTTTCTAATATTGACTGATTTGATTAGAGAGATGAAAAAAGTACTTCAAGATTTATTATATGTTCAAAAATTTTGTTCGTCTTGACAATCGTTATTTTAGCACAAATCATTTTAATTCTTTCAAAAGAAAGAGTTCAAAAAGAATTGGCTGAAATGTGTTTCTAGATTCGCAACATATATGTCAACATCAATTTCTATTTATTTTGTCAAAATAGTCATTTTTATAGAATCCATTTTTAAGAAATTTATACCTATAGTTTTTCAAAAAGATTTCTATATTTTTAAAAAAAATTGCGAAAATTGAAAAGAAGCAAGAATCACATGTTAATACGTTATGAAGCAAACACTATACAATACAACTCTTAAAAAAAGAGAGTAACTTCCAAAACTAAACATTCTCTATTCTGTTCCGAAACGCATGTTCTATTGTGTTATTTCGAAGCACTCCTTTTTTTTTTTTTTTGGATAAGAGTAATCTATATCTATAATCTATAATCTATAATTTATAATCTATATCTATAATATATTAAAAGTGTAAAAATCTTTTAGAAAGTGATTTGAATTTTTTATCCTTCATTAGAAGTCTCCACTTTAGACAAAATCGTCTTTTCACCCTTTTTAAAAAATTATTTTTATGATATTAAATATTAATAAATATTTTAAAAATTAAAATAATTGACCAAAAAATCTTTCCCATCTAAAATAGGTTTGGTAAAAAAAAAGACCAAAAATACATTTTTCCTGACGTATCTTTTAGGTTTAGGACTCTTTATTTTAGGTAAAATTTAGATATTTTAGTTTTCAAACTCTTTATATATGGAGGGAGAAGAAATTCTTCTAACATGTTTTGCCCTATAGTGGCGAAGTTCGAGTCCAATGTCAGAAACGAAATGAAGGACATTGTGCTCTTGATAAATTCAGATGTAATAAATCGTTTTTTGAATAGTTATGGACCATTAGGTGTCTTGTATTCTTAGTGCAGATGATAAGTCATAAAAAGTATACTCTTTATGTTTATTTTCTCTTCCTTGACTGGACTTTAAGACATGAATACATCTTGAAAACTATGATTTTTCAATTGCATCTATGAAGTAATTGTTGTAGGGTGCGTGAGAAGTCAAGTCATATGATTTTTGTAGTGCAGAGTTGGACAAGATCAAGAAGGGGAACCTTAGCTTGGAGCTACTATAAAATTATCCGCATGTGATCTATTGATGGTTTGAGTCGTCGAATCAGATTACGAATGCTTGATTCATGGTCGACATCTTATGTCACTCCTCTCGAGTTGTGATCCTACCCCAGACCCTGCGTGAATTCCAGATGCTTCACGCATGGCGAACTTGCCTTTTTTCCTTTAAATTGATAGGATCCAACATTGCACGATAACAAGCCTTTCAAAATGAATAGAAAACTTTTCCTATGATGATATATCCTAGAAGTTAAAGTTATGATTATTGAAAACTGGAAAGAGAAAGAGGGTGCATTCTGATTCTTATTTTATTAGGGTACATCTTACTCTGATAAAGGAATGTACGTTCAAAAAATAATAATTTGATATTACAAACTGTGACTACTAATCTTCTCTGCAAATCAACTCCAATTCAAACTCAGATGGGGAAGCAGAAGACAATAACAATACACACAAGTACCAAACAAGTTTTTTTCTTGTATGTGTCACTTCGTTATTTTTTTAGAATTTTTATATTAGAACCTTAACTTATTTGTTATTTGTTCAAATTCCAATTGTTGTATCTTTAAATTCATTCAGTCGCTAGAATTCTATGATTTTTGGCTCGTCTTGGCCTCAATTTAATTTCGGTATATTTGTTTCTGCATGTAATTTGAAGGTACTTAAGCTCAATTTTTTTTCCTGAATGAATTGTTGGTGTATTAATTGTTTGGATTCAACAAATTCTTATTCCTTCTTGCTCAGCTTTTAGTATTATGTGTTTTGACATTTAGTAAAAGAAACATACTTAAACTACAAATAAAGAAGATTTGAACTTTTGCTCTCATAAATTTCCGCAATAAACAACACTATCTTTTCACTTTTTTTAATAATTATTTATAAATTAATATTTCATTATTCTCCTAATACTTAGGACTTGAAATTCAACTAAATTTTAGTTATTAAATTAGAGAGGATTTAGAATTTGAAATCAACTAAACTTTTAATTTTTGATTCTTTCCTTATTTGAAGTCCTAAGGTAAACAAGTAATGCTAGATGCCTTTTGGCTTGAAATATATTTATTTTTCTTTACAGATTTTAGGACACAAAAAATATAATGAGCCCGCGAAACATCCGAGTATAAATATTACTTTCTTTAATTCTTTCATGAAGTTACATAGCAATGTTATTTGTTTTCACAAATTACTCCATTTGTTCTATCTTTATTTATTTATTTTTTGTTGTTGATAAATGAAGGTTTTAGCATAGAGAACTCTGAATATGAGTATGTGCATCAACATGCTAAATGTATTCTCCTTTTTAAATTATTTGGATATGCTTTATTTTAAGCGAGGAATTTATTGAAAATAGTCTTTCTATCTATTCTGATATAGAGGATAAGACATTCATACACTTTACCCCTCCCCAAATCACACTTATGAGATTACATTGAGTATTTCATTATTGATGATAGTGATGACATTCAAAAGTATAATCTATCGCATTCGTCTTTTTTTTTAATTGTTCTTTTCAGGTCAATTATGTATAGGACTAAAAGTAATTCTAGAATTGTGATAGCATAAAATGGTAGATTTATGATCAAACTATGAAGATTTTAATGAGTAACTAATTATAGAGGTTATAAATTTGTGTTTTATGAGGAGTATAAATTTATGGGTTAAAATTCCTTAAAATTATAAAAATTATATATATAAATTCATAACTTTAAAATGTAATGAATTTAATGTTAAGAATTTTAAAGATTGAATCCATAGATCAAAATTCTAAATATGTGTTTACTATTAGAGAAATATGTACTATTGTATGGTGTTATTATCTAAAAAAGTAATGCCATGTATTTAATTCTTGGTGGTTCTATAGAAAACAATATGTCTATCATTGAGGTAGCGGTAAGGTCTACTATCTCCAAACCCTAACTTCACTTTATGGGATTGTATTGAATATGTTGTTATTGTTGTTTAGGATATCAATCTTGCACTCAAAAAAAGAATATGAAGTAATATTATGTTTTACATTGTTATCAATGATGAAAAGTATTTGAAAATAAAGGGAGTATTACGATAGCATGAGGTTGTTAGCAAAATAAAGATACTCGAAAAATTGTGATTTTAGTTGGTGAAGAGGAAATAATTTTTTTATTTGTGTTATATTTTAAAAGTTTTATATTTAATAATATAATATACACATAACAATTTTCTTTTTATACATTTATTATTATTGGCGTTATATACACGTGCAAAGCACGCATTCTAAACTAGTAATTTATAAAAGGATAAGCCTTAAAAGGGAAAAGGGTTGAAAATGTTATTTTAAAGTGAGTTGGATAAATAAAGCAACAAAACATATAGTAAATTAAATATCAATATCAGGTGAAGTTTTCTTAAATGCATGAAATTACTTTGTATATTTATTTTAGATAAAAATAACAATGATATATGATGAAATCCCTCTTAACAATACGTTTGTTTGTTTAACTTTTTTGGTACAACTAAGAAAACGTCTAGATTGTGGGGGTTTATTTTGAATATTGAGGGAGTCAATAACCCCCGCTATTTGTTGTAGCAATAGTTCACCTAACCCCTACGGAATGGGGTGCAACAATTAAAGTCACGGATCTTTATTATCAACCCCGAGTACCTATAGTGGGGATTCATTAGTGGAGGTGTTAACCCCCACAAATTGATATCAATTAAACTCTAAGAGTCAAACCCCCCCACAATTCGTGAATTTTACAGTCAAAATAACAAGAACTTCAACCTCTACAATTCGTGAAAATATATTTTTTACTACTGCAATGCTCAATTTGAATATTAATAACTAGTTAGCATGTACACCGTAATCAAATCTAAAAGATATATTAATTATTAATATTAAGAAATAACAACATATTTTAAAATAAAAACATTATCATAAAATAGTATCATTAGTTTTACCAACTAAAGTGGGACGTTATTCACTCCAAACATTCTAACATTTGGTTCAATCAGTAATTGTCAATCAATTATCTAATACGATTACAATAACTTCAACAATTGTCAATATGATTACTTTCATTGATTCTAAATTCGATCCAACCAGAAATTATCAATCATCTAATATGGTTGCAATGAACTTCAAAAATTGTCAATGTGATTACTTTCATTAGTTGATCTTGCCTCAATGGGTACATCACTTGGCTGGAAAAAGAATACATAATAAGTGACTAATCCAAACTCAAAATGACACTTGCAACTAAGTAATTGCTATAACTCACGTACATAAATACATCAAAAATGTATTGATGGTTCAATTCATAAGTACTAGTTTTACATCTAAAATCTTCAAACAGTTAATTTTACAAGCAGTCAGGTTCAAACAATGCATGATAATTTCTGTAAATTTCCCATCTTTCTAATTATAATCACAGAGCATGAGACAAAATATATGTTTATATTGACACACTAAGATGATATGAACCATTGATTTATACCTTCCTAAGGCCATGATTTCTATAGCAAATCTAAACGTCATTTTATCATAGTAAAACAAGAACATAATGAATACAATATACATTACATAACATAAGCTAGAAACATATATTTAATCAAGGACTTGTTCCTCTTTGAATATGTAAAGTCCTATTATCATGGCTTCTAAGCTCTTTAACTAGACTCTCAGTTGACATACAAGCAGTCTTTTAGGAAAAGACTCAGACAATGCATGATAATTTCTGCAATATTCATATCTCTTGGCTTATATTCATAGAGCAACAAGCAGGATATATACATGTTTGTATTCATACAATAAGACTTGATGGATCACTGATTTATCTCTCTCTAAGATAGTGATTTCTCATAGATAGTACCCTCTCAAATAAGTTATTAAATTGTATAGGTGTGACTTCTAAACTCTTCAAATAAGTTAACTTAAAAGCAGTCAGGTTCAAACAACGCTTCACATTTTCAGCAAAATTTTTATATTTTTTGAACTATCTTCACAAATACTTAGTTGCACTCAAAATGATGAAATCAAAAAGTATAGAAATTGAGATATACCTCTATTAGGCTAGAGCAGCAGACATGATAGAGGTCATGAATTCTACAGTGAATGCAAATATAGTTATTCTCCATAGAAAAATAAGAACATAATGATATGCATTGTACAATTCTATCCATAAGCGAAGATGGTCGTTCTCATATACTGTCAGAATTCATAAACAGAAAAATAAAATTAGAATAGAATAACCATTGAAGAGGTGGAAGAGAGAATGTAAAAGTTATATTTATCATTGTAGGAGGAGAAGCAAATAACTCCACAAATAAAATAGAATTACAAACATATTTTCATGCAACTGAATCAATAGTTCGAAAATAAAATTGAGGCTTCAAAAGTAAAACACTGATTAGTGTATCTATTAAATTCAAGGAAAAAAAGAGATACAATAGTAAGAATGTAGAGTTTATACCGCTATAATTTGATCAAAGATGCGATTAAAGTATGAGATAGGTATATCCGATTATTTCTCAAAGTGAATTGGAAATAAGAAGTCACCGAAAGCTAAATTTCATAAAAGCCAGCAAGAAGGGGTTGTGCTTCTCCAAATGGAGAATCCAGGAAATAAAAATCGAGCATAATATGATCTTCTCCAGATAAATTTAGCACTTTTTAAACTTTCATTCTGTGTTTCTTCATGTTTTCTTCTCACTCTGAAATTAAAACACCGCTAAAATTATTTTCATATTCTAGAGACACTCGAAATAGAAAATTAATAACAGAGCAGAATAGCTAAATGAAAAATCAAGAATAGCTCAATAACAAAAATCATATTTCTACTACCAAATGAACAATGTTTAGAGAAAAAATCCCAGCCCCTCCAATAACAAGAAGAAGAAGAAGAAGAAGAAAAAAAGCAGAAATACAAAATCTATTTATTATTTTTACAGTCAAATATTTGGTAGACTCACCTCCAGCAACAGGTTTCTAGAATGATTTTGGTGGTGCTTTGACCTAATCTGATAGAGTTGATTGTGATGTAGTCCAATATTCTGTAGACTCATGTCCTGTCTTATAACCATATCTTGTAGATTTTTTTAGCTTTAATATGATCCTTTGATTTTTATTTAGCATTTAACAATGTGTATTTTATATTTTCAAATATATTATTTTTAATATGCATAAAATCAAAATTATGAGGCAAAGGATTGAAATCTCAATATGGCAGATTGAAAAATAAACTTTTTTTCCTCCACTGTTGAGTTAAAACTTCACCAACACCACTTTGTCTTATTTTTTTCTTTTATCATTCAACTATGTTTGTATTCCAAAAGTAATATCAATATTTGTCACTTATAGCAAAATATCTGACCCAAATACTTTTTTGGGGGGATTTCACTCTTCTATATTTCCATTAAAATAATGCTTATTAATCTAAATTTGTGATATTTTTTCCAAAAATTGACGATAATCAATTGAACATCACTTTCTACTATGATGAAGTGAACGAGGTCTTATGTTAAAATTATAAGAAGGACATCTGAAATCGATATACATATTCTAACCAAACAAGATACTGAGTGTAGAAAAATCACTAATTGTCCATATAAGAACTGCTCGCGTTCGAAGAATTTCATCCTTTGATGAATCAAAAGTTTTTATGCCTTCACACCAAAACTCATTCAACTCCTTAATAAGGAGTTGTAGATATACACCTATGTTATTTTTGTCATACGTGGATCAGGAATGAATATTGAAAGGATAAAATTTGGTTGTTTCATGCACAATCAAGGTGGAAGATTATATGAAATTAGAACCACATGTCAAATACTATAATTATTACACATCGCTCCAAAGAGGTTGACACCATCACTAGCTAGGGCAAATCAAATATTTCAAGGATCAAAAGCAAATTCAGGATAAGTTATACCAAACCTCTTTCATGCCTCACCATCTCTAAAATGCCGTTTGGTTCCATCTTTGTTACCACCTTTCGTATGACATCTCATATGTTCTTCTATCTTAGAACACATGAACAATCATTGAAATCTTCACTTTAATGAAAAGTAATGTAAAATTTTTGCTGGAATCTTCTTATTCTTTTTCTTCTTACTTATAGAATCCACTTTACTATTTTTGCTCTTTTGATCAAGCTTCCATCTAGAAGTACTACAGCATTTGTGTCTTTCCTTATCAATATCATATTTTGAGTACAACATGCAATCATTTGGACAAGCATCAATCTCGATATAATCAAGACATAACTTCTTGATGATTTTCTTGGCCTCATAAAAAATATAGGTATCCTTGCAAATTTAAAGGCATCCCTGAGTAGATCAAGTATCATAGTTATTCCTTGGTCACTTAATTCAAACAAACACTTTATGTTATACAATTAACAAAAACTCTAGCTTTGAATACTCATACCTTTCATACAACTCTTTCCTTCTATCTTTAAGTTGCTCAAAAAAGTCTTTATTATAAGAAGCGGACATACCATTTAAAATCTTTTTTTCTCCAACTATATGTGATGGACCAAAATCAACGTCTTCATGCCTTAAGCAATAGAATGCTTCATTATCAACAATTTTACTAGATATTTAGGAGACGGTGTATCTTGAGTAACCACTGTGCTTCTAGAATTTTGCAATGCATTTAGTTTCCCATGCATAACCTAAGTGACATAATTTTAAGGAAATTGCTTTCAAATCAAAAGATCAAACACTACATCTCTAGTTTGACATTTTTTAAAATTGCATTGATGTGTTATAGAAATATAGCACTTTCGATGCTTAAAACTATGAAAATATATAAGTTTCCGAGGTTATTTTTTAGATATGATGCATTTTGGGTATGTTTTGCAGGAAATCATATTTTGAATGCTAAGTTCATGAAAAGGATGAAAAAGGTGTTTTGGCTACGTTTTGGAGCGATTATGGATGTTCGGGACACTTTTCGGCTTGTTCGTGATCAAAACATGTGCAGGAATCGAAGAAGAGCAGAAAAGATGACTTTTGACACTTGCTAAGTCAACATGCGGACCACATGTAGAACATATAGACCGTATGTGGGCAAAGCAAGTGTCAAAAGTCCAAAATCCTAAGAGCTAACCTGCAGGATTTTTTGGCCCTGGCACTTGCGGTCACCACTTGCACACACCCTGTAGGCTGAAAGTACTAACTGCGTCGTGGGTCAGGGAGAAAGTAGGGACCATAAGTAGCCACCGACTCTTTTTTGTCCTATTTTGTTTGGGCTTTAATTTTAGGATTTCCTCATGTACTATATAAATACCCTTTATGTGTTTTTTTAGTAAAAGTAACGCACTTTTGATACTTACAAACATATTTTGATTTTGAGATTCGATTTGATCTTGGAACACTCTTGTATTAGCTTTAGTTGATTAAGTTAGTTACAGTTTTAGGTTTTCTACTTCTTATTATTTTGATTTCATCTATGCTTTCAATCATGAATGTTGTTGATCACTTTACAAGTATGAGTGGCTAAAAACCCATAGCTAGGGTTGTGGAAACCCTGACAGATTGACGAAGTGGGGAAGTTCTATCATTGTTCTAAACTGATACCCATGTATTCATTTCTTTATATTCACTATAATAATTTATTAACGGGTTAACACATTAGGATCCCGCCTAGATTATTTCTACTTACTCCAGAAGAGGAGTAGTGACTAGGAAAAGATAAAGACAACAGTTATTTGGAGTTTAACTATCGATCCATGCTTCTAGGTTTTATCTTAGTAAGGTGGTTAGATTTCATATAATAACTAGAGACTCAAAAGGTAATAGTTAACTGGGATCAAAATAAGAGTTAGTAAGGCAACATCCTAAGACTCAAAAGGTAAAGCCTGAAATCCTTCTGCTAGTCCAAAAGACTGTAGAAGGTACATAACTTATTGACTCTGCATGCAAGGTATCGGGTTGGTTCAAGAGAGCACGGTAAGCCTATGGAGTTGAGAATCCAGGGGGGACATAATATTACTTCACTTACGACAGATTACAATCGAAGTTAATATTCTCTACTAGTTCGACATTGATACTCAAATCCCCCATTTACTTTTTCAGTTCCTCCAATTGATCACAACAGCTGAGAGCCATGATTTTACATTTTCCCTTGGGATTCAACCCCAACCTTTGTTGAGTTACTATATTTGGAAGTTATCGTATCATCTTCTGAGAGAAGGTTTAGATGTCACCAAATTTTGGCACCATTTCTAGGAAATACGGTGTTGATTTATGATTTGAAGTTGTTGCAGTTTTTCGGTTTTTGTTTTTGTTTTTGCTCTTAGTTGGATATACGCCAGTGTATGCCCAGCACACGGAGTAGCAGTAATCCCCTACTCCCAGTAAATCTGAATCTATAGAGGATCCTACAAACACATAGTAGGATGGTGGAAAAGAAAAGAGATGATAATTTTGAAGGGGTTCATGATATTGTACCTCCCCTCTTCCCGAAGAAGTACAGGATATTATTGATTGACAGACTGGTGAACTTTTACCTCAAGCTAATAATGAGAGGAGGACAATGGAAGAAGCTCAACGAGTAGCTCGGGAGGCAGAGCTAGATGAGTAGAGACAAGAAGCAGACTGTCGAGCAGCACTCAGAGGAAATTAGAACTGAGTTAGAGGTGACCGTGTTGAAGTTATCCCAGTATATCAGTATGTGCAGCCATATATAGATGATGAAGAAGATCTGGGATACATTATGCTGGTAGAGACTGGAGCCATTAGTCCTCTTATTTTACCCTTAAGGCATCAAGTTTGACATAACGTGTGCAATGATCTAGCTCTTAAATATGAAGGGTGTATTTGTGGGGGTTTCCTGCAAATTATGCAAATATGCACCTTGTTAATTTTATTAGGATCTGTAGTTCGTATACCATTCCAGGGGTGAATCAGGAAGCACTTAGACTGAGGTTGTTCCCCTTCTCACTCACAGGAAAAACATCTTTATGGTTAGGGGACCTTCTAAGAGGATCTATCACTACATGGAACGAGTTATGCAGGCAATTCTTAAGTTGTTTCTTTCCTTTATCTGGGATGTTGCAACTCAAGGATGAGATTTATAAATTCAGGCAGTTGCAGTCAGAATCTATATACGAGGCATAGTTCAGGTTCAAGAAGAAGCTGAGTATGGTGCCCAACCATCGAATGTCAAGGATGAGCTTATTGGAGATATTTTATAGAGCCTTGACCATCAGCTCCAGAGTAATGGCAGACACCATCTCTGGAGGAGTTTTTATGAGACTATGCTGGGAGGCAGCTTCAGAGCTACTAGATCAGATCTCACTCACTAACCGAGGGTGGCAAACTCGGAAGGCTGAGAGAGGATCTGGCACATATGCTATTGGTGCGTCCTACGACCAAAAAGTAGTCGATGATTCGGTAGCATAAGAAATTACCCTACTAAGAACTGATCTAGGGGTACTAATAAAGTAGTTTGTAGCAGCAACTTCTGAGAGAGTGAACGCAGTAGTAGCACAAGGTTCATCTTCCAAAGCTTACGAGTCAAAATTAGTGGAGGAAGCAAACTATTTTAATCATCAATTAGTGGGTTTTCGAGCCCAACGAAAAGGGAACCAAGGTGGAACTACTATGACAGATACAGAGACCATAATAAAGAGCGATTTGGTGATTGGATGAAAAATGATGACTTTCTTTATAGAGAGAAGGGAGATAGGTACATTTCGCCTGGTAGAAGAGATGTAGAATCAAGAATGGAAGAGATGTTGACTAAGCTGGTGAAGGGTCAAGAAAATCAAGAGATCAACCTTAAAGAGATTAAGGCTGACATTTAAGAGTTAACCCAAAAGGTTGAATCTCATGCTACTGCTAGCAAGCAGTTGGAGCACTAATTCGGGTAGATGACAGCAACTCTGAACCAGAGGCAGCCAGGTACCCTTTCGAGCAATATCGTACAGAATTAGCTGAACTTCTGGGATATCATTATCTCCTCCATTACATTTTGAACATTTATGATCTGGATATTTATGTCCAATTGTCTTGCAATATCTAGTTAATAATTCTTCTGAAAGAAATTTTTCTCTGATAGCTCTGGCGATAGGTTCCGTCTCTGGTTTGAGCAACGTCAGAATCCATTGCCTAATAGTTTCCATATCTGTTTCTCATAATTCCTTTGAATTTGAATATATTAGTACATGATTTCTTGAATAATAACTCCATATGGGATTTTGGTTGCGGTATGTGTTTGCTAGCTCTTGCAAAATTGTAGATAGTCCGATAATCCTCTTATTCGCATAAAATTTTGGTATCTCAATTTTAGGTATTTCTGGTTGTGGAATAATATCTTGTGGTATAATCATATCTCGTGTCATTCCTATCTTTACAACTTGTATGGGTTTTTAAAAAAATACAGAAGTAGCATACATGTTTGAATTATTTAGATTGGATTTACCTGAGATTAATTTATATTGATTAATTATGAGAAGACCATTTAAAAACAGAGAAGCTTTTAGAAAAATTAAAGAATCTTTAATTAGTAATTATTCAGAATATATAAGTCTAAATAAAACAAAAGAAAACCCACAAAGACTAGCCTACCTAATTACCTTAATATCTAGTATTGAAGCAAAATTAATAATCCATTTAAAATCTAGAAGAATGAGACACATACCACCTAATTATGATAAAATCAGATTTAGATATCCACCAAAATACTATAAATATGATTTAAATGAATAAAGTACCAAAATACAAAGAATTGAAATAAATTATTTCTGAAAAACCTAAAGAATTAAAAATAAGGATAGAAAGATAAGTTATAATATATTTGCCGGAGTTAGTAAAAACTCAATAAATGCACAAAAAGATGAGATATCAAATTTAGAATCACAAATAGATAGTTTAGAATATATATATCAACATGAACTATTTACAATAAAATGAACAAAGAAGAATTTATAATAGATGAAAAAATATATGAAAATCACGAAGGATTAAAAATAAAAATAGTATTTTCTAATCTAGGAAGAAGATATAAGAAAATAGGTGAACATTTATATTTAATGTTAGAAAAAGAAGAATTAAAATTAGAAGACAAATTGACAGCAATGGTAAGAATAGAAAGGGAAAACGAAGAAATAGATAGAAAAAAAGAAATAGAAAAAATAAAACAACAAACTACAGAAGAAATACGAAAAATAGAAAAACTAAAAATAGTAGGATTGCTGAATTAGAAAAAGAACTACAAATGCTAAAAGATCTGTATGAAAAAAGACAAAGAAAAAGAAGAAAAAGATAAAGAACAAAAATTATTAAATGAGATAAATCAATTTAAAGAAAAATTAGAAATAAACAATAAAGAAATAGAAACAAAGGGATTAGAAATTAATACAATAGATGTTGAAGAAACAGATAATTATGATTCTGAAGATAGTGAAACATATACAGAAATCTTAACAAATACAAAAAATTTAGGAATCAATAGAAAACAAGAAGTAATTAATGAAGAAAATTTAGAAAATATAAACACGGAAATAAACACTCTTGATAAAAAAGAAAATGAAAATATAATACCTAGAACATCAGAAATAAGAAAACCTACATATCATAAGAATAAGTTTAAAAGATATAATCTAAAGAATGAATATGACAAATGGACACCAAAACAAATAGTTAATAAAAATTATAACTTTTTAAACTTAGATTGCGTAATAGATACAGAAAAAACAATACAATTATGGATAGGATATATGACAAAACAATTATTAGATAATAATATAAATGTAATAGATGCACCAGAATATATAGAAAGAACACTAATAGGAACAGTGAAATTATGGTTTTTAAATCTAACTGAAAATAGTAAAAGAATATTAAGAACTGACAAACCCACAGAAGGAACATCATCAACAACCATAACTAAACTAACACCTATAGAATTATTAAAAAAATATGAAACAGCTATAAAAGACGAATTTAGTAGCATGACAACAACAGAAGAAGAACAAAATGAAGAGAAAGATACAAATAGGAATTTAATGTTAAAATTAGCAATATGTAATATGTGCTACATAGATGAATATACTTGCGCATTTAAAGAATATTATTATAAAGGAGCATATAATACAGAAGAAAGCAAAGAAATAAGAAAATTATATTTTAGTAAATTACCTGAACCATTTAATTCAAAAATAATAAAAAGTTGGGATGAAACAAAAATAGTAGATACTCTAGGAGCAAGAACAAAATTTTTACAACAATGGTATAGAAACCTATGTGAAAAATATAGAGAAGAAATAAAAATGGAAAAAACATTAATAAGAAATTTAGCATGTTGCAAAGATAAAATAGCACTTCAATTTGGATGCGAAGAAAAATATTATAAGAAAAGAAAAAGGCATAAGAAATATAAGAAATACAAAAAATCAAAATATAAGTATAAGAAACCAAGAAAAAAATATTATGTAAAAAATTATAAACATAAAAGATCATATAGGAAAAAGAAATCTATAAAGGAATGTACTTGTTATAATTGCGGAAAATTAGGACATTTATCTAGAGATTGTAAATTACCTAAAAACCCAAAAAATAAACAAATATCAGAAATAAAAATAGAAAATACAGAATATATATAGATAGTTTAGATAGATTACGAATTAGAAAGTGAAGACAGTATATATGAAATTTCAGAGAATGAAACAGATAATGATATAGATAGTGAATTAGACGAATTAAATGACTGAAGAAGATATAAAAATAATAACAAAAGAAGAATATTTAAATGACGAAGGAACAGATCAAAAAATAATATTTGATAACAATGTATTTGATGAAATAAAAGGAAAAGAGTTAGACTTAAGTGTAGAAAAAATATTTAAAATACCAACAATAAAAAATATATTTACTAGGAAAAAAGAAGAATATTATGTAGTAAGCCAAAAGGAACATGTAATAGACTGTAGATATGCAAAAGGTAAAGTTAGTATACCACTAGTAACAAAAAGAATAATTAATAAAGAGATAAACGATATAAAAAGTAGAGACCCAATAAAATATGTACACCTTGGAGGTACAGAAATATTAATAAAGGCATGTTTTAGAGAAGGAATAGATACACCAATAGAATTATATTTAGCAGATGATAGAATTATAAAACCTATAGAAAAAAGTATAATAACTGCCATAAAAGGAAATTTAATATACCAAAAATTTAAATTTATAATAAGTGCAAATTATTCAGTAGCAATAAAAGATAAAAATATAGATAAATCATTGGTATTATATTGGAAAATATCAGGAATAGAACTAACTCCAGAAAATAAAATATTTACAGCAAGATGTAAAAATCTATATGTATTAACTACAAAACACAAAATAACAGGAAAAAATAAAATTAATAAAATACAAATAGAAAGTCCTTTTGACAATTCGTAAAAACAATTGATAATAATGATTATACTTACAAAAATATAGACATAGAAGAAGATTTAGAAATAATAAATGATAGAATAAGTACAATAAAAAGAATAGCTTATGAAAAACCAGAATCATCAAGTTCATCAAAAAGAACAAGTTATGAAACAAGTTCAATAGTTAATTTAAATCAATTTTACATAACAGGAACAATAAATGAAAAAGAATATTTAATACTCTTAAATACAGGACAAGAAGAAAATTATATAGCAAAATATCTAGTAAAAAATGAGGAAATAAAATCCGATAATAATATATACCCAGATTTACCAAGAAGCTTAATAAACACTAAAAATATAGCAGAAAAAGAAATAATAATAGGAGTTGGAAAAATGAAAATAGAATTTGAAATAAAGGAAGAAATGCAAAAAGCAGACATAATATTAGGAATTAAATGGCTAGAACAAGTAAAACCATATAATATAGAATATACACAATTAACCATAACATATAACAGAGAGAAATTATTCTTAAGAAGAGCTTTAACGTAAAATGAAAATATATGTATTAATGAAGATAGTAGTAGAAGGATATTATAGTAGATATTATATGCCTATGATAGATACAGGAGCAGAAGCTAATTTATGTAGATATAATTGTTTACCAGAAAGTAAATGGGATAAATTAAAAACACCAATAATAGTTAAAGGATTTAATAACGAAGGAAGCTTAATTACTTATAAAGCTAAGAATGTAAAAACACAAGTATGGGATAAAATATTAACAATAGAAGAAATCTATAATTATGAGCTAACATCAAAAGATATACTTTTAGCAATGCCATTTTTAGACAAATTATACCCACATATAATAACTAGAACAGATTGGTGGTTTACAACACCATGTAAACAGAAAGTAAGAGCAAAAAGAGTTATTAATAAAATAAGAAAGAAAACTGATTGGATAAAAGGAAGTGGAAAAATTACACAAAAATTGGAAAATATAAAAAATACTGAAGATACAATAGAACTGGTCGTATTTTCAATAAATAAAAAGGAGATAACTATATTTTCAATAAATAAGATAGTAATAATTAAGAAAAAATTAGAACAATTATATAGTGAAGATCCATTAAAAGGATGGGAAAAACATAAAACCACTATAAAAATTGAATTAATAGATAAAAATAGCATAATAACCCAGAAACCATTAACATATAATTTTGATGATTTAAAAGAATTTAAAATGCATATAGAAGAATTATTAGAAAAACAATATATACAAAAAAGTAATAGTAAACATAATAGCCCAACATTTATAGTAAATAAACATAGTGAACAAAAAAGAGGAAAAAGTAGGATGGTTATTGATTATAGAAATTTAAATGCAAAAACAATAACTTATAATTACCCAATACCAAATAAGATATTAAAAATAAGACAAATACAAGGATATAATTATTTTAGTAAATTTGATTGTAAATTAGGATTTTACCATCTAAAGTTAGAAGAAGAATCTAAGGAATTAACCGCATTTACAGTACCACAAGGATTTTATGAATGGAATGTACTACCATTTGGATATAAAAATGCACCAGGTAGATATCAACATTTTATGGATAGTTATTTTAAACAACTACCTAATTGTATAGTATACATAGACGATATACTATTATATACAAAGACCAAAGAAGAACATTTAAAATTATTGGAAGAAATTAATACAATAGATGTTGAAGAAACAGATAATTATGAGTCTGAAGATAGCGAAACATATACAGAAATCTTAACAAATACAAAAAATTTAGGAATCAATGGAAAACAAAAAGTAATTAATGAAGAAAATTTAGAAAATATAAACACGGAAATAAACGCTCTTGATAAAAAAGAAGATGAAAATATAATACCTAGAACATCAGAAATAAAAAAACCTACATATCATACGAATAAGTTTAAAAGATATAATCTAAAGAATGAATATGACAAATGGACACCAAAACAAATAGTTAATAAAAATTATAACTTTTTAAACTTAGATTGCGTAATAGATACAGAAAAAACAATACAATTATGGATAAGATATATGACAAAACAATTATTAGATAATAATATAAATGTAATAGATGCACCAGAATATATAGAAAGAACACTAATAGGAACAGTGAAATTATGGTTTTTAAATCTAACTGAAAATAGTAAAAGAATATTAAGAACTAACAAACCCACAGAAGGAACATCATTAACAACCATAACTAAACTAACACCTATAGAATTGTTAAAAAAATATGAAACATCTATAAAAGACCAATTTAGTAGCATGACAACAACAGAAGAAGAACAAAATGAAGAGAAAGATACAAATAGGAATTTAATGTTAAAATTAGCAATATGTAATATGTGCTACATAGATGAATATACTTGCGCATTTAAAGAATATTATTATAAAGGAGCATATAATACAGAAGAAAGCAAAGAAATAAGAAAATTATATTTTAGTAAATTACCTGAACCATTTAGTTCAAAAATAATAAAAAGTTAGGATGAAACAAAAATAGTAGATACTCTAGGAGCAAGAATAAAATTTTTACAACAATGGTATAGAAACCTATGTGAAAAATATAGAGAAGAAATAAAAATGGAAAAAACATTAATAAGAAATTTAGCATGTTGCAAAGATAAAATAGCACTTCAATTTGGATGCGAAGAAAGATATTATAAGAAAAGAAAAAGGCATAAGAAATATAAGAAATACAAAAAATGAAAATATTCTTAAAATCCTTCGTGATTTTCATATATCTTTTCATCTATTATAAATTCTTCTTTGTTCATTTTATTGTAAATAGTTCATGTTGATATATATATTCTAAACTATCTATTTGTGATTCTAAATTTGATATTTCATCTTTTTGTGCATTTATTGAGTTTTTACTAACTCCGACAAATATATTATAACTTAATCTTTCTATCCTTATTTTTAATTCTTTACATTTTTCAGAAATAATTTGTTTCAATTCCTTGTATTTTGGTACTTTATTCATTTAAACCATATTTATAGTATTTTGGTGGATATCTAAATCTGATTTTATCATAATTTGGTGGTATGTGTATCATTCTTCTAGATTTTAAATGGATTATTAATTTTGCTTCAATACTAGATATTAAGGTAATTAGGTAGGCTAGTCTTTGTGGATTTTCTTTTATTTTATTTAGACTTATATATTCTGAATAATTACTAATTAAAGATTCTTTAATTTTTCTAAAAGCTTCTCTGTTTTTAAATGGTCTTCTCATAATTAATCAATATAAATTAATCTCAGGTAAATCCAATCTAATAATTCAAACATGTATGCTACTTCTGTATTTTTTAAACTATCTCGGTATGTGGTAATTTGTGGGGGTATAAACATGGGATCTTTTGATGTATTTGGTATATATGGTTTATCAAATAACTTGTTTAGGTTCATATTTGTGTTTTTCCTAACTCATTTGCTTGTACCTGCAGAAGTAGATTGATAAATGTTATGGGTTTTATGGAGTGTCGCATCGTCTCCTTCTAGCTCTGGAACTTTAATGTCTTCCGATCGACATAGCTCTGCACACTGCTGAGTTAGCTGATGGCAGTTATTATACTTTTTTTCTATAGGTTTTATAATTCTATCATCTGCTAAATATAATTCTATTGGTGTATCTATTCCTTCTCTAAAACATGCCTTTATTAATATTTCTGTACCTCCAAGGTGTACATATTTTATTGGGTCTCTACTTTTTATATCGTTTATCTCTTTATTAATTATTCTTTTTGTTACTAGTGGTATACTAGCTTTACCTTTTGCATATCTACAGTCTATTACATGTTCCTTTTGGCTTACTACATAATATTCTTCTTTTTTCCTAGTAAATATATTTTTTATTGTTGGTATTTTAAATATTTTTTCTACACTTAAGTCTAACTCTTTTCCTTTTATTTCATCAAATACATTGTTATCAAATATTATTTTTTGATCTGTTCCTTCGTCATTTAAATAGTCTTCTTTTGTTATTATTTTTATATCTTCTTCAGTCATTTAATTCGTCTAATTCACTATCTATATCATTATCTGTTTCATTCTCTGAAATTTCATATATACTGTCTTCACTTTCTAATTCGTAATCTATATAATCTATCTGCATATATTCTGTATTTTCTATTTTTATTTCTGATATTTGTTTATTTTTTGGGTTTTGTATTTGGTATATATGGTTTATCAAATAGCTTGTTTAGGTTCATATTTGTGTTTTTCCTAACTCCTTTGCTTGTACCTGCAGAAGTAGATTGATAAATGTTATGGGTTTTATGGAGTGTCCCATCGTCTCCTTCTAGCTCTGGAACTTTAATGTCTTCCGATCGACATAGCTCTGCACACTGCTGAGTTAGCTAATTTGTAGCTATAGACTTCAGTTTAACTTCATTAGTCTTTAGCTTTTCTATTTCATTACCCATACTGTCCACTTTCATTGAAAGTGTAGTTAGGGTGTTGAATATCTTTTCTAGAGTATCCTCTTCTATTATATCAGTCTGTGTAGCTTTGGTTGGGGTGTTTCATTTCTTGCTCCATTTGTTTTCTTCTTTGTTTAAATTTTTTGATGGTTGTTACTCTCGAGTCGAGGGTCTTTTGGAAATAGTGTCTCTACCTCCTCGAGGTAGGGGTAAGGTCTGCGTACACTGCATCCCCTTGACCCTGCGTATGGGGCTATACTGGATTGTTGTTGTAATTCTTTAGTTTTAGAGAACCCCATTTGCCTTAAAAGGCAGATTATTGAGCTTTAAATATACAGATGTAGTGAATTGAGGCATTATTAGCTGTTAATTGTTATAGGACTTCCCCATTCGTCTCAGAAGACAAATTATTGAGTATTGTAATGAAATAGGTCTAAGTGAAGAGAAATGATATAGTGGATTTTATATAGTCTACCCTGGCTAGTTTAAAATTGAGGCATTGTCGTGGTTGTTGTTTTCTTGATAACCATGTTGTACGTGCTAGCTTGCACGCACCACGGATACCTAGTACCTCTGATTTGGACTGTTTTTCTTAAACCGAGGGTCTACCAAAAGCAACCTCTCTACCTATGAGGCAGTGGTAAGGTTTACATATGCTCTACTCTCTCTAAACCTCACTTTGTGGGACTATACTGAGTTCGTTGTTATTGTTGTTATCTGGTACCGCAACTCTTTCCACCAAGGCTAGGACAGGATAGATATAAAGAAATCACCCGGTGTTTTGTATATGCTGAGATTTGAACCTGAAGCCCTTTATTGATCACTAGGCCACATCCTTGTGTGCTTTGTCGTTGTTTTCTGATTGGTTCTTATGTGGAATTTGATGTTTTTCTTTCGCAGGTTTATCTGAGGAAGTAGTTGCTGGATTTGGATTCTTTTAAGTGAAAAAAATGTGATTGTTTCAGAATTACCATTTGCTGGACTGGTTGTTTGTGACGTTTTAAGTCCATTTCGAGGAGTGATTTTATTGATCTGAATTTACTTGTTTTAGTTGCAGATTGGACACTTGTGGGATCAAAATTGTATTTGTCCTTTTCTATGTTTGTGATTGTTTTGCCATGAATTGGGTTCTTTCTTACTTTTTTTTTTCTTTTTCATGAGGAAGCTTGCATAGTGGTCTGACTCATGTTAATTGAAATTGTTTGTATTTTGGGTGAAGCATATGAGCAATGATACCTGACGAAAGGTATAGCTTTCACAAATTTTGGAGATTTTGGTTGAAACAGTAACTAGCACCTGTTAATTTTGGGTTTGAGGTGGTTGTGGTGGAAACTTGGACATGAGAAGCCCTTTGCTTACTAAACTATCGATACTGTTCGGCCGTAGACCGTCAGTAAACTGGTTACTCTTGTGCTTGGTCAGTGTGTTTGTGCTGATAGCATTGTTAGAATCATCTCATACAAATACCTCTGACTCTGTGGCCTCCTCTGCAAAGCCTGATATCTATACAAGTTATAGAAAGTTAAAGACGCAAGTGCAAAGTGATTATTTAGAGTTAAAGAGCCTCTCTCTAGGTGCCAATTGGATAAAAGACATTGGTTTTTGTGGCAAGGAAAGAGAGAGCTGTGTACCTTGTTATAACGTATCTGCAAATTTGTTAGCTGGGTTAAAAAATGGAGAGGAGTTTGATCGACACTGTGAGTTATCAAGCGAACAAACACATTGTTTGGTTCGTTCTATGAAGGACTATAAGATTCCTCTGACTTGGCCAGCAGGTAGGGATGTCATATGGAGTGGAAATGTGAGGCTAACCAAAGATCAGTTCCTTTCTTCTGGAAGCATGACAAAAAGGTATAGTCAATTGAATGAACTTTTTCTTTTTTGCTATCCTGAGATGATCTTTCAAACGTTAAATTTAGTATTAACATGTTAGTAGGATGAAATCCTGTATGTTAAGTCTTTAACCTCGTCAGTATCAATTTATTTGTAGGAATATATCTTGGCATCTTTCCACTAGGTGATGCTGCATTAATAAAATTTTACAAGCTTTATTAAGGCCCTTTTATTAATTTGTTTTCCAGAATAATGTTACTGGAAGAGAAACAAATTGCTTTCCACTCAGAGGATGAAGTGATGGTTGATAGTGTCAAAGATCACTCGCACCTTATTGCCGAGATGATTGGGCTTGGGAGTGATGCAGAATTTCTTCAAGATGGTGTAAGTAAATCTTGACTATTCTTTCCATAAATGTAATATCTCGTTCTACTTTTCATCCCCTTGCTGGTTTCTTAGGAATAACACATATATGCATGTCCGCTTCATATTGTTGTAACTAGGGTATCTAACCATTTTATCACTTTAATAAAATAAGAATTCTTGTTCTTGTCTGAATAACAGGTCCGCACTGTACTAGATATTGGTTGCGGATTTGGTAGCTTTGGTGCTCACCTACTTTCGCTGAAGTTGATGGCTCTTTGTGTGGCAGCATATGAGTCATCTGGTAGCCAAGTTCAGTTTGCACTTGAGAGAGGACTTCCGGCAGTCATAGGCAACTTTGTTTCGAAACAGCTTCCATTCCCATCATTGTCTTATGATATGGTTCATTGTGCTCAGTGTGGAATCATTTGGGACAATAAAGGTATTGCCTTTGCTATGTTTTGAGGAACTGTGGTTAGCCAGCTATTTTTTCATCATCTTTGTATGTGCACTTAACTGATCTGCAGTCTGTGTATGGGTTGATTGATCTATCATTTGTTTCATTAGGTATATGCAATGTCTCTAACTGTGATTTTCACTTTAGTTTGCATGTTATTTGCGATTAAGTTCAAACTCTTCACAACTTCTGCTACTGCAGTTCATTCTCTAGACCTCTGTATTTTACAAAAGAATGTCATATTATTGTTGAACCATCCCTTTTTCTTCAAATATATCTATAACAACTTTGGTGACCTGTATGGGTAGATTCTATTTGGTGATCCTGATGATTAATACTTTCCTTTTGTTTCAACATTCCACTTTGAGCTTGATCTCAACCAAGCAGAACTGTCAATTGAAGCTGCCTTTAAGGTAAGGCCATCTTTAGATGCCAGATAGTTGACCTTTATTTCCGGGTTGGAGTTGAATGGTCGGAACACCTTCACCGTTTCTAACATAGGAATGCACTGTAGGATGATGCTTGTTTTACTTTTCCTGTTAAGATAGATGGCTGTTTCTTTTGGATCCCTCAATGACCGTCAGTGTGTCTCTGAAAAAATTTAGGAAGCATAGGGTCTTCGGAAGGTTTATATCTCAGCTTCTGTTAATTCATGAATGTGATGAATTCAATAACATGAAACTATTATTGATTTGTGTTAGAATATGAGTAGGAATAGGAATAACATATAGATTCCTACTTGGAAAAGGATTATAATGTAGTGTCCTATTAGGAAAAAGGTTGGAATGTAGTGTCTATAAATAGGACCTCAATGTAATAATGTTGATACGACATTTCAATAATATTCTTCTCTTATATTTCTTCACATGGTATCAGAGCAGATTGAGGACATGTTGAGATTAAAGTTGCAATCAATTTGACGATAGTAAAAGATATTTTGTCAAAATAAAACTACATGTGGAGACAATTGTTAATCATATTTTCAATAATACTGCTGTTACATATTTGAAAATAAAGCTCACTTTTAACCCTGCAAAGGGCTCATATTTTTTTTTTAACTCGAAAGGGCTCAAATATTTTTAACCCAAAAGCTCCATTTTTAAGCATGCCAAGCAGCAGTGATGAAGACTATGTGAAGAACAAAGATCAAAGATGTAAAGAAGGCGGATCAAGTGAAGAAAATCAAGCCAAAAAGGGGAGATTTGTTAGGATTTTTGCCCTGATTTTCTTATCAAAATTGAGTTTTGAGTTTTCTATTGAAGAAAAATAAAAGTAGTACCATAATTACTTTTTTCTTGAGGAAAAATATAAAACTTTTCCCTATTTGACAAACCTTTTTTTTGGATGAAAAGTTTTGAACACTATAAATAGAAGATCCCCTCCTCATAAATAATATAATAGCATCTACAATGTAGTCTTTTTTAAGAGTTTTGTTTGGGGTAAGCCTGTCAAGTGGGCCGGGCTGACCCGGCTCTCCCCGGCCCACTTAAAGGACCCGGCCCGGTAAGCCCTAGGGCTTTAGGGTTTCGGGTCCCAGGCCGGTTATTTTTTTAATTTGGGCCCGATTAACCCGGCCCGGATCAAGCCCGATTCAGGCCTGCCGGTTAACCGGACCCGGCCCGGAATCAATTTTTTTTTTTTTTTTTTTTTAAATTTTTGGGTTTTTTTAAATTAGTATATAACTTAGTATATAACTATATCTATATATATTGTAATGTATACGTATTGTAGTATATTTAATTTAAAGTATGACATATTAAATATATCTATATATATTTAATAACTATATCTATATATATTGTAATGTATATATATTGTAGTATATTTTATTAGTAGTATATATACATTAAATGATGCGTATACATGTGTATATATCTTCTATAGATGTGTATATTTAACGTATACATGTGTATATGTTTTATAAATTAGTATATAACTATATATATATATTGTAATGTATATATATTGTAGTATATTTAATTTAAAGTATTACATATACATAGAATAGAGTGTATATATGTGAATATATCTTCTATAGACGTGTATATTTAACGTATACATGTGTATATGTTTTATAAATTAGCATATACCTATATCTATATATATATTGTAATGTATATATATTGTAGTATATTTTATTAGTAGTATATATACATTGAATGGTGTGTATACATGTGTATATATCTTCTATAGATGTGTATATTTAACGTATACATGTGTATATGTTTTATAAATTAGTATATAACTATATATATAATTATATATTGTAGTATATATATATATATTATAGTATGTTTTATTTAAAGTAGTACATATATATTGAATGGTACGTATATATGTGTATATATCTTCTATAGACGTATATATTTAACGTATACATGTGTATATATTTTATAAATTAATATATAACTATATATATAGTGTGTGCATATATTGTAGTGTATATATATTGTAGTATATTTTATTTAAAGTAGTACATATATTGAATGGTAGGTATATGTGTGTATATATCTTCTAAAGTAGTATATATTTAACGTATACGTGTGTATATGTTTTATAAATTACTATATAACTATATATATAGTGTGTGTATATATTGTAGTGTATATAGATTGTAATATATTTTATTTATAGTGGTACATATATATTGAATGATGCGTATATATGTGTATATATCTTCTATAGACGTATATATTTAACGTGTACATGTGTATATATTTTATAAATTAGTATATATATATATATATTGTAGTAAATATATATTGTAGTATATTTTATTTAAAGTAGTACATATATATTGAATGTTGCGTATATATGTGTATATATATCTTCTATAAACGTATATATTTAACGTATATATGTGTATATGTTTTATAAATTAGTATATAACTATATATATATATATTGTAGTATATTTTATTTAAAGTAGTACATATATATTGAATGGTGCGTATATATGTGTATATATCTTCTATAGACGTATATATTTAACGTATACATGTGTATATGTTTTATAAATTAGTATATAACTATATATATATATATTATAGTATATATATATATATATATATATATATATATATATATATATATATATATATATATATATATATTGTAGTATATGTTTTACTTAAAGTAGTACATATATATTGAATGGTGCGTATATTTGTGCATATATTTTCTATAGACGTGTATATTTAATGTATACATGTGTATATGTTTTATAAATTAGTATATAACTATATATATATTGTAGTGTATACATATATTGTAGTATATGTTTTACTTAAAGTAGTACATATATATTGAATGGTGAGTATATTTGTGTATATATCTTCTATGGACGTGTATATTTAATGTATACATGTGTATATGTTTTATAAATTAGTATATAACTATATATATTGTAGTATATATGTGTATATATCTTATATAGACTCATATATTTAATGTATACATGTGTATATGTTTTATAAATTCGTATATAACTATATATATATTGTAGTATATACATGTATTATAGTATATGTTTTACTTAAAGTAGTACATATATATTGAATGATGCGTATATTTGTGTGTATATCTCCTATAGACGTGTATATTTAATGTATACATGTGTATATGTTTTATAAATTAGTAAATAACTATATATATATATTGTAGTATATTTTATTTAAACTTTAAAGTAGTGCATATATATTGAATAGAGAGTATATGTGAATATATCTTCTATAGACGTGTATATTTAACGTATACATGTGTATATGTTTTATAAATTAGTATATAACTATATATATATATATTATAATGTATATATATTGTAGTATATTTTATTTAAAGTAGTACATATACATTGAATAGAGCGTATATATGTGAATATATCTTCTATAGACGTGTATATTTAACGTATATATGTGTATATATTTTATAAATTAGTATATAATTATATATATATATATATATATATATATATATATATATATATATATATATTGTAGTATATTTTATTTAAACTTTAAAGTAGCACATATACATTGAATGGTGCATATATATGTATAATTGTGTATATGTGTATATATTTTTTAAATTCTAATGTAGTATATACTATATATATATAGTGTATATATATTGTTTAACGTATTTAAAATGTATATAGGTGGGTATATATAGTGTATATTGAAAAAAAGTTTTTTTCTTTTTTTCATTTTTGACCGGGTTTAGGTGGGTTGGACCGGGTTGGGTTAAGTGGGCCGGGTTAGGGTTGTTTTTAAAAAAATTACTGTTGAGCCCGTCCCGGCCCACCTTACCCCAACCTGGACCCGGCCCGGCCCACAACCCGGCTAACTTTAACGGGCCGGTTCCGGCCCGGCCCACCTGACAGCCTTAGTTTGGGGGGAGATTTTCTTCCAACAGTTTTTATATTTTCTTTAATATTAGTTTTTATGTGTTGGTCAATTGACCAATAATATCAATGATATGTTTTTTTAGTATACTTTTATTTGTCATCTAAATTATCACCATCTTGGTTTGCAAACTTTAAGCTTCCGCGTGACGCTCTCTCGATTTCGAACCCAACAAGTGGTATCAGAGCTTCCACGATCTTGGTAAAGAATCAAAGAGTTTCCGTGGCCGGCGGTCGGCTATAATTCATATATCTCGCCCATCTGGCCAATGATTATGTTAGCAAAAGTTGGGTCACCGTGTATCTTTTGGGTGACTATTTTCTCATATCAGATTTGCGTATCATCGTCCATCTACCCGGTTACTACTTTCTCATATCAGATTTATGTAGCACCGTGCATTTCTTAGGACTACTCATATTTAATTTGTGTAGTACCGTGCATCTTTTCGGACTACTTTCTCATATCTGAGTTGCATAGCACTATGCGTGTTTTTGGTGACTCCTCAGATCTGATTTGCGTAGTTCTGTGTCTTTACGGTGACTTCTCAAATTTGTTTTGTGTAGAGTCGTGCCATCATTTCGACTCTACCCATATAATTTCTCTTTTCCAGTAGGATCGTGCTATCATTCCGACCCTACCCATATATTTTCTCTTTTCATGTCGTCATTCCGACCCTACCCATATAATTTTTATTTTCCAATAGGGTCGTGCCATCAATCTAACCCTACCCATATAATTTCTCTTTCTTGTAGGGTTGTGCTATCATTTCAGCCCTACCCATATAATTTTTCCAAGGTTGTGATCACTTTTCAGCCATCAAATCTAATAATCCAGCTTGGGCATGTTTCGATGAGTTTTTCGGTGACTTTCTTGTTCAAGATCTACTCATCTCTTGATTTCGAGATGACCCATATATTTTATACCAATTTTCGGCAATTTTCCAACGATAGATCGATTTCCCGGCGATGTTTGCTACTTTTCGGATCACTTTTTTAGTTTATTCCTTTTCAATTGAGGTCTCTCAGACGTCCAGAGCAGTCCTTATCAGTTTTCTTGCAGATATCTTCATCAAGTCCTTCACCCATCCTCGTATTAATTATATCCATAACAAGCTTGGTACATATGCCTTCTATGCACCAACTTGAGGAGGAGTGTTAGAATATGAGTAGGAATAGGAATAACATATAAATTCCTATTTGGAAAAAGATTGTAGTGTAGTGTCCTATTAGGAAAAGGATTGAAATGTAGTGTCTATAAATAGAGCATCAATGTGATAATATTGATACAACATTTCAATAATATTCTTCTCTTATATTTCTTCACAATTTGAAAAAAACAGATGGACTGTTTTTAATTGAAATTGACCGTGTGCTCAAGCCTGGAGGTTATTTTATTTTAACCTCACCCACGACCCGGCAGCAGCAAGATAGTTCTACTAGTGCAAAGAAGGGAAACATGTATACTCCTTTGGAAGAGTACACTAAACAGCTTTGTTGGTCTCTTTTGGAACAGCAGGAAGAGACTTTCATCTGGCAGAAGACGGTAAATTCTCAATGCTATAGGTAAGGTCAATCGAGGAGGTCATGTACTCCTTTGGTTTCTGTTCCTATCTTTCTTGAGCAATTCCTTGTTTCATTTAACTAAATTGATAAACTAAAATGTCAAGAACAGTGATCTAGGTGAAAAGGCATCATCCATTTGTAGAGCTTTACTCAGTAAACAAAATACTCTCTCCATTTCAATTTGTTGTCTGGTTTTGACTTGGCATGAAATTTAAGAAAGTTAAAAAGACTTTTGAATCTTGTGATCTTAAACTAAAGATATGTAGAATGTATCAAAATGTCTTTTGATCTTGTGATCTTAAACATGACATGTGAAAAATTGAAACTAAAGAGATGCCAAAAAAGGAAAGAGGCATTCTTGTTGAAACAAGCTAAAAAGGAAAGTAAGACAAAATTGAAACGGAGGAGATACAGTAAGATAAACAAATTAAATGGAGTACCTAATTAAAGTATATGATCTTTAGGTAAAAAAAAATTTCTGCCCAACTTCCACACCCAGCCTTTTCTGAAAGGGAGACACAGAAGATGAATTTTCTAGTAAACTACCTTGTTCTAATCTTTCTTGATATGTGCATTGATAGATTTGAATGATTCACATATTCCCTTTTGCCACTTAACCTCCTGTAATGAGCTTTTCCGTTTTGATGTAGCTCACAGTATAGTATACCCATTTGTAAAGGCGTGGACATGCAACTGTACTACCAACCGCTCACACACTGTATTTCTGGTACAAGCAGTAACTGGTGGGTTCCGATTCACGACAGATCTGGTCCTCTGAACTCAACTGATATTGAAATTCATGGCAAGTATTTTTGGTAAAATGGTTTCTGTGACTTCTTCATTCTCCAATCTTCAGCTATTTGTACACTTTCTTTTATCAAGCACTCATTTGCCCGTGTTTTCCTCTTGGGCAGGAGTCCATCCTGATGATTTCTTTGAGGATTCAGAATTCTGGAGATCAGCATTGAGAAATTATTGGTTTTTGCTGTCGCCGTTGATCTTCTCTGACCATCCAAAGAGGCCAGGTGAAGAGGATCCATTGCCTCCTTATAATATGGTGCGGAATATCATGGACATGAATGCACATTATGGGGGCTTAAATGCTGCTATGTTGGAGGCAAGTAAATCAGTGTGGGTGATGAATGTTGTGCCTCTTGGGGCGCGTAATACACTTCATCTCATACTTGATCGAGGTTTAGCCGGTATTCTTCATAACTGGATCATTTATACTTGGATCACTTACATTTTCAAGACTTGCAAAGACATTTATACTTGGATATTGTACATAATAATTCAAACTAAAGTAAAGCAATATGGATAATTTATATTCTTCTACTTTCTTGACTGATAGAGAGATATTCTGGTATTTTTTCTTATCAGTTAGCTTTTCAGTCAGATTATTAAAGTGGAAAAAAGTTACAGCACATTCTCCAAAGAATTAACAACTATGTATTTTTGAAAACGCATTACATACATAATATGTAGAATAGTTAAGTGGGTTTAAGGTGCTGTAGTGTGACCCTTTTGATCTATTGTTTAATAATTCTTATATCCTTTTTGTGGTGCTACCGACACAGTTTACTCCAAAAGTCTTGTTCTTTTACATATCGTAATTTTTCTTCTTGTTCATGTTGCATGAATTATTTTGTTTTCAGTTTGCTTACCATCTCTATCCTTTGAGTTGGTGATTGATTGAATTCTGAAGCACAATATTTTGATAACTAAAATGGGAGGTCAAGACGATATGATAGCAAGGTATTTATCATTTCAATCTTATAACCAGTGAGAAGGGTTGTATAACTATCTTACAATCCCGGTACTCATGTGATTTGAAGTCTTTTGGCATCCCTAAAGTTACTGACTTCAAAATTAGTGATTACAATCTTTTCTAAAACATGAATGTTTTACTTCAGAAAAGCCATCACTTGTATTGCAAGTGTGAGTATAAACTTGAAGGGAAAATCAGAGAAATTTGAGGCTTGTACTTGATCTCTTCAACAGGATAGCTATTATTGATGCTTGTTTCTTGCTTTTCCCTTTACACTTCTTGCATAATATGAGCTTAGCATTGCACCCAAGGGCGTGGCCTAGTGGTCAATGATGTGGGTTGAGCACTATGAGGACTCAAGTTCAATTCCCAGCAGAGACAAAACACTAGGTGATTGCTTCCCATCCGTTCTAGCTGGCATGTACACCATGGTTATAAAAGAAAATTTTAAATTAACTATATGAGCTTAGCAGCTTATTTTTGTATAGCAATACCAATAAATTATTTAATATTGGAATGGACCAAGACCAAATAGGGCTGAATGGATAGAGGATTCATGTAAGTGACATCTACTAATTTGGAAATGAGGCTTAGTTGATTTATTGAACACGAGCTTAGTGCTTTTAAATTTAAATGCTATAAGTTCCCTTTCTTTATTAAAAAGAAAAAGAATTAAATGCTATAAGGGTTCTGGTGATCTACTGATAACAGTCTTTCAAAATTGGGCAGGTGTGAACCATTTCCTACATATCCACGAACATATGATATGCTCCATGCTAATGGGCTCCTTTCACACATTGCTTCACAAGGTTGCAGTATGCTTGAACTACTACTTGAGATGGATCGTATTCTGAGACCTGAGGTAATACTGTATTTGCATTTTGTGTTCTGTGAAAATCTTGACGGGGAGCCTTAGAGCAACTGTAAAGTTGTCTCGTGACCAATAAGTCACGGGGCTCAAGGTATGGGTTCAGCCCCTGATACATGCGTCAGGGTAGGATGCCCATCACACTCTTCAGTGTGGCCCTTCGTCGGATTCTGCATTAACGCAGGATGACTCGTGTACCTGGTTTTCCCTTTAGTCTGTGTCTTACTCTTTCTTTAATGTTGACCTTGTTAATCTCGGTTACACGTCATTTTTCCAGCTCTAGTTGACTCAACACATTCAGGTCTCTCTCATGTTTTCGTGAGTCCTTGCAGTTTGTACATGTTTTGACATTTGAATGAATTCTTGATAGGGTTGGATTATTCTTTCTGATACATTGGACTCCATAGAGAAAGCACGCGTGTTAGCCACACAAATCCGCTGGGAAGCTAGGGTGATTGACCTCCAGAACGGAAGCGACCCGCGGCTTCTTGTATGCCAAAAACCATTCACAAGAAAGTGATTTTTCTGGAAATGAACACTTTAGCACTGATGACTTTCCTAAATTCCACTAGAAAAGAGGAATGACCGCGACATGTTGAATCATGAAAGAAGGAAGTTTTCCATTGTGATATGTCATTTGTCATTTTATGAAGTGGAGTTTATTTGATCTTACAAGCAGCCTGAGGAGGTTTGATCGTGGTGTCCTTGCAAATAGATCATATGGCAGCCTGCAGAGATTGAAATACAATTTATCGGAGTACTGTAGATCAGATACAGACTCTGCTGCAGAAAGTGGTGACAGCACCAGAAAGATTCCTTTCAAGAGTTTATATAGCAATTCATTCATCTCCCATTCTTTTAATTTTTAACAATTTATTTGTTAATTTGTAATCTAATTGTGTCTTGTACTCAAGAACAATCATTGCTGAGAAGCCGAGGTTTTAACTTCTAGCCATAACATGTAAGAGAACCAAACATAAAACATAGTGCTTCCAGTATTCTTTATTAGTTAGCGGCTCATTTTTCTTGTTATGGATTTGCTAGATGTAACATTTTCGCACAAGAAGCTGGTCAGACATCTACGTAATGTTCATTTATCTTGCACTGGAAGTACGACAATACGAGATTACAAGGTTTCCTCCAATAAGATGATTTATCTGTATCTTATCCCTGTCTCCAATTTGGTGTCTAGTAATTTGATTTTAGGTTAGACAAATCCATCTAATTTTGGGATAAAATGCTTCTTACCAAGAGCAACTTAACTTGGGGGTCTCAAATTCAAGACGTTAAAACGCTTTCAAGGAGAAAGCTGTTTTTTTTTTTCTTCAATTGAAATGAAATCATTTTAGAAGATAAGAAAGCCAAAGACGTATTCAAGGTTAAGGTCGACATTTTCAGGGTCATGTCTGGCCAAGATCTAGGAGATTGACTGGGACAGGGATGTCTTCTAGGACTTCGCAAAGAAAAGGTAGCTAACCTGGGATATATTGTGGCAAGGAATGTCGGGTTCTAAATGATCCAGTGCGAATGGAAAATGGAGGGAAAGTGAAAAATTAGTATTCATGTTACACAAGAAGTATTCTTCCCACCAAAAAGAAGTATTCTTTCATATTGGTGGGAGAAAAGAACTTCTTTATACTTAAATATAGAAGCATGCCTTCATGTGTCTAATAAGGCAAGAACAAGACAAGCCTTGTACCGTTGTCGTTCGGCTTTGGAGATTATCTTTTTGGATAAAATTCATTTGAAACTTGAACATTAGTGATGTTGTAATCCAAAAATTCGATAGAATTTTTTTTTTCCATTTGCGGGCGCATCCGAGCATGTGCAAACGCATGTCACGACGCACCTCGAAAGGACGTGACCCTTCGAGGCACCATCTGAAGATGAAGTGACGACATGCGCGCACAGGTGCCCATCTGCGGACGCACCTGGGCCAATGCATGTCATGAAAAGTTCTTGAAAACTAATGATTGTGACCGCATGGGCCACCTGTGAGCGCAGGTGGGGTCCGCAGGTCCGGAATGATTTAGAAGTTGCGTCTTTTTAAGAACCACTGCTTCCTTTCTGAAGTACCACCTTTTGGCTGTAACAACAACATACCCAGTGTATTCCTACATAGTGAGGTCTGGGAGGGTAGAGTGTACGCAGATCATACCACTACCTCAGATGAAGTAGAGAGGCACAAAATTTTGAAGTTAAAACATCTTCTTTCTAAAAACTCAAGTGATTAACAAATCATTGAGTGAGTTTGTTGTTCAACAGGTACCACCATTTGCTGAAGTGAATCATTTTTTCCTAGGAGGATATACTCCATTAACCTCGGGTACTTGAGGGGAATAAATTCCTTAAAGACACACTATGAATTCAGTGGAGTTGATTCTTTCTGTCTTCCTCTCTTTCTAATCATTGATTTTACTGTTTTTCAGAAAATAGTTTGAACTTCATTTTGATAGTTCATAAATTGTTTGAACTCGTGTCTGAAGTTCTTGAAACTTCATTTTGATAGTTCATAAGTTGTTTGAACCTGTGTTTGAAGTTTTTGTTGTTAAAAAATTTTGTACCCGAAAAACAACAATCTTATGGATTTTATTATAAACTGTATTTTAGTTTATGGAGATTAAAGTCTTTTGGATTTCTACTCTATTTGAACTTGATAGTTATTTGAAGATATTAAAACTTTATCACGAGTTAAAATTTATTCGATTGATGATTAGAAGAACATAAACATTTCATCGTTAAACTAGAAACAAGTTGTTTAAAATTTTAAAACTCTATTGTTAGTATTTTGGAATACGAAGTTGTTTGTCTTATTGTAACAACAAAATGATTAATGAAGTGCAAGTCAACGAAGGACTGGTGAATGTTGCAGCAACAAACATTGCTACTTCGAGTCGTTCAAATGTTGCTCCTGCCATGGCACCGATGAAAAATCAAGAGAATTTTTTGGTGTTGATTTCAAACGTTGGCAGTAGAAGATATTCTTTTATCTGACTATTTTGAGTCTCAAAGGTTCATCATAGAAAGTGTTCCTGAATTTCCATAAGAAACTCCAAAAAAAGAAAAGCTTCATGATAATGAAAGCTTGGAAGCACTCAGACTTTTTGTGTAAGAATTACATACTGAGTGATCTATAAGATGACTTGTACAATGTGTGCAATAATATGAAGACTTCTAAGGAACTCTGGAATGCTCTAGAAAAGAAGTATAAAACAGAGGATGTCGAAATGAAAAAACTCATTATCGTAAGATTTCTGGACTATAAAATTGTAGATTGTAAAGTAGTTACCTACGTCCAAGAGTTACAAATAATAATCCATAATCTTCTTACTGAAGGTATAAGCTTATACAATACCTTTATTGAACACATCAAGTTTGTTCTTGATACTCACATAATCTTTGATGTAGGATTGGTCGTGAACGATGTTTTAAAAGTAGCCGCAATAATCGAGAAGTTACCACCTTTGTGGAAAGACTTCAAAAACTACTTAAAGCATAAACACAAGGAGATGTCTGTTGAAGACCTCACTGTGAGATTAAGGATTGAAGAGGACAACAAGACAATAAAAAAGAAGTCTCATAAATTTTTTGCAATAAGTGGATCAAACATTATGGAAAATGACCCCACTCAATCAAAGAAGAAAAAACAAAAGCATCATAACGATAAGGCAATCCTCCTAAGAAAAAAATCAAAGGAAATTGCTTTAATTGTGGCAAAGTAGGCTACAAATTTACAGATTTTCGAGCTTCGAAAAGGGCAAGAAAAAAGATCAAGCAAACATAGTTGAATCCAAAGACGGCGTGGACGATCTATGTGCTATGATTTTGGAGTACAATCTAGTTAAAAATTCTAGAGAGTGGTGAATTGGTTCAGGTGTCGCTTGCCTTGTGTCTGTCAGCAAAGAACTATTTGCAACATATACTCTCGCTCAGTTGATAAGAAGATATTCATGAAGAACTTAGCTACACCAAAGGTTGAAGGAAGAAACAAGATTTTCTAGAAGATAACATCAAGCAAAATGGTGACACTAAACAATGTCCTTCATGTTCCGGAGTTGCAAAAGAACTTAGTTTCTACTTCACTTCTAAATAAGAATGGATTCAAATATGTATTTAATTTTGAAAAAGTTGTAATAAGTGAGGGTTAAGTGTATGTAGGTAAAGGCTACCTCTTTGAGGGTCTTTTTAAGATCAATGTAATGAATATTTATATGAATAAAGTTTTTGATTCTTCTTAGTTACTTGAGTCAAGTGAATTGTGGCATGAACGTTTAGGACATGTCAATTATAAAACCTTGTGAAAACTGATTAGTTTAGAAGTTTTGCCTACCGTTGAGTGCAATAATCAAAGTGTCAAACATGTGTAGAATCTAAGTATGCAAAGCGTATTTCAATCCCTTGGACTTAATTTACATAGATATTTGTGATATGAAGTCAACACCATTCGTGGTAGGAAAAAATATTTCATAACTTTCACTGACAATTGTTATGTTTATTTTCTAAATGGTAAGGATGAAGCAATAAACACATTTAGTCAATAAAAAACTGAAGTTGAAAATCAGATAGATAAAAAAATTAAAATGATAAGGAGTGATAGAGGTGGAGAGTGTGAATCTCATTTTGAAGAGATATGTTTGGAAAATAAAATTGTCCATCAAACTACTACTTGTATTCACCTCAATCAAATGAGATTGAAGAAAAGAAAAACCAAACATTGAAGGAAATGATGAATGCCTCACTCATCAATTCAGGTTTACCATAAAACCTGTGAAGGAAAGCTATTCTTACAGCAAACCGAATACTCAATAGAGTATCCATAGCAAGGCATAATCTATTCAATATGAAAAATGAAAAGGAAAGAAACTCAACTTGCAATATTTCAAAGTGTGGGAGTGTCTAGCTAAAGTTCAAGTTTTTATATCTAAAAGGATAAAAATAGAACCAAAGATCGTGGATTGTGTCTTCATCAGTTATGCTACAAGAAGTAAAACATGTTGAGTTTTTTTTCATAAATTCAACATTCGAATATTTATGATAATACGATAATTGAATCAAATAATGTTGAGTTCTTTAAACACAGTTATTCTTATAAAACTGGACATGAGCGGTCCAGTGGAGGGGTATAGACGACCTCAGGATAAACTAAAGTAGAATGTACTTAACGATGAGAATTCAAGGCGTAGTACACGTCAAAGAACGTCAATCTCCTTCGGATTAAATTTTGTAATATTTCTTCTTGAAAGTGAGCCTCAAACATTTAAGAAAGCGATGTCGTCTTCGGACTCATACTTTTGAGAAAAAGCAGTCAATATTGAGATTGATTCAATCATGAGCAATCATATTTAGGAGTTGATTGATTTTTCTCCAGGAAATAAACTTTACGTTTTAAATGGATTTTCAAAAGGAAAATGAAAGCTGATGGCACTATTGACAAATATAAGGTAAAACTTGTTATGAAAATTTTTAGACAAAAAGAAGGCCTTGATTATCTCGACATATATTCGTCAGTAACAAGGATAACGTCCATTCGAATGTTGGTTGCTTTAGCAGCGGTATATGATCTTAAAATTCATCAAATGAATGTGAAAATAATTTTCTTAAACGGAGAATCGGAGGAAAAAATTTACATGGAACAACCAGATGATTTTTTGGTTCCTGGTAAAAAAATAAAAGTGTGCAAACTTATTAAGTCACTTTATGAACTAAAACAAGCACCCAAACAGTGGCATGCAAATTTTGACTAAATCATGTTGACAAACGGATTCAAGATAAATAAATATGATAAATGTGTTTATATTAAAGACACTCCAAATCTCAAAGTCATTATTTATTTGTATGTAGATGACATTTTAATCATTAGTAGAGGCATTTATGACGTAAATGCTACGAAACGAATGCTTGCGAGCAAGTTTAATATGAAAGACCTTAGAGTTGCTGATATGATCTTAGGGACAATAATTTATATAACTCCACAAGGGTTGACATTATCACAGTCTCATTACATTGAAAAAGTACTTGAAAGTTCAAGTATTTGGATTTCAATATTGCCAAGACTTCATTAGACGTGAGCTTTTCACTTCAAAAGAATGAAGGTGAAAGTGGCTCATGATTGGACTACATAAGAGTGTTGAGAAGTTTAATGCATATCATGAATTGTACGCGACCAAATATAGCATACACCATTAGTAAATTGAGTCGGTCTATGAATAATCCTAATCAAACTCATTAAATGATAATGAAAAGAGTTTTGAATTATCTAAAATATACTCAAGACTATTCTTTACATCATACAAATATCTAGTGATAGTTGAAGGATATAGTGATGAAAATTGAATCACCAGATCAAATGAAGTAAAATCCAGGAGTGGATATGTATTTACTTTTGGTGGAGGAGCAGTCTCTTGGAAATCATCCTAACAGACATGTATTGCCCTCTCTACAATGAAATCTGAATTTATTATGTGAGATAAAGCCGGTGAAGAAGCTGAATGACTTCAAAATTTATTGAAAGATATTCCTTATTGGCCAAAATCTTTGGCTCTAATATGCATACATTGTGATAGTCAAGCGGCAATAGGTAGGACAGATAGCATGATGTATAACGATAAATCTCATCATATAAGATGAAGACATAATATCATTAGAGAACTACTCTCTAGTAAAATTATCATGATTGACTATGTGAGGTCAAAGGATAATATGTCAGGCCCACTTATAAAAGACCTAACTAGAGTAAGAATTGAGATATCATCGAAGAGAATGAGTTTACAGTCTAGGATAAGTCATTATGACGATAGCTCTATCTAGTAAACTGGAGATCCCAAGAGCTAGATTCAAGAAAATCAAATAAAATTGTGACCGATTGTTCAAACATTGTCAATTTAACTCAAACTCATTCTCACGATGAATATAATGCTTAGGAAACAAAGATAATGCTTATGGTTTGAAGTTTTTTAATGGTTTCTAAGTTTGGGAGATTGACCAAATAGTTTGATATATAGGATTAAACATTTAGAAATCACCTATATGAGGGTGAAATAGAAGTCGCTTCAAGGTGAATGATAGTAAAGTCCTGTTCTCTAAGCTCTCATGAAATCAGAAAGTGTTCATGGATGAAATGAATATAATCGTAAGAACCATAAATGATAATAAGTTGATTGTGCGACTTGTGTTGTCTATATGTACATTAAAGTTCGACGGTTCAAAGATAAACCTACTTATGAAATTAGTCTTTGCTTGTAAATAACACACTTGTTCATAAATTTTTTTGATAAATAGCCATTCCCCATTCATGTGGGGGATTGTTGGGTTCTAAGTGATGAAATGTGAATGGAAAATGAATAAAAGAAAAATGAAGGGAAAGTAAAAATGAGTATTCACTTTATGAAAGAAGTGTTCTCGCACATTGGTAGGAGAAAGGAACTTCTTCATGCTTAAACATAGAAGCATGCCTTCATGTGGATAGTGAGTGTTGTCGCTGCTTACTCGCTCGGCTCAACTATGACTTCGGATTTGACAAATGATCGATCGAGAGATTATCTTTTTGGATAAATTTTTTTTGAAACTTGAAAATTAGTAAAATAATAGAAAAATTATTCTCCATTTGCAGATGCTCTCGAGTATGTGTGATGCATGTCACGATGCACCTGGGAGGGACGCGATCCTTTGAGGCACTTTTTGAAGACGAAGTGATTACATGAACTTGCAGGTGCCCATATAAATACAATTGGATCAATGTATGTCATGAAAATTTTTTGTGAATTGAAATTAACAACCTGCGGCCACAGGTGGGATCGACAAGTCGACGATTTTTCAAAAAGTTGAGTCTTTTCAAGAACCACTGTTTCCTTTCTGAAGCACCACCTTTTGACTATAAGTACCTGAATTTTTTCTCAGGTAAAGGTATGAAATTTTAAATTTAAAAACTTCTTCTTCTTCCTAAAAATTCAAGTGTGTTAACAAATTGTTGAGTGAGTTCGTTGTTCAACAAATTTGAGGAACCACTATTTGCTGAAGTGAATAATTTTATCCTGAAAAAATTTATTTCATTAACCTCGGGTACTTGAGGAAAATAAATTCCTTAAGGACACACCGCGAATTTGGTAGACTTGATTCTTTTTGTCTCATTTCTTTCTAATCATTGGTTTTACTATTTTTTTTTAAGAAAATAGTTCAAACTTTTGATAGTTCATAAATTGTTTGAACTTGTGTTTGAAGTTATTGAAATTTTATTTTGATAGTTCATAAGTTGTTTGAAGTTTTTGTTGTTAATACAAATTTTGTACCCATAAAACAATAAGGAATAGAAGGTGTCTCTAGTAGATTACCCTTTCTTTTCCTATCAAAGGTTTCCTATCTTTTGTGTGAATTAGGATGAAGAGTCTTCAAAAATTTTGCAGCAAAATATACATATAATGAAAAAATCGAAAATTTTATAAGACTCACTAGTCAATAATTCAAAATTATTTTTAAAGAAACAATATTTGACAAAATCTTTGTTGAAGTAAGATCTTTTTATCCTCTAAATAATAATCATGACCCAAAATTGTAAATATCTGTGACCAGCACGCAATAATCCCTCACCTATTCAAAACATACCATAGTTAAATGAACTAACACAAGAGAATAATTCAATAACATAATATAAATACAAAAGTCGTACTTCGTAGCAAATCTCACTACTATATACAACACATAACTAAACAGGTTTAAGCTGATCCACAAAAGTCGAGAGCATTTTGAAGTAAAACCGACCAGTCGTACTCCTTCTTAACCGTACAATTAGAAAGGAAAGAAAAAAAACATAAGAAATCTAAGGTCCTGGCATCAGCGGTTGGCTCACTCTTGATATACCTGTTCAATTTTTCTTTTCTTTTTTAAATTTTTTCAATAACATATTACTATACGCAAGCCCACACTTGAGAAATTACTCGGGAATTGTTATGAACCAAGGGGTTGTTTGGTACACTCATGAGATAAGTAAGGATAGCTCATGAGGTTGTTAGGATATACTATTAACCATGTAGTTTGTGTTATAGTATTATATTTTCATTTCATGTAAAGACAATTTATTATATTAATAAAATCTTTATTTGAATAGATCATTGTGTTAACATGTATGTCCTTTACTTATATAGTAGACAATTTTGCGTATGGAGTATTTTAACTCATGCACGAAAGATTAAAATTATCGGTTCTTATAAGTAATAAATTAATGTTCACAATCAAATATGAGGTAGGACAACCATCTTGATGATTGTAGCACAATATTAAATATAATTTGATCTTAATTATGAGAGTAGTAATATTCCAACTTCTTGTGCTAGTATATTTCGTATGTATTGAACGGACCAATTAGAGATGCGTGTTTATGTTCTAAATTTTAATAAACAACTTCTCTAGTCTATTACATGTACTTATACTCTTAACCTTGATATAATTATTATGATCTATGTGGTTTAGTTTATTATTTTAATCTATTAAAAGGTGAGACTCTTTTATGAGTCAATATATTCCTAATAGGTTGGATGATGACAAATTACTTAGTGAAATATTAATTAGTTGATAGAACCATGTCTCGAACTTGAGATAGAAGACACCCCTTTATGGTTGCTTATAAGTTTTCACGTGAAAATCCTGCAGGTAGATTTTATATCGTCATGTAAAATAAGTTAAGCATTATAAATAAAGGATTAAATTAATCAATGTGTTAAATTTTTCAGAGAATTTAATTTAGTTGATTGGTGTCGGTAATTCTAACATGGGGAGTTAAATAAGATGTAATGGTAGATTTCAAAATTAAATCGAGTAGTGAAATTATAGATTTTTAGTGGAATAATTTATAATTTATTATGATATTCATTACCGAATTAATATCGTAAATGGAAGCCTCAGTTAATAAATCTGCGGTCCTTACTATGCCTGATTAACTAATTGTATTTGAAAAAGAAAAGGAGTTACAGAAGAGATAATATTATTTTATTTACTGGTCTTCTATAAAGGAATAAAAAGAGTAAATTTAAAAACCAATTTTGGCATTATGACAACTTTAAAAGAGCCAAAAATATTTTTGGCATTAAGAGGGAATTAAGGCCTAAACGTTTTTGACATTAAGACTATAATGAAGGCCAAAAATAGTTTACCTCTTCTCCTTCTCTTTTCAGTTGAATTGAGAATAAATAGAGGTTGGAGTTTCTTAAAAAAAGTGGTTTTATTCCAGAATACTATTCTTTTTCTAAGTACAAATCGGCTTGGCCACACAAGATTGATTACAAAAGTTAAGTCAGAAAGTAGTAGAAGGCAACAAACCTGACAAACAAAGCGTTGAACGAACTATGTGAAAGCTTCAAGAGGTAAATTTTCTGATTTTCGTATTGATTACGTTATCTAGATTATATATAAGATATATTGATCCCGTAGAATTTTTTTCTTCCGCTGTGCATGTTCTAACAGAGGTGGGATATTCTATGGAATTATTTTATCCCTTTCTTTCTATGGGATAATAGTGCCACCATTTTAGTACAAATAGTAGAATAAAATAGTCTCATAATTAAATAATACTTTATAGCAAACATGGGATAAAGTTAATTCCAAACTTTATCCCGAGATTATTTTTCTTATCCCTTCTTCCAAACTACCCCAAGTGGACATATTTGCCTCGGTGGAGCAAGTCAATGGAAAGAATAGTTAATAGCAGTGTATTGAGATAAAGAAAGGCATGCTAACTGTTGTTAAGAATCTGAATCCTCTTATCCCCTTTCATCTACTACTCCTCATCCCTTTTTGTGTAACTCCTCATCTCCTTCTACCCTCTCTATCAATAGTGTTTGGTGGTTGTGATTTTTCTATATATTGTAATGCAATCAACTTTATTTTTGAGCATTTGGAATAGTATTCGCAACAGGAATATATTCTGATCAATGTGAGATGAAGTTGCTCAAATATTAAAGAAAACATTAGCGTGTTCGATATGAAGGAAAATGTTTTCCAAGAAAATATTTTTTAGGAAAACAAGTTGTTTCTTACTTATTCTATTGTGTTCGTTACGCAAATAGAAAATAATTTTAAAAATATTTGCATATATTTAACATAAAACAGTGAAAACGAATAGGGTAAAATATTTGCATATATTTAACATAAAACAATGAGAATGAATATAGTAAAGAGTGTGGAGTAAGAATAATTTTTTAATTTCTTTTTTAAAAAATATATTATTTTTTAAAAATTGAGGTTAGGGTTAGGGGGCTGGGTAAGTTTTTTTTGGGGGGGGGGGGAGAGGTTGGTAGGGGGTGAGAGTCGGGGATAGGGGGTGAGTAAGATTTTTGGGGCTGGGAGTCGGGAGTTGGGGTGGGTAAAATTTTTTTTAGGGGAAAGGGTGGGAGGATAAAGGTGGGATGGGTGATTTTGAGAGTGTATGAACATTGCAACTTATTTTTTCTAGTTTGATTAAGTAAGTCATTTTTCTTATTTTGAAGGAACTTGTGTTCATATAAAAAATATTTTTCAAATTCTTTAGACAAACAAACATGAGAAAAAGTAAAATGTTTTCCTTCATACCGAACACCCTAAAGTTAACAAATTTCCTTTTCTTTTTGGGGAGGAACAATAATAATATTGCTGCGTAAAGTAGTTATATATACTAATTATTAGAGCAAGTTTTATGAGTGGTCATCTAACCTGAGTAATTTAGCTAAAAGTGACAAAAGAGTTTGAAAATGAGGTGTAAGTGACAAAAGTTTTAATAATTGAGTATAAGTGACAATTACTTTATTAGTTTTAATAATTGAGTATGCACTGATAACTAATAACTAATAACTGATAAGCTCAGGTCATGGTATTCTGAAAATAACAGTGCATACAGATTCTGAGGTAATTATTAATGTATAAACTGATACTGGGACTGAAATCGGACTGAGCTAATTTAATCGGACTCACAACTGACCATATTACTGACTGAATGATATTTCCTTTGGTATAACTGAAATCATTCTGTAGATACTAAAAACTAGATAAACAACTTAATTTCGGACATTCATAACCCCAGGACTCGATAACAATAATAATAAGAACACATGAGAGCATTTGAGACCATAATAAGTAAGCATTATTTAAAGAAATCCATCGCTTGGGCATTTCATCAAACACATGGAGATTAGTACTTTAACATGGGGTAATTCACCAAACACACGGGGATCATGAACTTGGACATGAGAATATCTTACACATGGGAGCATAGCATGATTACATAACTAAAATCATGAATTTAGGAATTCACATGAAATTCGCTTGAAATAGGACATGGGCATTTCATCACAACATGTAAATATCATAGCTTGAACATAAGAATGTCTTAAACGTGAGGAAACAATAGAGTTACATAGCAAAATTTATAACTTGGGAATTCATCTTGAAATTGATTGAACATGATATGAGAATTTCATCAATTATGTGGAAAACATGAATTTGAAACACGGGGATGTTGCTAAAAATTATGAATTTAGGGTCTATCATGGAATTCACTTGAATAAAGCATGGGGAAACTTAAATTCATGGCATGAGGAGTTCAACTTCTTGCATGGAATCACACATGGACTGAATTGAATTAAAAATACTATGAAATCATGAAACTAAATCTTGCTTGAACATACAAAACTCCATAATAAGAATAAAATTTCATTCTTTAATTGAAAGGAGGGTTTTTGGGCTCCATGGGTGAAAGGAGACCCATGGATGAACTCTCACATACCTTAAAGCTTTAGTCTTGAAGAAGAAACACAATCTTGAATTGGGAAACTTGAGTTCTTGACTTCTCTTGAAGAGAAGATAATTAATTTGGTGTTTTTGGGAGGTGGCTAGGGTTTTTCTTTGAGAAAAAAGATGAATAATAGTGTGTATAATGCTTTTGGGGGCTGAAATTAAGTGTTATGGGCAGATTTGGGTGAGGGAAAGTCACCAAAGTTCCCCTAGACACTTTAGGAACTGAAATAACATGTGAAACAGTTCCGTAACGTGTTGGCCATTGCGTCGCGTCGACAACCGATGCATCACGTTCCAATCGCGTTGGTTCACTGCCTCACATGGAAAATGCCATAACTTTTCTCTCAGGTATCGGATTCAGGAAAAATTGGTATCGTTGGAAAGCTAATTCAATTATCTACAATTTAGTGGGTCTTGAGCTACAAAATTCTACGTATATAAAAATTTATACACATTCAAAGTAGACCCTTGTAGAATCGAATATCATTTTTTAGACAAATCAAAGGCTCTTAGCTCAACTTTGTTCTAAGTGATTCTTATGAAATTTTTTCACCTCGAAAGCACATCAAACATGAGGTTAAAGATCATGAAACTTATATTCATATGGGAATCATTTGGATTATAACTTATACACGTAGGAACGACGGTTCAAAAACTAGCCCAAAAATACGGGGTGTTACATTATCTCTCCTTTGGGAACATTCGTCCTTGAATAAAACTGGTTAAACTGTGAGTACTGTACGAAGTTAACTGAGATCATATTCTGAACATGCATGACTTGGAACATGATTGCATAACTGATTCTGAAACACGATACACGAACTGAATATCATGAACTGAACTGATTTCTTGAATACATGCAATGGCATGGGAATGATTATAAGGCTAAGATAGAAATGAGAGAGTCAATTGATGAGTAACCATTACTTCAAGCTGAATCTTATTTTGTGAAGAGAAGATGAAAGCTTTAGAACATGAATACTCGAGGTATTACAATACATCTCACCCTTGGGATATTTCGTCCCCTGAATGATACTGACTTGGTTGAAATACTAAGGAAAAATTGAGATGATGTATGGAGCACTTACGGACTGAATCATGACTGAATATCTGGGATCTGAAACATGATGCATGAACTGAACTTAGTTCATAATTTACATAGATGCGAACAAACTACCTATCGGAATGGCCATATTCATGAAAATTTCGATAAGTATGACTAGGATGAGAGATGGAAAAACCATAGGAACTTGCCCGTTTGACTGCTAAATTGAATTACTGGCTATACAGACTGAATTATGTTGAAAGCTTATACTCAGCTATAATTTCCACTTGTACACCAACATGACATTCAAGCCTATCTTCATAACCACACATGAACTTTAGGCAAACAACCACAAAAATATCTTTCTCACAATGTTCAAGCCTACTAGAATCTACAAAGTGCACATATAACACAGTAATACTAATCTGAATCATGAAAACAAGGAACACTTACTCTCTCCCATCTAAACAATTATTCATCATCACTATCTTAATATTAAAGAGAGGTCACTGAAAGATTAGAACATAAGGACCTGAAGCATGAAATAATAACTACGCATAACTTGATACTTTACTGAGGCCTGAGGAATAAGGTATCAAAAGTATGAATTTATTGAAGAGAGCTAAACTAAGGGCATACATGACATAAACTGAATTTCGCTGATCATTAGGAGTGTAACATGAGTACTGGAACTGAACATACTGTAAAGCATGGTTACGTGAGTTATGAGCTGCATGACTTGAGTTTGGAGTTCATGATGTCATGGAATAGGATTCGTACTGCTGAGTGAATACTAGGAACTGAAAGCGTACATGATTTTTCTATAAAGCGCATGAATATGAGTTGTGATCATAAGTCTGACATGTAAGGCATGAGTAAATGTCGTGATGACTGAAAAACTTTGCACTGAGATAAGAATAGGTTGGGAATTATCCTCCCTTACTGCTTTTCTACACATACTGGCACTACTACTAGAATCTGAGAGTCTGACTTGGTTACTTGTTATATCATCTCCCCCTTAGACTAAAGCTATCATCTTAAGTCTGTGGACCCCTTTAATAACTCTAAGCTGAACTGCAATCACTTTACTCTGAGTTTACACCATCTAGAGCTTCAACTCTTTTTTTTTCTATTAGCTCAATTTTCAATGATTCAAACTTAGATTCCAACACTTAACATGGATATCCCCAAACCTTCAATGAACCATACTAACTTCCTGCGTAGCCTACTAACATCACATCTAAACCATAAGAACTACCATCATACCTGAACATCCGACATCAACAACATAAAATTTTGAATCAACAACTTAAATTCTTGCATACACTATTTCAAGCTTACTGATTTACCTTCATACAACTATCCCATGAATACATAACATACTCAATCCAGATAACACTATCCCAACTCCACTACTGCTAAAATTTTGGGTTCATGATTCTAACTCTAGATCATATGCTATTAAATGATTCTGAGAACGGATCTGAAAGCGCATCTAACTTCAGCTCAATGTAGGAGTTTCATAAATAAGAATGACTATTTTCAAAGTTCAGAGCATAACAGAACTAATGGGATATTTTGAGCCTGTATGCAATCCCACAACTGTTTGTAAGGATTGTCTGAGAAAACTCTATCTATAGAAAGTTGAGCTTGACTGTTATGTTACCTCAAAAATAAGGTAGAGATGGCATAAATAGAGCAAGATAAAAATCTGTGTGAGTTTCTTAGAGAACCTTTCTATAGCACAATCTGGGACATGAAAGAAGGGAAACATTTCCTAAATGCCTTGTAGCCTCTTGAAGAAAAGTACAGATGTCTCCGTACCGTTCCACAAGACTCTACTAGACATGGCTTCATAGACACCCTAGGACACTTGAACTCTGTGCTCTGATACCAAGTTTGTAACGCTCCGAGAGTACACCTTGGATGCCATACGGTGCTCGGAACCACAAATGATCCCAAGCTAACCCATGAACTGACATACTGTTAAGCAACTGAATTATAATAAAATAAATAACAAGTTCTGCTGTACAAAAAATATAATCATGGCATAATCTGAATAAATACATTACTGATAAAGTTTACAATCTGATAAAACTGAAGGAAGAAACTGAAATTTACATGACTGACTCTGACCGACATCTATGAAGCCTCTACTGTACTGACTATAGATAGCTGGGACATGCCTCAAACTACCACTAATCAATACATATGAAAATAAATAAATTGTACATGAACTAAAACTGTCTGGAGTTCTCGAAACAAGAGAACTCATCACCTGCTGGCTGAAAACTACAACTGTCTGATCATGGTGTGCGGACTATAAATAGTACCTACATTATGAAATAATGTAGACACACATACATATATGTGGATCAGTACTTCTAGAATATACTGAGTATGCAGGGGTGAATGCAATAAGTAAAACTAATTTCATACGTAATCTTAAAACATGCATGCTAAGTGTAAGTAGACTCACTAATAGGCTAGAATAAACTGAAAACTGAAATATCTTAAAGCATGAGTGACAAACATACTTTGATAAGATGGTGAATCTCTGCACTTAGTTTTTGTAAAACTTTACTTTAATGATATAAGTAGAACTGAAGCTGGGATATGGTAAAACATGGATACTATATGAATACTGATTCTTTAACTATGTGATGGAGATTGACATAACTCGAGGATCTGAATATACAATTATACTAAGCACAAATACCTAAACATACAGAACCAAACATGACATATACTAAGCTTATCTGGTTAACTGAATGACTGATAGCTGAATACTGGTCATGGAAGATTGGACTATACTTAGTCTGAATAACTGGACTGAAATTGTGGAGTACTATGCATATGAGACAAGGACTAACTGAACAACATGAGATGACCAAACATGAATGCGTGTAAACTGTATTATTTGAGAATGCAAGACCAAGCGTATAATATGATTCTGAAATAGTCTATAAATTGAAATACTGATAATTGAATAACTGATAACTGTATGCTATTGTCAAGCAAACCAGAAACTGAACTTTGAAATGAATACTAAACTGAAACTGTAACTAAGACATTGGGAGGTATCATCTAACCGACATGTCCCAATCTGAGCTAATTTAGGTCCAACCTGTAACCCCAGTTGAAAGAGTGTCAGTACCGTGCCACGGGTACTAACACAGATTATGTGGATCCACTAAACAGGTGTCCCAAAGATCTAAAGAGTCACCCTAATCTTGAAAGAGTACTCGTGAGATATGTGTCAATCCTAAACTGGCAGGAAAATATTTCAACCTACGCTGGTTACGTAGTTTTGTAACTCAGGGATTGCTACTAAGGGTCAAACCTTAAACTGGAAGGAGTTCCCCAATCCCTGGGTTCGCTCGGTGCTGAATCCTACTCCCAACTGAAAGATACTGCAATACTAACTGGTGTATGCAATGATAACTAATAACTGATAATCTCAGGTCATTATATTCTGAAAATAACAGTGCATACAGATTCTGAGGTAATTATTAATGTATAAACTGATACTGGGACTGAAATCGGACTGAGCTAATTTAATCGGACTCACAACTGACCATATTACTGACTGAATGATATTTTCTTTGGTATAACTGAAATCATTCTGTAGATACTGAAAACTAGATAAACAACTTAATTTCGGACATTCATAACCCCAGGACTTGATAACAATAACAATAAGAACACATGAGAGCATTTGAGACCATAATAAGTAAGCATTATTTAAAGAAATCCATCACTTGGGCATTTCATCAAACACATGGAGATTAGTACTTTAACATGGGGTAATTCACCAAACACACGGGGATCATGAACTTGGACATGAGAATATCTTACACATGGGAGCATAGCATGATTACATAACTAAAATCATGAATTTAGGAATTCACATGAAATTCGCTTGAAATAGGACATGGGCATTTCATCACAACATGTAAATATCATAGCTTGAACATAAGAATGTCTTAAACGTGAGGAAACAATAGAGTTACATAGCAAAATTTATAACTTGAGAATTCATCTTGAAATTGATTGAACATGATATGAGAATTTCATCAAACATGTGGAAAACATGAATTTGAAACATGGGGATGTTGCTAAAAATCATGAATTTAGGGTCTATCATGGAATTCACTTGAATAAAGCATAGGGAAACTTAAATTCATGGCATGAGGAGTTCAACATCTTGCATGGAATCACACATGGACTGAATTGAATTAAAAACACTATGAAATCATGAAACTAAATCTTTCTTGAACATACAAAACTCCATAATAAGAATAAAATTTCATTCTTTAATTGAAATGAGGGTTTTTGGGCTCCATGGGTGAAAGGAGACCTATGGATGAACTCCCACATACCTTAAATCTTTAATCTTGAAGGAGAAACACAATCTTGAAAGCTTTCTTGAATTGGGAAACTTGAGTTCTTGATTTTTCTTGAACAAAAGTTAATTAATTTAGTGTTCTTGGGAGGTGGCTAGGATTTTTCTTTGAGAGAAAAGATGAATAATAGTGTGTATAATGCTTTTGGGAGCCGAAATTAAGTATTGTGTGCGGATTTCGGCTCACTGCCTCACACGAAAAATGCCATAATTTTTCGCCCGGGTATCGGATTAAGGCGAAATTGATATTGTTGGAAAGCTAATTCAATTATCTACAATTTGGTGGGTCTTGAGCTGTAAAATTCTACGTATATAACAAGTTATACACGTTCAAAGTAGACCCTTGTAGAATCGAATACCAATCTTCAGACGAATCAAAGGCTCTTAGCTCAACTTTGTTCTAAGTGATTCCTATGAACATTTTTCACCTCGAAAGCATATCAAACACGAGGATAAAGATCATGAAACTTATATTCACATGAGAATCATTTGGATTATAACTTATACACGTAGGAACGACGGTTCAAAGACTAGCCTGAAAATATGGGGTGTTATACTATGATAACACAACCCACGAATTACAAGGTTACAAGACACAAAGACTACACAAGAATGCAAGAAATGGAAAGATAGGTATGTGACATACACTATTACATGAACTAAGAATCCTAGTGTGTTTCAAACACAAAGACCCTTAATACTATGATAATATGAACACCTACACTCTTCGGTGGACACAAGAGGGACCTCAATCCTTCAAGCACCCAACGTTCCAAGCAAGAGAACAACACAAGTGAATCCACACTTGTTGTTCACCTAGTTTCAGCCAAGCCTCCAAAGGGAGAGAGAACTTGTCTTTCTATTGTGTTTTTACAAGATTCAATATCCAAAAACTAATGAAAGAAACCCTACAATGTTCTTTATATAGTGTATTACAAAATAGAAGTTAAAATGACCAAAATGTCCCTTAAGTGAGAGGTGCCCATCAAGTGTAGTTCAAATGTAGTGTATGGACGGTTTTGGAGTGTATTTTGGTGCTCCTTTGCACTTCACTTGTACACTCCAAGTCTCGGGTCCAACACACTCTCATAAGTCCATCTCCGTGATCATTCTTGTATCACTCTCCAAAAAATCTTCTGTTCAAAACTTTTTAAACTTTTTATTTCATAATAAGTAACATTATTTTTTTTTGTTCTCTTTGAATAAATCTATTTACTAAAAATATTACAGCTTAGGTCACATATTCTATATATTGATAATAATATTCATAGAAACTATTACAAAATAATTTGAAAATCATGTTTATTTACTTAATAATGTACAGTAGTATGAGCAATACAGTATTTAACTAAAGTAAAGAAAAAATGTTTATAAATTAATTAAACAAAGTAGTATACTAGTAAGGGGCAAGTAAATAAAAATGTAATTATTTTACATTCACGATAAATAGTTTTTAAGATTTTCTACTGGTTTTACTTTCTTCCAATTTCATTAAATTTAGTAGGTAGAGTTTGTCAAATATATGAAAATAAAAAGGCTCATTTTTTATCAAAATAGTGGATCAAAACTGCTCAAAAATATATTTACGAGATGATTTTGAACTTATCCTCAAATATAAGGGGTACTTTTGTTATTTCCTCTCAAATTAAAGGTATAATTTTATCCAAATTTTATTGAAGTTACTTTTGTGAAAGATAAGGTAAAGTTAAATGACTTTTTATAACAAAATAAAAAATAATGTCTTTTGAATAATGAAGATCACTCATAAGATTTGCTCCTAATTATTAGTTTGTTTGACCAATCAATTTAGTAAGACACCAATTAGTACTTGATCAAGTTTTTAAGAAGTGTTTTGTGTATTTTCTCAAAAATATCTTTCAAAAAGGTGGAAAAACTATTTTTAAACTTCTCAAAAATAACTTTTACTGTTTTACACTCTTCAAAATTACTTCTTTTAATTTCTTTCAAAAAGTTTGATAGCAACTTATTTTTTAAAAATAAATATTTTTGATCTTCTCATAAACTTGGTTAAATAAATTATTAGTAGTATTATTCTTAAATAAAGTGCAGTTTATTATAAAAGTTACAGATAAAATAATAAAAATTAGTTTCTTAACCATGATTTCTTAAAGTAGGCGAAAAAAAATGTGACGATTAATAGGGGCGTATACAAATTAAAGGGACTTTTATATAAGCAAATGACGGTTTACCCGTTGTAGTACTAATTAATGGAACAGTAGAGGTAGTCTTCTCCCCATAACTTTCTCCATGTTGTAACTGTCATCCCCTCCTTATTATCCATTTCCTCTCTGTAACTAATTGTCATCTCGTCCAGCAATACTACTCTAATTAATTTCTTAACTGGCATCAATATCTTTTGGTTTGTAATTTGCACAAGAAGAATACAACATTACTCCATATTGTTTAGGCTAATTATTAAAGAAAAATGTCAAAGGAAAAGGAAAGAGAAACTCATGTTTACACGGCTAAGCTCGCTGAACAAGCTGAACGTTATGATGGTAATTCATTTCATTTCCTTTCCACTCCCTTCTATCTTCTGCCTTTTCTTCATTTCAGAAATCACGATTTCTTTAAGATCGTAATTTTTTTTTCTAAATTTCTTAAACTCTGTATCAAATAGGTGTGGACGTTCGGATTGGATGTGAAAATTTTGGTTTGAAATTTCGGATTGAAGAAATAACAATTCCAATTAGCTCGGATCGGATATTGGATTGGACTTTTTAAGTTCGGTTATGAATTTATTGGTTTGGATATTTCAGATTTTTAATTTTGACTTTTGAGCCTCTAAAACTGGCCATGATAATTAACAACCTCAGTTCGCCTAATAATTTGCTCATTAATAAAGATCGAGGTAACCATGCCGCCTACATCGTGTAATTCTATATTGGTTTAATACTATATTGAGCAGGGTCATAGTTACTATTCTATTGGACCTTTGGAAATTGGACTTATTACACTAATAAAAAAAGGAAAAATTACAAGAAGTGACAAATTTAAGATCATAATTACAATAAATAGCAATATTTTCACAAAATTACATTTTGTAGCAAATATAATATTTTTTTGCTCATAAATTTGAAACAGACGTGTTTCACTCCATCTCTCCTATTTTCACTTCATTACTTTACATCTCTCCTATTTTCACTTCATTATTTTACATCTCTTCTATTTTAACTCCATTACTTTACCTCTATCCTATTTTCACTCCATTATTTTACTTCTCTCCTATTTTCACTCCATTACTTCACTCCCTCGAAAAAATATTTTCCAGTATAATTTTCAACAACTAAAATCAAAATCAAATCAATAGAAGATTTTTATCTTCATGAGCTTCGAAATTCAAAATAAATCATCATTGATGTTATAGGTATTGAATCAAAAAATTATTTTCGTATATCAATTTCAGCAACTTAAAACGATTTAATGTTGTTTGATATCATTTTTATGTCTTTAATTATTATTTTTTTTGTCAATTTTTTCAGCAAATAGTTTTTTTTGAATATTTAGTATGTGAATTTGAAAAAATAAAGACGACTGTACTATTTCATCGAATTAGATGAAAATCGAACTAATCGAGTTATTATTTGTTCAAACTCGATTTTGATACGTTAAATATTAATAATTTTTTTTCGAATTTCATCGAGTTGTATAGTCGATTAATCTGTTTGTATATTCGAAATGGTGAAATTGTAATCTACTAATTTTTATTTGTATATATTGTTTGCGTTTGTATATGTTGATTATGTTTATATATTTACAGGTCTGTATATGTATTTTAACTGTATTTTTCAGTTTTTGCATATGTATTTTTCTGTTCGGCATATGTATTTTACAGGTTTGCATATGTATGCATAGGTCGTTATATGTATTTTTCATATTTTTAGCTTTGTATATGTATTTTATGCAAATCAATACATATATCTTTCATAACACATGAAAATATTTTTTTTTTATTGAAATCAAATACATATATATTTACATAGAGTTTTTAGCAAGTACATATACATAAACACACGTGTATTAGTTATTTGTAATGTAATTATATCTTTTTTCTGATTATACATTTACCCAGATATATATTGTTATTTATATACAATACTTCAAAAATGGTCACATTCATACAATACATTTCCAGCGTTTTGGTTACCTATATGTATATGTATATAGTTATCATTTTTGTTATAGAGATTTTGTGTTCTATATGTTTATATATACATATGAGTCAGATATGTATTTCTATAAATACATATGCAGGTGTATATGTATGTTTTGTACTGTAAATATATATGCAGATCTGTATGTTTATTTATTTTTTAAATATATATATATATATATATATATATATATATATATAGAGAGAGAGAGAGAGAGAGAGAGAGAGAGAGAGAGATTTGTCTTTTAAAAATAAAAATTAGAGATAAAAGAGTAAAAAACACACACAAAAAAAATAAAAAAAGACAAAAACGAAAATGAAAAATCCAAAAAAAAAAAATAGAAATGTAAAAATAAAAGCGAAAAAAATTAAAAAAAAGAAGAAAAAGAAAAATATGAGAAAGGAAAAAAATAAGAAAACGAAAAAGAAAAAAATAAAGAAAAAAATGAAAAGGAAAAAAAAAAAGAAATAGAAGAGAAAAAATAAAGTGGAAAGAAAAAATGACAAAAGAAAAAGAAATCAAAATAAAAAATACATAAAATAAATAGAAGCTAGAAATAGAAGTGTAAAAAAAAAAGAGAAAAAAAGAAGAAGAAGAAAACGAAAATAGTATAAGAAAAAAAATATGAGAAAAAAAAAACGAAAATGAAAAAGAAAAAACGAAAAAGGAAAAAAAAAAGAGAAATAGAACAGAGAAAATAAAGTGGAAAGAAAAAATAGAAAAGAAAAAAAAAATCAAAACAAAAAAGAGTGAATGAGAGGAAAAAAAACGATAATGATACTTTATTTTGAATTTCTGAAGATCATGAAGATAATAATCTTCATATTTGAGTTTGGTTTGAAAAAGGAATATAATAATTTAAATAAGATTAATTTATGAAAAAAAAAATCTACTGCTTTTTAAATAACAATAATTTATGAAAAAAAATTTCACTGCTTTAAACACATGGGATAAGTAAAAGAAAGACAATAAATCTTGTTGTATATGTATTTTAGTAGAATACTTTTATAAAATATAAAATACAAGTTGTTATTTCAGGTAATTATGAAACAGTTGCTATGAAATTTTAGCAGCAAAACTTTTATAAAATACAAAATACAAGTTGCTATTTCAGTTAATTATGAAACAGTTGCTATGAAACTCCTAATTATGAGCTTAAGTTTACTACTTATGAAATTTCCCCGTAAATAGAGGGGTTTGTTCATTGTATTCTTAATCTCTGATACCCAGAGAATCCGTTGAGAGAAATAAGAAATACTCTTTCTCTCTCCACTCTTTTTCTTCTCTACTTTATTTTTCATAACAATTTCAAAATTCTTCTTAAATTTTTTTATTAATAATTATACTTTCTTAAAACTAAAAGCGACCACAAGTAGTCGGTTTTCGATTAAAAAATTATTTATAAAATATTTTTCTAAAAGAAGTCGCTTTACATTAAAAAATAAATTTAAAATACTATGCAAAAACGATCATTCGTGGTCGTTTTATGATTAAAAAAATAAAAAATAAAATATTTTGATTGTTTAAAAAATTAAATAAAAAATATTTTTGTGATAGTTTTTTGAATTGTTAGTATGACCACATGTAATAGATATGGCTGAATATAAAGTATAAAATTTTCGAGGTTTCAGTATCCGCAAATCTGTTGTGCTTAATCCGATGTTCAATTCAAAATCCATATTATTTAAAAATAAAATCCAAATCCAAACTAATTATCCAAAAATGTTTGAATTTCGGATTGGCTCAAACTATGCCTGCCCCTTACACATGAATCTACTTGTGCCAGAGTAACGTTTACGTGTGATGCTTTTTTTTGTGAAGAACTTGTACTTGCTTTTGAAAAAGAAGAAAGTTTTATGAGTTTCAAAGCTATTTAATCCAGTCCTTTTTCTTATATTTTTTTTTTTAGAAATTCTCCTCTTCATCAATATTTTCTGTCTTGTAAGTTTTTAACATAATGTCTTGTAATTTAAATGATTAGATATTTGAATTATTTTTAGCTGAATCCCCATACCTTTAGATCATGAATCTGATCTCTGGATCTGCACCTGAGTCAGACGCCCACACTTGAGTCCGAGCAACTTAGAGGCAAAACACTTTAGCCTTCTTTTTCCTGATAAAACTTTTCTGGATGAGAATTTGATTCATCATCAACTTGGATTTGCAATTAGAACATATTGCACTTTGTTCATTGATTACTCTGATGAGTGCAATCATCATCTGTGATCTATTCTTTTATGGGGGTTAAAGGGCATGTAAGTTGCTTGGTTAAGTTGGATGTTATGCACCGATAGTGTAAAGAATTTTCACATCACCGGTATGTTTTATACCAATGTCACTTCTTGTGAGAAAGCAAAAAACGAGTTGATTTCTCATGTCACTCAACTAATAATTATTATCTGAGTGATCACCTGAGAAATCAACCCTGCAAATATCAGCATTTGACTTTCATCTCATCTCACTAATATATGATAAAAGAGATATATAAATGTCTTTTCGTTCCATTGTATAACTTCAGATTCCTAATTATTTCATCAGAAATGGTTGAGAGTATGAAGAAAGTTGCAAAACTGGATGCTGAACTGACAGTGGAGGAAAGGAACTTGCTTTCTGTTGGTTACAAGAACGTAATTGGAGCTCGACGGGCTTCATGGCGTATTATGTCTTCGATCGAGCAGAAAGAAGGGTCGAAAGGGAATGACAACAATGTCAAGCTGATAAAGGGCTACAGGCAGAAAGTAGAAGAAGAGTTGTCCAAGATTTGCCATGATATTCTTGAAATCATAGACAATCATCTAATTCCATCTTCTGCCACTGGAGAAGCTACTGTCTTTTATTACAAAATGTAAGTCAAATGCATAAAAACAACAATTCTTTCTACCTGTTTTTAAATCAAAATGGTCCATAACAAACTTGTGATCCATTTTTGAGGTTCTTCGTGACCTTTCGTGAACCTGTTCCCTGGTCGTCGCTCTGTTGCTTCTGGCATGTCATTTAGGAACACCTTTCACCTTTGAAAGGCAGGAAGTGTGACAACATACACACTTCCCTTTTCTCCATAGGGCCTTCTCGTCAGTTGCTGGGATTGGTGACCCGAAATTGACTTGGCTTTGCCAAAAGGCCTTATCCCTAAAAGCCCGAGGTTGTACCCATTTCACGCGTGGTTCTGAGTAGGATTTATAATACTGATATCTAAATTGTCAACTCTATTTCATCAGGAGGAATGAGGCCAGGCACCTCCCTCCTGTGTTTATTACAATCCTTGCTTTATAGTCCATCTGTATTTGACTTTCCTTTTGTGTGTCTGGTTCAGGAAAGGCGATTATTATCGTTACCTTGCTGAGTTCAAGACTGATCAGGAAAAGAAAGAGGCTTCTGAACAATCATTGAAGGGCTATGAGGCAAGTTATCTTACAATCTTTACCTTATCGCAGTATATAACTTAGATATTTTTTATTATGATCCAATTGATGCACATCTGAGAGTTCCATCATCTGTTTTCTTCAGGCTGCCACTGCCACTGCAAACTCTGATCTGCCTTCAACACATCCGATCAGGCTTGGTCTTGCTTTGAACTACTCTGTGTTCTACTATGAGATCATGAATTCCCCGGAAAGGTAAAGTTCATGACCAATGAAACACCTTCAGAATGCGTTTCTTGTATTTTCTTGTCGTCTTGATGATGTAGATTGACAATTTGCAAATGGCAGGGCCTGTCACTTGGCTAAACAAGCTTTCGACGAGGCAATAGCAGAGCTGGACACTTTGAGTGAAGAATCGTACAAAGACAGTACCTTAATAATGCAGCTATTGAGAGACAACCTCACACTGTGGACCTCTGATTTGCCCGAAGACGGAGGTAACAGTTATTTAAATGTTTGTTTTAGGATTCCATAGGAGAACTTAAATGGTACATTTGGTAGTAATTCTTTGATGTCTTTATCAGCCCTGCACCTTTGAATTGCTAAAACTGAATTCTCCGTAGGCGTTGGACAATGATCTAATTGAGATTTGAAAAAAAAAAAATAGTATTTGGAGTTAGGTTCTGTTGGGACGTGAAACAAAATTGAAGCTTTTGAAACCTTGAAAACATCCAAAACCTGTTTTTTGAACTTTCTATATTTCAATTTTGAAGTTAAAATGATGGACCAGTTTGGTTAACAAACGCTTATTTGAAATAATCTCCAAATATAATTTCAAATCTTATTCATGGCCAGACGGCTCCAAATCTGTGTCAAGAAACCAAGAAGAGCCCTTTGGATTCCTGCTTTTCCTTATCCGTGGAAATATAGCTCCATAAAATAAATGAATGTAAATATTCTTGAAAACTATAACGAACACTACTGTTTGTACAGCTGAAGAGAATATGAAAGCTGATGAACCGAAAGCAGCAGAGCCTTCGAAAAAAGCAGAAGAAGCGCCTCAAAAAACAGAAGATCCGCCTAAAGTAAGTCTTTGACAAATACTCTCCGCATCCCCATAAACGTGACACGTTTTATTAATGCACACCTGAACTTTGCTTTGTTCTAGTTACTCACACTGGCATCAATTTTATAGTTGATGAAACCAACTTTTTGTGCTCTGACAGCAGTAACGGTGGCACAAGGAGCTATGTAAACAGGCAAAAATTTCTGCGCTTCCCCTCCATCATTAGCAACTAGTGCATGATTTTGCAACACCTCCATCAGAAGAGACGCACTTCCTAATTTGATCGATACATTTTCATTTTCTCCCATTTCTTTATGTTCTTTGGTAGAGAAGTATTATTCAACTTGATCTTTTTCCGAATGAGTTTGTCTTTTGTTAGATCCTTGATTTTGTTAAGGGACCAGGCCAGTCTCTTGAGATTATAAGTTATTTGAAGGACAATGAAAGAGGATTTGTTGAAAGATTTTGATCCAATAGCTCCATATTAGTATTATTTATTGTAATTGGAGAAATTTATGCTAGTGAAGAACAAATATGGCAGCTAAACTGTTGTTCTATTTGAGTATTCCACCTTTATTGGATATTAGATACCCCACGTTACTTTTTAGTTGTCATGTTTTGTTCATTGAGAAACAATTTAACTTGTCATGTTTTGTTTATTAAGAAACAATTTAACTAATTTTCGAAGCTAAATTAGATTGAATTGATTCAATATATTAAAATTAAAATTTTACAATTTTCTCATATCACAATTTAACTAATTTTCGAAGCTAAATTAGATTGAATTGATTCAATATATTAAAATTAAAATTTTGCAGTTTTCTCATATCAATATGGTTCTAAAAATATATCTTAAAATGTTGGTTAAAATTCATAATGTTTGACTCTTAAAAAGAAAACTATGACACATTGATAATGTTGTAACTGGATAATGCACTCTATGGTAATTAGTAGGGTACTGCACTGAATGTTGTACAAGACTAAGCGAAAAAAGAAAAGAAAAATTATCAAGATTATGATGCTAATTCTGGAGATCTGCTAAATGAGTTATTCTCTCAATATTGTTGTCCATATATTATTTCTGTTTTAAAAAGTGTATTTCTTAATTATATTCCATATCGTGGCTAAATATATACATGTGGTACGAAATGTAGCCATCTGAAGTAGTTTTTACTTATAAAAGGCACACATTTTGTCTTCTTTTATGGACAATCAATATGTTGGTTTTACATATTCAAAATTGGGGTGTTTATGAAAAATCGAAAGATTGAATGAAATTGAAAATCGAATCAAATGAGAGGAAAAACATAACTTGGTTAGGTTTGATTTTGGTTTTAAACCTTTAAAAAATTGACTAAATTCCAATTTGGTTGGATTTTGTTTTCAAGCAAAAAATAACTAAAACAAACTGAATCAAACCAACTATACAAATAAAAGTTCTAATTGTGAAATTGACTAAATTCCAATTTGGTTGGATTTTGTTTTCAAGCAAAAAATAACTAAAACAAACTGAATCAAACCAACTATACAAATAAAAGTTCTAATTGTGCTTTAAATTTTTTTACAATACGTATTAATATTTTCTGCTCTTGGTACGTAATCTAGGTGTTTGCTTTTATTGTAATTCATTTTTTCCCCTTTGCCTTCTACTTAAATTTGTAATTTTTATTTTGATAATTTCAATAATTTATTTCATGTTGAAAATAACTTTTCTTGAGCTGGGCTGTTCCCGGTTCGCTTGCTGTTGCTAAGGGAATCCTTATAAGTTTCTTTTCCTCCGCTTATTGATATGCTTAAACTCAGCGGGTAATCCCGCCATCATTGTTTAATTCAATTATTGTCAAGATATATAGGTATATCACAACTAAGTGCCTGTTTGAGATTGCTTATTTCCCAAAGAAAAACACTTATTTTGAGAAAAAACACCTTTTTTTGAAAAGAAGGGTGTTTGGTAAACTTGCAAAAGTGCTTTTAAAGAGAAGCAGAAACAGTTTTTCTACTTTTGAAAGAAGCAGAAAATTTCTGCTTTAAAAAAAAAGCAGAAGCAGAAGCAGAAGCAGAAAATTACTTTATTCATGATTAAAATATCCCTATCACTCTCTCTCTCTCTCTCTCTCTCTCTCTCTCTATATATATATATATATATATATATATATATATATATATATATATATATATATATATATATATATATAACATATCTTATCAGTATGATTTTAATATTTTATACTTCATATTTAGATCATAATTCTTTATTTTATTTATGATTTATATATTATTATTTTATTTTCACTCATTTTCTTTAAATAAATTTGAAAACATCATTGACGATGATCCGAAGAATATGTAACTTTTTATTTTTTATTATTAATAATAACAAATGACAGATGAATCACGTTACAAGAATAAATAATATTTTGACAACACTTGCAAATGTTTCTAAAATATTTAATTTTAAATAAATAATTTATGAAAAGTGACATATTTGTTTTTGGTCGAAAGAAATTTTTTATTCCAACCAGAAACATTTAAAGTACAATTTTCCATGTCCTTACTAACTATTACAATTCCAATTTACACTACATTAAACCGAATAGTTATTCAAATTTGCTAGTGTATCTTTCTATTTACTCTGCTGTTGGCCTTTTGTATGGACTTGAAGGCAGATATCTTTAATCAGCTGTGCGTTGTTCTTGCATTGGACTTTGAATCTGCGTGCATTCCTTTTCAGCCAGATTTGGTAAACTGTAGCAGAAAACACACATATGAGGACCTGCGACCTTGCTTTTGAAGTGTGGACACTAGTAGCAAACCATGTAATTTCAGTTGTCCAGGTGTGAATTTGCCTGTGAATGTGCAACCATTTCAACAAGGTGCTCCAGATGTGTTTAGTGTATGTGCATTCAAAGAATAAATGCTGAAATGTTTCTTTAGTTCCTGAACAACAGAGTACACAACCAACATTTACATTTATGCCCCATTTCTCAAGTCTTTCAACTGTTGCTAACCTCCCATGTAAAGCCAACCATATTATGCACTGATGTCTTGGGATGGTTCCTGGTGATTGCACCAAGTTCCTCCATACCACCTTAGGGTGTTGTGGCAGCATTGAGCAGTACAATTTCTTGATACTGAAATTTGATCCCACTGTGAACTGTGCTAGATGTTGTAATGGGTTGCCAGGTGGGAGTCCTTGCTTTGCATTAGATATTTTCCTGACAAGCCAACATGCTTGTTTAGGTGTGCTCACTGACTCTAGTTCATTGCCTTTGATATAGAAGCTGTGAATCCACTGTACCCATAATGTGTCTTTCTTATTTGATAATGCCTATAACAGTTTGCACACCTGTATGAAGAAGGAGATGAACCTTCTGGTATACCTTCAGAAATACAAGACAGATCTTCTACTAGTATGGAGATATTGCATAATAAATTAAGAATGAAATCATTGAGAATTTTGTGATTTATGAAGGACTAATTATTTTTGTCGTTAATTTTTTTATAAATAATGAAATAATTTTTATATTTATTTTTGTTTGATATTTTAAAGTGATATTTAAATTATTTAAGTAATATATCATTATTAATAGTTTTAATGTATTTATGTATATAAATATTGATTGAAAATTTTAGAGTATGTGCTTTTCAATTAAATAAAAATAAAATTTTAATTAAAAATATTATAATAGATATTTAAAATAAATTTTCTCTATAAATTAATTTTGATAGTAAAAGTTTATTGATACATGTCATTTTTGGTCATTTGAATCAAAAAAGCACTTCTTGAAAAAGATTATCCAAATACAATCTGTTTATCAAAAGTACTTTTCAAATGAATTTACCAAACACAAATTGCTTTTTTCAAAAGCACTTTTCTGAAAAGCTATTTCATAAAAATACTTCTTAAATAAGCAGTTTTGTAACAATAATCCCAAACGGACTCTAAATCATTAACTTTTTGTTAAAATAATAAATCATTAGAAATTTTTCTACGTTTCTTAAAAATGGCTAAATTCTTGAATAATGCATACATTATTTTTAGGAGGAAACTGCAGACACCAACAAAACTTCAAATATAAGAAATTACAAGCGTAATACTACAATTACTAATACAAATAACGAGATAAAGCACTGGGACATAATAAAAAAAAATCAAATCTCTTAACCTATATTGTCTTAAAATATTGCATGTCAAACATTATAAAATTTATATTATTTTGGCCAAAGGCATCGATAGACACTCAAATTTGTTCCCAAAATTCACTTAGACACCTAAACTAAGGCCTGTTCCTTTCAAACCCCTAAACCCCCCACATTTTGTTCCAATTGAGCCTTTTTTGCCTATGTGGCACTGCGCGTGCAGTGCCATCGTGGGAGGCACGTGAGGAGCATTTTTTTTACTAATTTACAAATAAAAAGATGCCAAGTGGCATTGAGGGCCTCAATTTTTTTTTAATAACAATTTTTTTTCTTTTAAACACTAAAGGCCCTTTTTAATAAAACAAAAAGCGTTAGGGGGTCCCAATTTTTTTTTTTTTAATAAAATAATACGCTGGGGGCTAGGGGGCTGGGGGTAGGTGGGGGAGTTTTATTTTTATTTTTTTTAAAAAAATTTATAATTTCTTTTTAATAATTAGTTTTTTATTTTTTAAATAATTTTATAATTTCTTTTTAATAATCAGGCAAAAAAGCATTAAGGGGTCCCAATTTTTTTTTTCTTTTTAATAAAACAATACGCTGGGGGCTGGGGTGCTGGGGTGCTGGGGGTAGATGGGGGAGTTTTTTTAATAATTAGTTTTTTATTTTTTAAATAATTTTATAATTTCTTTTTTATAATTAGGCTTTTATTTTTATTTTTAAAATAATTTTATAATTATTTTTTAATAATTTGGATCCTCAATGCCATTTTTTATTTTCATTTTTTAAAAAGTTTTATAATTTTTTAATAATTATTTTTTTATTTTTAAAATTATTTTTAATAATTTATTTCATTTTAAAAAAAAAATATTTTTTAAAATAATCATTTTTTTATTTTTATTTTTCAAATAATTTTATAATTATTTTTTCATAATTTATATCCTCAATGCCATTTTTTATTTTCATTTTTTAAAAAGTTTTATAATTTTTTTTAATAATTAATTTTTTAATAATTTATTTCATTTTTTTAAAAAAATTATATATATATTTTTTAAAGAATCAGTTTTTTATTTTTATTTCTCAAATAATTTTATAATTATTTTTTCATAATTTATATCCTCAATGCCATTTTTTATTTTCATTTTTTAAAAAGTTTTATAATTTTTTTTAATAATTAATTTTTTATTTTTTAAATAATTTTTTAATAATTTATTTCATTTTTTAAAATTTTTTATAATTTTTTAAAAATAATCAGTTTTTTATTTTTATTTTTCAAATAATTTTATAATTATTTTTTCATAATTTATATCCTCGCCATTTTTTATTTTCATTTTTTAAATTTTTTAATAATTTTTCTTAATAATTATTTTTTAAAAAAATAATTTTTTAATAATTTATTTCATTTTTTAAAAATATTTATAATTTTTTTTAAATAATCAGTTTTTTTTTTAAAATACTTTTAGAATTATTTTTTAATAATTTCCTCAATGTCATTTGTATATACTTTTTTAAAAAAATTATAATTAATTTTTAATAATTATTGGACCCACAATGCCACGTGTCAGCTTCCAATTAACTCATTTTGCCACGTTATTGCGTGTGTGCAACACACACTTTGAACTTTTTGCTGATAGGGCAAAAAATGCCCAATTGAAACAAAATGTGGGGGGGTTTAGGAGCCTGCTAGGAACGTGCCTTAGTTTAGGTGTCTAAGTAAATTTTGGCAACAGGTTTGAGTGCTTATTGATGACTTTGGCCTATTATTTTCTATTTTGCTTTGTTTGCCATTATTGGAGGATGACGAAATCAAGGTGTAGTCCACCTGACCCATGCGCCATGCCTAATTGCTTATTATTGTTATTTCTCTTTAATTGCAAATGTAACATCTCACAACTGATTTTTCTTGTAATAAAACAGAATAATAAAATTAATTCAATTCTATATAAAAGAAGTGAGAACATTATAAGAATATCACACAAGGTTCTTTCCAATTCAATTAACCAAAAGTACCATCCAAAAGTAATCTACATTATGTTAATTTTTATAGGCAAAAAAATAGTAGACCAGAAAATATAAATGTTATATAGTGATCATCAAAAATAAAAATTTACGACTTTACGGGGTCTTTTTTGTTTTTCCTTTTCTTTTCCAATTCATAATTTCAATAAAATTTGGGGGTGGGAGTGGGGGTGGAGGAGGGGGTGGGGTTGAGAGGAGAAGGTTGAGGCCGTGAGGGAAGAAAAGTGATGCACTATTGTTGTAATCACACACAAAATCACAACTCTAGAAGCTAAGCTCGAACACTGAAGTAGCTAAAAAAATGAAATGAATTCGAGAATTTATCTAAGAGAAGAAATTCAAGGGGAAGAAGATAAAGAATATTATTTTCAAGAATGAGATCAATCACTATGAGTGGGAGTATTTATAGTTTCATCCCTCCCAGAACTGAATTAACTAACACTAGTAACTAATTAACTAACAATTGAAAATTAACTGAAAGCTGAAGTCTGCTATAGTAAAAATAAATTTGAATGAACTACTACGAAGTACGAGAAAGCTGCCGACTCATTACTTCTAACTGTATTGCCACCTCGACTAACTAACTTTTCCATCTCGTTTTTTCATTTCTTCATTTCAATTGCAACAATACCACCTGTTGAAGAACACACTTGACCTCAACTGTGAAAACAAAGAAATCTGCTCTGCATTTCATTGACAAATTCCCAGGTATCTTGATTTGTAGAGATACCAAACCATTTCACCAGAACTTGGGAAACAACCTTGTTGCCCCTCTTCACTATATCTAAGATGGTCTCAGAAGTAGGGCAATAAGGACTTGATAAATGACATACAAGAGGATGAGTGATCACCACTGGCAACTCATGACACCTTTTAAGTCGAGAGACATGAAATATGAGATGAATGACAGCATTTTCATGCATTAATAACCTATAAGCCACAACACCAATCTTAGCTTCTACAGGATATGGACTAAAGTACTTAGCTGCAAACTTATTAAAGGGCCTAACAAACTACTGAAACTTTTCTATAAAGCTGAAGTTTCAGATACACCCACTTCCCAACTACTTATAATTTATCAGATCTATGTTTATCAGCTAAATCTCTCATTCTTTGTTGAGCTCTTTATACATGAAACTTCAGAAATTGCACAATAGCCTCTCTTGCAGCCAAAGACCTATCCACCAGTCTAGATGAGACTCTCCAACCAAATAAGGAAGGTCTAAAGGTGGTTTCTGTCCATATAACAACTCATAACAGGTACACTTTATAGTGGTATAGTGGGTAGCGTTATACCACCACTCAACTAATAAAAGATAAGCAGACCACTCTTTAGGACAATCTGAACAAAAACACCTCAAATAAGTTTTTAAGGTTCTATTCAACACTTTAGTTTGGATATCAGTTTGAGGATGGTAAGCTGTGGATCTTTGCAGTTGCACCCCCTGAAGTGAGAACAATACCTACCAGATGGAGCTCTTGAGCACTAGATCCCTATAACTTGTCATAGTAACTGGCATATCATGCAACTTAAACACATTGTCTAAGAAACATTGATCTATGTATTGAGCTAATAGGGATGCTGCAAACTAAAAAGTGTCCATACTTTCTAAGTCTGTCCACAACAACTAGAATAACTTTTTTCCCATTGGACTTGGGTAGACCTTCAATAAAACAAGGCGCATGTCAGTTCACACCCCTTCAGGAACATGAAGAGGTTGTAATGAACCAAAGAAAGCTGCAACATCATATTTATTCCTTTGACATATATCACATTTATTAACAAAATCTTTAGTCTTCTGAATAAGAGTATCCCAATGGAACAATGACTGTAATCTCCTGATAGTGGCATCCATGCCTAAATGTCCACCTTGAGGTGTAGTATGCCATAATTCCTTAATAGTTTCTTCTAGATAGATCATTACCTACTACCAATCTTTCTTTACATCTCAGCTGACTATTACACCAAGTATAGGACCTGTAAGGCTTTACATATAATTTGGCAATGATCTCTTGTAAAGCAGAATCACTTACCCAAGTAGCTTTGATCTATTGGAATAATTCATAATTATAAGTAAGCAAGGAAATAGTCAGTAATTTTGAATCAAACTTCCTAGATAATGCATCGTAGCCTTATTGTTATACCCTTTCTTATATTCAATTGAAAAATCAAATGAGATCAAATTTGAAATCCCTTCAACCTGGAAATCTGTATAGATGTGTTGGTCTAACAAATGTTTGAGAGCCTTCTATTCAGTCTTAACCACAAAGGGTTTGCCCAATAATTAATGTGACCACTTGGTCACAACAAAAATAAATGCCAATAACTCCCTATCATACACAGACAAAGCCTGATGTTTCGGGGCTAATGACTTGCTGACATAAGCTATTGGATGTCCCTGCTACACTAGCATTACCCTTATACCATTACAACTTACATCAGTCTCAACTAATAAGGGTTGAGAATAGTCTGGCATAGCCAAGACAAGAGCAAAAACTAGTGCTTTTCTCAAGGTATCAAAAACGGTAGTAGATTCTTCTATAACACAAATCCATCCTTCTTGAGAAGATCATGTAAAGGTCAACAAATAAAACCAAACCCTTTTATGAACCCTTTGTAGTAGCCTACTAAACCCATAAAACCTCTTAGCAACTTAAGGTTGATAGGGATAGGCCAATTCTGAACAGATTTAATTTATTTGAATTAGTTAACATCCTATCAAAACCAATAAGATTCCCCTAGTATCCACCTTATCCACACCAAAGGTATATTTAGACATCTTGGCATATAGTTGAAACATTTTTATGAATTCAAATGCAGCTTCCACATGGACAATATGATCAACCCAACTCTTACTATATATCATAATATCATCAAAAAACACTAAAATTGATTTTCTTAAGAGAGGTTTAAACATAGATTTCATAAGACTTTTGAAGACTAAGGGTGCATTGGTCAAACCAAAAGGCATGACTAAAAACTCATAGTAGCCTTCATGAGTTTTGAAAGCAGTCATATGATTATCATTCTCATCCATTCTCAACTAATGATAGCCCACTCTCAGGTTTATTTTAGGAAACACTTTAGCACCTCCTAATTCATCTAATAGATCCTCTATGATCCAAATAGGGAATTTATGCTTAATGGTCATCTGATTTCCATATTTCTTTCCTACCAAAACTACAGGTAAAGCATATGGACTAGTACTATGTTGTATCACACATTGATCCAACATTTCTTGTATTAGCTTCTCAATAATATCATTCTTAACTGGAGGGTCTTCTATTCACATGGTTGGATGCTTTTTGAGGAGAATATTATGATCAAATGACCTTCTATGAGGAGGTAAGGTAATAGGTATTTCAAATAGATAAGAGTACCGCTTTATCAATTTAGATCCAGAAGTGAGAACTTGAGTAACTTTAATTTCATTACAATGTCCTCCTTCTACGGTTTCCTGTACCAGTGACATCATGAAGAATTGAGCACCTGATCCACCTATCTTACTTAGTGACTTGTGAGTTGTGCTTACTGGTTCTTAGTTAGTTGCCAACACCTCTGGGGACATGTTTACTTCCTTGATATACAAATTCCACAGTCCTATTTTGGAAATCAAACAATATATTGCCTAAGGTATTCAACCATTGAACTCTCAGTACAATATTCGCATTTCCTAAAGGAAACAATAGGAAAGTTGAGCAAAAAATTGTCCCTTGCAGCAACCAAAGTAAATTCTTGCACACTAAATTAGTTTGTACCCTTATCCCATTGACTACACTTATAGACTGTTGAGTAATAGGACTAGCTTTACAACCCAAGCTTCTTGCCACTTTTTCATCTATGAAACTATGGGTACTGCCAGTATCAATCAGCACTTACAGAGGCTTCTTCACATGGTAACCTGTAACTATTATAGTTTGACACCCAATAACACTAGTGTATGCCTGTAAGGATATTACTATAAACTCATCTACTGCATCTGTTAATTCTTGCCCTTTTTTCTTATCATTCAACTCCAGTGTCTCTTCCTCCAGCACTTCTACCAAGTACAATTGCTTCTTGTCTCTACAGTTATGCGCCAACACATATTTTTCATCACAGAAAAAACAAAGCCTTTTAGACCTCTTTTCATACATTTCAGTTGTGGGTAATCTTCTTCCAAAAGTGTTGTTGTTGAATCTATTGCGATTTGAAAAATATGGTTCAAAAGGTTTCTTGGAAGTAACATTTGTGTTGGTAGAGTTTGGGAAAGAAGGCTTTTGGTATTGTGAATGTTTATGATGAGGGGTAGGCAAATAAGGGATTTGAGACCTGTTTATTGGTTGTAAACCCCAAGATTTGGCTTGAGCATCAAATACATCTTCCTGTAATCCAACAAATTTACATGTATGTGGGTAAAGTTTTTGGGGATTGAATTCTCGTAGCTTTATTTAACAACTAATGGCATTCTCATTCGACAAATTAATTCTTGTGAAACTCTGCCTGGTACTTGTTAACATTCGAAGGAGAAGACTATGATCGAAGAAAAACAACGAGAAATAATGGAAATCAGTAGAAGCTTCTAGAGAGAAAAATAACAGAGAAGTAGGAGCATTTCTTATTATTGGAAAAGAAGAAAATGATTTGTGTGTGTTGAAAATATCTTACACTATATATATATACATTGCAACATGGACCGGGTTATAATAAAGTGGACAATAAATTAAATGGGCCAAGACCAATACATCAACAAAAAAGACAAGTCTAATGACCCAAATCAGTAGATATAACATCAGTCTCCAACACCCCCACAAGTGAGCATGATGATGAACTCCAGTCAAGCACTTGGTGAAGACATCAGCAAGCTGGCAGGAGTTGGAAGTATGAGAAAGAGAGATCAAACTGTCAGCCAACTTGGTTCTTAGAAATGACAGTCAAGCTCGATATGTTTGGTCCTCTCATGGAAGACCGAGTTCTTGGCTATGTGAATGGCAGCTTGATTGTCACAAAACAAAGGAATAAGAGTGAGATCAGATACACCAAAATCAGAAAGAAGGCGAATAAATCAAGTAATCTCCACAATAGCTTTACTCATGGCCCTATACTTAGCTTAGGCAGAAGAGAGGGAGACAATAACTTGCTTCTTGGACTTCCAACTAATAAGACTATCACCTAGTAAAACACAACAGCCAGATACAGACCTGCGACTATCAGTAAAAGCACCCTAATCGCTATCACAATACACAACAAGTGATAACACTTGATACATATGATTGAGTGCATGTATGCAAGATGTATGCATCATCTCTTACCCTTTTCATCCTTATCATCATATCATAACATACTAGCATGGTACCTGACCCATTATCACATCATATCATATTATACTAGCGTGGTGCCTGATTCATTTTCTCAATGTATTATCTTAGTGAAATAAAAATATAATTCAGTCATCAAATCCCACGTCATGCTAGAAGAGAACCATAGATGTTTAAATCACAAACAAGCACAAAGCCAAATAGGTCTAAGTTCTATACAAAAACAAAACCTATCTCAACTCCTTTTCTTAAAAGTCACCTTTATGCCATTCTTTGTTTTCTCATTCAATTCGTTCTTGATCTATACAACACAAGATATATACACATTTCAATGAATCATCCCTTTTTAACCACTAGAGATCAAAAGTCATCAATTTTGGCCATAAATTACCCTAATTCATCATCTTAGGATTTTCTTATCATTTCAACTTCATGAATTTTATTTGAAGTATCATAAACAACAGTAATTCCAGTTCCATTAGTGTTTTCTAACACCTAGGATCATTACATAGTGAATTCATAAAAATTTTCATCCTTTTTCATCAATTTATATAAACTAGGGTTAAACCCCCATAACCTATCATTAATCCATTTCTAGTGATTTTCTAATGTTAAACAAAGTAATTTCAAGTCTAACTTTCCTTCAAATACTAAAAACTTCAAAATTCCTCTGAAAATCACCCTTTTCCGAAGCCTTAGTGTTTTCTTTTTCAAAAAGTGGGGAGTGAAAATATTTTTTAGATTTAAAAACTAAAATTTTACTGTGCGTTACTGCTGTAACGATTATAGTTTTGGTACCGCAATTTGTATCCTTTTACACGGAGGCTGCCGTCGTAGTTTGGTATACCGTCGTAGAACCACGTGATTACTTTTTCTACTCCAGCAGTTCAAGGAAGAAACTTGGGAACTCTGATTGATTTTTACTATTTTACCACACACACCACGAATTTCAACATTGCGAACCAACCCCTTCACGATAAACACTATAATCGGAGCTTTATAACTCTATTTCAGATGCTAAAAGTTACTACGATTTCCTACACTCATTGGATATCTACTTAGCACATTCAATCCCAAACCCACATTAGTACTAGATCTTGTTTAATTATTACACCCTAAAAAATAAGCCAATCTTAGACTAACCTTGAATTTTTCAAAATTTCTCTAAGGAAAGTCTAGGTGAAGTTTTCGCTTACTATTTTAGCATAAAAAGTTTTTGGATCATTACTGTTATATGTAGTTTTGATTATGAACAGTTAAACTACAAGGGACCAGGGACGCGCAAAGTACTGTACAACTGGAACATGGTATTTACATAGTTTTGTCCTCTTGTGTAACAAACTTGCAGGTGCTATTTTGTACCGATTTAGACAGCTGATCCAATGATATTCTATCCCTAATCATCATACAACTATAAAAAAAGAGATGCCTCTTCAACAATTGGTTTTTGCACATTCTAAAGAGTGAAAAGAGAGGCAGCAAAATCCCATTTCAATGCTGCTCAAGTTCATAGCTGATCTATGTGTGCTCAGATTGAAATAGTTCTTGAGTGAGTAATGATTTGTAATTGAACTACTCATGCTATAAGAGTAGTATTTTATTTTGTGAAGAGAGTGCTTAGGTAAAGTTGCCTAAGCTTATCGCTGGTTAGAGTTAACCAACTGTTGAGGGAAACTTGGCAGAGGTGTCAAGGTGTGCTTGTAATAAGGAGGAACCTAGAGTTAGGTTCACAGTAGATTCTTTAATCAAAATGCTGGTTATAATGGACTGTTTTGGTGCTTTTGAGGGCAAGCTGTGGTTTTTCCCAATTTGAATTTCCACGTTAAACTCATGTGCTCTTACTTTTTGTAGTGTCTTTAAATTTCTATCACCTCCAAGTTGCTTTACTGATCTATTGCTTGAAATTAATCCTGAGGGACGTGACTGTGTAGTGTAACCCCAAGGGTTCTACAATTGGTAGTAAAGAGGATTCACTCTAATAGGGTTACACCTAGAGTATTCTGATCATAATGGCCGCTTTAACGGAACTGGGGGTGGATAGAAAGGAAGAAAAAAGGGAAGGATTGCTGACCCTGAAGGCTTTGGAGTCTGACCCAATTAAAGAAGAGAAAAATATTGCACTCTTAGTAACAAGAATTGTTAAATCTATAAAAAGACATGATCAACTAAGAAAAGGAAGTGGCAAGATTGAGAACCATAAAAAATAGGATTTATGAAGTATTCATATGAGGTTACCAAATGCAAAATAATGATAAAATCCCTGAAATGTCAAAAAGGAAAATTGCAGTTGAATATGAAGTAAAGCAAGTTCAAAAGACATGGGAAGATTCCTTCAGTAAAACTGATAAAGATAAGAGGTCTAGAAATGCCTCTATGTTTGTAAGGAAAGATAACTTAGTCGCTTATGATTCTTAGTTTGCATTCATGTCTAACTAAGAAGATGAAAAAGAAAAGGAGGTAACTCTCCTTGATATTAAGGAGAATCTAGACAAATACACTTCTAAGAAGATAAAAAGGCTTGCTAGTATGTTGATAGATTCTGCCTGTGAACTAACTGTGAGAAGAATGCTTTAGAGAAAAAGGTAGAGAAACAAAGAAGTGAGCTGAATACATTAACCCGTCAGATTTTCAAAACTGAAGAAATGCTCTCTAAATTAAAAACTGAGTATTTGAGTTGTATGAGTCACCCAAAGAAGGGATCTGACCTAGATGAAAAGTGAAAGAGAGAAACTTCTTGGTTTCAAATTGATCTTGAAAAAGGGTTGAAGGATTCCCAATAAAAGCTTATGTCAAAACTCTAGAAGAACGAGGAGTTATAAAGGGACATGGTCCGTTTGAGGGAAGAACTCAAAAAATCTCTTCAGTGGACTTCATCCTCACAAATCCTCTCTAATTTCACTGATCAAGGAGTCTATAATGGTAAAGGGCTTGGGTATCAGTACAAAGCTCAATATTCTGGGTCACAAGACAAGATTATTCAAAATGTTAAAAACAAAGTCCATAAATGACGCGACCCGATTGGGGGCATTTTTGTAATAGGCGTCCCAAGTCTGATCGGGACCGGAGACCATCCCCGTAACCCAACCCAACCTTCAGCTGCCTACCCTGAGTTGGATGAATTTTGAGCATGTAACAAGATAGTGTAACAACTTACAAGAAGACTTCAGGATAGGATCACAACCTGACCGACCCAACCGAGTCCAACCATCCCATACCAACAATCCACCCATACCAAACCAATACAAAATAAGGGCCATAAACTAGGCCATAACCAAAGATGTTCCAAAACATAGTATAATTAACCCCAAAATAAAATACGATGGAACAACCAACAATATCGTCCAATTATGTCAGCCCTTCAGCTTATTCCAATGCCAAGGCCGACACCAATACCGATCTCGTCCATTCCAACCCATAGTAGTACCACAAAGACTCTAACCAAAAGAGTAATAAAACTGGTTAGGACATACCCCCAACCATAGCCAAAACCAATATCCAAAATAAAATTAAAGTGTCTAGAAATATCCATAACATTAAATGGAGCCTTTCGAAAGGTTGAAAGCTCACCACTTCAGTCCAAATGCTGATCCCCGAGTCAATCACTATGTAAGAGGAGTAGAACGGCTAGTTCCTACATAACATGGGTATACAACTGCCAGTAGATGGGTTAGCGGGTGAATGCTAACATGATCTCAGGATAAGGATAAAATAATGCCATTTATAAAACCAAGTAATACAATCCATATGCACACAATCAAACACACACACATATATATTACCATGTCGGGAAAGTGGACCGGGTTTAGCATGCCTTTAAAACCTTTACTTTGATTGTGTTGCTTTGCCGTTCTAAACCACCCACAAGCTATATGGGTTCAGATCCCCTTGATGAAAGAGCCTCAGTGCGTGAAGCCGCACGACTAAGGAAGAAAACCTGGGATGTCTACATCCCCCAAAATATAGTGTGACATCATGAACATGGTCACCAAGACCAACCCAACATCGGCAAATATGAGTTTTCAGTTTTAGTCCCCCCGGGACCTCCACCTTCCACGGCTTTGCTACACATCTCGCCATTATTACCCAATTAAAACTATTACCAAGCAACAAACCAATCCATTTAACATTTATCAACCAAGACCATTTAGTGGTGGTATCGGCATATCGACCATACTTGCAAGTACTATCCATAGCCAACCACATATAGGTTTAAGGGGACTTCTAAGTGCCCTTCCATTTATCATATTAAACTACTTGGGGGATTCCATGTACCTCACAAGCATAATTATTTAACCATTTAACTTTCCAAGCCATTTAAACCATGCATAATTCCTTTACCAAATTTTAAAACAAGCAAGAGTTCCATTAAAAATACTCAATGCAATGAAAACATGCTTATAAGCATTTTGTTAAACATATTGGGGGCATAATATAACCAAAACCAATTCCAATTACCATTAAACCATTCCATGCAATCCAATTATCCAAAACCACCATTAATGCACATAAAGCATAATTAAAACAATAAAAAACCATAACCAATCATTTAATATCAAAACCCCCAATTAATATTTGAAACCAAAATCATACAATCAATAAAGTCATGAAAATATTCATAAAATCATGCTTTTAGTTGGAACTAGAAATGAGGGAAGAGAACATGCCTTAAACCAAGATGATGAAGGAAAGAAATCACCAAGTCAAAGCCCCAAATCAATCCTCTAGTTGTAACCCTAGCTTTCCTTGTCCAAAAGCCTTTGAGAGAATTATAGAGTGTTTAGAAGAGTTTCTAAGTGTTAATGAATGGAATAATAGGGTAAATAGCCTCCCAAGTTGGTTAGAAGTCACGGGACCTTTTTAGGATAAGTGGGAAAATGTCCAGAATACCCCACTTAAGTTTCACAAAATCCCATCCCAGGGGTACAACCGACCCTCACGAGTCGTACCCTTCAATACGAGTGGTACCCTCCACTCATATCCTAGCCTCATTCTTTGGATCTAACACTGTCCAGCATACGACTCATCTAACCATGTCGTATCCAAAGCATACAATTTGTACCCTTCGTCCGTACCCCTGAGAAATTAAACCTAAGAAAGATTTAGACACTGTCCACCATACGAGTCTTGGCTTCGACTTGTAACCTGGCTTACGGCTCATGGTAAGCTACTCGTACTTAGATCCAACCAAGTAACCAAATCTAAGATTAAGTTAAGGAACCAAACGATCCGTAACCACCAATACAACTCGTACCCCTAAGTCGTATCCATTTCAATAACCAAAATCCATCTCACCAACTAACACTAGTTAGCATACGATTGGACCTTACCATTCATACCTCAACATATGACTCATACCCATGAGTCATATTGGATCCAGGGACCAGAATTCTAGAAAATTTTCTAAGTTCCAGAAACAAGGGTGTTTCAGTCTCCCTTACTAGGAATATTCGTCCCCGAATGACGTACAAAGTAGCGGTAACAACACGCACGAGTCATTTGCATTATCAAATATATTTTTGATCTCTAACAATGTTTGAAAACTAATAGGAAAAGATATTAATCTCTCTTTTAACAAACTCTGAAAATAAAGATGTGGTGAAGACTCATACCTTCCGCACGAATCCCAGGAGCAAAAAAAAACTGCAGATATTTGGACTTCATATTATCCTCCACTTTCCATGTAGCTTCTTCCACCTTATGGTTCCGCCAAAGAACCATAACGAAAACCACATCTTTGGTCTGCAATGACGAACCTGCCTATCCAAGATCTCAACTGGGACTTTTTCTTAAGAAAAAGAATCTGTGATGCCTATTCCTTCCAAAGGAACAACCGAAGAAGGAACACCATTGCACTTCCTAAACATGGAGGCATGGAAAATCGGATGAACCAATCTCAAGCTAGAAGGCAACTCTAGCTCATATACAACATTACCAATTCTCCGCAAAACCTCATAAGGACCAACATACCGGGGACTGAGCTTCCCCTTCTTGCCAAACCTCACTACTCCCTTCATGGGAGATACCTTGAGAAAAACCTTATCCTCAACCTCATACTCTAAGTTTCTATGCCTAACATCCGCATAGGACTTTTTGGCGACTTTGGCCAACCTTAAGCCTCTCCCGAATCACCTTCACCTTCTCCATGGCCTGGTAAACTAAGTAAACATGTTCGCCTCACCAAGGTCAAACCAACCAATAAGAGACCTACACCTCCAACCATACAATACCTCAAAAGGGGCCACACCAATACTAAAATAATAGCTATTGTTGTAAGAAAACTCCACCAAAGGTAGACGCTAAACTCAATTGCCCTTATAATTAATCACACAAGCCTGAAGCATATCCTCCAATGTCAGAATAGTTCTCTCAGCTTGCCCATCTATCTACGGGTAGAAAACAGTACTCAGACTAACCTTAGTCCCCAATCCTCTCTAAAAATATCTCCCAAAGTGAGATGTAAAATGTGTGCCACAATAAAAAATAATCGAAACAGGAACCCTACGCAGCTTCACAATCTCCTGAAGATACAACTTTGTATAATCCTCCACCGAGAAGGTAGTTTGCACAGGCAAAAAGTGCACAGACTTAGTCATCCTATCCACGTTGACCCAAATCAATCATATTGATTCCGAGACCGAGGAAGACCAGTAACGAAGTCCATATTGATCACTTCCCATTTCCATTCGGGTAAAACAATTTCTTGATACAACCCTCCTGGCCTCATGTGTCCAACCTCAACCATTGACACACCATGCACTTGGCCACAAAATCAGCCATATCCTTCTTCATGCCATTCCATCAATAGATATCCTTGAGATTATGATACAAATTCATCAAGCCAAGATGGACAACATAGAGTTACTCACGCACCTCAGCCAAAATCCTTTGTCGCAAACCATCGATATCAGGAACATACAACCTTCCTTGGTACTGTAAAGTACCATCACCACCGATCTCAAACACCATTACCTTTTGCCTACCAATGTCACTCTTGATTTTTATCAAGATAGGATCTAACACTTGCTTCTCCTTAATCTCTGCACCAAGAGACAATTGAACTATTTTTTGCACCATCACACCACCATCCTTGGAGTCCAAGAGGCGAACTCCAACATTAGCCAAGCGGTGAATATCCTTTACCAGTTCCCGTATTCCTTCCTCCACATGAGTCAAACTCCCCATGGATAACTTACTAAGAGCATCAACAACTACGTTAGCCTTACCTGGGTGATAGTGAAGACTCATATCATAGTCCTTGAGAAGTTCAAGCCATATCCTCTGCCTGAGATTAAGCTCCTTCTGAGTGAACACATACTGTAGACTCTTATGATAAAAAAATATATCCATATGAACACTATACCAATAATGCCACCGTATTTTTAAAGCAAACACAACCACCAACAGCTCCAAATCATGAGTAGGATAATTCCTCTCATGCACTTTCAACTGCCTGGAAGCATAGGCAATTAACTTCCCATGCTGCATCAAAACACAACAAGGCCCTACCCGAGATGCATCACAATAGACCATGAGCCCCTCATTTCCTTCCGACAAAGTCAGAACTGGAGCTGAAGTTAACTTATCCTTCAACTTCTCGACACTCCCTTCACAAGCATCCGACCAAGAAAATTTGACCTTCTTCTGAGTTAACTTAGTCAAAGGAGCAACTATCAATGAAAAGCTCTCCATAAATCACTGATAATACCCAACCAAACCCAAAAAACTCTAAATGTCAGATCAAGTTATGGGTCTAGTCCACCTCTTCACCACAACAACCTTTTATGGATCCATCATGATCCCCTTACTAGAAATAATATGAACCAAGAAAGTTATTGCGTTCAACCAAAACTCACACTTGGAGAACTTGACATACAACCGTTGTTCCTTTAAGGTCTGCAACGCCATATGGAGGTGATTGGAATGATCCACCTCACTTTTTGAATAAATCAAATGTCATCAATATACATAATAACGAAGAGATCCAAATACTAATGAAAAACCCTGTTCATCAGATCTATAAATGCTGCTGTAGCATTAATCAACCCAAATGACATTACCAAAAACTCAAAGTTCCTATACCGAGTATGAAAAGTCATCTTAGGTATATCCACATCCCTAATATTTAGCTAATGGTACCCAGACCGAAGATCTATCTTAGAAAAAAACTTGGCACCTTGCAATTGATCAAACAGATCATCTATCCTTGGTAGAGGATACTTGTTCTTGACCGTCACCTTATTCAACTGCCTATAGTCAATGCATATTCGAAAGGAACCATTCTTATTGCGCATAAACAACATCGGTGCACCCCACGGAGATACACTAGGATGAATAACTCCTTATCTAGAAGATCCTTAAGTTGCTTCTTTAGCTCTCTAACCTCAACCAAAGTCATTCTACATGGAGGAATAAAAATTGGACGAGTGTCCAGAATTAAATCAATACCAAACTCAATTTCCCTATCCAGAGGAACACCAGGAAGATCATCCGAAAAGACCTCTGGAAACTCATTAACCACTGGAACTGATTGAAAAAATGAACCTTCTGAGTTAGAATCTTTAACTCGGACCACGTGATAAAGACAACCTTTAGATATTAACCTCCAAGCTCTAAGATAAGAAATAAATTTTCCCCTAGGAGATAAATAACCACCCTTCTATTCTATAACCGGTTCACCTGGGAACCTAAAGATAACCCCATGGGTCCGACAACCAAAAAACGCGTAACAAAAGTGCAACCAATCCATTCCCAGAATGACATCAAAATCCATCACACCCAACTCAAATAGATCCACCAAGGTATGCTTTCCACCAAAAGATACCACACACCCATATGGACTCTCTTAGCAATAACTTAGTCACCTACCGGGGTAGAAATAGAAAAAGGATCCATAATAGCTTTTGGATTGAAACTAAAAAATACAGCCATATAAGGAGTCACATAGGAGAGAGTGGACCGTAGATTAAGCAAACAATAGATGTCATGAGAAAAAAGATGTAACGTACCAGTAACGACATCAGGCGATGCCTCAGATTCCTATTGGGACTCTAAAACATACAACCTATTCCGACTAACACTAGAACCAGGAGCAGTTGCAGAAGTACATACAACAACACCTGGTGTAGGAGCAAAAGATGAAGCTACATGAATCTTATTCTCCCACGTAGCAACCTTATTAACTGGATAATCCCTAAGCTGATGGCCTGCCTGGCCATACTTACCCTTCCTTCATCGCAATAACCCTAATAAGGACAACCACAAAACCGACAAAGTGGGCGTAAAGAAACTGACTGACCTCCGCTTGCCTGAGACTGGGCACCCTATTCCCAAAAATTATTACCTCCTTGATGACGCCTGTCGCCTGCCTGGTAAGTTGCGCTAGAAGAAGAGTAGGAACCAAAAGTCCTCCACTTTTTTTTCTACTATTTTCCACCATCCCGTCCACCCTAAGACTGAGAACCTCCCTGGTCAGAAAACCTGCTCCTCTTACCTTGCCTATCCCCAAACTCTGCCTTTTTCCTCTTTTTATCCTCTACTTTTTACGTATGAATAGTCAACCTAGAGATGTCCATATCTTTAATCAGCAAGGCAGTCTTGCTCTCCAAAATTAAATCCCGATCCAACCTAGAATCGAACTTCCTCATTCCTGCCTGCATGTCAACAACTAAATCTGGAACATACCTTGACAATTGGTGAAACTTCTAGGCATATTCCTTGACCGAAATCACCCCTGCTTGAGGTTCACAAACTCCTTCATCTTTGTTTCCCTCAACTCTTGCGGAAAGAATTAATCCAAGAAGGTATTGTAAAAAGTATCCCACAAGACTGATTCTTCCACATCACCCCCCCTACCCCACTCTTCATACCACTAATATGCAACATCTTTGAGATGGTAAGCCGCAAAGTTTACCCCCTCTATATTGGTAGCCTGCATCACCCAAAGTATCTTTTCCATTTTATCTAAGAAGCCCTATGGATCTTTCTCCACCTTTACTCCAAAAAAACTGGGAGGACCCATCTTAATAAATTAGCCAACCCTTGTGGCTTCAGCAGACAAGGCACCAGTCGCACCCTGCTTAGCCTGATCAGCAACCATATGAGCAATAACATGAATAGACTAATGGAATTCTGTATCAGTAACCTCGCCTTAAGAAGGACTAGTAGAAATTGGTAGAACCCCAGAACTATCAGGGATAGGATCGTGATATCAAAGATGAACCCCAGTAGTAAGATGCATTTCTTAAGCATTACCCCCAGATGGGATAGAAGAACTTTCTTATATTCCAAATCTACGAGGCATGATCTGAAAGAAGAACAAACAAGGATTAGAGAATATTACAAGACTGAGACTCCAAGCTTGAAAATTAAATACCAATAAAGTGAAACATTCCTAGATGCCTTATAGTCTCTCTTATGAGTGTGAAGTGCTACACACCCCTAAAAGAGACTCTACTCGACATGACTTTGTGGGCTTCAATTGACCACAAACCTAGGCTTTGATACCAACTTGACGCCACCTGACCAGGGGCCTTCTTATAATAGGTGTCCCAAGTACGACCGGGACCGAAGACCACCCCTATAACCCGACCTAACCTCAAGTTATTTGCCCTAAGTTATCTGAATTTTAAGTATGTAACAAGATAGTGTAACAGCTCACATGAAGATTCTAGGATAGGATCACAACCATTACCAACCCGATCGAGTCCAACCATCCCATACCAACAATCCAACCATACCAAACTAATACCAAAATAAGGGCCATAAATCAGGCCATAACCAAAGATATTCCAAAACTTAGTATAATTAACCCCAAAATAAAATACAATTAAATAACCACCAATATCATCCAATGATGTCAGCCCTTTAACTTATTCCAATGCCAAGGACGACACCAATACCGATCCCACCTATTCCAACCCATAGCAGAACCACAAAGCATCTAACCAAAAGTGTAATAAAATTTGGTTGGGACATGCCTCCAACCATGTCCAAAAAAAAATATCTAAAATAAAATCAAAGTGTCTAGAAATATCCATAACATGAAATGAAACCTTTCAAATGGACGAAAGCTCACCAATTTAGTCCAAATGCTGATCCCCGAGTCATTCACTATGTAGGAGGATTAGAACGGCCATTTCCTGCATAGCGTGGGTATACAGCCGCCAGTAGACGAGTTAGCGAGTGAACGCTAGCATGTTCTCAAGATAAGGATAAAATAATGCTATTTATAAAACCAAGTAAAACCATCCATATGCACACAATCATACATATATATATAACCATACTGGGAAAGGAAATCGGGTTTAGCATACCTTTAAAACCTTTACTTGGGCTATGTATCTTTGCCGTCCTTAACCACCCACAGGCTATATAGGTTCAGCTTTCCCTACTGAAAGGGCCTCAGTGCATAAAGTCACACGCCCAGGAAAGAAAACCTGGGATGACTAGTACATCCCCCAAAAAATAGAGTGACATCATGCACATGGTCACCAAAACCAACCTCACATCGGCAAATATGAGTTTCCAATTTTGGTCCCGCCCGGGACCTCCACCTTCTACATCTTTGCTACACATCCTGCCATTATTGCCCAATTAAAACCATTACCAAGCAACTAAATCCATTTACCATTTATCAACCAAGGCCATTTAGTGGTGGTATCATCATACCAACCATACTTGCAAGTACTATCCATAGCCAACCATATATAGGTTTAAGGAAACTTCTAAGTTCCCTTCCATTTACCATATTAAACCACTTAGGGGATTCTATGTACCCCACAATCATAAATATTTAGACATTTAGCTTTCCAAGCTATTTAAACCATGCATAATTCCTTTACCAAGTTTTAAAAGAAGCAAGAGTTCCATTAAAAATACTCAATGCAATAAAAACATGCTTATATGCATTTTTCAAACACATTAGGGGCATAATATAACCAAAACCAATTCCAATTACCATTAAACCATTCCATGCAATCTAATTATCCAAAACCATCATTAATGCATATAAAGCATAATTAAAACCATGGAAACCATAACCAACCATTTAATATAATAACCCCAATTCATACTTGAAAACCAAAATCATACAATCAATGAAGTCATGAAAACATTCACAAGACCATGATTTTATTTGGAACTAACAATGAGGGAAGATAACATGCCTTAAATCAAGATGATCATGGAAAAAAATCAACAAGACAAGCCCCAAATCAATTCTCTAGTTGTAACCCTAGCTTTCCTTGACCAAAAGCTTTTGAGAGAATTATAGAGTGTTTAGAAGAGTTTCTAAGTTCTAATGAATGGAATAATAGGATAAATAGCCTCCCAAGTAGGTTAGAAGTCTTGGGACCTTATTAGGATAAGTGGGGAAATATCTAAAATACCTCACTTAAGTTGCACAAAATCCCATCCCAGGGGTACGAATGACCCTCACGAGTGGTAACCTCTACTCGTATCCTATCCTCAACCTATTAATACAACACTTTCCAAAATATGACTCATCCAACCAAGTCGTATCCAAACCATTTGATCTGTACCCTTTATCTGTACCCTTGGCAGATTAAACCCAAGGAAGATTTAGATACTGTCCACCATACGAGTCCTTGGTATGACTCGTACTTTGTCTTACGGCTCATGGTGAGTCACTCAATCTCAGTTCCAACATAAGTAACGAAGTCTAAGATTAAGTTAAGAAACCAAATAATCCGTAACCACCAATACGACTTGTACCCCTAAGTCGTATCCATTTTAGTAACCAAAATCCATCTCACCAACTAACATTGGTCAGCATACGACTGGAACTTACCATCCATTCCCTAACTTATGGCTCATACCTATGAGTTGTATTGGGTCCAGAGACTAGAATTCCAGGAAATTTCCTAAGGTTCAGAAACCAGTGTGTTTCAATAAACCCTTGTGCACTCATTGTGAAAGAGATGGACACCTGAAGGAAAATTATCAAAGTTGGATTAGAGAAAAAATAAATGGTATCAAACATATTCAGGAGGAGAATTCACATCCTAAGGGTTTCAAGCCCTTGAGAAATGTAAAAAGGAATTCTCCACCTAGATGGACTAAGAAGGATCTGATTACACCATTGTCTTTCTACTGGGAACTCAGGCTTAAGTAGATTTCCAAATTAAATAATTGACCATTGGTCTAGGTTTTGAGAGAGGGGATTACAGTGAGGAGTTATTCTGTGACCATGTATGAGCAAGGCTTAATTTTTGAAAGTCTGACTGTGTTCTCTCTCAAGACACTTCTGGTGAAGGTATCTTACTGTAAGAAATTGCTCTCAGAGACCTGATCCTTTGTTTATTTGAGTAAGAAAGCTCTAAAAAATAAGAAAAAGAAGAGGAAAAAAGTAGAATCTTATGGATTGGAGAAAAAGGGGTAATGTTGCTCAAGATGAGAGGCAAAAGGATGAAGAATTCAGATGACAATATGATGATTCGAAGTACCAATCTTTAATATCAACCTAAGTAGAAGATCGACAATAAGGGGTCATGTTAAAATCCTCAGGAACCTGGTCCCTAGGAAACTCATCTCAGAAGAAAAAGCTTCAGCAGTGTGAACAAGGTCAAGCATGAGACCTGATCCTCAGACAAACATTAAGAACACATTGAGGAATAAGAAGGGTGTGCATAGGCAAAAGACAAAAACATGATTGATCTAATCAACTGGATCTATCTTATGATTCAGTGTTTTCACTAAAAATTGGCTACGCTTAGGAGACAGGTATCCTTAATAAGGTAGGTGAATTTTTATCTAACTCAATATCATGCCTTTGCAGGTCTACACCCATGGGGACAACTTTAGGAGAAAATAATTAAAGCAATCACAAGTTAAGAATTCACTCAAGAAAGGGACCTGGTCCTATCTCTCAGGTTAGTACTGATCTTGGGTGTATTTATACGCCTAAGCACCATAATTTATCCATATTTTAGCTATGTTTAGAGAACAAAGTGCCTAGTTTCTTATGTTTTTACTCTACTTCTATGTAATTGAGCTAACCGATGTGATTAGCATGATTTCAGGTATTAATAAGGTAGATGAAGACATTGTGGGACTATGTAATGCAGATGGAATATGACACAACAGAGAGTAACAACCTGGACCAAATGTGGCGCCTAGAAACTACAATCTGGATCAAATGTGGCCCCTAGAAACTATGTCCAAGACTAGTTTATCATTTATAATTAGTTCAGGGACCTAGAAGGCAATTATGAGAGAAAAGATTATTAAAGAGAGAAATGCTGAATTTTTATTCATTATTGAATTATTCTGTATTATTCAGAGAGAAGAGAATAGCGGCTTATCTTGGGAGAGAGAGAAAAACATATTTTCTCTCTTGCTCTCAGTATTCGCACACTAAGATTGTCTTCTAGTTTTTGGTATGATGAATATATTTATGATGCTTTTCGTTTTATTCATGAGTAGCTAAGTTTATTAGTTAGGGTTACGGAAACCTTGTAGCATACAATCTATTACTTTGGGTTTTGAATTCATTATGCATTGATTTGTTTACATCATACTCTCTTTGTTTATTTTGAATTCTCGTGGTTGCAAATATAGAGGATGTGACTTAAAATACAACTTGTTTGAGAGAAAGGTTGTTGTTCGAAAAAGAGAGTAGTGACAAGAAAATAGGAATTCCAATCCCTATTTCATATGTTAATGCCTTAGCAGGATTAACTACTTGGAGATTTCAGATTGTTTTTGGTAAACGTTTTTGATTCGAGAGAACTAAAGTGAATTAGTCCTTGATGGTTGAGAAACACTAGAATTATGTTATTAAATACAATACATTTCTCTGTAAGCATGATGCATGTATGAATTCGTAAAGCCCATAGTTAGAAAGTATTGAAAACTACAAGGTGTACATAACCCTAGCTTGCTATTTCTCTAAATTTGAATACTACTACACATATTTCTTCTCATTAAACTGAAACCATTAATTTGTGAACTGAATCAAACCCCTCTATTTATTTTACGAAAATAAATAATTAAAAGTCAACTAATCTGCACACAACTTAATTAATACCATATTCCCTGTGGGATTCGACCCCAACCTAGTTGGGTTATATATTTGACAACGACCGCTTACTCTCTCGTAAGAGAAGTGTAATTTGAGCGTTATCAAAAATACGGTTGTCGATTGAGTTTATGTGTGTTAATTGACTGCTAGTCAAGTACCAAAATAATGTGCCTTAAAAATTCATAAAATTTCTATTTAAAAAAGTCACATTTCTCTTCTATCTAAATAAAAGCTGTCAGTCTATGGAAAATGTGAAGAATTTAAAAATGCCTTACCCATCAGCCTTTCTTCTAAAATTCTTAGTGAAACCATTCCAGTTGAACCTCTAGACTCCAGTAAAAATCTTGCTGAGTTATCTTTGGATGTTGGCTTAAATCTAGAATCTGACTCACAAATTGAACAAGAAACTTCTAAATAAGAAAATTCCCCCTTCCTTAGAAAAATAGGATCCTCTAATGCTCCTCAAATCCATATTCCTTCTGAGAACTTGAAAGGTACAATTTTTTTTGAGAATTTACAAAAACCTAGTCTCCTATCCCCTCTGAGTCAAACCCTATATTTGCCCAGTTAGTTGATAAAGAGATCCTTATAAAGAAGTCTGATCCATTTAACAGTATAAATTGGGTAGTTGAAAATTTGTTTTTACTTGGAAATTATTCTAAGAAAAAGTTCTGTAAGTGGGGAAGAGCAAATAGTAGGAGAAAAGGATGATTTGAAAAGAAATAGGGAGTTTGAAAAGAAAAGACTAGAAGTTTATGATGATTTATGGACCAAGTCCTATGATTCAAAATCTGGCAGTCCTGGTATACATGACTATATTTCACCAAAGCCAAAACATAGAGGTATCTTTTCTCTGAATCTTGACTCTATGTTTGACCAAGATTCTTTTGTTTATGCAGCTTGCAGAGATGGTTCACTTTAGAGACTACACATCTCCATCCTCTAAAAATAAGTATCTTCTAATCGAGGTTGGTGATGGCATGGTTTTAACTAGGCTATTGACTGAAACTCCAACAACAGGCAAGTATGTAGACCCGTGGCCACCCTTGCAAAATTCTCTCCATATGTCAGATTGGACTTTGTTACTGACATTGGTGCTAATCGATCGATTAAAGTATGGCTTCTTAAGACTCCCAACCAATGTTAATTAAATATTGCGAGCACCCTTCCTTACTTAGGACATCGGATACTCAAAAGAGATATACGTTGGGGAAACACTATGGAGGTAACTGGTGAATATCGTCATACTCAAGGATATTGGGAATGGGCTGAGGACATCTTGGCAGGAAGTGCACAAACCTTAAAGGAAACAAAAATATATGATGCCATTTATGCTTCACTATTTACATAATGATCGAAACTCGAACATATTACAGGCATTCTTTGAGGCTTGGTGTCCAACTACCAATACATTGCTTACTTCAGTTGGAGAGCTATCTATATCCCTTTGGGACTTATACAAGATTGGAGGCCTGCCCATCGGAGGTCTTCCTTATAAAGAAGTGGTGCCTGAAGTAATGAAGCTTGCAGATGTTGATGAAAATAATGAGATATTTATTCCTTTCTCTTGTGAATTCTTGTTTGTAGCTTTCCAACATCTTCAAGAAGGAGAAGCTTCTAATTCGAGAGTTCCTCTAAGCAAATGGATAAAGTTTTGGTGCAAAAGGGTATTAAGATATGAGTCAGCTCCCCTGAGGAAGGAGAAAAATTTTGCTCATTTGAAGTCAACCCATAACCCGACTGGGACTATTCCAAAAGCAGCGAAATGGTTAAGTGCAAATGATGCTATGTTTTCCAAACTTGAAGTGAAGTATGAACATAGGACTGATACATATTTGGCAGCATTTCTATCATGTTGGTTGCGCACCTTTGTATTTCCCTCTAAGGATGGATATTTCATTTGCTCGAGAACTTTTAGAGTTGCATCTATGATGGCAGATAAGCAAATTTTCAATCTTGCAGTTCCAGTCCTATCAAGCATTTATAATGGTCTTAACAGAGTCTATAAATCTTCACAGCTTGAGCAACTCAAAGTATCCTTTCCTATCCATTATGTATGGTTAGCTTGCTTACTATTTTAAGATGTATTTTCCACTTTCTAATGGACCATCCATTCCGTTGATGATGACATATTCCAGCGAAGGAGGAGCAAGGTACTTTGATGGGGAGCTTGCCAGAAAGTGCATCCATCAAGTAGATAGTGTTGTCTGGACTTCCACAATGCTAAGCAAGTCCGATCCTTGTCATTTTGTGGATGATGATAAGGATGATGAATCAGAGATAAGTTACTTTATGAGTCTCTATTTTAACCTCCTCCTTTTCAGATATGGAGGTTCATTCATACTTAAACCATACAATACACACCGGTTTAGTCGTCAATTTGGATTTTATCAAGGCCTTCCCAAAATTTTGGAAGATGATATCTGCAGTGCTTCACTAGATGAAGGCCTTAGATTTCATCGAATCTATGTATTGAATGGTTCTATGTCAAAAGCAACCTTTCCTAAATCTATACCCAATGCGCGAAGACATTCATCCACGCAGTATAAATCTTGGTGGGACGAAGTTCATGGAAACTTTCTCGAAGTTAATTTGCAATTGTTAGTAAACGCTGTAGGTCCTATTACCAACACCCTTCAAGCACATGGTGAGGAGGTCCTAATTGTGGTTAAGCTTCATGTTTTAAAATTTAAGGTAGTCATTCCATTCAAAGTCAAGGGACCTCCACAAACAGAGACTCAGAAAGATGAGCCGCCTGTCCTGACTCAACAAGCATTCAATAAACGACCATCTTAAAACGAGAGTGATAATAGTTATGGAGATCATTATTGGAAGAAGGTAAAACCATCCTTGGCAAAGCAAGGTGATTCTAACACCCATGTGGAGATTCTTGCTGATTCATAGAAGACTCCACCAGCCATCCAGAAGGTAATGACTCAACTCTCTACAATTTCATAGTATATGCATTGCCTTTATATACCCTTTATATGATGTTTTTCTTTGTATGTGTAGTCATACAATGTCCAAATTTTGGAAGATCCTTACCAAAGCAAGCCACAAGATAGTAGGGAGTCTGTAGTAGGTGCAGACTCAAGAGAGTTACTTTTGTCATCCAAAGAGGTCACTTCTAACTCTTGCGGTAAAGTCAAAGAAAATGTAGAGTCAAACTTTCCTCGGCTACCAGCGGTAACCATGTCTATTTTTTATGGAAAGAAGGTCATTTCAGAGCTTAAAAAAGAATTTATCATAAGGCTTGGGCTAGTATTTGTACCAAACTTGTAGGCCTTACTCCGAATCATGCTTCTTCTATCCAAGATGATGTCGAAGTCATACTCAATGACATGAGTGGGATGAGGGAATATATTTCTCCTTTATAGAATATTGGGGTCTTTTTTGGACTTACGACTTCCTATGACTAAGCACGATCCATCCTCATTGATAAAACCACAATAATTAAAGAGTTAGAGCCATATTTAAAAGCCAAAGAACATCTTGACCTTGTACTAAGGGAGAGGGATGAGAAATCTGAGGAAGTTTCTATTGCCTGTACATCTCTTGAGAAGGCGAGAAAGAAGGTGAAAAATTTGAAAGCTCGCCGAGTTGCTGCCAAGTAAGAAGCTGCAGAGATAGAATCCAAAGTTTCAGCTGCCGAAGAAGCGTTTTCCAAGTATGTTGATGTCTCCCTTTCCATGGAAAAAGCCTCAAAGGTCGTGGAGAATAAGAGGCCAGTCTTAGAGGCTGCTTTACAAGATTTAGTCAATTATAAGCTATACTTAGATTAGCCTTAGGAGATGTCTTCCTTCAAACCTTCTTGTTGCTTTCTTTTACCCTTATTATTGAGTAGTCAAACCTATTAGTTATAATGGAAACTCTTTTTCTTTATGTTTCACATTTATTTTAATATATTCTTTGAATTTCAACTCCAAGAATTGCTTTATTATTTTGATGTGTTGATGTTATAGTATTAAATTTTGGCTTTTGTCTCCAAAACGTATTGCTTACTGGCTTCACGTCTTTGTCAAAACCGAGTTGGACTTGAAACTTCAATTTGAAAGCCTTAAAATTAAAGCTTCTGACTTGAAAACTTGATAATTACACGTGTGGCAGATCTATACCTCAATTGTAAGCTTTGGGTATTCCAAATACCATTGAAAGAGCTTCCCCTTTTGATCGGTTGCCCCCTATTGAGTCACAAGTATTTGACATAAGTCTGAAACTTTATTGAGATGTATGCAGACTTAACTTTCATATGGAACAAGCAGGGACATTTATTTTTTTGACACTCATGTAACTGAACTCAATGAAATTCCAAGCGCCTACATACCTCAATGAAGAGGATCAAGTCACAACGTAGTTTTGGGGTGAGTGTTTTTTTTATTTATTTTTTGTGTCCTAACTTTTTCCTAGGCCGCCTCTTTCAAGGTTTTCAACCTAGCGGACTTTCATTTTTTTTTTAGCCGTACACAATTTATACTCTTGCGGGTCAGGAGTGGATATACAGTTTATACTTGTGCCTTAAGGAGTGTCATCTTCCTTTTAGGATAGTAATTCTTTGAAAACTTGGTGTGGATGGGGCCAACCCTTACGCCATCTGCATTGACAAGCTTGTAAGCACCATTTGAATATGCCTTTTGTACGACATATGATCCATCCCACTTCGGCATGAATTTTCCCCCAGACTTATGAGAAGTGGTAATGGGATTTCTTACTACAAAGACTTGATATCCAACTTGGAAGCACCTCAAGAAAACCCTTCTGTTGAAAAAACGAGATAGCCGGGCTTGATAGCATTCAAGATTTTGTTGAGCCTCCAGCCTCTACTCATTAAGAGATTCTAACTCTGCAAGACGCAACTTAGCATTTTCTTCATCAGTGAGCCCTTCTTGAATAACCAGTCTTAAAGAAGGTATTTACACTCAAGTGGCAGGACTGCTTCAACTCTAAAAGCAAGTGAGTAAGGGGTTCCTTGCGTCGGTGTACGGTAAGTTGCCCTCTATGCCCATAAAGTTTCTTTCATTCGCTCATGCTAGTCTCGTTTGGATTTGGAGATGACTTTCTTCAACAAGTTGCATAAAGTCTTATTGAATGCTTAGGCTAAACCATTGGTGGCAACATGGTACATGGAAGACTTGCGCTGTTTGAAACCAAAAAGATCACAAATTTTGTTCATCAGCTTGTTATCAAATGCTTTCCAGTGTCAGTTATTATGTACTGAGGAATTCCAAAGTGGTAGACGATATTCACTCGGATGATCTCTTGTATAGTGTGTCTTTCTAGTAAAAGAAGCGAGGTGCACGACGACGGATGTCAGTCCTTTTCCTTGGATCTTCTGGAAGTATCCCATAGCTCAAGTATTCAATGATAAGTTGTCGCCAATCCTCCTTTATAGCATTGAACACTGCTACGAGGTATTCAACCTTGCCTTTTATATCCTCATTCTCATTTGACGGTAGTACTACCCATTCTTGGCAAATAGTAACTCGTGTCTGATTTGGAAGAGTTAGAGTTGAAGCCAAAGCAGCTAGAGCATCATCTTGCTTATTTTCTTTCCTTAGCACATGCTGGAGGGTTACTTCTCCAAGGCATCCCATCAATTTCTGTGTGTAATCATGATATGGTCTTAACTTAGGCTTCCAAACTTCATAGCTTCCCAAAATCTACTTGATCACCAATTGGGAGTCACCAAAAACTTGCAACTGTAGTTGCTTCATGTCGACATCCATCTCAAGTCTGAGTATGAGCTCTAGATATTCAGCAACATTATTGGAGCAATGATTCATCAAGGTAAATGAGTAGGGGATGACCTCTTTTTTTGGAGTGACAAACACTATGCCAACACCAGCTCCATCTCAATGTGCAGCACCGTCAAAGTACATCTTCCATGGGGATCTAACTTCAACTGCCATTGCATCTTCATCAGGAAGTTCATCGCTCAGTTCCCAATCATTAGGTATCGGGTGGTCTGCCAAAAAGTCAGCCAATGTTTGTCCCTTTACAGCCTTTTAGGGAAAGTACACAATCTCAAGGTGTTGAAATTAAAGGTACTATCTTGCAAGTCGGTCACTAAGGACTGGTTTCGAAATTACAAACTTGATGGGATTTTCCCTAGACACAAGGCGAACAACATGAGCCTACAAGTAGTGCTTCATCTTTTGAATCGAGAAGGCTAGTGCCAAACATAACTTTTCAATTAAAGAATACTTTAGCTCATTTGGTGCCATCATTCTGCTTAAATAGTAAAGAGAGTTTTCTTTGCCTTCACTATATTCTTGAGTCATTAGTTCTCCAATTGACCTCTCTTGTTCCGCGATGTAGAGTATCAATGGTTTCCCAGGTATGGGTGCCGCAAGAACTGGTGGCTTCATCAAGTATGATTTGATACTCTCAAAGGCATTACTACAAGCTTGGTCCCATTCGAAGAGAGTGTCTTTCTTCATGAGATGACTAAATGGTTGACATTTTTCGGCCAGGTTTGAGATGGACCTCCTTAAATATGCTAGCCTTCCTTGAAGGCTTTTTAACTCATGAATATTTCGAGGCTCGAGCATCTTCAAAATCGCATCGACCTTGGCTTGATCGATTTTAATTCCTCGATGTCGCACAATGAAGCCAAGAAACTTTCCAAAAGTAACTCCAAAGGCACACTTCAATGGATTCATCCTAAGTTGATATCTTCAAAGTAACTCGAATACCATTCTTAGGTCTTTTAAGTAGTCGTCTCTCTTTCTTGACTTCACCAATAGATCATCCATCTAGCATTCAATATTTTTATAGAGAAGGCCATCAAAAATATTCTGCATAGCCCTTTGATAAGTGGCGCTAGCATTCGCCAAGCCAAAAGGCATCACCTTGTAACAATAAATACCTTTGGGCATACAAAATGCAGTAAGCTCTTCATCCTTTGGTGCCATGCAGATTTGGTTGTAGCTGGATGAACCATCCATGAAGGACATTGCCTCATAACCAGTGGTGGCATCAATCATCAAATTTGGTATGGGGATTGGAAAATCATCCTTAGGGCATGCATTGTTGAGATCTCGAAAGTCGATACAAACTCAAATTTGGCCATTCTTCTTTCGTACTGGAACAATACTTGAAATCCACGTGGGATATTTGACTTCATGAATAAATCCATCTTCAATGAGTTTGTTAACTTTATTTTCGAATAGTGGAACCAACTCTGGCCTAAAACGCCTTTGAGCTTGCTTAACAGGACGAGCACCATTCTTGACCGCCAGTTGATAGACCGCTACTTTTGGATCTAAGTCAGGAATTTCCTTATAACTCCAAGCAAAGACATCCATATATTCTTTGAGTATATCCATTTACGTGATTTATTTCTCCATCTCTAGAAAAGCACTCAGGTAAGTTGGTCTTGGGTCTTCATTGGTTCCAAGATTAACTTATTTTAAGGGATCTATTGCGGCCTTCACTGCTTCTTCAAGTTGAGATAAAGCATATCCATCACCTTCCTCCTCTTGAGAATTATCGTCGCTGATAGATATGTGGTGACACCAGAAAGTATCTCTCATCTTTTCATCAATCTTCATTTGAGATGAGGCCTCATTCTCATTTTGGGCCGTAACATGATATGAGGAGTCAACACTTTCTTTGTATTCCTCACATTCCTTGGTATAAACCACAGTATGAGCCTTTGCTTTTAACACTTTGTTGCATGAAACTATGCATCATCGCGCTTTGACGACTCCTCTTATGCTTATTGCTTTTCTTCTTATTTAGAGGTCCCAACCTTTCAAATACAGAAGTTCTTGCAGTTGATCCTCCAAGTTGGTGAAATACAGAGGGTTTTTTTATTAGCAGTAGTGGATTCTTCTTCCACTGTGATGTAATTACTGACTTCCTTTCTTATGGAGATGAGAATTGGAGGTGAATTCACGTATCCTAGGACTTCATGTTCCTTCCTGGTTGTACCCTCTGACGGAAGTTTTCCCAACCTTGATGGCTCATTAGGATTGTATCCAGCCTTTACAAATAGCTTGTATGCATTTGGGTCAAAGCCTTCTTTCATACGCTTCGTAGGGAGTGTCATATCTTGTGGCAGATTTTGAGCCACAAACTCTTCAATAAGTATCGAGGATGGATTTATTGCATCAATCTTCCTGATAGGTAAAGTTATCCCCTTTAGCACATTATCTTAGGAATTCGATGGGTGGTCTTTCTCTTTCTTTACCTTCGGTACGTAGTGAAGAATGAGAGTTGCCTTCTTTTTCGTAGAAGTGACACTTTCTTTATTTAAAGTGGAGAGAGGCTTCTTGTTGGGAATTTTTTTGACAGTCACCGTGACCTTCTTAGATTCAAGATCATCACACTTGGTCTTGGTGACATCTTCAACTCTTTTCTCATCCACAACATGATTTTTTAAGTAGAATTTTGCATCGGCAAAATGTGACTCAGCTTTAGTGAATGACTTATCATCGGCAACTATCTTTCTTTCCACTCCACCTTTGAGGTACTTCAAACATTGATAGTAAGATGACGAGATAATTTTGTTCCCGTGCACCCAAGGCCTACCAAGCAATATATTGTATAAAGTTTTGGCATCGATCACATGCATCAATGGGTTTGATTGAAAATCATCCATACAAATCCCCAACTTGATACATCCCATGTCCCTCTGGCCTCCTTGGTTGAAGCCTTGGATTATTATATAGCTTTCGTCCAGTTTGCTAGTAGCGATGCCAAGTTCCTTCATCGTGCGGATTGGCAGGATGTTGACTTTAGATCCCTCATCTATCAAGATTCTATTGATCTTATTTCCTAGAATTTGACCCACCATGTATAAGGGATGGTTATGTAGGGCCTCACCAAGCAGAAGATCATTATTTGTGAATGTGATTTTTGTATCACACACATGTTCCTCTTCGCCAAGAGTTTCAGCAAGCTTTTGGGTTGGTGAAGGAACTTCCATGGGTAGATTCTCACCCTTTGCCCCTTATTTGGTGGTATTAAAACAAGACACCTCAAGTTTGACTTGGGCAGTCTTTACATGAAACCAACTCGGTAAGAATTCCTCTAAAGTCACCGAACGTCAAAATTTTTTGGGGTGAAGCTCTGTCATCCTCGTCTTCTTTGGGAATTCAACCAAATTCTGTTTCTTTTGTTTCTTTACCATACTCCTTCTGGTTGGCTGCTCGAACGACTCCTTTCATAGACTCATCTTCTTGTGTCTATGCCTGGTCACCAAAGTCCAACCTTCATCATTGCCTTCATCAACTGAAGACCTGTCGGGCTCTAATATTTTCTTATTATAATCTTCAACACATATTTGGGATGGTTCGAGCGAGCCAAAAGTGATAGATATTTGATCAGAACTGGCCGTCTCATCGTCGAAAAAGATCTTCTTCTCTTTTGCCAGTTGCATGACTTTATCTTTAAAGACAAAGCATTTTTCCAGAGGGTGACTATGAGCCTATGATATTTGCAATAATTAGGGTCATTGGTCCTTCCAGCTTTATTGGGACGCTTCATCTCTGGGATTTCAATGAGCTTATACTCGATGAGTTCATCAAAAATCTCAGCAACATCAAAATCAAGGAAGGGATATTCCTTTTTTTGTATCTCCTTTAAAGTTTTCTGATTTGGACGTGCTCCAGAAGTCGTCTTCACACTTTGCTTCTTGCTCACCTTTGTGGTGACCTTCACAGGAGACACATCAACATTCACGGAATCCTTGTTGTCATTTTTTGGGGACAAACTTGCCCCATTTTTTGGGTTCCTGCTTATCCTTTCCCCTTCGAGGGTTATAGATAGGCGTTGATCCCTTTTCCAGTAGAAACATGCTCAACTCGATATCGTGAGCACGGGTAGCTAGCTCTTTAAAGTATTTAGGCTTAATGCCTTGCAAGATGTAGAGAAGTTCCCATTGTATTCCTTAGACGCACATCTCTATTACAGAAACTTCGCTGAGCCTATCTTTACAGTTTAGGCTAGCATTTCTCCATCGATTGATGAAGTCAATGACTGGTTCGTCCTTTCTTTATCGAGTATTTTTTAGCTCTACCATGCTCACTATATGCCTTATACTATAAAAGCGATTTAGGAACTCGTGCTCTAATTGCTCCCAACTATCAATGGAATTAGGCTTAAGGTCCGTATACCAATCAAAAGCATTTCCCTTTAGGGAATGAGCAAACTGTTTGACAAAATAGTCACCGTAAGTTCCAGCATTGTTACATGTCTCAACAAAATGTACGACATGCTATTTTGGGTTCCCTTTGCCCTCAAATTATTGAAATTTGGGGAGTTGATAGCCGACATGCATTTTGAGGCTATCTATCCTTGCAGTGTAGGGCTTGGCATACGGAAGGGAAGATTTGGTGATAATATCATATTTTTCTTTGAGGGTCCCTTCAATAAATTCCCTTAATGTCTAATCGGGATTATTTCCTCAGAAGAAACTTGCACCTCTTTAGTCGGTGGTGTTTGTTTCATAGGATTTTCTATCTCATGAACCTCTGGAGATTTTCCAGGTGCATGGCTATACTCTTCGTCCATCATACCTTTCACCCTATCCACTATCTTATCAATTCAAGCATCTTAATTCTGAACATATTTGGTTAGGCCCTTAATTGCCTTTGCTAGATTCACAAGCTGCTCCTCCATAGATGAGGCATCAATCACCATCGCTTGCATAATCACTGGAGATGTTGGAGAGTAGCGTGGATTATCACACAAGTTGATCTTTGAAGTGCTCAACTTATGCGGTGTAGTCGGAGATGATGAGTTGCTTGAACGACCATCGCTCTTTGCGCCAGAGTATTTGGAACCAAAATGCTCAAGTAGAGCTAGGGTCTTCTTAAGTGATTCCACCATACTTCTTCCTCCTTCCAAATCACTTGCATTGGACTTCTTTTCTTTTGGGCTTGAAGATCCAAAAATTGGAGTTGGTTCGCACGACACTGAATGTGTTTGTTGTCCTAGCAAGCCTTCCTTGATCCTCGTGACAGCTCCTAAGCTTCCGAAAGTAACACCAAGGATGTTTTCTACTTCAGCAGAGAACTTTGAGTCAGCAGCCTTGGAAGCAGTTGATTGAGAGTTGACCTTCTTGAAAGTCATTTCAGTGTTGTTGAAGTTTGCAGTTGGAAAAATTGAGATGAGAGGTAGAGCCCACTGGGCGTGCCAAAATTTGTTGGACAGTAAAATTCTCGAGATCGAAAAATAAATAATTCGAGACAAAAAAATATACTGCAACAATTAATTTATTGATTTCAATATGTGAGTGTTACAATCTCTATGAATCCTCTGATTCGCCTTTTCAAATATAAATTCAAGTGCTTAAAGCTTGATCTTGAATTTGAACTTGATTTGAATACTTTGAGGGACTTGATCTTGACTTGTGCTTGAATTCAAGGGTTTTTGGGCTTGTTCTTGAATATTGCGGTCTTGATCTTGAATCATGATGAACTTGATTTGAATGTTTGAGCTTTTTAGAGAAATTATGGCATTTGATCCACGAGCTTTCTCTTGCTACTTGTTAGAGTTCTGGGGTCCTTTTTCTGAATTATGAGACCCCTATTTATAGTTGTGGAAAAGGAAAGAGTCATGATGAAGATGGACTTTCTTTGACCAATCCGATTTGAGTGACGTGACATCTTTTATGGGCTTTGATTTCATGAGCCTTCTGCATCATTTTAACATGTGGCACAGTCCTATTGGTTCATTCTCTTGACTTGGCATGCCACGCCATTTAACACGTGACGTTTATTTGGGCCTCTAGAATATGACAATATTTTGGGCTTAGTAAGATGGGCGCGCCATTTGTGGCCCAAATTAATGGACTAGTCCAACAAAGATCGGACCCATACATGTTTTGGATTAAAATAATTAATCCAATTATATTAATCCGCAATATTTATTTGGGACTAATATATTTTTAATTTAATTTAATCCGAATTTCGTACGGATTTAAATTTTGATAAAATTTCATTGTCTACACATTTTTCTAAATGTCTTCACACTTTTAATATATTATATATTATAGATTAGAGATTATAGATATAGATTATAGAGAAGTGAGTGGTACTTTATGTTATGTTATTTTTTTTAATTAAAAAGAGAAAAAGTACTCCAAAAAATATACAAGCAACGCAACCATCAAAAAGAGCTTTCATATCTTTCCTCTTGGGCCCTCTTCCTCTCTGTTAAGTAAATCATTAACAAGTGAAACTCGAAAAAATTACTCCCTCAGTTTTTATTTTTTTACCTATTTTCCTTTTAATTCATTTTAAAAGACATTTTTCTAACGAAGAGAGTCTTTTGTCTAAAAGACAATTTTGTCTAGAAGAGAGTCTTTTAATGAAGGACAAAAAGTTCAAATTACTTTTCTGAAGGTCTTCACACTTTTAATATATTATAGATTATAGATAAGTGAGTGGTACTTTATGTTATGCTATTTTTTTAATTAAAAAGAGAGGAAATACTCTAAATATATACGAGCAACACAACCATCAAAATGAGCTTTCATATCTTTCCTCTTGGGCCCTCTTCCTCTCTGTTAAGTAAATCATTAACAAGTGAAACTCGAAAAAATTACTCCCTCAGTTTTTATTTTTTTACTTATTTTTTCTTTTAATTAATTTTAAAAGACATATTTTTTTTCCTTTTTGATAGATAATTTTTTAATTGTAACTTAACACATGACATGTTTAAAATCATAAATAATATTTTGATATATTCAATATGTCTTTAGTTTAAGTAAAATGAAATTCAAAAACCTTTCGTTTATATTTTTAAACTCTATACTAAGTTGGGCAAATTAATTAAGGGTGACAAAAAAGTTTCAAAACTAAAAAAGAGTGACACAAGTCTTAAATATTGAGTAAAAGTGACAATTTTAAGATTAGTGTTAATGACACTAATTTTAAAATCCTCAAGTTTTATTATTTACACAAAGATCCCAACCCCATATTTACACAAAGATCTCTACACCATCACCATCACTCCTCCTCCACACCCTTTTTGTTGCCGCCCGCCGCCGTCACCTCCTCTTCGGCGTCACCACCAGCACCACCACTTCTATTTTTATCATAAATATCACTTTTTCGTGAGCTCCTTCAATCAGATCTTTTTCATAAATTAAGTAAGTATCGAAGGTTCTACACAACTTGGATAGTTGTTGTAGCAACTTCGATAATTGCTACAACAACTTCGATAATTGTTGTAATACAACAACTAATAGTAGTTATTGCAACAATTACCGTAGTTGCTGAAGCAACTCTCATAATTGTTGAATTTGCTAAATTATTTCTTTATTTATTTTTAAAAGAAATCAATTTTTTTTTTCAAACTTTTCATTTTTTTTTAAATAGTCCATAAAAATTAAAAAAGGAAGATCGAAATGAAAAGGGAAAGAAAAAAAAGAAGAGAAAATGAAATAAGAGGAAAATTTAGAGAGAGAAAAAAAATAAGAAGAAGATGGAGAGAAAGAAAAAGAAAAGAAAGATTGAAAGATAAGAAAAGGGGGAAACTCTAAAATTTGAAATTTGGAGTTAGAAGACTTTTTAAAAAATTAAAAACTTTTTAAAAATTACACTTTACACCCTAATTAACTTACCCCAATTAACTTAATCACAATTTAAATAAAGTTTTGACCTTATCTGGTAAAAGTTATCACTATTTTTAATTTAAAGACTTTGTGTCACCTTTCACTTAATTTTCTTTACTAAGTCAGCCAAACAAATTCAAATGGAGGAAGTCTCTAATTATTAGTCTTTTGTTGTTCTTCTTGACATCACCGCTCTTATAGTAATCAAACTTTGGTGTCAACGTTATATATACTTCAAGAATTCTCACTCTTTTATTTGTTTTATATCCAAAGATTCTTCTATAAAAAATTCATTTACTTTCTGTTGAATTTTGTTTGTTTTTTTTTAGTTTTTTGGCATTTCCTGTTTGATCATGGCTTCAGTACTATCTAATTCCATTCAATTTTCTCTAAAAAGACCAAATTTTTTTTGTTCTTCACCCCAAAAATTTGTTAGTAAAAATTTAACCAACTCAGTTCCTCTAAAAAATCTATCAGTTGTTTCAAATTCCAACAACTTTCAACTTTCACCTGTGGGATTATTTAAATGCAGTAAACTATTGAAGCCACAAAATAGTGTTGATGTTTTTAGCACAAAGGCAGTAGCTGCTGCTGATGCAGAGGGTCATGAAATTGAAATTACTGATGGGTTTGATCTTTTTTTTTTAATTTTTTTTAATTTTTGTGTTGTCAAGTTTATTTATCTTGTTAGAAATATAATTTCATATATAATGAATGTATACTTTACTATATATATATAGTGAATGTCTACTTTACCATATATTATGAATGTCTATTTATGAAAAAGTTAGAAACCCAATATTAGTTTTCCCTATAAATAATGAGGTTTTACATCATTCTAATTAACCCATCAAGAGATCTCTCAAGAAATAATAATCACTCTCTTTTCTCTATGTTCTTTATATTTCATAACACGTTATCAGCACGAGGCTCTGCCAAAACAAGGTGAGATTATAAATCTAAAGGTAATTTTAAGGTTAGTGATTTCTTATGTTATTTGTCTTTTTGCTACTAATGATATAATTATTATTGGATTTGATAAAAAAATAATTGGTTTGGAACCACTTATATTTTAAATTTGTTCATGAAAAATAATATTGTTAAAAGATATGATGATGAATTTAAATCTCATCTCATAAGAGGGTAAGACATTGGATTAAAAGTTTCAATGCACCATGATGATAAGATGTTGGGTTCGAGTCCCGTTGAGTTATAGCCTAAGAAGCCTTTTTATATGGATAAGATATTGAGTTTGAATCTCAATACACCATATTGATGATATTATGATGGCTAAGACAAAATAATGGGTGTTTGTGAAAAGTCATGAGACATGTCCCATTGAATATGCTCTATTATCTGAAGTGAATGTGGTAGCAGTGCATAATATGTTTGAAATAAGACAATTGATTGAATGCACGGATATAAGCGTGGAGGAACAATATGATAATAATCATAAAAAGTGATAATATTTTCATACGCTTATTATGATTATAAGAGAAAAATTCTCTACATTATATACATACCTCGATTTGCTCTTGAATTAGCAATATTTTGAAAGAGGTTATAAGCTATCATGATTTGATAGGTTTAAGGCACGATTATATTTCATTTCTGGGGAATGAGAATCTTATTAATGCAAACGTGCACTTGATTTTGATGGTATCCAAACTCACCTCCGAAAGAGGCTGAATAATTGAGAAGAGTTATTTTGAAATCTACTTCTAAAGTAGTAAATCTGAAATTTACTAAAGAAAAAAGTACATGTCATGGTAAACTTGGAGTTTACTAGTATAAAAGTTCATAAATTGACATGAACGATTGCGACATCCCCAAAGATGTGCATATTGAATATTAAACATCTATTGAAGAGCTACAAAAAATTCTTCATTACTTTTAATGTTTCTTGTTCTCATGATAAGTTGGTTGAACCAATTAATTTTGGGATTGGATCCCTTAAAATCTGAAAAGTATAATAGGTGAATAAGGGTCCATCCACCTATCATGTGATATGTTTTGAAAAGAGCATCAATAAGATGATCACATGCACATTTATTGTCCACTTGCAGTTTGACATTCATAAAGTTGCTTGCTCAATATAAATTGAGTTAAGAATATAATTTTCAGATTGTGTAATTGAGGCAATTCATAGATGATGTCATGATGATGGTTTGACATTGAATGTTTTCGATCAATAGCTGAATCATTGCTAATGAGAACAAAGTTTCATGTGTTGGTTTGAAATATGACATATTATATACAAAAGTACTTGTATACATCAAACCAATTAATTATGATTAATTCTCTCTCAAAGTTGATTCTGAGTCATGAACCATACATTGTTCATCTAATAATTTTGTTGTGCGGTATACAATTAATGAATATACCATGATGCACAAAGATGAATTCCTCAAAGAAGATGGAGGATGTATATGAGTTTTTCTAGCATTAGGAGGAGATTATAAGAAGATATAAAATATATTAGAAATTATCATCAGATCATCATTTAATAGATAAATCAATTCAAATACCAAAAACATCTCATATTTAAGCTGTAAGTGCTCCTATTTTGTGTCCCTAAAGGACAAAGTCTATGCATGCGTGAAGCGTGGTAGACCAATCGGTTTCAAATGAAATAATCCTTGAAAAGGATAAGAAACAAATTATCATAATAAGAAGGCAATGTGCTCTTGAGGAGCTTATGACATAACACTTCATGAAACCTTATGAGAGGTTCAGGTACCCGAAAATAATGAAGTGGTGAGATCGCAAAATGTTATGTCATATTGTAAATCGCTACAAAATGATAGATCATCATTAATATCTTAGATACAATATTGACGCAATATTGTAAAAGATTACGAGCATCTGAATTCTACGTTTATTTAAGCATGCTGACGTAGAAATATTTATCAAGTGAAATGAAATGATGTATCTTGGTAAACATAAAACTTATTTGATTTGCAGTTCAGACACTTGTAGATGTCACAGATGAAATGTTGAATATTGTCACTTGACAAAATTTACAGGAAAACTTATTTAAGGATTCAAAATGTTTGAAGCATATAAAAGTTTCTAGGAAACTTATTTATAATCCTTATATTACATAAGCTTATAGCTTGAAAATTATTGAAACTTGTGGAGAGTTTTCAAAAGCAATAGATTATTTGATGAAATAAGAAATATACCAAGTTGGATTGGTTATGAAGTACCATATCTTAGTGCAGTTGGTGCACTCATGTATCTTGCAAGTACTACAAGATCTGATATAACTTTTTTCAGTTAATTTGTTAGCAAGGTATAATTCTGCCCCTACTAAGAGACATCCAAATGGGATCAACATGATCTTATTTTATTCTAAAGATTGTAGTTCCGATCTTGTTGGTTATGCTAATGTTGGGTATTTATTAAACCCGCATAAATTTCAATTTCAAACATGCAATGTGTGCACATGTGGGGATACTATCATATCTTGGAGATACACAAAGTAGTCTATCTAGCCACTTCATCGAACCATACTGAGATAATTGCTATTTATGAAGCAATCGTCCAATGTGTATGGTTGAGGTCCATGATACATCTCATTCGAGAAAAATATGATTTGAAATGTGACAATGTATTCATAATTTTATATGGAGATAATGCAACATGCATAGCACAACTTAAGGGAGGATTCATAAAAGGAGATAAAATGAAGCACACTTCATCAAAGTTTTCTATATACATGAGTTCCAAAAGAATGGTGATATTAACGTGCAAAAGATTCGTTCAGGTGACAATGTGGCTGATTTATTCACCAAGTCTACTCCAACTGTAACTTTCAAGAAGATGGTGCACATGATCGGGATGCAAAGATTCAAGGATGTTCTCATTAGGGGGAGTTAATACGCGCTGTACTTTTTTTTCCTTAGGAGATTTTGTCCCATTGGATTTTTCTTGTAAGGTTTTTAATGAGGCAGAGATGTGTATTCTTTTTCCTTCACTAGATTTTTTTCCATTGGGTTTTTTCTAGTAAGGTTTTAACGAGGCACATTATCTATTAATTAGACATTCACGGGGGAGTGTTATAAATATATTTTCATATATAGTGAATGTCTACTTTACCATATATAGTGAATGTCTATTTTACCATATATTGTGAATGCTTATTTATGGAAAAGTTAGAAAGCTCAAGGTTAGTTTTACCCTATAAATAAAGGTTTTGCTTCATTGTAATTAACCTATCAAGAGATAGAGAAATAATAATCACTCTCTCTTTTCTCTCTATTTTTCTTGATCTTACTTTATATTTCGTAACATATCTGTACTTTTTGAACATCTTTTTAGTAATTGATTATCAATTTTGTATGCAGGTACGTTAAACCAACTAAAGGATTTGCTGAAAAATTTCCAGCTTTAGTTACTGGATTCTTCTTCTTTACATGGTAAGCTATTGGGTAACATATGGGCTATTGATAATATAATTAGGTAAATTAAAATATGATCTCCGCAACAACATAACTTTTAGATTATATAGTCATACTTTAGATTATATAGTCATACTTCAACATGGTATCACAGCAAACAAGGAAAGAATTTTCATGAAAAAGAATCAAGATCTGCATTTGAGGAGGCATATTAAAAATACAATTAAGTAAATAGAAGTGTACTCTTTCGTACATATGGTCACACACTTGAACATGAACAAGCAAGTCCTTTTGACTTGTAGATCTTTTTCTTTCTTCAAAGAGTTAGTTTTGTGTAGGAGAGGAGTCACAGTCGGTGGAATATGGCTTTAATAACCAAAAAGATTAGTGCCAAAACAACATATGCCACGAAGAGCAAAAGTCCTTAACCACGTAATGGATCGTGAAGGACTATTTACGCAAGAAAGGTCAGAATGGGTAACGATGAGTATTGGTCATCAATTCTTCTTATGCAGGTACTTTCTGAATGTGATTTTCAACATACTCAACAAGAAAGTCTACAATTACTTCCCATACCCGTAGTAAGTTGTTATAGTTATTTGGGAGACTCTCAAATCCAATATTATGTTTTTTGCAAAGAAAATTCAAGCTTTATGATTTTCTTGCAGCTTTGTTTCAGTTATACATCTTCTAGTTGGAGTAACGTATTGTCTTGTTAGCTGGACTATTGGTCTACCTAAACGTGCAGTAAGTTTCATTCTCTGCATTGGTTATATTTCATTAAAGAGTTTAAGTAATATACACTGTCAGTGTAAATAATATTTTGCACAATCATATTATCCATATATACAAGTTACCTGATACATGTAGAGGTGAGCTGATCATGTAAAAATTTCTTATAGTGACGGTGTATATAACTCAAACTCTTTCGTTAATGTGCTCAAAACTGGCTTTAATTGACTTGCATTTGTCCAAACTTTGTGACTAGCCCATCAATAAGGAACTTCTGACACTGCTCACTCCAGTAGCATTCTGCCATGCTCTTGGACATGTTATGTCTAATGTATCATTCGCAACTGTTGCTGTATCCTTCACTCATACAATCAAAGGTAATAACCAACAAACAGACTATTTTAGCTCGCTAAGTTTTGTTGTTTTGTATAGCAGATGCTTGCAAATTTCTACAGTTCATGAGTACTTCCTACTTAAAGATGATAAGTGTTCTAGAGCTAAGTATATTAACTTGTCCAATCTTGCTATGGAGCAGGAACAATTACCTTCAGTTGACATCAATAGTGATTCTTAACGATATGTGGCTTTTGGATTTTGATTTAACTATTAGAAAGCGGTTAATGATACTTCATTACCCAACTTGTTCTGCAAAACTCACGTTTTCTCATTGGTGTTGCATAGCTCTGGAGCCATTCTTCAGTGCTTCTGCTTCTCAGTTTGTCTTGGGCCACCAGATCCCCGTCTCTCTGTGGTTATCGCTGGCCCCTGTTGTCATTGGTAAGCATCATACATAGCATTGTGATTTTTCCTCCACTAGTTCCAGTATTTACCAAATGCTCAAAATATTATTCACCGTAGGAGATAACATAGGGGATAAAAACACATTTAGCCAAGCCTAAAGTGATTATTACTTTTAGTAGCCCTAAAAGTAAAGCTTATAAAAAATAAAAATAGCTAGCCAGTTGACTTATATCTTTTCCTATGATTAACCGTAAACTTTTATTAATAAAAAATATAGTCTCGTGGAAACAAAAATGAAAACAAGCTCGGTAGCATCAGCAATCTCTCTATAAGGGTTCATTCCAACACCCAAAAACTTGAAAGAGCACGGACCCTTAACTATTCTTTCAGAAAAAAAGTAGCTAAGGATAATTAATTTTTTCTTAGAAAATTTGTGATAACATTTTCATTGCATAATTAATAATATTGAGAATGATGAAGGGGATGATAAAAGAAATCTGCAACTTTGGAGCAGGGGCGGATCCAGGATTTTCAGTGAGTGGGTTCAGTAGTACATATACGGACTAGTCGAAGGAGGTTCAGCCTCTACTATTGATACATAAAGAGAAAAGGGTGTTAGGATGTGGGCTCATAAAATAGATAAAAAGTGCCGACGGGATACTATATGTAATTGATAAAAAAACATAGCTATTTTAAGTTCATTGTTGCAGTGAGCTGCTATTTAGGTTAATTTTTCATAACTTAGGTAATATAATAAGCACGTTTGTTGAATGACCAACAAACCCTCAACACTAAGGTTCTGCTTCTCTCTTCTTGGATCTAGCCTGCTAAAATTCTGATCAAGACAATATTGTTGATTGCTGAAACTTCTTAGGTGTATCGATGGCATCATTGACTGAACTATCATTCAACTGGACTGGCTTCATTAGTGCAATGATCTCAAATATTGCTTTCACTTATAGAAGTATCTACTCAAAGAAAGCAATGGTAACTGTTCTCATATAGTAATACTCCACGCTGATATGCCAGTATGCCCTTCAGCATGTCATATATATTACAGGGTAGTCTAATTGACATCCAAATATTTACACAATGACCCTTCATAATCTCCTCCCACAAAGTTTTCGTCTTCTAATGTTAGATTAGTAATTTTGACTACCCAGAAATTAAATCTGCAATTGTCAAAGCTGATGTGAATTTGACTAACATGTAAATTACTCTAAAAGAGGTTGAATTATTTGGTCTTTATCAACAAAATGAAAAGATTTTACTTGGTAAAATACATGAAGATGAGCCTTGAAGCTACAATAAAGTTAAGTTGTCCCTGTGTGAACAATAGATCATGGTTTCGAGCCATAGAATCAAGCACTCATACTTGCATCAAGGTAGGCAGTCTACATCACACCTCCTTGGGTGCGGTCTTCCTCGAACCCTGCATGAACACAAAATGTCTTATGCGCTGGATTAATTTTTTTTTTTTTAAATAATTGGTAAGATACATCATCTAGGAGATTGTTCACACGTGATTAAGCAGTCGAAGCAAAGTAGAACAGTTTTAGTTTTCACAAATTGTCTGTCTTCTGTTCTACATAATGGAGCATTTATGTTGTAATTTACTATTGTATGCTTCTTGGTATGCTGTTTTTAACAGACTGGAATGGACAGCACAAATGTATACACGTATATTTCAATAATAGCCCTCCTCGTTTGCCTCCCTCCAGCAATATTTGTAAGTTTACTTTTCTCAGAGATACTTAAACCTGCTTTCTCACAATATATCGAAGATAGAACTACTTAAAAAGTGCAATATGCAATGTCAGATTGAAGGACCTCAATTGCTGCGGTATGGTTTCCGGGATGCCATTGCTAAAGTAGGTCTTTATAAGTTCTTATCTGACCTTTTCTGGATAGGGATATTCTATCATCTGTATAACCAGGTATTCCACGAGTATGTAAAAAATCAATGCATTTGCTTTTCAATACAGAGTTCATAATTTTCATTGTCTTTTGGGATAGTTTTTAAGTCTTAACATTTGCAGATAGCTACCAACACCTTAGAGCGTGTTGCGCCACTTACACATGCTGTTGGAAATGTGTTGAAACGAGTGTTTGTGATTGGTTTTTCTATTGTGGTATTTGGTAAGTGTTAACACAGTTTCTTAATAGGGTATGCAATTTGTTCTGCGCTTAATTGTTTCGAAACTTCACAGGAAACAAGATATCGACTCAAACTGGGATTGGTACTGCAATAGCCATTGTAGGTGTTGCTATCTATTCATTAATTAAGGCAAGGATGGAAGAGCAAAAACGGGTTAGTCCTCAAAAGAACTATTTAACGTCATTCTTCCTCCTCCTTCCATACGAATGTATCTACTACGGACCCAATCCCAGTAACATAATCACAAATTGATTTTGGTCACTCAAAAATATTTGAGCACTTTCAGAATAATTGCATTTGAATTCATTTAACAATTCAAATCTATACCATAATTTAATGTACATGTGTAAAAATCAGCCTTCCACTTTGTCCTGTTAAAGATTTTCTTCTACCACCAGCAATTTACAGAAAAAATCACACTCAACTTTTTATCCTCTTTGCACCGTGTAATTAATAATGTAAAATGAAATGAAATGAATCCATCAGTTCTCCACTTTAAACAGAGTTCTTACAGCAAAAATTAGAAGTTTGGACCTAAATGAGCAGTTCAAAGCAAGCCATCGTATACTACATTTGGTTCCCTTTTCAAACAAAATGGAAAAGTGAAAATTAAGATTGAGAAGCTAAAAGAAAACACTTGAAATGCGCTTTGGACAAAACAAACGACCCTCCAAATTGGCTTAAATTTTCTCAATATTCTTGTCTATTTTCAGAAGGATGCCATTGCTCGTGCACAATAGGGAGCACTAACAAAGAAGATGGAAAGAGTGAACATTAAAGAGTACGAGGCAGCACAGAGATGATCTGATTAATGCAGAAGAATAGTTACGCCATCACAGCTATGGCTTTTAATTACGTTAGTCCATTTGTTTCTTCTGGACAATTGTGAAGTTGACCTCATTTTGTTGGTTTGAATATTAATAAGTCAGATATAAGCTGGTCAATTCATTCCAGAAAATAAGACTCCAGACTACATTTCGTTTGTTTAGTAGTTTCTACTCAAAATATTACTTTGATGCAAAAAAGTATGATATAATTCATAAATAGTTTGAACACTTACCTTGAGATGCAGAAGACACAGTACTGCAGATCAGACAATTTTATTTCGTTTTTAAGTAAGCAAATATCCTGCATACTCAGTACTTTGTATTCAAGATTATACAGCATATTGTGTCGGTTCTCTGTGCCCATTCGGACATTAAACTGTTTGGACCAGGACTCCACCCGATCATCAGATTCATAGTCCATCTCTCTAGTACATCACCTTCAGATCTTCTTCAACATTTCCTTAGATGGCTTATATTGTGCATGCACCTGTACGTGATGCCAACTTGAAATTATTAGTCCAAACAAATCTTTTATTTGAGGGGACTGCAGAGTGAGATGAGAGTGTGATTGTAGTCAAACTACGAAGTACCATCTCATCAACAGAAATTGCTCCTTTAATGTCTCGCTTAATAAGATGAGCATCAACAAGCAGAAAATAAGTCATTGCAACAAGAAAAGAAACTTCATGATCTACATGCATAGAATCATAAGACAAAAGTTATGCAAAATAAGTAAGACCACCTTAACAAGGATCATATCACCATAAACGAGCAAAAAGATGAACCTTGAATACCATTTTTTAAGTAAACAACAGTTTGGATATGCACATTGAAAACCATCAAAGCTATTAATCAGACCTGTAATTGCACTCAAATATTTAATAAGATCCAAGAAGATTAAGTGAAGGTTAGGCCTAGTGTTGTGACAGAAAGAAAAAGAAAACGAGAAAAAAAGTGCATTGTAATACAATTCTTTGATGAAGATTTTACACTCATCTATCGTGAGCGAATTGCTCGTAGAGATCCATAGGGTACCACTCATAACTGTGATGTTGTAGGTGCGCGCCCTACTAAGCCTACTGTCCCCTTCTCTTAACCTTATACAAGGCAATCGAAGTACCTGGCTGCCACCGTGCAAATCTCAATCTAGGGACGGGAACCACACTGCTGCCGCTGCCCTTTGGGCACCCCTCCTATGCTCCTTTGATCAGACTATTCCATGCTTTTTCTGAAGGGCGTCACTCTAGGTTCTTGCTCCAAATACAGAAGAAATGAGTGATTATCTCTCTGCTCGGATATTTTGTAAGTCCTCTTTTTTATAAAGGCATGAGTTGACATGACCCGACCGGGGGCCTTGTCGTAATGGGCATCCCAAGTCCAACCAGGACCGGTGTAATACCCCGTATTTCTCTTGATTTCTGGACTGCTTACGAGTCATTCTTTAAGTCGTAAAGACTTATGAGTCGTATGTGGTAGTCGTATCCAATACAGTGTGTTTGAGTTGACATTTTGTTCCATGTACGACTTGACCCTTGAGAATTGTCAAGAGGGGTACGAGTCGTATGAACCTAAGTCGTAAAGACATCAGTGTAAACTCCTTGAGGTTTTGTCCAAGATACGAGTCATGGATACTAGTCGTATGATAAGGTACAAGTCGTAAAATATGACCCGTACTGATACGATATTAGCCACGGAACACCAAAATCAGTCCAAAATAGTCCACAAATTCAAGACTAAACCGAGACCCCCTTGGACTACACTTCTCGGGTTCAACAACAACAACAAATTTAACAAGATACAAGGTGTATTTTAACACCAAAACAACAACAATACGACAAGAACAAGGTGAACACAAGATGATAACAACAATATAAGAACAACAACACACGGTTTGAATTAACAAGAACACAAACTACAAGATTACAAAGAAAACAAAGGATAGATAGATAGACTACATGAAGGCATAATCTTAAGAACCCAAGAGCTTATTCCACTCTTGAACCCTTAACAATACACACAAAAATTCTCCTATCTCTTACGTGACACAAGATCGGATTCCACCTCTCAAGCATCGACGTTTCCAAGCAAAATGAAAGACAGGTGATTCCACAGTTGTTCTAGCCCTAGTTTCGGCCAAGCCTCTTTAGAGAGAGAACTTGTGTTCTTAGTGTCTTATGACTTACAACATTCTCAAAAACTAACTAAATAAACCCTACAATGTTCCTTATATAGTACATTACATAATAGAAACTAAAATGACCAAAAGGCCCCTCCACTAAGGGTGCCCATCAAGTGTAGGTTAAGTGTAGTGTTTGGACAATTTTAGTGTGCATTTTGGGCCTCTTTTACACTTCAATTGTACACACCAAGGCTCGGGTCTAACACACACTCTCATAAGTCCATATTCGTGATTATTCTCATATCATCTTCTCTATCTTGAAAGGAATTTGTCCACAAATTCATGGCTTCACCTCGTTCAATTGGCCATTTCAAAACAAATCACCAAACAGCCCGCAAAACATGAGATGACACAAAAATAGTCCGTAAAATATATGAGGAACCCAAGAGCTCATTAACAAAAGTCTCGGCCAACATCTTCATTTTGAACCTCGACTTCCTCTTCATCTTGAGCCTTGTCTTCAATCTCATCCGAAACACATCCTACCTATTTTCTTGGTGGTGGGTTCCTTGTGGATATCTATGCCTTCCCCTCAACTTCTCTTCCATCATATAAGCATCATTGTAGACTCCATGTCTTTCATGTTTCTTTCTACCATACTCATTTATATGGATATATCGGTTTTGGTGAAGTGGAGTTTCAGTTGAGAGGAATGATTTGGTAAGGTGGAGCTTCGGTTGTGGAGCTTGGATGGGAGAAAATTGGCTTCCAAGTCCTTTTTGTTGTACTTGATCGAATTGAGGGGGAATTAACTTGTTTAGGTTTCGGGTTTGAGGACATTTGGTGGCTTGACTTATGTCTATGTCATTTGGTGGTGGTCTTGGAGGATTGATCATTTGAGATAAAGTTTCGGGAGTAGAAACACGAGAGTTCCTTCGACTCTCCACTCGATCCAACCTCTCAAGTATAGTAGATATATCCGAGCCTAATTTTTTAAGACCCGCATTCGCCCTAGCCATGTCTCAAGAAATAGAATCAAAGTGGGCCAAAATGGTTTCCATTATGGCCAAGAAGTTACCTACAAATAAAAAAAACACGTTAGTAGTACAATGTAATACCCCGTATTTTCATACTAGAATTCTAACCGTCATTCCTACGCGTCTAAGCTCTAATCCAAGTGATTCCCACGTAAATATAGATTTCATAATCTTTATCCTAGTATGTGAAGTGCTCTTGAGGTCAACAATGTTCATATAAATCATTTTGAGCCAAGTTGAACTAAGATCATTTGATTTGTCTAACATTTGATATTCAATTCTATAAGGGTCTACTTCAAATTTGTATATATCTTAATATACATGGAATTTTTCATCCCAAGACCTATAAAATTGTATATAATTGAATTAGCTTTCCAGCTATACCAATTTCGCAAAAATTCGATACCCGAGTGATGAGTTATGCCTATTTTCGTGAGAGGCAGTAGGGATATGCGATAGCATGTGCGACACACATCCTAGCATCTTCCATGAGGTGTGTGAAGCACACTTAGGTTTTCAGCAACGAAAACACTCCGTTTTTGAGTTATTTTGAGGATAACTAAGCCTTTTAACATTCCTTACACGTCCCTAAACATAACCCTACGAATTTAACTGTTCCTAAACATATCATAACCCTATTATCAGTCTAAGCATATCATCCAAGAGCACAATAAGAGCAAAACAACTAGGGTTGCACAATCAAGGTTGAAGGTCTAATCTTTCATCAATTTCGTTATTATAAAGGTATATGGGGGTTTTCAACAAGGACACCCTTTCGTTCTTGTGCCCAAAAATCTTTTACGAAGTTATGGATTTTATATGTTTTATTATGAATTTACATCCAATATTGATTCTCATGAGATTATGATATTTTTGATATTTTAGAAGTGGAATTATATGAGAACAATGATATTTTGTGCTTAAAGCTGAAATTTTCAGATTTTGAAGAATTTATGTGTTTATGATGTAAAGCTTGAATCTTGATAAGTTTTAATGTGATATTGAGACATGGGTTTTGAACTCTATTTTATATTGTTGTTTTTGAGAAAACATGTGTTATAAACACCTTGAATTTGAATGATTTTAAAAGATAAAGAAGCTTTGACCTTTCGGTCGTAAAAAGGGGTTGATTTTGAACCCGAGATGAGAAAAGAAATCCACTTTTATTGATTCATTATGAAAGGGGTAGCATGATGGCTCCCATTGTGAATTGTTGAACTGTTTTATGGTGAATTTTCTTTGAAAAGATATGAGCTAAGTCTGGGAGTAGTCTTTAGCACCGAGCGGGAGGTATAGCGGGTTTGGTACTTCCCTAGAACTACGTGCTCCCGTAGGAGCCGTAATTGAGGCTGATTTTCATAGTGATCACTAGTGTTAGGATTGATAATTTAAGGTCCTACTCCGATGGCAAGGAATATAGTGACTCTCCTCAACATGGGTAGAACATTGGACTCCATGTAGCTCACATGGTTTATGTCGGTTATGAGAAACTCTCAATGTGTGTATGTGTACCATTCTATCTAAGAGGAATATATTGTTTTGAAGAATTGGTTTTGAGAAAGTTATTGTTTCCGAAAGATTGAGATGTTATGTTCTAAAGAGAATTGTTTTGAAACTTGATTACTCTATATGTTTGAAACCAAGAAAGAAGTGAATTGAGAACTTATTGAAATGACTCACGTGTTTTAGTTACATGTATCATTTACTTATGATTTTGATTATCTATTTCAAGCTAAGTGAGTCTTTCGTATCAGCATGCATAATTTTATAAACTGTGATGATATTAAGATATTATTTTTTATATATATGCATTTCACCCCCATATGCTCGGTACATTTCCATGGTACTGACCCCCCCATACACCCATGTGTGGGCTATATTTTCTCAGAATGTAGGTACAAGGTATAGCATGTACCTTCAGATCCAGTCAGTTTGCGGCATCCAGTCAGCAAGTGATGAGTCCTTTTGATTCATGGGCTCGAGTCAGTTATGCAAAATTAATAATATTGTATTTTCCTTATTCAGTCGTATTGAGTGGGGGTAGTCGGGAGTCATGACCCGGCTACCTTGTGTCAGTACTAGTAAAGGCTTCATAGACAGTCAGTAGAAGTTGATGTATTCAGTTTCAGTTTTGGTTGTAAAGGCAGAATTATAATCTTATAAAATTCAGTTTTGTATCGATCAGATTCAGAAAAGAGTTATTTTTCCACAAATTTGTATAGATTTATACTTTTTATTCAGTTGCTTATGAGTTATTCCAGTAGAAGGGTTAGCTTGGGGTCACTTATGACCCTAAGCACCGTGTGACGTCTCGGGACCCTATTTCGGGGTGTTACAAACTTAGTATCAGAGCACAGAGTTTAAGTGTCCTAGGGTGTCTATGAAGCCGTGTCTAGTAGAGTCTTACGGAACGGTACGGGGACGTCTGTACTTTTCTTCGAGAGGCTACAAGGCATTTAGGAAATGTTTCCCTTCTTTCAAGTCTAAGATCGTGCTATAAAAAGGTTCTCCAAGAAACTTATATAAATTCTTATCTTATTCTATTCTGGCCAACTCTGCCTCATTTTCAAGGTATCAAAAACAGTTAAGCTTAAGTCTCCATAGATATTTATGGGATTGTAAGAGAGCTAGAAATTATTCCGTCAGTGCTTTTGAGTATCGAAGATTGAATTTCTTTATCATGTTTGTAAAAATCGTGCACTAAACCCAAGTCAGATGTGTTTTCAGATTCCTCCCCAGATTCCATAATGTAAATCTATACTTCCCTATCTATATATTATTCTTGAGATAGCACAATCAACAAGTTCCAGTTCCTCCCCAGATAATGCTCTTATATTTGCTAGCAGAAGTTACACAAAACAGTTTGAGAGGAGCCTTCTAGTGTGTTATAAGTCCCTCAAATTTAAAGTTATGCCCTCGTACTTACGAGTTATTCAATTAAGATAGAGTAAGGTGTATTATTAGATCATTGAATGTTGTGTGTCAAGTTTCTATCTCTAGTATTACGTAATTTTGTTATCATCGTGTTTGTGAAAATCCAAAGTCTAGTGAAGTCGTGTGGGGCCTATTTCAATTCACTAGCATAGTTGCTTTGTTATTCATCTAATTTTCTTGTTCAAGACACAAAATTAAAGTCTAATGAAGCCGTGTGAGGCCTATTTTGATTCACTAGCAACTTGTTGTTTATCTTGTTGTCCTTGTGTTGGTTGGAAGTTTGGGTTTAGAAGTGTAGTGACAAGAAAGGTGGTAAGGGCGATTTATTGAATATGTATAGCTGAATTTTGTTGCTTATGCTTGAATTATTAATGAAGTGATATACCTTTGTTTGTTAGTTTAGTGAAGTTAGAGAAGGAGATTTTAGTTAAGGTGGATTGTTGTATGCTTGAGGTAAGAAAAGAGTTATTGATGGAATTTGTTGTGCTAGGAAAGAATAGATTTTGATAGAAGTACTTAGTGGTTGAGTCTTGTTAATTTAGGCTTTCCTGAGATTGCAAGAGGGAGTTTAGTTGAAATTTATAGAGCTATAGAAGTAATTTAGGTGCGAAGATGGGTAAATAGTAATGATGGGAAGAAGGAGGATATGTTAACGGATTATGAATAAGATTGGCCATATGATTATGATCGATTGTCATTGTGTACTAGTCTTTCTTAATGTTATGTTCTATAGCTTTGAAGGGAGAATTATGTGTGAGATTGGGTTATAAATCATGTTTATCTCTAGACATTAAGTTTGAACAGTTGATGGTTCGGTTGTTGATGCTAGTGATATGGAGGTGATCTAGTAGGCCTGAACAGTGTATGAAAGAGTGTAAGATCATGTGTTCGTAATTAAGTATGATGTAGAGGTGTGCCCAAGGTACTATGGGTCTGCATTATTTTTCAAGGATTATTGCATATTGTGTGGTTAGTAGTAACGTTAAGTTGCTAGGTGGAGAAAGGCTAATTAGATAATTTATGATGTTCTTGAAAGCTAAGTTAAGGAGTTATGATTGAAGATGTTGAGCCTTTTAAGTATGATTATTATTCTCATGGTTTGGGAAAAATATAAGTATAGAAGTGTGATCTTGGTAGGCTATGATTATGTGATTAGAGATGTAGGTATGGTTGCAAATGAGAGTGTAAGTCTTTGATGATGATTATTGAAGCTAGAAAGTTAAAGATGGCATATGGATGGGTTGTTCAAGAATGAAGTCGGTAAGTTCAAAATTAGTTTACTCTTGTTAGTTTAGCATTTATGTATAGATATTAGAATGATGAAATTATGGCTTAATCTTGAGGATATGGAGTAGACCAACATGCTTAGAATACTAGCTTTGACCTAAGGGGCAGATGGTTAGTGAAGAACCAAACCAAGTTTTGAGAATTAGATTGTGATACATGTCAATAATGAGTTATGATGAGATAGTGATCCCTTCTTACTCTATAATATTCCTTGGATTTCAGTCATTACAACACCAAATCCATCACTTGCGTGATAAATCCATGCCACAAGCCTATGCTTATACCCATCATGCATGCTCAAGCCCATTCTCAGCTTCTAGCAAGCATGTAACAGCTTCACTCTGTGATATGAGTTATCTCTCATGAATCTATGAACTCCAGTCTTATGTTGAATAGCTCATGATAAGTATGAACTCATGTTTCAGAGTATGACCAATTTTTAAACTCGTGATACTAGTGAAGTACGCATTATATCATGCATGTCCTCAGCTTAGATCTCTTTGATGAATCCATGCCTTTGATATTTTATTCCTCAGGCCTAAGATAAGTGTTAATGTTATGTAATGTAGTTTTCGTGCTGCGGGTTCTTATGTGTTAGCCCTTCGGTGACCTCTTCCTATGTTAAGATAGTGGCGATGATAGTGGATAAGCAATGGTTTAGATGTGAGAGAGTTAATGACCTTCATTAAGAAAGATTATTTATGCTTTTCTATCTAAGGCATAAAGTGTGAAATAAGATTGAGGCCAAGTCTTTGATACATGTTAAGGTTAGTTAGAGATCGTGTGTATGTTTCTAAGAATAGTGCAAGAAAATTATTATTGTTAAAGGTTTAGAGATATGCGGAGTATGCCTTTAGGGGCATTTGCCTTACAGTTATATGTGATTTTAATAATAGGCTTGAATGTTATGTTGAGTGTAAGAGGGTGAATGCAATATGCGCTAGTGAATCCATATAAAGAGTTTTGAATTAGTCACTGAAGTGGTAAGGCATGTTATGCTTAGGGTGTGAGCTCTAAGAAGATATAGAATATTGAATCGTGTGGTTTAGACTAGTATTGTGGAGTGGCATGTTGTATCTTATGATTTTTGAGTTAGTCTTGACCTTGGCGAGAGGACTTAGTTTACTTTAGACCTTGCAAAAAGATTTATCAGTGCCCATGTGAGAATTATAAATTGAATCAAATGAGTATGGTATTTAAGGGGAATAGTATAGTTGAGAGAGTGTTTGAGAAGTGATGCTAAGCTTGAAAGTAAGAAGTTGTGTTGCCTGCGGCCTATTAATCCTATCCTAGTTTATGAGTTATATATTTTTATTCCATTCTATGGATTTATATCAATGTTGTGATTCCTTTGTCAGATTATTTGTTCAGATCAAGACCAAATCCGTTGCTCCGTAATGTTAATAGAATTTCGTAGAAAAATGCTGATAAAATATTCCATTTGAATATGGGCAGTCAGTATGATTCGGTCCATATAGCCTGCACTCCAGTTAACAAGCAAGCCGATAGCTCTTATAGAGTTCCAACTTCTCATCTAGTATTACTATCTAAAGTTTCATGAGTATTGCTATTCTGTGAGATAATTCCATTCAATCCAAGCATCATGTTTCAAATTTGGCAATTTAATCATGACTCATTTCATAAGTGTTCAGCGCATAATCTCAATTTTCCAAGTTTTTTAGCCCAGATAGTGTAATACCCCTCGTATGATCTAAGTCTTGTTGTCTCATGATTCACACTTGCATAAGTTATCACTTCTTAGTTCGATATGTATTAGTGGATCAAGAACACTTCAAGTGAATCCTCGACTCTCAACATGTATCAGTTCCTTGAAGCAAGTAAAGTAGAGTCATCTCAGAATTAAGTTTCATGATAGAAGTTTGAATGATTCAGCTCAGTTCATGCATCAGTTTTAGTTTCAGATATTAAGTCATGATTCAGTTCGTAAGAATCCTGTGTAGTGTCACAGTCTCTTACTAGTATTTTCACCAAATTATTATCATTCGGGGACGATCCCAAGAGGGGGATGTTGTAATACCTCGAGTTTTCATGCCATAAACCTATTATCTTTATCAGATCCAGCGCAAAGTAATGCTTACTCATAAGTTGACACTCTCGTTTCGATCTTAGCCATATAGTTATTTGCATGAGAATTCATGCACTTGCAGATCAGTTCAGTAGCTCATTATTCTTGAGATCTAGTGATTCAGTTTCTATCTGTTGCACATGATATCTTAAATACAAATATACCTCTGTGTTTCAGGTTAATTATCCACATTCGAGGACGAATGTTCCTAAGGGGGAGATAATGTAATACCAAGTATTTTCATACTAGAATTCTAACTGTCATTCCTACGCGTCTAAGCTCTAATACAAGTGATTCCCACGTGAAAATAGATTTCATAATCTTTATCCTAGTATGTGAACTGCTCTTGAGGTCAACAATGTTCATCTAAATCATTTAGAGCCAAGTTGAACTAAGATCATTTGATTTGTCTAACATTTGAAATTTAATTCTACAAGGGTCTACTTAAAACGTCTATATCTCTTAATATACATGGAATTTTTCATCCCAGTACCTATCAAATTGTAGATAATTGAATTATCTTTCCAACGATACTAATTTCACAAAAATCCGATACCCGAGTGATGAGTTATGCCTATTTTCGTGAGAGGCAATAGGGATGTGCGATAGCATGTGCGGCGCACATCCTAGCATCTGCCATGAGGTGTGAGACGCACACTTAGGTTTACAGCAACGAAAACACTCCGTTTTTGAGTTATGTCAAGGATAACTAAGCCTTTTAACATTCCTTACATGTCCCTAAACATAACTCTACGAATCTAACTGTTCCTAAACATATCATAACCCTATTATCAGTCTAAGCACATCATCCAAGAGCACAATAAGAGCAAAACAACTAGGGTTGCACAATCAAGGTTGAAGGTCCAATCTTTCATCAATTTCGTTATTATAAAGGTATGTGGGGTTTTTCAACAAGGACACCCTTTCGTTCTTGTGCCCAAAAATGTTTTTCTTTTATGAAGTTATGGATTTTATATGTTTTATTATGAATTTGAAGCATGAATTTACATCCTATATTGATTCTCATGAGATTATAATATTTTCAATATTTTAGAAGTGGAATTATATGAGAACAATGATATTTTGTGCTTAAAGCTGAAATTTCCAGATTTTGAAGAAATTTATATGTGTTTATGATGTAAAGCTTGAATCTTGATAAGTTTTAATGTGATATTGAGACATGGGTTTTGAACTCTATTTGAGATTATTGTTTTTGAGAAAACATGTGTTATAAACACCTTGAATTTGAGTGATTTAAAAAGATAAAGAAGCTTTGACCTTTCGGTCGTAAAAAGGGGTTGATTTTGAACCCAAGATGAGGAAAAAAAATCCACTTTTATTGATTCATTATGAAAGGGGTAGCATGATGGCTCCCGTTGTGAATTGTTGAACTATTTTATGGTGGATTTTCTTTTAAAAAGATCTGAGCTAAGTCCGGGAGTAGTCTTTAGCACCGAGTGGGAGGTATAGCGGGTTTGGTACTTCCCTAGAACTACGTGCCCTCGTAGGAGCCGGAATTGAGGCTGATTTTCGTAGTGATCACTAGTGTTAGGATTGATAATTTAAGGTCCTACTCTGATGGCAAGGAATAGGGTGACTCTCCTCAACATGGGTAGAACGTTGGACTCTATGTAGCTCACATGATTTATGTCGGTTATGAGAGACTCCCAATGTGTGTGTGTGTGTACCATTCTATCTAAGAGGAATATATTGTTTTGAAGAATTGGTTTTGAGAAAGTTATTGTTTCCGAAAGATTGAGATGTTATGTTCTAAAGAGAATTGTTTTGAAACTTGATTACTCTATATGTTTGAAACCAAGGAAAAAGTGAATTGAGAACTTATTGAAATGACTCACGCGTTTTAGTTACATGTATCATTTACTTATGATTTTGATTATCTATTTCAAGCTAAGTGAGTCTTTCATATCAGCATGCATAATTTTATAAAATGTGATGATATTAAGATATTATTTTATATATATGCATTGCACCCCCATATGCTCGGTACATTTCCATGGTACTGACCCGCACACACACCCATGTGTGGGCTACATTTTCTCGGAATGTTGGTACAAGGTATAGCATGTACCTTCATATCCAGTCAGTTCACGGCATCCAGTCCGCAGGTGATGAGTCCTTTTGATTGATGGGCTCGAGTCAGTTATGCAGAATTAATAATGTTGTACTTTCCTTATTCAGTCGTATTGAGTGGGGGTAGTCGGGAGTCATGACCCGGCTACCTTGAGTCAGTACTAGTAAAGGCTTCATAGACAGTCAGTAGAATTTGATGTATTCAGTTTCAGTTTTAGTTGTAAAGGCAGAATTGTAATCTTGTAAAATTCAATTTTGTATGGATAGATTCAGAAAAGAGTTATTTTTCCGTAAATTAGTATAGATTTATACTTTTTATTCCGTTGCTTATGAGTTATTCCAGTAGAAGGGTTATCTTGGGGTCACTTGTGACCCTAAGCACCGTGCGACGTCTCGGGATCCGATTTCGGGGCATTACATACAAAAATATCCTCACTCTCTCTTTTATGTTTTTGTCTGTCAGATCTCACACTCAATCTCACAAGTATTGTAAGCTTGCTTGTACTTCGAGAAGTGTTGAGAGGTGAATACAATATTTACAATGACTCCAAAGAGTGAGGAAAACACAAGAATGTATTACAATGACTCAAAAGAATTAAGAAACATAAAGGAAAGTTAACACGAAGAACGGTTTCAAAACTATTTTACAATCTATTACTAGCTTGTAAGTTAGTTATGAAATCAACAAACGAGACTAAAGAACAACAAATTGAAACTAAAAGATCAAAATTTGAGCCAAAATTGTTATTTGAACAGTACATATGGTGATGTGGCAGTTCCCTAGTGGTTCGGTTCTTGACAAATTTTAATTTACAATTCATAATTTGGACTTTGGTGGAATTTGTTCAATGAAGGAAAATACAAACTAGTCCTTGGAGCTCCTCTCTCAATTTAAACTTCAAGACTCAAAAGTCTTTGACTAAACTTGTACTTCTCCTTAAAACATGGACCCTTGTTTTATGCAAAGTGGTTGAGATGTGATGTAAAGTCCTTTGGTGGTTGGGGGTCTTTCAAGACTTAACAAGTTCTACACCTTGTCTTTCACCTTTTGAAGATCTAAGTTCACTTTAATATTAACAAGGTGAAGAATATGATGAAGAACTTCAAGAAAACAATAACCACAACAAGAACAACCAACAACAATCTCCAAGAACAACAACAATTCCACAACAACAAGGTCAATTACAAACCTCCAACAAATGGCCAAGTGTGGTATTTTGGTTTTAACAAGGTGTGAAGGTTGTGATGAAAAACAAGAACACAACAACAACCTTTCAAGATCTACAAAAACACCAACCAATGTTCAACCAAGTCACAACAAAGGTCACACACGGCCAAGAACACCAACGTCAACTTACGGCTATTTTTGGTTCACAACAACAACATTAACAACATAAACTCTAGTTTATATAGACTCAAGTGTTAGTGAAAAATAAAACTAACACTACAAACACACAAGACAAGTAAAACACTCCTAGAACTAGACTTAAGAACAAATATCTGCCAAGAACACCAAAAGAACACAATTTCGGCCAAGACAACAACAATGGGCAAATTGCTATTTTCTAGAATTTTTAGTATTCAATAATTTTTTTATTTTTAAGTTTACGATCCCAAGATTGATCTTGTGGGAACAAGATCAATCCATGATTTGATACCATATGATACGATATTAGCCACGGAACACCAAAATCAGTCCAAAACAGTCCACAAATTCAAGACTAAATCGAGACCCCCTTGGACTACACTTCTCGGGTTCAACAACAACAACAAGTTTAACATGATATAAGGTGTATTTTAACACAAAAACAGCAACAACATGACAAGAAAAAGGTTAAAACAAGATGATAACAACAATATAAGAACAACAACACACGGTTTGAATTAACAAGAACACAAACTACTAGATTACAAAGAAAACAAAGGATAGATAGATAGACTACATGAAGGCATAATCTTAAGAACCCAAGAGCCTATTCCACTCTTGGACCCTTAAAACCACACACAATAATTTACCTATTTCTTACATGACACAAGATCGGATTCCACCTCTCAAGCATCGGCTTTTCCAAGCAAAATGCAAGACAAGTGATCCCACAATTATTCTAGCCCTAGTTTAGGCCAAGCCTCTTTAGAGAGAGAACTTTTGTTCTTAGTGTCTTATGACTTACAACATTCTCAAAAACTAACTAAAGAAACCCTACAATGTTCCTTATATAGTACATTACATAATAGAAACTAAAATGACCAAAAGGTCCCTCCACTAAGGGAGCCCATCAAGTGTAGGTTAAGTGTAGTGTTTGGACGATTTTAGTGTGCATTTTGGGCCTCTTTTATACTTCAATTGCACACACCAAGGCTCAGATCCAACACACACTCTCATAAGTCCATATCCGTGATTATTCTCGTATCACGTACCCTGACTAGTAGACAATCAAAGAATTAAGCCTCATGTTTTGATAGATTTATGAGTTACTTGAACATATATTAAGTCCTCAAATATCTCTTGGCTCATGAAGAAGTCAAAACATTTCTTAGCGATTAAATTCTTGGGATGTATATAACTATAGTCATTTTTAAACGAGCATAACTTCTGTTGTACTAAGAATTTTTGAGCTCAAGACCACCCCATCAGATATATAATTTAATTGTCTTTCCAAAAATACCAATTTTTCCTTAATCTGATATCGGGGTGAAAATTATGGCTAAATTACTGAAGCACTGTCAAAGCTGCCAGTAGGGTACGACTCGAGGTATGACTCGTACCCAGATTGTAGAGTCATCAGGAGGAGTCATACCCACAATAGTAGGGGTCGAAATTTGGGCTCCTGGGTACGACTCAAGGTACAACCCGTACCCAGAAGATACAAGTCGTACCCAACACGTCGAGACGGCTTCCAAGAAATTTCCAGAAGGGTTTCTAAGGGTTTTTTTTAGTCTTTTTCTCTTCTTATAACCTCTACCCACGACTTATAACCCTCAATTAAGCATATTTTTTCCCAATTCTGAAATACTTAACACACTACTTCCTCTTCCGTACTCAAGAACAACCATCTAGGATTTCTTCTGCAAGATCATCTCCCAAGTCTCAAGATTCAAATTCAAGAATATCAAGAACATCAAAATTAGGCTTCCTCTCCCAAAATTTCAAGCCTTCCTTATCAGTAATAAGAAATTCAAGATGTCTTCTTCAAACACTCAAGAATTCAAGTTCTCTTCAAGAAATCAAGAAAATCAAGAAACTCAAGTATGTGGGTGTTCATCAATGGGTCCCTTTAACCCATTGAGCCCAAAAACCCTATTTTTAATTAAAAGTATGGTTTCATTCGTATTTTATGATATCCTCCATGAAACTCATGAATTAATCCATGAACTTCCTAGTAATTAAAGTACAATCCATGTTTATAAGTGTTTCCAAGCGAATTAAGCTATTTCATGTTTTATATTCAAATTCCCATGTCATGTTCAATCAATTTCATGTCACAGTCTCAAATTATGAATTAAACTATGTCAAGATGTTGTTTTCACATGTTAACATATCCTTATGTTCAAGTTCATGATTCTCACATATTTGATGAAATTTCTATGATTTGGGTCTTTGAACAATGATCCCATACTATGGTTTTTAAGCTTTGTTATCTTATTTTATGGTCACTCAGTGCTGGCGGTTATGAATACTCGATACCTATATGTATTTACATGATTCTATTTTAAATTAATAATTTAGTCAGACAATGGTTTTATTATCATGTTCAGAACATTATGTTCATGCTGATCACTTACAAGTACAGTACCATGTCATGTTAAACGACTAATAATACCAATGTCATTCAGTTGGGAGTAACACTTAGCACCGAGTAAACATAGGAATGGTGTTTCCCCCGTCAGTTAGGCATGAGATGTTAGTAGCAGTCCTTAAGTTCCAAACCTACGACACCACCGTAGATTATGAGGAGTCCCCCGTCAATTAGGCATGACACCCTCATTCTTTGGGACTTCATCCTTATGGATCCACATCATCAGTCGCGTGTTGGTACCCCTAGCAAAGTACCATCAACCTTCCAATTGGGGTTATAGGTTGGCCCCCGATAGCTCAGATTGGGCATGTTGGTTATAGCTAGCTCCAACAGTCTCAGTATAGTATTCAGAGGGTGTCAGTTCGGGTTTGCATGACCAAGTATTCAGACATCATTTATTCAAATATAAGTTATTTAGATCATGTCAGTACATGTTTATTCTTGGTCTTGCATTCTCAGTTTTACATGTTCATGTTTTCATGATCAGTATCCATACATGATCCTCAGTGCAGTTTTACAACATGTTCAATTTTACATGAGATTTACATACAGTATTCATGTTTTACTGTTTTCCAGCTTCAGTTCTACTTATTCTATAAAAGTAAAGATTTAAGAAACTAAGTGTAGTGATTCACCAGCTTATCAGACTATGTTTGTTTTCTCACGTTTTAAGATATTTTAGCTTTCAATTTATTTCAGTCTCTTGGTGAGTCTACTTGCACTTAGCATGCATGTTTTAAGATTATGTACCTAATCAGTTTTACTTATTGTATTCACCCCCACTTACTCAGTATATTCCAGAAGTAATGATCCACATATATGTCTATGTGCTACATTATCTCATAATATAGGTACCAGTTGTAGTCGATGTACTTTATTTTGATTATTCATATGTATTTATTAGTGGTAGTTGAAGGCATATCCCAGCTATCTATAGTCAGTATAGTAGAGGCTCCGTAGATGGTTAGTCAGAGTCATTCATATAATTCAAGTTTCTTTCTTCAGTTTTATCATGATGTAAACTTTATAAGTATTATACTTATTTATGATCTTGTTTCTGCTCAACAACTTTAGTTTTATATAATTTAATTCAGATTGCTCAAGGAGTATGCCAGTTTATGGGTTAGCTTGGGATAACTTGTGGTTCCAAGTACCGTGTTACTACTAGGGGGTAGTCTCGGATCATGACAGTCGGGGACCACCCTTTGTTATCCAACCAAACAACCATTAGCATACCTTGAGTCGGCTGAGTACCGAGTAAATAGCAAGATAGCATAACTAGACAGGGACTAACTTTGGGATAAGTCTATTCCTAGAACAACCTTACCAAGTCATCGCTTCACCCCAAACTGTACCAACCAAACCAAACCACCAAAGGCCATAAACCGGGCTATAACCAAATAAGTTCCAAAACATAATATAATTAATCCCAATATAAAATACGATGGAACAACCAATAATCTCGTCGACTGGTGTCAGCCCCAATGTCAATATCAATACTAAGGCTGACGCCAATACGAATCCCGACCATTCTAACCCATAGCAATACCATAAAACCTCTTACAAAAAGTGTTTAGAAATATCAATAACATGAAATTGAGTCTTCCGAAAGGATAAAACCTCACCACTTCAATCCAATTGTTGATCCCCGAGTCAATCACTATATAGAAGGAGTAGAATGGCATGTTCCTGCATAGCTTGGGTTTACAACCGCCAGTAGACGGGTTAGCGGGTGAACACTACCATGATCTCAAGAAAAGGATAAAATAGTGTCATTTATAAAATCAAGCAAAACCATCCATATGGACACAACGATATATATATATATAACCATGTCGGGAAAGGGGACCAGGTTTAGCATGCATTTAAAACCTTTACCTGAGCTGTGTAGCTTTACTGGCCTAATTCACCACGGGTTATATGGGTTCAGCTCCCCCTGTTGAAAGGGCCCAGTGCGTGTAGCTGCACGACCAAGGAAGAAAACCTAGGATGACTAGTATATCCCCCAAAATATAGTGTGACATCATGCACATGGTCACCAAGACCAACCTCACATCGGCAAATATGAGTTTCCAATTTCGGGCCACCCGGGACCTCCACCTTCCATGGCTTTGCTACACATACCGCCATTATTGCCCAATTAAAACTGTTACCAAGCAACCAACCAATCCATTTACCATTTATTAACCAAGGCCATTTAGTGGTGGTATCGTCATACCGACCATACTTTCAAGTATCATCCATAGTCAACCATATATGGGTTTAAGGGGAGTTCCAAGTGCCCTTCCATTTAACATATTAAACCACTTGGGGGATTCCATGTACCCCACAAGCATAACCATTTAGCCATTTACCTTTCCAAGCCATTTAAACCATGCATAATTCCTATACCAAGTTTTAAAACAAGCAAAAGTTCCATTAAAAGTACTTAATGCAATGAAAACATGTTTATAAGCATGTCAAACACATTGGGGGAATAATATAACCAAAACCAATTCTAATTACGATTAAACCATTCCCATGCAATCCAATTATCCAAAATCACCACTAATGCACATAAAGAATAATTAAAACCACGGAAAACTATAACCAACCATTTAATATAAAAAACCCCAATTCATATTTGAAAACCGAAATCAAACAATCAATGAAGTTATGAAAACATTCATAAAAACCATGCTTTTAATTAGAATTAACAATGAGGGAAGAGAACATGCCTTAAATCAAGACGAAGATGGAAATAGATCACCAAGACAAGCCCCAAATTAATCCTCTAGTTGAAACCCTAGCTTCCCTTGCCCAAAAGCTTTTGAGAGAATTATAGAGTGTTTTAGAAGAGTTTCTAAGTGTTAATGAATGAAATAATAGGGTAAATAAACTTCCAAGTAGGTTAGAAGTTGTGGGACCTTATTAGGATAAGTGGGTAAATATCCAAAATACCCCTACTTAAGTTGCACAAAATCCCATCCCAGGGGTACGACTAACCCTCACGAGTTGTACCCTTTAATACTATTGGTACCCTCCACTCGTATCCTAGACTCAACCTTTGGATCCAACATTGTCAAGCATATGACTCATCTAACCAAGTCTTATCCAAAGCATATGATCCGTACCCTTAATCCATACCCCTGGCAGATTAAACCCAAGAAAGATTTAGGCATTATCCACCACACGAATCCATGGTACGACTCGTACCCTGGTTTATGGCTCATAGTGAGCCACTCATACTCAGATCTACCCTAAGTAACCAAGTCTTAGATTAAGTTAAGGAACCAAACGATCCGTACCCGCTAATACGATTCGTACCCCTAAGTCATATCCGTTCCAGTAACCAAAACTCAGACCACCAACCAATACTGGTCAGCATACGATAGGACCATACCATTTATACCCCATCGTATGGCTTATACCCATGAGTCATATTGGATCCAGAGACAAGAATTTCAGGAAAGTTTCTAAGGGTTAAAACCCAGGGTGTTATAGTCTCCCCCACTAGGAATATTCGTCCCCAAACGACGAACAAGGTAGGGGTAACTATATGCACGAGTTATTTGCATACCCAATCTTTAACAAAGTTTGAATAAAAGAGGCAAAGATATTAATCTTTCCTTTAACAAACTCAGAAAATAAAGATGTGTTGAAGACATATACCTTCTGCATGAATCCCAGGAGAAAAAAAACAAAAATGGATATTTGGACTTCATGTCCTCCTTCACTTCCCAAGTAGCCTCTTCCACCTTATAGTTCCACCATAGAACCTTAACCAAGGCCACATCTTTGGTCCGCAACCGACTAACCTGCCTATCCAAGATCTCAATTAGGATTTCCTCATAAGATATAGGAAATCCGTAATACCCAATACTTCAAAAGGAACAACTGAGGAAGGATCACCAATGCACTTCCTCAATATGGAAAAATGAAAGACCAAATGAACCAAGCTCAAGCTAGAAGGCAACTCCAGCTCATAAGCAACGTAACCAACTCTCCATAAAATCTCATAAGGACCAATATATCTGGGACTGAGCATCCTATTTTTTCCAAACCGCATTACTCTCTTCATAGGAGATACCTTGAGAAAAACCTTATCCCTAACCTCAAACTCTAAGTCTCTATGCCTAACATCTGCGTAGGACTTTTGGAGACTTTTGGAAGCCTTAATCCTATCCCGAATCACCTTTACCTTCTTCATAGCCTGGTAAACCAAGTCGGGACCAAATATATCCGCCTTCCCAAGCTCAAACCAACCAATAGGAGATCTACACCTCTTATCATATAATGCCTCAAAAGGGGCTATACCAATACTAGAATGATAGCTATTGTTGTAAGCAAACTCTACCAAAGGTAGATGCTCAACCCAATTTCCACCATAATCAATCACACAAGCCCAAAGCATATCCTCCAATGTCTGAATAGTTCTTTCCACTTGCCCATCTGTCTGTGGGTAGAAAGCAGTACTCAGACTAACCTTAGTCCCCAACCCTATCTGAAAAGATAGCCAGAAGTGAGATGTAAACCGTATGCTACGATCAAACATAATCGAAATAGGAACCCCATGCAGCTTCACAATCTCCTGAAGATACAGCTTTGCATAATCCTTCACCAAAAAGGCAGTCCGCACTGGCAAATAGTGGATAGACTTAGTCATTCTATACATGATGACCCAAATCAAATCTATTAATTTCGAGACCGAGAAAGACCGGTAACAAAGTCCATATTGATCATTTTCTATTTTTATTTGGGCAAATCAATTTTTTGATACAACCCTCATGGCCTCATATGCTCAACCTTAACCTGTTGACACACCATGCACTTGGTCACAAAATCAGCCACATCCCTCTTCATGACATTCTACTAATAAATCTCCTTAAGATCATGATACATCTTAGTTGATACGGGATGAACAACATAGAGCGATTCATGCACTTCAGCTAAAAGCCTTAGTCACAATCCATCGACATCAGGAACACACAACCTCACTTAGTACCGTAAAGTACCATCACCGTTGATCTCAAACACCACTATATTTTGCCACCAACGTCACTCTTGATTTTTATCAAGATAGGATTTATCACTTTCTTCTCTTTAATCTCTGCACCAAGAGATGATCGAACCACTTCTTGCACCATTACACCACCATCTTTGGAGTCCAAGAGGCGAACTCCAAGATTAGCCAAGCGGTGAATATCCTTCACCAATTCCTGCTTTCCTTCTTCCACATGAGCCAAAATCCCTATGGATAACATACTAAGAGCATCAACAACCACGTTAGCTTTACCTGGGTGATAGTGAAGACTCATATCATAGTCCTTGAGAAGCTCCAACTATCTCCTTTGCCTGAGATTAAGCTCTTTCTGAGTGAACACATACAATAGACTCTTATGATCAGAAAAGATAGTCACGTGAACACCATACAAATAATTCTGCCATATTTTAAAGCAAACACAACCGCCAATAGCTCCAAATCATGAGTAGGATAATTCCTCTCATGCACTTTCAACTGCTTGGAAGCATAGGCAATCACCTTTCCATACTGCATCAACACACAACCAAGCCCTACCCGAGATATATCACAATAAACCATAAACCCATCATTGCCTTCGGGGAAGGTCAGAATTAGAGCCGAAGTTAGCTTATCCTTCAACTTCTCAAAACTTCCTTCACAAGCATCTGACCAAGAAAACTTGACCTTTTTCTGAGTGAACTTAGTCAAAGGAGAAGCTATCGATGAAAAATTTCCACAAACAATCTATAATACCTAGATAAACCCAAGAAACTCCAAATATCGGATGGAGTCGTGGGTCTAGTCCACCTCTTCACCGCACAACCTTTTGCGGATCCACCATGATCCCCTCACTAGAAATAATCTGACCCAAGAAAGTTACATCGTTCAACCAAAACTCACATTTAGAGAACATGGCATATAACTGTTGTTCCTTTAAGGTCTGCAACACCACACGAAGGTGATTAACATGATCTACCTCACTCATCAAATAAACTAGAATGTCATCAATAAACACAATAACGAAGAGATCCAAATACTGACAAAAAACCTGTTCATCATATCAATAAATATCGCTGGAGCATTAGTCAACCCAAATGAAATAACCAAAAACTCAAAGAGCCCATACTGAGTATGAAAAACCATTTTAGGGATATCCACCTCCCTAATCTTCAGCTGATGGTACCCAGACCGAAGATCTATCTTAGAAAAGAACTTGGCACCTTGCAATTGGTCAAACAGATCATCTATCCTTAGAAGAGGATACTTATTCTTGACTGTCACCTTGTTCAACTGTCTATATTCAATGTACATTCAAAGAGAATCATCCTTCTTATGCACAAACAACACTGGTGCACCCCAAAGAGATACACTAGGATGAATAAACCCCTTATTTAGAAGATCCTTACGTTGCTCCTTGAGTTCCCTCAACTCAGCCGGAGCCATTCTATACAGAGGAATAGAAATTGGATGAGTGTCTGGAACTAGTTCAATACCAAACTCTATTTCCCTATCTGGAGGAACACAAGGAAGATCATCCGGAAAGACCTTTGGAAACTCATTAACCACGGGAACTGACTGGAAAGAAGGACCTTCCTAGTTAGAATCTTTAACCCGGACCATGTGATATAGACAACCTTGGGAGATTAATCTCTAAGCTCTAAGCTAAGAAATAAATCTCCCCCTAGGAGCTAAAGAACCACCCTCCCATTCTATAACCGGCTTACCAGAGAACCTAAAGATAAACCAACGGGTCCGATAATCCATGGATGCGTAACAAGAGTGCAACCAATCCATACCCAGAATGACATCAAAATCTACCATACCCAACACAAATAGATATACCAAGGTCTGCTTGCCACCGACAGATACCACACACCCCCTCTAGACTCTCTTAGAAATAACCGAGCCACTTACTGGGTAGAAATAGAAAAAGGATCCAAAATAACTTTTGGATCGAAACCAAAAGATACAACCATATAAGGAGTCACATAGGAGAAAGTAGACCCCAGATCAAGCAAACAATAGATATCATGAGAGAAAAGCTTTAACGTACTAGTAACGACATCAGGTGATGCCTCAGATTCCTATTGAAATGCCAAAGAATACAACTTGTTCCGACCAACACTATAATAAGAGCAGTAATAGAAGTAAATGCAACATTACCAGGTGTAGGAGCAGAAGATGAAGCCACAAAAATCTTATTCTCCCCCGTAGAAACTTTATTAACCGAACAATCCCTTAGCTAGTGGTCTACTTGGACACACTTGAAGCATTTGCCCCTTCCTTCATTGCAATAAAACCAATGAGGACGACCACAAAATTGACAAAGAGGGCATGAATAAACTGACTGACCTTCGCTTGCCTGAGATTGGGCACCTTGTGCCCGAAAATTGTCACCACCTTAATGATGCATGTCACCCAACTGGTAAGGAGCACTAGCAGAAGAGAAGAAACCAGAGCTCCCCCACTTTTTTTTATGCCATTTTCCACCATCCCGACCACCCTGAGACTGAGCACCTCCTTGGTCAGAAAACCTTCTCCTCTTACCCTGCCGATCTTCAAACTCTGCCTGTTTTCTCTTCTCATCTTCTACCTGTTGCATATGAACAGTCAACCTAGATATGTACATATCTTTAATCACCAAGGCAGTCTTGCTCTCTAAAATCAAATCACGATTTAACTCAGAAGCGAATTTCTTTATTCTTGCCCGCATATGAGCTACTAAATCAAGAGCATATCTTGACAATTGGTAAAACTTCAAGGCATATTCCTTGACAGACATCCTCCCCTTCTTGAGGTTCACAAACTCCTCCATCTTTACTTCCTTCAACTCTTGGGAAAAGAACCAATCTAAGAAGGCCTTAAAAAAAGTATTCCACAAGACTGATTCTTTCACATCACGCCTATCCTTGTACCACTCTTCATACAACTGATATGCAACATCTTTGAGCTGATAAGCTGCCAAGTTTACCCCCTCCACATTGGTATCCTGCATCACCTAAAATATCTTTTCTATTTTATCCAAGAAGCCCTGTGGATCCTCCTCCACCTTTACTCAAGAAAAAATGGGAGAACCCATCTTTATAAATTTGCCAACCCTTATTGCCTCAGTAGATAAAGCACTACTCGCACCTCACTTAACCCGAGCAACGACCATCTGAGCAATAACATGAATAGACTGACAAAATTTTGCATTAGTCACCTCACCTTAAGAAGGACTAGTAGCAACCGGTGGATCTCCAGAATTATTAGGAATAGGATTGTGAGATCGAAGATAAACCCCAAAAGTAGGATGCACCCCTTCAACATTACCCCCAGATGGGATAAAAGAATTTTCTTATGTCCTAGATCTACTAGGCATGATCTGAAAGATGAACAAATAAAGATTAGAGAAGATTCCAAGACTGAGACTCCAAGCTTGAAAATTGAATACCAAGAAAGTGAGATATTTCTAAATGCCTTATAGCCTCTCCCTTATGAGTGTGGCGTGCTACACACCCCTAAAAGAGACTCTACTCAACACGGCTTTGTAGACTCTCAATTGACCATGAGAACCTAGGCTCTGATACAAACTTGACCCGACCCTATCGGGGGCCTTATCGTAATGGGCATCCCAAGTCTAACCAGGACTAGGGACAACCCCATGTTTCCCAACCCAACCACCATTAGCATACCTTGAGTTGGTTGAGTACCAAAAAAATAGCAAGATAGCATAACTAGACAAGGACTGGCTTTGGGATAGGTCTATTCCTAGACCAACCCTACCAAGTCATCCTGTCACCCCAAACCGTACCAACCAAACCAAGCCATTCCAAATTCCATAAACCAGGTCATAACCAAATAAGTTCCAAAACATAATATAATTAATCCTAAAATAAAATATGATGAAACAACCAACAATTCGATCGATTGGTGTCAGCCTCAATGTTAATACCAATACTAAGCCAGGCACCAATATCGATCCCTCCCATTCCAACCCATAGCAGTACCATAAAGTCTCTAAGCAAAAGAGTAATAAAATTTAATTGGGACATGGCCCCAACCATGTCCAAAACCAATATCCAAAATAAAATCAAAGTGTCTCAAATATCCATAATATAAAATAAAGCCTTTTGAAAGGATGAAATCTTACCACTTCAATCCAATTGTTGATCCCTGAGTTAATCACTATGTAGGAGGAGTAGAATGGTGGGTTCCTGCATAAAGTGGGTATACAACTGCCAGTAGATGGGTTAGTAGGTGAACGTTAGCATGATCTCAGGATAATAATAAAATAATTCCATTTATAAAGCTAAGAAAAACCATCCATATGCACACAACAATATATATATATACCGGGAAAGGGGACCAGGTTTAGCATGTATTTAAAACCTTTACCTAGGTTGTTAGCTTTGTCGTCCTAATCCACCTATGAGCTATATGTGTTCAGCTCCCCCAGTTGAAAGGGCCCAGTACGTGTAGCCGCACGACCAAGGAAGAATACTTGGGATGACTAGTACATCCCCCAAAATATAGTGTGACATCATGCACATAGTCACCAAGACCAACCACGCATTGGCAAATATGAGTTTCCAGTTTTGGTCTTCCTGGGACCTCCACCATCCATGAATTTGCTACATATCCCGCCATTATTTACCAATTAAAACCATTACCAATCAACCAACCAATCAATTTACCATTTATTAACCAAGGAAATTTAGTGGTGGTATCGTCATACCGACCATACTTGTAAGTACCATCCATAGCTAACCATATATAGGTGTAAGGAGACTTCTAAGTGCCCTTCCATTTACCATAGTAAACCACTTGGTGGATTCCATGTATCCCACAAGCATAACCATTTAGCCATTTACCTTTCTAAGCCATTTAAACTATGTATAATTTCTTTACCAGGTTTTAAAACAAGCAAGAGTTCCATTGAAAGTACTAATGCAATAAAAACATGCTTATAGGCAGTTTGTCAAACACATTGGGGGCATGATATAACCAAAACCAGTTCCAATTACCATTAAACCATTCCCATTTAATCTAATTATCCAAAACCACCACTAATGCATATCAAGCATAATTAAAACCATTGAAAACTATAACCAACCATTTAATATCAAAATCCCCAATTCATATTTGAAAACCAAAATCATACAATAAATAAAGTCATGAAAACATTCATAAAACCCATGATTCTAGTTAGAATTAACAATGAGGGAAGAGAACATGCATTAAATCAAGATGATGATGGAAAGTGATCACCAAAACAAGCCCCAAATTAATTCTTTAGTTGAAACCCTAGATTTCCTTGCCCAAAAGCTTTTGAGAGAATTATAGAATGTTTTAAAAGATTTTCTAAGTGTTAATAAATAAAATAATAGGGTAAATAACCTCCCAAGTAGGTTAGAAATAGTGGGAACTTATTAGAATAAGTGGGAAAATATCCAGAATACCCCCACTTAAGTTGCACAAAATCCCGTCCCAAGGGTACGACTGACCCTTACGAGTCGTACCCCCCAATACGTTTGGTACCCTCCACTCGTATCCTATTCTTAACCTTTGTATCCAACACTGTCCTGCATATGACTCATACGACAAAGCCGTATCCGAAGCATACGATCCGTACCCTTCATTCGTACCCCTGACAAATTAAACCCATGAAAGATTTAGACACTGTCCTCCATACGAGTCCACGGTATGACTTGTACCCTGGCTTATGGATCATGGTTAGCCACTCGTACTCAGATCCAACCTAAGTAACAAGTCTAATATTAAGTTAAGGAACCAAACGATCCGTACCCACCAACACGATTCGTACCCCTAACTCGTATCCATTTCAGTAACCAAAATCCACCCCACCAACCAACACTCGTCAATATACGATAGGACCATACCATTTGTACCCCACCATACGACTCGTACCCATGATTCGTATTGGGTCCAAATAACAGAATTCTAGGAAATTTTCTAAGGGTAAAAACTCAGGGTGTTATATGACTCTTTTCGAGCCTGCTGGAAAGAGAATGCAGAATTATTGGTGTTAGTCTTCAAATTTTATCTTTAAAAAGGAAAAAAATCAAGTTAGTCAAAAAGCTTGTTGCGCAGGTTGTATCCTAGCCTAAATTTATTTGTTTCCAGTTGAATGATCGAGTAGCTTTGACTTCACCTTTAATTGAGATTTAGTAGGTGTTTGGCCATGAAAATAAAAAAAATAGATCTGGATTTGTGTTTGATAGTACTTTTTTTTTTTTTTTACCTTTTTTGAAAGACTTTTTTTAGATCTTTGGAAAGATGAAAAGTGAAATAGTGAGATGAAGAAATTTCCGAATACAACTTTAAGATGAATTTGAAATTTTATGGTTAAACATCAGTTTTTTAGATAAAGTGAAATAATTTTTCAAAAAAAAAGTGAATATTTCTCACTGCCAAACGAGGCATTAGAAAGAGATCCGACGTATCGCATACTTTACTTTGCCTAGCTTCCTAAATGCATTTATAAGAGCATTGTAATAACAAACGTCTCACTACAAGAAATTTTTTAATTTGTGGGGGTTATTAAGACCTCCACCAAATTGTATCATTTTGTGAGGCTTCATTAACTGCCACAATTTTGTGTAATTCTGTGGAGGTTACAAAACGGTACTCGCTCTCTTTTTAATTGAGTGGTGTTTTTAGTTTGGACATACTTCTTAAGTAGCTATTTATTTCTAGAAAATAAGAAATATTTTTACTAACCAAAGACACTTCTTATTTTTAAGAATGAGTAGATACGTAAAGATTGTATGTTCAAACTAAAAACACTACTTATTAAAGAACGGAGGAAATACAACATTGTAAGTGCATTTTAAGCTTTAAGATTTTTAGCCTACACTTAAAACTCTCATAAATAAAAAAAATAATTACTCCCTTCGTCCAATTTATGTGATACCTTTCTAATTTTAAATTTTAAACTAGTCCATTTGATTTTTTTAATATGCACTTTAAATATTTTTGAATTATCAATTATTATGACTTATATTACTTTTTTATGCAGTTTCAAATATAACTTGAAGATTTCGTGCCCAAATTTATGTCAAAGTAATGTCACATAAATTAGGACAAACAGAGTATATACTATAAATTTTCAATTTTTTCCTCTGAATTGGTTTTGGCTCAAATAGATATAATAACAGACTTTTGTTGACAATCACTAGAAAAACTACAAATTTAGTTCCTCCCTAAGACTTCTTCAATGAAATCCCTCTTTCTTCTAATTAGGGAATTTTTGGTTTTAATTCATCTATAGTTCATTGTGATACTAATTTGTTCTCATTATTACTAAGAGGTTGTGAACAGAGTTAGCTCATTTAAACAAGGTCTGAACTGGTTGAAACCAAAATTTTAGAAGATGGATATTGTGAAACCAGGGATGGAGCTACAGTACGCTAAGGGTGTTCGGGAGAACCCAAAAACTTTTGCGTAGACCCTTTATTTGTGCTAATAAATTTTGAATATATATATATATATATATATATATATATATATATATATATATTGCAAACCCATATACAAAGTCTGTCGCTAGACCCAGTGGTGGATACATGTCTATTGAGGCCTCTTCTACCTCAAATGTGAGTTTGAACTCCTCCAACAACATATATTTTTAATTTTTTAATTTTTTACTCTTTTATGCAATTTTATTCAAAACCTACAGACTTCAAAATCTTGCTCTGCCTCTGTGTGAAACTATATTCGCCAACCAAATTTGATCCTTCGCTATACGCGTATGAATAAATATATTGTTTCTTGGAGTTCTTTTGCTTGGTCGTAAAGCTCTTAAAGGATTGGGATTTAGGTAAATTTATATTATTATTTTCCCAATAAGATTGAGGTTTTAGGAAATTTTAATATTTATTATTTATCTTCTTTATTGTGGAGCATTTGCTTCTAATATTTATAGTGGCTATGAGTTACATATCACTTGGTTAAGTTCTACATTAGCATCACATTAGTGATGGCTGGTGTGTTACAAAGTTGTTCATTATACTGCATTACTCATTTGGAATAAATGGCTTTAAGTTACAATTTGGTGAAGGTTTTTACTCCTTCCATTGCATGTTGTTTTTGTAGCTTCTAACTCTTCATTCTCCTATAGCATTATATGTCAATTACTCTCCTTAGTTAGTGGTGGTAGAATGTGAATATAAGTTTCTTGTAACTCTTTTAACTTCTACCATTATGTAAGATCCTTAAAATTTTGATCATTTTATTTTTGACCTTTTCGTATTCATAATATTGATTTTTGACTTGAATTGTGTTTAGGGATATTAAAAGGGTAATTTGAAAAAGTTTTGAACTTTTCAGAAAGAGTTCGGGGCTATTTTAAAACTCTGAGATAGTGTGGCTCTGCGATATCACCGTGTCACGGAGGTTACCATCCGCGATATTGGCGTGGCACGGAGGATAACCTCCGCAATAAAGACATGCTACGTCAAGGTGTAATTTTTGTCCAGTTTTATTATTTTCACTTATGGGTGAAGGGCTTTTGGTTTTTTCATCTTTTATACAACTTATAAATATAAAAGGTACCCTTTTTATTTAGTTTTAAAAGATCAAACTCTACTTTATTCTTCTTTAACTCTCCAACCGAGAAAGCTTAAGGATTTCATTGTTCATTCATCATTCGGGCTCCAAATTTCAAACTAACTTCGTATTCTTGTGTGTTTCAGGCATGCTTCTATTTTCTAAACTTTAATTTTACATTATAACATAAATTGAATGGATTTTCATGTGATGTAATCGTGGGTTTTGAAATTGAGTTGAGGGGTTTCGATTGTTACTAATTGAATTACTTGTCCCATGTTTTGAATTGATTATTTATGCTTTAAATTGATATTTTTGGGACTGAATTGATATATTATTTAAATGGTTGGAATGGGGGACATGAGTTTCCCCAAATTGGATGAATTTTAGCCTGGAATTGTATGAACCTCAACCCACTTCATGAATTTGGTTTTAATTATGGAAAATTGCATGGTTTAACTTACTTTTGAACTCAATGCATTGTATTAATGGATAGTTAGATATAAAGTATTTGGATGGACTTGGTAGCCATGGTTAGAATTTTAATGGACTTGAGAGTCCAATTTAATTGTGTGAATTAGTTTGACATCTTTATATTAGCTTGCAAGAATAATGGTATGATGAACCAATAGGTAATTGCCTTAATGAATTACTCTTGGGTTAATGACTGGAATTATATGTATATTGTTTTAATTTGATCTTAAAGAGGGTTTTTTTGCTCATTGAGAAGGTGTAAGGCCTTGGGGGATGAACACTAGAAACCATATTTGCAGGCATTAGGGATCTATATGACCGTGTGCTTGACATACACTTCATATATACATTTGGGGTGGTATTTTCCATGGTGGTTTTAGCTTTCTTTTGGATTTTTCTTAGTTCGTGCAGCTAACACGCACTGGGGCCCTTTCAGTAGGGGGAGATAAACCTATATAGCCCATGGGTGCTTTTAGGATGGATCGATATACACAATTGTAATGCCCCGAGTGTATACCCTGGGTGACACACGGTACTTACATTCCCAAGGGACCATAAGCTAACCCATGAGATGGTACCTATTGTGAGCACTAAATAATATAATAACATGTGCAGAAGAACAACTGATAAGCCATAAGGTTTTAGCAACTGTAATCAATACTGGATCATGAATCTGGAAACAACTGCTGGAAACATCTGTCTAAAACTATTAAAAAATAAACTGACAGACTATCTGTACTAGTCTGAAAAGCCTCTACTGACTGACCGTGGAGCTGATGGGACAAACACCCAACTAACTCCGACGGAATAAGAAAAATACTAAAAATAATGAAATAACTGAGGTCCTTTAAATATGAGGACTCACTACTGCTACTCTTGATAATTTGGAGAGTTTATGCGCGATCCGGGAACTGAGCATCCAAACCTATAATATGATATATCATAGCACAAGAAACGCGTATGCAATCAGTACTTTGAATGTACTGGTATGCTAAATGAGATAGGCCGATATGCGTGGTTTCATGTACAAGAGTAACAACTGACTGAATAAATAGCATGAAGTACTGAATAGAATGCAGGAAATATATAAATACTGAGAATACATGACCAAGTATAAAACATATTCGGAATATAATCTATAAACTGAAATACTGAGTACTGATACATGAGTAACTGATATCTGTATGTATTAATCAAGCAAAATTGAAACTGAATTACTGAATTGATGACTGGACTGAATTGTAGGAGCTATCATCTAACCGACATGCCACAACGAGCAATTTAGGGTCCAACCTGTGACCCCAGTTGGAAGGGTGCCAGTACCGTGCCACGGGTACTAACACTGGCTATGTGGATCCACTAAAGTGTTGTCCCAATGGACTAAGGGTTACTCTCAACTGGCAGGTACCCGTATGAGATCAACCCTCAACTGGTAGGTTAACATCTCAACCTATGTTGGCTACGTAGTTATGAAACGGGGGGAATGCTACTAAAGGTCACACCCTCAACCGGTAGGTGAGCCCCCGTCCCTGGGTTCGTTCGGTGCTAAATTCTACTCCCAACTGAACTGACTCGGAATACTGAACGGTTCTAAGTTTAACTGATTATGATAACTGACTGAACTGATGGCACTCATAATTTATTTAAAACTATTTTGAGAATACTGAGACTAAGTAAACAACTATGTTTTTGGGTAATCATAACCCCCAGTACTCGATAGCAATAATAGAAAAATATCACTAAAACTTTGAGAATATATTATGGAAGCATTTATTCAAAATTTATACTTGTAGGCATTTCATCAAACACTTGATATGCATAGTGTAAGCTAAGTATAGGAATAGTTTAAAGCTTGTAGTAATAGCATGATTTCAACATCAACATCTCTAATTATGGTTTAAGTCAACAAATAACATTATTCAAATGTGTGAGGATAACAACAATAATTTCATGTAAACATGGTATAGAATCACAATTCATGGTGGTTCATGGTTAAAAATCATAATAACTTGTAAAAATCATAACTTTGAATTTAAAATTGGACACTTGGACTTCATGGGTGGAAAGGTCCCATGGATGAAAATTTAACATACCTTGATTAAAGAATTCTTCAAAGTTCTTTAATTGGGAACCTTGAATTTGAATTATCTTAGAGAATGAATAGTAAATTTTGGAGTTTCTTGGAGTTGAAAGTTGAAGCCTAGGGTTTTCTTGGAGTGTAAATTGATGAAAAATCAATATAATATGCTTAGGATAAGTTAAATACATTGTTTACACGATTTGGGGGCTATGGGAAAATACCACACTGACCTTGGGAATTAAATCTCGAAAGTGGATTAAAAATCCCAATTTTGAACTTCGGCACGACGCGGTGCTTATCGCGTCGGGCCACTGGAAAAGGAAAATCCCCATTTTGTCCAATGACGCGACACAGTCTATCGTGTTGCCTCACTGAGCGGGAATTTGACCCTTGGCATGATGTGGAATTATCGCGGTGGTCCACTGGAAAAGGACGAACTTGATTTTGGTCGCCTCCGCGATGCGGCCTTATCGCAATGGGCCATACTCTTTCACTAAAAGTGCCATAACTTCTCACCCGAGTATCGTATTTAGGAAAAATTGGTATCGTTGAAAAGCTAATTCAATTTCCTACAATTTAGTGGGTCTTGAGCTGGAAAATTCTTAGTAGAATAAAAGATAATCTCATTTGAAGTTGACTAAAGTAATATTTTTCCCGAAAACTCAATCGGTAAGGAATAATTTTATTCGTCTAATAGTTGGGAGTTATTTAAGGCCTTAATATACATAAAACTCACTTATAAACTTCCAAATAACCATAATGTACTTTGAATGAACTTGAAGCATGGCTCTAACACTTGTTTGGATTTTTTTTTGGGGTATTAAAATATCTCCCCCTTGGGAACATTCATTCTTGAATGAGATTGGTTAAGCTGAAAGCACTGAGGAATTGACATTACATACTGAATATACGTGATGAAAACATGATTACATGACTGAGTCTGAAATATGACACATGACTGAACTGATTCTGTGAAGGTATGACTGCTGTGATAATGATATGCAGCTGAAACTAAGCATGGAAAAGAGAAATTTTAAGAAGATTATTACCTGAAACTGAATCTAAGTTTGTGGAGAAACGATAAGGGTACTTGGTCTGCATATCTTCTTCTACTTCCCAAGTGTCTCCCTCAACATACTGATTCTGCCAAAGAACCTTGACTAGGGGAACTTCTTTGTTCCTTAGTCTACGAATTTGTCGATCAAGGATCTCAACTGGAATTTCTTTGTAAGAAAGGTTGTTCTGAACATCTATGCTTTCTAAGGGAACAACTACAGCTGGGTCACCAATACACTTCTTCAACAAGGATATATGGAATACTGGGTGCACTGCTGCTAAGTCTGCAGGCAACTCAAGCTCATAAGCCACCCTTCTAAAATAGCTCAAAATTCTATAAGGGCCAACATATCGGGGACTAAGCTTCCCGTTCTTACCAAATCTCTTTAATCCCTTCATGGGAGAGATCTTTAGATAAACGAATTCTCTAATCTCAAACTCAAGATCCTTTCTCCTCACAACTGCATAATATTTTTGTCGTCTTTTGGCTGCCTTAAGCCTTTCTTGAATTAACTGAACTTTCTCTAAAACATCAAAAACCAAGTCAGGCCCTATCAAATTGGTTTCACCTACATCAAACCAACCAATCAGAGACCTACATCTCTTTCCATATAGAGCCTCAAATAGAGCCATTTGATTACTAGAATGATAATTATTATTATACGTGAATTCAATCAAAGAAAAGTGGTCATCCCAACTGCCCTTAAAGTTAACTACACACGCTCTCAACATATCCTCAAGGGTATGAATGGTCCTCTCTGCCTGACCATATGGCTGAGGGTAAAAGGTTGTACTTAGGTAAACTTAGGTACCAAGGCCCTTCTGAAAAGCTTTCTAAAAGTGATAGGTGAACTGAGTACCTCTGTCTGAGGTGATAGATAACGGAACACCGTGCAACCTAACCAACTATCTAATATAGATCTTGGCATAGTCCTCGGTTAAATAAGAAGTATGGACTAGTAAGAAATGGGTTGATTTGGTCATCTTGTCCATAATGACCCAAATCGAATCATGCTGACACGAGTACGAGGCAAACCTATCATAAAATCTATGTTCACTACTTCCCACTTCCAAGTGGGAATACTAAACTCTTGCATAGACCTACTAGGCTTCTGATGTTCAATCTTAACCTGTTGACAAGTGGAGCACTTAGCTACAAACTCTGCAATATCCCTGTTCATCCCACTTCACCAAAATATTTCTCGTAGATTATGGTACATTTTCGTGGCCCCTAGATGAATCGAGTAACGCACATTATGCGCTTCTGCAAGAATTCCCTGTCTCAACTCGTCAATATACAACACACATAATCTACCTTGGCAGCGCAACACACCATCTTCCCCTTAGGAGAAAACCTCTACTTTTTGATCTCTGACTGACTCCTTCAGCTTCACCAGACTAGGATCCCTATCCTGCTTTTCTTTCACTTCGACAACCAAAGAAGATTCTGAACTATTCTTAACCCAAATGCTACCCTCAGCTGAATCAACCAAATGAACACCTAACCTGGCAATCTGATGAACTTCCTAAACTAACTTCTTTTTGTCAACCTCAACATGAGAAACACTAACCATAGACAATCTACTTAGGGAATATGCCACTATATTAGCCTTGCCTAGGTAGTACAAAATACTCATATCAAAATCTTTCAACAATTCTAACTATCTCCTTTGATACAGATTCAAATCCTTCTACGAAAACACATGTTGCAAGCTTTTATGATCTGTGAACATATCAACATGCACCCCATACAAATAGTGCCTCCAAATATTTAAGGCAAACACAACAGCTGCTAACTCAAGATCATGGGTAGGGTAATTCTTTTCATGGTACTTAAGTTGTCTAGAGGCATAGGCCACAACCTTACCCTTCTGCATTAAAACACACCCCAAACCAACTCTTAAAGCATTACAGTGCATAACAAACCCATCTGAACCATTTGGTAATGTAAAAACTAGGGTTGTGGTGAGTCGAGTCTTCAACTCCTGAAAACACTTCTCACAAGAATCTGACTACTGAAACTTAACTTTATTCTAAGTCAATATGGACATGGGGGACGCAATATATGAAAACCCTTCAATAAACCACCGCTAATATCCAGCCAAACCCAAGAAAATCCTGATATCTGATGAAAAATGGGTCTGGGCTAGTTTCTCACCGCTTCAGTCTTTTGAGGATCAACTCTAATGCCATCACCGAAAATAATACGGCCAAGGAAAGGTACTAATATTAGTCAAAATTTGTACTTACTGAATTTAGTGAACAACTGATGGGCTCTAAGAGTCTGCAATACTATTTTGAGGTGGTCTACATGATCATTTTTGTTACGAGAGTAGACAAGAATGTCATTAATAAGGACTATGATGAACATGTTCAAGTACTGCTTGAACACTTGGTTCATCAAGTCCATGAAGGGTGCTGGGGTATTTGTGAGACCAAAGGACATGACTAGAAACTTGAAGTGACCATACCGAGTTCTAAAAGCTATTTTGGGAATGTCACATTCTCTAACTCTGAGTTGATGACAGTCGGATCTGAGGTCTATCTTAGAAAAATAACTGGCACCCTGAAGTTGGTCAAACAAGTCATTAATTCTGGTATGTGGGTATTTGTTCTCTATTGTGACTTTGTTCAACTAACGGCAGTCGATACACATTCTAAGAGGACCATCTTTCTTACACACGAATAAAACTGGTGTGCCCCACAGGGAAATGCTGGGCCTAATGAATTCCTTATCTAGGAGATCTTTCAACTGTTCTTTCAAGTCTTTAAGTTTGGATGGATCCATTCTATATGGCGGAATAGAGATAGGATGGGTATCTGGAAGAAGGTCTATCCCGAAGTCAATTTCCCATTTAGGAGGAACTCCGAGAAGATCTTCAGGGAACACATCTAGAAATTCCCTCACTACTAAAACTGACTCAAAATTTGGAGTCTCAGAATTAGACTTTGACTCAGACAAGATGATAAATACACCCTTTGGATATCATTTTCCTCGCTTTAAGGTACGAAATAAGTTGACCCCTAAGCATTATAGTACTACCCTTCCATTCAAGAACTGGTTCATTTGGAAACTGAAAATGAACTACTCTGTTTCTACAATCAACTAAAACATAACATGAGTGGAACTAATCCATACCGAGAATAACGTCAAAATCCATCATCTCTAACTCCATGAGATCAACTGAAGTAACTTTCTAAGACACTGTAATCGGGTAGTTCTTGTATACCCGATGGGCCACTATAGAGACACCTACTGGGTAGACACTGAAAAGGGTTCTGCTAAAATCTCAGGACTGAAATTGAAATCAACAGCTATATAAGGGGTTACAGAAGAATAATATGCTCTAAGGTCTAGTAAAGCATAAATATGTAAGTAAAAGACCTACAACATACTAGTAACCATATCAGGAGAACTTTTCTGATCCTGTCGGGACTAAGTGCATACAATCTGTTTGGGCGCTAACCACTGGTGGTATTGAAAGCAGCACCCTGCTGAGTCAGGCAACTGAATGAAACCGGGGGACGACTGGACTGACCCTGCTGACCACTCTTTGGGAAATACCTAACTCTGTGGTCTGGCTTACCATACCCAAAACATACATTACTACTGGCTCTACAAATACCCTAATAGTTTCTACCATATTTCTTACAAAGAAGATTTGTACGACCACTGTTTACACTACCTTAGGACTTAGAGCCTGATACTCTATCCCTATTATCATTTTGAACCTTGGCATAGGGGCACTAGCTGAAGATGGGACAGGAGCTGAAGATTTTTTATGGAACTGAGGACGGTTACCACCTTCTGACTTTAGCTAAGTAAAATTAAAGTTACCTGTTCTAGCCCTATTATTGTCTCTCTCTTTCTCCTTATTCTTCTACTCCTCAATCTGTTAAGCATGGACCATAAGCCTAGATATGTCCTTCTCCTTAATTAACATTGTAGTCCTACACTCTTTGACCATACTGTCAGATACCCCAGATATGAACTTACTTATCCTATACCTGCTATCAGCCACCATATGAGGATCATACCTAGCTACATGAGTAAACTTAAGGGAATACCCTTTCACACTCATGTTGCCCTGCCTCAAGTTGATAAACTCTAAAACTTTGGCTTCCCTTAACTCTAATGGGAAGAATCTATCTAAGAAGGTTGTAGAAAACTTCTCCCACTCTAAAGGCCCTACATCTGCGCCTCTATCCCCTTTCCACTGATTAAACTAGGTATGAGCTACATCCTGCAGCTGGTAAGCAGCCAATTCAACACTCTCACTAGAAGTCACCCCCATAATGTCTGTTACCTTCTGGACTATGTCTAAGAATTCATACGGATCCTCTTCAGATTTGGATCCCAAAAATAGAGAAGGATTCAATCGGGTAAAGTCCCGAATCCTAGCTGGGGTAGTATTGGCCACTGGGTTGGCCGAAACATCAGCTGGATGAATGTTCTGAGCCTCTACAGAGTGATATAGAGTGGTTAATACATCTCTAAACTCTACATAAGAAATATGCTTGTTCAGGGGATCTTCCTGAATAGGCGGAGGTGCTGGCTGGTTCCTATTTCTTCTTTCGCTTGTCTTTCTAGGAGGCATGTTCTGTAAATGGAAGGGATAATAGATTAGACAGAGAGTTTAACATGATATCATGCTCTGTCGCACGACATAAACACTAAAAGAAAGGAATTTTTTCTTAAAATGCCTCATAACCTCTTGTCCATAAGTGTGCGCGCTTCACACCCATGCACAAGACTCTACTTGATGCGGATTTCAAACTTCCTAGGACACTTTAAAACCTTAAGATATTATACCAAGTTTTTAATTCCTCGAGTGTATACACTGGGCACCTGTAATACCCCGGAAAATTTTTTGTCGAAATTTTATGTGTAAACATATTGGGTCCTATCTTCTAGAATAATTTATAATTTTTTTGTGTATCATTTCTTGTATTTAGACCCACCATTTTGTAGATCATCAAATAATCTTTCCAACGATATGTGGATCACCCAAAACGGACACCCGAGCGATGAGTTACGAACATTCCGATCGAACGGTGAATAGTGATGAACAGTAAAACGTACAGGAAAAAGTACTGAGGCCAGGCGTATTTTTCTCCAAATTTAAACGATCATAACTCCTTGTACATAATGAACTGTGTGAGCTTCTATATATCAATGGAAAGCCCTGAGAGTCTTATTTCCAATTAAATTGGTTTCATCCAATTTGGACATCAGAGTAAAAAGTTATGGCCAATTTACTTCAGCCTATTGGATAGATCACTGAAGGGCAGATTTGACATTAATTGATTTTTAAAGGTATTTTGGTCATTTTCCATTATTGTAACCCTCTATATATACCCCTTTGAGCTGAGAATTGTCATTCATTTTCTCTCATTTCTCTTATATCTCTCTCTCAAAATATATGCATATATATAGAAGAAGAGGAGTTAGGGTTAGGGTTCCAATTGGGGGAAAATCGATTCAAGGCTTCGGATCATGAATTTCTTCCGTCAATCTCTTCGGCTACGAAAAATAAGGTATGCAAGTGTTTATCTATGGACTCCTTTCATCCATAGAGTCCACGAATCCCTTATTGAAAGTTCAAGTTATGTATATATATATATATATATATATATATATTTTCTAGACTTTGATGATGTATATATATATATGTTGATTGATATTTGATGGTTGAGATATATATGAGGATTATGTATGTTACTTGATATATATATATATATGATGATTATGCATGTTGGTTGATATATATGTGTGGTGATGTTGTATGTTGGTTGATACATGCATGCGATGATTATGTGTGTTGGATGAGATATATGGAGTGGCGGAAAACATGAGAACTTGACGAATACACCAATGCCTAAAAGTGCATGTAAGGTGTTTGTGGAATTGTCTAAGAGGCTATAAATTTACGTTCTTAGTCTATAATAAGTTCTAAATGACTAGACTACTTTCTATGTATACGTTCAACATGAACTCCATGTTATTGTCTAAAATTGGGGATGTTGTGTGGAAGGCTTATGATATGGTTGTAAGTGCGGACGAGGGATTTAGTTGGTAGAATTAAGATGAATGATGGTGTTGTAGCACATGTAATTGTTCATACTGACCTATGCCCTAAATGGTGCATGCAAGGTAATTGTAGAAATGCCTAGTTGAAGAAGAATGGATCGTATGACCCCTTGTGATCGAAGTGATGAGTTCATACCATACTTTCATGCTACGTGTTTACTATGATGCTTAAGAGAAATGATAAGTCCATTAGGCCACGCTAAGTGTGAAATGTCTAATTATGGGTCGAATTGCATATATCAAGATCTTAAAGGAAAGAACCTTGAGAAGTGAACCATGATATGTTGAATGTATGTTATTTGTGTGTATCCCGATTGGATGAACTATGTTATGTTGTATTCTTCCTTAATCATATGCATCCTTGTTGAATGATATACGATGTAATCGTCTGAGATCCCAATACTTGTATATGAATATGATCTTTAAATGATTGGTGTGAGGTGTTAATGAATGTATGGTGCATGATGGCTTATGGGCATGTGAGTATGCGTTGTTGTATACTACGTATTACTTATGTTATTGATTGTTGGGGGTACGTATGCCCGAAATAGTTTGCTGGTCTAGAGCTGAGTCAGTTCCGCGATAATCTTAGTCGTGCTACGGTCGATGAATTTCCGATGATTTGAGAACTTAAAATGAATTCCGTGAGAACTTAGTATGTGGGATTTTGAACAAGAATATCTTTTCATTCTTGTGCCCAAAGAATTGATTTTATCATTGGAATTTCATGATTTTGTAAAGTGGGTAAATACCCAAGATGTTTTAATGACGAATTATGAGGTTATGAAAATATAAATTGTTTAAGCTTTGATGTACATGATTACTTTATTATTCCCAAATTATGATTTGATATGGTGAATTTCATATTTCTACCATGAGTTGATATTTTAAGTGTTTTCAAGATATGATTTATGGAACTTTGAATCGTCCAATATTGGTATACATAATAACCTTATTATCTTATTTTCTTGAGTTGAGATTTTATGCCATAAATTGCATACCACTTCTATGGAATTATTTTTTTGAGGATTCTTGATATAAGAGCCATGATTTGAGTTACATTACGACTTACAAAATCTTACTATGATTTGAAGATCTTAAATGCTTTTCAAAAACTATTGTCATGATTTGAATATTAAAAATGAAAGAATGATCATTTGAGAATATTAATTTGCATTCGCAGAGTCGGGATAATTTATATTGATTTTAACCTCGCAGAGACGAAATGCTTTTGTTATTGATACCATGTTGATGTTGAGGAAAATTAAAATATTTTGAGCTTATGTGTTGAGTTAGGATTCCATAAATTGATATGATTTGATAAATGAGAAAGAGATTTGATTTAGTCTTTATGATAGACCCTTGTGATGTTGTGGTGGATTTTCTAACGCGTTCTGAGCTAGTCGGGGAGTATTACTTAGCACCGAGAGGGAAATTTGGTATTTCCCCAAACCTATGTGCCACCGTAGGGTTGTTGATGATGATATTCTTGGCCAGAGAGCCGAATTATGATTATGAAAGCTTTAAGGTTGTACTCCCTAGCAAGAGTACAACACTCCCGCCAATGGGAGTGCTCTCCCTAGGAGGGCAAACGTTGGTATTCCACGTAGCTCATGTGGGTTGTCGGTTTTAGAAAACTCCCCTGTCCATAAGAGTATGTTTCTTGAACTATCGAGTCGCTCCGAGTCTTGAGTTGATGAGTTTGGTTGTCTATGATGAGTCATGAGAATTTATGATGAATATTGATGATTTTATGATGATTTATGGGATTTTACTTATGTTTTCCTATCTATAATATTATGAGAAGTATGGATAATGAAATTCAATCCATGTGAGTCTTCATTTTCCGTACGCATATTTTACGAAATCAAAGATATTATTCAAATTATTTTATGCACCCCCGCATATTCAGTTGCTTATGAGGAGTCATGGTGAGTTATGTAACTACTTCCCACAGTTTCTGTGTCAGTATAAATCTTCAGAAGTCAGGGGTGTGAGTGTATTTGATTGATCAGTGTTGGTATCCTGTGATTCAGTAATGCAGTACCCCAGTACAGCAGTGAGTTTCGAGGACAGTAAAGTGGTATCCGAGCTGTGGTATCTGGAGTCGTTATAATTGTTATAGTGGTTATGAACTGTACATTCATATATGTGTACTTGTTCGTTATTCTCATGATTATTCTGTTGATTAAATGTTCATGCATAAGCTTTATATATTTAACCTTACCCTATCCTTGCATACTCGGTACATTTTTGTACTGACGCATTAACGCTAGGTGTTTTCTCTTATGTTACACCATAGGTTCAGAAGAGCATTATCCAGAGTATATTTAGCTATCAGATCTTGTAGCAATAGGTGCAGCAGTGAGTCCTCATCATCTGAGGATATTCTATTTCAGTGTTTTGTTGATTTTAGTAGATGGAGTTAGTTGGGGGATTGTCCCTTCAACTTCATAGTTTAGACAGTTAGAGGCTTTTCAGAAAGATGTATTAGTGTGTGGTTTCCAGTATTGCATATTTTTAGATGTTTGAACCTTATGGCAAGTTTACGTATGTATTTTATTATATTATGTAGTGAACAGGTACAGATATCAGAAAAGGGTTAGCTTGTGGTTCTTCATGATCATAAGCACCGTGTTGCATTTCGGTTCTCGGGAATCGGGGAGTTACAATCTTGGTATCAGAGCCTAAGGTTCAACAATGTCCTAGGGAGTCTGAAAAGCCGCATCTAGTAGAGTCTTGTACAAGAGTGTGTTGCGCGCCACATTCATGTACGGGAGGCTATGGGATGTTTAGAAGAGTTTCCATTCTTTCATGATCCAGATCGTGATATGGCAAGATTTTCTAAGAGAGTTATGTAGACTCTTGTAATGATTTACTTATGTCAGATTTACCTTACTCTTAAGATAACAGAAGTAGTGAAGCCAAAGTTTTTCAGATAGAACTTTCTATGAGGGTCTCCGCAGATAGTTTTAGGACAGTGTTCTCTAAAGTTAGCAAAGTATGCCTTATGGGGTTAGCTGTTTATATGGTGAATGAATAGTCTTGAAATTATATATGTAAGAATCTATGTGTAGAAGTTGGGAATTATATGTGTTGATTGATAGAGATATAGTTGCGATTCTCATGGTGTGGAGAAGTATAAGTTTAAGAGACGTGATATTTGAAGGCTAGAATGAGAATATCATGTTTATTAATGATTTGTGGATATTCATGTTATGTTTTAGAAGCTAAGATTGAATCTTTGAAGAATGTAAGTTTGTGGACTCCAAACTAAGTATTAAGATGTGCATATGGTATTAGTAGCCTATGAAGAAATCGAAGCAGATAATGTGTTTAGTGAGACAAGTAGGTGTTGAAAACATGTGTATGTATATGATGATGATTGTAGAGACTAAGGAAAGATAAGAGTTGTATTTTAAGAAGTAGCATTGGTATTGAATTTATGTTTTCAGGTGTAGTCTTTCTGGATGAATTAAGTTATCATTTTGTGCACCGTTGTGCCTCAGACTCTAGAGTACATTGGTTTGTAGTTCATTTCGGGGTTTAGCCAAGTGTTCAAAAGTGTCTGACGATGACTTAAAGCTGAGAGGAGGATGATAGGGAAAGTGACAAGTCAGACCCTCAGAATCTGATAGTGGTGCCAGTAGGTATGGAAAAGCAGTAAAGGGAGACAGTTCCCGACCCATTCTTATTTCAGTGAAATATGTCTAGAGGGACCTTGGGTCCCAAGGGGGAGATACCCCATAATGTTATAATAATTGCATGTCCATGCTCTTTCTATGATGTTAACCTCATCGTTCGTTGCATTTCTAGTTATGATTTCGAGAATTTGGTATATTAGGTATATTCGTATTTAATATGCACGTTCAATAGAAAGGAACTCGAATTGTGGGCATGTTTGAACATGTATTGAAGAGATTGGTTGGGTTATGATTCTATGCATTTGAGATGCATGTGTGTTGTGAAAATTTATCCATGAGTGAGTTGTTGAATATTTTATGCGATAGATGTGCATGACTAGTGGAAGTACGCAGAGTATTGGTTGCTTCAGTCGTGTGGTTATGTTTTGAGATGTGTTGTTGTCTTGAATAAACCCAGTCGATTAATGTTCTTGATCTGGCCTTCACATTCAAGGATGAATGTTTCCAAGGTGGAGATGATGTAATACCCCAAAAAAAATTTCGTTGAAATTTTGTGCGTAAATGTATTGGGTCCTATCTTCTAGAACGATTTATAATTTTTCTGTGTGTCATTTCTTGGATTTCGACCCACCATTTTGTAGAACATCGAATAAGCTTTCCAACGATATGCGGATCACCCAAAATAGACACCCGAGAGATGAGTTACGAACATTCCGATCGAAAGGTGAATAGTGATGAACAGTAAAACATGCAAGAAAAAGTACTGAGGCCGGGCGTATTTTTCTCCAACTTTAAACGATCATAACTTCTTGTACATAATGAACTGTGTGAGATTCTATATATCAACGGAAATCCCTGAGAGTCTTCTTTCCAATGAAATAAGTTTCATCCAATTTGGACATCGGAGTAAAAGGTTATGGACAATTTACTTCAGCCTATCGGATAGATCACAGAAGGGCAGATTTGACATTAATTGATTTTTAAAGGTATTTTGGTCATTTTCCATTATTGTAACCCTCTATATATACCTCTTTGAGCTGAGAATTGTCATTCATTTTCTCTCATTTCTCTTATAACTCTCTCTCAAAATATATGCATATATATATATATATATATATATATATATATAGAAGAAGAGGAGTTAGGGTTAGGGTTCCAATTGGGGGGAAATCAATTCAAGGCTTTGCTTCGCGAATTGCTTCCGTAAATCTCTTCGGCTATGAAATCTAAGGTATGCAAGTGTTTATCTATGGACTTCTTTCGTCCATAGAGTCCACGAATCCCTTTTTGAAAGTTCAAGTTATGTATATATATATATATATTTTCTAGACTTTGATGATGTATATATATATGTTGATTGATATTTGATGGTTGAGATATATATGAGGATTATGTATGTTACTTGATATATATATATATGATGATTATGCATGTTGGTTGATATATATGTGTGGTGATGGTGTATGTTGGTTGATACATGCATACGATGATTATGTGTGTTGGATGAGATATATGGGGTGGCGGAAAACATGAGAACTTGACAAATTCACCAATGCCTAAAAGTGCACGTAAGGTGTTTGTGGAATTGTCTAAGAGGCTATAAATTTACGTTCTTAGGATATAATAAGTTCTAAATGACTAAACTACTTTCTATGTATACGTTCAACATGAACTCCATGTTATTGTCTAAAGTTGGGGATGTTGTGTGGAAGGCTTATGATATGGTTGTAAGTGCGGACGAGGGATTTAGTTGGTGGAATTAAGATGAATGATGGTGTTGTAGCACATGTAATTGTTCATACTGACCTATGCCCTAAATGGTGCATGCAAGGTAATTGTAGAAATGCCTAGTTGAAGAAGAATGGATCGTATGACCCCTTGTGATCGAAGTGATGAGTTCATACCATACTTGCATGCTACGTGTTTACTATGATGCTTAAGAGAAATGATAAGTCCATTAGGCCACGCTAAGTGTGAAATGTCTAATTATGGGTCGAATTGCATATATCAAGATCTTAAAGGAAAGAACCTTGAGAAGTGAACCATGATGTGTTGAATGTATGTTATTTGTGTGTATCCCGATTGGATGAACTATGTTATGTTGTATTCTTCCTTAACCATATGCCTCCTTGTTGAATGATCTACGATGTAATGGCATGAGATCCCAATACTTGTATATGAATATGATCTTTAAATAATTGTTGTGAGGTGTTAATGAATGCATGGTGCATGATGGCCTGTGGGCATGTGAGTATGCGTTGTTGTATACTACGTATTACTTATGTTATTGATTGTTGGGGGTACGTATGCCCGAAATAGTCTGCTGGTCTAGAGCTGAGTCAGTTCCGCGATAATCTTAGTCGTGCTACGATCGATGAATTTCCAATGATTTAAGAACTTAAAATGAATTCCGTGAGAACTTAGTATGTAGGGTTTTGAACAAGAATATCTTTTCATTCTTGTGCCTAAAGAATTGATTTTATCATTGGAATTTCATGATTTCGTAAAGTGGGTAAATACCCAAGATGTTTTAATGAAGAATTATGAGGTTATGAAAATATAAATTGTTTAAGCTTTGATGTACATGATTACTTTATTATTCCCAAGTTATGATTTGATATGGTGAATTTCATATTTCTACCATGAGTTGATATTTTAAGTGTTTTCAAGATATGATTTATGGAACTTTGAATCGTCCAATATTGGTATACATAATAACCTTATTATCTTGTTTTCTTGAGTTGAGATTTTATGCCATAAATTGCATACCGCTTCTATGGAATTATTTTTTTGAGGATTCTTGATATAAGAGCCATGATTTGAGTTACATTACGACATACAAAATCTTACTATGATTTGAAGATCTTAAATGCTTTTCAAAAGCTATTGTCATGATTTGAATATTGAAATGAAAGAATGATCATTTGAGAATATTGATTTGCATCTGCAGAGTCGGGATGATTTATATTGATTTTAAGCTCGCAGAGACGAAATGCTTTTGTTATTGATACCATGTTGATGTTGAGGAAAATTAAAATATTTTGAGCTATATGTGTTGAGTTAGGAATCCACAAATTGATATGATTTGATAAATGAGAAAGAGATTTGATTTAGTCTTTATGATAGACCCTTGTGATGTTGTGGTGGATTTCATAACGCGTTCTGAGCTAGTTGGGGAGTATTACTTAGCACCGAAAGGGAAATTTGGTATTTCCCCAAACCTATGTGCCACCGTAGGGTTGTTGATGATGATATTGTTGGCCAGAAAGCCGGATTGTGATTATGAAATATTTAAGGTTGTACTCCCTGGCAAGAGTACAACACTCCCGCCAATGGGAGTGCTCTCCCTAGGAGGGAAAACATTGGTATTCCACGCGGCACACGTGGGGTTGTCGGTTATAGGAAACTCCCCTGTCCATAAGAGTATATTTCTTGTACTATCGAGTCACTTCGAGTCTTGAGTTGATGAGTTTGGTTGTCTATGATGAGTCATGAGAATTTATGATGAATATTGATGATTTTATGATGATTTATGGGATTTTACTTATGTTTTCCTATCTATAATATTATGAGAAGTATGGATAATGAAATTCAAGCAATGTGAGTCTTCATTTTCCGTACGCATGTTTTACGAAATCAAAGATATTAATCAAATTATTGCGTGCACCCCCACATATTCAGTTGCTTATGAGGAGTCATGGTGAGTTATGTAACTACTTCCCACGGTTTCTGTGTCAATATAAATCTTCAGGAGTCAGGGGTATGAGTGTATTCGATTGATCAGTGTTGGTATCCTGTGATTCAGTAATGCAGTACCCCAGTACAGCAGTGAGTTCCGAGGACAGTAAAGTGGTATCCGAGTTGTGGTATCTGGAGTTGCTATAATTGTTATAGTGGTTGTGAACTGTGCATTCATATATGTTGTACTGACGTATTTCCGCTATGGTGCTTTCTCTTATGTTACACCATAGGTTCAGAAGAGCGTGATCCAGAGTATATTTAGCTATCAGATCTTGTAGCAGTGGGTGCAGCAGTGAGTCCTCATCATCCGAGGATATTCCATTTCAGTGTTTTTTTTATTTTAGTAGATGGAGTTAGTTGGGGGATTGTCCCTTCAACTTCACAGTTTAGACAGTTAGAGGCTTTCCAGACAGATGTATTAGTGTGTGGTTTCCAGTATTGCATGCTTTTAGATGTTTGAACCTTATGGCAAGTTTACGCATGTATTTTATTATATTATGCAGTGAACAGGTACAGATATCAAAAAAGGGTTTGTTATGGTCCTTCGTGATCATAAGCACCATGTGGCATTCTGGTTCTCGGGAATCGGGGCGTTACAGCGCCACACGGTGCTTACAGTCCTGAGGGACCACAAGCTAACCCATGAGTTTATACCCGATGTGAGCACTGAATAATATAATAATATTTGCAAAAGAAAAATTGATAATCCATAAGGTTTTATCAACTAAAATCAATACTGGATCATGAATATGGAAACAATTGCTAGAAACAACTGTCTAAAACTAATAAAATATTAACAAAACTGACTGACTATCTATACTAGTCTAAAAAACCTCTACTGATTGATAGTGGAGCTGAAAGAAAAAAACCCCAACTAATTCCGACTGAATGAGAAAACTACTAAAACTAATGAAATAACTAAGATGAATAAACCATGTCCTTGAAATATGAGGACTCGCCACTTCTATGCCTAATAATCGGGAGAGTTTATACACGATTTGGTAATTGAGCGTCCGAACTTATGATATGATACATCATAACAGAAGAAATGAGTATGCAATTAGTACTTTGAATGTACTGGTATGCTAAATGAGGTAGGATGATATGCATGGTTTTATGTACAGGAGTAATAACTGAATGATTAAATAGCATGAAATACTGAATAGAATGCATGAAATATATAAATACTGAGAATGCATGACCAAGCATAAAATATATTCTGAATATAATCTGTAAACTGAAACACTTAGTACTAATACATGAGTAACTGATATTTGTATGCTATGGTCAAGCAAAACTGAAACTGAATTATTGAGTTGATGACTGGACTTAATTGTAGGAGCTATCATCTAACCGAGATGCTCCAATGAGTAATTTGGGGTCCAACCTGTGACCCCAGTTTGAAAGGTGTCATTATCGTATCACGGGTACTAACACTGGCTGTGTGGATCCACTAAAGTGTTGTCCCGAAGGACTAAGGGTTACCCTCAACTGGAAGGTACCCGTATGAGATCAACCCTCAACTGGCAGGTTAACATCTCAACCTACACTGGCTACGTAGTTATGAAATGGGGGGAATGCTACTAAAGGTCACACCCTCAACTGGTAAGTGAGCCCCCATCCCTGGGTTAACTCAGTGCTAAATCCTACTCCCAACTGTAATGACTTGAAATACTAAACTGTTCTAAGTTTAACTGACTATGATAACTGGCTGAATTGATGGAACTCATAATTTATTTAAAACTATTTTAAGAATACTGAGACTAAGAAATCATCTATGTTTTTGGGTATTCATAACCCCCAGTACTCGATAGCAATAATAGCAAAATATCACTAAAACTTTGAGAATATATTATGGAAGCATTTATTCAAAATTCATTCTTATAGGCATTTCATCAAACACTTGATATGCATAGTGTAAGCTAAGCATAGGAATAGTTTAAAGCTTGTAGTAATAGCATGATTTCAACATCAACATCACTAATTATGATTTAAATCAGCAAATAACATCATTCAAACATATGAGGTTTAATAATAACAACAATTTCATGTAAACATGGTATAGAATCACAATTCATGGTGGTTCATGGTTAAAAATCATAATAACTTGTAAAAATCATAACTTTGAATTTAAAATTGGATTCTTGGACTCCATGGGTGGAAGGGACCCATGGATGAACATTTAACATACCTTAATTGAAGAATTCTTGAAAGTTGTTGAATTGGGAACCTTGAATTTGAATTATCTTGGAGAAAGAATGGTAAATTTTGTAGTTTCTTGGAGTTGAAAGTTGAAGCCTAGGGTTTTCTTTGAGTGTAAATTGATGAAAAATCAATATAATATGCTTAGGATTGGTTAAATCCTTTGTTTACACAATTTGGGGCCTATGGAAAAAGACCAAACTGACCTTGGGAATTAAAACTCGGAACTGGACTGAAAATCCCAAATTAACCTTCAGTGCAACGTGGTGCTTATCGCATTAGTCCACTGGAAAAGAACAATCCTTATTTTGTCCAATGACGCGATGTGGTGTTATTGTGTTGCACCACTGGAAACAGGCAATTCCGAACTGGCACCTTGGCATGATGCAGTGCCATCGTGGTGCCTTACTGAATGGGAATTTGACCCTTGGCATGATACAAAATTATCGTGGTGGTCCACTAGAAAAGGACGAATGTGATTTTGTCCGTCTCTGCGACGCGGCCTTATTGCGATGGGCCACTGTCTTTCACTAAAAGTGCCATAACTTCTCACCCGAGTATCGAATTTAGGAAAAATTGGTATCGTTTGAAAGCTAATTCAACTTCCTACAATTTGGTGGGAATTGATCTGGAAAATTCTCAGTATAATAAAAGATAAGCTCATTTGAATTTGACTAAAGCAACATTCTTCCCGAAAACTCAATCGGTAAGGAATAATTTGATTCGTCTAATAGTTGGAAGTTATTTGAGGCCTTAACATACATAAAACTCACTTATAAAATACCAAATAACCATAATGTACTTTGGATAAGCTTGAAGCATGGCTCTAATATTGGTTTGATTTTTATTTTTAGGGTATTACAATAGTCTAGATTAATGATTTTAAAAACTCTCATGTTCATGACCTTTACCCTATCTCGACATCTTATATATATGTTTATATAAATGTATGCATGTTGTTTTGACTGATTTTGGATATGGCATTCTGTGATCACTTTTCCTGGGTTACATGTCAGTGCTTATCCCATTGACCGTCCTAGGACGCTCCATCATTTCATAATATAGGGTTCGAAGACACTTTTGTTTCTCCTGTACAATATTAGGTGGATTATCATGATCGTTGAGTTGTTGTGAAGTGGTGAACCTCCATCTTTTGGAAGACTTTTTCATTTTATCATTTTCTCTTTACTGTCATAGTACCTTGGATTCTTTTGGCCATAGTTAGGGGCATGTTCTGACTTATTTGGTATTTCTGATTTAGAGGCTATTGTGGATAGATATGGGTTAGCTGGTTGTTTTTTAGACTCATGACTTTATTTTAGTTATTTATTTCCTTTCATTACTATCTTAATTAGATTCCACATTGCTATTATTATTATTTTTTGCTCTTGAGGTTAGGTTAAGGGGGTGGTCTCCGATCCATTGTGGGCTCGAGATACCCGTCATGGCCAGGACTTAATTCGGGTCGTGATATATTATTCTCCTCATTACTCTTGTAATTCTTGTAACATATAGGTAAATGATCTTCCCTATTTACTACTCTCTATTCATCTTTATTCTATACAAGGATGAATATCTCACCTACAAATAGAGGTTGTCTTGCATATTTCTTCTAAGTACAAGAAAATATAGAGTACACAAAAGTTAGTAAAAAGAGAATTTATTAGTTGAACGGAGATGTTCTTTTCTGTGGAGCTTTGAACTCAACTCTTGTCTAGAGTTTGTTGAAGTGTACTTTATGAGAAGACTATTGTATCCTATAGGGAACAAGTCAAGAAGATTATTGCTAGATTGATGAAACAATTTGCTGCAGTGGGCTTGATTCTCCTTAAAGAGAATGAGATATTCACCTTAACCAAGAAGAAGATATTTTTATTTTCTTTAGTTTTTACTTTTTTCAATTGTAATTTTTTATTATTTCACCAACAATTTTAAGGAGAATCAATAACAACAATTGAAATATCCACGGATATCAAGATGGGAGATCTTAATAAGTCATTCCAATTTAATAGTACTCATTTCAAAAGGTGAAAGGATAAAGTACTTTTCTATTCAAGTTTTTTCAATGTTTCTTATGTGTTAACTGAGAAGAGTTCAAACGAAGTAGATAACTCTTCTATGAATGATGATAAACTTATTTATCTTCAGGAGAAAGTTGAAAAGTACAATGGTGACTCCTATAAGTGTCAGTGTTTTTTTACTTAATTGTCTATCTGATAAATTTTCTGGTTATTATGCTAGAACATACTCTAGTGAAAAAAATTGAAAAGCATCACAGAGTAAATGATGCCGAGGAGACGGGAGTAAAAAAATATGTTGCTAGCAGATTTTTCATTTCCAATTGGTGAATAACAAATTAGTGGTAGACCAAGCACAAGACTTTATAATGATTTCTGGCAAGCTTAGGTCCGAGAAAGTCAAAATTGGATTTCACTTTATTGTTTGTGGCATAATAGATAAACTTCCACCTTCTTGGAAGGATTTCAGAAAACTATGCGCCACAAATAAAAGAAAACTTCTCTTGAGACTTTAATAGTGCAAATCCGCATGGAAGAAGAGGCAACAGACCAAGATGCATCCATGCAAATAGAAAAGAACAATATCACATCGAAGGTAAATTTAACTACTTCAAATAATGTTGCTCCTGATACTAACAAAAATACTTCTTTGAAACCTAAGAAAATTTTTTTTAAAAAAAAATAATGGCAGACATCCCAAGAACAATAATGATGAAAATAACCAAGCACAAAATCAACAAGTTCTAAAAAGGGGATTGTGCTTTGTTTGTGGCAAGAGTAGTCATATTGCTTGATTTTACAAATTTCAAAAATATAGGCCTGCATCTCAAGAAAATGTTACTAAAAAATCATTTGTGGTGGTGATAACAAATATAAACATGGTGGAGAATGTTGTTGGATGGTGGGCTGACTCTAGTGCAAGTCGTCATGTTTGTTATGACAAAGATTCGTTTAAAAAATTTACTTCTTTTGATGAGCCCAAAATCATCATGCTTGGTGATTCTCATACCACTCAAGTTCTTGAAATTGGAGGTGTCGAGTTTAGTTTTACTTCTGAAAAGGTATTAATTTCAAAAGATATAATTTATACTCTTTTCATGAGAAAAATTTAAAGTCTAGTTTTCTTCTTAATAAAGCAGGCTTCAAACAGATTATTGAATCTGATCTATATGTAATTGTGAAATAGTATTTTGTGGGAAAAGGGTATGCTTGTGATGGAATATTCAATTTGAATGTTGAAATGAATAAAACTTCTACTTCTGTTTAAATATTTTGTTCTACTAATTTTTAGTATGCTCGTTCATGTCATATAAATGATCGTTGTGTAGGAATCATGAGTAGCTTAGGATTAGTCCCAATGATTGAAAAGAAATTTGAAAATGTGAGGCTTGTAAGTAAAGCCAAAATTACAAAAAAAAATTATTTTCAAGTTGAAAGGAAAATTGATTAATTAGAATTAGGTCATACTAATATCTGTAAACTTTTAGGTATTTTAACGTGGAGAAAATAGATATTTTATTACTTTCATTAATAATTTTTCTAAGTTTACATATGTTTACATAATGGAAAATAAAATTGATGTTTTTGAGAATTTTAAAACTTTTCTCCATGAAGTTGAAAATCAATTTGGTAGAAAAATAAAAAGAATTAAAAGTGGTAGAGGCCGTGAATATGAGTCAAATGAGTTCAATTCTTTTTCTATATCATTGGGTATAATTCATGAAACTACTCTTCCTTATTCGTTTGTGTCTAACGATGTAGAAGAAAGAAAAATAGAACTTTGATTGTATTAACTAATGTGATGCTTATTGGGTCAAATGCACCTTTAAGTTTTTTGGGTGAAGCTCTTTCGGCTGCTTGTTATGTGCTAAATCATGTGCATCATAAAAAGATCAAATTAACATCTTTTGAATTATGAGATGTTCATAAGCCAAATTTGGGATATCTAAGAATTTGGGGTTGCTTAGCCTATGCGAGGTTAATGAATCCAAAAATCGTTGGGTAAAAAGTTACAACTTGTATTTTTCTTAGTTATGCTTCAAATAGTACAACCTATGTTTTTTTTAATCTTCAAGATAGTATTATTAGAATTTGATGATGTTATTTTTCATGAAAATAAATTTCTTTTTTATTCTAAAAATAGTGGGGGTCAAAGGATGCAGGAAAATATTTTGTCACTACCTAGTCTTCTACTTCTATTTTGAGAAATTAAAAAAATGATGATTTTGAGTTAAGAAGAAGTAAAAGACTTAGAGTAGAAAAAGATTTTAGTCCTGATTAATATGTTTTTAATATTGGAGATAACTCTCTCACTTTAAAAGAAACTTTGTCTTCACATGATGTTATTTTTTGGAAAGAGACTGTAAATGATGAAATAAAATCACTAATTTCAAATAAAACTTGAAAGCTAGTTGATTTACCACCGGATTGTAAAATAATTAGGTGTAAGTGGGTCTTACAAAAAAAGTTAAAATCGGATGGATCTGTTGATAAATATAAGGTTAGAGTAGTTGCTAAAGGTTTTAAACAACTAGAGGCCTAGAATTTTTTTATACTTTTTCTCTGATAACTAGGATTACTTCTATTAGACTTTTAGTTGCTATTGCTGTAACTTTTGATTGAAAAATTCATCAAATGAATGTAAAAAATATTTTTTAAATGGAGACCTAAATGAGGAGATTTACATGGAACAACCCAAGTGTTTTATTTAAGTAGGTCAAGAAAGCAAAGTATGAAAACTTACTAAATTCCTATATGGCTTGAAACAAGCACCAAAGCAATAACATGAAAAGTTTAATTCCTGCATGATAGATAATGACTTTAAAATAAATGAGTCTGATAAGTTCATGTATCATAAGTCTTGAAATAAGTATTATTATTTGCCTATATGTTGATAATTTATATAGATAATTTATTGATCTTTGGCTTTAACATAAATGTTATTGGAGAGACGAAAAATATTTTTAAAAGCTATTTTTCTATGAAAGTTTTTAGTGAGATAAATTTTATTCTAGAAATAAAAATTATTAGAAAATTTGATGAAATTTTCCTTGACCAGTCGTATTATGTTGAGAAAATTTGAAAAGATATAATTTCCTTGATTGCAAGCATATTGTAACTCCGTTTGATTCTAGTGTTCACTTATTTCCTGTGGAAAGTGATAATGATGTTATAAATCAAAAGAAATATGCTAGCATAATTAAAAGTTTGAGATATGTAACTGATTGCACCCTGATATTGCATATGCAGTAAGAGTACTTAGCAGGTTTACTAGTAAACTAGGTAATGAACATTGACATGCTATAAAGAGAGTTATGAGATATTTGATTGGAATAAAAACTTGTGATTTGTTCTATAAAAATATCCTGTTGTACTTGAAGGATTTTGTGTTGCGGATTAAAATACTTTATCAGGTGATTTGTTATCTACTACTGGTTATATATTTACTTTGGATGGTGGTTCTATTTGTTGAAAATCTAAAACAAACTATTATTGCTAACTCTATCATGGAGGTTGAACTAATTGTTTTAGCTGCAACTAGTGAGGAAGTGAATTGGTTAAGAAATTTATTATTTCAAATACCTTATTTTGAAAAATCAATTCCTCCTATTTTAATTCATTATGATAGCACCACTGTGATGGAATGATTATATTTCTCAAGTGATAAATTTCTCTTTATCAGTTATGCTTTGTTATTTTTCATGTTTTCAAAGAGGCGATTCTTATTTCAAAGGCTCTTGTGTCCTAATAAAGAAATTGCATATGTTTTATGTAAGAATTGGCCACCACAGGTTAATTATTTAAAAGAGAGTGTTTTTCATAAATTTCACGTGCTATTTGAAATAAAAACTCTCATGTGATTTGATACAATCTTTTGGGTGGTCATTAATAAATTTTTGGATGAAAAGGGCTATGATTATGACATGACATGATATGGCTTGCAAGTCTAGGTATGATGATACCTATCAAGAGATGCCCTTAACCTAAAAGAGATAAATATTTTAAAAGCATGAAGCATGTTTTTTAAAGGACTAAAATTAAGCTTAAAGAGAGCTAGTTGGTTTTCCGAAGAAGGCTTGAGTTTAGATAACTCATATCCCGAAATCGTGTTTTACCGATACGGGTTTTATGTGCTATTCGAAAAGTGGTATAGCATGGTATGTCGGCAAGTTGGGCATACTTCTTTCATTATACTCCAATCTTTACGGCAAACTCGAATTGGGGGCTTGGCCGTCGAGTCACGGGCGGACCGATATAGCCTGTGGGTAATAGACTTGTAGAGTGTACCATCTAGCTCAGAAGTAACACAAAGAGTTGATTCATGAGTACAAGAAGATATGTTGAAGCTTATCAAATTATGCCCATGTATTTTCAAATGTTTTATGATGACATATTTTTATTAAATGCTCTCGCTTATGTTGTATAAAAATATTTTGCTTTTGAATTCTTCTACATACCAGTACCTTTATGTATTGACCCTCTATATTTTAGGTTCTGCGGTATAGTCCCATGGTCCATCACATCAGTATCACACTTGGGATATGACAGAAATTAGTAAACCATCCATCTTTCAGAAGACATTTACTTATACGTTGAGTCTTTCAGTATATGGTCCAGTCGGGGGCTTTGTCCCGGTCTAGATAGTTAGTTTTCATTAGAGGCTTCGTAGACGAGAGTTGAGTATTGTATTGCCAAAATTTTCTTGACACAGTTTATATTATAATAAATCTCCATTGAATATCATTATATCGTTCGCACTTAAATTTATGTATGGATTATATTTATGATTATATTTATGATTATATGCTAAGGGATTATATTTATAATTATATGCTAAGGGATCTCCAAGTCCATCTTAGTGTCCACCCTAGTGGGTGAGTCAGTTGTATCCAGGCGAGTCTATAAGAAGTTTCCTATCACTGTCCTCTATAAGATCACACTAGCAAACCTAATAGAGTTAGAAATGGTAGATTTCAATGTAATTCTAGGCATGGATTGTCTCCATTCATGCTATGCATCAATAGATTGTCGCACCCGTGTAGTGAAGTTTTAGTTTCCTAATGAGGCAATCTTTATGTGGGAAGGTAGTTCTGAATCTCCCAAGAGTCATTTCATAACTTATCTTAAGGCCAAAAAGTTAATATCAAAAGGGTGCATTTATCATTTAGTTAGAGTCAAAGATACTAAGTCTGAAGCTCCTACAGTTCAGTCAGTCCATGTAGTTAATGACTTTCTAAAAAATTTTCCCGAAGATATGCCAGGGGTACCTCCCGATAAAGAAATAGAATTCGGTATTGATTTTTTCTCTGATACTCAACCCATCACTATCCCTTCATATCGTATGGATCCATACGATCTTAAAGAGTTAAAAGAGCAGCTTAAAGACCTCCTAGATAAAGGTTTCAAAAGGCCCCAGTGTCTCTCCGTGGGGCGTTGTCGTCCTGTTCGTGAGTAAGAAAGATGGCTCTCTCTGAATGTGCATCGAATACCGCCAGTTGAACAAAGTCACAATCAAGAACAAATATCCTCTTCCTACGATTAATGACTTATTCGACCAGCTTTAAGGTGCAAGTTATTTCTCTAAGATACACCTTAGATCCAGCTATCATCATCTTGAAGTAAGGGGATGTGACATTCCAAAGACAGCTTTCAAAACTTGTTATGGTCACTTTGAATTTCAAGTTATGTCCTTCGGGCTAATAAATGCCCCATCAGCCTTCATGAACTTGATAAACAGAGTGTTCAAGCAGTACTTGGACATGTTCGATATAATCTTCATCGATGATATTCTTGTCTATTCCCGTAGAGAAGACAATCATACAGATCATCTCAGAATTGTATTACAGACTCTTAGAGACCATCAGTTGTTCGCTAAATTCAGTAAGTATGAGTTTTGGCTAAGATCAGTAGCTTTACATAGCCATATTATTTCCAGTGATGGCATTAGAGTTGATCCTCAAAAGATCGAAGTAGTGAGAAACTAACCCAGACCCATCTCTCCGTCTGATATTAAGAGTTTTTTGGATTTGGCTGGCTATTACCGACGGTTTGTTGAAGTATTTTCTTTCATTGCATCCCCCATGTCTAGATTGACTCAGAAAAAAAGTCAAGTTTCAAAGGTTAGATTCTTGTGAGAAGAGTTTTCAGGAGTTGAAGACTCAACTTACTTCAGCCCTAGTTTTGATGCTGTCAGATGGTTCAGATGGATTCGTTGTTTACTGTGATGCTTCTAGGTTTGGTCTGGGTTTTGCTTTGATACAAAAAGGTAAGGTCATAGCCTATGCCTTTAGACAACTTAAACCTCATGAGAAGAATTATCCTACCTATGATCTTGAGTTAGCTGTTGTTGTTTTTGCCTTGAGAATTTGGAGGCATTATCTTTATGGGGTACATGTTGATGTGTTCATGAATCATAAAAGTTTATAGTATGTGTTCTCATAGAAAGATTTAATTATTCATCAAAGAAGGTGGTTAGAATTGTTGAAAGATTATGACATGAGTATTTTGTATCATCCGGGCAAGGCCAATGTAGTGGCAAATGCCCTTAGTAGACTGTCTATGGGTAGTATTGCTCATGTTGAGAATGATAAGAAGAAGTTAGTTCAGGAAGCTCATCAGCTTGCTAGATTAGGTGTTCGGTTAGTTGATTCATCTGAAGGTAGTGTTTAGGTTCAGAGTAGTTCGGAATCTTCTATGGTTTTCGAAGTGAAGGAGAAATATGATAGGGATTCCAATTTGGTTAAGTTGAAGGAGTCAGTTCGAGATCAGAAAGTAGAGGTTTTCTCCCAAGGGGTAGATGGTGTGTTGCAGTACCAGGGTAGACTATGTGTGTCGTGTGTTGATGGTTTGAGGCAGAAGATTTTGGCGAAAGTGCATGGTGCGCGTTACTCTTTCAACCCAGGAGCTACCAAGATGTACCGTGATTTGTGGGAAATCTATTGGTGGAGTGTCATGAAAAGTGATATTACAGAGTTTGTAGCTAAGTGTGCCAATTGTGACCAGGTTAAGGTTGAACACCAAAGGCCTAGTGGCAGTATGCAGGAGTTCAGCATTCCCACTTGGAAAAGGGAAGAGGTGAACATGGAATTTGTGATAGGGTTACCCCGTTCGCGTCGTCAGCATGATTTAATTTGGAAGATTGTAGATAGAATAACCAAATCATCTCATTTCCTACCAGTCCATACTTCTTATTCATCCAAGTATTATGCCAAGCTCTATTTTAGGGAATTGGTCAGATTGCATGGTGTCCCGTTATCTGTCATTTCCAATAGAGGTACTCAGTTTACCTCTCACTTTTGGGAAGCCTTTCAGAAGTGTCTTGGTACCTAAGTTCATCTTAGTACAACTTTTCATCCTCAGATAGATGGTCACGCAAAGAGGACCATTCAGACCCTAGAAGACATGTTTAGAGCATGTTTTATTGACTTCAAGGGTAGTTGGGATGATCACTTGTTGTTGATCGAGTTTGCCTATAATGACAATTATCACTCCAGTATCCAAATGGCTCTGTTTAAGGAACTATATAGGAGAAGATATCGATCTCCCATTGGTTGGTTTGAGGTAGGTGATACTGCATTGGTAGGGCTAGATGTGGTATTTGAATCTATAGAGAAAGTTCAGTTAATTCGAGAAAGGTTAAAATCAGCCCAGAGTCATTAAAAATTCTACACAGATGTAAGGATGAGAGATATAGAGTTTGAGGTTGGTGACTTGATTTATTTGAAAATCTCTCATATGAAGGGAGTGAAGAGATTTGGCAAGAAAGGGAAGCTTAGTCCCCGCTATGTTGGCCCTTACAGAATTTTGAGTCATTTTGGGAAGGTAGCATATGAGCTTGAGTTTCCTGGGGATTTGGCATTAGTACATCCAATATTTTATGTCTCCTTATTAAATAAGTGTATTGGTGAGACAGTTGTTGTAGTTCCTTTAGAAAGTACGGATGTTCAGGATAGCCTTTCCTACGAAGAAATTCCAGTTGAGATCTTTGATCGCCAGATTCGAAGACTTAGGAACAAAGAATTTCCCTTGGTTAACATTCTTTGGCGAAATTAGTCCGTTGAGGGAGCCACTTGGGAAACAAAAAGAGATATGCGAACCAACTACCCTCATCTTTTCTCTGCAAGTTCAGATTAAGCCTAATGTAATAGTTTTCCTTAGATTATCTCTTTTTCATTCTCAGTTCCAGATTTATATAATTATCTTCATGTTATTTCATGCATTCACAAGTCAAAATCAGTTATATAAGCATGTTTTCAGTTATGCAAGTTCAGTATATAATCTCAGTCCCTCGGTATTCTCAACTTAATCACTCTAATTCGAGGACAAATATTTCCAAGAGGGATATATTGTAATACCGTGTATTAATCTTAGCTTAGTTCAGCTCCTAGTGTTTGCATAGGAGGCTTGAAGCCTAGAAATTTAACTAAGTGTTGAAGACTTAGTCTTATTTTTGACCTCTTAACTTCGAAGATTTTTAAGTTGACCTTCCGGCTCCGAGACGATGGTTTTTGAGATAATTCACATTCAGGGGTGTAAGGAGCATGTCTCGAGAAAGTTTTGAATTTTTCAGATAAGGATTGGGTCGTGTTTGGATTTTGATTCTAGTAGCTCATCGTGATTGCATCATGCCGCACCCTATATAGAGATGAGCATGTCATCGCGTCGCACTAGGCCTCCAAACAGCATTCCAGTTACGAGTTTAATCTTCTGAGGGGAAGTTAGGTCATTTTCCACCGACTCAATTCGTAAAAACATAAGATTAAATGTTGGTTACAGCATTATATGCCCATTCTCCTTTCACATTTTCTCAAAGAAACCCTAACCTAATCCTAAGAACTTCAGATTCAAGTTATTTTCTCTTCAAGATAAGCAAGAATCTAAGTTTCCAAATCCAAGAATTTCAAGAAAATCTTTCAAGATCATCTCCAGGGCATTCAAAGTCAAGGTTTATCCATCAAATCAAGCCTATTAAGGTATGTGAGGTTATGAACAAGGGTATCCTTTCATCCTTGTACCCAATTTTCCTAATTTTGAGATACAAGTTACTTTTTTTGAATTAGGGTTCATACTCAAGTTTCTATATTCTTGAAGCATGTGATTGTCACGAGATTTAAAGCTTTAAGTTTATCAAGAAGTGCTTATGTTTATGTTTTAACTTATAAGATTTCCATTATGAATGAGATTGCACTATCTTGATTTGATATTGTTGAAGTATTTCAAGATTGTTATTGAGCATGAAGTGTTGTTATGAATCATCATGATTTTATTAGCATGAATTTCAATCCCTAAATTTAAGTGTTGAGATTTCAAGAAGATCATGCTCTTAAGTTCTCTTTAATAAGTTTATATCAAGATTTATAGAAAGAAGTGATCTTTTGATCCTAAGCTAAGTTATAGAACCCACAGTTGTTTATCTTGATTATAATTTAAAGCAAAGAGATGCATAATTGGTTTTTATTATAAACCCTTATGCTATTTTAAGGTGGATTTCCTAAAGTATGAGCATATATGTAATAAGGGAGTAGTATTTAGCACCGAGTTGGGTATGAGTCCAAGGTCGCATGCCCTAGAACTACGAGCCAACATAAGTTAAGCTTATTCCCAATATGGATGAAGTTAAAGATAGTGATCACTTAAGCTAAGGTCCTATTCTGATGTCAAGGGTAGGACAGCTCTCCCCAACGTGGGTAAGTCGTTGGACTCCATAATAGCTCACATGGTTTATGTCGGTTAGAAGAACCTCCCAAAGAAAGAATAAGAGTAAAACTTTTAGAACTAAGTGTTATGGCTCATAAAGTTTATCATTTTTCTTTATTACTCATGTTTTTAATTTTACAACTTTTGGTTAATTCAAGCCCAAGGGGAGGCATTTACCCCAAATCATGCATTGTTTGAAAATCTAAGTGCACATTGAGTTATTGATTTACTTATGAATTCACTCCTACATGCTCAGTACATTTCAGAAGTACTGATCCACATATATGTCTATGTGTTGCATTGTCTCATAATGTAGGTTGTGGTGCTCATTTCCAGCAGCGTGATTGATTAAGGGCATCTTCTCCTACATCCCGACGCTTGGTGATTCCTCATAGTTTGAGGACCCATTTTATCAGACATTATTATTGATGAAGTACTTTAGTCATTTGATTTCAATTAAGTTCGGGTTAGTTGGGGATTTTCTCATTGGCTCTCTAGTTAGAAGTAGAGGCTTGTCCAACTGTTTTCTGTTTAGACTTAAAAGTATTTTTTTTCAAGATTTCCAAGTTTAAGACTTTTAGTAAGATATTAATTCAGGTCAGTCAAGACATTAATTCAGTATCTCAAGATTTCGCAAGTCAAGTTTATCCTTATTATAAGTTTCAAAGTTGTTAGAAGGCTAAAATAGTTAGCTTGGGACTACTTGTAGTCTTGAGCACCGTGTGACGTCCAGGGTGTATTTACGTGGCGTTACATCCGTTTAGACAAAATAAATTAGGTGGGAAAATTATAAATTAAGAAATCAAGATAACATAGAATGGCAACACTTAAGGGAATTTGTCTAGGTTAATTGATTAAAAAGCTAGTTAATATAAATAAATAATACGAGCTACAAAAATAACACAATAATTGAAATTGGGCCTTGGTTAGCCCATCAATATAGCTAGCTGCCCAGCATTGGGCTTTGAATTATGGACTTCAGTCCATTTTTCTGCAATGTATACTATGTGTATATCAGCCTCCTTTTCGTCATGCATTTTTTTATATCTGGTGTATACATATCCATATATTGGTCATATATACACGTATTTTAGTTCTACACCTGTATAATAAGCTTTCCTTTTCTCATATTCACCATATATCTGTTGTATATCTGCTGTATACATGCGTATACAGCCTTGTTTCTTGTCTCTCTGCTCATTTTTGGGACTTTGGTTGAGACTCGGACACGACGAAGTTCTAATGCGAGGATAAATGGAATCCAAGTGGACTCATTCAAGATGAGTTCATGAAAAATAAAGAAAATATAAAGATTAACAAGTGCTTACTGATAATAAACGAGCAAAATAGTATACCAAATGTCAACTTAAACAAACTATAATTATCACACACTTAAGGTAAAGGTCACAAACCATAATTAACATGATAACCACAAATCATACTAGCCATAATCACGTACTTGAGAGAAAAAGGAAAAACAAATGGCAGAAAACAACCAACATGGAGAAAGGGCTCGTGCCGTTTTTTTTTCTACACTCAACTAACCAAATACTTCATCACTTAACTAATTTTAATAAGATATGAGTCTTAGAGCTTAGAGTTGTTCAATCATCAATCTAAAATATTAGACATAACATATAAGAATAAACACGTTCGATTAATAATATTAAACATAACATGCAAAAATAAATGCATGCATGATAACCAGAGAGGCTCGAACAAATTTTAGTACTCAAAACTTGTTGAGGTCGAAATTGACATAGAAAACATCCCCAAATTGTAGCTTAACCTTTATTTGAAGTATACTAACACGAGCTATTTATGAGAGTCACAAATAATTTGTTTTAGACTTCGAGAAAATCATAAGGACTTTAGCTATGTTCAATTCCAGTAGAACTTTTTTCACAAAGGAGACAAATTTAAGAAAAGGGAAATAAGAAATTGGTTTAGTCAACTAATCATGAATACTAAAAGAGCAAAGATGGTTAACACGGAAAAGGACACAAGAATATGTTATTCATTAAGCAACTGTGTAAGGCAAAACTTTATGATGAATCAACTGGGCAATTCAATCATAAATGAGACATTCAAACGAACTAGATACTAAAAGGGAATAACAGAACACTTCATAGGTTAAAAGAAGTATCTTGATGAAAAGGTATTAAGGCTAATCCATTATTTTATTTTAACTTAGACGCAAGATAAACTTATTGACGTTTGATTGGAATCACGGTGAAAAGAAGACATAATGGAAAATAGATTGACATCACATTAATCTATAGCCTTTATTATCCGAGATTATAGAAAGAAAGACATATTAAACTCAAAACGGGTAAGGATTGATATTGGGGAATCATAGAGGGGTCTATGGATGGGATATCCTTCATTCATGAATGAGAGACACACACCCTTCTTAGGCACAAAACTAGAAAACACGCATCCTTCTTACTTGATAATTTCCAACACCATCTTGAGTTATTTATTAATTCAAGTTTATAACAAAGATTGTGATCAAACTCATTTATCCATCTCTCGTTAATCATAAACAAAAGTCAATTTGAACAAGCGGGAGATCAAAAATGATAAATATAAATCCAACCCAGAGAGCATCACGTCAACTCTATAACCTCAAAAGCACCGTCTTGTTCTTATGCATCCCTTGTCCATGTTTGAGATACACACCTAGCAAAAGCACCTACAAATCCAAATTTACTTGAACCTTTTGAAGATAATATTGCTCAATTAGAAGAGTTAACCAAAAAGGAGTTCAACATTGTGTCTCTCTCTAAAAACTTTATTCCATATCATTCCTCGCTCAATACTTTCAAACCCTTGCCTTCATTGGGTTCTAATACAAAAACAAATCTCCTTTTTTTGTTAATAATCAAAGCCAAAAGGCGATGGCCGACGACGTTGGTCAAAGAATTTTTGTTGGATTCCGACGGGCGCGTGGACATTACATCTCTTTTAGTTTCATGATTTCAACAACAACAACACCTGATAACGATCAATTCCACCAGAGAAATTTTTTTCTCCATTTTTTTAATAATCAAAGCCAAAAAACGGTGGCCAGCGGTGTTGGTTTGGAGAAATTTTGTTGGATTCCGGCGAGCGCGTGGACATCACAACCCTTTCAATTTCATGATTTTAACACCAACACCACCTGATAACAATCAATTCCACCAGAGAAATGCCAGAATTAAGCATCCCCGGTGTTGTTCGTGGTGGTGGATTCATGGGGAAAAGCCCCTTTTCTCACACACAACTGAACCCTAATCATAACCCTAACCCTAAGAAAAAATAGAAGCAATTTCACCATACATCTAATGGCCATCACATAGATGATTGCTGGTCGTGACACAAACAACGTCCGATGATACATATTCCTTCAATAAACGGTCGATTGAATTGATGACCAATGTTGACGGCATCAATCTTGGAGGATATATGACTTACAACGTTGTATCTTACAACAAAACCAAAATTCATGAGCTACGGTGTCGGCTGGTGGCGGAGAATTTGGATGTCACATAAAGCCAGGCTCTTTAAATAATTAAAAAAATTGAGGAGTTAATTGGTACTCTACGTGGGTAGAGAAAGAGAAAAGGTTCGAGTTAATTTATCTGTGTATGTGAGTGAAGTGGAAAGGTTCATTTGTCATTACTAACAAAATTTTAACACAAATAAATGACACTAATTTTAGAGAAATAATAAAGAATTAATCAAAATATTTTGATATTAAAAATTCAAAAAAATGGGAATGGAGATCATTGAGAGGTGTCACATCAGTAGCCTCTAATGTCTCCTTTATTATTATATATAGATTAGAAAATTTATTCGCAGTTCGCGAGATTATTAAAGAAAAATTAAAGTATCAAAAAATAGTTATATTAATTTTTTCTGATCAGAAAGATCAATCTTTACTCAACTATCAATTTTTTCTGTTCTTTTGAAAATATGATCCTCTTTTCAACATCAATCCAAGAAGTACAAAATTTCATGATAAAATTTGTGATTTAGGTGCTCCCCACAGTCCAAAGAAATATAAGTAAATTCACATCGGAAAAATTAACTATATAAACTTATTAGATTGGTTATTATAAATTATAGCAAAACTTTTAGGTTTTTAAGTTATAGCAACTTTCATTTTAAAAAAAATAGTTAAAAAATGTTTTTTTTTTTGTTTTTTTTAAAATACAAAAAAAAAAATTACTGAAAAGAAAAATAAATATTTAATGCAATTAATATCCACTATTACTTCCTTAAATATAGTTAACCTTAATTACTGATATTAATCCACCCCCAAATCCCTCTAACCGTTTTTATTTTCTCCTATTTTAATGCTTGCGTTAAGAGTTTCCATCTTCATACACTACCTTCCTCTTTGTACACGATTAAATTCAACAAAAAAAATGTAATTTCGACTTCTTCTAACAAATTGTTGTGGATTATTATTTGAAAGAAAAGCAAAAAAAAAAATATTTCTTTTGGTAACAAATATAAATTCTGATAATTTGCATTCAATCATGATACGTCATAGAGGGAGATGAGATTCGTCAAGTATGTTAATTTTTTTTTATGAAAAATGGATATTTTGCATTCAAAACGAATTTAAAGATTTTTTTTGTTTGTTTATTTAATTCTTTATTGTTACATTGTTGAATTTTATATAACATGATGATGATTTGATTTTGTGTACGTTTATCAATTGCATGAAAAGTAAAATTATTGTTTAAACAGGAATACCGAGGGGCTTTGGTAGATGAGATTATGTATGATGCAACTACAAACTACAAAGGATTAGTAGAAGCAATCATAACACGACAGAAGATAGCAAGGAATTTTCATAAATTCAATAGAAAAAGATGGTCTTATTCATGAATTCAGATGACAACAATTTAAACAAATGTTGGTGTTTTGTTGGTCTTCATGAATTCAATAGAAAAAGTTGTTCATTGAACATGTTTGTTATTGGTATTATATTCACTAGTGATTCTGCATCTGAACTGTAACAACCAACACTGGTTGTTTTCAAACACACTGGCATACACAAGAATCATATCTGTTCCCATTAAACATGTTTCTAATGACATACACAGAATCATACTATGTACAAACAAATAAACCTCAAGAAATAATTCACATTTTTGGATGTGACCTCTCCTCTTCTTTGAATTCTCTATAATTTTATTAGGCATACATACACCTAAAAATTTAAAATTCTGAGAATTCTCAATTCTCTTCTGAAAATGTACAATACAATGAACACATCGATTTATGGACAAACTCGCCATAAAAATTACCATGCTGAAATAATTGTGAAGACATACGTAATCTGGTCATTATTATATACATGAAATTAGGCTCATATTTATCAAACATAGCAACGGATTTTCATTTAAAAAAATAAATAGTAGGATATCTCCTTTTTTTCAAAACATAAATGAAAATTTGCTCCCATTTTTCATATATGAAAAAGTGCATTAATTCGGTTTGAAAAATCTATATCTCACTCAAGTATTAGAGTCACTCACAATTTCCGTGTAACAAAAATATATAAAAACAATATGAAATGTGCATATCTTGCTCAAATGCTTAGAATTTTGCTTACACTTTCGTGTATAATATCTGTATAAAATAGGTATATAACCGTATAAATTCTGATTTCTAATAATTTAATACAACTACATAAATGTTGTATACAACTTTCACAGAGTAATCATAGACATTAAATACAATTGAGATCCACATGCAAACTTAAAAGTTCAATTTTCAAACAAATTCAACATACAATTATAATACTACTTTTATATATATTTGATATAGCTCGACTGCAACTTCGAACTTCAACGATCTCAAAATGAAATTTAACCTATAATCATCATTCACAAAAGCTTTACTCCTCGAAGACCAGGACCTGTCTCGAAGGCCGAAAACCAGTCTGCAACACTTTAATCCCAAATCCTTACTCCTCACAAATGCACCCAAAATCAACTAAAATATAGAATCTACACATCAAAAAAAGCCAATGATACTCATATTACCTATTTTCAAGTCGGGGTCAAAACGGACCCCTGAAATGATTTTAAAAAAAGAAGGGTAAAATCAGAACTTTATTTCAAACACATGTTCCCCATATTTTTAGGAGTCTATAGCTGAAAACCCAAGCGAAAACAAGTTAAAAACGAGGTTCAAATCGAAGAAAAATTATTTTTAAGCTTTACCAGGTAAATTTCTCGAAAGCCATTTAAAAATAAAAATTGAAGTTGTTTCGAAGATGAAATTAAAAAATGATAATTATAGGATTAGAAACTCACACAAGTGAAAAGGGGTATAAATTGGAGTTTAAATTAGAGAAATTCAATTTGGCCTTATGGGCCAAAATCCCCAAATTTCATTCTTAACCCAAGTTTAAAATAAGAAATAAATGATAACGATTGAAGAAATTAATTGAAATAGGTGTCATGGAGCTTACCCAAGCTTAGAAGTGGAGAAAGTTGCTTAAAATTATGGAATCCTAAGCTTCAAGTCTCAAAAATGGTGAAAAATAGCGAAAACAAAGTATTTTATATACCCAGGCATCGCGATCGCGGACTAGGTACGCAACACTTGGCTAACAAGGGTATCGCGATCGCGGACTAAGTATTGCACTTGCGAGATATGTCTACAAGTCCTATTTACGATTATGATAGGAGCATCGCGATTGCGGGTGCACCAACCGGGGACTTGGTGCATTCCAAGTCTTCGCGGGCCCCTCAGGATTCATCCGAAATCTCGTGAATGCAAATGAACTATGCTACCCTATCAAACTCAATGCACCGGACTCAATTGCAATATCAAATTTTTGAAAAAATGTCATTTTCATAAAGTTGATCCCCGAAATTCAAAATCACAACTTTCAAAATCGAGTGTCGAAATGAGATTTAAAAGTCATAAAATCATACCAATCATGTTACCACACTAAAATTGACGTTCTAAATCTGCTGGTGTAATCCATTCTTCCATCCGTCGCAAGGATCAAAAGATATTGACTGAAGTCAATTATAAGGCTCTTGAAGCCACAAAAACCACGATATCACATAAGTGGCACCAAAATGCATCGAAAATCATGTCAATCATCCTCACACCCCATAAATACCACAACACAACCACTGGGATGGGTAAAATGGTAAAATCACACAGAAACACATTTCACATATTTCATCAAAATTTAAACTATTACATCATCCTCCACTAAAGATCTAGTTCGTCCTCGAACTAAAGACAAGAGAAATACCCAAATCAACAAAAAGCTGGGGATACAAACTACGTATATTAGACTAACCTCCCAAGCAGCCTCATCTATAGGTCGATGCCTCCATAGGACCTTGACCACATGAATGACTCTAGTGTGCAACCGTCAAACATCCCTAACCAATATGGAGACCGGTTCTTTAACAAAAGAAAACTTTTCATCTAACTGAACCGACTCCCAATAAATGACATGAGACTTATCTGGAATGTAATGGCGATGCATGGAAGCATGAAAAAATGGATGAACAACTGATAAGTCTGAGGGAAAAGCTAACTCATAAGCCACATCACCAACAGTCTGAAGAATCTCAAATGGGCCAATATACCTGAGACTAAGCCTGCCCCTCTTTTCAAACCTCATCACACCCTTCATGGGCAAAACTCGATCACCAACACCAAATCTCAAGGCACGAAATCTATGGTTTGCATAACATTTCTGCCTACTCTGAACTGCTCGAAGTTTATCATGAATGATTCGATTGCTATCCAAAGACTCACGAAACCTCAAACCAACCCACTGGAGAGCGACAATGCCTACCATACAAAGCCTCAAAACGAGCCCTATCGATACTGGAATAGTAGTTATTGTTATTTGCAAACTCCACCAAGGTTAAATATTGATCCCATTGCTACAAAAATCCATCACACAAGCGCGAAGCATATCCTCCAAAACTTGTATAGTCTGATCTGACTGACCATCATTCTGGGGTAAAATGCGGTGATAAGATCAACTTGAGTACCCAACTCATCTTGAAAAGTTTTCCAAAAGTGAGATGTGAACACAGAATCTCAATCTGAAATGATAGACATTGGTACACCATGTAGTCGCATAATCTCATGAATTTAGATACGGGCCAAACTCTCAGCATTGAAAGAGACCTATACCAGAATAAAATGAGCAGACTTGGTCAATCGATCCATAATGACCCAACCACTATCAGAACCATGCGAAGTGCGAGGCAATCCGATCACAAAGTCTATAGTGATCCGTTCCCATTACCAATTAAGAATGGGTAATCTCTGAAGCAATCCACCAGGTCTCAAATGCTCGTCCTTCACCTGTTGAAAACAAAGGAAAAAAGCTACAAAATCTGCTACATCCTTCCTCATACCACTCACCAGTAATGTTGTCTCAAGTCACGATATATCTTGTTACTACCGAATGGATGGAATACCTGGAACAATGGGCCTCCTCCAAAATCAATCTAATCTAGTCATCTACCCTCGACACAAAAACTTGGCCTCCAATCCTCAAAACTCCACTTGGATCAAGTGAGGCTTCCTTAGCCTCACCACTCAATACCTTATCCGAATCAACCCAACATCATCAAATTGATGAGCTCAAATTTGTTCCATCAAAGAAGACCTAACCTCCACAAATGCTACAACACACCAGGTGTCGAAATATCAAGCCTAACCATCTGGTTATTTAAAGACTAAACCTCTAAGGCCAAAGGCCTCTCCTGGGTCAAAAGATACGCCATGCTAGTCGACTTCTGGCTCAAGGCATCTGCAATAATATTAGTTTTGCCTGGGTGATAGAGAATAGTCAAGTCATAATCCTTAAGCTACTCAAGCCAACGACGCTGCCTCATATTAAGATCTCGCTGGGTGAAGAAGTACTAAAGGCTACGATAATTCGAAATCTCACAACAGACTCTATATAAGTAGTGTTCACAACTTCAAACCAAAAACAATCACGCACAACTCCAACTCATGGGTAGGGTAATTCTTCACATAGGGCTTCAACTGACGAGAAGCATATGAAATAACCTTACCCTACTACATTAACACAACACCTAACCCGACAGCTAAAGTATCATAAAATATGGCGAAACACACGCCTTTCTTGGTCAAAGTCAAGATAGGAGTTGAAGTCAATAAATCCTTGAGCTTTTGGAAGCTCATCTCACAAGCATCAGACCATTTAAAGGAAATTTTCCTCTGAGTCAACTTAGTCAATGGAGCTGCAATAGATGAAAAATCCTTACAAAATATCGATAATAACTTGCCACGCCAACAAAACTCTAAATCTCAATAGGCAAAGTAAGACTAGCCTAATCACGAACCGCTGCAATCTTAGTTGGATTAACCATAATACCATCTTTAGTCACCACATGACCCAAGAAAGATATAAACTCCAACCAAAACTCACACTTGGAGAACTTCACATACAACTTCTCATCCCTCAATCGATGAAGCACAATCCGCAAATGCTCCTCGTGATCGGTCTCTCTTAAAATAAACCAAGATATCATCTAAAATACAATAACAAAGGAGTCGAGATACGGTCAAAACACTCGGTTCATCAACTCCATGAATGCAGCCGAGGCATTAGTTAACCAAAAGGACATGACCAAGAACTCATAATGACCATATCGAGTTTGAAAAGCTGTCTTCAGAATATTCGAAGCTCTAATCATCAACTGGTGATACCCGGACCTTAAATCAATCTTTGAAAACATTGCGGTACCCTGAAGCTGATCAAACAAATCATCAATACGAGAAAGGGGATACTTATTCTTAATCATCACCCTGTTCAACTGTTAATAATCGATACACATCCACATAGATCCATCCTTCTTCTTCACAAACAAGACAGACGCACCCCAAGATGATACACTAGGTTGGATAAATCCCTTATCTAACAACTTCTACAACTGATCATTCAATTCTTTCAACTCAGTTGGGGCCATCTATAAGGAGGAATAGAAATGGGCTTGGTGCCCGGATCAGCATCAATAACAAAATCAATATAACGATCCAGAGGCATACCGGGTAAATTCATAGGGAACACATCCATAAACTCATGAACAACACGAACAAAATCCAAAGGAGTAAAACAATACTAGTATCACGAATATGAGCCAAGTACGACAAAATCCCCTCTCAACAATAGACGAGCCTGAACATAAGATATAACCCTCTTAGGACCTGAATGAAGCGTACCCTTCTAAGCTATCTTCGGCACACCTGACGAAGCTAGAGTCACGATCTTATCATAACCATCTAAGACAACTTGATAAGGATCCAACTAATCAATACCCAAGATGACACCGAAATCAACCATACCTAATACAAGCAAATCTACCTAAGTCTCACACCCAAAAAAAGTCATAATACAAGATTGATACACTCAATCCACCACTAAAGAATCTCCTACTGGGTAGATACATGAATAGGCATAGAAAGAGTCTCACTAACAGAATCAAAACTCAAAGCAAAATATGTATATATAGTAGAAAGTCATTCCCAGATCAAATAACACAGATACAGATCTGAAATAATTGAGGATAATACCTATGATCACAACAGTAGAAGCCTCTACCTCTGGTCGAGCGATTATAACATAGCACTGTCCACGATCCCCAACTGGATAAGTAGCCCTGTGACCACTACCATGGGCTCCACTACCTCTATCTCTTGCACCCCTAGTAGAACCCTCTACCTCTCACGGCTGAAATAAAAGTAGCTCTACTCACACTGCTAGGACAGTACTTGGCCAAATGGCCAATCTCATCACACATAAAACTACCTCTATGGCTCAACTCAATAGGAGAAGGTACGACTAATCCCGTACGGCCACCCTAAACTATTGGACCAAAAGACCCATTACCCAAATATTGCAAGGCTGCCTGTATTGGCTTACCATGATACCCACGAGAACCTCTAAAATCTCTACCTTAAGAAGTGTGGCCTTTGAGCTCACCAAAATGATACACCTTCTTGGCACCTCCCTGAGATGCTCAAAGAATACCCTCAGTCATCTTAACATGATTAACTATACTCTAAATACAACCATCTAACACGTAACCAACTGAAGAGAGATATCTAACTCCTTTACGAACTTTCAAATCATCTCAAACTCGGTGGAAATGTTGGCATAAGAATATCTAGATAAGACATGGAAGTGTGTCTCATGCTCTGCAACAATCATGAAGCCCTGATCTAAGCAATCAAGCTTATCTCTTATTCTATCCCTCAGACTATAAGGCACAAATCTCTCTAAAAAGGCATCAACAAATTGATCCTAAGTAATCTCAAGAGAATCAAGAGGTCTGCAACTAACTAACAATCTCCACCAATCTCTAGCAACATCTCTTAACTGATAAGTAGTATAAGCAACCCTATGCAACTCAAGCGATAAATTAAGCAACTTCTCCTGATAATCAATCAAAAACTCATAGGCATCCTCACCCACAATACCACTGAATCTAGGAGGACCCAAATGAGTAAATCTCCCAAACCACTTCTGGTCCTCAGAAGACATAACTGTACTCGCAACAAAAGGATATGTGGTTAATCCGGTGGGTTGAGATCCCATCTAGAGAGGTAACATAAAAGAAGGCTGAACTCCCGATCTCAGAATACCATACTCAGATGTCGACGCTGAAAGATGAGTAAGACTTGGGGTCTGAGTAGTACCAAAAGTAGAAGCAAGTGAAACTGGAGGATCCACACTCGGGACTAGAAAAATACCAAGCACACTCAAAGGAGCACCATCTAAATAGGTTAACTAGTGAACCAACAACCCCTCTAGCACTGGGTAGAAGAACTCAGTGGAATTGAAGTAGGACCCAAACCTCTAACATGCTCAACACGAGGCTCTAGGGAAATCCACCTAGCACTAATCCTAGATAAGAAAAACCTATGTGCCCGTCCACTGCTTTGAATCTGTCCGCGTCTCTCAACTAGCCCTTTAGACTAGGCTCTCTCCCTGGATGAAGGCTCTGTATTTCTAACCTCATGAGATCTAGTTATCACCATCTGCGCCAAAAATAATGAAATACTCCCTCCGTTTTATAATAAATTAATTGTTGGATTTTGGCACACAAATTAAGGAATAAACATTAAAGACATAAATTTAACACAACTTTCCATTTTTACCCCAAAAAAGAAAAAGTTGACCTTGTAATACCTTTTCAAAAGTTAATTGGTTGTCAAATCATAAGGGTAAATTTGGATAAAAATTCAATGATTCACTTATTTTGAAACACCAATAAATACCCCAATAATTCACTTATTCTGAAACGGGGGGAGTATGAGTTAGAACATAAAGTATAAAAGAAATTTGCATGATAAGAAACAAAACAAGAAAAAATTTCTAAATACATCTTATAGCCTCTCGAAGATAGATACGGACGTCTACGTACCAATCCGCAAGACTCTATTAGATATCTCATTCTTACACCGTTAAGACCAATGAACCTGGCTGCTCTGATACTAATTTATCATGACCCAAAATCGAAGGATCATGATGGCACTTATGGCGGCGAAACTTTAATAAGTAAATCTATCACACAAACTGATACAAAAAGGGAAATAACAATCCAAACCCAAAGATAGGCTTCTAGAACGACGCTGAACTATATTAATATAACAATAGCAGAAAGTATAAACTCAAGGATAATATGCCAAACTCCCCAAAACCTGGTGTCACAGCGTAAGAACTACTAATACAACCCATGAATCAAAAACATCAGAAAATCTAATAGGAACAATCTCTATCTCTGAGTACTAGTAAAGAGATAGTCTAATACAAGAAGATAGAAGTGGACTCTAGACGCATGAAAATCCAACTGCAACCTTGAATAACTCTGAAGGCGGACAAATCAATCACCGTGTGGCACACTCAAACTAGGACCAACATCGAAAAAGTGTAGTAGGTGTGAGTACGGTCCACTTGTACTCAGTAGGTATCATAGGACAACTGAGGAAAGTAGATAATAAGGCATACAAAAATACACACTAAAGGTACGCCACCTATAATCAGAAAATATCCCACAACGGTAGCCCACACCACTTGCACTAATAGTTCTATAATATCCATATATAACACAACAAAACACTTGAAAAGAATACAAGTATACATACAAACCACATATAAGCAAAGAAAAGAAGAGAACACTACATACGAGAGTATCAAGTAAAGTAAGGGAGGATAGAACAATGGATAGGTAACAAGTCAAACAGAAAACACAATCACATCACAAACATAATAAATTAAATACAATAAGAATGATGATGATGTAATGCACGATGTTGTCGCATAACCTTCGAAACCGTCGCATAGCCTCTGAGACTGTCACACAGTCTCCGTATACACCTACGAAGCAAAAGCTTCAAGACGTAGGACCCATGGGGGGTTCGCCAACCCATATACAACTCAATATCCATGACTCATCTCTGGCACATCCCTTAGAGAAGGTCCACAAAATTTGATGTTCCCGATGAATCCAAAATTTCCCCGTGTTTCCAACAATTTCAGTGTTTTCGGTTTTTTTAGTGCTTTCAGAGTACATACATGACATAAGACACCAATAAAGTACAACACACAACAATAACAAGTATATAAAGCATACGACAAATAAGTGAAATAATGCATGTGATGCCATGAGAATGATGATGCAATGTTCACAACAAACCAACCATGAGAATATCCAATAACCCATCAATATACCAATATGTGAGCCCAGACATCCACTTAATATATCCAACCATCTATGAAAAACAATATGATTCATATGCCAATAGAGTATGAACATATCAACATACACAATTGATACCACAATAGGTTTTTCATCCAACAAGATACCATTATTTTCATGCATATAGTCTATAAACATCACATAGGACCCCACACAGTCACACATAACACGTAATAACTTAAAACCACCAAATACATCACATATAGGCCCCCACACGAGCACAACACAATAAGATAGTCATTTTTCATGATTAGTTCCAAGACCCTTAACATGCTTTTGTATCAAAATTAACTACCTAACCCAGTCTAAAAGAAGTTAAGTCGTAACCTACCGCGAAGGTCGAAAACCAAATCGCAACACTTTAATCCTAAAAACTTACTCCTCACGAATGGAATCAAAATCAACTCAAATATAGGAAGATAGAATCTAAACATCAAAAGAAAGCAAACGATACTCATAGTACCTATTTTCAAGTCGGGATCAAAACAGACCCACAAAATATAATTTTTTTAAAAAGTGTAAAATTATAACTTTATTTCAAAAATATGTTCCCCATATTTTTAGGAGTCTATGGATGAAAACTAAATAAAAATGAGTTAAAAACGAGGTTCAAATTGATGAAAACCCATTTTAAACTCTACCGATAAAATCTCTGAAATCCATTTAAAAATAAAAAATTGAAATTGTTTCGAAGATGAAATTGAGAGAAAAAACTGATAATTATAGGATTAAAAACTCACCCAGGTAAAAAAGGGTAGCAATTGGGGTTTAAATTGGAGAAATACAATTTTTTAGGCCTTATAGGCCAAAATCTCCAACTTCCATACTTAATCCATGTTTAAAACAAGAAATAGATGATAAAGATTGAAGGAATTAATTGAAATAGGTGTCATGGAGCTTACCCAAGCTTAGAAGTGGTGAAAGTTGCTCAAAATCATGAACCCTAAGCTCCAAGTCTCAAAATAGTGAAAAATGGCAAAAACCAGGTATTATATTCCTAGGCATCGCGATCGCGGACAAGCTGTCGCGATCGTGGTACCTGGCTGACAAGGGTATCACGATCGCCAATTAAGTGTCGTGATTGCAACGTATGTATGCAGGCCCCAATCGCGATCGCTACAGGAGCATCACGATCGTGGGTGCACCAGCTAGTTCATTCCAAGTCTCTGCAGGCACTTCAAAATTTATCCAAAATTTCGTGAATGCAAACGAACTATGCTACCTTACCAAATTCGACACTACATACTCAGTGAAGATATCAATTTTTTTAAAAAAATATCATTTTTACAAAGTTGATCTTCGAAATCCAAAATCATAACTTTCTAAACCGAGGGTCGAAATGAGATTTAAAAGTCATAAAACCACACCAACCATGTTATCACCCTAAAATCAATATTCCGAATCTGCTGGTAGAATTCATTCTGTCATCCGTCACACAGATCAAAAAAGGTTGACTGAAGTTAACTATAATGCTTTTGAAGCCACCAAAAATCACGATATCACATAAATGACACCAAAATGCATCGGAAATCATTCCAATCATTTTCACACCCCAAATACCACAACACAACCATTAAGAGGGGTAAAATGATCAAATCACACAAAAATACATATTTTCATCAAAATTCAAATCATTACAGGGAGTGACTTCAGTGAAGGACAAGATGCGGGAAATGAGATTCTGTTGGTTCGGACATGTGATGAGGAGATGCATGGATGCTCCAGTATAGAGGTATGAGAGGCTCTCTATGGATGATTTTAGGCGGAATAAATCTAGGTCAAAAAAATATTGGAGGGAGGTGATTAGGCATGATATAAAGTAGTTACATCTTACATAGGACATGGCCCTTGATAGAATGGTATGGAAGACTCGAATTAGGGTAGAGGGTTAGTGGGTAGGAGTCCGATTGTGATGTTCGTGATGCTTTGGTGATGTATATAATTTTGAATAGATAGTTTATCGTAGAACCTTGTGGGTGTCTTGTTTACTTTATTATCTAGTAGTGTGTTATCCCACTTTGTTGTGCGCTTTTATATCTTTTGTTTGTTATACTGTTATCTATCATGAGCTGGGGGTCTATAGGAAACAATCTCTCTACTTCTTCTGAGGTAGTAGTATGAACTGAGTACACTTTGCTATCCCCAAAACACATTTTGTGGGAATACACTGGGTATGTTGTTCTTGTTTTGTCTCATGGCTATTAGTGCTATTAGTGACTTATAATTCTAGTAACCTCAATTTCAATTATCTTTTCACTACTTCTTCCTATTTATTGCAAGGAAGATTCATCATTTACAAATAGTGATATTCTTGCATATTTTTCAAATATACGAAAATATAGAGTGCATAAAAGAGAGTAACAATATTAGTGAAAGCGAGAGCTAAGACCAAAAAAAAATATTTTAAGTCTCTAACTATATTAATTATACAAAAGAGATTAATTATATTGGTAAAAGAGAAAGTTAAGACGAAAAAAATATTTCAAGTTTTTAACTATATGCACTGTATAAAGAGAGTGATTATATGTTGAAAGAAGGTATTTTTTGTGGTGGATTTTTAAGTTCTTCGACTAATCTGGTGTTTCTTGAGTTGTACATCGTGATGAACTGTTGTCTCCTGGAAGAGACAAGTCAAAAGTAATACTGCGGAACCGATGTAGATTATATTGGCAGTGGCCCATGTTCCAGTCAAATGCTCATGGCCTAATCCTATTTTCTTTTGGTTTCCAATCCTATTTGAAAAAGAATTTGAATTTTTATTCCTATTTGGAGTTGGTTTAGCTTTAGGGAAAAAACACCACCCATTATTTATAAATAAGACTATTTGAGAGAGAATTATTCACGTTTATTGGTATTTGTCCTTCAGAGACATTATCACATAAGAAAGGTTAGTGAGAGAACTTTCACCAAAGAGAAAAGAGAGAAAGAGAGTTTAGTTGTTGCAGTTTTTTTCTCCGACCAGCCAACTTCAGACCATGTTTTTCACCTTGTTCACCACTGCATCGAGCTAAAATTTTTACTGGATGTTTTTAACATCTTGCTGTTTGATTTGAACTGTGAAAATCAAATTTGGAGGTTCGCATCATCCAATTTTGAGTCTCGGATAGTAGCTCTATTTCAGGTGGTTCCTCTTGATTTACTTTTGTTGGTGTAGCTATTGTTTTTTCATGTTTGGCTCTTGTAGTGTGGCCATTTAGAGAATATTTTTAACTCCTCTTATTGTTATAGTGGAGCAATTTGAATTTCTCTGACCCCGTGGTTGTTACCTTCGACTTGAAGGGTTTTTCCACATTAAATTTGGTGTTCTTTACTTTTTTTTTTGTATTTACCTCTATCCGTAATAACAGATTATAGCATAGGGAGCTTGAATCTCCTTAAAGAGAGCGAAACATTTGTGCCTCACCCTGAATATTACTTATTTTAATTTCAATTATAATCATTGTAATTTATAGTATAGAATACCACCACTATTTTTAGTATATATATCATAACTACTTTTTTTTCCTGCCATAGTATTCGTGGAGAGAATCTGTGAAACTTTTTTGCAAGATCCTTATTGAATGCAAAAGGACACCACTGTTGAAAAAAACATAACCCGGTTGGAAAATTACGCTGGTTCGCTGGCAAAGCTTGTTACTCCACAAGATGGTATCAACTGCAACCTTCCATCGATTACGTTCGGAAACTTTCTTTCCCCCAAATTTCAATCCATCCCTGAAGAGGAGGGTGAAGATACATAGACAAATTTGGATTCCCCGAGATCCCTGCACTTGAGGAATTATGGTGATTCAATGGGTCCAATGGCAAATCGACGAATACAATTCTCTGAGACAACGAATTCTACCAAAGCCACTCCCACAGTGAAAACAGAGTACGGTGAGAATCGAGTAGCTCATAAAGGTAAACCCCTATCTTATATTCCGCTAACCACAAAACAAGGAAAAATCTCTGTGAGTATTTCTGAGGAAGATATTCATAGTCAAGTGGAGTATTGGAAGTTTGCTCTAATTGGGTTCGTGATTGGAGATACCCTTTACCTGAAATCGATTGAGGCGTACACAACACATGCTTGGAACTGTGCTACCAAGCCTCAAGTGCTGAGCCATGACAATGGGTACTTCATTTTTATATTAAATACAACTGAAGAGTGTGACAGGGTGTTAATGGGAGGACCGTACACTTTTCACTACTAACCGTTTATTGTTCAGGCATGGGATATAGATTTTGAGTTCAATCCGGACTGTATAACCACCATTCCTTTGTGGGTTACCTTCCCAGGACTCCCAGTTGGCTACTGGTCAAGTGAAGTTCTTAGTAAGCTTGCTAGTGCCTTAGAAAAGCCCAAACATACTAACCAATTCACTGCCAGTATGGAATGAATCTCTTATGCAAGGGTTTTGGTGGAAACAGACATAGCTCAGCCTCTTATCGATACCATTGAGATGGTCATCCCTACTGGTGTGTTTCAGTAGCCTGTAGAGTATGAGTCGAAACCAAAATATTATGGACACTGTCTAAAATTTGGTCACAACTCAGAGACTTGTAGAACAAAACAGGAGAATGCAGTACAAGAAGGGGAGGGGTTTAAAGAGGTTCCAAAGAAAAATAGAAGGAAAAGAAGGCCCCAAAAGCAGCAATGGCAGAGTAGAGATGAAGGAAAAGATGCTGCTGGTCCAGCTAAACCACCTGCTCTCTACCCAAAGGACATTTCTGCAAGTGACATGGCAAAGGATTCTCATGGAGTGACTGGTATGGTTAGAAAAAATGAACAGGCTAGTACTAGTATGGGTAGCACCAACAAGTTTGGCCCCCTGCTACATATATCAGCTGAAGAGGAATCTCCAGGATTGCCTAGGGAAGCCCCTAATATATGATCATATCCACTTGGAACATCAGGGGCTTAAACCAGCCCCTGAAACAGGAAGAGATTAAGATCTTTCTGAAAAAGCATAAGATTGAGGTTTTTGGGTGTTTGGAAACCAGAGTAAAGGAAAAAAAAGCATTAAATATCCTGCAGAAGATAGTACCAAGCTGGAGTAAGTGTTGTAACTATCCCATGGCTTCGAATGGAAGAATTTGACTAATATGGCAGACACAGGAAAAAGTATCTATAATTATGGTAAAGGAGCAATTTATCCACTGCTATATAAATGCTGATAATGACACTTTCTCTGTATATGTTACTATTGTCTATGCAAAGAATAGTGTGCAGGAAATGGTGGAGCTGTCGAATGACCTTAAAATGTTAGGGAGCTCTATTCAGGAACCTTGGTTGCTAAGTGGAGATTTTAATGCTATAATGTCATCTGATGACAAAATGAGCTCTATTGCTTCTCAGGGGGAAATACAGGACTTCAGGGATTGTATGGATCATCTGCTTCTAACCTCCCTGAAGGCAAAAGGGTGCTATTATACCTTTTGTAACAAACAGCAGCAGGAACACAGGGTGTATTTAAAGATTGACTGGGCATTTAGGAACTATCATTGGTTGCAGAGTTATGGGTCTATTGAGGTTGATTTTCTCAATCCAGGGGTCTTTGATCATTCCCTTATTCTCATCTACCACACTACTCAGCAATTATCTAGACCAAAGCCTTTTAAGCTTTATAATACTGTGATGGAACACCAGAAATTTCCTGAGATTGTAGCATCCACATGGGGCAGGACTATTTCAGGGAAAAACATGTACAAGTTGAGTAAAAAATTGAAAGCTCTAAAATCTGAGTTGCAGGGATTGAATTCTCACCTTGCCTCCTATGCTCAGAAAATCCAACATACCAGAGAAAGGCTAGATATAACTCAGAGCAGGATTGCTGCTGATCCCATGAATCAGGTTTTGATCAATGAGGAAAAACAACTACTGCAGGATCTTTCTCAGTGGACTCTAGTGGAGGAGAAAGTGTTAAGGAAAAAATCCAAGGCAATCTGGATTAAATGTGGAGATGTGAATTCCAGATACTTCCATGCTCAATGTAAGATTAGGGCTAATAGAAGTTCCATCTCTTCTATATATGATAACACTGGTACAAAAATTATAGACCCCTTGCTTATTGAAAATGAGTTTATTGGATACTTTTCTAGCCTTATGGGTACATCAACAACTGAGCTTCTATGTCCAAACTCTGTGGTGATTCAAAGTAGTCCGCTTGTCTCACCAACAAAAATTGGGACTTATCAGGGATATCACTGAACATGAAATATTGAGTGCTCTAAAAAGTATGCCAATAGACAAAGCTCCAGGGATAAATGGATTCCCGATAGAGTTCTTCACTAGCCAATGAAGTATAGTCAAGAAAGATGTCCTCAATGCAGTAAGAGAATTCTTTACGGCAGGAAAATTTTTGAAATCATTTAGTTGCACTGCAGTCACTTTGGTCCCAAAATGTGCTAATCCTACCATGGTAAAAGATTACATACCCATAGCCTATTGCAATACCTTTTACATGTTGATCACTAAGATCTTAACAAATAGAATCAAACAGGTTATTGGTACCATCATAGGATCCTCTCAGTCAGCATTCATTGAAGGGAGAAACATCATTGATAACATACTCTTTAGCCATGAATTATTCAAGTGGTATACAAGGAAGGGACTATCTCCAAGGTTTGTATTGAAAGTTGACTTAAGGAAAGCATATGACTCTATTACGTGGTACTTTCTCAAGAGTGTATTAGCTGAGTTGGGATTTCCTGGAAATTTTATTGCTTGGGTCATGGAATGTGTATGTTCAGTATCCTATTCACTAGTCATAAATGGTGGGCTCACCAAACCTTTTCAGGGAAAGAAAGGTATAAGGCAAGGTGACCCTATGTCACCTTACCTTTTCGTAATAGCCATGGAATACTTGAATAGAGAACTGAATAATCTGGATAGACACCAAGGCTTTCAGTACCATCCTAGGTGTAAAAAACTGGGAGTCAAATATCTATGTTTTGCTGATGACTTGTTACTATTCTATAAAGCTGATCTCCAATCGGTTAGATTACTCCAGAAGGCATTCCAAAAAATTTCTAAGGCATCAGGACTGCAAGCAAACGTTGATAAGAATTCTATTTATTTTTCTAGGGCTAAGCCACTGGTAAATCAGCAAATACTGGATTATCTCGGCTACAATGGGGGAGGGTTGCCTTTCAAGTACCTTGGTGTTCCTTTATCCTCAAAGAAGCTCACAATAGACCAATGCCTACCACTGGTAGATAAGATAGTTGAGAGAATGAGATGCTGGAGTGCTAAATTTCTATCCTATGCAGGTAGACTCCAGCTGATTAAAACTGTGGTTTTTGGTATTCAGACCTACTGGGCACATATTTTCCTTATGCCAAAAAAGATTATGTAACTGATTAGTAGATTATGCAGTGTTTCTATGGACTGGTGTTTTTGAACTCAAAGAAAGCTTTGGTTGCTTGGGACAAACTCTGCCTCCCACAGTCGGTGGGTGGCCTAAATGTCCTAAACCTTTACCTATGGAATAAAGCTGCAATCACAAAGCAACTTTGGTCCCTTGCTGATAAGGATTGCCTATGGATCAAATGGGTCCATGCCTATTATTTAAAAAATGACACCGTGGAGATATGTGAGAGTCCAAGAAATGCCACCTGGGCAATCAGAAAGATCATAAATACAAGACATCATGTTATGACAACTCCAGGACTACAGGGGCAGTTGCTGGCTCGATTAAATTCATGTGTGAAAGGCTCAAAATTCCATATCAAAAAGTTGTATGATACACTATTGCCCCAACTCCCAAAAGTCCCATGGAAAGGTATCATCTTGAATCACTGTGTGCATCCCAGACATAAATTCATTTTGTGGTTAGCTTTATTACATAGACTGTTTACCATTAAAAGGTTGGTCAGATTTGGGTTTAAAGTCCCACCAGTGTGCGTGTTCTGTGGAAATGATGATGAAACTCATGACCATTTGTTCTTGGATTGTCATATTACTAGAAGATTGTGGATAAGATTGATAAAATGGCTTGGTGTTCAAAAAACAGTTGGAAGCTGGATATTAGAAGTGGAATGGGTTGCAAAACATTCGAAAGGAAAATCAGCTAAAGGTGCTCTGATTTGTTGTGTATTTGCTATGATGGTTAACACCATCTAGAGAGAAGGAAACCTCATCAGATTCCGGCATGGAAGGTATCAAGAAGATAGTGTATGCAGAGAAATAGCCATCCATATGCACATCCAAGGTCAAACATATAGGAAGTGGGGTCCGATGCTAAAGCAGTTGCAGGCATGGCCCTGATATAGTGGTTTAGGTGCTGAAGATTATGTTCCTGTATTGTTTTAGTTGATGCCTTAATATTGATGGGATAGCTGCTCACTAATTTTGAACCCATGAATGCAGGTCCTTGATGATAGGCGAATTTACACGCCTATAGTGCTATATTTTGCCCATATTTTAGCTAAGTTTTGAGGACAAATTATATAATTCATGCACTTTTAGTCCTTTTTCCTGTAAGTGAGCTAACGAACATGATTAGCAAGTTTTCAGGTATAAATGATGCAGAATTCAGCATTTTATGGATAACTTGACGCCAAAGAAAGCTTCACGAAAGGAGGAAAGCAAAGCTTGGACGCCAAGGACCAAAAGTGGCGCATGGAAAATCTGTCCCGGGCAAAAACAACAATTCTAAAGACTTTGGGGACTAGCAGTAACTTATTAGGAGTAGGATAATGATGCAGTAACCCAGTAGGATTGGATTAAGTAATGCAGTAGCTTAGTAGGAATAGGATAGGAGTATTATAAATACCCTATTCTGCTAGAGATTTTAATCATTCTTCCATTACTTTTAACTCTGAAAACAATTCTTCTAATTTTAATTCTACTTTTTATTCATATATTCAATTCTTAAATTCCACAACAAGAGAAACGTTACTCTGCAAGGGAGTTCACGCCTAAAACGCCACACCACACCTTACTACACGAGATTTTTATTGTGGTATATTAATAATGTCTATTGAGATTTCCTTCGCATTCATGGGTAACTAAACTTCTCTGTTGGGGTTATGGAAGCCATATGAGATACTATCTATTGCTATGAGTTTGTGAATTCGTGACACGTATGTTGCTTATATCATTATTCTCTTCATCTTAATCTAAATTCTTTGTGGTTGCAAACGCATAGAATACGCCAGTATAGCATTAACTTGTTCGAAAGAAAAGTTATATGTCTGGAAAAGAGATAATGTCAAGGTAATAGTGCACCAACCCCTGTTAAAAAGTTAGTGTCGTAACTGGATTAACCTCTTGGAGAATTCGTACTGTTAGATACGCTTTAAGCTCGAAAGAGTTAAAGTGAAATAGTCCTGGTTAAGGTCGAAAGACGCCTGGATTTACCATCGAATACAATTCTCTATAAGCACATGCATGTCTGAATTCTGCACAACTCATAGCCAATAGAGACGTACAACTCAAAGGTGGACATAACCCCAACTTCTCAATTCTCATTGATTAGAATCTTACTAAACATTCTTTCTTTTTACTTTGCTATTTTCCGTTTTCACTTTGTTACTTTATTGCACGTTACAATCCCCCTTTTACGAGACTTGCTCCAAAAGTCTAGTAATCTTTGCTTACTCATTGACCGGCTATTCCCTGTGGGATCGATACCCAACCCAGTTGGGTTATATATTTGACAACGACCGCTTTACACTCTTATGAGAGCTGTAGATTGAGCGTTATCAAAAATTGGCGCCGTTGCCGGGGAATACAGTTGTCAACTAAGTTTGTGATAGTTACTAGACCCTTTGGTCAAAAGTTCTCAGATTTTATTTTTAGCTGTTGTTTTTGTTCTATTCAAGTTCTATTGGCAGGATTGATGCACAACGTGACATTGACAGAAGGGCGGCTCAACAGGAGCAGGCCAGACTAGCTGCACTGGCAACTGCTCAAGTGCATCAACAGAATATTGATAACCCAGGTCGGGCAACAAATCCTAAAGATAAGGACCTGGGTGATGAGGAGCTACTAAATCCTAGGAGTACTGATGAGGTGGCGGCACCTATGCATAGGAGAGATCGTCAAGCTAGAATGAGACCTGACCGCCGAGCTGTGCAGGCTCATTTGGATGATGATGATGACGATCTGGATGGAGCTGGTGCTACAGGAGCTATTATTCCTCCGACCTTGGCACCTGGAGCAAAGTTCAATATCACTAGCACCATGATTCAGCTATTGCAGCTCAAAGGTTTATTTGGTGGACTCGCAGGCGATGATCCGAATATGCATCTGATCAACTTTATCTCAACATGCAAGTCATTCGACAATCCAGGCGTTGGACAGAATGCAATTCGGCTGTGCTTATTTCCATTGTCTCTATCTGGGGAGGCAACTCTATGGTTGAATGGGCTGACTCCTGATTCTATTACTAATTGGAGGCAACTGAAAGACTCTTTCCTAGAAAGATTCTTTCCGCCATCCAAGAGAGCACAGTTGAGAGATGAGATCAGCAATTTTCGACAGCTTCCAACTGAAGCTCTCCACGAAACATGGGAGAGGTTCAAGAAGAAGCTTATGCGGTGTCCAAATCATCAGATGACCAACATCCACTTGATGGAGATATTATACAGGGCTTTGAACTCAGTGACTAAGCCAGTGGTTGATAATGCTGCAGGGGGTCATTCATGGACCTTACTTTTCTCGAGGCAAGTGATATGCTAGATCGTATGACAAAGCAGAGTAGAGCTTGGCATACCAGGGATTCTGAGGTAGCAAGCTCTACCGTATCTGTTGGCATGACTGCAGAGCAGAGGCGTAGACAAGAGGAACGTGATCAAGATATGGCGCACATGAAAACACAGATGGATCTTCTTATAAAGCATCTATTATCAGGGAAGACCGAAAAAGTCAAAGCAGTTGCGTCAAAAGGAAGAGACGAATCCGATTCAGAGGAAGAAGCCAACTACTTGAATAATCAGGGGGGTTTCCGAGGCAATGCCCAAGGAAACCAAGGTCGGATCTATTATGATAAATCTGGATATAAGGACCGCGATCAAGGTAGTTGGAAAAACAATACCGACAGGAGTGGTTTGTATGTTCCTCCTGGAAGACGTGACGCCGCTGCTTCTGGTTCTGGAAATATGTCAATGGAATATATGATGGCTAAGCTGCTGAAAGGAGTAGAGGTAACTAGCACAGGAGTAACTGAGGTAATAAATGATCTGTCCTCAATGAAGAAATTGGTTGACTCACATTCCACTTCAATAAAACAGCTGGAGCAATAATTGAGTCAATTATCTGCGGCATTCAACCAAAGAAAGGCTGGAACACTACCCAGCGATACGGTGCAAAACCCAAGGAATGACGGATCATGCATGGCTATTACTATCCGGAGTGGTAAAATGTTGGAAAATCCATCCAAGGACAAGCAGGTGGTTGATGATATAGCGGATAATGTTATTGATGCAGAATGTGAAGAGGCCGAAGAAGCTGAAGAGTGTGTTCATGACGTCACCCCTAGACGTTTGCAGCCTGAAAAGATTGATAGTTGGAAGCAAGGTAAAAAGAAAGTGGTGGAGAAAACTATTCCCCTTCCACCACCACCTTTTTCGCAGAGACTGAAGAAGAAAGCTGATGATACCAGGTTCAGTAAATTCATGACTATGTTGAAGCAGCTGACTATTAATGTTCCTTTGGTGGAAGCGCTAGAGCAGATGCCCGGATACGCTAAATTCATGAAAGACCTTTTAACAAAGAAGCGGGAAGTAAGCTATGAGCCGGCAGATAATATTCATCATTGCAGTGCAATTGCCACAAGGTCCTTAGTACAGAAGAAGGCAGACCCTGGTGCTTTCATTATTCCTTGCACGGTTGGATCTATGAATTTTTCTAAGGCATTGTGCGATTTGGGAGCTAGCATCAATTTGATGCCACTATCCGTCTACAGAAAGTTGGGGTTGGGCGACCCTACACCAACCAATATGCGGCTCGTGATGGCAGATAGGTCGGTAAAATGACCCGTGGGTATCTTGAATGATGTGTTGGTGAAGGTGTCTACCTTCATTTTTCCTGCAGACTTTGTGATTTAGGATTGCGAGGTGGATTCTGAAGTTCCCATAATTTTGGGACGTCTTTTCCTTGCAACAGAAAGTGTGCTTATTGACATGAGAGCTAATGAGCTTTTATTTCGGTTGAATGACGAAGTGGTCCGCTTTGATATATGCAAAGCAATGAAGCAGCCCAGCGATATAAATGTGTTCTCTATAGCTGATGTTCATTATGAGGATAAGAAAGCATTGTCTGTAGAGAAACAGCTTACTGTTGAGCCACTATCTGATGTGTTGTTGAATGTTGAGCATAAGGATGATGAAGATTATGAAGAAACTATATGTGCTCTAACAGAAATAGGGTCCTATTCTCATACTCCTAAGCAGTCGGACCTTGATCTTAAGAATCAACCGTCACCAACAGCGAAGACTTCCATTGAAGAGACCCCAGTGCTATAATCGAAAGAGCTCCCCAATTATCTAAGGTATGCGTTCTTGGGAAGTAGAAATACACTTTCGGTGAGTGTTGCGGATGATTCAAGTGAACAGCACGTAGAGGCTCTCATATCTACTCTGAAGAGGTACAAGAGAGCCATTGGGTGGTTCATTGATGATATCATTGGGATCCTTCTTGGGTTATGTACGCACAAGATTCATCTCGAAGGAGATTGCATGCCCACAAGTAAGCAACAGCGTCGTCTGAATCCATTCAGAAAACGATGCCCCATCTATCTCGATGAAGTCTAAGTAATCGAGGTAGCTATGTCGTGCCGCGACAATAAATCAAGCGCTTGGTGGGAGGCAACCCATCGTTTTAATTGTTTTTGTTGTTTTTGTTTTCCTAGGATTTTGTCGAGCCGCGACCAAAACTAAGGCGCTTGATGGGAGGCAACCCATCGTTCTAATCGTTTTTGTTGTCTTTGAGCAAGTGTAGGTGCAAGAGGCGTAAACGAGGAGATTGGTTTCAAATTTTGATTTGGACGTATTGCATGTAAAAGGTGGTAAGTTTGTGATGAAGAAGCAAAAGGCTATGGATTGGGCATTGCTTATGAAAATATAAGCAACGAACAAGGCTAGGCCTATATAAAACTAGGCCACGAACAAGGCAAGGCCTATACTATGGCCTAAGCTCTCGGAATCTAGTGTGCCATAGCATAGGCGCCGCCCATGCCCAAGTGTGCCATAGCATAGGCGCCGCCTATGCCAATGCCTTTTGTCTCTGAATCTCATATGCTATGGCATAGGCGCCGCCTATGCCCAAGAATGCCATGGCATAGGCGCCGCCTATGCTCAACAATGCTATGCAAAAGGCGTCGCCTATGCCAAGCATAGGCAAAGCAAAAGGCGCCGCCTATGGTCACTTCTTGTCTCCAAATCCAATTTTAAATGGGTCAAAACCCGACCCAAGCTTGTCCTATAAATAAGAGACTTAGTCTTGGACCAAAAACACATTGCAAACCTAGCATAAGCGCCGCCTACATCTCCAAATCTTCTCAAAAAATTTCCTTTTGCTCTTTTACTTCACAAGAACATCATCCAAAGGCATCAATCAAGTAAGTACTTCTTTGTTCTTCATTTATATTCCGTAAGTACTACATTACTACTCCTATTATGAATTGTTAAATCTTGATGTAGTACTGGTGATTTGAATGTGATTGAATTGTTGTGATACAACCAAGTGAGTGAACGTATACGTAAGAATCATCTTAACTTGTTCCCAACTTGTATTTGATTTTGATGCACTGTCATACTTTTGCGGAATTAATATGGTCACAAAAATTGCATAATCTTGTCACTTGAATACTTACATGTTGGAATGACTTGTTCATCGGGATAAGAATTATAGTTGCCTACCGACATAGGAGGTTGTGATTATTTAAATACTATACCTTGATTCAATCCCTATGTAGTAGTCATGATATATCAAACATGAAAGTATTGCCAAGATTACAAGAAGTATGACTGCTCTGATTTTATTGTTGGAATATAGCACCTAAAACGTATGTCGATGAAGTCTGACTAGTCGACCACTTTCACTTCACTAGTCTGTACCAAAAAACTAAGTGTGGGGTGGTGCCCCTACTGCTCGTTTATAGATTGTATCTATCGAGATGATGCTAAACATGAACATTATTTTAGTCTCAAGTACAATGGCACCCAAAGCAAGACAAGGCAAAGATAAGGCTACCACTTCACAAAAAGGCAAGAAAAGAGGCCGAAAAGAGCAAGGAGAATCATCCTCGATGCAATTACCACGCCGCATGTTCGGAATAAAATGGGTTCTTGAGGAGGAAGCAAAGGAATGGTATAGGAACAACAAAGAAAGAAAATATGTTCATGTGGACTTGATAAACAAGGAAAGCCTAGCAAAGAAAGAACCGCGCATGTTGTCCAAGATCATGGCATTACATCTGGATTTCATCTTCCGAGACATGGGAGAATGCAATCTTGATTTAACAAGAGAATTCTATGCCAACTGGTCACCGAAAACCATAGGAAGTGAGGTCAAGATTCGGGGCCAAGTTTTACAACTCAATGCGGATTTCTTCAACTCCTTTCTTGGCTTGCCTTCAGTCGATCCATCACCATTCAAGGAGCTGTACAGGAGACCTCCATATAGAGATATTCGACACATACTCTATGGAACAAGATCCATGGCACGCTGGAGTAGACACAAGGACACTGGTCGACACAACACCTTCCCATATGCTCCTTTGAATAGGGAAGCAAGGATATGGTTGCGCATAGTCAACTCTTGCCTAATTCCAGGGACTCAGTACACCAAGATAACAAGAGATAGAGTGTGCTTGGTATACGCATTGATGACGAATGTCCCTATCAACGTTGGGGCAATTATTCGTTCCACAATGCGGAAAGCTAGGCTACACAAGAGGTCCCACTTCAGTTTTGGCAACCTGTTGACTGCAATACTAAGGAAAGAAGACATCGAAGAGGAACCGGATGATCACAAACTCCCACACAACACAAAGAAGGTTGACCTCACGAAGGTTAAAGATGCTGAAACCACTCATGGAGTCAACCTTACCACTTCAGAAAGGCATGCTGGCGACGAAAGCTTCTCCCGCCATTTAGATGGCATGATGAAGTTTACCATGATGAGCGGGGGTCGTGTTCCAACTGCTGCAGAGCTCCAACAGTTGGATTATGACTACCCAATGAATGAGCATGCGAGGGCAATGCGTGGAGTAGGTGTATATTTTGAGGAACCTCTTGATGACGACATGCCAACCGATGATGATCGACGAATGCCAGACTCCGACGTGGAAGAGAACTTTGATGACGACGACTCTGATGACGATTCCGATGCAGGGGTATGACCCCAGACATAGAGGATGAGTCCGACTAATCAGGTTCTTCTTATTTATTTTTCACTGAGGGCAGTGTGTCCCGTCTAAGTGTGGGGTGCTGGTATTTGCATGCTATACTTCTTTATCTGCATTTGCATTTATTTATGTTATTTATGTTTGGTTGTTTGATTTAGTTAGTAGTCGTAGATTTTTTTTATTTTTTTTATTTTGATGCATGAAATTATTCTGATAGGCGGCATGGTGTTATGACAAGAGTTTGTGCCAGAATCATTACTATTGAGACACTTAGGCTCTAAGTGTGACTCATTGTGTGATAATTATATGGTTTAATTCATTCATCTGTTGGGTCAAGAATCTATACTACTCCCAATAAAGTTAACCATGTGCCTTGTGTATGTGAGATGATAGTATATTCTGTGCTTGTGACTGATGCTAGAACTTGCCTGGTGTGTGTGTAAAGCGAAATAAAGAGTGTGAGTTTAGGAGATGATTTAGGCATTTCTTTGGCAACCGATACTTGTTTACCTTCGTTTTACCTACCCGTGGACATTATCCTAGTCAACCCCTTTGAGCCTTTAAGCCATTTTCTTTGACAGCCTCATATGTAAGCCTAATCCATTTTTTTTAAGACCATAATTTGATTCAAATTCCTAAGTGCTTTAAGTTGTAAAGTCATGTGAACAAATAAGAGGAAATTGGGTGAGAGTGATGCCTTAGAGTGTATTGATACTTGAATTTGTTATGAAAAAGAGTGGCTATCATGGAGGTGTGTTATAAAAAAAAAAAAAAAATAGAAAAACAAAAAGATAAATTGTGTTTATGATTAAATAAAAAGATAGTTATGCTTGAATGGCAAAATAGGTGAAAAGGGGTGATAGATGAAAGAAAGGTAGCAGGGTTGATTAAAAGAAAGTGTTAATGGCATAATGTGATGTATTAAAGCGCTTAGGAACATAGTCACTATTTCTGGCCAAAATAGTCCTACCCATCCCTTAGCCTACATTACAACCTATAGAAGACCTATTTGATCCTAAGCTTAGCATTCTGATATTTAGTGGAGCATTACACTATGGGCAAGCCTATGGTCATCAGTTGCAACATATGAATTCTTTGTGAGAGTGAGAGCAAGGATAATCTTATACCCATGTTCTGAAAAATGCAATACTTGTGAGTGATTATGGGTAATATCTTATGTGAGACACACATGGTTGATGAGTTTTGGGTAGTCTTGTATGATTCTTTGTGCCTTAACTTGTGGATACGAATTAACCATCATCACGAGTCTATGTTGGAGGCTGAATTGTTTCTAGTAGTGATCAGAAAACTACTCTTTGTTAATGATTGTCGTGCCTGTCTTAATGAATATTTTGTGATGTTACTGTGAAACCCTAAGCAGATGTTTAGATGGATATGATATTTTGTTCGAGGACGAACAAAGCTTTAAGTGTGGGGTGTTGATGATAGGCGAATTTACACGCCTATAGTGCTATATTTTGCCCATATTTTAGCTAAGTTTTGAGGACCAATTATATAATTCATGCACTTTTAGTCCTTTTTCCTGTAAGTGAGCTAACGAACATGATTAGCAAGTTTTCAAGTATAAATGATGCAGAATTCAGCATTTTATGGATAACTTGACGCCAAAGAAAGCTTCATGAAAGGAGGAAAGCAAAGCTTGGACGCCAAGGACCAAAAGTGGCGCATGGAAAATCTGTCCCGGGCAAAAACAGCAATTCTAAAGACTTTGGGGACTAGCAGTAACTTATTAGGAGTAGGATAATGATGCAGTAACCCAGTAGGATTGGGTTAAGTAATGCAGTAGCTTAGTAGGAATAGGATAGGAGTATTATAAATACCCTATTCTGCTAGAGATTTTAATCATTCTTCCATTACTTTTAACTCTGAAAATAATTCTTCTACTTTTAATTCTACTTTTTATTCATCTATTCAATTCTTAAATTCCACAACAAGAGAAACGTTACTCTGCAAGGGAGTTCACGCCTAAAACGCCACACCACACCTTACTACACGAGATTTTTATTGTGGTCTATTAATAATGTCTATTGAGATTTCCTTCGCATTCATGGGTAACTAAACTTTTCTGTTGGGGTTATGGAAGCCATATGAGATACTATCTATTGCTATGAGTTTGTGAATTCGTGACACGTATGCTGCTTATATCATTATTCTCTTCATCTTAATCTAAATTCTTTGTGGTTGCAAACGCATAGAATACGCCAGTATAACATTAACTTGTTCGAAAGAAAAGTTATATGTCTGGAAAAGAGATAATGTCAAGGTAATAGGGCACCAACCCCTGTTAAAAAGTTAGTGCCGTAATTGGATTAACCTCTTGGAGAATTCGTACTGTTAGATACGCTTTAAGCTCGAAAGAGTTAAAGTGAAATAGTCCTGGTTAAGGTCGAAAGACGCCTGGATTTACCATCGAATACAATTCTCTATAAGCACATGCATGTCTGAATTCCGCACAACTCATAGCCAATAGAGACGTACAACTCATAAGGTGGACATAACCCCAACTTCTCAATTCTCATTGATTAGAATCTTACTAAACATTCTTTCTTTTTACTTTGCTATTTTCCGTTTTCACTTTGTTACTTTATTGCACGTTACAATCCCCCCTTTTACGAGACTTGCTCCAAAAGTCTAGTAATCTTTGCTTACTCATTGACCGGCTATTCCCTGTGGGATCGATACCCAACCCAGTTGGGTTATATATTTGACAACGACCGCTTTACACTCTTATGAGAGCTGTAGATTGAGCGTTATCAGTCCTGGCTAAATTTCTCGAACTCGGATGCGGGTATCCGAGATAGGTGCGAATTCGAGAGTCGAAATCGTCAAAATATAAATTTTAAGATTCGGGGGTGCGAATCCGAGTGTGGATACGGGTGCGGAGATTCGGAAAAAAAAATTAAATATTCTAAATATAGAGTTATAAAGATATTCTAAATTCTTTTAGTTAATTTGCTATTTTTAGTTATTTTTGTCTTCTGATTTTACTTTTCAATTAGGAATAGTATTTGTATTAAAAACTTTTTCCAAAATTATAACTCACATTTATTTACTAAAAATAAAAGAAATATATAATTAAGAAGTTAAATTTAATACTGTCAAAGTAAAATACACTCACCGACAGATAGTGCTGGCAAAAGATTATTATTAATTAATTAATAATAGTAAAGGAACTAATTATTAATTAAAAATAGTAAAAAAAAAAGACAAAAGTTTCAAAACCACACTTTGACTTGGAAAAAAATAACCCGTCACTGTGTAGACACGACTGCACCGATGATAGAGTATGACGATGATTTCTGGTACCCTGAGGTGGTACGACGTCTGAGCCGATGATTTTCAACACGTTGATGATGATTTTCGGCGACGTCGACGATGGTTTTTGGTGATGACTGATGTTCCGGTTTTTGACGAAACATTTAGCATCATCTTTTTGGGAAAATTGTATGTTTTCAAACAACCAAAGTGGTATTTAATGAGTTTTTGTTAGTGTTTCAGGGAAAGGAGTGAACCACAGAAGAAACTTGGAAAAAGTAGTAGAAAAGGAATTTGACGGTCAAAATGGTGGATCGTCAATCTTGCGACGGACCACCAGGTGTACCGTCTGTCTTTACCCAGAAACCACTTTTTTGAAGGACTCGGTGACGGACCAAATGGTGTACCATCAGACTTTTGATGGACCACCAGTTGGACCGTCAGGCTTTATCCAGAAACCACTCTTCTGAAGGACTCAGTGACGAACCAAATGGTGGACCGTCAGACTTTCGATGGACCACCACTTTGGCCGTCGACTTGAACGCAGTTTTTCTGATTTTAAATTTTAAATTTCTTTTTACCTGGGAACATATAAATACTAAATTTTAGGGTTTGTGGAGAAGCTTTTTTTATCTTTTACAAGTTTTTCATCTATAGAAAATTTCTGTAACCTAGTACTTTGGGGATTGAAGCATATCTTTGGGGAAGTTAATCATTCAATTCTTTATTGAAGATTCAAGAACTGATTCTTGAGATTTTTGTAAGTGAATTCTAAATCTATTTATGAATAATACAAGAATTATTTCTTCTTTTTTTATGGTATTTTGTGGCCAAGTTCCCATAACTAGGGTTATGGGATCCTTAATGTGAAAAGCATCTATGGGTTGTGAATCAAATTGAGTTCCATGAATAATTGATATTGTAGAAACCTTTCTTCAATCTAATGGTTTTTCTTGGTTGAAAACTTGAAAAGTGAGCCCAAGAACATCACTTGTCTGAAAGGAAAGTGTTTGTTGGGAAAAAAGAAGTGTTTACATAAATTCTAAGGGCTTTAACCTTTGGATTAATGGCAAATGCCGTAACAGGATTAGCTTACATGAGAAAATGGTTGAAAGAACAATGTATCCCTTGAGTTTGAGAGAATTAAAGGATAATCTATCCACTTAGGTTGAGAAACTAAGTGATAAAGAATAGGATTCAACCCTTCTTGCAATTGAATTTGCTAATTGGAACTCTTCAGTGATTCACAACCCTAGTGGTGCTAGCATTTTGGTAACCATAGCCCTGGTTTATTAAATCTCATTAAATTACTAATTGCAAAGAGAATCATTCGTTGGAATACTCTTGTTACAATTAATTACTTTATAAGTTACAAATCAAACCTCCGCTTATTCAGGAACCTCTGATCAACAGTCCAGTAACGATTACAATACTTAGTGAGCACAGTATTCCCTGTGGGATTCGACACCCAACCTAGTTGGGTTCTATATTTGATAGCGACCGCTTACGCTTTCTGACGAGAGTTGTAATTTGGACGTATCAAATTTTGGCGCCATTGCTGGGGAATACAATTGTCAACTAAGTTTGTGATTGTTAATCGACCCTTTGGTCAAAGATTCCCAAATTTTACTTTTTATTTGTTGTTTTTGTTTTGTGCAGGTTGAGTGTCTTGTATGCCAAGTACGCGGAGATCAGGTCAACCATTATTACCTATTCATCCAGAACCGCAACTCATTGGCAGAATAGACGGTCAACAGAACCCGAAATGAATAGTTGCTCAGCAGGAGCAGGCTAGATTAGCAGCCTTGGCAGCCGCATAAGTAAACCAGCAGAATGCAGACTATGATGGTCGAGATGTAAACCCAGATGATGAGGACCTGGGCGATGATGAGTTATTAAACCCAAGGCATGCAGATGATGTATTCGCACCAGTGAACAAGAATATCAACAGAAATCGCCAGGCTAGGATGAGACCTGAACGTCGAGCTGTTCGATTTTCTCTAGACGACGATGATGATGACTTGGATGGAGCTGGTGCTACAAGGGCTATTATTTCTCCGCCCTTAGCACCCAGAGCCAAGTTTAATATCACGAGTACCATGATCCAGTTATTGTATCTTAAGGGACTGTTCGGTGGACTTGCGGGTGATGACCCGAATATGCATTTGATTAACTTTATCTCGATATGCAAATCGTTCGACAATCCAGGAGTAGGACAAAATGCTATTCGGCTGCGGCTATTCCCGTTGTCTCTGTCTGGAGAAGCAACTTTATGGTTGAATGGGCTAACCCCTGATTCTATTACAAATTGGAGGCAATTGAAAGATGCTTTCTTAGAAAGGTTCTTTCCGCTGTCCAAGAGGGCACAGTTAAGAGATGAAATCAGTAATTTTAGGCAGCTACCAATTGAAGATCTCCATGAAACTGGGAGAGGTTCAAAAAGAAACTCACACAGTGCCCGAATCATCAGACGACCAACATCCACCTGAAGGAGATATTATATAGGGCCTTGAATTCGGTGGCTAAGGTAGTGGATAATGCTGCAGGTGGGTCATTCATGGACCTCACTTTTCTTGAAGCGTCTGAGATGCTGGATCATATGACAAAGAAGAGTAGAGCTTGGCATACCAGGGATTCTGAGGTAGCAAGCTCTATTGTATCTATTGGCATGACTGCAGAACAGAGGCGAAAGGAAGAGAAACGTGACCAAGACATGGCTCACATGAAGATGCAAATGGACCTTCTTACTAAGCATTTATTATCAGGAAAGACAGAGAAGGTTAAAGCTGTTGCATCACAGGGAAGAGCTGACTCCGATTTTGAGGAGGAAGCCAATTATTTGAACAATCAGGGGAGTTTCCGAGGCAGTGGCCAAGGAAACCAAGGTCGGAACTACTATGATAAATCTGGATACAAGGATTGAGACCAAGGAAATTGGAAAAACAAGAATGACAGGAGTGGGTTGTATGTGCCTCTTGGAAATCATGAGGCTACTACAACTAGCTCTGGGAAGATGTCCATGGAAGATATGTTGGCTAAATTATTGAAGGGGGTGGAAGCAACCAATACTAGAGTAGCACAGATGAAAAATGATTTATCCTTGATAAATTAATTGGTTGACTCGCACTCTGCTTCAATAAAACAATTGGAGCAGCAAATGAACCAACTTTCTGCTGCGTTTAATCAAAGGAAGGCTGGTACTCTACCAAGTGACACAGTTCAAAATCCAAGAAAGGATGGTTCGTGCATGGTAATTACAACTAGGAGTGGTAAAGTACTGCCAAGCCAATCTGTGGGTAAGCATGTGGTTGATATTATGGTAGAGAATGTTGATGAAGCAGATTTTGATCATCCGGTAGAGTCTGAAAAACCGAATGAGGTTATTTATGATGTTGCATCCAACTGTCGGCAGGCTGATGAGTTGAAAAGAGAGGAAGATAAGGAAAAGAAAGTAGTGGTGAACACTCTCCCAAAACCACCACCTCCCTTTCCTCAAAGATTGAAGAAGAAGGCTGAGGATACGAAGTTTAGTAAATTCATGGTTATGTTGAAGCAGTTGACGGTAAATGTGCCTTTGGTTGAGGTACTTGAGCAAATGCTAGGGTATGCCAAATTTATGAAGGACCTTTTGACAAAGAAAAGAGCGGAAAGCTATGAACCGGTGGATAATCTCCATCATTGCAGCACTATTGCTACAAGGTCCTTGGTGCAGAAGAAGGCAGACCCAGGAGCATTCACTATTCCTTGCACGGTAGGGTCTTTGGAATTTGCAAAGGCCTTATGTGATCTGGGAGATAGCATTAACCTGATGCCGCTAGCTGTTTATAAAAAGTTGGGTTTGGGAAACCCCACATCTACCAACATGCAACTTGTGATGGCAGATAGGTTGGTAATATGACCTGTTGGTATTTTGTATGATGTGCTGGTGAAGGTGGCTACCTTCATATTTCCTGCGGATTTCGTAATTCTGGATTGCGAGGTGGACTTTGAGGTGCCCATAATCTTGGGTCGACCTTTCTTCGCAATCGGAAGTGTACTGATTGATTTGCGATCTAATAAGCTCTTATTTAGGATGAATGATGAAGTGGTGCATTTTGATGTGTGCAAATCAATGAAACAACATAAAGAGATGAGTGTGTTTTCAATTGTTGATGTATATTAAGAGGACGAGCAGGAAGTACCAATAGAGGAGCAGCTTGCTATTGAGCCGTTAGCCGCAGTACTTATGAATTTTGATAGTGAAGATATTGAGGATTATGAAAAGACCATTTGTGCGTTGACAGGAATGAGATCATACTCTTATGCTCCTAAGAAGCTCGATCTTGATCTTAAGAATCGACCAACACCACCAGCAAAGTCATCTGTCGAAGAGCCACCGGTGTTGGAATTGAAAGAGTTACCCGGTCATTTGAGGTGCGTGTTCCTAGGTAGTGGTAATTCACTACCCGTCATTATTGATGCTGATCTGGGTGAGCAACAGGTGGAAACTCTCATCTCTGTTCTTAAGAGATATAAGAGAGCTATTGGTTGGACTATTGCGGATATCATTAGTATTCCTCCTGGTATATGTATGCACAAAATTCAGCTAGAGGAGGATTGTGTGCCTACTATTGAGCATCAGCATCGCCTAAACCCACCTATGCAAGAGGTGGTAAAGAAATCATCAAGTTGTTAGATGCAGGGGTGGTATATCCTATATTAGACAGTAAGTGGGTGAGTCCTGTGCAATGTGTGCCCAAGAAAGGGGGCATGACAGTGGTAGCCAATGAGAAGAACAAATTGATCCCACTCAGGCCTGTTACTGGGTGGAGGGTGTGTATGGATTACCGAAAGCTCAACTCGTGGACGTTAAAGGATCACTTTCCAATGCCCTTCATGGATCAAATGCTTGATCGATTGGCAGGAAAGGGATGGTATTGCTTTTTCGATGGTTATTCTGGATATAACCCGATTTGTATTGCTCCCGAAGATCAGGAGAATACCACTTTTACATGCCCGTATGACACTTTTTCATTCAAGCGGATGCCGTTTGGGTTATGTAATGCACCTTCCACCTTCCAACGGTGCATGATGTCTATTTTCTCAGATATGGTTGAAGACACCGTGGAGGTGTTTATGGATGATTTTTCGGTTGCAGGAGATTCATTTGAGTTGTGTTTGGCAAACCTGAGTATGGCCTAGCAACGATGTGTGGAATTCAATCTTGTACTTAATTGGGAGAAGTGTCACTTTATAGTTAAGGAGGGCATTGTTCTCGAGCATAAAATTTCAGCAAATGGAATTGAAGTTGATCGAGCCAAGGTTGAAGTTATTGAGAGACTACCACCTCCAATTTTTGTGAAGGGGGTTCGTAGTTTTCTCGGCCATGCTGGTTTTTATCAGAGGTTTATTAAAGACTTCTCCAAGATTGCAAACCCACTCTGCAAACTTTTGGAGAAGGAAGCAAAGTTTTCCTTCGATGAAGATTTCTTGAAGGCGTTTGAATGCCTTAAAGGGAAACTGGTTGAAACCCCTATCATTGTAGCACCGGATTGGTCCAAGCCGTTTGAGATCATGTGTGATGCAAACGGTGTTGCCCTTGGAGCTGCTTTGGGGAAAAAGAGGGACAAATTGTTTCATCCAATCTATTATGCCAGCAAAGCTCTGAATGGAGCTCAAAGGAACTACACTGTCACAAAATAGGAACTCCTTGCTGTAGTGTATGCTTTTGAGAAATTTAGAGCTTATCTTCTTGGAACCAAGGTGGTGGTCCACACTGACCATGCAACCTTGAGATATTTGATGGCTAAAAAAAATGCGAAACCAAGGCTGATTAGATGGGTGTTACTACTCCAAGAATTTGACTTTGAAGTCAAAGATAGAAAGGGTTGCGAAAACCAAGTGGCGGATCATCTGTCTAAGATGGAAGGTGAGCGAGCAGTTAGAGATGAGATGGAGATCAATGATGCATTTCAGGATGAGGAGATCTTAGCTGCTGCTCTGGAGAAACTACCTTGGTACGCTGATTTTGCGAATTATGTGGTGAGCGAGGTGATTCCAGAAAATCTTTCTTTTCATCAGAGAAAGAAATTTCTTCATGATGTGACACACTACTTCTGGGATGATCCATATCTTTTTCGGCGATGTGCTGATAATATAATAAGGAGATATGTTCCAGAGGTGGATGTATTGAGCATATTGGAAGCATGTCATGCTTCCCCTGTCGGGGGTCACCATGCAGGTGATCGAACTGCGAGAAAGGTGTTGCGGAGTGGCTACTATTGGCCATCATTATTCAAGGATACTCACGAGTTTGTACTGAAATGTGACGAATGTCAGAAGCAGGGGTCGATCTCCAAGAGGCATGAAATGCCTTTAACTAAGATGCTTGAAGTGGAATTATTTGACGTCTGGGGCATCGATTTCATGGGCCCTTTTGTAAGCTCGTATGGAATAAAGTACATTTTAGTTGTTGTGGATTATGTATCCAAATGGGTCCAAGTTGTTGCCTTGTCTGATAATGAAGGGAAGAAAGTTGTTGCGTTTCTTAAAAAGAACATCTTCTCTCTCTTTGGAGTGCCACGAACTATTATAAGCGATGGAGGATCCTATTTTTGCAACAAAGTATTTCGGGCGGCTTTAGTGAAATATGGGGTGAAACAACATAGAGTAGCAACTCCATATCACCCACAAACTAGTGGGCAAGTGGAGGTGTCGAATCGGGAGATTAAAACCATCCTAGCCAAAACAATGAATGCTAATAGGCAAGATTGGGCTCGAAAGCTAGATGACGGTTTGTGGGCGTATCGGACTGCTTTTAAGACTCCAATTGGCATATCACTATATCAGCTAGTCTATGGAAAAGCATTCCATTTACCGGTAGAGCTGGAACACAAGGCTTTGTGGGCTCTAAAAAGGTTAAATCTGAATTGGAAGGAGGCAGTAGTGCTAAGATTAGGGCAACTGAATGAGATGGATGAATTCTGTCATGGGGCTTACGAAAGAGCGGACCTTTACAAAGAGAAGATGAAAAAGTATCACGACCGAGGAGTTGAAAGTAGAGACTTTTGGAAAGGTGATTTGGTACTTTTGTTCAATTCCAGGCTCAAATTGTTTCCAGGTAAACTCAAGTCTAAGTGGTCAGGACCGTTTAAAGTTAGTCAAGTCTACTCATCTGAAGTAGTTGAGCTTGAAAATGAAGACGGCAGCGTCTTTAAAGTGAATGGACAACGAATCAAACTTTATATCGGTCCAAAAGACTCGATAAGAAGTGTTGATATCTTTTATCTCGATGAAGTTTGAGTAATCGAGATAACTGAGTCGTGCCACGACGATAAATCAGGCGCTAGTGGGAGGCAACCCACAACGTGTTGTTGTAACCATAGTTAGAGTCCATTTCATATTTTTGTGCAATTTTGATATGTTTATGAAGTGTGCAAGACCAGAAATGTAGTAAAAAAGGAAAGGAGGGATACAAGTGAGCTACTGGAACAAGGTCACGGACGACTTGACGGACCACCAGTCCCCTGACGGACCACCACTTTCACCCGTCAAGAAATGGTAAAAAAGTTCATTCATTGGATAAGCCACGACGGCCTAAGTGGCAGACCATCACAAACCTGGTGGGCCATCATAAAAGCCGTCAAAAGTAAGATCAGAGATCTACATTCTGGTAAGAAGTGACGGTCAGACTGGTGGACTGTCACACTCTTGGTAGACCGTCCCATTGACCGTCAAACCGAAACAGAAACACCCAAACTCTGGTGATGAGTGACGTTCAAAGTGGTGGTCCGCCATACTTACGACGTACCGTCAATATCACCGTCACTTTAACCCTAATTCTAAATCAGGTCGGGTTAAATCGGTACTCTTTATAAGTACTCCGTATTTGACCCAAAGTGAGATTTTAAGGATAAAATTGAGTAGGTACCTTCATTATAACCGTTCCATGACCTTTAGTTGTTCCACTTCCTTAAGATTCGAAGAACCTGAAGGGAGTTATCCCATCTGAGACTCCCTATCTCCTCCATTTTTACCTTATTTAAACTAGCTCACTTCTTCCCTCTCTTCATCACAAATAAAGAGTAATGCTAGAGCTAGAATCTGTAAGTTAGATTTGTCTCTGAAGTTTCAAGCACGTAGCGTACCTGCAAAATCAAGGTATGTGCATACCCTTCTTTTCTGGTTGTCCATATTAAGTGTAAGAGCATGATTTGTTTTTCTTGGTTTGTTTCTATTGTGTTGAGTTTGAATAACTTGAGTTGGACTTCAATGTTCCAATTTGTGTGAAATCTGAGTAGCATAAGTTGTAAAATTCAAAAAATGCGCTTAAAATATGAGTTTAGTGTTGTGTTGATAGATAAAAATTGATCTGATATGCAATTGCTTGACAAAAGGGTCGAACCTAAAACTGTGGTTGAAGACGAAGGTGCGACGGTTGAATTGGTGGACCGTTAACTTTTCGATGGACCACCAACTTGACCGTCACAAGGCAAAATTACATAATGTGACTGTTTTTTGAATTTTGAACTAATTCATGACTTCTTTTTCAGGTGTTATGGCCCCTAAACTTCCACAAACCAGAGGAGGAAGATCTCAACGAGGTAGGAATGCGTCCGCACCGGCTTACAACACCAGACAAAATGAAAGAGAAGCTCTCATACTCTCTCAATTTGAGGAGGAGAGTGAGAGTACCTCTAGCAGTACAAGTTCAAGCCCCGATGAGGCAACTGTTGCTGCAACTCAACCATTGCCTGTAGAGGGTCAAACTGAAACTGTTAATGTGGAGGATCAAACGGAAGTTCCTGATGCTAAAACTGAACCGAAGAGTGATATTGTTATCAGGCGGAAGGATCCACAGATTCGAGAACCTATTAGGTGGCAGATAGAGGGAGCACAAAAAGAGTTCTATGACGGGTTGACTCCCACAACTCGAGGGATCAGAAGATTATTCATAGAAGAACATCAGATTATGACAACAGAGCTTCATGAATATCCCGAGTTAGAGCGTCGGTTCAACGAATATGGACTGACATGGATGAGCAGACCACCAGTAGAGTACCAACTGAATTGGGTAAGGGAATTCTTCATAAATTATCTGTGTTTGGTGAAAGCGGAATGCCCAAAGGGGACTCTAATCCCAAATAGACCAACTAGGGAGTTTGTCCCGGTTCGAAGGGTCACCGTTGATATCTCAGCCCGAACAATTAACAGGATGCTATTCGGGCCAGGATATAAGGCTCCACCCGCTGTCCTAGATTTTGAGTATAGAATAAGAAATGCTTCCAGTCAGAGACGTTGGGCAGCTTTTTTATTGACTGATGATGGAAATCCTTCTTGGTTGACTAATTCTAAAGAGCGCATTGCAAAGTTCACTCTTAGCTTTAAAGCTAAGTTCTGGTGGGCTATTGTTCGGTTGAGGTTAATGCCAAAAAAAAGAGATGGGAACCTGGATCATCACAGAGCAGTAGCAGTAGCCAGTTTGGTTTCAGGGCTACCAATTGATTTTGGCCAGCTAATTGCAGATGAGATGTTCGTGCGGGCACATAAAGTGACCACTTCTGTACCCTTCCCATGTTTGATCACTGAGTTATGCAAACGAGTCGGTGTGTCATTGATCCATAGGGTTAACAACGAAGTACATGCAATACATAGGCAGGACATTGAGAAGTTGAAAGACGAATCTAAGTTCGAAATTCGTATGACCAAGCCTCCAGCATATCAACCTCAGTCTGCACCAGCTCCCGAGGCCACAGAAATGCCCAAAGGTATGCCTTTACCAAACACCACATATGTTCCACCTGATTATGTGCCCCAGGATACGTCTGCAGGGTCAGGTTCTACACAGTCTGCTGGTGGAGTGGAGTTTGCTGAATACAGGTTCAACCCGAAAATTTTTGTTAAGGTGGTGAAGAATCAAAAGCGATTTCAGAAACAGTTAGAAAAATGGGCTGGAGATTTCAAACCTTTTGTGGATGAAATTATAGCCGAAGTAGTCAGGCCATTTCAAACTATTCAATTTAGGATGGATAACATGGAAGCCCGCATTAACAAAAGGCTAGATTCACTGTCTCTCCCTGATCTTGCCAAGCTCATGGCAGAGTTCAAGCAGGCAAAGGCTGACATAACAGAGTTAAAGGGGAAGCAATCACAGCCTCCTGATTTTGACCCGACTTTATCGGTAAGTGATGATGATGAGGGCATTCTGGATCTGATGGGTAGACCCATGAATGATAAAGGCAAGCAGCAAATGGATGAAAAAACAGCAAGGAAAGAAGAAAAAAGGAGGAAGAGAGAAGCAATGTCACCTGAGGAGTTAGACCAGCATAACCTGAAAAGAGCTATAAATAAGTCAAAGAAAGAAGCTAAAAGGAAGCAAAGAGAAGCAGAAAATGAAGCGGCAGGAGTCTCTACTAGTGCTACCCCAACAGGGAGGCGAAGTGCAGGTTCAGTTCGGGAGACGATCCCTCAAATTGTGGAGGGTGAGGTTGTGAGTGCTCCTACCATCAGAGGGGCCAACATTGCATCGGGTGAGTCTCACCCAGGTACCTCACCCCACCTGACAGATGCCTCAGAGGAATAGGAGGCGAAGTAAATATCCCAATCCAACCATGTACGATAATTTATTGCTTTGAGGACAATGCATATCTTTTTGTGTGGGGATGGGTGTATTTACATCATGGTTGGATATTGTTGCCGATATTCTGAATCCAATCATGTGCTATCTAGTAGAAGCGGCATGTCTAAGGTATTTTTATTATTGCATTTCAAATTCTGCAGCTTGTGATGTAAATATCTGTGTTTAATGATTATCTATAAAATGTTTCTGTTTCAAATTCAAATTCTGCAGCTTGTGATGTAAATATCTGTGTTTAATGATTATCTATAAAATATTTCTGTTTCAGTACTTCGTTGTAAATATGGATAATGAATGATGTTCGCATAAGACTATGAGCATGTGAATGTAATTATTTACTTTATTCATGCAAACATGTGTACATAACCTTCAGTAAATCTGCATTTGGCATTATTCTGTAAGAGGTGCATGAATCATGTGATGAACATTCTAAGAGTTGCAGAAGAAGTTTAGCTCAGTTGCCTGTGGGTGTGAGGATTTACCTTCAGTTCTTGCATAGTCTAACGCCTAGAACTTGCCTGAGTCATTGATATGGTCTTCTAGTGGATTCAATAGGATAGGATAACAGGCCTCCTTGTACTTTTAGCCCACTTAGCTTAAATAAATAACCCCACCAAAAAGATTTTTATCTCATTTGGACCCGTCTTGTGCCTTTAGGACCCTTTTTCAATTCCAATAACTTTCATTTACTCTCCATAGGGCTTTAGCATCCTACTCTGGCCTTGGCCCAACATTTGGGTATTGTGCACTTTAACTTAGGCAAAACACCTAAGTTGAGGGTGACTTTTGTCAAGGTGCAAATGCCAAATGGAAAGTGAGTGTAAATTTTAATCTAAAAGTTTTTGGCCCTGATCAGTTTAAAGATATTGTGCACCTTAACTGAATGCATCAGCATAAGTTGAGGGTGGCAGATGCTTTTCTTCTTCTCTCTAAAAAAACAAAAAAAAAGGGTTTTATGTCTGAAGTAGAGCTTGTTATTAGAAGTAGTAAATGAGCTGATCTGGGCTACAACGATGCCAAGGCAAGGAGAGTTAAGTCTTAATGAGTCACTTTATCCAAAAGCATATCCTTACCTAATCTGAAGCCTCATTACAAGCCTTGAAAAGACCTGTTTAATCCTTGCGAGTCGATCTTGAGGAGGTGTCGTATGGCTAGGGCAAGCCTATAGGTATTTTGGAATATGCTTGTAAATTCTTTGATGAGTGTGAGAGTTTAGATTGCGTCCACATCATGTGATGAGTGGTGGACTTCATTGTTGTGAAGGCAACTGGAGTTTCACTGAGTTTTCCTGTTCATTGTGGAATGTAACATTCATGTTTGTGTGCTGAATTATGATCAATGCCGGGTGTAGACCCTGATGTGTTAAATTCATGTGAGTGAAATGATGAGTGAATAAATATTTCAGTGGTTGGTTGCAGGTCATTGTATTGTTCATGTTCGCAATTAGGTGCTGAGTTGCTTGAGGATAAGCAATTATCTTAAGTTGAGGGTGTTGATGTTTCGGTTTTTTACGAAACATTTAGCATCATCTTCTTGGGAAAAGTGTATGTTTTCAAGTAACCAAAGTGGTATTTAATGAGTTTTTTTTAGTGTTTCAGGGAAAGGAGTGAACCACAGAAGAAACTTGGAAAAAGTAGCAGAAAAGAAATTTGACGGTCAAAATGGTGGACCGTCAGTCTTGCGATGGACCACCGGTTGTACCGTCAGGATTTATCCAGAAATCACTCTTATGAAGGACTCAGTGACGGACCAAATGGTGTACCGTCAGACTTTCAACGGACCACCAGTTGGACCGTCAGGCTTTATCCAGAAACCACTCTTCTGAAGGACTTAGTGACAGACCAAATGGTGGACCGTCGACTTGGATGCGGTTTTTCTGATTTTAAATTTTAAATTCCTTTTTACCTGGGAACATATAAATAATAAATTTTAGGATTAGTGGAGGAGCTTTTTTATCTTTTACAAGTTTTTCATCTATAGAAACTTTCTGTACCCTAGTACTTTGGGGATTGAACCATATCTTTGGGGAAGTTAATCATTCAATTCTTTGTTGAAGATTCAAGAACTGATTCTTGAGATTTTTGTAAGTGAATTCTAAATCTATTTATGAATAATACAAGAATTATTTCTTCTCTTTTATGAAATTTTGTGGCTAAGTTCCCATAACTAGGGTTATGGGATCCTTAATGTGAAAAACATTTATGGGTTGTGAATCAAATTGAGTTCCATGAATAACTGATATTGTATAAACCTTTCTTCAATTTAATGGTTTTTCTTGGTTGCTAACTTGAAAAGTGAGCCCAAGAACATCACTTTTCTAAAAGGAAAGTGTTTGTTGGAAAAAAGGAAGTGTTTACATGAATTCTAAGGGCTTTAACCTTTGGATTAATGGAAAATGCCCTAACAGGATTAGCTTACATGAGAAAATGGTTGAAAGAACAATGTATCCTTGGAGTTTGAGAGAATTAGAGGATAATCTATCCACATAGGTTGAGAAACTAAGGGATAAAGAATAGGATTCAACCCTTCTTGCAATTGAATTTGCTAATTGGAACTCTTAAGTGATTCACAACCCTAGTTGTGCTAGCATTTTGGTAACCATAGCCCTGGTTTGTTTAATCTCATTAGATTACTAATTGCAAAGAGAATCATTCGTTGGAATACTCTTGTTACAATTAATTACTTTATAAGTTACAAATCAAAACCCCCCTTTTTCAGGAACCTCTAATCAACAGTCCAGTAACGATTACAATACTTAGTGAGCACAGTATTCCCTGTGGGATTCGACACCCAACCTAGTTGGGTTCTATATTTGACAGCGACCGCTTATGCTTTCTAACGAGAGTTGTAATTTAGGCGTATCAACGGCACATCGACAACGCCGTCTCTATTCCAGTGGTCGTTGGTCGGGATTTTTTTAGGTAAGTTGCCGGTTAATTATTCAATGTTTTCAGTTAAATTTCTTCTTTATTTCGGTCAACGTCTCCGAAATCGATTGACCGAATCGAAGACGGCGGAAGCACCCATCCCCACCTCAGTCTCGTGTCGAGACAGGTTCGATGGCAAAACAGCCGAGTCCGAGCAACATAGGTTCCTGAAACTAGTGTGCTATAGTTTGTTTAAAATTTTGACAAACAGGGGGTCTATCCCTATTTGGCTTTGTAAATATTCGCTTTGGTGAAATAAAAATTTGTTTATTTATCAACAAAAAAAAAACAAAATTATTTTATTTGTATTTCTTTGAAGAGTATGTTTAACCAGAGTTGAGTTGTGTTGGTATTTCATTTTTTCTAATTTTTAAACTAGATCTTAAAATATGTAATAATATTCTTGTATTATAAAGATTTTTTATTAAGATAAAACAGAAAGTATAAAGTTTTTCTAAAAAAGAAATATTTTTTTGTAACCCAATAATAAATGTAAAAAAGTGGTAGTACGTTTTTCGTTTCGATTTATTTGCCTTATTTTATTTATATGTATGTATGTATATATTCTAATATATAGATGAGTGAAGGAACCAGGTGAAAGTCATCATGTCTGTTTTCTCCGTGATTTTACTATATCATCTCTAATTAATTATTATATATCATTTATATATTAAAAAATTAATAATATCTAATAAAAATATAAAATAGATATCTATGACATGTTTAATTTGCTTCTGCTTCAACCATAATTTTACTCTTTCATCCTAATTAATTAGTTAAGTCATTTAAGTATTAAAAATTAATATTATTTAATAAAAAAAGTAAAATAGATAAAAAATAATAAATTAACTATTGATGTTTTAATTTAACTTGACATCTTATATGAAATTCACTTAAATTTTTTTCACAACTAATTTTTATAGTAATTTTGCTATATCATTTCTAATAAGTTATTATGAGTTATTTAAGACATGTTTGTTTTGCTACTTCAATCGTGATATTTGGTCGACTGTCGAAATTATATACAACAACAACAGCATACTCAGTGACTGTCGAAATTATATGTCACTTAAATTGGAATTAAAAAAATATTATAAATCATAATAATTAAAAATTTAAATTATTTTTAAAATATAATTGACTATGAGTGCCACAAAAGTTTGAACAAGGAGAGTAATATAATTTACAACAGCCAACAGCTTAAAATAGTAAATTACAATGTCAAAAAAGTATTATAAATTATACTAACTAACTACTTAAAATATCTAATAAGATATTAAAAATATAATTGATTATCTAAATTTTACTTGTGTCACATAAATTGAGACCAAATAATAACATATATTGTTAGTACTGTATAGAAGTGCGATAAAACAGGCACCTCTTCGTCGACGTATCTGCTTACTTCGTAATTTTGCTATATCACCCCTAATTAATCATTATATGTCATTTACGTATTAGAAAATTAATAATATTTAATAAAAAATAAAATACACATTTATGACATGTCTGCTTCAGCTGCTTCAACCGTAATTTTACTATTTCACCCTTAATTAATTATTTAAATCATTTAAGTATTAAAAAATTAATAATATTTAATAAAAAATAAAAAATAGATAAAAATGATAAATTAACTATTGATGTTTTAAATTAACTTGACATCTTATATGAGACTCACTTAAATTTTTTTCACAATTAGTTTTATAGTAATTTTGTTATATCACTTCTAATAAGTTATTATAAATAATTTAAGATATGTTTGTTTCGCAACTTCAATCGTGATATTTGGTTGACTGCAAAAATTATGTGTCACTTAAATTGAAATAGAAGAAAAAGTATTATAAATCACAATAATTAAAAACTTAAATTATTTTAAAACTACAATTGACTATCAATGCCACAAAAGTTTGGACAAGGAGAGTATTATAAACTATAATAGCTACCAACTTAAAATAATAAATTGTAATGCCGAAAAAGTATTATAAATTATAATAGCTAACAACTTAAAATATCTAAAAACATATTAAAAATACAATTGATTATCTAAATTTTATTCGTGTTACATAAATTGAGATAAAAAATAACATGCACAGACACTTAAGGGTTTTGAATTAAATTACGGTCAATTGAAAGAAAAGAAATAGGCTACATATGAGGTTATCAAAAAATAGGCTAAAGGCTCAGTAGGGCTAACTAAGGCCATGCAGAAAGAGTAGATAAAGTAGGTATAAAAAAGGTTATCAAAAAAATGCCTATATATTCTCCTAACTCAACATTCTTTATTTCGTTTTGCAAACACATCAGGCAAGTTCTAGATATCAATATACAAACATGGAATATAATAAAAACCTCAACACACATGGCATATATTCGAAGTGTGAAGGAAGCAGGTGAAGGTCGTCATGTTTGCTTCCTCGTGATTTTACTATATCACCCCTAATTAATTATTATATATCATTTATATATTAGAAAATTAATAATATCTAATAAAAAAAAAAAATAGACATTTATGACATCTTTGCTTCTACTTCAATCGTAATTTTACTATTTCCCCCCTAATTAATTATTTAAGTCATTTAAGTATTAAAAATTAATAATATTTAGTAAAAAAAAAAAAAGATAAAATAGCCAAAAAATGATAATTAACTATTGATGGTTTAAATTAACTTGAGATCTTATATGAGGCCCACTTAATTTTTTTCACAACTAATTTTTTTAGTAATTTTGCTATATCACTTCTAATAAGTTATTATGAGTTATTTAAAACATGTTTGTTTTGTTACTTCAATCGTGATATTCAGTGGATTATGGAAATTATGTGTCATTTAATTTAAATTGGAATAGAAGAAAAAGTATTATAAATCACAATAATTAAAAACTTAAATTATTTTTAAAATATAATTGACTATGAATGCCACAAAAATTTGGACAAAGAGAGTATTATAAATTACAATAGCTAACAATTTAAAATAGTAAATTACAATGCTAAAAAAGTATTATAAATTACACTAGCTAACAACTTAAAATATCTAAAAACATATAAAAAATATAATGGATTATCTAAATTTTACTTGTGTCACATAGATTGAGACAAAAAAATAATATATATTGTTAGTACTATATAGAAGTGCGGTAAACAAGGCACCTCTTCATTGACGTGTCTACTTGCTCCGTGTTTTACTATATCATCCCTAATTAATTATTATATGTCACTTGCGTATTAGAAAATTAATAATATTTAATAAATAAATAAAATGGACATTTATGACATGTCTGTTTCAGCTGCTTCAACCGTAATTTCACCCTTGATTAATTATTTAAGTCATTTAAATATTAAAAAAAATATTTAATAAAAGTTAAAATATATAAAAATAATAATAAATTAACTATTGATGTTTTAAATTAACTTGACATCTTATATGAGGCTTACTTAAAAAAAAAATTCAGAACTATTTTTTATAGTTATTTTGCTATATCATTTCTAATAAGCTATAATGAGTAATTTAAGACATGTTTGTTTCGCTACTTCAATCGTGATATTTGGTTGACTGTCGAAATTATATGTGTCACTTAAATTGGAATAGAAGAAAAAATATTATAAATCACAATAATTAAAATCTTAAATTATTTTAAAACTATAATTGACTATCAATGCCACAAAAGTTTGAACAAGGAGAATATTATAAATTACAATAGCTAGCAACTTAAACTAGTAAATTACAATGCCAAAAAAGTATTACAATGGCTAACTTAAAATATCTAAAAACATATTAAAGTATAATTGATTATTTAAATTTATTTGTGTCACATAAATTGAGACAAAAAATAACATATACGGGTCCTTCGATATCTACTGTATGTATGTGTGTATATATATAGAGAGAGAGAGAAACCTTTTAATTTCATATGTTATGTTTAAAATCACAAGATTAAAAAATATTTCATACATTTTGTATCTATTTAAGATCACAAATTTAAATTTTTTGTTTACCTTCTTAAAATTTGAATCAAATTAAACCTAATAAATAAATTGAAAGAAAATAATATATTGAATAAACAGTTGCATAGGAAGCAAGGGCAAAGCTAATATACTATTTGCGGCAGCGGCGCAAATCAAATAGCTTTTGCTTATAACTTATATTTGTATTAAAAAATTATTATATATTTAAATATTTTATTATAAATCTAGCATTTTAAACAAAGTATGAATTCTATAAATTTCAACTCTGGACTCTATTTCTTGTACAACAACATTTCGTGTGTTTTATCAAGTGGAGTTGGGAGAGTTGTATTGGAATTTTTTCGTGATATTTTTATCATATATGAGTTTTATTTTTCTTTGAAGTAAGTGTCATGACTCAAAAATGGTGTCATAATGACAGTTATTGCGGTCGAACCTTAATAAGTCGATCACCAAAACTAATAAGAAAAAATCGAAATCAAACAACATACGTAAATCAAGGTGAGATTTATAGAACGAAGTCAAGCTATATCATACAAAAGCGAAAGTCTGAATAAACATAACCATTCCAAAAACAGGTGTCACAAGTATAAGAGCATCTAAATATGTAATCGAATTTGAAATACAAAGTCTATATTAGAAAAAAATAAAGACAACTATAGATGGATGAGGTCCGAATCAACCCTCGACTTTGGAGCACATCGGTACCTCGAAGAACTCATAAACTCTGTACAAAGATCAGCCGATATAGTACTTGAACTAGGATTTGCACCGAAAGGGCATAGTAGGAATGAGTATGGCCCACTTGTACTAAGAAGGTATCATAGGCCAACTGAGCAAAATAGAAAATAACATAAGTAAAGAAAATTATGAGCACGCCACCTGCAAACAGAAAAGTCTCAAATGATAGCTAACACTATTTCCACTAATAGTTCTAATATATATATACATAAACAACAACACAAATATACACAGTGTACACAGAAACTAAACACAAGCCAATGGGAACTAAGGAAATCATAAAGATGCTTATACAATGCAATGCAATGTAACGACGATGGATCGTATGACTTTCTGTATACACCTACCAAGCTTGCAATTCCTCATATAGGACTCATGTGGAAGGGGAAGCAGTGGGGGGGGGGAGGTCTCAACCCATATACTATAATTCATATCTCAAATTTCAATCCACCATCCTCGGCTCATGTTCAGGAAGAAAATTTTATAAAAGTGTCTCCATTTTTTTCAAAAATAGTGTTCTCCAATGGTAACGATATCTTATGAATGTATATGTATGGAAAGAGAATGTAATTCTCACAACCAAATAAGTATGAAGATATTAAATTCATTCAATGCATATATATAAGTGAGACCAAAAATCAACTCAATATGTTCAAAATTCATGATTATCAACTTTAATTAGACACCATCGAAATAAATATGCATGTAAGACATCATTAATATCACATCAAACCTTAGCTCAGATAGTTCAATCATTATAAAAATAATCAATGCTCAACATGGCCTATAATAACAATTCAAGCCCCGCACAAGCATTATATCTAAAATAAAAATAGTTAAATACACAAATAATTCAAGCCCCCGCATAGACATTATATTTAGAATAAAAATAGTTACATGCACAGATAAGGCCAATGATATCAAATAAAGCCCCGCAAGGACAACACATAATATCAGATATCACAATTCAACAACAAAGAATATAAGTCCTCACTCAAACACATAAGAATAATAATAATCTCAAAATATAAATCTCATAATTATTTTCCCAACTCATAGCAGGTTTTACTTATTTATTAACTTTCCAACTCAATCTGAAAGAAGTTAAGTCATAGTCTACCTCGAAACGACGAAGTTCAAGCCTAAAGTGCTTTAACACGGATCTTTACCTTTTCAAACGTCCTCGAAATCAACTATAACATTCAAATATAGCATTTACGCATTAAAAGAAAGCTAATGATATCCATATTTCTCATATTTGAGTCGGGTCTAAAATAGGTTTGAAAAATGAGTTCAAAAATGAAAGGGATAAAGTTGAGATTTTATTTTACAAATACCTTCCCCAAGGTTATAGGAGTCTATAGTTGGAAACCCCACGCGGAAATGAGTTAAAAACGAGGTCCAAATTAAAGAAAAACTATTTTTAAGCTTTATCGGTAAAAACCTCAAAATTCCTTTTCAAAATGAATAGTAAAAGGTATTTTCAAAGATGTAATCAATGGAAAATAATGGAATATGAGTTTAGTGGTTACCCATACAAAACATGATGAAGAAACCCATGAAAATGGCCTTTTTCAAAGCTTGGAGGTCAAAAAAATGAGTAAAAACATGATATTGAGACTAATATACTATTTTGTGAACAGTGCCTCGTGAACACGGTCAACCTTTAGCGTTCGCGAGGGTCAACTTTGATCAGACCAACTAATTAGCCTTCGCGTCCGCAACCAAAGCATCGCGTTCATGAAGGTCCATAACCAGGACCATCGTCTTTGCGATAGCCTTGTCGCGTTCGCGATGAAGGAGAATATCCTTCTCTATGTTCGCAGTCAGAGTCCCGCCTTCGTGAAGAAGAATCTTACTTACACGAGATATTAGCTAACACTATTGATTTTGCATGGTTCTGAATCCTCCGAATGAATCTTGGGGATTCGTTCAGGACCCTACAAAAATGAACCACATATGTTACTAGACTATTTTCAATGTCGCGAATCAATGGCAACATCAGATTTTCAAAAAAGGCCATTTTTAATTAATTAATTTTCGAAACCTTTTTTGACAATTTTTCAAACGAACGATCGAAATATGAAAGATTTTAACCCGAACCAACCCCGCTACTGAACCAAATTCAAAACACATCAAAAGTAAAATTTCACAAATTAAGTCATTATATAAAGTTAAATCAATACCATAATTACTTTTACTTTTTGTAAAAGAAAAATATAAAAATCTTTCATATTTGACTTGCCTCTTTCTTGGAGGAAAATGTTGGACCTATATAAATTGAAGATTTATTTTCTCATACCACAACACATTAGTATCCACAATATAATATTTTAAAGAGTCTTGTTTAGGAAGAGATTTTTGCTCTAATAGTTTTTATGCTTTCTTTTATATTAGATTTTCATATGTAGGTCAACTGGTCAAATCACATACTTAATCCTGCTTTTGTTATGTTTCCTTTTGTCGTCTAAATTATCAATATCTTGATTTGCATGCAACTAGTATCTTTCACATGACGCCTTCATAATTTGATCTCAATGACATGACCCGACCAGGGCCTAGTCGTGTCGGGTGCCTCAAGTTCAACCGGGATCGGAGACCACCCCAATACCCAACTATAACTGCCTTGTACCCCATGTCGGATAAATTCCAAACATATGACAAAATAAAACAATTAATACTCAAAGACAATAATAGAATCCATAACCATAACCAACTAACAAAACAATCAAATATCCAATTGGTGACAGTCCCAATACCAATACCAATGCCAACGCTGCCACCAATATCGATACCACCCATGTCCATAGCAGTCACACAAAGCCTCTAATCGAAAATAAAAAATATACGATCGGGACATGCCCCCGACCATAGCCAAAACCAAAGTCCAAGAAATAAACTAAAGTATGAGAAGATATTCATAGCATGAAATGGAGTCTTTCAGGGTATGAAAGCTCACTACTTCAATCCGACACAAATGTTGTCCCCGAATCCAAGATCACTGAGTGGGAGTGGTACTATAGCCGATTCCTGCATTGCGTTAGAATACATCGTCCGAAAACGAATTAGCGGGTGAATGCTAACATGTACTCGGGAATAAGGATAAAGTAATGTCATTATTCAAAACCATAGTAAATAGCCAAATTATATATATATATATCATGCCAAAGCCTCTAACTGAAAACAAAGAACATACAATCAGGACATGCCCCCGACTATAGCCAAAATCAAAGTTCAAGAAATAAACTAAAGTATGAGAAGATATCCATAGCATGAAATGGAGTCTTCCAGAGTATGGAAGCTCACTACTTCAATCCGACCCAAATATTGTCCCCGAATCCAAGATCACTAAGTAGGGGGGTACTATGGCCAATTCCTGCATTGCGTTGGGATACATCATCCGAAGACAGATTAACAGGTGAACGCTAACATGTACTCAGGAATAAGGATAAAGTAATGTTATTATTCAAAACCATAGTAAATAGCCAGATTACATATATATATACCATGCCAGGTTTAGCATGTATTTAAATCTTTAACCTAGGATGTGTAGCTTGACCATTCTAGAACGACCCACGAGTTATATGAGTCTAATGTTACCCCCTGAACGGACCACAGTGCGTGTAGCCGCACGAATTGGATATATCATAGCGGCCGGGGATTTTCGTGTACCTTTCACCCTCCATGATACATATATACAAACATAACTTAAGGGATTTCCGTGTACCCCACAATTGTATGGTCACCATGACCAATCCTCATGTCGGCTAACATGAGTTTCCAATGTCCGTCCATTGGACTCGTACCTTCACGGTTCACAACCTGCTATTATTTTCCAATTAAAACCTTTATCACACGACCAAACCACCAATTCCAAAGTTAATTACCAAGGCATTATGAAGTGGTATCGTCATAGCGACTATAGCTTACAAGAAATGGAATTAACCAAGCTTTAGGGGACTCCCATGTACCCCCATAGGATTTCAAATCAATCAAACCATAGCCATCAAGGTCTTTCTAAATCATTTAATTCAATAAAACCATTTAGGGTTCCATTACCATATTATGCAATGCAAGGTTTTCAATAAAAGTCAAACTATGTGACAAAAACATTCTCATTGATATTTTAACAAACATATTGAGGGCATAGAGCTTCCAAAACTAAAAATCAATTAGCCATTCCCATGCAACCACATGTTCAAACCAACATTATAACATGAAAAACCATAAATAGAACATGGGAAAACATCATCCAACCATTAATAACCAAAACCCCCAACAAATATTTCAAAACCAACACAAACCCATAATAATGCTGTGAAAACTATTAAGTAAAACATGTTTTTAGTTTGAACTAGAAATGAGGGAGGAGTAACATTCCTTAGACAATGAGGAAGACAGAGAAAAACCACCCTTGAGAGCCTTAATTGACCACTTTAAGGAAACCCTATCCTTTTTTTGAACCAAGAGCTTGAGAGAGATTTAAGAGTGTTTTAATCTTCTAAAGTTAGTAATAAGAGACCAATTAGTGTTATAGGATGTGGGGTCTTAAGGGTTTAGGGTAGGAAATATTTGAAATACTCTCAGCTTAAAAGCTGAAAAATGGGAGCAAGAGGGTACGACTTGCCCCCCCAACTCATTCAAACAAACCACTCGTATCCTCTACAGAAAGTTAGACTCCAATCCTGTCCAACATACGACTTCATAGACCTAATCGTATCCACAACACAACCAAAACCCCTAAACCGTACCCACATCATACGACAAGTAAGCCAGAGTAGTATGATGATCAAAAAGCTCAAACTCAGGAAATTTCTAAGGAATAAAACCTAGGGTGTTTCACTCAACAAGTGGCATCAGAACCAATGGTTCAAAAATCCTTTGGGTCCAATGATTAAACGAGGTTGAAGACAGTTTTAAGGTGATTCAAATCAATTTGCAATCAATTTAATGATAATGAAGACTTTTGTCCAACTACATGTAGAAAAGAAATTCAACCATATTTTCAATAATCATACTGCTTCTTTTTTAAAACAAAATCAATTTTCAACTTATGTTTATGGGCTTCAATTTTCAATCTCTACTTACTTTTAACATTTGGGCTCCTTTCAACTCATACATATATACTTTTAGCATATGAGCTCCATTTTTAACCTGTGCTCACTTTCAATACGCAAGGCTCCACTTTCAATCCTGTTCACTTATAACACAGTGCTTCAATAATATTAACCCCTGCTTTTATTTTTAACACATAGGACTTCAATTTTTAACTCATCAACTTTTAATCATGGGAAACAATAGTGATATATGAAGATAATGTGAGGAATGATGATTATGCATATAAAGAAGGCAGATCAAGTTTTATCAAGAAAATTAAGCCAAAAGGAGGAGATTTGTTAAGATTTTTTACCCGATTTTCTTACCATATTTGAGTTTTACTTTTCTTTGAGTTAAATTCAACGTAATACCACAATTACTTTTACTTTATCTAAAAAAAAACAAAATCATACTTAGGGATTTAACAATGAAATTTCATGCTTCAAACGTGTAAGGACCGCTTTCAATGAAAATAGATTGTAAACATCATGTATAATCAAAATTCATAAAAGGTTCATGGAGATAAATTATTATAAACATGTAATTTCATAATTTAAAACATAAAAGATGGATTCTTGAACTCCATGGGTTAAAAGGGCCCATGGGTGAACATTTAATATACCTTGAAACTTAAATCTTGAAAGAGAACAACTTTCTTGAAAGCTTTCTTGGATTGAAACACTTGAGTTCTTGGTTTTCTTGAAGGAAGGGATTGAATCTTGAAGAGGATAGGGTTTTGTTCTTGAGAGAGAATGATTTCTTTGAGATGATTTATGAATAAAGGTGCCAATTCTGCCTTTTGGGACCCTAAATCCCGTGTTATGGACCCAGTGGGTAACGGTAAATGACCTAAATATCCTTAAAATACGGAATACAAAAGTTGTAAAATAAGGGTGGGTGATGGAGCGTGCGTTGCGGGCTAATCTCGCGCCCTCACTGCCTCTCTTACAAAAATAGCTATAACTTTTCGCTCGGGTATCGAATTAAGGCGAAATTGGTATCGTTGAAAATCTGACTCAATTATATACAATTTTGTGGGTCTTGAGTTGCAAAATTCTACGTATATCAAAATTTATACATGTTCAAAGTAGATCCTTATAGAATCAAATACCAAACTTTGGACGAATCAAAGGACCTTAGCTCAACTTTGTTTTAAGCGATTCTTATGAATATTTTTCACCTCGAAATCACTTCACACACTAGGATAAAGATCATGACACTTGTATGCAAAATAAATTCATGGAATTAGAGTCAACACACATAAGAACGACGCTTCAAAGTCTAGCCCAAAAATATGAGGTATTACAATGCGGTGATAGGAAAATTTTCATACGAATGGCCTGAGTTCCAAGAACTGAGGAGACTCATTCCAAAGTAGTGTGAATTGAAGGTGGAAGTCAATATTGGTCTTCTTAGAAATCGATATATTTTGATTAGGGCAACAAGAACAGATGATTATGTGCATTTGCTTTCAAAGCTCCAATTCTATATTACACATAATTATTGGTCATATCCAATACGTACTCTCAAATGGGACCTACTTTTTTATCCAGATGAGGAGACATCAATAGCAGTGGCATGGATCTCCTTCCCTATACTACCACTAAACTTTTTTGGAAAGAAAGCAATTTTTTCGTTGGCAGCAACAGTAGGAAAACCTCTACAGGTGTACCTAGCTACTTAAAACAAAACTAGACCGAGTTGTACTAGAGTCAAGATGGAGATGGATCTTTTTGGAGATTTTCCAAAAAGGATAAATATTGGCATGAGAAAGAAAATGGTAAAGTGGTAGAGAAATGGGTAGATATTAGGTATGATTATGTACCTAAATATTGTAAAACATATAAATTGCAGGGACACAATGAAAATGAGTCTTTAGTTATTCATCTGGAGTTATACCCAAAGGAGGAGGCTATGTAGGAGAGTACTGAAGAAAAGGGTAATGAGAAACAGCAGAATAAGGATGGAGGAGCACTGAAGAGAATAGACAAAAATAAGGCTCCGTAAGAGGAATAATGATTTAAAGAACAAAGAAGAAGAAATAACTACAGAAGGGGTCATTGGTAGAGAAAAGAAAGATATGAATGGAATGAAAAACCAAGAATAAATAAGGCAGAAATGAAGACTGGCAAAAAGTTTGATGTCTTGAATGAAGCTAGTGATGTGTCTAAAAGGGGCAATGAAGTGGAGAAGAAGGGGATTGAGGATCTTATTAAGGACACAACTGAAAAAAAAAGGAAAAGAAAGTCAAGGTGAGCAAACAGGTAAATCGGGTAATATGAATAGGAAACAAGATGCACAAAGTATGGTGAGAAGTGTAGAGCAGTTACAAGAAATAGAAAAGGGCTCAAAAAAAGGTAATAATAGTAAGCTTAATGATAAAGAGAAAGAGAGTAGCTGCAATGACAAGATTAGATATGATCAGGTTAAAATTACAAATAGTGTTATACATAGAACTGATGAGGAAATGGGGGAGATGATGATGTGCAACGGGAGGGGATAGTAGTACCAAAGATTGGTGCATTGTCAGAAAAAAAGAAAACAAATAAATATAACTTTGAAGAAGATGAAAGTATAGATCTCAATGTAGAGCAGGCATGCAAAAATGGATATTTATCTCTAAGACAGATGTCAATTTAAAAGGAAAAAATAAGAAAGGGATAAAAATTGCCTTACCTTTGTCACAAATGAATACAAGGAGAAAGAAAGGGTCATCTGCTACTTCTGATCAATAATTATTAAAGTTTTATTTTGGAATATCAGGTCAGTTAAATCTCAGAAGTATTTTGAGAGAGTTATTGACTTGCATAAGAAATATCAGTATTCATTTATTGCTTTATGTAACATCTTGATTTTCTGAACCGGATCGCTACACGGTGCCCATGATCCCGAGGGACCACAATCTAATCTATGAGTGATATCTGGACCTGTATACTGCAATATATGGCATAATAATGCGGAAAACATAAACAATAGGCCATAAGGTTCAATTGCATAGAATATCTTGACAAATTATAACATCCATATGGGGTAACGAATACCCAAAACAACTGAAATCTGAATCAAATCTGAGCTAAATCTGAAAGCCTCTAAATACTGTCTGAGTAAGGAGTTGAAGAAACATGTCTCCAACTAACTCCGTCTAGCAAAACTGAACTGAAATAATAAATGAGATAAATAATGTCGTCCTCGAATGGATGAGGACTCACTGTAACTCTGCGACTAGAATGCTACTACTACTGCTGATCTGGAGCTCGTATATGTGAACCTATGGTGTAACGTGAAAGAAAGCATCATAGCACAAATGCGTCAGTACAACTGGGAGTACTGAGTATACAAGTGAGGTAGGCTAAATGCAAAAGGGTTTACATGCATGAACGATGCTAACTGATTGACTGATATGAACGTAAGAGTGCAAACATGCATACGTAGTAACTGAGATCGTGATTACGTGATATCTAGATCTGGACACTAATACATGATCTACTGATATCTAGCATGAAAAATACTGAAATACTGATAACATAGATGACTGTGTCTGACAGTCCTGAATCTAATGGAACTATCTGTGTTCCATTCTGTAACTGAATTAACTGTATTTGACAGTCCTGATGTACTAAAATCTGAAAAACTATCTGAGTTCTTTTACTGAGATTGGGGCTGAAACTGTGGGAGGTAGTTATTTGACCGACATGCCCCAACAACGCATATAGCTAAGTTGGGGTCCAATGCCGCGCCACTAGTAAGGGTGTCAATACCGCGCCACTAGTAAGGGTGTCAATACCGCGCCACTAGTAAGGACAGCTGTGAATGACCCTTAGCTGGTAGGTACTCAAAATAAGAATGATGGGAACCCTAAACTGACGGATTAAGCCACCTCATCAACCCTAATCTAACAGGTTAAGATGTCTCAACCTACGCTGGCTACATAGTTCTGGAACACAAGGATGATTACTAAGAATCACACCCTAAACTGGCAGGTGAGTTCCCATCCTTGGGTTCACTCGATACTAACTTCTACTCCCATCTGAAGAGACTGAATGTGATTTAACTGATGGTACATGGACTGAGTAACAAACTTTCGTTAACTGACGGATTAGTGCTACTATTTGAGAATTAACTGAGATCATGAGATTTTCGAGGTTTTCCTGAGTCACATGCCCTACTGAGTTCTATAGATCATGGCTTGACTGAGATTATCGTGATAACATGACATGGATCTAGGCACACAACTATATTTTTTGGGTACAAGTACCTCCAGGACTCGATGGAAGGAAACTGACACACATGACTGACTTGATCGTAAGAGTAGAGTCCACAATTTACCATATCATGAGTAGGGGATTTCACACTAAGCATAGTCCTCAACATCTTATACATGGAAGGGAAATTTATACAACATGTATATACTTGCATAGCTTCAATATCATGGTCAATCCATATCACAACAACAACGCATATCACTCACATGGAATTCATGGGAAATCGTAAAGCATAGAGCATGGACTTGTCATTTAAGTACTATTAAATCATGGGACATGAATTCTATCATCTAGGCATATTATCAAACACTTTGCATGCATTCTTTTAGCTTAAGTGTGTTCATGAATTTCACCATATTAAGCCACATAAGGATCATGGGTTTCAACTAACAAACACATATACTTCATCAAATCACATTTAGATATCATCTTGAAACTTAAACAACAATCATCAACATGTACATGCTCATATCACAACAAGACAATCACAAAATAATATTTAAAACATGGTTATTGAGCTCTATGAACGAAATGGATCCATAGATGAACACTACGCATACCTGACTAAAGATTCTTGATGTTTTTGAACTTGAAGGATTTGAAATCCTTTGATTTTTGAAGAAGATTGGGTCTTGTTCTTGGAGATTAAATTTAGAGAGAAACCCTAGTTTTTATTTGTGTAATAATAATAAGCAAAATGGTTGAATTCGGACTCATCTGGGTATATATAGGCGAGTAGTAAGTGACCAAAATACCCTTATTAAAACAGCCTAGAAATAAACTGAACGTGGCGTGTGACAACCCGAATGACGATCTATCAGGAATTTGATGGTCTATCATTTCAACCGTCATATGTGGACCAGAAATGGGGTTGACTGGATAAGAGTTGATGGCCTAGATGACGGTTCGTCAAAAATCTGACGGTCCGTCAACTCGCCCATCAATCTTTAGACAGAACATGGCCCTAATACCTTGGTTGTGACGGTCAAAGTGGTGGTCCGTCACTTGTTTGGCGGTCCGTCAACTTGGACGTCACACCTGGGAGTTTCGGTCAGTTCTGAGTAAAACATCCATAACTTCCTCGTCTAGTGTCGGATTTGGACAAAATTGGTATCGTTAGAAAGCTAACTCAATTTCCCACGTGATAGAAAGTAGAAGTCTAAAAAATACCATGAGTACAAAAATAGATTTGTCTTTCAAAGCAAGTACTAGCATCTTTGAGATGATTTCTAGCTAGGAATAAGCACGGGTATTACAATATCTCCCCCTTGAGAACATTCGTCTTCGAATAAGACTGACTAAGAGGGAAAATAATAAATGAACATGAACTGAATATGAGTGACTTAGACATGACTTCATGACTGACATGCTAAATATACTGAACTCATGCACATCTGATGCAGGGCTAACTGGTACATGAATGCATGACTGAGTGTTCTGATAAACTGAGTTTCTCAAGATGAGAATGCATAGCTAATGCATGATTTTATAACTGAACTGATACATGAATGCATGACATGGTATGAAATGGTAGTAGATACCACGTTTATAATGGGAACATGAATATGAAACTGAATGAGCTTAAGGCAAACTATTACCTTGAGCTTGATCTGAATCGGCGGAGAAGAGGTAAGGATAATTGGTACGCATATCTTCTTTTGCTTCCCAAGTATCTCCCTCGACGGACTGATTTCACCAAAGAATCTTAACTAGAGGGACCTCTTTTTTCCTCAATCAACGAGTCTGATAGTCTAAGATTTTGACTGGAATCTCTTCATAAGAGAGACTGTTCTGAACATCAATGCTATGAATAGGGTCTACAACTGCTAGGTCACCTACGCACTTCTTGAGCAAGGATACATGAAGACCGGATAAACTGAGGCTAAATCTAAAGGCAATTCGACATAATCTACCTTGCCTAAATGACTGAGAATCCTAAAGGTACCGATATAGCGGGGACTGAGTTTCCCTTTCTTGTCGAACCTCTTCACTCCCTTCATGGGAGATTTCTTAAGATAGACATAGTCATCGACCTTGAACTCGAGATCCTTTCTACGAACATCAACATAAGACTTCTGTCGGCTCTGATCAGCCCGGAGTCTTTCTCTGATCAACTGAACTTTATCTAAGGCATCAAAAACCAAGTCAGGACCTATGACTGAGGCCTCACTAACTTCAAACCAACCAATTAGATATCTACACCTCCTGCCATAGAGAGCTTCGAATGAAGCCATTTTAATACTGGAATGATAGCTATTATTGTATGCAAACTCAATCAAAGGAAAGTGGTGATCCCAACTTCCCTTGAAATCAATTGCACACGCCCTTAGCATATCTTTAAGAGTCTGAATAGTCCTTTCTGCTTGACCATCTGTCTGAGGATGAAAGGCTGTACTGAGATGGACTTGGATACCAAGACCCTTTTGGAATGCTTTCCAGAAGTGAGAGGTGAACTGGGTACCTCTGTCTGAAATAATAGATAATAAAACACCGTGTAATCTGACCAACTCCTTGACATAGAGTTTGGTGTAATCCTCGGCTGAATAAGAGGTATGAACTGGAAGGAAATGAGCCGACTTGGTCATCCTGTCTACAATAACCCAAACTGAATTGTGTTGATGATGAGTTCGAGGAAAACCCATCACGAAGTCCATGTTCACTTTTTCCCACTTCCAAGTAGGAATGGTGAACTCCTGCATAGGTCCACTAGGCTTCTGATGCTCTATCTTAACTTGTTGACATGTAGAGCACTTAGCCACAAATTTTGCAATATCTTTCTTCATCCCACTCCACCAATAGATTTCCCACAGGTCGTGGTACATCTTAGTGACCCCTGGATGAATAGAGTATCACACACCATGCACTTCTGCAAGAATCCGCTGTTTTAAGTTATCTACACCTGGAACGCACAGACGACCCTGACAACGAAGAACCCCATCTCCCCATTGGGAGAAAACCTCTACTCTCTGATTCTGAACTGACTATTTTAGCTTGACAAGGCTAGGATCCCTGTCTTGCTTTTATTTTACCTCAGAAACTAGAGATGACTCTGAACTACTCTGAACACATACACCACCCTCTGAAAAATCGACTAAGTGAACACCTAGTCTGGCGAGCTGATGGATTTCCTGAGCTATCTTCTTCTTTTTGTCCTCGATATAAGAAACACTACCCATGGAGAGTCTACTGAGAGCATCGGCCACAATGTTGGCCTTGCCCGGATGGTAAAGGACACTCATGTCATAATCTTTCAAAAGCTCTAACCACCTTCTCTGATGAAGATTGAGATCTTTCTGAGAAAAGACATACTGGAGACTCTTATGATCTGTGAAGACATCTACATGAACTCCGTATAGATAATGCCTCCAAATCTTTAAGGCAAATACTACGACTGCTAACTCAAGATCATAAGTAGGATAATTCTTCTCATGGGGGTTTAACTGCCTGGAGGCGTAGGCTATGACCTTACCATGTTGCATGAGGACATAACTTAAACCCACTCTGGATGCATTACAATAGACTATGAAACTGTCTGAACCATCTGGAAGAGCTATAACTGGAGCTGAGGTGAGTCGAGTCTTCAACTCTTGAAAACTCTTCTCACAAGAATCTGACCACTGAAACTTGACCTTCTTCTGAGTCAATCTAGACATGGGGGATGCAATAGAAGAAAATCCCTCGACAAACCGTCTGTAATAGCCAGCCAATCCCAAGAAACTCCTGATATCTGATGGAGAGACAGGGCGAGGCCAGTTTCTTACCACTTCGGTTTTCTAAGGATCTACTCTAATGCCATCACCGGAAATAATATGGCCAAGGAATTCTATTGATCTTATCCAAAACTCGCACTTACTGAACTTGGCGAATAGCTGGTGATCTCTGAGAGTCTGAAGAACAATCCTCAGATGGTCTAAATGATCACGCTCTGTGCGGGAATAGACCAGGATATCATCTATGAAGACTATAATGAACATGTCCAAGTACTGCTTGAACACATGGTTCATCAAGTCTATGAAAGCGGCTGGGGCATTGGTAAGACCAAAGGACATAACTAGAAACTCGAAGTGACCATACCAAGTATGAAAAGTTGTCTTTGGGATGTCATATTATTTAACTCTGAGCTGATGGTAGCCTGATCTGAGGTCTATTTTGGAGAAAAACTGGCACCCTGAAGTTGGTCAAATAAGTCATCTATTCTGGGAATAGGATACTTGTTCTTGACCGTAACTTTGTTGAGCTGACAGTAATCAATACACATCCTAAGAGAACCGTCTTTCTTGCGCACGAATAAGACTGGTGCACCCCATGGGGATACACTAGGCCTGATGAATCCCTTATCTAAGAGATCCTTCAACTGATCTTTTAGTTCCTTGAGTTCTGCTGGTGCCATTCTGTATGGCGGAATAGAAATAGGCTGAGAATCTGGAATAAGGTCAATGCCAAAGTCTATTTCCCTTTCGGGGGGAATGCCTGGAAGATCTTTGGGAAACACGTTTGAATACTCATTTACAACTGGGACTGATTCAAGACTAGAAGATTCAGAACTGGAATCTTTAATATGCATGAGATGATACACACACCCCTTAGAAATTATTTTCCTTGCCCGAAGGTAGGAAACAAGCTGACCCCTGAAAGATGAAGTACTACCCTTCCACTCTAGGATGGGCTCAATCGAGAACTGAAATTGAACTACCCTGGTTCTGCAGTCGACTGTGGCATAGCAGGAATGAAGCCAATCCATGCCGAGAATTACATCAAAATCAGTCATCTCTAACTCGACCAAATCTGCTGATGTGGCTTTCTGAAATATCATAATTGGGCAGTTCCTGTATACCCACCGAGCTATGATGGTTTTACCCACTGGGATAGATACTAAAAAGGGCTCTGCTAAAATTTCAGGACTGATTCCGAAATCGCCTGCTATAAAGGGAGTAACAAAAGACAAGGATGCACTTGGATCTAGCAAAGCGTAAACATGAACATGGAAAATCTGTAACGTACCAGTAATGACATCAGAAGAATTTTCCTGATCCTGTCGGGTCTGAAGAGCATAGAGTTTATTTGGGCGTTGCCCACTAGTAGCACTAGAAGCGGCACTCTGCTGATTTGGGCGATCGGACTGGGCTGTGGAGCGATTCTGCTGACCCTGTAGACCTGACTGCGGACACTCTTTAATCCTGTGCCCTGGCTTGCCACAACCAAAACAAACATCGCTACCAGCTCTACAGGTACCCTTATGGTTCTTACCACAAGTCTGACACAGGGGATTAGTTCGGGCACTGCTGACACTGCCCTGAGACTTAGATCCTGGTGCTCGATCTCTGTTGCCATATCTGAATTTCGGCACTGGGGAACTGGCGGAGGAAGGAGCTGGAATTGCTGGCTTAGGAAGAAACTGCGAATGGTTTCGTCCTTCTGATTTTGGTTGAGCAAAACTGAAACTGCCTGACCTTGCTCTCTTGTTTTGCCTGTCCCTAATCCTAATCTTCTGCTCCTCTATTTGTTGAGCATGAGTCATAAGCCTGGCTAAAGTCATATCACTGTTCAGCATCGCAGACCTACACTCATTTACCACGCTATCATTCACCTCTGACACAAACTTGCTCATTTTAGCCCTGTTGTCTGCAACCACATGAGGGGCATATTTGGCTAGCTGAGTAAATCTGAGAGAATACTCCTTAACCATCATATTTCCTTGCCTGATGTTGATGAACTCTAGAACTTTTGCCTCCCTCAGCTCTTGGGGAAAGAATCTATCTAAGAAATTCATGATAAATTCCTCCCACTCTATAGGACCTGCATCATCTAACCTCTCGAACTTCCACTGTTTGTACCAAAAGTGAGCAACATCCTGTAACTGGTATGCGGCTAACTCGGCACTCTGACAAGAAGTAACTCCCATGATGTCTATGACCTTCTGTACTTGGTCAATGAATTCCTGAGGGTCTTCATCAGACTTAGACCCAAAGAAAGATAGAGGTTTCATTCGGGTGAAGTCCCGAATCCTAGCTGCGGCTGAGTTGGCCACTGGATTGGCTGGAATAACTGGTGGTCGTTCATTATGGGAAGCCACAGACTGAGCAAGTGTGGTGAATGCGGCCCTAAACTCCGCATGAAAAACATATTCGCCCAAAGGATCTTCGGGCTGAGGAGCTGGATGGTTTCTTTTTTTTTAGGCATATTCTGAAATAAGAGAAGAACGGATTAGACTGAGAGTTTAACTTGAGATTATGCTCACTAGCACGATATGAATACCGAAAGAAGGTAAACTATTCCTAAAATATCTTATAGCCTCTTGCACATAAATATGGCGCGCAACACACCCATGCACAAGACTCTACTAGATGCGGCTTTCAGTCTTCCTAGGACTCTATTGAACCTTAGGCTCTGATACCTAGTTTGTAACGCCCCAATTTTCTAAATCGGATCGCTACACGGTGCCCATGATCCCGAGGGACCACAAACTAACCCATGACTGATATTTGTACCTGTATATTGCAATATATGATGTAATAATGTGGAAAACATGAACAATAGGCCATAAGGTTCAACTGCATAGAATATATTGACAAATCACAACATCCATATGAGGTAATGAATACCCAAAACAACTGAAATCTGAATCAAATCTGAGCTAAATATGAAATCTTCTAAATACTGTCTGAGTAAGGAGTTGAAGGAAATGTCTCCAACTAACTCCGTCTAGCAAAACTGAACTGAAATAATAAATAAAATAAATAATATCGTCCTCGAATGGATGAGGACTCACTGCAACTCTGTAACTGGAATGTTACTATTACTGCTGATTTGGAGCTCGTATCTGTGAACCTATGGTGTAACGTGAAAGAAAGCACCATAGCGCAAATGCATCAGTACAACTGGGAGTACTGAGTATACGAGTGAGGTAGGCTAAATGTAAAAGGGTTTACATGCATGAACGATACTAACTGACTGACTGATATGAACGTAAGAGTGTAAACATGCATACGTAGTAACTGAGATCATGATTATGTGATATCAAGATCTGGACACTAATACATAATCTACTGATATCTAGCATAACAAATACTGAAATTCTGATAACATAGATGACTATGTCTGACAGTCCTGAATCTAATTAAATTATCTGTGCTCCATTCTGTAACTGAATTGATTGTATCTGACAGTCCTGATATACTAAAATCTGAAGAACTATATGAGTTTTTTTACTGAGACAAGGACTGAAACTGTGGGAGGTATTTGTTTGACCGACATGCACCAACAATGTATATAGTTAAGTTGGGGTCCAATCTCTGCCCCGACTGGAAGGGTGTCAATATCGCGTCACTGGTAAGGACAGCTGTGAGTGACCCTTAGCTCGCAGGTACTCAAAATAAGAATGGTGGGAACCCTAAACCAACGGATTAAGGCACCTCATCAACCCTAATCTGACAGGTTAAGATGTCTCAACCTATGCTGGCTACGTAGTTCTGAAACACAAGGATGATTACTAAGAATCACACCCTAAACTGACAGGTGAGTTCCCATCCTTGGGTTCACTCGGTACTAACTTCTACTCCCATCTGAAGAGACTGAACATGATTTAACTGATGGTACATGGACTGAGTAACTAACTTCCGTTGACTAACGAATTGGTGCTACTATTTGAGAACTAACTGAGATCATGAGATTTCCGAGGTTTTCCTGAGTCACATGCCCGACTGAGTTATATAGATCATGGCTTGACTGAGATTATCATGATAACATAACATGGCTTTAGGCACATAGCTATATTTTTTGGGTACAAGTACCCCCTGGAATCGATGGAAGGAAACTGACACACATGACTGACTTAATCGTAAGATAGAGTCCATAATTTACCATATCATGAGTAGGGGATTTCACACTAAGCATAGTTCTCAACATCTTATACATGGAAGGAAAAATCATACAGCATGTATATACTTGCATAGCTTCAATATCATGGTCAATCCATATCACAACAACAACGCAGATCATTCACATGGAATTCATGGGAAATCATAAAGCATAGAGCATGGACTTGTCATTTAAGAACTATTAAATCATAGGACATGAATTCTATCATCTAGGGATATTATCAAACACTTTTCATGCATTCTTTTAGCTTAAGTGTGTTCATGAATTTCACCATATTAAGCCATATATGGATTATGGGTTTCAACTAACAAATACATATACTTCATCAAATCACCTTTAGATATCATCTTGAAACTTAAACAACAATCATCAACATGTACATGCTCATATCACAACAAGAAAATCACAAAATAATATTTAAAACATAGTTCTTGAGCTCTATGAACGAAATGGATCCATAGATGAACACTACGCATACCTGACTTAAGGTTCTTGATGTTTTTTAACTTGAAGGATTTGAAATCCTTTGATTTTTGAAGAAGATTGGGTCTTGTTCTTAGAGATTAAATTTAGAGAGAAACCCTAGTTTTTGTTTGTGAAATAATAATGAGCAAAATGGCTGAATTCGGACTCATCTGGGTATATATAGGCAAGTAGTAAGTGACCAAAATACCCCTGTTAAAATGGCCTGGAAATAAACTGAACGTGGAGTGTGAAAACCCGACTAACGGTCCGTCAGGAATTTGATGGTCCATCATTTCGACCGTTATACGTGGACCAGAAATGGGGTTCACTAGATAAGAGTTGACGGCCTGGATGACGGTCCGTCAAAAATCTAACGGTCCGTCAACTCGTCCGTCAATCCTTAGACAGAACGTGGCCCTACTGCCTTGGCTGTGACGATCAAAGTGGTGGTCCGTCACTTGTTTGGCGGTCCGTCAACTTGGACATCGCACCTGGGCGTTTCGGTCAGTTCTGAGTAAAACATCCATAACTTCCTCGTCTGGTGTCGGATTTGGACAAAATTGATATCGTTAGAAAGCTAACTCAATTTTCCACGTGATAGAAAGTAGAAATCTCAAAAATACCATGGGTACAAAAATATATTTGCATTTCAAAGCAAGTACTAGCATCCTTGAGATGATTTCTAGTTAAGAATAAGCACGGGTATTACACTTTACTAGAACCTTTTCAAAGTCCTGCTGAATTGGAAAGTTACAGGCGGAAACTTGGTTTACCTCATGCTAAAGTCAACTGTTCAACAAAAATTTGGATTTTTTGGGAGGATAATTGGGTGGAAAAGGGTTTTACAGATTCTATTTAGCAACTTACTATGAACTTTCAAATAAGAGGGTCTTCTGAGGTATTTTACATTACTGGAGTTTTTGCTAGATGTAGTACTTTAGATAGACTCAAACTTTGGGAGGATTTAGAGAGTTTGTCAGAGAATATTAAGGACCCTTGGATGGGGGTGAGGATTTTAATATAACTTTGGATGAGTCAGAGAAATTAGGGGGCCTTTAGGTTACTCAGCAGGAGTTGATGGATTTTGCTGCTTGTGTTAATTCTTGTGCTTTTGTTGAATTAAAATTCTCAGGAAGTACTTTCACTTGGTGGAATAGGAGAATAGAAGAAGATTGCATATTTAAAAGGTTGGATAGAGTTTTTGGGAATACTAAGTTTATGCAAACTCTTCCTAACAGTGAAGCTCATCATCTGATAAGGCAAGGCTCTAACCATGCCATTCTTTATGTTATTTGTGATGCTTCTCAGGAGCAAGTAATAAAGCCTTTTAGATTTATAAATTTTTGGGTCAAGCATAATGATTACATGAATGTGGTGGAGGAAGCATGGAAGATAGAAGTTAAAAGAATCTCTTTTTACTATTCTACACGCGAAAATGAAGAGGTTAAAGCAGGCATTAGCAGAATAGAGTAGGAAAACTTTTGGAAATATTTTCCAAAAATATTACCACTTTGGATGAGATAGTGAAGGCCAAGGAGGTAAAGCTGGAAATTAACCTATCAGAAGAGAATAGAATGGTTTTGAATAAAGTAGAAGCATATTTGAAAAGGTAATTTGCATATCGAAGAGAAGTTTTGGAGACAAAATTTGAGGATGAAATGGTTTGCAGAGGGGGAAAAGAACACTAATTTTGTTCATGCATATGTAAAGGAAAGAGGGAGAAAAATGCAAATAAAGAAAATTCAATCAAGGCAGGGAGACTGGATTAATACTATATAAAATATTGGTGGGGAGGTAGTTAATATGTTCAAGGAACAGTTTTCTGAGACGCAAGAGGATTACGACAGTGATATGATACACTGTATACCTAATTTGGTTTCTCAGAAGCAAAATGTGAAGCTAGAAAGAATGCCTTCTAAGGAAGAGATTAAACAGATTGTCTTTGACTTAAATGGGGACAGTGCTTGTGGTCCAGATGGCTTCTTAGGGTAATTTTTTTAGTCTTTTTAGGATATTGTTGGGGATGATGTAACAAATATGGCTAAAGGCTTTTTCTATGGCTAGGAACTTCCTAGGTATATAACATACACAAATTTAGTGTTAATAATACCTAAGAAGAAGGATGCCAGAACGTTTAGCTATTTGAGACCTATTAACCTGAGTAATTTTGTTAATAAGGTTATTTCGAGGCCAATTCAAGAGAAATTGGTGCAGATTTTTTCGTAGATCATTTCTCCGAATCAATCAGGTTTTGTTAAGGGAAGAAGTATCACAGAGAGTGTTTTGTTAGCATAGGAGATTATTAGGGATATAAATCTGATGAACAAAGATCATAATGTGGTGGTGAAACATGATATGGCCAAAGCTTATGATAGGGTTTCTTGGAAATATTTGGTAAAGGTCTTGAGAAGATTTGGTTTTTCAAAAAGGATTATTGATATGGTGGTAAGGCTGATTAGTAATAACTGGTATACCATTTTAATGAATAGGCATTCATTTGGGTTTTTTTCCAATCTTTCGAATGTTTAAAGCAAGGCGATCCATTATCTCCCACTCTTTTTATAATTGCAGTTGAAGTTCTATCTACGAGTTTGAACAAATTGTTTGAAGATTCTTTGTTAAAGGGGTATGGAATGCCAAGATGGAGCCCTAGATTAATCATTTAGCATATGCAGATGATACTATTCTGTTTTGTTCAAGACATCAGGCTTCTATGAAGAAGATGATAAGGGTGTTACGGAAATATGAAAACATGTCTGGACAAATGATTTATTTAGATAAAAGCTTGTTTTATCTTCATGAAAAGATACCAGCTAGAGTTTGTAGCCTAGCCAGAAGAATTACTCGAATAAAAAGAAGGAAATTTCCCTTTACATATTTGGGTTGTCCCATCTTTTATGGTAGAAAGAAGAAATCTCATTTTGAGGATCTTATTAAGAAAGTAATGAAGCGGATGAGTCTATGGCAAAATAAGTTTTTATCTTTTAGTGGAAGGTATGTTCTCATTACTAGTGTTCTTCAGTCTATGCCTATTTATTTGCTATCAGATATGTGTCCTCCAGTGAGTATTGTGAATCAATTGCATAAGATCTTTTATAAATTATTTTGTGCAAATACCTCTCGGTCCAGAAATAAGCATTGGATTTTGTGGGATAATATGTGTTATCCTAAAGAGTAGGGTGGTATGATTTTAGGTCACTCCATGAGTCGATAAGGCATTATGTGCAAAGTTATGATGGAATTTTAGAACTTCCACATCATTTTTATGGAGTGACTTTATGTGGAGCAAATACTGCAAAAAAAATCCATTCTTTTATGGCAAAAGGTTATGGTACTTCTCATATATGGAGGAAAATGATAAGAATAAGGGATGAGGTGGAGCATAATATATGATGGCAAGTCAAATCAGGAAGTTCTAGCTTTTGGACTGTAATAGGCGCTTTATTTTATGTTGAGAATGATGAAGCAGAAGAAGAGGAATATGAGGTGAAGGATTTTGTATTAAATGGGGAATGGGACATACAGAAATTGAGAAGCAAAGTATCTAAAGAAATGGTAGAGTACATTGTGGATTCAGTCAATACTTCAAATGTTGAGCTTGATGATGATATCCCTTGGTAGACTGGCAACATACAAGGGAAGTTCACTGTGAAATATGCTTGGGAAATATTGACGAACAAGAAGTAAAGGAAGGAGGAATACAAAGATCTTTGGGTTAAAGGATTTCCTTTCAAAATAAGTTTATTTATATGGAGGGTGTGGAAATAGAAAAATGCCATCGATGATGTGCTAAAGAGGATGAATATCAATATAGTGTCTAGATGTTGGTACTGTGAGGTCAAGATAGAGGAAATTATGAGCCATTTATTTTTAACAGCCCCAATAGCTTAAAGGATATGGAGGCAGTTTGTTGTTTTTGCAGGAATTGATATTGAAGAAATGAATAAGCATCAGCTAATTCATTCATGGTGGACAATAAGAGTAGCCCTAAAAATGGATGCAATGTGTAAAACTATACCAGCAATAATCATGTGGATCTTTTGGAAGAGAAGAAATAGGATCAAACACGGAAAGCAAGCCACTTATTCAGGTTTAGTATGGCAGGTGCAAGAATTGATTAGGAATTTAATCAATACATTGTATCCATGGATTAAACTAAACAAGGAATCTTGGCCAAACATTGTTACTATCTTAAGTAACTATAGGCCTAGATTACATCATCAAAAAGTTATTTGGGGTTTTCCAGAGAGACACAAGGTCAAGTGTAACACTGATGGAGCATGTAGAGGGAATCCAGGAATCCGAGCTTCAGTTTTTTGCCTAAGGGATGACAACAGGATTTCATCTATACTAAAGCAGTAGGATTAGGGGAAACTACTAATGTGGAAGCTGAGGCTATAGCTATAAAGTAGGCACTTGCATTTTGTCAGGAGAACAGTTATATGGGACTAAATGTAGAAACTGATTCTTTAATACTAATGAAGATGATAAATAGACAATGAAAAGTTCCTTGGACTATTATAATGATAGTGGAAGAGATATGGAACAAACTTCATGTAGTGCAAGGCAAAGTAAAACATATTTAGAGAAGGAAATTCAGTTGCTAATGCTCTTGCTAGTGAGGTAATAGACATACAGCAAACAAAAGAGTATTATGGTTTCATGGAACTGCCTACTAAGATTAGAAGGTATATTAACATGTACAAGTCACAAATCCCTGATATTAGAATCAGAACACACAAAATTAGCAAACAGACATAAAGAGAGGCAAGCAAATATATACGCAAGAGCAGTCACATGGATTTAAAGAAAGCACAAAGGGTCCCATAATTTACAATCCCAAGGGGGTGCACCAACATAAACAGCATATACAAATAGAGTTTTGTCAAGCTATGGACAGATCTGTGCTACATCTAGCTAAATGCTCTAGCTACTAAAAACCTTCACCAACAAATTGGTACTGGGAGCCTCCCGCCGAACTCAGATGGATTTGACCTGGAAATTGAGTTGTATGTTGATAAATCAACAACTTACAAGAGAAATAAGAAAAGGTGAGAAGAGCAAGAGGGAGAATATTAAATCCATATGGAGTAAGAGAAAAGAAAACCTACTTGATAGGGCAAATCAGAGCTTCGACATGATGTTACTTCAGTCCTGTGGGGCAAAACCCCGACCACCTGAGAAGAGGATGGAGTCAAACCGAGCTAAAGATTCAGGTAAGGGAAGCTGGAAACAGAACTTACCAGAGGCAAAGTTGATAGAAAGAGCTAGGGTTGAGCAACATCGACAGACATCCAACTTACAGATAACCTAGGGGAGGAGGGAGATGAAGTGGCCACAAGGGGAACATCCTTCAGCAGAGGCGGCAATGTGAAGTAAAGAGTAGAGAATACTTTTCTTGTTTAAACGTTGATAGGGATAGAAATATTAGGAAGCTTTTCATATTCCACTTTTTGGATCGGGTTTTTTTGGACTTGGGTCAACAATGTATAGTTGGGCTGGACTGTTTTGGATGAAGTTGCAATAAAAAGAGGTCCAGACATGGACCAAAAATTTTAATTAAAAAAAAAAGACTAATATCTTTCTTGGAGGAAAATTTTGGATCTCTATAAATTGCAGACCTCTCTTCTCATACCACAACACAATAGTATTAATAGTTTTTATGTTTCTTATTATATTATGTTTCCGTATGTAGGTCAATTGGTCAAATCATATAATCATCATGCTTTTAGTATGTTTTTCTCTGTCGTTTGAATTATCACCATCTTGATTTTCAACTATTACCTTTCGCATGATGCTTTGACAATTTTGATCCGAACAGATAGAACGTATTAAGATCTCACCTTTACCTCTTCGAGCTAGGCAAATGTAGATTGTTTTTGATAGATCCTAATTTTAGTAATACCTGTCAAGCAGTGTGAAAGGAGGGATACAATCGTAAAAGCAATTACAGTACAAATTAATCAAAATAGATAGCGTTACACAACAAATAATATAAAACAATAAGAAATGAAATAATGATTAATCGACGCATAATTAAAACACCAAGGGGTTGTTTGGTGTGAGGTATAAGAGATAAATAGTCTTAGGTTAAAATGAAATATTATTTTATCCCATGTTTGGTTTGAAGTATTAATTAGTATCGAAATTATTTATCCCACCATTTACGCTATAATGATGGAAAAAGTTATCTTATATACATGATGAGATAACTAATTTCAAATTATATCGAAATAACTTATTCCAAAATTAATTATTTCGAAATAACTTTTTCACAACCAAACAACCCCAAGTGTACGCTGATACCGAATATTATGGAACAAGAAGCGTATCGCAAAGTATTCAACCAGAGTTGAGTTAGGTAGTGACCATGTGGATGAGTTTATGACCGTTTGAGAGGCAATAGAGCACACATACACAAGTACAGTACAGTCAATTACATGACAAAAGCTTTTGCTTTTCTGCTCAATTTCCAAAAACACCATCTCCCCTTATTAACAATATTTTTTTTGTTTTCATCTGGTGTCCGATATTCGTATTAAAGCCTGATTAATTTGAATTCGCGCCGCATAGAACCTCATTTAGGGGAAAGCGCTCTCTAATAGAGTTTTCTTCATACCCAAAATTAAACTCTCAACCTCTAATTAAGGATAAAACAGTCTCATTCATCCACTGCACCACAAATCATGTTGGTCCTTATCAGCAATATAACATATGCAGATACTGTAAATTTACACTCATCATACATATAATAGTGCCTCAAAAACAAGTATACATCAGAATACTTGAAGTCACTCTCATTCTATTATCTAGAAAACAACACCCTTTCTTCTCCTTTACCAATTCTCTTGAAAAAGTGAAGGAACTAGTGTACTTTCTTCATTATTGCTTTCACAATCATGGCTGCTTTTATGTTGTCTTGGGTATTTTTCTTGGCTATCACTGGTCGCTCAAGTAAGCTGCTTACTTTTCACTTTGCCATGAACTTTTCTCTGTTCTCAGCATTTTTCCCCATATTTTTCTTGAGATGGTCTTTTACTAGATTTTGCTTTTAGTAAGGAGACACTTTTCACTTTGCCCTCAAGTTTTCTCTGTTTTTTCTGCATTTTTTTTGATATGGGGTTTCACTATATTTTGCTCTTGATGATGTTCTTGATTCTATTAAATTAGAAGATTCAGTCTTTTTCCCTTTGCCTTCAAGTTTTCGGTATTTTTGATGCTTTTATACTCTTCTTGAGATGAGGTTTCACTATATTTTACTCTTTAAAAATGTTCGTGATTCAGCTGTGTTCAAAGATTCAGTCTTTTTATAGGAAAATCACAATGAGTTTTGCTTGTTTGAGCTGATTGTATGTGAATTTGTTTCTGTAGGTGCCAGTTACTGTATTTGCAAAGATGGTGTGGATGTAAAAATTCTTCAAGAGAACATTGATTATGCCTGTGGATCTGGAGCTGAATGCACAGCTATCCATACTAATGGTGCTTGTTACAATCCTGACACTGTCAAAGATCACTGCAACTATGCTGTAAATAGCTATTATCAGAGAAAAGGTGCCTCTGGTGCTAGTTGTGACTTTAAGGGAACTGCAACTTTGACTCCAACTGCACCAGCTTGTATGTTTCCTCATTTACCCACTAATCCTTCTACTTATTTTGTATCTTCAAAGATTTGTTATTAACTTTTTGTTGTTTTCTTGTTCTTTTTTTCATCAGCTGCTGGTTCTGGTTGTGTATATCAGTCTACTGCAGGGAATGTTCTCTAAGCTTATGGTTATAATATGTGATGTTAGATCCGGTATTGCATAGGCATCTCACTCTTTCTCTCTTTGGGTGTATTAGATTTACTTAACGTTTTACCTTGAAATTAAAGGAAAGGTTCTAGTTGTTGCTCCTGTCTCTGTGATAATAGCTTCAATTTAAAGCTCATTCTTGACCTCTTGATCTTGGAGAAGTCATAAAAAGTTCACCTTTTTCTGGTGTCAATTACAAATTGTGTGCTTTTGAAGGTAAAGGGTTGGTGAAGAAAGTTAAAATTGTGTCTCTGGACACGAAAAGAGACCAACTCCATATTAAATATTAATACATGCAGTTTCTTTATTTAAAAAAAAGACTTTTGGAACTTGTAGTATTAAGCATATCATTATATTTCTGTGACTTTTGAAACTTGTCTTTTAGAACATGTTAATAATATTTGTGTGAGTCATATAAATTGAAATGGAGGGGAGCATACATAGGAAAATAGTACTAACTTGATTATGACACAATGGTCGGTTGTATAATTAAGATTGTTGGTGCTTTTTCTAGTTGTGCTTTATTTATTTTACGATAATATTCCAGTAGCTATATTGTTAGTGTGGCCTGTCACTATTCACACTACCTAATAGTATCACTCACTTGCTGATTTTGTTTCTTCATTATGTATGCGTGTATGAGCTGTCATGATGTTGATATCTGCCTGTTGTATATGTCCCTTTCTCCTTTTCCGTGATGACAATTTCAGGTGTATCTTCCATCATGTAACATATTCTAATGGCACTCAGAGTTGTCCCGAAAATTCTCTTAGAATCCTCAACTAAGGTTTGTATCTATCAGCCTCCTAACCCACCCGAATTTTGATTCAATCAGGCCTTTTTTGCCTAATCAGCAACAAGTATAGTGTGTGTAACACACTCACCTGACGTGGCAAAATTAACCAATTAGAAAAAAACACGTAAAAGCACCCCAACCCACACAGTCGTCATCTTCACAGACCCTCTCCCCCGATGTCTTCACAGTTCACACGCACACACAGTCGTCGTCCATCTTCACAGTTCACACACACACACGAGAGCAGCAACAATATACTTTCTAATTTTGATTTTCCGACGAGACTCGTCGGAGTCGGTAAACGCACACATCAGAAAAGATTATGTTATATTTGATGTTGAATTATTATTCATGTTTATGTTTAATCATCAGAAGGAAACACAAATTCAAGACTATTATTCATCAGAAGTTGAATTTGTGTTTGAATTTACTATTGAATGTTGTTAGTTTTGCGGGGGGTTGAAGACGACGATGACAGGGTGGGGGTAGGGTGCTGTGAAAATGATGATTACACGGGGGAGGGTTGAAGACGACGAACTGGGGTGGGGATGGGGTGAAGACGATGACGCGGAGTGGGGGTGGGGTGGGATGGGATGGGGTGAAGACGATGACGTGGGGTGGGGTGAAGACGGTGACGCTGGGGAGGGGTTGAAGATTTTCTTCTTCTTTTTTAAATTAAAAATTATTATAATTAAAAATTATATTGATAAAATAATTTAAGTATAAGTTTTTTAATTAATTAAAAAAAATTATATATATTTTTTTAAAGTTTTTTAATTAAAAAAAGTAAAATATTATTTTTTTTCTTCGATTCACACGCCCAAGGAGAGTGTAACATTCTCTCCTTGCCAAATTAACATTTTGTGCCTGGTATGTATCATTTTAAACGGTTGAGGTGCCTGATAGGTACAAAAATTAATTGAGGGGTCCAAGTGAATTTTCGGGACAATTTTAAGTGTCCGTTGATGACTTAAGCTTTTTCTAATCGTGTTAGTTTCATTTTTTTTTGTTATGCTTGCTTGTTTGTAAGGGTGTAAGGGTCTATCGAAAATAATCTCTTTATTTGTCAAGGTTGTATGCGCATTTGCTTTCTCTTTCGAGTCCCTCTGATTTGTCACGGTACTTGTTTCCCTTTTAGACTTTTTCTCTTTTACTAGTTACTCCCTCTGATTCCAAATCTTTTTGGCAATTGCAGAGTGTTTATTTTTTATTTTCCTGAATCTATCCTCGTCATTTCAATCAGAGAACTGCTAATTTTCTGACGTATTTAATGAGAGAAAGATAGTTCAGACAATAATCTACTGATTAGAGATGTTAGAGGCTAAATGTCTCCTTAAAGGGTGCGCAAAAATCTGAAAAGACAATAATATGGACGGATCATAGCATTTTATAGCGGTTAATTAGTCCCCAATGTGGTTCGTGATATCTTTTTCTTTTGTGTAACCAGTAACACTGGTGGAAGCGCAAGTCCAACAACTGTTCCAGGAACCATAAATCCATCAACAGGAGGCACTAGCACCGGAACCGGAATGGGAACTGGCACGACCACCACAGTACCAGGGACTAATCCAGTTTTCGGACTTGGACCAAGTGGCATGACCAACACAGATATAAATGGGGGTACTACTATTCGTCAGAGCCGTGTGTTTTTCACCATGGCCCTTTTGTTAACAAGCTTGTTGTTGGTATGCTTAAGGGTCTAAAAAGGTGGGGGGAAATGAAACTATAAGGGACAATTAGCCCATTTGGTTGCCACGGTAGAGTATAATTTGCATGATTAATAATATTCTAATTGAATAGAATATTGAGGGGGAAATTACGCGGACACAACTTTTACTATTTTATTTGTACTTTTTTTTATCTACTTATATTTGTCATGAAAAAGTTGGAACTGGATCCCCTTTAAAAGGAGGTGGAACTATTTAAAATTGGAAAAATTTCAGAAATAGCAATTATAAAGCCTTAATTATAACTTTTATAGCAAAAGTTTTAAAATTACAAAAAATAGCAACTTGTATTATGTATTTAAGTAAAATGTTGCTATATAAATACATATACAAATAAAGAATCCATTCCTAATATAACTCTAATCAGTTAGAGTTTAAAATGGAAGAAACCGTTCCTTAATCAAGCAACATTTAATTATTCAGATTCTTTTACATTATATGACTCTTTTTTTTTTTTACCATAAACGTAAATTTAAATCAAAAAATGGTAATTCAAATCAGCAACTTAAGTCAAAGTCAAATTCAAAAAACGTTTTCCATAATCAGCAACTCAAATCAAATTAAAAAATATAGTGTATCCAATACTATTGAGGGTCGCCTAAAATTTTGATGAAGATAGTGAAAATACAACGTTTCAATTACAGCTATCGATAATCAAATTTGATTGTGCTTGTGAATTTTATAAAATATAATTGCAAAAAATTCTAAAAAGTTTATAACTCATTCGTAACATTCATCTATTTCAAAACTTGAGATCGTATTTTGAATTTTATCAGTTCTGAGATGAAATGTTGACAATAAAAAATTTTTTCTCTCAAAATTCAAAGTTGTCCTTGTCGTTCTGTATTTATAAAACTAAATTACAATTGTTATACGTTAAATTTGAATTTAAATTACAATTGTTATACGTTAAATTTGAATTTAAGACAAGGATACATAGTATTTGAATAAAAGATTTGTTTTTGTTGGAATTCATTTTTCAATTTTGTATATACGACTGATTTATTGTATGGTAGTACGTATTTGATAATCGAAGTTATATTTACAGATTTGTAGTGTTTCGGACATTGAAAATGGGAAGCATACCTGTTCTCGTTAAACACCCTGGTAGATGGACATATAAACAACAATATGAAGATTACATCAGTGATGCGATATTGTTGAGCATAAACGCTTCGTATAACCAACTCTACACACTACTGGCTTCACACATTGATGTAGATGTGACCTGCAAAAGCATTCAAATTGAATATGAATTAGCAGATATATATATGTTTTCAGCTATATGTATTTATAATATACATATGCAGTCTATTTATGTGTTCACTGGCAGTTTCATATATTTTCAGCTATATGTATTTATGCATATATAAAAAAAATTTCTGGCAGTTACATATGGTTCCAGCTATATGTATATATATATATTATACATATGCAGTATACCTATGTGTTCACTGACAGTTACATATGTTTTCAACTGTTTGTATGTATAATGTACATATGCAGTATTTTATGTGTATAAAACATGCACTCTTATGTGTATTTTTTTCATATGCAGGCCATATATTTTCATTGGCATATAATGTACTAAATTCTGAAAATGATGCATCTTTCAAAATTACACACTATTGATATTTTTTCGTTAGTAAAAAATACATATGTTTTATGCATAAAACTACGTTTGCATGTAATACTAAGAAATCATACGTATTTTCGAAAAAATATATTTACGTTAGACATAAATATAAATGCAAACTGGAATGAACATATGTATTAATCATAAATATGTATTGTTCAAAAACTCAATTGCAAATCTGTAAAAATACATATGTCTGTATGTGTATTAGCTAGATAAAAACATATGAATATCTTGTAAAAAATACATATGTATTATTGATGGATATATACGCATAATTAGAAAATACATATACATTATTCATAAATATTCAGAAACTTACTTATTGATATATGCATTGCAAATAAAAACATATACAGAAGAGTATGAATACATAGGCATATCAAGAAAATTATATTTTCAGACTTGTAAAAAATATGTATGTGTTATTAAAAATACATATGTACATTGGAATGAACATGTGTATTATTCATAAATACACGTGACTGATAAATCTATATGACATTCCGCTTCAGTCCACAATAACTATGCATTGTTCAAAAATATATGTGCAATACTGTAAAAATATATTTGTATATATAATCATAACCGAAAAATACATATGCATTAGACATAAATACATATGTAAAACTGGATACAAAAGTTCATAAGAACATATTGCTAACATTTACATAAACTAACCATGAAAATATTGGAGTTTAAAAAATTAAACATCAAATATCTTAATGTAACAGTAAATAAATATTAATATATCATCTTTGAACATTAAAGTAACATATGAAACTTAAGAAATATTCAACATATTGTTTATCCACCTAATGTTAACTACTGTAAACTTCAACAAAATAAAAATACACATCAAAGATCATGCACTTCAATGTCTTCTGTTATCCCAATTTTTCGAGGAGTCCTCATTGGTGCTTCATCATCACTTTGTACCTTCGCTTCTTCTTTCCTCGAACCATAATCCCATAAAAGGAAAGCATATCTTCTGCGAATAAGATCTGGATTAAAACTAACAGATGGAACACCTTAATCAAAAGTAAGACACTCAGCATATGTCACCATATATAAGCCACAATCCCTGCAAATACATATATCAATAAATAAGAACCTGTTATAAAATTAAGATGTTTACAAAAATACATCTTAAAGTTACATTACATCTTAAAGTTACATCACTAGTCCATATCTTAGTTATCAAACATCAAAGTACAAACATTGTCATCATCTCATGAATAACAAATACAACTGAGCAAAAAATAAAAATGTTAGCAATAACAAAAAAAAAGACATATCTAACATGTAACAAATACATTTCATATATTTCAAGCAAATCAACTATACATGTATTTTATTTATACATAACTGGTACAAAAATCATGCTTATTAAAAAGAAAGAAGTACATATCATAGTCAAAATCTAATGATAACAAATACAGCTTAACATCAAATACAAATCTTAGCAGTAAACAAAACAAAAATATATCTAAACTGTAGCATGCATATACTTTACATGTCAAAACAGTGCCATTTATGTATTTACAGAATATATATTATACTTATATTACAACATATACATATGTATTTTATGAATGGTCCAAATTTAAGTAACCAGAATATAATACAACTGAACATCAAATACAAACCTTATCAGTAACAAATATAAATATCTTACACATATCTTAAATACAAATACGTATAAAAAATACACAAAATACATAACATATACAATTCTATCATTAACCAACCTTTGTACAAAATAATATCTTACATATAACAGATATAAAATAAATACAATTAGGGACTACAATTTCATATCTTAACAACACATTAGGGACTACAATTCCATATCTTAACCAAACTGAAAAATAAATACACACTTAATAAATTGTATATATAAAATACATATATGAACATGTTGTCCAGAAACTATAAAATTTTACAAATAGCATCATACCTCCTCCACTTTCTCTTCTTCGGATTCGAAATCAGATGAAACAGGACTTGTAATTTTACTAGATTCATCTTTTTCATCCGACTTCATCTTTTTCATCGATTTTTAAATTTTTGTGGGTTTTGGGGATGAAGATTTTCTCAAATCTTTTTTGTTTTATATTTTTCACAAAATTTTCCGGATTGTTACGGCGCTTCAATCTCACTTCTTCACTGCTAACACCTCCCTTAGGCTGAATATTAGTAGAACACAAGTTAAAATCTTCATCTTGTGTTAACCCAAGACTAAACGATGGTAGTTCATCGAAAACCAAATTCATCGATTGATTAATTTTAATGAAACTACTACGATTTGCATGTTGTGTCATTATAGCGGAACTTCAAAAAATTTCAACCCACACACAAAAAAAAACCTAACAGACGAAATCGGTGAAGAAGAATGAAAAATTTGGAAAAAAAAGTTCGACAATAAAATACATAAAAAAATTTATATGAAAAATATAACTTGCATTAACTTTAAAATAAACTTACCTTAATTGAAGGATGCAATGTTTATCAATATCTTGAGAGAGAAAAATGATATTTGAAAAAAATAAAAATTGCAGATTGTTGGGAATTGAATTTGGTAAAGTAGCTTGAAAAATGAATGGGTAAAAAGAGGAGTCCAATACACACACTTTTCTCTAACAAAGGTAAAATATTGTTATATTTTATTATTAGTTGTAATTTTGAGAAACTATTGCTATTGATTGTAATTAATGTCTTAGGGTTGTTAGTTTATGTAATTTTTTCTTTATTAATTTAGTGGTATAGAATGGGCCTCCTAATCTCATATCTCTTTAGAGTTTTTTCCTTCTGTATATCTGGAGAGTAGAGAAAGAGGCTTTCATTTTTCTAAAAATTATATAAATACACAACTTATGTTTCTAATATTACAAAAAATCTCAACTCACTAAATATATTACAAAAATCCCAATATATACACAAAATGTTATGTATATGTCGGCTATGTTATGTATATTAATAGGGAGAGAGAGTAAAATAATTAAAAAAGTGGGAGAGAGTGTAATTACTTCCAAAAGGGTTGATATTTATGTTATTTATACATACTTTTTTTATTCAAATATTGTCATCAGTGAGTACTTGCTCTGCCCCCTTCTGTATTAGTACATATATTAGTAATATATGTACTAATACTATATAATTTATTGGATTTTAAATGTTTTGAAGGATATTTTGGTACATCTGTTAAGAGGCTGTTTGGATTAGATTATAATTTGATCAAAATAGCATAAAAACGATTTTTGAACTTTAGGAGTGTTTGGCAATTTAAAAAATTACTTAAAAAAAGTCAATTTTGATTTTTTATAAGTCAAAAACTAGAAGTTGGTCATTACCTACTTATTTTTTTTAGCTTATAATCTATTGAAAGATGATCAAGTAAATGATTTTTGTATCCCTTATAATTTTCATTTATTTCAAAATTACCCTCTTGTAGTCCATTTGATTTTTTTAGTTTATAATCCATTAATGCTTGTATTAATTAAATATTTCTACTTTTTGTATTTATGACGAACTTAACTCTAGTCATATTAGTAAGTACCTTTTTGTATGAAACTTTTAATTTATGAAATATGATTTTTATGTATTATTTTTCTTCTTTAATATATTCTTTTAAATTTGGACAATTATTATTGTACAACAAATGAATTTATCTAAGAAATAAAACTCACCAACCAAGATATATGGAGAACACTCACTGAAGTTATACAACTTCATGAACAATTAGTGAACGATTCATGTATATTTGACGACGCAACGTTTTGTATTCGATAATGTTTTAATAATGATATAGTCATTACTCAATCAACGAGTAATATATTTTCAATTAAAAGTCATTTTAGCAAATAAATAATATCATTTGTGACCAACTATTTATCAATTAATGTAATTATAATGATTAGTAACATATATATTTTGTTTGATGATTTAAACTCTTTTAACCAAGAAAAAAAAATTTAGCGCACAAATTTAATAGTCATTCATGAAAATCAACGTCTCCCAGTCATTAATTATGAAATTGCATCACTATGTACAGTGTTATCAAAAGTGGGGGAAAACAACTAAGGTTGCATAAAATTTGTCTTTAAAATAAAAATTAATAGATATATAAACACTAAATTCTAATATTATATTAACAATATATATATATATGTATGTATATATATATATAATTAAAAATGAATTAAAAATATATATACTAATTTTAATTTGAATCATTTTAGAAATAAAAATTAATAATAATCAACTCTACATATTGTTAACAACTTTAAGGGTATTTGGGATATTTTGACTAAAAAAAGTGTTTAGCAACACTTGTTTACCAAACATATCAATAACTTTTTTTCAGTTTCAGCACTTTTATCCAAATACGTAACTGCTTATTTTTACAATAAGTTTCAACACTTTCAAAAGCACTTTTAAAGAACTTTTTAAAAGCCACTTTTTTTTAGCTTATCCAAATAGGCTCTAAATCTTTCGTTTTAAGATATTAAGTCAAAAGTTTTCTTTACTTTTTTTTTAATTTCATGTCAAGTTAAAATCAAACACAATTTAAAACGGAGGAAATACTTGTGTGGTAATCACAATTAACTGGCATATGGCGCAGCAACTTGAACTTATGGTAAACTTAATGGAAATATCTGAAGTTGAGCTTCAAGCAGAAGGATTTTCAAACATCTTTTAGTGTTGTGATTGTGAGGTTTAAAAATTAGATCGGTATCTCAACAGCATGAGAAAATCATAGCTGTTATTATTATTTTCTCCGTTCCATTTTATGTGTCGACTTTTGACTGAGCACGAAATTTAAAAAATGAGTGATGACTTTGTAAAGTTTGTAAAATTGCCCTTCTTAAGTTTGTTTTTTAGTTGTCTTTTCTTATTAAGTGAAATTAAATTTGCTTTTTAGTTGTCTTTTCTTATTAATTGGAATTTAATAAGAATAAAATAAGAATGCTGTCATTAAATAGTTATACTAAATAAGAAAAAATGATATTTTTTTTGGGACGGACTAAAAAGGAAATTGTGACACATAAAATGAGATGGAGAAAATAGTACTTCCTTCGTCTCAAATTATTCGTCCCAAATTAAGATGACACATTGATTAAAAAAAATAATTAATAATATGTCTAGTTTATCATAATATCTCTATTAAATGATGTTTACATTTCAATTTGAACAAAAAATAATTAACGCAAAGGGTAAAACATGAAGAATTTTTTTTTATTTCTTCTTAATTAATAAAAAAAAAAGTAAAATAAAAAATCAAATTAGAAAATTTGATACAGATAATTTGAAACAAAGGGAGTATTTATTATGCATAGAGTCAATATGGCCCCAGGCATGATTCACTTACTACAAATCCCTGCTCTAAATAAGTGACAGATCCTTTACTCCCAAGTAGTAATTGACATTCAATGCGCCTGACGAATCCAAAAATAATTAAAACACTGTTTATTTTCCTAGCATTGTTTTACTTGAAAGTCTATCTGAATTAACATTTCAAGTAGAGGTAAAACAACATATAATTCACTTTCCCAAAAACTCAATTTTATGAGATTACCATAGATATGTTGTTGTTATTTCCATTATCATTAGATAATAACAACATAAATAAAGAAAAATGCATAGATTATAACATCAGAAAACTAGTCATGACAATTACTTAAGAATGAAAATTTATGAACTGTCCGGGGGTTTTGGGCTATAAGTGACAAAAGAGTTTTAAAATAAGGTGTAAGTAAATCAAGTCTTAATAATTGAGTGGAGATGACAATTACTTTATTATGGATTAAAAAAGTTGGAGAACTTTGAAAATAACCCACAAGTTTTTTAATTTACACTTTGATCCAAATATTTACCTAATATAGCGGGAAGCGAAGGAAAAAAAGTGTGTTTCTCTCTTCTCATCCGTTGTTGTTTTCTCTCTCTTCACGATTATTGTTGTCCATTGTTGCTGCTGCTTTATCCATCATCTTCTGCTTCATTATCATCATCTTCTACTTCATTATCATCTTCATCTTCTTCTTGTTGACCATTGTTGTTATTGTTGTTGTTGTTACCGCTACTATTGCTATTTGACCGATTTCTTAGGTCAAATTTTGCTTCGTACATCACTTTTCACTTTGGAATTACTTCATAGGAGACTTTGGTAAGTCAAATTATGATTTTTAGTTGAATTTTTCATCTGGGTAACTGCTATTGTGCTTTTTTTCAACAATAGATAGCACACGAATATGAATGCAACATAAGAGCCATCTGTTTAAACAAATATGTTTCAATGGAAGACTCATATGTTGGATTCATGTTTATGGTTATATGGTACCGTAACATGAATCGAACAGATGGGTAATCTGTTGCAACAGATTAGTTATCTGGTGCAACATGATAAATATCTGTTGCAACAGATTAGTAACCTGTTGCAACAGAACCTGAACTCGATTCCAACAGATGTGTTATCTGTTGCAATAGGGTATCTGTTGTAACATATTATTAACCTGTTGCAACAGAACCTGAACTCGATTTCAACAGACAGTAAATATCTATTGCAACATATTAGTAACCTGTTGCGATAAAACCTGACCTCGATTCCAATAGATCGTCGTCTGTTGCAACAGGTAAGTCATATGTCGCAACAGGTTAATTATCTGTTGCAATATGTCACTCATCTATTGGAATTAGCTTCAAAGGTGCCCCAGTACTGTAACATCTATCCTAACAGGCGTTTCATCTATTGCAACAGATATATATCTGTTGCAACATATGATTCACCGGTTATAACAGATGACTCGTCTGTTAAAATCAGCTTCAGGAGCGTAACATGAATCCAACATGTAAGTAATCTGTTGCGACTTATTATACATTTGTTGAGATTCATTTACGACACTATGAAATCACTATTAACTTTTTTTAACAAATGACTTTATTTAGGTACCATTAATTGAGAGATTAATAACAATAAGGGTGGATTGTCATGGTTAATGGATCGAGAAGAGCAATCGATATATATGGCGTTAGAAAGAGGGTGAAATGCTAGAGATGATAGCTATGATAGTCCAAAGTGATATTTCATATGATGATTTTGCGAACTTAATCATCAGCTATTGTGGACTGAATTATCAATCGGAAGAACTCGTCATCAGCTACATGCACAGCTCCTTTGAAACTCAGAGGGTACTGCCTTTCAAGATAATCGATCAGGTTCGGTTGCATGCTTATCTTAGTGATTTATCCAGGCTAGTGTTAAGGGTGTATGTGGTTGAAAAGACGAGAGAGGGTAAGAACCAGAACGTAGAATAATAATAACAATAAGGCATCTTTGATGATAGGTTGGATGATCTAGACATGAATATTCCAGATGATGATCAAACACCTACGCCCGTTGATGCGATCAATACGGTGGGCAGTTCTTCTCGATCGACACAGCCTGGCAATCTTCAAGACGACGGTACCAGCTTTTTCAAAGAGATGTCATTCAAGGTCAAGAATGAGCAATCTACCACTTTGTTTATTTCTTTCTTGAAAAACGATTTCAGAATAAAGAAGGTGATTAATTCGAGCAGTGTCATTAGCTACAAATGTGCTAATCCAAACTGCAAGTGGTGGTTGAGAGCGGTGAAGAACGTAAGTTCTGATAGATTCGCCATTCATAAATATGAAAAGGATCACACATGTGGTTCGGAGCACATCTCAGGCCAAAATACTCACGCCACGTCAAAGGTCCCCGGTGAATATTTCAAGAGTTGTTTCCCCGATGGCAAAGGCCCTTCTACAAGGGTTATGGCCAATCAACTCCTTACGAAATTGGGTGTACTGGTCAGTTATTGAAAAATATATATGACCATAGGGATTGCCAAAGTCTTAGTTAGGGGGACATACGAGCATGGGTATACATTCCTGGATGCCTACCGTTATATGATTGAGTCCACAAATCTCGGAAGTAAGACGGCATAGCATGTTGATGAAAACGGAAGGTTCAAGTACTTTTTTGTATCTTATGGTGCTTGGATTCAAGGTTTTCGATATTTGAGAAAAGGCATAGCCGTCGATGGTACCTTCTTGAGAAACAGGTATAATGGAGTTCTGCTAGCAGCGGTGGCGCAGGATGCGGAGAATCACATCTTTCCTATCGTTTTTTGTGTAGCGGACAAGGAATGTGATGCCTCTTATGATTTTTTTTTGAACAACTGGGAAGCTGCATCGAAGATACCAAAGAGTTGTGTTTTATTTCGGATGGACATCCAAGTATTCCAAAGATGGGTTTAATTTTCTTCACTTCAGCTTACTTTGGTTGTTACATCAGGCATCTTAGAGAGAACATTCGGATCAACTATTACAATGAAAGGGTCATGACCCTTTTTTATAGAGTAGCTAAAGCATATAGTAGAGAGGAGTTTTTAGACCATTTCAATCAAATAACATATGTGAATCCCAAGGTAGCAGAACTTCTCTTACGTGTCGATTTTGAGAGATGGAACTGGGCATTCTGTGCGACAAATAGGTACATTCTTATGAATTTAATGTCTTGTTTGAGTTATAAGTTTAGTATGATGTCATACTAAGTTATTCTTTTGTATAGGTACAAAATTATGACATCAAACATAGCTGAATCGGTGAATTCATTATTTGGTGATGAAAGAGAATTTTCCATCAAGGCACTGTTTGAAAAGATAAACAAGAAGTATGACCTATTTTTTAACGAAAGACATGTGCAGTTCAAGGGCCCAAGAAGAATCTGATTTGTTCTTGAAATCAAAAAAATAATATCAACGAACGTCAGTTTGGGGAATAGGTTATTATCTCATAAAATAGCAGATTACAAATTCAGTATAACCGGTCATGGTGATGTTGCCACGGTCGATCTTTAAACAAGATCTTGTACGTGCAGAATTTTTGACTTGGATAAAATACCCTGTCCACATACTATGGCATCGCTTCGAGCTCAATATGATCCAAAATATGGACCTAAAGTTTACGAGCACTCCTTACAATATTATTCGGTGAAAAACTATGAAATGGCTTATAGTGGGCATATTACTCCGGTGTCTCCCAAAGAATCTTGGGTTGTTCCTGCAGAACTTTTGGAGAGATTAATACCTCCTCCATATATTGAACCAAGCACTATCAAATAAGGAAGAAAGACATATAAGAGGAGGCGTAGAATCGGAAAATCATTTTCATCAAGAAGAAACAAGTGCTCCGTATGAAAGCGCGCTGGCCACAAAAGAACTATATGTCTGGATCGTAATCCACCATGATCGTTGTAATTGCAGAAACTTGTGTTGTTGTTTGTTGTGGACTTTTATATATTTAGCTCATTGTTGTGAACGCAATATTATCATTTATTATATATAAAATATCTTTTTTAATAACTTGTGCATCAATAAAAAAAGACAAAACATAAATTAAATAATACAGCAAACCATAATTATTTTCAACAGATTACTCATCTGTGGTAACAGATGGATATTGGCTGGAAGAACATAACACAGTTCCATCAAACTGGAATGCTTTTCTCCAATAGATGACAAATTTATCGCAACAGATAGATAATCTGTTGACAGAAACCTAACCGATGATCAATCTGTTCGAACACATCATCTGTTGAAAAAACTCAAAAGCCAAAATTACTATTGCTACTAGGTTTAAAATTGCTCCTTACCTCCAACTGTCGACATGTTAATATGTATGTTTAGAAGAAATAGACAGAATGAAAATTGAATAAGAATTAAAAAGTCAAAGTCGACTAAAAATAATTTTTTCATTAAATAAAAAATAAAATACATTAGGTATAGATCCGATATAAAAAAATTAAAATACATACGCTAAAAGAAAAAAACATATTCTAATTATTATTTTCATCATCATCATCATTAATGACAGTCGGCCAATCAACTCGCAGTAGTAGGGCCCTCATCAGCCTCTGCATCTCTCTGAACATCATTGCTCTCTCGGTGACCAACTCCTTCTGTAGTTCATTAACTTGCCTCAGAAGTTCCCGCACTGTATCGCGCAGAATAGCAATGTCCCAAACATGATCAGTCATATCTAGAACACGTATGAATTGACAAAAAACGTAAGACCCAAAAGTAAAGTAAAGAGTTGGAATGTAATACAACGTATACTACCAACTATTAGATTTACATATGAAAAAAACTTACCTCAACGAGAAAAAAATATGCTCTTTGAAGAGAAGTGGCTGAAGATGTCATACAAAAAAAAATGCAAAAAATAAATAAAGTAGAGTAGAATAAAGATCAAGGAGGGACCTATTTATAGAGGATTGAATCTAAATATGTCAGGACAAAAGGCACGACTGTTCAGCTTCATTGTATTAATTACATTCAAACTGCTGACATTTTATTTTCTGTGAAAAGTCGCGACTTTTTCTTTTACATTAATACTTCTCACCTTTTCAAAATAATTTGAGATGTGATAACAGTCGTTATTATTGAGCTATTGCAACACATCGTCCATCTGTCGCAACAGATAGTATGTATGTGCAACAGATGGTCTGTCGCAACAAATTTACCATTTGTTGTAATATCTATTGCAACATATGGATTATCTGTTGCAATAGAAGGACCATCTATTGAAGAAGATATTTTGATTTCTTTACAACAGACTTACCATCTGTTGTAACAGATGGTTTGTATGTGCAACAGATGGTCTGTCGCAACAGATTTACCATCTGCTGCAGTATCTGTTACAACATATGGATTATCTATTATAACAGAAGGACCATCTGTTGAAGGAGATATTTTGACTTTTTCTAACAGCTGATTCATCAGTTGCAACAGATGGAGAATTTGATTCATCAGGTGTTTTGCATGCAGATGAATAAACAACACTGTCTGACATATTTTGATGGGGTGGGAAGAATAAGGTGCATGCAGATGATTGGATCTACTTTCATTCGTGGGAGTTATGTATTATTGATCAGGCTATCGTGACAGACACACATAAAGTGCAATGATTTTATAAATGTAATTTTTATCGATTAGACATTGATCCTTCAAATAAGATCCTGCATTATACATTTTAGTTTGATAAATGCGAACTGATAAGGCCGAAGGGTTCCAAGATGGTGGTGTCGATACCCTATTTAATTTAATGACGGTGTATGCTCATATTTTTGTGTCAAGTTTGAGAATGGTTCAAGTTTTTGGCGGCAGTATAAATATCCACTAGTGATTGGACCAATTTAATGGAGCAATGGACTTCTTGAAAGGCCTTCGAAGCCTCGCACGACAACAAATAATGATGGAACCAATAGAAATTTCCCTAATCCAAATTTATATGGATGGGTTGCCGGAGGAGACTATTATACAACAAAGATGCTTGGGAGAATACCTGTGCGAAAAGGGGGGTGGGGGTGGAAAAGGCCATATATCATCTCAGACCTTGTTTAAGAGGAAACACATGGAAGCAAGTAAGGAACTTCTAACGAATCTGACCAATGAAATTGACATGAGAAACGAAAAAACTGAATGAGCTTCAAATGTGGAAGTGGATCCAAATATAAGAATCCGTCCATCGTTGAAGAAAAAGAACAATGGTCAACAGGACTAGAGCTGGACACTTTGCTAGAGACTGCAACTAGTGAGCGTGGCCTCAATGAAGACTCTTACAAAGTGCAAGACAAGAACACTAAGGAAGAAGCTTCGCGAGCACAGAAAATTGGTAAGATTGTCGGTCAAAATTAAAATCTGAACCAACAACTCCTGAATTAAAAATAAGGGAAGTCAAGGCGTCAATTTATGAAGTCTAACTTGTATTCATGGCTTCTGTTTATGGCTATGATCAGGTCAATAGGCAGTAGAAACAAACAGATTTAAAGTTAGGCAGAAATCCCGTGCCTTGTTGTTTCCACTGCCTTTGACCTGACCTGACCCATAAAAAGGAGGCATGGGATACAAGTTTAACTTGAGAAATTACCACCTTGGCTTGATCCTGTATTTTTAATTCAGGAGTAGTTGGTTCAGGTTTCAATTTTGACCGATAATCTTACCACCTTCCGTGCTCGTAAAGCTGTTTCCTTAGAGTTTTGGTCTTTCACTTTGTGAGAGTCTTCATTGAGGCCATGTTCACTAGTTGCAGTCTCTAGCAAAGTGTCCAACTCCAGTCCTATTGACCATTCTTTTTTTTCTTCAACGAATGACGGATTTTTATATTTGGATACACTTCCACATTTGAAGCTCATTCAGTTTTTTCGTTTCTCATGTCAATTTCATTGGCCAGATTCTCTACACTTTCCTTCCTACCATGTGTTTCCTCTTAAACAAGGTATGAGATGATATATGGCCTTCTCAACCTCCCCCTTCCCGCACAGGTATTCTCCCAAACACCTTTTGTTGTGTAATAGTCTCCTCAGTAACCCATCTATATAAATTTGAACCAAGGGAATTTCTATTAGTTCCATCGTTGTTTGCTGCAGTACGAGGCTTCGGAGGTCTTTCAAGAAGTCCATTGCGCCATTAAAATTGGTCCAATCACTATTAGATATTTACACCGCCGCCAAAAACTTAAACCATTCCCCAAATTTAAACACAAAAACATGAGCATAAACCTTCATTAAATTGTAACAGGGTATCCTCACCACCGTCTTGGTCCCTCTGCCTTACTAATTTGAACCTAACAATCTTAACTATAAAATGCCATATCTTGTTTGAAGGATTAACACCTAATAGGTAAAGAATAAACATTCACAAAATCATTGTACTGGATGTGTGTTTTCACGATAGGTTGATCAGTAATACATACCTCCTACATATAAAGTGGTTTTATCTGCAAGCAACTTATTCCTCCGAACCCATCTTTGCTCTAGCCTTTAATGTTGGTCGGGCAAAAGTAGATCCAGTTTCACTTTATTTTATCTGCAAATAAGAGATATACATTTGATGTCAACCAAGAGAAGAACAAAAAAAAATTACAAAAGGGTAACACAAAATTGAGAGAATCAACAGATGACCAATCTGATGCAACATATTACCCATTTGTTCAACCGATGAGGCATCTGTTGCAATAGGTGTATGACATATTGCAACAGATGGGTCATCTATTGGAATAAATCAAACCAACCTTGCTACTGGTTTGATTTCTTCAAATAGTTGCTCCGTCTGTACAAAAGGGTAACACAAAATTGAATGAATTAACAAATGACCAATCTGATGCAACAGATTACCTATCTGTTCAACTAATGAGGCATCTGTTACAACAGATATATGATATGTTACAACAGATGAGTCATCTGTTGGAATAAATCAAACCAACCTTGTTACTGGTTTGATTTCTTTAAACAATTGCTCTGTCTGTTCCAACAAATGATTCATCAGTTGCAACAGTTGAGGAAATTATTGCAACACCACCAACAATAGCATCAACAACAAAGAAAAAACACCATATGTTCTAACACCATCAACAACACAAATATCACATGTTCCAACACGACCACCACTCCCAACAACAACAACACCAAAGTACCAAACAAAAGACATAAAAAAAACTATACTGACAACAAGGCTTTTTAATTTCTCCCAACAGATGACTTTTTTTTTTGCATATTTTAATAAAAACAACAATTCGTTCATTCAAGACTTAAAAGTCACCTTTCCTTCAATTTTCTTAATAAATAGGAAACTGATAATGGGTAAATCATTAATAGCAACAGATGTAAATATCTAATTTAAATGACATACAAAGAAGACAAGATGGAAAGAGCAATAGTGAACCATACCTACAATGCCAAAAAAGCAAAGGGATCAGAACATCTAGTTCAGTGGAGAAAAGATATTGATCGATTGTGATCCGAAAGGATCCTCAAAAGAAGAGAGAAAAGCTAGAAAAAAAGGAAAAAAAAGAATTGAGAATAAAGAAGAGAGAGAGATGAGTTGAGTTTCTCGTCTCGAGTTTATGGCTGAAGGAGAGAGTATTCTACTCCCTTCGTTTCATATTAGTTGAGTTGACCCCTATAGACTAGGCACATCCATTAAGAATAATATTTATTAGGGGTCTATTTTATCAAATTAGCCTTATTAATTATGCTTTGAAAATATAAATTTGAATATATACAACTTGTTTAGCCATTTAATGATAAAGGTATTATTGAAATAACATATTAAAATCCTCTTGATTTCATCACTGAGACAACTAAATTGAAAAAAATATTTTTAGAAAGAGGGTCAACTAAAATGAAATGAAGGGAGTAGATATGGGTTTTAAATATTTATGAATAACTTTTGAGGGGCACGAGGAGACGGTGACATTGAAAAGACCAGATAAGACTACTCACTAAGGAGATTTTTGAGTTATCCAAGTAAATTTTTTTACCGCTTTAGTATTTTATCTTTTTTTATCTCGAACAGAAAATACCTAAATTGTTTTAAAAAAAAGAGGATCTTAAAACATTAAAGTCATACTTTGCAACAGATGACAATTTCTGATTGAATATTTCCAAAGCTCGGTTATCTGTCGCAATAGATGGCAGTGCCTGTTTGATAATTTACAATAGTTGAGTAATATATTGCAACAAATAACTTAATTTGTTTGATTATATCCAACAGAAAAGACATCTGTTGCAACAGATTGAAAATTTGTATTATACAATTTCAATTGAGTTCATATGTTAGACTAATACCTTAATTGATTTATCTTGGACTAGGGACGAGTTCTCATAGGGTCAAATACAATTTCAATTGAGTTTTTTGGCAATTGCATGATGAGACAGTATTACGTTCCTCCCGACCAGAGTCGTCGATCGATCACTCTGAGCTGAATCAATTCTTATTACCTCATATGTTCAACTAATACCTTAATTAATTAATCTATCACTACGGGTGAGTTCTCATAGGATCAATTACAATAAATGGCAATGCCTATTTGATAATTTACAACAGGTGGGTAATCTGTTGCAATAGATAACTTAATCGATTTGATAATTTACGATAGATTGGTAATCTGTCGCAACAGATGACTTAATCTGTTTGATAATTTACAACAGATGAGTAATATGTTGCAATAAATGACTTAATATGTTTGATTATATCCAATAGAAAAGACATATGTTGCAACAAATTGAACATTTATTTTTATACAATTTCAATTGAGTTCATATGTTAGACTAATACCTTAATTGATTAATCTAGGACCAGCGATGAGTTCTCATAGGGTCAACTACAACTTCAATTGAGTCTTTTGGCAATTGCTTGATGAGACGGTATTGTGTTCCTCCTAACCAGAGTCATTGATCGATCACTCTGAGCTGAACCGATTCTTATTACCTCATGTGTTCAACTAATACCTTAATTGATTAATCTAGGACCAGAGATGAGTTCTCATAGGATCAACTACAACTTCTATTGAGTCTTTTGGTAATATCACAATGAGACGTTATTGCATTCCACCCGACCAGAGTCGTCGATCGATCACTCTGAGCTGAATCGATTCTTATTATCTCATATATTCAACTAATACCTTAATTGATTAATCTAGGACTAGGGATGAGTTCTCATAGGGGCAACTACAACTTTAATTGAGTCTTTTGGCAATTGCATGATGAGACGGTATTGCGTTCCTCCCGACCAGAGTCGTCGATTGATCACTCTGAGCTGAATCGATTCTTATTACCTCATATAGTTAACTAATACTTAATTGATTAATCTAGGACTAGGGGTGAGTTCTCATAGGGTCAACTACAACAGATGGCAACACCTATTTAATAATTTACAATAGATGGGTAATCTATTGCAACAGATGACTTAATCGTTTTGATAATTTATAATAGATTGGTAATCTGCCGCAACAGATGACTTTATCTGTTTGATAATTTACAACAGATGGGGTACTCTGTTGTAATAGGTTGAACATTTGTTTTTATACAATTTCAATTGAGTTCATACGTTAGACTAATACCTTAATTGATTAATCTTAGACTAGGAGTGAGTTCTCATAGGGTCAACTACAACTTCAATTGAGTCTTTTGGTAATTGAATGATGAGAATGTTAAAAATTACGCATATCTTTTATAATTTTAAAGATGAATTCGGACCAAATTAACATTTTCAAAACTTGTCATTCTTTTCCAAAATACAAATCAACCCATATAAATCATCTATTTGCGATTAAAATATTTTATCATTTTAAATCTCGAGTTCTCGCTCTTTTTTCTCTCTCAACAATACAGTACAAACAATAACTACTCAACAAATTACTCAACCCTTCACAACAGATTGATTTTCTTCTTATTTGGACTACATAGGTGTTATTTTTGACTTCATTCAGGCTTGTATAGGTCATTTTCTCTGTCTTTGTAGGTAACAGAGTTTGAGAAGAGTTTTATACTTGTTATTTTTTTCTAAAAAATAAGGGTTTTTAAGTTTATGATGAAAAAGAAAATTTTTAGTTGTATTATCTTCGAAAATGGGTTTACAATTTTGAGTTTTGATGGTAAAATCATAGGAAGAACTCAAGAAAATCCTAATTTTTATCGCAGTGTTCCATTGACTATCGTAGTATTGTTGGATGGTGTTGGTGGTCGTGGTCGTGGTGTTGGTGGTCGTCGTGGTGGAACTGGTGGTGGTATTTATGGTGGCATTAGTTGGTGGTGTTTGTGGTGGCTGTCGGTAGTGTTGGTATTTATGATGTTTGTGGCATTAGTTGGTGGTGGCTATTGGTGTATCGGTATTGGTGGTGTTTGTAATGTATTTTTTAAAATTTATGCATACATCAATTGTAATGTAATTTTTGTTTTTCTGTTGTTTGTTGGTAAAAAATGTCTCCCAAAAAAAAGAAAGTGAAAATGGATCAACATCTGACCACACAACAAAAAGGTCTACAGTATAGAAGGATTCAGAGAAACTTCCTGAACAATCTCAGTGAGGAAAAAGTGAAGCTGAGGAGAGATATGAAAAAAATATTGAGGGAGATGGACAAGGGTCTGTAGATGGTGATAAATAAAATGAAAGTGAGAAAGAGGAGAAATTAGTGATTGTGAAAGAAGATGATCATCAACATGATGATAATGGATCATCAATGGGGCGTGAACTAATATCGACATCCCAACATCATCCTGTCAAAACCTTTAGTATTGACAGGTTTCAAGTTATGATGCCGATAGATGACCCTGCAAATAAACTAAAACTAACTGGTGAGCTTATACTTAAATGTCAGTTGGGGAAATCTTTTAATTATTTTAGGAAACTTATGAAGATAGAAAACACAGACAGACTTTTTAAGAGGAAATGCTTTGGATGCTTTCTTGAGCTGCCTGAGGACCCCCTGCCCATTTCTAAATGAGGATGGTATATGGTCTTCTCAAGCGCAGGATTAAGTACATGGGGGATGATAAAGATTCAGGGGAAGGCAAAAAATAGATAAAATTTGGATCAACTAATGTGGCATACCAGTTTATTTTGGCTTGCAAGAGTTTGCCATAGTGACGAGCTTGAGATGCGATCGTCGAGAAGAACCACCTATCGCCATCGGAACACCCCGCAAAAGATCCAAGGCAAAAAACAAATCCAACAAACGCAAGGAAAAAATAGATGGGTTGTTGGACATTGCTTGACGTGGATATAAAACATTGGATTTGTTGACTGATCTCAGGGATAAAACTATACCAAAGCAGTACAGGGAGCAATTATGTTTAGTTTAGTTTGCCTATTCGGTTATATTGGCAAGAGACATCAGCAAGGTCATAGAAGATGCTTTATTGGCGCGTGCTGAGGATTTTGATAAATTCAGCAATCATCCCTGGGGATACAACAACTTCTACTTGACTATCCAATATTTACTGACAAGGCTATCCTCAGGGATGACCACATTATACGGCTTTCCTTGGGCTTTCATGGTAAAATTAATCACTATTTTTACTCATTCATTAATTTATATTGAATATAGTTATTAGAGTATGACTTTCTTTTGCTTGCTTCGTGTTTACATTTTTTAGGCTTGGGTATTTGAAGCCATTTCTCCCCTCTGAAAGCAGATAATGGATTACCCGAATGAGGTTTCTCATCCAAGGATGTTTAGGTGGTTGGCTGCAAAGAACAACCCAAAAATTAAGAAGGCTGATCTCTTTAACCCTCCAAATGATGCAATACGTCTTTTTCAAGTAAAATAATTTTACTCAATGAAAGATATTGAACAGATGTTATATATGGTGCAACAGATGTTATATCTGGTGTAACAGATGTTATATCTGATGCACCAGATAGTACATCCGTTATGATAGATTACCCATCTTGTGCCAACCGGTGTAACAGATGGATAATCTATACGATTGATATCTTGCATCAGATTACTCATATGTTGCTTTGTCTCTCTGAACTTGACTCCTAACAGATTAACCATCTACTGCAAATTATGCAACAGATGGGTAATCTGATGTAACATATTATTAATCTGTTGCTATTTATAGATCATCTGTTGCATAACATGTAACCCAAAGGATTACCCATCTTATTCAACTGGTGCAACAGATTAGTAATCTACTGTCATAGATGATTGATATTTTACATCAGATTATCCATGTGTTGCTCTGGTTCTCTAAACCCGACTCAAACGGATTTTAACTATCTACTGCAAACTATGCAATAGATGGGTAATCTGATGCAATATATTGTTAATCTGTTGCAGAAGTTGACTGTGTTAACATGTAACCCAATTATGAAAATTATTATATTATATAATATAAATGTATTTATCTTTTTTTAATAAGTTGTGCATCCATGGATTGTGCCTACTGAGCAGGAGTTGGTGATGACTTCTTTTATTACTCTAGGTCATATTGATACTATAACAGACCCAACGGTGGAGTTAATAAAAAAGAAATTGGCTGGAGAAATAACCATAAGAAGAGCAGTTAGGCAAGGTCAGCCTAATGTTGAGGCTCTTCATGACCAACCTACTGAGGCAGATCCGGGTGCTTCTTCTGGTAGAGTTGTTGGCGTTGGTGGAAGGCATGCTGATGCTGCTACCACTCATGATGTTGAGCATGTTGATGCTCAAGAAAAAATAAATATGCTTGAAAACACCTCTTTTACAGGTCCCTGTCACCCTTACACAGGTCCCTCTCACCCCTCTTCACCCTCGTGTTCTCGTTGCAAATGCGAAGAGTACAAGGACAGCCAGGATAAACTCTTTGAAAAAGTAGAGCCTATCTCTAAAGTTGTCGTGGAATTCAAATCCAAGAGTGGTGTCATACCAATCAAGAAGGTGAGGGAGCTATGCACTCCTACAACGGCGGATAGGAGGAAGAAAACAACAATTAGCGACGTACTCTCCAGTTGAAAATAAAAAAAATTACAACTCCTCCCTCTCCAAAAGCTGTTGAAGTTCAGGGTTTATTTAAGAAGGTGGACATATACGTGGAACTTGGCGCCAAAGAGAAGATGGATCTGCGATGAGCCAAGAATGCCAAGCGAGGCCCACCAGATTACCCCATGCCTCCCTTCCCCCCCAAGACTTCCAGACTATGACAGATATGCGTATGCGGTATGAGGATAAGGTAAGTTTACTTTTCCTAACCTATCCTTCTAATCTACTCCATGAAGAAGAAGCTACGCAACAAATGTAAAATCTGTTGCAACATCTGGGTATTCTGGTGCAACTGGTATTGGTTCTGTTGCAACTTATTATCCATCTGTTGCATAAGTTGCATTGGATTATTGATTCATAGAACTCTATGCAACAGATGGACCATCCATTACATCTTTACAATTACTAACCTATTTAAAAATTGACTTCTTAAATCACAGTATGTTGACAAAATTCTCTACCTCATGAGGAAAAGGCAATTAGCGTACCCAAAAACTTATGACGTTGTCTATAGGATAGTGGACCTAGACTTCTGCAAGAAGCTCAAGGATAAGTACGATCAACTTAATAATTAAGCATCAGCCTGTGGCGCGGGATTGGATTTGTTAGTTTCTACGCTGGACTGGGATGAAGAAGAAAGATAAAATATGTTAGAGGGGAGAGGCCAAATACACACAGTAAGAGCTGGACCGAGACAAAGAAGATTCTTGTAGTCATGAGCATGGACGTCATACATTATCGGGCTGTTGAGATACTACTCAGGGAGGGAAAGATCAAAGTTTATGACTGCAATGAACCTGTCATCGACGAGGTCGTTCTTTTTATCCACGTGCAACCACTGATGGAGCTGTTCCCCATTTTATTGAGGAAGAGTAAACTGATGAATCATTTTTCAGAGGAAGTGTTGATGAAGAAATCATGGAATTTTGAAGGTCGAAACAAGGGCATGAACCTTCCAAAAAATGATACCGGTTTTGCGTGCGGCTCGCACGCTCTTGTACATATCGAATGTTTGCTGACCGACACAAAAATGACCGAGCCAATGACCTTTCTGGGCGACAACATTGTGGCAAACCTGGAAGAGGTCTAGGCTTATGGGGTACTAACTGGACGCTTGGAGCCTGTGTATATAGAAGAACCTGTGAAATAATAATTTTTTATTTCAAGTCACACTTCAGTTTACTATAAATTACATGTACATGTAATGACAATAATTTTTTTCTGATGAAATTTGTGTTTTTATATGCAATAGATTATCAATCTGTTGTAAAATATATTCTATCTGTTCTGGCAGATAGTTTATCTGTTGCAATAGGTTGGTCATCTGTTGCATTATGCCAATGTTATTTCTATCTAATCTAATCTATTGTAACAACGAGAAGACTTGTTTGATAATTTCCAACAGATGACCTAAAATTTACAACATATGCCTAAATCTATTTGATATTTTCTAACAATTACACTTGAATATCCATGTGCTTGACAACACCAAACCAGTACCAAATACACCACCATGAAAATTTCAGCAATTAGGTTTGAATATTCATGTGCCCAACAACACCAAACCAGTATTAATAACGACAACAATATAGTATCTTCTTGATCGATTTTGTTTCTCTTCAGAAGCCTTGACTTTCTTCAACAAACCCCAGATTACACGATTTACTTGTGAAAGGTATTTTTCTTAGTACCAATCAATGTAATCACATCCACCCAATTTCTATAAAACAAGAACACAACTATAAAATAATTACAAGTCAATAATTAATCAACTATTTCAATTTAAAAAATATTACCTTTGAAATCTTACAAGTAAAAAACCTACGACCTAGATTCTGTTGAGTCCAAGAAGTCTTCAATAGAGCTTTATGACCACACTTATATTATCAAAGTTCTTTATCACAAAAAATAGTGGAAGATGCGCTGGACATTGTCAAGCTTAGTTGAAAAAAAATGAAGAAAGAAAAGAAAGACCAAATGCAAATAATTTGCAGAATTAGGATAGATAAAAAAAGATGATGATGATGAAGAAGATTTGGGAATTTAGGGTTAAATTTTAGGAAGAAAAATAATATATAACACAATGGGGGGAAATGACCGTTAGGGACCAAATCAGATGCCAAGTCAGCAAAAATGGGAGTTCAACGAGCCTTGGCTGCGTGAATTACACGCAAGCACCCAACAGGGCAAAAAGTGACAAACTGACACATTTGATGCCTATTTTATTTTACGTGTTTAAAATGAACATTGTCTACTTGATGCCTATTTTATTTTAGGTGTTTGAACGGAACACTGTCGATGGGTTTTGCCTTTTTTATTTCAATTCACTTTTACTTTTTTACATGTAGTGGCAATTTTTTATGTCCAATGAAAGTTAAATTTTTATAATGCAACAGATTTGCCATCCATTGTAGTAGATATTCTACCTGTTCTGACATATAGTTTATCTATTAAAATAGGTTAGTCATATATTGCATTATGTCGATGTTTCTATCTAAGTCTATCTGTTGAAATAACAGGAAGACCTATTTGATAAATTCTAACAGAATACCTACCTGTTGCAACATATGTCTAAATCTGTTTGATATTTTTCAATAGATGTGTCGCCTGTTGCAATAGATACATTATCTGTTGCAATATTTGAATCTAGTATTCCATTTCAATTAATAAGTTCAAATCTAAGAAAAAAATAAAATTCATAGACAAAATAAAATAAATTGAAGCCTTCAGAAATTAATTGAAATAAATCAATGAATAAATAAAATGTAAAAAAAATTATTATGGGTACAGATCTCAACAATACATCAACAATTTAAGTATTGATGCCAAGGATTCCTAAGGAGGGGTGAGGTTATTACTTTGACAGACTCAAGCTATAAAGATCTGCTCAATACAGTTTCTACACTTTCTGTTCTCCGTATTTCCATAAAAAGAGTAGTATATTATCAATGTTGTTCAACAGTAGCTTCTACATCCACCTAGAAAGATAAAATTGGTCAATGCTAATCATAGAGATACAACAAAATGGAAAAGGATAACTCATCTGTTCTAGAAAAACAAACATATCTTCTTCCTATTTTAAATTATCCCAAATAAATTATATTTCTATTGCAACAATGAATCAATTGTTGGGACAAATTTCTACATGAGGAAGACTTGTATGATAATTTCCAACGGATAAACCATCTGTTGCAACATATGACTCATCTGTTACAACAGATAGGTCATTTATTGGTACAAATAAAAGTGGTACGAAGAGCTGTTTGATTTGCTAAAATAGATGACATATGTCGCAACAAATACTTTATCTAGTGCAACAAGTTAGTCAACTGTTGCAACAAATGTATATATCTATTTGATAATTTTCAGCAGATATGTCATCTGTTGAAACAAATATGTGTCTGTTTGTTAGTTGGAACAGACATATATATTCACCTTCTTCACGTTGTGCTTCTCTCCTTTGGACATTGTACATTGCTCAGTGTAACACACGGACATAGGAGTTGCAATTTTGCTTTTTTGGATGCTTGATAATGCCTTGAAAATTATTTTCCTTCTCCTCTTAGCCTTAATCTCTAATGAAGTGGGTGGATATAAAATCCTCTTTGATGGAATGACGCCCCTCTTAGATGTCAATTTATTTACAGAAACAGTTAATACATTAATAACATTAATCACTACATCATATTTCGCCTTGCAGTTTTGACATTTGCATGTAGAACATTCACTGGGAGAGACAAAATCTGTATAACCAGTATGATTATACTCATAATGGTTTATTTTAAATACCGTAAGTGGAGTATCATTAGCACCAACAGCAGCACCACTACCACCACCAATAGCTCCATCACCACTAAGACCATCAACAACAACAAGCCCACCCTCCAAAATTATTTTTCTTGTAATGGTTGTTGCTCTAAACAATTTCATTTTTATTCTGCCAATGACCTTAGGTTTCGATAAAATTTGCACAACCGTAAAGTAAGAAAAAATGGCATCTTCAACTCTCGATTAGTCAAAACTAGCGACGAATGCACAATCTAACATAAATCATTACATATATTAGAACGATGATTAGATCATTCAAAAAAATTATTAATTAAAACAAAAATTTAATTATAATTATACTTACTGCATCCTTCGGAGGGTTGAAGAGATCAAGAAATTTTGCATTTTAATCAGTTTTGGACGACAACCATCTCAAGATTCTTGGACAGGAAACTTCTTCCTAGTAGTTCACTTGTTGTCTTAAATAAGGAATTGCTTCAAACGCCCAAGCCTATAAAATAACGCTAATAAATCAAAACTATTATTGTGTAAAAAAAATGAATGATATCATAATAAAAGAAAGAAATATTTACCATGAAAGCCCATGGAAATCCATATAAGTTGTCTGTCTTTGGCGCTAACAGAGTCAACAAATATTTGACAGTCATTTTGAAGCTTTCATAACCCCAAGGATAGCTATTAAATGCCTCAAGTTCTCGGAGAGCTTTATTAAACCAACGCTTATATTATTGTTAACGTCTCTCGCCCAAAGAATATTATGTACAAACCAAACCAAACACAATAACTGTTTGTGCTTCTTTGAAAGTCCTTTACCTTTTAACGTTTTTATCAAATTTTATTTTTGAAGCTTGGATCAATAATGGACACCAGGTCATCATGATCACACGACTTACCTTTGCCTTTTTTGGGTGTGTATGGTGTTTTTTGGGGTTAAAATAGGGATAACTTGAGAAGGAGAAAGCGGATAACATTTTAGTCCAGTAACTATGGCAAACTCCTTCTAACCAAAACAAACAGGCATGCCACAATAATTTATCCATACCTCATCCATGTTATCTTTGTTTTCATACATAAACCTACGCTTGATAAGTTCATATACCATTTTTATTTGGAAACGAGCATTGTTGTCCTCCGAAAAATCAAGATATTTCCCAAAGTAGTTGTCCCTGAAATAAGCATCCAATTTTTGTTCTCGAAGTATTTTTCTGAAGGCGTCAAAAGATTTTCCCATGACTGACTTAACCATGAAATCACCCGTTAAATTCGTGGCACCATCACACTGCATTCTCATAGGATAACGATCAATACTGAAGGTTTTGACCAACTCTTCAGTGGAAGGGCTATTGGCATTTGGATCATCTCTTTTGAAATATTCCTCCTCCCCGTGTTCATCATATTCTGCTCCTGATTGAGATAACACTTTTAAAGTAAGCTCATAGAGTGGTGGATATAGCCTAGTTGCTTCACTTGTTCCATTACTTAGACTTGATTCGATTACTGTTCTTTTGGAGGCCATATTATCTAAAATTAACAGAAATATAAAAAAATATTTTATAGTGAATTAATGCATCATTAAAAAGGATAACAGTAAATCTAACAAGCAAAATAGTAAAATAATTATTCCAACAGATCACTGATCTGTTGCACCAGGTAGTATATCTGTTGCAGTATATAACTAATCTGTTGCAGTATATAACCAACTTATTGTAGCGGATGAGTAATCTGTTGCAACAATACAAAATGTATCACTCATCTTTTAAGATAGATGGATGGTCTGTGCAATAGATCACATATCTGTTGCAATATATGAGTGATCTGTTGGAACAGTTAAATAACCTGTTGCAACGGATGAGTAATTTGTTGCAACAATACAAAACATAACACTTATCTATTGAGAAAAATGAATAGTTTGTACAACAGATCACACATTTATTGCAAAATCATATGTTGCAACTTATGATTAATCTATTGGAACAGTTAAATAACCTGTTGCAATGAATAAGTAATCTGTTACAACAATACAAAATATATCATTCATCTGTTGAGAAAAATTAATAGTTTGTGCATCAGATCACACATCTGTTGCAAAATCATTTATTGCAATATATGAGTAATCTATTGGAACAGTTAAATAGCCTGTAGCGATGAATGAGTAATCTATTGTGATAATACAAAATATATCACTCATCTATTGAGAAAGATGAATGATCTGTGCAATAGATCACACATCTGTTGCAGCATATGAGTGATTTTTCAAAATAGTTAACTAACCTGTAGCAACGGTGCTGAGTAATTTATTGCGACAATACAAAACATATCACTTATCTGTTGAGAAAGATGAATGGTCTGTGCAACAGGTCAAATATCTGTTCAACATATGAGTAATTCGTTGGAACAGTTATCAATGGTCAATATTGTTTAGATTTCTTCCAATAGAAGGGTAATCTATCGCGGCAGATGGATGATCAGTTAGGAAAATCAAGTCTTGGACATGTCCTATTGGAAGAGTTGATAGGATTTTATCCAACAGGAGGTTCATCTGTTGAATCAAATCTCTAATCCGATGATTCCTCTGTTACATTAGATGGTTAATCTATTGCATTAGATTTTTAATTCGATAGTTCCTCCGTTGTATCCGATAGTAAATTTGTTGCATCAGATGGTTAATCTGTTGCAATATATGGTTAATCTATTGCAACATATGGTTAATTTGTCACATCAGATAGTTAAACTATTGCATCATATGCTAAATCTGTTGCATCAAATTTTTTTATCCGATGGTTCCTCTGTTGCATCAGAAGATTAATCTGTTGCATCAGATGGTGAATCGGTTGCATCAGATGTTTAATCTGTTGCATCAAAGTTTTAATATGATGGTTCCTCTATTGCATCAGATGGTTGATCTGTTGCATCATATGATAAATCTATTGCATTAGATTGTTAATATGTTGTACCAGATGGATAATCTGTTGGAGAAAAAAATAGTAGCACGATTTTGTTTAACAGAAAATAATAATATCACCATTTTTACCAAGAACAAGAACAGAACAAATCAATCCAGCAACGGGCGCAACACGAAAAACACCAAAATCGTTGTTTTGTTTGTATAAACACAAACAACAAAAAACAAATTCAAAAAAATGCAACAAACAGGAATTAAAGTTTTATTCAGACCACATTTCAAATTAAAGCAACAAATATTGAAATTGTTAACCAATACTATAAGAGAAGTTGGCTCAAGTTTCTCGTTTTCTTCAAAACTAAAAAGGCCATAATTTTTTACATGTGAAAGAAGAAAAGGAACGATGAAAAATTCGAAGCTGTTGTGGTCGGAGAGCAAGGTTGTCACGTCGATTGAAGGTTGAAGTCAAAAAGAAACTCGAAGCCCAACTATTTATCGTTAGAGGTTGAAGTTGCCAAGGATTGAAAGGAGAAATTTGTAGAACTGTTCATAAAGAGAAGTTGTCGAGAGACGTTCGATGATTTGGATTGAAGAGGGGTATGGGTTGGGTTGATTTGTATTTTTGTAAAAATTAGAAAGTTTTAAAAATATTAATCAAGTCCACAATTAACTTAATCAAGTTTCCTAATTATGTTTGACCCTTTAAGTTGGTCAATGTCACCAATCCTTCATTCAAGACTTAAAAGACACATTTCCTTTAATTTTCTCAACTGTCCGAATAGGGCATAAAAATAAAGCACTCTTAGTAGGCGGATATGTGATATAAAGTGTGTAATTTAAAATTATGAGATGAAATTAATGTTTGAACATGTGATTTCATTTCATGATTTGAAATTTCAAATTCACCAAAAGTGTGTTTTGGGATTTCATATCATGATTTAAAATTATTTTAAATACAAAAGTTGACCCACAACTTTATATTTTATAAAAAAGAAAAACACCTCACCGTTTATATCAAACAACCATTTATTTCATATGAAAATAAAATTTTGAGAAAATTTTAGAAGTAGCAACTCTGTAGCCTTAATTATAACTTTTATAGCAACAATTTTATAATTACGAAAAATAGCAAATTGTATTTTGTATTTAAGTAAAATATTGCTATATAAATACATAAACTAATTGAATAGTACTTCCTATTTTAACTTCCATCAGCTAGAGTTAAATAAGGGAAATAACCGTCCTTAATTCATGCTACATTTAATTATAAAGATTCATTTTTTTACTAAATATGACTCTTCTATTTCTCTTCTTTTTTTATCCTTTTCCATTTTTGTCTAATTTTTTGTTTTCTTATTTTTTTTCCTTTCTCATATTTTTCTTTTTCTTTTCCTATTGTCGTTTTTTTTTTTAACGTTTTATTTTTTTTATTTTGATTTCTTTTTCTTTTTTATTCCTTTCCACTTTATTTTGACTCTTCTATTTCTCTCTCTCTTTTTTTTTTTTTTTTTTTTATCTTTTTTCGTTTTTTTCTTTTCCGTTTTTTTTTTTCCTTTCTCATATTTTTTTTTCTATTTTCGTTTTTCTTCTCTTTTTCTATTTGTCTATTTTTATTTCTTTTCTTTTTGGTTTTATTTTTACACTTATATTTTGTAGCTTTTATTTCTCTTTCTTTTTTTTTTCTTCCGATTTTCACTTCTTTTTCTTTAAATTTTTCTTTTTTGTTTTTTCTTTTTCGATTTTTATTTTTTTCATTTTTACTCTTCTATCTCTTGCTTTTATTTTTAAAAGACACATATCTATATTATATATACTATTCAAAAAATATATAAAATATATAGACATACAGATCTGCGTATGTATTTACAGTACAAAACATACATATATATCTGCATATGTATTTACAGAAATACATATCTGACACATATGTATGTATAAACATATAGGACACAAAATCTCTATAACAAAAAGTGACATAATACATTTGCGTAATTGCGCTTGAATTACATATTCCTTCTTCATGGTGTAGACATCAAAAATATTATTATGACGAAAAATATACATCATCCATAAACACATATGCATTAATCATAAATACATATGTGTTATTCATAAATAGATCTGCATAACTGAAAAATACATACACATTTTTGGAAAAATACATGTGCATTAGTCATAAATACATATGCACACTGAAAAGTACATATGTATTAGTCATAAATACATATGCATCTATAAAAATCTAAGCAGAACTAAAAATATATTTTCAAATCAATAAATATAGCATGCAGCCCCATAAAAACATATGAATAACTAGAAAATACATATGTATTATTCAAAAATACATATGCATATCTGAAAAACTCTATATGCATTAGTCATAAATACATATACAATCTGGTAAAATACATATGTATTATTTTTAAATATATATGCATAACTGAAAAAATACATATGTATTACTCATAAATACATATGCACAACTGGAAAAATACATATTCTTTCTTTTCGTTTGACTTCCTCTTTTTCACATATTTTTGTACTTTTGAGAATTTAGGAGATGAAGGTTTTCTCAATATTTTTCGTTTCATGATTTTTCCAATATTTTTTGGCTCGTCACAATGCTTCGATCTCACCTCTTCTATGCCAACTTCTCTGTTCAACTGAATAGGAGTAGAAATCAACTTAACAAAAAACCCCACAATCTTTCAACAAATAAAAGAAATACAAAAGTCCATCAAATAACGTAGGAAAAATTACAGCAGACCTCCATCAAATAATGTATCCTCCATTATAGCAAACCTCCACAATCTTTCAACCAAAAAAAATCACACACACCCCTAAAAAAATGAAGAAGAGGATGAAGAAAAAAGTATAAAAAAATAAAAAAATAAAAAAATATAAATTATATGAAAAGATAACATGCAAATACTGTAAATATCAACTTACCTTATTTGATGGATCACAATTTTTAAAAAATTAAAAGGAATTGAAAAAAGTGAAGTGAAATATGAGAGAGAATTGAAAAAAGTGGAGTAAAATATGGGAGAAAATTAAAAAAAGTGGAGTGAAAATAGAGAAAGGTAAAAAAGTTGGTGAAACCCATGCACTTTTCAATATAATGGTTAAAATATTGCTACTTTTGCTATAACTTGTAATTTTGAGAAAATATTGCTATTTATTGTAATTAAGGTCTTAAGTATGCTAGTTTTTGTAATTTTTCCTAAAATTTATAGTTCATATTATTATTCTTTAACCCATTTATATCTCATATAATTATTACTCTCACCAACATAAAATTTATTATTCTTCAAATTAACTTTCAGTTTACCTATGTGGGAGGATTATATTAAAGAGTAGTAGACTACAACTCATGTTCAATTTTTTACTTTTTTTATTGAGCTAGAATTTAATTAATAAATATTATATTTTTTTGATAATAGATTTGGCGTAGTCCGTTATATTTTGTTATAAAATATTTGCTTATTTAATAAGATTGTATAACGAATTCGAGCAATTTTGATAGTTTTCACAACTTATGAGTTTTTTATGGTCATGAGAAAATATACCGCATCAAAAAGTACAAATTGCATGTTCAAACAAAACTTCAACTTCATCTCATAATTTCAAATTATGATTTCATCTCGCATGGCCAAACAAGTCCTTAGAACATAGAGAAATTAGTGACTGAAAAATTTTCATAGCTAATCAACGAAAGTTTCATGTTAATCCTAGAAGCTATAAATTGACGACAAATTATTAAGAAAATTCAATCTATAAGCTATTTAGCGATGGATCCACCGCTAATTCCATTGTTGTGAAAATATTGTGGGTTAGCTAGCACATAATCACAAATAAAAAAAATAGAGAAGAAAAATAATACAAGGAAATAACAGGTTTGTCTAAGTCTAATCGTCCAAGCAAAAGCAGAGAGTTTTTCACTATGAAAGAAAAAAAAGTGTACAATGTTTTAGAATCTCCAACTACATCCCTATATATAGATTTCAAGTAGTCCTAAACCTATAAGAAAAAGATTTTTTCAATCCCTCGGTTCTCAAATCTATTAGAACAATGGGTCTCCTAAATCAATAGGGATTATGAGATTCCTAAAGATACAAGGAAAAAATTCAAGACATAATTAGCAAATCTTCCCCTTGACTTGAATTTCATTCATCACTAAAACAACATCTCTCTGTCAACCCTTAAAAGGACTCACTGAGTACTGCACACACCAATCAAGTTTAGGCAATGCCTAAACTTATTGGTCGAGATCGCTTTGTTAATCATATCTGTCGGATTATGATGTATTGACACTTTCTTTACATCAACTTTTCCCTTGCAACCTACTACCCTTTGTCCTCTTGACAATGAATCAAACTTTCATGTTCGATTCTTGTGAACTAACTTAATCTCTTCATCCATAACATCAATCCATCAATTTGCTTCTAAACTAGAAATAACTTCTTTATAGCTATTAGGATCAAGCACGCCAATGGTCTTTGCAACTGATAAAGAAAATTTCGCAAAATTACACATTCAAAGAGATTTTATCAACTACATTCGCAAACCTTTTCGGTCGGTTGATAACTCTTTTTTCCCTACCTATTGCAAGGTTATATGATTGTTGTACATATGCCTCTATATTATCCTCTTGATTAATGTTTTGCACCTCCTCCTCTTCTGAACTACTGAGATTAGTTAGTGGAGATTCAAGTTCTAGCACTATGCGGTCACTGACACCACGATTTGTTTCTGTTATCAACATCTCCTTTTGATTGTCTAGTGAGACAGATTAATTAAATGTCATATTCCTACTAATAAATATTCCCAGATTTTTTTGATCTGTGTATCATAACTTGTGACTTTTCACTTCAGTTGCATATCCTAGAAATATGTATTTTTTAACCCTCAGCTCAAGTTTGTCGTCCCTCACATGAGCATAAGCAGGACAATTAAATATCCTCAAATTTGAATAATCATCAGGCGAACTGGAGCAAATCTCAAAAGAAATTTTGAACTTAATAGCTGTGGATGAAGATCCATTGACCAAATAACAAATTATATTGATTTCTTCAGCCATTAATACTTGCTAACACATAAGTATGAAAGCATACTTGATGCTCTATCACAAAGTGTTATGTTCATAGGTTCTAGAACACCATTTTTTATGGTGTTTCAACACAAATATAGTATCTTACTATGTCCTCTCTGCTGTAGAGATCATTAAACTCTAAGTTGCAAAAATTCAACCCATTTTTCATTCGAAGACGTTTAACTTTTTACTACTAAAAAAGTTATAAAAAGAGACCTCAAAAGTAGTTCGAAAATAAGAGACCTCATGAGGTCGCTTATCCCCTCAGTTTATTTTTTTAATTTATTTTAAAATAAAGAAACCTCATGAAGTCGGTAGATGCTAAAAAAATTCAGCGCCATAAGAATAGGGACTTCAAAAGATCAAAAATAAAAGGCGTGAAAAGTTAGATCCAAACTAATTAAGATTATTTTTAAAAAAATTTATAAATATAAAGTGGGTTAATAAAATTTTAAATATCGCGACCTCCTAAGGTTGCTACTATTTTAATAAATTGATATTATTAAGAATAATTATCTATCATTATTTGATGAAGTGTGAAGTCAAAAAAATTATTTACTTTTTAAATATTTATTATTATAGATTAAAAAAAATTCAAGAGGGCCAACTTTTCTCTCAAATCGGACTCTCTCTCAAAACTCCCTCTCCCAAATTTGAGCTTCCCTCTCAAAACTCCCTCTCTCATCGAGCACTCTCTCAAAGTAAGGTCATCTCTTTCAATTAAGGTTGCAAGCTTTACTTTTTTTTTTTTCTCTTCGGTCTCCTTTAATTTCTACAAAGTGTGAAGATTGTAATAAATAGTTGGGGTTTTATTGTCTTGTAGTAGAACTTTTTTTCAGATAGTGAACCTATGATTTCCGACTGAATAGTTGGAGGGTTTATGTGATTTTTCAGATTGCTTTTCGATTAGTTGGGGTTTTTATTATTTTTCAGGACTGTGTTTATGATTTTTGTTGTTCTTATTGATTTCAGAACTGTGTTTCATTTTTGTTCTAATTATTTTATACTACTTTTTCTACCTCTGCGTCTCAATTCTTATTTAGTTTATTGATTATAAAACATAAAACTAATCTAGTATTAAATAATTATTCCAAACACAGAATAATAACAACACAGGTTTGGGAACACTTTTACTTTCAATTTTTTTGGTATGTCAAAAATTTCAAAGCTCAACTGGCTTTGCCTAAAACTTGTAGGAAAGTATCAAATATTTAAAGCAATTACTATCACTAAGCAACTTTAAAGTTGAAATGAAATACAAAATATTATATTACAAAGACGATGCTAATGAAAAATGATACAGTAATAAAGTTGCATAATTGATGAGGGCCTACTACCACGGCGGACCTAGGTGTTAATTTGTGATGCTACGACACGGATTAAACCTGATGCAAAATTTGGTATAATTATGTAAGAAATGTATAAAATTCAATGTAGGGTGGAGAAAAATACCCATTATTTGATTCACATTTTTGTGGACTATCAATTATCTGTTTTGTCATTTTGTAGTCTTATTTCTACCTATTTTATGAATCTTGTGTCTCTGCATCTTATGGTATACTGGTGGATATTTCTGAAATCTTCTGAATTTTTGTAATCAACTAACAAATGATTCTTGCCTAAGATGCAGATTTTATGATTCTAAACTGTCTAAATTCTACGTGCAGTGTTATTTTATTCTTCATTCATAATGTTTGCCATTGAACAGAATTTAATGTCAATGCAGCATGCTAGAAATAGAAGAATAGCTATTATCCAAGTAAAGTCTTTGTTACAAGATCTCATCTTTCCTTGAAGTGGTCGTGTGTCGTCATTCTTTCTTTTTGTTGTCTTATTTAACGTGGCTATTACATCAATTTTGAAGTGTGTATATATATATATAGCAATCTGTATGGATCCTGAAGCTCTAAAAATGGTAAGGAGTGTGGACCTACTAGTATCTCGTGCATTTTTGTTCTATATTCTAATGTGTCCATGTAAAATGAGAAATTATAGAAATTTTTTGAGGTCTTACCTACAACTTCTATCCTTTAATATTTTTGAGCTCCTTTCTGCTATACATTTAACCAGTTATTAGAAAAGAAAAATATGATTGCTTTTCAGGTTAAAAAAATTGATTCAGATGGAAATCGGTTGCCTTGAAACTATCTTGACTTTTAACTTTATATTATTCGATGTACAACATGTAATAGATAGTTAACCATTGTTTTCTCTTAAGGTGCCTTCCATGGTTGTCCTCTCATATTTTGTTCCTTTTCTTTATTATGCCAGATGAGTGCAATGATTTCCTGTAATAAATAGCAAATAAAAACATAACCCCCTCGTAGTTTATGTTTCCCCCCGGAACTGTGAAAAGGAAACCTTTCAAGAACTTATTCACTGTTTAGTGATTTACAAAAAGAGATATGTGAACAAGATAACAATGTAACCTTCTCTTGTTGTATCCTGTCATATTATGTTGACTAACTATGACAAGTAGGTAGATGTACTAGTCTAATTTTGTTCTAGTTATTCACTATTTGGACTATTTATAAGTCATGCTAAAATGGAAAAATCAAAATATTCGTTCAAGTTTTCCTTTGAACAATGAAATAAATAGTAGTGTAGAATTTATCTTTCATCAGGATTTCACTTTCTGAGCGAATTCTTATATTTGGATTGCGGCTCATTGTAGTAGGCTAGTAGCACATTATAGTATTTGGATTATTAATTTATAAATGTTGTTAGGGCTCAAGTTAGGCTTGTTGATTGCCTAAGTCTGATTCAAGCCAAGAGTTTTTGATTATTAACTGATGTGCATGACTGCATTGTCACAGTGAAAAACAGTCTCCGATTATTCTATTTTAAACTGGGGTAAATTTACCTTTTTTCGTATAAGCTCTGCCCATGATTTCAATGATTTGTTATTTTCAGGGGTAACAACATAGTTTAATGATTTTATTATTACAAAAATAATTTTGTGAATATATTGTTACGAAGAGTAAGTTTAGTAGCGATAATTGGTGAGATTAACTAGGATATTTTGCGATGACGATAATAAATAAGAAAGTAACACAACATACCATTATATTTTAAGATGAAAAAAAACACTAAAAGGATGATTCTCTATTCCTTTTAAAGCTTGTTTTCTTTTAAGGGACTTTATTTTCAGTATGATAGTTTTGTTTACTTAAAAAATGTAGATGTGTAGAGAACATAACAACCTAATCTTGATTTGTACATTGACAACATTTTCTCTTATAAAATATGAATAGACTGAGTTTGCTCTAAGCAAATTTTGCTGCTATGGATGGTATTGAAGTTTGTTGCTGTGATTTATGTGACCTTTGGATCATAAGAAATAAGAGTATATTTTAGAACAAAAGAAGTTATGACTTCTCTACCAAAAGGTTCAATCTAGCTACTCTATCATATCTGCTGCAATATTGGATGATCCAACCAGTGTCTCATAACCATTATTCCAAGCAATTAAAATTCGATTAATTCTGTTTACAGGAAAATGAGCCCGGGAGGCCGATAACGCAGGCTGAGGCTTTCAAGGCTACACACAAGGAAGAAGAAAATCCCTGGAGATCCTGATGTTTGGGTTGAACCTCGAGCTCAATTGACCTATGTAAGCCTCTATTTCTAGTAGTAATTACTTTATTTCCTAAATTTATATTCTAATATTATTATCATTAAATTTAGAATCGATAGTTGTAATCCATAGAGGATTTTCGGGGGACTCTGCTAGATGATAGTCACGACCTGTCACTTAGCCAAGAACATAATGAGAGTATATGGTTAGATGCAGTTGGTGGTTCAAGTAGGTGAGGGTATGCTAATGACTTGCCACAACAAACCTTTCGTGAATTTCATTCAGAGCTAGAAGGCCTCGGTAGTTTCAGGATGATGAGTCAAGGGAAATGATTTTGACTTTGAAGCAACAAATACACTACTAAAAAGGTGTAAAAAGAAACCTAAAAAAGAGACCTCATGAGGTCTCTTTTCCTGAAAAAGAGACTTCAAAAGCGACCTCAACTGACGGTCTCTAAAACATAGGTAGCTTTTTGTAAGTGACCTCATGAGGTCGTCTGAAAGTAACCTCACGAGATCGCTATATTATTTTTCGGATTTTCAAGAAAGAGACCGTGTGAGGTCTCTAAACTATTTTTTTATAATAATTATTATTTTATTAAAGGAGACCTCATAAGGTCTCTATTTTTTTTTTTTTTTTTTAATTAAAACACCTCATTAAGTGACTATTTTTTTTATCACAAACATTTATTTAAAACATAAGCGACCTTTTGCAGTCTCTTGTTTGATTGCGTAGAAAATGAAATTGGGAAAAAGAGACCTCCTGAGGTTGCTTTTGTTCATTTTTTGGAAAATAAAAATGCAAAATAGTGACCTCATGAGGTCTCTTTTTTGAAAATAAACAAATTAATGGCAATAACAACTTTTACAGATACCTGCCATTTTAATTCAATTTAATAGTATATACAATCTAATCAACTAAATCGAGCTCCAAGAGCTCCCACCAATCAATCAAAATACAATACACATAAGTACTAATTCAATCAACACTGAATGAAAATCAACTTTAAAGTACCTTGAAATTGAACGAAAAAACATAAAAGTCAAGTTATTTATACAATACTATTGATTAGACTACTTCAAAGTTCTCATATTCAAAACACTTAATAATTCAAATAAACCACCATAGAGTACATAGTTTAGATTATCTAACACAACACTCAACTTTAACAACGTAGCGGTGCATTATCCACATAATAATCCTCATTATCTTCATCATCGCTGGGATCCTCAGTCATATCTCTGTATTGATCATAACTCCATGTGAAATAGGTAGAGATTACGGATATTGAGGAGGACGAACTCCATTACGGGGACAAGGAGGAATCCCACCGAAGCAAGTAATGCATCAACTTGGGCCTTCTTTATCGCATACTGTATTTACCGTTGTCTTTTGCTAGCCTTTGAGTCCTTAGCTTCATACGATAGCTAATTTAATCTCTTTTGACTTTTGATGATCAAGAGTATAAATTTCGCTCAAAGAGTGAAACACTTAAAGTGTGTAAAGGCTTCATGGTACTCATTAATGAAAACCTTCATTCTAGACTGTATTATATTCAAGTGAGTATAGTTAAAGAAGAAGTAATTGTAACTTTTAGGAAGAGTGATCTGAATTAGTCTCGATTGTGGTACTTGCGACTTGGTCATATGAGTGATTAATGATTGTCTTTGTTGAACAAGTAAAATTTATTGAATAGGTATAAAATCAAGCTTTGAATTTTTATAAGCATTTTGTGTTTGATAAACAAATAAAGGTGAAGTTTAGCAAGAATACAGAGCACATGACTAAAGACAAGTTAGATTATATATATTCAGACTTGTGAGGTCCAAACAGAATTTCCTCTAAAAGTGGTGTCAAGTACTTTGTGACTTTGATGGATGATTAATCAAGTATGTATGGGTATATTTTCTTAAAAAAGAGACATTTCCGACATTTGTTAAATGAAAGATGATGATTGCGTGGCAGACTGAAAGAATTCTTCTTCATTCGAGAAACATGTCAACACTTTATATTTTTGATAATACCATTGAATATTTTCAATTTGATGTTACCATTTCCTTTTACATCTAATGAATTTTTATCACCTAGGTAGATAGCCCCACTCGTTTGCTTGTAAATTGCAAACTAATTTTGTGTGTGCATATGTGGAAAGTTGCCCGAGAATCACGAACTCAGAAATTGTCCCTATGATCAGAAGTTACGACACAAACTTCTACATAGTTACTATCATAAAAATTGCTACTAGTGTCGATAATATTTGCTGAGTAATCCACTTCTTGCTTTCCTCTTTTCTCCTTTAGTTTAGGACAATCTCTTTTGTAGTGGTCTTGTTCTTCTCACTCATAACAATTCTGCTTCTTTGTTCTTGACTCTGATCTAACGTTAGACTTTTTCCTATTAAAGTCTTTATGTGGTGTTCTTCCCGTACTCATAAGATCTCAGTACTCAGCTCTGTTACCTATAAAGCACTTTATGCATTACTAACATCATCTAGTGAGATATTGTCTTTCCCATACAATAATGTATCAACAAAAGTATCGTAAGATGGTGGTAAAGAACATTACATTATCAAGGCTTGATCCTCACAATCAATTTTGATATCTATGCTCTTTAAGTCCATTATAATTGAATTGGACTCACCCAATTGAGTTTTAACTGGTGTACCTTCATTTCATATGAAGATTGTACAACCACTTTTTCAAGTAAAGGTAATTTGTCAACGATTTTCTAGAATACAGATCTTTCATCATCTTCCATGCTGTTGTTGCAGATTTCTTTTCAGCAATTTTCTAAAGAACGTTATTTATAATGCTTATAAATATTGCACTCAAAATCTTCTCCTTTAGGTCTGCTTTTTTTGATTCTTTCGAATCTTGTGAAAAGTCTCCTCAATTGCCTTCAATAATACTTGTAACACCAAGAATGATCTCATTCTAATCTTTACAGATTGAAACTAGATCCCCAATCGAATTTCTCTATTTCATACTTTGTTGAAGATAATTGAGACATCTTAACCCTTAATTATGTGTAGAAACCTCAAGCCTTGCTATGATAGCAATTTTTGCAAAAATATTGTGGGTTAGCTAGCACACAATCACAAATAAAGAAAATAGAGAAGAAAAATAACACAAGAATTTAACGAAGTTTGACTAAACCTAATCCTCCAAGCAAAAACAGAGAAAATTTTCCACTATGAAAGAAAAAAGAAGAAGTGTACAATGCTTTAGAATCTCCAACTATATCCCCTATAGATAGATCTTAAGTAGTGCCAAACCTATAAGGAAAAGGCTCCCTCAATACTACAAGGACTATATTTTCCTTTTTCAAATCTATTAAGATAATGAATCTCCTAAATCAATAGAAATTATGAGTTTTCTAAAATATATAAAGAAAAAATTCAAGACATAATCAATATCCATGTTTTCTAATTGTAAATATCTAGTTACCACAAACAAAGATTGATAGCTCTTACCACTAAAAATAACAATTTAAATCGAGCTCTTATCGGTACTCCACTTGTGCTTGAATCCAAATCTACAGAAAAGTTGCAAAATTGAAGAAGGGTGAATACACAAAGTATACTTATTATCTATCAACCACCTCAATTAGAAAGTCACTAGAGTATTATACTTCTTCCATTGCTTTTACTTGTCACTAATTTATTCTAATTTGATTTCTACTTTTACTTGTCATTTTTGACATATCAAGAGAAGACAACATTTTTTCTATTTTAGCCTTAGCATTAATTGTTTTATTTCTAAATTAATTTTAAGACACAATGTAAATACCATTTAATATGAGTACTCCTCACTCACAATCTCTGCAAGTGTTAGTATAAACAATCACACAATAATCATTAAAAAACAAAAAACTCAAGTCCAACATTTAACAAAGAATGCAATATCAACTAGTATAAATAAATATACATGAAAAATATGGCAATTAACCAAAAAAATTATCCGAGACAGACTGGGTGATTAGTGATAAAAGGATCTAATTCAACAAAAAATAACTGTAACGTGAATGAACACGCTGAAGAACTCATATTGTTGACACCCAAGATATGATCACACCATGCTCTCAGCTATACCCACATGTCGGGTAATGCAAACACCCTGCTTATGGCGGGACCAGATGATGGGTCATGTCGGAACATGATGAACATGAAGTTTGCTTATGGATGTTGTTAAGAAATAAGTTTTGCTTTGTCCTTAAGAATACCTCACTATATCCTCAAAATTCAACAAACTCATCTACTATAAATCTGAGAATCAAAATCTAATAAAAATTCAATGAAGAAGAAACCCAAGCCTCAATATAATAGAAAAAGATGAAATTTCCTTTTCTCGTGTACCTTTTCAAAAGGTAGGATATAAGACATTGAAGAAGGATAACACTCATTGTGACTTAGTTTGCATAGGATTGTTATTCTCAATACATAAGGTTTAGGACTCTCTATACATTGATTAGTCTAGGACTCTTATGTGATCTATATGTATATATGACAGTGTATTTTTAATAATAAAACAATCAGAAATTTTATCATGGTATCAGTGCCCTAAGAGGTTAAAACAACCCACAAAGAAAACCTACGGCTAGAGAGACAGATGCTTTACACCAGCTTCAATGGTGGACGACACCACATCATCAACTCCCTCTTTGTCGGGAACAATTATTGGACCACAGAGTTCCACGGTCACCACCCTACCATCTTCTAGTCTTGTTCATCAGTACCACTTAAACTTACATCATCAAATTTTTTGCTATAGAAGACGCGTCCTTCCGATGGTTCGAGGTTGTGGAATTCGCTATCATATTGATGGTAGTCAGGTGATTCCGGATAAGTTTCTGTCCGATCAACAACCTAACCCAAACTATCATGTTTGGTTGAGAAAAGATTAACTTGTGCTAAGTTGGATCGTCGCTTCTATATTTGAAGGAATATTACCCCAACTAGTTGGTGCTGAGACGACTCAAACAGCCTGGAACAAACTGGTCGCTGCCTATGCTTCAGGTTTGAAGCCTCAAATTCGTGAGTTGAAGACACAACTACACACATTGTGGAGAGAAAATACCAGTATCGAGTCCTATGTGCAAAAGGCAAAAGGAATTGTGGACAAGTTAAATATATTGCAACATCCTGTTGTTAATGATGATTTAGTCGAATTCGTCCTTGCTGGACTAGGACCAGGATCAACCTATCGTCTCTTTACAAGATCTCTTGAAGCACGTCAAGAGAATATCTCATTTGACGTTTTATATGGATTATTATTGAATGAAAAACGACAACTAAATAGAGATGAGACTCTTAATGTCATAACACCCATAACATACTACACTCACAGTTCCTTTGCACCCAATCATGGTCGTGGTCGAGGTAGAGGTAACAGGAGTCGTGGACGTTCTCAAAATCATGGTTATTCTTAGAGTACTCAACAACGTGGTTTCCAGAGCACCACACAATCCTCTAATATCCCTTCTTCAACCTTAGATATGTCAATAATTATTTGTTATAATTGTGAAAGAAAATGCCATATCGTACGAGTTTGCCCATCAACCAAGACATCTAATGACACTCAGGTTTCTGGACGACCTGTCTCCAACCTAGAAACTTGTCATGCCTCAAATCCTATTGGGGCGGACTGGCACCCGTAACCGAGGAGGCTCGGGAGAACCAGCTCATAACCTTATACTTCCCATGCATACCTCTATGACAACCCTAAATTCAGACAACATCATGTCACATATAAAAGGAAATAATCACCTGTATAAGCTCGAACACACATATATATGTATATACAATACTTGGCTGTTGGAGCCATCACGTCTACTAACAAAACACTACCTTGACTGTACATTAGGTCTACAAAGCCTCTAAACAATACACAGAGTTTAACTAAGGTCGGGACACACCCCGTCATATAACTAACTTCTATACAATACCAAAAGTGACTGGATATGACACGGAAAGCCCCGAAGCAAACTGGAGCTCACCAAAAGCAACTGGATATCCTGGCTCCTACTTGTGCGGTGTATGAGCTGAGGTAACTGTGCCTGCAGCATGAAATGCAGGTCCCCCGTGGGGGACGTCAGTACGAAATATGTACTGAGTATGTAAAGCTGTAGATAATCACAAATGATATAGGAGCTCAATAGAAATCAGAAACAAGTGAATAAATCGTAATAGGAGTGGACCACACTTACTAGAACTTGTGACAACCTGTACATTCTATTTATTCAATCACTTTACCTTCGTTCTTATCATTTTTGTAATCATTACTGTACTGTACTGTGATCATTAGGATGCCTCCAGTACATATCAACTGGGATCGACCCATGATAGGCTTATGCGCCTGGGATACTACCCATAAACACATAAATAGGGATCGACCCATGATAGGCTTATTCCCCTGGGATACCACCCGATAAGAGAGAACTTACATCACTTAGTTCAATTAATCTTTGAGATTGTTATTTCGGTTGCCACCGCATTTTTGATACTTTGAAACAATGATACATCAATAAGAGATATATAAATAGACAATCAATGCAATAACAATGAAGTAAGAACTCATTGGTACATCAATGAAGTGTTTTGGAGTCATCAATGCCATAACAATGAAGTAGGAACTTATTGGTATATCAATGAAATATTTTGGAGTCATTAATAGCACATGGATCTTGTTTGAGTAACCGGATACCTTCTGACATACATTAGTGCAATAAACATGTAAGATTTAGAAACCAAGTAAGTATTGGAATGTCTTGACATCTTGTAGGGTGGAAATAAGTTCATTGGTAACGTAGGACATCATACAAAACCATTATGGATCACATGTTACTGAATAACTTTGGAAACTTTCTTAATAGAACAATTGTTCACTTTCATTCCAAAGATATGGTATAGAGTATGCTTTACATACCTGACTGTCAACCTTCAATACTAGTCCCAAATGGACTTCTCATTTTTTCGGAGTACTTATCTACAATGAACATATATAGCAATCTAGTATTAGCGACCAAACGTCACAATTCAATTATTTGAATTCACCAAACTAGTGGTTAAGTAGTAAGCCTTAATTACACCATAAAGGGTGTCACTTTAGCCCTCTTATACTCCAATTACATTCACATGCCATGCATATTCATACAACATCCTCCAATATCAAGTTTGGATTCATTTATCCTTCCAACTAATCCATTAAACCAAATTGAGCCATAGACATAAATAATCATCAATTCAATAGTATATCACCATATCCACCTTCCATAACTCAATTACCATATCCACCTTCCACAATTCAATACAACCAAACCATGCAAAATAGTCCATAACCCTATTTTCATCACCTTTCAATAACAACCAATACATATAATCCTCTATCACACATATACATATGGAAGAGAACAAAGGAAAACAATATTCATACCTTAGAATTCACCTCTTGATTATGCAATCCTGTTTGCACAAATAACAGGTGCCGTTCAAAGCTCTCGAGATGACAAACGCAGTTATCGGATTACTTTGGAATTTCTACGGTTGAATCAAAAGTAATTTAAAGGTCAAATTTGGCTAGGGTTTGTTCTTTCTCAATGATTGATGATGAAAATGAGTTTTTGAACTCATATACATGTATATATACACATATTACCGTCCATAATATAATAGGGAATGACCAAAATGCCTTTAAAATTTAAATAATGTCAAATCTGTCCTTTGGTGGACTGTTTTGTTAAGCTAAAGTAGATCGACCATAACTCTTTTCTCCGATATCGGATTTGGGTGACATTGGTATCGTTGGAAAGATAACTCAGAGGTATTTTATTTCATATAAATTAGTCCACCCAGTTCGACCTGTACAAGGAGTTATGGTCGTTTGAAGTTGACCCTAAAAATATGTTTTGATAGGCTGAAGTAAAACGAGTATAACTCCTTACTCAGACGTTGGATTTGGATGAAACCAATTTCATTGGAAATAAGACTCAAAGATCTTTCTTTTCATAGGTTGCATCTCTCTCAGTTTATTATATTAAGGGAGTTATGATCATTTGAAGTTGACCAAAAAATTTGGCTAGCCTCAGTAGTTTGTGTGCAGGAAATTTTCCTGTACATTTACTATTCCCAAATATCCCGGTCACCGTTTTATAGTTTCGAACGTGCTCGATTATATCCGAAACCTATCCGTTTTTGGAAATCTTTATATCGTTGGAAATCTTATTCAATAACCTTCGCATGGAACCATCGACGGACAAATTCCGGTATAAATAAAATAAAAAAATTAATTCCATATAAATAAGACCAATACACGTACTTGAATACGCCAATACATGTACTTGAATATGGGGTGTTACACAACTACCTAAAATTCACCTACCAAAAATTGGTTGATAGATAGTGGCACCACACATCATCTAACATCTAATCTTGTTAACCTTGGTATTCATTCTGAATATCAAGGTACCGAGGAAGTAACTCTAGGTAATGACTCTAAATTACCGATCTCTCATATAGGTGCAAGCTCTATTGTTGCTTCCGACAAAAAAATCAAACTTGGAGATATTCTTCATGTTCCGACTGCTACTCAAAATTTAATTTCCATTAGTTCTTTTACTGCATCTACCAATGTTTCTGTTGAATTCTTTCCTAACCATTTTTTGATTAAGGATTTGACAACGAGGGTACCACTATACACAGGGCGGACTAACAAAGGCCTATACTCACTTTCTGTGACAAGATTAGCTTCTCCAGCTTCCTTTGCAGCTTCTCTTGGTGTTTGGCATGCTCGTCTCACCCATGCAGCATATCCTACCGTTCGTCAAGCATTACCATCTATTGTTTTATAGTTTAGTAAATCTCCTAGTTTGTGCACTACTTGTGCCGTTAGTAAAAGACATAAGATTTTCTTTAGCGAGTCTAGTTTGGCATGCTCGTCTCACCCATGAAGCTTATCCTACCGTTCGTCAAGCATTACCATCTATTGTTTTATAGTTTAGTAAATCTCCTAGTTTGTGCACTACTTGTGCCGTTAGTAAACGACATAAGATTTTCTTTAGCGAGTCTAGTTTTTAAGCTTCTGGCCCTCTTGATTTAATTTGTTCGGATGTTTGGGGACCTTCCCCGGTTGTCTCTAATGATGGTTATCACTATTATGTGATCTTTTTTTATCATTTCAGTAAATACACTTGGATCTATTTTCTTTGCTTTAAATCTGATGTTCTTTATGTTTTTATTCAATTTCGCACTCTTGTTGAAAAATACTTTGGTCGTCCTATTAAATGCTTTCAAGCTAATTGGGGAGGGGTGTTTCAAGCATTGACTAATTATTTACGTGATAATGGAATTACACGTGTTTCTTGTCCTTACCCTCCCAAACAAAATGGTTGTGTAGAACATAAACATAGGCATATTTTCGAGACTGGCAAAGCATTATTACACCATGCCAATGTTCCTTCTCATTTTTGGACAAATGCGTTTGAAACTGCCGTGTATACTATTAACAGATTACCCATACCACGATTGCAAAATCAATCACCATTTTCTACACTTTTTCAAAAAGATCCAAATTATTCTCTATTACGTGTTTTTGGGTTGCTTGTGTTTCCCTTGGCTTCGTTCCTACACCAAGGATAAATTATCACCTCGCTCTAAACCATGTGTGTTTTTGGGATACAGTAAAATTCATAAAGGATATAAATGTTATGATCCCCTTTCCTCAAAATTTTTTGTATCACGTTACATAGTTTTTGATGAATCTGTGTTTCCATTTTCTTCGCAGGATGACGTGGTGCACATGAAATCAACCAACAACCCCACAGATCCTCTCACCATACAAATACCACTTTCTCCTACAATACATCCATCTCTAAATAATTCTCTTTCAAACTCTTCCCAGACTCCTTTACCAAATCAGTCTCAACTAGGTCAACCCCTAAATTCGCCAATAATCGAGCTTCCTGTATCCCAGACACCTTCGCAGATCCTGCCTGGTGTTGTTCAGCCTCCAAATTCGACCGCAACACCCGTGTCACCATAAACTGAGTTGTCCCACCTATCACCTACTCGACGTATGGTTACTCGAGATCAAACTGGTTCTCTAAAGCCCAAGAAGCCATTTTCCATGTCTGCTGTTACTCTGACCTTTTCAGAACCTTTTTTCTACTCATAGGTTGTTAAGCATGAGCACTTGCGTCGGGCTATGGCTGATGAATATAACGCGTTAATACGTAATAGAACCTGGAAGCTTGTTCCTTCATTCCCAACTCAAAATATTATTGGTTGTCGATGGGTGTTTAAGACAAAGTTGAGGGTTGATGGTTCTTTAGATTATTACAAGGCACGTCTTGTTGCCAAAGGGTATCACCAACGACCTGGGATTGATTTTGTAGATACATTTAGTCCCGTGGTTAAGCCATCCATGATTCAGTTATTATTATCCTTGGCCGTGACTAATAATTGGCATATCACACAGTTGGACATCTCCAATGATTTTCTTCATGGCAACTTGGATGGGGTTGTTTATATGTCTCAACTTCCTGGTTTCGTAGATCCCTCTGATGCAAATCATGTATGTCTTCTCAAACGTTCATTGTATGGTCTCAAACAAGCTCCTCGGATGTGGCACAAATGACTTATTGATGCTCTCATTTAACTAGGATTCTCAGGTTCTAAGACGGATAACTCCTTGTTCTATATGTCTACCCTGAGTGACAAGATATTTTGCCTAATATATGTAGATGATATTTTGGTGATTGGTAATAATCCTGCTCGTATTAAGTATTTGGTTGCACAACTTCAATCCCAATTTGATGTATGTGATTTGGGGAATCTTTCCTATTTTTTGGGTATAGCAGCAACTCGGACTAGTGAAGGTTTATTTTTATCTCAAAGAAAATATGTTGAGGTGCTCCTTCGACGTGTCCAAATGGAGTCTTGTTAGCACTCCCATTTTCCCATCTTCCAAACTTTCAGCATCTGGTGGTGTTCCATTCAATAATCCAACGTTCTATCGTAGCATAGTTGGTGGGCTGCAGTACTTGACCTTCACACGTCCAAATTTGGCATATGCAGTAAATAAGGTCTGTCAATTCATACATTGTCCTATGGATATTCATTGGATGGCAGTGAAACGTATATTACGCTATATCAAAGATTCATTAGCTCATGTCTGTTATTTTCACGTCGATCTACTACATTGCTTCATGGCTATACAAATTTTGATTGGGGGGGGAGAGATATGGATGACAGAAAGTCTACCACTGGTTTTGCTATTTACTTGGGTAATCATTAGATATCATGGTCATCAAGGAAGTAGAAAGCGGCATCTCAGTCAAGTACTGAGGCCGAGTATAGAGCACTAGCTGCTGCAATTTCAGAAATCACTTGGGTGGAGTTTTTGCTTCGAGAAATTGGCTATTTTACCTCTTCTACTCCCATTTTCTGGTGTGACAATTTGAGTGAGACATACCTAACAACCAATCCCATTTTTCATTCTCGTACGAAACATATGGAGATTGATTTTCATTTTGTTCGAGACAAGCTTCGCGCTAAAAATCTTTCAGTTCGGTATGTTAGGTCTCATGATCAAGTTACAGATCTATTGACGAAGCCATTGTCAAAGTCCTGGTTTCTTGCATTGAAATTCAAGTTGAAGGTGGTCCAGACTGCAGCTCAACTTGAGGGGGGAATGAAGAAGGAAAACACTCATTGTGGCTTAGTTTGCATAGGATTGTTATTCTCGGTAGACGACTTAATCTAGGCTTCTCTGTACATTGCTTAGTCTAGGACTCTTACGTGATTTATATATATATATATATATATATATATGGCAGTGTAATTTCAATAATAAAACAATCAGAAATTATGGGTGTGTTTGGTATGGAGGAAGACATTTTTCAGAAAATGTTTTTCAGTTTTCTTATGTTTGGTTGGCTTATATGTTTTGAAAAATGTTTTCCAAACCAACTTATTTTCCTTAAATCTAAGGAAAATGACTTCCCTTCAAAAAGTAAGGAAAACATTTTCCAAAACTCTCTTTCAACCTCACTTTAAAGTTGAAATGTTTATACAATTCTCAAAATCATCTACCCCGCCCCCCGTCCTCAATACCCTATCACCCCGATACCACCCCACCTCCTACCCCTACCCCTACCCCTACCCCCACCCCCACCCCCACCACCAAAATTCAATTATTTTAAAAAGTATTTCAAATATTTTTCTTAGTTCATCCCCTATCCCAACCCCTACCAGCCCCCTTCCAAAAATAATATCTATATTTTATTAAAAAATTTAAACTTTTCTCTTACCCCCTACCCCTCCCGTCTTACTAGCCCCCTTTCCCATCTCTTCCCCTCCCCCCTCCCCCCCAACTTAAAAAAAAAATTAAATTTATTTTTTTAAAAAAATCAATTTCTTTTTGCCCCCTTCTGTAATACCCCATACTTTTTCCTAGCTAATTTCATCTCAAGAATGTCTAGTATTAGCTTCTAAATTGAGTGATGGTTATTCCATGAGGAATTTTCAAGATTTTCACTTTTTGTCATGTGAGAAATTCAATAAGCTTTTCATCGATATAAGATTTACCCAAATCCGATAACCGAGTCAGAAGTTACGAGTATTTCAAGTTTTTGTCGTAACACAGCACCATATTAGTCAGTGGCGCGCCGCGCCACAAGAGGAAAGGGAATTTGGAAAATTTCAGTAGGGGTCCGCGATTATGGTGCGTCGGGCCAGGGCCCAAATTCAGAATTATCCTTTCCAGTGACTTAGCGCGATTCCCTCCGCATCGCGCCAAAATTTCAGGTTGCAAAAGAAAGGGAAATGCGATGGCTCCGCGTCGCGCCATCCCTCAGTTTCCCAATTTTTTAATTCCAGTGACACAACACGATAGCTCCGCGTCGCGTCAGGGGTTTAGTTTGGGAAAATTTTACTGAAATTAAATGACGCATCTAGGGTTAAAAGGGTCAACTTCCCACCCCTATTTAAGCCCCTTAACATGTGATTCAACCACTTTTCACCCAAAATACACTCTCTTCTCTCAAAAACCTCTTAAGAACAAGCTAGGATTTTCATAGAAGATCCAATACCAAGAAAGTTTCACCGTCCATCTTCACGAAATCATGAACTAAGGTATGCATAGTGTTCATTCGTGGACTCCTTTCGTCGATGAAGTTCAAGAATCCCTTTTCCAACATCAAGTTATGAATTTTCTTTATGATTTCATGATTGGTTGTTCTTGTTCATGTTGATAAATGAGAAATTGAATTCTACTTCATGTTGGGTGATAATTTCTATGTGGGTTTAATTATTATAGATATGGATTCATGCTAACCTATGACTAAACCCTTAAATGATGAAATTAGAATGTGATCATGATGTTTAATTGTTGGACAATGATGTTTACATGTACCATGCCTACAATATGTTTGATTTAATACCTAAATGAAGGAGAAATGCCTAACTAGCATGTTGTCATGAAACCCCCATGTATGTACAAGCTTATGCCTATCACATGTTTGATGAAATGCTTCAGTAAATGCATTATGGTGATTATTATGTATTCAAGCAAGTCATGTTTTGTCAGTTTTCTTCTATCGAGTCCTGGGGGTATTTGTACCCGAAATATTAGCTGTGTGCCTAGAGCCATGTCATGTTTTCACGATACTCTCAGTCAAGCTATGAATCCTTAGACTTCAGATAATCTTATAACTCAGGAAATCTCCATGATCTCATGAACTCAGTCAGTTGTCAGATATTAGTAGTATTCCGTCAGTCAACGGAATTCAGTAACTCAGCCCATGTTCAGTTCAGTAAATCATGTTCAGAGTCTATTCAAATGGGAGTAGGAATTACCACCGAGTGAACCCAAGGATGGGAAAACACACTATCAGATGAGGGTGTGATTTTTAGAAGTCATCCTTGCGTTCAAAAACTATGTAGCCAGCATAGGTTGAGACACCAACACTATCTGATGAGGGGTGATGAGGTGGATAAGCACTGTCAGATAAGGGCCCCATCGTTCTCGTATAGGGGACAATATCAGATGAGGGTTGCCCACAGCTTGTCCTTATCGATGGCGTGGTATTGACACCCTTCCAATTGGGGTTACAGATTGGACCCCAACTCAGCCATAATGGCGTACCAGGGGCATGTCGGTTAGATAACTACTTCCCACAATTTCATGTTACAAAATCAGGACTGTCAGACACAGTCAATCAGTCTCAGTAATAGAACTCAGATAGTTCTTCATATTTCAGGACTGTCAGATACAGTCAACTCAGATACAGTACGGAACTCAGATAGTTCCATCAGATTCAGGACTGTCAGATACAGTCACTCATGTTATCAGTTATATTCAGATTCAGTAATCATGTTATCACAGTATTAGTGTCAGTTGTTATGTCTCATGTATGTATTCTCACGCTCATGATAGTTAGTCAGTTATTATTATTGTTCATGCATAAGAACCCCATGCATTCATCCTACCTCATATGCATACCAGTACATTCAAAGTACTGACGCATTTGCGCTATGGTGTTTTATACCATAGGTTCAGAGACACGAGCTCTAGAGAAACAGTAGATTCCAGATATCCGCAGATAGAGTTAGAAGTGAATCCTCGTCTTTCGAGGACATGATTATTTCCCTATTATCTCATTAATCACTTTATTAGTTAGAGTTAGTTGGGGACATATCCCATCAACTCCTTACTCAGACAGTTCAGTCAGTTAGAGGCTTTCTAGACTATCCTGTTTCAGACTTCAGTATGTTCAGTTTTGTTTTGGGTATTCTATTACCCCACACAAATGTTATATCATTCAGATCATGTTCAGTATTGAACCTTATGACCTTTCAGTTCATGTATCCGCATTATAAAGTATTTTATGTAGTATACAGGTACAAATATTAGTCATGGGTTAGCTTGTGGTTCTTCGGGGTCATGAGCACCGTGCAGCGTTCCGGGTATCAGATTCGGGGCGTTACACCTTCTCCCTCACTACCTACCCTGACCCCCAATTCCTACTAACCCCCCTCCCCCCCCCCCCCCCCGCGCCAATTTTTAAAATATTTTTCTTAACAAAATAAATTCAAAATTTTTTCTTACCCCACCCCTACTATCTATTCTGACACCCCACCCCCACCCGCCAACCAACCCCCTTCCCAAAAAAAAATTTAATTTTTTTAATTCTAAAATGTATTTTTACGTTTTAGCTAAACACTAAAATGTATTTTTTGAAAAATATTTTTTTATTCCCCAACCAAATGCTAGAAAATATTTTTCATTCACCAACCAAACATAAAAAAACAAATAAGAAATCAACTTATTTTGGAAAACATTTTCCTTTCATACCAAACACACGACATAAGTGTATATATAGATGGAAGACAGAGACCTCCTGATTGTAGGTAAACTAAAGTCCAAAAATAATCATTATTAGGTCAATGCCATTCAATTCTTTTTTAGGCTATATTAATTATTCAATTGATCAGAAAATATTTATAAGAGGTTATATGCCCAACGTTCAAAAGATAAGGAATTAAGAGTATTTAAAATAAATTTATCACAACAAAATTGGAACGTTGTGCAGCAATAATTTGACCAAAATAAATGTTTATTATAAATCTTATTATCATCATATAATGAGAATTTATTCAAGATATAATAATATTCTTTTTTATATATCCAATCAGTGGCGGATCCAGAATTTTTGTTCAGGAGGTTCGACATATAAAGAAGGAAGCTTATATAAAAAGTACGTTATAAAAACAAAGTGAACACCCGCTAAATTTTAACTTGGCTTATCATGTCCTTTTAACATTACTTTCAAATTTTACTTTGCGAGCCTTCATAAAAAATAGTGTGTCTTTTATTTCTTTCACTTTATAGTTTTATTTTATTTTAACTTTTTTTTCTTTCAAATTAATACCCTCACACACAAAAAAAAGGTTCTTGAAAAGTGTAAGCATTGAATTATTTATATTATAATATATATTTAGTACTCAATAAAAAAGACTGAACAACATCAATATTAATATGTTGAATAATAAAATATATTTTAAAAGAACGAGCTATATAATTTGATAAAATAATCTGTAAACGTTGACAAAGCAATTTTTTTGTATATTATGTAAAACTAGTCAAATATATGAAGCTATTTTGAACAAACGTGACACATAACGTATAAAAAGAAATATGCATCGTATTTTTTATTTTTTTAGTAATTTATTTATTTGGGGGTGGGAAGGGGGTTGAGAATTAATTTAAAAATTATTTAATTTTAGCTATGACTTTAAACTAGTATTGAAAGTATCGAAAAAGAAAAGGTTGAAATACCCAAACACTTGAAAAATAGTAAATAAATAATTTTTAAAAAAATATATAATAAATACACATACACCCGCTAAATTTTAACTTGCCTTATCATGTCCTTTTAACATTACTTTCAAGTTTTACTTTGCGAGCCTTCATAAAAAATAGTGTGTCTTTTATTTCTTTCACTTTATAGTTTTATTTTATTTTAACTTTTTTTTCTTTCAAATTAATACCCTCACACACAAAAAAAAGGTTCTTGAAAAGTGTAAGCATTGAATTATTTATATTATAATATATATTTAGTACTCGATAAAAAAGACTGAACAACATCAATATTAATATGTTGAATAATAAAATATATTTTAAAAGAACGAGCTATATAATTTGATAAAATAATCTGTAAACGTTGACAAAGCAAAATTTTTGTATATTATGTAAAACTAGTCAAATATATGAAGCTATTTTGAACAAACGTGACACATAACGTATAAAAAGAAATATGCATCGTATTTTTTATTTTTTTAGTTATTTATTTATTTGGGGGTGGGAAGGGGGTTGAGAATTAATTTGAAAATTATATAATTTTAGCTATGACTTTAAACTAGTATTGAGAGTATCGAAAAAAAAAAGGTTGAAATACCCAAATACTTGAAAAATAGTAAATAAATAATTTTTTAAAAAATATATAATAAATACACATACAGTAATTTTTCTGTTATTCATGGCCAGTTAGTTACCAACGTGAAACAGGCAAAGCTCAATTGGGCATTAAATAGGAAAAAAATTGAGAAGTGGAAAAGATTTTAAAGAATTACCAAAGGAGCTGCAAGTGAGGTTCGAACCCACGACGCGGGTCTCAAAATGAATCTCCTGTGCCACTGAGTTGCGCCTTTCTGTTTTATTAAGAGGGTTCATTAAAAGCTTTATATCCTTGTACTTCAACTTTGACCTTATATACATAACGTAATTTTTTGGTTGAGGGAGTTCGGGTGAACCCCCTCACCCCAACGTAGATCCGCCCCTGTATCCAACAATCCCTTATATGTTTTAAAAAGAACAATAAGAAATATAAGGAACTACCAAATTTTGTTGGGTTATCACATATGAGTACAATGCATCGAATTTGGTGTCTTATGGACTATGAATTAGATCTAGATAAAATAAGATCAAACTTACAAAATCGTGATAACGATAAAGATTCTACGATTGGTGAAGTTTAAAACTTCTATGAACCAAGAATTCTTTTGCAAGCCTAGGTCTTATTTTATCATATTATACTCGTAGAATCTTTATCGTTATCACGATTTTGCTTTAAGAGGTCATGTACATGTCTTGGTATTCATGAATGCTCTAGAAATTTATCATAATTTTAAAGGAGTGGCACCACTCCGTACTCATATAAATTCAATTATCAAGTGTATTCTGCAACATCCTAGATGTTGGTAGGAAGCAAGCTCAATACTCTCATTGTCATTAAAATGCATCACTTGATATATCTTATGAACCTCATCAATAAAATTTTCTGGATCCTTGTTAAGGTTTGGCCCTATGAACTCATCAGGTGGATTCATTTTAGGAAATTCGTGGATCCTAAAAGTGTATCGGACACCCTAAGGTTTTGAGGGCTGCTCTTTGTTGACATAGTTTTGACCTTTCTGTACCCAGATCAGGCTGCTATTTGACTAATTTGTCTTTTAAATTTTCTTAAAAAATTAAATTCTTTCATATAATTATTTATACAATTAGTCATACATCTTACTATGTTGACACATATTAAAGTGTATTATTTATTATAGTTATTAATTTGGTACATAATTCATTTATACTCTCAATGTAACTTTTCACAATCTTCATACGTTATTTATAATTAATTTCAAAATAATATTTTTCTACAATCTTTTAAATAACAATCTAATTCTATTTAATTTTCTCCAATTTAGTTAATTTCTAACCACTTTATATTCAATTGATGTTAATTTAGCCTAAATTAATCTCAATCTTAAATCTCCAATTCAGTTTCAAATAAACCCAACTCAATGACCTAATTTTGACCAAGTGACCCGACCAAGTCCACTGTTTAATCACAACCTTCAATCTCTAATCAGATGGATCATTTTAAACACCCATTTTTTTTTCTTTTTTTTTTTTAAATTTACTAAACCCCAAAATCCTAAAACAGAAAACATGTTTTCCTCCATACTCTAGCTGCCACTATCTTTGTCCATCATTTTCGTCGAACTGCCATCGCACCATCGCCATCTTTACTACTTCACCGGCAAAACACCACCGAAACTCCGACCAAAATCCTCACTTGCCGACCCTCTTTCCCTTTCCCATCTCTCGTTCTCTATATCTTCTCTTCCTTTCTCTTCGCTCTTTCCCGCCAGACGCCGCCAGCCAGCAGACCACCGCGAACCACCACCAGGTCGGCTGTCGTATTCTCTTTTTTTTTTCTATTCTTCCCTCTCCTCATCCCTCCAATTCATTTTTAGCCAAAAACCCCTAAGGTTTCCTTTTATTCAGTGAACTCCGAGAAGCCTCGATGAAGGGAGAGCCATGCATGAAACGTCATTGAATCCCCAAGTTTGAATCTCAAATATCAAAGTGCTGAGAAATCACTCATTTTGGTTTTGTTAAACTGATGCATTACAATGCTCACACACACAGGGAAACCATTGAGGCAGAGAAGAAAATAAAGGAAAGAGCTAAAAGATCCTTATTTAAGTGCTAAGATCATACAATGAGGAGTGCATGGTTGCTATTTATAGGCTCACATGTATATCACATGAGCTTCTAGAACATTCCTAACTAACTCTAACAACTTGAACAACTAATCTAATCAGCAGGCACTAACTTGATGCCTCAACTAACTTCACTAACTAACTCGGCTAACTAACTTATTCTCAATGAAACAATAAAAAACAAAGAAGCAGTAAAAATGAGCTAACTTGAGCTGAAGAACTAACTCAAATGTGATTAACATCTAATACATTTTAACACTTCCCCTCAAGTTGAAGGGTGCAAAATATTTAGCACACCAAGCTTGCTCATAAGATGTAGGTGTCGATCTTGATTCAAACTCTTGGTAAGGATGTTAACAACTTGATGATTGGTTGGAACATACACACAGGCTGAACCAATCCTTCATTGATTTTATCTCTAATGAAGTGACAGTCAACTTCAATGTGCTTTGTTCTCTCATGGAAAATGAGATTGTTGAAAGGAAACACAAACAAATACTGAATATTTCTAGAGCTATCAGGTTTCAATCTCAAATGCCTATCAAGTTTTGGGGATTGAATGTTAAGGCTGCAGTTTATCTTATGAATAGGTTACCCTCTTTATCTATTGGAGGTAAGTTGATATGATATCCTAAAGATTGGAAGTATAAGAAGAAAGGAAATTACAATAGCAATCCAAGGGGATCATATCAGTCAAGGCCCAGTGGAAATGGATACCAGGCCACAGGTCAATCTAACAATCAGTTTTTAGCTCATAACTTTACTGGAACCAGTCAGGAGGGGACACAAGTTGCACAAATGCAGCAGGTTCATCTAATGGTCAAGGGAGCAAGGACATCAATAATGCAGTGGTAGCCAAAGCACAAGGTCTCTCATATGAAGAGTACAGACATATCATGACATTACTGAATAAAGATGCACATGATTCAAAACAGGTCAACATGTCAGGTATAGTGACTTGTTTATCAATACATGTTGGTCCACATGAATGGGTAATAGATTTTGGTGCAACACATGATGTTGCAGCACATAAAAATATATTCTCACAGTGTCATAAGGTAGTTAATACAGAAGAAATGGCGAATCTTCCTACTGGAGCCATGACAGACATTTCACACATTGGAGAGACACAAATCCTAAATGATGAAACTGTTAGAGATGTGTTATTTGTCCCTGAATTTAAACTCAATCTGTTGTCAGTGTAAAAAATGACCAAACAACTTTTATGCTTTGTGTCATTCTACCCTGATTTCTGTGTATTTTAGGACCTTCGCACTGGCAAGGTGGAGGGGATTGGTAAGGAAAAAAGGGGATTATAGAAGGTTGGTAGATTGAATGAAGCACATGGAAGAAATTCTCAAAGGTTGTTGTTGCAGAAGTAGATATGCAGGACTGCAACTTATGGCATAAGAGGCTTGGGAACCCTTCTTCTCAGTTTTTACAGTCACTTAGTCTACTAAGACACAAGACAGACTTAAAGGTCCTAAATAAGTGTCATGTCTGTCCACTAGCTAAATAAACTAGACTACCATTTCCTATTATTGATTCTAGAGCTGTGAAGCCTTTTGATGTAGTACATATGGATCTTTGAGGGCCTTACAAAGTCCTTATTTTTGATAAGAAGCGTTACTTTCTGACTGTAGTAGATGATCATAGTAGATACACTTGGCTACACTTGGCTTCACTTGTTACAGTTGAAATCTGAATGTATTATGGCTATTAAGAATTTCTTGAATATGATAAGGAATCAATTTGGTGCTCAAATAAAAGTTCTCAGATTAGATAATGGAACAGAATTTATAAACTCACAATGTAGAGAGTTGTTTCAATCCTTGGGTGTAGCTGCCCTTACACACCACAAAGAATGGGATTGTTGCTTTCTCTGTGCAATTGATACAATCTCATTCTATTAACCTTGTCAAACCTTTCTTTGAGATCTTTCCATACTTCAAATGCATTTGTAGCATACACAATACCACTTAGCAACTCAGCACTTACTGAACTCATCAACTACGAAAACACAATTGCATTACATATCTCCCATTGCTTATGTAAATCTTCTCTATACATATCCCTACTGCACATTCCAGTCACAAAACCATATTTTCGTTTGCCTAGTAATGCAATTCTAGATTCCATAATTTTTTGACCCAATCAACTTCATTGGAATCAATGCAGCACCAGCAACATCCGATGCTCCCAGAAACAAAGGATCTGTAGGATCGATCTTAGGTGCCAATACTTTATTACTCAGAAAACACTCAGAATTCCAACTTTAGCTTACAAAAAAAACAGAGATCTGCTTTCTCCCTACTGATACTAACATAGAATCCAAAATAAAATGGAGTAATGATACTTTCTCTAAACCTCCATGGATCGTTGCTTTGATACCATGTTAAACTGATGCATTACAATGCTCACACACACACGGAAGCCATTGAGGCAGAGAAGAAAAGAAAGGAAAGATCTAAGAGATTGTTATTCAAGTGCTAAGATCATACAATGAGGAGTGAATGGTTGCTATTTATATGTTCACATGTATGTCACATGAGCTTCTAGAACATTCCTAACTAACTCTAACAACTTGAACAACTAATCTAATCAGCAGCCACTAACTTGATGCCTTCACTAACTTCACTAACTAACTTATTCTCAATGAAACAGTAAAAAACAAAAAAACAGTAAAAATGAGCTAACTTGAGCTAAAGAAGTCAGGCTCGATTGCCACCTTTGTTACCTGAATTCATCTTTTCTTTCTTCGAATTGATTTGTAAAATTTGAAATTTGTGGATTTCGCTTGAGAATTTCCATTTAATTCTTAGTGATTAATGATTGTTTGTTCATTTGGATTGACATATGTTTAAAAGTCCCAAATTCTACCAACTTTTATTGACCTTAATTCTCCATATTTGGTACTAATTTTATTCAATTTTGAAACTCTTGTTCCCTTGGTCATTAATTGAAATTGTTGTTGAATTGATGCTGTTAATGTTAAGGTTTTACTTTTTAGGATGAAATTACAATCTTGCTACTTCTCTTTGCTCAATTTGATTCATGACCGTCTTGGTGTGATAAAATTGGCTATTTGTAGATTCTTCTATGGTGTATTAATTCAAATTTTGTGAAAGGTCATTTAGACTTGTCTGTCCTTAATAAAAGTTTGGTCATTTTGGAATTGCTTTCTAACTATTTCTAGTATGTCTCCACTTCTTTAATTGACCTCGCTGTGGTACTTGACCGATTATGATATATTTTGATTAATTTACAGATTATGGAATCATGGTAATTAATAGATTACATGCCTTGATTTGAAATTATATGATAGCTTTATTGCTTGTCTATTTTTGATAAACTCCCTGATTTTATGATCTCTTTACTTATTCTCCTACCCTTATTCGATTTGGACATATTTTCTTTATTCATTTATGATAAACTTGACTAGCCTTAGGCCTAATTGATTCACTCTATTGTTTTAAGGAAAATAAATCTCTTTGATTGATTCCCTAATTTTTTTAAAGTTGAAATCAGGCCAAGAGGCCTATTATAAAGAACAAAAATAAAGAGTATTTACAAAGCCAGGTCCAAAAGTGACCTGGTATCAGATAAAAAAAGTTAAAAAGACAAATAAAAGTAAAAGGCAAAAAAATCTAATGCTAAAAAGGGAAAGTGCAGAGACTCCTAAGTCTCTGGAAAGAAACTCAACCAAAGCTCGACTTCACTCCACCATTTCCATGGCTGCTGCTTAATTGATGAAAATTCATTCAAAACTTCATACTCCATTTGCAAATGTACATCTTCCCTACAGGTCAGAATGCCGTTATCTCCCTTGTTTCTTGTATCTCTAATGTGTACTAACTCATATTTACCTCAAAATTGATGGATTGAACCTCACTTGAGGTTAATACCACCATCTAATCTAAAGATAAAAGAGGGTTCAGACACCTTAAACAGAGATAACATTTTCTTGTCGTTTTGCAGGTGTATGCTATAGTACCAAAAAATTTTGATTGTGTCAATGCGAAGCCTAGCTATATCAGACTTGATTTGTTATCGGAGGTACACCCGAATATTCACACAGGTGCGGCTATTCAAATCTATTGAAATTTCTTTAGTCTGAATAGTACTGGAGCTTCATATTAATTTACCTTCAATTATAGGACTTGTAACATACACCTGCATCTTCTTAGATCTCACTGATTATTTATTGTTGCTGCCATTGTTTAAAACATGCACAACTATCCCTTTGTGTGTTGTATCTTCTAGATTGCTGCAAAATCACCAATTCTATCTTCTAGATTCCCTGAATATTTTCGCCCTCACTAATTCCATGATTTGTTACTATTCATTGGCTATATTCTATGATTTGTTACTATTCATTGGCTATATAAAACAGACCTCTGTTCACTATTTTTTGGAGACTTTTCCTCCCACTTAAATATACTCTTAAAACTCTTTATAAGCATTACTCTCTCTGAAGTCTTTTGTTCTGGTTTTGCCCGTGACACACATTCTGTTCATTGGTCTCTGCTCCATTTACTAAAGTCTCACTGCTTTTTTGCTGCTAACTAGTTCGTTCTCTTAATGATGCATTTAGTTTCTGTCTGTAAGTTCTTTCTAACTTCAAATCTTGCATTAGTTAAGTAGTTGGAAAGCTCGAATACCTTAAGCATTCTATGGAAAGCGTTAAGGTATGTCTTGGTGCTTTGTATGTGTTTATCATTTGTGAATAAACAGAAAAACATGCTTGTAGGGTGCCGGTCTAAACTTGAACCTTACTTTCCTGAATTTGTTTGTTGTGAATCACTCCAAGTATATGCAAGTTGTCCTCCCTTATAGTTTTATCATATCGTGCTCTTCTTGTTTAATTTGATATGTCTCTTTATGTTTTACAAGAACCTGAACCTCGGTTGAAATTTTTGAAGAGTTGCCTGGGATATGAAAAGCTAAACGGGTTCTTTGGCCAAAGGGCCTTTTATTTTGAGATTCCATTTTGTAGTATTTTTGTTCATTGATAGGTCTGTAATAATTATTGCAAAAACATGGCTATATAATAAAGAATTGGGGCTGCTGGGAAAGGGTATTAGTTGCTACTTGCTTCACTTTCTCATGTTATAAGGCTGCTTGTCGGATCTGTTTGATAATGACCTGTCACATAGCATTAACACCGACATGTTATGTTCTGTTAATTACTTTTAGACATCTGCTGTGGTCTATCGCATACGCAACTATACGTGATCTAGCAACTAATATAGTGACTTTGGAATCGAATATTGAACCCACAGGGACTATTCTCTTAGCAATTTACTTGATTCAATTTTCAATAATATTTCAGACAAGTGATGTGATTTATCAAGAGGAAATTATATCTTTCTAATAGTGTGCAAAAAGAATAAAATGTGACACTCACGATTTTGACTAAGGTTATAAACAATATTGAGAGAAATTTTAGGGCTACAACAATTACCACAATCATATATAATATTTATCCATTTCAATGAACTTTATTTCTCAAATTGCGGGTTTGGGGTTAAGTGTAGGATTCATAAATGCTCATCCTCTAAATCAACTATTTGAACTATTTTCACAACTTCATCGTTGAGCGGGAATGTGAATTTCTAATTCAAATGCTTTAATATTTTTATCTCATTAATAATCAATTAAGGCAAACTAGGCATATCGCTATTTCAGTTACAAATCAATCCAAACTTTAGTAAGAGATGATCTTATTTCTCACACTCTTCGTCCTATCTTTACAATCCCATGGTCAGTTCATACAAGAGTTACCCATTTATTCTAATGTTGGCCAGACACAAATAGTAAGCTTAAGAACATAAGCACAATTGAATGAGAAACAAACTTCATGAATTTAAATAAAATACTAAACAATCATGTTCTATCCGTAACCCCAGAACAAGGGTATTAGCTACTCATAGTTTGAGGAAAAACACAAGAATCAATGTTAATCATACCAAAATACGAAGTAGTTGAGTTACAAAATAAAGAACTCTTGTGTTCTATATTTTTCTCTCAAAAAATTGTAAACTAATGACTGCAAGTCGTCCTTGGGGTATTTCTAGAGGTGGACCCTTTTGAACCCAAGCCTAGTAGGACTTGGCTAAAATTTAACGAATTCCATCTACCCTTCAAATCTCCGCGATATGCCATCCAATGCACAAACATGAGCTGCGCGACGCGGGCCTACCTACCTCCAAGGAGCCTAGCTGCGTGGTTTAGTGCTTTATTTAGCTGTAAGATTGTCCTCGTATTTCATATCGTACTCATGCATGCTTCTCCTATCGTTTTTATTTCCTTCCAATCGTATTTATCCTGAAACATGCTAATCATATTTTAGTTTGTCTAAATCAATGTCATAAGGTAAAAGCAAATATATGTAATTATTCTCAAAACTAGGCTAAGATATGGGTAAAATACGACACAGGTGTATAAATACGCTCAATATCACAACCCCACATTTAAAGCCTTGTTTGTCCTCGAACAACTCTTTACACTTAGGTTCAACAAGAAAGTATCTAGCATCACTAGTTGAAACAAAATACACAAGCCAATCCCGACAACGACTAATATGAATTACAGGCTTTACTATAAGAATGTCACTTTGTAACTTTGAACACATATCTGACCATTCAAAACCTCCCAACATCAAGAATTGACTCTTACAAAATTAGCAAAATCATGCGCATTACTTAACCAAGGAATCATATAAGTCACCCATCTATCATTAAACATACTCTCTCACAATAATAGAGTCATACCAATATCACTCATCAACATGCAATTTAATACAAGATTGGGTGTAAGAATAGAATAACACTCATTCCCAAAAAGAATTTAGATGCAACATAAGATGAACCATTTACTTGCCCTTAGTGTAATACTTCAATAATATAAGAATATCAAAACTCAAGATCAAGTATGACTTTAAGGGTTGTGATGTAGGCTAAGGGACGAGTAGGAGCTATTTTGATTAGAAATAGCGATTAACTTTTCCAAGCACTTTAATAAACCACACTTTCTTTAAGCTCATAAACTAACCTAATTTTCACCACTTTTAGGGCTTATTTGTTTGCACTTAATGAAGGTCTGAATCTGAATGGTTCAGACTTCAGACCATTAAGTGCATTTGTTTTTATTAAGATTTTATCTCTTAATAGGTCTTAATCATTTAGATCTAGAATCAAGTCTTAATAGGTCTGAAGATGTATTATGATGTTGGATAATATTCGCCACCACTCTATTCATAATCATTAGTCACCACCTCTGCCACCGCCATCATTGTCAACCGCCACCCACCACCACTAACCACCTTCACCATCACAACCACCATATACAACAAATATCACTACCAACCACTATTGTTAATTGCTACTACACCTACTACCTCTATTATTCTAATTATATTTAACGTTACCACTACCATCATCAACCACTACCGGACAATTCCTACTATCGACCAACTCATCTATCACAACTAGCACCACCACTAACTACCACTAATACATCACAAGCTCCACATTTTCTTCGGCGGCCACCACCATTGTCACTAGTAACGCCACCTCTACCATCACTTCAATCACGATCACCGCTATAATTTATCTCTACTAACGACCATCTCCACCATTACAACTAACAATATCTCCAACTAGCACCAACACATCGTCAATCATCATTCATTCATTTTTCAGCCATCACAGTCAACAACCCCAACTACTAACATCAAGCAATGTCACATCACAACCACCACCACCACTATCAACCGCCACCATCATAACAATCACTACAATACCAACTATCACAACTAACACTACTAATCACTAACATCAATCATTGTCACTGCAACCACCATTATAAACCATCTCCACACTAACAAACATAAATATTTTTTTTTCAATCAAATAAAAATTTTGTTGTATTAAATTACATACTTTTCTAATATATTAGTTTTTTATTTGAATTGTATTTTTTATTTTATTATATATACAAATAATTTTTTTTTGTACATTCAGATGTTGAAAAACAAACAGTCTTAATCATTCAGTTTTCAGATCTAGAGACAACATCTTAATCATTCAGACGTGCATTCAAATTCAGACGTCTGAATCTTAGAAAAAATAAATGCAGCCTTATATTCATAACTCTCTTTTGTTTCCCCCAGTCTCTTTAAGCTAGATTACACATCTTTAGCAGGAAGTATTTGCTATCAACACATGATTAACTTCTTTTGATTAATTTTCCTTTTTATCGTACTACTTCCCACCAATAACATAAGCTTTTTAAACACCCATAGTAGTTATTTTTGGGGTAAAAATTCACTTTTTCCTTCTTTAACTGTACATTCCTTAACATCTTAATTTTTCAACTAAAAAGCTTAGGAGTCTAGAATCAAATTACGGTCAATTAAAGAAAAGGAATAAGCTACATATGAGACTATCTAGGAATCGACTAAAGGCTCAACAGAGCTAACTAAGATCATTGCGTTATGAGTAGATAAATTAAGGTATCAAACATGGCTATCAAAGAAATGTCTGTATCATCTCTTAAACTCGACATTCTTTATTTCGCTTTGCAGATATACCGAGCAAGTTCTAGACACCAATATGCAAATATGTAATAAAACTAAACCCCTCACACACTGTGCATGTTCAAATTAAGACAGATTCCTATAGATTCTCAATCAAGCAATAACAAGAATTTAAAATTAAGCTAAGATCATAAAAGAGTCACAAAAATAAGCGTAAGTGTCTCAAAAATAGTCATTCAACTCATTAAAGCATGCCTTAAATTTAAATCCACTTGCATCATGTAGTCATGCGGCCTAACAAGAGCACTAGTATCAAATTAGTGAACGGGTTTCACTTTCTACTCACTACTTATGACTAATTTCTCTTAAGACGGAAAAAAATTAACCCCTAAAAATTCACCAAATTAATTGATTCAAAGGGACTATACTTGGGAAAAAAATAAAAAAAAAGCTGACGAACCCAAAAATAAAACAACTAATACCACCATTTCATAATTATGAATTACTAACTATTACAAATCACGATTCGAATGTCATCAAATCACCACATCACCATAAGATCCATCATAATACAGTACATTACCACGCCACAGAAGAGAAAAAGTAACAAAACACATGAAACTGATAGGAAGCCTTTCCCTCACTCAACACATAAGAATAAACATTGTCCCAGTGCAAACAAAATGTAAGAACAAACAAAATATGGGCCGAATGAACTCCTTGGGCTCTACTCATCTCCCTTGTACTCATCTACATACTCGTCATTCTCAGCGTCAGACGTCGACTCTGAGTCAACATCAATATCAACTCTTCTCTTATCCTTATTTGTAGGCACATCATCATCTAGAGACATCTGAAGTTAGGTCTAATACAACACAGAATATTTGCATGCTCACTTAGTGGGTAATCCTTCTCAAGCTTTTTCAACTCTGCATCTGTAGGGTGTCGGCCTCCACATATCATAATCAAGTGTTGCATGCCAAACATACGACTAGTAACTCTGTAATCACGAGCATTCCTTTCATTATGGGTCAATGTGGGATCTTAAATAAGAATTGGGCTCTTTTACATATGAAACATCAATGCCTCTCAAACTTTAGGGGACCTTGTAATCCATGGGGTCTCCTCCCCCCTATGATCCTTCAAGAACTGTGTCATCAAGCCCCTAAAGTTGTACCTGTAGCTACTTTTCACTCTTGCCTTCCTCAAAAAGGACCTCAAAACTGCACCCACATTAATATCTTCATTAGTCATAATATCATAAACTAAAATTACCCAATCACAAGTGATGGTGGACAAGTGGGAGAGCAAGATCAAGCAAGCACAAACAGTTCTCAACCCGACTTTCGCTTTCTTGTTCAAGTGTGCATAAGGGAAAATGTTATGATATCCCTTGTCCTTGTGTCTTGTACACCTTGCCTATGGACCTAAAATTGCACAAAGTGTGATGAATTGAGGGTGTTTGACTTAACAATGCCCTCAATCCTCCATGATCAATATTTGGTGTTCCAAGAAAAATGTTTAAGAAACCCGCATCAAAATGCAAATTCTTGCCACAAAATTGAACATCATTTCCCCTTTTCTTGGGGAACCAATTTGCAAAAACTCATAAATCATGTCCAATTTGCAATCCCCCTAATCATTGAAGATGAAACCCATCCCCAACTACTCAATCCTAGACTTTCAACAACTCTCTATATCAATCTTCTCCATGGGAATATACTTCTCTACATCATTCTCATTGTACCATTTTTGCCCTTTTTTATCAACATATTTTAGCCTAAAACGACATTGGGGTACATGCGGTACCATGGGTAGTGTGACCTAATTAGTACGAGCCCTTTTCTGTCCTTGGCCTGAGTTGGATGCTACTCCTTTGGCTTTGCTAACCTTAGGTTTCATGGTACCTATAACATAATGAAAATTTATAAAGGGTTAGTGTAGCCCCACATATCTAACCATAATCAAGCTCTAGGGTGGTTGGAACCACCCCACACTTAATTTTTTAACCAATTCCACTAGCCTCCGTATTTAGATACTCGGTCTTCCCTTATTAACTATTATTTACTAGTGTTACTTCATCTTTCAATTGAATTCCCCACATTATTACTTTCCAAGCTATAAAGCATGTGATAAATATTCAACTTGATTTTATTACAAGCAATATCACTAGCTTGAACTCTACTTGGCACCCCATACATCATAAACAACTCACTTTCAAGAACTACAAAGAACAAAGATAATTTATCCACAAGCACTACTTTTCAATTAACTCACATTGCCTATGTAAACAATTCACGCGTAATTTGAGGCAAATCAAGTACCACAATCCAACCCACAAACCAACATTCAACAAGTTTCACACTTTAACCTTCATCTCAAATATCAACAACCTAAGAGATATGGTGTGGTCACAAGAAAAATTTAAACATGAAGTTTAAACCCGTGCTTTACACCAACTAAAGTGAAATAACAACAAACCAGCATGAATTCCACCATTATAGTTGAAAGAATAGATAAACCCACATGAATTTTTATCTATTTTAGCATTATAAACACAAAATTAACACCACTACCTCCGCTAACTCCGAATTCAAACCCACATTCAAGATAAAGAATAAAGCTTTCATCACCATGAACCAAGAATAAAAGAATTTAAATCCAAAAATTTGGATTAGCAAGAGACGAATATGCATTATAGCGCAGGAATTTACTATAAAACATAGGAGCAACATGATACCTTACCTTGGTCTTGATGATGAAGTGAAGCGAAAAAAATTGGAGTGAGTGGATTTGCTTTGCGCGTTTGGGGTGCAAGGAGGGGAGTATGCGATGCTTAGGGCTAGAAATATGGTGATTTTTAGAATAAGGGATTAAATAAAGGTAGACCGAGTTGGGCTTGACCTGATCAAAATTAAAAAAAATTAAGGCAATGGAGGTAGGGTGCAGGGTGCAGGGTGCAGTCTGCTGATTAATGCGGTTGACTAGATATGCAGTGCCAAGATAGATGCTCGACTAAAACAGCATGCTAATGTGAGTTGCCCCGCAGCGCTGGGCTCAGTCAACGGATGGGGTCTTGGCCCGCCTATCTTGTTTTGCCTATACCAAATTTTGCCTTAATGCAATTTCACTCTGAATTTAGTTTTTCCAATGTTCTCCAACCCTTGACTACTTTAAAACACTAGAAAAACAACACAAATAGTTAGAAAAATGCATCGCCTCCTCCCAAGAGCCTAAGTTTTGGTTGCGACACGACTCATGTAATACCCCGCACTTCTACCTAGCTTAAAAATCATTCCAAAATGTTAAAAACTTGCTTTAAAGGATGAATCCACTTTTATACATATGAAATTTTCAAGATTTTGACTTTTTGTTGTGTGGAAAATTGAATAAGCTTTCCATCGATACCAAATTCGCCTAAATCCGGTATCGGGGTAGAAAGTTATGGCCGAAATACAGAAAGCAGTATGAACCGCCCGGGTGCGACGGAAAGGGCCGACGGACCGTCGATCTAGCGACGGGCCGTCGCCCAAACCGTCGCAGCGGAGGCAGTGAATCAACCTTCTGGCTAGGCGCGACGGAATGGCCGACGGACCGTCGCCCAAACCGTCGTAACCAAGGCAGAAAGATCACATTCTGGCCTAGTACGATGGGAAGGTCGACGGGCAGTCGCCCAAGCCGTCGCAGATCCCGTTCAGCAATATAAAGCCGTTTTATAAGGGTGTTTGGGTATTTTTCACCCTTTTTAACACCTAATTATACCAGACCAGAGCTCATAACTTCATTATTCATCTACAACACCAAATTCGGGTTTCTCTCAAAGATCAATCCTCAAGAACAAAATCCCAACCCTTCTTCAAGAAACAAAGAGATTCAAGTTTTTCAAGTCCAAGAACTTCAAGAAACTTACAATTATGGTATGTCACGTGTTGATTCATGGGTCCCTTTCACCCATGAAGCTCAAAAATCTTTTTTCAAATTTCAAAGATTGTGTATTTATGATTGTTCATGATTTAGTTGAATTGAAATTCATGTCCATGTTGTTGTTGGGTTTTGATTTATGTTTTAAATTACATGTTCCAATAATTGATCCTAGTATGTGATGATTTGCATAATATTAATGATAAACCCTTCAAATTGCAAATTTATTTATGCAACCATGATAATTAGATGCGTTGATGATGGTATAACCAAAGTATGCTCCTCATGTGTTTGATTAAATGCCTATGTGAAGGAAAAAGTGTCATTATAGTATGATAGTATGAAATCCCCATTCATGTACAAGTTAATGCATGTCAAGTGTTTGATGAAATGTCTTAGTCAATGAATTATGGATATATGTATAGCCATTGTTGTGTTTTCGAACTTGTGCCATGATTTACTTTTATGCTATCGAGTCCTGGGGGTATTTAATACTCGATAACTTAGCTGTGTGCCTAGACCCAGTGTCAGTTTCATGATAATATAGTCACGCCATGATCAGTAGAATTCAGTCAGTTACACGACTCAGGAAAACTTAGAAATCTCATGAACTCAGTTAGTTAACAAAATTCAGTAACATTCCGTCAGTCCACGAAACTCAGTAAACTCAGTCTAGTTTATCTCAGTATAATTAGTTTAGTGTCTATTCAGTTGAGAGTAGGATTCAACACCGAGCGAACCTAAGGATGAGGGCACACACTGACCGTTGAAGGTGTTACCCTTAAAAGCAATCCTTGCGTTCCAGAACTATGTAGCCAACATAGGTTGAGACATCAACACTGACAGTTGAGGGTTGATGAGGTGGATTAACACTGCCAGTTGAGGGTCCCACCGTTCTCCTTTGGGTATACTTCCAGATGAGGGTCACTCACAGCTTGTCCTTGCTAGTGGCGCGGTATTGACACCCTTCTAATTAGGGTTACAGATTGGACCCCAAGTCTATACAGAAAAGGGGCATATCGGTTAGATGACTACTTCCCATAGTCTCAGTCTTAGTCTCTGTAAAAGAACTCAGATAATTCTTCAGATTCAGGACTGTCAGATACAGTCATTCAGTTCAGGACGGAACTCAGCTAGTTCCATCAGAACCAGGACTATCAGACACAGTCACTCAGTTAACAGTATATCAGTTATACAAAACTCATGTTATCAGTATTCAGACTCAGTAGTCAGTATTATCACGATCTCATTTACAATTACGTATTCATGTATGTATTCTCACGTAGTCATGTTCATGTTCATGTCAGTCAGTTATAGTTCATGCATATGAACCTTTGCATTCAGCTTACCTCACTTGCATACCAGTACATTCTCACGTACTGATGCATACTTTTCTTTTGCACTATTGTGTTTTATACCATAGGTCCAGAAGCATGAGCTCCAGAGCATCCTTAGTAGATCAGCCGTTCAACAGACAGACTAACAGTGAGTCCTCATCATTCGAGGATGTTATTATTTGACTATTTCATTCTTTCAATACTTAGTTTATTTCAGCAGTTGGAGTTAGTTGGGGACATGTCTCATCAACTCCTTATTCAGACAGCTTAGAGGCTTTCAGACTAGCATGTTTAGACAATTATTTCATTTTTGCATTATGATACTGTATTATTCAGATGTTATGTTTTATCAGATATTTGAACCTTATAGCCTTTCAGCCTTTTATTTCCACATTTATACAGTACGTCATGTAGTGCTCAATTACAAATATCAGTCATGGGTTAGCTCGTGGTCCTTCGGGGTCATGAGCACCGTGTGGCATTTCAGGTACCAGATTCGGGGTGTTATAAACTTGGTATCAAAGCCTAAGGTTCAATAGTATCCTAGGAAGTCTGAAAGTCGCATCCAGTAGAGTCTTGTGCATGGGTGTGTTGCGCGCTACATTTATTTACAGGAGGCTATAAGATGTTTTAGGAACAGTTTCCCTTCTTTCAGTATTCATATCGTTCCAGTGAGCATGAGCTCAAATTTAACTCTTAGTCTAATTCATTTTTTTTCGTTTACAGAACATGCCTCCCAAAAGAAGAAATGGAAATCAGTTAGTTCCTCAGCCCGTCCAAGCAGATCCCTTGGACGAACATGTCTCTTATTCAGAGTTCAGAGCAGCATTCACTACTGTTGCTAACTCAGTTGCTGCTCAGAATGAACGGCCAGCTGCTGTTCCGGCCAACCTAGTGGCCAATACTGCTGTAACTAGGATTCGGAACTTCACCCACATGAATCCTCCATCCTTTTTGGGGCTAAGGTAGATGAGGACCCTTAGGAATTCCTTGATCAGGTTCAGAAGGTTACGAATATCATGGGAGTTACTGCTAGTGAGAGTGCTGAGCTAGATGCATATAAGTTGCAGGATGTGGCTCACACATGGTTCAAACAATGGAAAGTCGAGAAGGGTGTAGATGTAGGACCCATAGAGTGGGAGGAGTTTGCCACTGCTTTTCTAGATAGATTCTTTCCCCTAGAGATGAGGGAAGCTAAGGTGTTAGAATTTATCAACCTCAGGCAGGACAATATGACAGTGAAAGAGTATTCTCTTAAGTTTACTCAATTAGCTAGATATGTTCCTCATGTAGTGGCAAATAGCAGGGCCAAGATGAGTAAGTTTATTTCTGGGGTGATGATAGTGTAGTCAATGAGTGCAGATCCGCAATGCTGATTAGTGAGATGGACATAGCCAGGCTTATGATCCATGCTCAACAGATAGAAGAGCAGAAGATTAAGATGAGAGAGAAGCAGAATAAGAGAGCTAGAACTGGTAGCTTCAACTTCAATCAGCCTAAGTCAGAGGGTGGTAACCGTTCTCAGTTCTGCCCAAAGTCATTCGTTCCAGCTCCTTCCTCAGCCAGTGCTCCAATTTCTATGTTCAAGGAGGGTAACAAAGATAAGGCGCCAGGATCTAAGTCTCAGGAAGCGTTAGCAGTGCCCGAACCAATCTTCTTTGCCAGACTTGTGATAAGAACCACAAGGGTATTTGCAGAGCTGGCAGTGATGTGTGTTTCGAATGTGGCAAGCCAGGCCACAGAGTCAAAGATTGTCCCCAGTCAGGCTTTCAGGGTCAGCAGAACCATTCTTCATCTTAGTCTGATCGCTCGAATCAGCAGGGTGCCACTTCCAGCGCAACCAATAGGCAACGCCCAAATAGACTTTATGCTCTCCAGTCCCGACAGGATCAGGAAAATTCTCTTGATATGGTCACTGGTATGTTACATAGCTTTCACTTGCATGTTTACGCTTTGCTAGATCCAGGAGCTTCTTTGTCTTTTCTTACTCCTTATATAGTAGTTGATTTCGGAGTCAGTCCTGAAATTCTAGCAGAGCCCTTCTCAGTTTCTACTTCAGTGGGTAAAACTATCATAGCCTGATGGGTATACAAAAACTGTCCGGTTATGATATTTCAAAAAATCACATCAGTGAACTTAGTCGAATTAGAGATGACTAATTTTGATGTCATTCTCGTCATGGATTGGCTTCATTCCTATTATGACACAGTCGACTGCAGAAATAGATTGGTCTAATTTCAGTTTCTAAATGAACCTGTCCTAGAGTAGAGGGATAGTACTTCAATGTTCAGAGGCCAGCTTATTTCCTACCTTCGGGCACAAAAAATAATGTCTAAGGGATATGTTTATCATCTTGTTTGAGTTAAGGACACTAGTTCCAAAATTCCCAGTCTTGAATCAGTTCCATTAGTGAATGAATACTCAAATGTCTTTCCCGAAGATCTTCCAGTAATTCCTCCCGAAAGGGAAATAGACTTCGACATTGATCTTCTTTCAGATACTCAACCCATATCTATTTTGTCATACAAAATGGCACCAAAAAAACTTAGAGAATTAAAGGAACAGTTGAAGGATCTCTTAGATAAGGGATTTATCAGACCCAGTGTGTCCCCGTAGGGTGCACCAGTCTTATTCGTGCGAAAGAAAGACGGTTATCTCAGAATGTGCATTGAACCGTCAACTCATTAAAGTCACGGTCAAGAACAAGTATCCACTTCCCAGAATCGATGACTTGTTTGACCAACTTCAGGGCGCCAGTTATTTCTCTAAAATAGACCTTAGATCAGGCTATCATCAGCTCAGAGTCAGGGAATGTGACATTCCGAAAACAACTTGTTGAACTCGGTATGGTCACTTTGAATTCTTAATCATGTCCTTTAATCTTACCAATTCCCCAACAACTTTCATGGACTTGATGAACCGTGTGTTCAAGCAGTACTTGTACATGTTTGTCATAGTCTTCATAGATGACATCCTTGTTTATTCCCGTAGTGATCGTGATCATACAGACCATCTCAGAATCGTACTTCAGACTCTCAGAAATTATCAGTTATTTGCCAAATTCAGTAAGTGCGAGTTTTGGCTAAGGTCAGTAACATTTCTTGGTCATATCATTTTCGGTGATGGCATTAGAGTTGATTCTCAAAAGACTGAAGCAGTAAGAAACTGGCCTCGCCTTGTCTCTCCCTCAGATATCAGGAGTTTCTTGGGTTTGGCTAGCTATTACAGATGGTTTGTTGAGGGATTTTCTTCTATTGCATCCCCTATGTACAGATAGACTCAGAAGAAAGTCAAGTTTCAGTGGTCAGATTCTTACGAGAAGAGTTTTCAGGAGTTGAAGACTCGACTCACCCCAGCTTCAGTTTTGGCTCTTCCAGACGGTTCAGATGGGTTTGTGGTGTACTATGATGCATCCAGAGTAGGTTTGGGTTGTGTTCTCTTGCAGTATGGTAAGGTCATAGCCTATGCCTCTAGACAACTTAAACCTCATGAGAATAATTATCCTACTCATGATCTTGAGTTAGCAACCGTAGTTTTTTCCTTAAAGATTTGGAGGCACTACTTGTATGGGGTTCATGTAGATGTGCTCACAGATCATAAGAGTTTTCAGTATGTCTTCTCTCAGAAAGATCTTAACCTCCATCAGAGAAGGTGGCTAGAGCTCTTGAAAGATTATGACATGAGTGTCCTTTATCATTCGGGCAAGGCCAATGTAGTGGCCGACGCTCTCAGTAGACTGTCTATGGGTAGTGTTATTCATGTTGATGACAGTAAGAAAAAGCTAGCTCAGGAAGTTCATCATCTTGCCAGACTAGGTGTCCGCTTAGTCGATTCAGCCGAGGGTAATATATGGGTTCAGAGTAGCTCCGAATCATCTCTAGTTTCCGAAATTAAGGAAAAACAAGATAGAGATCCCAGTCTAGTCAAGTTAAAAGAGTCAGTCAAGGATCAAAAGGTTAAGGTTTTCTCCCAAGGAGGAGATGGTGTATTGCGTTGTTAGGATCGTCTGTGTGTTCCAGGTGTAGATGACTTGAGGCAATGAATTCTTATAGAAGCGCATGGTGAACGTCACTCAATTTATCCAGGGGCCACTAAGATGTACCGTGATTTGCGGGAAATCTATTTCTGGAGTAGGATGAAAAGAGATATTGCAGAGTTTGTGGCTAAGTGCTCTATATGTCAGCTGGTTAAGGTTGAGCATCAGAAGCCTAGTGGGTCCATGCAGAAGTTCAATATTCCCACTTGGAAGTGGGAAGAAGTGAACATGGACTTTGGGACGGGTTTTCCTTATACTCATCATTAGCATGATTCAGTTTGGGTCATTGTAGACAGGATAACCAAATCAGATCATTTTCTTCCAGTCTATACCTCCTATTCAGCTGAGGATTACACCAAACTCTATATCAGGGAGTTGGTCAGATTGCATGGTGTTCCGTTGTCTATTGTCTCAGATAGAGGTACCAGTTCACCTCTTATTTCTGGAAAGCATTCCAAAAGGGTCTTAGTACCCGAGTTCATCTCAGTACAATCTTTCATCCTCAAATAGATGGTCAAGAAGAAAGGACCATTCAGACCTTGGAAGATATGCTAAGGGTGTGTACAATTGATTTTAAGGGTATTTGGGACGACCACTTGCCTTTGATTGAGTTTGCATACAACAACAACTATCTTTCTAGAATTCAGATGGCTTCATTCGAAGCTCTCTATGGTAGGAGATGCAGATCTCAATTTGGTTGGTTCAAAGTCGGTGAGGCCACTGTGATAGGGCCTGAATTGGTATTCGATACCTTAGAGAAAGTTTAGTTGATCAGAGAAAGGCTCAAGACATCTCAAAGCCGACAAAAATCGTACACAAATGTGTGAAAGAAAGATCTCGAGTTTGAGATTGGTGATCATATTTATTTGAAAATCTCCCCCATGAAGGGAGTGAAGAGGTTCGGCAAGAAGGGAAAGCTCAGTCCCCGATATGTAGGTCCCTTCAAAATTCTCACTCGCTTCGGCAAAGTAGCTTATGAGATTGAGTTGCCTTCAGATCTAGCTTCAGTGCATCCATTTTTTCATGTCTCCTTGCTTAAGAAGTGTACAGGTGACCCAACGGTCGTAGTCCCTTTTGAGGGCATAGACATTCAGAACAGTCTCTCTTATAAGGAAATCCCGATCGAAATCCTTGACTATCATATTCGCAGACTGAGGAACAAAGAAGTCCCTCTAGTCAAAGTTCTTTGGCGGAATCAGTTTGTTGAGGGAGCTACTTGGGAAGCAGAAGAAGATATGCGGACCAAGTATCCTCACCTCTTCTCTACTAATTTAGACTCAGCCCAAGGTAACAACTTTTCTTAAGTTCATTCAGCTTATGGTTCAAATTTCAGTTACAAACTAGGCTCAGTTTTCCTTTCAAACTTGGTATCTTTACCCTTACATGTTCAGTCGCATGTTCATGAGTTAGTTCAGTCATGTATTCACGCATTAGATATGCGTGATCAGCTTATCAGTACTCTCAGTCATGCATTCATGTATCAGCTCAGTCATAAAATCATGTATCAGATATGCATAATCAGCATGAATCTCAGTAATGTCAGTCATGTAGTCATGTTTCAGTTGTTCATGTTCAGTATGTACTTCAACTTATCTATTCTCCTATCTAAATAAGTCTCATTCGAGGACGAATGTTCCCAAGGGAGAGATATTGTAATATCCCGTACTTCTACCAAGCATAAAAATTGTCCAAAAAATGTTAAAAACTTGATATAAAGGATGAATCCACTTTTATACACGTGGAATTTTCAAGATTTTGACTTTTTGTTGTGTGGGAAATTGAATAAGCTTTCCATCAATACCAAATTCGTCTAAATTCGGTATCGGGGTAGAAAGTTATGACCGAAATATAGAAAGCAGTCTGAACCGCCCAGGTGCGATGGAAAGGGCCGACGGACCATCGATCCAGCGATGGGTCATCGCCTAAACCGTCGCAGCAGAGGCAGTGAGTCAACCTTCTGAACAGGCATGAAAGAATGGCTGATGGACCATCGAGCTAGCAACGGACCGCCGCCTAACCGTCGCAACCAAGGCAGAAAGATCATATTCTGGACTAGTACGACAGGAAGGTCGACGGGCCGTCAAGCTAGCGATGGACTGTCGCCCAACCCATCGCAGATCCCGTTCAACAATTTAAAGCCATTTTTATAAGGGTGTTTGGGTCTTTTCCACCCCTTTTAACACCTAATTATACCAGACTAGAGCTCATAACTTCATTATTCATCTACAACACCAAATTAGGGTTTCTCTCAAAGATCAATCCCCAAGAACAAGATCCCAACCCTTCTTCAAGAAACAAAGAGATTCAAGTTCTTCAAGTCTAAGAACTTCAAGAAACTCATAATCAAGGCATGTCAAGTGTTGATTCATGGGTTCCTTTCACCCATGAAGCTCAAGAATCTCTTTTCAAATTCCAAAGATTGTGGATTTATGAATGTTCATGATTTAGTTGAATTGAAATTCATGTCCATGTTGTTGTTGGGTTTTGATTCATGTTTTAAATTACATGTTCCGATGATTGATCCTAGTATGTGATGATTTGCATAATATTAATGATAAACCCTTCAAATTGCAAATATATTTATGCAACCATGATAATTAGATGCGTTGATAATGGTATAACCAAAGTATGCTCCTCATGTGTTTGATTAAATGCCTATGTGAAGGAAAAAGTGCCATTATAGTATGATAGTATGAAATCCCCATTCATGTACAAGTTAATGCATGTCAAGTGTTTGATGAAATGTCTTAGTCAATGAATTATGGATATATGTATAACCATTGTTGTGTTTTTGAACTTGTGCCATGATTTACTTTTATGCTATCGAGTCCTGGGGGTATTTAATACCCGACAACTTAGCTGTGTGCCTAGAACCAGTGTCAGTTTCATGATAATATAGTCACACCATGATCAGTAGAATTCAGTCAGTTACATGACTCAGGAAAACTTAGAAATCTCATGAACTTAGTCAGTTAACAGAATTCAGTAACATTCCGTCAGTCCACGAAACTCAGTGAACTCAGTCCAGTTTATCTCAGTATAATTAGTTTAGTGTCTATTCAGTTGAGAGTAGGATTCAACACCGAGCAAACCTAAGGATGATGGCACACACTGACCGTTGAGGGTGTTACCCTTAGAAGCAATCCTTACATTCCAGAACTATGTAGCCAGCATAGGTTGAGACATTAACACTGATAGTTGAGGGTTGATGAGGTGGATTAACACTGCCAGTTGAGGGTCCCACCGTTCTTATTTGGGGATACTTCCAGATGAGGGTCACTCACAGCTGGTCCTTGCTAGTGGCGCGGTATTGGTACCCTTCCAATTGAGGTTACAGATTGGACCCCAAGTCTATAAAGAAAAAGGGCATGTCGGTTAGATGACTACTTCCCACAGTCTCAGTCTTAGTCTCTGTAAAAGAACTCAGATAATTCTTCAGATTCAGGACTATCAGATACAATCATTCAGTTCAGGACGGAACTCAGCTAGTTCCATCAGAATCAGGACTGTCCGACACAGTCACTCAGTTAACAATATATCAGTTATACGAAACTCATGTTATCAGTATTCAGACTCAGTTATCAGTATTATCACGATCTTATTTATAGTTACGTATTCATGTATGTATTCTCACGCAGTCATGTTCATGTTTATGTCAGTCAATTATAGTTCATGCTTATGACCCTTTGCATTCAGTTTACCTCACTTGCGTACCAGTACATTCTCACGTACTGGCGCATACTTTTCTTTTTCACTATGGTGTTTTATACCATAGGTTCAGAAGCACGAGCTCCAGAGCATCCTTAGTAGATCAGCCGTTCAGCAGACGGACTAGCAGTGAGTCCTCATCATTCAAGGATATTATTATTTGACTGTTTCATTCTTTTAGTACTTAGTTTATTTCAGCAGTTGGAGTTAGTTGGGGACATGTCCCATTAACTCCTTATTCAGACAGTTTAGAAGCTTTCAGACTAGCATGTTCAGATAGTTATTTTAGTTTTGGTATCGTGTTACCGTATTATTCAAATGTTATATTTTATCAGATTTTAATCTTATGGCCTTTCAGACTTTTATTTTTGCATTTATACAGTACATCATGTAGTGTTCAATTACAAATATCAGTCATGGGTTAGCTCGTGGTCCTTCGGGGTTATGAGCATCATGTGGCGTTCTGGTTACTAGATTCGGGGCGTTACAACTCATCTTTTTGTATTTTTATTTTTTTGAATGAAACTCCTACGCTATTACATTACATGTATGGTTTACCACCAATGTAGTGCCTGGTTTAACATTACGACATGACCCAAATCATAGTCACTCATCAGATAATTCCACAGACATCTTTTTTCGGTCCTCTTCTTTACCCCAATAGTATTTAACTCTTTGGACAATTACTAAGAATGTCTTTCCTTTATCTTTGTCAATTAGTTCAACAATCCCATCTGCACTCATCTTCCTTACTTCAAAATATCCATACCTCTTGTACTTAGGCTAACGAGAAACAACCTCAACTTGGAATTAAACACCAATACCTTCTATCGGGGCTCAAATGTGAGCTAAAATATATTTGTCATGACACCTTTTGGTCTTGTCTTTGTATAGCTTTGCATTCTAATAGACATGCAATTTGAATTTCTCAAGTCAATGCAATTGTAACATTCTCTTCTAGAGCTCTAACTCAGCATCAAGGTTCAACTTTCTTAATACTAAATAAGCTTGATGTTCTAACTCAACCGGCAAATGACATGTCTTCACAAATACTAACCTATAAGGTGATGTCCCAATATGAGTCTTGTACATTGTTTTATATACCCACAATACATCATCAAGATTTATTCCCAGTATTTATTTTGTACATTCTCCATTTTCTATAATATCTACTGAATTTTGCAATTTAAGACCTCCACTTGGCCACTAGTTTGGGGATGATAGGATGAGGCAACCTCGTGTCTTACCCCATACTTAGCCTATGAATTTCCAAACCAATAGCGTTCAGTGTCCCAAACCTTGTGAATATCTACTTCGTGATGAATTTAACCATTACTTTAGAGTCATTGGTGGGGAATGCTGCTACTTTCTTCCTCTTAGAAACATAATCCACTGCAACTAAAATATGCATGTTTCTTTATGAAGGAGGAAAAAGGCCCGTGAAGTCTATTCCCCACACATCAAAGATTTCCACTTTCAAAATATTTTTCAAAGGCATCTCATGCCTGCTAGAGATCATACCTACGTGCTGACAATGGTCTCACCCTTTAACAAACATGGCAACATCCTTGAATAAGGTAGGCCGAAAACCCCCAGACTGAGCACTTTGTGAGTTGTACGCTCACCATCGTGATGACTTCCATAAGGAGACGAATGGAAACTCTTCAAAACCTATTTTTTTTTACATTCTAGAATACATCTTATTATTACTCGCTTCGGGCCATGTCTAAACAAGTAAGGCTCTTTTAGTATAGAGTCAGACTCATAGTAAATCTTCTTTCTCTGTTGACTCGTGGTTTTAGGTGGATACACTCCACTCACTATCAAGTACATGATATCCATATCCCAAAGTAGATTTGTGATGCTAACTTCCATGAGTTATTCATAAGGAAACTCTTCTCAAATTTTACCATCTTCTGGAATATGAGACCAACTCACTAACCTGGATAGATAATCTCTTACTTGGTTTTCTGATCCTTCTTGATCTTTAAACTCAAAATTAAATTCTTGTAACCACAAAATCCATCTAATGATCTAAGGTTTAACATTTTTTTTACTGAACAAGTACCAAATAGTTGTATGATCTGTGTACACATTCACTTTGGTACCCACTAAAATGATCCAAACTTATCAAATGCATGCTCCAAAGCCAACATCTCCATCTTTGTAATCATGTAATTTTATTGAGTTGCATGTAGAGTTTTCTTTGCATAATAAATTGAATGAAAAAAAATTCTTTTTTACTACCCTAACATGGCTCCCATAGCCACATCACTGGCATCACATATCAATACAAATCAAAACCCCAGTCGGGAGAAATCAATATAGGTGCTTCAATCAAATTTCTATTCAAAGACTCAAAGGCTTTCACACATTTATCATAAAATTGAAATTTTACCTCTTTCACAAGGAGTTTACACATGGGCATCAAAATCCTGAAGAAATCCTTAATAAACTACCTACAATCCTAGCATGCCTAAGAAAACTCCGAACACCCTTTACAAACACGATGTTAGCTTTTCTATAACCTCAATCATGGAATAACCAACTTATAAGTCTTTTCATGATGCTTTATGTCCAAGGACAATGCCTTCTCTAGCCAAAAAGTGTCACTTCTCCTAATTTAGTGCTAGATTCGTCTCTTCACACTACGCAAGCACCCTATTAAGTTTCTGAAGACATACTTTAAAAAAGTTACCAAATATTAAAAAATCATCCATAAATACCTCAACAAAGTCTTCCACCATATCATAGAAGATTGCCATCATGCAACATTGGAAAATGGCGGGTGCATTGCATAACCCATAAGGTATGCACTTGAAGGCATAAGTACCATAAGGACATTTGAATGCCATTTTCTCCTGATCTTTAGGTGTAATAGCTATCTAATTATAGCCCGAATACCAATCTAAAGAACAATAACATTCCTTCCCTGCAAGATTGTCTATTATTGGATCAATAAGGGAATCAGTTAGTATCTTTTCGAGTGGCTTTGTTAAGCTTGTGGTAGTGACATGCCCTGAAACCGAGCCATATTGTGTGGGATTCTCAAGCCCAACTTAGATCGGATATCACCTCGTTAACCCAACCTAACCCTCCATTCAATTCATAAGTTTCGAATGAACTCAGACCAAATATCAAAGTAGCAGAAAATAAAGTTAGTAGTCAATATATAAACAGTATCTAGCATTTCGTTAATGACAATAATCTAGCCAATATACCCAAGTCCACAGCTATCCACAAAGCCTTTAACAAACCTATATCAATAATATGTCGGGACATGGCCCCGGTAATAGCCAAATACCAAGTCTATACAAGTCTATGACTTAAAGTAAAAGACTGAAATGCATGCCTTCCGGAGAATAGAATCTCACTACTTCAATGTCAAAACACGATCCTCCCAAATACTTGGTCACTACATAGAAAAAGAAGAAGAAGCTCCAGAACCTATGTCATGTTGGGACATAGCGTCCAAAGACGGTTAGTGGTTGGAGTGCTAGCATGTATCTTGAGGATAAAGATAAAATATCTCATTAGTTTAATCCAAATTAAATCGCCATATGAAATCACATTTCCATTAACATAGGCATATATGAAGATACACTTACATATGTTTATATATAGCATACCAAGTTATGGAAAGGGTCATAACATTCATTCTTAAAGCATTCATTCATGAGACATGGAGTAAAAAAGTTTCAACCTTTTACCTTACTAATTTTACAACCTTAAACTTCTTTGTTACATTAGTCAAGGGGATCCGAACCTCAAACCAACTCAACCAATTCAACCAAGGCGAGGTACTCCAACCACAAGCTATTTTATTAGGAGAGGGACTCCAACCACAAGCTATTTCATTGGGCGAGGGACTCCAATCATAATCTATTTTGTTGGGCGAGGGACTCCAACCACAAGACATTTCATTGGGTGAGGGACTCCAACCTCAAGCTATTTTGTTGGGCGAGGGACTCCAAGCACAAGCCATTTCATTAGGTGAGGGACTCCAACCATAAGCCATTTCATTGGGTGAGGGACTCCAACCAAAAGCCATTTCGTTGCCATTATTAGATGACTTTTGAAGTCTTAACCACTTGTTAGTTCATGCATTAACATCCATTCAATCCATTTCACATTTAAGGTCTCGAACCATTTACCCACATTAACACCATACGGGACCATAAGGTCTTCATGGGAGTATTCATTGATTAACCATTTTATTTGGCCAATGCCTTCATTCAAATCATCATTCAATTCAAATTATAATCATCAAGACCCTTATAAGCCATTTAAGCTTCATTAGCCTTTCTATGCCATACTTTAGTTCCACACACAATTCAAGTTCATGTTTAGGGAAAAGAACCCCTTTCTTAGACATCAACCAACATGGTCATAATTTAACTAATTACATGGCTAACAATACCATTACAATATCATTTATCAACCATTAATACTTATTGGGCCATCACACCATCTAAAGTCATAAACTAATCTATCACATGATTATCAAGGTTCTTACCAACCATTTACCAAGCATTCATATTTATTTTGACTCAATACATGGCCAAAAATGCCTTTACCAACCACTTTTCAAATATTCTCATTCATTATAGCAATATCACACCCTATTCATGTTCACTAGACCAATACCATAGTTTAATACACTATCAACATGTGACTAGACATTTTATTTAGCCTACCTGGAAAGCTGAAGAGGTCGAAATAAAAATGCTCTCTAGATAAACCCTAAACCTAATATAAAAAACCTTCTATAAGATCTCGGCTGACATGGACACCATCTCCGGTGACCTCATTAATAGTGAGGAGAATAAAGGAGTATCAAGCAACAAGGTGACCTATGATAATCTATTGAATCCAAGAGGAGGTAAAAGTAATAAGGAAAGAATCCCTCCTAAACCAGTGGTAATTCTTGAAGGGGAGACGAGTATAACATAGAAATCATCTGAAGTACAAAGCCTAATTTTACAAGAAAATTTACAATATGCAGTAATTGGTAAATTTTCTTATGGAAAATCTGATATAGTGGAGTTGAGAAAGTGTATTCCTATTCAATGTGGCATTAAGGGAGAATGTAACATTGGTGTGTTAGACTCAAAACACATTCTCATTTGATTGAGCATACTAGAAGATTATGTTAATATAATATCAAAAACTGCATATTATATAAAAGCGAATGAGATGTATTGGTAGATGACAACCCTTATGTGGGATCCATGGTTTGAGTCGAATGTGGAAACAACTGTGGAAATTACATGGATTTCAATGCCAGATCTTCCTCTTATTTTGTTTGCAAAGAAAGAACTTTTTTCAATTGCTTTAGAAATAGGGAAGCCATTAATAGTGGACATGGCAACCAAGAATCAAACTAGACCTAGCTACGCTAGAAATAAGGTAGAACTAGATCTTATTGCTAAATAACCAGAAAAAGTAAGGATAAATGAGGAAGATGATGTGAATGGAGAGATTAAATCTAAATGGATTAATACTCATTATGATTATAAATCGGAGTATTACAAAGAAGTCTATTTTCAAGGTCATGATGAAATTCATGTTGGAATATACACCCGGAGTTACTAGAAAAGCAAAAGGAAGAAAAGAATGAAGACAAAAATACACAAGTAGAGGAGAAGAAAGAGAATAAGTCAGAAGTAGTGAGAAATAATTACAGAAGTAGAAGAAATTTCAAGAAACAATGGTTAACAAGGAGGAATAAGTATAAACGAGACAAATTTAGCCATATTGTAGGAGAGGTAAAAGAAGACAGTCAACTGGATATTCCAGTAGCTAATGCTTTTGATGTACTTACACAGAAGGTGTAAAAAGAAGTAATCAATGAGAATATGAAGGAGCAAGGAGGGAAGTAGAGTCATAAGTTAACTAATTAGGATGGTAGAGTTTTGGTGGAGGATGTTCACATTAAGAAGAGATGGCAGGAGTATTTTCATAGACTTTTAAATGAGGAGGGGGACAGAGGCATTGTGTTAGGAGAGTTAGAGAACTCAGAGGAAAGCCATTACTGTAGATGTTTTAAGGTCAAGGAGGTCACAGAGGCTATTCTATGGATGCGGAGGGGTAGGGAGACGGGGCCTGACGAGATTCCGGTGGATTTTTAGAAGTATGCTGGAGGGGCAGGTTTAAGCTGGTTGAATGATTTATTCAATGCCATTTTCAAGACTGCGAGAATGCCTGTGGCTTGGATATGGAGTACGCTGATTTCGTTATATAAAAACAAGGGTGACATTCAGATTTACAACAACTATAGGGGTATTAAGTTGTTGAGTCACACTATGAAGATTTGGAAGAGGATGGTTGAGCGGAGATTGAGGAGGGTCATGTCCATTTCGGAGAATCAATTTGCTTTTATGCCTGGTTGCTTAACGACCGAGGTAATCCACCTGGTGAAAAGATTGGTGGAGCAGTATAGGGAAAGAAAGAGGTATTTACATATGGTGTTCATCGACCTGGAGAAAGAGTATGACAAAGTCCCTAGGTAGGTTCTTTGGAGATGCTTGGAGATGAGAGGAGTTATGGTGGCGTACATCAGATCTATTAAGGATATGTACAATAGAGGGAAGACTCAGGTGGGGATGGCGGAAGGAGACTCAAGGCATTTTTTGGTCGAGACAGGTTTACACCAGGGTTCGACCCTTAGCCCGTTCCTATTTGCGTTGGTGATGGACGTGTTGTCATGGAGTATTCAAGGTGAGGTACCATGGTGTATGTTATTTGTGCATGATGTAGTACTGATTGATGAGTCGCGGAGGGATGTGAATGAGAAATTGGAGGTTTGGAGGCAAACCCTTGAATCTAAGGGGTTCAGGTTGAGTAGGTCCAAGACGCAGTATTTAGAATGCAAGTTTAGTGACTCGAGTCAGGAGGATGGTGTGGTGGTGAGGTTGGACTCTCAGGATATTTGTAAGAAAGATTGTTTTAAGTATCTTAGATCTATAATTCAGGGGAATAACGAGATTGATAAGGATGTCTCTAAACGAATTGTAGGAGGTTGGATAAAGTGGAGGCTCACCTCGAGAGTGTTGTGTGATAAGAAGGTACCCCTTAAGCTAAAAGGCAAATTACACAGAGTGGCAGTTCATCCGAATATGATGTATGGAGCGATGTGTTGGATAGTTAAGAATTCCCATATTCAAAGATTGAAGGTGGCAGAGATAAGAATATTGCGTTGGATGTGCGGTCTTACTGGAGGGGATAAAGTAAGGAATGACATTATCTGGGATAAAGTGGGAGTGGCTTCGGTGGAGGACAAAATGTGAGAATGTAGGTTGAGATGGTTTGGGCATGTGATGAGGAGGAGCACGGATGCCCTAGTTCAGAGGTGTGAGAGGCTAGCTTTGGATGGATTAAATCTCAGTCCATCTATACTCTATAGAACTCAGTCAGTCATGTGACTCAGGAAACATCAGAAATCTCATGATCTTAGTTAACTCTCAGATAATAGTACTACTCCGTCAGTCAACGGATGTCAGTTATTCAGTCCATATACAACCAGTTGAATTATGTTCAATCCCTTCAGATGGGAGTAAAAGTTAGCACCGAGTGAACCCAAGGATGGGAACTCACCTGCCAGTTCAGGGTGTGATTCTTAGCAGTCATCTTTGTGTTCCAGAACTACGTAGCCAACGTAGGTTGAGACATCTTAACCTGTCAGATTAGGGTTGATAAGGTGGCTTAACCTGTCAGTTTAGGGTCCCACCATTCTCACTTTGAGTACCTGCCAGATAAGGGTCACTTACAACTATCTTTACTAGTGGTGCGGTATTGGCACCTCTTTAGTCGGAGCAGAGATTGGACCTCAACTTAGCCATAATGGTATACATGGGGTATGTTTGTTAAACAACTACCTCCTATAGTTTCAGTATCAGTCTCAGTAAAAGAACTCAGACATTTCTTTAGATATCAGTATACCAGGACTGTTAGATACAATCAAATTCAGTTATAGCATGGGACTCAGAGAGTTCTACCAGATTCAGGACTTTCAGACACAGTCGCTCATGTTATCAAAACTACAGTTCCAGTCATGTATTAGCGTAAAGATTTAGCTACCACGTACTCACGATCTTAGTTACTATGTATGTATGTTTGTACTCTTACGTTCATATCAGTCAGTCAGTTAGCATTATTCATGCATGTAAACCCTTTACATTAGCCTATATCACTCATATACTCAGTACTCCAGTTGTACTGACGCATTTACGCTATGGTGTTTTCTTTTCATGTTACACCATAGGTCCAGAGCCACGAGTTCCAGACCAACAATAGCTTTCCAGTCGCAGTGTTGCAGTGAGTCCTCATCCATTCGAGGATAATATGATTTGATTTATTCATTTATTACTTCAGTTCAGTTTTACGGAGTTAGTTGGAGACATGTTCCTTTAACTCCTTATTCAGACAGTACTTAGAGACTTTCAGATTTAGTCAGATTTAGCTATCAGATTCAGTATTCAGTTTTATATTCAGTTGTTTTTGGGTATTCATTACCCCATGGATGTTACTATATCTCTTTAGTTGAACCTTATGGCCTACATGTTCAGGTTTTCTGCATATTATATGTATATTATGTAGTGTACAGGTACAGATATCAGTCATGGGTTAGCTTGTGGTACCTCGGGGTCATGAGCACCGTGTAGCATTCCGATTCAGAAAATCGGTGCGTTATAAACTTAGTATCAAAGCCTAAGGTTCAATAGAGTCCAAGGAATTCTGAAAGCCGCATCTAGTAGAGTCTTGTGCATGGGTGTGTTGCGTACCACATTTATGTACAGGAGGCTATAAGATGTTTTAGGAACAGTTTCCCTTCTTTCAGTATTCATGTCGTGCTAGTGAGCATAATCTCAAGTTAAACTCCCAGTCTAATCCGTTCTTCTCTTATTTCAGAATATGGCCCCAAAGAGAAGAAACTAGCCAGCTCCTCAGCCTGAAGATCCTTTGGGCGAACATGTTTCTCATGCAGAGTTTAAAGCCGCATTCACCACACTTGCTCAATCTATGGCTGGAAAAAATAAAAGGCCACCAGCTATTCTGGCCAATCCAGTGGCAAACTCCATAACAACTAGGATTCGAGACTTCACCCGAATGAACCCTCTATCTTTCCATGAGTCTAAGTCTGATGAAAACCCTCAGGAGTTCATTGACCAAGTTCAGAAGGTCATTGGCAACATGGGTGTTACTTCTGTTTAGAGTGCTGAGTTAGCCGCATATCAGTTGCAAGATGTGGCTCACACTTGGTACAAACAGTGGAAGTCCGAGAGGGTAGATAGCACAGGTCCCATTGGGTGGGAGGAATTTGTCACGACTTTCTTAGACAGATTCTTTCCCCAAGAGATGAGGGAAGCCAAAGTTCTTGAGTTCATCAACCTCAGGCAGGGAAATATAACAGTTCGGGAGTATTCTCTCAGATTTACTCAGCTAGCCAGGTATGCCCCTCATGTGGTTGCAGACAATAGGGCTAAGATGAGCAAGTTCATTTCAGGGGTGAATGATAGCGTGGTGAATGAGTGTAGATCTGCGATGCTGAACAGTGATATGACCTTAGATAGACTCATGACCCATGCTCAGTAGATAGAGGAGCAGAAGGTTAGGACTAGAGAGAGGCAGAATAAGAGAGCAAAATCAGGCGATTTAAGTTTTTCTCAGCCCAAATCAGAGGGAGAGAATCATTCGCAATTTTTTCCCAAGTCAGCAATTCCATCTCCTTCCTCCACTAGTGCCCCAACACCAAAATTCAGAGATGGCAGTAGAGATAAAGCGCCAGGATTTAAATCTCAGGGTAGTGCTAGTAGTGCCCGAACAAATCCCCTTTGTCAGGCTTGTGGTAAGAACCACAAGGGTATTTGCAGAGCCGGTAGTGATGTCTATTTTGGTTATGGGAAACCAGGCCACAGGATTAGTGAGTGTCCGCAGTCAGGTCTTCAGGGTCAGCAAATTCATTTCGCAGCTCAGTCCGGTCGCCCGAACCAGCAGGGTGCCACTTCCAGTGCTACTAGTGGGCAACGCCCAAATAGACTCTATGCTCTTCAGACACGACAGGATCAGGAAAATTCTCCTGATGTCGTTACTGGTACGTTACAAATTTTCCATGTTCATGTTTATGCTTTGCTAGACCCAGGTGCATCCTTATCTTTTGTTACTCCATACATAGCAGGCGATTTCAGAATTAGTCCCGAGATTTTAACAGAGCCCTTTTCAGTCTCAACCCCAGTGGACAAAACCATCATAGCCCGGAGGATATACAAGAATTGCTCGATTATGATATTTCAGAAATCCATGCCAGAGGATTTAGTCGAGTTAGAGATGACGGACTTTGATGTCATTCTCGGCATGGATTGGCTTCATTCCTGCTATACCAAAGTCAACTGAAGAAACATGATAGTTCAGTTTCAGTTCCCGAATGAGCCCGCCTTAGAGTGGAAGGGTAGTGTTTCAGCGTTCAGAGGTTAGCTTATTTCCTTCCTCCGGGCAAGGAAAATGATTTCTAAGGGGTGTGTGTATCATCTCGTGCATGTTAAATATTCCAGTTCTGAATCTCCCAGTATCGAATCAGTCCCAGTGGTTAGTGAATATTTAGATATCTTTCCCGAAGATCTTCCAGGAATTCCTCCCGAAAGGGAAATAGACTTCGGCATAGACCTTCTCCCAGATACTCAGCCTATCTCTATCCCACCATATAGAATGGAACCAACAGAACTTAAGGAACTGAAAGATCAGTTGAAGGATCTCTTTGATAAGGGATTCATTAGGCCCAGTGTATCCCCATGGGGTGCGCCAGTCTTATTCGTGCACAAGAAAGACAGTTCTCTCAGGATGTGTATTGATTACCGCCAGCTCAACAAAGTTACGGTCAAGAATAGGTATCTATTTCCCATAATAGATGATCTGTTTGACCAACTTTAGGGTGCCAGTTATTTCTCTAAGATAGACCTCAGATCAGACTATCATCATCTCATAGTTAGAGAATGTGACATCCCAAAGACAGCTTTCCATACTTGGTATGGTCACTTCGAATTTTTAGTCATGTCCTTTGGTCTAACCAATGCCCCTACAACTTTCATGGACTTGATAAACCGTGTGTTCAAGCAGTACTTGGACATGTTCATCATAGTCTTTATAGATGATATTCTGGTCTATTCTCGCACTGAGCGTGATCATTCAGACCATCTCAGAATTGTTCTTCAGACCCACATAAATCATCAGTTATTCGCCAAGTTCAGTAAGTGTGAGTTTTGGCTAAGATCAGTAGCATTCCTTGGCCATATTGTTTCTGGTGAGGGCATTAGAGTAGATCCTCAGAAAACTGAAGCGGTAAAAAACTGGCCCAGACCCGTATCTCCAACAGATATCAGGAGTTTCTTGGGTCTGGCTGGATATTACAGACGGTTTGTCGAGGGATTTTCTTCTATTGAATATCCTATGTCCAGATTGACTCAAAAAAAGGTCAAGTTTCAGTGGTCAGATTCATATGAGAAGAGTTTTCAGGAATTGAAGACTCGACTCACTACAACTCTAGTTCTAGCTCTTCCAGATGGTTTAAATAGGTTCGTAGTATATTTTGATGCATCCAGAGTGGGTTTAGGTTGTGTCCTCATACAGTATGGTAAGGTCATAGCCTACCCCTCCAGACAATTAAAGCCCCATGAGAAGAATTATCCTACTCATGATCTTGAGTTAGCAGTCGTAGTTTTTGCCTTGAAGATTTGGAGGCATTATCTTTACGGAGTTCATGTAGACGTCTTCACAGATCATAAGAGTCTCCAGTATGTCTTTTCTTAAAAAGATCTCAATCTTCGTCAGAGAAGGTGGTTAGAGCTCTTGAAGGACTATGACATGAGTGTCCTTTATTATCCGGGCAAGGCCAATGTTGTGGCCGATGCTCTCAGTAAACTCTCCATGGGCATTATTTCTCATGTTAAGGATAGCAAAAAAAATATAACTCAGTAAATCCATCAGCTTGCCAGACTAGGCGTTCACTTAGTCGACTCTTCAGAGGGTGGTGTATGTGTTCAGAGTTATCTCTAGTTTCCGAGGTAAAATAAAAGCAAGACATGGATCCTAGCCTTGTCAAGCTGAAAGAGTTAGTTCAGAATTAGAAAGTTTAGGTTTTCTCCCAAGGGGGAGATCGTGTTCTTCGTTGTCAGGGTCGTTTGTGCATTCCAGGTGTAGATGAGTTAAGGCAACAAATTCTTGCAGAAACTCATGGTGAGCGATACTGCATTAATCTAGGGGCCACTAAGATGTACCGCGATTTGCGGGAGATCTATTGGTGAAGTGGGATGAAGAGTGATGTTGCAGAGTTTGTGGCTAAGTGCTCTAGATGTCAGCAGGTTAAGATAGAGGATCAGAAACCTAGTGGTTCCATGCAGGAGTTTACCATTCCTACTTGGAAGTAGGAAGAAGTGAACATGGACTTTGTGATGGGTTTTCCTAGAACTCGTCATCAGCATGATTCAGTTTGGGTCATTGTAGATAGAATTCCCAAGTCAGCCCATTTCCTTCCAGTTCGTACCTCCTATTCAGCTGAGGATTATGCCAAATTCTACATTAGGGAGTTTGTCAGATTACACGGTGTTCCCTCATCTATTATCTCAGACAAAGGTACCCAGTTCACCTCTCACTTTTGGAAAGCATTCCAAAAGGGTCTCCGTACTCAAGCTCATCTCAGTACAACATTTCATCCTCAGAAAGATGGTCAAGAAGAAAGGACCATTCAGACTCTTGAAGATATACTAAGGGCGTGTGCAATTGATTTCAAAGGAAGTTGGGATGACCACTTGTCCTTGATTGAGTTTGCATACAACAATAGCTATCATTCCAGTAGTCAGATGGCTCCATTCAAAGCTCTCTATGGTAGGAGATGTAGATCTCTGATCGGTTGGTTCGAAGTTAGTGAGGCCTCAGTCATAGGTCCTGACTTAGTATTCGATGCCTTAGAGAAAGTTCAGTTGATAAAAAAGAGACATCGGGATGCTCAGAACTGACAGAAGTCTTATGCAGATATTCGTAGGAAGGATCTCGAGTTCGAGGTCAACGACTATGTCTATCTTAAAATCTCTCCCATGAAGGGAGTGAAGAGGTTCGGTAAGAAATGGAAACTCAGTCCCCGATATGTCGATCCCTTCAGGATTCTCAGTCGCTTCAGCAAGGTAGCTTATAAGCTAGAATATCCTTCAGATCTAGCCTCATTTCATCCAATCTTTCATGTTTCTTTGCTCAATAAGTGCATAGGTGACCCAACAGTTGTAGTCCCTGTTCAGAGCATTGACATTCAGAACAGCCTCTCTTATGAAGAGATTCCAGTCAAAATCTTAGACTATCAGACTTGTCGATTGAGGAACAAAAAAGTCCCTCTAGTTAAGGTTCTTTGGCGAAATCAGTCTCATAAGAGAGCTACTTAGGAAACAAAAACATATATGCGTACTAAGTATCCTCACCTCTTCCCCACAAATTCAGATGAAGCTCAAGGTAACAGTTCTCCTTAAGCTTATTCAGTTTCATGTTCATGTCCCCAGTTTAAACTTGGTATCTATTACCGTTGCATACTCAGTCAAGCATTTATGTATCAGTTCAATTATAAGGTCATGTATCAGATATGCATTCTCATCTTGAGAAGCTCAGTTTATCAGATTGCTTAGTTACGCATCTATGTACCAGTTATCTATGCGTCAGATGTGCATGAGTTCAGTATAATTAGCATGTCAGTCATGAGATCATGTTTCATTCCTTCATGTTCAGTTCATGTTCGGCTTGTCTTATTCTTCCTTCTAAGTTAAGTCTCATTCGAGGACAAATGTTCCCAAAGGGAAGATATTGTAATACCCCAAAAAATCCAACTCAATATTAGCTCCATGTTTCAAGATCATGCATAGTACATCATGGTTCCTTGGTAGTTTCATTATCAAGGTTGATGTGAATTAAGGTCTCAAATATGTCCTAGCTATTGTGAAAATCAAAACATTCCTTACCGATTGAATTCTCAAGAAGGATATTGGTATCGTTAACTTAAAATAAGAATATCTCTCATTATACTACGAATTTTTGATCCCATGACCTACCAATGGATAGATAATTTAATAATCTTTCCTTCGATACCAAATTTGCCTAAACGGACACCCGGTGAAGAAGTTATGGCTATTTTAAGTTTCTACTGTAAGACTAATGCCATTTCAGTGCATGGCGCGTCGCGCCGGAGGCCAAAATGGCACTCGTCAGTTTCCAGAAAGCCTTCGCGATAGCCCCACTTCGCGCCAAGCTTCCAGGTCACAATAATTGGCATTTTACCAAGCTCCGCGTCGCACCGGGGCCCTAAATCGGGATAAATTTTGCGTAGTTTTCAGTTTTCATTTTAAACTCCTCAAGGGCAATATGGTAACTTCCCAAAACCCTATATATACTCTTTAAACACGGGATTGAATCCCCAAAGCAGCCCTTTTCATTAATTTTATCAAAATTCACTCAAAAACAGTCAAGAACAAGTCTAGGGTTTCTATTGGGGTTTTAAGCTTCAAACAAATTCAACCGTAGATTCCACGAATTCTTAATCTAAGGTATGCGTAGTGTTCATCTATGGATCCAATACGTTCATAGAGCTCAAGAACCATGTTTTTAAATGTTATTTTGTAAACTTTTTTTGTGGTGATATAAGCATGTACATGTTGATGATTGTTGTTTAAGTTTCAAAATGATATGTAAAGATGTTTTCATGAAATATATGTGGTTGTTAGTTGAAAAACATGAAATTTAGGTGGTTTGATGTGATGCAAGTATGAAATCCACCTACGCTTTAAATAATGCATGCAAGGTGTTTGATAAAATGCCTAGGATGCTAGAAACCCATAATTACATGATTCCATGATATCTAAATGACAAGTCCATATTAGCTATACACTTCCATATAAATTTCCATGCTATTTATTTGTTGTTGTAGTTGTGGCATGAAGCATGTGTGATAATGGAAATATGAATTATATACATGAAATGTATCCATTCTCTCCCTACCATGTTGAGATGTGAATAAATACATGAAGTATACTATCCCCTACTTGTAATATTGTGAATTGTGGACTCTAATCTTGTGATCAAGTCAGGTCATGTGTGCCAGTTTTCTTATATCGAGTCCTGGGGGTATTCGTACCCGAAAAATATAGTTGTGTGCCTAGAGACATGTCATGTTCCACGATAAATCTCAGTCAAGATATACTCTATAGAACTCAGTCAGTCATGTGACTCAGGAAACATTAGAAATCTCATGATCTCAGTTAACTCTCAGATAATAGTAATACTCCGTCAGTCAATGGATGTCAGTTATTCAGTCCATGTACAGCTAGTTGAATCATGTTCAATCCCTTCAGATGGGAGTAGAAGTTAGCACCGAGTGAACCCAAGGATGGGAACTCACCTGCCAGTTCAGGGTGTGATTCTTAGAAGTCATCCTTGTATTCCAGAACTACGTAGCAGCGTAGGTTGAGACATCTTAACCTGTCAGATTAGGGTTGATGAGGTGGCTTAACCTGTCAGTTTAGGGTCCCACCGTTCTCACTTTGAGTACCTGCCAGATAAGGGTCACTCACAACTGTCCTTACCAGTGGTGCGGTATTGACACCCCTCCAGTCGGGGCAGAGATTGGACCCCAGCTTAGCCGTAATGGTATACATGGGGCATGTCGGTTAAACAACTACCTCCCACAGTTTCAGTATCAGTCTCAGTAAAAGAACTCATACAGTTCTTCAGATATCAATTTACCAAGACTGTTAGATACAGTCAAATTCAGTTATAGCATGGGACTCATAGAGTTCTAACAGATTTAGGACTGTTAGACACAGTCGCTCATGTTATCAGAACTACAGTTCTAGTAATGTATTAGCGTACAGATTTAGCTACTACGTACTCACGATATCAGTTACTATGTATGTATATTTGTACTCTTACGTTCATATCAGTCAGTCAGTTAGCATTATTCATGTATGTAAACCCTTTGTATTAGCCTACCTCACTCGTATACTCAGTACTCTAGTTGTACTGATGCATTTGCGCTATGGTGCTTTCTTTTCATGTTACACCATAGGTCCAGAGCCACGATTTCCAGACCAGCAGTAGCTTTCCAGTCGCAGTGTTGCAGTGAGTCCTCATCCATTAAAGGATAATATGATTTGATTTATTCATTTATTACTTTAGTTCAGTTTTACAGAGTTAGTTGGAGACATGTTTCTTCAACTCCTTATTCAGACAGTACTTAGAGGCTTTCAAATTTAGTCAGATTTAGCTATCAGATTCAGTATTCAGTTTTATATTCAGTTGTTTTGGGTATTCATTACCCCATAGATGTTACTATATCTCTTTAGTTGAACCTTATGGCCTACATGTTCAGGTTTTCCGCATATTATATGTATATTATGCAGTGTACAGGTACAGATATCAGTCATGGGTTAGCTTGTGGTCCCTCGGGGTCATGAGCACCGTGTAGCATTTCGATTCAGAAAATTGGGGCGTTACATATCTTCACTTTAATAGTTATCTTAGTGGTTGCAAATATTAGGATCCCACCTATATTATTGCTACCTATTCCAAAAGAGGAGTAGTGACTAGGAAAGATAATGACAATAGTAATTTGGAGTTTAACTGTTGATCCATGCTACAAGGTTTTATCTATGTAAGATGGTTAGATTTCATCTCTTAACTAGAGAATCTAAAAGTAATAGTCAACTAGGATAAAGATAAGGGTCAGTAAGGCGACATCCTGAGACTCAAAAGGTAAAGAGTGAGATCCTTCTGCTTGTTCAAAAGACTGTAAAATTTACATAACTTATCGATTCTACTTGCAAGGTATTGGGTTGGTTCGACAAAGAACGATAAGCCTACAGAGTTGAGAAGCCAGAGGGAACGCAGTCCTAGTGTTCACCGATGATTTATTACAACCGAAGTTGATATTTGCCACTTGATCGATATGGCTTTTCAAAACCCCCCATTTACTTTTCCAATCCTGTCCATTGATTACTATAGTTGAGAGCCACGAGTCCATGTATTCCCTTGGGATTCGAATCCAACCTTTATTGGGTTAGTATATTTGGCAGTGACCGTATCATCTTTAGAGTGGAGATGTATCTTGGACGTCACCAGACATCTCATAACCTACACTAGCTATGTAGTTCGGGAACTCAGGGACTTATACTAAAGGTCTCAGTCCTCAACTGAAGGGTAAACCTTCATCCCTAGGTTCGCTCAGTGCTAAGTCTTACTCCTAATTGAACTTACACTGACACAAATACAAACTTTACATGATTCACAACCGATGAATGCTTAACATGAATATCATAATCTAAAAATAAAGATGAAATCTTGATGAAAATCTAAAACATGCATGAATATCTAGGTATCGGGTGTTCATAACCCACCAACACTATCTAATGCAAATTGATCTTGGCAAATATTGTATGATTCATGGTATGGGAAACCATCATGAATAACACCCAAGATTTTAATAACTAATCATGATGTATACATTTGCATTATCAAACATATGGAAACACAATTATTATGAGGGAATATATTTTTATGGTTCAAACTTAAGACAATTGAGAGGAGATTCATAAATTTCATGGTTAACTTAGAACCCCATAAAAGAGAAAAGAGTTTTACAATTGAATGTTTAGAGAGTTCTTGGGACTCAATGGGTGAAAGAGACCCATTGATGAATATCCCACATACCTGAAATAAAAGCTTTGGTAAAATCCCTGCAATTGATCTTGTTCTTGAGAAACACTAATTTGCTCTTGAGAAAGAAGAAAACCACTTCTCTTTTGCTATCTATGATTTACATTATGATTAATTATGGAATTGAGGATTTTGGGTCCTTTATACCTCATTTAAGCAGTCTAACCGACATAGGTTAGTCTTTAAAATGAGTGGGAAAAGACTAAAAAGCCCCTGGAATAATGCACACAACATTGGGTTCCTAGTCGTTATGATTGGTTATGAGTCATAGTCTGAGTTGTAGGCTGGACCTTTGATTTTGGGGCCTTCACTATCTTGGCTATGATTCAACACCTTACAATTTGTTGGGGATGACTATGAGTTATTGGGTGGAATCTTAGTCTGAAGCCTGGTTCATGGATTTCTTACTACTCAGGCTACGAGTCCACTATATGGCCCATAATGCCTTACTATGAGTCACATGCTTGATTCATAACCACTGGAGGGAGGTCTTGGGTAGCACACTATTGTGACTACGAGTCCCTCCACACAACTTGTAGCCACTGATTACTGGTCGTAGAGAGGAGTCGTGGTCACTGGCTATAACTGAGGTTCCTTTACTAGAATGATTATGATTCACTCGTGACTACTCGTTATGATTGGTTATGACTCATGACCTGAGTCATAGCCATGTCAGTGTATGACAGGCCTTTATGGAAATTTTCCATAACTTTTGCCTTGACATTGGATTAAGATGTATAGAGTTAAAAAATTTGGGGTATCACATTGAGTCATCAGCTACCAATGTTTCTACCCTAAAATCCTCAAAATCTTACATATACGCCTTCCTAAATTGTCCAAAATCCTAATACACCACAATATCTATCTACATAACTCCCCAAAATCCATAAGCTACCCCATAAACCCAAAATATACTACCAACCAATATATCCTATAGCCAAAACACCAGGCAATCATACTTTAAATACCATTTATGTCAAAATGACCTAATCCACCCACTACTAATACAAACCTGAACCTTTGAAAAAAGACTCCCAGATGTGATTAGTGTTTCAAAGGTCAAAAAAGCATGGCAACAACTATAATCTATCAAAAGTAGTAATTTTTAAAAGGGATAAGTTATGAGTACATATGAATGCACCCTCACGTTCAACTTATAACGACTTGAATTTTGATGAAATATATGAAATGTTTGGTTTTGTGTGACTAGATAATTTTACCCCTCTCCATAGTTGCATTGTGGTATTTTTGGGGTGTCGAGTTGATCGGTATGGTTTCCAATGTATTTTTGTATTATTTGTGCGATATTGTGCTTTTTGGAGGCTTCAAGTGCCTTATTATAGACTTCTGTGGTTATCTTTTTATCCATGCAATGGGTGTCTAAACGGACTATGCCAGCATATCTAGAACGTGGATTTTAGGGTGGTAACATATTTGTTCTAGATATACGACTTTTAAATTTCATGTCGATCCTCAGTTTGGAGAATTATAATTTTGGGTTTTGGGGATCAACTTTGAGAATATGATGTATTTTCAAAAATTTGATATCTCCAATGAGTCCCGAACATCAAATTTAGTATGGATATATAGTTTGTATGCATGTATCAGATTTTGAATTAATATTGAGGCCTTGGTAGAAACTTGGAAAGTTTTCATGTTTCAGATGATATCTGTTAGGCCTGTGATTGCAGCTTCTTGTATGGAGATCGCACCTTTGTGTATAAAGAAAGTATTTCGATTGCACTATGCCGTGTGGCGATTTCCACATCTTTTCCTGATGTCAGATAGTGAGATTGCACATCAATATGTTGCGCTTGAAATATTTGAGAACCTGAAGAAGGTATAAATAAACCCCTTAGGTCTCGAATTAGCTCATTATTCATATTTTCTCTTGAGAGATAAACCCTAAAATAGCGTGATATCTTAAAATGAATCTTGTAGGTGCTTGGGAAGATAGATTAACATCCATTTCTTGGTTCTTATACGGATTTAAGGTAAAAATTCACCCTTTTCTTGGTTGAATTTCTTAATTAATTTCTCAAAACCACAAAACCCTTAGAGCTTGATTTTAAACCCCAATTTCACTCCTTTTCACTTTAATAATATTCCTAATCCTACAATTACTTGTTTTTCCTCAATTCAACCATAAAAACAACTTCGATTCTTGATTTTAAAATGGATTTCAAAAGGTTTTACTCGGTAAAGTTTAAAAATATTTTTTCTTTGATTTGGACCTTATTTTTAACTCAATTTGACTTGAGTTTTCTATTGTAGATTCCTAAGAACATGAGAAACATATTTTTAAAATAAAGTTACAATTTTGCTCTTCTTTTCTAAAAACCTATTTTGAGGATCCATTTTGACCCTGAACCAATAGTAGGCAGTATGGATATCATTAGCTTTATTTGATGCATATATTCTTTATTTCTTAATTTTAGTTGATTTCAGGATCATTTATGAGAAGTAAGGTCATGTGTAGAAGTGTTGTGGATTGGTTTTTGACCTTGAGATAGGTTATGGCTTAACTCTTTTAAACTGGGATGTGTAGTAAATTTTGGTACAACATGCATATTAAGGGTGTGAGAACTAATAATGAAAAAATGTATATCTTATTTGATGTGCCGTGTGGGGGCCTATATGTGATATTGTGTGATGGTTTCAGAATATTACGTGCTATGTGTGACCGTGTAGAGGTCCTATGTGATATTGATAACCTTATAAACATGAAGATAATTGTATTTTGGTTGATGATAAAGCATGTTGTGGTACCCATTGTGTGTTGTGATGTATTCATACTTTATTGGTATATGAAATATGTGAAAATTCATGGATGATGGGAAATAATGAGTGGATATTTGGCTCATGTGATTGGTATATTATTTGGTTTTAAAAATACTCATTGTGGTTGGTTGTGGAAATTCTCATTGGGGTTATTTTTGGAAATAATCATTGTGATTGGTTATGAGGATTACATCCTCATATCATACTCATTCATGAAACAAATGGTACTACCGTGGCAATACCTGAGAAACACTGGACTATTTTTATGACAGAAAATATGACATCTTATAAAACCCTCCCGAAGGGATAAGCTGGGGAGGAGATATGGATATATATATATATATAGATTGACGAGCCCTCCATGGGTCCTGCATCATGAGGCTTTACTTCGTAGGTGTATACGAGGATTGTATGACGATCCCAGAGGTTGTCTGATGACAGTCTGCATCATCATCAATATCTTATACATTGCACTTACTTTATTTTGTTATATTGTGAGTGAATTTCCTTATTGACTTGTCCTATATCCATTTGTTCTATCTTCTATTATTTATACTTGAAAATCTTGTATATACATGTTCCTCCTTATTTCTACTTGCATATGATATGATGTATACTTGTGTCCTACCTTGTTGTGTTGTTATAATATATATATATATATATATATATAGTAGAGCTATTAGTGCAAGCTGTGTGGGCCATCATTGTGGGATAATTTTTAAGTGCAGGTGACATGCCCTTTATGTTTATTTTCTATGTTTTATTATCTACTTTGATCGATTGGCCTATGATACCTACTAAATATAAGTGGACCGTAATCATACCTACTATGACCTTTCGGTGATGTCCTAGTTTGAGTTTGCCCCAACTTTAGTTAATTTGGATGATATTTGGTGCTTTTGAGGTAGTGGTTGACTTTCATGCGTCCGAATATATTCTACTACCATTATTATAGATGGTCTTTAATTTGATTGTAAAGACAGAGTTTCTCTTGTAATGGGATAATTTATATATTTCATTTGGATTCAAGTTGTACTAGATACGTTCTTATACTGTCGACATTAGGGTTTGGGGAGTTATGGCTGTGTTGTAGATTTTTTTCTTTCTGCATTTGTCTATTTTTATGGTTTGTCTTCATTTTATAAGCCTTAGTCTAGGCGTACATTGGTCTTTTCCCCTTTGTGTATTAGTTTGGGTGAAGAGTTACTCATTAAGGTTTGTCACGACGAGTGCCATCATGACCCTTGGATTTTGGGTCGTGACAAATTAGTATCAAATTAGCCAGGTTTCATTGGTTTGGTGTAAGAATGAGATGTCTAATAGAGTCTCACGGATCAGTATGTAGACATCCACATCTATCTTTGAGAGGCTATAGGATGTCTTTAGGAAACTTCCCTTATTTAGTTTCTTATCATGTGAATTTCTTTCATACCTTAAGTTTTGAGTTTTGTTTCACTCTTTTTGTGTAGATGGTGTTGACTAGGTCTTGTGAGAGTAGTGATGCAGAGCCTTCTCCTAAAGGACGAGCCTCGAGTCATGGATGGACATGAGAAAGTGGATAGGATCATGGATTATCTCCATCTTTAAGGAGTTCTAGTGGACTCCCCCCTGAGCCTCAAGTTGAGCATGTTGGGGGTGCAGGTTCAGTTCCAATTCTGTAGAGTTTATCTTCCTCAGTCTTAGAGGGGTTGTTGGTACAGTTGCTGACCCTCTTAGAGGGTTCGTCTTTGGTTATGTCGGGTCTTCCTCCAGTTTTGAGTGTGGATCCTCCAGTTGCACCTACTTCTAGTTTAGGTACGACTCAAACCCCAAGCCCTATTCCTATTTCATCTCCGGCATCTGAGTTTGGTATCCTAGGATTAGAATCCAGCCTTCATCTATGTTACCTCCTCAGATGGGATATCAGCCTACCAAATTCACTATACTTCCTCTTGATACGAGTATTGTTATGTCTTTTGAGGATCATAATATATTTGAGAGATTTACTTATTTGGATCTTCCTAGATTCTGTGGTGTTGTGGATGAGGATGATTATGAGTTCTTGATTAATTATCGAGAGAAGTTGCATAATTTGGGTTCACTTGAGTCACATAGGGTTGCTTATATTACCTATTAGTTGAGATATACTGCTAGAGATTAGTGGGGGTCACTTATTAGTTGTAGACCTCTTAATTCTCTTGATATGATGTGGGATCAGTTTGCTGATACCCTTTTAAAAAGATTTGTGCCAAACAGTTTGAGGGATCAGATGCAAAATAAATTTGATAATTTGGAACAGGGCTCTATGACCGTAGCTGGGTATGAGGCACACTTTCATGCCTTGTCCAGATATTGTTATAATAGTATTTCCATCGAGTCTGAGAAGATTCAGTAGTTTGTGAAGGGTTTGGATGTCTCTTTCAGTTGGCTACATGTTACATGGTTATTTAGAAAACGTCTCTTCAGAGTATTGTGGATCATGCTAAGATAATCGAGGAATCCAGTGAGCATCTCAGGGAGGCACCAAGAAGGTGCAACATTTGGTTAGTTCAGTGGTCAGGCATCTCAAGGTAGAAATTTTATAGGTTCTTGTGGATATCAGGATAGGTCGGTGTAGGTGGATTTGTATAGTTTAGATTGTAGTTCTTCTGGTTTAGCTATTCAGGGAGTTTATTCGGTCCTAATTGTATCTTTTTCTATTGAGTCGGGCTATAGAGTTTGCTTTGTGTGTAATGAGACTATCTATATGGCCAATGACTATCCCCATTATATGTTTAGAGTTACTCGTATTTTGGCTATAAGAGGTAGAGGTTCTACCAGGGGTACGAAGGGCAGAAGTAGTGAGATCGTGGTGTTAGTTATGGGGATACTTAGATGATTGATGGTCGTGGACAGTCCTATGTTGTACTTTCTAGGCTAGAGGTGAAGGTTTTTGATGTTGTGATCACAGGTATTATCTCCATTTATTTCAGATCTGTATCTGTGTTATTTGATCCCAGGTTGACTTACTCCTATGTATCTACATATTTTGCTTTAGGTTTTGATTCTGTTAGTGAGCCTCTTGCCATGCCTTTTTGTGTATCTACCCCTTTAGGAGATTCTTTAGTGGTAGATCAGGTGTATCGATCATGTGTAGTGACTTTTGCTGGGTGTGATACTTGGGCAAATTTACTTGTGTTAGATATGATTGATTTTGATGTTATTTTTGGTATGGATTGGTTGGATCCTTATCATGCTGTCTTAGATTATTTTACTAAGACTGTGACTTTAGCTTCGCCGGGTGTACCAAGAATAGCCTAGAAGGGTGCACTTTATTTGGGACCTAGAAGGATCATATTGTATGTTCAGGTGCGTAGATTGGTTGAGAGAGAATGTTTATCTTATTTGGCTCATATTTGTGATACTAGTGTTGCTTTACCTCCTTTCTTGAACTTTGTTTGTGTTGTCCGCGAGTTTATGGATATGTTTCGTACCAATTTGCCTGGTATGCCTTTGGATCATGATATTGATTTTCTTATTGAGGTTGAGTTGGGAACCAAGGTTATTTTTATTCCTCCTTATAGGATGTCCCCAACCAAGTTGAAGGAACTAAAGGATCAGTTGCAGGAGTTGTTGGAAAAGGGCTTTATCCAACCTAATATATCACCTTAGGGTCCACCTATTTTGTTTGTGAAGAAGAAAGATGGGATTATGTGGATGTGTATTGACTATCGGTAGTTGAACAAGGTGACAATTAAGAATAAGTATCCTCTTCCTTGTATTGATGATTTGTTTGATCAGTTTCAGGATGCTGCTGTCTTTTCAAAGATTGATTTGAGACCTGGTTATCACCAATTAAGGATTAGAGCTTTGGATTTTTTGAAGAAAGCTTTTCAAACTCGATATAGGAATTATAGTTCTTGGTCATGTCCTTTGGGTTGACCAATATCCCTACCGCATTCATGGAGTTGATGAACTGGGTGTTTTAACTGTATCTCAACTCCTTTTTTACTATATTTATAGATGATATCTTGGTTTATTCCAAGAATGAGGTTGAGAATGAGGAATATCTATGGATTGTGCTTCAAAGATCGAGGGATGAGAAATTATATGCCAAGTTTTCCATATGTAAGTTTTGGTTGAAGGCTGTTTCTTTCTTGGGTTATGTGGTGACTAAGGAGGGTATTATGGTTGATCTAGCCAAGATTACAATAGTTTATGATTAGTCTAGACCTACTTCTCCCACCTATATTAAGAGTTTTATTGTCTTGGAAGATTATTATTGGTGTTTTGTTGAGGGTTTCTCATCTATTGCAACTCCTTTGACTACGTTGACTTAGAAGAAGATTTCTTTCCAATGGTCTGATGCTTGTGAGGAGAGCTTTCAAATACTCAAGGATTAGTTGACTTCAGCTCCTATCTTGACTTTGCCCAAGAAGGACGTGGGTTTTACCGTGTTATATGATGTTTCGTGTGTTGGTTTGGGTGCTATGTTGATGCTAGAGGGCAAGGTGATTACTTATGTGTCTTATCAGTTGAAGCCCCATAAGTGGAATTACCCTGCCCATGATTTGGAGATGTGCGCAGTTGTTTTTGCTTTGATGTTATAGAGGCACTACTTGTATGGAGTCCGTTGTGAGATTTTCTCATATTATCATAGCCTTTAGTACTTCTTCACACAGCGGGATCTTAATATGAGGCAACATTGTTTGCTTGAGTTACTCAAGGATTATGCCATAACTATTGTCTATCATTCGGGAAAGGCTAATGTGGTTACAGATGCCTTGAGCCAGAAGTCAACTGGCATGGGTAGCTTGGCGCATCTTTTAATCCAGGTGAGGCCTTTGGACTTAGGGGTTTAGTTTTTAGCTAACCAGATGGTTAGGCTTGTTATTTCAAAACCTAGGTGTGTTTTTGCTTTTGTGGAGGCTAGGTCTTCGTTGATGGAGCAAATTCAAGCTTATCAGTTTGATGATGAGGGATTGAGATCGATTCGAGATAAGTTATTTAGTGGTGAGGCTAAGGAAACCTCACGTAATTTAGATGGAGTTTTGAGGATTGGGAGTTGAGTTTTTGTGCTGAGAGTGGGTGATTAGATCATATTGATTTTAGAGGAGGTCCATTGTTCCAGGTATTCTATCCATCCAGGAGTGACTAAGATGTATCATGATTTGAGGTAGCATTACTGGTGAGGTGGTATGAGGAAGGATATAGCAGATTTTGTATCTCGTTGTCATTGTTGTTAGCAGGTGCAGGTTGACCATTTGAGACCTTGTGGATTGCTTTAGAGGTTTCCCATTCCCGATTGGAAATGGGAATAGATTACTATGGATTTCGTGATCGAATTGCCTCGCACTTCCCATGGATCTGAAAGCGTTTGGGTCATCGTAGATAGATTGACCAAGTCTATGCATTTCTTTTTGATAGAGGTCTCCTTTAGTGCTAAGAGGTTAACCTATATCTATATTCATGTGATTGTGCAACTACGTGGTGTACCGATATCTATTATTTCAGATTGGGGTTCTGTGATCACTTCGCACTTTTGGAAGACTTTTCAGGATGAGTTGGGTACACTGGTTAACCATAGAACAATATTTCACACCTAGACTGATGGTCAATTTAAGTGGACTATCCAGGTTTTAGAGGATATGATCCGCGCGTGTTTGATGGATTTTGGTGGACAGTGGGACCAACACTTGGTGTTAGGGGAGTTTGATTATATTAACTGCTATCATTCCAGTATTGATATGTCTCCTTTTGAGGTGTTCTATGGTAGGCTTTACCTCTCTCCAGTGGGTTGGTTTGATGTTTCTAAGGTTAAACCTTAAGGTACAGACTTGTTAAGTGAGTCCTTGGGTAAAGTCCGGATTATTCAAGATAGGCTTCGTGTAGATTAGAGTAGGCAGAAGTGTTATATGGATTGTAGACTTCATGCCTTGAAATTTGGTATTGGTGATAGAGTTTTCCTTCGATTCTCACCCATGAAGGGTGTGATAAGGTTTGGGAGGAGGGAAAAGCTTAGCCCTAGGTATATAGGTCCATTTGAGATTCTTCGAACCATTGGTGATGTGTCTTATGAGTTATCTTTGCCCCTTATTTTATCAGCTGTTCATCTAATTTTTCATGTTTTTATGCTTTACCATTACATTCCTGATGAGTCTCATGCCATTCATTGGGAGTCGGTTCAGTTCGATGAGCGCTTGTCTTTCGTTGAGGAGCCAGTCTTAATTTTGGATAGGGATGTTAGACTGTTGCGCTCTAAAGTTATCCCTGTGGTTAAGATTCAAAGGCAACATCGAACTATAGATGAGGCTAGTTGGGAGGTCGAGTCTGATGTGCGTAGTTCTTATCCCTAGCTTTTTGTTGATTTAGGTATTTCCTTACCTTAATTTGAGGATGAACTAGATTTTTAGTGGTGGATGATCTAACAACCTGAATTTTGATGAAATATATGAAATGTGTGTTTTTGTATGATTTGACTATTTTACCCCTCCATGTAGTTGCATTGTGGTATTTCTGGGGTGTGGGGTTGATTGACACTGTTCCTAATGCATTTTGGTACCATTTGTGCAATATTTTGTTTTTTTGGGAGGCTTTGAGAGCCTTATTATGGACTTCTGTGGTTATCTGTTGATCCATGTGACGGATGGCTGAACTGACTGCGCTAGCTGATCTAGAACATCAATTTTAGGGTGGTAACATATTTGGTTTGGTTTTACGGCTTTTTAAATCTCATGTCGACCCTCGGTTTGGAAAATTGTGATTTTGAGTTTTGGGGGTCAACTTTGTCAAAATGAAATCATTTTGAGAATATAATATCTCCATTGAATCCGGAGCATCAAATTTAGTGTGGTTACACAATTCGTTTGCGTTTATTGGATTCCAAATGTATCTCGAGGTTTTGGAGGAAACTTGGAAAGTTTATTTCAACTGATATCTGTTAGGCATGCGATCGCACATTCTTGGATGACGATCACACCTCTGTGTACAGAGAAAGTATTGCGATTGCACTAGGCCTTGTGGAGATCGCCACATCTATTCCTGGTGCCAGATAGTGCGATTGGACATCAGCATGTTGCGATTGCAATATCTGAGAACCTGAAAGGGGTATAAATAGACCCCTTAGGTCGCAAATTTGCTCATTATTCATCTTGCCTCTTGAGAGCTAAATCCTAAAATAGCATGAGAGCTTAAAAGTGAAGCTTATGGGTTCATGGGAAGCTAGATTAACATCCATTTCTTGGTTCTCTTACAGATTTAAGGTAAGAATTCACCCTTTTCTTGGTTGAATTTCTTAATTAATTTCTCAAAACTCCAAAAACCTTAGGGCTTGATTTTAAACCTCAATTTCACTCCTTTTCACTTGAATATTGTTCCTAATCCTAAAATTACTAGTTTTTCCTCAATTTAACCTTAGAAAACAACTTCAATTCTTGATTTTAAAACGGATTTCAAAAGGACTTACCCGGTAAAGTTTAAAAATGTTTTTTCTTCAATTTAAACCTCGTTAGTAACTTGTTTTGGCTTGGGTTTTCATCTATAGATTCTTAAAAATATGAGAAACACATTTCTGAAATATAGTTATGATTTTGCCCTTCTTTACCAAAAACCCGTTTTAGGGGTCCGTTTAGATCCCAAATCAGTAGTAGGCAATATGGGTATCGTTGGCTTTGTTTTGATGCGTATATACTATATTTCTTGGTTTTAGTTGATTATGGGATTGTTCGTGAGAATTAAGCTTGTAGGTTGAAGTGTTGCGGACCGATTTTTGGCCTTGAGGTAGTTTATGGATTAACTCTTTTAGACTAGGATGGGTAGTTAATTTTGGTACAAAATACATGTTAAGAGTGTGGGAACTAATCATGAAAAAATGGCTATCTTATGTTTTGTTTCGTGTGGGGGCCTATATGTGATATTATGTGATGGTTTCAAAATATTACGTGCTATGTGTGACTGTGTGGGGTCCTATGTGATATTTATAGCCCTATAAACACAATGATAATTGTACCTTGGTTGATGAAAAAGTATGTAGTGGTACCCATTGTGTGTTGTGATGTATTCATCTTCTATTGGCATATGAAACACGTGGAATGATGGAAAATAATGAGTGGATATTTGGCTCACGTGATTGGTATATTGTTTGGTTGTGAAAATACTCATTGTGGTTGGTTGTGGAAATACTTATTATGGTTAGTTGTGGAAATAATCATTTTAATTGGTTGTAAGCATTACATCCTCATATCACACTCATTCGTGAAAAAATGGTATCACTGTGGCAGTACCTGAGAAACACTGGCACCACCTTTTTTAAAAAGAAAATGTGACATCTTATAAAACCCTCCTCGCGGGATGTGCTGGAGAAAAGATATGGATATATATATGGATTGTATACAGGTTGACGAACCCCCCATGGATCCTACATGGGGATGTTTTACTTCTTAGGTGTATACGGATTGTGTGATGATCCCAGAGGTTGTGTGAGGACCTCCTGCATCATCATCATCATCATATTATACATTGAACTTACTTTATTGTGTTACGTTGTGAGTGTATTTCCATATTGACTTGTCCTATATTAATTTGTTCTATCTTTAACTATTTGTACTTGACAATCTTGTATATACATGTTCTTCCTTGTTTCTACTTGTATGTGAAATGATGTATACTTGTGTCCTACCTTGTTGTATTATTATAATATATGTGATATATATATATATATATATATATATATATAATAGAACTATTAGTGCAAGCGTTGTGGGCTACCGTTGTGGGATATTTTCTAATTGCAGGTGACGTGCCCTTTATGCGTATTTTGTATGTTTTACTATCTACTTTGATCAGTTGGCTTATTATACCTACTGAGTACAAGTGGATCGTACTCATGCCTACTGCATCTTTTCGGTGCAGTCCTAGTTCGATTGCGCCACAACTTGGTTGATTCGAGTGATATTTGGTGCTTTCGAGGTAGTGGTTGACTTTCAAGCATCTGGATGTATTCTACTACCTTTCTTATAGACTATGTCTTTACTTTCATTTCAGAGAGAGTTTCTCTTATAATTGGACATCTTATGTATTTAATCTAGATTTGAGTTTTACTAGATACGTTTTTATACTGTTGACATCGGAGTTATGAATGTATTGTTGATTTTTTTTCTTACCGTATTTATCATTCTTTTATGGTTTGACTTCGTTCTAGAAGTCTTATCCTAGGGATACATCAGTCTTGTCCCCTCTGTGTATTAGTTTAGGTGATAGGTTTACTCATCAAGGCTCGCCACGATGAGTGCCATCATGACCCTTGGATTTTAGGTCCTTACACAACTGCTAAAGGGGTACAAAACTTTTAAATTTGAATTTTATAATGAAATTAGGGATCCTAAGGTGCATCTGTGTATATACTGTGACAAATTGGTAGGGGTTAGGAGAAATGGAAATATAAGAATGAAGTTGTTTATGAGAAACCTCACCAACGAGGATTTGATTGGTACATTGATCTAGACGTAAGGAAGTGGACAATGTGGATTGATATGACATCTAACTTCAGGGAAAGATTTAGGTTCAACATCGATAGCGCTTCATTGGTTTTGTATTCAGACTTTGAAAAAGAAATCGAATGAGTCTTTCAGAGACTATGTCGTGAGATAATGATTCGAGGCCACAAAAGCTCGACCTAAAGTGAAGTAGTCTCTTATGAAAGAGTATTTTATTCATGCCAAGGAGCCACAATACTATGAGAATTGATGCTTATCGGTAAGGAGAGATTTTCTGAGATCATCAAAGTAGGGAAGATGCTAGAAGAAGGTATGAAAAATGGTAGCATCATAATCTTAGAGGCCTTGCAAGGTACTAACAAGGCTTTTCAGTCTAGAGGAATTTCTGATAATAAGAAAAAGAAAGATGTGGGCTCGAATATGGTATCCTAAGCTTTGAAGAATGTTCCAAATTACCAAAGCCATGTGACACCTCCACTATCCTATCCACAACCTGCAAAATCATACCCAATATCTCCCTATTGAATACCATCTGCACTGTCATATCAGACGCCTTAGTACCAAGCACCTTCTTCATATCCACCACATCCATAATACTAAAGTTCTAACTATCCTGTTTATAAATCCCAAACCACTTATTTCTAATAAACCAATTATTCTCCTTCATAAAATCATTAATTTTGAGAAAAAAATAGTACACTCCTCTAGTTGACCCTATAGATCATCTATATGAAAGACTCAAAGAAGTGGGATTTATCACACCTATCACTATTTTAAATATGGAAACTCCATCTAAGCGGTGTGACCCTAACAAGGCTTGTGCATACCACTATAGGATGAAAAGGAATCCCATAAAGGCATGTTATGCTTTTAAGGATAGTATCCAAAAGTTAAATGATACTAAGTTCATTCAGCTGACGAATCTTACACATTGAAGTCCACCAATAATCCACTCTGAAATCATCAAGTGAACATGCTTGTGATTGATGACGTTGTGGATATTGAGAACTCTATATGGTTTATTGAGAGGGAAAAGAGTGCGCCTATCACCGAAAAAAATCATGTACCTTTTGAAAGTTGTAGTTGCCAGGCCCCCATTCACATACGTTAAAGCCTCCACAACTATTTATAGGAAACATGAATGTACTTGACTTGAAATACTACAGGGAAGGTGGTAGGAAACATTATTATATAGAATGTGATTTCACCAATAGAATCTCTTTGAGAGCCATTAATTACCTTTATATTCATCTTTCATGGCTGAATCTTAGAAACATCAACCCTCTAACCTTGTCAATGTGCCCAGAGGGAATAAGTTTAACCTAGAACCTGGATTGATCAACACTCTGGATATCACCCTTTTTTGTACCACACTATAATATACAAAAGCTTTATTGTGTGATCTTTCTTCAGACAATAACTCATCCTTGTGAAAGGATAATTTATATGCTTCGAACACCTGTCGGACTATGTGGTCCATCTCTCCTCCCATTATTGTAGATAATATATGAGCTTCACTTAGACCCCTATTCAAAGAATTTTGATGAATTTTGAATGTCCGTGAAAGTGATAAGATGGATATATAAGCTAGAGACTTATTCAATTGATCCACCATAGAGTATTTATTTGCTTTCATCTTCTTCCAAATACCATTTCATTCTATTTCTACGACAGGCTACTTGCTCTTTCTATAGATTTCTTGAGTTATATTTTCTGATGTATACACTCTTCCAGATCAAATGATACCCTAGGGAATGTCATCCTGTACCATCCTTGGTTTTCCCAAAGTGTTTTGCTCATAGTTCTAAGGAACCATATGAGGGTTATAAATAGCCGAGGAGGATTTAATGACTTTGAATGAGTGCTTGGGCACTACAAGCTCAACTTTAAATGATACACGCTTTTGTGTAGTGCTAACCACATTCTTTTTTTGCTCAATAAACCAGATAATGATCTCTAAACCACAACTTCATCAATCTCAACCATTTCACTTGATGATTTGAGAGTGGATTATTGGTGACATTAGATGTAGAATCCTTTAGCTGAATGAAATTATTGTCAATTAGCATCTAAACCTTATCCTTCAAAGCATAACACACATCCATGGGAGGCCTTTTTATCCCATAATGCTATGCACAAACCTTGTTAGGGTCGTACCACTTACATTGAGTATCTGTAAGTTCTCGAGGCTACCCTCTAGTCACGACAATGGTGCTTACAATCTCGAAAGACCACAAGCTAAGCCATGAACTGGTACCTACTGTGAGTACTTAATAATATACTGATAATGAAGACAAATACAAAAAATCAGCTGATAATGCCATTAGGTTTTAGAAACTAAAAACAATAATGAATCATAGTTTTGAATGTTTGGAAACATACTAAAAATATTGATAAATTAACTAACTGTCTGAATGTCTAAAAGCCTCTAAAATTGATTGACTGTGGAGTTGATGGGACAAGCCTCCAACTAACTCCGACTGACTAACAACTGAAATGTTGACATAATTGAATATAAGATAAACCCATCCTTAATGGATAAGGACACACCACTACTGCTACTACTAATAAGCTGATCTGCCTAAGCACAGTCAGGAAACTGAGCATCCAAACCTATGATATTAAGCATCATAGCACAAGAAACAGGTATGCAGTTAGTACTTCTAATGTACTGGTATATCAGATGAGGTTAGGGTGAAATGCATGGGTTATATGCATGACATTATGACTGACTAAATAACATGAGATAGCTGAGTATAAATACATGGAAACTGTAAAATCTAAGAATGCATAACCAAGCATAAAACATGTTCTGATATGATCTGTAAACTAAAATACTGAAACACTGATAACTGAGTAACTGATAACTGTATGCTATGGTCAAGAAAACCTAAAATTGAACTCTATACTGAATACTAAACCTCGGATTATAGGATTTAGATATAACCAATATTCCCCAATGTACTATCAAGGTTCAACCTGTAACCCCAGTTAGAAGGGTGTCAGTTCCATGCCATGGGTACTAACCTTGGCTGTGTGGATCCACTAATCTAACATCCCAAAGGACTAGGGTATCATGCCTAACTGATGCAGGACCTCTCAAAGTATAAAATGGCACCATAGGTATGGAACTTAGGGACTGCTACTAATGTCTCATGCCTACTGATGGGGGAGACACTATCCCTACGTTCACTCGGTGCTAAGTTTTACTCCTAACTGAAAGTCACTGATTACTGAACTGATCTAAGTTTAACTAAGCATGACTAAACATAATAACTAACTGAATGACGATGTTCATGGTTTATCTGAAATCATTCTATAATTACTGAAAGCTATGTAAACAGCTAAATTTTGGGTATTCATAACCCCTACCACTGAATAGAAATAACAATAAGGACATATAAAAACTTAAATACCATAAAAGGAATCATTGTTCAAAATTTGACTCTTAGATATATCATCAAACACATGAGGGTCATGAATTAAAGTATGAGAATAGTTTAAAACATGTAATAATCATATGGCTACAATACAATAACCATAATTCATGGATTTAACATGAAAACATCATCTTTCCAATATGTATGGTTTAATCCCATAAAAAACAATTGTAAACATGACGTATAATTAAAATTCATAAAAATTCAAGTGGATAATTCATCATAAAACATATAAAAACTCATAATTTGATATAAAAGAAGGATTCTTGAACTCCATGGGTGGAAAGGGCCCATGTATGAACATCACACATACCTTTAATACTTAAAGCTTAAAAGGGAACAACTTTCTTGAAAGTTCTTAGATGGTGAAGCTAGAATTCTTGAGTTTTCTTGAAGGGGAGAGGATTTAATTTGATGAACTAGAGGAAAGCTTAGGGTTTATTTGAGAGTAAAATTGGGGATAGTGGGCAAATAATGCCTTAACTGTAGGTAAATCCCATGTTATTACAGATTGGGTGAGGGGAAAAGACAAGACTGCCCCTTTGGAATTTAAATTTGCAACTGGAATGCTTATTAACTCATCACCGTGATGCGATGAACTCCCTATCGCTATACCCACCGCGACGCGATGCAATCGTGTTGAGGTGCTGAAAATGAAATCCAAACGTGCCTCAATCCTCGTCCGAAAAATCTAAAACTTCCCTGAGACATGCTCTGTACACTCCTGAACATGTATTAACTCAAAAATTTATGTCTCGGGGTTGGGTAGGTCACTTAAAAAATTATTGAAGTTAAGAGGCAAAAAATAAAACTAACTCCCCAACACTTAGCTAAAATTTCAAGTTCTAAGCCTATTATGCATGCAGTATGAGATAAATTGAGCTAAGACTAATACGGGGTATTACAATATCTCCCTCTTGGTAATATTCATCCTCGAATGAGACTAATTGAGATGAGAATACTGAGCAAACTGAATTCACATACTGAACATGCATAACTGAAAACATGGTTACATGACTAAGTCTAAGACATGATACATGTCTAAACTGATTCATTAATGCATGCAATGACAGGAAGATGGTTATATAGCTAGAATTGATAATGGAAAAGAGATCATTAAAGGAGAACTGTTACCTTAAGATTAGTCTGAGTTTGCGGAGAAAAGATGAGGGTACTTGGTACGCATGTCTGCTTCCTAAGTAGCTCCCTCAACGGACAGATTCCCCCAAAGAACTTTGACCAAGGGAACTTTTTTGTTCCTCAGTCTACGAATCTGACCATCAAGGATTTCAACTGGGATTTCTTCATAAGAAAGGATGTCTGAACACCCTTACTTTCTAAAGGAACTACTACCACTGGGCTGCCAATACACTTCTTTAACAAAGAGACATAGAACACTGGATGCACTGATGCCAAATTTATGGGCAAGTCAAGCTCATAAGCTACCTTTCCAAAGGGGCTCAAGATCCTGTAAGGTCCAACATATCGGGGACTGAGCTTCCCCTTATTTCCATACCTCTTCACTCCCTTCGTGGGAGAGATTCTCAAATAAACAAAGTCTCCAACCTCAAACTCAAGATCTCTCCTTCTCATATCTGCATAGGATTTATGACGACTTTAGGTTGTATTAATCCTCTCCCCGATTAACTAAACTTTATTCATCGCATCAAATACTGAATCTGGCCCTATCAACGCAGTTTCAACTACCTCAAACCGATCCAATAGAAGATCTACATCTCCTCCCATAAAGAGCCTCAAACAGGGCCATCTGAATGCTAGAATGATAACTGTTACTATAGGCAAACTAAATCAAAGGCAAGTGATCATCCCAACTACCATTAAGGTCGATAATACATGCTATCAACGTATCCTCTAGGGTCTAAATATTCCTCTCTACCTGACCATCCACCTGAGGGTGAAAGGCTGTATTGAGACAAACTTGGGTACCAAGACCCTTCTAAAATGCTTTTTGATAGTAATAGGTAAACTGAGTACCTCTATCTAAAATGATAGACAACAGGACTCTATGCAATCTAACCAACTTTTTAATATAGAGCTTGGCATAGTCGTCGACTGTATAGGAAGTATGAACTGGTAATATATGGGCTAATTTGTTCATCATTTCTACAATAAACCATATCGAATCATGTTGACAGCGCGAACGGGGCAACCCTTCCACAAAATCCATATTCACCTCTTCCTACTTCCAAGTGGGAATATTAAACTCTTGCAATATGCCACTAGGCCTCTGGTGCTAAACCTTAAGGTGCTGATAATTAGTATACTTAGCTATGAACTCTACAATATCCCTCTTCATACCACTCCACCAATAGATTTCCCATAAATCACGGTGCATCTTAGAGGCTCCTAGATGAATAAAATAATGTGCACTATCTATTTTTTCAAGGATTCGTTATCTCAAACCATCTACACCCAGCACACACAGCCTACCCTGACATTGAAACACACCATCTCCCCCTTGGGAGAAAACCTCTAACATCTAATATCTAACCAATTCCTTTAACTTAACCAAGCTGGAATCCTTATTTTTCTTCTCCTTCACTTTTGCAACCAGAGAAGATTTAAAACTATTCTGAACCCATACACTATCCTCAGCTGAATCCACCAACCGCACACCTAATCTAGCAGGCTAATGAACCTCCCTGACTAACTGCTTCTTACCATCCTCTACAAGAGCAACACTACCCATAGACAATCTATAGAGGGCAACTGCCACTACATTGGCCTTGCCCAGATGATACAAAATACTCATATCATAATCTTTCAACAATTCTAACCACCTTCTCTGATGGAGATTTAAATCTTTCTGCAAAAATACATACTACAAACTTTTGTGATCCGTGAACACATCAACATGAACCCCATACAAATAATGCCTCTAATTTTTAAGTCAAAAATAACATCTTCCAACTCAAGATCATGTGTAAGGTAATTCTTTTCATGGGGTTTAAACTGTCTAGAGGCGTAGTCTATAACCTTACCTCTTTGCAACAAAACACAACCCAAACTAACTCTAGAAGCATCACAGTAAACAACAAACCTATCTAAACCATCTAGCAACGTCAAAATTAGGGCTGAGGTGAGTCTAGTCTCTAACTTCTGAAAATTCTTCTCACGAGAATCTGACCACTGAAACTTGACTTTCTTCCGAGTCAATCTAGACATGGAAGACACAATAAATGAAAACCCTTTAAAAAACCTTTGGGAATAGACAGCCAAACCCAATAAACTCTTGATATATGATGGAAAGATGGGTTTGGGCCAGTTTATCCATGCTTTGATCTTTTGAGGGTCAACTCTAATGCCATCACTGATAATAATATGGCCAAGAAAAGCTACTGATCTTAGCCAAAATTTGCATTTACTGAATTTGGAAAATAACTGATGGGCTCTAAGAGTTTACAATATGATTCTGAGGTGGTCTGCATGATCATTTCTTTTACGGGAATAGACAAGAATATCATCAATGAAGACTATGACGAACATGTCTAAGTACTATTTGAATACTTAGTTCATCAAGCCATAAAGGCTGCTGGGGCATTTGTTAGACCAAAGGACATAATTAGGAACTTGAAGTGACCATATTGAGTTTTAAAAGCTATTTTCGAAATATCACATTCTGTGACTCTGAGCTGATGATAGCCGAATCTGAGGTCTATCTTAGAGAAATAACTGGAACCCTAAAGTTGGTCGAATAAGTCATCAATTCTGGGGAGTGGGTACTTATTCTTGACTCTAACTTTGTTCAACTGACGATAATCGATGTACGTTTTAAGAGAACCGTCTTTCTTACACATGAAAAGGACTGGAGTGCCCCATGGGGAAACACTGGTCCTGATGAAACCCTTATCTATGAGATATTTAAACTTCTTTTTTATCTCCCTAAGCTCAGCTGGAGCCATTCTGTAGGGATCAATAGAGATAGGCTAGTATCTAGAAGAAGGTCCATTTCGAAGTTAATTTCCCTATCGAGAGGAACTCCGGAAAGATCTTCAGGGAACACATATGGAAATTCCTTCACTACTGAAACTTACTCAAGACTGGGAGTCTTTTAACTAGAGTCTTTGACTCGAACGAGATGGTAAATACACCCCTTGGATATCATTTTTCTCGCTTTCAGGTACGAAACAAGCTGACCCCTAAGCGTTGAAGTTCTACCCCTCCATTCAAGGACTGGTTCATTTGAAAACTTCAAATGAACAACTCTATTTCTACAATCAACTGAAGCATATCATGAGCATAGAAAATCCTTGCTGTGAATGACATCAAAATCAGACATCTCTAACTCCACAAGGTCTACTGAAGTGACTTTCTTGGATACTGGAACCAAGCAGGTCCAGTGCACCTATCTGGGTGTAATAGATTACCCACTAGGGTAGATACTGAGAAAGTCTCTACTAAAGTTTTGGGACTGACACCAAAATTGACTGTTATATAGGGGGTTACAAAAGAAAGTGATGTCCTGGGATCTAACAATGTATAAATATGAAGATGAAAGACCTATAACGTACCCGTAATAACATCAGGAGAACTTTCCTGATTAGGATAGGACTGGAGTACATACAATCTGTTCTGGCGCTGACCGCTGGTGGCACTGAAAGTAGCGCCCTACTCAGTTGGACGACCTGCTAGTGGTGCTGAAGAGTTAGTCTGACCCTGCTGGCAATCATTCCTAAATTTCCACACACCTGTCGACCATTCCCTCAACCTGTGGCATGGCTGTCCACATCTAAAACACACATCGCTGCTAGACCTGCATACACCTTGATGATTACTACCACACTTCTGGAAAATGGGATTAGTCTGATCACTGTTCATACTATCCTGAGTCTTAGAGCCTGACGCCCTATCCCGGTTATCATTTTTGAACTTGGGCACTGGAGCACTAGCTGAATATGGAGCTGGGCATTAAGATTTTTGATGGAATTGAGGATGGTTACCACTTTTCAACTTTGGCTGAGCAAAATAAGAGCTATCTATCCTAGCCCTCTTATTCTCTCTTTCCTTCCCCTTAACCTTTTCTTCCTCAATTTGCTGAGCATGGACCATCAGCCTAGCATTTTTTTTCCTTCTTATGCACAGTAAATAGATGATCAGGCGGTTCATGCATTGATTTGAAGGAGTGAGGTTCCTCAGATCCGGAATACATTTATCTCTTAGTCCTCATCTTTAGACTTAGTCTCTTTAAGACTTGGTTTGGCTATAGTCGGGGGCTTATCTTGACATATATACTTATTAACTTCAGTTTATAGAGAGGTAGTGTGAACAACTGTGAACTTTGGTGTAGTTATTATAGTGGATCTAGTGTTGACTTATGACATTATTTAGTCATCTGATCTTGTGAATTGGAGATCCTTTGACTCCTATGATATGATGAGGTATTTAGGTTGGGTTACGGGGTGACCTTCGGTACATGTGTGCTTGAGGTGCCCATAAGACATGGCTCAAAGTTTGGGGCATGTCAAGAACTATCATGAGTGGAACCCATACTACTCATCTGATGGCAGAACCATACGACCCTAAGATAACCATCTTATAATCAACACTTAGAAAAGTCAATGAACTAATCCATTAAAAGATATTCAAAATTTAAAGAAAAACATAAGTACAACTTATTCCGAAATATTGTATTTAACATAAACATCCCTATGATACAAAAGTTTTCCGTACCAAAACATCTGATATTTCCAAGAAAGGGATGTAACCCCAAGACTAAGAAAAATTCATAAGTCCCAAATCAAAGGACAGGGTCATAAAAGAAAGATTCCATGGTATCCCAAGTATGTTGATCAACCTTAAATCTAAATCACCTGCTGGAATCATAAATGAGGTCTTATAAGAGCCTCTGGAATATGCAATGTACTCAACAAGTTATTAAGCATGTGTAGTATCAGTACACAAGAAAACAACAATGTCCTGTTAGGTTATTTGGCCAACCCAAGATAAGAATATGAATACCTAACTAAAACATAGTACGACAAGTTAATATATGCACAAACATAATATACACTTAGCACAACAAGTATCAAATAAGAATTTAAAGATTACAATCAACAAGTTAGTACAGTACCACCAATTCATGTTTAGTCAAGCCAAGTCAAGATAAATTAAACAATTGTCAGCCATATAATCTTGTTCCCAACTCACTTATGGAACCATTAAACTTATCTGAACATCGTCCTTACACACTATAGGTATCACATCAAACCTAATATCATGAACTACAGGGTACAAATTTTATCAATGTACTAAAACCCCAGACACAAGCGTTTGCCAATGATTTTAGGCTTATTTACTCCTAAATATCATTATCTATGAGCATTTAGCTTGGTTTGGGGAATTATTTATGTGATTAATGAGTTATTAAGGGTTTAATTGCATTTTTATGCATTAATTAATATTTTTATAGTGTTTAAGGTGCATTCATATCAAGTCAAGAATCAAAATGATCGAATAGAGTTTAGATGAGAAAACTAGTGTTGCTAGCTTGAGCTATGCCTATTTTAGTGTACTTTGATGAACCCTATTTTGTTGTATGGACTAATGATTTTTATAAGTTATTTAATGAGAACATTCTAGGTGTTATATAAGCTAATTTAATACTACAAACAAGTCATAAAAAATGGGGAAACAAGGAACAAATGTACAAGAAGATAGGAGCAAACTTGGATTGAAACCTCATCCTTGAGAGAGGGCCTTTTGTTGCACCCCCGTAGCATGGGAGAGGGCCTTTCACTGAAACCCCTAGGGAAAGGTCACACTTCCTTACCCCTACAATGGTCCTTCACCGCACCCCTTAGGCATGCGATTGGCTTGTGGCGCAACTCCCATCTTGGACGTCTAAAAGTCGACCCTTTTATTTCATTAAGTTGGAGGCAATATTTAATACATATGTTTCATATTGGAATGACTATGCACAACCTAAAAAATTATTTAAGGTGTACTTAACTGCAATTACAAAGGACTTTGGAACAACCAAGACTTGAGAGAGAAAAATGTATCAAAGGAGCTCCACGCAAGGGTTTTTCTTCTTTACTATATATTTTTTTGTTTTTTCTTTATGAACTCAATTATGGTGATTCCTTATATGAATATCAGTGGATATATACCCTCTTTCAAGGGTTGAGTCTACAAACATGATAACTTAGCATTCAATCAAGTTGATTTAAAGTTGATTATCATATTTGGTTGTTTATATGTTCTTGTACTTACTATTTTATTGATTCGTGACCCTCACAATACATCTATATTTATATTATGAGACTAGAAGGAGGAAATTTTAATTAGTAATATGCAACATATGGAGTGGGTTCTGGTCTTTTAGATGAATTAAAGATAGGATTCGCAGTTAGGATAGAAATATACCTAACTGGCCCCATTTGGTTCAAATACAGGATGCTTTACAAATGCATTTGAATAAGTTCTCACATCCCCACTCAATGATGTAGTTGTGGGGATAATTTAGATTTACTATTAGAGGTTCATAAGACCATAATCATGTTACTAAACCCGTGAATCAATAACCAAGATAGTTAACTTAACCGATGTGATTGTATAGCTTTGTAAGATTGTTCAAATTGCCTTGACCTAGATTTCTCCTAATTATTGTTCCAAAAACATAAGTTTCTTGTTATTTTTTATTTTTTACTTTTAATATCTCCAAACCTAAACTCTCTGGGTTTAGGAATCACACTTGTTTAACTTTAATAGTAACACTTGAATGGGATTGGGTGCTAATCACCAAGTCCCCAAGGGATTGATATTTGGCTTGAAAGAGACACTATATTACTTGAACGACCATGTACACTTGTGTGTATGGTTGGACGCAACATGTTTTTAGCACTATTTCTAGGGACTTGAAAATTAGCTACCTTTGATTTTTAGTTTTGCGACTCTATTTGATAAGTGTTGACAACTTGGTATTAGATATTGAACTTATAGGTACATATTTAAATCTTAAGTAAGCTGGCAAGGGAAAGGAATTTGGTTGAACAATATCCCAGACCTGAATGGTGCTTGCACCAAATATAGAGAAAAGCAACACTTCTCTATCAAATCCCATAAGTTCAATGAGGTAAGCCAATTCTTGCAGTCATGGATGAAGAACAATTGGTCCCCAAAACAATGTGCGTAACTAATGTTACCTCCGACATTTGTAGATCGACTGTAGGAGGTCAATTTGAGATTAAGAAAAATATAGTGCAATTTATACATAGTAGCAGACATTTTATAGGATTGTCATATGAGGATCCATAGGTTTACTTACAAAATTTCTTGGAGATCAGTGGCACATTCATTACGGTAGGAATCTCCACAGACTACATGAGTATCACACTCTTCCCATTCTCATTATTTGCAGAACAAATACATAGTTGAAGGTAGAACCTTCAAACTTAATCAAAAAGTGGGATGACTTGGCAAGGAAGTTCCTCATCCAATTGTTTCCTTATGGAAAAATTATAAGGTTGAGGATTGAGATCTTAAGCTTCGAATAGAAGCCAAACAAAAATCTATATCATGAATAGGAGAGATTTTAGTCTTTTCTCATGTATTATCCACATCAACAAAAGACTAATAAGGTATTAGCTCAAAATTTTGTTAAAGGACTTGACCATAACTGTAACGCCCCTATTTTCTGAACCAAAATGCTACACGGTGCTCATGACCCCGAAGGACCACAAGCTAACCCATGACTGATATCTATACCTGTAAACTGCATAATATCTCATAAAATATGTGGAAACATGAACTGTAAGGCCATAACGTTCAATACTGATATATATCTGAAAAACATGGTATAATAATACCAAAAAGGAACATAAATGTTAAAGTCTGAACATCTAATCTGACATCTATTCCGAAAGCCTCTAACTGAACTAAATAAGGAGTTGAAGAAACATGTCTCCAACTAACTCCATGAACTGAAAAACTAATCTGAAATACTGTAATAAAGTAATAATAATATTGTCCTCGAATGAAGAGGAGCACTGACTGCTGAAATCTATAATTCTACTATTACTTTGAAACTCATGCCTCTGTACCTATGGCATCAAATAAAACACTATAGCGTGAATGCGTCAGTACGACTAAATGTACTGAGTATACGAGTGAGGTAGGCTAAATAAAAAGGGTTTTATATGCATGAACAATGCTGACTGATATAAATGCGAGAATACATACATACATACGTAACTACAACTAAACTTATGGTGATACTGACTACTGAGTCTGAATACTGACAACATGAGCTTACTGATGCTGAGATACTGAATGACTGAGTTTACTTATATTAAGATACTGAATGACTGAGTTTACTTATATTGATATGTAATTCACTAATAAGTGAGGAACTGATACTGTATTACTGAATACTGGGAGACTGATACTATATTACTGATAAAGGAATAATTGTTTCTGATAGTTTTGATTATGAAGAACAGATTTGATTGACCGTATATAACAGTCTTTAAACTGAGCTCGTGATAACATGACTACTGAGTATGAATACTGATGACATGTATTTACTGATAACATATCATGAATGATAACTAAATTCTGATAACTGATATATCTGATAACATGAGTTTTGATGACTAATAGCATAAATGACTGTATCTGACAGTCCTAATCTGATGGAACTAGCTGAGTTCCGTACTGTATTTGACAATCCTGATATCCTGAAGAACTATCTGAGTTCTTTTACTGAGACTGATACTAAAACTGTGGGAAATAGTTATCTAACCGACATGCCTTAAATACGCTATAATAGCTAAGATAGGGTCTAATCTCTGCCCTGATTGGAAGGGTATCAATACCGCTCCACTGGTAAGGAAGCGCTGTGAGTGACCCTCATATGGAAGGTACTCAATGAGAATGGTGGGAGTCCTAAACTGACAGGTTAAACCACCTCATCAACCCTAATCTGATAGGTTAATATGTCTCTACCTATGCTGGCTACATAGTTCTAGAATGCAAGGACTGCTTCTAATAATCACACCCTCTACTGGCAGGTAAGTTCCCATCCTTGGGTTCGCTCGGTGCTGAATCCTACTCCCAACTGAATGACACTGAACTGATTATAATGAACTAATTTCCTAGTTCGTACTAGAATTAACTGAATTATTACTGATTGTTCTGTTTAACTGAACTGAACATGGACTGAGTTTATTGAGTTTCGATGACTAGCGGAACACTACTGAATTATGTTAACTGACTAAATGCTACTGAATTCTGTTAGCTGACTGAGTTTACTGATGTCTGAACTGAATACTGAACTAAATTGTACCGATACTGAGATTTACTGAATTTTATAGACTAACGGAATATTAATGAGATTACGTAGATTACTGAGTACTGAGTAAAATTGATCTGATACTGCCTTTACATGAGATTTCCTGAGTCATGAGACTGACTGAAGTCTACTGAACATGGCTTGACTGGGAGTATCATGAAAACATGACATGTATCTAGGCACACAACTATATTTTTTGGGTACGAATACCCCCAGGACTCGATAGGAGGAAACTGACACACATGACATGACTTGATCACAAGATTTGAGTCCACAATTCACAATATCATAAGCAGGGGATAGTATACTTCATGTATTTATTCAACATTTCAAACATGATAGGAAAAGCATGGATATATTTTGTGTACATAATTTATATCTCCATTATCATACATGATTTATACCTCAACAATAACAACATATAATTTTCATGGAAATTTATATTGGAGTGTATGACTAACATGAACTTGTTATTTAGATTTCATGAAATCATGCAAATATGAAGTTCTAACATACTAGGCATTTTATCGAATACCTTGCATGCATTCTTTAAGTCATAGGTGGATTTCATACTTGCATTCTATCAATCCATCTAAAGATCATGTTTTTCAACTAACAACATAACTTTCATGAGATATACAGTCACGATACTATTATATAGCAAAACAAACAAGCATCAACATAGGTATGATCATATCACCACAACAAACCAAACTTTTGTATTTTAAAGATTGATTCTTGAACTCCACGGACGAAAGGAATCCGTGGATGAACACTACGCATACCTTGGAAGAGAGGTTCTTGATGATTGACGAAGGAATTTCCTTGAAATTTGATCTTCAAGCTTGATTGTGCAACCCTAGTTGTTTTTGACCTATGGTGCTCTTGGATAATGAGCTTTGAGATGTTAATAGGGTTGTAATGTGTTTAGAAGCTATAAATTTCATGAGGTTAGGTTTAGGGACATGTATGGAGTGTTAAAATACTTAACTACCCTCAAAATAACTCAAAAACTAAGTGTTTTTGTGGCTGAAATCATACATAGGCGCCGCATATGATATCGCCTATATTTACATAGGCGCCGCATATGATATCGCCTATATTTACATAGGCGACACATATGATATCGCCTATGCTTTCTAGTGGCCATGTGAGATTGGTTAGGCGATGCATTCTACTTTGAAAGGCCATAACTCCTTGCTTAGGTGTCGGATTTTGATGAGATTAGTATCGTTGGAAAGCTAATTTTATTCTATACAATTTGGTGGTTCTAAATATGTCAAAATGTCACATATCAATCATGTTATTCTTGTTCAAGGATGACCCTTACAAAAAAATCGAACACTAAGACTTGATGGATTCAAAAACTCTTAGTTTGCATCACTCTAAGAGACTCATATGAGCATGCTTAAGACATCGCAAGCTATCCTATCGCTAGGATATTCATTGTAAGCCATGCACTAAAATGCTACTCACAGAATAGGAGGTTTCATACGTAGGAAAACTTATTTACTTCCTAGCTTAGAAACATGCGGGGTATTACTATATCTCCCCCTTAGTAACATTCGTCCTCGAATGGAACTGACTGAGAGGGTAAAAAACCAACTGAACATAAACTAAACATGAATAAATAGAACATGATCTCATGACTGACGTGACTGATGAACTAAATATATCATACTGAACATGCATATCTGATGCATGTATAATTGATTTATGAATGTAGGGCTTAGTGTTCTGGTGAGTTGAGTTTCTCAAATAGGAATGCATATCTGATGCTTAACTAATAAGGAGGATCCATGCATATCTGATGCATGATTATATAAATTACATGATACGTGAATGCATGAATGAAAGTACTGATAAGATGATAACGCCTATCTGATACGTGAATTCATGACTAAACTTACTCATAAATATGCAATGATAAAGGTACCAAGTTTTAACTAAAAACTGAGCATGGAACTGAATACCAAGTTTGGTACTGAAATATGAACATGAGAACGAGTAAGTTTAAGGAAAACTGTTACCTTGAACTGAAAATACCAATAAGTTTGAGATTAATTACTCCATATACATGGTTGGAAATATGAGAACATAACTGAGTCTGGGACATGGTAGATATACTGAATAACATGATCTGAACTAAATCTTGAAAACATGGCATATGATTGAAGTTGAAGTTTGAGGGTTAACTTATGAGTACCCCTTCTCCAAACTGGATTCATCAATAGAAAAGAGAGCAATATGTTTATGTCATGAAAGTTTGGGGGTATGATGTATCTCCCCCTTGGGACACTATGTCCCTCAAAGAATACTGACTTGGATTAGCTACTGAGGGGAATTGAGGCGATGCACAAGACGCCTAGGAACTGAGTAATGACTAAATATCTAGGATCTGAAACTGAGACATGATACATGAACTGAGCTGAACACGAGTGCATAAATATACTAGATTATCTGATTAACTGAATAACTAATAGCTGAATACTGGATCTGTAAAGCTAAACTGTACTTAGTCTGAATAGCTGGGCTGAGTTTTTTGAGTTTTATGCATAGGAGATAAGGACTAACTGAGTAGAATAAGGTATCTGATCATGGATTCATGAATTCTATATTATTTTTAAATGCGAGACCAAGCATACGACATGGCTCTGAGGTATTCTATAACTGGGGTACTGAAACACTGATAACTGAGTACTGACAACCTGAATGCTATGGTCAAGAATGTATGGAACTGAACTGAGTTTAAAATTTGGTTACTGAACTGAAGATGACATTATAACTAAGCCTATAACTAGTACAAAAGTACTGAATTCTGAGGCTAAGTAACTGGTAACTGAAGCCATGGTTCTGTAGGACTATCTGAGTCCTTTACTGAATATTGATTTCTGAACTATCGCTGTAACTGAGTTTTAGACTGATACTGAAGTACTAAATTCAAGGACTGAACACTGATCATTGAGTGCTGAATACTGAAACTATAATTGAGTTGGCAACTGAGTTTTTGATGGCTACATGCTGGGGACTGACATAAGTCAAGGATCTAAATGTACACTTACACTTTGTGCTTTCCCAACTTCTAAATACAACCCCTTGCTAGACGTTTACTTGCACATTTATCATGACATTCAATCCTATCTTCACAACTACACCCTCGTGCAAAGTAAACATGCAACAATCTTCTCTTATCTAAACAACTGCTCATCACTACACTGTTCCATAAGGAGAGCTAACTAGAGGAGTAAATTAGGAGGACCTGAAACATGAATAGATACAAACTAAACTTGACACATGACTGAAACTTGAGGATCAAAATATCAATAGTTTAGATTTACCAATAAGGTCTGAATTGAGAATATACATAATGTAGTCTGAATCTATCTGATCTGTAAGGGCATGGAATGAGTCATAGAAACTGAGTATACTATAAAGCATGATCTGTGTACATGAGTCATGAGCTGCATGACCTGAGTCTGAAATTTTTGTATTTGTGAGACATGATTCGTAACACTGAGGGAGCTGGAACTGAACCTCTTATGCTGGGAACTGAAGGTGCACATGATCCTGTGGAAAGTGCGTGAAAGTAGATTGTTCTCATGGAACATGATTCGTATTGCAGAGTAAAAGGGACTCCTTATGCTGGAAATTGAATTCATACATGATTATGGAAAAAGAGATACATGAGCATGGTTCGTGACCATAGAGTTGGTATGCAATGCCTGAGTTTGTTTCATGATAGGTGAAGTGAAAAACTCTGCACTGAGATGAGAATGGGTCTGGAATTGTCTTCCCTTACTGCTTTCTATACATACTGTCGCTACTACTGAAATCTGAGGGCCTGGATTAGGTACTTGATCTACCATCACATACCTACATTCTGTTCAACACCTGCCTATCTTACTAAATACATCATCTGATTCTATTTCCTCATATACTGCTAATATCACATTCACACCTTCATGCTTAATTTCGAGTCAATAAACTTAAATTTTTAGCTCATACTGTTCAAGCCTACTAATCTAATCCCCATGAATACATAATCTGATCAAATAGAATAATACTATCCCAACTCTACTACTACTAAACTTCTAGGTTCAATAATGAGTTCTCATGATCATGAATAAAATTTGTACGACCTTGGAACAATAATGAACTGATGGGATACTATTTGAGTCTGTGGCTAATCCTATAACTGACTGTAGGGACTGTTTGAGAAAGCCCTATCTTTAGGACTTTGAACTTCACTATTTTTACTACCTTGAAAGTAAGGTAAAGTGAACATGAGGGGTGCATGATATGAATCTACATGGGTTCCTTTGAGAAACTTGCTATAGCATGATTTTGTGACATGAAAGAAGGGAAACTGTTCCTAAAACATCTCATAGCCTCCTGCACATAAGTGTGGTGCACAACACGCCCATGTACAAGACTCTACTTGATGCATATTTCAGACTTCCTAGGACACTATTGAACCTTAGGCTTTGATACCAAGTTGGTAACGCCCTGATTTTCTGAACCGAAATATTACACGGTGCTCATGACTCCGAAGGACCACAAGCTAACCCATGACTGATATCTAAACCTGTAAACTACATAATATCTCATAAAATATGCAAAAACATGAACTGTAAGGCCATAAGGTTCAATACTAATACATTTCTAAGAAACATGGTATAACAATACAAAAAAGGAACATAAATACTGAAGTCTGAACATCTAATCTTACATCTAGTCCGAAAGTCTCTAACTGAACTGAATAATGAGTTGAAGGAACATGTCTCCAACTAACTCCATGAACTGAAAAACTAATCTGAAATACTGTAATAAAGTAATAAGATTGTCCTCGAATGAAGAAGAGCACTAACTGCTGAAATCTGCAATGCTACTACTACTTTGAAACTCGTGCCTCTATACCTATGGCGTTAAATAAAACACCATAGCGCAAATGCATTAGTACGACTGAATATACTGAGTATACGAGTGAGGTAGGCTAAATGCAAAGAGTTTTATATGCATGAACAATGCTGATTGATATGAATGTGAGAATACATACATACATATGTAACTGCAACTAAACTCGTGGTGATACTGACTACTGATTCTAAATACTGACAAGATGAGCTTACTGATGCTGAGATACTAAATGACTGAGTTTACTGATATTGAGATACTGAATGACTGAGTTTATTGATATTGATATGTAATTCACTAATAAGTGAGGAACTGATACTGTATTACTGAATACTGGGAGATTGATACTATATTACTGATAAAAGAATGATTGTTTCTGATAGTTTTGATTATGAAGAACTGATTTGATTGACTGTATATAACAGTCCTAAAACTGAGCTCGTGATAACATGACTACTGAGTATGAATACTGATGACATGTATTTACTAAAACATATAATGAATGATAACTGAATTCTAATAACTGATATATCTGATAACATGAGTTCTGATAACTGATAGCATGAATGACTGTATCTGATAGTCCTAAATCTGATAGAACTAGCTTAGTTCCGTACTGTATCTAACAGTCCTGATATCTTGAAGAACTATCTGAGTTCTTTTACTGAGACTGATACTGAAACTATGGGAAGCAGTTATCTAACCGACATGCCCCAAATACACTATAATAGCTAAGCTGGGGTCCAATGTCTTCCCTGATTGAAAGGGTGTCAATATCGTGCCACTGGTAAGGACAAGCTGTGAGTGACCCTCATCTGGCAGGTACTCAATGATAATGGTGGGAACCCTAAACTGACAGGTTAAACCACCTCATCAACCCTAATCTGATAGGTTAAGATGTCTCAACCTATGCTGGCTACATAGTCCTGGAATGCAAGGACTGCTTCTAAGAATCACACTCTCTACTGGCAGGTGAGTTCCCATCCTTGGGTTCGCTCGGTGCTGAATCCTACTCCCAACTGAATGACACTGAACTAATTATACTGAACTTATTTCCTAGTTCATACTAGAATTAACTGAACTGTTACTGATTGTTCTATTTATTTGAACAGAACATGGACTGAGTTTATTGAGTTCTGATGACTAGTGAAACACTACTGAATTCTGTTAACTGACTAAATACTACTGAGTTCTATTAGCTGAATGAGTTTACTGATGTCTGAACTGAATACTGAAATAAATTGTACCAATACTGAGATCTACTGAATTCCATAGACTGACGGAATATTACTGAGATTACGTAAATTATTGAGTACTAAGTAAAACTGAACTGATACTGCCTTTACATGAGTTTTCCTGAGTCATGAGATTGACTGAAGTCTATTGAACATGGCTTGACTGAGAGTATTGTGAAAACATGACATGGCTCTAGGCACACAACTATATTTTTTAGGTACGAATACCCCCAGGACTCGATAGGAGGAAACTGACACACATGACATGACTTGATCACAAGATTTGAGTCCACAATTCACAATATATTGTGTAAATAATTTATACCTCCATTATCATACATGCTTTATACCATACCAATAACAACACATAATTTGCAAGGAAATTCATATTGGAGTGTATGCCTAACATGAACTTGTTATTTAGATATCATGAAATCTTGTAAATATGAAGTTCTAGCATACTAGGCATTTTATCGAACACCTTGCATGCATTCTTTAAGGCATAGGTGGATTTCATACTTTCATTCTATCAATCCATCTAAAGATCATGTTTTTTAACTAACAACATAACTTTCATGAGATATACAGTCACGATACTATTATATAGCAAAACAGACAAGCATCAACATGGGTATGATCATATCACCACAAACAACCAAACTTTTATATTTTAAAGATTGATTATTGAACTCCACAGATGAAAGGAATCCGTGGATAAACACTACGCATACCTTGGAAGGGAGGTTCTTGATGATTGACGAAGGAATTTCCTTGAAATTTGATCTTCAAGCTTGATTGTGCAACCCTAGTTGTTTTTCTCCTATGGTGCTCTTGGATAATGAGCTTTGAGTGTTAATAGGGTTGTAATGTGTTTAGAAGATATAAATTTCGTGAGTTTAGGTTTAGGGACATGTAAGGAGTGTTAAAAGACTTAACTACCCTCAAAATAAGTCAAAAACTAAGTGTTTTCGTGGCTGAAATCATACATAGGCGCCGCATATGATATCACCTATATTTACATAGGTGCCACATATGATATCACCTATATTTACATAGACGCCACATATGATATCACCTATATTTACATAGGCTCCACATATGATATCGCCTATGCTTTCCAGTGGCCATGTGCGATTGGTTAGGCGACACATTCTACTTTGAAAGGCCATAACTCCTTGCCCGGATGTTGAATTTTGATGAAATTAGTATTGTTGGAAAGCTAATTTGATTCTCTAAAATTTGGTGGGTCTAAATCTACCAAAATTTTACATATCAGTCATGTTATTCTTGTTCAAAGATGACCCTTGCAAAAAAATCGAACACTAAGACTTGATGGATTCAAAAACTCTTACCTTGCTTCACTCTAAGAGACTCATATGAGCATTCTTAAGACATTGAAAGCTATCCTATCACTAGGATATTCATTGTAAGTCATGCACTAAAATTTTACTCACAGGATAGGAGATTTCATACGTAGGAAAACTTATTTACTTCCTAGCTTAGAAATATGCGGGGTATTACAATAACACAAAACCTTTGCTAGATTCAGTTGTAGGTGGTTAGGATTTGAAGAAAACTTATGATGAGTTTTACATTCTCCATAATCAAATTACATAATATAATACTATGGAAGGGTGATATGTCTAAAAGGTTGTTAAATAAGCCTTCATGTATGATCGAGGTAGTTAGTATCACAGCCCAGACTGCGTAGTTGGCCTCCTTTTAGAACCAAAAGATGACACAATTCAATAAGTTGAGTGTGAATCAACCTCAGGACCAAGTTAATTAAATTCAGTAGGGTCGGACTTGGTGTGAAATGTATGGATATTGTTATCACTCTGTAGACTTACATGGAGCAAGTTCAATGTTAGTGACTTTCGTGGGCAATGTACAAAAGAAAAATCAGAATTATGGTAATGTCTACACCACAACTAGCAGGTAAACCTAATTACTCATGGGGTAATATTTAGGATCAATGTCAGTAAAATCAGAAATCAGAAACTATCTTAGAAGATTTTGAAGACACAGTTGGGATAGTTAGCTCAGGTGTATAACACAAGACCTCAAGGGGTTTTTCCAAGTTATGCCAAAAATCATAATCATGTGATGAAAATCACCTTGAGGAGTTGTAGAGATCTAATTGACAAACCTCTAAAAGAAAATCATGAGTTGCAGGCAGAGTTGATAAAACCTTAAGTAGATAAGAAACTAAAAGTTTGGAGAAGTTTGAGTAACCAAAGACAAAAGGACCGAGCAACAAGAGAGGCCACCATTACATTACCTCAGAATATTAAAAAATTCAAAGATGATGCTTGTTTTAAGAAGTTCTTTGACATGTTCAAAGACCTTCACATTAATCTTTCTTTGTAAGATGTTTTGCAGGAAATGCCTAAGTATGTTACACACTTGAAATATATGGTGACAAATAAGGTGAAGATTGGTGACATTTAGATGGTAACAATTACTTAGGAGTGTAGTTCTACAATAATGACCAAGATGCATAAAAATCTCAAAGACCTTGGGAGTTTCACCCTCCCGATACAAATTAATAAAAGTTATGTGGTCTATGATTTGAGTGATTTAGCGAAAAATGTAAATTTTATCCACCTATCTATGTTTAAAATTGTAGGTTTAGGAAAACTATGGCTATTCTCAGTTATGCTCTAAATGGCGGATAAAACAAGAGTGGTTCCTAAAGGGATCATAGAGTATGTTCTCATTAAGGTTGGTAAGTTTATTATTTCTACTGACTTTATTATTATTGAAAATGATGCAGATGATAGGGTGCCAAGCATATTAGGACATCTATTCTTGGATTGTAGAGGAGCACTAATAGATGTGAGAGAGGGCACTCTTAAAATGAGATTGAATAATAAAAATGTGGTGTTTAGTGTGTACAAATCACTCAATACACCCTCACACTATAAAGATATATGGCTAATCACTACTATGGAGGTAGATAAGTGTAATAGCCCATACTTTTCTTAGTTTAATTCATCTCCTAGTTGTATGCATAAGAGGCTTAAAGTCTGAAAATTTCACTTAGTGTTGTGGACTTAGTCATTTTTAAGGCCCCTTAACTTCATGGATTTTCGAATTGGTTTTTCCAAGCTCAAGATGTTGGTTTTTGAGTTAATTCATGTTCAAAGGTGTAAGGTACATATCTCAGAGAAGTTTTGGATTTTTCAGACGAGGATTGGGTCTTGTTTGGATCACGATTCCAGCAGTTCATCGCGATATGGCTGCATCGCGGTGCTTATAGCAATGGAAAGTACACCACATCATGGTGAGCATGTAAAACTCTCTTCATTTATGAATTTAATTACCTGAGGGGAAATTGTATCTTTTCCCCTCTACCTAATTTGTCAAATGACGAATTATAACACTATTTATGGTATTATTTGCCCATCATCTCCATCTGTCTCTCAAAAACAAACCCTCTCCTCATCTAAGATCATTAAATTCCATTACTTTTTCTCCAAGAAACCAAGAATTCAAGTTCCCTAATACAAGAACATTCAAGAAAGCATCAAGATTGGAGTTTCTCTTTCAAGCTTAAGGGTTTAAGGTATGTGTGATGTTCATTCATGGGCCCTTTTAACCCATGGAGTCCAAGAATACCTTTTTATGTTTTAAATTATATATTTTACATGATTAAGTTGAATTATGCCCATGAACATCTTGATAATTTGAGTTCAAGTTATGATTACACATGTTTTCGATGGAATAATCCATTGCATGTTTTGAATATTGAACTCTTGTCATTTAAAAACTTGATTCATGGTTTTAGTATTGTAACTAAGTTATTAACACGTGATGTACCCATTCTCATTCTTAATTTCACGACTCTCATGTGTTTGATGAAATACCTAAGTGTTGGATTTTGAGTAATAATTCCCTGTTATGGTTTCAAAGCTACTCTATGTCCTTATTCTTTTTTCCATTCAGTGTTGGTAGGTTGTAAACACCTGATACCTAGTTGTTTACATAATTTTAGTATCTTTATAATGATTTTAGATATACCATGAGCATTATCATTCAGTCAGTTATTATGATCAGTTCGTTGTTCAATTAAGCTTAGCTCAATCCATTAAATAGTGTTATTCAGTTGGTAGTAGGATTCAGCATCGAGTGAACCCAGGGATGGGGGATTTCCTGCCAGTTTAGGGTTTGACCCTTATTAGCAATCCCTAAGTTACAGAACTACGTAGCCAGCATAGGTTTGAGATGTCTTTCTACCGACTTAGGGTTAATACATATCTCATGAGTTTCCTGCTAGTACAAAGTTACTCCTTAGTCTTTAGGGACACCAGTTTAGTAGATCCGCACAACCATTGTTACTACTTATGGCACGGTACTGACACCGTTCCAACTGGGATTACAAGTTGGACCCCACTTAACTGAGAGTGGGGAATGTCGGTTAAACAATACCTCCCTTAGTCTCGGATCAGTATTCAGTACAAAATTCAGTTCAGGTTTGTTTGACCATAGCATAGAGACTTCCAGTTATTCATCTATCAGATTTTAGTAATTCAGTTTATAGTATTATTATAGAAACATTATATGCTTGGTCATGCATTCTCAGTATTTTAGTTTTCATGCATGCATACTCAGTTATCTCATGCTGTTCAACTAGTCATTACTTCATGCATAGTTAACCCATGCATTTTAGCCTAACCTTATCTCATATACTAGTACATTTAATGTAATGACCGCATACTCTTCTTTGCACTATGATGTCTTATATCATAGGTTCGAATGCTCAGTTTCCCATCCGTACTTAGATAGTCCAGTGCTTCAGCAGCAGCAGTAGTGATGAGTCCTCATTTATCAAGGACCTATTATGTTTATTAAGTTATTTATGTATTTCTTTTTAGTTAATCTGTTGGAGTTAATTGGATCATGTCCTTCCTCAGTCTGTTTAGAGGCTTTCAGAAATTTAGACTATCATATAGACAGCTAGTTAGTTTATTAGTCTTATCAATTATGTTTTCAGTATCTTATCAGTCTTGACAAATGTTTTCAGACTTGTAAATTCAGTTATATTTTCAGTATTTAAAACTTTATGGCCTTATCAGTTATCTTTTGAGCATGTCTATTATCATTATATTGTTCAGTGCTCACAGCAGGTTCCAACTCATGGGTTCACTTGTGGTTACTTGTGATTGTAAGCATCGTTATGGTGACTAGGTGCTAGCCTCGGGTCATGACAAAACTTAGTATCAGATCCTAAGGTCTTACAGTGTCCAAGGGAGTCTGTAAGAGCATTGAGTAGAGTCTTGTGCATGGGTGTGAAGCGCCACACTTATGGACAAGAAGCTACAAGACATTTTAGGAAAAGTTTCCCTTTTTTCTGTATGCATGTCATGCGAATGAGCATAAGCTCTATAAAAATCTCATTCTTATTTCTGTTTATAGAAAATGCCTCCTAAAATAAACAACGGGAGGAGAAATGGAAATTAGCCCGCACCTCCGCCTATTCAGAAATATCCCCTGAACGAGAACATCTCTTATCCTGAGTTTAAAGTTTCATTCACTACCTTAGCTCATTTAGTAGATGCTCAAAACAATTAGTAGGCTATTTCCCCAACTAATCTAGTGGAAAATATAGCTGCAACAAGGATTCGAGATTTTACCCGAATGAATCTTCCTTTGTTTTTGGGATCCAAGTCTGAGAGGATCCGTAGGAGTTTTTTGATATGGTTTAGAAGGTGACTGATATCAAGGGTGTCACTTTGAGTGATAGTTCAGAGTTGGTTGCTTACAAGTTGCAGTATGTAGCTCATACATGGTATAAGTAGTGGAAGGAGGATAGGGTACTGAGGTAGGGCCTGTAGAGTAGGAGGAGTTTACCACAACCTTTTTAGACAGGTTCTTTCCTTTTGAGTTGAGGGAAGCTAATGTGATGGAGTTTGTTAATTTGAAAAATAGTAATATAAGTGTGAAGGAATACTCACTTAAATTTACTCAATTGGCGAGGTATGCTCCTTCGATGGTGGCTGATAATAGGTCTAGAATTAGTACAGTTGTTTATGGTGTAGCTGATAGTGTGGTCAAGTAGTGTAAGACTGCTATGTTGATTAAGGATATGGACCTATCTAATCTTATTTTTATGCTTAACAAATTGAGGAGCAGAAGCTTAAGGACAAAGAGAGAAAGAATAAGAGGGCCAGAATAGGTAGTTTTAACTTTTCTCAGTCAAGGTTAGAGGGTCGTAGCCATTCTTAGTTTCATAAAAAATTTTCACCCCCAGTTCTATCTTTATCTAGTGAGCCAGTGCCAAAGTTAAGGAATAATAGTCGGGATAACACACTAGGCTCTGAGTCCTATAGTAGTATGAACAGTGGTCGTACTAATTCTCTTTATGAAAAGTGTGGTAGAAATCACCAGGGTATGTGTAAGGCTGGTAGTTTAATCTGTCATTAGCTCCAGCAGGTCACCTAGCTCATTAGGGTGCCACTTCTAGTGCTACAAGTAGATAGCACCAAAATAGGTTGTACGCGCCCCAGTCCTGACATGATCAGGAAAGTTCTCCTTATGTGGTTACGGGTATGTTGCAGGTTTTTTATCTTCATGTGTATGTTTTAATAGAAACCAGAGCCTCACTTTCTTTTGTAACCCTCTATATAGCTGTTAATTTTGGTTTCAGCCTAGAAATATTAGTAGAGCCTTTCTTAGTGTCTACCCAGTGGGTAAATTAATCATTGCAAGATGGGTATATAGAAATTGCCCGATTACTGTATCTCAAAAAGTCATATTAGTTGATCTTATGGAGTTAGAGATGACTGATTTTGATGTCATTCTCGGTATGGATTGGCTCCACTCATTCTATGCTTCAGTTAAGTATAAAAACAGAGTCGTCCAGTTTCATTTTCCTAATGACCCAATCATTGAATGGAGGGGTAGTACTTCAATTCTTAAGGCTCAGATTGTTTTATATCTTAAGGAAAGAAAAATGATATCTAAGGGATGTCTTTACCATCTTGTTTGAGTCAAAGACTTTAGTTTTGAGCAAGTCTCGAGTCAGTTTTAGTAGTAAGGGAATTTCCAGACGTTTTCCCTGAAGATCTTCCCAAATTCCTTCCCTTAAAGAAAAATTTACTTTAGAATAGATCTCCTTCTAGAAACCTAGCCTATCTCTATTTCTCCCTACAAAATGTCTCCAGCTGAGCTAAAAGAGTTAAAAAATAGTTGAAAGATCTCTTAAATAAGGGATTCATCAGACCCATTATTTCCCTATGGGGCGCTCCAGTCCTGTTCATGCATAAGAAAAATGGTTCTCTCAGAATGTGTATCAATTACCGTCAGTTGAACAAAATCACAATCAAGAATAAATATTCACTCCCCAGGATTGATGACTTGTTTGACCAAATTCAACGTGTCAGTTATTTCTCTAAGATAGACCTCATATCCAGATATCATCAGCTTAGAGTCAGAGAATTTGATATTCTAAAGACAACTTTCAGAACTCGGTATGATCACTTCGAATTCATAGTTATGTCTTTTGGACTAAAAAATTCCCCAACATCTTTCATGGACTTGATGAACAGATTGTTCAAGCAGAACTTGGACATGTTCATCATAATCTTTATTGATGATATTCTCATCAATTCCCATAGTGAAAATGATCATGCAGACCATCTCAGAATGGTATTGCAGACTCTTAGAGCCCATCAATTGTTTGCCAATTTCAGTAAGTGTGAGTTTTGGCTAAGATCAATAGCTTTCCTTGGCCATATTATTTTTGGTGAAGTTATTAGATTTAACCCTCATAAAATAAAAGCTATGAGAAATTGGACAGACCTATCTCTCTATCAGATATGAGGATCTTTTAGGTTTGGCTGGTTATTACAGATGATTTGTTAAAAGGTTTTCTTCTATTGCATCCCCCATGTCTCGATTAACTCAGAAGAAGGTCAAGTTACAGTGGTCAGATTCTTATGAGAAGGGTTTTTAGGAGTTGAAGACTCAACACACCTCAGCCCCAGTCTTGACATTGTCAGATAGTTCAGATGGGTTTGTTTTTTATTGTGATACTTCCATAGTCGATCTTGGTTATGTATTGATGCAAAGAGGTAAGTTTAGCCTATGCCCTTAGATATATTAAGCCCCATGAAAAGAATTACCTTAGCTATGATCTTGAGTTGGAATCTGTTGTTTTTGCTTGGAAAATTTGGAGGCATTATCTTTATGGAGTTCATGTTTCTGTGTTCATGGATCACAAAATTTTTAGTATGTGTTTTCGTAGAAAGATTTGAATCTTCATCAAACATAGAGAAGGTGGCTTGAGTTGTTAAAGGATTATGATATGAGTATGTTGTATCATTCGGGCAAGGCCAATGTAGTGGGCAGACGCCTTTAGTAGATTGTCTATGGGTAGTGTTGCTCATATTGAGGATGATAAAAAGAAGTTAGTCAAAGAGGTTCATTAGCTTGCTAGGTTAGTTGTTCGATTGGTTTATTCAGATGAGGGTAGTATATAGGTTCAGAATGGTTCAAAATCTTATTTAGTTTCCAAAGTGAAAGAAAAGTAAGATAGAGATTCCAGTTTAGTTAAGTTGAAGGAATTAGTTAGAGATCAGAAGATAGAGGTTTACTCCTAAGGGGGAGATGTTGTATTGTGATGTCAGGGTAGACTTTGTATGCCCTGTGCTGATGGTTTGAGACTGTGGATTTTGGAAGAACCTCATGGTGAACGCTACTCTTTATACCTAGGAGCCACAAAGATGTACTATAATTTGCGAGAAATCTATTAGTGGAGAGGTATGAAGAGGGATATTATAGATTATATAGCTAAGTGTTCTAATTGTCAGCAAGTCAAGGTTGAACACAAGAGGACTTGTGGTACATTGCAAGAGTTAAGCATTCCCACTTGGAAATGATAAGAGGTGAACATGGATTTTGTGATGGGTTTTCCTTGTACGCGTCGTCAGTATGATTCGATATGGGTAATTATAGATAGAATAACCAAATTATCTTATTTCTTACCAGTTCATACTTCTTATTCAGTTGATGATTACGCCAAGTTCTATATTAGAGAGTTGGTTAGGTTGCATAAAGTCTCATAGTCTATCATTTTAGATAGAGGTACTCATCTTACCTCTAATATTTGGAAGGATTTTCAGAAGGGTCTTGGTAACCAAGTTCATCTTAGTACAACTTTTTATCCTCAGATAGATGGTCGGGCAGAGAGGACTATTCAGACCCTAGAGGATATGCTGAAGGCATGTGTTCTTGATTTCAAGGGTAGTTGGGATAATCTTACCTTTGATCTAGTTTTCCAATAATAACAATTATCAGTCCAATATTCAGATGTCTCTATTTAAGGATTTCTTTAGGAGGAGATATAGATCTCCTATTGGCTGGTTTGAGGCAGGTGAGGCTGCTTTGATAGGACTAGATTTGGTATTTTATGGAATGTAGAAGGTTCTATTTATTAGGGAGAGGCTTAAGATGGACCAAAGCATCAGAAATCCTATGCCGATGTGAGGAGAAGAGATTTTGAGTTTGAAGTTGGGGATTTGGTGTATTTGAAAATCTCGCCCATGAAAGGAGTGAAGAGATTTGGCAAAATGAGGAATCTTAGTCCCTGATATGTCGACCCATACAAAATTTTGAGTCATTTTGAAAAGGTAGCTTATGAGCTTGAGTTGCCTGCAGATTTGGCATCAGTACATCTAGTGTTTCATGTTTCTTTATTTAAAAAGAGTATTGGTGATCTAACGGTTGTTGTTCTGGTAGAAAGTATGGATGTTCAAGATAGCCTTTCTTACGAAGAAATCCCAGTCGAGATCTTTGATCGCCAGATTTGAAGATTAAAGAACAAATAAGTTCCCTTGGTCAAAGTTATTTGGCGGAATCAGTTCATTGAGAGAGCCACTTTGGAAGCAGTAGCAGATATGCGTACCTAGTAACTTCATCTTTTCTCTGCAAACATAGACTCAGCTTAAGGTAATATTTTTCCTTAGATAGTTTGTTTTCCATTCTCAGTTCCAGCTATTTGACCATACTCATGCCATTGCATGCATTCACGAATTCAATTTAATCATGTATTATGTTTCAGACTCAATTATGTAATCATGTTTCTAGTTGTGCATGTTCAGTATGTGATCTCTGTTGCTTTAGTTCAGAAAACTCAGCCAAATCAATCTCATTCGAGGATGAATATTCCCAGGGGGAGATATTATAATACCCTATACTATTCTAAGTTCAGTTCAGCTCCTAGTTGCATGCATAAGTAGCTTAAAGCCTGAAATTTTAGTAAGTGTTGGGGACTTAGTTATTTTTAAGGCCTCTTAACTTTGAGGATTTTTAAATTAGTTACCCGACCCCGAGATATTGGTTTTTTATTTAATTCATGTTTAGGGATGTAAGGTACATGTCGCAGAGAAGTTTTAGATTTTTCAAACGAGGATTGGTTCTTGTTTAAATCACGATTCCCGCACCTCATAGCGATATAAGCACATCACGGTGATTATAGCGATAGAAAGTACAGGGCATCTTGGTGAGCATGTAAAATGCACTTTAGTTACGAATTAAATTGCCTGAGGGGCAATTATATCTTTTCCCATCAACCCAATTCATCAAATTACGAATTATAACACCAGTTAGGGCATTATTTGCCCATCTTTTTCAATTGTCTCTAAAAAAACCCTCTCCTCCCTAAGATCATCAAATTCCATTACTTTCTCTCCAAGAAAACCAAGAATTTAAGTTCTCCAATCCAAGAACATTCAAGAAAGCATAAAGATTTACGTTTCTCTTTCAAACTTAAGGGTTAAAGGTATTTGTGATGTTCATCCAAGGTGCTTTTTGACCCATCAAGTCCAAGAATCCCTTTTTATGCTTTAAATTATGAATTTTACATGATTAAGTTGAATTATGCCCATGAACATTTTGATAATTTGATTTCAAGTTATAATTTTACGTGTTTTTGATGGAATGAGCTATTGCATGTTTTGAATATTGAACTCTTGCCATTTAAAACTTAATTCATGGTTTTAGTATTGTAACTATGTTATTATAATGTTATTTACTCATTCCCATGCTTAAGTTCATGACTCTAATGCATTTGATGAAATGCCTAAGTGTTAGATTTTAAGTAATGATTCCCTTTTATGGTTTCAAAGCTTTTATATGTCCTTATTCTTATTTCCATTCAATGTTGGTATGTTATGAACACCCAATACCTATTTGTTTACATAATTTTAGTATCTTTAGAATGATTTTAGATATACCATGAGCATTATCATTCAATCAGTTATTATGATCAGTTTGTTGTTCAGTTAAGCTTAGGTCTGTCATTAAACAGTGTCATTTAGTTGGGAGTAGGATCCAGCACCGAGCGAACCCAGGGATGAAACATATCTCATGAGTTTCTTGCTAGTATAGGGTTACTTCTTAGTCCTTTGGGTCATCAGTTTAGTGGATCCACACAGCCATTGTTAGTACCTATGGCATGGTACTGACACCCTTCCAACTGAAGTTACAAGTTGGTTCCTACTTAACTCAGAGTGGGGCATGTTAGTTAGATGATACCTCCCACAGTCCCAGATCAGTATTTAGTATAGAATTTAGTTCAGGTTTTCTTGACCATAGCATATAGACTTCCAGTATTCAGTTATCAGATTATAGTAATTCAATTTACAGAATTATTTCAGAAATATTATCTGTTTGTTCTTGCATTCTTAGTATTTCATCTTTCATGCACGCATACTCAGTTATCCCATGCTATTCAACCAGTCATTACTTCATGCACAGTTAACCCATGTATTTCAGACTAACCTTATCTCATATACCAGTACATTCAATGTACTTATCGCATACTATTCTTTGCTCTATGATTTCTTATATCATAGGTTCAAATGCGTAGTTTTCGAATCGTAAGACAATCCAGCACTTCAATTGTAGCAGCAGTGGTGAGTCCTCATCTATCGAGGACCTGTTATGTTTATTCATTTATTTTTGCATTTCTTTTTAGTTAATGAAATTGAGTTAGTTGGTGCCTGTCCCATCAACTCCTCAGTTAGTTTAGAGGCTTTCAAACATTCAGATAGTTAGATAGATAGCTAGTCATTTTATCAATCTTATCAGTTGTGTTTTTAATATCTTATTAGTCTTGACAGATGTTTTCAGACTTGTGAATTTATTTTTAATTTTAGTATTTAAAAACATATGGCCTTATCAGTTATTTTCTGTACATGTCTATTATCATTATATTATTCAGTGCTCACAGTAGGTACCAACTCATGGGTTAGCTTGTGGTCACTTATGACAATATGCACCATTGTCGTGACTAGGGGCAGACTCGGGTCGTAACAAAACTTGGTATCAGAGCCTAAGATTTTACATTGTCCTAGGGAGTCTGAAAGCGCATTAAGTTGAGTCTTGTGCATAGGTGTAAAGTACGTCACACTTATGGACAAGAGGCTACAAGACATTTTAGGAAAAGTTTCCCTTCTTTCAGTATTTATGCCATGCGAATAAACATAATCTCTATTTTAAACTCTCTTCCTGAATCATTCTTCCTTCCGTTTATAGATAATGCCTCCCAAAATAAACATTGGAACGAGAAATGGAAATCAGCCTGCACCTTCGCCTGCTCAAGAAGATCCCCTAAACAAGCACGTCTCTCATGTCGAGTTCAGAGTTGCATTCACTATCTTAGCTCATTCAGTAGCTGCTCAAAATAATTAGTTGGTTTTTGCCCCAGCTAACCCAGTGAAAAATACAACTGCAGCTAGGATTTGGGATTTCACTTGAATGAATCCCCCTTTGTTTTTGGGATCTATGTCTGAGAGATTCCTTAGGAGTTTTTGTATATGGTTTAAAAGGTGACTGACATCATCAGTGTCACTTCAAGTGAAAGTCCAGAGTTGGCTTCTTACCAGTTATTGGATGTAGCTCATATGTGGTATAAGCAGTGGAAGGAGGATAGGGGTGCAAAGGCAGGGCGTGTAGAGTGGGAGGATTTTGCCACAACCTTTTTAGATAGGTTCTTTTCCTTAGAGTCTAGGGAATCTAAGGTGCTGGAGTTTATTAATTTGAAAAAGGGTAATTTGAATGTGAAGGAATACTTTCTTAAGTTTACTTAATTGGCGAGGGATGCTCCTTCGATGGTGGCTGATAATAGGTCTAGAGTGATTAAGTTTGTTTCTGGTGTAGGTGATAGTGTGGTCAAGGAGTGTAGGATTTCTATGTTGATTAAGAAGAGGGACCTATCTAGGTTTATGGTTCATACTTAACAGATTGAGGAACAAAATCTTAAGGAGAAAAAGAGAGAATAAGAGCGCCAGAACAGGTAGCTTTAACTTTTCTCAGCAGAGTTCAGGGGATGGTAGCCATTCTCAGTTCCATCAAAAATTTTCACCCTCAGCTCCGTCTTTAGCTAGTGAGCCAATGCCAAAGTTCAGGAAGGACAGTTGAGAAAGAACACTAGGCTTCAAGTCCCAGGGTAGTGTGAATAGTAGTCGTACTAATCCTCTCTGTGGCAAGTGTGGTAGGAATCATTAGGGTGTGTGTAAGGCTGGTAGTTTGTTCTGTCATCAGCTCTAGCAGATCGCTTGACTCAAAAGGGTGCCACTTCAAGTGCCTCCAATGGACAATGCCAAAGTAGGTTGTATGCACTCCAGTCCTGACATGATCGGTAAAGTTCTCCTGATGCGATTACGGGTACGTTATAGGTTTTTCATCTTCATGTCTATGTTTCACTAGACCCTGGAGCCTTACTTTCTTTTGTAACCCCCTATATAGTTTTTAATTTGTGTGTCAGCCCAGAAACATTTGTAGAGCCTTTCTCAGTGTCTACCCGAGTAGGTAAATTGATCATAGCCAGATGAGTATACAGAAATTGCCCGATTATAGTATCTCAGAAAGTCCTGTCAGTAGATCTTGTGTAGTTAGAGATGATTGATTTTGATGTCATTCTCAACATTAATTGGATGTACTCATGATATGCTTCAGTTGACTGTAGAAACATAGTCGTCCAGTTTTATTTTCCTAATAAACCAGTCATTGAATGGAGGGGTAGTACTTCAGTGCTTAGGGGTCAGATTATTTCATATCTTAAGGCAAGAAAAATGATATCTAAGTGGTGTATTTACCATCTTGTTTGATTCAAAGACTCTAGTTTTGAGACTCCAAGTCTCGAGTCAGTTTCAATAGTATGGGAATTTCCAAACATTTTCCCTGAAGATCTTCCCGGAGTCCCTCTCGAAAGGGAAATTGACTTCAGAATGGATCTCCTTCCAGATATCTAGCCTATCTCTATTCTACCCTATTGAATGGCTCCAGCTGAGCTAAAATAGTTAGAAGAATAGTTGAAAGATCTCTTGGATAAGGGATTCATCAGACCTAGTATTTCCCCATGGGCCGTTCCAGTCTTGTTCGTGCGTAAGAAAGGCGATTCTCTCAGAATGTACATTGATTACCATCAGTTGAACAAAGTCACAATCAAGAATAAATATCCACTCCCCAAGATTGATGACTTGTTCGACCAACTTTATGGTGCTAGTTATTTCTCTAAGATAGACCTTAGATCCGGCGATCATCAACTCAGAGTCAGAGAATGTGACATTCCGAAGACAGCTTTCAAAACTAGATATGGGCACTTTAAATTTTGATTTATGTCTTTTGAACTAACAACTGTCCCAACATCTTTCATAGACTTGATGAACAGAGTGTTCAAGAAGTACTTGGAAATATTCGTCATCGTCTTTATTGATGATATTCTCGTCTATTCCTATAGTGGAAATAATCATCCAGACCATCTCAGAATAGTATTATAGACTTTTAGAGTCCTACACTTTTTCGCCACATTAAGTAAGTGTGAGTTTTGGTTAAGATAGTAGCTTTACTTAGCTATAATATTTTCAGTGATGTCATTAAAGTTGACCCTCTAAAGGCTGAAGTAATGAGAAATTGGCCCTGACCTATCTCTCCATCAGATATCAGAAGCTTCTTAGGTTTGGTTGGCTATTATAGATGGATTATTTAATGGGTTTTTGTGTATTACATCCCCCATGTATCGATTAACTCAAAATAAAGTCAAGCTTCAGTGGTTGAATTATTGAGAGAAGAGTTTTTAGGAGTCTAACACCCAACACACCTCAACCCCAGTCTTGTCATTGCCAGATGGTTCAGATAGGTTTGTTGTTTATTGTGATGCTTCCATAGTTGGTCTTGGTTGTGTATTGATGCAGAGAGGTAAGGTCATATCCTATGCCTCTAGATAGGTTAAGACCTATGAAAAGAATTATCCTACTCATGATCTTGAGTTGGCAGCTATTGTTTTTTCCTTGAAAATTTGGAAGCATTATCTTTATGGATTTTTTATTGATGTGTTCACGGATCACAAAAGTTTTTAGTTTGTGTTTTCACAGAAAGATTTGAATATTCGTCAGAGATGGTGGCTTGAGTTGTTAAAGAATTATGATATAAGTGTGTTGTATCATTCTGGTAAGGACAATATAGTGGGAGACGCCATTAGTAGATTATCTATGGGTAGTGTTTCTCATGTTTAGGATGATAAGAAGAAGTTAGTCAGAGAGGTTCATCAGCTTGCTAAGTTCAGTGTTTGATTGGTTGATTCTACTGAGTGTAGTATATGGGTTCAGAATGGTTTGGAATCTTCTTTGGTTGCCGAAGTGAAAGAAAAGTAACATAGGGATTCCCATGTTATTAAGTTGAAGGAATCTGTTAGAGATAAAAAAATATAGATTTTCTCACAAGGGGGAGATGGTGTGTTGTAATGTCAAGGTAGACTTTGTGTGTCGTGTGTTGATAGTTTGAGACAATGGATTTTGGTTGAAGTGCATGGTGTGCTCTACTCTTTACACACAGGATCCACAAAGTGTACTGTGATTTGTGGGAAATCTAATGGTGGAGCGGTATGAAGAGAGATATGACATGTAGCTAAGTGTTCTAATTATCAGCAGGTCAAAGTTGAACACTAGAGGCCTAGTGGTACATTACAAGAGTTCAGTATTCCCACTTGGAAGCGGGAAGAGGTGAACATGGATTTTGTGATGGGTTCACCTCATACGCATCATCAGCATGATTCGATATGGGTGATTGTAGACAAAATGACCAAATCCATTTATTTCTTACTAGTTCATACTTTTTATTCAGCTGAGGATTATGCCAAGCTCTATATTATAGAGTTGGCTAAGTTGCATAGAGTCCCATTTTCTATCATTTTTTATAGAGGTATTCAGTTTACCTCTCACTTTTGAAAGACTTTTTAGAAGGGTCTTGGTACCCAAGTTCATCTCAGTATAGATTTTCATAGTTAGACAGATGGTCAGGCAGAGAGGACCATTCACACCCTAGAGGATATGTTGAGGGCATATGTTCTTGATTTCAAGGGTAGTTTGGATGATCACTTACCATTGATAGAGTTTTCCTACAATAATAGTTATCACTCCAGTATTTTGATAGCTCAATTTGAGGCTCTATAGGGAGGAGATGTAGATCTCTTATTGGTTGTTTTGAGGAAGGTGAGACTACTTTGATAGGACCAGATTTGGTATTTTATGGAATAGAGAAGGTTCAATTGATTAGGGAGAGGCTTAAGACAACCAAAAGCCGCTAAAAATCCAATGTAGATGTGAGGAGAAGGGATCTTGAGTTTGAAGTTAGGAATTTAGTATATTTGAAAATCTTGCCCATGAAGGGAGTGAAGGGATTGTATAGGATGTGGAAGCTTAGTCCCTGATATATTGGCCCTTAATGAATTTTGAGTCATTTTGGAAAGGTAGCTTATGAGCCTGAGTTGCCTATAGATTTAGCATCAGTGCATCTAGTGTTTCATATTTCTTTATTAAGGAAGAATATTGGTGATCCAATGGCTGTTGCTCTAGTAGAAAGTGTGGATGTTCAGGATAGCCTTTCTTACAAAGAAATCCCAGTCGAGAATCTTGATCGTAAGGTTCAAAGACTCAAGAACAAAGAAGTTCCCTATGTTAATGTTCTTTGGCGGAATTAGTTTGTTAAGGGAGCCACTTAGGAAGCAGAAGCAAATACGCTTACTAATTACCCTCATCTTTTCTTTGCAAATGCATACTCATCTTAAGGTAGTAGTTTTCCTTAGATTGTTTGTTTTCCATTCTCAGTTCTATCTATATGACCTTACTCATGTCATTGTATGCATTCACGAATTCAGTTCAGTCATGTATCATGTTTCAACTCAGTCATGTAATCATGTTTCAAGTTGTGCATGTTCAGTATATGATCTCAGTTGCTTTAGTTGAGAACTCTCAGCCAAATAAGTCTCATTCGAGGATGTATGTTCCCAAGGGGGAGATATTGTAATACCCCATACTATTCTGAGTTCAGTTCAGCTCCTAGTTGTATGTATAAGAACCTTAAGGCCTGAAAATTTCACTAATTACTGGGGTCTTAGTCATTTATTTGGACCGTTAAATTCGAGGATTATTAAATTGGTCTTCCCGACCCCAAGATATTTCCTTTTGAGTTGATTTATGTTCAGGGGTGTAAGGTACATGTCTCGGAGGAGTTTTAAATTTTTTGGACGAGGATTGGGTCATGTTTGGATCACGATTTTAGTAGCTTATCACGATAGGTCCACATCGTGGTGCTTATAATGATGGAAAGTACACTGTGTCGCATTGAGCATGTAAAATACACTTCAGTTATGAATTTGATTGCCTGAGAGGCAATTGTGTCTTTTTTTCTCAACCAAATTCATCAAATCATGAATTATAACACCAGTTAGGGCATTATTTGCCCATCTTATCTAATTGACTCTCAAAGAAAAACCCTCTTCTCCACTTATATCATCAAATTCCATTACTTTATCTCCAATAAAACCAGGAATTCAAGTTCCCCAATCCAAAAACATTCAAAAAGCATCAAGATTGGTGTTTCTCTTTCAAGCTTAAGGGTTTAAGGTATGTGTGATGTTCATCCATGGGCCCTTTTGACCCATCGAGTTCAAGAATCCCTTTTTATGCTTTAAATTATGAATTTTACATGATTAAGTTGAATTATGCCCATGAACATCTTGATAATTTTAGTTCAAGTTATGATTACACATGTTTTCGATGGAATAATCCATTGCATGTTTTGAATATTGAACTCTTGTCATTTAAAAACTTGATTCATGGTTTTAGTATTGTAACTAAGTTATTAACACGTGATGTACCCATTCTCATTCTTAATTTCACGACTCTCATGTGTTTGATGAAATGCCTAAGTGTTGGATTTTAAGTAATGATTCCCTGTTATGGTTTTAAAGCTTTTATATGTCCTTATTCTTATTTCCATTCAATGTTGTTAGGTTATGAACACCTGATACCTAGTTGTTTACATAATTTTAGTATCTTTAGAATTATTTTAGATATACCATGAGCATTATCATTCAATCAGTTATTATGATCAGTTTGTTGTTCAGTTAAGCTTAGGTCTGTCATTAAACAGTGTCATTTAGTTGGGAGTAGGTTCCAGCACCGAGCGAAACCAGGGATGGGGGCATTCCTTCCAGTTTAGGGTTTGACCCTTAGTAGAAATCCGTGAGTTATAGAACTATGTAGCCAACATAGGTTTGAGATGTCTTCTTGATAGTTTAGGGTTAACACATATCACATGAGTTTCCTACCAGTATAGAGTTACTCTTTTAGTCCTTTGGGAAACCATTTTAGTGGATCCACACAACCATTATTAGTACCCAGGGCACGGTATTGACACCCTTCCAACTGGGGTTACAAGTTGGACCCCACTTAGCTCATACTGGGGCATGTCGGTTAGATGATACCTCCCACAGTCTCAGATTAGTATTCAATATATAATTTTGTTTAGGTTTGCTTGACCATAGCATGCAGACTTTCAGTTATTCAATTATCAGATTTCAGTAATTCAGTTTACAGAATTATTTCAAAAACATCATATTCTTGGTCTTGTATTCCCAGTATTTTAGTTTTCATGCATACATACTCAGTTATATCATGTTATTCATCCAGTCGTTACTTCATGCATAGTTAACCCATGCATTTCATCCAAACCTTATATCATATACCAGTATATTCAAAGTACTGGCCGCATACTCTTCTTTGTGATATGGTGTCTTATATTATAGGTTCGGACACTTAGTTTCCCGATCATACTTAGACAGTCCAGCGCTTTTACAGCAGAAGCAGTGGTGAGTCCTTATCTATCGAGGACTTGTTATGTTTATTCAGGTATTTCTGCATTTCTTTTTTGTTAATCAGTTGGAGTTAGTTGGGGCCTATCCCATTAATACCTCAGTTAGTTCAGAGGCTTTCAGAAAGTCAGATAGATAGCTAGTCAGTTTATTAGTTTTATTAATTGTGCTTTTAGTATCTTATCAGTCTTGACAGATGTTTTCAGACTTGTGAATTCAGTTGTATTTTCAATATTTAAAACTTTATGGGTTTAACAGTTATTTTCTGTGCATGTCTATTATCATTATATTGTTCAGTGTTCACAGCAGGTACCATCTCATAGGTTAGCTTGTGTTCACTTTTAAACTTAAGCATCATTGTCATGACTAGGGACTTGCCTTGGTCCGTGACAGTAAGTGTGGGGTGGAGGAGTGCAAACCTTTAATTACCTCTTCAAACTCTTTCATGGAGTTTCCTAAATTAACAATTAATCCTGAAATTAAGTAATTTAAAAAGGACCCTAAAAATGGCAGTATGGAAAGAGCTGTAGACCTTAAGAGTAAGCACTCATGAGGTAATAAAAAATAAGAAGGTGGGATCCAAGTAGGGGGAAAGGATGAGAGACTGTGGTTAAAAGTGGTGTTTTTAGTCTTACCACGATAAAAAATTAGGAGTTGCTTTGAAGGCAACCCATATTAAAGATGTTATTTTAATATTTTTAGTTTTCCTTTAGTATCACCTTTGGTTTTGTTTTTGTTTTGTGGTTATAGTTTGAAGGGAAGTTTGAGTACCAGAGATCTTAGCTAAGGAGCATTGCAAACTATGAGTGTGGGTTCCTTTGAATCTCTTCGATGGTTGTGATGCTACTAACTAGTCCAAGAGGCCTCAGGGAGTATTTTTAATCCTTGTTCTTTGCTTTATACTGTTATAGCCCGAGGCTACCCCCTGGTTACAACAACGATGCTTACGTCCATAAGTGACCATAAGCTAACCCATATTCTGGTACCTGCTATGAGCACTGACTAATATAACGCGAGATCTACATATGCAAAAAGTAAATTGATATGGTACTGTGCTAAAAATAAAACACGGAAATATAATCCAACATATCTAAAACAACCAGATGAACTAAAATCGAATTCAGTGTCTATCTGTCTGAAACAACTTATAAGAGAACTAAAAATTGACTGTCTATCTGACTGCCTGAAAGCCTCTAGAAATCATGAGGACTTGATGGGACAGACACCTAACTAACTCTCACAGACTAAACATAAAAAAACATTGAAATAATGGTAAAATATGTCATGTCCTTGATAGAAGAGGACTCCCCACTACTGCTGCAGGATAATTATGGACTATCTAAGTACAGTTGGGAAACTGAGCAACCAAACCTATTTTATAAGACAACATAGTGCAAAGAAAAAGTATGCGATCAATATTTTACATGTACTGGTACGTGAGATAAGGACTAGCTGAAATGCATAAGATAACTGAACAAGAATGATTGACATGTAAAACCTGAGAATGCAACACCAAGAATAAGCATATATATACTAAAATAATCTAGAATTTGAATAACTGAGATTTGTATAACTGAATACTTGAAATCCGTACACTTGGTCATGCAAACCTGCACTGATGTATTCTGAGAACTACACTGAAACTGTGGGAGCTAGCTATAACTGACATGACCCAATTTGAGCTATCAGGGTCCAACTCGTAACACCAGTTGGATGGGTGTTGATACCTTTCCGAGGGTACCAACACATATCTGACAATGTGGATCCACAATCCTGATGTCCCAAAGGAGAGGGTGTCATGCCTCTACTGATGAGGGACCCTTTTGAAACTATGGTGACACCATAGGTATGGAATTTAGGGACTGCTACTAACGACTTATGCAAATTAACGAGTGAGTCGTCATCCCTGAATTCACTCGGTGCTAAGTGCTACTCCCAACTAAATGACACTGGTATTATTACTCGTTTAACATGACATGGTTCTAGTTTTATAAATGCTAAGCATGAACATGATGTCCTGAATATGTAATAAAACTGTGGTCTGACTGACTTGTTCATTAAAAAAAATATTGTAAAAACACATAGATATCGGTTGTTCATAACCCGCCAGCACTAAATGATTAGAAAATACGATAACATTACTTAAAATAATGACATGAAGTCAAAATTCAAAAACCCAAAGCAAGCAATAATTCAATGAATAAGACAGATACATGAATTTGAACATAGGGATGTGTTAAACATGAGAAGACATCATACTTACATGGTTTAATTCATAACTTTAGTATTTATCATAAAATCAAGGGAATTAAGACGAGAAATTGTAATTCAAACATGAAGTGACTTATATAACATGGAAACACATGTTGACATGGCTTGAATTTGAATTAATACGAAGTTCATGGATTAAATTCACAAGTTTCAAGGATAATTTCATAAAATAGGATAACATTCATACTTTTACACAAAAATAGGGTTTTTGGGCTCAATGGGTGGAAGGGACCCATCGATGAATACCCCACATACCTATAGTAGAAGCTTTAGGGAAGAATCTTTGTAATTGTTCATGCCTCTAAGAAACCCTAATTGTTGTTCTTGAGTATTGGAGAGGATATTAACGTGTTAGGTGTTTGAGATTTGAGAGAAAATAAGCTTCTTTGAGGGTTATAAGTCGTGGGTAGAAGTTATAAGAAGGAAAAAGATCAAAAAGTCCCTTTTAACTGATCATTACAGAATTCATCGCTAGTCTATACGAGCCGACCATACGACTGGGACTCTTGACTCATAAGTTTGGCAGAATCGGAATGGCATACACTTGTCAACATACGATTCCAACTTACGACTTCTATCATTTCATACGACTAGTACTCATCCTCTCATAATTTGTACAGAGCTCATCTCACCTCACATTGACTTGGTTATGACTTACCATGTAAGACTCATATGATCATCTTATGACTCATAAGTTTTAAGTCGTACGTTAAACAGAAAGTCACCCATCACACACCGTCTTGGGTACGAGTTCTATGTATGACTCGTATATTGTGCATACGACTCAAGGGATGAGTCGTATGATGCATAGAAGCTTATAAGGGATGAGGTATTATAATATCTCCCCCTTGGGAACATCGTCCTCAAATGAGATTAGTTAAGCTGAGATACTAAGGAAACTGAGTTCATAGACTCAATGTTCATGAACTAAAACATGATTAAAAAACTGAGCCCAAGAAATGATTCATGGACTGAACTGGTTTTGTGCATGCATGCAGTGATATGAGAATGGTTACATTGCTAAATAGAGATTGGGAAAAGAAAATCATTACCTTGAGTTGAGTCTGAATTCGTGGAGAAAAGATGAGGGTACTTGGCTCCCATATCTACTTCTGCTTCCCAAGTGGCTCCCTCAACGGACTGATTTCAAAATCAAACTTTCACCAAGGGAACCTCTTTGTTCCTCAACCTACGAACCTGACGGTCAAGTGTCTCAATTTGAATCTCTTCATAAGAGAGACTATCTCTCACATCCACACCCTTTAAAGGCACAACTAATACTGAATCACCAATATACTTCTTCAACAAGGAGACATAAAACACTGGATGAACTGACGCCAAGTTTGCAGGCAATTCTAACTCATAAACTACCTTTCTAAAGCGGCTCAAAATCCTATATAGGATAATATAGCGGGGACTGAGCTTTCCCTTCTTACCAAACCTCTTCACCCCTTTCATGGGTGAAATTTTCAAATACACAAGGTAACCAACATTAAATGCAAAATCTTTTTTTCTCACATTGACATAAGATTTCTGACCACTCTAAGCTTTTTTCAGCTTCTCTGGGATTAACTAAACTTTCTACATCACCTCAAACACTAAATCTGGTCCTATCAAAGCAACCTCACTTACTTGAAACCAACTAATAGAAGATCTATATCTCATCCCATAGAGAGCCTCAAATGGAGCCATCTAAATACTTGAGTGATAATTGTTATTGTAGGCAAACTCAATCAAAGGTAAGTGGCCATCCTAACTACCCCTAAAGTTAATAACATAGGATATCAACATGTTCTCTAAGGTCTGAATGGTCCTCTCTTCCTGACCATCTATCTGAGGATTAAAAGTCGTACTGAGATGAACCTGGGTACTAAGACCCTTCTGAAAAGCTTTCCTAAAGTGAGAAGAAAACTGAGTACCCCTAGGAGAAATGATAGACAATGGAATCCCACGCAACCTAACCAACTCCTTGAGATAGAGTCTAGCATAATCCTCAGCTTAATATGAAGTATGAACTGGCAAGAAATAGGCTAACTTGGTCATCCAATCTATAATGACACTTATCGAATCATGTTGACGATGTATTTGAGGCAATCCTATCACAAAATCCATGTTCACCACCTCCCACTTACAAGTGAGGATGCTAAACTCTTGAAGCATACTACTAGGCCTTTGGTGCTCAACTTTAACCTATTGATAGTTCGAATATTTAGCCATAAATTCTGCAATATCTTTCTTCATAGCACTCCACCAATAGGTTTCTCACAAATCATGGTATATCTTTGTGCCCCCTAGGTGAATAGAGTATCTCGCACCATACGCCTCAACAAGTATTCGCTGCCTCAAACCATCAACACACATAACATATAGTCTTCCTTGACAAGAAACACACCATCTCCCCCTTGGGAGAAAACCTCAACCTTCTGATCTCTAACTTCCTCCTTCAACTACTAAAATGGGAACCCTATCTTTCTTTCCTTTCACTTCAGCAACCAATAAAGATATTGAACGCATATGCTACCTTCAACTGAATCAACCAACCGAACACCTAATCTAGCGAGCTGATGAACCTCACGAACTAAATATTTCTTATGTTCCTCGACATGGGCAACACTACCCATAGACAATCTACTGAGGGCATCTAACACTACATTGGCCTTTCTCGGATAATACAACACACTCATATCATAATCCTTTAACAATTCATGCCACCTTTTTTGGCGAAGATTGAAATCTTTCTGTGTGAACATGCCACCTTCTTTGGCGAAGATTCAGATTTTCTGCGTGAACACATACTGTAAATTATTGTGATCTATGAACGTATCCACATGAACTCCATACAGATATGCCTTCAAATCTTTAAGGAAAAAAATATAAATGCCAACTTAAGATCATGGGTTGGGTAATTCTTCTCATGGGGTTTAAGATATTTAGAGGCATAAGCTATCAACTTACCTCTTTACATTAATACACAACCAAGACCAACTCTAAAAGCATCACAATACACTATAAACCCATCTGAACCATCTGGCAAAGTTAGGACTGGGGAAAAAGTTAGTCGAGTATTCAACTCCTAAAAACTCTTCTCCCAAGAATCTGACCACTAAAATTTAGCCTTCTTCTAGGTTATCCTCGACATGGGCGAAGCAATAAAATAAACCCCTTCAACAAACCATCCATAATAGCTAGCTAAACCTAAGAAACTCCTGATATCTAATAGAGAAATGGGTCTAGGCCAATTTCTCACTTCTTTCGTATTTTGAGAATCAACTCAACTGCCATCACCAGAAACGATGTGACCAAGAAAAGCTACTGATCTCAACCAAAATTCACACTTCCTGAACTTAGCGATTAGAAATCCTTAAAGGTCTGTAAAACAACTCTTAGATGGTCGACATAATCACTCTCACAACGAAAATAGACAAGGATGTCATAAATGAAGACTATGACGAACATATCCAAGTAATGTTTGAATACCCTATCCATTAGTCCATGAAAGCTGTAGGAAAATAACCATACGAAGTCCTAAAGGCTATCTTCAAAATGTCATATTCTCTGACTCTAAGTTGATAATATACGGATCTAAGGTCTATCTTAGACAAATAACTCGCACCCTGAAGTTGGTCGAATAAGTGATCAATTCTAGGGAGATGACACTTATTCTTGATTGTGACTTTGTTCAACTGATGGTAGTCGGTGCATATTCTAAGAGAACCATTTTTCTTGATCACAAAAAGGACTGGAGAGCCCTATGGGGAAATAATGGGCCTGATAAAACCCTTATCTAAGAGATCTTTCAACTAGTCCTTAAATTCCTTAAGCTCAGCTAGAACCATCCTGTAATATGGAATAAATATAGGCTTGGTGTCTGGAAAGAGATCAATTTCACAGTCTATTTCCCTTTCGGGAGGAACTCAGGGAAAATATTCAGAAAACATATCTAGAAATTCATTTACTATTGAAACTAACTCAAGACTCAAAGTTCATAATTTGAGTCCTTGACTCGGACGAGATGGTACATACACCATTTGGATATCATCTTTATTTCCTTAAGATATGAAACAAACTAACCCTTAAGCACTAAAGTGCTACCCTCCATTCAATAACTGGTTCAATAGAAAACTAGAATTGAAAAATTCTATTTCTACAGTCAACTGAGGCATAGCATGAGTGGATCCAATCCATGCCGAGAATGATGTCAAAATTAGTCATTTCTAACTCCACAAGATTGATTGAAGTAACTTTCTGAGACATCATGATTGGGAAATTTCTGTATACCCATTGGGCTACAATCAACTTACCTACTGGGGTAGACACTGAGAAAGGATCTACTAATGTTTTAGGACTTATACTAAAATCAATAGCTATATATGGAGTCACAAAATAAAGTGAAGATCCAAGGTCTTACAAGACATAAACCTGCAGATAAAAGACTTGTAACATACCCATAACCATATCAGGAGAACTTTCCTGGTCATGTCAAGTCTGGAGAGCATACAATCTATTTTGGCATTGCCCGCTGGTGGCACTGGAAGTGGCACCCTGCTGAGTCGACTGACCTGATGTTACAGCTGAAGAGTTCGTCTGACTCTGCTGATAATCATTCCTGCCCTTCTACATACCTATGGGGCAATTTTTGATCATATGGCCTGGCTTGCCACACTAAAAATACATGTCACTTCCAGCTTTACACTCTCTCTGATAATTCTTATTACACATCCTTTAGAGCGAATTGGTTTGACTACTATTCACACAACTCTAGGACTTATATCTTGGCACTCTATCCCGACAGTCCTACTTGAACTTAGGCACTGGAGAACTAGCTGAAGATGGATTTGGGGCTAAAAATTTCTGGCAAAATTGGGATCGATTACCACCTTTCGACCCTGGCTGAGAAAAAATAAAGCTACATGTTTTGGACCTCTTATTCTCTCTGTCTTTCGATTTAAGTTACTTCTCCTCAATCTTCTAAGCATGAACCATAAGTCTAGATAAGTCCATCTCCTTAATCAACATGGCGGTCCTACACTCCTTAACCATACTATCAAGTATACCATATACGAACTTACTCATCCTTGACCTATTGTCATCTACCATAGTAGGAGCATACCTCACCATTTGAGTGAACTTAAGTGAGTACTCCTTCACTCTCATGCTTCCCTACTTTAAGTTTATGAACTCCTGAAACTTAGCTTCTCTCAACTCTAGTGGGAAGAACCTGTCTAGGAAAGTCATGGAAAACTTTTCCCATTCCATAGGCTCTAATTCCACACCCCTGTCTTCCTTCCACTTCTTAAACCAGGTATGAGCTACACCCTATAACTTATATGCAGCCAACTCTACACTCTCATTAGAAGTGACCCATGATGTATGTCACTTTCTGTACTATATCCAGAAACTCCTGTGGATCCTTCTCAGACATGGACCTAGAAAATAAAGGGGGATTTATTCAGGTGATATTTTGAATACTAGTTGCAACTGTATTTTCCATTAGATTGGATGGGGAAACAGCCTGCTGGTTGTTCTGAGCAGCTATAGAATGGGTGAAGGCTGTGAAATCGACCTTGAACTCAGTATGACAAACATGGTCGTTAAGGGGATCTTCCTGAACAGGTGGTGCGGGCTAATCTTCGTTCCTTCATTGATTGTTCCTTCTGGAAGGCATTGTCTATAAACAGAATAAAGGACGAGTTATAAAAAGGGATTCAATATAGCTCTGGCTCTTTCTTATGACATAATTACTGAAATAAAGAAAACTTTCCTAAAATGTCTTGTAGCTTCTTATCTATAACTATGGTGCGCTTCACATCCATGCACAAGACTCTACACAACGCGACTTTCAAACACCCTAGGATACTTTAAAACCTTTGGCTTTGATGCCAAGTTTCCTCAAGACCCAAGGCTACCCCCTGGTCACAATAATGGTGCTTACGACCATAAGCTAACCCATATTCTGGTACCTATTATAAGCACTAAATAATATAATGCAAGATTTACGTATGCGAAAAGTAAACTAATATGGTACTGTGCTGAAAATCAAACACGAAAATATAATCCAACATATCTGAAACAACCAGATGAATTAAAATTGAATGAGTATCTATCTGTCTAAAACAACTAATAAGATAACTGAAAACTGACTGTCTATCTGACTGCCTAAAAGCCTCTATAGAGAGTTGATGGAATAGACACCCAACTAAATCCGACTGACTGAACATAAACAGACACAGAAATAATGATAAAATATGTCTTATCCTCGGAAGAAGAGAACTCACCACTACTGAAACTAGATAATACTGGTCTGTCTAAGTACGGTTGGGAAACTGAGCATCCAAACCTATGATGTGATATGTACTTTGAATATACCAGTACGTGAGATAAGGACTAACTGAAATACATAAGATAACTGAACATGAATGCATGACATGTAAAAACTGAGAATGCAAGACCAAGCATAAACATATATATACTGAAATAATATAGAATCCAAATAATTGAAATTTGTATAACTGAACACCTGAAATTTGTACACTTGGTCATGCAAACCTAAACTGATCTATTCTGAGAACTACACTGAAACTGTGGGAGCTAGCTATAACCGACATGCCCCAATTTGAGCTATCAGGGTCCAACTCGTAACACCAGTTGGATGAGTATTGATACCTTGCCTAGGGTACCAACACATAGCTTCAAATATGGATCCACAATGCTGATGTCCCAAAGGACGAGGGTGTCATTCCTCTACTGACGAGGGACCCTTTAGAAACTATGGTGACACCATAGGTCTGGAACATAGAGACTGCTACTAATGACTCATGCCAAATTAACGGGTGAGTCGTCATCCCTGAATTCACTCGGTGCTAAGTGTTACTCCCAACTAAATGACACTGGTATTATTAGTCATTTAACATGACATGGTACTATTTTTATAAATGCTCAGCATGAACATGATGTTATGAATATGATAATAAAACCATGGTCTGACTAATTTGGTAATTAAAACAAAATAAAATAAAAATACAAAGGTATCGGGTGTTCATAATTCTCCAGCACTGAATGATTACAAAATAAAATAGCATTACTTAAAACAATGACATAAAGTCAAAATTCAAAGACCCAAAGTAATCAATAATTCAATGAATGAGACAGATACATGAATTTGAACATGGGGAAGTGTTAAACATGAGAAAACATCATATTTACATAGTTTAATTCATAACTTCAGTATTTATCACGAAATCAAGGGAATTAAGATGAGAAATAGTAATTCAAACATGAAGCGACTTATATAACATGGAAACACATGTTGGCGTGGCTTGAATTTGATTTACTACGAAGTTCTTGGATTAAATTCACAAGTTTCAAGGATAATTTCATAAAATAGGATAAGATACATACTTTTACACTAAAATGGTTTTTTTTGGCTCAATGGGTGGAAGGGACCCATTGATGAATACCCCACATACCTGTAGTAGAAGCTTTAGGAAAGAATTATTTTAATTATTCTTGCCTCTAAGAAACCCTAATTGTTGTTCTTGAGTATCGAAAAGGATATTAACATGTTAAGTGTTTGAGATTTAAGAGAAAATAATCTTCTTTGAGGGTTATAAGTCGTGGGTAGAAGTTATAAGAAGGAAAAAGACCAAAAATTCCCTTTTAACTGATCGTTACAGGGTTCGTCGCCAGTCTACACGAGCCGACCATATAACTCGTATGACGATGATACGACTGGGCCTCTTGACTCGTTTGTTTGGATGAATCAGAATGGTATACACTAGTCAACAAGTGAGTCCCACCTTATGACTCATATCATATCATACGACTAGTGCTCATCCTCTCGTAACCTGTACAGAACTCATCTCACCTCACATTGACTTGGTTATGACTTACCACATACAACTTTTATGATCATCTTACTACTCCTAAGGTTTAAGTCATACCTTAAACATAAAGTCACCCATCACCTGTCTTGGGTACGAGTTTTATGTAAGATTCGTATGTTGTGCATACAACTCAAGAGATGAGTCGTATGATGCACAAAATCTTTTTAGGGATGGGGTATTACATATACTTTGAGGACAAAGTATGATTTTTATGTGTGGTGTGGAAAATCTTTTGATTTGTCCAAGGTGAAGTGCACTATAGGATTTTCATTTTTATTTAGTTTCTAGTTTATGAATAAATTTTAAAAGTTACAAAAAGATTTTATTTTTATTTTTGATGGTGTTTCTTGAGTGGAAACATACTTCACCCACCCTTTGTTTTTCTTTTTGATTCTTTTATGAGGGGGTACCTTTGAACCCAATACCTTTTTTGAATTTTAGGAGAAATTTAAAATTTTGTCATTAGAAATAAATAGAGATGCTTTTGTTAGGTGCTATACATGGTTACATGACGAAAGTTGATTTTGAATATGGAAGAATATGTAATGAGTTGAATTACTATTTTTGAGAAACCTAGGATCATTTATTTTACTCTTGTGTGATGTTGGCTTAATTTAGAATTCTTTCTATTGCTTGGTTGAGAGTCTATAGAGACCCTTCTTGAGTTAAATTATGCCATGTGTAAAAGAGGTTTTCGTTATAATCTTTGTGGTATATTGATATCTAGAACTTGCTTGGTGTGTGTGCAAAGAAAAACAAAGAGTTTTGAGTGTAGAAGATGATATATGCATTTCTTTGACAATCACGTTTTACACTTTCTTTATCTACTTTTTATGTATGATCTTAGTTAGCCTCGTTAATCCTTTAGACTATTCTTTGGTAGCCTTATATGTAGCTTCTTCCTTTTCTTTCAAATTGATCATACTTTTATCCAAAATTTCAAAGAACTTTAGTTGAAATATGAAGACGTTAAGCAGTGTATATCACTACTCGAAAAAATAGGAATGTGGTCGCTTTTCCTATTTTTGTGACCACAAAAGCGACCATAAGGTGTGGTCTCAAAAACGGTGGTTGCTTTTTAAAAAGAGACCACATGTGGTCATTTTTTTTAAAAAAAAAATATTTATAATTTAATATTGTTTTTTTAAGAAAAAAAGGTTATTAATTTTTTCATTTCGAAAAAGTGACCACCAGTGGTCGCTTTTATAAATTTAATAAAATAAGATTTTAAAGAAAAGCGACCACAAGTGGGCACTTTCATGTGGTCGCTTTTGTTTAAATTACTTAATTAATTTATATACAAAAGGGACCACGTTAAAATTAATTAATTGATTTTTATTAAAAAGCGACCATATGTGTTCTCTTTTGTAGACATTAATTAATTAATTTATATAAAAAGTGACCACATGTGGTCACTTTTATTTATTTAATAATTTTTTAATAAAACTATTTATAAAAAATAATTAATTAATTATAGAAAAGCGACCACATGTGGTCGCTTTTTAAATTTTTTTGAGAAAAGCGACCATAGGTGGTCAGTTTCTAGGTAACATTTTAATCAAAATGACCATATGTGGTCGCTTTTTTATAGAATTTCCATATTACCGACCACAAGTGGTCGATTTTTCTGATAAATTTTTGAAAAAGCGACCATTTTTGGTTGATTTTTCTGGTTATTATTCCTAAAACCAACCACAAGTGGTCAGTTTTTTTGGTAATTTTGTAAAACAAATTACAACATATATATATGCTACATTCAATCAAACCTTCTATACAATACAGCCCACCAATCAACATTAAATATGTAATCAACCATCATAAGAATACAAATATTAAAAATTAAATTATTAACACAGAAAATTATCAACATTCCAAAAATTAACTACAAAACATACAAAAGACTATAAAACTACAACTCATCATCCTCATCCTCAAATCCACTCTATTATTATTATTTCGTTGATATATTCAGCTATAATCAGGTTCCATCTACACAATAAATCACCATCTTAATTAGTTCAGGTCACAAGTTAAAATTTCAAAACACTACACTTTATCATTTAAAAGTGACCACACTTAACTAAATTCAAAACACAAGTTCACCTTTCAAGTAACTACACTTAAACATTTTTAAGTCACTAATTCACTTCTCAAGTGACCACACTTAACTAAATTCAAAACACAAGTTCAACTTTCAAATAACTACACTTAAATATTTCAAAGTGACTAATTCACTTCTCAAGTGACCACACTTACCTAAATTCAAAACACAAGTTCACACTTCAAGTACCTACACATAAACATTTGAAAGTCACTAATTCACTTCTCAACTAACTACACTTAACAAAATTCAAAACACAAGTTCACCTTACAAGTAAATAATTTCAAATCACAAGTCACGAATTCACTTCTCAAGAGATCACACTTAACTAAATTCAAAACACAAGTTCACATTTCATGTAACTAAATTCAAAACACAAGTCACTAATTCATAATTTAAGTCCATACACTTAAACATTTTCAAGTCACTAATTCTATGCTCAAGTGACAACAATTAATCATTTTCAGGTCATGAATTCACATTTCAAGCGACTACACTAAACCATTTTCAAATAACTAATTCACATTTTCAAGTGACCACACTTAACTAAATTCAAAAATACAAGTTCACCATTCAAGTAAATACACTTAAATATTTTCAAGACACTAATTCATTTCTGAAGAGACCACACATAACTAAATTCAAAACGCAAGTTCACATTTCAATTGACTAAATTCAAAAGACCATTCACTAATTCATAATTCAAGACCATACACTTGAATATTTTCAAGTCGCTAATTCATTTCTCAAGTGCCCACACTTAACTATATTAAAAACACAAGTTCACCTTTCAAGTAACTACACTTAAACATTTTCAAGTTACTAATTCACTTCTCAAGTGACCATATTTAACTAAATTCTAAACCCAATTTCACATTTAACGTAACTACACTTAAACATTTTCAAATCACTAATTCACTTCTCAAGTGAGCACACTTATCTAAATACAAAACACAAGCTCACATTACAAGTACCTACACTTAAATATTTTCAAGTCACTAATTCACTTCTAAAGTTACCACATTTAACTAAATTCAAAGCACAAGTTCACATTTCAAGTACCTACACTTAAACATTTTCAAGTCCCTAATTCACTTCTCAAGTCACCACACTTAACTTAATTCAAAACACATGTTCACATTTCATGTAACAACACTTAAACATTTGTAAGTCATCAATTCACTTCTAAAGTGACCACACTTAACTAAATATAAAACACAAGTTCACCTTTCAAATACCCAAACTAAAACATTTTCAAGTCACTAATTCACTTCTCAAGTGACCACACTTAATTCAAAACACAAGTTCACCTTTCAAGTAACTACATTTAAATATTTTCAAGTCACTAATTCACTTCTCAAGTGACCATACTAAACTAAATTCAAAACACAAGTTCACATATCAAGTACCTACACTTAAACATTTTAAAGTCACTAATTCACTTCTCAAGTGACCACATTTAACTAAATTCTAAACACAAGTTAACATTTCAAGTACTTAAACTTAAAACATTTTCAAGTCACAAATTCACATCTCAACTGACCACACTTAACTAAATTCAAAACACGAGTTTACATTTCAAGTAGCTACACTTAAACATTTTAAAGTCACTAATTTACTTTTCAAGTGACCACACTAAACTAAATTTAAAACACAAGTTCACCTTTCAAGTAACTACATTTAAACATTTTCAAGTTACTAGTTCACTTCTCAAATGACCACACTTAACTATATTCAAAACACAAGTTCACCTTTAATGTAACTACACTTAAACATTTTCAAGTCACTAATTCACTTCTCAAGTGACCACACTTAAATAATTACAAAACACAAGCTCACATTTCAAGTACCAACACATAAACATTTTCAAGTAACTAATTCACTTCTCAAGTGACCACATTTAACTAAATTCAAAATACAATTTCACATTTCAAGTACCTATACTTGAACATTTTCATGTCACTAATTCAAATCTCTAGTGACCACACTTAACTATATTAAAAACACAAGTTCACCTTTCAAGTAACTTCACTTAAACATTTTAAATTCACTAATTCACTTCCCAAGTGACCACACTTAACTAAATTCTAAACACAAGTTAACATTTCAAGTACATACACATAAACATTTTCAAGTCACTAATTCACTTCTCAAGTGACCACAGTTAACTAAATTAAAAACACAAGTTCACATTTCAAGTAACTATACATAAATATTTTCAAGTCACTAATTCACTTCTCAAGTGGCCACACTTAACTAAATTCCAAACACAAGTTAACATTTCACGTACCTACACATAAAATATTTTCAAGTCACTAATTCACTTCTAAAGTGACCACACTTAGCTAAATTAAAAACACAAGTTCACATTTCAAGTAACTATACTTAAATATTTTCTAGTCACTAATTCTCTTCTCAAGTGACCACACTTAACTAAATTCAAAACACAAGTTAACATTTCAAATACCTACACTTAAAACATTTTCAAGTCACTAATTCACTTCTAAAGTGACCACACTTAACTAAATTCAAAATAAAAGTTCACATTACAAGTAACTATTCTTAAACATTTTCAAGTCACCATATCACTTCTCAAGTGACCAGACTTAACTAAATTCAAAACACAAGTTCACATTTCAAGTAACTAAATTTGAAACACAAGTCACTAATTCATAATTTAACTCCATACACTTAAACGTTTTCAAGTAACATTTTCTCTTCTCAAGTGACAACACTTAATAATTTTTATATCATGAATTCACATTTCAAGCGACTACACTAAACCATTCTAGAATAACTAATTCACATTTTCAAGTGACCACACATAACTGAATTCAAAACACAAGTTCACCAAGTATCTACATTTAAACATTTTCAAGACACTAATTCATTTCTGAAGTGACAATACTTAACTAAATTCAGAACACAAGATCACATTTCAAGTACCTAAATTCAAAACACCGGTCACTAACTCATAATTCAAGTCCATACACTTAAACATTTTTAAGTCACTAATTCACTTCTCAAGTGCCCACACTTAACTATATTAAAAACACAAGTTCACCTTTCAAATAACTACACATAAACATTTTCAATTCACTAATTCACTTCTCAAGTGACCACACATAACTAAATTCAAATCGCAAGTTTACATTTCAAGTACCTACACTTAAACATTTTGAAGTAGCTAATTCACATCTCAAGTGACCACACTTAACTAAATTCAAAACACAAGATCACCTTTTAAGTAACTACATTTAATCAATTTCAAGTCACATATTCACTTCTCAAGCCACCAAACTTAACTATATTTGAAACATAAGTTCACCTTTCAAGTAACTATACTTAAATATTTTAAAGTCACTAATTCACTTCTCAAGTGACTACTCTTAACTAAATTCAAAACACAAGTTCACATTTCAAGTACCTATGCTTAAATATTTTCAAGTCACAAATATACATATCAAGTGACCACACTTAATTCAAAACACAAGTTCACACTTCAAGAAACTACACTTAAACATTTTGAAGTCACTAATTCACTTTTCAAGTGAACACATTTAACTAAATTCAAAATGCAAGTACACCTTTCAAGTAACTACATTTAAACATTTTCAAGTCACAAATTCACTTCTCAAGTGACCGCACTTAACTATATTCAAACCACGAGTTCACCTTTCATGTATCTACACTTAAACATTTTCAAGTCACTAATTCAGTTTTCAAGCGACCAAATTTAACTAAATACAAAACACAACTTCGCATTTCAAGTACCTACACTTAAATATTTTCAAGTCACTAATTCACTTCTCTAGTGAGCACACATAACTATAGTAAAAATTCAAGTTCACCTTTCAAGTAACTACACTTAAACATTTTCAAGTCACTAATGCACTTTCCAAGTGACCACACTTAACTATATTCAAAACACAATTTAACCTTTCAAGTAACTACACTTATACATTTTCAAGTCACTAGTTCACTTCTCAAGTGATCACACTTTGCTAAATTCAAAATACAAGTTCACCTTTTAAGTCACTACATTGAAACATTTTCAAGTAATTAATTCACTTCTCAAGCACACTTAACTAAATTCAAAACACAAGTTTACATATCAATTACCTACATTTAAACATTTTGAAGTAATTAATTTACTTCTCAAGTGACCATATTTAACTAAATTCTAAAGCCAATTTCACATTTCAAGTACCTACATGTAAACATTTTCAAGTCACTAATTAACTTCTCAAATGAACACACTTAACTAAATTAAAAGCACAAGTTCACATTTCAAGTAACTACACTTAAACATTTTCAAGTCACTAATTCACTTCTCAAGTGACCACACTTAACTAAATTCAAAACACATGTTCACATTTAAGTACCTACACTTAATCATTTTCAAGTCACTAATTCGCTTCTAAAGTGACCACACTTAACTAAATTCAAAATACAAGTTCACATAACAAGCAACTACACTTAAACATTTTCAAGTCACTAATTCACTTCCCAAGTGACCATAGTTAACTAAATTCAAAACACAAGTTCACATTTCAAGTAACTAAATTCAGAACACAAGTCACTAATTCGTAATTTAAGTTCATACTCTTAAACATTTTAAAGTCACTAATTCTCTGCTCAAGCCACAACACTCAATCATTTCCAGGTCATGAATTAACATTTCAAGTAACTACACAAAACCATTTTCAAATAACTATTTCACATTTTCAAGTGAACATACTTAACTAAATTCAAAATACAATTTCACATTTCAAGTAACTAAACTTAAAGAATTTCAAGACCCTAATTCACTTCTGAAGTGACCACACTTAACTAAATTCAAAACACAAGTTCATATTTAAAGTAACTAAATTAAAAAACACCAATCAATAATTCATAATTCATGTCCATACATTTAATTATTTTCAAGTCACTAATTCAATTCTTAAGTGCCCAAACTTAACTATAATAAAAACACAAGTTCACCTTTAAAGTAACTACACTTAAATATTTTCATGTCACTAATTCAATTCTCAAGTGACCACACTTAACTAAATTCAAATTGCAAGTTGACATTTCAAGTACCTATACTTAAACATTTTGAAGTCACTAATTCACTTTTCAAGTGACCACACTTAACTAAATTCAAAATACAAGTTAACCTTTCAAGTTAACTGCATTTAAAAATTTTCAAATCACTAATTCACTTTTCAAGTGACCACACTTAACTAAATTCAAAATACAAGTTCACCTTTCAAGTTAACTGCATTTAAAAAATTTCAAATCACTAATTCACTTCACAAGTGACCACACTTAACTATATCCAAAACATAAGTTCACTTTTAAGTAACTACACTTAAATATTTTAAAGTCACTAATTCACTTCTCAAGTGTCCACACTTAACTAAATTCAAAACACAAGTTCACATTTCAAGTACTTACACTTAAACATTTTCAAGAAATAAATTCACATCTCAAGTGACCACACTTAACTAAATTCAAAACACAAGTTCACATTTCAAGTAGCTACACTTAAACATTTTGAAGTCACTAATTCACTTTTCAAGTGACCACACTTAACTAAATTCAAGACACAAGTTCACCTTTCAAGTAAATACATTTAAACATTTTCAAGTCACTAGTTCACTTCTCAAATAACTACACTTAACTATATTCAAAAAGATAAGTTCACCTTTCATGTAACTACACTTAAACATTTTCAAGTCTCTAATTCACTTCTCAAGTTATCACACTTAAATAATTACAAAACACAAGCTCACATTTCAAGTACCAACACTTAAACATTTTCAAGTCACTAATTCACTCCTCAAGTGACCACATTTAACTAGTTCATATTTCAAATACCTACACTTAAACATTTTCATGTCACTAATTCAAATCTCTAGTGACCACACTTAACTATAATAAACACACAAGTTCACCTTTCAAGTAACTACACTTAAACATTTTCAAGTCACTAATTCACTTCCCAAGTGACCATACTTGACTATATTTATAATACAAGTTCACCTTTCAAGTAACTACACTTAAACATGTTCAAGTTACTAGTTCACTTCTCAAGAGACCACACTTAAGTAAATTCAAAACACAAGTTCACCTTTCAAGTAACTACATTTAAACATTTTTTAGTAACTAATTCACTTCTTATGTGACCACACTTAACTAAATTCAAAACACAAGTTCACTTATCAAGTACCTACACTTAAACATTTTGAAGTCACAAATTCACTTTTCAAGGGACCATATTTAACTGAATTCTAAACACAATTTCACATTTCAAGTACCTACATTTCAGCATATTCAAGTAACTAATTAACTTTTCAAGTGACCATACTTAACTTAATTAAAAACACAAGTTCACCTTTCAAGTAACTGCATTTAAACATTTTCAAGTCACTAGTTCACTTCTCAAGTGACCACACTTAGATATTTTCAAAACACAAGTTCACCTTTTATGTAACTACCCTTAAATATTTTCAAGTCATTAATTCACTTCTCAAGTGACCACACTTAAATAATTAAAAAACACAAGCTCATATTTCAAGTACCTACACTTAAACATTTTCAAAACACTAATTCACATCTCAAGTGACCACATTTAACTAAATTCATAACACAAGTTGACATTTCAACAACCTACACTTAAATATTTTCATGTCACTATTTCAAATCTCTAGTGACCACATTTAACTATATTAAAATCACAACTTTACCTTTCAAGTAACTACACTTAATCATTTTCAAGTCACTAATTCACTTTCCAAGTGATCACACATAACTCTATTCAAAACTTAAGTTCACCGTTCAAGTAACTACACTTAAAAATTTTAAAGTTACTAGTTCACTTCTCAAGTGATCACACTTACCTAAATTCAAAACACAAGTTCACCTTTTAAGTAACTACATTTAAACATTCCAGTCAGTAATTCACTTCTCAAGTGACACCCTTAACTAAATTTAAAAAACAAGTTCACATATCAAGTACCAACACTTAAACATTTTGAAGTCACTAATTCACTTCTCCAGGGACCATATTTAACTTAATTCTAAACACAATTTCTCATTTTAAGTACCTACACTTAAATATTTTCAAGTCACTAATTCCCTTATCAAGTGACCACACTTAACAAAATTAAATGCACAAGTTCACAATTCAAGTAACTACACTTAAACATTTTCAAGTCACTAAATCATTTCTCAAGTGACCACACTTAACTAAATTCAAAACACAAGTTCAGATTTCAAGTACCTACACATTAACATTTTCAAGTCACTAATTCACATCTAAAGTGATCACACTTAACTAAATTCAAAATACAATTTCACATTACAAGTAACTAGACTTAAACATTTTCAAAGTACTAATTCACTTCTCAAGTGACCTCACCTAATTAAATTCAAAACACTAGTTCATATTTCAAGAAACAAAATTCCAATCAAAAGTCATTAATTCATAATTTAAGTTCATACACTTAAACATTTTCAAGTCACTAATTGTCTGCTCAAGTGACAATACTTAATCGTTTTGATGTCATGAATTCACATTTCAAGCGACTACACTAAACCATTTTCAAATAACTTATTCACATTTTCAAGTGACCACACTTTACTAAATTCAAACCACAATTTCACCTTTCAAGTAAATACACTTAAACATTTTCAAGAAACTAATTCACTTCTGAAGTGACCACACTTAACTAAATGCAAAATATAAGTTCACATTTCAAGTACATAAATTCAAAACACCTGTCACTAATTCATAATTCAAGTCCATACACTTAAACATTTTCAAGTCGCTAATTCACTTCTCACGAGCCCACACTTAACTGTATTAAAAACACAAGTTCACCTTTCAAGTAACTATACTTAAACATTTTCAAGTCACTAATTCACTTCTCAAGTGAAAAAACTTAAATAAATTCAAAACACAATTTCACCTTTCAAGTAACTAAGTTCGAAACACAAGTTACTAATTCACTTCTCAAGTGACCTCACTTAACTATATTCAAAACATAAGTTCACTTTTCAAGTAACTGCCCTTAAACATTTTCAATTCACTAATTTACTTTTCAAGTGACCACACTTATCTAAATTCAAAACACAAGTTCACATTTCAAGTACCTACACTTACTCATTTTAATATCACAAATTCACTTCTCTAGTGACCACACTTAACTAGATTCAAAATGCAAGTTCACATTTCAAGTAACTTACTTAAATATTTTGAAGTCACTCATTCACTTTTCAAGTGACCACACTTAAATAAATTCAAAACACAAGTTAACCTTTGAAGTAACTACACTTAAATATTTTCACGTCACTAATTCACTTCTCAAATGACCATACTTAAGTAATGCTCCAAAAATTGGTACCGATACGTTACACGATGCTTTAGACTATGAGTAGCCTTAAGCTAACCCTGTCTGCCTTCTACTAAGTCTGAATCTCAAAATAAGGAAATGTAGATATCAAAATCATACTGAATGTGGAAAACTGTCTGAATATAATATCTAAAAAATACTAATCTCAGGGGTCTGATGAAACAATACTGAAAATCTGAATCAAAACTAGAAGTCTGGCAAGCCTCTACTACTAATATCTAGAGAGTCACTAGGACAAACCCCCAGCTTACTCAAATTGTCTGAAAATACTGAATTATCTAATACTGATAATCTGAAAATCTGAATAACTATGTCCCCAAACTATAAGGACTCACCAATTGTAGGGATGTAGATGGAGATGCTAGAAATCACTTTCACTGCGGAAACTAAGCACCTGAACCTACATTATGAGACAATGTAGCACATAGACGTATATGTAGATCAGTACTTTGAGGATGTACTGACTATATGGGGGTGAATACATAAGTAAAACATTATCTCAACATTTATATCAATTTGCAAAAGAATGCATGTTAAATGTAAATAACTCACATAGGCTGGAATATTTGAAAGCTGAAAATCATAACTCATGAGTAGAAAATCATTCCTTATAAATCTAGTGACTCATACCATTTAGTTCTAAAAACTGTACTAGTGATCTGTCTCTAAATCATGTTGCCTAAGTGTGGAAAGGACTCACTTTTATACCTGAAAGCTGAAGTTTGTAGCTAATATCTTTCTGTGAAACATAAGCTAAATAAAGTTGTGAGCCCTTAACACTTAGTTTTCTAAAAGTTTTTCTTTACTAGTAGGGAATTCTCTCAAAAACCGTTCTGCAAGGGAGGTTCTTCTAACCGACATAAACCATGTGAGCTAACATGGATTTCAACATCTTGTTCCCCTAAGGGGAAAACCTCATGATGGGAAGAGGTGTCATACTCTTGCCAAGGAGTATAACTCTATCTAAGTGATCACATCTGTATCTATCATCCATATAGAAATGGGAATAATTTTACCTACGTTGGCTACGTAGTTATGTGGAAGTTAGGGCACGCTAATCCCACACTTCTCGCTCAGTGCTAAATACTACTCCCTTTAATCTGTTTGCTCATTCTGTTGGAAATCCACTTTAAAACCTAGTATAATGGTTTATTTTGAAAACCAACTGTACAATTACTAAGTTAAACTATAATCTGAAACTGTAAAGTAGATTTCATATCTGAACTAAGATCAAAAGATCAAACCATTATCATGAATCATAAAATAATCTAGTCATAGGGTTCTTATAGCACAAACAATATTAATTGATGAAATCTCTAAGAAAGCTTGAACTTTGGATCCCTAATTGAGCTTTCAAAGATAAGTTCTTGAAGTTCTTATATTGGGAATCCTTAACCTTTAATCATCTTGAGAGAATAATGAAGGAAATATGATTTCTTGGAGAGTGAGTTTTGAGCTCTAGGGTTTTCGTTTTGAGGGAATTAATAAAAAATGGTCATAAAGTGCTTAGAATAGGTTTAATTCCTTGTTTTGGACAAATTGGGGGCTTGGGGATTGACCAAAATGCCCTTTTTAAAATTTAATCACAAATGGAAAAAAAGAAGCATTTTTTCGATTTTGCATGCCATCGCGATGCGCCACTATCGCGGTTGCTCACTGAAAAAAGGACAATTGGAAAAATGGTCATAAAGTGCTTAGAATAGGTTTAATTCCTTGTTTTGGACAAATTGGGGGCTTGGGGATTGACCGAAATGCCCTTTTTAAAATTTAATCACAAATGGAAAAAAAGAAGCATTTTTTCGATTTTGCATGCCACCGCGATGCGCCACTATCACGGTTGCTCACTGAAAAAAGGACAATTGGACCTTGAAAAGCTTCGTGACTTGGTACTATTGTGGTGTACTACTGATATGACATTGTTCCATCACCGCGATGGTGGTCCATCGCGGTGAGACACTAGCAATTGACTATTGGGAAATGAGGCTTTGCCGCTACATGGGCTTACCGCGAAGGTCCACTGGAGTCAGACAATTGCCATTTTGGCATCCGCCGCAATGTTGTGACTGTCTAAATGCCACACTGCTTTACTAAAAATGCCATAACTTCTTAATTGAGTATCGGATTTAGGAAAAATTGGTATCGTTGAAAAGCTAATTTAATTTTCTACACACTAGAGGGTCTATAATAGGAAAATTTCATATGTATCAAAGGTTATTCATTTTTTAAGCTAACCCTTGACATTCTAGAAGATAAATTAAGCTAGAAAAAAGTATGGGGTATTACAATATCTCCCCTTTGGGAACATTCGTCCTCGAATATGGCTAGTTAAGCTAAAAATATTGAGAAATCTGAGGCTATATTCTAACATGCACAACTGAAACAAATGCATGACTGAATCTAAAACATACTGAGCAGCTAATCTAATCTATGAGTGTATGAATTTATATGAAAATAGCTATATGGCTGAATCTGAGACTGGAAAAGTACTGAATGAAGGAAGACTATTACCTTTGACTGAATTTGAGTTCGTGGAGAAGAGATGAGGATACTTGGTTCGCATGTCTACTTCTGCTTCTAAAGTAGCACCCTCAACGGACTAATTTCACCACAGAACTTTGACCAAGGAACTTCTTTGTTCCTTAGTCTATGGATCTAATGATCAAGAATCTCTACTGGAACTTCTTCATATGAGAGGCTATTATGAATATTTATACTTTCTAGAGGGACTATAATGGCTGAATCGTCCATGCACTTCTTCAATAAGGACATATGGAACACTGGATGAACTGAAGACAAATCTGCGGGTAGCTCAAGCTCATACACCACCTTTCCAACACGACTCAAAAATTGGTAGGGACCTACATATTGGGGACTAAGCTTCCCATTTTTGCCAAATCTCTTTACCCCCTACATGGGTGAAACTTTTAGATACCCAAGATCATCTACTTCAAACTCGAGATCTCTTTTTCTTACGTCTGCATAAGATTTCTGATGACTCTGGGTTGCTTTCAATCTTTCTCGAATCAACTAACCTTTCTCCATGTCTTCAAACACCATATCTGGTCCAATTAAAGTGGCCTCACCTACTTCAAACCAACCGACTGGTGATCTATATCTTCGCCCATAAAGAGCCTCAAACGGGTCCATCTGAATGCTAGCATGGTAAGTGTTATCATAGGTAAACTCAATCAACGTCAAATGCTCATCCCAACTGCCTTTGAAATCAAGAACACATGTCCTCAACATATTCTTTAAAGTTTGAATGGTTCTTTCTGACTGACCATCTTTCTGCGGATGAAAAGATGAGCTAAGATGAACTTGGGTTCCAAGACCCTTCTGAAAAGCTCTCGAAAACTAAGTGGTAAACTGAGTACCCCTATCAGAGATGATAGACAAAGGAACTCCATGCAATCTGACTAACTCTCTGATATACAACTTAGCATAATCTTCAGCTGTGTAGGACATGTGAACTAGCAAGAAATATGCTGACTTAGTTAATCTGTCTACAATAATCCAAATTGAATCATGCTGACGACGTGAATAGGGTAATCTAGTCACAAAGTCCATATTCACCTCTTCCCACTTCCAAGTGGGGATACCAAACTCCTGCAATATATCACCAGATCTTTGGTGCTCTACCTTAACCAGTTGACAAGTTGCACACTTGGATACAAACTCTGCTAGATCTTTCTTCATACCACTCCACTAATAGATTTCCCACAAGTTGCAGTACATCTTGGTGGCTCCTGGGTGAATAGAATAACGTGCACCATGCACTTTATCCATAATCTGTTGCCTCAAATCATCAATATATGGCACACATAATCTACTCTGGTATCTCAACACACCATCCCACAGAGAAAACCTCTACCTTTTGGTCTTTAACTGACTCCTTCAATTTGGCCAAACTAGAATCCTTATCCTGTTTTTCCTTTACTTTCGAAACTAGAGAAGATTCAGAACTACTCTGGACCCAAACATTTCCTTCAGCTGAATCAAACAACCTCACACCCAATCTATCTAACTGGTGCACTTCTCGAACTAACTCTTTCTTATCTTTCTCCACATGAGCAACACTGCCCATAGACAATATACTAAGGGCGTCTGTCACTACATTGGACTTGCCCGGATGATATAACACACTCATATCATAATTCTTCAACAATTCTAGCCACCTCCTCTGACGGAGATGTAACTCCCTCTGAGTGAACACATACCGCAAACTTTTGTGGTTCGTAAATAAATCAATATGCACCCTATAAAGATAGTGCCTCTAGATTTTCAATTCAAACACAATCGCAGCTAACTTAAGATCATGGGCCGGGTAGTTCTTTTGATGAGGCTTAAGCTGTCTAGAGGTGTAGGCTATGACCTTACCTTTTTGCATCAAAACACAACCCAAACCAACTCTAGAGGCATCGCAATACATAATGAAACTATCTTTGCCATCAGGTAATGCTAAAACTAAGGCTGAAGTGAGTCGAGTCTTCAGCTCCTGAAAACTCTTCTCGCAGGAATCTAACCACTGGAACTTAACTTTCTTATGGGTCAATCTAGACATAGAGGATGAAATAGATGAGAAACCCTTAATGAAACATCTGTAATAGCCAGCTAAATCCATGAAACTTCTAATGTCTAATGGAGAGATAGGTTTAGGCCAATTTTGTATGGCTTTAATCTTTTAGGGATCAACTCTAATTCCCTCACTGGAAATAATGTGATCAAGGAAGGCTAATGACCTTATCCAAAACTCACATTTGTTGAATTTGGCGAACAACTAGTGATCTCTAAGAGTTTGCAACACAATTCTAAGGTGGTCTGCATGATCATCCTCACTACGAGAATAGACAAGGATATCATCTATAAAGACTATGACAAATATGTCCAAATACTGTTGGAACACTCGGTACATCAAGTCCATGCAAAAACTGTTGGGGCATTGGTAAGACCAAATGACACAACTAAAAATTCAAAATGACCATTACGGGTTCTGAAAGCTGTCTTTGGGATATCACGTTCCCTTACTTTAAGATGATGATAGCTGAATCTAAGGTCTATCTTGGAGAAATAATTCGTACCTTGGACTTAGTCGAACATGTCATCAATTCTGGGGAAAGGATTTTTTTTTTTTACTATGACGATAGTCAATGCACATTCGCATAGAACCATCTTTCTTTCACATGAATAGGATGGGACCACCCCATGGAGAAACACTGGGCCTTATGAAACCTTTATCTAAATGATCTTTAAGATATTATTTTAACTCTTTAAGCTAGGCTGGATCCATATGGTATGGAGGAATAGAGATAGGTTGAGTATCTGGGAGAAGGTTAATACCAAATTCTATTTTCCTATCGGGAGGCACCCCAGGCAAATCTTCAGGAAAAACATAAGGAAACTCATTAACTACATTGACTGACTGAACTGTTGGAGTCTCAGACTTAGTGTCTTTGACTCGAACTAGATGATAGATACACCCTTTTGAGATCAATTTTCTGGCTTTAAGATAGGATATGAAATGACTCTTATAAGACGTTGAATTACCTTCCCACTTAAAAATTGGCTCATCTGGAAACCGAAACTTCACTACTCGGGTGCGACAATCTATGGATGCATAACAAGAATAGACCCAATCCATACCAAGAATGAGGTTAAAGTCGACCATATTTAACTCAATTAAATCTGCTAACATGATTTTATGAAGGACAGTGATAGAACACTTTATGTAGATCTATTTGGCAATAACTGACTCACCTACTAGGTAGAAACCAAGAAGGTCTTAGGGATCCTTTCAGGACTTATTTCAAAATTCACTGTAACTAGTGGGGTCACATAAGGGAAACTCGACTCTGGGTCTAACAACACATAAACATCAAGATGAAAAACACGAAGCATACCAGTAGCAACATCTAATGAATCTTCTTGCTCCTGATGGAAGGGTAAACATAAAATTGATTATGGCGCTGACTACCACCGGTATTAGATGATGCACCCTGAGGAGGAACTGGGCGACCTAGAGGAGCTGGTGTACTAGTAGCCTGAGTCTGGGGACGAACATCCCTATTTCCCTGCTTAGCATGCCGACACTCTCTAATTCTTTGTCCCATCTTACCACAACCATAACAACCTTTCTGTTTGAACATGCACTCACCAGGATGATTCTTACCATACTTAGCATATGAAGGATAACTGGGCTTTCCACTCATACTATTTTGAGATCTTGACATAGAAGACTTACCCCATTGTTCCTGCCTAGCTCTGGGAGTGGTAGAACTAGCTGAAGATGGTGTTGGCATGGATGAGCAGTTTTGAAACTACGAACGATTTCCCCCTCCAAACCTAGTCTGGCCATACTCAAACTGGTTTATTCTAGCCTTTTGATTTCCCCTCTCTCTTCCCTTCAACTTTTCTGCCTCAATATACTATGAATTAATCATCAACCTAGAAAGATCCATGTCTTCAATAAGAATGGTAGTTCTATACTCCTTGACTACCAAGATAGGTACGCCAGTAACAAACTTACTTATACTTGTCGTAGAATCATCCATCGTATCAGGGGCATACTTAGACAATTGGTTGAACTTAAGAAGATACCCTTTTACTGTCATTGAGCCCTACCTCAGATTCACAAACTCCTTTATCTTAGGTTCTCTCATTTCACGCGGAAAGAATCTGTCTAGAAAAGCATCTTGAAATACCTGCCAACACATAGGGGCTGTATTCTCACCTCTACCATTTTTCCACATAACAAGCTAATCATACGCTACATCTTTCAACCTATAGGATGCCAACTCAACACTCTCCTTTTCAAAACTATGCATAATCTAGGTTATCTTCTTCACCTCATCTAAATAAAGTTATGGGTCCTCACCTGCCTTCGACCCAAAGAACTCAGGCGTATTCATTCTCATGAAGTGTATGATTCTGGCTGCTACTAAATCCCTATTCTGCTGAAGTAGGACTGCACCCTAATGGTTGCCCTGAACATTCGCAGTCACTGACTGGGCCAACGCCTGACAGGCATCCCAAAACACTACTAAAAATGCCAAAAAGCGATGGCCAGCGTCGCTTTTGGGGGCAAAAGCGACGGAAATCCGTCATTTTTTTGTCTCAAAAAGGGGCGTTTTTGGAAAATGATGGCTTGTGTCGCTTTTATTACACCAGATAGCATCACTTTTAAGGAAAAGAAATTTTTTAGTTATTTTAAAAAAAAACGACATTGTACGTCGCTTTTTGTTTTCATGTGAAGAACACATGATGAACAAAAAGCGACGTTGTGCGTTATTTTTTGTTCATCATGTGAAGAACACATGATGAACAAAAAATAACGGACATCGTTGTTTTACTACAAGATATTTTTTTTCAAAAAAATTGACACCGTCATCGTAATTTGAGAAAAATAATATATTTTATTAAAAAAAGCGACGTTGGTCGTCCCTTTTCATTCTTCATAATGAATAAAAAGCGACGTTGGTCGTCACTTTTCTGCATTTTTTTTAATGCAGAAATCTGCATTTTCTGCATTCCACCTGCCAAATAAAAATGCAATTCAATATATACATCCCTCATGCAACACACATTATTACAATAATCATACAACACACTACATCAACAAATCATTTAAGCAATTCAAATCAACAACACTTAAACAATGAATCCAACAACATTCAAAATACTTAAACACTCCTAAAAAAATTTCACTAATTAAAAGCTAAATTCAAAAATATCTAAAAATTATCTAAGAGTCAAGTCCAACAACACTAAGGAGTAACCCCAACAAACTCCTCATCACTCTATGTTTCCTCTTCGTTACTTGAATCAGGAGCAACGACCTGTGTCTAGGCACATCTAAGATGTACAATCTGATGTGACAGAGCAATATGTCTCTCAAAAATTGTAGAAATGGTCTGATCGTACTTTGCCAACCAACAACACATTGTCAGAAAATCAATTGACTAGTGTTATATGATTTTATATGACTAGTATATATATATATATAAAGAGAGAAAGGGAGAGAGAGAGAGAGATTAAAGTTAACTAAATAATAATTAAATCTAATATACCTTAAACTCTTGAAACATGGCTTGTTTAGAGACTATTGGAATGTCCCACCACTCGTGCCAAGGATATGTAAAAAGTCTAATAACGCTCTCCCTTACAGCCTCATTAACTTCTTTTGACGCGGGATACCACGTGTAAATAACATAATAAGTATGTAAGCTTGAATATTTTATTACTGAAAAAATAAACCTATCAATTGAAAAATAAACTTACGAAGGTCCATCAGGCTCGATGAACACTCTGCCAAGCATGTCTGTATCTCCAAGAACTAGACCAATCAAATCTGCATCAATATCTTCTTCTACAGGAGGAGGTAAACCAATTTCAAGTCATGAATTCACATTTTCAAATGATTACACTTTACTAATTTTAAAACAAAAGTTCATCTTTTAAGTAACTACACTAAACCATTTTCAAGTCACTAATTCACTTCTCAAGTGACTACACTTGATTAATTTGAAGTCACTAGTACACATTTCAAAACACTACACTTAACCATTTTCAACTCTCTAATTCACATTTCAAGTGACTAAGCCTAACCATTTTCAAGTCATGAATTCACATTTCAAGTGTCAACACTAAACCAATTTCAAGTCATGAATTAACATTTTCAAGGGATTACACTTAACTAATTTCAAAAAACAAGTTCACCTTTCAAGTAACTACACTAAACCATTTTTAAGTCGCTAATCCACTTCTCAAATGACTAGTACACATTTCAAAACACTATACTTAATCATTTTCAACTCTCTAATTCACATTTCAAGTGAATAAACCTAACCATTTTTAAGTCATGAATTCACATTTTAAGTACAAACATAAACCAATTTCAAGTCATGAATTCACATTTTCAAGTGATTAGACTTTACTAATTTCAAAATACAAGTTCACCTTTCAAGAACTACACTAAACCATTTTCAAGTCGCTAATCCACTTCTCAAGTGACTAGTACACATTTCAAAATACTACACTTAACCATTTTCAACTCTCTAATTCACATTTCAAGTGACTAAGCCTAACCATTTACAAGTCATGAATTCACATTTCAAGTATCAACACTAAACCAATTTCAAATCATGAATTCACATTTTCAAGTGATTACACTTAATTAATTTCAAAACAAAAGTTCACCTTTCAAGTAACTACACTAAACCATTTTAAAGTCGCTAATCCACTTCTCAAGTGACTAGTGCACATTTCAAAATACTACACTTAATCATTTTCAACTGTCTAATTCACATTTCAAGTGAATAAATCGAACCATTTTTAAGTCATGAATTCACATTTCAAGTGCCAACACAAAACCAAATTCAAGTCATGAATTCACATTTTCAAGTGATTACACTTTACTAATTTCAAAACACAAGTTCACATTTCAAGAACTACACTAAACCATTTTCAAGTCGCTAAACCACTTCTCAAGTGACTAGTACACATTTCAAAAATACTACACGTAACCATTTTCAACTCTCTAATTCACATTTCAAGTGACTAAACTTAATCATTTTCAAGTCATGAATTCACATTTCAAGTATCAACACTAAACCAATTTCAAGTCATGAATTCACATTTTTAAGTGATTACACTTATAATTGTGGGGTGTGCTCTAGTTAAGAAAGCAATACATTAATGTATTCCAGGAAGTGTGCCATCCGCATAATGGCCACAAGCTCTTTCGTTGAAGATTTCAGAAGGAAGAAATAGAGTTAATTCATTAAAGACAAAAAGTTGTAGTATAATCCACCAAAAGATCATAAAGTATTGTTTAAAATGTGATTTCTGGTGGTATTTGGATACAAATAATGTATCTTTCACAATTGATGTATATCAATTAGAAACAAGCAGAAAAGTACTACATCAAACAAAAACCTAGTGCAACTTTTGCTAATTTTTACAACTTTCACATTGACAATTAAACATAACTCATCCACAATTTTTATTTCAATGTAATACAAGGCATAATTACATTACATTAGCTGATCCGCCAAGGAAGAAACTACTAGAAAACTAGCCAAAAGAGAAAAAAAATGTCCATCTAAATATTAAATACCGACCAAATGGAGGTGGTTTTATTAAGAGAGATTTTGAAGGAAACATAAGAAATATACAAAATAACAATTACAATTGACAATATCATATCCTAAGTATTTAACAGAACATTTCCAGAGGAGTCTCACAAAACTGATACAAACATTTATATAGAGAAACAAACCTGGGACGGATTTGGAGAATCCGTTATGAACTCCAACTTTTCCTAGTGATATTTGGTCGGCAGTAGCAGTGGTGGCAGCGGTTGTTGGCGTTGCATCTTGATTTTTTGGAAGATTTCATCGGCCAGCCGGCTAAAGCGGCAATTGGTAGCTGGTAGAGCAGGTTCGTCAACACTGGTTTGCCGAAGATGGGAGAGAACGAGGAGGAGGCAGCTTGGCAGTTGACTCGGTGGATGGTAAGGTTAACCGGCGGGATAAGAGAACGTGAGAGGAGGCGGTACCGGTTCCATCGACTGGTTGGCGGCCGACAGAGGGAGCAGTGGTTTTTTGTTGGTTTAGAGAGAGAAGGTAGAGAGAAGGTAGAGAGAGGGAAGAGAGAAAAGAGAGGAGTAGGCGACTGATTTTTGGGTGAGGGATTAGGGTTTGGTATTTGGTTTAAAAAGAAATAAAAGAGTGATGGGATCTCAGTCGTTGGCTAAATTTTGATCAATGACTGAGAATTAATATCAATTTGGTTAAAATTGACATTAATTGTGTACAAGATGGCTAGAAAATAAACACATTGAGAAATTGAATTAGGCCCGCTATTTCAATAAATGTGATAATGATGAGAAAAATAATAAGACGTCGATATCAAAATAAACTAAGAATGTAAAAATTAATGTTATATAAAATTATCGATAGTAGTAATAATAATGACAATGCATTTGTAAATTGTGAGTGTGCACATTTACGTAAAAATAAATAAATATTAATAAAAATTATATAAAATGTCGGATTTGAATTAATAAATTCTGAAAATGATAATTTATTAAATGTGAAAATGATGAGAAAATTAGTAAGACATCGATATTAAAATAAACTAAGCATGTAAGAATTAATGTAACGTAAAATTACTATATAAAATAGCAGCCTGAGAGAGGTATCGTGAGGTCAAAATTGGGTGTCAACTCAATTAAACCGATTTAGTCCCACAAATTAGGTCTGTGGAGGGTACAGTGTATGCAGACCTTCTCGAAAACCTATTCAAGCTTGAAGATTCTTGTAAAAATAAAACACATCATGTAGGATTTTTGTTGCAATTAAAATTTCATTTTTTTTTGTTAATTAGTTGCTACTATTTCTATTTTATGCATATTTTCTAAAGCCCGAACCGTTAAGGAGTAAAAATCGATAAACCAAAAATCGATAAAAAAAATACCTTATTGATTTTATTATTGGTTTAACATATTTAAAAATCGATAACCGATAAATCAAACCGATAATATATAAAATCAAACCGAACCGACCGATGCACACCCCTTATTTCAAGTAAAAAATAGTGAAAATTGATTTTAGTATTGACCGTTAATCAAATATGATGAACGGTTGAGATTAAAATTGAGGAGATAAGTCAAATTGGGATTAGAAATTGGGTTAAAAAGATTGAATTGGAGATTTCGATTACGTTAATACAACGTATTAATATGATGAACTGTCGGTTAATTGACTTCATTAATATAACTTCAATAGTGTATTATTACCTCAATCATATGATGTTAACGTATTATTCAAAATATTTGGGTATATAGATTAAGTTAGCTAGCTTTTAACTACTATGTACATCACTATACGGGAGATACGTATTTATACATACATATATATATATATATATATATATATATATATATATATTTGATTGACTATCAACTTTGTAATATGTACTATATACATCACATACACGAGTATATTACTTCGTAATACAACATATTTTATTTCTAATCTGATAAATTATAGTTTAATTTAGCTTACATTATTATATTATAACTTCAACAATATATTATTACCTTGATCAATCGATCGTATGATATCAATGTATTCAATATATATAGTTGATTGACTAAAAAATTCATAATATGTACTAGATACATCACATACACATGTTAATTACCTCATAATACAATATTTTGTATATATACAATGATAAATTATCATTTAATTTAGCTTATATTATTATATTATAACTTCAACAGTATAATATTTTTTTGATCAATCAGTCCTATGATATCAATGTATTCAATATATAATTGAATACATTTAATTTTTTTAAATATAAAAATTATTTATTTAATAGTAAATTAAAAATATCAAATATCGACAGACAATGTCATTTTCATAAAGTTAATTTTTATTTAGTTTTAACAAAAGTGACGCTATCTGTCGTTTTTTGTAAAAAATAAAGAAAATTTAAAAATATTTACAAATTGCGATGGACAACGTCGCTTTTCTAGAATTAATATTTTAAAGAATAAAAATTATAGCGATATTGTACGTTGCTTTTAATAAAAAAAATATTAAATTTAAAAAGCGACGGACAATGTCGCTTTTTAAAAAATTAATTTTTATTTAGTTATAAAAATTATAGCGACATTTTTCGTCGCTTTTAATAAAAAATAAATTTAAAAAGCGAAGGACAACGTCACTTTTCAAAAAATTATTTTTTATTTAGTTTTAACAAAAGTGACGCTGTCTGTCGCTTTTTATAAAAAAAAAAAAATATATATAAAATAATACAAATTGCGATGGACAACGTCACTTTTCTAGAATTAATATTTTAAAAAATAAATTATTGCGACGCTATCCGTCGCTTTTAATAAAAATAAACCAAAATAAAAATCAAATTTAAAAATCAAAGGACTATGTCACTTTTTAAAAACTAATTATTATTTGTAAATAAATTACGACGCTATCCGTCACATTTATTAAAAAAAATATAAATTATTTTTTATGGCACAATAATCCACAAAAAAAGGACAGATATTAAGACGTTGGCCATCGATTTTAATAAAAAAATAAATTAAAATAAAAATTAAACTAAAAAAGCGACGGACAGTATCGCTTTTCTCGTCGTTTTTTTAAGCGACACAATTCGTCGCTTTTTTTGCATCGCTTTTTGGCCTTTTTTTAGTAGTGAAACTCAGCATGGGATATGTTCTCATTCAGAGGATCAGCGGGCTGGGGTGGCTGGTTATCATTTCTGCAGGCGTTAGCTCGACGCGGAGGCATATTCAACTGTCATGTAAGAGCATGAGTTAAACGTAGATAGAGATATTGTAACCACGATAGATCATATAAGAAAGAGATGATTTCCTAAAAACGTCCCATAGCCTCTTGCTCATAAATGTGGCGCGCTTCACACCCATGATCAAGACTCTATGTAACGTGGCTTGTCTGACTCCCTAGGACTCTTATAAACCTTAGGCTCGGATACCAAGTTTGTAACACCCCGAAAATAGGTCCTGAGAAATCACACGGTGCTCAAGACTACGAGTAGACTTAAGCTAACCCTGTCTACCCTTTACTAAGTCTGAATCTCAAAATAAGGAAATGTAGATATCAAATTCATACTGAATGCAAAAAACTATCTGACTATAATATCTGAAAAATACTAATCTCAGGGGTCTGATGAAACAATACTAAAAATCTTAATCAAAACTAGCAGTCTGACAAACCTCTACTACTAATATCTAGAGAGTCATTGGGACAAAACCCCAGCTGACTCAAACTATCTAAAAATACTGAATCATCTAATACTGATAAGCTGAAAATCTGAATAACTAAGTCTCTGAACTATGAGGACTCACCAACTGTAGGGATGGAGATGGAGATGCTCGAAATCACTCTCGCTGCTGAAACTGAGCACTTGAACCTACATTATGAGACAATGCAGGACATAGATGTATATGTGGATCGGTACTTTGTGGATGTACTTAGTATATGGGGGTGAATGCATAAGTAAAACATTAGCTCAACATTTATATCAATTTGCAAAAGAATGCATGCTAAATGTAAATGACTCACATAGGCTGGAATATCTGAAAGCTGAAAATCATAATTCATGAGTAGTAAATCATACTTTATAAATCTAGTGAGTCATACCATTTAGTTCTAAAAACTGTACTAGTGATATGTCTGTAAATCATGCTACCTAAGTGTGGAAAGGACTCACTTTATATCTGAAATTTGAAAGATGAAGTCTGTAGCTAATATCTTTTTGTGAAACATAATCTGAATAAAGTTGTGAGCCCTTAACACTTAGTTTTCTAAAAGCTTTTCTTTACTAGCAGAGAATTTTCTTAAAAAATTCTTTGCAAAGGGGGTTCTTCTAACCGACATAATCCATGTGAGCTAACATAGAGTCCAACGTCTTGTTCTCCTAAGGAGAAAATATCACGATGGGGAGAGGTGTCATACTCTTGCTAAGGAGTATAATCTTATCAAAGTGATCACATATGTAGTTGTCATCCATACAGAAATAGGAATAATCTAAATCTATACCTACGTTGGCTACGTAGTTCTGTGGAAGTTAGGGCATGCTAATCCCATACTTCCTTCTCGGTGATAAATACTACTCCCTTTAATATGTATGTTCATTCTATTGGAAATCTACTTTAAAACCTAGTATAATGGTTTATTTCAAAAACTAACTGTACAATTTCTAAGTCAAACTGTAATCTGAAACTGTAAAGTGGATTTCATAACTGAACTGAGATCAAAAGATCAAACCTTAATCATGAATCTTAAAATAATCTAGTAATAAGGTGCTTATAGCACAAATAATCTTAAAATAGCAATATTTAATTAGGGCTTTATGACCCATGCATCAATTTCCTGTTAAAACATCATAATGATCATGCTTGGTAATGTAAACATTGATAATTCAACTAAAAATCTAGGATTTACTGCAATATATGTAAAAATACGAAAATAAACATGCAATTCATATTCTAAATCACTTGAAATCTCACAATCATCAACTAGCAATATCTGGGTATAAAGCCTAATTTGAAATTCATGTAAAATCATGTAGATTTGTAATTAAAAGCTAGTTTTGGGAACAAGGATGAAAAAGGATCCTTGTTCATAAACCCCTTATACCATAATTGATGAAATCTCTAAGAAAGTTTGAACTTTGGATCCCTAATTGAGCTTTCGAAGATGAGTTCTTAAAGTTTTTGTATTGGAAATCCTGAATCTTGAATCATCTTGAGAGAATAATGGAGGAAAATTGATTTCTTGGAGAATGAATTTTGAGCTCTAGGGTTTTCTTTTTTAGAGAATTGATGAAAAATGGTCATAAAGTGCTTAGAATAGGTTTAATGCCTTATTTTTGACGAATTGGGGGCTTGGGGATTGACCAAAATGCCCTTTTTAAAATATAATCGGAACTGAAAAAAAAGCATTTTCTCGATTTTGCATACCACCGCGATGCACCACTATCACAGTGGCTCACTGGAAAAATTATAATTAGGACCTAGAAAATCTTTGCGAAGCGGAGCTATCACGGTGTACTACTGAAATGCCATTGTGGCGATCACCGCGATGCGCATCCATCACGGTGAGCAACTTGAAATTGACAATTAGGAAATGAGGATTAGTCGCAACGCGGGCTTATTGTGGAGGTCCATGGAATCAGACAATAGCCATTTTGGCATCCGCCGCGATGCGGTGACTAACAAAATGCCACACTGCTTTACTAAAAATGCCATAACATCTCAATCGAGTATCAGATTTATATAAAATTGGTATCATTGGAAAGCTAATTAAATTTTCTAAACACTGGAGGGTCAGGAACTGGAAAATTTCATATGTATCAAAGGTTATTCATTTTTTAAGCTAACCCCTGACATTCTAGAAGATAAATAGAACTAGGAAAATATTCGGGGTATTACAACTTAACTAAAATCAAAATACAAGTTCACCTTTTCAGTAACTACACTTAAACATTTTCAAGTCACTAATTCACTTCTCAAGTGACCACACTTAACTAAATTCAAAACACAAGCTCACATTTCAAGTACCTACACTTAAACATTTTCAAGTCACTAATTCATTTCTCAAGTGACCACATTTAACTAAATTCAAAACACAAGTTTACATTTCAGGTACCTACACTTAAACATACTCAAGTCACTAATTCTATTCTCTAGTGACCACACTTAACTATATTAAAAACTCAAGTTCACTTTTCATGTAACTAAACTTAAACACTTTCAAGTCCCTAATTCACTTCCCAAGTGACCACACTTAACTAAATTCAAAAATCCAGTTCACCTTTCAAGTAACTATACTTAAACATTTTCAAGTCACTTATTCACTTCTCAAGTGACCACACTTAACTAAATTCAAAATACAAGTTCACCTTTCGAACACTACACTTAAACATTTCCATTTCACTAATTCACTTCTCAAGTGACCACACTTAACTAAATTTAAAACACAAGTTCACCTTTCAAGTAACTAAGGTCAAAACACAAGTCACTAATTCACTTCTTAAGTTACCACACTTAACTATACTCAAAACACAAGTCCACCTTTCAAGTAACTACTCTTAAATATTTTCAAGGCACTAATTCATTTATCAAGTGACCATACTTACTAAATTCAAAACCCAAGTTCATATTTCAAGAACCTAGAATTAAACATTTTCAAGTCACTAATTCACTTCTCAAGAGACCACATTTAAGTAAATTCAAAACACAAGTTCACATTTCAAGTACCTACATTTAAAGATTTTCAAGTCACTAATTCACATCTCTAGTGACCACACTGAACTATATTAAAAACACAAGTTCACCTTTCAAATAACTACACTTAAACATTTTCAAGTCACTAATTCACTTCTCAAGTGACCACACTTAACTATATTCAAATTGCAAGTTTACATTTCAAGTACCTACACTTAACATTTTGAAGTCGCTAATTCACTTCTCAAGTGACCACACTTAACTAAATTCAAAACACAAGTTCACCTTTTAAGTAACTACATTTAAACATTTTCAACTCACTAATTCACTTTTCAAATGACCACACTTAACTATATTCAAATCATAAATTCACATTTCAAGTAACTACACTTAAACATTTTAAAGTCACTAATTCACTTCTCAAGGGACTACACTTAACTAAATTCAAAATACAAATTCACATTAAGAGTACCTACACTTAAAAAATTTCAAGTCACAAATTCACTCCTCAAGTGACCACACTTAACTAAATTAAAAATACAAGTTCACATTTCAAATAACTACACTTAAACATTTTCAAGTCACTAATTCACTAATCAATTGACCACACTTAACTAAATACAAAACACAAGTTCACCTTGCAAGTAACTACACTTAAACTATTTCAAGTCACTAATTCACTTTTCGAGTGGCCATACTTAACTAAATACAAAATACAAGCTGACATTTCAAGTACCTACACTTAAAACATTTTCAAGTCACTAATTCACTTCTCAAGAGACCACGTTTAACTAAATTCAAAACACAAGTTCACTTTTAAAGTACCTACACTTAAACATTTTTAAGTCACTAATTCACATCTCTAGTGACCACACTTAACTATATTAGAAACACAAGTTAACCTTTCAAGAAACTACACTTAAACATTTTCAAGTCACTAATTCAATTCTCTAGTAACCACACTTAACTATATTCAAAACACAAGTTCACCTTTCAAGTAACTATACTTAAATAATTTCAAGTTAGTAGTTCACTTCTTAAGTGACCACACTTTACTAAATTCAAAACACAAGTTCACCTTTCAAGTCACTATATGTAAACATTTTCAAGTCACTAATTCGGTTCTCAAGAACACTTAACTAAATTCAAAACACAAGTTCACATATCAATTACCTACACTTAAACATTCTGAAGTCATTAATTCACTTCTCAAGTGACCATATTTAACTAAATTCTAAAGACAATTTCACATTTCAAGTACCAACACCTAAACATTTTCAAATCTCCAATTAACTTCTCAATTGACCACAATTAACTAAATTATAAACACAAGTTCACATTTCAAGTAATTACACTTAAACATTTTCAAGTCATTAATTCACTTCTCAAGTGACCACACTTAACTAAATTCAAAACACAAGTTCACATTTCAAATAACTAGACTTAAACATTTTCAAGTCACTAATTCGCTTCTAAAGTGACCACACTAAACTAAATTCAAAATACAAGTTCATATTACAAGTAACTACACATAAACATTTTCAAGTCACCACTTCACTTCTCAAGTGACCACACTTAGCTATATTAAAAACACAAGTTCACATTTCAAGTAACTAAATTCTAAACACAAATCACTAATTCATAACTTAAGTCCCTACACTTAAACATTTTAAAGTCATTAAGTGACAACACTTAATCATTTTAAGGTCATGAATTCACATTTAAGCGACTACACTAAACCATTTTCAAATAACTAATTCACATTTTCAAGTGACCACACTTAACTAAATTCAAAACACAAGTTCACCTTTCAAGTTACTACACTTAACATTTTCAAGAGACTAATTCACTTCTGAAGTGACCACACTTGACTAAATTCAAAACACAAGTTCTTATTTCAAGTAACTAAATTCAAAACACTAGTCACAAATTCATAATTCAAGTCCATACACTTATACATTTTAATGTCACTAATTCAATTCTCAAGTGCCCACACTTAACTTTATGAAATACCCGAGTTCACCTTTCAAGTAACTACACTTAAATATTTTGAAGTCACTAATTCACTTCTCAAGCGACCACATTTAACTAAATTCAAAACAAAAGTTTACATTTCAAGTACCTACACTTATACATTTTCAAGTCACTAATTCACTTCTCTAGTGACCATACTTAACTATATTAAAAACACCAGTTCACCTTTCAAGTAACTACACTTAAACACATTCAAGTGACTAATTTATTTCCCAAGTGACCACACTTAATTATATTCAAAACATAAATTCATTTTTTAAGTAACTATACTTAAACATTTTCTAGTAACTAATTCACTTCTCAAGTGACCACACTTAACTATATTGAAAACACAAGTTCACCTTTCATATAACGACACTTAAAAAATTTTAGGTCACTAATTCATTTCTCAATTGACCACACTTAAATAATTACAAAACACAAGCTCACATTTCAAGTAACTTCACTTAAACATTTTGAAGTCACTAATTAACTTTTCAAGGGACCACACTTAACTAAATTCAAAACACAAGTTCACCTTTCATGTAACTACATTTAAGCATTTTCAAGTCACAAGTTCACTTCTGAAGTGACCATACTTAACTATATTCAAAACACAAGTTTACCTTTCATGTAACTACACAAATATTTTTAAGTCACTAATTCACATCTCAAGTGACCACAATGAAATAATTACAAAACACAAGCTCATATTTCAACTACCTACACTTAAACATTTTCAAGTCACTAATTTACTTTTCAAGTGACCACATTAAACTAAATACAAAATACAAGTTCACATTTCAAGTACCTACACTTAAACATTTTCATGTCACTAATTCAAATCTCTACTGACCACACTTAACTATATTAAAAACACAAGTCCACCTTTCAAAAACTATAACATTTTCAAGTCACTAATTCACTTTACAAGTGACCGCACTTAACTATACTCAAAACACAAGTTCACCTTTCAAGTAACTACACTTAAACATTTTCAAGTTACTAGTTCTCTTATCAAGTGACCACACTTAACTAAATTCAAAACACAAGTTCACCTTTCAAGTAACTATATTTAAATATTTTCTAGTCACTAATACACTTCTCAAGTGACCACACTTAACTAAATTCAAAAAATAAGTTCACATATCAAGTACCTACACTTAAACATTTTTAAGTCACTAATTCACTTCTCAAGTGACCATATTTAACTAAATTCTAAGCACAATTTCACATTTTAAGTACCTACAATTAAATATTTTCAAGTCACTAATTCACTTCTCAAGTGACCATACTTAATTAAATTAAAAGCACAAGTTCACATATCAAGTAACTACACTTAAACATTTTCAAGTCACTAATTCACTTCTAAAGTGACCATACATAACTAAATTTAAAACACAAGTTCACATTTTAAGTACCTACACGTTAACATTCTCAAGTCTCTAATTCACATCTAAAGTGACCATACTTAATTCAAAATACAATTTCACATTACAAGTAACTACACTTAAACATTTTCAAATCACTAATTCACTTCTCATGTCAACACACTTAACTAAATTCAAAACACAAGTTCACATTTCAAGTAACTAAATTCGAAACACAAGTCACTAATTCATAATTTAAGTCCATACACTTAAAATATTTTTAAGTCACTAATTCTCTGCTCAAGTGACAACACTTAATCATTTTGATGTCATGAATTCACATTTCAAGCGACTACACTAAACCTTTTTCAAATAACTAATTCACATTTTCAAGTGACCATACTTAACTAAATTTAAACCACAAGTTGACCTTTCAAGTAACTACACTTAAATATTTTTAAGACACTAATTCACTTCTGAAGTGACCACAATTAACTAAATTCAACACATAAGTTCACATTTCAAGTACCTAAATTCAAAACACCAGTCACTAATTCATAATTCAATTCCATTTACTTAAACATTTTCAAGTGGCTAATTCACTTCTCTGGAGCCCACACTTAACAATACTAAAAACACAAGTTCACCTTTCAAGTAACTATAACATTTTAAAGTCACTAATTCACTTCTCAAGTGACTACTCTTAACTAAATTTAAAACACAATTTCACATTTCAAGTAGCTACACTTACACATTTTAAAGTCACAAATTCACTTATAGAGTGACCACACTTAACATATTCAAAACACAAGTCCACATTTCAAGTAACTACATTTTATCATTTTGAAGTCACTAATTCACTTTTCAAGTGACCACACTTAACAAAATTCAAAACACAAGCTAACCTTTCAAGTAACTATACTTAAACATTTTCATATCACTAATTCATTTCTCAAATGACCACACTTAACTAAATTCAAAAAACAAGTTCACCATTTCAGTAACTACACTTAAACATTTTCAAGTCACTAATTCACTCCTCAAGTGACCACACTTAACTAAATTCAAAACATAAGCTCACATTTCAAGTACCTTCACTTAAACATTTTCAAGTCACTAATTCACTTCTTAAGTGACCACATTTAACTAAATTCAAAACACAAGTTTACATTTCAAGTACCTGTACTTAAACATTTTCAAGTCACTAATTCACTTCTCTAGTGACCACACTTAACTTTATTAAAAACACAAGTTCACCTTTCCAGTAACTACACTTAAACATTTTCAAGTCACTAATTCACTTTCCAAGTGACCACACTTAACTATATTCAAAACACTAGTTCACCTTTCAAGTAACTATACTTAAACATTTTCAATTCACTAATTCACTTCTCAAGTGACAACACTTAACTAAATTCAAAATACAAGTTCACCTTACAAGTAACTACACTTAAATATTTTTATGTCACTAATTCACTTATCAAGTGACCATACTTAACTAAATTCAAAACACAAGTTCACCTTTCAAGTAACTCAGTTTTCATAACACAAGTCACTAATTCACTTCTTAAGTCACCACACTTAACTATAATCAAAACACAAGTTCACCTTTCAAGTAACTACTCTTAAACATTTTCAAGGCACTAATTCATTTCTTAAGTGACCACACTTACTAAATTCAAAACCGATGTTCATATTTCAAGTACCTAGACTTAAACATTTTCAAGTCACTAATTCACTTCTCAAGTTACCACACTTAACTAAATTCAAAACACAAGTTCTCATTTTAAGTTCTTACATTTAAGAATTTTCATGTCACTAATTCTCTTCTCCAGTGACCACACTTAACAAAATTTAAAAAACAAGTTCACTTTTCAAGTACTTACACTTAAATATTTTCATGTCACCAATTCACTTCTCAAGTGACCAGACTTAACTAAGTTCATAACATAAGTTCATATTTCAAGTAACTAGATTCAAAACACAAGTCACTAATTCATAATTCAAGTCAAACAATTCAGCAAGTTTAATAAAGTAAATAAGTAGTGGTGTCACATGTCCCTCTCACATCATATAATCATCACAAAACTCTTATGGCTTTCAAATCCTTCTACAACAAACAATCCCACCTTAACACTATATTTAAAGGTATCATTATATGAAAATAGAGAGAAATCAACTTACCTTTGCTTGACGTAAATTTAAAAGAAAGAGTCAAACGGTCACCGCAAAATTGCAAAGCAATCATTTTCCCAAATTGGGATTTTTCAAAAAGCAACATCAAATTACTTGCTACTTCACACTAAGTAATTACTTTCTAACATATCAAACACCCATAATAAATAAAAAATGTAACAAAATTCTCAAACCCATAAACAAAAGTAGCTCAGAGAGGAAAACAATCACCCTGAAATCCCCCATATTCAAATTCCACTTCCATTTTCCAAGATTTTGAGCAATAAAAATTCAATATTTTCTAAAAAATTCAAACACAAATATAAGGAAATGTCTTTTATCACATCCCAGCACAAAGAGAAACCAAAAAAAATTACCAAAAGTTAAAGGTTGGGTCAAGGTCGAGTTGCTAAGTTGTTGTCGTCGCTGAGACATGGTCGTGTTACCAAGTTTTTTTCATCGCTAAGATGTGGTCGGGTTGAGGTTGGGTTGATGAGTTGTTTTCATCACCGAGTTGCTGTCGTCACTGGTGAGTAGTCTTCGGAGAGGTCGAGTTGGAGAGCTGAGGTCAGGGTAGTTGTGGAATATTTTGAGATTAGGGTAATTACAAAGGAAAAGGGGGTATTCTGATGGGTTTGGTCGGGTCAATGATTGGGTATTACAAAATTGTTGACAAAACCAATTATAAGTGCTCACTTTATTTTTTTAAAAAGTTAGTATCAAAAAATGATCACTTGTGGTTGATTTTATTAAAAAATTAAAATTTTAATAAATTGTATAATATTTATAATATCATCCAAATAATTTAATGCAATGTATATATAAATTAGGTAATTAGTTATTTTATCATCTCATTAGCACGAGTTGTATATTTCCTCAATTGTATAATAATATCAATGCATTCCGTAAATTAGGATGAATTGTTGGTTAATTAGCTTTTAAATATGATATTATATATATGTCTTGTAATACGTGTTAATCAGATAAATTATCGTCTAAATAACTTACATTATTACAACTTCAACAATATACCCTTGTCTACATTGACACAAGTTGTATATATATTTCCTCAATAATATGATATCAACGTATTATTCAAATATTTTGATATATAGATCCAGTTATCTAGCTTTTGGTTACTACATGCGTCACTATATGAGATATATAGATATATACAAATATTCGATTGGCTATCAGCTTTCAAATACGTACTATATACATCACATACACGATTGTGTTAACCAATAATAATACAATTCACATATACACAGATGAATTATCGATTAGTTTATCTTATGTTATTATACCTTCAATAGTATACTACTATCTTGATCGATCGATCACATGATATCAGCATATTCAATATATAACTGGATACATTTAGTTAGTATTAATTTTAACTACGTAATATGTACGACAATACGTAAGAGATATACATACATATATAAAAATGTAAGCTTCAAACTACGTACTTGTAATACCCTGTATTATTCTTATCTCAGTTCAGCTCCTAGTAGCATGCATAAGAGGCTTAAAACCTAAATATTTTACTTAGTGTTGGGGACTTAGACATTTTTTAAGGCCTCTTAACTTTGAGAATTTTTAAATTGGTATTTCTGACCCCGAGACATTAGTTCTTTAGTTAATTCATGTTCAGGGGTATAAGGAGCATGTCTTGGGAAAGTTTTGGATTTTTTGGATGAGGATCGGGTAATGTTTGGATCATGATTCCAGCAGCTCACTGAGATAGTGCCGCATCGCGGTGCTAATGGTGATGGAACTCTAACTGCATCGTGATGAGCCTTTAAATTACAATCTAGTTACTAGTTTAATTTCCTGAGAGGCAATTATGTCTTTTCCCCTCAACCTAATTCGTTAAATCATGAATTATAACACCAGTTAGGGCATTATTTGTCCATCTTCTCCAAGTTTCTCTCAAAAACAAACCCTCTCCTCCCCCAAGTTCATTAAATTCCAATACTTTCTCTCTAAGAAAACCAAGAATTCAAGTTCACAAATCCAAGAACATTCAAGAAAGCATCAAGATTAGTGTTTCTCTTTCAAGCTTAATGGCTTAAGGTATGTGTGATGTTCATCCATGGGTCTTTTTCACCCATGGTGTCCAAGAACCCTTTTTGAATTCAAGTTATGAGTTTTTACATGATTATGTTGAACTATCTCCATGAATATCTTGTTATTTTAATTTTCAAGTTAAGATTATAGTTGTTATCAAGTGGAATGAATTATGGTATGTTTTGAATATTGTAGTTCCCACATCATGTTTATGCGATTCAGGATAAACCCCCAAGTTTTGGTTTTTTTCATGTAATTATGCTACCTCATCATGTGTAAAAGCATCCCCATGTTAAAGTCTTAATCTTCATATGTTTGATAAAATGCAAAAGTGATGGATTTTGAATTATGATTTCCTATTATGTTTTCAAAATATGTATATGTCCTTATTGTTATTTCCATTTAGTGCTGGTAGGTTATGAACACCTGATACCTAGTTGCTTACATAATTTCAGTATATTCAAAATAATTTCAGATAAACCATGAGCATTGTCATTCAGTTAGTTTTTATGATCATTTGTTTGCTCAGTTAAGCTTAGTTCAATCTAATACACAATATCGTTCAGTTAGGACTAGGATTCAGCACCGAGTGAACCCAGGGATGGGGGCATTCCTACTAGTTTAGGGTTTGACCCTTACTAGCACTCCCTGAGTTACAGAACTACGTAGCCAACGTAGGTTTGAGATATCTTCCTGCCAGATTAGGGTTGACACATATCACATGAATTTCCTGCCAGTATAGAGAGACTCTTTAGACCTTCAAGACACCATTTTAGTGGATCCACATAGCTAGTGTCAGTACCCGTGGCACGGTACTTACACCCTTCTAACTTGGGTTATAAAATGGACCCTAATTAGCTCAGATTGGGGCATGTTAGTTAGATGATACCTCCCACAGTCTCAGTTTTAGTATTCAGTACAGAATTTAGTCCAGGCTTGCTTGACCATAGCATACAGACTTCTAGTTATTCAGTTATCAAATTTTAGTAATTTAGTTTACAGATTTTTTCAAAAACAATATATGCTTAGTTTTGCATTCTCAGTATTTCAGTTTTCATGTATGCATACTCAGTTACCTCATGCTATTCAGTCAGCCATTATTTTATGCATAGTTAACCCTTGTATTTCAACCTAACCTCATCTCATATACCAATATATTCAAAGTACTAACTGCATACTCTTTTTTGCGCTATGATATCTCATGTCATAGGTTCAGACGCTCAGTTTCCCAACTGTACATAGATAGTCTAGCACTTCAGTAGTAGCAGCAGGTGTGAGGCCTCATATATTGAGGAATTGTTATGTTTATTCAGTTATTTCTGCATTTCTTTTTTAGTTAATCAGTTAGAGTTAGTTGGGGCTTGTCCCATCAACTCCTCAGTCATTTTAGAGGATTTCAGACATTCAAACAGTTAGATAGACAGTGATTCAGCTTATCAGTCTTATTAGTTTTGTTTTTAGTATTTTATCAGACGTTACAGACTTGTGAATTCAGTTGTTTTTTCCGTATTTAAACCTTATGGCTTTATCAATTATTTTTTGCACATGTCCTTTATTATTTGATATTCAGTTCTTGCAGTAGGTATAAGCTCATGGGTTAGCTTATGGTCACTTATGACTGTAAGCACTATTGTCGTAACTATGGGGTAGCCTCGAGATGTGACAAAACTTTGTACACAGCCTAAGTTTTTACAGTTTCCTAGAGAGTCTAAAAGTTGCATTGAGTAGAGTCTTGTGCGTGGGTGTGAAGCATGCCACACTTATGGACAAGAGGCTACAAGATATTTTAGGAAAATTTTTCCTTCTTTCAATATTCATGTCATGCAAATGAGCATAAGATCTATTTAAAACTCTTTTTCTAACTTATTCTTCCTTCCATTTTTAGATAATGCCTCCCAAAAGAAATAACAAAATAAGAAATGGAAATCAGGACACTCCTCTTCTTATTAAGGAAGATCCCCTGAATGAGCATGTCTCTTATGCCATGTTTAGAGATGTATTCACTACCTTAGATCACTCAAAAGCTGCTCAGAACAACCAGTAGGTTATTTCCCCAGCTAACCCAGTAGCAAATATAGCTGTAGATAGGATTCAAGATTTAAATCGAATGAATCCCTCTTTGTTTTTGGGATACAAGTCTTAGAAGGAACCACAAGAGTTTCTTTATATGGTTTAGAAGGTGATCGATGTCATGGGTATTACTTTGAGTGAGAGTGCAGAGTTAGATGCTTACTAGTTGTAGGATGTAGCTTATACGTGGTATTAGTAGTAGAAGGAGGATAGAGGTGTTGAGGTAGGGCTTGTCGAGTGGGAGGAGTTTGCCACGACTTTCTTAGACTGGTTATTTCTATTAGAGTTGAGTTAAGATAAGGTGTTGAAGTTCATTAATTTGAGGTAGGGTAATATGAGTGTGCAGGAATACTCACTTAAGTTTACTCAGTTGGAGAGGTATGCTCCTTCAATGGTAGATGATAATTGGTCTAGAATGAGCAAGTTTGTTTCTGGTGTAGCTGATAGTGTGGTTAAGGAGTGTAGAACTACCATGATTATGAAGGAGATGGACCTATATAGTTTTATGTTTCATGCTCAACAGATTGAGGAACAAAAGCTTAAGATGAAAAAGAGAGAATAAAAGGGCTAGAACCCATAGATTTAACTTTTCTCAACTGAGGTCAAAGGGTGGTAACTGTTCTCAGTTCTGTTAGAAATTTCCAAACCCAGCTCCATCTTCAGCTAGTGCACCAGTGCTAAGGTTCAGGTATGACAGTCGGGATAGAGCACCAGGCTCCAAGTCCTGAGGTAGTGTGAACAATGGTCGTACTAATCTTTTCTAAGGGAAGTATGGTAGGAATCATCAGAGTATGTGTAAGGATGCAGTGATGTTTGTTTTGGATGTGGCAAGCTAGGCCATAAATTTAGAGAATGCCCACAGGTGGGTCAGCATAGTCAGCACAATCGTTCCCAAGTTCCAGCCAGTCGCTCGACTCAGCAGGGTGCTGCTTCCAGTGTAACTAGTGGACAGCGCCAGAACAGGCTGTATGCACTTCAGTCCTAATATGATCGGGAAAGTTCTCTTGATATAGGTACGGGTACATTATAGACTTTTCATCTTTATGTGTATGTTTTGTTAGACCTTGGAGCTTCACTTTTTTTGTATCCCTCTATATAGCTGTAAATTTCAATGTCAGTCCAGAAATATTAGAAGAGTCTTTCTCAGTGTCTACCCCAGTGCCTAAATCTATTATATCTAGACAAGTTTACTGAAATTTCCCGGTTATAGTATCTCAGAAAGTCACTTTATTTGATCTTGTGGAATTAGAGATGGCTGATTTTGATGTCATTCTCGGCATGGATTGGCTCGACTCATGCTATGCTTCAGTTAACTGTAGAAATGGAGTAGTCTAGTTTTATTTTCTCCATGAACCAGTTATTGAATGGAGGGGTAGTACTTCAGTGCTTAGGGGTCATATTATTTCATATCTTAAGGAAAGAAAATGATATCTAAGGGGTGTGTTTACCATCTTGTTCGAGTAAAAAACTCTAGTTCTAAGACTCCAAGTCTTGAGTCAGTTTCAGTAGTAAGGGAATTTCCAAACGTTTTCCCTGAAGATCTTCCCGGAGTTCCTCCTGAAAGGGAAATTAATTTTGGAATAAATCTCCTTCTAAATACCTAGACTATCTCTATTTTTTCCTACAAAAGGGCTCCAGTTGAGCTTAAAAGGTTGAAAGAACAGTTGAAAGATCTCTAAGATAAGGGATTCATCTGGCCCAATATTTCTCCATGGGGTGCTCCAGTCTTGTTCGTGTGTAAGAAATATGGTTCACTCAAAATGTGCATCGATTACCGTCAGTTGAACAAAGTTACAATCAATAATAAGTATTGACTCCCTAGGATTGATGACTTGTTCGACCAACTTCAAGGTGCCAGTCATTTCTCTAAGATAGACCTCAGATTTGGCTATTATCAGCTCAGAGTCATGGAATATGACATTCTAAAGACAGCCTTCAAAACTCGGTATGGTCACTTTGAATTCCTAGTTATGTCTTTTGGACTAACAAATGCCCCAGTAGATTTCATGGACTGGATGAATAGAGTGTTCAAGCAGTACTTGGACATATTTATCATCGTCTTTATTGATGATATTCTCGTCTATTACCATAGTGCAAATGATCATGCCGACCACCTCAAAGTTGTATTGCATACTCTTAGAGCCCATAAGTTTTTCACTAAATTCAGTAAGTGTGAGTTTTGTCTAAGATCCGTAGCTTCCTTGTGTATATTATTTCCGATGATGGTATTAGAGTTGACCCTTAGAAGATTAATGCAGTGAGAAACTGGTCCAGACCCACCTCTTCATCAGATATTAAGAGTTTTTTGGGTTTGGCTGGTTATTATAGATGATTTTTCGAAGGGTTTTTGTCTATTTTCTCACCCATGTCTCGATTGACTCTGAAAAAAGTCAAGTTTGAGTGGTCAGATTCTTGTGAAAAAGTTTTCAGGAGTTAAAGACTCAACTCACCTCTACCCCAGTCTTGACTTTGCCAGATAGTTTAGATGGGTTTATTGTTTACTGTGATGCTTCCAGAGTGAGTCTTGGTTATGAATTGATGAAGAGAGGTAAAGTCATAGCCTATGCCTCTAGACAGCTTAAGCCTCATGAAAAGAATTCCCTACCTATGATCTTGAGTTCGAAGCTATTATTTTTTCCTTGAAAATTTGGAGGCATTATGCTTATGGAGTTCATGTCGATGTGTTCAAGGATCACAAAAGTTTACAGTATATATTTTCGCAAAAGGATTTAAATATTCATCAGAGAAGGTGGCTTGAGTTGTTAAAATATTATGATATAAGTGTGTTGTATCATCCGGTCAAGGCCAATATGGTGGCAGATGCCCTTAGTAGATTTTCTATGGGTAGTGTTTCTCATGTTGAGGATGATAAGAAGAAGTTAGTTACAGAGGTTCATCATATTTCTAGGTTAGGTATTCAATTGGTTGATTCAGCTGACGGTAGTATATTGGATCAGAATGGTTCGGAATCTTCTTTGGTTGCCGAAGTGAAAGAAAAACTAGATAGGGATTCTAGTTTGGTTAAGTTGAAGGAATCAATTAGAGATCAGAAGATAGAGGTTTTCACCCAAGGGGGAGATGGTGTGTTGCAATGTTAGGGTAGACTTTGTGTGTCATTTGTTAATGGTTTGAGACAATGGATTTTGGTAAAAGTGCATCGTGGGCTGTACTCTTTACACCCATGAGCCACGAAGATGTACCATGATTTGAGGAAAATCTATTGGTGAAGCGATATAAAGAGGGATATTAAGAGAATGTAGCTAAGTGTTCTAATTGTCAGCAGGTCAAGGAAGAACACCAGAGGCCTAGCGGTATATTGTAATAGTTCAGCATTCTCACTTGGAAGTGGGAAGAGGTGAACATGGATTTTTTTATGGGTTTGCCTCGTATGCATCATTAGCACAACTCGATAGGGGTGATTATTGATAGAATGACCAACTCATCTTATTTTTTGGCAGTTCATACTTCTTATTCAGGTAAGGATAATGCCAAGCTCTATATTTTAGAGTTAGTTAGGTTGCACGGAGTCCCTTTATCTATCATTACAGATAGAGGTACTCAGTTTACCTCTCATTTTTGGAAGTCTTTTCAGAAGGGTCTTGGCACCCAAGTTTATCTCAATATAGCTTTTCATCCTTAGATAAATGGTTAGGAAAATAGGATCATTCAGACCCTAGAAGATATATTGAGGGTGTGTGTTCTTGATTTCAAGGGTAGTTGGGATGATCACTTACCTTTGATCGAGTTTTCCAACAATAATAGTTATCACTCAAGTATTTAGATGGATCTAGTTGAGGATCTCTATGGGAGAAGATATAGATCTCCTATTGGTTGGTTTAAGGCAGGTGAGGCTTCTTTGATAGGACTGGATTTGGTGTTTGGTGTGATCGATAAAGTTCAACTTATTCGAGAAAGGCTAAAGACAGCCTTAAGTCATCAAAAATCTTATGTAGTTATGAGGAGAAGAGATCATGGGTTTGAAGTTTGGGATTTGGTGTGTTTGAAAATTTCGCACATGAAGGGAGTGAAGAGATTGGCAAAAGGGGTAGCTTAGTCCCCGATATGTTGGCCTTTATAGAATTTTGAGTCATTTTAGAAAGGTAGCTTATGATCTTGAGTTGCCTGCAAATTTGGCATCAGTGCATCTAGTGTTTCATGTTTACCAGTTAAAGAAGTGTATTGGTGATCCAGCTGTTGTAATTCCTTTAGAAAGCACAGTTGTTCAGGATAGCCTTTCTTACGAACAAGTCCCAATTGAGATCCTTAAATGTCAGATTCATAGACTAAGGAAAAAAGAAGTTCCTTTGGTCAAATTTCTTTGGTGGAATCATTCTGTTGAGGAAGCCACTTGGGAAGCAGAAGCAGATATGCTTACCAAGTACCCTCATCCTTTCTCCGCAAACTCAGACTCAACTTAAGGTAATAGTTTTTCTTAGATTGTTTCTTTTCCATTCTCAATTCTAGTTATGTGATCATTCTCATGTCATTGCATGCATTCATGAATTCAGTTCAGTTTATATGTCATGTTTCAGAATCAGTCATGTAATCTTGTTTTCAGTTATGCATGTTCAGTATATGATCTCAGTTTTCTTAGTTCATAACTCTCAGCTTAATCAGTCTCATTCGAGGATGAATATTTCTAAGGGAGAGATATTGTAATACCCCGTATTATTCTTATCTCAGTTCATCTCCTAGTAGCATGCATAAGAGGCTTAAAACTTGAAAACTTCACTACGTGTTGGGAACTTAGTCATTTTTTAAGGCCTCTTAACTTTGCGATTTTTAAATTGGTCTTCCCAACCCCAAGATATTGGTTCTTGAGTTAATTTATGCTCAGGGGTTTAAGGTGCATGTCTCAGGGAAGTTTTGGATTTTTTGGATGAGGATCGGGTCATGTTTGGATCACAATTCTAGTGACTCACCGCGATAGTGCCACATCGCGGTGCTAATGGCGATGGTACTCTTACAGCATTGTGATGAGACTTTTAATCACAATCCAGTTATGAATTTAATTGCATGAGAGGAATTATGTCTTTTCCCCTCAACCCAATTCATCAAATCATGAATTATAACACTAGTTAGGGCATTATTTGCCTATATTCTCAAAGTTTCTCTCAAAAATGAACCCTCTCCTTCCCCAAGATCATCAAATTCCAATACATCTTCTCCAAGAAAACCAAGAATTCAAGTTTCCCAATCCAAGAACATTCAAGAAAGCGTCAAGATTGGAGTTTCTCTTTCAAGCATAAGGTTTTAAGGTATGTGTGATATTCATCCATGGACCCTTTTCACCCATGAAATGCAAGAACCCTTTTTTGAATTCAAATTATGAGTTTTTAATGATTATGTTGAACTATATCCGTGAATATCTTTTTGTTTCAATTTTCAAGTTAAGATTATAATTGTTTTCAAGTGGAATGGATTATGGTATGTTTTAAATGTTGTAGTTCCCACATCATATTCATGTGATTCGAGATAAACCCCCAATTTTTGTTTTTTATCATGGAATTATGCTACCTCATCATGTTTAAAAGAGTTCCCATGGTAAAGTCTTAATCTCCATGCGTTTGATGAAATGCCAAAGTGATGGATTTTGAATAATGATTTCCTATTATGGTTTTCAACGCTTGTATATGTCCTTATTGTTATTTTCTTTCAGTGTTGGTGGATTATGAACACCTGATACCTAGTTGTTTACATAATTTTAGTATCTTCAGTGATTTTAGATAAACCATGAGCATTGTCATTCAGTTAGTTGTTATGATCAGTTGTTCTCTAAGTTAAGCTTAGTTCAGTCTAGTAAACAGTGTGATTCAGTTGGGAGTAGGATTCAGCATCGTGGGAACCTAGGGATGTAGGCATTCCTGCCAGCTTAGGGTTTTACCCTTAGTAGCAATCCCTGAGTTACAGAACTATGTAGGCAGCGTAGGTTTGAGATGTCTTCCTACCATATTAGAGTTGACACATATCACATGAGTTTTCTACCAGTATAGGGTAACTCTTTAGACCTTCGGGACACTAGTTTACTGGATCGACACAACTAGTGTTAGCACCCATGGCACGGTACTGACACCCTTCTAACTTGGGTTACAGGTTGAACCCCAATTAGCTCAGATTGGGGCATGTCGGTTAGATGATACCTCCCACAGTCTCAGTTCAGTATTCAGTACAAAATTCAATTTAGTTTTTTTTACCATAGCATACAGACTTCTAGTTATTCAGTTATCAGATTTCAGTGATTTAGTTTATAGATTATTTCAGAAACATTATATGTTTGATCTTGCATTGTCAGTATTTCAGTTTTCATGCATGTATACTCAGTTATCTCATGCTATTCAGTCAGTCATTATTTTATGCATAGTTAACCCTTGTATTTCAGCCTAACCTCATCTCATATACCAGTACATTCAAAGTACTGACCACACACTCTTCTTTGTTCTATGATATCTTATATCTTAGGTTCAGACGCTCAGTTTCCCAACTATACTTAGATAGTCCAACGCTTCAGCAGTAGCAGCAGTGGTGAGTCCTCATATATCGAGGACCTGTTATGTTTATTCAGTTATTTCCGTATTTATTTTTAGTTAGTCAGTTGGAGTTAGTTGGGGATTGTCCCATCATCTCTTCAATCAGTTTATAGGCTTTTAGATAGTCAGATAGACAGCTAGTCAGTTTATCAGTCTTATTAGTTGTGTTTTCAGTATTTTATCAGACGTTACAGACTTTTGAATTCAGTTGTGTTTTTGGTATTTAAACCTTATAGATTTATCAGTTATTTTTTGCACATGTCCTTTATTATTTGATATTTAGTGCTCGCAGCAGGTACCAGCTCATGGGTTAGCTTGTTGTAACAACTCGAGACTAACCCCTAATTGTCACACGATGCTTGCAACCCCGAAGGACCACAATCTAACCCATGAATGATATCTGTTGTGAGCACTAAACAATAATACTAAAATAATTACGGAATAATAGGCTGAAATGCCATAAGGTTCCAAACATCTAAAATACTGATAGTGAATAATAACGTCTAAATCTGAAATACTGCCTGAAAATCTTGTCTGAAAAGCCTCTAACTGAAACTGTCTGAAAGTGGAGTTAATGGGACAATACCTCAACTAACTTCATCTACTAAAATGTTGCTAAGCTAAAATACTGAAATAAAAGCATATCCTCAATAGATGAGGACTCACTACTAAATCTGGTACTGCTGGCTGAATCTGGCTAAGCGTGGTCAGGAACCTGAGCATCTGAACCTATGATATGAAACATCATACACAAAAAACGGGTAAGCAATCAGTACGTGGGAATGTACTGGTATGATAAATGAGGTAAGGCTAAATACATGGGTTCATATGCATGAACAATAACTAACTAAATGATATGCAAGAGTTGGATGGCATACATAGGGAGGATCTGTAACTACTGAACATACTGTCCATACTGTAACTAAGTATACTGGAACTGAATCTGATAAATGATAACTGAATATACTGATAATCTAAGATCACTGATAATCTGAATTACTGATAACTGAGTGATTATATCTGACAGTCCTGATTTTGTAGAACTAAATTAAGTTCTATTCTGAAGACTAAAACTAAAATTCAAACTGTGGGAGGTAATCATCTAATCGACATGCCCCAATCTGAACTAATAGGGTTCCAATATGTAACCCTAATTAGAAGGGTTCCAGTACCGTGCCACGGGTAAAGACAAGCTGAAGAGTAACCCTCTACTGGCAGGTTCCTTAAACGAGAACGGTGGTACCCTCTACTGGCATGTAGAGCACCTCATTAACCCTCAACTGGCAGGTTTGATGTCTCAACCTACACTGGCTACGTAGTTCTGGAATGCAAGGATTGGTTCTAAGGAACACACCCTCTGCTGGCAGGTAAGCCCCCATCCTTGGGTTCACTTGATGCTGAATCCTACTCCCAACTGAAAGACATTAAACTGAGTATACTGAACTGGACTGGACTAATACTGTGATTACTGAGTTTTCCTAAGTTTTGTAACTGACTAAATTCTACTGAGTTCTGTAATGGACTGAGAGTACTACTGATCGTGACATAACTTATACTATTTTGTAACTATCATTGGCTCTAGGTAAATATCTAAATTGTCTTGTATTAAATACCCCCAGGACTCGATAGCATGAAAAGTAAAGAAAAGCATAATCTTGAATAACATAACAATGTTCACTTGGTCATAATTCATTCATAGATATATTTCATCAAACACTTGTAAATTGTACATGAATGGGGAATACATGTTAGCATGCTAGAATGGCATTATTTCATTCTCATAGACAATTTATCAAACACATAAGAAGTATACTTGGTTCATTAGATCAGAAACACTTAGGGTTAACATGGTTACAACAATCAACTTGCAAATTGAAGGGTTTATCATGAATATCATGTAATTCAACGCATACTAGAATCAATTCTTGGAACTTGTAATCTAAATAATGGATTAAAACTCAAACAACATCATGAACATGAATTCAATCTAATTCAAACATGAAAATCACAAATCATAAATCTTGTATTTTGAAAAAGGATTCTTGGGCTCCATGGAAAGTAAGGATCCATGGATGAACATCTAACATACCTTAATTTAAGAGATTCTTGAAGTTCTTGAAGAAATTCTTAGGATTGACCTTGATTCTTGAGAACTAGGGTTTGTTTTCTTAAGAGAGAATACCCTTTTGATTTTGGGGAAAAGTGAATAATGAAGGGTTTTACACGTTTTTAGGGCTTAAATCCCAGATCTAGATGGAATAAAATAACGGGAAAAGACTGTTTTAACCCTGGGCGCGACTTTAATTTTTTGTGAAATTTTCCCGATCTGCACCCCTAGCGCGACGCGCCATTATCACGCCAAGCCACTGGAAAATGACGACTGGGAAATTGCACGGTGGCACGATGCGGTGGTATCGCGTTGCCACTTTTTTGTGAATTGGAAGTGCACCCCAATGCGGTAGAATCGCGCTGGTACACTAAAAATTGACAATTGTTATTTTGACACACTCCGCGACGCACTACTGGCCTAAATGACGATGTTTAACGACTGAAACTTAAAATCACCATAACTTCTTACCCGGTTATCGAATATAGGTGAATTTTATATCGTTGAAAAGCTAATTGAATTTCCTACGCAATGACAGACTCTAATCTAAAAATTACTAAGTATTCAAAAAAAATTATTTAGGATAATCCATGTACTGAAGATTAATCTAGGTTAGGGAAATATGGGGTATTACACTTGTGGTCACTTGTGATCATAAGCACCGTAAGACTTGTGAATACATTCTATATACATCACATAAATGAGTATATTACCTCATAGTACAACACATTCATTATATTCTGATGAATTATCGATTATATATGTATGTTATATTATCATAACTCCAACAACATAATATTATTACCTCAACTGTATGATACAGACAGATTCATTATACAAGGATTATGTTTAACGTAATTTAACGTATATACAGCAGAAAATATATTTATTTTATATATTAAAACATAAGTAAAAGATAAAGATTATGTTTAACGTAATTTATTCATTTTATTTAATGTATTTCTTAATATAATTTTTAAAAAGAAACCACAAGTGGTCGCTTTTTAAAAATTATTTTTAATCTAGTTTTTTAAATAAAAGCAACTACAAGTGTTTGGTTTTTGTAGATTATTTTCTTTATCAATTTTTTAATCAAAAAGTGACCACATGTGGTCACTTTTTCAAAAATATTTTTAATTTATTTTTTTAAAAGAAAAGCGACCACTTGTGGGGTCATTTTAAAAATTATTTTTAATTTAATTTTTTAAATAAAAGAGACCGCAAGTGGTCGGTTTTTGTGAATAATTTTCTTTTTTAATCTTTTAAATCAAAAAGTGATCACAAGTGGTCGCTTTTACAAAAATATTTTTAATTTGTTTTTTTAAATATGGTCGATTTCCAAATTTTTTAATCCAAAACCTACCACTTGTGGTCATTTTTTTTGTAAAATAATTTTTAAATTTTTTTTAATAAAAAATATGACCAAAAGTGGTCAATTTTTGTATAATATTTAAAATTTATTTTTTAATTGAAAGCGGCCACTTGTGGTCACTTTTAATTTTCAAAAAACATAATAATTAATATAAAGAATTTTAAGGAAAATTCGAATGATTATTTGATAATTTTAAAATATAAAAGTGACCACATAAGGTCACCTTTTTATTATATTTTTAAAAAAAATCATAAAAACAACCACATGTGGTCGATTTTATTGTGACTACAAGTTATGGTCATTTTTTTATGGTCACAAAAACTAATTTTTTCTAGTCATTATAATTGAAGAAGGAAGAAGTTAAACTGATGCCCCAAGGAAATAGTTTTTGGTGTGTTAAAAGTTTGTGTGGTGTTGGGAGGGAGTAGTGCAATAAAAAGAAAATTGATCAAAAGTGAATCATGGGTTGATGGCAAATACTCTCTAATAAAGATGTGTAAACTAGATTAAAGAGATGAGGAAATATAAAAGAGAAATAGAAAGATAAAAAAGGTGGAAAATGAATTAGATGGAGATGCGTTTAATGTAAATTGTGATGTATTAAAGTGATTAGGGAACCAACATGGGTTGTGGTGCATTGGATGGGGCTGCTCCACCCTTAACCAGAGATCGAGGGTTCGACTCTGGGTATGGAGAAAACTCTATTGGGAGTGCTACCACCTTAATAGGCTCTGCAATGCGCGATCCGGATTAGTCGAGTCTCCAATGTGGGTACCGGACACCGGATGGGAAACCAAAAAAAAGTGCTTAGGGAAGATAGTCACTATTACTACCCAGAATAGTACCCACCCATCCCTTAGTCTTTATTACAATCCTTAAATTTCCACTTGATCTTAAACTTTGATAGTTCGATATAAGTGGAGCACTACACTAAGGTCAAACTTATGGTTCATATTATGTGATATGTGAATTCTTTGTGAGAGTGAACGAAATTTGATTCTTACACTTATTCTTGTGAATAAATTGCATATTAATGAGTGAATATCGGTGACTCTCTTGTAGTGAGGACACATGTTTGGAGATAGTTAGGTGACATGTTTGGCGATAGTTAGGTGACTTCTATGTTTTTTTTCTGAGTAATATGCATGAGTTTGCCAACTTGGTAGAGTTAAGTTTTGAGGTTAGGAAGTTTTGAAGTAGTATTCATATATTTTCAATTGGTATGTGACATGCCTAATGGTGAACTTACTGTTAATGTAGTTCTAGCTTGAGTTTCTTAGTTTTAGTATTGATGTTAGAGTCTTCCTTGATGACGCTTAATGTAAAGAGTTGTTCGAGGACAAACAAAGCTTTAAGTGTGGGGTGGTGATCTTAGGTGTATTTATACTCCTAAGTGTCACTATCTACGAGCGTTTCTTAGTTTTACAGTCTTTTTGATGTGATTAATAAGGTATTAAGGGTGTAATTGTGTGTTTTTGTGTTAATTTACAAGTTTAGAGTTTTTAAGGTGCATTCGAAGCAAGTCAAGAGTCAAAATGATCAAATAGAGTTTACACGAAAAAACTAGTGTTGCTAGCTTAAGTTATGCTTGTTCTAGTGTACTTTGATGAGCTCTATTGTGTTGTATGAAATAATTATTGTTATATGGTATTGTATGAGACCATTTTAGGTGTTATGGAAGTTAACTAAATCCTAAATAAAGTCATAAGAAGTGGGTAAACAAGGAACAAACATACGAGGAGTTAGCAGAAAAATTAGAGTGAAACCTCACACTTGAGGGAGGGCCTTGTACCTCACCCCACATAGCATGGGAGGGGTAATTTTTCTTCAACCCCTATGGAGAGGGAACACTACATCACCCCTTCTATGGTCCTCTGACACACCCCCTTCCCCCTCTCCCACATGTCTAAAAGTTGATTTTTTTTACTTTTTTAAGTTAGGGAAAATGTTATAAATGCATGTGTTTCGTATTGGGAATCCTATGGACGACATAATAATCTATATAATCTTTAATTATACACAATTATAAGGTACTTTTGGAACAACACAATATTGGACAGAGGACAAGGCATCAAAGGAGCTCGACACTAGGGTTTTTCTTCTGTACTTTACTTTTCTTGTAGGTTTTACTTATGAATTCAATTATGGTGATTCTTTGTATGACTATGAGTGTCTAAATACCCTATTTATAGGGTTGAGGCTATGAACATGACTACCTAGCATTCAATTAAGTTAGTTTGAAGCTGATTATCATATTTGGTTGTGCATATATTCTTGTAATTACTATTTTATCAATTCGTGATCTTTATAATACATCTATATTTCTATTGTAACCTTGAAAGGAGGAACTTTTGATTAAGAAGTGGAACATATGGAGCGTATTTTTGTATTTTAGATAAATTAAAGATAGAATTTGTGGTTAGGATACAAATATACCCTATTCGCCCCATTTGGTTCAACTATGAAATATCATACAAATGTGTTTGAATTAGTTCTCATCCATGATCAATGATGTATTTGGTGGGTCTACTTTATATATACACTTAGAGGCTCATAAGACCATAATCATGTTATTAACCCCATGAATCAACAACCAAAATATTTTACTTTACCAATGAGATTGTATAAATTTGTAGGATTATTCAAATTGTATTGACCCTGAATTTCTCCTAGTTATTGTTCCAAACGCCTTACTTTATCTCTATCATTTATTGTTACTTTAAAATATCAAAACTTAAACTCTCATGGGATACGAATCGCCCTTGCTTAACTTTAATTGTAACACTTGAATTGGATTACTAGCTAATTACTAAGTTCCTAAGGGATCAATACTCGGCTCGAAAGGGACACTTTATTACACATATGACCACGTACACTTGCATGTGCATTTGGAAGAAACAACCAACCTTATTTCACCAATAACCTATGAGAATGTCCCAATTACATAACATTCCATATTTAACAATAAGGTAGATAAGAAAATACAACAATGTAAAATTATTTGAATTGACCACACCAAATGACATGTACTAACAAGCCACACTACAAAGTAATTAACATACACATATAGTACAAATTGGATTAATTATGCATTTCTATAATTATAACTTGAACCCAACTCTTAAAGCCCAGTTCATGATCATTTCATCCTCGTTTTGGGGGTTTTCTACTATAATTAGCCTATAACTACCAATTTCATGGATTAACTAGTTAATTTATGGGATTCAAGAGTAGAACATTGATAATCAGAACCCATTAACTTTATGACTAATTTAATCCTTTCCAGCAGAAAAACAGCTATAATTATCCCTAAGCCATTCTCGAACTTCATAAATAGCAACTCTAAGGCTAAATTATCAATTAATAGTTACGAGGATGAAATACTTACCGTAACAAAGCAAAAAAATGATAATCTTGTGGAAATCACCCAAAATTACCTCTACTGATACATGTCAAATGGGCGTCAATGCTTTTAATCACATAACTCGAGGCCAACTCAAGGAGGTCTATTCCATGATAATCCTAAGGCTTTGATAATGTTATTGGAGGACCTTATTTGAGCTCCCAATTAAACAATGTCATATTTGTAAGATAGCTTGGAGCCAAGGAAAGCCATGACACAAGGAATAAAGAGAGCCCTTTTGGGTTATTTTCAAATAGCTATTTTTGGTCTTATTTTTGTAATAGGTTATTTTTGCAAAGTCAAGTACTATAAATAGGTGCCTTAGATATTTCATTTTCTTATATTTTGATGAATTATGAATGATTACTCCTTTGTAAGTAAGTGGCAAGCGTGGATAGCTTGTGGCAAGTGTTGAATCACTTGTGTTGATATTTCATTTAGAAGTATGGGTTGATCGGGAATCCAATTCCCTTGAAGTATATGTAAGATTTAGGTGCTTGATTGAATAGAGGATTAAGGGTTTGATATACCCTTTGTTTGATAGTCATTCCCTCCTTGTGTCTATCTTATTGCTTTATCTATCTATCTTTATCTTTTATTTTTTTGTTTCTTGGCTTAGTTTCGATTTTGTAGTTTGTTTTTGTATCATTTGGTATCAGAGTTGAGCTTGATTTTATTCCCACAAAGTCAATCTTGGGTTTGTTATCTCAAAAAATAAAAAAAGTGTCAAATTTTTTTTTAAAAAAGACCTCTAAAACTTTTTGTGTTTTTGAGTCTTTATTGTTGTTTCTATAATATATTTGTTCCATTTAGTGGTAGTTAGGTTGGAACTTGACAAATTTGGTGTGTTTGGAAGAGTATTGGAGTGGTTTAACATAGTTGTGCTTGCCCTTGAAGAAAATATTGAAGTGGGTACTTAGATCTAGCCCATCTGGGGTTGTATAATGGGTTAACAAGTGTTGTAAAGTGCTTTCAACACCAAAAGGAACCTAAATCTAAGTGGTGGTGTGATTTGAAGTAGTTTCTAAATTTCACCATTTTTGTGTTCTTGAAGGTTGACGAAGTATCAAATGGTTTTAACATATGAAGAAATTGATTAAGAATTGAAGCTTAATGGTGTTTGGAATATGTTTAGCAGGTTGAAAAGAGCTAGGGTTCCAAATTTCATTGCATTTTGAGCAAGGGTTAAAGTGTTGGAAATTTTGGTGTTCATAATGTTCTTAAGGATTTTCAAATCTTCAAGAGCTTAATTCATCAAAAAGTTATTGTTTGATCCAATAAAGATGAATAAAAAATGGGCAAAAGTGTTGGTACAAAATCATATTCAAAGTACCAAGGAATATTCTATGAGAAAGGGACAAAAGAGGGACTACAAGAGGGCATTTTTGGCCTTGTACAAGCTGAATTTTGGCCAATCTGCCTTGGAGCTATGCCTAAACTACTAAATCAGGTCCTAGGCATCCTAAAATATTAGCTTATGTTCTAAATGTGTGCCCCATGTGCTCCAGATCTGCCCTGCATCCGCTTTAGCGTGTTTCAATGCACAACAAGCCATTCCAACTCACTTTTTGCAAGGTTTCAACCATTTAACTTCATTTCTTGAATCTTAATTCTATTTCGTTGATTCATAAACTACTCAACAACTAGTAATTCATCTACTAAGTTTACTATTAGTTATCTAGTCCTATTTATTTCAACGTCTAATTTCTTTCAAGCTTTTCTCTTTTTCAATTCGTTGTTAGTTCTTGGTTTAAGTCTATATGCAAATTTTTTTTATTTTGAGTCCTTCAAAAAAGAATCCATTCCGACCTCAAGCCACAATTGGTGTTAAGCAAACTCATTGTGAGTATAAATGGTCTATCAAAGCTTGCAACACCAATTGAGAGACAAACCAAAGGTGTGAACTTTGAGAGCTCGTAAGGTTGATTTCCTAACCTTAACTTGTTTGTTGTTTTTGTTTTTGTTTAGCATTTCTTTTATTAGGTACCATGGAAGACAACACCTCAAATTTTATCTTACCGTCCCTTAAAGATCTCAACCATAAGATAGATAACCTGTGTAGGAGGATTGATAACATGATAGATCATCTGAAGTACTGTAACTCCAACCTTCAAGTTCCCTTGAGAGTACATTCTCCAAACGAACATCAAGTAACCAAGCTAACTCTTGCACTCTAGGAAATTTTAAATATCATTGTAATGCTAGTATCTAACTAAGTGTGAATAATATATTATCTTTAGCTGAGCCTAATGTCTCTTTACTTCATGGTTATAATGCACAACTTGAGAGCGTGGATACACTAGTTGATCCTAATGATGACAAAATTGACTCTTCTAGTAAGAGTGATTTGTGTCAGCCTAGTGTTGAATCCAATGTGATGAGTGATGGTACATTATTTTGTAAAATTTGTGTTGATCGACTGGTGTGAAAAACTAGCGCACCACTTGAGGATGTTTGTGATTTGATTAATGAACCTCAAGTGAGCGATGATATTGAAAATGTTGGTCAAGTAATTCAGAGTGACCCTTTGAGCATGACTTTTAGTGAGTCACATATTACATGTTTGGCTCATAGGGATAACCACATTTTTGAAACATCTTTGACACTTGATAATAGTCGTTTAGAGAGTGAACTTGCATATTCTAAATCATATTGATAGATAGATCCTTCTCATGTTATGAACAATATCTTATTTAAAGATGATGAGATCACTCTTAATAGATTACCTAGTAGTGTGGATAGCATTGATTATATAGCTCATCTTAAGGGCTATATCCCATATGACAACCCACTATGGTGTAACAACATTTCTCCTAAGGATGGAAATCTCTTCTTTAGAGATGAGAGTACTCTTAAGGAGAAGGAATGTAAGGTTTTAGAAAGGAATGATCAATTGGGTGATGATATCTTTGGTTTACTTGAATATTTAAGAAATCCAATTAGTTATTGTTCCTATGAAAATAATTGTGGTTGTGATCCTTTATACAATACCCCATCCTCATTTGATAATTATGAGGATGACTTGCTTGATTCTTGTGATAACTTGAGTAATGACTCCTTTGATGTTAGCGCTGATTTGTTACTACTTGAGGATTCACCCCTTGAAAGAAGCGATGTTACTTGTTTGGAAATTGTTCCTTCTTCTTGTGTGCCTCTATCGATGAGAATACTCATGGTGAAGATCTTGAATCCGATAATAAGTATATGAATGAGGAAACCTTAGTTGAAGTTAATTTATGTGATACCTTTCTCTACCCTCTCTTTGCTTATGAAATTGTAAATAGTCATGTAGAGGATAAACTTAATGGTGAAAATGCCACCTTTGGGGAAAGCGAGTATTGCCATGACCTATGTTCTTGGCTAATTCTTCCATTTCATCCCGATGACATAATGAGTTGTGGTAGTTTCCATGCTCCCAACTTGATTCTTGGTCTAGATGACAAGCAATGGTTGAATAAGGATGTTGGGACCCTTCCCCAAGGATTGACAATCCACTTGATAGACCCAAGTTACTCTTGGGAGGCATCTTCAACAAATATGAGTGGTATAGAGGGAGACATGGAACCCGTGTAAGTTTTCATGAGTGGTTGATTAATTACCATGGTTCCTCTAGCCTTCCCCGTACCCCAAATCTCTTGAATGGCCAAGTAGATTCTATATTATGGGATTACATATCCTTTATTGATCATTTTGATGCTTGGTTATATCTTAAGTGTGTGCAACCTTGGCATTATGTTATGATTGCTTGTGCTAACTCTAACCCTCATTACATAAGGATATTGTGTGTGTTTGAAATTTCTTTGGTTTTGCAACGTTCGGATTCAAGGTCAATCCTTTTCAAGAAGAGGGGGATGATACAAGCTAAAATGGGCATCAAAATTTTTTATCACACAACTCGAGGCCGACACAAGGAGGTCTAATCCATGATCACCCTAATGCTTCAAGAAGGTGATTGAAGGACCTTCTTTTAGCTCCTAATTAATCAATGGTGTATTTAGAAGATAGCTTAAAGCCGATGAAAGACATGACACAAGGAATAAAGAGAGCTATTGTGGGTTATTTCCAAATAGCCACTTTTTGGACTGTTTTTTCAATAGGTTATTTGTGCAAAGGCAAATACTATAAATAGGTTCCTTATACATTTCATTTCCTTAGAATTTGATGAATTGTGAATGATTACTTCTTTGTGAGTGAGTGGAAAGCTTGGATTAGCTTGTGGAAAGCGTGGAATCGCTTGTAATGAAATTTTATTTAGAATTGTGGGTTGCTCGGGAATCCAATTCCCATGAGGTCTACGTAAGATTTAGGTACTTGATTGGATATTGAATAGAGGATTATGGGTTTATATACCCTTTGTTTTTTATCCATTCCCTTATTGTGTCTATCTTATTTTTGTATCTATCTATCTATCTTTATATTCTTTTTTTTTATTTCTTAGCTTAGTTTCAATTTCTTAGTTTGTTTTTGTATCATCTCTCTTGCTTCACAATGTGTTTTAGAAAAATAAATCTTTTTGATAAATTTTAAAACAAATCTAAAACTTTTGTCGCTATAGCGATGCCAAAATGTGTTTAAGAAAAAATATCTATTTTGATAAAAATTTGAAATAAATTTGTGACTTCCATTGCTTTAGCAACATACGTCACAATAGAGATTTTTCAATAGCTACATACATCGTTATTGCAAAACATATTGCTCTAGCGGTCGTTGACCTTGCTGTAAAAGAATTCTCCACTATAGTAAAATGTCTCTATAGTGACATGCACATCCTATATCAACTTTGACAGGTCAACAAGTTCAGTTTCATCTAATAATCCCAATTTAACACACCTTAAATTTGGAATATTTCAAATAATAGTCTTTATGCAAAGACCAATACCGGGAGTTCTACTTACCCAAATTTAAATTTATAAATTCCTATGGGTTCCTCATAATCTTAGACAACTAGAATCAAATCAAACACCACCAAAATTGCTTAATTAATTCTCATATTTCCCAAGGGCACACCTTGCTCAGATTACATCCTAAACTTGCCTAGTCTAAAATTCATAATTTCAAATTCTGGAAGAATCTGGGCATGAGGTTTTATTAAAAAATACATATTTAATGATGAAAAGGGTCATTACAATAGATAACAATTGTAACAACTGGATATATCATTACCAAAAATATTTATGGTAAAGGTATACGAATCTTATACATCACATGTGTTTAAATCAATTCTTTATCATGGGAGTGCATTTGATATGTCCTAATGTCAATATAGTACTCCTTGCATAAAATTTATGTTGAAAGTATCCTTACCAATACTCTTAGAAATACTCTAGAATATAAGGATTTAGTGTGACTAATACCAATCACATTAAAGATCTCTGAGTCTTCTTTCCAATGCAATTCCCGTTTGTTAATCTAATTTCTACGTAAAAAGTTATGACTATGTTACTGAAGACTATCCAATATAAAAAAGCTAAGGGCGTTGTAGCAGGTCGGGGTTCTATATAGAGTCAAGAAACCGTAGCCACACGAACATCAGTTTATCACTCATTTTTTATGGGTTTCAGCCTCCAAACCCCAAATTTTTATTCCTAATCCCTAGAGGGGAGATTTTGCTCGGTATAGGTTGAAGTTCTTTATTGAGATAAGTTTCTTCAAACATCTTCTTTATTTTTTAATTTTTTAACATCCTAGAATCATTAGAACGACCTCTAATGATGAAAATCTTGGGGATTTGAACCCTAAGTTCATGGTATATTTGGGAAAAACTTATGGGTTGAGTTAATTTCACCTAGAATCACTTTTAAATTATTAATCAACAATCCCTAGCATGAATTAGTAATCTTAAGACATTAAAATTGATAGTTGGAGACATTTAATTCAATGAAGGTGGAACCTTTAGCCTAAAGACTCAATTAATAGAGTAGGGTTGAGCTTGAAGGAACTATTTTGATGACTAATTAACCCTTAGGTAATTTGGTAGACCCCAAATAAGGGTAGAATTAGTAGGATTGAATTTCCAAAGTATTTTTTTGAAAAGTAGTTTGTTAATTACTCTTGTAATTATTGTTTGTTAGATGATAAGACACAAAGAAGAAGGAAAATCATCCATGGCATAACTTACTTATTGTAGTAGCTTGGGAATGTCTTATAAGTAGTACACTGTGGTTAATAATCGTATCCACAATTTTTATTTGACAGGACAAATCATGCTTAGGCTTGCGGGCATGGAGTTTAGATGGATGAAACATGAATTTAATACAAGGACCTAATTGTGTGTTGAAATGTCAATGTATGAATCCTTGATGGTTCTTTTTTATTTGTATGACTCTATGGTAAATTCTAATGTGAATTATGTGAATATAGATGGCAATGAGATTGTGTGTGCTCATAATCTTATTATTTAGCCTAATTACCATAAAAATGATGATATTGGCATTATGTGTGGTTGGAATATGAGATAATATTACTTTAGGTTAGTTATGAGAACTAATTATGTTATAAGGAGGAAGTGACTTAACTTAAGAGCCTGAGGTCAAGTACAGCTAAAGGTTAGAAAGAAAAAGGTATAAAGGTGTATGACTAAATTCAGACTGTAAGTTGAATTATTGGTTAATATAGTAGGTCTTAAACCTAGTAATGACTTAAATATAGGGGGTTGTTGGATATTAGAGGACTCTCCAGTTTTGGTATAAATAAAGAAAGATAGGATTAGTGATTGAACTTATGAATGTTGAACTAGAGTTTGGACTCCTTGGGGATGATTGTACTCTTACAATAAGAACTTGGATTTAATGAATATGGCCTGATAATGCTCTCTTGAGTAAATCATGGTTTGGTTTTTGGGCATGCTATAATTAATTTATGAATTGATAAAGCCTAAATTATGAGTTATTGACTGGCTTTCAAGCATACTTGCGATTTCATGTGTTAAAGGATATTTATTGCTTAAATAAAGTTATTATCTTGATTGTGACCAAGTTTTTGAAGTGTTTGTCTCCTTTTTACAATGCATTTTCAAGAAAGTAAATTGTTGAATAAAAGTGTTAATCACATGTAATGAGGTTATATTAAAAGCTTGTTAATTATACAAGTGTAGTTGTTTATTCTCATCGTGATTGCGATTGTTGTGATATCTATTGCTTATTATGGGATGTACTGATATATTGGACATCTTCATAAGATTTATACTTATTATTATGGGATGTACTGATAATTGAACATCGTCATGGGATTTGGTGGAATACGGTTTGTAAACACTTGATATTTTGAGTTTTGGTACATATACCAAACTCATCCCTTGAAGTTCAAGACTAGAGGATGGTTATAATACCCTTAGTGTATGTGTATAAGGTGTAAGTGAGTTTGACAGTTTCTTAAATAGATGAGGTATATGATTAATATTAATGTTGTTGTTTATTTTGATTGCATGAATGGACTAAGTTATATTATGGTTGTTGTGGTGTCTTCCTTGAGTGAACCAGATTATTATGTTGCTTGATATATTTGGAATTCTTATGTTGTCTATTTACTTGTCATATATTTTAGGGTTTTCTATTAGACTCATGGTCTATTGACTTTGATAGTTAGAGTCAGGGTTGTTGACTTGGTCATGTTTGACTTGACTTGTTGTCTCTTGAATTATACTTGATTGAAGTTGTGGAGTTACTTGAAAAGGATAAGTGTAATAAACTTGACGTATTTTATCATAATATGTGTTTATAGTTGTACTTGTTACAAGGCAATGATTATTATCTTTCACTTATCATTGAGGTTGATCAAAGCATAAGTGAAATAGATTGACTCATAATGTCTATTATGGTAAATCTTTGGAAGTTAGGATGGATGACACTTGATGCGGAGGTGATGAATGATCAATGGCAATAAGAATGGAATATTCTTAGGTAACACACATATATGAAAGTAATGTGAATTAAATTTTTATATAAGTTGTCATGTTTTCTTTTTGTGATTTCTATATTGTGTTTATGTGATATAACCCTGGTTGATCGATGATACATACCTATACGTGTTGTTTGTACTGATACTACTCTTGCTTACCCCTTTGTGGTATTGTATGATAGCAGGACTAGTTGATGTTTCATAGGTGATATAGATAGTGATCTCTAGTATCTTCTACTCCTTTCATTCATGGTGGAAGTTGTGTCTAGTCTGATCTTACTTAACTTGGAAGTTCTTGGACCTGTTTAGACTAGTTCCTAGAGGTAGTTTTATTTTCCACATTTAATATTTGTAAAAACAATTGTAATAAAGTGTGGTTTTAATAAAGACTTTTGCACATCTTCTTAATGGATGGTAAGGGGGTCTCCTATCTAAGTGGAGAGCCCTCACGGTCCGGTGATTTGGATTGTGACACCAATTACTCATTATTCATCCCCGAATGATCAAATAAGAAAAATAGGCTAAAAAGAAAAAAAAGAGTACTCATATCCTCAAATAATTGAGGGTACTTTTTGCGCATGTCCTTCCCGATTTAGCAAGTGTCTTCCTCAATTGGTTGTTGCTTCTATTAAAACTTGACCAAATGGATTTCCATTATCCTCAACTTTTGACCATCCTAATCTAGAATTGTTGTGAGTTCCTCCTTGTAAGTCAAATCCTTATCGAATAGAACTGAATTCCACGTAATGATGTTGTAATACCCCATACTTTTTCCTAGCTTGAAAATGTCTCAAGAATGTTAGAAACTTACTTTTAAAGATGAATCCACTTTTTTACATGTGGTATTTTTTTAAGATTTTCACTTTTGTCATGTGGTAAATTGAATTAGCTTTCCAACGATACCAATTTCATCAAAATTCGACATCAGAGGAAAAAGTTATGGCCAAAATACAGAAGGCAGTTAAATCATCCAGGTACGATGGTGAGGCCGATGGACCGTCAAACTAGAGACAGACCGTCGCCCACGACCGTCGCAGTGAGGCGGTATGACTACCTTCTACCTAGGAGCTATGTCCCAGGCCAACAGACCATCGGACTAATGACGGACCATCGCTCAGGCCGTCGCAAGGGAAACAGTGAGGCCACGTTCTGGATAAGGTACGATGGGTAGGTTGATGGACCGTCAAACTTTCGACGGACCGTTACCCAAGCCGTCGTAGCCAAGGTAGTGAGACCCTATTCAGTTCAACGTGCGATGGTCGAAACGATGGACCGTTGAGCCAGTGATGGACTGTTACACGAGCCGTCGCAGGTCCCGTTCAGTTATCTTAAGTCATTTTTTTAAAGGGGAATTTTTGGTCTTGTACCACCCGTTTATATACCCAATTATATCCGACCTTAGCTTATTATGTTCATCATTCTTCACAACAACAAAACTAGGATTTTCTCTCTAACATTAATCTCCAAGAACAAAATCCAAATCTTCTTCAAGAACTAAGAGATACAAATTCTTCAAGTTCAAGAACTTCAACAAACTCAACCCAGGTATGCATAGTGTTCATTCATGGACTCCTTTCATCCATGAAGCCCAAGAATCTCTTTTCAAAGTTTAATTTTATGGATTTTCTTTATGAATTTCATGATTGGGCTGCTTTTGTTCATGTTGATAATGAGTAATTGAATTCTATTCCATATTGGGGGAAATTTTATGCGGATTTGATTAGTATAGATGTAGATTCATGTAAATCTATGATTAAACCCTTGAATGATGAAATTAGAATTGAATCATGATGTTTAATTGTTGAATAATGTTGTTTACATATACTATGCCTACCATGTGTTTGATTAAATGCCTAGATGAAGGAAAATGCCCAACTAGCATGATATCATGAAATCCCCATGTATGTACAAGTTTATGCAGATCACATGTTTGATGAAATGCTTCAATAAATGTATTATGGATTATGATGTTAGTAATGTGTTCAAGTAGGTCATGCTTTGTCAGTTTCCTTCTATCGAGTCCTGGGGGTACTTGTACCCAAAATATTAGTTGTGTGCCTAGAGCCATGTCATGTTTCCACGATACTCTCAATCAAGATATGATCCTTAGACTTCAGACAGTCTTATGACTCAGGAAATCACCATGATCTCATGAACTTAGTCAGTTGTCAGATATTAGTAGTATTTCTTCAGTCAACGGAAGTCAGTAACTCAGTCCATGTTCAGTTAAGTAAATCATGTTCAGTGTCTATTCAGATGGGAGTAGAAATTAGCACCGAGTGAACCCAAGTATGGGAACTCACCTATTATATGAGGGTATGATTCATAGAAGTAATCCTTACGTTCTAGAACTATGTAGCCAGCATAGGTTGAGACATCATAGACTGCTATATGAGGGTAGATGAGGTGGCTTAACCTGCTATATGAGGGTTTCCACCGTTCTCACTAGAGTTACCTGTTATATAAGGGTCACTCACATATTGTCCTTACCAGTGGCACGGTATTGACACCCTTCTAATCAGGGAAAATATTGGATCCCAATTCAGCTATAATGCATCATTTGGGACATGCCGGTTAAATGACTACCTCCCATAGTCTCACTATCAATCTCAGTAAAAAAACTTAGATAGTTCTTCAGAATTCAGGACTGTCAGATACAGTCAACTCAGATACAGTATGGAACTCAGCTAGTTTCATCAGATTCAGGACTGTCAGATACAGTCACTCATGTTATCAGTTATCAGAATTCAGTCATTAGTCATGTTAGTCATCAGTATACTGATGTTATCATGATTTCAGATATAGTTACTATGTATGCATGCATGTATTCTCACGTTCATATTAGTCAGTTAGCCAGTATTGTTTATGATATGAACCCCATGCATTCCGCCTACCTCACATGCATACCAGTATATTCAAAGTACTGATGCATTTATGCTATGGTGTCTTATACCATAGGTTTAGAGACACAAGCTCCAGAGCATCAGTAGATTCCATATATCAGCAGTCAGAGTTAGCAGTGAGTCCTCATCCTTCGAGGATATGCTTATTTCTCTATTATCTCATTAATTAGTTTATTAGTAGGAGTTAGTTGGGGACATGTCCCATCAACTCCTTGCTCAAACAGTTCAGTCAGTTAGAGGCTTTCCAGACTATTATGTTCAGATAGTTATTTCAGTTGTTTTGGGTATTTCATACCCCGTTTAGATGTTATGTTTTTACTTCAGTTATGTGAACCTTATGGCATTTCAGTTCATATTTTATGCATTATTCAGTATATTATGCAGTATACAGGTACATATATTAGTCATGGGTTAGCTTATGGTACTTTAAGGTCATGAGCACTGTGTAGCATTCCGGGTACCATATTCAGGGAGTTAAAAACTTGGTATTAGAGCCTAAGGTTCAATAGAGTCCTAGAAAGTCTAAAAGCCACATTTAGTAGAGTTTTGTGCATGGGTGTATTGCGCGCCACATTTATGTGCAGGAGGCTATAAGATGTTTTAGGAACAGTTTCCCTTCTTTTAGTATTCATGTCATGCCAGTTAGCATAATCTCAATATAATCTCTCAGTCTAATCCATTTCTTCTCCTTATTTCAGAACATGCCTCCCAAGAGAAGAACCCAGCCTGTCCAAGAAGATCCCTTGGACGAACATGTTTCTTATGCGAAGTTCTGGGCCGTATTCACTACACTTGCTCAGTCAGTTGCTGATCAAAATGAACGACCAGCTATCATTCCAGGCAATCCAGTGGCCAATTTAGCTACAGCCAGGATTCGGGACTTCACCCAAATGAATCCTCCGTCCTTTCTTGGGTCTAAGACAGACGAGGACCCTTAGGATTTCCTAAGTCAGATACAGAAGGTTACAGACATAATGGGGGTTGCTCCTAGTGAGAGTGCTGAGCTAGCGGCATATCAGTTGCAGGATGTTGCTCATACTTGGTTCAAGCAGTGGAAGTCAAAAAGGGCAGTTGATGCAGGGCCAATTGAGTGGGAGGAGTTTACTTCTGTTTTCCTTTATAGATTCTTTCCCCTAGAGCTTAGAGAAGCTAAGGTGCTAGAATTCATCAACCTCAGGTAGGTCAATATGACAGTGAAAGAGTATTCTCTTAAGTTTACTCAACTAGACAGATATGCCCCTCATGTGGTTGCAGATAGTAGGGCAAGGGTAAGTAAGTTCATTTTAGGGGTGAATGATAGCATGGTTAATGAGTGTAGATCCACCATGATGAATAGTGAGATAACTTTATCCAGGCTCATGACTCATGCTTAGCAGATAGAGGAGCATAATATTAAGATAAGAGAGAAGCAGAATAAGAGAGCGAAGACAGGTAGTTTCAACTTTGCTCAGCCTAAGTCAGAAGGAGAAAACCGTTATCAGTTTCATCCTAAGTCATCAGTTCTAGATCCTTCTTCCACCAGTACTCCAGTTCCTAAGTTTAGAGAGGGTAACAAAGATAGAGCGACAGGCTCTAAGTCCCAGGGAAGTATTAGCAGTGCTCTCACCTATCCTCTTTGCCAGACTTATTGCAAGCAACATCAGGGTATTTGCAGAGATGGAAATGGTATTTGTTTTTAATGTGGCAAGCCAGGCCACAGAGTCAGAGACTGTCCTCAGCCAGGTCCGCAGGGTCAACAGAATCGCTCCTCAGCTCAGTTCGACCACCTAAATCAGCAGAGTGCCACCTCCAATGCTACTAGTGGGCAACGCCCAAATCATCTTTATGCTCTTCAGTCCTGATAGGATCAGGAAAATTCTCCTAATATGGCTACTCGTACGTTATAGATCTTTCATGTGCACGTTTACACTTTGCTATATCCAGGTGCTTCTTTGTCTTTTGCTACTCCCTATATAGCAGTTGATTTCAGACCCTAAATTCTAGCAGAGCCCTTGTCAGTTTCTACCTCAGTGGGTAAAACCATCATAGCTTGGCAAGTATACAGGAATTTCCCGGTTATGATATCTCAGAAAGTCACTTCAGCAGACTTAGTCAATTTAGAGATGACTGATTTTAATGTCATACTCGGTATGGATTAGATTCATTCTTACTATGCCACAGTCAACTGTAGAAATAGAATAGTCCAGTTCTAGTTTCCAAATGAACCCGTCCTAGAGTGGAAGGGTAGTGTATCCGCTTTCAGAGGTCAGCTTATTTCCTAACTTCGGGCATAGAAAATGATATCTAAGGGATGTGTCTATCATCTTGTTTGTGTTAAGGACACTAGTTCTGAAACTCCCAGTCTTGAATCAGTCCCAATCGTGAACAAATATTCAGATGTCTTTCCTGAAGATCTTCCAGAAATTTCTCCCGAAAGGGAAATAGATTTCGGCATTGATCTTTTTCTAGACACTCAGCCTATATACATTCCAATGTACAGAATGGCACCAGCAAAACTCAGAGAACTGAAAGAATAGTTAAAGTATCTCTTAGATAAGGGATTCATCAGGCCCAGTGTGTCCCCATGGGGCGCTCCAGTACTATTCCTGGGCAAGAAAGATGGTTCTCTCAGAATGTGTATGGACTACCGTCAACTAAATAAGGTCATGGTCGAGAACAAGTATCCTCTTCCTAGAATTGATGACTTATTTGACCAACTTTAGGGTGCTAGCTATTTCTCTAAGATAGACCTCAGATTCAGCTATCATCAGCTCAGAGTCAGAGAATGTGACATTTTGAAAATAGTTTTCCTCACTTGGTATGGTCACTTTGAATTCCTAGTCATGTCCTTTGGTCTCACCAATGCCCCAGCAGCTTTCATGGACTTGATGAACTGTGTGTTCAAGAAGTACTTGGATATGTTCATCATAGTCTTCATAGATGATATTTTGGTATATTCCCGTAGTGAGCGAGATCATGTAGACCATCTCAAAATAGTACATCAGACTCTCAGAGATCATCAGGTATTTGCCAAATTTAGTAAGTGAGAATTTTGGCTAAGGTCAGTAGCATTCCTTTTCCATATAATTTCCAGTGATGGCGCTAGAGTATATCCTCAAAAGACTAAAGCAGTAAGAAACTTGCCTTGCCCTGTCTCTCCATCAGATATCAGGTGTTTCCTTGGTTTGGCTGGCTATTATAGACGGTTTGTTGAGGGATTTTCTTCTATTTCATACCCTATGTCCATATTAACTCAAAAGAAAGTCAAGTTTTAGTAGTCAGATCCTTGCAATAAGAGTTTTCAGGAGTTGAAGACTCGACTCACCTTAGCTCTAGTTCTAGCTCTTCCAGATGGTTCAGATGGGTTCGTAGTGTATTGTGATGCATCCAGAGTAAGTTTGGGTTGTGTCCTCATGCATCATGGTAAGGTCATAGCCTACGCCTCCAGATAGCTTAAACCCTATGAGAAGAATTATCCTACTCATGATCTTAAGTTAGCCGCCGTAGTATTTTCCTTGAAGATTTGGAGGCATTACCTATACGGTGTTCATGTAGATATGTTCGCGGATCATAAGAGCCTTCAGTATGTCTTTTCTCAAAATGATCTCAATATTCATCAGATAAGGTAGTTAAATCTCTTTAAAGACTACGACATGACTGTCTTTTATTATCCGGAAAAGGCCAACGTAGTGACCGATGCTCTCAGTAGACTGTCTATGGGTAGTGTTGCTCATGTCAAAGAAAGTAAGAAGAAGTTATCCCAGGAAGTCCATCAGCTTTCCAGACTAGGCGTTCACTTAGTCGATATAGAGGAGGGTGATATTTGGGTTCAGAGTAGTTCAGAATCATCTCTAGTTTCCGAGGTGAAAGAACGCAAGATAGGGATCCTAGCCTTGTCAAGTTAAAAGAGTCAGTCAAGCATCAGAAGGTAGAGGTTTTCTCCCAAGGGGGAGATAGTGTTCTGCGTTGTCAGGGTCGTCTGTGTGTTCCAGCTGTAGATGACTTAAGGCAGTGAATTCTTGTAGAAGTGCATGGTGAGCAGTACTCTATTCATCTAGGGGACACAAAGATGTACCGTAATTTGTAGGAAATTTATTGATGGAGTGGGATAAAGAGAGACATTACAGAGTTTGTGGCTAAGTGCTCTACATGTCAGCAGGTTAAGATAGAGCATCAGAAGCCTAGTGGGTCCATGCAAGAGTTCAGTAGTCCTACTTGGAAGTGGGAAGAAGTGAACATGGACTTCATAACGGGTTTACCTCGAACTCGTCATCAGCATGATTCAGTCTGGGTCATTGTAGACAAAATGACCAAATCATCCTATTTCCTTCAGTCCATACCTCTTATTTAGCCGAGGATTACGCCAAACTCTACATCAAGGAGTTGGTCAAATTGCATGGTGTTCCGCTATCTATTATCTCAGACAAAGGTACCTAGTTTACCTCTCATTTCTGGTAAGCGTTCTAAAAAGGTCTTGGTACCAAAATTCATCTCAGTATAGACTTTCATCCTCAAACATATGTTCAAGCAGAAAGGACCATTCAGACTTTAGAAGATAAGCTAAGGACATGTGCAATTGATTTCAAGGGTAGATGGGATGACCACTTGCCTTTGATTGAGTTTGCATACAACAAAAGCTATCATTCTAGTATTAATATGGCTCCATTAAAAGCTCTCTATGGTAGGAGATGTTTATCTTTAATTTGTTGGTTCGAAGTTAGTAAGGCCTCAGTTATAGGGCCTGACTTAGTATTCAACACCTTAGAGAAAGTCCAGTTGATGAGAGAAAGACTCCGGACTACTCAGAGCCGACAGAAGTCTTATGTAGATGTCCGTAGAAAAGATCTCAAGTTCGAGATTAGTGAGTATGTCTATCTAAAGATCTCACCCAAGAAGGGAGTGAAGAGGTTCGGCAAGAAGGGAAAGCTCAGTCCCCGATATGTCGGTCCCTTCAAGATTCTTAGTCGCTTTGGCAAGGTAGCTTATGAGCTAGAATTGCCTTCAGATCTATTCTCAGTTCATCTATTTTTCTATGTCTCTTTGCTCAAGAAATGTATAGGTGACCCAGAAATTGTAGTCCCTATTCAGAGCATCGATGTTCAGAACAGCCTCTCTTATGAAGAGATTCCAGCTGAAATACTAGACTATCAGACTCGTAGATTGAGGAACAAAAAATTCCCTCTAGTCAAGGTTCTTTGGAAAAATCAGTCCATCGAGGAAGATACTTAGGAAGCAGAAGAATACATTCGCACCAAGTATCCTCACCTCTTCTCCACCAACTCAGATCAAGCTCAAGGTAACAGTTCTCCTTAAGCTTACTCAGTTTCATGTTCAGTGTTCATCACAAACTTGGTATTAAATACCATTGCATATTCAGTCATGCATACATGTATCAACTTAGTTATATAATTATGCATCAGACATGCATTCTCATTGTGAGAAACTTAGTTCATCAGAACATTCATTCATGCATTCATGAATCAGTTACACATGCATCATATATGCATGTTCAGTATGATATGTTCAGTTATCAGTCATGTCAGTCATGAGATCATGTTCTAGTTGTTCATGTTATGTATGTATGTCTTGTATATTATCCACTCACTCTCAGTCACATTGGTAAATGAATGTTCTCAAGGGGGAGATATTGTAATGCCCCGTACTTCTTCCTAGCTTGAAATCATTTCAAGAATGTTAGAGACTTACTTTAAAAGATGAATCAACTTTTTTACATGTGTTATTTTTTTTAATAGTTTCACTTTTTTCATGTGGGAAATTGAATTAGCTATCCAATGATACCAATTTCATCAAAATGCGACATCGGAGGAGAAAGTTATGGCCAAAATACAGAAGGTAGTAAAACCACCCAGGTGCAATGGTGAGGAAGACAGACCGTCGGACTAGTGATGGACCATCGCCCACGACCATCGTAGCGAGGCAGTTTGACTACCTTCTACCTTGGAGCGACAGCCCAGGTCGACGGACCATCGGACTAGCGATAGACCGTCGTTCAGGCCATCGCAAGGGAAATAGTAAGGCCACCTTCTGGATAAGCTGCGATGTTCAGATTGACGGACCATCGAACATTCAATAGACCATCACCCAAGCCATCACAGCCAAGGAAGTGAAACCCTATTCAGGTCCACATGCAACGGTCGGAATGACGGACCGTCGAGCCAACGACGGACCGTCGCATGAGCCGTCGCAGGTCCCATTCAGTTATCTTACGTTATTTTTTAAAAGGGGCATTTTTGTTCTTTTATCACCCATTTATATACTCAATTATATCCGACCTTATCTTATTTTGTTCATAATTCTTTCACAACAACAAAACTAGGGTTTTCTCTCTAACATTAATCTCCAATAACAAAACTAGAATACAGGGAAGAGACCAACTTAAATGGCTACACTATTACACTAAAGACGTCATGGTTGATATTTGGGCATTGGTTAGATATCTAAAATATTGGGATGACATAGAAATATTTAAGATAGAGAGATTTGAGAAGCGCTTTGTGGACTTCGTTGGTAATAATTTTGAATATCTTTTCTTTGGCAGTGAGAGGAGGTTTGTCCTAGGATATCATTTAGTTTAGCTAATGTTTATTTGTCATAGCTCAACTGCTTTATCACTTCGATTGGAAACTCCCTACTGGAATGGATTCAAGAGACTTGGACTTGACCGAATTGGATGGAGTAATTTCCTCCTTGAAAAATGACCTTTCTTTGATTGCCACTCCTGATCAACCTTAATAGCATCAACTTCTTAAAGTCCATTTGTCAAAGTCACTCTTGTGGTATCTTTCTTCTGGTGTTTTAGGATTAAATTGATTTCTAGTGCATGTGTCTTTTGTCAAAAAAGAATATACAGCGGCAATTATCCAATGATCTAGTCTCTATAATAACATTTTTTGTTCATTTTTTATTTAACATGAGCAAATTAAAATCGAATTAGGGACATGTAGTTCCTTCGTAAAACATGTAGACAATTCAGCTCTATGATTTATTTCTTGCTAATTCATGCTAGTGCACATATAATAATATGTGGTTTGTTTCTCCACTTAATATGCTAGCTACCACATGCTTTGGACTTGCGAATCACATTATTTTTACCTCTTCCTAGGAGCTAGCTCCACCTTTTTTTCTCCCATGGTTACTCGTGTTAGGAAAGAGGCAAGGCACTATCAAAGTGTCCGACAGGGTAGCAGCGGAAGAATACACAAGTCTTTTAATTTTAATAGAGAGGATACAAGAAAACCCAAGAAAAACAAATAATAGAAAAAAAAATATCAATCACACAAATACGATAAGACAAGAATAAACCAATCACTAGAGACACCAAAATTTATGTGGAAAACCCTTTGATGTGAAGAGTAAAAAATCATGGGACCAAAACTTCCATTATAATAACCAAGAGTTACAATATTGTTCTCCAAAATTGGACTCAACAATGCAGCTGTTGTTTGGGAATGAAAAATAGGAGCTACGGGACACCAAATCCAACTCCGTTAATTTCTAATCAAAGATTTAGATGAGAGGAACAATTTGTCTAAAAATTAGCTCAATCATACACGAAACAAAACGAAAATTGCAATTTGAAGTTGACTGTTGTGGCTGAAATAGGGGTGCGAAAATCTGCACACTTTTTCTCTTTTGTGGCTGCTAAAACTCTCTTTTGTGGTGGTGAAATAAGACCTAAAATGATCTATATATAATCCCCATAGTATTGGTCCTATGGGAAAAGGTAGGTTGGTCCAAATTGGGCTTTATTTATCCACATAGGAAGAGGAAAAGACTCATAATCCAACAATATCCCCCCCTCCTGACTATGTGGAGGAAACCGTCATCCCAACGATCATGCAACAATCCTCAAAATTCCCTTTGGGGAAAGCTTTAGTCATCATGTCATAAGCATTATCATCTATATGAATCTTCTCAATTTCAAGCAGCTTAGAATCCAACACATCTCGAATCCAATGATATCTCACATCAATGTGTTTAGATCGACCATGAAATGTAGAATTCTTGCCAAGATATCTAGCACTTTGACTGTCGCAATAAAGCACATACCTATCTTGAGAATAATCAAGTTCCCCTAATAATCTCTTCATCCAAATCAATTCTTTACAATCTTCAATGGAAGCAATAGGCTCAGCTTCTGTAGTAGATAGACCAACACATTTTTGAAACCTGGATTTCCAAGACACAACTCCCCCTGAAAAAGTAATTAAATACCCTGAAGTAGACTTGCGAGTACCGACATCACCAGCCATGTTTGAATTAATATAACCACAAAGAATAGGCTTCCCTATACCAAAACACAAACTCATACTAGAAATGTCATAAAGATATCTCATAATCCACTTCACAACATTTTAATGTTCTCTTCCCGAATTAGAAAGAAAATGACTAACAATTCCAAAAGCATGAGCAATATCCAGTCTTTCATAAACCATTGCATACATCAAACTACCAATAACTGAAGCATAAGGAACTTTATTCATATCTTCCTTCTCATCATCATTGGAAGGACACTATTTCATGCTCAATTTGGAGTACATATCTAAAGGTGTAATGAAAATCTTAGCCTTATCCATGTTGAACCTTCGAAGTAATTTCTGAATGTACAACTCTTATGATAACCACAACTTCTTGTCCTTTCTACCACAGATAATCTGCATGCCAAGAATTTGTTTTGTTGGTCCTAAGTCTTTCGTAGAAAAAGACTTACTCAACTCTTGCTTCAACTTTTAAATCCTACAAGCATTATGACCAACAACAAGCATGTCATCAACATAAAGCAACACAATAATAAAGTCACCATCAGAGAATTTTTGCATAATAACACAATGATTTGAAGTAGTCTTCTTGAAGCCCTGCTGACTCATAAAGGAACCAGACTTTATGTTCCACTACTTAGGATCTTGTTTCAAACTATAATCTTCTTCAATTTGTAAACATAATTCTCTTTTCCCTTGACTTAAAAACTTTCAGGTTGCTCTATATTAATTCTTCATCTAAGTCACCATGGAGAAAAGCAGTTTTAACATGCATTTGCTCAACCTCTAAATCTAGACTTGCAACTAAGCCTAGAACCATACGAATGGATGACATCTTCACAACTGGAGAGAATATCTCATCAAAATCAACTCCCTTTTTCTATTTAAATACCTTCACAACCAATCTAGCTTTGTACCGTCGAATTGGGTTACCATCTTTTTGTTTTTCCCAAAAAATCCACCTATTTTTAAAGATTTTTGTCTTTAGGCAGCTTAACCAAATCAAAGTTATAATTGTCGTGCAAAGGTTTAATTTTATCCTCCATCATATCAAACTACTTTTTTTTTTCTTCACTTTTCATGACCTCATTGAGAATCTCAGGTTCTCCCCCGTCAGTCAAGAATACATACTCACTGGGAGAATAACCAGGTGAAGGTATTCTCTCTCTAGTTGATCATCTGAGAGAACTCTCTGGAGCATCAACAACTGTTTGCTGATCAACCATATCAACTTACACTGGAGCATCAACATCATCATGTTGGTCATTCTAGACATGATTATTATCTTCATTATCAACTTGATTTTCATCATCAAGAAGATTTTTTTCAAGAGCAGTAGTCAAAGGAACTGGATCAATATCAACTAGACTTTCACTACTTTGAGAATTAACCTTATCAACTTTGTCAAAATCTTTAATTTTTTGGTCTTCAAATAACATAACATCACTGATTCTAATAAGTTTCTTCTCAAATGGACCATACAAATGATAGCTAAATTCATCTTGACCATAACCAATGAAGATACACTGCCTAGTTTTAACATCCAACTTAGGCCTTTCATCCTTGGGAACATGTATAAAAGCTTTATAGCCAAAGACTTTAAGATGATCATAAGAAACATTCTTACCAGACCAAACTCTGTTAGGGACACCACCATCAAAAGCAACAGTAGGAGATAAATTGATAATAATAGCAGAAGTTTTAAGTGATTTTGCCCAGAAGGAATCTGGCAGCTTAGTATCTGAAAGTATACATCTAACCCTCTCAACAAGAGTTATGTTCATCCTCTTTGCTAAAATATTTAATTGAGAAGTCTTTGGAGGAGTTTTCTGATGCCTGATACCCTTCTCTCTTCAATATCTATCAAAAGGACTAATATACTCACCACTATTATCTAAGCAGATGCATATCAATTTCTTCCTTGTCTGCCTTTCAACCAAGGCTTGAAAATCCTTAAACACATCAAGTACTTGATCCTTAGACTTCAAAGGAAATACCCAGAGTTTGCGAGAATGATCATCAATAAAAGTCACAAAGTAAAGTGCATCACCATGAGACCTTACTTTAAAAGGACCACAAAAATTAGAATGTACCAACCCCAGCAAACCAAGATTTCTTGAAGGTGGATGACTCTGAAAAGAAACTTTTTTCTGTTTACCGGCTAAGCAATGAACACACTTCTTCAACTTTGCTTGTTTCACTCCACAAAGAAAATTTTTCTTAGCCAAACTATCAATCCCCTTCTCACTCATATGACTCAGCCTTATTTGCCATAACGCTAATGCAGTATCATTTTCCACCAAGTTTACTGAGCTTCTAGAAGTAGATCCCTAAAATACATACAAGTTAGACAACTTTTTCACCTCGAGACACAATCATCGAACCTCTAGAAAGCTTTCACTGGCCAGGACCAAGGGTATTAACATAACCCTCATCATCAAGGTTCCCTACCGAAATCAAATTCAGGTGAACATCTAGAGCATGCTTGAAATTGTTAAGAACTAGTTTGGAACCATTGTTACTTTTCAAACAAATAGTGCCAATGTCAAGTACTTTAACTTCATCATTATTTCCCATTTTTAACATCCCAAAATTACCTGGAGTATAAGAAGAAACTTAATTCCTTCTTTGGAATAACAGGAGAAGTAGTACCAGAATCCACAAACCATCTAGACTGATCATGAACAAGATTAATGGCATTCTCACCAAAATTAATAAGAAGATTATCATTAGCAACAATAGCAACACAATTTTTATTATCGCCTTCTTTCTTTTATTGTCTCATATCTCTCTTATGCTCATAATAATATTTTATGATATGCCCCTTTTTGTTGCAATATTCATATGTAACATTCTTGAATTTGGACCTCAACTTGATTTTAGTTTTATCTCTATCATTTAAACCTTTGGACTTGTTTCTTCCCCTCCCTTCAGTAACTAAAACATTAGAGTGTGAATATAAAGAAGATGAGGCCAGATATCTTGTGAATATAAAGAAGATGAGGCCAGATATCTTCTTCTCATCTCTTCATTCAAGACACAACTCTTAAAATATTTCATAGTTACAACACCACTGGGAGAAAAATTAGTCAAAGAAACTCGAAGAGTTTTCCAAGAGTCTGGCAGAGTATTAAGAAGCCAAAGTCCCTGAATTTCTTCATCAAACTTTACACCCATTCTGTACAGATGGTTAAGGACACCTTGAAAATCATTTATATGATATGAAATAGAATTTCATTCTTTATACTGGATATTCATCAATTTCTTAAGCAAGAACAATTTGTTATTGCCAGTCTTTAAAGCATAAAGTGTCTTGAGCTTGTCCCTCAAGCTTCTTTCATGTGTCTCATTCAAAATATGGTTTCTAACATTATATTCAAATTATTGTCTGATATATCTACAAACCTATAGGTGCTCAAATTCCCAATCTTCATCTGTCATGGATTAAGGTTTAATAGACACAAACACAGGTAAATGCATTTTCTTGACAAATAGGAGATCTTTCATCTTTTATCTTTCATATTTCCTTTTCAAGTATGATAATTACTACCATTTGAACACACCATCTTACTCATATTATCCCTCATCATTCAAATTGACATTCAATAACAACCAACTCTCTAATACCATTTTGTTGGGAAAGAGGCAAGGCACTATCAAAGTACCCGATAGTGTAGCAGCAGAAGAATATGCAAGTCTAAACTTTCTCTTTTAATTTAAAATAAGAGGAGACAAGCAAACCCAAGAAAAACAAAGAATAGGTAGAAAATATATAAACCACACAAATACAACAAGACAAGAATAAATCAATCATAAGAGACACGAAAATTTACGTGGAAAACTTTTTGATGTGAAGAGTAAAAATCCATGGGACCAAAACCTCCACTATAATCAATAAGAGTTAAAATATTTTTATCCAAAATTGGCCAAAAAATAAGTTCCAAACAATAAGAAAAAACACAATAAGATAGCACCAAAACTAGAGAGTAAAAAGGAGCACAAATACCAAAAATGCAGCTGCTGTTCGGAAATGAAAAAAGGATCTACATGCTACCAAATCTAACTCCGTCAGTTTTTAATCAAAGATTGAGATGACAGGACAAGATGTCCATAAATTATCTCAATCGAACTAGAAACAAAGCGGAAATCACAATTTAAAGTTGACTGTTGTAGCTGAAATTGGGGTACGAAAATCTGCACACTTTCTCTATTTTGTGGCTGCTAAAACTCTCTTTTGTAATGGTGAAATAAGACCTAAAAGTATCTATATATATTCCCCAAAGTATTAGGCTGATGGGTAAAAGTGGGTTGGTCCAAATTGGATTTTATTTATCCACAGAGAAAGCGAAAATAAATCCACAAATTGAATAAATTAATTGATCAATTTGATATATTTTTTCTTTAGAATCTTTATATCAAATTGATCAATAAATTTATATATACTACTATTAAAAATGTGCATCTATCAGATTCAGTAGATACCATGAACGGAGAAGCAAGTTTTTTTTCAATGGCACCACCAACTTTCAATGGAGAAAGTTATCAAATCTGGGCAGTTAGAACGCAGACATATTTGGAAGCTTTGGATTTCTAGGGGGTCTATAGAAGATAAATAGGAGATAGCTATCTTGCCAAACAATCCTATAGTAGAGCATATTAAAACTTGCAAGGACAGGAAATCAGGAAATCAAAAGCAAAGGCATGCTTGTTTACTACAATTTCATCTAATTTCTTCACTCATATCATGTCTCTGAACTTAGCCAAAGAGGTATTGGATTATTTTAAGAGTGAGTATGAAGGAGATAAAATGATTCAATGGATGCAGATTTTTAATATGTTACGTGAGTTTGAGATGCAAAGAGTGAAGGAAAGTGAAACCATAAAGGAGTATTCTAACAGACTTCTTAATATAGCAAGTCGCATCAGATTGTGGGTTCCACTTTTAACAATTCAAGAATCATTGAGAAAATTCTAATAAAGGTACTTGAAAGATTTCAGTCTACCATTACAACCTTAGTAAATACTAAGGACATGTCCAAAATTACACCAGAAAAGCTCTTAAGTTCTTTTCAAGCACAAGAGCAATGATGTGTTATGAGATAAGAAGGAGTTATTGAAGGTGCCTTACCAGTCAAGCATCACAATGATGAACGTTATAAGAAGAAGAAGAAGAAGAATAAAAAGTATCAACCAACAGATGGACAAGGTGCAGTATACAACAAAAAAACAAAACAAGTAGTTTCAAAGGAAACTACCCTCTTTGTTAGCATTGCGGCAAGTTCGGACACAAACTTTTCAAGTGTTGAAAGAGGCCTGATGCTAAGTGCACTAAGTACAATCAGCTTGGGAATAATGTGATCATCTATAAGAACAAAACTCTGCAGCAGATGCAGATGCTCGAGTTGCTAATCAATAGGAAGAGAATCAATTCCTTATCGCATCATGTTTTACAAGTAGCATCTCAAGCGAATCTTGGTTCATCGATAGCGGATGCAAAAATTATATAATTTGAAACAAAGAGTTTTTTAAAGATTCGAGGACTACAAAAATCACAAAAGTTTGAATATGCCATGGCGGTCATATTCCTACAAAAAGAATGGAACCCTTACAATTTAAACACAATCAAGTACAAAAACAATTGTTGATGTTCTTTATGTAAAAATATTGCTTGATCAAGGAAGATTCTAGACAAGACTTGCTTAAAGTCAAAAGGAGAGGCAAAACTTTCTTATTAAATTCATTGGAAGAAAGCATATGGTGCATTTAGTAAAACAAAATGTCATTGAGTTATGGCATAAGAGACACGAGCACTATCATTATTAGGGGCTTGTAAAAATGTAAAAATTAAATATGGTGAAGAACCTACCTAATTGAAAGATAATGCTACTGAATATCATGCCCACCAATTTGGTAAACAACACAAAAAGCCTTTTCCAAAATCAATCTGGAGAGCTTCATAAAAGATGCAACTCATTCACACTGATGACACAGGACCTTAAAGAACTCTGTCACTATAAGGTAGCATCTATTACGTTCTTTTCATTAATGATTTTACAAGAATGTGCTGGATTAGTTTCTTGAAATTCAAGTCAGAAGTTGTTGATGTATTTTGAAAATTCAATAAAATGGTGGAAAATCAAAGTGGTTGTAAGCTTTAAGTTTTGAGGTTTCATAATGGAAAGGAATATACCTCAATAGAATTAAATTCATTCTGTGAGAAGGCTGGTATTGTGCATCAACTTACAACACCATACACATTAGAACAAAGGGGTGTTAGTGAAAGAAGAAATAGGTGGATAATGGAGATGGCCAAGAGTATGTTACATGAGATGGAGTTTCCCAAATACATTTTGGATAGAGGCAACAAATACTCTAGTTTAGAGAAAAATAAGCTTCCAACAAAGGCTTTGGAAGATAAAACACCATTGAAGCTTGTTAAGGGTTTAAACCTTTACTAAGTTTTCTTAAGGTGTTTGGTTGTGTGTGTTTTGTTCAAGTTACTCAGGTTAAATGCGACAAACTTGACAAAAAGGCAATTCATAGCATCTGTATAGGCTACAATATTGTACCCAAAGTATATAAGGTTTATCAACCTCAAACAAAGAAAATTATCTTAACTAGAGATGTTCACTTTATTGAGGACAAACAATAGAATTGGGAGAAGCCTAAAAATAGCCAATAGTTGACACTCTATTAGATCCAAAAGATCTAGTACATAGTCCTCCTATTAGGGGCATGAGGTTGATCTCTGATATCTATTAGAAATACAATACTATAATTTGTAAGACCACAAGCTATGAAAAAGTAGAATGGGTGACCAATGGGTGGCTACAAAGAAGGAGGAGATGACGATAATAAAAAAAAATTAGACCTGGGAGCTTGTTGAGAAATCTCTTGACATAATGATCATTTGTGTAAAATGGTTCTTTAGAACAAAGTTGAATACAGATGGTTCCAAAAAAACACAAAATTGGGCTTTTGGTGAAGGGATACACTCAAATTTTTGGAGCAGACTAAGCAAAAAATTCTGCACCAATTGCTCTCCATGGCACAATCAAACTTCTACTAGCCATTATAGCAGAAATAAATTGGAAACATTATCAACTAGATGTTAAGTCGCAATAGTCTTTTCCAGGATGAGATTTTATGTAGAGCAACCAAATGATGTTGTTATTAATGGGCAAGAAAATAAGGTTGATTTGCTAAATAAAGCTCTCTCTTATTTAAAGAAAGCACCAAGAGCTTGGTATAGCAGGATAGATGATCATCTGTTAAGCTTGTATTGTGAAAAAAGCTTATCGGAATCCACTCTTTAAGTAAAACATAAATTCAATGATATTCTTATTGTGTGTCCTTATGTTGATCTTCTAGTAACAAGAAATAATTCAAGGCTGGTTGAGGAGTTTAAAGGAGAAATGACACAAGCTTTTGAAATGACAAATCTTGGTTTTATGGCCTATTTTCTTGGGATGGAGAGCAAGCAAAGCAAAAGTAAAGTGTTCATTTTCCAAAAGAATTACGTGAAGGATATTCTGAAGAAAATTTAAATAGAATACTATAAGCCAATGAGCACGGCAATGAATCAAATAGAAAAACTCTATAAAGAAGATGGAGCCGACAAAGTTTATGAAGGGTATTACAGAAGCTATATCGGATGCTTACTGTATCTCACAACGATAAGGCTAGATTTTTTATTTGTTGTAAGTCTCTTATCTTGTTTTATGCATTGTGAAAGTGAGATGTATTTAAGAGCAGCAAAAAAAATATTAAGATATATTAAAGGAACTGGTGACTATGGTGTAAAGCTTGAGAAGTCTCGAAGCTTCAAGTTGCTTGGGTTCTCGGATAGTGATTGGGTTGGATTTACTGATGATATGAGAATTACTTTGGGCATTTTTTCAGCCTAGATTTAGGAATCTTTTCATGGTAGAAGTAAACCAAGCCCGATGGCTTAGAAAGATCATGTGTGATTAACATATAAAACATAAGGATAGTATTAAGATTCTAGTTGACAACCAGGCAGCTATTGCAATCTCAAACAATCGGTGTTTCATAGAAAGAAAAAACATTTTAGTATCAAGTTCTATTTCTTGCGAGAAGTATATCAAAAGGGAGAAGTAACTCTAATCTACTGCAAGTCTGAAAACCACATAGCTGACCTGTTTACTAAGCCGCTTCCAGTCAACACGTTCGAGCTTTTGAGGCAGAGAATTGGTGTTTGCATTTCAAAAGGCAGGGAAGAGTGTTGAAAGTTGTCTTAAGAATGCACGACTTTTTCTTTTTTTTCTCTGATTCTTTTTCATATGAGTCTTAGTCAAATAGGGATTTTTATTTTCAGTATGAAGCTGTTAGTTGTTTTTGTTATTTTTGGTAGCAAATCAATTATTTTTTAATGGTATGTTTAACCTATTTTTAGTTGTAATAGGGGTTATTTGAGTTCAGAGCTGATTAGTCAATAAAGTTTGTTGCGTTAATCAAAAAAGAAAAAATCTCTCTACGTCTCTTCTTATTTTACGCGATCTCTATTTTCAACTGCTAATTTTTGGCTCTCCTTGTTGCGTTATTTCTCTTAACGGTATTAAAACCAACAACATCCTCTTTCCAAACTATTTATTACATGACATGAGTCCTTGTTGTTAAGAGTTATATATGTGTAATATTTGAATTACAAAAATTAAAAGTGTACAAATTTTAGTCAACTTCGAAATTTAATTGAGTCCAAATTCCTACGTAAATGTTTGGAGAAGTCCTAAACATAAGACAATTTTTTATTTAATTGAATTCAAAGTGCCAGATCTTGAATAAATTGTTAATATCTTTAAGGAAAGTTTGTCATTCAAAGGACGTAAAATTTTGTTGCTATACAGACATTTTATGTTCATATTTCTAAAATAAAACTTGTGATAGAACTTTGAAGATGGTAATATATAATACACCAATGTTAATATCTCTCTCCCAATATCATTAGGAAATGCATGTCAGAATGTATTTTTGAGCAACCATTATGTGCATTCTCCGACACTGTTGATGAGACTAAAGAGAATTCACTTGTAATGTCACTAATCAATTATGGTATAGACTACTAGCATGGATGGGTTTCTAGAGAAGAATTGAAAACTGGTAAGACGAGGTCAAATGGGTCAATACATGGGACAAACAAAAATCACAAAAAAGTGAAATCATTAGTCGCTAATTTGAAATATATGGAGAGATCACAATAAGATACGGTTCCAAGGTAGCATTTTCAAGATGACAGAGTATGCAAAGAGATAGTGGTTCACATTTATATCATAGGGAGAGATATGAAGAAATGTCAAGACCGGTTGAATACTTTACACCATTCACCACAGCTTGAGGAACTATAGTTGTGTCACTGTACAGGTTATTATCAGTGATTAGTTTCACATAGTAGTCGTTTTGCTTAGATTCTAGTTTTGGCTAGGGTGGTCTGGCCTATCTTATTCTATTACGATCATTTTGGTATCAATAATATTTGTTATTTAACAAAAAAAGGAATGTATTTTTTAGCACCAAGATATACAAATCTAATAAAATTATCAGGCACAAAGATTAGTTAATTAGAAATGTCCTCTAACATACATTAATATAACTTCTTTTTTTTCAAAATTGGGGGTAGGGAAGGGAAAATGGGGAGGATATTACACTGTGGGGAATTGAATCTTCACCAACAAGGTGAGAGTTTAGGTAGTCAACCAACTAAGCTACTAAGATTCCCTGTAGGGAAGTCTTTTCCCTACCAATTCTTCTTCAACGGAGAATTCCACTTAATAATTTACATCTTTTTGGAAAACACACATAATAAAGAAGAAGAATGGGGGACTAGACTTTTTTTTTTCAAAAACCATTCATCCTGGCTTTCACCTTCCATGGTAATGGGTGTTTGTCAAGACCCCTAACATGTCCATTCATAATCAAAAAGATACAATGAAATAAAGGGGGACATAAACCTAACCTCCTTAGATTTTTTTAGGACAAGAAAACGAACTCGTCCTATGAACTATTACGATCAGTAAAACTTAGTAAGAGTTGAACTAATGTGTTGAAACTCTTAAAAGTTAACACATATATGAACGCTAATTTTAGGGAGGATAAAAGTACCGAGTAGAATTTTTCTTTGTTCTTCTTCCAAAGGATGGGAAATCTATTTTATTCATTCTCAAGGGGCCTCTAGCCACAGTGAACAGGTCACCTTCATGCATAAAAAAATTTTAGGGACCTGAATTTGGGTGACATATTTGGTTAGATGCACCACTCTATTTCCTTACCTATAACTGTGTTTAGATGTTATTCTTCTTTGCAAGATCATTAATTGAATTTCTTGAATGATACCTTGTATCCTCTAAGGAGGTAATTTACTAATGTCATTCCTCATCTGAACCACCATTATGGAGTCCAATTCCACTTTCTTTATTTTCTTATGGATTTCATGCAAAAAATCACTAGCACGGACTCAACAATTCATGTTCATGCCTCCACAGTAGTTGTTTGCCTCCCAGGTAGGCTAGGTTTAGTTGATTAGCATAGACTTAGGTTATAAAACATATGCATGACATAGATTGATGGAAAATTCAATGTTTAGGCCTGCGAGCACAGTGTTTGGTTTGATAAAAATAGTAATTTTGGATGTTTCTTGAATACAAATTGTGGTTGTATGTAAAATTGAATTGTGATGTGAGCTGGTGCATATTATTGTTAATCATAAATCAATTTATGGCTAATAGTAATGTTGATAAGCTGGAATTTTTTTGTTAAACACTGGTAAAAATTGATTTAGAGATGATTGGTGATATGGTGTAAGTTAAATGAAAATATTAGATGGTAGAGTAAATGATGATAACTTAGGGTTAAACGGAGGGTTGAATGTGTTAAAGTGTTAACCAGAATTGTTGGATGCATACTTAGATATTGGAATTCATAGATAAATTCTCAAATGATATGCGGAATATTGGTGCGACTCATAAGCTAGTAGGCGATAGTGAAATGCAGTTGAGAACTCAAGTTAGTTTATGCGTGCATAGTAACTATCAGTTAAGAACTCAAGTTAGTTTATGCGTGCATATTAACTATCTCTTGTGTACTTGTTACAATGCATGTTTAAATGGTGTAATTTGTGAATGATATCCTGAGTGTCTAATCACATCTAATAAGGTTGTATTAAAGGTTTTTCGATTTTACAAGTGTAAGTGTGTTATTCTCCTTTGTGACTATACAAGTTGTGCTATCAATTATTATTGTGAGATAAATCGGTAAAGATCATCATCATGAAATTTGAGAAAATCAAGGAATATAAGGGCGGCGATGTTGTAATAAGGGTGCATCACATTGGTTTAGGATAAGGGTGGCAGACACTACATGTTTGGGATGTTTGGTACTTAGACTAAACACATTCTCTACAATTCATGGATAGTGGACAACCATAAGACCCTTAGCATGCATTTACATGATATTGGTGAGTTTGACAGTTTCTTTAGTGAACCGAGTTTTGTTGTTATTGATATATTGGATTCCTTCCATGAACTGATTGACCTTATTATTGTTATATTGGAAACCTTGTGTGGTCCAAACTATTGTCATAATTAAAAAGTATAATTTCTGTTGATGTCTATTTAAAAGTAATTGAGGCAAGATGTAACATATTTGTCATGACCCAATTTACGAGTCATGAGGGCACTTACTAAACCCTACTAGTAGGTAAGCCAGATCGAATCCTGGAGCTATCCACAATAATCTAACTTAGTGGAAATTCCCCAAGAAGGGAGAAATAGATAAAAACATAGAAATAAGCAAAGCAATAGAATGTCTAAAAGATAGTCATAACATAGAAAACTATCCCACGGCCTGGTAGAGCTAGAACAAGAGCTACTACAAGTACAACTCAAGTTCTAAAGCAGTCAATACAATCTATCTCAAAGAAAAAGACTAGTCATAAATAAGATAGAAGGAAATAGGCAACTCTGACTTTAAGAGCTCACCTTATCTCCAGAATCCAACACAGCACAATTGGTGAATCAACGACGGCAACTAGTATTCAGATCTGCACTAAACAATATAGAAGTGAAGTATGAGTACCAAAACTATGGGTACTCAATAGGTATCATCGGCCGACTGAGCTAAGTCATGATATAAATACGATAAAATGCAAGATAACATAACTAAGTCGATGTATGGAGGCGAACCTGAACAACTCCAATATCACTGTGCAGAAATAAGTAATTGACCGAAATAATAACATAGCATAAGGAATCAAACAAAAGCAATTATAACTATAAAATTGGACCCATAAGCCAATAAGTGCATAAAAGTAAATAACCCAACGCATGCCCCATAAGCCTGGAGGATACAACCAAGTAATGTGTAAATAGAACCACCGTCATTTACCAACTCCCATGATACAACTAGAATCCACCCATGTCATACCATACTACAAACCATTTCCCATTTTTCAGACTTGAAACAATATCTATTTAACAACATAATACTCCATTTCCAGACTCAGAACATCGTCATGTAATCAGTATCATAAGTAATAATGAGACTCAAACCGATAATCATATAATCAATATTGTCAATGTATTATCACCAATATCATTATCAATATCATATCTAATTCCGTACTTGAACCGATAGTTATATTATCAAATGTCATAATGATCATCTGGACATGAATCGGGTATGTATGTCATCAACATCATCATCAATATCCGGACTTGAACTGGTAAGTATATCATCATTATCATAATAAATAACATATCCACTAGCATGATCAATAGCATAACTGATAACGCTCAATCTAAAGCTCTCATAAGAGTGTAAAGCGGTCGTTGTCAAATATATAACCCAACTGGGTTGGGTATCAATCCCACAGGGAATAGCGGTCAATGAGTAAGCAAAGATTACTAGACTTTTGGAGCAAGTCTCGTAAAAAAGGGGGATTGTAACGTGCAATAAAGTAACAAAGTGAAAATGGAAAATAGCAAAGTAAAAACAAAGAATGTTTAGTAAGATTCTAATCAATGAGAATTGAGAAGTTGGGGTTATGTCCACCTTATGAGTTGTACGTCTCTATTGGTTATGAGTTGTGCGGAATTCAGACATGCATGTGCTTATAGAGAATTGTATTCGATGGTAAATCCAGGCGTCTTTCGACCTTAACCAGGACTATTTCACTTTAACTCTTTCGAGCTTAAAGCGTATCTAACAGTACAAATTCTCCAAGAGGTTAATTCGGTTACGGCACTAACTTTTTAACAGGGGTTGGTGCCCTATTACCTTGACATTATCTCTTTTCCAGACATATAACTTTTCTTTTGAACAAGTTAATGCTATACTGGCGTATTCTATACATTTGCAACCACAAAGAATTTAGATTAAGATGAAGAGAATAATGATATAAGCAGCATACGTGTCACGAATTCACAAACTCATAGCAATAGATAGTATCTCATATGGCTTCCATAACCCCAACAGAGAAGTTTAGTTACCCATGAGTGCGAAGGAAATCACAATAGACATTATTAATATACCACAATAAAAATCTCGTGCAGTAAGGTGTGGTGTGGCATTTTTGGGCGTGAACTCCCTTGCAGAGTAACGTTTCTCTTGTTGTGGAAATTAAGAATTGAATAGATGAATTAAAAGTAGAAGAATTGTTTTCAGAGTTAAAAGTAATGGAAGAATGATAAAAATCTCTAGCAGAATAGGGTATTTATAATACTCCTATCCTATTCCTACTAAGCTACTGCATTACTTAACCTAATCCTACTAGGTTACTGCATCATTATCCTAATCCTAATAAGTTACTGCTAGTCCCCAAAGTCTTTAGAATTGCTGTTTTTGCCCGGGACATATTTTCCATGCGTCACTTTTGGTCCTTGGCGTCCAAGCTTTGCTTTCCTCCTTTCGTGAAGCTTTCTTTGGCGTCAAGTTATCCATAAAATGCTGAATTCTGCATCATTTATACCTGAAAACTTGCTAATCATGTTCGTTAGCTCACTTACAGGAAAAAGGACTAAAAGTGCATGAATTATATAATTTGTCCTCAAAACTTAGCTAAAATATGGGCAAAATATAGCACTATAGGCGTGTAAATTCGCCTATCATCAACACCCCACACTTAAAGTTTTGTTCGTCCTCGAAAAAAATATCATGTCCATCTAAACATCTACTTAGGATTTCACAGTAACAGCACAAAATATTCATCAAGACAGGCACGACAATCATTAACAAAGAGTTGTTTTCTGATCACTACTAGAAACAATTTAACCTCTAACATAGACTCGTGATGATGGCTAATTCGTATTCAAAAGTTAAGGCACCAAGAATCATACACAACTACCCAAAACTCATCAACCATGTGTGTCTCACATAAGATATTACCCATAATCACTCACAAGTATTGCATTTTTCAAAACATGGGTATAAGATTATCCTTGCTCTCACTCTCACAAAGAATTCATATGTTGCAACTGATGACCATAGGCTTGCCCATAGTGTAATGGTCTACTAATATCAGAATGCTAAGCTTAGGATCAAATAGGTCTTCTATAGGTTGTAATGTAGGCTAAGGGACGGGTAGGACTATTTTGGCCAGAAATAGTGACTATGTTCCTAAGCGCTTTAATACATCACATTATGCCATTAACACTTTCTTTTAATCAACCCTGCTACCTTTCTTTCATTTATCACCCCTTTTCACCTAATTTTGCCATTCAAGCATAATTATCTTTTTATTTAATCATAAACACAATTTATCTTTTTATTTTTCTATTTCTTTTTCTTTTCTCTTTCTCTTTTTTTTTCTTTTTTTTTATAACACACCTCCATGATAGCCACTCTTTTTCATAACAAATTCAAGTACCAATACACTCTAAGGCATCACTCTCACCCAATTTCCTCTTATTTTGTCACATGACTTCACAACTTAAAGCACTTAGGAATTTGGATCAAATTATGGTCTTGAAAAAAATGGATTAGGCTTACATATGAGGCTGTCAAAGAAAATGGCTTAAAGGCTCAAAGGGGTTGACTAGGATAATGTCCACGGGTAGGTAAAACGAAGGTAAACAAGTATCGGTTGCCAAAGAAATGCCTAAATCATCTCCTAAACTCACACTCTTTATTTTGCTTTACACACACACCAGACAAGTTCTAGCATCAGTCACAAGCACAGAATATACTATCATCTCACACACACAAGGCACATGGTTAACTTTATTGGGAGCAGTATAGACTCTTGACCCAACAGATGAATGAATTAAACCACATAATTATCACACAGTGAGTCACACTTAGAGCCTAAGTGTCTCAATAGTAATGATTCTAGCACAAACTCTTGTCATAACACCATGCCGCCTATCAGAACAATTTCATGCATCAAAATAAAAAAAATCTACGACTACTAACTAAATCAAACAACCAAACATAAATAACATAAATAAATACAAATGCAGATAAAGAAGTATAGCATGCAAATACCAGCACCCCACACTTAGACGGGACACACTGCCCTCAGTGAAAAATAAATAAGAAGAACCTGATTAGTCGGACTCATCCTCTATGTCTGGGGTCATACCCCCTGCATCGGAATCGTCATCAGAGTCGTCGTCATCTGAGTTCTCTTCCACGTCGGAGTCTGGCATTCGTCGATCATCATCGGTTGGCATGTCGTCATCAAGAGGTTCCTCAAAATATACACCTACTCCACACATTGCCCGCGCATGCTCATTCATTGGGTAGTCATAATCCAATTGTTGGAGCTCTGCAGCAGTTGGAACATAACCCCCGCTCATCATGTTAAACTTCATCATGCCATATAAATGATGGGAGAAGCTTTCGTCGCGAGCATGCCTTTCTGAAGTGGTAAGGTTGACTCCATGCGTGGTTTCAGCATCTTTAACCTTCGTGAGGTCAACCTTCTTTGTGTTGTGTGGGAGTTTGTGATCATCCTGTTCCTCTTTGATTTCTTCTTTCCTTAGTATTGCAGTCAACAGGTTGCCAAAACTGAAGTGGGACCTCTTGTGTAGCCTAGCTTTCCGCATTGTGGAACGAATAATTTCCCCGACGTTGGTAGGGACATTCGTCATCAATGCGTATACCAAGCACACTCTATCTCTTGTTATCTTGGTGTACTGAGTCCCTGGAATTAGGCAAGAGTTGACTATGCGCAACCATATCCTTGCTTCCCTATTCAAAGGAGCATATGGGAAGGTGTTGTGTCGACCAGTGTCCTTGTGTCTACTCCAGTGTGCCATGGATCTTGTTCCACAGAGTGTGTGTCGAATAGCTCTGTATGGAGGTCTCCTGTACAGCTCCTTTAATGGTGATGGATCGACTGAAGGCAAGCCAAGAAAGGAGTTGAAGAAATCCGCATTGAGTTTAAAACTTGGCCCCGAATCTTGACCTCGCTTCCTGTGGTTTTCGGTGACCAGTTGGCATAGAATTCTCTTGTTAAATCGAGATTGCATTCTCCTATGTCTTGGAAGATGAAATCCAGATGTAATACCATGATCTTGGCCAACATGCGCGGTTCTTTCTTTGCTAGGCTTTCCTTGTTTATTAAGTCCACATGAACATATTTTCTTTCTTTGTTGTACCTATACCATTTCTTTGCTTCCTCCTCAAGAACCCATTTTATTCTGAACATGCGGCGTGGTAATTGCATCGAGGATGATTCTCCTTGCTCTTTTCGGCCTCTTTTCTTTCCTTTTTGTAAAGTGGTAGCCTTATCTTTGCCTTGTCTTGCTTTGGGTGCCATTGTACCTGAGACTAAAATAATGTTCATGTTAGCATCCTCTCGTTAGATACAATCTATAAACGAGCAGTAGGGGCACCACCCCACACTCAGTTTGTTGGTACAGACTAGTGAAGTGAAAGTGGTCGACTAGTCAGACTTCATCGACATACGTTTTAGGTGCTATATTCCAACAATAAAATCAGAGCAGTCATACTTCTTGTAATCTTGGCAATACTTTCATGTTTGATATATCATGACTACTACATAGGGATTGAATCAAGGTATAGTATCTAAATAATCACAACCTCTTATGTCGGTAGGCAACTATAATTCTTATCCCGATGAACAAGTCATTCCAACATGTAAGTATTCAAGTGACAAGATTATGCAATTTTTGTGACCATATTAATTCCGCAAAAGTAGTGCATCAAAATCAAATACAAGTTGGGAACAAGTTAAGATCATTCTTACGTATACGTTCACTCACTTGGTTGTATCACAACAATTCAATCACTTTCAAATCACCAATACTACTTCAAGATTTAGCAATTCATAATTGGAGTAGTAATGTAGTACTTACGGAATATAAATGAAGAACAAAGAAGTACTTACTTGATTGATGCCTTTGGATGATGTTCTTATGAAGTAAAAGAGCAAAAGGAAAATTTTTGAGAGGATTTGGAGATGTAGGCGGTGCTTATGCTAGGTTTGCAATGTGTTTTTGGTCCAAGACTAAGTCTCTTATTTATATGACAAGCTTGGGTCGGGTTTTGACCCATTTAAAATCGGATTTGGAGACAAGAAGTGACCATAGGCGGCGCTTTTTGCTTTGCCTATGCTTGGCATAGACGGCGCCTTTTGCATAGCATTGTTGAGCATAGGCGGAGCCTATGCCATGGCATTCTTGGGCATAGGCGGCGCCTTTCACTTAGCATATGAGATTCAGAGACAAAAGGCATTAGCATAGGCGGCGCCTATGCTATGGCATACTTGGGCATGGGCGGCGCCTATGCTATGGCACACTAGATTCCGAGACCTTAGGCCATAGTATAGGCCTTGCCTTGTTCGTGTCCTAGTTTTACCTAGGCCTAGCCTTGTTCGATGCCTATATTTTCATGAGCAATGCTCAATCCATAGCCTTTTGCTTCTTCATTCCTAACTTACCACCTTTAACATGCAATACGTCCAAATCAAAATTTGAAACCAATCTCCTCGTTTTACACCTCTTGCACCTACATTTGCTCAAAAACAATAAAAACGATTAGAACGATGGGTTTCCTACCATCAAGCGCCTTAGTTTTGGTCGTGGCACGACTCTTATTTTTGGATTTTTATTTATCAAAAGCAAACACGTAATAGAACGAAAGAAAAATGAAAAACGATAAACGATGGGTTGCCTCCCATCTAGCGCTTGATTTATTGTCGCGGCACGACATAGTTACCTCGAGTACTTAGACTTCGTCGAGATAGATGGTGGATCATTTTCTGAATGGATTCAGACGATAATGAGGCTTACTTGTAGGCATGCAATCTTCTTCGAGATGACCCTTGTGCATGCCTATCCCAGGAGGGATACCAATTATATCATCAATAGTCCAACCCACAGCTCTCATGTATCTCTTCAGAGAAGAGATGAGAGCCTCTACGTGTTGTTTACTTAAATCATCCGCACTCACCGGAAGTATATTTATACTTTCCAAGAACACATACCTTAGATAATCGGGTAGCTCTTTCGATTCTAGCATTGGTGGCTCTTCAAGGAAAGTCTTCATTGTTGGTGATGGTTAATTCTTAAGATCACGGTCCGGTTACTTAGGAGTATGGGAATAGGACTCTATTTCTGTTAGAGCACCCATAAGTTCTTCATAATCTTCATCGTCCTCATGCTCAACATTCAGTGGCGCAGCAGACAATGGCTAAACAGTAAGTTGTTTCTCTACAGATAATGCTTTCTTATCCTCATGATGAACATCAGCTACAGAGAACACATTCATATTGCTAGGCTGCTTCATTTCTTTGCATATATCAAAGCGGACCACTTCGTCATTCAACCGAAATAAAAGCTCATTAGCTCTCATGTCAATAAGAACACTTCCCGTTGCAAGGAAAGGACGTCCCAAGATTATGGATACTTCAGAATCCACCTCGCAATCCAAAATCACAAAGTCTGCAGGAAAAATAAAGGTAGACACCTTCACCAACACATCATTCAAGATACTCACAGGTCGTTTTACTGACCTATCCGCCATCACGAGCCGTATATTGGTTGGTGTAGGGTCGCCCAACCCCAACTTTCTGTAGATGGATAGTGGCATCAAATTGATGCTAGCTCCCAAATCACACAATGCTTTGGCAAAATTCATAGATCCAACCGTGCAAGGAATAGTGAAAGCACCGAGGTCGGCCTTTTTCTGAACTAGTGATCGGGTGGCAATAGCACCTCAATGATGAACAGTATCTTTCAACTCATAGCTTGCTGCCCGCTTCTTTGTCAAAAGATCCTTCATAAATTTTGCATACCCAGGCATTTGTTCTAGTGCCTCCACCAACGGAACATTAATGGTCAGCTGCTTTAACATAGTCATGAATTTGCCGAATTTTGTATCATCTGCATGCTTCTTCAATCTTTGAGGAAAAGGTGGTGGTGGATATGGAATTGTTTTCTCCACAGCTTTCTTCTCCTCTTGCTTCCGAATTTTGGTAGTTTCAGGCTGCAACCTACTAGGGGTGACGTCATGTACGTCTTGGTCAGCTTCCATGGCATTTTCTTCATTAGCCTTATCATCGTTGTCTACTACATCGTCGACCACTTGTTTGCCCTCAGATGAAGTTTCCAGCACCTTACCACTTCGAGTAGTAATAGCCATGCATGATCCATCATTCCTTGGATTTTGCACAGTGTCGCTAGGTAAAGTGCCAGCCTTTCTTTGATTGAGTGCTGCTGAAAGTTGGCTCAATTGCTGCTCTATTTGCTTGATTGAAGTGGAATGTGAATCAACTAATTGCTTCATGGCGGACAAATCATTTATTACCTACGTTACTCCCGCGCTAGTTGCCTCCACTCCTTTCAATAGTTTAGCCATCATGTCTTCCATACTTCCAGAACTAGATGTGGTGGCGTCACGTCTTCCAGGGGGAACATACAAACCACTACTGTCATTCTTGTTCTTCCAACTACCTTGGTCCATGTTTCCAGATTTACCATGATAGTTCCGACCTTGGTTTCCTTAGGCATTGCCTCGGAAACCCCCCTGATTGTTCAAGTAGTTGGCCTCTTCATCCAAATCAGATTCGTCTCTTCCTTTTGACGCAATGGCTTTGACTTTTTCGGTCTTCCCCGATAATAGATGCTTTGTAAGAAGATCCACTTGTGTCTTCATGTGCGCCATATCTTGATCACGTTCTTCTTCTCTTCTTCTTTGGTCTGCAGTCATGCCTATAGATAAAGTGGGGCTTGCTACCTCAGAATCCCTGGTATGCCAAGCTCTACTTTGCTTCGTCATCCGGTTTAGCATATTGCTTGCCTGACCAAAGGTGAGATCCATGAATGATCCTCCAGCCGCATTATCCACAACTGGTTTAGTTATTGAATTCAAGGCTCTGTAAAGTATCTCCATTAGGTGAACATTAGTCATGTGATGGTTTGGGCACCTCATTAGCTTCGTCTTGAACCTCTTCCATGTTTCATGAAGGGCTTCAGTTGGAAGCTGATGAAAGTTGCTGATTTCATCTCTCATTTGTGCTCTTGTGGATGGCGGAAAGAATCTTTCTAGGAAAGCGTCTCTCAATTGTCTCCAATTTGTAATAGAATCAGGAGTCAGCCCATTCAACCATAGAGTTACCTCCCCAGACAGAGACAATGGAAATAGACGTAATTGAATTGCATTCTGACCAACTCCAGGATTGTCAAACGACTTGCATGTAGAAATAAATTTGATGAGATGCATATTCGGATCATCGCCTGCTAGTCCACCAAATAATCCCTTGAGCTGCAATAACTAAATCATGGTGCTTGTGATGTTGAACTTGGCTCCAGGTGCCAATGGTGGAGGAATAATGGCTCTTGTGGCTCCGGCTCCATCAAGATCATCATCATCATCGTCAAAAGCTGGTTGCATAGCTTGGCGTTCTGGCCTAAACCTAGCTTGACGATCTCTTCTGTTGGCAGGTGTAGCGATCTCAGCGGCATGCCTAGGGTTTAGTAGCTCGTCATCACCTAGATCCTCATCGTCAGGATTTGTTGCTCGCCCAGGGTTATCAATATTCTATTGATGCACTTGAGCGGCGGCTAGCGCAGCTAGTCTCGCCTGTTCCTGTTGAGCATCCATCCTTTCAATTGTGTGTTGTGCCTCCATTCTGCCAATACGTTGTGGTTTAGGATTGATTCGTAATAACGGTTGACCAGAACTTCGGGTATGGGGCATGCACTGAATAAAAAAAAACCTGCAGTAAACAAAAAAAAAACTAAAAGTAAAAGTACGAGAATCTTTGACCAAAGGGTCTAGTAATTATTATGAACTTAATTGACAACCGTATTCCCCGGCAACGGCGCCAATTTTTTATAACGCTCAATCTACAGCTCTCATAAGAGTGTAAAGCGGTCGTTGTCAAATATATAACCCAACTGGGTTTGGTATCGATCCCACAGGGAATAGCCGGTCAATGAGTAAGCAAAGATTACTAGACTTTTGGAGAAGGTCTCATAAAAAGGGGGGATTGTAACGTGCAATAAAGTAACAAAGTGAAAACGGAAAATAGCAAAGTAAAAACAAAGAATGTTTAGTAAGATTCTAATCAATGAGAATTGAGAAGTTGGGGTTATGTCCACCTTATGAGTTGTACGTCTCTATTGGCTATGAGTTGTACGGAATTCAGACATGCATGTGCTTATAGAGAATTGTATTCGATGGTAAATCCAGGCGTCTTTCGACCTTAACCAGGACTATTTCACTTTAACTCTTTCGAGCTTAAAGCGTATCTAACAGTACGAATTCTCCAAGAGGTTAATCCAGTTACGGCACTAACTTTTTAACAGGGGTTGGTGCCCTATTACCTTGACATTATCTCTTTTCCAGACATATAACTTTTCTTTCGAACAAGTTAATGCTATACTGGCGTATTCTATGTGTTTGCAACCACAAAGAATTTAGATTAAGATGAAGAGAATAATGATATAAGCAGCATACGTGTCACGAATTCACAAACTCATAGCAATAGATAGTATCTCATATGGCTTCCATAACCCCAACAGAGAAGTTTAGTTACCCATGAGTGCGAAGGAAATCACAATAGACATTATTAATATACCACAATAAAAATCTCGTGTAGTAAGGTGTGGTGTGGCATTTTTGGGAGTGAACTCCCTTGCAGAGTAACGTTTCTCTTGTTGTGGAAATTAAGAATTGAATAGATGAATTAAAAGTAGAAGAATTGTTTTCAGAGTTAAAAGTAATGGAAGAATGATAAAAATCTCTAGCAGAATAGGGTATTTATAATACTCCTATCCTATTCCTACTAAGCTACTGCATTACTTAACCCAATCCTACTGGGTTACTGCATCATTATCCTAATCCTAATAAGTTACTGCTAGTCCCCAATGTCTTTAGAATCATTGTTTTTGCCCGAGACAGATTTTCCATGCGTCATTTTTGGTCCTTGGCTTCCAAGCTTTGCTTTCCTCCTTTCGTGAAGCTTTCTTTGGCGTCAAGTTATCCATAAAATGCTGAATTCTGCATCATTTATACCTGAAAACTTGCTAATCATGTTCGTTAGCTCACTTACAGGAAAAAGGACTAAAAGTGCATGAATTATATAATTTGTCCTCAAAACTTAGCTAAAATATGGGCAAAATATAGCACTATAGGCGTATAAATTCGCCTATCATCAATAACCTCTAGAATAATCAATAGTATAATCTCTAACATAATCATTAGCATAATGACTAGCATGAACAATAGCATAATCACTAGCATAATCGCTAACATAATCCATAGCATAATATCTAACATAATCAAAAACCTAATCCCTAACATAATCCATAAGCATGATCACTAGAATAATCAATAAGCATAAACTCTCAATGCCAACCCATTATAACCACCAATTACCAAAGTTTCTCAATATCACCTCAATAAGAATTTTCAAGGAATACAACAAAGGTATAAAAGGTTTTCAATAGTTAACCCAAATCTTGGCCTAAGGTGGGTCGAAGGCCCACTTCTAGATCCCCAAAATTCGTTACAAGGCCCCGATCTAGGCTAAGATATATAAATCCACTTTTAGCTGTTAACTAAGACACAATTCAATCCTAAGATAGAATTGTTACCTAGAGCATGAGCAACTAAGTCATTTATGCCTAAATTATGATTTTCGAATAGCCTAAACAATCCAACTATCCCAAGTATTGTCAATCACATCACCAACACGTAAAACTCATCCCAAATCTAACACGATATCATAAACTTACTATGAACTAGCTTAATCTATAAGTAGGGTGAAGCCTAGCTTACCTAGATGCCAAAGAAAGCTCAAAATCTGCTAAATCACCGAATTTCTCTTTCGAGAAGCTTCCATAAGATGCCACGCTATCAAAATCACATGTTACCTATCAATACGCAAATTATGATACCCATATTGCACCATTATGCTTCGAGTTCCAAAGTCACCCAAAATCCCATGTGGTCCCATTTATGGAAATCGCATTTCCAGAGCCAACCCAACATTCTCACATGCTCAAGAAGTAATTACCCTCAAAAATAGGTGAATTCCGAGCTACATTGGTGCTAAAATCAAGTCACTAAGTGTTAGGGATTTTAGGAAAGAAAAGAGGAAATCAACCATGAAATTAGGGTAATTTTACCTCAAATTCAAAAAAATCTTGTAAATAATCGCTATCTAAGCTCTCCAAATCACCCACAAGATCTTATCCAAAGATTTCTCAATATTTAGGATTTTATACCCATTCTAGTTACTCGGGTATTGCTATTGTGACAAGATTATTGCTATCGCGACTTGTAGGGGCTGCATAAGTTAGTCTCTATCGCAACGAAGGTGCCGCAATTACCACTTTTGCTGGCCTTCCAAGGATGTCGCGATCTCTCCCCTTTGGCTCGCTATTAGTGATCGTACCAACACAGTTGAGAGACTTGGTAATTTCCAAGTGTCCGTTAACCCCTTAAAATTCATCCAGAATTCTATATACGTAAACAGACTATGCTACCCTATCAAATTTGACGTTTTAGACTCAATGGCACAGTTGAAATTTCCATCTGAGGAAGTTTCAATAAAAAGAGGGTCTCACACCCAAATTTTATTTTTTTAACTTTCTGACAATAGGTCGAAATGAGCTCGGGTACCTCGAGACCTGAATCAAGAGTCTACCTAGCCTAAAATTGGCCTTTTGGAGTTGTTGAAACAGTTAGAATTGGCATACAAAGTCATTTGATTGAAGTTTTCTCCCAGTAGAAAATTTGAACTAGCAAAGATTTCAATACAAAAAATTGGCTCTAAAAACAAACGAACTTCCCGGTAACCAAATTATCAGTCCCAGCAAGTCATAAATGACTTGGGATAGCTATGGAAAAGCTCTAACGATGAAAATAAGTGGAAATATGCAAAACGACCTAAAGGATCATTACAATATCCAAAATTAAAAGGACTTTCGTCTGCTAAAGTAAAGGATTAGCATGTACCTAAAGTTTCAAACAGGTGAGGATAGTGATCCTCATCTTGCTCTCGATCTCCCAAGTAGACTTCTCCACTGGACGGTGCCTCTACTGAACCTTAACAATAGGAATCTTCCTAGTGCACAACCACCTGACATCACTAGCCAAAATGAGCACATGCTCCTCCATTAAGGTCAACCATTCCTCCAACTGGACTGAGTTCCATCTAAGCACATAAGATAGATTAGGAATGTACTGCCGCAACATGAAAACATGGAAAACTAGATGGACAACAACAAAATCTAGAGGTTAAAATAACTAACAAGATATCTCACTAACTATGCAAAGAATCTCGAAAGGTCCAATATATTTGGGGCTAAGCTTACCCTTCCTCCCAAACCTCAGCGCACCCTCCATGGATGATACACTGAGGAATACCTGATCACCAACTCCAAATCTCAGGCACGAAGCCTACAGTATACATAAGCCTTTTGTCTACTCGGATCTACTCTCAACCTATCCTTAATCACCCTAAATCTATCCAACTACTCAAGAAGCAAGTCAGTACCACGGGATCTAACCTCTGAAGTCTCAAACCATCCAATGGGGAATGACATTGCGTATCTTAAAAGCCTTAAAAGAGGCCATCTCAATATTCGAATGATAATTGTTATTATATACAAGCTCTACCAAGGCTAAGTGTTTCTCCCACTAACCTCTAAAATCCACAACTTAGACTCGGAGCATATCCTCAAGTACTTGAATGGTCTACTTGGACTGGCCATCTATCTGCAAATAGAAAGTTGTACTAAGATCCACCTGAGTACCCAATTCCTCCTAAAAATCTCTCTAAAATCTAAAACTGAACACGAAACCCTAGTGTGAAATGATAGATATAGGCACACCATGCAGAAGGACTGTCTGACGTACGTAGATACTGGCTAATCTCTCGGCACTAAAGAACATCTGAATAGAAATATAATGTGTTGACTTGGTCAATCAATCAACAATGATCCAAAGCCATCGGATCCATGAGTATTATAAGGTAAACCACTAATGAAGTCTATGGTAATCTTCTCTCACTTCCACTCGAGAATGGGCAACCACTGAATGAAGCCACTTGGTTGTTGATGCTCGGCCTTCACCTGATGACAACATAGGCAAGGAGCTTCAAATTCTTCCATATCTCTCTTCATTCCACTCCAACAAGAATGTTGCCTCAAATCTCTATACATCTTAGTTGTACCTGGATAAATAGAATATCTAGAGCTATGAGCCTCGTGCAAAATCAACTAAATCAAGTCATCAATCCTTGGAACACAAATGAAGCTATCAAATCTTAATACACCCTTAGAATTTATGGTATCACTTTTGGACTCACCATTCAACACCTGATCACGGAGGATGCAAAGTCTATTATCATCAAACTTATGATCTCGAATCTACTCAAATAGTGAATACCTAGACTCAACACTAGAAACAATCCTCCTAGGGTCTGAAATATCAAGTCGCACCATTAATTTGGCTAGGAACTAAATGTCCCGTGCCAACAGCCTCTGAGAAACTAAAATACAAGCCATGCTACCTATACTCGCTGCCTTTTGTCTCTTGGATTCTGCTACCACATCTGCCTTGCTTAGATGATACAAGATAAAGATAACATAGTCCTTAAGCAAATCTATCCATTGATGTTGCCTAGCATTAAGCTTTCTTTGGGTCATAAGATGCTGAATAGTATGATGATCGGTGAAAATCTCACAATGCACACTTAAATATAATGCCTCCAAATCTTAAGTGCAAAAACTGCCACTGCTAACTCCAAATCATGAGTGGGGTAGTTGTGCTCGTGAACCTTAAGTTGCCTCAAAGCAAAAGCAATAACACGACCCTGTTACATTAATACACAACTCAAGCTAACACCAGAAGCATCACAATACATGGTGAATCCCTTACCCTCAACATCATTGTAAGACCTTACAAAATTCTAAGCTTAACTCAGTCCGTTAAAGCTTGAGAAGAGGTCCTAGACTTAGAAATTTCAGCTAAGTGTTTGTACTTAGAACTATTTGAGCCTTTGTAAGTTAGCGATCTTATTTCATGACCCTCATAACCTTAAAATATCAATCTTTATGTTGATTCATGATCAAGAATGTTAGTAGGCATTCTCTGGCAAGCTTTGGGCTTTTTTAACATCATTTGAGGTACGTTTGGAAGTCCAAACCAGTGGATTAATGCGATCTCTATGCGCTGCATCGCCTATCGCATTGATAAATGTTTTTTCCAGCTCCCAGTGTCAAATTCCAGTAAGCTGGTGCGCCGGCCATAGCATTGATCCCATTGATGCAGTTCATCGGGATGCGCATCACTGACACATTTTTAGTCATTTGAAGCCCGCATCCAAAAGGGTAAATGGGTCTTTTCCCACCTTATATCAGCCCCAAAAACATGAGATTAAGCTACTTTAGAGGTAAAATCCATTCTCTAGTCTCAAAATTACTCAAGAACAAAACCCTAGGGCTTCCAATTCAAGATTCAAGCTTCAACAAAGCACCAACAATCTTCACTAATTCAAGCAACAAGGTATGTGAAGTGTTCATCCAAGGGATTCCTTTCACCCTTGGAGTTCAAAAAATACTTTTAAACTACAGTTAATGGATTTTATGAATTCCATGTTGGATTTGTGTGTACTCATGATTATGATGTTAAATTGTGTTCTAATCCATGGTTTATTTAAAGTTTCATGTGAAATTAATTATCATGTGTGTAGTATCCTATGAATTTATGTTAAAATCCCTTGATTTGAAAATTGGGATTTGAAAGTATGATGCCTACATGTTGTTTAGTATCATGTGTATAGATTATGATCCCCAAGTGCTTGATAAATTGTTCATGTGAGTTAAAAGGTGAAAATCATGACATTCTAGCATATGTGCAAGCTTATATCTCACAAAGTATTTGATGAAATATCTCTATGAATGAGTTATGAGCAAGTGTGCATTTTTATACTTTTCAAGTTTATGTTATGTTTTGCTTTTATGCTATCGAGTCTTGGGGGTATTCAATACCTAAAAATATAGCTATTTACCTAGAGCTACAGTAGTTATAGAATAGTCTCAGTAGTGTCACGAATAGTAGTACTCAGAAATCAGTCACGGTCTCTGTTCAGAAACTCAGTAAACTCAGCCAGCTAACGGAACTCAGTAGCACTCCATCAGTTAGCAGAACCCAGTGAACAAAGTTCAGTTTAGTTAGAAAGCACGATCAGTAATAGTTCAGTCCAGCCTAGAAAAGTTTAGAAATTAGTTCAATGTCTATCTCAGTTGGAAGTAAGATTCAGCACCGAGTGAACCCAAGGATGAGCACCTGCCAGCAGAGGGTATGATTCTTAGAAGATTCTTTATGTTCCAAAACTACGTAGCCAGCGTAGGTTGAGACATCAACTTTCCAGTTAAGGGTTGATGAGGTGCCTTACCTTCCAGTTGAGGGTACCACCATTCTCATTCAGAGCACCTGCCAGATGAGGGTGACTCAGCACTTGTCTTTACCTGTGGCACGATACTGACACCCTTCCTACTGGAGTTGCAGGTTGGACCCAAAATCAGTTCAGAGAAGGGGCATGTCGATTAGATAATTACTTTCCACAGTTTTAGTTTTAGTCAGTCTCAGTATAGAACTCAGTTTAATTCTACAGAATCAAGACTGTCAGACACAGTCACTCAGCTCAGTATGGAACTCAGCAAAGTTCTACAGAATTAGGACTGTTAGAAACAGTCACTCAGTTATCAGTACTGCAGTATCAGTAAACTCAGATATCAGTCTTTCAATTATCAGAACTCAGTATCCAGAGTTATCACGATCTCAGCCATAGTATATGTAGATATGTGCACAGTGCTGCATAATCAGTGTTTTCATCAGTTTTCAGTTATATATGTATCCTCATTTAGTTAAATTCATGTTACTCAGACAGTTATGTATTTATGCATATGAACCCATGCATATCAACCTACCTCACTTAGTATACCAATACATTCAAAGTACTGACGCATACTTTTCTTTTATGCTATGATGTCTTATATCATAGGTTTAGAAGCACGGGCTCCTGACCGCATTTAGCAGCCCGAAGTATCAGCAGCAGATTTAGTGATGAGTCCTCATAGTTTGAGGGTGATGTTATCTTTCAGTATTTCAGTAGTTTAGTTTTGTTCAGTAGTTGGAGTTAGTTGGGGACTCTTCCCATCAGCTCTATATTCAGACAGTTAGAGGCTTTCAGACTAGAGTATTTTAGACAGATGTTTAATTTTCAATATTTAGTAATCAGTATTCGGTATGTGTTTCAGTTATGAACCTTATGGAAATTTTTAGCCTATTTTCTGTATTTATTTCATATATATTATCATTATAGTGTTTTTATTATTCAGTACTCATAGCAGGTACCAGTTATAGGCTAGTTGGTGGTCCTTTAGGGTCGCTAGCACCGTGTAGCATCTGGGGTACAGACTCGGGGTGTTACAAACTTGGTATCAGAGTCTAAGGTTCAACAGAGTCCTAGGGAGTCTGAAAACCGCATCAAGTAGAGTCTTGTGCATAGGTGTGCAGCATGCCACACTTATGGACAAGAGGCTACGAAATGTTTTAGAAAAAGTTTCCCTTCTTTCAATATTCATGTCGTGCGAGTGAGCATGAACTCAAGTTACAGTCTTAGACTAATCTTTTTCTTCCTTCCGTGTATAGAATATGCCTCCCAAGAAGAACGGAAGAAGAATAGGACATCAGCCAGCCCCTCAGCCCATTCAGGCAGATCCTCTGGATGAGCATATCTCCCATGCTGAATTCAAAGCTATTTTCTCTACCCTAGCCAATTCCATTTCAGCTCAGAATGAATGGCCAGATATTGTTCAGGCCAACCCAGTGGCTAATACTACTACAGCCAAGATTTGGGACTTCACCTGAATTAATCCTCCATCCTTTATCGGGTCTAAGTCAGAGAAAGACCCACAAGAATTTCTTGATTGGGTGCAGAAAGTTACATATATTATGGGGGTGACAGCTAGTGAGAGTGCTGAGTTAGTTGTATATCAGTTGCCGGATATGGCTCACTCATGGTTCAAGTAGTGAAAGGCATAGAGGGTTGATGATGCAGGGCCCAGAGAATGGGAGGAGTTTGCCACTGCTTTTCTATATAGGTTCTTCCCATTGGAGTTGAGGGAAGCTAAGGTTTTGGAGTTCATTAATATGAAAAAGGGCAACATGATAGTGAAAATGTATTCTCTCAAGGTTACTCAATTAGCCAGGTATGCTTCTCATGTGGTAGCCTATAGCAGATCCAAGATGAGTAAGTTTGTGTTTGGCATGTCTAACAGTATGGTTAAGGAGTGTAGAACTGCAATTCTAATCTAGGAGATGGACATATCCAGGCTCATGGTCCATACTCAGCAAATAGAAGAGGCTAAGAATAAAGAGAAAGAGAGGTAGAACAAGAGAGCCAAAATAAGTAGCTTCAATGTCACTCAACCTAAGTCAAAAGGTGGAAATCATTCTTAATTCTGCCTAAAATCCTCAGTTCCAGCTCCGTCCTCAGCCAGTTCTCCAGTGCAAAAATTCAGAGATGGCAAAAAAGACAAGGCTTCAGGCCCTAAACCCTAGGGTAGTGTTAGCAGTGCCCAAACAAATCCTCTTTGTCGGAAATATGGCAAAAACCATCAGGGTGTCTGCAGAGCTAGCAGTGATGTATGTTTCGAATATGGCTAGCTAGGCCATAGGGTCAGAGATTTTCATCAGTCAAGTTTCCAAGGTCAGTATAATTGTCCCCCAGCTCAGTCTAGTCACCCAAATCAGCAGGGTGCCGCCTCCAGTGCCACCAGTGGGCAACGCCCAAACAGACTCTGTGCACTTTAATCTTGATAGGATCAGGAAAGTTCTCCTAATATGGTCACTAGTATGTTACAAGTTTATCATTTACATATTTATGCTTTCCTAGATCCAGGAGCTTTCTTGTCTTTCGTAACTCCTTATATAGTTTTTGACTTCGAAGTCAGTCCCAAAATCCTAGCAGAGCCTTTCTTAGTTTCTACCCCAGTAGGTAAATCTATCATAGCCCGTTGGGTATACAGGAACTTTCCAGTTATGGTATCTCAGAAAGTTACTTCAACAGACTTAGTAGAATTAGAGATAATAGATTTTGATGTCATTCTCGGCATAGATTATCTTTATTCATGCTATGCTTCAGTTGATTGCAGAAATAGAATTGTCCATTTTCAGTTTTTGAATGAACCTGTCCTTAAGTGGAGGGGTAGTACTTCAGCACTTAGGGTTCAGCTTGTTTCTTATCTTAGGGCGAGAAAAATGATATCTAAGGGGTGTTTCTATCATCTCATTCGAGTTTAAGACTCTAGTTCAAAAACCTCTAATCTTAAGTCAGTATTAGTAGCATGTGAATTTCCAGATATGTTTCCCGAAGATCTTATCGTAGTTCCTCCCGAAAAGGAAATTGACTTCAAAATCGACCTTCTTCTAGATACTCAGCCTATTTCTATTTCTCCATATAGAATAGCTTCAATAAAACTCATACAATTAAAAGAACAGTTGAAGGATCTCCTAGATAAGGGATTCATCAGACCTAGAGTATCACCTTGGGGTGCACTAATTCTATTCATGTGTAAGAAAGATGGTTCTCTTAGAATATGTATAGACTACCATCAGTTAAATAAAGTCATGGTCAAGAACAAGTATCCACTTGCCAGAATCAATGACTTGTTTGATCAACTTTAGGGTGCCAGTTACTTTTCTATGATAGACCTCAGATCAGGCTATCATCAGCTCAGAGTCAGAGAATGTGACATTTTGAATACAGCTTTTAAAACTTGGTATGGTCACTTTGAATTCCTAGTCATGTCATTTAGTCTTACCAATTCCCCAGCAGCTTTCATGGACTTGATGAATCGTGTGTTTAAGAAGTACTTGGATATGTTCGTTATAGTCTTCATTCATGACATTCTTGTCTATTCCTGCAGTGAACATGACCATGCAGACGATCTCAATATAGTGTTACAGACCCTTAGATCCCATCAGTTGTTTGCCAAATTCAGTAAGTGCAAATTTTAGCTAAGGTTAGTAACTTTCCTTGGTCATGTAGTTTCTGGTGATGGCATTAGAGTGGATCCTCAAAAGATTGAAGTAGTGAGAAACTGGCCTAGACCCATCTCTCCATCAGATATTAGGAGTTTCTTAGGTTTGGCTGGCTATTACCGGTGGTTGGTCGAGGGATTCTCGTCCATTGCATCTCCCATATCTAGATTGACTCAGAAAAAAGTCAAATTCCAGTGGTCATAATTTTATGAGAAGATTTTTTAGGAGTTAAAGAATTGACTCACTATAGCCTCTATTTTGGCTTTACCAAATGGTTCTGATGGGTTTGTGGTATATTGTGATGCTTCCAGAGTTATTTTGGGGTGTGTTTTGATGCAGAGAGGTAAGGTCATATCCTATGCCTCTAGGCAGCTTAAGCCCCATGAAAAGAACTATCACACTCATGATCTTGAGTTAGCAGCTGTAGTATTTTCCTTAAAGATTTAGAGGCACTATTTGTATGAAGTGCACATTGATGTGTTCACTGACCATAAGAGCTTACAGTATGTGTTCTCTCAAAAAGACCTAAACCTCCGTCAGAGAAGGTGGTTGGAGTTGTTGAAAGACTACGACATGAGTGTTTTGTATCATCCAGGCAAGGCCAATGTAGTGGTTGATGCTCTCAATAATATATCTATGGGTAGTGTTGCTCACGTGGAAGATGATAAGAAGAATTTAGCTCAGAAAGTTCATCAGCTTGCCCGACTAGGGGTATGCTTAGTCGATTCAGTAGAAGGAAGTGTATGGGTGCAGAGTAGTGTAGGATCATCTCTAGTTTTCGAGGTGAAGAAAAAGCAGGATAGGGATCCCAGTCTAGTTAAGTTGAAAGAGTCAGTCAGATATCAGAAGATAGAGATTTTCTCCCAAGGGGGAGATGGTGTGTTGTGTTTCCATGGTCGACTATGTGTTCCAGGTATAGATCACTTGAGACAGTAGATTCTTACAGAAGCACATAGTGCGCGCTACTCGATTCATCCGGGGGCCACCAAGATGTACCGCGACTTGCCGGAAATATATTGGTGGAGTGGGATGAAAAGAGACATTGTAGAGTTTGTAGCCAAGTGCTCGATGTGTCAGCAGGTTAATATTGAGCACCAGAAGCCTAGTGGGTCTATGCAGGAGTTCAATATTCCCACATAGAAATAGGAATAAGTGTACATGGACTTTGTGATGGGTTTACCTCGTACTCGTTGTTGGCATGATTCCATATGGGTTATCATAGACAGGATGACCAACTTAGCTCATTTGTTACCAGTCCATACCTCTTATTCAGTCGAGGATTATGCCAAGCTCTATGTTAAAGAGTTGATCAAATTGTACAGAGTTTCGTTGTCCATCATTTCAGATAGAGGTACGCAGTTCACCTCTTATTTCTAGAAAGCCTTCCAGAAGGGTCTGGGTACCCAATTTCACCTCAGTATAGCCTTCTAACCTCAGACAGATGGTCAAGTAGAAAGGACTATCCAGACTCTAGAATATATGTTAAGGGTGTGTGCCGTTGACTTTAAGGGCAGTTAGGATGACCATTTTCCACTGATTGAATTTTCATATAATAACAGTTATCATTCCAGCATTCAGATGGCTCCGTTTGAGGCGCTCTATAGGGGGATATATAGATCTCCCACTAGTTGGTTTGAAGTGTGTGAGGCCGCAGTGGTAGGGCTTGACTTGGTATTTGATACCTTAGAAAAAGTTTAGTTGATCAGTGAAAGGCTCAAGACAGCTCAGAGCCAATAGAAATTATATACGAATGTGCGAAGAAAGGTCCTTAAATTTGAGGTTGGTGACTATGTATATTTGAAAATCTCTCTTATGAAGGGAGTGAAGAGGTTTGGCAAGAAGGGGAAACTCAATCCCCGATATGTCAATCCTTACCGAATTCTCATCCATTTCGGAAGGTGGCTTACGATCTTGAGTTGCCTTCAGACTTAGCTTCTGTACATCCAGTGTTTCAAGTCTCGTTGTTAAAGAAGTGCATATGAGACCCAGAAATTATAGTTCCTTTAGAGAGTATAGATGTTCAGAACAATCTCCCTTACGAAGAGGTTCTAGTCGAAATCCTTGATTATCAGATTCGCAGACTGAGGAACAAAGAAGTCCCTCTAGTCAAAGTTCTTTAGCAAAATCAGTTCATTAAGGGAGATACTTGGGAAGAAGAAGAAGATATGCAGACCAAGTATCCTCACCTCTTCTCCACAAACTCAAATTCAGCTCAAGGTAACAGTTTTCCTTCAATTTACTCAAATCCATATTCAGTCTTCCTTTATGAGTTATCTATCAGTTCAGCTGTATAGCATTCTCATATCTTGCATACCCTCATGAAACATCTCAGTCATATGTCATATCCTCAGAACTCAGTCATGCTTCAATTATGCATGTTCAGTATGAAAACTCAGTATATTAGTAGTTTCAGTCATGAAAATATGCTTCAGTTGTGCATGTCCAGTATGTAAGTTCAGTGTATCAGTATTCTTAGCTTAGTCAGTGTCATTCAAGGCTGAATGATCCTAAGGGGGAGATATTGTAATACCCCACAAAATCCTAAGCTTAACTCAGTCTGTTAAAGCTTGAGAAGAGGTCCTAGACTTAGAAATTTCAGCTAAGTGTTTGTACTTAGAACTATTTGAGCCTTCATAAGTTGGTGATCTTATTTCAAGACCCTCATGACCTTAAAATATCGATATTTATGTTGATTCATGATCAGGAATGTTAGTAGATATTCTCGAGCGAGTTTTGGATTTTTCGAACATCATTTGAGGTACGTTTGAAAGTCAAAACCAGTGGATCAATGCGATCTCGACGCACCTCATTGCCTATCAAATTGATAAAAAAATTTCCCAGCTACCATTGTCAAATTCTAGTGATCCGATACAGACTCAACACAGTGCACCAATCATAGCGTCGATCCCATCGATGCGGTGCGTTGGGATGTGCATCACTGGGCACATTTTCAGTCATTTGAAGCCCGCATCTAGAGAGGTAAATTTGTTTTTTCACACTTTATATCAGTCCCCAAAATACGAGATTAAGCTACTTTAGAGGCAAAATCCATTCTCTATTCTCAAAATTACTCAAGAACAAAACCCTAGGGCTCCAATTCAAGATTCAAGCTTCAAGAAAGCACCATCAATCTTCACTAATTCAAGCAACAAGGTATGTGAAGTGTTCATCCAAGGGATTCCTTCCACCCTTGTAGTTCAAGTAACTCTTTTAAACTACAGTTAATGGATTTCATGAATTCCATGTTGGATTTGTGTGTACTCATGATTATGATGTGAAATTGTGTTCTAATCTATGGTTTATTTCAAGTTTCATGTGAAATTAATTATCATGTTTGTAGTATCCTGTGAATTTATGTTAAAAGCCCTTGATTTGCAAATTGGGATTTGAAAGTATGATGCCTACGTGTTGTTTAGCATCATGAGTATAGATTATGATCCCTAAGTGCTTGATAAATTGTTCATGTGAGTTAAAGCTGAAAATCATGACATGCTAGCATATGTGAAAACTTATATCTAACAAGTATTTGATGAAATATCTCTATTAATGAGTTATGAACAAGTGTGCATTATTGTGATTTTCAAGTTCATGCTGTGTTTTGCTTTTATGCTATCGAGTCCTGGGGGTATTCAATACCCAAAAATCTAGTTGTTTACCTATAGCTACACTAGTTATAGAATAGTCTAACTAGTGTCACAAATAGTAGTACTCTGAAATCAGTCACGGTCTCAGTTCAGTAATCTGTTCAGAAACTCAGTAAACTCAGCCAACTAGCAGAACTCAGTAGTACTCTGTCAGTTAGCAGAACCCAGTAAACTCAGTCCAGTTCAGTTAGATAGCATGATCAGTAATAGTTAAGTCCATCCTAGTACGGTTTAGAAATCAGTTCAATATCTATCTCAGTTAGAAGTAAGATTCAGCACCGAGTGAACCCAAGGATGGGGACTCACCTGAAAGTAGAGGGTGTGATCCTTAGAAGCAGACCTTGTGTTCCAGAACTACGTAGCCAGCATAGGTTCAGAAATCAACCTGCCAGTTGAGGGTTGATGAGGTGTCTTACCTTATAGTTGAGGGTACCACCATTCTTATTCAGAGCACCTGCCAGATGAGGGTGACTCAGTACTTGTCTTTTCCCGTGTAACCATACTAACACCCTTCCAACTGGAGTTACAGGTTGGACCCTAAAATAGTTCAGAGTAGGGGCATATCGGTTAGATGATTACTTCCCACAGTTTCAGTTAGTCTCAGTATAGAACTCAGTTTAGTTCTACAGAATCAGGACTGTTAGACACAGTCACTCAGCTCAGTATAGAACTCAACATAGTTCCACAGAATTAGGACTATCAGAAATAGTCACTCAGTTATCAGTACTGCAGTATCAGTAAACTCAGATATCAGTCTTTTAGTTATCAGAACTCAGTATCCATAGTTATCATGATCTCAGCCACAGTATATGTAGATATATGCACAGTATTGCATAATCAGTATTTTCATCAATTTTTAGTTACATATGTATCCTTATTCAGTTAAATTTATGTTACTCAATCAGTTATTTGTTCATGCATATGAACCCATGTATATCAGCCTACCTCACTTAGCATACCAGTATATTCAAAGTACTGACGCATACTTTTCTTTTGCGTTATGATATCTTATATCATAGGTTCATACACAGGGGGTCCTAACCGCACCTAGCAGTCCAAAGTATCAGCAGCAGATTTAGTGGTGGGTCCTCATAGTTCGAGGATGATGTTATTTTTCAGTATGTCAGTAGTTCAGTTTTTTTCAGTAGTTGGAGTTAGTTGGGGACTTGTCCCATCAACTCCATATTCATATAGTTAAAGGCTTTCAGACTAGAGTATTTCAGATAGATGTTTAGTTTTGGGTATTCAATTATCAGTATTCAGTATTTGTATCAGTTATAAACCTTATGGCGATTTTCCTCCTATCTTCCATATTTTTTTCAGCTATATTATCATTATAGTGTTGTTATTATTCAGTGCTCACAGCAGGTACTAGTCATGGGTTAGCTGGTGGTCCTTCAGGGTCTCTAGCACCGTGTAGCATCCAGGGTACAGATTTAGGGCATTATAATTACAATACATAGTGAATCCCTCCCCTCAACAGGAAGATCTAAAATAGGAACTGAAGTGAGAAACTCCTTGAGCTTGCCAAAGCTCGACTCACACTCCTCAAACCATTGGAAAGGGACTTTTTTTCTAATAAATCTAGTGATGGGGGCTGAAATAGTAGAAAACCCCTTAATGATTCATCTATAATAAGAAGCCAAGCCAATAAAGCTATGAACCTTAGTCGGAGATATAGGTCTAGCCAATTCACAAATAGCCTCAATCTTCGTCGAGTCTATCATATTCCTATCCATAGACACCACTTGCAAATTGAATGTCACCGACTCAATCCAAAACTCACACTTGGAGAAATTGGCAAAAGGCACATAATTCCTCAAATTCTGGAGCATAACCCTCAAATGTTGTGCGTGCTCCTCTCTACTCCTCGAATACAAAAGGAGGTCATCAATGAACATGATCATGAAGGAATTGAAATAAAGTCTAAACACTCGGTTCATAAAATCTATGAATGCATCGAGGGAATTAGTCAACCCAAAATATATCACTAGGAACTTTTAATGACCATAACAGATCCTAAAAGTTGTCTTTGGGATATCCTCAGCCCAAATCCTTAATTGATGGTAATTGAACCTCAAATCAATCTTGGAAAACACTGTTGCACCCAAAAATTGGTCAAATAAATCATCAATTCGAGGTATAGGATAATAGTTCTTCACCATCACCTTATTAAGTTCCCTATAATCAATGTACATGCACATAGTACCATCGTTATTCTTCATAAAAAACTCAAAAACTCCCCAAGAAGACACACTCGATCTAATAAACCCTAACCAAAAAGATTTGAAGCTGAGAATTCAACTCCTTAAGCTCGACAGGAGCCATATGGAAAGGTGTCAGGGAAATAAGTTAGGTGCAAGGTTCAATATCAATAATAACATATCTCAAATTTGGTCCCTTGAAAATTTCTTGCCCCTTGAGCTTACTGCCCAACCTATGACTCTTCTTACGAGTCGTAGGGTATTTTTATGAGTTATAGGGACCCAAGTAGTAAAGTGTCCAGTGAAACCTAAATTGGATACTACCTTGGATATGACTAGAGGGGTACAAGTCATAAGAGCTAGTTACGAGTCATAACATGTAATCATAGGTTAACCAGTTTGATTTTCCAAAGTTTCTGTCCTGAGTACGGTTGGACTATATGAGTCCTAAAGACTCTTATGGGGTCGTGGGGTGAAATTTTAAGAAAAATAGTGTATGACCAAATGAACTCTATGTTGACTACGACTAGGACCCTACGAATCATAAGGTCCCTTGACGAGTCGTATAGTGGGCTCATAGACTTAATATCTTGGGTGTCTTGGGACACTATCTTAACTACGAGTCAGGGAAAGACTCGTAGCCAGTTATTATGAGTCGTAGGGTGGCCCATAGTGATTGGGCAGTAAATTTCTCACCTTTTCTTTAAGGGTATCATGGTAATATCCCTTTTCCTCACTTAGACTGCACATTTATAAAACCCTAAAGGGGGGTTATTTCCTCACTTGGTCATATCAAACACTCTCTTTACTCTTTTAAATTCCTCATTCAGGGTAAGGCTAGGGTTTTAAAGGAAGTGGTTATCTAGGGTTCTAAGGGTGGTTTCTTTCTCAATTTCTTAGTGATTAAGGTATGTATCTCTTCCCTTATATTTGTATTTTCTTAATGGCATAAATTGGTCAATATGTGCATGGTTTTGATATAGGGTTTGAACTATAGGTTAAAAGTTTTTTAATGTATTTGGTTTAAATAATTTTCCCATGATTATTATGAAATTATTTTACTTGAATTAATGATTGGTAAATGCATCGGGGTGCATGGGAATGGTGGATGGAATAGGGGTATAATAGATTCCCTAAATTTGTAAACTATGGCAATAGGGGTACAAAAGAATCCCTAGATAATTGTTTTTAGTGTGGAAATTGATGGTAACCTTAACCCACTTGGTTATTTCTTGAAATTAATACACGGCATAAATGTTGAATTAGAAATTAATGATGATCTTGAAAACCTTGTGGGGTACAATAAAATCCCCCAAGTGATTTTTAATAATAAAGTTTGTGAGGTACGAAGGAATCCCCTAAGTGTTGGCTTAATAGCATTTATTGCAAGCTATAGTTGGTATGATGATACCACTTAATAATGCCATAATAATTGACTCCTCAAATTAATGAATGGGTGGTATGTTAAATATTTTAATTGGGCTTAAAGAAGGCTGTGTTAGCTAGCCGTAAAGGTGTGAGTCTTGAAGGACTGATACTGAAAACTCTTGTTTGCCGACATGAGGGTTGGTCTTGATGATTGTGTGCTTTTGAGGTACAAGAAAATCCATAAGTAGGTATATTCTTAAATTATAGTTGGTAAAGGGTACAAGGGAATCCTCGACCTTCCATGATATCTCCAGTTTGTGCGGCTAACACACACTAGGGACCGTACAGGGGGTAATAATTAGACCCTATAGCCCATGGGTAGTTTATGATGGTCAACCTATACAATCCAGGCTAAGGTTTTAAAGTTCATGCTAAGTCTTTCTCCTTATCCCAGCATGTTAGATATATGATTATGTATATGCATATGTTGTGTGCACTGGATTTTAGACTGTGATCATGGTAGTATTTTGTTCCCTTATCCCTAAGTTACATGCTAGTGCTCACCCTGCTAACTATCTACGTTGTTGTATCCTCATGTGATGTAGGAATTATGCATACTTCTACTTTTCGTGTACAGTGATTAGTTGATCGTGGGATAGTTTGTGAGTCAAACTGAAGTGGTGAGATTCCATACTTTGGAAGGGTTAATTTCATATTATAGCTTATTTATGTAATAGACTTACTTCTGAGTTGTTTTGGCTATTGTCGAGGTATATCCCGACACTTTGTTGATTTTGATTTTATTAAAAGGCTTTGTGGATTACTGTGGTCTTGGGTGGTGGTGTTGGTTGTGTTGGATGGTAACGAATATCAGTTATAGACATATCTTTAATTCCTTAAACTTATCTTATGTTATCTTGTTGTATGTTCAGAATTCATCTGTTGCTAGGTGCATTTGCTTCTATTGGATTAGGAAAAGGGGTTCGTCTCTGATCCATGGTGGACTTGAGATACCCATCATGGCCAGGCCCTGGTTTGAGTCATGACAAAGTTGGCATCAGAGCCTAGGTTCATGGTAATTGGGTGTCCACAAAGGCATGTCAAGTAGAGTCTCTTTTATGGGTGTGTATCATGCCATACTTATAAGAGAGAGGCTATGAGGCATTTAGGAATGTTTACCTTTCTTGTGTTCTACTTTTGGTCTGTAGAGTCTAGGGTGTCAAAATATCCTCTAATTCCAATTTGTTTGCATTTCAAATCATGTCTCCTTAAAGATCTGATGCTCGTAAAGACACTTCTCTCCCACTTAAGGACAATGTGAATGGAACTTGTCCTACCTATAGGGTAGAGACATGATTGAGGGTCCCTACTTCTTATTGCCCCCATGGAGTTTCACCGGTTCCTACTAATCCTTCTTCTGTTGGTAATATTCCTACTTAGTCACCTCAAGGATATATTACTAATATCGAGTTCCGCCATTTTATTCATCTATTAACCTAGATAGTTGCCTCTCTATCATGTCAGTCCATTCTTGTTAGTGGAAGAGTAATCAGGCAAAGGTAAGATATAGGACAAATAAAAAGTTTAGATATTTAGAGCAAGTTGGGGGTCAATAAAATAATGGTAGATAAGGGAAATAGTGGGGTAGGTAAAGGAATTGAGGGAGTTCCCATGGGACTATCGGTGCTCTTTATCCTAGGTTTTTTGGTGATCATCATTGTCCCCAGTCTCGGGCTAGACAATGGAGCTCAATCAACCCCACCCTATCCTCTTTGTTGTTTTTGTGGCCACTTGCACTGTGTTATTAGGATGAGGGGAGGAATTGATGTTTTAGTTGTGGTCAATTTAGTCACATGCAGTGAGAGTGTCCTACAAAGGTTTCCACTGAGGCCAACAGGGTTCCAGTTGCCACATATATAGCTCATACATCGAGGGGTGCTACTTCTGGCTATGGCAATGGTCAAAATTTCCCGCATACTCTTGCCCCTGTTAGGAATCTAAGGCATCTCCCGATGTTGCCTCTAGTATGTTAAAAGTTTTTCTCTCACAATGCGTACTGCTTACTCAATTTGGGGTTCACTCTTCCTTATGTGACACTATATGTGGCTATTTATTTTTTTTAGACCCAAGTGTATTTTTGACCCCTTTTCTATGTCTACCTCGGTAGGTGACTCGGTTGTGGCTAGAAGGGTTTGTAGAGGTTGTGTGATATCTATCTGTGGTAGGGAGACCATGGTGGATTTGATAGAGTTAGATGTGTTAGATTTTGATATTATATTAGGGATGGATTGGCTTTGTTCGTGCTATGCCTCTCTAGATTTTCAGACTAGTAAGGTCCTTTTCAAGTTTCCTAATGAGTCAGTTATAGAACTAGAGGGGAATTCCTTAGTGCCTAAGGGAATGTTCATGTCGTATCTTAGAGCCCAAAAATTAATTTCCAAGGGTGTCTTCATTATTTGGTCTGGGCTAAAGATTTTAACGTCGAGGGTCCTTTGTTATAATCCGTTCTAGTGAATAATGAATTTCCTGAGATTTTCCCCAATAATATTCCGAATGTCCCTCCCGATAAGGAAATTGATTTTGGGATTAATCTTGTTCTGAATACTCGTCCTCTCTCTATCCTTCCCTATAAAATGACTCCAGCTGAGTGAAAAGAACTTAAAGAGTAGTTGAAAGATCTTCTTGATAAGGGTTTTGTCTGCCCAGCGTTTCTCCGTGGGGTGCTCCTGTGCTATTTGTGCATAAAAAGGATAGTTCCCTTCGGATGTGTAAAGTCTATCGACAGTTGGATAAGGAATTTAGGGTGACCACTCTAATTGGGTGGGCTAGTATATTATGTGGGTTACTTTGTTAGTTGTATGTTATTATTTCTAGACACCAAGTTGAACTTTAGATGTTGATTGAGGTTAAAAGAACATTAGCTTCAGGCTAGCAATATGAAAATTGCGGGAGTAAATGGTTACGCTTAATAGGATATATGTAGGAGGTTAGGTTGATAAATTAGAAAATATCATAGTGGATAATTATGATATATACTAAAGATCTAGTGTTGAAGTGATGAATTGGGGTTAAATTTTTAGGTGGGTAAGAGTATTCAGTTTATAAGATTACATCAAGCCCCAGTTAGCATCTTGTTAGATGAGAATTTAAGTATACAAATACCAGGTATACCTAATTTATGTTATTGAATACCTCAGTGCGGATGTGTATGTTCATAAGGGTGTGATTCATAGAGTGATAGCCATAGGGGTTAACGAAGGTTAGGATTAGTATCTCTTGAGGGTAGTGTCTTTATATTATAGTTATTGGGGAGATGGGAAACTAAGGTTGATCTTAATTTTTCCTCATGATAGTGAGTCCCAGGGAAGGGTCATGGATAATCTACTCTTATTATAGAAAATTCCTCTCACTTCAGTTGAAGAGTACTTTATACCAATGTTGTACGTATTCTATGGTGCCTATGCCTAAAATCTGGTTTCTTTAAGCCATCTACGCCCATGCTCTAAGCCCAGAAATTAGGAGCAACAACGGTTCCCAGAAATTCAAGTTTCCATATATTCGAGCTCTATGTTATGGCGCTCGTGATCTATGGACTCATGTCTCACTTTATGATTGGTTTTAAGGAACTATACATTTTAATTGCTACCGATTCATTTTATTTCATGACCCATCCCAAAGTGATGCTATATATGCAAACTCACGACCATTCTCAGTCCTTAGAATGAGAGACAATAGTTCAAGCGGCAGTCCGGGTCTTATTTCTTAGGTATGTAAAAAATATTTCATCTTTATTCCCTAAGGCATGCACTTGTGTTTCTCTTTGTGCCCAATTTGAAGAACTCGGGCTATGTTACTATCATACAGGAATGACCCTCTACTTACGATTGAAGTGGTTGCTACGAAGCATGTCGTACCTAATGCACTGTGTCTCATTTGTCGAACCTCCCTTTGAGTAGTACAATTGATAGAAGTAGTAAGTGAGAAGTAAACCTCCCAACCTCGATTCTTGTATTGTAGTTTCATGGTAACCATCCTATAGGTGGTATGGTAGTGACTATAGGAGTGTAGTAATGCTATTTATAAGGGACTAGGCAATCTCAGATATGAAAATTTTAGGAGTAACCATTTGTGCTTGGGCCATATGTTAAGGTGGAAGAGAAAGGTGAACTTTTGTTATGTGAAGTCGTTAAGAAGTGGAGATATAGTGGAACCTTTGTGATAGTGATTAAGTTGGATGGTATGGTTGATAGATATCCAAATCATGGTGTTATGTGGTTAGCACTCCTTGATTCAAGCCTTGAAGTTGTTTGATTATAGTGACGTAACAAAATAGTATTATTGGATGGGTGTGAGGTATAGGGTCTCCTAGTTTTCTCTAGCACCCTTAACTTCAAGTTAGGCCTTCCTATGAGATAATTAGGCAGCTTTACTCAGACCCTCATAGTTAGGTAGTTCCCTGAGAGAGGGGTTAGGAAATGGTAATAGTAGGGGGATTATATTCATAGCAAAAAAAGCATAGTGGGAAGCGTAATTATCTGTGAGGACTATTAGATGCATAAATAGGGGTGGAGAGAGATACTTGGGAAATAAGATAGGGTGTGAAGTCCCAATATCCATTCTTTTTTTACCATTTTGGATAATCGTACTTGAGGTATGTGATCCCTTAACATCTTTGTTTTCAGACTTTGTTAAAGGAAATTGTGGTTTCCTTGATATCTTTGTTTTTTGTCTTATTAAAGGTAAACGTGGATGTATATTTGGGTTAAATAATGCTAATGGATGCCTTGGCTCATCATTCAAGTACGACTGATCCTAAGGGGGAGAGAATGAAACACCTTGGATTTTAGCCCACGAAAATTTTTTGACCCTTGAGCTTACTGCGCAACCTAAGATTCTCCATATAAGTCGTCGGGTGTCTTTACAGGTCATAGGGATCCAGTCGTAAGGTGTCTAATGAGACCTGACTTAGATACTACCTTGGCTACGACTAGAGGGGTATGAGTCATTAGAGCATATTACGAGTCATAACATATAATTATAGGATTACCTATTTGATTTTCCAAAGTTTTTGTCCTGAGTACATTGGGATATACGAGTCGTAAAGACTCTCAACGAGTCATGGGGTGAAATCATAAGGAAACCAGTGTATGACCAAATAGTTTTTGTATTGACTACGACTAGGACCCTATGAGTCAAAAGGTCCCTTAACGAGTCGTATGGTGGACTGGTAGACTTAAAACCTTCGGTGTCTTGGGAAACTGTCTTAACTATGAGTCAGAGACAAGACTCGTAGCCAGTTATTATGAGTCATAGGGTGACCCATAACGACTGGACGGTAAATTTCCCATCTTTTCTTTAAGGGTATCTTGGTAATTTCCCTCTTTCCCCACTTATACCCCACGTCTATAAAACCCTAAAGGGGGAGTTATTTTCCACACTTTGGCATATCAAACACTCTCTTTACTCTTTTAAATTCCTTATTCAAGGCAAGGCTAGGGTTTCAAAGGAGGTGGTCATCTAGGGTTCTAAGGGTGGTTTATTCCTCAATTTCTTGGTGATTAAGGCATGTATCTCTTTCCCTATACTTGTATTTTCTTAATGGAATAAATTGATCAATATGTGCATAGTTTTGATGTTGGGTTTGAGCTATGGTTGAGGGTTTTTGAATGTATTTGGTTTAAATGCATTTCCTATTATTATTATGAAATTTTTTAACTTGAATTAATGATTGGTAAATGCATTGGGGTGCATGGGAATAGTGGATGGAATAGGGGTACAATGGATTCCCTAAATTTGTAAACTATGGCAATTGGGGTACAAAGGAATCTTCAATTAATTGTTTTTGGAGTGGAAATTGATATTAACCTCAACCCACTTGCATAATTGATTTTGGAATATGCATTATCAATTGGTGTGGCTTATTTCATGAAATTAATGCATGGAATAAATGGTTAATTGGAAATTAATGATGATCTTGAAAACCTTGTGGGGTACAATGGAATCTCCCAAGTGAATTTTAATAATGGAGTCTACGGGGTACGAAGGAATCCCCTAAGTGTTGGCTTAATGACATTGCTTGCAAGCTATAGTCAGTATGATGATACCTCTTAATACTTCTTTAATAATTGAGTCCTTACACTAATGAATAGGTGGCATGATAAATGTTTTAATTGGGCTTGAAGGGGGTTGTGTTAGCTATTTGTGAAGGTGTGCGTCTCGAAGGACTGATACTAGAAACTTGTGTTTTTTACCTGAGGGTTGGTCTTGATGAACGTGTGCTTCTGGGGTACAAGGGAATCCCCAACTAGATATATTCTTTTATCATGGTTGGAGAAGGGTACAAGGTAATCCCCAGCCTTCTATGATATCTCCAGTTTGTGCGACTAAAAAGCACTAGGTCCCTACCAGGGGGTAACAACTGGACCCATATAGCCCGGGGGTAGTTTATAATGGTCAAGCTATACAATCTAGGCTAAGGTTTTAAATTTCATGCTAAGTCGTGTTCCCTATCCCGGCATGGTATATGTATAATTATGTATATGAATATGTTGTGTGCATTGGATTTTATACTTGTATAATCGCATTATTTTGTTCCCTTATCCCTGAGTTAAATGCTAGCGCTCACACCGCTAACCGTCTACGTACGTTGTATCCCCACGTAATGCAAGATTTAGTATACTTCTACTTCTTCTACACAGTGAGTAGTTGATTGCAGGATACTCCGTGAGTCAGATTGAAGTGGTGAGATTTAATACTTCAGAATTCTTCATTTCATGTTATAGCTTCTTCATGTCATAGACTTTACTTCTGAGTTGTTTTGGCTATTATCGATGGCATATCCCGGCATTTTGTTGATTTTAGTTTTGTTAGAAGGCTTTGTGGATTACTGTGGACTTGGGCGGTGGTGGTGGTGGTGGTGGTTGGTTAATGAATATCGGTTATAGATATATCTTCAATCCTTTAAACTTATCTTATGCAATCTTGTTATATGTTAGAAATTCATTCTCTACTAGGTACGTTTAGATCTGTTAGATTAGGCAAAGAGGGTAGTCTCAGGTCCACAGAAAACTTAACATACTATCACGGCTAGGCCCTGGTTTGGGTCGTGACAAATAACAAACTCAATCTCATGGAAAGGAGGTATGCCAGGTATATCGGTAGGGAAAACATTAGAAAACTCATGAATAATAGGAACAGATTCAAGTGACAGACTCTCCATACTATCATCATAAATATAAGTGAAATAAGACTTGCAACCCCTCGAGATAATTCTCCTAGCATACATATAAGAAATAATCCCCATCGACTCATGGCTAACATTTCCCTGCCACACGACTGTGGGTATACCGGTCATGGCTAAGGTAACAGTCTTGGAAAAACAATCCACATCCACATGATAGTGGGATAACTTGTCTATGTTTAGAATCAAATCAAAGTCCACCATATTAAGAATAATAAGATCAGCATGAGTATCGACATCTCTAATAGTCACAACACAGGATCTGAACACCCATCCACTTCTAAAGAATCGCCCACAAGAGTAGATATAATGCAATGGCACAGATAATAAATCCCAAGATAATAACCATGAGGCAAAATAAGTAGACATATAAGAATAAGTGAATCCTAGATCAAATAAAGCAAAATCCAACAGACAGCACACCCAAAATCATACCAGTGATAACAGCAACCGAAAACTCAGCCTCGGTTCAAGCAGGTTCTACATATAACTGAGCACGCCTTTCACCTGGATGGGATCCTGACCAATTACCTCCCCTACCTGCCTAAGAAACACCTTGAACTCCCTAGAAGCTACCCCTACAACTATGTGAATTGTCTCTAGCTAAGGGATAAACTGATCTAATAGGGGGAACACTCTGAGCTAAAGCAATAATCACCCCACGACTAGGCACTCTCACAAATAATATCCACTACCACCACAACTATAAAATGTCCCATGAGTTGAACCAGAACTAAAAGATTCGACTGACCCAAAATAATCACTACAACTAGAATAACTAGAAGATAAACCCCTCGAAGACTTTCAGATACCCTGACCTAGGAGGTTACTAACACTATGCTGACCTTCGCCAGTATTCCGGAGTGTTGCTTGAACAGGTCTACTAGGCTGACTCTGGGGCTGATACAACTGACACGGAAGGTACCTACACTGATAACTACTACCTCTGAACCATGAGCTACTACTACTCTCACTGAAATGACCCTGATATCGAGGTTTTTTATCACTGCACCTTTGGGCCACACTATGCACTCCTCTATAACCTAAGCATAATAAAAAACCTCAGCAAAAGACATACACACAACAACCAAACTCTGAGTAGACATGCAAAGAGAAAGCCACAATCTGCGAACAAATAAATGAACCCTCTCATACTCAGTATCCAAAATAGAAGTAGCATTCCTAGACAACTCATGAAAATGAGCTTCATACTCCATAACTATCATGAACCCCTTCTCTAATTTAGAGAACTGATCTCTCAAGCAAACTCTAATGTTGTGAAGCATGTACTTATCTAAGAAAATCTCAAAAAACTGAGCCCATGTCAAATGAAAAGATCCATCTAGCCTGGAATCAAGATGACCTCTCCAACAATATTAATGTAATGACCCTCCAATTCATATCCTCAATTTTCATACATTTTTAACATTCTGAGCTTTCTCGTAGTTTCTATGGGTCATTTTTGACTTGTTGGAATTGTCGGTTCGGTGATCAGATAGTTTGATTGGATTTTAGGCTCATTTTTCTATTTTGGAGCTTTCGTTGTTTAGGATTTGGTCTCAGACCAAAACTCCTAGAAGACCTTGGATGAGAATTCCAACAGCACCATCAACTCTGAAACATTGATTAGGTTAGGTGGACTCTTGGTTGGGGTCTCGAGGCACCCGAGCTCATTTTGAGCTATTGGTCAAAAGTTAAGAAAATAGAAGTTGGGTATGGGACCCATTTTTTGTTGAAACGGCCATGGATGGAAATTTAGACTGCGACATTAAATCTAGAATATCAAATTTGGTGTGGTCACAAAGTCTATTTGTGTATACTCAAATTCCAGATGAATCTTGAGGGCTTGGCAAAGACTTAGAGATTTTCCAACTCTATTGATGTATCTGGTGCATCATTATTGTGGTACCAAGGGTCACGATCGCGATACCCTTGGAAGTCACTTAGATACTGTGATCACGGTATATATGTTGCCATCGCAATAAGTATGACCAGTCCTTACCTGATGCAATCGCGAGGCTCTCGTCATGATCATGGCTCACGTGTGCAGCAAAAATATGCTGCAATTGTGAAGCTCGGGTTGCAATAGCAACACTAGAGCACCTAGAGTGGGTATAAATACCCCATTTTCAGCTTATTTTAGCCCATTTCACATCCATTTCCAAGAGAACAAAACCCAAGAAGTTAAGAGAGCTTGGAATTGAAACTTGTGGATGACTTAGGGAGCTTGGATAACGATTATTCTATGATTTACCCTTGAATTCATGGTAAGATTCCTTAGATTTCTTGGAAAATTCTTAGAAATTAGGGCTTTGAATTCCTAAACTTTAAGGGTTGATTTGGGACTCAGTTTGTGTTTCATTTTTTAGCACACATTCCTTATCCATGGAAGAACCTCGGGACAGGTTCAATTTTAGATTCTGTTTTTGGGCCCCGCAGGCTCATTTTTTACTCAAAATTTGACTCGACCCATTATATGGAAATATGGTTCTTGTTTCACCCTAATGATACATGTATTATGATTTTGATAGTGTGATGACATTTTGAGATCGTAGAGTGAGGACGAACGACTTAGGTGTGATTCAAGGATGTTGTAGTTCGGCATCAAGGTAGGCTTCTGCCTACTATTCTTTACAAGATGATGTGTTTTTTATATTGCATGTGAATAAGAATATTAAGATTGATTATGGATAGAACACTGTGACTTAGTATTGACTATTGATGTTTGGAGATTAGATAAGGGTTTTGATGTGTAAGGTAAAATACTTGTCATACTTCTCGGATCCCTTTTGTTTTCTTCATAAATTGGGATACTTAGCAACTTTAAAATCGTAATTTAGGTGGAGTTAATTTAATTTCTCATGTTCTAGGTGGAGTTTCTATCTTGGGATTGGTTATGGCTTATGTACCATCTAGAAGTCAATTTAGATACTTTAACCTAGTCCGAGGAAGAAATTGCTTAAATATGAAACTCAATGATTATAAGTGGGTATCTTCGGCCCACCTTAGGCCATGACTTGTGTTAGCCTTTGTGGACTTACTTATTGATTATAGGCATGGTTGAGACTAATAAGCCTTTAGTATGATATTTCTTTATGACTTGACGACTGATGATGATTTTTCCCTAAATTATGATATATGGCCTATAGATATGTTATGCCTCATAGATCTACTATGTTTTATAGAAATGATTATTAATATGGGTTCACATATTTACATAGGCCTAAGGTTGTGATTATGTTATGGTAATTACGAGATGCAAAGGTAAATTAACTGTTAATAATAAGAACCCATTAATTTTATACCTAATTTATCCCTTGCACCAAAAAAACAACTAAATTCAATACTAAACCCTTTTCAAACTCTGTAAATTAGCAATTTAAAGGCTAAATTATCAATTACTGTAACGGAGATGAAATCCTAACCATAATAAAGTCAAACGATGATAATTTGGTTGAAATTGCCAAAAATTGCCTCTCCCTTGATCCACGATGTATTTTAGAAAAATATAATATTCTGGAAAAAATTTAAAATAGATCTTCAATATTCATTGCTATAGAGACACACGTCGTTATATCAACATCGCGAAAAGTACACATGTCACTATAGCGATCATTGACCGAGTTGATTGTTACTATGGCGGGATTTTCTCCACTATGGAAACATGTCTATATAGCGACATGCATGTCACAAAAGGTCCAGCTTTTCCCCAAATTTTTAATTTTTGCATCACACATTAAATCCAACATTCCAAATAATACCCATTACGCTAAGATTAATTTCGGGAGTTCTACTTACCCAAATTTAATTTTATAAATTCCTAAAGATTCCTCATTGTCTTAGATTATTAGAAATAAAATCAAACACCACTAAACTTTCCCAGTGCATTCCTAGATTCCCCCTAGACCACACTTTGTTCATATTATGTCCGAAACTAGCCTAGCCTGAAATTCATAAATTCAAATCAGGGAAGAACTTGGACATGGGATTTTAAATAAAAGACTTTTACATAATGATGAAGAGGAACGTTACAACTTAGTGCATCTTTTCCTACTCAAGGAACTCTTTCGTGATCACCAAAGTGAGATTAATCCACTTGGGCAAGCATCAAGACCTCATTGTTTGATCAAGAGACTAGTTTAGCAATCACACAAGGACCTTGGCAAGCAAGAGCCAAGTTTGGCGATCAAGCACGACCTTTTGGGGGTCATATCTTAAATAACCACTTTTGGTCTATGTATATAAATGCAATATTATATATACATTCCTTAGTATAGAGTCCCTCGTTTGTGGATTCAAGTGGTTTCCCTTTTGTTTGATTGAGTTGAGTTATTGTTCATTGATTGGATTCAATTGGGAATTAAGGGTCTAGAGTCCCTTTTTGTCCATAAATTCAATTAATTAGTGATAATCCATGTATCTTTTCTTGTCTAATTTCTACGTTTAATTTCTATTAGTTTCATCCCCAATTGAGAACTTATCATTAATGAGCATGGCACGAGCTTGAGAATATTAAGGCTCAAAATATACTCCTAATGACCAAAAGTAGCATTTAACCACATTATCCATAGCATATGGAAGTGTATTGGAGTGGTACATGATAAATGATCAATCGAAAAAGTTTTAGCATTTTTATATATTCTTGCCTTGATACTTTAGCAATTTTTCTTTATGCAACACTTGGAAAAAGTTGTAATCTAATTTGGTAAATTGAAGTAACACATCATTCTTTGTTTCCTACTTCTCTTAGATTGATTAGATGAAGAATCGAATCTCAACTCGAGGAATACCTTTATACAAAAATTGCTCAAGGGATGCGTCATTTGCTCGTAAAGAGGAGAATTCAAAGGTGGAGTTGTAGACTTAAGACGGTGTATTCACCATGAGTCCTTACATGTGAAGCTTCATACAAACTCAATAATCTTAATACATTACTAGCAATAGACTCCTTGAGTTTGCCATTTCCATCTAGGAATTTGCTGATTATTTTTAAAGGAATAATACATAATATTAATCTTCCTATCGTACGGATATATATATAGATATATATATTGAAACTGTAATACTTGAAGAAGTACTTAGATGTTGTAACCATATTTCCCGAGCAATCGAAATTGAAGAGCACAAGTGCATATATAATCAATATATTTATCACGTTGAATGTTTTGAATTTTCATTATAAATCCAATCCAAAATCTAATTGATTTCTTTCTCAAAGTGATAAGTTATGCCAAGGCAATCAATAACATCAATCAAATTCAAATTCTCCACCAATTTCTTTCCATTAGCTAACAACAAGCTCCTTGTTTGTTCCTTCAACGTTTCAATCTCTTGAGCACACTTTTGTCCAATCTATAAATATATTTAAAATCCAAAAGAAATCAAACTACATTATCTAATACAGGCAAAGAACTAGGAAAGTATGAAGAAAAGATAATGAATATTAATTAATTACGTTATTGTTTATGGAATAAGAAAGGAAAAGATCTCCCCATAGACTTGGAGATAAGTTGGCAGAGGGGACGAATAATTTTTTCTTCTTCAGTATGGTTAATTGTATTATTGCAAACAGCAGTTGAGTCCATTCTTCTTCCTTTAAGGAATAAAAGAATATCTTTTAATTTGAAAACGGGTGACTAAAATGGAAGGCAAAGGATGCATAACTAATTTTCTAATCTTTTTAGTTGTATGTCGTTGATTGTGAACATAGCCATCACTTTTAAATTCAAATTTTGAGGAATATTTATCATCCATTACATTGACTATATAATAATAGTTGCCTTACTATGACTTACAAACTAGAAAGAGCGGCAACAGCCATTTTGAAAAATCCTCAAAATTATTTGTTACTATTAATAATAATTGTTCTTTAAGACTTTCAGCTTGCCAACCAAGGACATTGTTATTATTTTATAAATTCATTACTATTCATTGACAGAAATGTCATAGGGACTACTAAGTTGCCATCAATTATGATTTAGGGTTGCAGACATCCCTAAGACAGCCTTTATAACTCTTTACGGCCATTATGAGTTCCTGGTGATGTCTTTTGGGATGACCAATGCTCCAGCAGCTTTTATAGATCTGATAAATCGAGTGTTAAGGACGTATTTGAACTCTTTCATGATAATACTTATTGATGATATTCTAGTATATTCGAGGAGTAGGGAAGAGCACGAGCAACATTTGAAGACTGTGTTAAACACTTTAAGAGATTATCGGCCTTATGACAAGTTCACAAAGTGTGAGTTCTAGCTTGAGTTTGTAGCTTTCTTGGGGAATGTAGTGTCCAAGGACGTTATTATGATGGACCTGTCGAAGATTGAGGCTATTCATAGTTGGGATAGGCCTGTGTCACCTTCTGAGGTTCGTAGTTTTGTTGGGTTAGCAGGTTACTATGGATGGTTTATTAAAGATTTTTCTTCTATTGTAACCCCTATGACTAGATTGACTAGGAAGGAGGTTCTATTTTAGTGTTTTACGAGTTGTGAGGTTTGCTTTTTGAAGCTCAAGCATCTGGTTACCTCAGTTTTTGTTCTAACACTTTTGATTGAGGGTAAGGGTTTTACTTTTTTTGGTGATAGGTCTGGGTTTGGTTGGAAACGTGTTCTGATGTAGTAGGGTTGTGTCATTGCATATGCATTGAGGTAGCTGAAGGTGCTTGAGTGGAACTACCCCACTCACGACTTAGAGTTGGCAGCGGTAGTAGTTGCACATAGGATATGGAGACATTATTTACATGGGACATTATAACCTAAAATGAGCTTAACTCGAGCTAGCATAGATGAATTGAGTTTCTAAAGGACTATGATATCTATATTCTCTATTATCTGAGCAAGGTGAATATCTTAGTAGATGCCTTGAGCCAAAAATCAGTGAGTTTGGGTAGCGTAGCCTTTATTTTAGTTTATCAGTGGTCATTGGCTTTGGACATCCAGTCCTTATCTAACGTAATGGTTCGTTTGGATAGTTCTGACCCTCGGAGAAATATTGCTACTGTTGAGGCCATATCTACCTTGTTAGAGCAGATTTGGGGTCGTCAGTTTGAGGATAGTGGATTTCGTAGCATTTGAGGGAAAGTGTTGAGAGGTGAGTCTAGAAGGGCTACCTTAGATTTTGAAGGTCTTATGAGGTTTGATGGTCAGATTTTGTTCCAAGTGTTTGAGATTTGATTTAGTTGTTTCTTTAAAAGGCACATAGCTCTAGATACTCTATTCACATGGGACCACTAAGATATATAAGAATTTAAGGCATCATTACTAGTAGATTAGTATGCGGAGAGATATAGAAGGGTTTGTGGCTTGATGTCTTTGTTGTCAGCTGGTAAAAGAAGAGTATCAGAGACTTGGTGGATTGATCCATAGCTACCCATTGACCAGTGGGAGTGAGTTACGATGGAATGGATTTCATAGGTAAATTACCTCGCACTTTTCGTAGTTTTGATAGCATTTGTATCATCGTGGATCGATTAACCAAGTCAGCATATTTTATCCCCGTTTGAGTTTCCTACAGTGTTGAGAGGTTAGCCCATGTTTATTTTCAAGAGGTGGTTCGCCTACATGGGTTCTATGTGCCAATTACTTCAAACCAAGGCTCTCAATTCACTTATTACTTCTTGAGGATGTTTCAGGAGGAGTTAGGTACCTAGGTTGACCTTAGAACCATATTTTACCCCCCCCCGACTAATGGGTTGTCAAAGTAGACTACTTCGGTCTTAGAGGACATATGTCGCTCTTGTGTGTTGGATTTTGGGGGTCAGTGCGATCATTTTCTACCTTTGGTGGAGTTTGCATATAATAACAGCTTTCACTCGAGTATTTAGATGACCCCATTTGAGGCGTTATATTATAGACGATGTCGATCTACTATTGGTTAGTTTGAGACTTTGACGGCAAGGCCTCGTGGCAGAGATTTACTTCATGAGTCATTGGACCAATTTTGAGTAATTCAGGATAGGCTTTGAGCAGCTCATAGTAGACAGAGAAGTTATGCTGACCACAGATGTCGTCCATTGAGATTCAGAGTTGGTGATAGGATCTTCCTATGAGTATCTCCCATGAAAGGCGTGGTGAGGTTTGGGAGGAGTTCACTCTTATCCTAAATATATTGGACCATTTGAGATATTGCAGACAGTTGGGGAGGTAGCTTATGTGTTGGAATTTCCTCCTGCCTTCTAAGCCATTCACTCGGTGTTTTATGTATTTATGTTACGGCAATACATTCCAAATAAGTCGCACGTGCTTCAGTGGGACTAGGTTCAGTTGGACAAGAGGTTGGCATTTGTAAAGGAACCAGTGGCCATTTTGGCCAGGTATGTTATATGGTTGCACTCCAAGGACATCCCAATGGTTAAGGTTCAGTGGCATCACCGTCCAGTAAAGGAGGCTACTTTGGATACTAAGCGTGATATGCGCACCCAGTATCCCTACCAATTTGAGCCTTCAGGTATTTCCTTATCCTTTACTTTTGCAGATGAAATTCCTTATATTAGTGGACGTTGTAATGACCCTCATAGATATTTTTTTTATTTTCACACACTTTCGATGTTTAGAGCTTTTCTAAAACTTCGTCAAGTTATTTATAACTTGTTGAGACTGATAGTTTGATTTTTGAGCGGTTCATTTGAGAACTGTAGTAGTACCAAATATATTGCAAAATACTTAATTTAAATTAGCGTTTGGTAGAAATATAATTTATTATCCTCCTAAAATATTTTTGATATTCATAAAATTCTGTAAGTTACGCTATATTTATATTACTCAATAATAACTTTTATAGTCTATTAATATTTTAAGCGGAGATAGTAAATCTAGAAATGTTAAATTATTATTATTATATAATAGAGCTTTTACTAGAAATAATATTCTATTAATTATGTTATATTCAAAATATTATATTTATTTTACCACAAACATATGCAATATCCGAGTGAGAATATAATAGAGAGCAGGGGTGGTGTTGCCATGCCCCCTCCACATCCAATCCATGCAAATAGACACCTAAGTTAAGTGTTGTCATTATGTTAACACTTTAATGACTAACCATTGCCAAAATTTTAAGAAATATACAATTTCTTATACAAAATCCATTCTAAGATAGGAGTTTTAACATTCTGTTTGTGGAACCTTTCTTTAAAAAGTTTGCTAAATGAATTTTTACCATTCTTGATTTGATCACAAAGGAAATTTTAACATACTGCTACAAGTTATTCAAGCTCGAGTTATAGTAGAGCATTATTTAGAGGCTTCTCGAAAAGGTTTTTGGCTTGGCGTCTATGTAGGTTAGGCTTACCCTGCCTTTAGATGACCTTATTTATTGTAATTGCGTAATATTATGCTAATTTTTGACAAGTACTTGTAGTTTTCATACCATTTGATAAATATATCATGCGTTATTTATCCAATTAGGACACTGTTCTAGCAAATTCTGATATCTTATCTTTCAGTATAATATAGCATTTGTCACTTTAGGACGTAAAATTAAGTTGTGAAACTTTAAATTTATTCCTTTTTAATTAAGATAAGTGAATGGTTAATTAAATTATTTTAGTTTCGATTTAGGTTCAGCATATACTTTTATCGTTGATTGTGATTTTCGTACCACTTTGGCATTGGTATGGTGCGGTATGGATTTTAATCATACAGTTAGGTATGGTTACTATAAATTTCGATTCAAGTCCGACATCTGAGTATGATGATTTGGGAGTTTTGGTATTGATTACTGATGTCCTGGTTCTTTGGAGTTTTGGTTCAAGTCCAGCATCTGATTATGAATTCTGTTGTATATCATATATGTCCTCTCGTTATTACCCTTTATTTTCAATCCAAATCAGGCATACAACCTTTTGTTATTATCCTCCACTATCGGTTCGATCCTGCAGTCTGGCCCCTCGTTACTACCTATTGGTGCTGCTTCAAGCCCATTTCACATCTGGATGTCTACTATGGTTTCATGGGATGAGTTCGTCACAGATAATTTATGTTTACTTTTATTAATTTACTTCTTGTGTGTTCCACCAACTTATGAGGGCTCGGTTGGATTAATTGTCTACTTCAATGTGCCTAGCGGTCTTATGAGGTCCAGTTAGGTTATGTTTAATTTGCCTTTTTTTACTGCATTATTTATTTTTCTGTATCACTTATATTTATTCCTTTATCTCATTTGCGTAGCTTGGTAGTTGTTTACCTTTCTATCCCTGTTTGTTGTTGATTTAGATTACACCCTCGCATTTTAGTTATAATTTTCCTATATTGAGCTTCGTCGGCCGGTAAGGCCTACTGAGTACTTGTTTCTTTGGTACTCATACCACACTTTTGCATCTTTTTCCTGATGCAGATTTGATTACTAGGAGTCGATGTTGACGTGGTTCCCACCTTTCAGTATTGATTCAAAGTAGGGTGAGCTTGTTGTTGTCCGAGGTTGATCCTCCTTTATCTACTCCAATTTAGTCTTTTGTAATAGATACTTCTTGTATATGTTGTGTGTAATTTGGATTCTGTCTAGTAATCTAGGTATCTTTTAGTAGTGGTTCTAGTACCGACCTTACCTGGTCTTGGGAGGGATTTGTTTGTATATTTGGTCCTTTTTTCTTCTTCTTTTTTGATATATTATATTGTTTTAGTTTTGTTTCTCACTTATTGTTACTACTATATCATTATATATAGTCTTCTTTTTTGGTTTCTACCTGTTAGCCAGTTGCCTATTGTTCCGGGCTATAGCTTGGCTTGCCTACTGGTAGAATAATATAGAAAGCATCATGACTTGTGTAATACCCCGTATTTTTGTGCTAGAATTCTAACCGTCATTCTTACACTTGTAAGCTCTAATACAAATGATTCCCATATGGATATTAGTTTCATGATCATTATACTAGTGTGTAAAGAGCTCTCAAGGTGAAAAATGTTCATAGGAAGCACTTAGAGCAAAGTTGAGCTAAGAGAATTTGATTTGGCTAAATCTTTCTATTCGATTCTGTAAGGTTCAAATTTAAATGTGTATAACTTTTTTTGTACATAGAATTATCTAGCTCAAGACCCACCAAATTATAGATAATCGAATTATCTTTCCAACGATACCAATTTCGCCTTAATCCAGTACCCAAGCGAAAAGTTATGCCTATTTTCGTGAGAGGCAGTAAGGGTATGCGATTGGTTAGGCGCCGCCCAACCAAACTTAGGCGATTCACAAGGTTTCGCCCAACCTGGATTGTGCGATTGATTGAGCGCCGCCTAAGTCACTTCCAAGTGCCAAAAACACTCTGTTTTGACTTATATCAAGGGTGTTGAAGTCATTTCACACCCCTAAACCGTCCCTAATCATTTCAAATCATTATAAGGAATTTTTAAACACATTATTTACAATCCCTAAGCCCCAAATTAGTCAAGTTACAATCCAAAATCCTTCTCCTCTTCCCAAGAACAAAATCTAAGTTTACCCTCAAGAATCAAGAAGTTAAGCTCTGAATTTAAAGTTCTCTACAAAGATTCTTTCAATCAAGCTTGAAGGTCTAATCTTTCAACAATTTTATCACCATTAAGTTATGTGGGGTTTGAACAAGAGCAATTCTTTCACTCTTGTTCCCAAAAATTATGTTTCTAACGGATTTCTTATGATTTTGAATATAGGATTTACACCCAAAGTATCTTGTTGATAAATTTTGAGCATGATGTGATTGATTTATGAAATTTTATGGTTTCCTTGAGTTAAAGAAGGCTCTTTTGTGACTTTGAATACCATGAGCATGATTTGAGACATTATTTATAGTTTTTTCCATTGAATTGAACATGAGATTGTGATTTGAAGCTATTACTTTGATATTATTGAAGCATTTTGAGAAAAGCTTGCGAAGCATGATGATTTGCCATACATTTGCATGAGTTTGATATATTGATACTCAATTATATAAGTAGTATTTGATCTTTGATCCTCATATGAGTTTTGAAATCCACTTCACAGAGTTATTCATATAATGATTGAGTGCATAACTGGCTTTCTAATAAACCCTTATGCAAATTTTAATATGGATTTCCATGAGATGAGCATAACTAATTAAAGGGAGTAGTATTTAGCACCGATTTGTATAAGTTACTACGGTTTCATACCCCAAAACTACGTATCACCGTAGGATTCAAACTTTTTGGCCTAAGGCCTAGATAGTGATTACTAAGTTGAGGTTATACTCCCTGGTAAAAGTATGACACCTTCCCCAGCGTGAGGTTTCTTCCTTAGGAGGATAAAAACGTTGGACTCCATGTAGCTCGCATGGTTTATGTCGGTTAAGAGAACCTCTCTAATAGTAAGATTTTCAGAGTAGTTTCTTAAAGTATTTTTTCCTCAAAAAGTATTTTTTCCTGCTAGTAAAAGTAAATAAACAGCTTTTGAGTATTTTCCCTACTAGTTAAGAAAAGCTTTTGAAAGTATCCCATTAAGATCAAAGTATTTTCCCTTGTAGATAAGTTATTTCTTTTCTACCAGTAAAGAAATGTTTTAAAAGTAATTTCCCTAAAGATTTTAGATACTAAGTGTAAAGGCTCACAAGCTTATTCAGATATTGTTTTACTTGAGATTTCCATTTCAAAGTTACAGTCTTAGCTTTCAGATACAGAGGTAAGCTCTTTACCACTTAGTCTATATGTTTTGAGAAGGGGATAGAACTATAGATTTCAGAACTAAGTGTGATGACTCACGAGTTTTCTATTATATGCTTTACTCTTCATGACTTATGATATGTAGATTTCAGATTACTCAAGCTATGTGAGTCATTTACATTTAGCATGCATGGTTTTATAAATGATGATCATGAGATATGTTTTACTTATGCACTGCACCCCCATATACTCAGTAAATCCTCAAAGTACTGATCCACATATATGTCTATGTGCTACATTATCTCATAATGTAGGTACAAGACTTAGTATGCACATTCAGATTCAGGCAGTTGCAGATTCCAGCCAGCAAGATGAAGAGTCCTCCTACTTCGGGGACTTCAGTTAGATTCATTTATGTTGTTTATTTTCTTATTCATATGTACTGATTAGCGATAGTTGGAGTAGCTTCCCAACCATTTATAGTCAGTATAGTAGAGGCTTCATAAATAGTCAGTAAAGTTTTGTATTTTATTTCAGTTTTATTGTAAAAGCAGAGTTGTAATAATCTGAATTCAGGTTTACATTGGTCAAATTCAGAAAAGAGTCATCTTCCGCTTATTTTATTCAGAATTATGTATCTTAATTAGTTGCTCATGAGTTAAGACAGTATAAGAGTTATCCTGGGACCACTTGTGGTCCTAAGCACCGTGTGACGTCTCGAAACCCATTTTTGGGGCATTACAACTTGAGAAATTAGATTATGAAAAATCGGATCGCGACAGAAACTACCAAGACTTTATTCTCATATCTCATAATTGATTAATCATGTTCGTCAAAGGTAAATGTCTTTTGTCACAAAACCTGGAATTTCCAAGTTGTGTTGACCACAATATTAATCCATAAGAACAAAATAATCATGAAAAATATCTATGATGTATGAAAAGGTCCAAGAAAGGTAGGAGGATAAAAACATATTAAATAGTTGAAAAGTACCTGGATCAAAAGTATTCCAATTCTCATTAAGCTACTGCTTATATTACTTTAATCAAAAAGGTCCTATATGTGAAATTGAACAAAAATATCACATGTTAATAGTTTGATTCAAAATGTCCCATTTGTTAATAGTTTGGTTTGAAAATACCCTTTCATTAATATTTTTGTCCAAAAATGTCTATGCAGTTAATACTTTGGTCCAATAGCATTATATGTTCCTAACTTAGCCAGTAACCTTACATGTGTCATAGCCAATCTGCATCACTATTTTCAAAGGCATTTTTGGGATGAGTATCAGAAAGCACAGGCGTACCCATTTTGGAGAGCAAATGAATGGCGAAAATCTATGTTTCGGATTTTATGCGTTATTCCATACTGCGTAAAACAAACACAGGTTTTACACCTCATTCCATGTTGCATAAAATGCCTTCTCTTGCTCCGCCACCTCCAAAAACTGTAATACCCCATGATATTTTAAGCTCGATTCAGATCTTAGTTGTGTGCTTAAGGGGTCCAATGCTTGAAAATTTTCCTAAGTATTGAGGACTTTGACATTTTCAAGACCCCTAAGCTTCGATGATTTTTATTTTGGTCTTTCTTACCTTGACGTTGATTTTTGAGTTGGATCATGTTTGGGGGTGTTAAAGGTATGTCTCGGGGAAGTTTTAAAATTTTCAAACGGGTGTAGGGACGTGTTTGGAAAATAAAACTAATGCGGCCACTGGGATAGGCCCGCGCTACGGGGACTAGTCCATTGGGATAAGGTCCGCTTCACCTGGGCTAGTCCGCGGGGATAGGCCCGCATCGCATGGTCCATTCCGCCGGACTAAGCCCGCGTCGCCTGGTGTGTGTATGTTTAGCCTTTTGATTTAAATGCCTAAGGGGCATTTGAGTTATTTCCCTCAACTGCAATTCATCCTTAACATGATCTGGGGCTCCCGAAAGGGCATTATTTTCCTCCTTCACTCAAATTGCTCCTAAGAAAATCCTCCTCCTTTCTTAAGAACAAATTCAAGCTCTTTCATCAAGAAATCAAGAGTTCAAGCTTCCAATCCAAGAAATATTTAAGAATTCAATTGTTAAGGTATATGGGATGTTCATCCATGGGTCATTTTCACCCATGGATCCCAAAAACCCTCTTTTGATTTAATTTATGAGTTTATACATATTCAGGATGAAATAAATCCATGAATCTCTTGTTAATTCAATGTCAAGTTATGGTTATAAGTCTTTTCAAGTGGAATGAGTCATATCATGTTTTAAGTGTTGCGGTTCCCATGTCATGTTCAATTGATTTCAGAATAAATCCCCAAATTATGAATTTAACCATGTAATCATGTTGTTCCTCCTGTTTAAGACATTCCCATGTTCCAATTTATGATCATCACATATTTGATGAAATATCTATACTTTGAGTCTTTGAATCATGATTTCATACTACAGTTTTAATCCTTAATATTGATTTCATGATCATTCAGAGATGGTGGGTTATGAACACCCGATACCTACGTGTTTTACATGCTTTTAGATCTTTCAAGTAATAACTCAGTGAAACCATGATTCTTGTTATTAGTTGGATATTTATGATCATGATGAGCACTCTCAGTTATTAGAAATAATGTTCAGTTAAACTTAGTCCAGTTCAGTACCAGTGTCAGTTCAGTTGGGAGTAGGATTTAGCATCAATAGAATGCAGGGACGGTGGTTTCCCCATCAGTTAGGCAGAGTTGTTAGTAGCAGTCCCTATATTCCAGAACTACATAGCTAGCGTAGGATATGAGGGGTCACCCATCAGTTTAGGCTTGACTTCCTCTCAAGGGTCACCCATCAGTTTAGGTTTGACACCCTGGTCCTTCGGGATATCAAATTAGTGGATCTACACAACCAATGTTAGTATTGGTGGCACGGTACTGACACTCTTCCAACTAGGGTTATAGGTTGGACCTCGATTAGCTCAGATTGGGGCATGTCGATTACATGATACCTCCCACAGTCTTAGTACAGTAATCAGTTTATTCACTTCTGGTTTACTTGACCAAGTGTACAGATTTTTAGTTATTCACTTATACGGATTTCAATCTTTCAAATTACAGGATCTCAGAAACATGTTTATACTTGGTTTTGCATTCTCAGATACTACATGTTCATGCATTTATGCTCAGTTACTTCATGCATATCATTCAGTCCTCATCTCATATTCTAGTACATTAAAGTACTGACCGCATACTTTTCTTCGTGCTATGTTGTCTTATAACATAGGTTTGGAGCACAGTTTCCGATCGCTCTTAAATAGTTCAGCATTACTCAGCAGCAATAGTGGTGAGTCCTCATCCATCGAGGACGTGATTTTTTTATTTTAGTTACTTTAGTATTTTCATATGTTCAGTCAGTTGAAGTTAGTTGGGGGTCTGTCCCATCAACTCCTCATGATGTTTAGAGGGTTTTAGACAATCAGTTAGTCAGACAGTCAATTATTTTAGTGTTATCAGTTGTTATTGGATATTTCAGACATATTTTGATTCGTATTTCAATATCCAATTTTACAATATCTTATCATCTTACCTTCCGCGCATGTATTGTATTACTATCTTGTTCAGTGCTTACAATAGGTACCAGCTCATGGGTTAGCTTATGGCCACTTGTAGAGATAAGCACCATTGTCGCGACCAGGGGGTAGCCTTGGGTCATGAAAAAAACACTGCTTCAATCAGTCAAAATTGCTATTACGTACTAGGATAGGTTGAATTCCAAGCTGGCAACTGTTAAGAAAATCAATTTTCCAAGCGTCGCCTAATTTGTCTTTTTAAGGGCAAGGGGCATAAAGATGTTCATATTTTGATGAATTTAATTCCAAGTTGCTGAAAATAACACTATTATATTTGTTTCAATACTCACCGTAGGGGCTAAAGACACAATATCCATGGCCACGAGTTTAGGCCTAGATGCAACATAATTATATCTTTCCATTATATTAGGAATTTACTTTTTCTTGAAGGACAAAAGTATATTTTTACTATAATTTATTCTACTTTTTTTAATATATATATATATATTGAGAACCATGTTTCGTTGTTGTGTCTCTTTTGATATATTTTTGCTGTTCTCTTATTCATCATCCAGGAATTTTTTTTATTAGATTTTGCATGACAAGTAACAACATCTACCTTAACATGTGAATATTGGAGATAAATACCTAAAATTTATATTATGGAACTATGTACAAAGAATGTTCGATCCTTTAGCTCAATTAGGAATGAAGAAGTCGTTCTTCTCATTGACTCTATCTGATCCTCTACATTTTCTGGTCATCTAGTTAATTTTACAGAAAGTATTATTTGGTTCACAAGTTCCATGACATATAGATCAACATTTGGGAAAGTACTAAGGAACAAGACAAATTTATAAAACTAATTGGAGAAGTGATAAGCTTAGCAGGAGGCTTTGATGTGGCTGACATCTTTCCTTCATACAAGTTTCTTCATTCTCTAAGTAAAACAAAGAAAAATCTTCTAGATGTCCATCCTAAGGTAGACTCAATTGTTGAGTATATCATCAACGAGCTCAGGAAGAATCTTGTAACAACTCACAAGGGTGATAATGCATTAGGAGATGAAGACCAAATTGATGTCCTTCTAAGAGTTAAGAAGGATAGAAGACCTGAATTTCCCATTACCAACGACAATATCAAAGACGTTATTATTATATGTATTGCATACTGTCTATGTTCTTACTTATTTAACCATATAGTCCTTCAATATCCATTGTCAAAGCTAAATATTAATTAGTGAAAAATTCCAGTTAGGAATACTAAACTTTTGATGTGTGAGAAAGAGATTTGCAAACGTAAAAGTCAGATAGTCAAAATAGTTAGATGTAGAAAGAGCATGTGCAATAGTCACATTATACAATGAACATAGCTTGTGTAGTATCTGATTTTTAACTGGCCATGCCATAAATTGCAGGGGATGTTTGGTGCTGGAACAGAAACTTCTTCAACAACTACTGTATGGGCTATGGCTGAAATGGTGAAAAATCCAAATGTAATAGCCAAAGCTCAAGCAGAAGTGCAAGAAGTCTTTAGATATAATGTAACATTTGATGTGGAAGAGATAAAATGCTTAAAATTAGTTATTAAAGAAACTCTGTGATTTCATCCGCCAGTTCCAATTTTAACCCTAAGAGAATGTAGGGAAGAGACCGACTTAAATGGATACACTATTCCACTAAATACCAAGGTCATGGTTAATGTTTGGGCATTGGTTAGAGATCCAAAATTTTAGGACGGTGTAGAAAGCTTTAAGATAGAGAGATTTGTGCAGCGCTTTGTGGACTTTGTTGGTAATAATTTTGAATATCTTCCCTTTGGCAGTGGGAGGAGGTTTGTTCAAGTATACCATTTGGTTTAGCTAATGTTTATTTGTTGTTGTCTAAATTGCTTTATCACTTCGATTGGAAACTTCCTACTGGTACGGATCCAAGAGATTTGGAAACTTCCTACTGGTATGGATTGTCAAAAAAGAATGTACCATGGCAATTAACCTAAGATCTAGTCACTGTAACAACATTTTATTTGTTCATTTTTTATGTAACATGAGCAAATTAAAATCAAATCAGGGACATGCAGTTCCTTCATAAAACATGTTGACAATTCATCTCTATGATTTATTTCTTGCTAATTCACGCTAGTGCACGTATAATAATGTGTAGTTTGTTTCTCCACTTAATCTGCTAGATATCACATGCATTGTGTTTTGAAAAAAGGTTATCAGAATCCACTCTTAAAGTAAAACATAAAATCAAGGATGTTCTTATTATTTCTCTTTATGTTGATGATTCTCTGGCTACAACAAATAATTCAAGACTGGTTGAGAAGTTTAAAGGAGAAATAACGCAAGTTTTTGAAATGACAAATCTTAGTTTTATGGCCTATTTTCTTGGGATAGAGAGCAAGCAAAGCAAAAGTGAAGTATTCATTTGCCAAAAGAATTATGTGAATAAAATTTTGAAGAAATTTTAAATAGATGACAACAATCTGATGAGCATGCCAATGAATCAAACAAAAAAACTCTTTAAAGAAGATGGAGCCGACAAAGTTGATGAAGGGTATTGCAGAAGCTGTATCGGATGCTTACTGTACCTCACTATGATAAGGCTAGATTTTTTGTCTATTGTAAGTATCTTATCTCATTTTATGCATTGTGCAAGTGAGATGTATTTAACAGCAGCAAAAAAAATAAAGATATATCAAAGGAATTGTTGACTATGGTGTAAAGTTTGAGAAGTCTCAAAGCTTCAAGTTGCTTGGGTTCTCGGATAGTGATTGGGTTGGATTCACTGAAGATAGGAGAATTACTTCTGGACATTATTTCAGCCTAGATTTAGGAATCTTCTCATGGTCATCTAAGAAGCAGGAAATTATTGCACAATCACTGCTGATGTTGAATTCCGAGCAGCAACGGTAGAAATAAACCAAGCCCGATGGCGTAGAAAGATCATCTGTGATTAATATATAAAACAGAAGGATAGTATTGAGATTCTAGTTGATAACCAGGTAGCTATTGCAATCTTAAATAATTGGTGTTTCATAGGAAGACCAAACATTTTAGTATTAAGTTCTATTTCCTGTGAGAAGTATATCAAAAGGGAGAAGTGACTCTAATCTACTACAAGTCTGAAAACCAACTAACTGACTTGTTTACTAAGCTGCTTCTGGTAAACACGTTCGAGCTTCTAAGGTAGAAAATTGGTGTTTGCATTTCAAAAAGAAACGAAGAGTGTTGAAAGTTGTCTTAAGAATGCACGGCTTTTTCTTTTTTTTCTCTGATTCATTTTCATGTTAGTCCTAGTCAAATAGGGATTTCTATTTTCAGTAGGAAGCAGTTAGTTGTTTTTGTTATTTTTGGTAGCAAATCGGTTGTTTTTTAATGGTAAGTTTAACCTATTTTTAGTTGTAATAGGGCTATGTGAGCTCAGAGCTGATTATTTAATAAAGTTTTTGCGTTAACTAAAAAGGAAAAAAAAATCTCTACGTCTCTTCTTCTTTACGTGATCTCTATTTTCAACTGCTAATTTTTGCCTCTCCTTGCTGCATTATTTCCCTTAACGGTATTAAAACCATCAACATCCTCATTCCAAACTATTTAGTACATGACATAAGTCCTTGTGGTTAAGAGTTATATATGTGTACTAGCTGAATTACAAAAATTAAAAGTGTACAAAATTTTAGTCGACTTCGAAATTTAATTTAGTCCAAATTCCTACATAAATGTTTGGAGAAGTCCTAAACATATGACATTTTTTTATTTAATTTAATTCAAAGTGCCAGATCTTGAATAAACTTTTAATATCTTTAAGGAAAGTTTGTAATTCAAAGGACGTAAAATTTCGTTAGTATACAAACATTTTAAATTCATATTTCTAAATAAAACTTATGATAGAACTTTAAAGATGGTAAGATATAATACACCAATGTTAATATCTCTCTTCCAATATCATTAGGAAATGAATGATAGAATGTATTTTTGAGCAACCAGCATGTGCATTCTGCGACACTGTTGATGAGACTTAAGAGCATTCACATGTAATGTCACTAATAAATTATGGCATCAACTACTAGCATGGTTGGGTTTCTATAGAAGAATTGAAAATAGGCAAGAGGAGGTCAAATGGGTTAATACATGGGCCAAACAAAAATCAGGAAGAAGTGAAATCATTAGTCGCTAATTTGCAATGGTTGTATCTAGTATATGGAGAGATCAAAATAAGATACGGTTCCAAGGTAGCATTTTCAAGATTGATAAAGTATGCAAAGATATAGCGGTTCACATTCATATCATAGGGATAGATATGAAGAAATGTCAAGACCAGCTGACTACTTTACACCATTCACCACAGCTTGAGGAACTATAGTTGTGTCACTGTACAGGTTATTATCAGTGCTTAGTTTCACATAGTAGTCGTTTTGCTTAGATTCTAGTTTTGGCTAGGGTGGTCTGGCCTATCTGGTTCTGTTACGATCATTTTGGTATCAATAATATTTTTTACTTTACCAAAAAAAAGGAATGTATTTTTTAGCACGCCAACATATACAAATCTAATAAAATTATCAGGCACAGAGATTAGTTAATTAGGGATGTCCTCTAACATACATTAGTATAAAAAAAAAATTTCAAAATTGGGGGTGGGGAAGGGAAAACAGGGAGGATATTACACCGTGGGGAATTGAATCTTCACCAACAAGGTGAAAGTTTAGATAGTCAACCAACTGAGATACTAAGATTCCCTATATTAGCATAATTGCCTTATATTTGGTAGGGAAGTCTTTTCCCTACCAATTCTTCTTCAACGGAGAATTCCAATAAATAATTTGCATCTTTTTTAAAAATACATATAATAAAGAAGAAGAAGAAGAAGAAGAAGAAGAAGTAGAAGAAGTAGAAGGAGGAGAAGGAGAAGGAGAAGAAGAAGAAGAAGGAGAAGGGGGGACTAGACTTTTTTCTTTTTAATAAACCATTCATCCAGGCTTTCACCTTCCATGGTAATGGGGGTTTATCAAGACCCCTAACGCATCCATTCATAATCAAAAAGATATAATGAAATAGAGTGGGACATAAAGCCTAACCTCCTTAGATTTTTTTAGGACAAGAAAACAATCTCATCCTATGAACTATTACGATCAGCAAATCTTAGTAAGAGTTGAATAATATGTTGAAACTCTTAAAATTTAACACATATTTGAACACTGATTTTAGGAAGGATCGAAGTGTCGAGTAGCATTTTTTTGTTCTTCTTATAAGTGATGGTAAATCTATCTTATTCATTCTCAAGGGGCCTCTAGCCACAGTGAACAGGTCACCTTCATACATAAAAAAAATTTAGGGACCAGAATTTGAGTAACATATTTGGTTAAATCTGCCACTTTATTTCCTTACCTATAACAGTGTTTAGCTATTATTTTTCTTTGCAAGATCTTTGATTGAATTTCTTGAATGATATCTTGTATCCTCCAAGAAAGTAAATTTACTAATGTCATTCCTTATCTGAACCACCATTATGGAGTCCAATTCCACTTCCTTTATTTTCTTATGGATTTCATGCAAAAAATCACTAGCACGGAGTCAACAATTCATGTTCATGCCTCCACAGTAGTTGTTTGGCACCCAGGTAGGCTAGATTTAGTTGAGTATCATAGACTTAGGTTAGAAAACATATGCATGACATAGATTGATGGAAAATTCAATGTTTAGGCTTGCGAGCACACTGTTTGGTTGGATAAAAATATTAATTTTGAATGTTTCTTGAATACAAATTATGGTTGTGTGTAAAATTGAATTGTGATGTGAGATGGTGCATATTATTGTTAATCATAAATCAATTTATGGATAATAGAAATGTCAATAAGCTAGAATTTTTTGTTAAACACTGATGAAAATTGATTTAGAGATGATTGGTGATATAGTGTAAGTTAAATAAAAATATTAGATGGTCGAGTAAATGGTAATAACTTAGGGTTAAGATGGAGGGTTGAATGTGTTAAAGTGTTAACCAGAATGGTTGGATGCATACTTAGATATTGGAAGTCCTAGATAAGTTCTCAAATGATATGTGGAATATTGGTTCAACTCATAAGCTAGTATGTGATGGTTAAATGCAATTGAGAACTCAAGTTAGTTTATGTGTGCATATTTACTATCTCTTGTGTACTTGTTACAATGCATGTTTAAAAGGTGTAATTGTTGAATGATATCTCGAGTGTCTAATCACATCTAATAAGGTTGTATTAAAGGTTTTTTTATTTTACAAGTGTGTTATTCTCCTTTGTGACTATACATGTTATGCTATCAATTATTATTGTGAGATAAATTGATAAAGATTATCATCATGAAATTTGAGAAAATCAAGGAATATAAAGGCGGCGATGTTGTAATAAGGGTGGCATCACATTGGTTTAGGATAAGGGTGGCAGACACTAAATGTCTGGGATCTTTAGTACATGGACTAAACTCGTTCTCTGCAACTCATGGATAGTGGACAACCATAAGACTCTTAGCATATGTTTACACGGTACTGGTGAGTTTGACGGTTTCTTCAGTGAACCGAGTTTTATTGTTATTGATATATTGGATTCCTTCCATGAACTGATTGACCTTATTATTGTTATATTGGATTCTTGTGTGGTCCAAACTATTGTCATAATTAAAAGGTATATGTTCTGTTGATGTCTATTTAAGAGTAATTGAGGCAAGATGTAACATATTTGTCATGACCCGATTTATGAGTCATGAGGGCACCTACCAAACCCTGCTAGTAGGTAATCCAGACCAGAGCCCGGAGCTATCCACAATGAGCTAACTTGGTGTAAATGCCCCAAGAAGGGAAAAATAGACAATAAACATAGAAATAAGCAAAGCAATAAAATGTCTAAAAGTTAGTCATAACATAGAAAACCATCCCATGACCTGGTAGATCCAGAACAAGAGCTACTACAAATACCACTCAAGTTCTAAAGCAGTCAATACAATCTGTCTTGAAGAAAAAGACTATACATAAATAAGATATAAGGAAATGGGTAACTCCGACTCCAAGAGCTCACCTTATCTTCGAAATCCAACACAGCACAATCGATGAATCAACGGCGGCAACTAGTATTCAGATCTACACTAAAAAGGTATAGAAGTGAAGTATGAGTACCAAAATCATGGGTAATCAATAGGAATCATCGTCTAACTGAGCTAAGTCATGATATAAATATGATAAAATACAAGATAACATAACTAAGTTGAGGTATAAAGGCGAATCTGAACAACTCCAATATCACTGTGTAGAAATAAGTAAATGACCAAAATAATAACATAGCATAAAGAATCAAACACAAGTGATTATAACTATCAAATTGGACCCCATAAGATAATAAGTACGGAAAAGTAAATAACCCAACGCATGCCCTATAATCCTGGAGGGTACAACCAAGTAAAGTGTAAATCGAACCACCGTCATTTACCAACTCCCATGATACAACTAAAACCCACCCATGTCATAGCATAATACAAACCATTTCCTATTTTTTAGACTTGAAACAATATCTGTTTATCAACATAATACTCCATTTTTTGACTCAAAACAATGTTATGTAATCAATATCATAAGTAATAGCGGGACTCGAACCGGTAATCATATAATCAATATCGTCAATTTCTTATCACTAATATCATGATTAATATCATAGCAAATTCCAGACTTGAATTGGTAGTTATATAATCAAATATCATAATGATCTTCAGTTCAGTCACATGCAGTGTGAGTGTCCTACAAAGGTTTCCATTAGGGCCAATAGGGTTTCGGTTTCCACATATCTAGATCCTGCACTGAGGGGTGCTACTTCTGGCTCTGACACTGGTCGAAATCACCTGCATGCTCTTGCCACCCATCAGGAATCTGAGGCATCTCCTAATGTTGCCACTAGTACGTTAAAAAAGTTTCTCTTACAATGTGTACTTCTTACTCAATTCGAGGTTCACTCTTCCTTATATGACACCATATGTGGCTGTTTATTTTGGTTTTAGTCCTAAATATATTTTTGACCCCCTTTTTATATCTACCTCGGTGGGTGATTCGATTATGCCTAAAAGGGTTTATAGGGGTTGTGCTATATCTATTTATGGTAGGGAGACCATGGTGGATCTGATAGAGTTAGATATTGTGGATTTTAACGTTATCTTAGGGATGGATTAGCTTTATTCGTGCTATGCCTCTCTAGATTGTCAGACCCGTAAGGTCCTTTTAAAGTTTCCTAATGAGTCATTTATGGAATGGGATGGGAATTTCTTAGTGCCTTAGGAAAGGTTCATATCGTATCTTAGAGCCTAAAATTTAATTGACAAGGGGTGTCTTCATCATTTTGTTTGGGTTAAAGATTCTAACTTTGGGAGTCCTTTGTTATAATTCGTTCTCGTGGTTAATAAATTTCCTAAGGTTTTCCCTAATTTCGAGTGTCCCTCCTGATAAGAAAGTTGATTTTGGGATTGATCTTGTTTTGAATACCCGTCCTCTCTCTATTCCTCCCTATAGAATGGCTCTAGCTGAGTGAAAAGAACTTAAGAAGCAGTTGAACGATCTTCTTTATAAGGGTTTTTTCCACTCAGCATTTCTCTGTGGGATTCTCCTATGTTATTCATGCATAAGAAGGATGGTTCCTTCAGATTTGTCTAGACTATCAGCAGTTGGATAAGGAATTTAAGGTGACCACTCTAATTGGGTAGGCTAGTATATTATGTAGGGTACTTCATTAATGGTGTGTTATTATTTCTAGATACCAAGTTTGAACTTTAGATGTTAATTGGGGTAAAAACAATGTTAGCTTCAGGGTAGCAATACGAGAATTATGGGAGTAAATAGGTAGGCTTGATGGGATATGTGTAAGAGGTTAGGTTGATAACTTAGGAAATATTAGAGTGGATAATTATGATATATATTAAAGATCTAGTGTTGAAGTGATGAATTGGGGTTAAATCGTTAGGTGGGTAAGAGTATTGAGTTTATAAGATTACATCAAGCCCCAGTTAGCATCTTGTTAGATGAGAATTTAAGTATGCAAATACCAGGTATACCTAATTTATGTTATTGAATACCTCAGTGCGGATGTGCATGTTCATGAAGGTGTGATTCGTAGAGTGATAGCCATAGGGGTTAACGAAGGTTAGGATTAGTATCTCTTGAGGGTAGTGTCTTTATATTATAGTTATTGGGGAGATAGAAAACTAAGGTTGATATTAATTTTTCCTCATGATGGTGAATCCCAAGGAAGAGCCATGGATAATATACTCTTATTATAGCAAATCTCTCTCACTTCAGTTGAAGAGTACTTTCTACCTATGTCATACATATATGGTGCCTATGCCTAAAATCTAAGTTCTCTAAGCCGCCTACGCCCATGCTCCAAGCCCAGAAATTAGGACCAATAACTGTTTTCAGAAATCCAAGTTTCCAAGTTTTCAACCTTTATGTTATGGCACTCGTGATCCATGGACACATGTCTCACTTTATGCTTGGTTGTAAGGAACTATATGTTCTAATTGCTACCGATTCATTTTATGTCATGACCCATCCCAAAGTGATGCTCTATATGCAAACTCGTGACAATTCTCAGTCCTTAGAATAAGAGGCAATAGTTCAAGCGGCAGTCCGGGTCTTATTTCTTGGGTATGTAAAAAATATTTCAGCTTTATTCCCTGAGGCATGCACGTGTGTTTATCTTTGTGCCCATTCTGAAGAACTCGAGCTATGTTTTTTTATACCGTAATGACCCTCTACTTACGATCGAGGTGGTTGATACGAAGCATGTCATGCCTAATGTACTGTTTCTCATTTCTCAGACCTCTCTTTGAGTAGTACAATTGATAGGAGTTGTAATTGAGAAGTAACCCTCCCAACCTCGATGCTTGTACTGCAGTTTCATGGTGACCCTCCTATGGATGGTATGGTAGTGGCTATAGGAGTGTAGTAATGCTATAGATAAGGGACTAGGCGATCTTTGATGTGAAAATTCTAGGAGTAACCATTTGGGCTAGGTCCATAGGTTAATATGGAAGTGAAAGGTGAACTTTTGTTATGTGAAGTTGTTAAGAAGGGGAAATATGGTGGAACCTTTATGATAGTGATTAATTTGGATGGTATGGTTGATAGATATCTAAATCGTCGTGTTATGTGGTTAGAACTCCTTGATTCAAGCCCTAAGGTTGTTTGATTATAGTGATGGAACAAAATAGGGTTATTGGATAGGTGTGAGGTATAGGGTTTCCTAGTTTGTGCTAGCACCCTTAACTCTAAGTTAGGCCTTCCCATGGGGTAATTATGCAGCTTTAATCAGACCCTCGTAGTTAGGTGGTTCCCTAGGGAGTTAGGAGATGGTAATAGCAGGGGGGATTGTGTTCATATCTAAAAAAAACATAGGGGGAAGCGCAATTATTTATGAGGACTATTAGATGCATAAATAGGGGTAGAGGGAGATACTTGGGAAATGGGATAGGGCGTGAGGTCCCAATATTTATTCTTGTTTTCCCGTTTTGGATAATCGTGCTTGAGGTATGTGTTCTTCATTCTTGTTTTCCCATTTTGGATAATTATGCTTGAGGTATGTGTTCTCTTAACATTTTTGTATTCAGACTTTGTTAAAGAAAATTGTGATTTCCTTGATATCTTTGTTTTCAATCTTTATTAAAGGTAAGAGTGGATGTGTGTTTGGGTTAAATGATTTTAATGGATGACTTGACTCATCATTCAAGGACGAATGATCCTAAAGGGGGAGAATGAAACACCCTGAATTTTGGCCCTTGAAAAATTCTTGACCCTTGAACTTACTGCCCAACCTAAGACTCTCCATATGAGTCGTAGGGTGTCTCTAAGGGTCATAGGGACCTAAGTCCTAGGGTGTCCAATGAGACCTGACTTGGATACTACCTTGGCTACGACTAGAGGGGCACGAGTTGTTAGAGCTCTTTACAAGTCGTAACTTGTAATCGTAGTATGACCTATTTGATTTTCCAAAGTTTCTTTCCCGAGTACATCGGGCAATATGAGTCGTAAAGTCTCTTTATGACTTATGGGGTGAAATCATAAGGAAACCAGTGTATGACCAATTGGTTTTTGTGTTGACTGCGACTAGTACCCTACGAGTCAAAAGGTCCCTTGACGAGTTGTATAGTGGACTAGTAGACTTAAAATCTTGGGTGTCTTGGGAAACTGTATTAACTATGAGTTAGGGACAAAACTCATAGCCAGTTGTTACGAGTCATAGGGTTACCCATAACGACTGGGCGGTAAATTTTTCAGCTTTTCATTAAAGGTATCTTGGTAATTTCCCTTTTTCCCCACTTAGACCCCACATCCTTAAAACCCTAAAGAAGGGTTATTTTCCACACTTTGGCATAATAAACACTCTTTACTCTTTTAAATTCCCTATTAAAGTCAAGGCTAGGGTTTCAAGGGAGGTGGTCATCTATGGTTCTAAGGGTGGTTTCTTCCTCAATTTCTTTGTGATTTAGGCAGGTTTCTCTTTTCGTATACTTGTATTTTTTAATGGAATAAATTGGTCAATATGTTCATGGTTTGAAGTTGGGTTTAAACTATGGGTTGAGGGTTTTCGAATGTATTTGGTTTAAATGTTTCCCATGATTATTAAAATTATTTTACTTGAATTGATGATTGGTAAATGCATTGGGGTGCATAGGAATGGTGGATGGAATAGGGGTACAATGGATTCCCCAAATTTGTAAACTATGGCAATGAGGGTACAAAGGAATCCCCAATTAATTATTTTTGGTGTGAAAATTGATAGTAACCTCAACCCACTTGCATAATTGATTTTGGAATATGCATTATCAATTGGTGTGGCTTATTTCATAAAATTAATGCATGGCATAAATGGTTAATTGGAAATTAATGATGATCTTGAAAACCTTGTGGGGTACAATAGAATCTCCTAAGTGATTTTTAATAAGGGAGTCTATGGGGTACGAAGGAATCCCTTAAGTGTTGGCTTAATAACATTGCTTGCAAGCTATAGTCGGTATGACGATACCTCTTAATAATGCTTTAATAATTGACTCGTTAAATTAATGAATGGGTGGTGTGTTAAATGTTTTACTTGGGCTTAAAGGGGGTTGTGTTAGCTAGTCATGAAGGTGTGAGTCCCGAAGGACTGATACTGGAAACTCATGTTTATCGACATGATGGTTGGTCTTGATGACCGTGTGCTTATGGGGTACAAGAGAATCCCCCAACTAGATATATTCTTGTATCATGATTGGAGAAGGGTACAAGAGACTCCCCGACCTTCCATGATATCTCCAGTTTGTATGGCTAAAAACCACTGGGGACTGACTAGGGGGTAACAACTAGACCCATATAGCCTATGGGTAGTATATAACGGTCAAGCTAAACAATCTAGGCTAAGGTTTTAAAGTTCATACTAAGTCTTGTTCCCTATCCAAGCATGTTATATATATGATTATGTATATGAATATATTGTGTGCATTGGATTTTGGACTGTGATCGTGGCATTATTTTGTTCCCTTATCCATGACTTAAATGCTTGCGCTCACCCCCCCTAACCTTCTACATACGTTGTATCCCCATGCGATGCAAGAATTGTGTATACTTCTCCTGCACGGTGATTAGTTGATCGCGGGTTAGTCTGTGAGTCAGATTGAAGTGGTGAGATTTTATACTTCGAAAGGCTTCATTTTATGTTATAGCTTCTATATGTCATAGACATTACTTCTGAGTTATTTTGGATATTGTCGGGGTCATGTCCTGACACTTTGTTGATTTTGGTTTTGTTAGAAGGCTTTGTGGATTACTGTGGACTAGAAATATCTTCAATTCTTTATCTTATGCTATCTTGTTATATGTTCGAACATCATCCGCTGGTAGGTATATTTGATTCTGCTGGATTAGGAAAAAAGGGTGGTCTCTGGTCCATGGTGGACTTGAGATACCCATCACGGCTAGGACCTGGTTTTGGTCATGACTAATAACAAACTCAATCTCATGGGAAGGAGCTATGCCAGGTATATCAGTAGGGAAAACATTAGGAAACTTACGAACTATAGAAATAGAGCCAAGTGACGGACTCTCCATACTATCATCATGAGTATAAGCAAGATAAGACTCACAACCCCTCGAGATAATTCTCCTAGCACACATGTAATAAATAATCCCCATCGACTCATGGCTAACAGCTCCCTGCCACAGGACTAGGCGTATGCTGATCATGGATAAGGTAATGGTCTTGGCAAAATAATCCATGAACGCATGATAGTGGGATAACTAGTCCATGTTTAGAATCAAATCAAAGTCCACCATATTAAGAACAATAAGATCAGTATGAGTACCGATATATCTAATAGTCACAACACAGGATCTGAACACCTAATTCACTACTAAAGAATCACCCACGAGAGTAGATACAATACAATAGCACAGATAATAATCCCAAGATAATAATTATGGGTCAAAATAAGTAGAAACATAAGAATAAGTGGATCCCATATCAAATAAAGCAAAAACCGACTGACAGCATACCCAAAATTATACCTGTGATAACAACAACCGAAAACTCAGCCTCGGTTCAAGAAAGTATTACATACAACTGAGCACGCCTATCACCTGGATGGGTTCTTGACTGATCACCTCCCCTACCTATTTAAGAAATACCATAATCTCCCTAGCGACTACCCCTACGACTATGTGAACCGCCTCTAGCTGAGGGAAGAACTGCACTAATAGGGAGAACACTCTGAGCTGAAGCAATAATCATCTCACAACTAGGCACTCTCGTGAATAATAACCACTACCACCACAACTATAACATGCCCCATAAGCTGACCCAGAACTAGAAGACCCGACTGACCCAAAATAAGCACTACGACTAGAATAACCAAAACACAAACCCCTCAAAGATTTTCCAATATCCTAACATCAGGGGTTACTGATACTAGACTGACCTTCATCAGTAATCTGAAGTGTTGCCTTAACAGGTCTACTAGGCTGACTCTGAGGCAGATACAACTGACATAGAGGGTACCTACTCTAAGAACAATTACCTCTAAACCATGAGCTACTACGACTCCCACTGAAATAACCCTAATATCAAGGTCTCTTATTATTTCCCCTTTGTTCCACATGATGCATCTTCTCCATCACCTAAGCGTGATCAAAAACCTCAGCAAAAAACCTACTCACAATAACCAAACTCTGAGTAGACATGCAAAGAGGAAGCCTCAATCCTGAAATAAATAAATGAACCCTTTCATACTCAGTATCTAATATAGAAGTAGCATGCCTAGACAACTCATGAAAATGGGTCTCATACTCCACAACTATCATGAATCCCTACTTTAATTTAGAGAACTGGTCTCTCAAGCAATCTCTAATGTTGCGAGGCATGTACTTATATAAGAAAATTTCAAAAAATTGAACCCATGTCAAATCAAAAGATCCAACTGGACTAGAATCAAGATGCCCTCTCCACCAATATTAATGTAATGGCCCTCCGGGCCATTTCCTAAATTTGCATACATTTTTAGCATTCTGAGCTTTTTTATAGTGGCTACAGGTTATTTATGACTTGTTGGGACTATCAATTTGGTGACTGGATAGTTTATTTGGATTTTAGCCTCATTTTACTATTTTAGAGATTTTGTTATTTAGGATTTGGTCTCATACCAAAACTCCTAGTAGATGACCTTGGATGAGAATTCCAACAGCATCATCAGCTCTGAAATATTGATTAGGTTAGGTGGACTTTTTGTTTTGGTCTGGAGCCACCCGGGCTTATTTTGAGCTATTGGTCAAAAGTTAAGACAATAAAAGTTGGGTATGGGACCCATTTTTTATTGAAACGACCTCGGATGAAAATTTTCATTGTGCCATTGAGTTTGGAATATCGAATTTAATATGGTTACAAAGTCTACTTGTGTATGCTTAAGATTCCAGATGAACTTTGAGGGCTTGTCAAGGACTTAGAGATTTTCAACTCTATTGATGTATCAGGTGCATCACTATTGCGGTGCCAAGGGTCGCGATCGCAAAGCCCTTAGAAGTCACTAAGATACTTCAATCACGGTATATATGTTATGATCACAACAAGTCTGACCAGTCCCAACCTGATGCAATCGCGAGGCTCTGGTCATGATCGTGGCTCACGTCTGCAGCCAAAATATGCTGCGATCATGAAGCTCGGGTCACAATAGCAACACTTGAGCACCTAGAGTGTGTATAAATACTTCATTTTTAGCTTGCTTTTGCCCATTTCACATCTATTTCCAAGAGAACAAAACCCAATAAGTTGGTAAAACTTGGAATGAAGCTTGTGGATTACTTAGAGAGCTTGGATAATGATTATTCTATGATTTTCCTTTGAATTCGTGGTAAGATTCCTTCAATTTCTCTGCAAATTCTTAAAAATTAGAGATTTGAATTCCTAAACTTTGAGGGTTGATTTGAGACTCAGTTTGTGTCCCATTTGTGCTCAAATTTTGAGCACACATTCCTTATCCTTGGAGGAACCTCGGGACAGGTTCAATTTTGGATTTTATTTTTGGGCCCCGCAGGCCCGTTCTTGACTCAAAATTTGACTTGACCCATTATATGGTAATATAGGTCTTATTTTACCCTAATGATGCATATATTATGATTTTGATAGCGTGATGACATTTCAAGATCGTAGAGTGAGGACAAATGATATAGGAGAAATTCAAGGATGTTGTAGTTCGGTATCAAGTTAGACTTCTGCCTACTCTTCTTCACAAGATGATGTGTTTAATATATTACATGTGAATGAGAATATTAAGATTTATTATGGATAAAAACCGTGACTTAGTATTGATTATTGATGTTTGGAGATTAGATAAGGGTTTTGACCCGTAAGGTGAAATACTTGTTATACTCCTCGGGTCTTTTTTTCTTTATTCATAAATTGGCTACTTAGTGACTTTAAAATACTAATTTAGGTGGAGTTAGTTTAATTTATCATGTTATAGGTGTATTTCCTATCTTGGGATTGGTTATGGATTATGTACCATCTAGAAGTCAATTTAGATACTTTAACCTAGTCCGAGGAAGAAATTGCTTAAATATGAAACTCGGCGATTATAAGTAGGTACCTTTGACCCACCTTAGGCCAAGACTTGTGTTAGCCTTTGTGGACTTGCTTACTGATGTTAGGCATAGTTGATACTAATAAGCCTTTAGTATGATATTTCTTCATGACTTGGCGACTGGTGATGGTTTTTCCTCAGATTATGATATGTGGCCTATAGATATGTTTGCCTCATAGATTTGCTATGTCTTATAGAAATGATTATTAATATGGGTTCGACATATTTACTTAGGCCTAAGGTCGTGACTATGTTGTGGTAATTAATCCGGCCACATTATTGAGACCAAGGTCGTGTTATGGTAATGGTTGGACCTTTGGGAAATGTTTATCCTTGAAAAAGATGTGGTTGTAGTTTATAGATATATTGATGCTTATTGTTCCATTATTTTAATACTAGTGATGACATGCATAGAGTCAGGACAATCATGATTATTTTATCAGTAAACGACACCATTCCAACTAAATAATGATTTTATTACTATTTTTCCAAAATTGGGGTTAAAGCCCACTTTTCTCCTTAAAATTAGATTTATTCATAACAATAAATGCACTGTTATAATGAATAACCTATTGGTAAAGAGACCAAAATATTGGGAATACTGGAAATTCTGGAAACACTAGAATATAGAGACTGTGCAATGGTCTCAGAGGTTATGCGATGACCACATGTGTTATATCATTATTATAGAGGCTGTGTGGTAGTTTATAAGGTTGTGCGATGACCTCGTGTATTACACCATCATTATAGAGGATGTGTGACGGTCTTGGAGGTTGTGCCACGACCTTGTGTATTATACAATTATTGTAAAGGTTGTACGATGGTCTCAAAGGTTGTGCAATGGTCTCAAAGGTTGTGCGATGACCTTATATGTTATACCATCATTATAAAGGATGTGCGATGGTCTCAAAGGTTATGCGATGGCCTTGTGAATTACACCATCAGTATATAGGTTGTGCATGGGTCATGGAGGTTATATGTTGGGTTACTTATGGTATTACGAATTATATTTTGGTATTCATTTTTGCATGCACATTGTTTATCAACAGTATGTGTCTATATCTTTCAGCCTTTTAAGGGGTTACATAGGTGTGGGTGATGAGTATGATTTATGGTGTGTTATTTGCTTATTGAACTTTCTGATCCTAGGGTGGTGGAGGTTCGTGAAAGGGTCAGTTAGGTATTATTTGTCCGAACTAGTTGATTACTCGCGTTGTCATTGCTATTGTTATTATTATTGTGATAATCATTGTTATGGCTAGTTTGTAAAAGCTTTCTTAATAATCCAGTATTGAGATTTGAGGTATGATTTTGGCCTCTTTAATTTTATGATTATATCATTATGCGTGATTATCTCATGATTAGACGTATGGATTGGAAACCTTGAGTATACTTGCACTAGTTCCTGTTGTGATTATGAGGTCTTAGAATACTAGTCTGATGATTTAAGTTGTACCTCGAATTGATCTCATTTATACAAACATATACATATACATATATTTACATGTAACTATAGTACTACCATATATCATTTTCTTCATTATTTAGATTATTTATTTATTCCTTGGCCTTGTATACTGTTATATATTCTTTTTATGCCCTTTATTCGTATATTGTTTAGTAATATATGGTATAGTGTTGAGATTCTTGGGTATGGATGGAATAGGATATTTCATCCTTAAAACTTTCTTAGCCTTATTATGCAAGTTTCTTGGATACGAGTAGGATAGTTTACCCTTACTATCCCACTAGCTTTATGTTGTGGTTTCTGGACATGTGGGTTGAGATTTCATTTTTTATTATTTGTTGTATATATCTGCATTATCTTTGTATCTTAATTGAAAATTACTTACGGAGTACCACGTGCTTGGTACTCATACTACACTTCTACATCCTGCAGATCATACTATGAGTTATTCTCGTTATTGTGTGCATCATATGGAGCATCTATGGTTCGGAGACACAGGGTGTGCTCCTTATATTTGAAGTATTAGTTTCCTCCTTCTTATGTACCATACTAGTCTCTAAGTTGTATTCAAAGATGGATTGTATCAATGTAATTCCCTTAGTACTTTATTTTGAATTCTTATTATACTAGGAGCTCTTGTACCGATACCACCGGGTTTTGAGACTACATTATGTATTTGATATTTTATTGCACCTATTCCGCATTTTTTCCTTCATTCTTTTGGTAGTTCATTACTTGCAGTTTCAGACTCCGGGTTTGGGTTGCCTACTGATGGGTTATAGTAGGCGCCATCATGACCTGAGAAATTGGGTCATGACAAATTGGTATTAGAGCCCAGGTTCACCGGTGTATTGGTATAAGAGATAATTGTTTAGTAGAGTCCTGCAGATCGATACGAAGACGTCCGTAACCTATCTTCGGGAGGCTATAGGGAATTCTTAGGAAATTTATTTCTTGACTCTTTGTCATTTTTTCTGTATTCCTATGAGCCTCGAGCAATTTTTTGAACTCTAGTCTATCCCAGAAGGACGATGCAAGGTTGTCGATAGATGCGGACGACACTTTAGTGCATATTTTAAAGCTTCAGTGGAGCGTCAGACCAAAGAGTCAAGAAAGGATGTCGAAGATCTTTAATGTCAGCCAGAGGATTTGAGGATAACCCAGGCTCTAGTGGGGTTTATGATCACTTCAACCTTTTGAGATTCAGCATTGGGGATCACGAGTGATGTTATAGATCCCTTACAACCATGGATGAAATTCAGTTCATCGAGCCGTTCTCGGACCAGAGTTAGGTTTGTTGGTGTTCATCAGGGTTCCTTAACGGTATCAAAGCATGAGTTTGGGTTTCTTGAGTGGGCCAGCATATTCCTATGCTATATCCTTCTGAGCAGGACATGGTGCATGGATTTGTTAGAGGATTAGAATTGTCACTCCGTTCGGCATCGGAGTACTAGATAGCACTTGGGTCTTTCTTTTCTCAGGTTATTGATCATGCGAGGGCCAAAAATAGAGCATGTATTGAGACTTATAGAGGTGGATGCAAGAGGCCATTCCATCAGTATGGTGAAATTTGTATTTTATCTGAAAGTGAGGATCCTTCTAGTAGAGTTCAGCTTCACTTGAAGCCCATCGTTCTATGCAGGTAGTGTTTCAGATTATGGGTGACTCTCAGGTTAGTCATGGTGATCATTCTAGATCAAAGTGTGTAGCACCTTTAAGTATTCCGGGAGCTTGTTTTGGTTGTGGTGAGATTGGACATAGGCTCAAAAAGTGTCCTCGGTGTAGGCCTACTAGTCATTCATATCAGCCTCGTGATGTTGTGGCACCTTCAGTTAGAGACAGTGCGCTTGGCACCTCAGTTGATGATTAAATCAATCGGTTTGAGTTTGAACCCATTTGGATTTATTCTCCCCAAGACCCATCAGGTATGTGATTGTGGATTTCACCATGATAGGTGTGCTTGTATTTCTTGTGTTTACCTTTTTATTTGTGTATTGGATTTTTTGTACCCATTGATGGTTATATGCCTTGATGGGCTCATATTAGTTATTAGGTGCCTTTCTATTGAATTCTTGATTATGTGGCTACCACATGGATTGTTTCTTTTAGTAGTGTATAGAGTAAATCTATATTGATATTTTCTCCCTGTGGGTGTAGCATTTGGGTTCAAGTCCCATTTACCTTGGCACATTGGCCTTGTTGTTGCCCTTGAGTGGTACTTGCTATTGATTTTTATTTCGGTACCTCCTATTAATTAGATTAATGATTATATTGTTACTATTATTGATATTTTTATGTAATTGATCCTCGCTTGGTAAATGGCTATACTATTAGTATCCACTTAGAATTTTTCCTTCTATAGGGTTCTTATTCGTTGGCTCGGGCGGTTATAGCCTGATTGGGTGATTTCTCTTCTACTGAGAGGTGAGGTTGGTTGTTTTCCTCTTTTACTAATTGTGCTAGACTGATTATGGAATGTATTATTGTAATACCCCATAAGATCCTAGATAATTTTTCAGCTATGCGTCTCATGTTTATAAGTGTCAAAGGTATTTATTTCACACTAAGTACAAGAGACTTAGCCATTTTAAGACCCCAAGATTTTGAACATTTTATTTTTGGCCTTCCAGATTTTGAAATATTGACTTATGAGTTGAAACATGTATAGGGATGTTAAAAGGGTCATCCGGGAGAGTTTCGGAATTTTCAGAAGAAGATTGGGGTGTTTCTGGACCACGGAGGTAGAATACCTCCGCTATTTGGATGTGTCACGGAGGCTGGACCTCCGAGATACACAGAGTCTCTTGGAGGTTAGTCTCCACGATACATGCCATATCACAAAGACTAGTCTCCGTGATAGCCGCTGTGGCACAGAGGTTGTGTTTATCCTGCAACTTTATTAAAGTCCAAGGTGGAATTTTGGTCTTTTCCCTATCTCCCTAATCATTCAATTCATGATATAAAACTCAAGAGTGGAATTATTTTCCTCATTGCCCATCAGTTAACAACGTAAAAATCAATCCCCCATTCCCAAGAACATAAAATTTCAAGTTTCTTCCAAGAATTTAACCATTGAAAGTCCCAATTCCAAGTCTTCTTCAAGAATTCAAGCTACTCAAGTATGTGGGGTATTCATAAATAGGTTCCTTCTACCCATTGAGTACCATGAATCCTTTGTATTTCATGTATAAATGTTTTTTCCGTTTTTTATGAAATCCCAATGTTAAGTATGAATTTACTCAATATTCTCTTAGTAGTATTGAATTCAAGTCATGCCAATATGTTTCTCCATGTGAATTTTGTTATTATATGCTTTAAATTTCAATCACCCATATCATGCTCATTTGACACCATGTTAACTTACCAATTCATGAATTAAACCATGTAAGTATGTTGTCCTCATAAGTTTAACATATTCCCATACTCATAATCATGGATTTCATCAGTTAGGGATATACTCTATGTTTTGACTCTTTGAATCATGAATTTCCTTACAATGTTTTAAATGATGTTATGGTGTTTAAAGTATAATTTAGTGTGGGAGGGTTATGAGCAACCAATACCTATATGTAGGGGTATACAGACCAAACCGTCACGTCAAACCGAACCGACGAACCAAACCAAACTGGAAAAAAAAAATGACTTATGGTTTGGTTTGATTGGTTTGGCTTTAGAAAAAAAAAATGACCATTCTTGGTTTGGTTTGGTGTTAACCAAAAAAAAGTCAAACCGAACCCGAATCAAACCGATATAATATATATATATATATATATTAGTTTAACCGCACGTGTCTCGCACGTATAACCTTTGATTATTTAAAATTAGACGATTTTGTCTATTGCGAAAGCTTATATAGATATTTATATATAACTTTATTATAAAAAGTTAAATAGTAATTTACTCAAATAGAGTGGATTATAAATTTTTACAAAGATATCTAATTATAATAACATTGCTTACTTACAAATCTTATGCCAAAAAAGGACTAAAATTGGACACAACAGTAAAATTAAAACATTATCAATTACATGCACAAAAGATGATAAAAGAAATATTCCTAGAGAAAAAAATGCAATATTGTCGAAGGCAAAAATAATTGAGAGAATAATACCTTAAAAATTTGTGATGAAGAATGTTGAATAACGGCCTTTTATATATAAGCGTTCGGATCCTCCTCCTTACATAAATATCAGTCGAATTTTTCTGTTCATATCTCAAATCTATATAGTCAGATTTTTTAAGTAGATATTTGAATTATAGTTTGTCGAATTCCTACATCTACATTTGTATGTGGCTCCATATCATCAAATCTTTAAATTTAGATTATGAAGATCAAATATCCACATGTGATTACAAGCAACCAAGACATTCACATATAAACTAAAACCAACTCAATCAAACCCAACCTTCGATAGAGGAGGGTACTATGCATAATGTGATATTGGTGAAAATGACTATACTACAAACAACTTTTTTGCTTCGATTTTGTTTTGTTCTTTGAAATTCCATAGCCGCCTTTTTTATGTTATTCTCATAAATTAGTATTACGATTTTCTTTAACATAAATAACAATTAATATGTCTCACTTACAAATAATATGGATTTCTATAGTAGTTGAACTGTACATTAAAGTTACGGTATTACAAAAAACATGACTCATAAATAGAAAGAATTTAACTCCTATCCTAATTCGTGACCTTGATATATTTTTTTAAAAAAATAAAAATGAGATTGGAGCCCTTTTTATGTCACGATAATTAAAATTATGTCACGATTACACAAAGAAAGTAAAAGAAAAAAAGAGCAATAAACCTTTGATTTTTGACAACTTCATTCGGCGGCAACATACTTATCCATTTTTTCGATCAGAAACTTTCAACTAAAAGAGAAACACAAAAAGTTATCAAAAGAGAGAATCAATGTCAATTGTTGATTATTATTCTTCATCTATAATCTTTAAAGGTATGATTTAAAAGAAATAAATAAAGGCAAAAGGAATGATGATAATGATAGTAAGAAAACACGTGAATCAAAACTAAAATAAAAGGCAAAAGTAAAATATAAGAATTTATTTCGTATAAATTTTGACCCAAAATATTACTTAAATAGAATTATAAAGAATATTTTTTATATAAGGCAAATTCTATTTTTAGAAGTACTAAATATTACCTAGATTAAATAATCAAAATCAACAAATATATGTCATTAAATCCTAAAACTCATGCGTAGGAACAATAAATTAAATTTATTCTATTTATAAATTTTTCCTTTTATAAATCATATAATTAAATATAAATTTTTCTGCCTCCTTTTTTTACGTACACAACGATTTCTTCCTTTTTTAACTTTGACTAGTCCTACAATTTTATTCATAATATTCTACTTATTCTTCTTGATAATTCTAAATTATGAAGTACTAGAAGTTTTTAGTTTATCAGGATTCTTTCTATATATTTTAGGTGTTATTAAATTCTTTTCATATATTTTAGGAGTCTTTAATCTAATTAAATAATAAATTGAGGAAAATAGTAAAAAGACATTTTTATCTATTGCAGAGGCTTCTAATGAAGGGAAAAAAGTTCAAACGTCATTTTCAAGTCCCTTCACACTTTTAATATAGTATAGATATAGATATAATATTCGAACTTTTTTATAAATAAAATATTAATTATAATCTACTTTTTAAATACTTTTTCAAGTAGTTTTAGTAATTTTCAATAATTTGAAAGTATATGTAGATATATATTTAAATTTGGGTCTTTAAGTTGTAATATTTATCCATTAATTGCTAATTAAATGATCCAAAACCCAATATAAACTTAAAACCTAAACTTTTTACTCTTCATCTCACTTTTTAGTTTCAAGAGAGTTTTTCGCTCCTCATTTTTTCATAATTATGATTTTTCATTAGCACATAAGTGAAAACATATTTGATCTAGTCTTCAATCATAATATAATTGTAAAAAGTAAATATTATTAAAAAAATGAAAAAAAACGAAAAACCCAAAAAGACCGACTAAAACCTAAACCAAAAAAACTAATTTTATGTTGGCTTGATTTGGTTTATAGTTTTAATAAATCGACATGACTGGTTTGTTTGTTTTTTAATAAAAATCGAACCAACCTGACCTATGTACACCCCTACCTATATGTTTACACATGTTTCAGATTTTAAAGTTACGAGTCAGTCAGATCATGATTTGATTATCACATTTATGTTTAGCAATTATCAGTTGTGAGTTTAATTAACTTTAATCAATACCAGTGTCAGTTCAGTTAGGAGTAGGATTTAGCACCGAGCAAACCTAGGGATGAAGGCTCACCCGTCAGTAGAGGACTATGACCTTTAGTAGAAGTCCCTAAGTTCTAGAACTACGTAGCCAACATAGGTTATAAGATGTCACCCGCCAGTAGAGGTATGAAACTCTCTTATGGGTCACCCTCCAGTAGAGGACTGACACCCTAGTCCTTTGAGACACCAGATTACGGGATTCACACAACCAGTATTAATAATCGTGGCAAGGTATTGACACCCTTCCAACTGGGATTATAGGTTGGACCCTAATAAGCTCAGATTTGGGCATGTCAGTTACATGATAGCTCCCATAGTTTCAGTTTAGTAGTTAGATTATATTAGTTCAGGCTTGAATGACCAAGTGTTCAGTTTATCAGTTATTCATTTATTCAATTTTACAGATTATCTCAGTTCATGTTTTACTTGGTCTTGCATTCTTTTACATGTTCATGCATTTATGCCAGTACTTATATGTATATCAATTGTACCTATCTCACATACCAATATATTCAAAGTACTGACCGTATACTCTGTTTTGCACTATATTGATTTAACAATATAGGTTCAGACACTCAGTTCTCGATAGCCCTTAGTCAACTAGTACCACTCATCAACAGTTGTGGTGAGTCCTCATCCATGAGGACAAGTATTTATAGTTATTTTCAGTATTTCCTTTATTTCAGTCAGTCGGATTCAGTCGGGGGTTTGTCCCATCAACGCCTCATGTCTTAGAGGCTTTCCGGTATTTCGATATTTAGATATTCAGATATTCAGACTTTTTTTCAGTTTTATCAGTAGTTCAGACACTTTGGTATTTATTTTAGTATTACATTTTAACAGAATTTCATCAGTTTAACTTCCACTATTGATGTTTCATTATGATCTTATTTTGTTCTCACAACAGGTAGTAGATCATGGGTTAGCTTGGGGTCACTTGTAACCTTAAGCACCGTGTTATGACTAGGGGGTAGCTTCAATTGTGACAAAGCTTGGTATCAGAGCCAAAGGTTTTAAAGTTTCCTAGGGTATCTAAAATTCATATTGAGTATAGTCTTCTGGATGAGTATAAAGTGTGCCACACTTATGGGCAATAGGCTACGAGATATTTTAGGAAAGTTTTCTTTCTTTTAGTATTTATTTCATGTGAAAGAGCGTGAGCTCTATTGAGTTCCCTTTTCTAACTCGTCCTTCATCCATTTACAGAAGAAATAATGGAAGGAGGAATAGGATCAACCCGCACCGCTACCTGTTCAGGAAGACCCTCTAAATGAACTTGCTTCCCATGCTGAATTTAGGGTCGCTTTCATAGCATTGACCTATTCTATGGCTGATCAAAATAATCAGAAGGTTATTGCCCCAGCTAATACAGTAGTGAGCATGACAAAAGCTAGGATATGAGACTTCACTCAGATGAATCCCTCATTATTTTTTGGATCCAAGTCTGATGAGGATCCATAAGAATTTCTGGATGGAGTGCAGAAAGTGATAGACTCATGGGTGTTACTACTAGTGAGAGTGTTAACTTAGCCGCTTACCAATTATAACAAGTAGCTCATACTTGGTTCAAGCAGTGGAATGAGGATAGAGGTATCGAGGTAGGGCCTATAGAGTGGGAGGAGTTTGTTAAGACCTTCTTAGATAGGTTTTTTCCACTCAAGTTGAGAGAGGATAAATTACATGAGTTTATAAATCTAAAGTAATGTATTATGAGTGTGAAAGAGTACTCACTCACGTTCACCCAGTTGGTGAGGTATGCTCCGACTATGGTGGATGATACTAGGGTCAGAATAAGTAAGTTTGTGTCTGGGTTTCAAAGGATATGGTTAAGGAGTGCATAATAGCTATGTTAGTTAAGGAGGTGGACCTTTTTAAATTGATGGTTCATGCTCTGCAAATTGCAGAGGAGAATCTCAAATAAAAGAAAAGCAAGAATAAGAGGGCCAAAACCAGTAGCTTCCACTTCTCACAGAAAATATATGATGGTGGGAACCGTTCTTAGTTTCGCTAGAAATTTTCTAGCTCCAGTCCCATCTTCAGCCAGTGCGCCAGTGCCTAAGTTCAAGAAGGACAGTCAGGATAAAGCGTCAGGCTATAAATCCCAGGATAGCATAAACAGTGGTCGTACCAATCTACTTTATAGAAAATATAGTAAAAATTATTAGGAGGAGTGCAGGACAGGAAGTGATGTATGTCTTAGATATGGCAAGTCATGCCACATGATCAGGGATTGCCCAGTGGTTGCCCAGAAGTGAAAGGATATTCATCAGCAAGGTCAGTCTAACTTTTCAACAACTCTAGTAGGTCACCCTAATCAGTAGGGCTCCACCTCAAATTCCACCAGTGGGCATCATCAGAACCAAGTTTATGCTCTCCAGACTGTATACAATCAGAAGAGTTCCCAAGATGTCATTATGGGTACGTTACAAGTCTTTCATCTTTATGTTTATGCATTGTTAGACCCTGGAGATTTACTTTTCTTTGTGACTCCTTATATAGCAGTAGACTTTGGCAGCAGTCCTAATATATTAGTAGAGCACTTCTCAGTATCTACCCAATTGGTAGTTGTATTGTAGCCAGATGGGTATACAAAAATTGCCCAGTTACAATGTCTTAGAAAGTTACTTCAGTTGAGCTTGTAGAGTTAGAAATAACTGACTTTTATGTCAATATCGACATGTATTAGCTCCACTCATGCTATGCCTCAGTTGATTGTAGAAAAATAATTGTCCAATTCCAGTTTTATAATGAACCCATTATTAAATAAAGGGGTAGTACTTCAGTGCCTAAGGGCAAATTTATCTCCTATCTTGAGGTAAGAAAGATAATATCCAAGGGTGTATCTACCATCTCATCTGAGCCAAGGACTCAGATTCTGAAACTCAGAGCCTTGAGTTAGTTCCAGTAGTGAATGAGTTTCCAAAAGTATTCCCTGAAAATCTTCACGGAGTTCCTCTCGAAAGTGAAATTAACTTAAGAATAGATCTCCTTCTAGATACCCAACCTATCTTAATTCCACCATACAGAATGGCTCCAGTTGATCTTAAGAAATTGAAGGAACAGTTGAAAGATCTCTTACATAAGGGTTTCATCAGTCCTAGAGTTTCTCCATGGGGTGCTCCAGTTATCTTCGTGTGCAAAAAAGATGGTTTTCTCTAAATGTGCATCTACTACTGTCACTTGAACAAAGTCACCATCAATAATAAGCATTCTCTCCCCAGAATTGATGATTTTTTGGACCAACTTTAAGGTGCAAGCGATCTCTCCAAGATAGACCTCAGGTTCGACTATCATTATCTTGGAGTCAGAGAATATGACATTCTGAGGACAGCCTTCATAACTCGATATGGTCACTTTAAATTTATAGTTATGTATGTTGGACTAACGAATGCTCATACGGCTTTTATAGACTTAATGAACAGGGTGTTCAAGTAGTACTTGGACATGGTCATCGTAGTCTTCATAGATTATATCCTCATTTTTTCTCATAGTGAAAGTGATCACGCAGACCATTTGAGGGTTGTATTGCAAACCCTTGAAGATCATCAGTTGTTTGCTGAGTTCAGCAAAAGTGAATTATGGTTGAGATCAGTAGCTTTCCTTGGTAACATCATTTTCGATGATGGCATTCGAGTTGATCCTCAAAAACCAAAGCAGTAAGAATCTGGCACAGACCCATCTATCCATTAGATATCAGGAGTTTCTTGGGTTTAGCTGATTACTACAGATGGTTTGTTGAAGGATTTTCTTCTATTGCTTCTCTCATGTCTCGACTGACTCAAAAAAAAGTCAAATTTAAGTGGTTAGATTCCTGCGAAAAGAGTTTCAGGAGTTGAAGACTCGACTCACTTTCGCTCTAGGCTTAACTTTACCAGATGGCACTGATAGGTTTGTAGTTTATTGTGATGCTTCTAGAGTTGGTCTTGGTTGTATGTTAATGCAGTAAAGTAAGGTCATAGACTATGCCTCTAGACAGCTTAAACCCCATGAGAAGAATTACCCGACCCATGACCTTAAGCTAGCAGCAGTTGCCTTTGCCTTAAAGATTTGGAGGCATTATTTATATGGGGTTCATGTTGATGTGTTTACGGATCATAAGAGTTTATAGTATGTGTTCACACAGAAAGTCCTAAATCTTCATTAGAGATGGTGGCTTGAATTGTTAAAAGACTATGATATGAGTGTGTGTTGTATCACTCGAGTAAAGCTAATGTAGTGGCTGATGCCCTTAGTAGATTGTCTATGGGAAGTGTTGCACATGTTGAGGATGATAAGAAGGTGTTAGTCTATGAGGTTCATCAGCTTGCTAGGTTAGGTTTTTATTTTGTTAATTCATTCAAAATGGATCGGAATCTTCATTGGTTGTCGAAGTGAAAGAAAAGCAAGACAGGGACCCTATTTTATTCAAGTTGAAGAAGGTAGTTCGGGATTATAAGGTTGAGGTTTTCTCTCAAGGGGAGATGGTGTGCTTTGTTGTTAAGGCAGTTTATATGTTTTGTGTGTTGATGATCTAAGATAGCAAATATTAGCTGAAGCGCATGGTGTGTGATTTTCTATCCACCCAGGAGCCACTAAGATGTACTGTGATCTGTGGGAAATCTATTAATGGAGTGATATGAAGAAATATATTATGGAATTCATTGCTAAGTGTTCAAATTGTCAGTAGGTTAAGGTTGAGCACCAAAGGCCTAGTGGTACGCTTTAGGAGTTCAGCATCCCCACATAAAAGTGGGAGGTAGTGAACATGGATTTTGTAATAGGGTTACCTCATATGCATCGTCAGCATGATTTGATTTGGGTTGTTGTAGATAGGATGACCAAGTCAACCCATTTCTTACCAGTTCATACTTAGTACTCAGCTGAGGACTATACTAGACTCTATCTCTGAGAGTTGGTAAAGTTTCATGGGTCCCATTGACCATTATTTCATATAGATATACCTAGTTTACGTCTCCCTTTTGGAAGGCTTTTCAGAAAGATTTTGGTACCTAAGTTTATATAAGTACAACTTTTCATCCTCGGACAGATGGTCAGGTAGAGTAAACCATTCAGACTTTAAAGGACATGCTAAGGGCTTGTGTTACTTTAAGGGTAGTTGGGATAACCATTTATCTTTGATTGAGTTTACCTATAACAACAGTTATCACTCTAATATTCAGATAGCTCTGTTTGAGTTTCTCTATGGAAGGAGATGTAGATCTCTTATTGGTTGGTTAAAGTAGGCTAGGCTACTTTGATAGGGACAAATTCAGTGTATAAGGCAATGGAGAAAGTTCATTTGATTCGAGAAAGGCTAAAGATAGCCCAAATTCGTCAGAAATCTTATGTTGATGTAAGAAGAAGAGATCTTGAATTTGAGATTAGTGACTTAGTTTATTTGAAAATTTTACCAATGAAAGGGGTGGATGGGTTTGGTAAAGGGGTTAGCTCAGTCCCCATTATGTTGGCCCATACAGGATTTTGAGCTATTTTTGGAAGGTAGCTTATGAATTGGAGTTGCCTGCAGAATCGGCATCAGTGGGCCCAATGTTTCATGCCTTTTAGCTAAAGAAGTGTATTGGTCACTCAGCTTCTGTTGTTCCTTTAGAGAGGGTGGGCGTGAAAGGTAGTCTCTCCTGAGAGGAAGTCCTAGTTGGCCGTTAGACTCGTAGGTTGAGGAATAAAGAAGTTCTTTTAGTTAAGGACCTATGGAGAAATTAGTCTGTTGAGGGAGCTAGTTGAGAAGCAAAAGCAAATACGTGAGCCAAGTATCCCCATATTTTCTCTACAAATTCAGATCCATCTTGAGGTAATGATTTTCCTTAATTGATTCTCTCATGTTCTATCTCAGCTATCCAACCATCTTCATGTCATAGCGTGCATTAATGAATTCAGTTAAGTTCATGCGTCATGTTTCAAATTCTATTACCTAATCATGATTTAGCTCATAAGTATTCAGTGCATAATCTCAATCTTCTTAATATCTCAATTCAGACAGTTTTATTTGGGGACCAATAATCCTAAGGGGAGATAATGTAATACCCCGCAAGATCCTAGATAATTTTTCAACTATACGTCTCATGTTTATAAGTCCCAAAGGAATTTATTTCACACTAAGTAAAAGAGACAGCTATTTTAAGATCCTAGGATTTTAAACATTTTATTTTTGGTCTTCCCGAGTTTGAAATGTTGATTTATGAGTTGAAATATGTTTAGGGGTGTTAAAAGGGCATCCGTAGAGTTTTGAAATTTTTGGAAGGATTTTGGGGTGTTTTTGGACCACGAAGGTAGAATGCCTCTGCTATTTGGACGTGTCATGAACGTTGGACCTCCGCGATACATGACGTGTCATGGACGTTAGTCTCTATGATACACGTCGTGTCATGGAGTCTAGCCTCCGTGATAGCCTCCATGCCACAGACGTTATGTTTTTCCTGCAACTTTATTTAAAGTTCAAGAGGGCATTTTGGTCTTTTCCCTCTCTCCCTAATCATTCAATTCATGATTTAAAACTCAAGATAGGCATTATTTTCCCCATTCCCCATCAGTTAACAATAGAAAAATCAATCCCCCATTCCCAAGAACATAAAATTTAAAGTTTCTTCCAACAATTCAACCATTCAAGGTCCCAATTCCAAGTCTTCTTCAAGAATTAAAGTTACTCAGGTATGTAGGGTATTCATCAATGGGTTTCTTCCACCCATTGAGTCCCAAGAGTACTTTGTATTTCATGTATAAACCCATTTTCCTTTTTTTATGAAATTTTAATATTAAGTATGAATTTACTCAATATTCTCTTAGTAGTTATGAATTCAAGCCATGCCAATATATTTCCCCATGTGAATTTTGTTATAATATGCTTTAAATTCCAATCACCCATATCATGTTCAGTTGACACCATATTAGCTTACCAATTCATGAATTAAACCGTGTGAGCATGTTGTCCTCATAAGTTTAATATATTCCCATACTCATAATCATGGATTCCATCAGTTAGGGATATACTCTATGTTTTGGGTCTTTGAATCATGAATTTCCTTATAGTGTTTTAAATGATGTTATGGTGTTTAAAGTATCATTCAGTACTGGAGGGTTATGAATACCCGATACCTATATGTTCACACATGTTTCATATTTTCAAGTTATAAGCCAGTTAGATCATGATTTTATTATCATATTCAAGTTGAGAAATTATCAGTTGTGAGTTTAGTTAATTTTAATGAGTACCAGTGTTAGTTCAGTTGGGAGATAAATTTAGCATCGAGCGAACCTAGGGATGAAGGCTCACCCACCAGTAGAGGACTGAGACCTTTAATTGAAGTCCCTAAGTTCCAGAACTACGTAGCCAGCGTAGGTTATTAGATCTCACTCGCCAGCAGAGAACTGACACTCTAGTCCTTTGGGACACCAGATTAGTGGATCCACACAGCCGGTGTTAATACCCATCGCAAGGTATTGACACCCTCCCAACTGGGATTACAGGTTAGACCTTGATTAGCTAATATTGGAGCATGTCAGTTATATGATAGCTCCCATAGTTTCAGTTTAGTATTTAGATTATATCAATTTAGGTTTGCATGACCAAGTGTTTAGTTTATCAATTATTCAGTTTTATAGATTATCTTAGTTCATGTTTTACTTGGTCTTGCATTCTTTTTACATATTCATGCATTTATGCCCTGTACTTATATGTATCTCAATTGTCCCTATCTCACAAACCATTATATTCAAAGTACTAACTGTATACTCTTTTTTGCATTATATTAATTTCATAATATAGGTTTGGACACTCAGTCCCCCGATCGCCCTTTGCCAGTTCAGTACCACTCAACAGCAGTTGTGGTGAGTCCTCATCCACCAAGGATAAGAATTTATAGTTATTTTTAGTATTTTCCTTATTTTAGTTAGTCAGAGTTAGTTGAGGGCTTGTACCATCAACTCTGTATGTCTTAGAGGCTTTTAGATATTTAGATATTCAGACTTATTTTTAGTTTTACCCGTAGTTCGGACACGTTGGTATTTATTTTAGTATTACATCCTAACAGAATTTCATCAGTTTAACTTTCGCACATGATGTTTCATTATTGTCTTATTCAGTTCTCATAATAGGTAGCAAATCATGGGTTAGCTTGGGGCCACTTGTGGACTTAAGCGCCATGTGACGACTAGGGGGTCGTCTCAGGTCATAAAAATTATGGTATTGAAGGTAAGTTGACCTATTTTTGTTCTATTGTGGTTCTAGAGTTGGCAATGTAGTTATATTGTCATTCTTGAGTTGGGATTCTTAGACTTGACTCCTGGGTTGTGAAGGTTTTTATATTGGCTATCCCTCTTAATGTAGCCTATTTTTTAGATTAACCAACTTGGGGTCCATTCTTTACTTATGGCTATTTCATTTCCCGATAGTGGTTTTGATATTGATATCGAGAGGTCTTAGATTCATATCTTAGATTTGTTTTGCTCGTCTCCTAGTGATGGTTGGCACTTATTTTTTGTAAGGAGTTGGATACTTCGTTCTTGTCGTGATGTGGTTCTTGTCTAAAGTGGAGTTAGAGATAGGTGGTCTTTCCTATAACTGCTTCTTAAGTTTGCAAATTGGAAATTCCTTATCTTGAGTTTCTTGGTCCATTTTCTGGTTTGTGGCCTTAGTTTTGAGATTTCATCTTTGAGTTGTAAAGTTTGAGTGCATCCTTCATTTTCTGATTTGTCTTTGTTAGGTTGGTTGAGCCTACTCTATGGTCGTCTATTCGGTCTTTTTGAGTTCGAATGGATTATTGTTGATAGGTGTTCAGATAATAGGCAATAGACATGGTATTAGTTCCTTCATCTTTTACCCCGGGTTTTCAGTTTTCATAGAGATTATGGATGATGTACTCAATGGGAGTAGCATTCTTGAGTTGAATTTGGCTTGGTTTTATTCTCAGATGATGGAACATCCTAGAGCGGATCGTTCAGTGGTGAGTAGTAATGCTTTGGACTTTTGGATTTCAATTTCAATTATCATCCAGACCAGTTGTAGCATTGGCTTAGATTGTTTTCCTTGAATGTCTTAATTTGTGTGCCCAAGTAGCGCCTTATGGGATTATTCTTATATTTTTCATATGGATTCTCAATAGATCAGTTTTAGTTCCTCGAGTTTCTAGTAATGAGATTGCGTGGACAAGACTTAGGTGACTTTCTATTTGGTTTGGAGTGTTAACAGGTTTAGAAGGGCAAAAGAAAGTTATATATGGACATAGAGTTAGTTGCATGACTCATGTCTTGATCTTCTTTATGCTTGGATAAACCTTTGTTGATTTGTGTGGGTATTGAGATAGTATCAGTGTATTGTGGCTCAAATTTGCATACATCATCCTTCCTTAATTCAGTTGGAGGCCAGTTAGTGGTTGATATTGAGTTTTAGTTGTTTGGGAGTATAGTGAGAAAGTTGGTTAAAAAAGGATACCTGTGGAAAAATCCCCTGAAAGTGTTCACTGTTCTTGGATGTTATCTGGGAAATCATGCTTGGAGCATGCGGGCCCAATACCTCACCCATTCAAGTTGTTGAAATATTTCTATCCATTGAATATCGCGGATGAAAGTCCTTTCAGTAGTGGATATTATAATGACCCTCCAGATCATTTTCTTGATTTGCATGTATTTCCCGCATTCTAAGATTTACTAAAGCAGCTACAGGTCATTTACGACTTGCCAAAATTGTCAATTTGGTGATCAAATGGTTCGTTTGGATCTTAGGATCAATTTCTTGTTTTGGAGCTTTTGTTATTTAGGATTTGGTATCGGACCAAAATTCCTAGTAGATGACCTCGAATGAGAATTCTGACAGCACCATCAGCTCCGGAACATTGATTTTAGGTTAGGTTGACTCTTGGTTTGGGTCCCGAGGCATCCGGGCTCACTTCAAGCTATTGGTCAAAAGTTAAGAAAATAAAAGTTGGGTGTGGGATCCACTTTTTTTTTGTAACAACCTCAGATAGAAATTTCGACTATGTCATTGAGTCTGAAACATCGAATTTAGTATGGTTACATAGTTTGTTTCCATATACAGGATTCCAAATAAATCTCGAGGACTTGATAAAGACTTGGAGATTTTCCAAGTCTATTGTTGTATCTGGAGCATCACTATTACGATGCCAAGGGTCGTCATCGCGATACCCTTGGAAATTACCAAGATACCGCGATCGTGGTATATATGTCGTGATCGCAACAAGTCTGAACACCCCTCTTTTCCTCGCTCTAAACCATAGAATCAAGCAATCGGCCATGATAAGGCTTTCTGGAAAAGCAGTCTGAGGTTAAGAAGGCTTTCTTTCGAACCAAAAAAATGAGAATTCGGGAGTAGTTGGAGCTTTCGATTGAAAGAGTCATAGATTTTGTGGAATATAAAATACTCCATTTGTTCCTAAAGAGAAAATGTGTACTTTAAAGGAGGAAAAGAAAAGAAATAACATTAACTTCTAGTCCTTATTTCACTCTGTTGGATGGCAACTGGAGACAACACAACAATGTTATGTAATAGCTTAACAAACCAATACTAATTTTTAACTTCTGTGTATAACAACATACCTCATATAATCCCACAAAATAGTTTCAACGAATTGTAGAGTGTATGGTAAGCTTACTTATACCTCAGAGGTTGGTTTCGACAGACTTCAATACAAAAACTGAACAGTAATGCAATGAAAAACTAAAGCACAAATTTCAGCAACACATTAGGAGATATAAGATTGTGACACTAATGTATCATTTTAGATATGATTGGCAGTCTATTCAGACAAGAAATTTTCAGTTAACCAGATAAGCATTTCATAAAAGGAACCAAATAGGACATACTTAAGATGCAAATTCACTCTTAACATAATGTATTAAAGTTTTGGCTTTTACTAACAGATGCTCAGCAATAAATGGTGTGATTCCTTATAAGAAATGCCAAATATTCAATCTAATATGGAACAAATGACAGATCGATCATAATATAATTGGAACGTATCGAATTTCAAATCATACAAAGAAATCCCAAATTCATCAAAAAAAACTCCCAAATACTAATAATTCCAAAGCTGAACATTACAAAAAAGCAAATGAAAGTAAAGAAACACAAACCACCAAAACTGGTGAAGGTCATAATGAAGCTTGAGAACAAGTAGCAAAGTGAAATAAAAGATCAATCCATAAACTACCACGACTTGCAAGGACTTCAATACTATTAGACAATATAAGCGAAATCCATATTATTACATGCTAGCTTTCCACTATGATTAAGGTTAATCAGCCGAGAAAGTTTATTGGGAGAAAACTATAGTTGAATTTGATGTGAAAGTTGAAAGCTTTATGCATATTAGATTACCAGAAGATTTACATAAGGTCTTAGATTCTTGTAATCTGATAAAAGTGAAGGGAAAATTAGCAGTCCTTGAAGAAAATATAATGGATGGGGATTTTAGTTTGTGGATTTTAGATGATGATCAACTTTCAATATGGTACAAAAATTTCATTATTAAATATCCAGGGTTCCCTAGAATGAATTTTTGTTCCCATACATATGATGGGGAGATTATATTTGTTGTTAAAGCAAAGTGGTGCGATAAATGCACTTATTTCTGTTATGATATTACGAGAACAAGTTGGAGAAAACATAAAGTCATGGGATCTCGTGTGAAGTATATGACTAAAGGTATTTAAAGATTCGTCGAAAATATCTTCCCATTGGGAAATATTCATTAATTTCTAGTCCTTATTTCACTCAGTTGGATGGCACCTGGAGACAACACAACAATGTTATGTAATAACTCAACAAATCAATACTAATTTTTGAATCATGTATATAACAACATACCTCATAAAATCCCACAAAGTGGTTTCAATGGATAGTAGAGTGTACGGTAAGCTTACCTCTACCTCAGAGGTTGGTTTCGACAGACTTCAATAGAAAAACTGAACAGTAATGCAATAAAACTAAAGCATAGATTTCAGCAACACATGAGGAGATATAAGATTGTGACACTAATATATGATTTTTGATATGATTGACAGTCTATTATGACAAGAAATTTTCAGTTAACCAGATAAGCATTTTACAAAAGAAACAAAAAAGGACATACTTAAGATGCCAATTCTCTCTCAACATAATGTGTTAAGTTTTGACTTTTACTAACAGATGGTCAGCAATAAATGGTGTGATTCCTTATAAGAAATGCCAAACATTCAATCCAATATGGAATGAATGATAGATCGATCATAATATAATAGAATGAATCAAATTTCAAATCATACAAAGAAATACTAAATTCATCAACCAAAAACTCCGAAATACCAACAAATCCAAAGCTGAACATTATAAAAATGCAAATAAAAGTAAAGAAAAACAAATCACCAAAATTGATGAAGGGCATAATGAAGCTTGAGAACAAGTAGCAAAGTGAAACAAAAGAGCAATCCATAAGCTACCACTGCTTGCAAAGACTTCAATACTATTAGACAATATAAGCAAAATCCAGATTATTACCTACTAACATTCCACTATAAGTAAGGCTAATCAGTCGAGAAAGTTTATTGGGAGAAAACTATAGTTGAATTCGATTTGAAAGTTGAAAGCTTCATGCATATTGGATTACCAGAATATTTACATGAGGTCTTAGATTCTTGTAATCTGATAAAAGTAAAAGGAAAATGGCAGTCATTGAAGAAAATATAATGGATGGGGAGTTTAGTTTGTGGATTTTAGATGATGATCCACTTTCAGTATGGTACAGAAATTTCATTATTAAATATCCAGGGTTCCCTAGAATGAATTTTTGTTCCCAGACATATGATGAGGAGATTATATTTTTTGTTAAAGCAAAGTGGTACGATAAATTCACATATTTTTGCTTTGATATTACGAGAACAAGTTGTAGAAAACATGAAGTTGTGGAATCTCATGAGAAGTATATGATTATTCATCGAAAATATCTTCCCATTGGAAAATATTCATTAATTTCTAGTCCTTATTTCACTTTGTTAAATGGCACCTGGAGACAGCACAACAATGTTATGTAATAGTTTAACTAACCAATACTAATTTTTGACTCCTATATAAAACAACATACCTCATACAATCCCACAAAATGGTTTCAACTGATGGTAGAGTGTACGATAAGCTTACGCTACCTCAGAGGTTGGTTTCGACAGACTTCAATACATAAACTAAATAGTAATGCAATGAAAAACTAAAGCACAGATTTCAGCAACACATGAACAGAAATTAAAATTGTGACACTAATGTATGGTTTTTGATATGATTGGAGGTCTATTCTGACAAGAAATTTTTAGTTAACCAGATAAGAATTTCACAATAGGAACCAAAAAGGACATACTTAAGATGCCAATTCTCTCTCAACATAATGTGTTAAGTTTTGGCTTTTACTAACAGATGGTCGGCAAACATTTAATTCAATATAAAATGCCAAACATTCAATCCAATGTGGAACGAATGAGAGATCGATCATAATATAATTGGAACGAATCGAATTTCAAATCGTACAAAGAAATCCTAAATTCATTTATAAGCTGTCATTTGACGACTTTCTAGTATTTTTTAAGTCTAAATTATCATGTTTTTTCTTTGATTTTCGTTAATTTGATATTTATCTCATACTTAATGCTCATCTGTATAGGAAAAGTTTAAAAGGGAAGGTGAGCAAGTCATTCAAGTCAAAAGAAGGTCAAATGTGAAAGTAAAGGGTCATCTATTTTGCATCCGCTTTCCATATGCTCTCCATCTGCTTGAGCAGATCAAGAGCAAGGTGGCATTTTTGTAATATTGAGCAAATGTAGAATTCATCTTAAATAGGGGATTTTAGCTCATTTTCACCATGTTTTATCTAGACACTATCCATCCTTAGTTTAGTTGAGGGTGTGTAATCTCTTGGATCTTAAATTTGTACTAATTTGAGGCAAGAATTAATTAAAAGAACTCGAAAGTGTAGATTTGACTTCTTCCATTGAAGATTCATTTGAGTTTGAAGTGTGGTTTGTCTTATCTTTATTTTTTATGAATAACTTTGATGAAAATCTTGGTCTATTTGGGTTCATTATCTTTATGATTTTCTAGATCTACCACTTGAGGGTATGCTTGATTAGGGTGCAAGTGTGTGTGGGTTATAATTGTGGCTCAAATTATTAGTTAATATTGATGGGTTCTACTATTGCTTGATTAAATTAGTTGGGATTTGTGGGTGAAAGCCCAAAATGCTCAAATGGGTTTGATGGATGAAAATCCCAAGCTCTTGAAAGCTCAAACCATCCTTGAAAGAGGGGTTCGGATGAAATTTTTGAACCTACCTCATCCTTGAAAGAGGGATGTGGGAACCTAGGCAATAGTAGAAATTTATAGGCATAGTTTGCTAATTTTCACTATCTTAGGAGATATAAGATTGTGACACTAATATATGGTTTTTGATATGATTGACAGTCTATTCTGACAAGAAATTTTCAGTTAACCAGATAAGCATTTTACAAAAGGAACAAAAAAGAACATACTTAAGATTCCAAATCTCTATCAACATAATGTCTTAAGTTTTGGCTTTTACTAAAAGATGGTCAGCAATAAATGTTGTGATTCCTTATAAGAAATGCCAAACATTCAATACAATATGGAATGAATGATAGATCGATCATAATATAATTGGAATGAATCGAATTTCAAATCATACAAAGGAATCCTAAATTCATCAACCAAAAACTCCCAAATACCAACAATTCTGAAGCTGAACATTACAGAAAAGCAAATGAAAGTAAAGAAACACAAACTACGAAAACCGATGAAGGGCATAATGAAGCTTGAGAACAAGTAGCAAAGTGAAACAAAAGAGCAATCCATAAGCTACCACTGCTTGCAAAGACTTCAATACTATTAGACAATATAAGCGAAATCCAGATCAGTCGAGAAAGTTTATTGGGAGAAAACTATAGTTGAATTCAATTTGAAAGTTGAAAGCTTCATGAATATAAGATTACCATAATATTTACATGAGGTCTTAGATTCTTGTAATCTGATAGAAGTAAAGGAAAAATAGCAGTCATTGAAGAAAATATAATGGATGGGGAGTTTAGTTTGTGGATTTTAGATGATGATCCACTTTCAGTATGGTACAGAAATTTCATTATTAAATATCCAGGGTTCCCTAGAATGAATTTTTATTCCCAGACATATGATGGGGAGATTATATTTTTTGTTAAAGCAAAGTGGTACGATAAATTCACATATTTTTGCTTTGATATTATGAGAACAAGTTGGAGAAAACATGAAGTCGTGGAATCTCATGTGAAGTATATGATTAAAGGTATTTATAGATTCGTCAAAAACATCTTTCCATTGGAAAATATTCATTAATTTCTAGTCCTTATTTCACTCTGTTGGATGACACCTGAAGACAGCACAACAATGTTATATAATAGCTTAACTAACCAATACTAATTTTTGACTCCTATATAAAACAACATACCTCATATAATCCCACAAAATGGTTTCAATGGATGGTAGAGTGTACGGTAAGCTTATGCTACCTCTGAGGTTGGTTTCGACAGATTTCAATACCTAAACTAAATAGTAATGCAATGAAAATCTAAAGCACAGATTTTAGCAACACATGAGCAGATATAAGATTGTGACACTAATGTATGGTTTTTGATATGATTGAAGGTCTGTTCTGACAAGAAATTTTTAGTTAACCAGATAAGCATTTCACAATAGGAACCAAAAAGGACATACTTAAGATGCCAATTCTCTCTCAACATAATGTGTAAAGTATTTCTTTTACTAACAAATGGTCGGCAAATATTCAATCCAATGTGAAATGTCAAACATTCAATCCATTATGGAATGAATGAGAGATCGATCATAATATAATTGGAACGAATCGAATTTCAAATCATACAAAGAAATCCCAAATTCATTTATAAGCCATCATTTGACGACTTTCTAGTACCTTTTAAGCCTAAATTATCATGTTTTTTTCTTTGATTTTCGTTAATTTGATATTTATCTCATACTTAATGCTCATCTGTGTAGGAAAAGTTGAAAAGGAAAGGTGAGCAAGTCTTTCAAGTCAAAAGGAGGTCAAATATGAAAGTAAAGAGTCATCTGTTTTGCATCTGCTTTCCACCTGCTCTCCATCTGCTTAAGCAGATCAAGAGCAAGGTGGTATTTTTGTAATATTGGGCAAATGTAGAATTGGGCTTAAATAGGGGATTTTAGCTCATTTTCACCATGTTTTATCTAGACACTATCCATCCTTAGTTTAGTTGAGGGTTTGTAATCTCTTGGAGCTTAAATTTGTACTAATTTGAGGCAAGAATTAATTAGAAGAACTCTAAAGTGTAGATTTGGCTTCTTCCATAGAAGATTTATTTGAGTTTGAAGTGTGGTTTGTCCTATCTTTATTTTTCATGAATAACTTTGATGAAAATCTTGGTCGATTTGGGTTTATTATCTTTATGATTTTCTAGATCTACCACTTGAGGTTATGCTTGATTAGGGTGCAAGTGTGTGTGGGTTATAATTGTAGCTCAAATTATTAGATATTGTTGATGGGTTCTACTATTTCTTGATTAAATTAGTTGGAATTTGTGGATGAAAGCCTCAAATACTCAAATGGGTTTGATGGATGAAAATCCCAAGCTCTTTAAAGCTCAAACCATCCTTGAAAGAAGGGTTTGGGTGAACTTTTGGAACCCACCTCATCCTTGAAAGAGGGATGTGGGAACCTAGGCAATAGTAGAAATTTATAGGCATAGTTCGCTAATTTTCACTATCTCAGGAGATATTAGATTGTGACACTAATAAATGGTTTTTTATATGATTGACAGTCTATTCTGACAAGAAATTTTCAGTTAACCAGATAAGCATTTTACAAATGGAACAAAAAAGGACATACTTAAGATTCCAATTCTCTATCAACATAATGTCTTAAGTTTTGGCTTTTACTAACAGATGGTCAGCAATAAATGGTGTGATTCCTTATAAGAAATGTCAAACACTCAATCCAATATGGAATGAATGATAGATCGATCATAATATAATTGGAATAAATCGAATTCCAAATCATACAAAGAAATCCTAAATTCATCAACCAAAAACTCCCAAATACCAATAATTTCGAAGCTGAACATTACAAAAAAGCAAATGAAAGTAAAGAAACACAAACCACGAAAACCGATAAAGGGCATAATGAAGCTTGAGAACAAGTAGCAGAGTGAAAAAAAAAGAGCAATCCATAAGCTACCACTGCTTGCAAAGGCTTCAATACTATTAGACAATATAAGCAAAATCCGGATTATTACCTGCTAGCTTTACACTATAAGTAGGGCTAATCAATCGAGAAAGTTTATTGGAAGAAAACTATAGTTGAATTCGATTTGAAATTTGAAAGCTTCTTGCATATTGGATTACCAGAATATTTACATGAGGTCTTAGATTCTTGTAATCTAATAGAAGTAAAGGGAAAACAGCAGTCATTGAAGAAAATATAATGGATGGGGAGTTTAGTTTGTGGATTTTAGATAATGATCCACTTTCAGTATAGTACAAAAATTTCATTATTAAATATTCAGGGTTCCCTAGAATGAATTTTTGTTCCCAGACATATGATGGGGAGATTATATTGTTTGTTAAAGCAAAGTGGTACGATAAATTCACATATTTTTGCTTTGATATTACGAGAACAAGTTGGAGAAAACATGAAGTTGTGGAATCTCATGTGAAGTATATGATTAAAGGTATTTATAGATTCATCGAAAACATCTTCTCATTGGAAAATATTCATTAATTTCTAGTCCTTATTTCACTCTGTTGGATGGCACCTGGAGACAGCACAACAATGTTATGTAATAGCTTAACTAACCAATACTAATTTTTGACTCCTATATAAAACAACATACCTCATATAATCCCACAAAATGGTTTCAATGGATGGTAGAGTGTACGGTAAGCTTACGCTACCTCAGAGGTTGGTTTCGACAGACTTCAATACATAAACTAAGTAGTAATGCAATGAAAAACTAAAGCACAGATTTCAGCAACACATGAGAAGATATAAGATTGTGACACTAATGTATGGTTTTTTATATGATTGGAGGTCTATTCTGACAAGAAATTTTTAGTTAATCAGATAAGCATTTCATAATAGGAACCAAAAAGGACATACTTAAGATGCCAATTCTCTCTCAACATAATGTGTTAAGTTTTGGCTTTTACTAACAGATAGTTGGCAAACATTCAATCCAATGTGAAATGCCAAACATTCAATCCAATGAGGAACGAATGAGAGATCGATCATAATATAATTGGAACGAATCGAATTTCAAATCGTACAAAGAAATCTCAAATTCATTTATTAGCCATCATTTGACAACTTTCTAGTACCTTTTAAGCCTAAATTATCATGCTTTTTTTTTATTTTTGTTAATTTGATAGTTATCTCATACTTAATGCTCATCTGTGTAGGAAAAGTTGAAAAGGGAAGATGAGCAAGTCTTTCAAGTCAAAAGGAGGTCATATATGAAAGTAAAGGGTCAATTGTTTTGCATCCACTTTCCACCTGCTCTCCATCTGTTTAAGCAGATCAAGCGCAAGGTGGCATTTTTGTAATATTGGGCAAATGTAGAATTGGGCTTAAATAGGGGATTTTAGCTCATTTTAACCATATTTTATCTAGACACTATCCATCCTTAGTTTAGTTGAGGGTTTGTAATCTCTTGGAGCTTAAATTTGTACTAATTTGAGGCAAGAATTAATTAGATGAACTCTAAAGTGTATATTTGTCTTCTTCCATTGAAGATTCATTTTAGTTTGAAGTGTGGTTTGTCCTATCTTTATTTTTCATGAATAACTTTGATGAAAATCTTGGTCTATTTGGGTTCATTATCTTTATGATTTTCTAGATCTACCTCTTGAGGTTATGCTTGATTAGGGTGCAAGTGTGTATGGGCTATAATTGTAGCTCAAATTATTAGTTAATGTTGATGGGTTCTACTATTGCTTGATTAAATTAGTTGGGATTTGTGGGTGAAAGCCCCAAATACTCAAATGGGTTTGATGGATGAAAATCCCAAGCTCTTGAAAGCTCAAACCATCCTTGAAAGAGGGGTTTGGGTGAACTTTTGGAACCCACCTCATCCTTGAAAGAGGGATGTGGGAACCTAGGCAATAGTAGAAATTTATAGGCATAGTTCGCTAATTTTCACTATCTTAGACATAAGGGTGATTTTGAGGTTGTCTATACCTTGGGCATCATCCTAGAAATAGGGATGCCCAATTGAGGTTTTGGGTGAAATTGTTGGCAACACCCATGAGGTATTCGAAAGAATCCATGGGTGATATTTTTGATGTTTTGTTCAAAAGCTAGCATCAAAACTCTCTAACCTAGCCTACCCGCTAATGCATTAACTTGAATTGGATGTTACTTTCATATATCCGCACATACTAATTTTCCCCTAGGAAAGCATAACCCCAAGATCCATTCCTAATTGATTACCCTCTAATCTATTCTTAGTCTCGAATTACCCTCTTATATATTAAATAAGAAATTCAACCCACGCCAACCTCTTTCTCCATTCCAGCCCCCCCCCCCCCGTGCGCTTCTTCCCCCCCACCCCCCGTTCTTTCATTGATGATAAGTGATTCAAAAACAAAATCATCAATTTAATTTAATTTTTATCTAAATTTTAAGGGATTTGGATTGAAGGTTGAGATGTTGTTCAATGGAGAAAATTATTTAATAGTGTTTTCATGTTTGTTCTTGGGTGGTGTTAATGAAGGAAAGTGAAAAAAATGAAAGTGTTGCTCTTGGGTGGTGTTGTTAATGAAGGAAAGTGAAAAATAATTAAAGGAAAGTGTTGTTTTTGGGTGGTGGTGTTAATGGAGGAAAGTGAAAAAAGTTAAAGGAAAATATTGTTTTTGGGTGGTGGTGTTAATGAAGGAAAGTGAAAAAATTTGAGGTTGTTAATGGAGGTTTGAGTGTTGTTGTTGATGATGATTTGAACAAGAAAGAAGAAGAGAAAAAGTGTCTATTTTTTATTTTAATTTTAAATTTTTTAAAAAAAAATATTATATTTTAAATATAATATTACTGAAATTAATTTTTTTAATAAATAAATCCGTCCCTTTTTGAGAAAAATATCACGTCAGCTTTAGGGGTCAAATAAATACACTTTAAAAATGTTAAGGGGAATAAATAAATGAAAATTAAGTTTAAGTACTAAAATAAGTTTGAAGGACAATTTCAGAAGGGAAAATATGTTTTTTCTCTTTTAAGAACTTAAAAACCTTTTAGGTGCAACTATAAATGATTGCATCATGAAAACAATGAAAGTGGTCCCACAAAATACACCAACACATATTGAGTTTTTCTTTTAGGTGAAAAAATTATTGAACTTATTTCATATTTTTCCTTAAGAAGTTATTATAGGTACGTAAAGAATTACCTGTCATTCATTTTTGTTCTGTTTTCTCATAAGTGTATTTATTGAATCAAAATATTATTCTATCATATTATTTATTACTTATAGATGTTATTTACCATTATTGTTTGTTATTTAAAATTTTTATTCGTTGATTCAACATAAAGTTTATGAAAATCTTACATGTGGCATTATTTTTTCATAATTCTCCTTTTAAGATTTTTCACATGAACCTTTGTAATTGGTTGAATTTTCTTTTGGTTTTATTAAATTATTTTTTTTTCATCTTAAAATATTTGTCACATTTCACTTTTGAAGATCAAATTATATCAACTTTAATCAATGTTTTTAAGAAAAAAAATATTATTATGTCGATATAATCATTATAATTTATGGTATCTGTTTTTCATATAGTTTTGAATATATAATTTTTAATTTTATTGAATTAATATAACACAGTTTAGTTCTAAAATAAGTCAAATTATCTTTTGAAAAATAAAATGATAAAATTTAAACAACTTTGAAGACAATCATTTTACCACTAAAACATAGAGAATCTTGAGATTTTGCCTTCGCAAGTTTTTTTTTGATATTTTAATTTTTTGGTGAAATAAAATCACTACATGATAATTAATGATGTTTTCTTGTTTCATATTTTCATTTTCGTCCTTATTCTTTTTGTTAAGACCATTCCACTTGAATTTTTATAATTGATTTCTTCTTGCCACATGTTAGATTACTATTTAATTAAAACTCCTTTCATTTTAAATCAACAATATTCAAGCTAACGTTTCCTACAAAATTAAAGTTTTCAATGATTTAAACTACAACCTCATAGTTCTTTTTGATACTATATTATAATAATAATATCTTGTATTTATCGCTTCTTGTAGTGGACATGAAAAAGTATAAAATAATAATTAAAATGGAACAAATAGGTTACTCTTATAAGGGACATGTAAAAAATAAACATAATAAGCAAATAGATCGAATGGAGAAAACTATTAATGTAGTTTAATTATCATTTAATATCCTTATTTATTCTTATTAAATTAATTTATATAAAGACTCTTAATTGGTGTTATAATTATTATAATTATAATATAACTTGAAAGCATTGACATTTTTTTCCAGATGATTCTATAAGATGAAAAAAATGTAATTAGAGAAAACTATTGCCACTAAAATTATGAGGAAAATAAAATTTAATAAATATCAAAATAAAATTATTTTTAGCTAAAACTAAGAAATAAATACTTGGAAATTTTATAAAAATATTAATATTTCTTTTATTTATGATCTTCATCGAAGCGTAATTATTAAATATTTTAAATTATGTCGTTATATAAAATATTGAATTACTTGAAGCTATATTCTGATTCTCTGGTAATATCTTCTTCCTTATAAATATTAGTTTTTATTTAAAATTATCAAATTATGTGATTAAAAACTCTAATAATTATGAAAACTTATCAAGAAGACTTGTTTAACAGATCATTAGATATACTGATTCTAAAGTAAAAAAATATATGATATAAATTATTATTTTTGAACTTTGAGTTTGGGCCCAGGCTTAGCACGGACCTCACAAAACTAGTATATTATATAAGGGAGAATAAAAGTTTGGTAGTCCTCACATTTAAATTCATGGTATAAAAGTCTTACGTGTGGTATTTCTTTGTCATAATTCTCCTTTTAAGATTTTTCACATGAACCTTTGTGATTGGTTGAATTTTTTTTTGATTTTATTAAATTATTTTCTTCTTCATCTTAAAATATTTGTTACATTTCACTTTTGAGAATCAAATTTTATGAACTTTAATCAATGTTTTTAAGAAAAAAATATTATTATGTTGATATAATCATTGCAATTTATGATATTTGTTTTTCATATAATTTTGAATATCTAATTTCCAATTTTATTGAATTAATATAATACAGTTTAGCTCAAAAATAAGTCATATTGTCTTTTGAAAAATAAAACGATAAAATTTAAACAACTTTTGAAGACAATTTTTTTTACCACTAAATCATAGAGGATATTGAAATTTTGATAGTCCCCGCAAGGACTTTTTTGATATTTTAATTTTTTGGTGAAATGAAATTACTCAACATGATAATTTATAGCATTTCTTAGTACATATTTTCATTTTCGTCTTTATTCTTTTTGTTAAGACCATTCCACTTGGATTTTTATAATTGGTTTCTTCTTGCCAAATGTTAACTATTTAATTAAAACTTATTTTATTTTAAATCAACAATATTCAAGCTAACTTTTCCTGCAAAATTAAAGTTTTCAATGATTTCAACTACAACCTCATAGTTCATTTTGATATTATAGTACAGTAAATAATAACTTTTATTTAATGTTTCTCATAGTGGACATGAAAAAGTATAAAACAATAATTAAAATGAGACGAATAGGTTACTCTTGTAAGGGGCGTGTAAAAAATAAACATAATAAGTAAATAGACCGAATTGAATAAGCTATTAATGTAGTTTAAATATCATTTAATATCCCTATATATTCTTATTAAGTTAATTTATATAAAGACTCTTAATTGAGATTATAATTATTATAATATAAACTTGAAAGCATTGACTTTTTTTCCAAATGATTCTATAAGATGAAAAAAATATAATTAGCAAAAACTATTGCCACTAAAACTAGGAGGGGAATTAAAACTCAATAAATATCAAAATAAATTTAGTTTTAGTTATAACTAAAAAATTAAATACTTGCAAATTTTATAAAAATATCAATATTTTTTTTATTTATGATCTTCATCGAAGTTTAATTATTAAATATTTTAAATTATGTCATTATCTAAAATATCGAATTACTTGTATCTTTTTGATATATTATAATTCTCTAATAATAACTTCTTCCTCATAAATAATATTTTTTATTTAAAAATATCCAATTATGTGATTGAAAATCTCATAATTACAAAAGCTTATCAACAAAGACTTATTTAACAGAACATTAAATATGCTGATTAAAACATAAAAGAAATATATGATATAAATTATTAATTTTATATTTTGAGTTTGGGCTCGGGCTTAGCACGGACCTCATGAAACTAGTATATAGAGAGATTTATCTGTCTTCCATTCCTGCTATTCAGTTCTTACCGAAAGTTTTCCCCTCACGTATTTACAGACGACCTCATAAAAACAAAGGATAAATTACACAAATCTCATACTTAAGAGACTATATTACTTAATATCCCTTACTTTTTAAAAATTTACATAAAATTCCATTTTTCAACTTTACTCTTGATACATATCAAGAAAACTCCACACTCTATTTTTACTCCACCATTAACTCATTCAAGATTTCCTTCCATAAAATATCTTCCTAATTATCAACAATTAAATCATCTTCTTTCCTAATTTTTTCTCTTTCATTAATGCTTAAATTATCTTCCTTCCTGATTTTTTTCTCCTCTATTAATGCATGCAACTTTTTTTTCCTCTCCTAAAATCTCTCCATTTTAAAAAAAAATAATCTATTGATACATATATAAATTTATTTAGTTATTCATACATGTTTATTTTTTTAATGGTGATTCATATGAATGATTAATATGATATCATTATATGGGTATTATGGTGATTCATACGATAGATACATTTTGTAGAATTTTAACGAGTGATACATATTGTATTATGGTGATTCATATGGTAGATACAATTATTGGGTGATTCATATGATATTAATATGTGATATATATGGTATTATGGTGATTCATATGGTAGATACAATTATTTATTTCAATTATTGGGTGATGCATATATATGGTATTATGGTGATTCATATGGTAGATACAATTATTTATTTCAATTATTGGGTGATTCATATGATATCAATGGGTGATATATATGGTATTATGGTGATTCATATTGTAGATACAATTATTTATTTCAATTATTGGGTGATTCATATGTTATTAATGAAAGGTAATGGTGTAGTCAGCGTAGGAAACAAAAGTAATAATATTTAAAAAAAAGACTAAAAGCAGAATTGAAATATAATTAAAATTAAATCTAAAAAAAATAGACTAAAATTAAAGACGAAAAAAGAGAAAAAAAAACAAAATACATATCTTTCATAATTAAAGACGAAAAAGAGAAACATAATTAAAACACCTAAATTAAATCTAAAAAAAAAGAAAAATTAGATATCTTTCCTTAAACAAAAGAATACAATGAATAAAAGAGAATCTATTATTTCCTTAAATAAATATTTTGTTAGTTTCAAATGTATCACTTTTTTATATGTATCACCATATAATATATATATCACTATTTCAAAAAATTGGGATAAAATATAATTAACAAAATAGTTAAAATTTTATGTAATATCACTTAAGGGATTTATGTAAGTTACCTAAAAAGAAAAAGAAAAAAAATACAGCCCACGGAAGGTCCTATCCTTCCTCTGTTTTCTCATCATAGTATTCCTTCTTTTCATCTGTTTTATTTTTGCATATAATATAATTAATACTTTTCCTCCGTCAAAGTTTACTGATTTGTTAAAATTTTACATCAAAATAATTGTCATATTTAAAAGATTAAAAGTATAATTAATTATGTTTTCAACTCTAGTTTATGACTAATTATTCTACTATAAATTAAGAGAGATAAAAATTAATAAATAATTAATAAGAAATACAGTACTCAAATTACATTCCTAATTATTATTTTCAACGAAAAAGGGTCAAAAATATCTTTATAGTATTAAAATTGGTTCAAAAATATCTTCAGTTAACCTATTAGATCAAAAATATGCTTCAAGTATTGAAATTGACAAAAATACCTCTCCGCCCATTTATATGATTCAAAAATACCCTTGCAACTAACGATTTTTTAAAATCATAATTAAAAATTGAAAAAATGTCAGAAATACCCTTCAAGTATTGAAATTGGTTTAAAAATACCCTTTTTTCCACCTATATGACTCAAAAATATCCTTTAAACTAACAATTTTTTAAATTATAATTAAAAATTTTATTAAATACGTGGCAGTTTTCTATTGGTTGAAACTAAATTAATTAAAATATTAAATGCAATTCGGACTCAACTCAGCCACCCGATCCAAACCGTATAAAATTTATAAAAAGCTAAAACTATCAAATAGTATGAGTAATTTTTGCTATCAAATGCAACAGCTTTGTTGACTTAATCTGTTAGTCTAATGTAATGTTGTGAAGAATTTTGTCATCTAATTATAATGTTAGTTGGTATTTCTTTGTGATGTATATTTCTCTGTGTTAGCTAGCAAAACTAATTGTGATGTCTTGGTTATGCCACGTCTTAGGCAACACTATCTTGTTACTTTCTCCATTTCATTTTACGTGATACATTTAGTTTGTATCAAAAAAATACTATATTATTTCCTAAATAGTTGTCACTATTTTTGTTTATATACATCAAATTGTCTTGCCACCACTGGCAAGTGCATTTTTCGTACGAGATCACTTAATGCCACACACTTCACACCATTCATCAATCAAAATTATGATTAATTTTGTAGGATTTGGATCGAGTAGTTTTAGTTGAGTTCGGATTGGGCTTAATAATTTTAATTAATTTAGTTTCGATCAAAGAAAATTGCCACACATTTAATAAAAAATTTAACTATGATTTAAAAAAGCAGTCAGTTGTAAGGGTATTTTTTAGCCATAAAAGTGGATGAAGGGGTATTTTTGCATCAATTTCAATACTTGAAGGGTATTTCTGACCCTTTTTCGAATTTTTAATTTTCATTTTAAAAATCCGTTAATTATAAGGGTGTTTTTGAGCCAATAAAAGTAGATGAAGGGGTATTTTTGAACCAATTTTAATACTTAAAGAATATTTATGATCCGATAAATTAACTGAGGGTATTTTTAATCCAATTTCAATACGGGTCTTGCCCTTTTCCGTTTTTTCAATTGTACAAAATATATAAGGAAAAGGACACTGTGTATCAATTTTTAAAACAAATAGCTCAAGTTTGAGATTTTGTCAAAAAGTGGTCAGTCGGATAAAAAGTATTTCCACTTTATAGCAATTTTCTAATTTGGGTCATTTTGACCCATGTAGTTCTAATACAGTCCATATATAATATTGATACAGTCCATATACAATACTGATGCATTTCTTAACTTGGGTCATTCGACCCTTTTAAAAATATTTCACGTTTTTTTTGCTATAAATTTTTTAATTGAAAAATATTTTGTTTTTTTTATTGTTTAGAAATAATAATTAAAAATAATTACATAAAAACAATATAATTGTCGTATAGAATATATATATATATATATATATATATATATAAATTGTGTAGTTCAATCAAATATGTATATGTATAAAATATATATAAAATATATATAGAAAGTATATAAAAATTATATAATTATTGTATAAAATGTGTAAAAAGAAGATACAATTATTGTATAAATTGTGTATCGAAACGGTATATATTTTGTATAGAATATTTATATATATAAAATATATAGAGAAACTGTATAAAAGATGTATAGAAATGATATATAACAAACCAGTAAATTAAATGGCTAGAAAGTGAAATTTAAATTTCCTCCCACGGGTGAATCTAAAAAATAGACCCAAATTAGGGTGACTTTCAAATTTTAGCCCCAAATAAAAAAGTTTTCTTAAAATAGCCTTTTCCTATTAACTAGTATCTTTTTGGAAAAAATTGTCCCTGATCAATGAAATAAATTACATAAATGATCCTCATAATGGATAACAACTCCATATTTATTTCTTTCAATTTTTATTTTTTTCTCTTTTTAATTTTACTTTGATTTTTATTTTTTATTTTCTCTTTTTATTTTTAATTTTCTCAACCCTTACTTTTTTCCTTTTTTCCTCTCAACTTTTTTTTTTCTTTTTTCTTTCCTCTTTTTTTTTTGTTCTTTTTAATTTTTCTTAACCCTTAGTTTTTTTTCTTTACATCTTTCAACGTCTACTTTTTATAAGCAAAATTTTTTATTTATTTTTTCTTTGATTTTTATTTTTTATTTTTTATTTTTTTATTTTTAAATTTTTCTCGACCTTTATTTTTATTTAATCTTTCTTTTTTATCAACCTTTATTTGTTTCCTATTCTCTCTCAACTTCTACATTTTCTTTGATTTTTATAATATTTTTCTTCATTTTCTTTTTTTTTTTCTTAATTTTTATTATTTTTATTCTTTTCTTCGATTTCTTCGATTCAAGTTACATCCCCTAAGCAAGAGTTGACACTATCACATTATAAAGACAAGACTTACGACTTTCGAACAATAAGCTACGTTTCATTGGCAATAGTTGACACTATTACATTGTAGAGGCAAGACTTATGACTTTCAAACAACAAGTTATGTTTCATGGCCAAGAGTTGACATTACCACATTGTATTTTGATTTATGAGATGTTTTATAACTCTTACCATAGTGGAAAGACTTATCTCAGAGACTTTAAAACAACAAATTATACCCCACGGGCAAAAGTTGACTCTACCACGTTATGTTTTCATTTATGAAATATTCTACAACTATTGCCTTAGAGGCAAAACTTAGCTCAAGGACTTTCAAGCTACAAATAATGCCCCACGAGCAAGAGTTGACTCTACCACATTATGTTTTCATTTATGAGATATTCTACAACTATTGTCCTAGAGGCAAGACTTGGCTCAAGGACTTTCAAACAACAAATTATGCTCCACGGGCAAGAGTTGACTCTACCATATTATATTTTCATTTATGAAATGTTCTACAACTATTGTCTTAGAGGCAAGACTTAGCTCAAGGACTTTCAAACTACAAATTATGCCCCATGGGCAAGAGTTGACTCTACCACATTATATTTTTATTTATGAGATATTCTACAACTATTGTCTTAGATGCAGGATCAAACAACAAATTATACCCCACAGATAAGAGTTGACTCTACCACGTTATGTTTTCATTTATGAGATGTTCTACAACTATTGTCTTAAAGACAAGACTTAGCTCAAGGACTTTCAAACAACAAATTATGCCCTACGGGCAAGAGTTGACTCTACCACATTATATTTTTATTTATGAGATGTTCTACAACAATTGCCTTAGAGATAAGACTTAGCTCAAGGACTTTCAAACAACAAATTATGCCCCACGAGCAAGAGTTGACTCTACCACATTATGTTTTTATTTATGAGATGTTCTACAACTATTGCCTTAGAGGCAAGACTTGACTCAAGGACTTTCAAACTACAAATTATTCCCCACGAGCAATAGTTAACTCTACCACGTTATATTTTCATTTATGAGATGTTCTACAACTATTGTCTTAGAGGCAAAACTTGGCTCGTGGACTTTCAAACTACAAATTATGCCCCATGGGCAAAAGTTAACTCTACCATGTTATATTTCCATTCATGAGATATTCTACATTTATTGCCTTAGAGGCAAGATTTGGCTCAAGGACTTTCAAACTACAAATTATGCCCCACGGGCACGAGTTGACTTTACTACATTATGTTTTCATTTATGAGATGTTCTACAACTATTACCTTAGAGGCAAGACTTAATTAGCTCAAGGACTTTCAAACTACAAATTATACCCCACGGGCAAGAGTTGACTCTACCACGTTATGTTTTCATTTATGAGATGTTCTACAACTATTGCCTTAGAGGCAAGACTTAGCTCAAGGACTTTCAAACTACAAATTATGCCCCACGGGCAAGAGTTGAGACTATCACGTTATGTCTTCATTTATGAGATGTTCTACAACTCTTGCATTAGAGGCAAGACTTAGCTCAAAGACTTTCAAACTATAAATTATGCCCCACGGGCAAGAGTTGACACTATCACGTTATGTCTTCATTTATGGGATGTTCTACAACTCTTGCCTTAGAGGTAAGACTTAGCTCAAGGACTTTCAAATAATAAATTATGCCCCACGGGCAAGAGTTGACACTACCACGTGATGTCTTCATTTATGAGATGTTCTACAACTCTTGCCTTAGAGGCAAGACTTTGCTCAAGGACTTTCAAATAATAAATTATGCCCCACGGGCAAGAGTTGACACTACCACATTATGTCTTTATTTTTGAGATATTCTACAACTCTCGCCTTAGAGACACGACTTATCTCAAGAATTTTCAAAGAACTCCGTAACAACAATTCATGCCCTTAAATTTACTTTGTGGGAATACACTGGGTTTATTGTTGTTGTTGTCCAAAAAAGAAAATCCCTTTGTGGATTATCCAATTTTTTATTTATTAGCAAAATATAATAGAAGTTGAAAAAAAAAATAATCAAACAAAATAGAAAAATAAAAAAAAAATTGAGAAAAAAAAGGAAAGAAAAACATAAAGATCAAGAAAAAAAACGAAGAATTTAAAAAATTGAGAAAAATAAAAATAAAGTTTGAAAAAAATAAGAAAAAAAAGGGAACTGAAAAAAAAAATGATCAAACAAAATAGAGGAATAAAAAAAAGAGTGAGAAAAAAAAGGTAAGAAAAAAATAAAGATTAAGAAAAAAGCGAAGAATTAAAAAAAATGAGAAAATAAAAAATGAGAGGAAAAAATAAAAATAAAATTTGAGAAAAATGAGGAAAAAAAAGAGAACTAATAAAATAAAGGTTAAAGACAAATGAATTAAAAAAGAAAAAAAGAAATAGATAATGTTTGAGAAAAAAGAAAAAAGAGAAAAAAATAAAGATTGAGACAAATAAATTAAAATATAAATTTTTTTTTTTTTTAAAAAAAGTGAAAATAATAAAATTAAAGAAAAAAAAGTGAAAATAATAAAAAAATAGAATAATAAATTAAGGAAAAAATAAAAAATAAAAAAAATAAAAAATAAAATTTGAGAGACAAATAAGCAAAAAAAAAAAAAAAAAAAAAAAAAGTTTTAAAAATATATGTAGGTATGACATGCAATTTCCTCTTCTCCCAATGGTTTAATTTGAATTGCGTCCGTTTTCCAAATATATATTCTTCACACTCTCTTCAAGCTCCACACACGTCGTTCACTCATTCATTCATCTTTCCAATCTTCAGATGTAAGCCTTCCTCTATCTATCTCTCTAAAAAAGTGTACGTGTATACTAGATTTAAATGTGGGTGCCTTTATGCGTTTTGAATCTCTGCATTTTCTGTTTCCAGCTAATTCTGCGTGCTGTTGATTCATTTTCCAGTGACGAAAAATGGCGACATTCAAGATTACCCGCGTAAATACGACTCCGTTTGAAGGCCAGAAGCCTGGTACTTCCGGTCTCCGTAAGAAGGTAAACCTGAAAAAACAGAATTAAGCCAAATCAAATTCAAAATAAATAGTTCGGCTTTTTTGATAAATGTGGTGTCTTAGTGCACCTCGACTAAATCCACCAGATAAATAACACCTCCCTCCAGCAACAGATATCGCATAACTCTGTGCAAAGAATCACCTAATATTTTTGCCTTTGTTGGGATTTAAACATCAGACCTCAAGTTCTCAACCCACTTCATTGATTAGGCGACACCCTTGGATATCCTGATCTAGCTGCTTTTTTTAGTTAAAGTTTCTTTTTGCTGATCTCTTTGTTGTTCGAGTTCAATCCACTTTCCATTTGGTTTGCTTGCCATATTATCTTTTCTTTAAAGTACTTATTGATGTGTACAGATTGTAATCAGCGGTTATAGCTCTAAGGAATAACTAGTAAGTGAATGGGATTTTGTAGTAACGGACCTAATGGAATTCGCCTGCATCATCTTGTAGAAATACTTGATCATAATAACTTGTCCTCATGCATGCTTCTTTGGACATAAACTCAGCTATAAAAAAGCTTTCTGTGTTTTCGAAATGTAATCACTAGAAGTGCTACTGATAATAACGATCACATAAAAGGGCTGCATAGCCCAATATCATCATTCTTATGTGCATTATTAACCACTCAAAACTCACTATCGAGTCGTAACTGAAGTGGATCAAGATAAGGGACGATGCCCAAACAACAGATTTGGCCCAATGTCAAACTGGCCAAAGGCTCATAATGAGACGAGTCAGGGATCCAGATTTGAATTAGATCAAGTAAGGAATTCTTACTTGCCGGTAATTCTATGAACTATGGTTAAGGACAAAGAGCTGTTGATTAGTTTATGATGGATTTCTCAGTCCTCTATCCGTTTTTATTTTCTGAAGCAGTATATGATTCTTTGGAAGGTATTGGATTCAGTTGTTTGTGGAGAAAAAATGCAATTTATACAGTACTTTGTGTGGTAATCTTCTAACATAAAATCCTATTATTTTTTTTTAAAGTAATCTAGTTCAATATATCTCTGTGAATTGGTCAAATACATTTTTTCTAAGCTAAAAACACTAATCATATTGTGTTGGAGGGAGTATTCATGAACCACCAAAAAGAGTCTAACTATGTCAACAAAACATAGTTCCCTACAAGAGGTGTTGGCTTAATGGTAAACTACATCAGACTAGTTTGAGTTATACTATAAAAAAGAAACACGGGACACGATTCCGGACCCCCCAAAAAGTTACAGTTATGTTCTTAAACTCTATTTCTTTTTAGCCAACTGGCTTGTTACTAATTTGTTTTCCTTCACATTCCTGTAAGGATGTCTCAGACATTCATGTGGTTCTTCCAGAGACAGCTAGAACAATATATTAATTTATTCGTTATGTTCATCTTCGTCACAACTCTTTCAGCATTTTGTTTGAATTTTTGCAAGGCTGGTAGTTTAAATTGTAGTTAAGCTGACTCATGAATAAGCCTGAACTTCTGGACATCAGTAGTTCTGCATGATCTTTAGTCGATCTGGAGTGTCTTGGCTTGTTTCTGCGCTGTTATCTTAATGGATCTTGTTTTTTGAGCGTAACATCAGGTTGGATGGGCTGTTTCAGGTGAAGGTGTTCATACAACCTAATTACTTGCAAAATTTTGTTCAGTCAACATTCAATGCCCTTGGAGCTGACAGAGTTAAAAGTAAGGAATTTTATGTTTTCCTTTTCTAGCTGAATTCCTCTACATTTCTTGCATGTAATGGTAGCAGTGGTGAATCTTAGATTTGGAGGTTTGGGTTCCACATTGCTTTGAACGAGGTGTTGCTATTTAACAGTCCAAATAAAGTAAACAATTAGCCGGTTTGCTCAATTTTGTGCTTCTTTTCGGGTTATTCGTCTTTTCGATTTTTATTGAAAAATTGATCAAACGAAAAATGTAATAATTATGACAATTTAACGCGACACCCACAACTTGGAAGGCGGAAGCTACTTACATTTTATGCTTAAAACAAAAAGAAAGAAAGTCCTGAAAAATCTAAGCTGCAGACTCTTCATTTTCGCTGCCGAACCCGTGTCGACACAACACCAGTGCAGGGTACGTGTGGAATTCGGACCCAGGTGTTCGATGGCGTGGAACCCCCATCTTTTTACATAGATCCGCCCCTGTTGGAAGAGCTGATAGATATATCCTTTTTTTAGGGAGGTCAGTTGATGATTTTGTTGTCTTGTCCCTTCTTCTAATCACACTTTTATTGTGCAGATGCTATACTTGTGGTTTCTGGTGATGGCCGATACTATTCGAAGGATGCCATCCAGGTACTATTAATCAACTTTTCCTATGCAATTCTTTATTTTGCATTGTTTGTTTTCTTTAACACATGTTCCCTCTAATGCACAAGGGACATTCTGAAACAAAACAGAGTTTCTTTTTCATGTTTTTATGGAGGCCGATGCCTAACTTGCTTTGATGGTTATGTCTTAATTGAAGGATATAATTCAGAAAATAAACACCTTGGTGTGTTTCATTGCAGATCATTACAAAAATGGCAGCAGCAAATGGAGTAAGATGTGTTTGGATTGGTCAAAATGGACTTTTGTCCACTCCTGCTGTATCAGCTGTGGTTCGTGAAAGAGTTGGGGCTGATGTAAGTACTTTGCCTCTAGAGCTACATCAGATTGCTTAATTCATATTTTCCTTTCCTTTTCGATGATATGGGTTTACTTGATTCCAGTATCAGTTAACATAACATGTCATACTCAATACAGGGTTCTAAAGCTACTGGGGCATTTATATTGACAGCAAGTCACAATCCAGGTGGCCCTCATGAGGTATTAAATGCAATATGTTCTTAATAAGTTTCTTACCCTTGGTACTTTCTTGCTGCATCTCTCCAACATTTTGTGATAACCAGTTGTTGAATTGGAAAGTTTTTAATTTTTGTTCTAGGCTTGAACTGATGTTATGGTCCTTTTATCAGTTCACGTTTGATTCACAATTGAAAAGTAGGATTTTTATTTTGACTTTACGGCTTTTGCCTTGCTCTGCTACTTAATTGTACCATTGGGAGACCTGAAAATCGTGCTATGTACTAAGAGCCATTCGTTAGCTTGTAAAATTGTAAAATTAATATGCTTCCATATTTTTTGGATAAAGAACTGGTTTTGTTTATCGCTTGTTTGGCTTAAATATATATATCTTCCTTTTGAAAATGAAAAACAAAACATACACGTTCTGTTTTGTAATCTCTAGGGAGTTGGTGTTTATTTTTAATTTTTTCGTGAGGGCGGGGAGGGGACATAATGAAATATGCCTGTGTTGCAGCTGATTAAGAACCTATAAGTACATACATCACACATCTTTGTACATTCCCTTTAAACGTGTTTTGTTATTTGGAGGACAAAAGTTCTAGTCGAGAATACATTATGGTTGATGAAATAACTGTAGGTCTTCTTTCAGATTATTTAGTAGGCGTTTGGCCATAGATTTCAAATATTTATCACTTTTTTTTTTTAATTTATGGTGTTGGAGTTGAAGATGGAGTTGTGTTAGGCTATACTATTAGCATTCAAAGGTGTTTTTTTTGGAGCACAAGACCTGCAGTGGAAAATGGTTCATGAAAATAAAATAAATGTGGAATATCCTATCAGGTTTTTTATAGTTCTTATTGAAGTGTTTAGACTACCTTGTCTGGAATACCTGTTAGAGCGTTTAGAATATCTAGGTGATAAATTTTGTCAGCTTTTCCTGTAGAGTACAGTTTAACATATGTATTCACCTGTAGGATTTTGGAATTAAGTACAACATGGAAAATGGTGGACCTGCTCCAGAAGGTATAACAAACAAGATCTATGAGAATACCACAACAATAAAGGAGTACTTGATTGCCGAGGGCTTGCCTGATGTAAGATGCACTGTTCCCCTACTACATTTTCCTGAGTCTTAATTCGATTGATGAAGTAACGTTTTGATATGGCCAACTTGAACGTAGGTGGACATATCTACAACAGGTGTCTCAAGCTTTGAGGGTCCAGAGGGGAAATTTGACGTTGACGTTTTTGATTCAACTAGTGATTATCTGAAATTGCTGAAGTATGAATGTTTCTCTTATGTGCAAAAATAAATGTCTTTATGCTTTCAGTTGGGAATATATGTCAAGTAATGCTTATACATGTATATATGTCCTTTGACATCGGAAAGTCAATCAACAATTTGTTGCAAAGGCACTATTCGGCTATTGCTGAACTTTGAGCGTCATTCCTTTCTAATTAGCAAGGGCTATGTGCTATCTCTTGGGCTTGTTTTTGACTGAACACATATTGCTTTATGCATGTCTTTGGACCTTGTTCTAAAGTTAATTTTCATCTTTATTAGCGTTCATGTTGCTATTCTTTTTTTTTTGGGTACTTTAATTTAGTTATTCTTTTTGAAGTAAATTTTCTTTTCTGACTCAATATTTTACATTGCATCTCTGTTTCCAGGTCAATATTTGACTTCCCATCTGTCCAGAACTTGCTCTCTTCTCCAAAATTTAGTTTCTGGTATGCACGTTGGAGACCTTTTTGACGTACATTCCTCAGTCTATTCCTTTTCTGCTAAGAGAATCAGCTAGTTACTCACATCTGTGCCCATTGTAGCTATGATGCACTTCATGGTGTTGCTGGCGTACATGCAAAGCGTATATTTGTGGAGGAGCTTGGTGCAAATGAGAGCTCTCTAGTTAATTGTGTTCCCAAGGTCTTCTCATCTTCCTTCCATTGAGATTTTTCTTGCATTAAAACTGTTTGTTTTATGTTCTTTTAAAGCTATATTTTAGGACTCTTTTTTTCTTTCTATGACATGTATGATTAATTTAATAGGAGGACTTTGGTGGAGGGCATCCCGATCCCAATCTGACATATGCAAAGGAGTTAGTTGCACGTATGGGATTGTCTAAAACGCATTCTGAACCCAATCCACCAGAATTTGGGGCAGCTGCTGATGGAGATGGGGACCGTAACATGGTCCTGGGGAAAAGGTAACATCTTGCTGATATCTTTTTTGAACTGCAACTAATTACTTTGTTGAAGTTGCATCTTAAATTGTGGTTTTTTGTTTGTTTATTTGTTAGATTCTTTGTGACTCCCTCTGATTCTGTTGCTATAATTGCTGCCAATGCTGTACAAGCTATTCCTTATTTTTCTGGAGGTTTAAAAGGAGTTGCCAGGTCTGTATCGCTTGGAGCTTAGCTGTACATGATTGTTATGCTGATAATATTTCTATTCAAGAGCAATTGATCTTGTCATGAAAATCTGTCATAGTTTAATGTGATGCAATACTAATCTTTCAACAGGAGTATGCCCACATCTGCTGCTCTTGATGTAGTTGCTAAACATCTGAACTTAAAATTTTTTGAGGTACTATAGCTTCATTGACATTTATATGTTATTTATTTTATCTTTTGTTGGTGGAGGGTTGAGAGCATGCTGGATTTTATGTTTCCTATATCTGCTTTGTTAAGGTACCCACTGGTTGGAAATTTTTTGGTAACTTGATGGATGCTGGAATGTGTTCAATTTGTGGAGAGGAAAGTTTTGGAACTGGTTAGCTTTCTGTACTTAAGTCTTGTATCTAATTTGATACAAGTAGGTTGGATAATGTAACTGGACTCATGAAGGTATTAAATTTTTTTATTATGTCTTCACAGGCTCAGACCATATTCGCGAGAAAGATGGAATATGGGCTGTCTTGGCTTGGTTATCTATCCTTGCCTATAAGAACAAGGACAACCTTGGGGAAGGTAACCTTGTGACTGTTGAAGATATCATTCGCCAACACTGGGCAACCTATGGACGTCACTATTACACTCGATATGACTACGAGGTTTTTGTTTGGCAGTTCCTATTTAATGTTAAATGAGCATTTCTTTTTCAAGCATAAATCATGTCAGTCAATTTCTTTTGTTTCTTCCAGAACGTCAATGCTGATGGTGCTAAGGAGCTTATGGCTCATTTGGTGAAGCTGCAATCTTCCATTGATGAAGTTAACAAGTAATCTATCCTTTAGTTTCAAGTTTCTCGCTGGAATACCCAATGTTTCTAAAGCATGACTTACGTAATTTTCCACTTATTATATATGTCTATTTCTTTATCTTTATATTTTGATGATGCCCATCCTTTGTATGAGAAATTCCAGAAAAAAAACTAGCTTAAAAACAGGGTAGTAGGTCTTCCTTCAATTGTAATTATAATGACATGAGATTTTAGACTGATCTTGTGTACCCAATGACACTTGAAGCCGTTATGGATAGCATGTAAGAGCTACAGCTGTAATTTAATTTATTTATTGGTGTGTGGGTTTACTAGGAAAGATAGGATTAGAAATGAGGTTATTCGAGATAAGGTGGGAGTGGCTTCGGTGGATGTCAAGATGTGGGAAGCGAGGTTGAGATGGTTCGAGCATGTGATGAGGAGGTGCACGGATGCCCCAGTGTGGAGGTGTGAAAGGTTGGCTAGGGATGGATTTAGGCAAGGTAGAGGTAGACCGAAGAAATATTGGAGGGAGGTGATTCAGCTTGACATGGAGCTGCTTCAGATTACCGAGGACATGACGCTAGATAGGAAGGAGTGGAGGAGGCGAATTAGGTTTAGGTTAGTAGGACGGAGTAGGTAGGAGGACTTTGTTTTGTTATTTGTGCTAGTAGTCATGGGGCTAGTCTTGTTTCGAGGTGTTTTATCATTTGTAGTATTACTTGGTGATAGTCTTGTGTATGATATTATTTGGTATATTAATACCTATTGTTTCTTGTTCATTTACTATTTCTTTTATAGTCTGTTTTTGTCTTAGAGCCGGGGGTCTATTGAAAACAACCTCTCTATCTCTCCTCTGAGGTAGTGATATGGACTGTGTACAGTTATCCTCCCCAAATCCCACTTTGTGGGAATATACTAGGTATGTTGTTGTTGTTGTTGATTCATCTTGTGCTTCTCCTTTTTAGTTAATAGAAACCTGATGGGTCATTTTGGAGCCGTTTTTTCGTCCCTTACTAGCATATAATATCTCTTTGACTCCTCCCCTCAACCTGAAAGCTTTTCGTAAGAGGAGTTTCAGGAGAATATTCTATACCAAATTGTAATCGTCTGCATGCCTTCCATTTTTCATCAAGTGTTTTAGCTGTCAGCGTGATCTTAGAGCCATGACCTATTCTTAGCTTAGTTTGACAGTAGTAGCACCTTTAACAGGAAGGTGGTAGAATATAGCAAAAAGACCAGTAACGAATTTGTGCATATCTTTTTTTATTTCTCTTTTTATTTTTTAGATCTAGTGCAATTATTTAATAGAGAACTACTATGTTATTTATGAAATAATGTTGTCCCATACCTACATTGATCAATCTATGACTCCTTCCTACAAAGTGAAATCCTTCTGTAATAGGAAGTAAAGGAGATTTTCTATGCCAAATAGTATTTTTTTATAATTAAAGAATCCCAGAAGGCCAGTGGCGCATAGTTTAAAACTCGGTGGATAATGTGCCTGCCCCTACCCTTTATTCCAAATCGTTATCTTCTCCATGCCTTACCTAATTTCATCAAGTGTTCTGTTGGTAGGATGACTTTAGAGCCTAGGCCTTTAGTACTCGGCTTAGTTTGGCAACTGCAAGACCTTTAGCTTTTGAATCACTTTGCTCAGGGTTGTGGCTATTGAGTCAAATCTTACGATGTATAAGGAAAATAATTGTGATAAAACATGAGTTTGAGAGAAAACTTAGCTTCATTATTCCCTCAAGCTGTTAGGGTTTAAATAGCTAATAGCCTGTTTGGCCAAACTTATAAAATCAACTTATTTTGAGAAGTGCTTTTTCCAAAAAAAAAGTACTTTTGGTGAGAAGCAGTAAAAAAGAGAAACAATTGGCCCATTTGGCCATGCGAAATTTTCACTTTCTCGAAAAAGTTTCACTCTATGCCAAATACAACTCCAAGTTGATGTTTGGCCATGAGAATTCCAACTACAACTTGGAGTTGTATTTGGAAAAGTGAAAAACAAGAAAAAGTTGTTTTCACCTTTTCCCATCTTCCTTCTCTCACAAAAATTCAAAAACCAACTCCAATTATATTCATGGACAAACACAACTCTAACTCTAATTCCAACTCCAACTTCAGAAAATTTTATTTTTCATGGCCAAACGCCCACTTAGTTTTTGGCCAATCTTTTTAAAAGTGCTTTTAAGTGTATTTTTTTAAAAAGTGCTTTTGGGGAGAAACTACTTTTTAACTTATGAAAAACTATTGCTACTCCTTAGAAGCCCTTATTTTCTCCCAAAAGCTAGCCAAACACCTTAATATTTTATAATAAGCACTTTTCTTTTGAGAAATAAACAGTTCTGAGAAATCATTGAGGCCTGATAGGCCCAGATGGAAACTGCACAACAAAGGCCTATTTACTGTCAAGTCATGCTACCTGAAGCTAAATACTAACCACACTTTACTGGACAAATGGCCTTGGAAGTTGATTTGGAAGACCAGAAGCCCGCCCAAGGTAGCTTGTTTTGCTTGGTTGGTATGTAGGAAAGCATGCCTTACTCATGAGGCTCTACAGAGGAGATGGTGGCAGATTTGTTCAAAATGTGTTGTGTGACCAGGAAACAGAAGTGAATAACCACCTATTTTTGCATTGTAAAGCTGCTACAAGTCTTTGGAATATGTTTTTGTCTATGCTAGGACTCAGTTGGGTAATGCCTAAAACTCTGGAATTACTTAGCATTTGGAAGGAAATTGGTAACAGAGGAAGGAAGGAGATCTGGTGAAAAACTATTCCAGCATGTATATGGTGAACTCTGTGGAAAGAAAGAAATGCTAGGTACTTTGAAGGGCAAAAAAACTAGCTTACAGATGATTAGAACAAATTGTACATCTTTTGTTTTTTGGTGCAAACATAATTTGGTAGGGGATGTAGTAGATTTAGTTGATTTTATAAGAAACTTGTAGAAAATACCTTTTGGGGGTGTGCCCACCACTATGTGGGATGTAAGTTTCCAATTCATCATTTGTTGGATGATGAATCTTTAGGTGTGAATACAATGTTACCTTTATCTCAAAAAAAAAAAAAAAGGTTGGGCAAATGAGCTATAAGGTTACATGCCCTAAAAAGGAAAGTAGATCAATACCTAATTATAATAGGAGCAAATCAAACTATCTACTATATTTACATATTAGCTATATAATATTCACAGGATTCTAGCACTCCCTCTCAAGTGGTGGTGCATACAAATTATGTGTACCAGACTTGTTAAGTAGGCGTTTGGCCATGAAAACTAAAATCTTTTGGAGTTAGAGTTGGAATTGGAATTGGAGTTGAAGTTGGAGTTGGAGTTGTGTTTGGCCATGTCTTTTATGAATTTTTTTTAGACTTTTGGAAAGACTTTTTAAAATATAATTTTATATCCTCAATTTTTAAAAATTATCAAAATCATCCAACTTAACTAATTTACCTACAAGATACAACCAAATGTGAGAGGAACCAATAATGTTACCTTTGTTGTTGGTGTTGCATAAAGAGTCGCAAGAATGGACGGATTAAGGTTCTGTTGTATCATGAGGAAATTTTGAGGGAGAAGAAAAAAATTGAAGTTGCCTTCAATTTTGAGGTCTTTTATCGACGGAAGTAGGAAGAAATGGGTAATGTGGTAGTTAGACATTTAACTCTAGTTATTGGTTGAAATTTATAGGGTGTTTTTATTTTAAAAAATGGGTCATTTGTAACAATAAATAAAGTTGAAATTGAAGTTGGAAGAAGTGAAAACAAGTAAAACTTGTTGAAATTGTTTTCACTTCTCTAAAAACAATTTAGAATTGGATTTGAAATTCTCATGGCCAAACACCTCAATTTTCACTATAGTGAAATAATTTTTTGGAAAAAAAAGTGAAAAATTCTTATGGACAAACGGGTCCTAAATCTATAACTTGTTCTGGGACCGACTAGGGTCTTGGTGAGTAAGTCTGCAAGTTGATCACTTATCCCCACACACCTAGTGACAAAGTCTCCTGAGAGTACCTTTTCTTTGATAAAATGACGATCAAGCTCTATATATTTGGTCCTCTCATGAAACATTAGGCTTGATGCAACGTAAAGTGCAACTTCATTATCATACGCAAGTTCTATTTCTTAAGTATCTCCAAATTTCAACTCCTTAGTAGTTGCTTGATGCATATGAGTTCACATGTTGCCACTGCCATAGTTTGATATTATGCTTTTGCATTAGATTTAGCAACCACTTTTTGTTTTTTACTTTTCCAGTACACCAAATTTTCCCCAACTAGAACACAATATCCAGAAGTGGATCGTCTGTCCGAGGGTGTCAGGGAATGCGAATAACTGCATTCCTGACTGTCACAGGGAGAATTCAAGAACTGACTTACAACACTAACTGGAAGGTAATATCAGGTTGAATCACAGTGAGATAATTCAGTTTTCCTACTAGCCTCTATATCTTCTACGATCACTAAGAGGTTTCCCCTATCTGGTAGGAGCTTAACGTTTGATTCCATTGAGAATCAGTAGGCCTATAATCTATCATTCCTGTCTCCATAAGAATATCAAGTGCATACGTCCTCTATGAAATGTTTTCTGAATTGGATTGAGCAACCAAAATGCCCAAGAAGTACCTAAGTTAGGGAACTTTTACCTTACCAGGGATCAGTTGTGTAATATTATTATTCACAAGGCATAAGCTTAAAGAACTTTGCTTTGCCAACATAAATTGTGTTGTATCTAATTCGCAAGGCATAAGTTAGAGAATTTTGCCTTGTCCAACAAAAGTTCTGTAGGAATAGGAATAAGTTATGCCTCTTATGGCATAACTTTGTGGGTTGTGTACTGGTCATAACTTTGTGGAGTTCTGTATCAGCATAAATTTTGTAAGGTATAACTTGTGGGTTATGAACTTTATAAGACATAATGTTTTGAAGTCGAACATGTGCTTCTATCGGCATAAGTTCTGTAGGAACTGTGTTATACCTTGTAGTAAATTACTTGAGAGTTATGTAATGGCACAAGTTCTGTAGGAATTAAGCGGCATAACTTGTGGGTTATGTAATGACATAAGTTTCGTAGGAATGAAGCGGCATAACAACCTTGTAAGGCATACCTTGTTTTACATTATGATAGAAAATATAAACTTGTCTTGCGATTTTTTTTCCGATGGGGGTGTTCTCAACCACTTTTTGTTATTTAAAGTGCTGAAGGGAAAGATTAAGTACCACCAATTTGAGGGGCAAAAGTTAATGACTACCCAAAATTTACGGTATATGTGCAAATAACCAAAACAATATGATGCCCGAGACTTGGATCAAGTGAAGTGCATCAAGGATGAGGAAGGTAAGGTACTGGCGGAGGAGACGCTCATCAAGCAAAAATGGGAAATAAAGTTATGTTGGGTGATTTAGAGCACTCTGAGAGAGAGACATAGGGATTTCGGGTATTGTAGTTGTATTAAGGTTGAGGAGGTGACACACGATGTTAGTAAAATGAGTCGGGGAAGAGCGACATGACCTGATGAGATTTTGGTAGAGTTTTGGAAGAGCACGGGCAAGGCAGGCATGGGGTGGTTGACTGGTTTGTTCAATGTCATTTTTAAGACAGCTAAGATGCCCGAAGAGTGGAGGTGGAATATAATTGTCCCGTTGTACATGAATTAAGGCAGCATCCATAATTGCAGCAATTACAGGGGTATTAAGTTAATAAGTTACACTATGAAGGTTTGGGAGAGAGTGGTGGAGATGAGGATGAGGAGGGCATGCATTTTCGAGAATGGGTTTGGATTCATGCGGGGGCGATCTACCAAGAAGCCATCCATCTTGTGAGGAGACTGATGAAGAGATATTGGGAAAGGAAGAGGGACTTACATATGGTGTTTATAGACCTTGAGAAGGCCTACGACAAAGTTTTAAGGGTAAGTCCTTTAGAGATGCCCGGAGGTTAGGGTTTACTAAATTAGGGTGATAAAGGGCATGTATGATGGAGTTAAAATGTGGGTTAGGACAGTAGGAGGAGGTATGAGGAGGGGCAGATGTAGGCTGAGTACATGACCTTAGATAGGAGGATATGGAGGACGCATATTACCGTAGATGTTTAATCGGCTAGGAGTGTTGTCTTGCGTTCGAGTGTGTATGCTTATTGGTGTTTGTCGTGCACTAGTTGTAGTATGGTAGTTTAGGATTTAGACAGAGATGTTGAGGTGGAGCTAATCCCTGCTTGTGATACCTATCTTATGTTGTTGTTTATCGTGTAGCACTATTTCGGGGTTTACTATTATTTCTTTCCGGTACACTTTGCATTGTTCCCTTGTTAGCTGCTATATTTTCTTCTTTGTTTTCCTTTTCTTTGTACATGGATTTGCTACGCTTGAGCCGAGGGTCTTTCGAAAATAGTTTCTCTATCTCCCCGAGGTAGTGGTAAGGTCTGCGTACACTTTACCCTCGCCAACCTGATCTGTGGGGTTTCACAGGGTATGTTGTTGTTGTAATATGACTCCTTTATAACTAGAAGAATGTCAGAGCCCAACTTCCCCCCCTCCCCCCCCCTCCACACACACACACCAAAAGAAAAAAAACCAAAAAAATACGTTAGTTTTACCATATTAGTCAGATTTCTTGCCAATGTCAGACTTTTTTTTCTTGGGCCTTTTTGTGAATTTTAAAGGTGGCAATGGTTATTATGACGTTTTCATATGTCATGTTGGTAGTAGTTATAGAACAAAATTTTTTAATGCCATTGATGTGTCTTTTCAATATGTGCATACTTACCTTGAGATGAGTTCCTATACAGGGTTATAAAGGAAATCCGTTCAGATGTTTCAAATGTCGTGCGTGCTGATGAATTTGAGTACAAGGACCCCATTGATGGTTCGGTCTCAAAGCATCAGGGTATAAGGTATCTATTTGAAGATGGATCACGATTGGTAAGGAATCTCCCCAGCTCTAGCATTACTTAAAATATGGGAATTAGATGCTGTTTTGCATAGGAATGGAAAATATACAGATTCTGTTCTGAATTGATTTCTTTTTTATCTAAAGAATTAACTAGCAAATAAAGTGGAGTTAATGGAAAATCTTTTATGGCAACTGTTTTTTGATGCGTATGATCATGATTTTTTGAGTGTAACTTTTGGTACTGTGTTAGGTGTTCCGTCTCTCTGGAACTGGCTCAGAGGGTGCTACTATCCGTCTCTACATTGAGCAGTACGAGAAGGATTCATCCAAGATTGGAAGAGATTCGCAGGAAGCACTTGCTCCACTGGTAAGTTACGTTGGACCAAACATGGTGTTTGTTGTCCACGTCTTATTTTTCTTTTTGTTCCTTGGTGTTCTGCTAAACAGATTTATCTTGTCTCAGGTGGAGGTTGCTCTTAAGCTATCGAAAATGCAGGAATACACTGGCCGTTCTGCCCCAACTGTTATTACATAAACTCATTGTGCTTGCTTTTGTATGTTATGAACTAAATAATTGAATAAGCATACTGTCCTTGCTGGACGAACACCAGAGAATATGCAAGATGATGTCAAGTTTTGAGAACTATGTCTGGAGTTGAAGCATCTTGTTCAAATATATTAGTGCGGCAATTTATAGTTTCTTAATCTTTCATCTTGAATGACTACTATGAAGTTATTTTCTTTGCAGATTCGTATTCATCCTTGACAACCTTGACTTATCTCATTTCAATTAATTCTTGAAGCATCTGCGACAATCACTTGTGTCACTAGTTATTGGAAATCTTCATGATGCAGATGAATTTCCTTTGTATGTAAGTTAGATGTGCTTACATGATGCAAAGTGTAATCTATCTTAGGTAGCTTATCCTAGTGGTCATATGGCTGGGGAAAAATTCATAATCATGTATTTATTCGTTATAGATAGGATTAAGAAGGACAAGCTAATAGGCTAAATAACACATTTATGGGTAGATCTGACCCAATAGGTAAATGGCAAGATTTCAGAAATAGTGATTTTTCGAGACCTAATTACGAAACATGGTGATAGTTTGGATAGTTTCCAAACATGGATAGAGTGAAATGAGAAACGGACACAGACAACACTTCTATGCAAACAAAATCCATGAAAATGACCATGAAATTCAAATTTCATATTCTAGCTATTTCAATTGGCTGAATTATTGCCTCAGCCTCTCTCTTTTGTAACTTTTAAAATTTTTTGATGGCTGTAGTTGATTAAAAGAGAATAATTAAAGAGTGAGGCTCATGTCCACTTTATTATTTAAATAAAATAGTTGTCTTATATTCTTTTAATTCTAACAAAAGAAAAACAACTGCATAAAATCTCGTAGTTTTTTTTTGTAACAATCAAATACAAATTTTTATAATTGTAATTACCACTCTATTTTTTTGTCAATTAAAAACATACAGAGTATATCTTTATTTGTTATGTAAAAATAAAATATTTTATACAACAATGATATATGTACATATTTTATACGTCAATGATATAATTTCTACACACATCTTATACATCTGCATAATCTATACAATAATGATACAATTTCTATACGTATAATATACGAAATATCTATTATATACAACAATTATTTAACTATACACATTTTATACAATTTTTAGCTGCAGTAATTATTTAATATATGTTATATACAGCAAATATACAGTTTCTATACACATCTTATACATATACATATTATATACAGTAATTATACAGTTTCTATATACATCTATACAATCTTTAGTTGAAATAATTATTTCAATACATATTCTATATAACAGATTAACAGTTATACAGTTTTTATATCTATTATATACAACATTTAGTTGAAATAGTTATTTAGATACATATTTTATACAATATTTATACAGTTTCTATACACATCCTAAACAGTGTATGTTTATTTTATACATATACATATATTCTATACAATAAATATACACTTTTGATACACATCATATACATACTTTCATTTCTCCGAAAACTCTTTCGACTCACCGATATTCAAATCTTTACAATATCCATTATCATATCAATCATATCCAGTTTCTAATCATAAAACACAATTTTTTTTTCAAAAACAACTCATTTCCTTCAAAGTCCTTCCTCACATACTTAACCCACCATTACTTTTAGACTTCAACGCAATAGCCCTTTTATTTTCAGCCCCGATCAACCTCCACATTTTGCACATCCTTTCTTCTGTTTCTGCCCTTTCCTTTTAGATCCACCCACACCATCCTTCATTTAAAAAAATTCAACTCAATTTAGACAACCTAGATGGAAAAGTTAAGAATTAGAAGAAAAAAGATAGAAATTTTGTGGGTTTGTCAGCCCTCTCTCCTTTTTGATCCACCCATAACATCCTCCATTTAAAATATACAATCAATTTGACAATTTAGATTGAAAAATTAAGAATTAGAGAAACAAATATATAAATTTTGTGGAGTTCTTAGCTATCAAGGATTGAGAAAGAAAAGAAAGAAGAATGGTTACAAAGTTAGAAAAAACAATAAAATGAAAAAGTAAAAAGAGCCGACTTAGTTTCTGAGCTTTGGCGGTGTTATAATTTGGGAATATAATAACCGACTAGCTATTTTTTGTCTATTAGACAAAACTTAGGCTATTTCTTTTAAAATAGAATAGACAGTGTCCTTTTCCCTTAAGAAAGGGATTTTCCCTCTACCAGTTATGATATAGCAATTCCTTCTGTGTTAATGATGCCACGATAGATAGTTGTCACCGATACGGAAAGAACTTGAGAAATTGATGCATCATTGACGCAAGGTGAAATTTAGAAACTATCTCTATGTTTGATAACTTTTTTAAGCTCTTATTATGTTTGAAGAAGTGTCTAAGTTTGTCTGAGTATGTAATTGTACCTAATTATTTAACATTTTTCACACACACATAAGGGAGTGTTCAAGCTTCATCAAATTAAGAAAAATATTTTTTCCTTTAAATTCTCTTGCATCATTTCATACGAGACAAATAGATTGTACGACTGACATATTATGAGATCATAAGCGGTACCAACAAACATAAATTAAATAAGGTCTCGTCAATGATCTTTCTTTTTTTACATGTCTCTTAACTTGTATTCAATTTGCTTCCGTAGCTCTCATAGTCAGGTGATACGACCCCAAAAAACTTGATGGTGATTGGGATCCATGATGAAGCGCAACATCAAGTTAATGGAGGCTCATGGAACACTTCATCAAGTGTGAGGTGCTTCAAGGAGTTTCAAGTTTACTTTTTCAAGCTATACATTATTTGATTGAGGCGATGGAGTTCGTAAAGATCATTGAAGACCTATGTGGGGGTATTAAAGATATGGAAGAAAATGAAAACCATGTTGAGATGATCAAACTATGGAAGATAGCTTGTTTGGGGTATATTTGACTATTTATGCAAAGATCACTTTTGGACGATGCTTGTAAAGGCAAAAACCATAAATAGTTGTCTTATTTTGTTTCATTAGCAAGTTTTGATACATATTGAGTACTTCTCATTGTGGAGAGATCGGTAAAGCTTTTGGTGAAGTTTGCTTAGAAACGAGGGTTGCAAGGTGAATCGATTTTCTTGAGGTCTTTATAAGAGTTTGATGCTTATTTAGGATTAATAATTAAAGGACTTAGGGTTCAATATACCTTTTGCTTGCTTTTGATTTTCTTTTCTTGTGACAATCTATTTATCCTTGAATCGGTACTCGTTTAGTTTCGTAATTGGAGGTTTTAACTTTAATATAACTATTGTAGTCAGTTAGTTCCTTGCTTGTGTCTCTTCTTCTACCCTTTTAATTCATTGTCATTAATTTTCATATTTTCTTTCATTGTCATTTTAATATTGCATCAAATTGGTATCAGAGTCGAGTTTAGATTTGTTCCAACGAATCTATCTTAGAATTTGTTACTACAAAAAATAAAAAAAAACCAAAATCAACTTTTATTTGTGTTATTTTGGTTATTTGAGCACTAAATTTGTATTTCTAGTACTTTTAGAGTCTAAATCTCAAATTCTGAGTCATTTCAGGTTGATTTGTATATTTCACCATTGTTGAGTTAAAGAACTTGAAATTGGGTCCACTTGATTTGGTGTTTGATTGATTTCAGTTTGTACTGAGTTTTATACTCTATGTTGGGAAAAAGCTAGATCTAAAGTTGGGGTTAATCGAGGTTGATTTGAAGAAGTTCCAAATTTGAATATTCAAGGTGTTCTTGGTGATCTTCATATATTCTTTTTGAAGAAGAAGGGAAAGTACAAGTTAGATCCGAAAATCTTGGCACAAGTTTGCAAAAAAATATTGTATAAACAACATAAACTCCACCACTTTATATGCTAATTACTTCCTATGCCAACAACAACAATAATATATCCAGTGTATTCTCACAAAATGGGGTCTAGGGAGGATAAAGTGTACACAACCCATATCACTACCTCAGATGAAGTAGAGAGGTTATTTTCGATAGACCCCCCGAATCAGGACAGATAACAGTATAACAAACAAAAGATATAAAAACACACAACCGAAAGAAACAAGACACAAGACACCCATATATTAATATTATAAACTATCTATTCGAAATCACCAAAAACACCAAAACACCACGAACAAGAAACTATAAGACACATGCATAACTCTATTACGACATGCACAACTAACCACAAAGCCCTCCTCCCTACTAGTAAGGACGCCGTCCTACTCCCTTACCCTCTATCTTAATTCGCGTCCTCCACACCTTTCTATCAAGGGTCATGTCCTCCTTAAGCTGCAATTGTTGCATGTCATGCCTAATCAGCTCCTTGTAATAGTTGCCAAATCTTCTCAATATTACTAAATATGTCAAAATAAAAATAATGTGGATACATTATTGTCGTTCAGATACATTGCTAATTCAATATGTTACAAACAATTTCGATAATTTTACAAGAAAAGTAACACCAATCTCTTTAACTGGGGAACAATCACATATTACGAATTGTGAGGCTTTTAGAGTATCCCAAATATCTCAACCAATTTCAAAATTCAAATTAGCACAATTAGATCATGGAAGTTAAATCGAATTTCTTCTGGATTACTTTCTTCTTCGTTTATCATTTTGGATTTGAATTTTTCTTTCAAAAAAAGGTCAATTTGTATGGCAGATACATATATTTATATAATATGTAAATTACCTATGTACCAAATATATTAGATGTAACAAATGTAATATATGTATTAGATGTAAAATCTGTATGCATCATATATATAAAATGTATCAGAAGTGAGATTGAAATTTGTATGTATCATATGTTGCATAGGTATCAGAATTGTTTGCTATAAATTGATCTAACTTAAATTAACATATGTATCATATATAACTTAAATTGATGATGTACTTCACCTTGCTAAACATATCTGTCATAAACTTCTCGTATTTTGGCTTAATTTCCATCATGCGTCAATTCAATATTCCCAAAATTAAATTACCCTCATGAATGGATATACTTCCTTTGACTTCTAAGAAACATTCATAAATCCACTTATTCATTCTGTATGGTATGCCACTTAAATGATATAATTGTTTTGTATTATTCAGTGACACCTAAGGATTTAAGTAGTTTCAAAAACGAAACTTTCCCCAAGGAAACTGTTCATATTCGTCGACCTCTACCATGTGAAAATTAGCAATGAAAATTAGGTGCATCACCTAGTTGTTAAAGTACAAATGTGTGAATGAAGTATAAAATAGAAAAATTTGGGCAGCATGTTGACTGTTTTCAAAGTTCTTCAACTTAAAACGTCGAACCAACAACCCTTATTTACATGTGTTATTGCACCAGATACATACTTTTTCGTAAGCATACTAGACGGGAAATTAAAATATTTTAAATCATTTCCAATTGGTTATAAGAGCAAACTCAAAGATGATAATGCAAAGGATGGTTTTCTTCATGCATACATAAAACTCATTTGAATTGTTCTGATTTACCTCAAGGTCCATAAGGCACCTGAAAACTTGACCTTGGAAATTACATTAGGATATATTGAGATAGAGAAAATTTCAGAAATAGCAACTCTGTAGCCTTAATTATAACTTTTATAGCAACAGTTTCATAATTACAAAAAATAGCAAATTGTATTTTGTATTTAAGTAAAATGTTGCTATATAAATACATATACAAATATATATGTATTACTCATACATACATATGCACAACTGAAAAATACATATTCTTCTATTACTATGAAGTGGGTAAAATATTGCTACTTTTGCTATAAGTTGCAATTTTGAAAAAGTGTTGCTATTTATTGTAATTATAGTCTTAAGGATGATAGTTTCTGTAATTTTTCCATTGAGATATGCTCCAAAGCAAGTCCGCCCAAATAATTCAACTTCTTCTTTGCTCAGACACTCCAAATAACACTCCAAATTTTTGACTAGGATTTAAATCATTTTTTGCATTTGTATAAGCTCCAAAATTGATGAGTTCTAATTGAATATGAGTGTTAATATCAATTTACTTCTGTGGTGATTGCTTTTGATATGAATAATGGTCATAAGAAACATCTAGCATAAAAGCTAAGCTGAGAGCATTTCAATCAATTGAGTTTTAATATACGTTCTTACATGTATCAAATTTAAATGAGCATTTCTCTCAGAATATGAAGAGTTATGTAGCTCATTATCTATAAAACTAAAGGTCTTCAAGTCTTCATTCTAACGCCACCGATTGTTTATAAATGTGACTTTGGAGAAAAAATTATGGATAAACCAGTGAGGGTCCGCAATTTCAGTGTGTCACAGAGTTTTATCTCTGCGATATCCCTGTGTCACAGAGGCTAGCCTTTATATTAAGGGAGTGCCACGAAGGTGGTGTCCAACGACATTGTTTTTAACATATTTTAAGAGACTTTTGGTCCTTTCCTCAGTAGAAATTGATTCCTCATCTATTCTAAAACATTTTCCAATCCCTAAACTACAATTATTAATCAATATTTACGTATTCATTCTCTCCCAAATCCCAAGAACCTTAAGGAGCAAGAGATTCAAAGTTTAAGATTTTTTTCAAGGTTTCTTCCTCAAATTCTAAAATTAAGATATGTAAAGTTAATCCTTCAGTGTGCGAACTTTGTTCTCCCCACGATCAGGATTTGATGTGTATCTAAATTTGTGAATCATGCTAAGGTTTTACGAGTTGAAATTTTTGAGTTTAATTCTTGATCCCTTGATGAAAATTCTTAGATGTTCTATGATTTCTAGTAAGAGTTCTACAAGTTTGGAGTCTTTACTTTGATTTGATTTTCATTACATGTCTATTGAGCTTTCAAATAAAGTGTTTGAATTTCCTTTAAGTTATTGAGAGTATTATTTCATGATTTACTGAATTAATTATTCATGATTTATTGAAGTCGATATTGAAGTTTACAGGTCATATTTTAAAATGTTTACAGAGAATTCTTATGCTATTGTCATGTCTTGAAAAGAAAAAAAGTTTATCGTATCTTGAAAAGATATAATGTTAAGAAAAATTATGAAGATTTTGAGTCAAGGCTGCTCACAGAGAATGATATGTTCACAGTATAATATTTTAGAATAAAACATGATTTTTCTAAAGTATTTTGAGACTTATGATATGAGCAAATAATACATATTTTTTAAAAAATTATTTAGCACCGAGACGGGTATGAGTCCGAGGTTGATACCCCAAACTACACTGCCACTGTAGTATATGATTGTTCATAGTTAGGACTTCTCTTTTAGGCTTTGGGCCTAGAGTTGGATCCATAAGATATGTTTCATCTTGTACCCTGTCAAAGTATAGGATGAATCTTCTCAATGTGTGCAAAACATTGGACTCCATGATTCTAACATGATTTATGTCGGTTAAAAGAAATTCCCAAAAAGAAAAGTTACTTATTTTGAGATAATATATGCTTGGTGGAGGCCACCAGTTTGAAGAGAGTTTTATTAGCCCCTGTTTTCAAGTCTTGTTTAGATTTTGGTTAATAAGTTTCTAGTTCTATTTTTAATTTTAATAAATAGTTTCAAGAATGTTTTTATCTCCATTAATTTAATTTTTCAACATTCAGGTTAGTCATCTTTTTTTAGTTATTTAGTCTTGTTTTATGATTATGTTATTTATGTCTCAGTTTTCCAGCTTTATCAATTTTAAATATTAGTATCATGTCACTTTATGCTTTACATGCCAATACATTTAAAGTACTGACTCCCTTTTTTTGCTACATCATTGGATGATGTAGCCCCTAGCTTATTTATGTGCAGATTAGTAAGCAAATTCTTCAGTGGATTATAATGTCATCTTGAGGGAGTTCTTATTCTTTTAAGAACTTACCAGTGGTCCAGTCATCAGTTTCTTTTATCACATTAAGGCTGTTGTACTAAGGATGTAGTAGTGGATTCATAGACATAGTAAAGTCAAGTCAATTGAAACCAATTTTAAACATTTGTAATGTTTTGGTTAATACAAGTTCATATTATTTTTATTTCATTCTTTTTACAAATGTTAGCCCATATTCCCAGTTTTTGCATTTTATTAAATGTTCAGTTTTATTAATTGGATGCCAGGCCAAGGGGTTATCTCAGACCATTTATGATTTTGAGTGCCAGTTACATTCAAGGTGTAGGCTCAGGTCATGACAAATTTTGTATTTGAGCACAGAGGTCAAGTGTCCTAGAGATTCTATGAAGCCGTGCCAATAGGATCTTGTTTATGATTGTGAGGGCCCCGCTTCTATAAATGAGGGACTACGACCATTTATGAAAGATTTTCTATTATTTCATGTTCTAGATTGTGTATTGGATATATCTCATACGAAAGTTATACATATTCGTGCATTGTTCCAAGTTCCTCCAATTATGCCTATCTTTGAGATGGTTACAAAAATAATGCTTAGATTCTTATTGATGTAGTTTTCTCAGATAGAGCCAACAGAAAGTTAAGAGATCATACAAGGGTTTGAGAGGAGCCCATTATTGCATTGATTCCATAAATTCAAAAGAATGCACCCTTTTCCTTATGAATTATGTATTCAAGTCAAGGTAATATGTGCTCTCAGATCCATTTTCAAAGCCTTGTTCAGATAGCACCCTTAAGGAGGAAAAAGTATGTATCCAGATTAGATTCGTGTATAGTATTATCATTGGGGAATATTGTGAGTTGGGGATAGTATAAAACATGAATAGAAAAATCACCCCATATCTAGATGTATGAAATTAGAAGTGTAGTAGTCTACGAGTAGAGATAGTGTTTGGGTAATGTGTTCTTAGGTGTTGGATTAGGTGTAATAAGCTTTGTATAATTCTCATGGTAGAAAGAAGATATGACATAGTTGGTTAATATGACTAAGAATATGCTTGAACCAGGAAAGAATTTTGTGAAGGCATGTCATTATGTTAGAAAAGAAAAGATTTAACATAGGTTATGAATCGGAAGGGTGGTGTAGTTATACTTGTTTAATATTTGCAGGATTGTATGTTTGGTTTAGACAAGTAAGGTATATTGAATATGTAATTTTAGTGATGTTGTGAAATAGGAATATGCTTGTGGGTGACAATTAAATAGATTGTGCGATTAAGGTTAGCTAGTAGGCTAGTGGGGTTGCACGAGATTCTAAGTTATTAAGTGTTCTTTATGCATAGTTAGTACTTTTGAGTTACTAAGTGTAGAGAATGCTAGATAGGTATTATATGGTATCTTGAGGAGTTAAATTTTGAGGATTTCATCTATGTGAGTATGATACAATATTTGCAGTAAGTAATTGTTAAGTTGTAACTGGAGTAGATGAAACCCCTAGGTAAGATGGAAAGATGGTAGCTACGCCAATAGGTGAAGATGAGCTTGAGGTTATATAAGAAGAGATGTAATTAGAATAGTTTATGGTCTCATGATATTCTGAATTATAAGCATCATACGTGATTAACTAGTGAGATAGAGTTTCTAAGTATGTAAGAGGCTAAGTTTTATTAGATAGAGTTCTTAAGGAGTAAATGGCGAAGTTGTAGATGACCAATGTTGAATCTTTTTGGTAAAGTTTTAATTCTCATTACTTTTGGTGATTATAATTAATTTAGAGGGTAGGTCTGCAAACTTAAGGCATTAACGATCAAGCTAAGCGCGGGTGTAACACCCCAAAATCCAAGCTAAGATTAGAACCATGATTCAAATACATGTAGAATTAAACATCATGTTTTGGTTGAATGAGAAATTATTTAGGTTTTATTAAGGCCATAAGTAACCCCTAGATCATGTCCAAGTCAAAGCCTTTCGTACCGATTAATTTCTTGAGAAGAATCTTGCTATAGTCAACTTCAAACTATAATAAATCCTAGATTATGAGGTATTGTTGAGATCAAGATCCACTAAATGATAGATATTTGAATTATCTTTCCAACACATACAATTTTGCCTTAATCCAATATCAGAGTAATGAGTTATGGCTATTTTAGTGAAACACTGTCCAACACTGAGAACCTACAAGCATAGGTATGATCGTGGTGAGATTGCACGATCGTACAATTCTCTCTTATCATTGAAACAGTCCCAAACATATGAAAGTTGAAAAGTATACATTCCAACTACGAGAGTGAACCACGACCGTGGTTAGAAACCACGATCTTAGGTACAATCGTGACTCCTAAAGTTGATCCAGCTTGGACTTCTAACCTACAAACCAAGGTACGATCATAGGTGGGTCATATAATCATACCAAGGATTATCTAGTGGAGTTCAAAGAACCCAAATTCAACCTCCAAACTACAAGCACCACCCACAATCGTAGGTGTGTCCAATGATTGTGGGATGGTCCATACGACTTAATTCTGCAAATTTTCAACTATGCTTTATGGGGGATTTGTAGTCTTTTTCTACTATTTTAACATCAAAACTATGTTGTTTAAGCCACCCCTAAGCTGATTATTAATATTAATACTACCCCAAGCCTTCATTAATCAGAAGACACTAGAGATTTAGCATCACAGAGAAAGAAAGAGGCAATTTCTCCTCTTTAGGACAACTAAGGTTCATCTTATCAAGCTTCCAATTTTGAAGATTTCTTTAGGGTTTTCATCTACAACTATGTGGGATTTCATAAATGGGTCTTCTTTCACCCATTGAGTCCCAAAAGTTAACTCAATTTCTTAGTTTAATTTCTCCCTCAAAGCTTAGGGTTCATGAATGTTGTGACTTTCTTGATATTTCAGTTCCTTGATCTCCTTGAGTTATAAACCTATATTTAACATGAATTTCAGTATCATAACATGTTCAAAATGATAAACCCTAATTCTATAGTGAAATCTATGATTTTTTGGACTTAGTTATTGAATTCCTTGAATTAATCAATTTATGAAATTGTCATAATAGTTGCATTCTTTAAAGATGGTGGGGGTTATGAACACTCGATGACCTAGGATTTCATCCATATATTTGTGAGTATTAATCCTCCAGTTTACATGTTTTGAATGCTCTCAGATAGTGCATTTATTTTTAGTTTTTAGAATATTACTATTATTAAGCATTTTAGTTATCAATATCATTTAGTTGAGAGTAGTACTTAACATCTAACAAACACAAGGATGAGGGATCACCGATCAGTTAGATTGAGACCTTTAGTAGAAGTACCTAAGTAACAAAACTAAGAGACCACTGCAGATTCTAAAAGTTCACTCATCAGACCAGGTTTGACACCATAGTCCCTTTGGACATCAGTTTAGTGGATCCACACCAGTCAGTGCTCGTACCCTTGGTAAGGTACATAACACTTTTCCAGCTAGGGTTAAGGATTGAACCTCAATTAGCTCATATTATGGTATGGCGGTTATTAGTAGCTCCCACAGTACCCAACCCACCTTTCATGGTTTAGCTTCAGATACTTACATGACTTTGTATTCAATTTTATTACTTAGTCTTAGATTAGTTTGCCATGTCATATGTATCATGATTAAATTATATTAGTTATTTCCTATCTCACATACTCAATATATTCACATACTCTTTTTGCACTATATTGTCTCATAATATAGGTTCTGATGTTCAATATCCTTTTCGCGCAAAGTACGATATTCTACTACATCAGCAGTAGTACTTTGGTGAGTCATCATTATTCAAGGACTTGTATTAGTATTTCATTGTATTTCATTTTAATTTCAAACATTTAGAGTTAGTTGGGGGCTTGTCCTAGGAACACATCTAATTAGAGGTTTTCAGACATACAACAAGATGTTCAGTTTTTCTGATTTTAAACCCAGATATTATTATTGGTTGATTTATTATTTCATCATTTAGTTCAGGTTCCGCTTACTATTTTACATCAGTTATTTAAGTATTCATAGTGTTATGCCAGGTCATATGTTAGCTTGAGTTCACTTGTGACTTAAGCATTGTATTACAACTAGGGGGTTATCTCGGGTCATGATAAACTTGGTATCAGAGCATCAGGTTTAACATGTCCTAGGATATCTAGAAGTCGTATTAAGTAGAGTCTTGTTCATGGGTGTGAAACGCGCCACACTTATGAGTGAGAGCTATGAAATATATTGGGAAAAGTTTTACTTCTTCCATGTTCATATTGTGCGATAGAGTGTGAACTTTATTAAAACTTTTTTCTAACTCATTATTTACACATTTACATAATATTCCTCCCAAGAAAACTAATGGAAAGAGGAATGGGAGTAGCAACGATATTGGGAATCAATAAGAACCACTACCAACTCCAGCAAACCCTCTGAACGAGCAAGTCTCCCATGTCGAATTTAGGGATGCTTTCACAACATTAGCCCAGTCCATGACTACCCAGATTGACTAGTAGGTTGTTGTACCAACCAACCCAACAATGAATACGACAACAACCAGAGTCCGAGACTTCACTCGGATAAATCCTTTATTATTCGTTGGGTCTAAGTCTAAAAGGATCTATAGGAGTTTCTGAATAGTATTTATAAAGTTACTCAGATCATGGGTTTTACTCCAACTGAAAGTGCTAACTTAGCTACTTATCATTTGCAATGAGTGGATCATAGCGGGTATAAGAAATAGAAAGATGATAAAGGTACAGATGCAGGATTGGTGGAGTGGGATGAGTTTTTATTGTATTTTTGTATAGGTTCTTCCCACTTGTGCTTAGGGAGGACAAGGTGCAGGAATTCATTAATCTGAAGTAGGGTAACATGAGTATGAAGGAGTATTCTCTTAAGTTTACTCAATTGGCAAAGTATGCCCCAGCTATGGTTGCTGATTCTAGGTATTAAACGAGCAAGTTCTTGTCAAGTATTTCTAAGGATGTGGTCAAAGAGTGTAGAATTGCTATGTCAGTTAAGGATATGGACATATCCAGGTTGATGGTTTATGTTCAATAGATTAAAGAATAGAAAATCAAGGAGAAATAAAGAGAGAGTAAGAAGGATAGAATAGTTAGCTTTAACTTCTCCCAATAGAGGTTAGATAGTGGTAATCACTCTCAATTTTTCCAGAAATCTTTAGCTCCAGCACTATCTTCTACTAGTGCTACAGTGCCCAAGTTTAGGCAATATAATCGAGATAGAGCACCAGGATCTAAGACCCAGAATAGTGTGAATAGAGTTTGTACTAACCCAGTATGCAAGAAATATGGTAAGAACTATACGAATGAGTATATGACTAGTAGTAATAGTTGTTTTGGGTGTGGGAAACCATGCCGCAGATTGAGAAAATATCTAGTGGCTTCATAAAGAGGTTAGGATGCTCATTAGAAAAGTCAGTCTAACTCTTCAACAACTATAGTAGGTCGCACGACTAAGCAGTAGTAGGGTGCCTTGTCTAGTGCAGCTGGCGGGCAATGTCAAAACAGGTTCTATTCCCTTTAGACTCAACATGATCAGGTGGGTATCCTGATATGGTCACTAGTATGTTATAAGTCTTTCATATTCATGTTTATGCACTATTATATATCAAAGCCACACTTTCCTTAATGACTCCTTATATAGCAGTAGACTTTGATATCTATCTCAAAATCCTCTCAAAGCCCTTCTTAGTCTCTACTGTATCTGGTAATTAAGTCATAGCCAGATGGGTATACATAAATTTTCCAAACATATTTTCCCAGAAAGTCATCTTAGTTTATCTGCTAGAAATGATAGATTTTGATGTTATTCTTCGTATGGAATGGCTCTGCTTTTGCTATGCCTCAATTAATTGTAGAAATAGAGTAGCCTAGTTTCAATTCCCAAATGAGCTAGTCTTAGAGTAGAAGGGTAGTACTTTAGTGCCTATAGGTTGATTCATGTTTTACCTTAGGGCTAGAAAAATAATTTCTAAAGGCTGCATCTATCATCTTATTTGAGTTAAGGATTCAAAGTTTGAAACCCCAACTCTTGAGTCAATTCCTATGGTAAAGAATTTCCAGAAGTGTTTTCTAAAGGTTTGCCTAGAGTTCCTCCCAAATGGAAAATTAACTTTAGAATGGATCTACTTCTAAATAACTAACCTATTCCAATTCCACCATATAGAATGGCTCTACCCGAGCATACAAAGTTGAATAAATAGTTGAAAGATTTCTTAAACAAGGGTTTCATCAGGTCTAATATCTCTCTATATGAGTACTTTAGTTTTTTTTTATGAGCAAGAAAGACGGTTTTCTTAAATTGTACATCAACTACCATCAGTTGAATGAGGCCACAATTAAGAATAAGTATTCCATTCCCAGAATTGATGACTTGTTTGACTAACTTCAGAGTTCCAAGTACTTTCCTAAGATAGACCTCAGATCAGGCTATCATTATCTCAGAGTCAAAGATCGTGACATTTTGAAGACAACCTTTAAACTTAGTATGGTCACTTCATATTTCTCTTATGTCTTTTAGACTAACGAATGCTCTTGTAGATTTTATGGACTTGATGAATAGAGTGTTCAAGCAATACTTAGACATATTCATTATAGTCTTCAGAGATGACATCCTTGTTTATTCTCAGAGTAAGGCTAAATATGAAAACCATTTGAGATTGTTTTGCAGACTTTTACAGATCGCCAACTATTCTCTAAGTTTAACAAGATTGAGTTCTAGTTGAAATTAGTAGCATTCCTTAGTCATATCATTTTTGGTGAAGGCATTTAGATTGATCCTCAAAATACAGAAGTTGTGAGAAGCTGGCCTAGACCCATGTCTCCATTAGTTATCAAGAGTTTCTTGGGTTTTGCTAGTTACTACAAATGATTTGTTAAATGGTTTTCCTTAATTGATTCTCCCATATCCAAACAGACTCAAAAAAAATTAAAATTTCAGTGGTCTGATTTGTACGAGAAGAGTTTTTAGGAATTGAAGATTCAACTCACCAATGCTCCAATTTTGACTCTGTCAAAGGGTTCAGATGGTTTTGTGGCTTATTGTGATGCTTCTAGGGTTGAACTTGGTTATGTGTTAACGCAGGATGATAAAGTTATAACATATGCCCCTAGGCAACTCAATCCTCTTGAGAAGAACTATCAACCCATGATCTTGAGTTGGTAGAAGTTGTTTTTGCCTTAAAGATTGGAGGCATTACCTCTATAGGGTTCAGGTTGATGTGCTCACTGATTACAACAACCTTCAATATGTGTTTAGTTAGAAATATCTGAATATTTTTCAGAGAAAATGGATAGAGTTATGGACGAATTATGACATGAGTGTCTTATACTATCCACGTAAAGACAATATGGTGGCTGGAGCTCTTAATAGGTTGTCTATGGGAAGTGTTGCTCATATAGAAAATGAGAAGAAAGAATTAGTTTGTGAGGTTCACCACCTTGCTAAATTGGGAGTTTGATTGATTGGTTCAGTCGAGAGCAATATCTTGATTTATAATGGTTTAGTTAAAGGAAAGCAAGATAATGATCCTATTTTGCTTAGGTTGAAAAAAGCTGTCCAAAGTTAGAAGGTTGAGGTTTTCTCCTAAGGAGAGGATGGTGTCCTTCGTTGTTAGGGTGGACTATGTGTTCCAGATGTAGATGAGTTGAGATAGAGGATGCTAATAGAAGCTCATAATTTTGGGTATTTCATTTACTCTGAAGACACTAAGATGTACCATGATTTGTGGGAAGTCTATTGGTGGAATGGCATCAAGAAGGATATCACAAAATTTGTGGCTAAGTGTCCAAATTACTTGTACTTAAGGCTGAGCACCAAAGACTTGGTAGTACACTTCAGAATATCAGTATCCCTACTTAAAAGTGGGAAGTGGTAAATATGGACTTTATTGCAGGGTTGCCTCATACTCATCACCAACATGATTCTATTTAGGTTATCATAGATCGAATGACTAAGTCAATCCATTTCCTGCTAGTTAACACTTCAAATTCAGTCGAGGACTATGATAGATCTATCTTTGGGAGTTGGTGAAATTACATGGATTCACTTTGACTATATTTTCTGATAGAGGTACTCAGTTTACCTCTTGATTCTGGAAAACTTTTCAGAAAGGACTTAGCACCTAAGTTTATCTTAGTATGGCTTTTCACCCGCAGAAAGATGGTCAGGTAGTGAGGACCACTCAGACATTAAAGGACATATTGAGAGCATGCGTGATTGATTTAAAGGGTAGTTGGGATGATCATTTTCCTTTGATAGAGTTTTCTTATAATAACAGTTATCATTCTAGTATACAAATGTGAAGACCAATTTCTCAGGTCATCATGGCACCTATTATGACCCACCAGCAGGTAAGTCAGCCCGTAGTACAAAACAACTAGTAACGGACAACCAAGAGAAATTGAGGAAGAATGAGGAATAAATGAAATTAAAGACTAAAATACATAAGATAGTCCCAAAACCTGGTGGAATTAGTACAAGAGCATCTAATTTAATAAGATTGAAAAATGGGATACTAAGTGAATATACTGATACAACCCATCTCTGAATACAACATAGAGATTAGTCTAATACATAGGAGGGAGAATAGCAATGCTTTAAATACTAGGAGCTCACCCTATGTCTTTAAACCATAGCTACTCCGCATGATACAGAAAATAATGATGAACTCATACAATAATCTGTAGGCTGCAGAAGTGTAGTATGGGTACCAAACATATGGTACTCAACAGACAACTATCGCCCGAGCTACAAAGATAATGCAAATATACATAACATGTAAGCACAAATGTAAACTACTCCTAAGTATTCAACAACTACATAATAAAGCTAATGAGATAATACGGATAAACTATTCTATTCATATGCAAGAAACTAACTTAATAAGGCTAAAGAGGTGTTAAGGATTAACTATCCCATTCTAGCAATACTTAGGAACCTCAACACTATACCATATATCACTTGCCAAGATACAAATAAAGGGCAAAAGAAGGATATATAATAGTATATAAGGCCAAGGAATGAATGTACAACCTGAATAAATGAAGGAAGAAAGGGATATACGGTAATACCATAGCTACACATAGATAGATATACATATATAAATATATATACATAAACAACATCAACTAAAGGTATAACCTAAGTCATCATACTAGCATTTCCCAGCCTCCCAATCTTTGTAGAAACTAGTGCTAAAAGGATCAGGGTCTTTAATCCCTATGTCTAAACATGAGATAATTACTATAATAACGTAATCGTAAAGAAAGAAATTAGAATATCAGGGTCTAAACCCATAATGCCTAACCATGGGATACTTATGCATAATAATATAACTGTAAGATAAAAGAATCAAAATCATACCTCAAATCTCAATACCCGTCCAATAATCAACCTATCACTTACTAACCATAATAATAATAATAACAATATAAAGTAGCCGGCTAGTTCGGACAAATAATAACCGAGCCTTTCATAAACCCCGCTGACATAGGCCTGGAAGGTTCAATCAATAGTCAGAAAACAACAATTAGATCCCATACCTATGCAAATCCCCATAAGGTTGATAGATAAAAGCACAATATAGTATATACACCACAAGTCATACTCATCACCTATACCTATGCAACCCCCCATAAGACTGATAGATATAGATGCATACTAGTGATAGGCAATGCGCATGCGAGAATAAATACCAAGTAAGTCCATAATACCATAACCAATCCAAGTACCATAAAGTAACCCAGTGTATAGACCTCCTCCAACTCGAAAACTCACAAATGTAGGACCTTCAGTGACTTATTTCTCCTGGCACGATGACTCACAGACGAAGGAGTCCCTAAGGGGTTTAGGAGTACCCGTATACACCGACCTAGTCCCCATTTAGGATTTACAATAATCATCAATCGCTGGACATAAACCAGAAGTCATATCATCAATACCATCATCAATCCACTCTGTCCTGCACCATATAGATATATACATGTATACATATAAAATACACAAGCTAGAATCACAACTAAAAGGGTATAAGTCCGTAAATACATTGCCCGAGGTAAACTCTGAGACTAAATCATCATAAAAGTTTAGAATGGTCGGAATCTCTCTTGATTGAGGTACATAGTAGTAGCAAAATCATGGATCAAAATCTATCTCAATTAAATCTCTAGAACACCATTTTTAGGCTCAAAGGCTCATAAGTTATTCATTATTATGGTACGATTCCCGTTATAATGAAATTTGTTTTAAAAGTGATAAGCGAGACTAAATCCCATTTTAGGAAAAGAGTAATAAAACCATATTTTAATTGGAACAAAACCATTTACCATCTAAGTGATCATGATTGTATTGAATCTATGCATGCCATCACCAGTATTCAAAAAATACGATTATAAGCATCAATATGTCTATAAACTACTACAACTTTCTTTATAAGGATAGAATACTTTCCAGAACCCAACCAATATCATAATCATGACCTTGGGCCCAATATTATATCCGGTGTAACTATAACATTATAATCACAACCTTGAACTGAATATTATATTCGAAATAACCATAGCATCATAGTTTGGGGAAAAACCATTATAATCTTCCAAGTCACATAGAAGCCTTATACTAAGGTTTGTTAGTCTCTACTATGTCTAACCAGCTGAAAACACAAGCAATGAACTCTATGTCAACTAGAGGGCATAAAATGTAGCTGCAAAATAAAATCACGACTGAGGATAAATCACCGACTGAAAACACAACTAACCAACTCCATATCTACTAGAGGGCATGAACCACCAAGGCATACTTGAGAATTCACCAAGGCTACAAACCATACTAAAGAATTCACTTGTCTCCAACTATCTAACTCCATTTAGACAAGAGCAATATCACGGTAAAAACAGAGTATCCAACTTCATACTATTACCAAAAGCAACCTATTACTAGGAGACGATCCCAACAAACTTGAAATACGAATCTAAGAGCTCTCGACATCAACTTTAAAACCACTACCAGGGGATAAACTAGTTAAATCAAAATGATGGACCCCAAACAGGTCGACCTTAAAAAAAAACTATATAGAGAGAGATAGCCAATACAAGAAAACCTTTGCAACCCAAGAGGCAAGTCTAATAATCTCAAACCAAATTGCCAACTCTAGAACCATAACAAAACCACAAAAGGTCAACGTTTCTTCAATACCATAATTCACCCAACAACCGGTCTAGCATTCTCAATAGAGATAAAATACCCAACCTCACCTTGCTACAAGAGAGAAAACATCCAACCAAGCTAACTTCCAAGAGAATGAACAAAAATCACAAGGAACAAAACTCTAACTAGATAATACTAGTCTAGCCATCTATCAAGCAAGGATCGATAACATCAAGTAATGACAATAATAACAACAACAATATAAATATCAATATAAGTAATAAGAAGTATAAAAAATGAAAATCAATAGAAAGTACCACTATAAGTCCATAAGAAGGCCAATATGCCAAGAAAAATGGGACTCAAACCCAAATGCTACACCCATAGCGAAAGAAAATATCAATACAGATCTACTCCATCCACTACTAAAGGAAATCATCTAAGGGGTAGTAATATAATCATGAACTCTATATCAAGGTACAATAACTAATATAAACCTACCAAGGCATATAATCATTAATGGGTACAAGAACCCCAATACATACAAATGAAGAGGTAAAGGCACAAAATAAAAATACAGGAATCCAGGTGGAATTCAAAGTCAGATGCCTGATGTGCCCAAGGGAGAATGAATTTGAGAGGTTCCAAACTCAAACTGAGCATCTGAATTAACAACTGAGTCGCTAAGCGCACTGTCTCTAATTGAAGGTGCCACAACACCATGAGACTAATCTGAATAAGAAGAAGGACCAATAATCCCACACCGGGCAAACTCTATAGACCATTTACCAATCTCTCTATAGTTGTAGAAAACCCTGAAGCCCTAACCTAGCGAGAAACACAAGCTGAACCCAAATGGTTGACCAACTAATGTCGAGGGCACTCTCTACTAAAATAACCATCCTCTCTGCAATTCTAACATACCTCAGGAATCTTAGGATGGTGAGAAACATGTGATAATTCTATCTAAACAACCTACTCGCATTTGGGTCACTCTATAGACTAATGTCCTATCTGACCACAACCAAAACAAGCTCTTGCAATACCCTGAAATAATGCTACCTTTGTTGATCTAGAATGACCACCATGGCTTGAATACCCATACCAAATACTCCAAAAGATTTGATGAGAACTCTGTCTTCTGCGATTACCACGACTAACCTGAGAGCCAACCATAGTCGAAAATGCTATATGCATAGAATTGATAGGTTGCAAGTGAAGCTGACCTCCACTAGGAAAATATTCACTCCCGAATAGAATACCAATAACACTGTACAATGACATGGCCTCTTACTGCTACCTCTATAAGTCCCAATGCATGCTCTCTTTGTGGCCCTCACATGATCAACAACCTAAGAGAAAGAAAACCCTGCTGCTATCAAGTGCTCCGACGCCAAATAGAGTAGAAATGCTAATCCTTAATAAATGCATGCACTATGTCTACGCTAAAGGATATAACATAGAAATATGCCTTGCCTACTCAAAAAACCTAATCTCATTCTCTAAAACCAATAAGGAACCCTACTAAACACTAACAAACCCAACTCTTCTTGAGAACTACTTGATGAACTAGATGTTATCTCTCTGGATGCGAGGTATCTACAAAAAGGATCAGAATCCTTAATACTGAATCTCAAAAGGCTGAAGTAGTCATGAACCCTATTGGAGTCTGGGTTGGCCCCAAATCTATTGACTAATACTGATGTTGAAGATCCTCGACATCCATCCTTGACTCTTTGGTTCAATACTATACTGAAGCTCTGGAAATACGTGCTGAAGTCTTGTTTGTATCTATCAACCACCTCGCATCATCTATCTAGGACAGAATAAAGTCAAAGGACGTACTTGAGGCTCATAGAAATTCAGACACACAACAAGGAGTCAAAAATAGAATTTCCTAAGAATGCTTTGTAGCCTTCCAAAGATGCGGTATATAGGGGTGGGCATATTTTGGTTTAAACCGAAAAAACCAAAAAACCAAACCGAAATTTAATTTTGGTTTCATTTTTTTGGTTTTTTGGATCAGATTCGATTTGTAATTTTAAAATTTTGGTTTTTTGGTTCGGTTTTCAGTTTTAAAAAAATAAATTTGGTTAACTGAAAAACCATTTTTTTAAATAAATAAATAAGATATATATTTTATTATATAATATTATATTATATATATCTATATAATATTTAGTAATTCACATTCATAATTAACATTTAACAATAAATTCGCATACGTCGTAGGCTGTTTATGGATTGTTTTAGTGACTCAAATATTTTATGGACTATTTTGGTGACTTTGGACTGTTTTATGAACTATTTATGCAAGGTTATATTATATGTAATGATTTATGACGTTATGTATTATGTTAAGCTTATGATTATTTCATTTCGTTTCATCCATGTTGAGTTATTTATAGTTATTTATATTTGGGAATGAAAAACAGGTTTGAAAAAAATATTTTTTCTAAAAAAGACCATCAATTTTAAATGCTTAGTTATGAAAAAGAGAGGCTAACTACTTTAATATTTCAAACTGAAATAAAAATTTGAAATAACCGAACCGAATTTGTAAAAATCAAACCAAACCGAATTTATTACGGTTTGGTTACAAATGTCATTTTTGTCAATCCAAAAACTGATAAACCGAACCGATATTAAACAATCATACCGAACCGACCGAACGCCTACCCCTAACGGTATAGATATTTTCACACAGACTCATAGGACTCTAATAGAAACTTAGCTCTTGTACTAACACACTTGTAAACTAGACTCTGATACCAATTTGTCATGACCTAATTTCTCAGGTCATGATGGTGCCTACTATTACCCACCAACAGGCAAGCCAACCCATAGTCCAAAACTACTTGTAACAGACTACTAAGAGAAATGGAAAAAGAATGCAAAATAAATGAAATAAAAGACTAAAATACATAAGATAGTCCCAAAACCTGGTGGAATCAGTGCAAGAGCTTCTAATGTAATAAGATTGAAAAAATGAGATAATAATGAATATACTGATACAACCCATCTTTGAATACAACATAGAGATTAGTCTAATGCATAAGAAGGAGAATATCAATGCTATTAACACTAGGAGCTCACCCTATGTTTTTGAACCATAGTTACTCCGCACGATGTAGACAACAATAATGAGAAACCTTACTATGATCTGTAGGCTGCAAAATTTAGTAGAAGTACCAAACACGTGGTACTCAGTAGGCAACTATCGACTAAGCTCTAAGGATAATGAAAATATGCATAACATGTAAGCAAAATGTAAACTATACCTAAATATCCAATAGACACATAATAAATTTAATGAGATAATAAGGTTAAACTATCCTATTCATATCCAAGAAACTAACATTATAAGGATAAGAAGGTGTTAAGGATGAACTATCCCATTCTAGCCATAGTCAGGAACATCACTACTATACCATATATCACTGGCCAATATAAAAATAAAAGATGAAAGAAGGATATATAATAGTATACAAGGCCAAAGAATGAATATACAACCTGAATAAGTGAAGAAAGTAAGGGATATACGGTAATACTATAACTACACACACACACACATATATAAACAAGGTCAACTCAAGGTACAACCTAAATCATTATACTAGCATCCCCGAGACTCTCAATCTTAATAGGAACTAGTCCTAAAAGGATCAGGGTCTCTAATCTATATGTCTAAAAATAAGATTATTACTATAATAACAAACTGTATATCAAGGTATGAACCCATAATGTCTAACAATGGGATAATCATGTGTAATAATATAACCGTAAGATGAACGAATCAAAATCATACCTCAAATATCAATACCAGTCCAATAATCAACCTGTCACATACTAACCATAATAATAACAATAATAATATAAAACAGCCAGCTAGTTAAGACAAATAATACCTAATCGGGACTTTCATAAATTCCCGCTGACATAGGCCTTAAAGGTTCAATCAACAATCAGCTAACAATAATCAAAGAACATACCTATGCAACCCCCCATAAGGTTGATAGATAAAAGCATAAAATAACATACACCACAAGTTATACTCATCACCTATACCTATGCAACCTTCCCATAAGGCTAATAGATATAGGTGTATACTGGTGATAGGTATTGCACATATGAGATTAAATGCCAAGTAAGTCTATAATACCATAACCAATCTAAGTACCATAAATTAACTAAGTTGTAACGCCCCAAAAATCAAGTCCCGAGATGCCACACGGTGCTTAGGGTCACAAGTGACCCCAAGCTAACCCTTTCATAGGTATAACTAAAAAATAACTGATTTAAAATATAATTCTGAGAGAATGAAGCTGAAAATATCTCAATACAGAATCTTTTCAATACAATATTGGAATTACAAGATGACAATTCTACTAACACATATACATATACAAGAAGAAGACTGAATACATCAACCACTACTACTGTCTATGAAGCCTCTACTAGTATTGTCTGTATATAGTAGGGTCATGACTCCTAACTACCACACTCAATACGACCGACAAAAGAAGAAACAATACTCCAAACTGAAATAACTGACCCAAGTCCCTGAACTGTGAGGACTCTTTACCTGCTGACCGAAAACTGCAACTGAATAGAATAGTAAATGGGGGTCAGCACAAAGAGAATGTACTGAGTATGTGGGGGTGCATGCAACACTTTAAATAACATCATCAATTTCATGAAAACATGCATACAAACAATAATGACTCACTTGGCTTGAGTTATATCAAATCACACTCTTCATACTTTCATAATAAATAGTTCAAATGGTAAAATCTCATAATCTATGTAAATCATCAAAAATCTTAAATTATGATAAATCATCATAAATCATCATAAATTATCAACTCTTTGACTCAAATCTCGGAGTGACTCGGTAATTCAAGAAACATGACTTTTATGGACAGGGGAGTTTCCTATAACCGACAACCCTATGTGAGCTACGTGGAATACCAATGTTTGAAACCCCCGTTGGCGGGAGCGTCATACTCTTTTCCAGGGAGTACGACCTTAAAACTGCAATAATCACAATCAGGCTCTCTGGCTAATAATATCATCATCAAACAACCCTACGGTGGCACATAGGTTTGGGGAAATACCAAATTTCCCTCTTGGTGCTAAGTACTACTCCCCGATAAGCTCAGAACGCGTTAGGAAATCCACCATCATTATCACAAGGGTCTATCATAAAGACCAAATCAAATATCTCAATTTATAATTCATCAACAATTTGTGGATTCCTAACCCCAACTTCGACTTAAAATATTTTAATCTTTTTCAACATCAATAAGGTATCAATGCATTGAACCATAACCGACTAGACATTTGAACAAGGATATGAAGACTCAATACGTAATATTTTCAACGATTCAACTCATCAAAATCATCCGGAAAAATACTAAAATTCATCTCAACATCTATATCAAAATCAATCTTTCTCATAGTCAAAATCATCTCGCCTCTGCGAGTTCAAGGTCAATGTACTCAAATGATTATTCTTTTAATTCGATAATTAAATCATGGCAACAGCTTTTGAAAAACACTTGAGACCTTCAATTCATAATAAGAATACATATCCCGTAGTACAACTCAAATCACGACTTTTATCTCGAAAGCCTTTAGAAATATCAATTCATTGTAGTAGTATGCAATTCATAGCATAAATTCTCAATTTAAGAAGTAGAGTAATGAAGTAATCATGTATATCCATATTGGAAAAAAATTCAAAGTCTTATAAATCCTTCATAAAGTAATTTGAGTGTATACCCATTTTCGAATATCATGAAATTTCAATAATAGAACTCAACCTTTTTAAATGTCAAAATGTAACAATTTATCAAGGCATGACAACAACAGTATTTTTGAGAAAAATATCAAGACTCATGGTAACATCTCAAATGTTATATCTCAATATGCTCAATGATTCAATTTTGTCATAAAGAAGCTTTAAGCTTATCATAAATCTCAAAATCATTCCAAAATACCATTTCAACATATATCTCGAAATCATTCAAAATAAAAATATGAAATTTACAATTATAGATATCAAGACATCTCATGTCTCAAATATATATTCAGTAATTCAAATCGTCATTGGGAAGCATAAAGCTTGACACATATCTCAAAATATTATTCCAAAATACCATCTCGACATACGTCCCAAAATCATTCAAAATACCACCTCGTGGTAAAAGTGTGTAATTCGCAATGATAATTATAAAATCATATCATGAAAACATTGAGATAATCATATAAATCAACGTTTATTCATTCAATCATCATAATCTCATAATCGAATTATTTAGACATAATCTCACTTGCAAAATCATGTAAAACCATAATAAAATTAAAGCTTTGGGCACAAGAACGGAAGATTGCTCTTGTTCAAAACCCCACATACCTTAAGATGGAAGATGAATATGAACTTCCGACTCTGAAACATTATTCACGAAAATGAAGGGTGCTTCTCGAAGCCCTTAACATGATCAACTCGAATCCCAAATCAATTTAAAATTTCTATGGTTCAATTTAAAGATTTTTGGAGCTAAAATTTGACCTAGGGTTTTCCTCTCCTCCAAAACTTGATGAAAAAATAATTTTCATGGTCCAAATATGGATTATATGCAAGAATTTTCGTCCAAGAAGGGGAATATGAAATGACCAAAATACCCTTAAAATTCAAATAATGTCAAATCTGTCCTTTGGTGGACTGTTTTGATAGGTTGAAGTAGATCGACCATAACATTTTACTCCGACAGCCAAATTGAATGAAACTAATTTTATTAGAAAGAGGACTCGTAGAGATTTCCGTTGATATATAGTAGATCACCCATATAATTATGTACAAGGAGTTATGATTGTTTGAAGTTGACCCAAAAATTTGCTTTTGATAGTCTGAACTAGATTGACCATAACTTTTTTCTCCGATAGTCAAATTGGATGAAACTAATTTCATTAGAAAGAATACTCGCAGATCTTTCCGTTGATACATAATAGATCACCTAGATCATTATGTACAAGGAGTTATGATCATTTGAAGTTGACCCTGAAATTCGCCTGGCTGCAGTAATTTTAATTTCCTGCACGTTTTACTGTTCACAGTTCGATCGGAATGGTCGTAGTTCGATCGGAATGGTCGTAACTCATCGCTTGAGTGTCCGTTTTTGATGATCTACATATCGTTGGAAAGATTATTCGATAATATACGCAATGGCAGGTCAACATCTTAGAAATACTACACAGAAAATTTATGGATCGCTCTAAAGCGGAGAACTCGATACGTTTCTCACGAAATCTTTACGAAGAAAATTTTCTGGGGTATTACACAAGTGTATGCACATCTTACAACTCAATGACTCACAAATACAGGTCCTTCGGTGACCTTTATTCTCTTGGCACGACATCTCATGGATGAAGGAGTCCCTAAGGAGTTCAGGAGTACCCATATACACCGACTTGGTACTGGTTCACGATTTCCAATAATCATCAATGTCATCATCAATCACCAGACTTGAACTAGAATTCATATCATTAATCCATTTTATCAAGTACTAACTAACTAACTAACTAACTAGCTAACTAAATATATATATGTATACACATAAAATTCATGGGCTAAAAGGGTATGCACCCGTAAATACATTACCCGTGGTAAGCTTTAAGACTAAATTATCATAAAAGTATGGAAGGGTTGAAATCTCTCTCGATCGAGGTAAACAGTAGTAGTAAATTATGGATCGAAATCTATCTCGGTCAAATCTTTAGAACATAATTTTTAGGCTCAAAGGCTCATAAGTTATTCATTAAGATGGTAAGATTCCCATTATAAGGAAATCCATTTTAAAAGTGAATGGTGAGAATAAATTCCTTTTAAAAAAAAGAGTAACAAAGCCAGATTTTAATTAGACTTATACCATTTATCGTCAAAGTGATCATGGTTATATCGAATCTATGCATGTCATTGCTAGTATTCAAATAATATGATTATAAGCATCAATATGTCTATACACTACTACCACTTCCATTATAAGGATAGAATACTTTCTAGAACCCAACTAATATCATAATCACGGCCTTAGGCCAAATATTATATCTGGCATAACCATAGCATCATAATCATGACCTTAGCCCCAATATTATATCCAGAATAACTATAACATCATAGTTTAAGAAAAATTATTTCAATCCTCCAAGTCATGTAGCAGCCTTATACTAGAGGTTTGTTAGTTTCAACTATGTTTGAATGGCTGCCATGTGAATATAAGTCTTGGCCTAAGAAGGGACAGAGGGGCCACTTCTAATCTCCAAAATCTATTTCAGATGATCTTCTACCCCAGACTAGGCTAAGGTATCTAAATTTACTTCTAGATATTAAATAAGCCATTATTAGCCGTAAGATAGAAATTCCACCTAGAACATGAGAAATTAAGTCAATTTCACCTAAATTATTATCATACTATTCATGCTTCCAATACCTAAATCTATTACTCCATCTCTAGAATCATATCATAACCATACTATGAATTAGATCAATCAATAAACAAGGTAATAGGATTATAGATGTATAATATGCATTTCAACTTAAGGGTCAAAGACCCTTTTAGCCCCAACTCATAAATTAGACTAAGTCATAGTGTTCTATCTATAATCATATCCTAACTCCCTATTTAACACACAACTTATATCAAAACATGATGTTGGGTGTATTTATGCATTCTAGTGCTACTATTCTAGCTTACTTAGCCTTGTTTTGAGAATAATTCGTGTGCTTTACGTGTTAATATTGATATAAATAAGTATTTAAGTGTATAGGTGGGTGATTAAAATGTTCAAAGTGTTTTTCAATTAAGTTAATACTTAATTGAGTCATTTAGAGTTCAACCCGCAAAACTAGTTTTATTAGCTTGAGCTAGGTGTGTGTCTAGTTGGTTTTGATGGATTCTAATGTGTTTAATTTGTTCCAAATGTTTTAAATCTGTAATTATGAGTGGAATAACTTATTTGTAATGGGAAAAGTTCAATTTAATTAAGTTAAGAGTCGAAATATAAAGTTGAAGATCATTGAGAATTAGCCTTATCTTAGCTAGTGTTTTGATTCATCCTTGAGAATATTGTGTTATTTTGATCTCTAATATGTGGTGTATGATATTGTAGGAGGCTTTGTGATCTGAATATGGTGATATATTGATGATAAAAAGGTCAGAAATTCATTGGAAATACACTACAAAAGGCATGGACAAAGAATAGGACGTTCAACACTTAGAATAAATTTTAGATGCAAATTCCAATGAGCTAACGTAATCTCGATGCGTCGCATTGAATCTGCCACATCCAGCAACATGATAATAGACACGTTACATCATTCCTATCAAAGCGATCATCAACGCATCGCGTTGGGTGCACATGCACGACCAAATTCTTTGTCAACACGGGTGAAACTTTATCCTATTTTGAATATAATTCATGGCACACATTTTGAGGATATTGGGGGAATCTTTGTGGAAATCTTCCTTAATCTCACATGGATTAGGAGTATTATATTATATATACATACGGTGCACAATATTTTTGGTGAGCAATTCTTGGATTATTTTCGGTGGACACCTGCAAGTGGTGGACAACAAAGTGGAGGCAGCTGCACTTATTTATTAGGTTTTTAATTTTTTAATTAGTCTTTCATTATTCATATCATGTATTTAATTATATGAATCGTGATTATGAATATTATCAGCTAAAAATCCTCTTTTCGGAGTTAAAACCAAGAACATGAGTACTATTATTTTGGATTAATTTCATTAATTTGCTTATCATTATTGGTTGTTTGTTTATTCTTAATTTAACTATTTTAAGGATTAGCTACCCTTAGAATACATCAATTGTCAACCTTTTGATCTCAGGAGAGGAAATAGGGAGATAGAACATGGGAATAAACAAAGTTTAGGTTTTTATTCTTTTATGAAATAAAGAATTGAACTAAGCACCTAGGACAAGGATGTACTTAGGAGCCTTACTTGATTCAAACATAGGATGATAGCTTTATTAACTTAACTGGATTATTACTTCCCTGCTCAATGATGTAGTTGTAATGTCCAGATTAGGTAAAAGATTAGAGGTCGGGAGACCATGATCATGCAATTAACCCTACGAATCAACAACCAAGATAAATAAGTTAACGAATAAAGTTCAATAACATAATATGATTGTTCAGAGTGCTTTAACCCTGGGGTTTAATCTATTGATTGTACCAAGACTTTTATTTTTTTACACTATTTATTTTATTTTTAGTTTACAATTATTCAACACTCTTTTTGGTTACTTGATCTCAATTGTTAAACTAAAATTGGATAGTTGTCGACACAAGTCCCTGTGGGATCGATACTCATCTTTCTTGAGGGCCACTATATTACTTGGTAGACCACGTACACTTGCGTGTTTGCTTGAGTGCTGTCAAGTTTTTGGCGCTGTTACCGAGGACTTGTAGAGTGGAAACTATCTTATTTTTAGTTTAGCTACATTGAGTTGTAAATAGTTTAGTTTTTTAGTTTTTTTTTAGTTTCTTTTATTTCTCATTTATCACACTTCTTTAAATGGCGGCCTGGGATAGATGGTTTACGAGTGATGATGATTCTATATGGTGTATGGTTTGTGGCAATAATAGTTATTCTGAAGATATGTGTATTGTCTGATAACGCTCAAACTACACCTCTCTAATGAGAATGTAAGCGATCGTTGTCAATATAAAACCCAACTAGGTTGGGGTCGAATACAACAGGGAATATGGTGTGAACTTATGTCGTTTGCGATTTAATCAACTGGTTGTTGGAGGTTTCCTGAAATGGGGGTTTTAAGTTTAGCAAGTAATTGTTTGTCACTTTAACTTAAGTGTTCATAATCAAGAGTTTATGAAAAACCAGAATTATGTTCACTAGGTGTTTTGGTACTTGACAGATGCTAATAGTAGTTCAAGATTCTCACAATAGATGGGACAACAAGTTATCTTTATCAAAGTTATGCCTAAATGTCTCTCGACCTACTTAAGCATTTAATTACTTAAGCATTTTCGGACTTAGGGAATTTATTTTCATGACCAGATTTTACCTTAGGTTAATCAACCTTGTTACAACGTCAATTATTAAATGGAAATTTTTGTTGCCTCCAAGTCTCTGTTAATAATTCACTTCCCACTATATTTGATTTCTTTCTCAAACAAATCAAAGTAGGTGTTATCTATTGTTTGCAACCAACAGACAATAATTGAAACCTCACAATTATCAAGAAGTCCTACTACCTTTTGAATCTTGAACACTTAGCATCCTATCAAGATTTAACCCTAGATCCCATAATTCAGGTTAAAGGAATTAAGCCACACATGATATAATAATAGAAACAACTAGATGAATTCATGCTTTGAACGATAAACTTACCACAAGATGAATAATGACTAGTGAATCGCAGATTAGATCACAATAGAAATCCCAAAATAATGACTAAAATTTCTTTAAAGTAATTATTTTTTCAAGCTAAGAAATTAGAGAGAGAAAATAACAAAATACGTGTCTCTAAACTCAATGTTCGGAGCTCTCTAGAAAACCCTAAAATATGACTTTAAATAGTTTAGCTTAAATTAGGAAACAAAATCATATAGTTCAGAAGTTTCTCAAATTAGGTGACCCATTCTTGATAACCTATCAAGAGGCTGACGACTTATCACAAATGTCGTTTGCTTCCTCTTTGCTTTTGATACTTGCTGCCTTAGGCTGACGACAAACGGTGACGTCCTATCAACTCCTTGACAACTTAACATAAATTTCGTCAAGTCTCTACCTTATCCCTCATGTTCTGCCTTAGGCTGACGACAAATATGATGACCCATCAGCTCCTTGACGACTGATGATAGGCGAATTTACACACCTATATCAATATATTTTGCCCATATTTTAGCCTAGTTTTGAGAACAAATTATATATTTCATGCATTTTTAGTCCTTTTTCCTGTAAATGAGCTAACGAACATGATTAGTAAAGTTTCAGGTATAAATGATGCAGAATTTAGCATTTTATGGCTTACTTGACGCAAAAGAAAGCTCACGAAGGAAGGGAAGGGAGTTTACACGCCTAAGGACCAAAACTGCTGCATGGAAAATCTGTCCCGGGCTAAAACAACAATTCTGAAGACTTTGGGGACTTACAGACACAAAGCTGGATTTTGACAATGATACATTAACCTAGTACAATTAGGTTATGTATTTCATTATTTTATGTGGATTATGATAGTGTTACCTTAACCTAGTACATTTGGGTTAAGGATTTCGTTAGTCTAGTAGGATTTGGTTATTTATTTCATTAGCTTAGTAGGATTAGGATATGGGTATTATAAATACCCTATCATGCTAGAGATTTAGAGAACATCTTCTTACATCTTCTTACATCTTCTTACATCTTCTTAACTTCTCATCTTACAATTCAATTCTATTACTCTACAACTCTTCTAATCTTTCCATTAATTCTATTTTTCTTCTTCTACTCTTCTATTCTTAAACTCCACAACAAGAGAATCATTACTTGCTAAGGAATCACGCCTCACGCCTATCACTTGATCTACACGCCATTACTCAATATCGTGATATAATAACAATGTCAATCGTGATTTCCTTCGCATTCATGGGTAACTAAACTTCTCTGTTGGGGTTATGGAAGCCGAATGAGTTACTATCTATTGCTGTGAGTTTGTGAGTTCGAGGCACGTATATTGCTTATATCATTATTCTCTTCATCTTAAATCTACATTCTTTGCGGTTGCAAACGCAAGAATACGCCAGTCTAACATTTAACTTGTTCGAGAGAAAAGTTATTTGTCTGGAAAAGAGATAATGTCAAGGTAGTAGGACACCCTTTCCTATTAAAAAGCTAGTGCCGTAACTGGACTAACCTCTTGGAGAATTCGTACCGTTAGACACGCTTTAAGCTCGAGAGAGTTAAAGTGAAATAGTCCTTGTTTAGGTCGAGAGACACTTGGATTTACCATCGACTACAATCCTCTATAAGCAATTGCATGTCAGAATTCTACACACTCATAGCCAATAGAGACGTATACCTCAGAAGGTGGACATAACCCCAACGCTTCAATTCTCATTGTTTACAACCAACGTAACAATCTCTCTCTTTTTACTTTATTATTTTCAGCTTTTGTTTACATTACTTGCAAAACAAGAATCCCCCCTTCTTACGAGACTTGCACCAAAAGTTTAGTAATTTTACTTACTTGTTGGCCAAGCTATTCCCTGTGGGATCGACACCCAACCCAGTTTGGGTTCTATATTTGCTAACGACCGCTTTACACTTAAACAAGAGCTGTAGATTGAGCGTTATCAAAAATTGGCGCCGTTGCCGGGGAATACAAGTGTCAATTATGTTCGTAATAATTACTAGATCCTTTGGTCGAAGACTCTCGTACTTTTACTTTTAGTTTTTGTTTTTGTTTACTGCAGGTTTTTGTTCAGTGCATCAATGGATGCACAACGTGAAATACCGTTCGATGATGATGATGATGATCTTGATGGAGCCGGAGCCACAGGAGCCATTATTCCTCCACCATTAGCGCCCGGAGCCAAGTTCAACATCACAAGCACCATGATTCAGTTATTGCAACTCAAGGGATTGTTATGTGGACTAGCAGGCGATGATCCGAATATGCATCTCATCAACTTTATTTCCACATGCAAGTCTTTTGACAATCCTGGTGTTGGTCAGAATGCAATTCGATTACGTCTATTTCCATTGTCTCTGTCTGGGGAGGCAACACTATGGTTGAATGGGCTGACTCCTGATTCAATTACAAATTGGAGGCAATTGAGAGACGCTTTCCTAGAAAGATTCTTTCCGCCTTCCAAAAGGGCACAATTGAGAGATGAAATCAGTAACTTTCGTCAGCTTCCCACTGAAGCTCTTCATGAAACATGGGAGAGGTTCAAGACAAAGCTAGCGAGATTCCCAAACCATCACATGACTAATGTTCACCTCATGGAGTATTGTATAGAGCCTTGAATTCAATAACTAAGCCAGTGGTGGATAACGCAGCTGGAGGATCTTTTATGGACCTCACCTTTGGTCAAGCAAGCAATACGCTAGATCGCATGACGAAACAAAGTAGAGCTTGGCATACCAGGGATTCCGAGGTAGAAAGCCCCACTTTATCTATAGGCATGACTGCAGACCAAAGAAGAAGACAAGAAGAACGTGATCAAGATATAGCGCACATGAAAACACAGATGGATCTTCTTACAAAGCATTTATTATCAGGAAAGACCGAAAAAGTGAAAGATGTGGCGCTAAAAGGAAGAGACGAATCTGATTCGGAAGAAGAAGCCAACTACTTGAATAATCAGGGGGGTTTCCGAGGCAATACCCAAGGAAACCAAGGTCAGAACTATTATGGTAAATCTGGAAACATGGACCAAGGTAGTTGGAAGAACAAGAATGAAAAGAGTGGTTTGTACGTTCCCCCTGGTAGACGTGATACCACCACATCTAATTCTGGAAGTATGGAAGACATGATGGCTAAATTATTGAAAGGAGTGGAAGCAACGAGCGCGGGAGTTACTGAGGTAATTAATGATTTGTCCTCCATGAAACAACTAGTTGATTCTCATTCCACTTCAATCAAGCAAATAGAGTAGCAATTGAGCTAACTTTCAGCAGCACTCAATCAAAGAAAGACTGGCACTTTACCTAGCGATACTGTGCAAAACCCAAGGAATGATGGGTCATGCATGGCCATCACTACCTGAAGTGTTAAGGTGCTGGAAACTTCAGAAAAAGGCAAGCAAGTGGTTGACGAAGAAGCGGAAATTGATGATAAGGCGAAAGGGGAAGATGCCACAGCAGCCGATCCTAACATCCTTAACGTCACTCCTCACGACGTGCAGCCTGGAAAAGCTGAAAAATGGAAGCAAGAGGAGAAGAAATCCGTGGAGAGAACAATGCCATACCCACCACCACCTTTTCCCCAAAGATTGAAGAAGGTGGCGGATGATACGAAGTTCAGCAAATTCATGACTATGTTAAAGCAGCTGACCATTAATGTTCCATTGGTGGAAGCACTTGAACAAATGCCTGGGTATGCGAAATTTATGAAGGATCTTTTGACAAAGAAGCGGGCAGCAAGTTATGAGTTGAAAGATGATGTCCATCACTGCAGCGCAATCGCTACCCGATCAATAGCTCAGAAGAAGGCTGACCCCGGAGCTTTCACTATTCCTTGCACCGTCGGATCTTTGAACTTTGCCAAAGCATTATGTGACCTAGGAGACAGCATCAACTTGATGCCATTATCGATCTACAAGAAGTTGGGGTTAGGAGATCCTACACCAACTAATATGAGGCTTGTTATGGCGGATAGGTCGGTAAAATGACCGGTTGGTATTCTATGCGATGTCTTGGTAAAGGTTTCTTCATTTATCTTTCCAGAAGACTTTGTCATCTTAGATTCTGAAGCAGATTCAGAGGTTCCCATAATCTTGGGACGCCCTTTCCTTGCTACAGGAAGTGTGCTCATTGATTTGAGAGCTAATGAACTTTCATTCCGAATAAATGACGAAGTGGTTCGATTTGATGTTTGCAAATCAATGAAGCAACCCAAAGATCCGAGTGTATTTTCGGTGGCTGATGTTTTCTTTGATGATCCGAAAGAATTACTTAAAGAAAAGCAAATTATTGCTGACCTTTTGGCGGTTGTGCTTATGAATGAAGAGAGTAAGGATGCTGAAAATTGCAAAGAAGCTATTGGTGATCTATCAGGATTAGGGACATATCTCTATGCTCCCAAGAAGCTGGACCTTGATCTCCAAAATCAACCCTCACCACCAGCGAAGACTTCCCTTGAAGAGCCACCAATGCTAGAATCGAAAGATCTCCCCGATTATTTAAGGTATGTGTTCTTGGAAAGTATAAAGATACTTCCGGTGAGTGTGGATGATTTAAGTAAACAGAACGTAGACGCTCTCATCTCTGCTCTGAAGAGATACATGAGAGCTATGGGTTGGACTATTGATGATATAATTGGTATCCCTCCTACAAGCAAGCCTCATTGTCGTCTGAATCCATTCAGAAAACGATCCTCCATTTACCTCGACGAAGTCTGAGTACTCGAGGTAACCATGTCGTGCTACGACAATAAATAAGGCGCTAGATGGGAGGCAACCCATCATTTATCATTTTTCATTTATCGTTTATCGTTTTTCATTTTTCATTTCGTTCTAGTATGTGTTTTGCTTTTGATAAATAAAAATCCAAAAATAAGAGTCGTGCCACGACCAAAACTAAGGCGCTTGATGGGAGGAAACCCATCGTTCTAATCGTTTTTATTGTTTTTGAGCAAATGTAGGTGCAAGAGGTATTCAACGAGGAGATTGATTTCAATTGACGATTTGGACGCATTGTATGGTAAAGTTGGTAAGTTAGGAATAGTGATGCATAAGGCTATGGATTGAGCATTGCTCATGCCAAACTAGGCATCGAGGAAGGCTAGGCCTAGGTAAAACTAGGCCACGAACGATGCACAACCTATCCTATAGCCTAAGGTCTCGAAATCTAGTGTGCTATACACTATGCGCCGCCTATTCCTAGGTATGCTTTTGACTATGCGCCGCCTATGCTATGGCATTTGGTCTCAGTATCTCATATGCCATAGACTATGCGGCGCATATGTCTACAAATGCCATAGACTATGCGGCGCATATGTCCCATTATGCCATAGACAATGCGCCACATATACCATGACTATGCCAAGCATTATGCGCCGCATATGTAGCATTTTTGTCTCCAAAACTGATTGTAAATGGGTCAAAACCCGACCCATTCTCTTCCTATATAAAGGAGACTTAGTCTTGAAACACAAACACATTGAAAACTTGACCTAGGCGCTGCATATACTCTCCAAATCATCTCAAAACTTTTCTTTTTGCTCTCCCACTTCACAAGAACATCTCCAAAGGCTTCAATCACGTAAGTACTCTTTTGTTCTTCATCTATTTTTCGTAAGTGCTACGTTTCTATGTCTATTACGAATTGCTACATCTTGAAGAAATATTGGTGATGTTAATGTGTTTGAATTGTTGATACAAAACAAAGTGAGTGAACATGAACGTTAGGATACTCTTAACTTGTTTCCAACTAGAAATTGATTTTGATGCATTGTTATACTACTTGCGGAATTGCTATAGTCATGAACATTGCATGCTCTTGTCACTTGAATACTTACATGTTGGGATGTGTCGCTCATCGGAATAAGACTTATAGTTGCCTACCGACATAGGAGATTGTGATTATTGATAGAAACTATACCATGATGTAATCCCTATGAAGAAGTCTTGATATACCTAACATGAAAGTATTGCAAAGATTGCAAGAAGTGTTACATAGCTGAATTTCTTGTTGGAATATAGCCCCTAAAACGTATGTCGATGAAGTCTAAGTAATCGACCACTTTCACTTCACTAGTCTGTACCAACAAACTAAGTGTGGGGTGGTGCCACTACTACTTGTTTATAGATTGTATCCATCGAGATGATGCTAACATGAACATTTTTTTTAAGTCTCAGGTACAATGGCACCCAAAGCAAGACCACTTCACAAAAAGGCAAGAAAAGAGGTCGAAAAGAGCAAGGAGAACCCTCCTCGCTGCAAATACCTCGACTCACTCTTGGAATTAAGTGGGATACTTATGAGGAACTTCTGAGAATGACGACTCTGATGATGATTCCGATGCAAAGGGTATGACCCCCGACATTGAGGATGAGTCCGACTGACCAGGTTCTTCGTATTTATTCTCCACTGAGGACAGTGTACCGACTAAGTGTGGGGTGGTGGTATTGCATGCTATACTTCTCTACTCGCATCTATGTTTGTTTGCTTTGTTTTTGTTTCATTTTTTTAGTAGTAAATTTTTTCTAGCTTCGCATGAAATTATTTTGATAGGCAGCATGAGATTATAACAAGAGTATGTGCTACAATTGTGACTATTGAGACGTTTAGGCTCTAGTTGTGACTCATTATGTGATATTGTGTGGTTCAATTCCTTCACTTGTTGGGTCGAGAGTCTATATTACTTCCAAGCAAGTCGACCATGTGCCTTGTCTGTGTGAGATAATCGTATATTCTATGTGTGTGGCTGATGCTAGAACTTTCCTGGTATGTATGCAAAGCGAAAATAAGGAGTGTAAGTTTAGGATATGATTTAGGCATTTATTTGGCAACCTATATTTGTTTACCTTCAGTTTTACCTACCCATGGACATCATCCTAGTTAAACCCTTTTGAGCCTTTAGCCTATTTTCTTTGACAACCTTGTATGTAAGCCTAATCTATTTTTTTCAAGACCGTAATTTGATCCAAACTCCTAAGTGCATTAAAGTGAAAAAGTCATGTGACAACATAAGAGGAAATTGGGTGAGTATGATGCTATAAATTGTAATGGTGCTTGAATGTGTTATGAAAAAGAAAGTGCTATCATAAGAGGTATGTTGTGAAAAGAAAAAGGAAAAGAAAGCTGAAAAGTGAGTTGTGCTTAAAATTGAAAAACAAAAGAGGAGAACAAGGGTGGTAGAATAAAAGAAAGAAAGGTTGAAAGAAAAAAAAAACAAAGTGTCAATGATACAAAGTGATGTATTAAAGCGCTTAGGAACTTAGTCACTATTCCTGGCCAAAATAGTCCTACCCGTCCCTTAGCCTACATTACAACCATCAAAAGACCTACTTGATCCTAAGCTTAGCATTCTGACATTTAGTAGAGTATTACATTAAGGGCAAGCCTATGGTCATCAGTTGCTACATATGAATTCTTTGTGAGAGTGAGAGCAAGGACATTTTGATACCCATGTTTGAAAAATATGCTATACTTGTGAGTGATTATGGGTACTATAGTGTGAGACACACATGGTTGATGAGTTTTGGGTAGTTATATATGATTCCTTGTACCTTAACGTTTTCATGCTAGTTGATCACCATCACGAGTCGATGCTAGAGGTTAAATTGTTTCTACCTATAATCGAAAAGCTACTCTTGGTTGATAATGGTTGTGCTTGTCTTGACAAATGTTTTGTGTTGTTGCTGTGAAACCCTAAGTTGATGTTTAGAAGGACATGGTATTTCGTTCGAGGACGAACAAAGCTTCAAGTGTGGGGTGTTGATGATAGGCGAATTTACACGCCTATATCAATATATTTTGCCCATATTTTAGCCTAGTTTTGAGAACAAATTATATATTTCATGCACTTTTAGTCCTTTTTCCTGTAAATGAGCTAACGAACATGATTAGTAAAGTTTCAGGTATAAATGATGCAGAATTCAGCATTTTATGGCTTACTTGACGCAAAGGAAAGCTCACGAAGGAAGGGAAGGGAGTTTACACGCCTAAGGACCAAAACTGCTGCATGGAAAATCTGTCCCGGGCTTAAACAACAATTCTGAAGACTTTGGGAACTTACATACACAAAGCTGGATTTTGACAATGATACATTAACCTAGTACAATTAGGTTATGTATTTCATTATTTTATGTGGATTATGATAATGTTACCTTAACCTAGTACATTTGGGTTAAGGATTTCATTAGTCAAGTAGGATTTGGTTATTTATTTCATTAGCTTAGTAGGATTAGGATATGGGTATTATAAATACCCTATCATGCTAGAGATTTAGAGAACATCTTCTTACATCTTCTTACATCTTCTTACATCTTCTTACATCTTCTTATATATTCTTAACTTCTCATCTTTCAATTCAATTCTATTACTCTACAACTCTTCTAATCTTTCCATTAATTCTATTTTTCTTCTTCTACTCTTCTATTCTTAAACTCCACAACAAGAGAATCGTTACTTGCTAAGGAATCACGCCTCACACCTATCACTTGATCTACACGCCATTACTCAATATCGTGATATAATAACAATGTCAATCGTGATTTCCTTCGCATTCATGGGTAACTAAACTTCTCTGTTGGGGTTATGGAAGCCGAATGAGTTACTATCTATTGCTGTGAGTTTGTGAGTTCGAGGCACGTATATTGCTTATATCATTATTCTCTTCATCTTAAATCTACATTCTTTGCGGTTGCAAACGCAAGAATACGCCAGTCTAACATTTAACTTGTTCGAGAGAAAAGTTATTTGTCTGGAAAAGAGATAATGTCAAGGTAGTAGAACACCCTTTCCTATTAAAAAGCTAGTGCCGTAACTGGACTAACCTCTTGGAGAATTCGTACCGTTAGACACGCTTTAAGCTCGAGAGAGTTAAAGTGAAATAGTCCTTGTTTAGGTCGAGAGACGCTTGGATTTACCATCGACTACAATCCTCTATAAGCAATTGCATGTCAGAATTCTACACACTCATAGCCAATAGAGACGTATACCTCAGAAGGTGGACATAACCCCAACGCTTCAATTCTCATTGTTTACAACCAACGTAATAATCTCTCTCTTTTTACTTTATTATTTTCAGCTTTTGTTTACATTACTTGCAAAACAAGAATCCCCCCTTCTTACGAGACTTGCACCAAAAGTTTAGTAATTTTACTTACTTGTTAGCCAAGCTATTCCCTGTGGGATCGACACCCAACCCAGGTTGGGTTCTATATTTGCTAACGACCGCTTTACACTCAAACGAGAGCTGTAGATTGAGCGTTATCAACGACTTATCATAAAATATCATCATAATTCTCAACTCAGGTTCATTCTCTGTCTGAGGCTGACGATGAACCTGATAGCTTATAACAGGGCTGATGATCTATTTGAAATGTTGTCAGCCATACTTCTCTTTGAATTTCTTCAGCTTTCAACTTCTTTGCTTCCATTCTTGTTGGTTCTCTAACATATTAGCTTCTACTGCAAAATCAAACATAAAATAATCAAAAACGACAAAAGTTGCTTAAGACTATGCAATTATTCTTAGTTAAAAGCCTCAAATATGTTAGCATTAACTCACACATCAACACCCTCAACTTAAAATAATTTCTTGTCCTCAAGCAACTCAACACAACTAAGAGAATACAAAGTACATTTGGCAGTCAATGATCCATATCATCTCAAAACACTTTTACCCTCTCCAGGGTCAGTCAATTCAAAAATAATGAAGAACACCAATGCAACACACATAAATCAATATACGACATTAATTCAGCTACATTAACCATGCATATACCAGTATTACACTTTCCAAACAAGTTAGCAATTAGCAACATATCTGGTGTGCCCTCACAGCAAAAAAATCCCCCTCATCTCATTTCAGTAATCCTATATGTAACCATGGGGACAATCAAAACACTCACTCTCAAAATTAAGTTCCAACCAATGTATGACAAGTACCATAGGCTTGCCCTTATTTTCATTACCCATATCTGCAGATAGGTCAGCTATGATCACTATAAGTCTTCTCTTTGGCTTATAATGTAGGTTAGGGGCTGGTATAATACTTGATGGTATTTAAAGTGACTAAGCCTCCTTGATACTACATTAGCTTTTTGGGGTTTCACTCATTAGCCTTTTCCACTCTTCTCTTTTATCGATCACACTTATTTAGGCAGGGTGCGGTCTTTTCCACAATCACTTATTCTTTTTCACAATATTTTTTTCTTGCTCTTTTCCTCCGCACCCAATTTTTTTTCTTTTTTTTTATTCTTTTATTTTATGCTATCTTTCTTCATACTCATTCTGTATCACACACCCCTATGATGCCACCCTCAACTTAGGCCATTTGCCTAAGTCTAGGTGCACAGTGTCCTAGGAGGACCAGCCCAAAACAGGTTCATTGTGATCTAAATGGGAAGGTGACAGGTGTCATACAAGGAAATAGGCTAATTAGGCTCAAAACAGGGATCAAGGGATATTATACACATAGGGAAGGTCATTTAGGCTAAAGTGAGCTAATATTAAAATAGCCTATGATCCTTTCCTAACCCCTATCCTTCAACCTAGGTAAGACTAATCGGGAAAGTTCTGGCTTCAGCATACAGAGGGAACTAAGTAGTTGCTCATACACACTTGGCACACAGGTATATCGCAATCTACTACTCATTCAGTTTATGCAGCTGTTTAACAATGATCACCGTGTCACTATAACTAATGCCATACAAAGATATACAGTGGTCACACTAAAATGCGAATCACACAGTTAAACCACTTGAAGAGGTGTAAAAAACTCACAAAACAATTCAACTGCCTCAAGTACAAGTATTTTTCCTAGTCGACTACAAAATTTTACAACGACAATTTACCTTACACCCTCAACATAAAATCAAAGAAAATCTGAACTTAGGGTTAGAGTATACCTGGAATAGATCAATCCCAGGGGTCATGGGTTGCTGAACCTGCTTCCGCATCCTTAGATACCCTATCTCCATCAGTAGCTTTGCTCTATTCTAGTGCACCTAGTCTATCATTCTCTGAAGGCCTACTAGTAGAGGCCCCTGTGGCTCTTGCTTGGATGGCTACCTCCCATCTCTCATTGTCTACTAAGGACTCAATCCTCGCCTTCTTCATCTCCTCTTTTTTAGACTTCTTTCTGGCCCTTTTCTCTATTTTTCTTTCTTTATCACTATCAGGCCTCTCTCTCTTACCTTTTCCTTTCTTCTTACCTTTTTTTTTCTCCATTGGGTCCTCTGTGAGATAAAGTATCAGGATTTCTCCCTCAGACTACTCAACTGTCGAATCCGCTGACACCATCAAGTGGTGTTGTTATAGCTTCCCAACCTCCTCCTTTACTTTGTCTAGGTTTGATCTGAATAATGCCTTCTCTGGAGGTGACCTCTCTTTCGAATATGCATTGAAACAGTTCTCCAATTCATCAATTTGACCCGGCAGAGCCTTGTAGGGCTCGAGTGCAGCCTTAACCCTCTTGTCCATTGCCGCCGTAAATTTCTTGGCAAAGATTTTAAGCTGAGCCTCGCACCAATTGGATTGCTTTGCTACTCTTCTAAAATTCATAGGGTTGAAGGCAAATTCTGTTGTAGGCACCGCAACTGAAGGGTTTGTCTCAGTTCCAGACACTGGACTTGCTCATGCTGAAGATGTTGGTGGTTCAGCCTCGGAATCCTGTACTTCTACATTAGGCCCTGAGCTAGTACCTATAACTGGTGGATCAGCTGGAATCTCTGCACCCCTGTCAAACATTAGCCTCAACTAATTTTCCTCATTTCGGATAGGATTGTGGGTCTTTTTGGCAAGGAGTTCTTTTTCTAACCCTACAATCTTGGAACATTGGTTTCCCTACAGAACCTTGTAATCAAACAAGAGAAGGTATATGCTATATCGGACCTTGAGACCCAAATTTTTATCTCTTTGGCGATGATCTCTCCAAAGTTCTATTTATGGTTAGCCACAAAACTTGCAACTAGTATTGCTCTGTCATCCCCGAGGATATTATCTCCATCTGTGGGCATCAACCAGGTACGTACAATACCCCACCAAAATTTTGCCTCTAAATTCAGGGAGGCCTTGAAGATTCTTTCACTTGGGTTGGTCATCCATTCCAGTTCTCTATCAGCTATGAGCGTGGCTAACCAAGACCTTTGATTTTCTTGATGCTTCAACCAGGCATAGAAAGTAGGTGAAGTGGCCTGAGGAGTGAAGTTTGGGCCATGAAGGAATCTGTTGATTGTTACTTCAGAAACATCCACCATTACACCCCGTACTGGGACTTTATCCAACAAAGGTTGGTCATCTGCTTTCTCTCCTTCTCTACACATGTTTTCCAAGCGAGCTTGGTAGTTTTCATAGAACTCCCTAACTAGTGTAGGGCAAAATGAATTTCCTCCTCTTGTCGTCCATCCCAAATTGTAATCACGAAATTTTTGCTCCATCTCAAGGTATCTGCTCAACCCTTTAATAATGATTATCTTCTCTTCGAAGATTTCCCTCTAACAACCCTTCTTTTAGTTATACGAAGCCCATCAAAGAAATTTTTTAGAGCTTTGGTAATCTACCACCTAGTGCCATCTTGGACTTCAGGATTCTTGCATTTAACCATAGTTCCCCTAATTGGAGATTCTTCCTCATCTTGTGGTTCGGCAGAAGGGGACTCAGTTGATGGTTCCGCAGATTCAGGTTGCCCAGACTCATGCTCCCCGAAATCAGGATGATCTGAATTATGCTCTTCAAATTCAGCATGTTCAAAATCTTGTTGCTCAGAGGTCGTCTGCTCAGAAGCTGTATGTTCAGATGTTGTTGTCCCAGTGTCACTCTCTTCACTCTCCTCTACTTTAACTGGTGGAGGTGGTGAAGGATTTTTAGGGCTTTTTTTTAGTGCCTGAGCAGAGGCTTTTCCTCTTCATAATCAGACTCTTTATTAAATAGTCTCCGAGGTACACTTCCCTTGGTCACTTTCTTTGTAGATTTTGAGTTCTTTCCTTTAGGTGCCATTTCACAACCTGTAGCAAGAGAAAAATGATTAGTCGACCCGCAAGAGTATAAACACAAACACATCAATCATATTAAGTTTCACACCCCTTGAAAGGGCTTATTCATGCTTCAGATCCCAGGTATGACGACATTTATGATAAGCCAACACAAATATGATAGCTTATCATAAATATCGCCAGCTCTAAATAGAACCCACAAAATTGTATTAACTTTTGACGACATTTCTGATAAGCCATTATAGTTGTGATAACTTATCATAAATGTTGTCAGCTCTAAACAGAACCCACAACATTTTTAGCAACCTTTGACGACATTTCTGATAAGCCATGACAGTTGTGATAACTTATCATGAATGTCGTCATCTCAGGATACAACTCTAACTCGACTTTAACTTGATTTTTAATCCGCTTTCTCCCTAAAACCCTATTGGTTCTCATTTTAGAGTTGAGCTTGTAAGTCCCAAGCTTGCACAACAAACTCTAGTTCCCGATTTTCAGCCATTTGTAAGATAACTTGATTCAAGCTTCTTGGGAACTTGGGTTCACCTCAGTTTATCACTTACCAATTAAAAAGAAGGGCTAGGTTTCGAGTATACCTGGTGGGTACCTTCACATTGATTACATGAGCAAGAGGAAGTAAAGAAATATTCTTGATTTTGATTGCAACCCCCCCCCCCCCCACAAGGAAGCTTTCTTTTGTTTTAGTTGGAAACACTTTGAAAAAGGGAAGAAAATCAACTAAGTATCGAAAGAAAATAAAACTTTAAGTGAAATAGAGGAAATAAGCGGAAAGGTGGAAAGCCAGTGTCTAGGGCCGGGTCGAATCTTTTTACCTGGGCTCTGACTTTAAGCTAATTTTTTTTTTGACGACATTTCTGATAAGCCGTCACAAATGTGATAGCTTATCAAAAATGTCGTTAGCCTTAACAGACCCTACCTCAGAGCTGATATCTCTGACGACAAATCTGCCGGCTTATCATAATTATGATAGCCCATCAAAAAATGTCATCATATGCACTTGCCTGAATACATTGATTCCACCTTCTTAGCAGTAGAACCTAACTACAAAAATAAACAATTTGCTAGAACATAAAATTTTTGGGTTGCCTCCCAATAGCGCCTGATTTAATGTTGCGGCACGACTTGGTTATCTTGACTACTCAGACTTTGCCAAGACAACCTACTGATACCTCTTTACCATCTTTATAGAATATGTCCACGATTGAGAAAACACTCATCTCTTTTGCTGTGTCATAGATGAGTGTATTTTAAATCATGCTTCTTTATTATTTAGCCTGAACTTCAGCTCATTCAGCTTTATATCTACGATTACTCTCCTGGTTGCTAAGAATGGTCTGCCCAAGATGATGGGCACTTCGAAATCTACCTTATAGTCTAGGACTACAAAATCAGTAGGCAGAATAAAGTCGGCCACCTTTACCAATACATCATGTAATATACCCACTGACCGCTTTACAGACCTATCTGCCATCACCAATCCCATGTTCGTCGGGGTAGGGTCCCCCAAACCCTGTTTTTTGTACACTGCAAGTGGCACTAGGTTTATACTGGCACCCAAATCGCATAGCATTTTTGTGAAATTCAAGGACCCAATAGTTCACGAGATGGTAAATGCTCCCGGTTCTACCTTTTTCTGCACTAAAGACCCTGTAGAGATAGCACCACAATGAAGAAGATTGTGCTTCGGATCATGGCTAACCTTCCGTTTCTTCGTGACAAGGTTTTCATAAACTTCACGTATCCTGGAATTTACTCAAGTGCCTCAACCAAAGGCACATTTATTGTCAATTACTTGAGCATTGCCATGAATTTGCTGAATTTTACATCCTCAGTTTTTTTCTTCAACCGCTGAGGAAAGGGAGGTGGTGGCCTTGGGATAGTTTTCAACACTACCTCCTTTTTCGGAGAATTATCAGAATTATCCAGCTTCTCAGACTCCACTAGACCTCCTTCTTTCAGTTCATCATTAACTACCTCATCAACTCATGTTTTCCCACAGAAGGGCCAGGTAATATCTTACCACTTCTAGTGGTAATTTCCATACACGAGCCATCATGCCATGGATTTTGGACCGTATAACTTGGTAATGTTCTGCTCTTCCTCTGGTTAAACGATTTGGAGAGTTGGCTCATCTAATGCTCCAACTATTTGATTCTGGTGGAGTGTGAGTGTACCAATTGACTGATGTATGTAAGATTAGTCTTCATGGTGGTCACACCAGAGTTGGTAGCCTCTAATCCCTTCAACAACTTAGCCATTATGTCCTCCATGGACATCTTCTCAGAACTTGTTGAAGCAGCCTCACGATTTCTAGGAGGAAGATATAACCCGCTCCTATCATTGTTATTCCTCCAATTTCCCTATTCCCTATCCTTATAACCAGGCTTATCATAAAAGTTCCGACCTTGATTCCCTTGGATATTGCCTCGGAAACCCCTCTGATTATTAATATAGTTTGCCTCTTCTCTGCATCAGCCTCAACTCTATACTGAGATCCCACAACTTTCACCTTTTTAACCTTGCCTGATAGCAAGTGCTTGGTTAGCAAGTCCATCTATATTTTAAGGTGACCCATGTATTGGTCACGATCCTCTTCTCTTTTGCATTGTTCTGCAGTAATACCTATAGAAGCAGTGGGGTTGGACACCACAGAATCTCTGGTATGCCATGCCTGACTCTATTTAGTCATCTTTTCTAGCATCTCTGAAGCCTCTGGGAAGGTAAGATAAACAAATGAACCACCAATAGCATTGTCTACAATTGGCTTTGTAATAGAGTTAAGAGCCCTGTACAAAGTCTCCATCAAGTGTATGTCCGTCATGTTGTGGTTCGGAGACTGTGTCAGCTTCTTCTTGAATCTCTCCTAAGTTTCATGCAAGGCTTTAGTCGGGAGCTGCCTAAAGTTGCTGATCTCATCCCTCAACTGTACCTTTCTGAAAGGCAGAAAGAACCTTTCTAGGAAAGCTCCTTTCAATTCCTTCTAGTTGGTTATAGAATTGGGTGTCATCTCATATAGTCACAAAGTTGCCTCCCCAGATAGAGACAACGGAAACAATCTCAATTGGATAGTATTCTGGACCACTCCTGGGTTATCAAAAGATTTACAAATGGTGACAAAATTCACCAGATGCAAGTTCGGGTCATCCCCAGGAAGGCCACCGAACAACCCCTTCAGATTGAGGAGTTGAATCATAGTACTCATAATGTTGAATTTAGCCGCAGGTGCCAACGATGGAAGAATGATTGCACCCATTGCACCTGCTCAGTCCATTCCATCATTATCATTATTGAGGTCATACTGGACCAACTGGTACTCTTGCCTTTTTTGGAATGGACGGTTCCTGTTAACATTACGCCGTACTGGTGTAGCTACTTTCTCTACACGCCTTGGGTTACCAGGATTTAGCAGCTCCTCATCTCCTAAATCTTCATCATCAGGATTTTGATGTCGTGCTTGTTGATTAAAATTTACACATTCACCTGAGCTCTAGCTAAGGCTGCCAATCTGTTAGCCTCTTGCTGTTCTGCCATTCTTCTAATTCGTTGTAGTTTCAGATTAAGTGGTAATAATGGTTCTCTTAAACTTCTGGTGCTTCGCATACACTACAAAGATCCTACAATAAAAAACAATAACAAATAAACATAAAACTAGAAAACTTGACTAACAGTCAATTAGTGCACCCAACTTCAATTTACAACCATATTCCCCGGCAACAGTGCAATTTTTGATAACGCTCAAACTATACCTCTCTAATAAGAATATAAGCGATCGTTGTCAATATAAAACCCAACTAGGTTGGGGTCGAATCCCACAGGGAATATGGTGTGAACTTAAGTCGTTTGCGATTTAATCAACTGGTAGTTGGAGGTTTCCTGAAATGGGGGTTTTAAGTTTAGCAAGTAATTGTTGGTCACTTTAACTTAAGTGTTCATAATCAAGAGTTTATGAAAAACCAGAATTATGTTCACTAGGGGTTTTGGTACTTGACAGATGCTAATAGTAGTTCAAGATTCTCATAGTAGATAGGACAACAAGTTATCTTTATCGAAGTTATGCCTAAATGTCTCTCGACCTACTTAAGCATTTAATTACTTAAGCATTTTCATGACCAGATTTTACCTTAGGTTAATCAACCTTGTTACAACGTCAATTATTAAATGGAAGTTTTTGTTGCCTCTAAGTCCTTGTTAATAATTCACTTCCCACTATATTTGATTTCTTTCTCAAGCAAATCAAAGCAGGTGTTATCTATTATTTTCAACCAACAGACAATAATTAAAACCTCACAATTATCAAGAAGTCCTACTACCTTTTGAATCTTGAACACTTAGCATCTTATCAAGATTTAACCCTAGATCCCATAATTCAGGTTAAAGGAATTTAGCCACGCATGATGTAATAATAGAAACAACTAGATGAATTCAGGCTTTGAAAGATAAACTTACCATAAGATGAATAATGACTAGTGAATCACAGATTAGATCACAATAGAAATCCCAAAATAATGACTAAAATCTCTTTAAAGTAATTGCTTTTCCAAGCCAAGAAATTAGAGAGAGAAAATATCAAAATACGTATCTCTAAACTCAATGTTCGGAACTCTCTAGAAAAACCTAAAACAAGACTTTAAATAGTTCATCCTTAATAAGGAAACAAAATAATATAGTTCAGAATTTTCTCAGATTAGGTGACGCCATTCTTGATAACCTATTAGGAGGTTGACGACTTATCACAAATATCATCAGCTTCCTCTTTGCTTTTGATACTTGCTATCTTAGGCTGATGACAAATGGTGACGTCCTATCAACTCCTTGACAACTTATCACAAATATCGTCGTCTCTACCTCAGCACTCATGTTATGCCTTAGGCTGATAAAAAATCTGACGACCCATCAGCTCCTTGATGTCTTATCACAAAATGTCATCACAATTCTCAACTCAGGTCCATTTTCTATCTGAGGCTAACGATGAACCTAATAGCTTATCACAGGGATGACGACCTATTAGAAATGTCGTCAGCCACACTTCTCTTTGAATTTCTTCAGTTTTCAACTTCTTTGCTTCCATTCTTGTTGGTTCTCTAACATATTAGCTTCTACAACAAAATAAAACATAAAACAATCAAAAATGACAAAAGTTGCTTAAGACTTTGTAATTATTCTTAGTTAAAATCCTCAAATGTGTTAGCATTAGCTCACACATCACTGTCAACCCCAATTCAATAATGTTTGTGGGCTATGATCAAAGGCAATACTACGTGAACACCTACAATCAGCAATAACCATTTTAGTAGCTTCAGGTTCAGAATTACCAGGCCCCATTTCAAACGAGTAATTTGGAAGAGATGCTGAAACAAATTTTAGCAGATCAAGCACAATTATCAGTAGATATAAAGAGTTATGCAGCCAATTTAGAGCGTTAGCAAATTGTCATGAGGAACTTGGTGATGCAGATAGGGCAAGTGAAACAGGTACATAATACCAAACCTCAAGGTGATTTGCCAAGGGACAATGAACAAGTAATTAAAATCATTTTGAAGAATGGTACAAAGCTCAATGCAGAACCTCCAAAGATAATTAAGGAGGTAGATGTAGAGTTGACTTCCCAACCTGTTGAAGACAAAGTTGCTGACAATTTGAGGAAGTCTGAGTACTCGAAAACTAAAGTTGTTGAATAGGTTGAGGAGACACAACCACCACCACAAGATACGCAACTATTCAGTTGTCATCTTTATCTTGATACAGAAATTGAGGAAGCGAATAAGAGTGAGGGTGTTGGGGATAGTGTAAATTTTAAAGTGGGATTTGTTGGGCCTCACTCAAAGCACTTTTCTACATTATTTTTAGATGATGTCTTGTTTGTGGAATCATTTAAAATAGTGGAAGAGTGTGAAGATGAGGAACAAGAATCTTATATTCTTGATTTTACACCGGATAAGTAACATAAAAACACACCTCACCTCAAGGATGAGTGGTTCACCATGCACATTCTATTACTCGGTTCCTTAATCTTTGTACCACCTCCTTATGAGTGAGGCAAAAAGATGAATGCTAAGTTGGGGGTGAAATTTATATCCTCAAGGTGGAGGAAAAAGTTGTTATGGGTCGTGCCGCAACACTAAATTAGGCGCTTCTTGTGAGGCAACTCAAGTTAAGTAGGTATGTTTTATTTTTAGTTTTTTTTGGTTGAATTTTTAAATTTATTAATAAATTAACTTGCTAGTTCTGGTGAACTACAAAGATTATCAAAAGGCCAAGTAATGTTGCTCTAAAAAGCAGGCCTTTATTTTCCCTTTTTTAAGTTACGCATAAACATTTATTTTTAGTTTTTAGTTTTTATTTCATGTAGTTTGTGTTTTTGATTGAGTCGCAGGTTAATGGGAAGTCTCAGTACCAGAAACCTAAGATAAAAAGTATGGCAAAAACTAAGTATGGGGTCCCACAAATCCTTTATACAAAAAGATGCTACTAGCTAGGCCTAGAGGACTCAGGGAGTATTTCTATCTCTTACTTTTAAGTTCACTTTGGGGACAAAGTATATTGTTAAGTGTGGGGTGGGGAAATTCTCAAATTTTGGCTCAATTTTATTTTATTTTTTGTGCAAGATATTCTTATTGGGGCTATTTTTGATTGCATGGTGCAAGTGTTTTGTTTGTTAAAGCATATTGATTGAGGGAATTTCTATTTTTGAGACTCTTAGGCTCAAGTTTTTGACTCTTGTACTTTTTGGTTTAAATTTGAATTCATGCTATTGTTTGGTTGGGAGTCTATGATGATCCTATTGAGTTAAGCATGTGCCATGTGCGTGTGAGGTTTTTGTATATTCCTTGTTGCATGTGATTTCTAGAACTTGCCTGGTGTGTGTGTAAAGCAAATAAAGAGTGTGGGTTTAGGAGATGAATTAGGCATTTCTGTGATAGCCTTGTTTTATACCTTTTATTTGTCCTACCCTTTGTGCATTATCCTAGTTAACCCCCGTTGACCCTTTAGCCCTTTCTTTGGTAGCTGCATAAGTAGATTAATCTCTTCTTTTATGTACCTTAATCCAGTCCAAATGCTCCTAGGCGCTTTAATGAAAAATTGATTTGGTAAGGCGTTTGAGAAATTAAAGAAGAAAAGGTGAAATTAATGCCCCAAGGTAATAGTCATTGGTGTTTATATTTGATGTATGGTAGTTGGGAGTGATATAAATGGTGTTAGAAATATTCCCATGATTGTAGAAAATGAGAAAAATTGAATCTTGAAGGAAAAAACAATGCGCCCACCATGTGTTTGTGAAAATGCTTAAAAGAGATGGGGCAAAAACAAAAGATATGGGTAGATAAAAATGGTGTAAATTAGTTGTTGGAGATTGGTTTTAAATATATAATGTAGTGCATTAAAGCGATTAGAGAGGATAGTCACTATTCTCAAATAGTTCCTAGCCGTCCCTTAGCCTACATTACAACGCGAAAAAGACCTATTTGATCTGAAGTTCATCATTCTGATATTAGTGGATCATTACACTAAGGGAAAAATTATGGTTCATTATGTGTAACTTGTGAATTTGTTGTGAGAGTGAGTGTAGTTTGATTCTTGTACCCATTATGTTATAAATTGCATTATTGTGAGTGATTATGGTTAACTCTCTTGTTATGAGGGGCACATGTTTGATGAATGTGGGTGACTTGTATGATGCCTTGATTGAACAATAAGCATGTGTTTTCCACTTAGGTGAGACAATTCTTGAGACTAGGATGTTTTGGAGTGGTGTTCATGAGCTATCAATTATGTAAATAACGTGCTTTGTGTAGAAACTTGTAGTCCGTGTAGTCATTGTAGTACTAGCGAAAGTGCCTTGCATTTAGTAGAAGTGTAGATTCTACTCAACTTATGATGCTTAGAGTAAAGAGTTGTTCGAGGACGAACAAGACTTTAAGTGTGGGGTGGTGATGTTGGGTGTATTTATACATTCTAGTGTTACTATTCTAGCTTACTTAGCCTTGTTTTGAGAATAATTCGTGTGCTTTACGTGTTAATATTGATATAAATAAGTATTTAAGTGTCCAAGTGTGTGATTACAATGTTCAAAGTGTTTTTCAAATAAGTTTGTACTTAATTGAGTCATTTAGAGTTCAACTCGAAAAACTAGTTTTACTAGCTTGAGCTAGGTATATGTCTAGTTGGTTTCGGTGGATTCTAATGTGTTTAATTTATTCCAAATATTTTAAATGTGTAATTATGAGTGGAATAACTTTTTTGTAATGGGTAAAGTTCAATTTAATTAAGTTAAGAGTCGAAATATAAAGTTGAAGATCATTGCGAATTAGCCTTATCTTAGCTCGTGTTTGATTTATCGTTGAGAATATTGTGTTATTTTGATCTCTAATATGTGGTGTATGATATTGTAGGAGGCTTTCTAATCTGAATATGTTGATATATTGATGATAAAAGGCCAGAAATTCATTGAAAATACACTACAAAAGGCTTGGGCAAAGAATAGGACGTTCTACACTTAGAATAAATTTTGGATGCAAATTCCAGTGAGCCGACGCGATAGCGATGCATCGCGTCAAATATTCCACCTCCAGCGATTCAATAATTGATGCATCACACCATTCCTGTCAAAGCGATCATCAACGCATCGCGTTGGGTGCACATGCACGACCAAATTCTTTGCCGACACGGGTGGAACTTTATCCGATTTTGAATATAACTCATGGCACGCATTTTGAGGATATTGGGGGAATATTCCTTAATCCCACATGGATTAGGAGTATTATATTATATATACATATGGTGCACAATATTTTTGGTGTACAATTCTTGGATTATTTTTGGTGGACACCTGGAAGCGGTGGACAACAAAGTGGAGGCAGCTGCACTTATTTATTAGGTTTTTAATTTTTTTAATTAGTATTTCATTATTCATATCATGTATTTAATTATTTGAATCGTGATTATGAATATTATCAGCTAAAAATCCTCTTTCCGTGCTTAAAGCTAAGAACATGAGTACTATTATTTTGGAGTAAATTCGTTTAATTTGCTTATCATTGTTGTTTGTTTGTTTATTCCTGTTTTAATTATTTTATGAATTGATCACCCGTAAAATACATATATTGTCGATCTTGTGATATCGGGATAGGGAATAGGGAGATAGAACATGGAATAAACAAATTTTGAGTTTTTATTCTTTTATGAAATAAAGAATTGAACTTAGCACCTAGGGCAGAGATGTACTTAGGAACCTTACTTGATTCAAACGTAGGATGATAGCTTTAATAAATTAATTAGATTATTATATCCCCGCTCAACAATGTAGTTGTAATGTCCAAATTAGGTAAAATATTATAGGTCGGGAGACCATGATCACACAATTAACCCTACGAATCAACAACCAAGATAAGCAAGTTAACAAATAAAATTCAATAACATGTATGATTGTTCAGAGTGCTTTAACCCTGGGGTTTAATCCATTGATTGTACCAAGACTTTTATTTTTACGCACTGTTTATTTTATTTTTAGTTTACAATTATTCAACACTCTTTTTGGTTACTTGATCTCAATTGTTAAACTAAAATTGGAGAGTTGTCGACACAAGTCCCTGTGGGATCGATATTCGGTTTTCTTGAGGGCCACTATATTACTTGGTAGGCCATATACACTTACGTGTGCGCTGTCAAAACACCATCTTAAGAAGAAGAGTAGACAGAAGCCTACCTTGATGCCAAACTGCAAATCCTTGAATTTCCCACATATCGTTCGTCTTCACTCCATGATGCCAAAATGCCTCCACTCTATCAAAATTGTAATCTACACATCATTAGGAGTCACGTGAGACCTATATTTCTATATGACACTACCTAACTGGGGGCCTTGTCATAATGGGCATCCCAAGTCCGTCCGGGACCAGAGACCACTCCCATTACCCAACCCAACCTCCAGCCGTCTGTCCTGAGTTGTCTGAATTTCAAGTATATAAGAAGATAGTGTAAATCTCACATGAAGACTCTGGGATAGGATCACAAATGTGACCAATCCAACCGAGTCTAACCATACCACATCAACCGCCCAACCATACCAAACTAGACCAAAGGTCATAAATCAGGCCATAACTAATAAGATTCCAAAACATAGTATAATTAATCCCAAAATGAAATATGATGGAACAGTGAGAAATTATGTACGGTGATGCCAACCTCAATACCAATACCAATGATAAGGCTGGAACCTATACCGATCCCACCAATTCAACCCATAGCAGTACCACAAAGCCTCTAACCAAAAGAGTAATAAAATTCAATTGGGACATGCCCCAAACCATGGCCAAAACCAATATCCAAAATAAAATTAAAGTGTCTAGAAATATCCATAACATGAAATGGAGCTTTCCAAAAGGATGGAAGCTCAACACTTTAGTCCAAATGCTAATCCTTGAGTCAATCACTATGTAGGAGGAGTAGAACGGCTGGTTCCTACATAGCATGGGTATACAACCACCAGTAGACGGTTTAGTGGGTAAACACTACTATGATCTCAAGATAAGGATAAAATAATGTCATTTATAAAACCATCCATATGCACACAACCATACATGCACACACACATATATATATATATATAACTATGCCGGGAAAGGGTTTAGCATGCCTTTAAAACCTTTACTTGGGCTGTGTAGCTTTCCCATCCTAAATTACCCACGGCCTATATGGGTTCAACTTCCTCTGCTGAAAGGGCCCCAATGCGTGAATTTGCATGACCAGGGAAGAAAACCTGGGATGAATTTTACATTCCCCAGAATATAGAGTGACATCATGCACACGGTCACCAAGACCAACCTGACATTGACAAATATGAGTTTCCAGTTTTGGTCCCCACAGGACCTCCACCTTCCATGACTTTGATACACATCCCATCATTATTGATCTATTAAAACAATTTCCAAGCAACCAACCAATCAATTTATCACTTATTAACCAAGGCCATTTTGTGGTGGTATCATCATACTGACCATACTTGCAAGTGCTATCCATAGCCAACCACATATAGGTTTAAGGGGACTTCTAAGTGCCCTACCGTTTACCATATTAAACCACTTGGGGGATTCTATGTATCTTACAGCGCCCAAGCATACACATAAGTATATGTGGTCTACCAAGTAGTAAAGTGTCCTTTAAGAAAGCCGAGTATCAATCCCACAGGGACTTGTGTCAATAACTATCCAATTCTAGTTTACCAATTGAGATCAAGTAACCAATAAGAGTGTTGAATAATTGTAAACTAAAAATAAAATAAACAGTGCATAAAAATAAAAGTCTTGGGACAATCAATGGATTAAAGCACTTCGAACAATCATACTATGTTATTGAACTTCATTCGTTAACTTGCTTATCTGGGTTGTTGAGTCGTAGGGTTAATTGCATGATCATGGTCTCCCGACCTCTAACTATTTACCTAATCTAGATATTATAACTACATCATTGAGCGGGGATGTAATAATCTAATTAAGTTATTAAAGCTATCATCCTACGTTTGAATCAAGTAAGGCTCCTAGTACATCCCTGTCCTAGGTGCCACGTTCAATTCTTTATTTTATAAAAGAATAAAAATCCAAACTTTGTTTATTCCCGTGTTCTATCTTCCTATTCCCTCTCCCAAGATCACAAGGTCGACAATATATGTATTTTACGGGTGATCAATCCATAAAATAATTAAAATAAGAATAAACAAACAACCAACAATGATAAGCAAATTAAACGAATTTAATCCAAAATAATAGTACTCATGTTCTTGGCTTTAACCATGGAAAAAGGGTTTTTAGCTGATAATATTCATAATCACGATCCAAATAATTGAATACATGTTATGATATAATTAAAATCTAAATAAAAAATAATAAAAACCTAAAGAAGTAGCAACCGTCTCCAAATAATTCCAATTACGTCCAAGCTTGTTCCTAGATGTTTCCACCAAAAATAATCCCCAAAGTTGTCCACAAATTGTCACCAAATTGTTTTCCTTTTATATATTCCTACTAAGTGGGTATAAAATAATAACCCTTAACCTAGTAGGATTAAGAAGTGCACACGGTCCCCAAAATATTCCTACCAAGATTCCCACAAAATTCCTAGTTGGGAAATATATTATAATGTTATTGTACATAAATCTCCGTGGTGGTAAAGAATTTAACGCATGAACACAGTGTCGCGGCGCGATGCTTAGCGCGTTGGTCCACTGGAATTAACTCCCAAAATTTTATTTAAGTATTAAACGTCCCTCCTTTTTCCATGCCTTTTGTAGTGTATTTCCAATGAATTTCAAGCCTTTTTATCATCAATATATCACCATATTCAGCTCACAAAGACTCCTACATAATCACACACCACATGTTAGATATCAAAACAACACAATATCCTCAGCGATGAATCAAAACAAGAGCTAAAATAAGACTAATTTGCAATGATCTTCACTTTTATGTTTCGACTCTTAAGTTAATCAAATTAAACTTTGAACATTACAAATAAGTTTTTCCACACATAATTACATATTTAAACCGTTTGGAATAAATTAAACACATTAGAACCCAACGAAACTAACTAGACACATACCTAGCTTAAGCTAGTAAAACTAGTTTTTCGGGTTGAACTCTAAATGACTCAATTAAGTACAAACTTGTTTGGAAAACACGTTGAACATTGTAATCACGTACTTGGACACTTAAATGCTTATTTATATCATATTAACACATAAAGAACACAAATTTTCCTTAAAACAAGAATAATTAAGCTAGAATAGTCACACTAGAGTGCATAAATCTACCCAACATCAGTACCCCACAAGTATAACCATTTAGCCATTTAAACCATGCATAATTCCTTTACCAAGTTTTAAAACAAGCAAGAGTTCCATTAAAAGTACTCAATGCAACGAAAACATTATTATAGGCATTTTGTCAACCACATTGAGGGCATAATATAACCAAAACTAATTTCAATGAGCATTGAACCATTTTCATGCAATCCAATCATCCAAAACCACCATTAATGCAACTAAAGCATAATTAAAACCATTGACAGCTGTAGACACGTGAGTTTTGACCCTCCCCGTACTTTAACCTATTTTTGATAGTAAATATTTACTTACGTCTAAGTATTATCTATAGCTCTTATTTCATTTTTAGTAGGCTTTATTTTTAAAAAGGGTTATTTTAGGACATGTTTTATATATTTTATTTATTTTTGTAAAAATAAGAAAATTTCAAATAATAATAATAATAATATATATGTATATTTCTTTTAATTTAAATTTCAATAAATAAGCTAGCAATTTTATTCTCTCTTAATTATATTTTATGTTAGGTTAGTTATATTTTGATAAAATTTTCGTAAGTATAAAAAATTAATCAGTTCATATTATTTTATTATTATTATTATTATTATTTATATAATTTTTTTTTTTTTTTTTAAAAAGGGGATCATTATCCTAAAAAAAAAAACCTACCCCAACCACCCCCTAATTTCTCTCAACCTCCCTAAATTCAACTCCCCACTATTCTGTAACAACCATACACTATATAATACACACACAAGAGAAGGAAGAGAACAACATTTTGTGGAAAAGTAAAAGCAAAACGAGAGAAAAGAAAGAGAAAAAAGGTTCAGACAAAAGAAAAAAAAGGGAACACTTAGTAACTTTGAAAAAAACAAAGAAAAGGCAGAAACAAAGAAACAAGAAGTGAGAAAAGAGATTTTTTTAAAGGTTCATGGGATGGGTTGGAGTTCGATTTTTGGTTCCTATTTCGAGTTTCCGGCGAAGGCGTCCTTCTTTCTATTATAGCTATTCTACCGTAGAGGTTAGTATTCTATTCTTGTTCTATATTTTTAAGTTTCATGTAAATTTGGAGATGTGAATGTTAATTTTTATTTTGGTTTTATGGAATCTAAAACTTCGGGTGTGATATTATTATATCCATGGTCTGTTTTTACGTTGTTTAGACGGGTTCTTAACTTGCTTTATGATTTTGTGCTGTTCTTCGCTCTCTGCCCTTTTTATTTTAAACAAGTTTGAGTTACTATGTATAGTGACGTGCATGGGTTGTTTGAAATTATTGGAATGATATTTTATTTGTGTGCATGGTATCAATTGTACAAAATATATATGTGTATGTGTGTGAAGCATAAAGATACAACACGAAAGGAAAAGAAAAAGATGACATACACCTGCGCACATACACAAAACAGAAACATATATCATATATGCATGCATGTAAAAACAAGAAAAAAAGGTTAAAAATTACATACACATGCTTACACATCACTCTACTTTATCCAAAGAATACTTATAATTATACACCCTCACTTTGAAGTCCTAATTCTCAAATTTTTTTGAAGTCCTAATTCTCAAATTTTTCATTCATACTCGATTTCTTTCTCTACAAATTAAGAGAAGTAGTGGAGGAATTTTCAGTTTGGGGTATTAATAAAATTAGCATCATGACAGTATCTTCATGAGAATTGGAAGAATAAATTTCTATTGATCTTGTGTCTTTGAATATATTTATCATTTGAGCACACATATCATTTATGATTAGATGTCAATACCCAGTGTGGGTAAGTTTTTTCCTTTGTCCGCTTGTATGTTACAGGAGAGAGTATTGGTTTTATTTTATTTTATTTTATTTTTTTAAAAACAAAAAATAAATCATAAAACTTTCGGGTTTGGAATTGTTTTGTTATTACTTGATTAAGTGACTTAAAACTTTAATAAGCCTTAGATGTCCAAGTTACATGATAGATTTTTCTCTGTTAAAAATGAATCATCTTTAGATTGATTGGTCATGTTTTCAAAGCTGTTCGTTATTGATTTTATTATCTATGAAGGTTTTGCAACTTGGAAATATTGTTTTTGGCTTCTTAAATTTGGGAATTGTTTTGGGCTTAAGCACAATATAGAGTCTAATTAATTATAAAGGTGAGAATTAGTGAGATGGGTTGCGATTTTACTCAAGACCCGTCAGAAATGATAAAAGAAAAGAGAGGAAAAATCATTTTATGAGGGAGCGAGGCAAGTTACGGATTATTCTAGGACTCGTTGAAAATTTGGAAGAAAAGAGAGCAAAAACGAGAAATAAAAATAGATAAGATAAAATTGTCTCGAGTTTACAAGAGACGGAATGAATGCCTTTTAACGTTAGTTAAGCTTTAGGAAAGTTTAATATATTTGTCTCTATTAAGAATGCGGCATACGCATCTTTCTGAGACATTTAAAAATAATTCAGGGATGCAATAATGCACCTTGGCAAAGATAGTCACAAAATTAATTTTCACCGACTTAATTCAATAGTAACAGACAGATTTTAGTATATTTAAATGAGCGAATTAAGACCTACAAACATAATTTATCCAAAATAGTTTAAGTCAATAAAATCGACCGTGGTAGAACCACGGGACTCGAGGGGTGCCTCACACCTTTCCCTCGGTTAACAGAATTCGTTACCCGGTCTTCTGTTTTTGCAGATCATAATAAAGAGTCATTCTCTTTTGATTAGGAATTCAATAAGGTAACTTGGAACACCAAAACTCAAATCCAAGTGGCGACTCTGCATAAAAAATAATCTCTATTTAAAATCGTCACTTTAATTGGAAAAACCCTTCGATCTTCGACCCCTCGGGTGAAAAAAGGGTGTGACATCTCTGGAGACTCCGCTGGGGAATTATTAAGAATTCGAGCTTTTGATATTGATTTTACTTGCTTTAATTATTTTGATATTGTGTTTGTTGACCTTATCTGCTACTTGTCGCTCATTTACTGCTTTGATATTATTGAACTGTATTATAAATTATCTTCTTTCGCGCACCCTCTACAAGTCTCTAAAAATAGGATAGAAGGAATGCAGCGCATGTATCCTACCTTCTTTTTGAGATAGCCGGAGTATCAAGTCACCTGTTGAAGGATTATAGACACACATGTTAGGCGGGTTTTGGATCCACAACGAAGTTGGAGTAGCACTGCTACCGAACAAGTTGTCCCTCCCCAACTCGAGTATCCGCTCGGGTAAGCCAGATATTGGATGCACCCCTTCAGCATTACCCCCAGATGGGATAGAAGAATTTTCTTATGTTCCAGATCTACGAGGCATGATCTGAAAAATGAAAAAGCAAGGATTAGAGAAGATTCCAGGATTGAGACTCCAAGCTTGAAAATAGAATACCATGAAAGTGAAATATTCTTAAATGCCTTGTAGCCTCTCCCTTATGAGTGTGGTGCACTACACACCCCTAAAAGAGACTCTACTCGACACAACTTTGTAGACTCCCAATTGAGCATGAACCTAGGCTCTGATACCAACTTAATGAGACCTGACCAAGGGCCTTATTGTAATGGGCGTCCCAAGCCTGTCTGGGATCGGAGACCACCCCCGTTACCTAACCCAACCTCCAGCCGCCTTCCCTGAGTTGGCTGAATTTCGAACATATAAAAAGATAGTGTAATAGTTCACATGAAGACTCTGGGATAGGATCACAACCGTGACCGACCTAGCCGAGTCCAACCATACCATACCATCCGTACCAAAGGCTATAAACCAGGCCATAACCAAGAAGATTCCAAAACGTAGTATAATTAATCCCAAAATAAAATATGATGGAACAACGAGAAATTATATCTGATGATGCCAACCTCAATACCTATACCAATGTTAAGGCTGACACCTATACCGATCTCTCCCATTCAAACCCATAGCAGTACCACAAAGCCTCTAACAAAAAAAACTAATAAAATTCGGTTGGGACCCTCCCCCAACCATGGACAAAACTAATATCCAAAATAAAATCAAAGTGTCTAGAAATATCCATAACATGAAATGGAGCTTTCTGAAAGGATGGAAGCTCACCACTTCAGTCCAAATGCTGATCCCCGAGTCAATCACTATGTAGGAGGAGTAGAACGACCGGTTCCTACATAGTGTGGGTATACAACTTCCAGTAGATGGGTTAGCGGGTGAACACTAGCATGATCTCAGGATATGAATAAAATAATGCCATTTATAAAACCAAGTAAAACCATCCATATGCACACAACCATACATATATATATATATATAACCATGCCGGGAAAGGGGATCGGGTTTAGCATACCTTTAAAACCTTTACTTGGGCTGTGTAGCTTTGCCGTCCTAAACCACCCACGGGCTATATGGGTTCATCTCCCGTACTGAAAGGGTCCCAGTACGTGAAGCCGCATGACCAGGGAAGAAAACCTGGGATGACTAGTACATCCTCAAAAATATAGTGTGACATCATACATACGGTCACCAAGACCAACCTCACATCGGCAAATATAAGTTTCCAGTTTTGGTCCTCCCGAGATCTCCACCTTTCACAACTTTGCTACACTTCCCGCCATTATTGCCTAATTAAAACCATTTCCAAGCAACCAACCAATCTATTTACCATTTATTAACCAATGCCATTTAATAAAGGTATCATCATACCGACCATACTTACAAGTACTATCCATAGCCAACCACATATAGGTTTAAGGGGACTTCCAAGTGCCTTTCCATTTACCAAATTAAACCACTTGGGGAATTCCATGTACCCCATAAGTATAAAAATTTATCCATTTATCTTTCTAAGCCATTTAAACCATGCATAATTCCTTTACCAAGTTTTAAAACAAGCAAGAGTTCCATTAAAAGTATTTATTGCAATGAAAACATTATTATAGGCATTTTGTCAAACACATTGAGGGCATAATATAACCAAAATCAATTCCAACTATCATTAAACCATTCCCATGCAATCCAATCATCCAAAATCACCATTAATGCACATAAAGTATAATTAAAACCATGGAAAGCCATAACCAACCATTCAATATCAAAACCCCCAATTCATATTTGAAAACCAAAATCATACAATCCATGAAGTTATGAAAATATTCATAAAAACCATGCTTTTAGTTAGAATTAACAATGAGGGAAGAAAATATGCCTTAAACCAAGATGATGATGGAAAAAACCACCAAGACAAGCACAAAATCAATCCTCTAGTTGAAATCCTGGCTTCCCTTGCCCAAAAGCTTTTGAGAGTATTATAGAGTGTTTTAGAAGAGTTTCTAAGTGTTAATGAATGCAATAATAGGGTAAATAATCTTCCAAGTAGGTTAGAAGTCGTGGGACCTTATTAGGATAAGTGAAAAAATGTCCAGAATACCCCCACTTAAGTTGCACAAAATCCCGTCCCAGGGGTACGACTGACCCTCATGAGTCATACCTTTCCATGTGAGTGGTACCCTTCACTCTTATCCTAGCCTCAACCTTTGGATCCAACACTGTCCAGCATTCGACTCATCCAACCAAGTCGTATCCAAAGCATACGATCCATATCCTACATACGTACCCCTGACAGATTTAAACCCAAAGAAGATATAGAAACTGTCCACCATACAAGTTTTAGGTGTGACTCATACCCTGGCTTACGGCTCATGGTGAGCCACTTATACTCAGATCCAACCTAAGTAACCAAGTCTAATATTAATTTAAGGAACCAAACAATCCGTACACACCAATATGACTCATACCCCTAAGTTGTATCCATTCCAGTAACCAAAATCCATACCACCAACCAACACTGGTTAAGATATGACTAGACTGCACCATCCGTAACCCAACATACGGCTGTACCTATGAGTAATATTGGGTCTAGAGACCAAAATTCCAAGAATTTTTCTAAGTTCTAGAAACCAGAGTTTTTTAGTCTCCCCCACTAGGAACATTGGTCCCCGAATGACGAACAAGGTAGGGGTAACCATATGCATGAGTCATTTGCATTATCAAATATATTCCAAATCTTTAACAAAGTTTGAAAACAAAGAGGCAAAGATATTAATATTTCCTTAAACAAACTATGATAATATAGATGTGTTGAAGACACATACCTCCCATACGAATCCCAGGAGCAGTAAATAAATGCGGATATTTGGACTTCATGTATTCCTCCGCTTCCCATGTAGATTCTTCCACCTCATGGTTTCACCACAGAACCTAAACCAAAGCCATATCCTTGGTCCGCAACCGACAAACCTGCCTATCCAAGATCTCAGCTGAGATTTCCTCATAAGACAAAGAAACTATGATACCCAATCCTTCCAAAGAAACAATCGAAGAAGGATCACCAGTGCACTTCCTCAACATGGAACCATGAAAGACCGGATGAACCAAGCTCAAGCTAGACGACAACTCCAACTCATAAGCAACATTACCAACTTTTCACAAAATCTCATAAGGACCAATATACCAGGGATGAGCTTCCCCCTCTTACCAAACCACACTACTCCTTTCAAAGGAGATACCTTAAGGAAAACCTTATCCCCAACCTCAAACTCCAAGTCTATATGCCTAATATTTGCATAGGACTTTTGGCAACTTTGGGCAGCCTTTAGCCTCTCCTAAATCACCTTCACTTTCTCCATGGCCTGGTAAACCAAGCCGGGACCAAAAATGTCTGCCTCACCGAGTTCAAACTAACTATTAAGAGATCTACACCTCCTACTATACAATGCCTCAAAAGGGGCCATACCACTACTAGAATGCTAGCTATTGTTTAAGCAAACTCCACCAAAGGTAGATGCTCAACCCAATTTCCACCATAATCAATTACAGAATCCCGAAGCATATCATCCAATATCTGAATAGTTCTCTCCACTTGCCCATCTGTATGCGGGTGGAAACTAACACTCAAACTAACCTTAGCCCCTACCCTTTCTAAAAAGATCGCTAGAAGTGAGATGTAAACTATGTGCCATGATAAAAAATAATCAAAACAAGCACCCCATGAAGCTTCACAATCTCTTGAAGATATAGCTTTACATAATCCTCCACCGAGAAGGTAGTTTGAATTGGCAAAAGTGTAAAGACTTAGTTATCTTATCCATGATGACCCAAATCAAATCATATTAATTTCGAGATCGAGAAAGACTGGTAACAAAGTCCATATTGATCACTTCCCATTTCCACTCGGGTAAATCAATTTCTTGATACAACCCTTCTGTCCTCATGTGCTTAACCTTAACATGTTGACACACCATGCACTTGGCCCTAAAATCTGCCATATCTCTCTTTATGCCATTCCACTAATAGACCTTCTTGAGATCATGATACATCTTAGTCAAGTCAGGATGAACAACATAGCGTGATTCATGCGCCTCAGCCAAAATCCTTTGTCGCAACCCTTCGACATCAGGAACACACAACCTCCCTTGGTACTGTAAAGTACCATCACTGCTGATCTCAAACACCGCAACCTTTTGCCTACCAACGTCACTCTTGATTTTTATCAAGATAGGATCTAGAACTTTCTTATCCTTAATATCTGTACCAAGAGACGATCGAATCGCTTCTTGCACTATCACACCACCATCCTTGGAGTCAAGAGGCGAACTGTAAGATTAGCCAAGCGGTGAATATCCTTCACCAATTCCCACTTTCCTTCCTCTATATGAGCCAAACTCTCTATGGATAACCTACTAAGATCATCAACAATCACGTTGGCCTTTCCTGAGTGGTAGTGAAGACTCATATCATATTCCTTGAGAAGCTCAAGCCATTTTCTCTGCCTAATATTAAGCTCCTTCTGAGTGAACACATATTGTAGACTCTTATGATCATAAAAGATATCCACGTGCACACCATACAAATAATGCCACTATATTTTCAAAGCAAACACAACCGCCAACAGCTTCAAATCATGAGTAGGATAATTCCTCATGCACTTTCAAATGCCTGGAAGCATAGGCAATCACCTTCCCATGCTGCATCAACACAAAACCAAGACCTACCCGAGATGCATCATAATAAATCACGAACCCATCATTGCTTTTCGAAAAAGTCAAAATTAGAGCCGAAGTTAGCTTATCCTTTAACTGTTCAAGACTCCCTTCACAAGCATCCGACTAAGAAAACTTGACCTTCTTCTGAGTTAACTTAGTCAAAGGAGCAGCTATCGATGAAAAACTTTCCACAAACCGCCTATAATACCCAGCTAAACCCAAGAATCTCCAAATATCAGATGGAGTCATAGGTCTAGTCCACCTCTTTACCACAACAAACTTTTGTAGATCCACTATGATTCCTTCTACAAAAATAATATGACCCAAGAAAGTTACAACGTTCAACCAAATCTAGCATTTAGAGAATTTGGCATATAACTGCTACTCCTTTAAGGTCTGCAACACCACACAGAGGTGATTAGAATGATCCACCTCACTCTTGCAATAAAACAAAATGTCATCAATAAACACAATAATAAAGAGAACCAAATACTGATGAAAAACCCGGTTTATCAGATCCATAAATGCCACCGGAGCATTAGACAACCCAAATAACATTACTAAAAATTCAAAGTGCCCATACCGAGTAGGAAAAGCCGTCTTAGGGATATACACCTCCCTAATCTTTAGCTATTTGTCCCCAGAACGAAGATCTATATTAGAAAAGAACTTGGCACCTTGTAACTGATCAAACAGATCATCTATTCTTGGAAAAGAATACTTGTTCTTAACCGTCACCTTGTTCAACTACCTATAGTAAATGCACATCCGAAGGGAACCATCCTTCTTGTGCACAAAAAACACCGGTGCACCCCGCAGAGATACACTAGGATGAATAAACCCCTTATCCAGAAGATCCTTAAGTTGCTCCTTGAGTTCCCTCAACTCAACCGAAGCCATTCTATACGGAGGAATAGAAATTTGACTAGTGTCTGGAATTAGATCAATACCAAACTCTATTTCCCTATAAGGAGGAACACCAGGAAGATCATCCAGAAAGACCTCTGGAAACTCATTAACCACTGGAACTGACTGGAAAGAAGGACTTTTCGGGTTAGAATCCCTAACATGGACCAAGTGATAAAGACAATCTTTAGAGATTAACCTTTGATCTCTAAGATAAGAAATAAATCCCCCCTAGGATCTAATGAACCGCCCTCCCATTCTATAAATGGTTCACCAGGGAACCTAAAGATAACTCTACGGGTTCGATAATCCAAGGACACATAACAAGAGTGCAACCAATCCATACCCAGAGTGACATCAAAATCCATCATACCCAACTCAAATAGATCTATCAAGGCCTGTTTTCCACCAACAAATACCACATATCCCCTATAGCTCTCTTAGCAATAACTGAGTCACCTACTGGGTAGAAATAAAAAAGGATCCGAAATAACTTCTAGATCAAAACAAAAAGATACAACCACATAATGAGTCACATAGGAGAGAATGGTCTCAGATCAAGCAAACAATATACGTCATAAGAGAAAATCTGTAATGTACCAGTAATGACATTATGCGATGCCTCAAATTCCTATTGGGATACCAAAACATACAACCTATTGCGAAAAACACTAGAACCAGGATCAGTAACAGAAGTAGATGCCACACCACCAGGTGTAGGAGTAGAAGATAAAGTAACAGGAATCTTATTTACCCCTATACCAACCTTACTAACCGAACAATCTCTGAGCTGATGGTCTTCCTGGCCACACTTAAACCATTTGTCCCTTAATTCATCGCAATAACCTCGATGATGATGACCACTGAACCGACAAGAAGGGCATGAAGAGACTGACAAACCTCTACTTGCCTGATATTGAGCACCCTATGCCCAAAAATTATCACCACCTTGATGATGCCTATCGCCCGCCTGATAAAGAACACTAGCAGAAGAGTAGGAACCAAAACTGTAATACCCCACATTTTGGACTAGAATAAAATTCCATCATTCCTATGCATATATATTTCAAAAGCCTTGAATCCTATGTAAATTTAGAGTGTTAATCAATTTCTTAGTGTGGGAATCTATTTGAGCATGAATTTAGATCATATAGGTCCCCTAACTCAAGTACAAGTTGAAAGCTTTCCTATCGTTCAATTTTTAGTGAGCGTCAAAACGTGAGTCAACTTCAATTGACCATAACTCATTGTATATGACGAACTAGATGGCTTAATATATATCAAATGAAATATCATTAAATTATCTTTCCAACTATACTAATTTCGCATAAATCCAATATCGTAGAAAGGAGTTATGCCTATTTTACTCCAGCATGTCGGGTTGGAAATTATGTGACGACAATTTTGATGGCCTGTCACATTTGTGATGCCTTGTCAAAATGGTCGTCAGCCTTAGGCAGAAACCAGCTTCTGTATGATGATATTTTTGACGGCCTATCACATTTTTTACGCCTTATCATGAATGTCGTCAACTTTTCTTTCCAGAACTTGAGGGACGTTTTAGTAAGGGTATTGTGGTCTTTTACCTTCACTTCCCACGACTTATAACCCTCAAGGAGTGTATTATCTTCCATTCTCTTTAGTTAAACATCTTAAAAATCTCTCTTACATGCTCTCAACCATAAGATTAGGGTTTTCTCTCAAGATCATCTCCTCAAGAACAAAAACATTCTCTCCCAAAGGGGTTAAACCCTAGTCAAGAAAAATCAAGAGCAAGCCTAAGAATTTCTTCAAGAACCTTCAAGAAACATTATATCTCTTTCAAGATCAAGCTTTAAGGTATGCTTAGTGTTCATCCATGGGTCTCTTTCATCCATGGAGCTCAAGAATAATGTTTTAAATTATAAATTATGATTTCTTTATCGTGTTATGACTATATTCATGTTGATGATTGTTGATTGGATTCAAGGTTGTATCTTGATGTGTTTTCATGAAGCATGTGAATAGGTTAGTTGAAACCCATAAATTTTGGATGGATTAAGATGGTTCAATTGATAAGTATACCTATGCCTTAAAAGAGTGCATGCAAGGTGTTTGATAAAATGCCTAAGGAACTAGAAATCATGCAATATAGCTAAATTGTGAATAAGTGAAGTATTCATGATATGCCCCAATGTTCCAATGATTTTCATGTTGATATTGTATCTTGTAAATATTGTTGGGATGCTCATGAACTAGTCTTATGTAACGCCTCGATTTTCTGAATCGGAATGCTACACGACGCTCATGACTCCGAGGGACCACAAGCTAACCCATGATTGATATCTGTACCTGCACACTGCATATATAACGTAATAATATAGAAAACATGAACATGTAGGCCATAAGGTTCAACTGAATAAAGAATTTGTCAAAACATAATATCGATATGGGTAAAAGATACCCAAAACAGCTGAAGACTGAATCAAATCTGAACATAAGTCTGAATACTGAATCTGAAAGCCTCTAAGTACTGTATGAATAAGGAGTTGAAGGAACATGTCTCCAACTAACTCCGTCTAGCAAAACTGAGCTGAAATAATAAATGAAATAAAATAATATCACCCTCGAATGGATGAGGACTCACTGCAACTCTGCGGCTGGATGCTACTGCTGATCTGGAGCTTGTGTCTCTGAACCTATGGTGTAATATAAAGGAAAGCACCATAGCGTAAATGCATTAGTACAACTGGAGTACTGAGTATACGAGTGAGGTAGGCTAATGCAAAAGGGTTTACATGTATGAACAATGCTAACTGACTGATTGATATGAACGTGAGAGTGTAAACATACATAGTAACGAAGATTGTGGGTACGTGATAGCTAGATCTATACACTAATACATGGTTTACTGATAACTGACATGGCTAAAATTATAGTTCTGATAACATGGGCGACTGTATCTGACAGTCTTCAATATGATGGAACTATGTGAGTTTCACACTATAATTGAATTTGGCTGTATCTAACAGTCCTGGTATATTGATATTTGAAGACCTATCTGAGTTCTTTTACTGAGAATGAGTCTGAAACTGTGGGAGGTAGTTGTTTAACTGACATGCCCCTTATGTGCCATTATGGCTAAGATGGGGTCCAATCTCTGCCCTGACTGGAAGGGTGTCAATACCTTACCACTGGTAAGGACAACATATGAGCAACCCTCATATAAAAGGTAACTCTAGTGAGAATGGTGGGAACCCTCGTATAACAGGTTAAGGCTCCTCATCTGCCCTCATATAACAGGCTGTAATGTCTCAGCCTATGCTGGCTACATAGTTCTGGAACACAAGGATGACTGCTAAAAATCACACCCTCATATACAGGTGAGTTCCCATCCTTGGGTTCACTCGGTGCTAACTCCTACTCCCATCTGAAGAGACTGAACATGATTTAACAGACTGTACGTAAGTGGAACTTACTGAATTCTGTTGACTGACGGAATACTACTGATATCTGATAACTGACTGAGACCATAAGGTTTCCTAAGTCACATGACTGACTGAATTCTACTAAATTATGGCTTGATTTTGTATATCGTGAAACATGACATGACTCTTGGCACATAACTATAGTTTTTGGGTACGAATACCCCTAGGACTCGATAGAAGGAAACTGACACACATAACATGACTTGATCACAATATTTGAGTCCATAATTCATAATATCATAAGTAGGGGATATAATATTTCATATAGTTATTCAACATGTTAAACATTATAGGGAATGCATGGATATATTTCGTGTAGATATTATATATCTCCATTATCTTCCATGCTTCATACCACCACAATAGCAACACATGAAAAGCATAGGATTCATATTGAAGTATATAGCTAACATGGACTTGTCCTTTATACATCATAGAACCATACAAACATGAATTTCTAGCATCCTAAGCATTTTATCAAACACCTTGCGTGCATTCTTTAAGGCATAGGTGAGTTTCATACTTGCACCATATTAAACCACCTAAAATTCATGGTTTTCAATTAACAACCATATATATTCCATGAAAACACCTTTAGACATCACATTGAAACTTAAACAACAATCGTCAACATGTACATACTCATATCACCACAAATAGTTTACAAAATAATATTTAAAACATGGTTCTTGAGATCTATGAATGGATTGTATCCATAGATGAACACTACACATACCTTAGAAAGGAAACCTTGATGATTTGATGAAGAGTTCTTGGATTGGGAAACTTAATTCTCAATTATCTTGGAAAAAGGCTTGAATTTTGCTTTTGAGAGATGAGTTTGGTGGAAACCCTAATCTTATGGTTGAGAGCATAAGAGAGGGTTTTTAAGATGCTTAACTGAAGAAAAAATGGGAAAATTTACGCCTCTTTAGGGTTATAAGTCGTGAAAGGTGAAGGAAAAGACCAAAATACCCTTATGAAATAAATTCCCAGTAGCTGAAAATCATAGCTGACGACATTTGTGACAAGGCGTCTAAAATATGGTAAGCTACCACAAATGTCGTCACTTAGGAGATGGTTTTTTCCTAAGGCTGACGACCTTCGTGGTAAGGCATCACAAGTGTGGTAAGCTACCACAAATGTCGTCACATAGGAGCTGGTTTTTGCCTAAGGCTGACGACCTTCGTGATAGGGCGTCACAAGTATGGTAAGCTACCACGGATGTCATCACTTAGGAGATGGTTTCTACCTAAGGGTGACTACCTTCGTGATAGGGCGTCACAAATGTGGTAAGCTACCACGAATGTCGTCACACTGTTTCCAGCCAGACATGCTGGAGTAAAATAGGAATAACTCTTTGCTCCGATATCAAATTTAGGAAAAATTGATATCGTTGGAAAGATAATTCAATTATATATCTGTTGATAGGTCATGATCTCAAAAATTCCAAGTATAATGAGAGATATGCTCATTTTAAGTTGACTATACCAATATCCTTCTCAAGAATTCAATCGGTAAGGAATGTTTTGATTCGTCTGATAGCTGGGAGTTATTTAAAGCCTTAATATACATCTAACCTACTCATAAAACTATAAAAGAACCATGATGTACTATGCATGATCTTGGTACATTTCTCTAATATTGGTTTGGATTTTTCGGGGTATTACAATATCTCCCCCTTGGAAACATTCATCCTCGAATGATGACTACTTGAGAGGGGAGAAAAGATAAATGACACATACACTAATCATGCTCAACTGGCACATGATTTTAGGACTGAATTGAATTCTAAACTGAATATAGCTCAACTGAACATGCATATCTGATGCATGGCTGAGAAGCTGAACTCATGAATGCATGATAAGCTATGCACTAATACTCGATACAAATTTTATACTAGAATTTTAAACATGTAACTGAATAAGCTTAAGGAAAATGGTTACCTTGAGCTAAGTCTGAATTAGCGGAGAAAAGATGAGGATACTTGGTTCGCATGTCTGCTTCTGCTTCCCAAGTAACTCCCTCCATGGACCGGTTCCGCCAAAGAACCTTGACTAGAGGGACTTCTTTGTTCCTCAGCCTACGAGTCTGATAGTCGAGGATTTTGACTAGAATCTCTTCATAAGAGAGGCTATTCTGAATATCAATGCTATGAATAGGGACTACAACTCCTGGGTCACCTATTCACTTCTTGAGCAAAGAGACATGGAAAAATGGATGAACTGAGGCTAGATATGAAGGCAACTCAAGCTCATAGGCTACCTTGCTGAAGCGACTGAGATTCTTGAAGGGACCTACATATCAGGGACTGAGCTTTCCCTTCTTGCCGAATCTTTTCACTCCCTTCATGGGAGAGATCTTGAGATAGACATAGTCATCGACCTCGAATTTGAGATCCTTTCTACGAACATCCACATAAGACTTCCATCGGCTCTGAGCAGCCCAGAGTCTTTCTATGATTAACTAAACTTTCTCTAAGGCATCGAATATGAAGTTAGGCCCTATGAATGCGGTCTCACTAAATTCAAACTAACCGATCGGAGACCTACATTTCCTACCATAGAGAACTTCGAATGGAGCCATCTGAATACTGGAGTGATAGCTGTTGTTGTATGCAAACTCAATCAAAGACAAGTGGTCATCCCACCTTTCCTTGAAATCAATTGCACACGCCCTTAGCATATCTTCTAGAGTCTGAATGGTCCTTTCTTCTTGACCATCTGTCTGAGAATAAAATGCTTTACTGAGATAAACTTGGGTACCAAGACCCTTTTGGAATGCTTTCCAGAAGTGAGAGGTGAACTGGGTACCTCTTTCTGAGATGATAGATAGTGGAACACCGTGTAATCTGACCAAATCCCTGATATAGAGTTTGGCATAATCCTCGGCTGAGTAAGAGGTATGAACTGGAAGGAAATGAGCTGACTTGGTCATTCTGTCTACAATGACCCAAACTGAATCATACTGATGACGTGTTCTAGGCAAACCCATCACAAAGTCCATGTTCACTTCTTCCCACTTCCAAGTAGGAATAGTGAACTCCTGTATGGAACCACTAGGTTTCTGATGCTCTATCTTAACCTGCTGATATGTAAAGCACTTAGCCACAAACTCTGCAACGTCCCTCTTCATCCCACTCCACCAATAGATCTCCCGCAAGTTGCGGTACATCTTAGTAACCCTTGGATGAATAGAGTATCGTGCACCATGCACTTCTGTAAGAATTTCCTGCCTTAAGTCATCTACACCGGGAACACACAGACGACCATGACAACGAAGAACACCATCTCTCCCTTGGAAGAAAACCTCTACTTCTTAACTCTGAACTGACTCTTTTAGCTTGACAAGGCTAGGATACCTGTCTTGCTTCTCTTTCACCTCAGAAACTAGAAATGACTCTGAACTACTCTGAACACATACACCACCCTCTGAAGAGTCGACTAAGCAAATGCCTAGTCTGGGAAGATGATGAATCTCCTGAGCTAATTTCTTCTTACTATCCTCAACATGGGAAACACTACCCATGGACACTCATGTCATAATCCTTCAAAAGCTCTAACCACCTTCTCTGATGAAGATTGATATCTTTTTGGGAAAATACATACTGAAGGCCCTTATGATCTGTGAAGACGTCTACATGAACACCGTATATATAATGCCTCCAAATCTTTAAGGCAAAGACAACTGCTGCTAACTCAAGGTCATGAGTAGGATAATTCTTCTCATGGGGCTTTAAATGTCTGGAGGCGTAGGCTATTACTCTACCATGCAGCATAAAGATACAACCTAAACTTACTCTGGATGCATCACAATAAACTATGAATCCATCGGAATCGTCGGGAAGTGCTAAAACTGGAGCTGAGGTAAGTCGATTCTTTAACTCCTGAAAACTCTTCTCGCAAGGTTCTAACCACTGAAACTTGACCTTCTTCTGAGTCAATCTAGACATAGGAGATGCAATAGAAGAAAATACCTCGACAAACTATTGGTAATAGCCAGCCAAACCCAAGAAACTTCTAATATCTGATGGAGATACAAGGCGAGGCCATTTTCTTACTGCTTCATTTTTCTGAGGATTTACTCTAATGCCATCACCAGAAACAATGTGTCTAAGGAATGCTACTGATCTTAGCCAAAATTCGCACTTACTGAACTTGGCGAACAAATGGTGATCCCTGAGAGTCTGAAGAACAATTATGAGATGGTCTGAATGATCATGCTGTGTGCGAGAATAGACCAGAATATCATCTATGAAGACTATGACGAATGTGTCCAAGTACTGCTTGAACACCCGGTTCATCAAGTCCATGAAAACTGCAGGGGCATTGGTAAGACCAAAGAACATGACTAGACATTCAAAGTGACCATACCGAGTATAAAAAGCTATTTTCAGAATGTCATATTCTCTAAATCTGAGCTGATGATAGCCTGATCTGAGGTCTATCTTGGAGAAATAACTGGCACCCTGAAGTTGGTCAAACAAGTTGTCTATCCTAGGCAGCAGATACCTGTTCTTGACTGTGACTTTGTTGAGCTGACGGTAATCAATACACATTCTGAGAGAACCATCTTTCTTGCGCACGAATAAGACTGGCGCACCCCATGGGGATACACTGGGCCTGATGAATCCCTTATATAAGAGATCCTTCAACTAATCTTTCATCTTCTTGAGTTCTACTAGTGCCATTCTATATGGCGGAATAGAAATAGGCTGAGTATCTGGGAGAAGGTCTATGCCGAAGTCTATTTCCCTTTTGGGAGGAATGCCTGGAAGAGCTTCGGGAAAGACGTTTGAATATTCATTAACCACTGGGACTGATTTGAGACTAGGAGACTCAAAACTGGAATCCTTAACATGCACGAGATGTACACACACCCCTTAGAAATCATTTTCCTTGCCCGAAGGTAGGAAATAAGCTGACCCCTAAAAGACGAAGTGCTACCCTTCCACTCTAGGACAGGATCATTCGGGAACTAAAACTGAACTATCCTATTTCTGCAGTCGACTATGGCATAGTAGGAATGAAGCCAATCCATGCTGAGAATGACATCAAAATTAGTCATCTCTAACTCGACTAAATCTGCTGAAGTGGATTTTTGAAATATCATAACTGGGCAGTTCCTGTATACCCGCTGAGCTATGATGGTTTTAACTACTGGGGTAGAGATTGAAAAGGGCTCTGTTAAAATTTCGGGACTGATTCCGAAATCGCCTTCTATGTATGTAGTGACAAAAGACAAGGATGCACCTGGGTCTAGCAAAGCATAAACATGAACATGGAAAATCTATAATGTACCAGTAACGACATCAGGAGAATTTTCCTGATCCTGTCGGGTATGAAGAGCATTGAGTCTTTTTGGGCGTTGCCCACTAGTAGCACTGGAAGTGGTACCTTGCAGGTTCGGGCGACCGGACTGAGCTGTAGAACGATTCTGCTGACCCTGAGGACCTGGTCGAGGACAGTCCCTAACTCTGTGTCCTGGCTTGCCACAACCAAAACAAATGCCTTGACCCGCTCTACACATACCCTGATGGTGCTTACCGCAGGTCTGACACTGAGGATAAGTCCGAGCACTGCTAACACTGCTCTGAGATTTAGAGCCTGGTGCCCTGTCTCTGTTGCCATCCTTGAACTTCGGCACTGGGGAACTAACGGAGGAAGGGGCTAGAACTGCTGACTTAGGATGAAATTGCGAACGATTTTCTCCCTCTGATTTGGGCTGTGCAAAACTGAAACTGCCTGATCTTGCTCTCTTGTTCTGCCTCTCCCTAGTCTTAACCTTCTTCTCCTCTATTTGTTGAGTATGGGTCATGAGCCTGGCTAAAGTCATATCACTATTTAGCATCGCAGACCTACACTCATTTACCATGCTATCATTCACCCTTGACACGAGCTTGCTCATCTTAGCCCTGTTGTCTGCAACCACATGAGGGGCATAACTGGCTAGCTGAGTAAACCTGAGAGAATACTCTTTAACTGTCATATTTCCCTGCCTGAGATTGATGAACTCCAGAACTTTGTCCTCTCTCAGCTCTTGGGGAAAGAATCTGTCTAAGAAAGCCATGACAAATTCTTTCCACTCAACAGGACCTGCATCCTTTAACCTTTCTGCTAACCACTACTTGTACCAAGTGTGAGTGATATCCTGCAATTGGTATGCGTCTAACTCAGTACTCTGAGAAAAAATGACTCCCATGATATCAATGAACTTCTGGACTTGGTCAATGAATTCCTGAGGATTCTCGTCTGACTTAGACCCAAAGAAGGATGGAGAGTTCATTTGGGTGGTCCCGAATCCTAGATGCTACTGAATTGGACACTGAGTTGGCCAAAATAACTGCTGGTCGTTCATTCTAGGTAGCTGTAGACTGAGCAAGAGCGATAAATGCGGTCCTGAACTCCGCATGAGAAACATGTTCACCCAAAGGATCTTTGGGCTGAGGAGCTGGATGATTTCTTCTCTTTGGAGGCATGTTTCTGAAATAAGAAAAGAGCGGATTAGATTGAGAGACTAAATTGAAATTATGCTTACTAGCACGACATGAATACTGAAGAAAGGGAACTATTCCTAAAACATCTCATAGGCTCCTGTACATAAATATGGCTCACAACACACCCATGTACAAGACTCTACTAGATGCGGATTTTAGACTTCCTAGGACTCTATTGAACCTTAGGCTCTGATACCAAGTTTGTAATGCCCCAATTTTTTGAATCAAAATGCTACACGGTGCTCATGACCCCGAGGGACCAAAAGCTAACCCATGACTGATATCTGTACCTGTACACTGCATATATTACATAATAATGCAGAAAATATGAACATGTAGGCCATAAGGTTCAACTGAATAAAGAATTTGTCAAAACATAATATCCATATGGGTGAAAGATACCCAAAATAGCTGAAAACTGAATCAAATCTAAACATAAGTCTAAATATTGAATCTAAAAGACTCTAAGTACTGTCTGAATAAAGAGTTGAAGGAACATGTCTCCAACTAACTCCGTCTAGCAAAACTGATCTGAAATAATAAATGAAATAAAATAATATCGCCCTCGAATAGATGAGGACTCACTGTAGGTCTACGACTGGATGCTACTGCTGATCTGGAGCCCGTGTCTCTGAACCTATGGCGTAACATGAAAGAAAGAACCATAGCACAAATGCGTCAGTACAACTAGAGTACTAAGTATACGAGTGAGGCAGGCTAATGCAAAAGGGTTTACATGCATGAACAATGCTAACTGACTGACTGATATGAACGTGAGAGTGTAAACATACATACATAGTAACTAAGATCGTGGGTACGTGATAGCTAGATCTGTACGCTAATACATGGTTTACTAATAACTGACATGGCTGAAACTGTAGTTATGATAACATGGGCGACTATATCTGACAGTCTTAAATCTGATGGAACTATCTGAGTTCCGTACTATAACTAAATTTGACTGTATCTAACAGTCCTGGTATATTGATATCTGAAGACCTATCTGAGTTCTTTTACTGAGACTGAGTCTGAAATTATGGGAGGTATTTGTTTAATCGACATGCCCCATATATGCCATTATGGCTAAGATGGGGTCCAATCTCTGGCCTAACTAAAAGGGTGTCAATACTGCACCACTGGTAAGGACAACATGTGAGCAGCCCTAATATAACAGGTAACTCTAGTGAGAATGGTGGGAACCCTCTTATAACAGGTTAAGCCACCTTATCTACCCTTATATAACAGGCTGCGATGTCTCAACCTATGCTGTCTACATAGTTCTAGAATGCAAGGATATCTTCTAAGAATCACACCCTCATATACATGTGAGTTCCCATCCTTGGGTTTACTCGGAGATAACTCCTACTCCCATCTGAAGAGACTGAACATGATTTAACTGACTGTACATAAGTGGAACTTACTGAATTCCATTAACTGACGGAATACTACTGATATCTGATAACTGACTAAGACCATGAGGTTTCCTGAGTTACATGAATGACTGAATTCTACTGAATCATGGCTTGATTTTGTATATCGTGAAACATGACATGGCTCTAGGCACACAACTATAGTTTTCGGGTACGAATACCCCCAAGACTTGATAGAAGAAAACTGGCACACATGTCATGACTTGATCACAAGATTTGAGTCCACAATTCATAATATTATAAGTAGGGGATATCATATTTCATATAGTTATTCAACATCTTAAACATTGTTGGGAATGCATGGATATATTTTCTGTACATATTGTATATCTCCATTATCTTCCATGCTTCGTACCACCATAATAGCAATACATAAAAAGCATAGGATTCATATTGAATTATATAGCTAACATGGTCTTGTCATTTAGACATCATAGAACCATACAAATATGAATTTCTAGCATCCTAAGCATTTTATCAAACACCTTGCATGCATTTTTTAAGGCATAGGTGAGTTTTATACTTGCACCATATTAAACCACCTAAAGTTCATGGTTTTCAATTAACAACCATATATATTCCATGAAAACACCTTTAGACATCACATTGAAACTTAAACAACAATCGTCAACATGTACATACTCATATCACCACAAAAATGTTACAAAATAATATTTAAAACATTGTTCTTGAGCTCTATGAATGGATTGGATCCATAGATGAACACTGCGCATACCTTAGAAAGGAAACCTTGATGATTTGCTGGAGAGTTCTTGGATTGGGAAACTTAATTCTCAATTATCTTGGAAAAAATCTTGAATCTTGCTTTTGAGAGATAAGTTTGATGGAAACCCTAATATTATGGTTGAGAGCGTAAGAGAGGGTTTTTAAGATGCTTAACTGAAGAAAAAATGGGAAAATTTATGCCTCTTTAGGGTTATAAGTTGTGGAAGGTGAAGGAAAAGACCAAAATACCCTTATGAAATAAATTCCCAGTTGCTGAAAATCATAGCTGACGACATTTATGACAAGACATCAAAAATGTGGTAAGCTACCACAAATGTTGTCACTTAGGAGTTGGTTTCTGCCTATGGCTGACGACCTTTATGGTAGGGCGTCACAAGTGTGGTAAGCTACCACGAATGTCGTCACTTAGGAGCTGGTTTCTGCCTAAGGCTGATGACCTTCGTGATAGGGAATCATAAGTGTGGTAAGCTACCATGAATGTCGTCACTTAGGAGCTGGTTTCTTCCTAAGGCTAACGACCTTCGTGATAGGGCGTCACAAATGTGGTAAGCTACCATGAATGTCGTCACACTGTTTCCAGCCTGACATGCTGGAGTAAAGTAGGAATAACTCTTTTCTCCGATATCGGATTTAGGAAAAATTGGTATCTTTGGAAAGATAATTCAATTATATATCTGTTGATAGGTCATGAGCTTTAAAATTCCAAGTATAATGAGTGATATTCTCATTTGAAGATGACTATAACAATATCCTTCTCAAGAATTCAAACGGTAAGGATCGTTTTGATTCGTCTGATAGCTGGGAGTTATTTGAAGCCTTAATATACATCTAACCTACTCATGAAACTATAAAAGAACCATGATGTACTATGCATGAGCTTGGTACATGACTCTAATATTGGTTTGGAATTTTTGGGGGTATTACATCTTATGAGATTATGCCATGCTTACTTGCTAATCCTACTTATGTACAAAATGTATGATATCCATGCACTTCATGGAATTCACCAAGTTATAATATTATGGATTGTTGATGTTGGTCAAGTACTCAAGTCATCCATGTGTGTTAGTTTTCTTCCATCGAGTCTTGGGGGTACTTGTACCCGAAATAATATAGCTGTGTGCCTAGTTCCATGTCATGTTATCACGATACTCTCAGTCAATCCATGGTCTATAGAATTCAGTTAGTCATGTGACTCAGGAAAACTTAGAAATCTCAGCATCTCAGTAGTTCAGTAACCTCAGCACTTAGTAATCTCAGTGATCTCAGTAACAACAGTATTCCTAGCGATCTCAGTAATTTCAATACTCTCAGTCAGTCCTTAGAACTCAGTATGTTCCTTAAGTCAAGGGAACTCAGTAAACATAGTTTAGCTCTGCTAAACAATACCACTAGTATCAATTCAGTTAATCAGTATCAGTTTAGCTAATCAGTTCAGTTCAGTTATTCAGTTTAGCTTAGTTATTCAGTTCAGTGTCTTTCAGATGGGATTAGGATTCATCACCGAGTGAGCCTAGGGATGGGGACTCACCTGCTAGAAAGGACTGAGATCCATAGAATCAATCCCTAAGTTCTAGAAATACGTAGCCAGTGTAGGTATGAGATTTCACCCGTTAGATAGGACTGACATACTCAGGGGTTACCCGTTAGCACATTTATATATATAGGACTGATCCCAGGAGTTACCCACTAGATTAGGACTGACTCCACAACAGATGTCTTTACTGGTGGCGTGGTACTGACACCCTTCTAGTCAGGGTAGAGATTGGACCCCAGTCAGCATAACTTGGGGAATGTCGGTTAGATGAACACATCCCACAGTTTCAGTTACAGAATCAGGGCTGTCAGATACAGTCACTCAACTTAGTAGTACAGATTCAGTACTGTTAGATATAGTCAATCCTTATCATTATAAATAGACTTCAAGATCACCCATTAGCTAGGACTGAACTCAACTATAATTAATCAGTATCAGAATCATTAGATTAAAAGATCACCCGCTAGATAGGACTGATCTTAGAATCAGTTAATTCATATAGAACGGAACTCAGATAGTTCCATCAGAACTTAGACTATCAGATACAGTCGCTCAATATCAGTTACATCAGTTAGGCCTATCATCACAGTTATATCAATTATATCAGTTCTCTAAACTTATGTATCATTCATATCAGTTATCAGAATTCACGATATCAGTATTCAGCTTCAGGACTGTTAGACACAGTCAACCAGACCAGTTCTTCATAATTCAAACTATCAGAAATAGTCGTTCCTCTATTCAGTATCTCAGTATCAATACACTCATATTGTTAGTTTTCAGACTCAGTAGTCAGTATCTCCATGAGTTCAGTTATAGTTACGTATGCATGTATGTATTCTCACGTTCATATTAGTCAGCATTTTCATTCATATAGCCCTTTGCATTTAGCCTACCTCACTCATATACTTCGTACATTCAGACGTAATGACACATTTATGCTATGGTGCTTTCTCTTATGTTACACCATTGGTTCAGAGGCACGATCTCCAGATTAGTAGTAGATTCTAGTATCAGCAGTTAGAGTTAGACGTGAGTCCTCATCCTTCGAGGACATGATGATTTCATTACTATTTTAGTTTTTTAGTTTATTTTTGTAGTTGGAGTTAGTTGGGGACATATCCCATAAACTCCTTATTCAGATAGTTAGAGGCTTTCCAGACTATAGCATCATAGACAGTTATTTTAGACTTGTTTTGGTATTGTTATACCATTTTCAGATATTTTGTTATCAGATGTATAATTAGATTTGAATCTTATGGCCTTTCAGTACATATTTTTCCACAACTTCATGTTATATTATACAGCATACAGGTACAAATATCAGTCATGGGTTAGATTGTGGTCCTTCGGGGTTGTGAGCATCGAGTAGCATTCCAGTTCAGAAAATTGGGGTGTTAAAAACTTAGTATCAGAGCCTAAGGTTCAATAGAGTCCTAGGAAGTCTGAAAGCCGCATATAGTAGAGTCTTGTACATATGTGTGTTGTGCATCACACTTATGTGCAAGAGGCTATGAGATATTTTAGGAATAGTTTCCCTTCTTTCATGTCTCAGATCGTGCTATAGCAAGGTTCTCTAAGAAACTCATGTAGATTCTCATCATTCTTCACACATGTTAATTCCACCTTACTTTCAAGGTAACAGAAATAGTGAAGCTCAATTCATAAAGATAGGGCTTTCTCAGACATAATCCCATCAGTTCCCTTATGTTCCAAAGTTGTAAGGATCTCATTCCTGACCATGAGAACAAATTCTCGAACCCAGATTAAGATATGCCATCAAATCCCTTCTCAGAATCCTAAGATAACATGTGACCCAGAGTTAGAAGCATGAACTTAGGAGTTTAGTAGTAGACAAGTTGGGATAATAGTATACAGATTAAACATACTATGTATTTGTGGGGGTAGTTATGCCAGAATAAATCAGTAGGCTTGAACAGTGGGAGTTAGAAATTTAAGTTTATTGACTTGAAACTAGGCATAAAGGTGTGAATGTGATATTAGTAGTATGTGAGGAATCAGAGGCAGATGATGTGTTTAGTAAGGTGATAATATGTTGATCAGAGTGTAAGTATGTGATGATGATTGCAATTCAGTTCAGAGATTAGTTTAGTATTCACAGACTAATGATGATGACTTAAAGCCAAGGGGGAGATGGTAGATCAAGTACCCAAGTCAGGCTCTCAGATTCCAGTAGTAGTGCCACCATGTATAGAAAAGAAATTAGGGAGGATGATTCCCGACCCATCCTTATCTCAGCGTAAAGCTTTGTACTTCAGTCAGTATAATGCCTATACACGCTTCATATCTCAGATTCCATGAATACTGCTTATGTTCACACACATTCCATAGAATCATATGCGTTTTCAATTCCCAGTATAGGGCGTTCAGGTCTAGATCACTCAATGTTACAAATCATGTTCCATGAACTCATAAATTCCAGACTCAGGTCATGCAGCTCATGACTCATGTACGCATATCATGTTTTACAGTATGCTCAGCTTTCATGACAAATGTTACATCCCTACTGATCAGTTAAATTTTGACTAGGTCATGCATACCCTCAGTTTAGACCTTTTGGTACACACATGGTATTTATATTATATCCCTTAAACTTCAGTAAAGTGCCAAGTTCAGTCAGTATCCATTCATGTTTCAGGTTTTCCTGATTTCACCCTTCATAAAATCTCTTTATGAGAATAGTGTAGTGTTGAGAAATTTCTTAGACAGAAGAGAGTTAATGTTTCATGTTAAGAGTAGATTATTTCATGCATGTTTTATACGAGGGTCTAGATACGAAGATAGGCTTGAATATCCTGTTAGTATGCAAGCAAAGGGCTAGCAAGAGGCAGTACTTAGAAATTAGGAAAATTCAAAGTGCGAATGTATATTCAGATCCTTGACTTATGTCAGCCTTCATTGTGCAACTACCACAACTCAGTAATTAGTGGTCAGTCTGAGAATTAAGCACTTCAGTATCAGTATAAACCTCAATTTCAGTATTCAGTTATTAGGACCCAGCATTTAGATCCAATATGGACCCCAGTTACAGTCTTAAGTTATAGTGTGAGCTTCAGATCAGTATTCAGCTCAGAAATTCGGATCAGTTTTAGACTTGCTCTACTATAGCATATAGTTATCAGCTACTCAGTTATAGGTATTTCAATACCTCAATCTATGGAATGTTTCCAAATCATGTAATACTTTTGGTCCTGCAATTTTCAGACAATATAGCTTTCATAAAATCCATGATAAGTTACTTCATGTTACTCAGTCAGTCCCTTCTCATATGCGTAATACTTTACAGCCTCAGCCCAACTACTCAGATTAAGTACATTTCATGATTGCATACCTAACATTCAATTACCAGTTACTCAGTTAATCAAATAAGATAGTATGTCTAGGCATTTATGTATCACACTTCAGTTTTAGATCTCAGATAATTAGTCATGATTTCGTATCTAGGTGCCTTGTACATCGCCTCAACTTACTCAGTATCTAAGAAAGGTCAGTCCAACATCCTTCAAGGGACATAGTGTCCCAAGGGGGAGATACACTATAGCCCCCAAACTTCCTTGATTTAGACATGTTGATTTCTTTGATGAATCTATCTTGGAGAAAGTGTTACTTATGATCCGACCCTCTAGCTTCAAAACTCAGTAGTAAGACATGTACTCAATGTATCTGTTCAGTTCATGTATCATGTTCCAAATTTAGTTATGTTCTAATATTTCCGTTCATGCATGTTGAGTAAACGATCTCAGGATTCATTAGCGATTCCGTTTAAGGTAACAATTCTCTTTAAGCTTATTCAGCTTCATGTTAAGTATTCAGTACAAACTTGGTATTCAGTTCCATGCTCAGTTCCCAGTTCAAACTTGGTATCTTTACCATTGCATATTCATGAGCAAGATCAGTCATATATTCACGCATCAGATATGCGTGATCATTTTATCAGTACTCTCTCTCATGTACTTATGAATCAGTTATGCATGCATCAGATATGCATGTTCAGTATGATATGTTCATCTTATCAATCATGTCAGTCATAAAATCATGATCAGTCATTCATGCTCTATATCCACGTCAGTTGTCTTTTCTCTCATCTCAGCCAGTCTCATTCGAGGATGAATATTCCCCAGTGGGAGATATTGTAATACCCCACATTTTGGACTAGAATAAAAATCCGTTATTCCTATGCATAGACGTTTCAAAAGCCCCGAATCCTATGTAAACTTAGTGTGTTAATCAATTTTTTATTGTGGGAATCTATTTGAGCATGAATTTAGATCATATAGGTCCCCGAACTTAAGTACAAGTTGAAAGCTTTCCTATCGTTCAAATTTAGTGAGTGTCAAAACTTAGGTCAACTTCAATAGACCATAACTTATTTGATATGACAAACTTGGTGCCTTACTATATATCACTTGAAATCTCTTTGAATTATCTATCCAACGATACCAATTTTGCCTAAATCCAATTTCAAAGCAAGGATTTATGCCCATTTTACTCCAGCATGTCGGGCTAGCAACTGTGTGACGATAATTCTAACGGCCAGTCACATTTGTGATGCCTTGTCAAAATGGTCGTCAGTCTTAGGCAAAAACCAGCTTCTGTGTGACGACATTTTTGATGGCCTGTCATATTTTTGACGCATTGTCACGAATGTCGTCAGCTTTTCTTTCCAAAACTTGAGGGACATTTTGGTAAGGGTATTTTGGTCTTTTCCCTTCACTTTCCACGACTTATAACCCTCAAGGAGCATATTATCTTTCATTTTCTTTAGTTAAACATCTCAAAAAGCTCTATTATATGCTCTCAACCACAGGATTAGGATTTTCTTTCAAGATCATCTCCTCAAGAACAAGAACATTCTCTCCCAAAGGGATTAAACCCTAGTCAAGAAAAATCAATAGCAAGACTAAGGATTTCTTCAAGAACCTTCAAGAAACATTAGATCTCTTTCAAGCTCAAGCTTTAAGGTAAGCGTAGTGTTTATCCATGGGTCCCTTTCATCCATGGAGCACAAGAATCATGTTTTAAATTATAAATTGTGATTTCCTTGTCGTGTTATGACTATATTCATGTTGATGATTGTTGTTTGGATTAAAGGTTGTATCTTGATGTGTTTTCATGAAGCATGTGAATAGGTTAGTTGAAACCCATAAATTTGTGATGGATTAAGACGGTTGAATTGATAAATATACCTATGCCTTAAAAGAGTGCATGTAAGGTGTTTGATAAAATGCCTAAGGATCTAGAAATCATGCAATATAGCTAAATTGTGACTAAGTGAAGGATTCATGATATGCCCCTATGTTCCAATGATTTTCATGTTGATACTGTGTCTTGTAAATGTTGTTGGGATGTTCATGAACTAGTCTTATGAGATTATGCCATGCTTACTTGCAAATCCTACTTATGTACAAAATGTATGATATCCATGCACTTCATGGAATTCCCCAAGTTATGATATTATGGATTGTTGATGTTGGTCACGTACTTAAGTCAGCCATGCATGTCAGTTTCCTTCCATCGAGTCCTGGGGGTACTTGTACCTGAAATAATATAGCTGTGTGCCTAATGCCATGTCATGTTATCACAATACTCTCAGTCAAGCCATGGTCTATAGAATTCAGTTAGTCATGTGACTCAGGAAAACTCAGAAATCTCAGCATCTCAGTAGTTCAGTAACCTCAGTACTTAGTAATCTCAGTGATCTTAGTCACAACAGTATTCCTAGCGATCTCAGTAATTTCAATACTCTCAGTCAGTCCTCAGAACTTAGTATGTTTCTTAAGTTAAGGGAACTCAGTAAACTTAGTTTAGCTCTGCTAAAAAATACCACTAGTATCAGTTAAGTTAATCAGTATCAATTCAGCTAATCAGTTTAGTTTAGTTATTCAGTTTAGCTCAGTTATTCAATTCAGTGTCTTTCAGATGGTAGTTGGATTCAACATCGAGTGAGCCTAGGGATGGGGACTCACCCGTTAGAAAGGACTGAGATCCTTAGAAACAATCCCTAAGTTCCATAACTACGTAGCCAGTGTAGGTACGAGATGTCACCCATTAGATAGGACTGACATACTCAGGGGTCACCCGTTAGCACATTTAGATGTATAGGACTAATCCTAGGAGTCACCCGCTAGATTAGGACTGACTCCACAACAAATGTATTTACTGGTGGCACGATACTAACACCCTTCCAGTCAGGGCAAAGATTAGACCCCAGTCAGCTTAGCTTGGGGCATGTCGGTTAAATAAACACATCCCACAGTTTCAGTTACTGAATTAGGGCTGTCAGACATAGTTACTCATCTTAGTAGTACAGATTCAGTACTGTTAGATACAGTCAATGCTTATCATTATAAATAGACTTCAAGATTACCCATCAGCTAGGACTGATCTCAACTATGATTAATCAGTATCAGAATCATCGGATTCAAAGATCACCCGCTAGATAGGACTAATCTCAGATTCAGTTACTCCATATAGAATAGAACTCAGATAGTTCCATCAGAACTTAGACTATTAGATATAGTCGTTCAGTATCAGTTACATCAATTAGGTCGATCATCACAGTTATATCAGTTATATCAGTTCTCTGAACTTATGTATTAGTCACATCAGTTATCAGAATTCACGATATCAGTATTTAACTTCAGGACTGTCAGACACAGTCAACCAGACCAGTTCTTCATAATTCAAACTATCAGAAATAGTCATTCCTCTATTCAGTATCTCAGTATCAATACACTCATGTTGTTAGTTTTCAGACTCAGTAGTTAGTATCTCCATGAGTTTAGTTATAGTTACATATGCATGTATGTATTCTCACGTTCATATTAGTCAGCATTTTCATTCATATAGCCCTTTGCATTTAGCCTACCTCACTCATATACTTCGTACATTCAGACGTACTGATGCATTTACTTTATGGTGCTTTCTCTTATGTTACACCATAGGTTCAGATGCACGAGCTCCAGATTAGTAGTAGATTCTAGTATCAGCAGTTAGAGTTAGACGTGAGTCCTCATCCTTCGTGGACATGATGATTTCATTACTATTTTAGTTTTTTAGTTTATTTCTGTAGTTGGAGTTAGTTGGGGACATATCCCATAAACTCCTTATTCATATAGTTAGAGGCTTTCCAGACTATAGCATCATAGACAATTATTTTAGACTTGTTTTGGTATTGTTATACCATTTTCAAATATTTTGTTATCAGATATATATTTAGATTTGAGCGTTATGGCCTTTTATTACATATTTTTCCGCATCTTTATGTTATATTATGCAGTATACAGGTACAGATATAAATCATGGGTTAGCTTGTGTTCCTTCGGGGTCGTGAGCACCGTGTAGCATTCCGATTCAGGAAATTAGGGTGTTACAAACCTGGTATCAGAGCCTAAGGTTAAATAGAGTCCTAGGAAGTCTGAAAGCTGCATCTAGTAGAGTCTTATACATACGTATGTTGTGCACCACACTTATGTGCAGGAGGCTATGAGATGTTTTAGGACTAGTTTCCCTTCTTTCATGTCTCAGATCAAGCTATAGCAAGGTTCTCTAAGAAACTCATGTAGATTCTCATCATGCTTCAGTCATGTTAATTCCACCTTACTTTCAAGGTAACAGAAATAGTGAAGCTCAAGTCCTAAAGATAGGGCTTTCTCAGACAGTATCCCATCTGTTCCCTTATGTTCCAAAGTTGTACGGATCTCATTCCTGATTATGAGTTCTCATTCTCGAACCCAGATTGAGATATGCCATCAGATCCCTTATCAGAATTCTATGATAACATGTGACCCAGAGTTAGAAGTATGAACTCAGGAGTTTAGCAGTAGACAAGTTTGGATAATGATATTTAGATTGAATAGACTATGTATTCGTGGGGGTAGTTATGCCAAAATAAATCAGTAGTCTTGAACAGTGGGAGTTAGAAATTTAAGTTTATTGACTTAAAATTAGGTATGAAGGTGTGAATGTGATATTAGTAGTCTATGAGAAAACAGAGGCAGATGATGTTTTAGTAAGGCGATCATGTGTTGATCAGAGTGTAAGTATGTGATGATGATTGCAGTTCAGTTCAGAGATTAGTTTAGTGTTCACAGACTAATAATGATGGATTAAAGCCAATGGGGATATGGTAGATCAAGTACACAAGTAAGGATCTCAGATTCTAGTAGTAGTGCCAGTATGTACATAAAAATAGTTAGGGAGGATGATTCCCGACCCATCCTTATCTCAACGTAAAGCTTCATACTTCAGTCAGTATAATGCCTATGCATGCTTCATGTCTCAGATTCTATGAATACAACTTATGTTCACACGCATTCCATAGAATCGTGTGCGCTTTCAATTCCCAGAATAGGGAGTTCAGTTCTAGATCACTTAGTGTTACAAATCATGTTCCATGAAATCATAAATGCCAGACTCAGGTCATGCAGCTCATGACTCATGTACGCATATCATGTTTTACAGTATACTCAGCTTCCATGACTCATTCTACATCCCTACTGATCTGTTAAATTTAGACTAGGTCATGCATACCCTTAGTTTAGACCTTTTGGTACACACATGGTATTTATATTCTATCCCTTAGACTTCAGTAAAGTGCCAAGTTCAGTCAGTATCCATTCATGTTTCAGGTTTTCCTGATTTCACCCTTTATGAGCTCTCTTTATGAGAATAGTGTAGTGTTGAGAAATTTCTTAGATGGGAGAGAGTTAATATTTTATGTTAAGAGTAGATTATTTCATGCATGTTTTATACGAGGGTGCAGATATGAAGATAGGCTTGAATATCCTGTTAGTTTGCAAGCAAAGGGCTAGCAAGAGGTAGTACTTAGAAATTGGGAAAATTCAAAGTGTGAATGTATATTCAGATCCTTGACTTATGTCAGCCTTCATTGTGCAACTATCACAACTCAGTAATTAGTGTTCTGTCTCAGAATTAAGCACTTCAGTATTAGTCTAAACCTCAGTTTCACTATTCAGCTATCAGGACCCAGCATTTAGATCCAGTATGGATCCCAGTTACAGTCTTAAGTTATAGTGTTAGATTCAGATCAGTATTCAGCTCAGAAATTCAGTTCAGTTTTAGACTTGCTTGACCATAGCGTACAATTATCAACTACTCAGTTATAGGTATTTGAATACCTCAGTCTATGGAATGTTTCCAAATCATGTAATATATTTTAGTCCTGCAATTTTCAGACAATATAGCTTTCATGAAATCCATGATCAGTTACCTCATGTTACTCAGTCAGTCCCTTCTTATATGCATAATAATTTATAGCCTTAGCCCAACTACTCAGATTAAGTACAATTTAGGCTTGCATACACAACATTCAGTTTCCAGTTACTCAGTTAATCAGGTAAGTTAGTATGTTTATGTATTCGTGCATCACACTTCAGTTTCATATCTCAGATAATCAGTCCCGATTTCATACCTAGGTGCCTTGTGCATCGCCTCAACTTCCTCAATATCTCAGCAAGGTTAGTCCAGAATCCTTTAAGGGACATAGTGTCCCAAGGGGGAGATACACTATAGCCCTCAAACTTCCTTGATTTAGACATGTCATTTTCTTTGATGAATCTATCATGGAGGAAGTGTTACTTATAATCCGACCCTCTAGCTTCAAAACTCACCAGTAAGCCATGTACTCAATGTGTCAGTTCAGTTCATGTATCACGTTCCAAATTCAGTTTTGTTCTCATGTTTCCGCTCATGCATGTTTAGTAAACGATCTCAGGATTCATTAGCATTTCCGTTTAAGGTAACAGTTTTCTTTAAGCTTATTTAGCTTCATGTTAAGTATTCAGTACAAACTTGGTATTCAGTTCCATGCTCTATTCCCTGTTCAAACTTGGTATCTTTACCATTGCATATTCATTGCATATTCATGAGCCAGTTCAGTCATAAATTCACGCATCAGATATGCGTGATCAGCTTATCAGTACTCTCTCTCATGTACTTATAAATCAGTTATACATGCATCAGATATGTATGTTCAGTTTGATATGTTCAGCTTATCAATCATGTCAGCCATGAAATCATAATCAGTCGTTCACGCTCTATATCCACGTCAGTTGTCTTTTCTCTCATCTCAGCCAGTCTCATTCGAGGATGAATGTTCCCAAGGGGGAGATATTGTAATACCCCACATTTTGGACTAGAATGAAAATTCATCATTCTTATGCGTAGACATTTCGAAAGCCTCAAATCCTATGTAAATTTAGTTTGTTAATCAAATTTTTAGTGTGGGAATCTATTTGAGCAGGAATTTAGATCATATAGGTCCCCTAACTCAAGTACAAGTTGAAAGCTTTCCTATCGTTCAAGTTTTAGTGAGCGTCAAAACTTGGGTCAAATTCAAACGACCATAACTCATTGTATATAATGAACTGGGTGTCTTACTATATATAAAATGAAATCTCTTTGAATTATCTTTCCAACAATACCAATTTTTCCTAAATCAAATATCGGAGCAAGAAGTTATGCCCATTTTACTCCAGCATATCGGGTTGGCAACTGTGTGATGACAATTTTAACGGCCTGTCACATTTGTGATGCCTTGTCAAAATGATCATCAGCCTTAGGCAGAAACCAACTTCTGTGTGATGACATTTTTGACAGCCTGTCACATTTTTTATGCCTTGTCACGAATGTCGTCGGCTTTTTTTTCTAGAACTTGAGGGATGTTTTAGTAAGGATATTTTGGTCTTTTTCCTTCACTTCCCACGACTTATAACCCTCAAGGAGCGTATTATCTTCCATTCTCTTTAGTTAAACATCTCAAAAAGCTCTCTTATATGCTCTCAACCACAAGATTAGGGTTTTCTCTCAAGATCATCTCCTTAAGAACAAGAACATTCTTTCCCAAAGGGGTTAAACCCTAATCAAGAAAAATCAAGAGCAAGCCTAAGGATTTCTTCAAGAACCCTCAAGAAATATTAGATCTCTTTTAAGATCAAGCTTTAAGGTATGTGTAGTGTTCATTCATGGGTTCCTTTCATCCATGGAGCTCAAGAATCATGTTTTAAATTATAAATTGTGATTTCCTTGTCGTGTTATGACTATATTCATGTTGATGATTGTTGTTTGGATTAAAGGTTGTATCTTGATGTGTTTTCATGAAGCATGTGAATAGGTTAGTTGAAACCCATAAATTTTGTATGGATTAAGATGGTCGAATTGATAAATATACCTATGCCTTAAAAGAGCGCATGCAAGGTGTTTGAAAAAATGCCTAAGGAACTAGAAATCATTCAATATAGCTAAATTTTGATTAAGTGAAGGATTCATGATATGCCCCTATGTTCCAATGATTTTTATTTTGATATTGTGTCTTGTAAATATTGTTGGGACGTTCATGAACTAGTCTTATGAGATTATGCCATGCTTACTTGCAAATCCTACTTATGTACAAAATGTATGATAGCCATGCACTTCATGGAATTCCCTAAGTTATGATATTATGGATTGTTGATGTTGGTCACGTACTCAAGTCAGCCATGTGTGTCAGTTTCCTTTGATCGAGTCCAGGGGTACTTGTACCCAAAATAATATAGCTGTGTGCCTAGTGCCATGTCATGTTATCACGATACTCTCAGTCAAGCCATGGTCTATAGAATTCAGTTAGTCATGTGACTTAGGAAAATTCAGAAATCTCAGCATCTCAGTAGTTCAGTAACCTCAGTACTCAGTAATCTCAGTTATCTTAGTAACAACAGTATTCCTAGAGATCTAAGTAATTTTAGTACTCTCAGTTAGTCCTCAGAACTCAGTACGTTCTTTCAGTCAAGGGAGCTCAGTAAACTTAGTTTAGCTCCGCTAAACAATACCACTAGTATCAGTTAAGTTAATCAGTATCAGTTTAACTAATCAGTTCAGTTTAGTTATTCAGTTTAGCTAAGTTATTCAGTTCAGTGTCTTTCAGATGGGAGTAGGATTCAGCACCGAGTGATCCTAGGGATGGGGACTCACCCACTAGAAAGGACTGAGATACTTAGAAGCAATCCCTAAGTTCCAGAACTATGTAGCCAGCATAGGTACGAGATGTCACCCGTTAGATAGGACTGACATGCTCAGGGGTCACCCGTTAGCACATTTATATGTATTGGACTGATCCCAGGAGTCACCCGCTAGATTAGGACTGACTCCACAGCAGATGTCTTTACTGGTGGCGCGATACTGACACCCTTCTAGTCAGGGTAGAGATTGGACCCCAGTCAGCTTAGCTTGGGGCATGTTTGTTAGATGAACACATCCCACAGTTTCAGTTATAGAATCAGGGCTGTTAGACACAGTCATTCAGTTTAGTAGTACAAATTCAGTACTGTTAGATACAGTCAATGCTCATCATTATAAATAGACTTCATGATCACCCATTAGCTAGGACTGATCTCAACTATGATTAATCAGTATCATCAGATTCAAATATCACCTGCTAGATAGGACTGATCTCAAATTCAGTTACTTTATATAGAACGGAACTCAGATAGTTCCATCAGAACTTAGACTGTCAGATACAGTCGCTCAGTATCAATTACATCAGTTAGGCCGATTATCACAGTTATATCAGTTCTCTGAACTCATGTATCAGTCACATCAGTTATCAAAATTCATGATATCAGTATTCAGCTTCAGGACTGTCAGACACAGTCAACCAGACCAATTCTTCATAATTTAAACTTTCAAAAATAGTCGTTCCTCTATTCAGTATCTCTGTATCAGCCACTCATGTTATCAGTATTTAGACTCAGTAGTCAGTATCTCCATGAGTTTAGTTATAGTTACGTATGCATGTATGTATTCTCACGTTCATATTAGTCAGTATTGTTCATGCATATAACCCTTTGCATTTAGCCTACCTCACTCGCATACTCAGTACATTCAGACGTACTGACGCATTTGCACTATGGTGCTTTCTCTTATGTTACACCATAGGTTCAGAGGCACGAGCTCCAGATCAGCAGTAAATTCCAGTATCAGCAGTTAGAGTTATATATGAGTCCTCATCCTTCGAGGACATGATGATTTCATTACTATTTCAGTTTTTCAGTTTATTTTAGTAGTTGGTGTTAGTTGGGGACATGTCCCATCAACTCCTTATTCAGACAGTTAGATTTTTTCCAGACTATAGCATGATAGACAGTTATTTCAGACTTGTTTTGGTATTGTTATACTATTTTCAGATATTTTGTTATCAGATGTATATTTAGATTTGAACCTTATGGCCTTTCAGTACATGTTTTTCCACATATTTATGTTATATTATGCAGTATATAGGTACAAATATTAGTCATGGGTTAGCTTATGGTCCTTCGGGTCGTGAGCACCGTGTGGCATTCCAGTTCTAAAAATTGGGTTGTTACAAGAAATCCTCCACTTCTTTTTCTGCCATTTTCCACTATCCCGACCACTCTGAGACTGAGCACCTCCTTAGTTAGAAAAATTGCACCTCCTACCCTGTATATTCTGGAACTCTGCCTGCTTTTTTTTCTCATCCTCTACATGTCGCATACAAACAGTCAACCTAGAGATGTCCATATCTTTAATCAACAAGGAAGTATTACTCTCCAAAATGAAATCCCGATTCTACCCAGAAGCAAACTTTCTCATTCTTGCCTGCATGTCAGTAGGCAAATTAGGAGCATACCTTAACAATTGGTGAAACTTCAAGAAATATTCCTTGAAATATATCCTCCCTACTTGAGGTTCACAAACTCCTCCATCTTTGCTTCCCGCAACTCTTGGGAAATAACCAATATAAGAAGGTCTTAGAAAAAGTATCCCACAAGATTGATTCTTCCACATTACCCCTATCCCTATCCTACTCTTTATACCACTGATATGCAATATATTTGAGTTGATAAGCTGCAAAGTTTACCCCATCCACATTGGTAGCCTGCATCACCCAAAATATCTTTTTTATTTTATCCAAGAAGCTAAGTGGATCGTCCTCCACCTTCACTCCAAAAAAATGGGAGGACCCATCTTTATAAATTAGCCAACCCTTATGGCCTTAGCAGATAAATCACTAGTCGCACCCCACTCAGCCTGAGCAATGACCATCTGAGCAATAACATAAATAGACTAACAAATTCTGCATTGGTCATATCGCCTTAAGGAGGACTAGTAGCAACCGATGAAACTCCAGAACTATTAAGGATAGGATCGTGAGATCAAAGATAAACCCTAAAAGTCAGATGCATCCCATCAGACCAGATGGGATAGAAGAATTTACTTGTGTTCCTGATCTATAAGGCATGATCTGAAAGACGAACAAAAAAGTATTAGAGAAGATTCCAGGACTGAGACTCCAAGCTTGAAATAGAATTCCAATAAAGTGAAACATTCCTAAATGCCTGCTAGCCTCTCCCTTATGAGTGTGGCACACTGTTCGACATGGATTTGTGGACTCCCAATTGACCATGAACCTAGGCTTTGATACCAACTTGATGCAACCCGACCGGGGACCTTATCGTAATGGGCGTCCCAAGTCCATTAGGGATTAGATACCACCCACGTTACCCAACCCAACCTCCAGCCACCTGCCCTGAGTTGGCTGAATTTCAAGCATATAACAAGATAGTGTAACAACTTACATGAAGACTCTGGGATAGGATCACAACTACGAATGACCCAACCAATTCCAACCATACCACACCAACCACCCAACGGTACCAAACTGTACCAAAGGACATAAACCAGGCCATAACTAAGAAGATTTCAAAACATAGTGTAATTAATCCCAAAGTGAAATATGATGGAACAGTAAGAAATTATGTTTGATGATGATAGCCTCAATACCAATACCAATGCTAAGGCTGACACCTATACCGATCCCGCCCATTCCAACCCATAGAAGTACCAGAAAGCCTCTAACCAAAAGGTAATAAAATCTGATTGGGACATGCCCCTAACCCTGGCCAAAACCAATATCCAAAATAAAATCAAAGTGTCTAGAAATATCTATAATATTAAATAGAGCTTTACCAAAGGATGAAGCTCACCACTTTAGTCGAAATACTGATACCTGAGTCAATCACTATGTAGGAGGAGTAGAACAACCAGTTCCTGCATAGCGTGGGTATACAATCTCCAGTAGACGAGTTAGCGGGTGAACTCTAGCAGGATCTCAGGATAAGGATTAAATAATGCCATTTACAAAACCAAGTAAAACCATCCATATGCTTAAAACCATACACACACATATATATATAACCATGCCAGGAAAGGGGACCAGGTTTAGCATGCCTTTAAAACCTCTACCTGGGCTATGTAGCTTTGCCATCCTAAACCACCCATAGCCTATATAGGTTCAGCTTCCCCTGCTGAAAGGGCTTCAGTGCGTGAAGCCACACAACCAGGGAAGAAAACCTAGGATAACTAGTATATCCCCTAAAATATAATATGACATCATGCACACGGTCACCAAGACCAACCTCACATCTACAAGTATGAGTTTCCAGCTTTGGTCCCCCCGGGACCTCCACCTTCCACGACTTTGCTACACTTTCTGCCATTATTGCCCAATTAAAACCAATTCCAAGCAACCAACCAATCCATTTAATATTTATTAACCATTAATATTTATTAACCAAGTCCATTTAGTGGTGGTATCATCATACTGATCATACTTGCAAGTACTATCCATAGCCAACCACATACAGGTTTAAGGGGACTTCCAAGTGCCCTTCCATTTACCATATTAGACCACTTGGGGGATTCCATGTATCCCACAATCATAACCATTTATCCATTTATATTTCCAAGCCATTTAAACCATGCATAATTCCTTTAAAAGTTTTAAAACAAACAAGAGTTCCATTAAAAGTACTTAATGCAATAAAAACATTATTATAGGCATTTTGTCAAACACCTTGGGGGCATAATATAGCCAAAACCAATTCCAATTGCCATTAAATTGTTCCCGTGCAATCCAATAATCCAAAACCACCATTAATGCACATAAAGCATAATTAAAACCATAGAAAGCTATAATCAACCATTCAATATCAAAACCCCCAATTCATATTTGAAAAACAACATCATACAATCCATGAAGTTATGAAAACATTCATAAAAACCATACTTTTAGTTAGAATTAACAATGAGGGAAGAGAACATGCTTTAAACCAAGATAATGATGGAAAGAAATCACCAAGACAAGCCCTAAATTAATCCTATAGTTAAAACCCTAGCTTCCCTTGCCCAAAAGCTTTTGAGAGAATTATAAAGTATTTTAGAAGAGTCTCTAAGTGTTAATGGATATAATAATAAGATAAATAACCTCCCAAGTAGGTTAAAAGTCATGGAGACATTATTAGTATAAGTGGGGAAATATCCTGAATACCCCCACTTAAGTTGCACAAAATCCCATCCCAGGGGTACGATTGACCCTCACAAGTTGTACCCTCCAATACGAGTGTTACCTTCCACTCCTATCCCAGCCTCAACATTTAGATCCAACACTTTCCAACATATGAATCATCCAACCAAGTCGTATCCAAAGCATACGATCCATACCCTTCATACGTACCCCTGGCAGGTTTAATCCCAAAGGAAATTTAGACACTGTCCACCATACGAGTCCTGGGTACGACTCATACCCTGGCTTATGACTCATGGTGGGACACTCGTACTCTGATCCAAACTAAGTAACCAAGTCTAAGATTATGTTAAGGAACCAAATGATCTATACCCACTAATACGACTCGTACCCCTAAGTCATATCTATTTTAGTAACCAAAATCCATCCCACCAACCAACACTAGTCAGCATACGATTGGACCTCACCATCCTACCCCAACATACGGATCGTACCTATGATTCGTATTGGTTCCAGAGACCAAAATTCTAGGAAATTTATTAAGGTCCAGAAACCCAAGTGTTTCACTATATTAAGGGTCAGATTGAATTTTTATTCAAGAACGGGCCTGCGGGGCCCATAAATGGAATCCAAAATCAAACCCGTTATGAGGTCCTCAAAGTACAAAGAATGTGTGCTAAAGTGTTGAGAAAAAATGGAGCAAAAATTGGGTCCCAAATCTACCCTTAAGGTTTAGGAATTAAAGCCCTAATTTCTAAGAATTTTACTATGAATTTGGATGGAAATCAAAGGGAGAATTGATCGGAAATGACTAAAAAGACTTATCTACCTTACATCAACTTATTTGGAGGATTCCTCACTTTTTCCTTTCTTTGAGCTCTCAATTCGGTGTAAAAATGATGGAAAAGTTGAAAGAAAATCAAGTGGAGAAGAGGGATTTTAAAGCCATTAGGTGTAGCTAAGCGACTCACCTATTGCTTACATGATCTGTTAGCGAGATCAGGTATCTCTTATGCAAACCCCACATCACTTACACGATATTTGATTAAGTGAACTGATCATCGCGTATGCGATCACTAATTGGATGTCCATTGTTTCTTAAGAAACATATAGCCTCATACGCGATGACCGCAAAAGCAATCATAATATCGCTTAAGTGGTCACTCTAGTGACCTGATGCATCATATTTTGCCAATTCCAGAATGAACTTCGATCGGGTGTTTGAGATTCATTTGGAACCTCGTACATACAAATAAAATATGCTACCATAGCAAATTTGATGTTTCAAACTCAATAGAACCATCAAAACTTTCATTTGAGATCATTTAGAATAAATGTAGGGCCCACTCCTATAGTTCCATTTTTTACATAATTCATGCAATAGCCCAAAATGAGTTCGAAAGCCTTGGGACCTGAACCAAGGTCCCCCAACCTAAAATCAATGTTCTAGAGCTGATGGCACTATCAAAATTCTTATCTGAGGTAATCTATTAAGAGTTTTGGTCCGAGACTAAATCGTAAATAGTGAAAGCTCTAAAATAGAAAAATGAGCCTAAAATCCAAATGAACTATCCAATCACCAAATTGATAGTTCCGTCAAGTCATAAATAACCTAACTGCTATAGGAAGTCTCAAAATACTAGAATGCATGTAAATTGAGGAATGACCTGGAGGGTCATTATAATTGATGTCTTTATTTAAAGTACTTTATGGTAGGAGGTGTATATCTCCAATTGGTCTGATTAAAGTTGGTGAAGCTACATTGATAGGACCATATTTAGTTCATAAGGCTATGGAGAATATTGGTCAGCCTTGTTGATATGCGCCAGAGTTCAAACTGAGTTTAGGTAAATCCTAGTAAGGTAGGGAAAACCTCATTCGTGAGTCTATAAGAATCTCATTCGATGGGCAAACCTCAGCAAGGACATTGAGTCCATAAGAGGGGGTGTATGTAACACCCCAACTTAGGATAAGGAACCCACATCGGCAAAACATAGGAGAGATTTTAGGTATATAAGTAAATATTCCTTTCACTCTAGTGTCGTGGGTTTGAACTTTGAATATGTAAGAGTATTGAAATTTTTGTTAAAACATGGGTTTATAACTCAATGAGATCAAAGAACTGGAATATCAAGAAATTGACAATATTCTTGAACCCTAAGCTCTGAGGAAGGAATTAAACTGAGGAATTAACTTTAGGGATCAATGGGTGAAAGAAGACCCATTGATGAAATTCATGATTGTTGGACTTTATTTATTAAATTCCCTTATAAACTCAGTTTATATAATTGTCATAATAGTTGCATTCTTCAGAGATGGAGAGCTATGAACATCCAATGACCTAGGATTTCATGCATATACTTATGAGTATTATATCCTCTGGTTTACATATTTTAAATGCCCTTAGATATTTTATTTATTTTCAATTTTCTACATATTACAATTCTTGAGCATTTCAATTATCAATGCCATTCTGTTGGGAGTAGTACTTGGCATCGAGAGAATACAAAGATGAAGGCTCACCCATCACTTAGGTTGAGACCTTTAGTAGAAGTCTCTAAGTCTTAAAACTATGGCGCCACCATAGGCTCTAAAGTGTTACTAGTCAGACCAGTCTTGACACCTTAGTCCCTTTGGATATCAATTTAGAGGATCCCATCAGTTAGTGTGTGTACCCCTGACAAGGTACAAAACACCCTTCTAGCTAGAGTTATAGGCTGGACCCCATATAGCTTAGATTGGGGTATGTTGGGAGTAGCTCCCACAGTCCACAGTCCATAGTTCACAGTTTAGATTCAGATACTTGCATGACCTTGTATTCAACTTATTATATTATACATGTTTATTTCTTGGTTTTGCATTAGTTTACCATGTTAAATGCATCAAGCTCGACATATATTAGTTATTTTGTATCTCACATACTTAGTACATTCAAAGTATTGATCACATACTCTTTTTGCGCTATATTATCTCATAATATAGGTTCTGACATCCAATATTCAGATCACGACGATCTCCTACTACATTTATAATGCCCGAGAGTACACCCTGGGCATCACACGATGCTTATATCCCCGAAGGACCACACTAACCCATGTTGTGATCACTGAATAATATAACATAGAATATGTACGAAAATTACTAGGAATGCCATAAGGTTTTAAACACATCAACATATCTGAATTTATAAGTTTGAAACTAACTAACTGAAGAATAAAATATAGTGTCTGAAAATAGCAACTGAAAACTGAACCAATGTCTAAAAATGTCTGAAAGCCTCTAACTGAATAATTGAGGAGTTAATGGGACAAGTCCCCAACTAACTCCGACTGACTACTAAAACTAAAGTACTAAAATAAACATAATTGGTCCTTGAAACATGAGGACTCACCACTGCTGCTGCTACTGCATGCGCTGGGATATCTAGGTACGGTCAAGAGCCTGAGTGTCCAAACCTATGATATGAAACATCATAGCACAAGAAAAGAGCATGCAGTCAGTACTTTGAATGTATTGGTATGCTAAATGGAGTTAGGCTAATATGCATGGTTTTATGTGTGGGGGTAATAACTGTCTGAATGAATAACATGAAAAATTGAATGGAACGCATAAAATCTATAAAGACTGAGAATGCATGACCAAGCAAAATACATGTTCTGAAAATAGTCTATAAACTAAAACACTAAGATATGATAACTGAATTACAGATAACTGTATGCTATGGTCAATGTAAACCTGAACTGAAGTATACTGAATACTAAATTGAGACTGTGGGAGATATCATCTAACCGACATTCCCCAATACGGTAAATTGGGGTCCAACCTGTAACTCCAGTTGGAATGATTTAAATTCCATGCCCCGGGTACTAACATTGTCTATGTGGATCCACTAAAGTGTTGTCCCGAAGGACTAAGGGTCACCCTCAACTAGAAGGGCGCTAAAGAGATATGTGTCAACCCTCAACTGACAGGTTAACATCTCTAACCTATGATGGCTACATAGTTCTGGAATATAGAGACTGCTACTAAAGGTCGCACCCTCAACCTATAAGTGAGCCTCCATCCCTGGGTTTGCTCGGTGCTAAATCCTACTCCCAACTGAACTAACTCAAATTATTGGACTGAACTGAGTTTACTAACATGATATACCGACTGAACTGATAATACTCAAATATGTTCAAAACTTTTCTGAAAGTAATTAAACTAAGTAAACAACTAAGTTTTTGGGTGTTCATAACCCCCAGGACTCGATATCAATGACAACAAGATCATATCAATATTTTGAGAACATGACATATAATCAATATTCAAAACTCATTCCTTGAGGCATTTTATCAAACACTTGCAATGCATGGATTAAACATGGAAATAGTTTTATTTCAATGCAAATAGATAGCATGATTTTGATACTAAATTTCCAAAATAAGTCTTAAATCAATGAACAACACCATTCAAAATATTTAGGGTTTAATAACAACAAGTACTTCATGGAAACATGATATAAACATAGAGGTTCATAGAAATTCATGGGTAAAATTCATGAAAACATATAAAAATCATAATCTTTGAACTTGAAATTGGGTTCTTGAACTCCATAGGTGAAAAAGGCCTATGGATGAACATTTGACATACCTTACAGTTTTAATCTTGCAAGAAAATTGTAGTTCTTGATTGTTCTTGAGTGGAGAAGCTTGAATTCCTAATATTTCTTGAGAAAATAATGGATGAACTTGATGATCAATGGGAGAGCTTAGGGTTTCTTGTTGAACAAAATTAGAGATTGTGAGTAAAATATGCCCCTTTAGTTGTTACATCTCATGTTTTCATGATTTGGGGCCATGGGAAAGGACTAAAATGCCCCTGGGAATTTATAATTCATAAGGGAGTCTCGATTGAGGATTCACCGCGATGCGGTAAGAGTGTCATAGTGATACACATTGTGATGTGGTGGAATTTCAGTGACCCATTAGTTTTTCACAAATGCTAATTTGGGCATCAGCATGACGCGGTGAGCCCCTCATCGCGAAATCCACCGCGATGCGGTGCAATTGCGGTGGCTCTCTAAAAATAATGATTTCCTTTTTAACCTTCACTACGATACTCACCATGATATAGCCTAATCGTGGTGAGCTTCTATTTTTCCAAACCAAATGTGATCCAAACCTTGTCCGAAAAAAACCAAAAACTTACTCGAGACATTCTACTTAGAACCCTGAACAAAAATCAACTCATAAACTTACATCACAGGGTTGGGAAATTCACTTTTGAGGATTATCAAGGTTAGGAGGCTAAAACTTAAGCTAAGTTCCCATTACCTAGCAAATTTTTAGGTGCTAAGCCTTTTATACTATAACGAGGAGCTGGTCTGAACTTAGAAAAGTATGGGGTATTACAACATTAGCAGTAGTACTTTGGTGAATCCTCATCATTTGAGGACTAGTATCAGTATTTTATTTTATTTTATTTTGTTTTAATTTAGACAGTAAGAGTTAACTGGGGGCTTGTCTCGACAACTTAGCTTATTAGAGGCTTTTAGATATATAGTTAGATGTTACACTTTTGTGGTTTTTAACCAGCTATTATTATTGGTTGATTTATTATTTATCATTCAGTTGAAGCCATGGGTTAGCTTGGGGTCACTTGTGACTCTAAGCATAGTGTTACAACCAGAGGGTAGTTTTAGGTTGTGACAAATGGTTAGGATACTCCCATTTCAGCCTTGTTAATGTAGTTCAAAGTTCAAACTGAGTGTAGGCAAATCTTGGTAAGGTGGGTCAAAACCTCAGTCCAGAGTCTAGGCAAATCTCATTCAGTAGGGCAAACCTCATCGAGGATGATGAGTTCATAAGAAAAGGTTTTTGCAACACCCAGCTTAGGATAATGAGTCCTACATAGGCAAAACATAGGAGAGATACTTTGTATATAAATAAACAAGTCTTTCACTCTAGTGACATATTTTAAAGTCATGGGGTCTAGGCCCAGAGCAGACAATATCACTAGTGGTTTGGGTCATTACAGAGAGATGTTGAGATGATGAGAAAAGACTAGTCAAGAGTTCTAAAGAGTTACCTTCTAGATATAAGTCATTATGATATTGTGGTTTATTTTTACCTATGTATTCTTCCCCGTACTTCAGCCTCAATGACACTCTACTCTAGACTTACATAGTAGTATCATTCTCATGACTTGGATTCATGCCCTTGTAGTGTATCCCAAAGCTCATGTTACATGTCTTCCATGTTGTAGCTTTTCGCTTAAAATAACTTATGCTAATCTATTCTTTAGTAGATCTTATGAACTTTGGGTTCATCTTAGTTTACATTAATAATCATATATTTCCAGTCAAAGAATTTGGTAGTGGTTTAATTTGTTCGTTCACCCAATCATTGCCTATCATTCAAAGATAAATTATTTGAAGGGAGAGATAGTGTAACACCCTAAACTTTTGAATAGGATTTAAACCATTATTTGTACGCGTATACACCTCAAAATCGATGAGTTCTTATTTGATTAAAGTGTTAAGATCAATTTTCTATTGTGGTGAGTGATTTTTATTCGAATAATGGTCATAAGAAACATCTAGCATAAAGTTGAGCTGAGAGGGTTTTGATCAATTGAGTTTTAGTATATGTTCTTACATGGGTCAACTTCAAATGAATATTTCTCCTAGAATATGAAGAGTTATATGACCCATTACATATCAAATTTAAGGTCTTTGAGTCTTTTTTTCAACATCATCAATCATTCAAAAGTATGAGTTTGAAGTGAAAGTTATGGTCAAACTAGTGGGGTATGTAATTTTAGTATGTAAAGAGTTGTGTCTCTGTGATATCCCTATGTCATGGAGGCTAGCCTCTGCGGTAAGGGTGTACCATGGAGGTGGTGTCTAGGGGCATTTTATTTTATTTTTCTTATGCATTTTAAGGGTCTTTTGGTCATTTCCATACTAGAAACTGACCCCCAACTTTTCCAAAATGTTTTCAAATCCCTAAACTGCTATTATTCATCAATCCTTACGTATTCTTTATCTCCCAACTCCCAAGAACTCTAAGGAGAAAGAGATTCAAAGTTTAATATTCTTCAAGATTCTTTCCTCAAATTTAAAAATCAAGGTATGTAAAGTTAATCCTTCACGTGGGAATCATGTTCTCCCTACGATCAAGATTTGGTGTTTGTCTAAAGTCACAAATCATGCTAAGGTTTTTCGAGTTGAAATCTCTGAGTTTAATTCTTGATCCCTTGATGAAAATACTTGAATGTTCTATGATTTCTAATAAGAGTTCTACAATTTTGGAGTCATTCCTTAAATTTGATTTCCATTACATGTCTATTGAGTTTTCAAGTTAAGTTTTCAAATTTCCTTTAAGCTATTCAAATTTATTTCTTGATTTACTAGATTAATTATTCATGATTACTTTGACACCTATATAAGAGATTACAGGTCATATTCCTAAAAAGTTATAGAGAATCCTCATGCTATTATTATGTCTGAAAAGAGAAAAACTTATCGTATCTTGAAAAGATAATTTCAATAAAAATTATAAAGATATAGAGCCAATGCTTATAGAGAATAATATGTTCAAGGTATGAAATTTTAGAATCAAACATGATTTTTTCCGAAGTGTTTTGAGACTTATGCTATGATTAAATAGTATTTATTTTTGGGAGGATTATTTAGCATTGAGATGGTTATGAGTGTCACGACTCGAACCAGGGCCTAGTCGTGATGGGTATCTCAAGAATGCCATGGTACGGAGACCATCCCCATTAACCTAGCAAATCAGAACATAATAAAACTAGCAGCAGATGAATTCCGAACATATAACAAGATAGAGATAAGTTCCGAACATATAAAAAGATAGATAAATCAACTGAATTCGATCTAAGAATCTACAAAACAATACAGCCACACTTTTTTATCCACAAAAGACTGTAAGAAAACCAAAAATTAGCCTAAGTAGGGACATGCCCTCGACCATAGCCAAAAAAGGAATGAAAAAGGTAGTTTAGACATAAATGAAACAATGCCTTAAAATGATAGGCCTTTCAGAGAATGAAAACCCACCACTTCAAAGCTGACTGTCGGACAATCTAGAAATCACCTATCACTACACAAGAAAAGCATAAGTGTCTTTGAACCCTGCAATGAGTGGAGATATAACATTCGGGGATGGTTAGCGGGGTGAGGATAGCCTTTAGCTCAGGGAAGGGATAAAGTAATGCCATGATCAAATCAGTTCAAAATCATTAAAAACCAATGCATATCATCATATATAAATACACACACACACACACACACACATATATATATATATATATATATATATAAGGAACACGACTTAGCATATGATTTAAAATATTAGCCTGGACTGTGTAGCTCAGACCATCCTAATAGGCACCCACGGGCTATATGGGTTCAGCTCCCCTACTAAAAGGGCCCTAGTACGTGTTAGCTGCATGAACCAGAAATATCCAAGGAAGACTAGAAAATGCCCTACCCTACATCATTCCTATATATATATATATATATTAATAGTATGAACTATGCACACAATCATCAAGACCCCCATGCCGGCAAACGTGGTTTACAGTATTCGTCCGACCTGGGACCGTAATGAACCTTCTGGTAATTTTTCATATTTCTACTTACCTTCTCCGTTAGGGATTATCCATAACTACCCTAAGTCATTTATGACTTGCTGGGACCGACGATTCAGTTATCGGGAAGTTCATTTTGTTTTTAGAGCCAATAATTTTAAAGTCTTTATTAGTTCTATAGAGCTACCGGGAGAAAATTTCAATACTATAATCTCGGATGCAAATTCCAATTGTGCTAACAAAATTGTAATATCAATTTTATGCTAGGTATACCTTTGGTTTGGGTCCTAATGCGCCCAAACTCATTTCGACCCATTGGTAGGAGAGTGGAAAATTAATAGATATGGTGTGTGGCCACAATTGATCTAAATGACCTTTTAAAAAAATCTTACTTCCCTAACTCATTTAGAATGTTGAATTTAGTGAGTTTGCATAGTTTATTTGTGAAAATCAGAGTTCGAATGAGTTTTGAGGGTTAAAAACAAGTTTTGACTTTGCTGGTGCTGGTGCATCGCAATCGTACAGGGCCTATTGTAATCATGATAGTGAAACGTGGTCCCTAGGATCATGATAGAAATATCCCTACACCTGGTATGGGTATATAAGGACCCTATAGGTTACACTTTGGCCATTTTGACCCATCTTTGAGGTCTAGAACCCCTAAATAATTGTAATAACTCAAAATTAAGTCTTGTGGGTGTCTTGTGAGCTTGATTAACATCTTTTATCATGATTATAATCTTAATTAAGGTAGGATTTAATCACTTTATTGATGAATTTCTTAATTCTTGACCTAAAACCCCAATATAGCTTAGGGCTTGATTTTAGCTCTAAATTATCTTTATTTTCACCCATTTATTGAGGGTTATGATTCCTTGTTCATGTATGAACATTGGGTTGACCTCAGAAATGCATTTTCTGTAAGTGGAACCCAATTGAGGGTTTTAGTGTCATTTTTAGTCTCGAAGCACAATAGTGCAATATGGGTATCGTTAGACTCATATTGATGAGTAGATTATGATTTTGTTAGTGTGATGGCATTTTGAGATTGTGAAGTAAAGATGGATGTTAGTGAATGATATGAGGTCTTACAATTCGTCTTTGAGGTAGGCTTCTACCTAATCTTCTTAATAGATGATGTGTGATAAATATTATGTGTGAATGTGAATGTTAAGATTGTTTATGAGTAGAACGACTTAATCTTGATTGTTAACTTCTTTGGGATTAGATGAGGGTTTTGGAACCATAAGGTAAATTTCTTAGTACCCTTTTATAATCTTATTGCCTTCTCTGTAGAATGGACTAATTTGTAGCATGGATACGATATAATATTAGGTTTGGTATGCTGTTTAAGTGTTGGAATCATGGTTAGTATGATTAACCTTAGTCTGTCTAGTCTAGTGATCTTGAAACCATAATTTGGGTAAAGTTGACTTGAATGCCCATGTTACTAGATGAAGTTCCTATCTTAGACTATGGCTTACTTGACATCTAGAAGTTGAACTAGATACCTTAACCTAGTTTGGGGCATAGTTTGCCTAATTATGGAAATTAAGGATTAGAAGTGGGATCGTCTGGCCTACTTAGGTCAAAACTTGTGTTAGCCATTGTGGACTTAGTTGTGGATGTTTGGCCTACTTGAAACTAGTGAGCCTTTAGAACAAGCTTACCTCATGACTTAGTAAATTGTGGTGATGTTCCTCAAAATTATGACACATAGGTTATTGATATAATATTCCTCATGGAAATAATATTGGGCCTTTAAAGATTTTATTTCCTCCTAGTTATGATATTGGGCCTTTAGAGATGATATTTCTCCTAGATATGTTATTTGGCCCATAGAGATGCTATTCCCTCTTGGACTTGATATTTGGCCCATAGAGATGCTATTTTCTCTTAGACTTGTTATTTGGCCCATAGAGATACTATTTCCTCTTAGACTTGTTATTTTTCCCATAGAGATGCTATTTCCTCTTGGACTTGTTATTTGGCCCATAGAGATGCTATTTCCTCTTAGACTTGATATTTAGCCCATAGAGATACTATTTCCTCTTAGACTTATTATTAGACCCATAGAGATGCTATTTCCTCTAGACTTGTTATTTGGCCCATAGAAATACTACTTTCTCTTAGACTTGATATTTGTCCCATAGAGATGATATTTCCTCTTAGATATAATAGATGGACTTTAGAGATGATATTCCTTGTATTCATGATATATGACCTATAGATGTGAGATGCATATTAATATTATGCCTTCTAGATATGAGACACATCCTATATGTGAGATGATTATAGATATGATACGGCTTATAAAGATAATTATCGATATGCGTTTCAGATTTATATATGGGACTAAGGCTGTGTTTAAGATGTTGTGATTATTCCGGATAGATTATTGGGTCAAAGGATGTGTTATGATATGAGTTGGATATTTGGAAAGTAATTATCCTTGTAAAGGATACAGTTGTAGTTATGAATATGTTTATATATTTATACAGCCATCTATCCAATATGGGATGGAAGACGATGCAGTATGCCACTTATGACTTCATTAATTTGAATATTGGTAATGGCATGCATAGATTTGGTACATTCATGATCATTGTATATAAAAATGATGTGATTCTATTTAAACTATGATCTTATGACTATTCTTCCTAACAAGAGATTAAAACCAATTTCTCTTATTAAAAACAAATTCTTTACAATAATAACTTCTTAACTAAATGGATAACTTATATAAATAAAAGGGGTTAATATTAATGTTCTAAAGATTGACTAAGGAAAATTTTGTTCCATGATTTGACACTATTACTTAATCCGATCATAAGATATTTCGACCCTTTCTAAATCTTTACCATGATTTAGTCCCGAAGATCACTTCAGGCAACAGACTTATGGATTTACACTCTTTTAGACATAACTTCAGTTCGTGCACCTATATATATATGTATTAACAATTGTAATGATATTGATACCCGACAAGGTCAGAGGATACTATGATTATGATATTGATATTCGACAAGGCTGAAAGATATTATGATGATGATATTGATACCCGACAAGGATGGAGGACACTGTGATGATATATTATTGCCCAACAAGGTCGGAGGTTTATTATGATGATGATGGTTATGATGAATACAGTTATGATAGATATGGGTATGATAACGAGATTGTGATATTGATTGTGTATTTTGTATTCATTCTTGCATGCGTATCGGCTATCACCAGTATACACCTATGTCTATCAGCTGATATAGGATGATTGCATAGATATGGGTGATGACTATGCCTTGTGTTGTTGTATGTTGATTGAACCTTCCTAGCCTGGGGCAGTGGGGGAACACATAGGCTCGATTAGGTATGTAATTGTCCAGAATAGGTAGTTACTCATGTTGTTATTGATATTGTTATTATCATTATTATGATCACTATTATGGATAGTTTATGTCAGATTAGTCATTGATTTGGTATCGAGATTTGAGGTATTTTCTAGCCTCTTCTTGTAACACCCCGATTTTCTGAACCGGAATGCTATACGGTGCTCATGACCCCGAAGGACCACAAGCTAACCCATGACTGATATCTATACCTGTACACTGCATAATATAACATGAAAATGTAGAAACATGTACTGAATAGCCATAAGATTCAAATCTAAATAAAAACATCTAATAAGAATAATGTCTGAAAATGGTATAACAATACCAAAACAGATCTGAAATAACTATCAGACATGCTATAGTCTAGAAATCCTCTAAACTGTCTGAATAAGGAGTTGATGGAACATGTCTCCAACTAACTCTGTCTAGCAAAACTGAACTGAAATAATAAATGAAATAAAATAATATCATCCTCGAATGGATCAGGACTCACTGCAACTCTGCGACTGGAATTCTACTACTGATCTGGAACACGTGCCTCTGAACCTATGGTGTAACATAAGATAAAGCACCATAGCGCAAATGCATCAGTACGACTAAATGTACTGAGTATACGAGTGAGGTAGGCTAAATGCAAAGGGTTATATGCATGAACAATGCTGACTAATATGAACGTGGGAATACATACATGTATGAGAAACTATAACTAAACTTGTGGTGATACTAACTACTGAGTATGAATACTGATGACATGACTTTACTGATACTGAGGTACTGAATAAATGGATGACTATTTTTGACAGTTTGAATTATGAAGAACTAGTCTGATTGACTGTGTCTAATAGTCTTGAAACTGAATACTGATACATAGATATAATGATTGATATAACTGTGATGATCGGCGTAACCGATGTAACTGATACTGAGTGACTGTATATAACAGTCTAAGTTCTGCTGGAACTATCTGAGTTCCGTTCTATATGGAGTAACTAAATCTTAGATCAATCCTATCTTATGGGTGATCTTTGAACCTGATCATTCTGATACTGATTGATCATAGTTGAGATCAGTCCTAGATAATGGGTGATCTTGATGTCTATTTATAATGATAAGCATTGACTGTATCTAACAGTACTGAATCTGTGGGATGTGTTCATCTAACTGACATGCACTTTTAGTCCTTTTTCCTGTAAATGAGCTAACGAACATGATTAGTAAAGTTTCAGGTATAAATGATGCATAATTCAGCATTTTATGGCTTACTTGACGCTAAAGAAAGCTCACGAAGGAAGGAAAGGGAGTTTGGACGCCTAAAGGACCAAAAGTGATGCATGGAGAATCTGTCCCGGGCTAAAACAACATTTCTGAAGACTTTGGGGACTTGCAGTAACTTAGTTGGATATGGACAATGATACATTAACCTAGTACAATTAGGTTATGTATTTCATTAGTTTATTTGGATTATGATAATATTACATTAACCTAGTACAATTGGGTTAAATATTCTATTAGCCTAGTAGGATTTGGTTAGATATTTCATTAGCTTAGTAGGATTAGGATATGGGTATTATAAATACCCTATCATGCTAGAGATTTTTAATCATCTTCTACTTCTCATCTTACAATTCAATTCTATTACTCTACAACTCTTCTAATCTTTCCATTAATTCTATTTTTCTTCTTCTACTCTTCCATTCTTAAATTCCACAACAAGAGAATCGTTACTTTTCCTAGGAATTCACACCTCACGCCTACCACCTAAGCTACACGAAATTACTCAATCTTGTGGCATAACAACAATGTCAATCATGATCTCCTTCGCATTCATGGGTAACTAAACTTCTCTGTTGGGGTTATGGAAGCCGTATGAGATACTATCTATTGCTGTGAGTTTGTGAGTTCGAGGCACGTATATTGCTTATATCATTATTCTCTTCATCTTAATCTACATTCTTTGCGGTTGCAAGCGCAAGAATACGCCAGTCTAACATTTAACTTGTTCGAGAGAAAAGTTATTTGTCTGGAAAAGAGATAATGTCAAGGTAGTAGGACACCCTTTCCTATTAAAAAGATGGTGTCGTAACTGGACTAACCTCTTGGAGAATTCGTACCGTTAGATACGCTTTAAGCTCGAGAGATTTAAAGTGAAATAGTCCTTATTTAGGTCGAGAGACGCTTGGATTTACCATCAACTACAATCCTCTATAAGCAATTGCATGTCAGAATTCTACACACTCATAGCCAATAGAGACGTATACCTCAGAAGGTGGACATAACCCCAACGCTTCAATTCTCATTGTTTACAACCAACGTAACAATCTCTCTCTTTTTACTTTATTATTTTCAGCTTTTGTTTAAATTACTTGCAAAACAAGAATCCCCCCTTCTTACGAGACTTGCACCAAAAGTTTAGTAATTTTACTTACTTGTTGGCCAAGCTATTCCCTGTGGGATCGACACCCAACCCAGGTTGGGTTCTATATTTTCTAACGACCGCTTTACACTCAAATGAGAGCTGTAGATTGAGCGTTATCAAAAATTGGCACCGCTGCCGGGGAATACATGTGTCAATTAAGTTTGTAAAAATTACTAGACCCTTTGGTCAAAGATTCTCGTACTTTTACTTTTAGTTTTTGTTTTTATCTACTGCAGGTTTTTATTTTAGTGCATGCCCCATACTCGAAGTTCTGGTCAACCGTTATTACCAATCAATCCTGAACCACAACGCATTGGTAGAATGGAAGCACAAGCTGAAATCGCAAGGATGGTTGCTCAACAGGAACAAGCAAGATTGGCTGCCCTTGCCGCAGCCCAGGTTCAACAGCAGAACATTGATAACCCTGCACGAGCACCAAATCCTGACGATGAGGATTTAGGTGATGACGAGTTACTAAACCCTAGGCGTGATGCTGAAATCGTAACACCTGCCAATAGAAGAGGTCGACAAGCTCGGTATAGACATGATCACCAACCTATGCAGCCAGCCTTCGACGATGATGATGATGATCTTGATGGTGCCGGAGCCACTGGAGCTATAATTCCACCACTATTAGCGCCCGGAGCCAAGTTCAACATCACAAGCACCATGATTCAGTTATTGCAACTCAAGGGATTGTTTGGTGGACTAGCAGGAGATGATCCGAATATGCATCTCATCAACTTTATTTCTACATGCAAGTCTTTTGACAATCCTGGTGTTGGTCAGAATGCAATTCGATTACGTCTATTTCCATTGTCTCTGTCTAGGGAGGCAACACTATGGTTGAATGGGCTGACTCCTGATTCAATTACAAATTGGAGGCAATTGAGAGACGCTTTCCTAGAAAGATTCTTTCTGCCTTCCAAAAGGGCACAATTGAGAGATGAAATCAGCAACTTTCATCAGCTTCCCACTGAAGCTCTTCATGAAACATGGGAGAGGTTCAAGACAAAGCTAGCGAGATGCCCAAACCATCACATGACTAATGTTCACCTCATGAAGATATTGTATAGAGCCTTGAATTCAATAACTAAGCCAGTGGTGGATAACGCAGCTGGAGGATCTTTTATGGACCTCACCTTTGGTCAAGTAAGCAATATGCTAGATCGCATGACAAAACAAAGTAGAGCTTGGCATTCTAGGGATTCTGAGGTAGCAAGCCCCACTTTATCTATAGGCATGACTGCAGACCAAAGAAGAAGACAAGAAGAACGTGATCAAGATTTAGCGCACATGAAAACGCAAGTGGATCTTCTGACAAAGCATTTATTATCAGGGAAGACCGAAAAAGTAAAAGCTGTGGCGCTAAAAGGAAGAGACGAATCTGATTCGGAAGAGGAGGCCAACTACTTGAACAATCAGGGGGGTTTCTGTGGGAATACCCAAGGAAACCAAGGTCGAAACTATTATGATAAATCTGGAAGCAAATACCAAGGTAGTTGGAATAAAAACAATGAAAAGAGTGGTTTGTACGTTCCCTCTGGTAGACGTGATACCACCACATCTAATTCTGGAAGTATGGAAGACATGATGGCTAAATTATTGAAAGGAGTGGAAGCAACGAGAGCGGGAGTTACTGAGGTAATTAGTGATTTGTCCTCCATGAAACAACTAGTTGATTCTCATTCCACTTCAATCAAGCAAATAGAGCAGCAACTGAGCCAACTTTCAGCAGCACTCAATCAAAGAAAGGCTGGCACTTTACCTAGCGATACTGTGCAAAACCCAAGGAATGATGGGTCATGCATGGCCATCACTACCAGAAGAGGTAAGGTGCTGGAACCTTCAAAAAAAGACAAGCAAGTGGTTGGCGAAGTTGCGGACATGGATGATAACGTAAAAGGAGAAGATGCCGCAACAACCAGTCCTGACGTCAAGGATGTCAAAATGGAAAAACGGAAGCAAGAGGAGAAGAAAGCCATGGAGAGAACACTTCCATACCCACCACCACCTTTTCCCCAAAGATTGAAGAAGGTGGCAGATGACACTAAGTTCAGCAAATTTATGACTATGTTGAAGCAGCTGACCATTAATGTTCCATTGGTAGAGGCACTTGAACAAATGCCTGGGTATGCGAAGTTTATGAAAGATCTTTTGACTAAGAAGAGGGCAGCAAGTTATGAGCTGAAGGATGATGTGCATCATTGTAGTGCAATTGCTACCCGATCGATAGTTCAGAAGAAGGCCGACCCCGGAGCTTTCACTATTCCTTGCACCGTCGGATCTTTGAACTTTGCCAAAGCATTATGTGACCTAGGATCCAGCATCAACTTGATGCCATTATCGATCTACAAGAATTTGGGGTTAGGAGATCCTACACCAACTAATATGAGGCTTGTTATGGCGGATAGGTCGGTAAAACGACCGGTTGGTATTCTATGCGATGTCTTGGTAAAGGTTTCTTCATTTATCTTTCCAGCAAACTTTGTCATTTTGGATTGTGAAGTAGATTTAGAGGTTCCCATAATCTTGGGACGCCCTTTCCTTGCTACAGGAAGTGTGCTCATTGATTTGAGAGCTAATGAACTTTCATTCCGAATAAATGACGAAGTGGTTCGATTTGATGTTTGCAAATCAATGAAGCAACCCAAAGATCTGAGTGTATTTTCTGTGGCTGATGTTGTCTTTGATGATGAGAAAGAACGACTTGAAGAAGAGCAAATTCTTGATGATCCTTTGGAGGTTTTGCTCATGAAAGGAGAGAATGAGGATGCTGAAATTTCTGAAGAAGCTATTTGTGCTCTATCGGGATTAGGGACATATCGCTATACTCCCAAGAAACTGGATCTTGATCTCAAGAATCGACCCACACCACCAGCCAAGCCATCTATTGAAGAACCACCCACACTAGAATTGAAGGAGCTGCCAAGTCATTTGAAGTACGCATTCTTAGGAAGCGGAAACACACTTCCAGTCATAGTGGTAGCCGATTTGGGTGAGCAACAAGTTGCAGCTCTTATTGCGATCTTACGCAAGTATATTTGAGCCATTGGATGGACCATTGTGGATATTATTGGTATTCCACCTGGGATTTGCACACATAAAATTCAGCTTCAAGAAAAGTGCACACCCACCATTGAACATCAAAGGCGTTTAAACCCACCTATGCAAGAAGTGGTGAAGAAGGAGATTATCAAGTGGTTAGACGCAGGAGTTGTATATCCTATCTCTGATAGTACATGGGTAAGTCCTGTACAATGTGTTCCCAAGAAAGGAGGAATGACGGTGGTCGCGAATGCAAAGAATGAGCTTATTCCACTCAGGCCCGTTACTGGATGGAGAGTATGCATGGACTACCGCAAGCTGAATTCTTGGACACTCAAGGATCACTTCCCCATGCCATTTATGGACCAAATGCTAGATCGATTAGCGGGGAAAGGATGGTTTTGCTTCTTGGATGGTTATTCAGGTTATAATCAGATTTGTATTGCTCCCGAAGACCAAGAGAAGACAACATTTACATGCCCATATGGTACGTTTTCCTTCAAACGCATGCCATTCGGGTTATGTAATGCACCAGCCACCTTTCAACGTTGTATGATGTCTATTTTCTCTGATATGGTTGAAGACACTTTGGAGGTATTTATGGACGACTTTTCAGTTGTCGGTGAGTCTTTTGAAGCATGTTTGGCAAACTTGATCATGGCATTGCAAAGATGTGTAGAGTTCAACCTTGTGCTGAATTGGGAGAAGTGCCACTTCATGGTAAAAGAAGGAATCGTTCTTGGGCACAAGATCTCTGAAAGAGGAATAGAGGTTGATCGAGCAAAAATAGAGGTAATTGAGAAGCTATCGCCTCCAATTTCGGTGAAGGGAGTTCGTAGTTTTCTTGGCCATGCTAGTTTCTATCGTAGATTCATCAAAGACTTTTCCAAAATTTCTAGTCCATTGTGCAAACTATTGGAGAAAGATGTGAAGTTTGACTTTAATGACGATAGCTTAAAGGCATTCAAATGCCTTAAAGGAAAACTCATTGAAGCCCCTATCATGGTAGCACCAGATTGGATGCTCCCGTTTGAGGTTATGTGCGATGCTAGTGGTGTAGCCGTTGGTGCTGTTCTTGGACAAAGAAAGAAGAAATTATTTCATCCTATCTACTATGTGAGTAAGGTCCTAAATGAAGCCCAAAGGAACTACACTGTTACTGAGCAAGAGCTCCTAGCGGTTGTGTATGCGTTTGAGAAGTTTCGTGCCTATCTATTGGGTACTAAGGTGATTGTCCATACAGACCATGCAGCTCTTAGGTATCTAATGACGAAGAAGGATGCAAAACCAAGGTTGATTCGATGGGTATTGCTGCTGCAAGAGTTTGATTTCGAAGTCAAAGATAGAAGAGGTTGAGAGAACCAAGTGGCTGATCACCTATCTAGACTTGAGAATGAACATGTGGCGCAACGTGAAATTCATATTGATGATGCATTCCCTGACGAGGAGATATTAGCGACAAAAATGGAGAAATTACCATGGTATGCAACACTACTATTGGGATGAACCTTATTTGTTTCGAAGATGCGCGGATGGGATCATTCGATGATATATATCCCATGAAGAAGTGCCTACTATATTGGAAGCATGCCACACTTCGCAAGTTGGAGGACATCATGCAGGCAATCGAACGGCAAGAAAAGTATTGCAAAGTGGTTATTATTGGCCTTCGATATTCAGAGATGCATACGACTATGTGAGAAGGTGTGACCAATGCCAACGTCAAGGTGCTATTTCAAAACACCATGAAATGCCCATGTCCAAAATTCTGGAGGTAGAACTCTTTGATGTGTGGGGTATTGATTTCATGGGTCCATTCGTGAATTCATTTGGAATGAAGTACATCTTGGTTGCTGTGGATTATGTTTCGAAATGGGTTGAAGCTGTAGCATTGGCCGACAACGAAGGAAAGCGTGTTGTAGCGTTCTTAAAGAAGAATATCTTCTCTCGCTTTGGAGTACCTCGTACTATCATAAGTGATGGAGGATCTCACTTTTGCAACAAGCTATTCAAATCTGTATTGGCCAAGTATGGTGTCAAGCAACACAAGGTAGCTACGCCTTATCATCCCCAAACTAGTGGACAAGTAGAGGTTTCCAATCGCGAGATTAAGCAAATCCTTGCAAAGACGGTTAATGCAAATAGGAAGGATTGGTCTCGAAAGATAGATAATGCACTATGGGCATATAGGACTGCATTCAAGACACCCATTGGCATGTCTCCTTATCAACTAGTTTATGGGAAGGCTTGTCATCTACCCATCGAGCTTGAATACAAGGCATTGTGGGCATTGAAGCACTTGAATCTGAATTGGGATGATGTGAAGAATCTGAGGTTGGAGCAGCTGAACGAATTAGATGAGTTTCGTCTCCATGCATATGAAAGATCAGATTTATACAAGGAGCGGATGAAGAAGTATCATGATCAGCGGATTGTTCGATGAAACTTCCAAAAGGGTGATATGGTACTACTCTTCAACTCCAGATTTAAGCTCTTCCCAGGTAAGTTAAAATCTAAGTGGTCTGGTCCATTTAAAGTTATCCAAGTCTACTCGTCTGGAGTAGTCGAATTGGAAGGCAATAAGGGTGTTGTCTTCAAAGTGAATGGCCAACGTGTTAAGCCTTATATCGGTCCTCTTGACTCGATAAATGACATGGCCATCACTTATCTCGATGAAGTCTAAGTACTCGAGATTACTACGTCGAGCCACGACAATAAATAAGGCGCTAGATGGGAGGCAACCCATCGTTTTATCGTTTTATCATTCCTTCTAGTACTTGTTTTGATTTTGATAAATGAAAAATCCAAAAATAAGAGTCGTGCCACGACCAAAACTAAGGCGCTTGGTGGGAGGCAACCCATCGTACTAATCGTTTTCATTTGTTTGAGAGAATATAAGTGCAAGAAGTAGTCAACGAGGAGATTGATTTCAATTGACGATTTGGATGCATTGTATGGTAAAGTTGGTAAGTTAGGAAGGGTGATGCATAAGGCTATGGATTGAGCCTTTCTCATGCCAAAATAGGCTTCGAGGAAGGCTAGGCCTTGGTAAAACTAGGCCACGAACGATGCACAACCTATCCTATAGCCTAAGGTCTCGGAATCTAGTGTGCTATACACTATGCGCCGCCTATTCCTAGGTATGCTTTTGAATATGCGCCACCTATGCTATGGCATTTGGTCTCAGTATCTCATATGCCATAGACTATGAGGCGCATATGTCTACAAATGCCATAGACTATGCGGCGCATATGTCCCATTATGCCATAGACAATGCGCCGCATATGTCATTGATATGCCGAGTATTATGCGCCGCATATGTAGGATTTTTGTCTCCAAAACCGATTGTAAATGGGTCATAACCCGACCCATACTCTTCCTATATAAAGGGGACTTAGTTTTATAACACAACCACAATATAAAATACCCTAAAGGCGCCGCATACTCTTCCAAATCTTCTCAAAATTTTCTTCTTTTGCTCTTCCAATTCACGAAACCATCTCCACAAGTTTCAAGCAAGTAAGTACTCTCTTATTCTTCATTTATTTCTCGTAAGTACTACGTTGCTATGTCTATTATGAATTGCTAAATTATATAAGATTGTTGGTGATGTTCATATGTTTGGATTGTTGTTGCAAAATCATGTGAGTGAACATATACGTAGGAAAATCTTGACTTGTTTCCGACTTGAATTTGGTTTCAATAGCATTGTTATGATATCTGCGGAATTGCTATGGCTATGAATATTGCTTAAGATTGTTGTTTGGATACTTACATGTTAGACTATCCCGGCCATCGGGATAAGACTTATAGTGCCTACCGACTTAGGAGGTTGTGATTGTTGTAAGAATAATGATTCCATGTGGTAACCCCTATGTAGGAGTGTTGCTATATCTACCATGAAAGCAGTCCAATGGCTTCAAGTAAGTGATGCATTGCTGATTTTCTTGTCGGAATACAATCCTAAAACGTATCTCGACGAAATCTGAGTAAATCGACTACTTTCACCTCACTGATTTGTGTTAACAAAACTAAGTGTGGGGTGGTACCCCTAATGCTTGCTTATAGATTGTATCAAGTGAGACTGTGCTGCAACTAACACTATTTCTAGTCTCAGGTACAATGGCACCTAAAGCGAGGCAAGGCAAGGAGAAGGCGACCACTTCCCAAAAGGGTAAGAAGAGAAGTCGAAAAGACCAAGGAGAATCATCCTCAGCACAACTACCCCGCAGAATGTTTGGAATAAAATGGGTTCTTGAGGAGGAAGCCAAAGAATGGTACAGGAACAACAAAGAAAGAAGATATGTTCACGTCGACCTGATCAACAAGGACACCTTAGCGAAGAAGGAGCCGCGTATGTTGGCGAAAATCATGGCATTGAAGCTGGATTTCATCTTCCGCGATATGGGATAATGTAATCTTGATTTGACAAGAGAGTTTTACGCCAACTGGTCGCCGAAAACAACAGGCAACGAAGTCAAAATTCGGGGCCAAGTGTTACAGCTCAACGCGGACTGGATCAACTCTTTTCTTGGCTTACCTTCGGTCGACCCAGCACCATTCAAAGAGCTGTACAGCAGGCCTCCTTATAGAGCAATTAGACACACACTTTGTGGAAGTAGATCGATGGCAAGGTGGGGCAGACATAAAGACACAGGACGACACAACACCTTCCCCTATGCTTCACTGAATAGGGAAGTAAGAATCTGGATGCGTATTGTCAACTCATGCCTTATTCCTGGGACTCAATACACCAAGATATCAAGAGATAGAGTATGTTTAGTCTATGCTTTGATGATGAATGTCCCTATCAACTTTGGGGCAATCATTCGCTCTACCATGAGGAAGGCCAGACTCCACAAAAGGTCCTACTTCACGTTTGGAAATCTGTTGACAACAATCTTGCGGAAGGAGGATATCGAAGAGGAACCAGCTGACCACAAACTCCCACATAACCCAAAGAAGGTTGACCTTACTAAGGTCAAAGATGCTGAAACAACTCATGGTGTCAACCTTACTACTGTGGAAAGACATGCTCGTGATGAGAGTTTCTTCCGTCATCTTTATGGCATGACACGATTTACTATGATAAGTGGTGGACGTGTTCCAACTGCTGCAGAGCTCCAACAGCTGGACCACAACTATCCCATGAACATGCATGCATGGGAGATGTGTGGAGTGGGCATATACTTTGAGGAACCTCTAGATGATGATGTGCCGACTGATGATGATCGACGCTTGCCAGACTCTGACGAGGAGGAGAACTCTGACGACGACTCTTATGATGATTCCAACGAAGGGGGTATGACCCCCGACAATGAGGAAGAGTCCGACTAACCAGGTTCCTCGTATTTATTTTCCACTGAGGGCAGTGTCCCGTTTAAGTATGGGGTGGCGGTATCGTATGCTATACTTCTCTATCGCATCTATGTTTGTTTATTTTGTTGTTTTTTTTGTTGTTTTTTTTCGTGTTTTAGTTTTTTGTTTTTGTTTTTTTTTTCTAGATTCGCATGAAATTATTTTGATAGGCAGCATGAGATTATAACAAGAGTATGTGCTACAATTGTGACTATTGAGACGTTTAGGCTCTAGTTGTGACTCATTATGTGATATTGTGTGGTTCAATTTCTTCACTTGTTGGGTCGAGAGTCTATATTACTTCCAAGCAAGTCGACCATGTGCCTTGTGTGTGTGAGATAATCGTATATTCTATGATTGTGGCTGATGCTAGAACTTGCCTGGTATGTATACAAAGCGAAAATAAGGAGTGTAAGTTTAGGATATGATTTAGGCATTTCTTTGGCAACCCATATTTGTTTACCTTCAGTTTTACCTACCCATGGACATCATCCTAGTTAACCCCTTTTGAGCCTTTAGCCTATTTCTTTGACAACCTTGTATGTAAGCCTAATCAATTTTGTTCAAGACCGTAATTTGATCTAAATTCTTAAGTGCTTTAAAGTGAAAAAGTCATGTGACAACATAAGAGGAAATTGGGTAAGTATGATGCTTTAAATTGTAAGGGTGCTTGAATGTGTTATGAAAAAGAAAGTGCTATCATAAGAGGTATGTTATGAAAAGAAAAAGGAAAAGAAAGCTGAAAAGTGAGTTATGTTTAAAATCGAAAAACAAAAGAGGAGAAAAAGAGCGGTAGAATAAAAGAAAGTAGAAAGGTTGTTAGAAAGAAAAGTGTTAATGATACAATGTGATGTATTTAAGCGCTTAGGAACATGGTCACTATTCTGGCCAGAAATAGCTGATCCTACCTGTCCCTTAGCCTACATTACAACCATCAAAAGACCTAGTTGATCCTAAGCTTGGAATTCTGACATTTAGTGGAGCATTACACTAAGGGCAAGCCTATGGTCATCAGTTGCTTCATATGAATTCTTTGTGAGAGCGAGAGCAAGGATATTTTGATACCCATGTTTGAAAAATATGCTATACTTGTGAGTGATTATGGGTAATATATTGTGAGACACACATGGTTGATGAGTTTTGGGTAGTCGTGCATGATTCTTTGTGCATTAACCTTTGAATATGAGTTGACCACCATCACGAGTCTATGCTAGAGGTTAAACTATTTCTACTAATGATCGGAAAACTACTCTTTGTTGATAATTGTTGTGCTTGTCTTGACGAATATTTTGTGTTGTTGTTGTAAAACCCTAAGTTGATGTTTAGAAGGACATGATAGTTTGTTCGAGGACGAACAAAGCTCTAAGTGTGGGGTGTTGATGATAGGCGAATTTACGCGCCTATATCAATATATTTTGCCCATATTTTAGCCTAGTTTTGAGAACAAATTATATATTTCATGCACTTTTAGTCCTTTTTCCTGTAAATGAGCTAAAGAACATGATTAGTAAAGTTTCAGGTATAAATGATGCATAATTCAGCATTTTATGGCTTACTTGACGCTAAAGAAAGCTCACGAAGGAAGGAAAGGGAGTTTGGACGCCTAAAGGACCAAAAGTGATGCATGGAGAATCTGTCCCGGGCTAAAAAAACATTTCTAAAGACTTTGGGGACTTGTAGTAACTTAGTTGGATATGGACAATGATACATTAACCTAGTACAATTGGGTTATGTATTTCATTAGTTTATTTGGATTATGATAATGTTACATTAACCTAGTACAATTGGGTTAAATATTCCATTAGCCTAGTAGGATTTGGTTAGATATTTCATTAGCTTAGTAGGATTAGGATATGGGTATTATAAATACCCTATCATGCTAGAGATTTTTAATCATCTTCTACTTCTCATCTTACAATTCAATTCTATTACTCTACAACTCTTCTAATATTTCCATTAATTCTATTTTTCTTCTTCTACTCTTCCATTCTTAAATTCCACAACAAGAGAATCGTTACTTTGCCTAGGAATTCATGCCTCACGCCTACCACCTAAGCTACACGAAATTACTCAATCTTGTGGCATAACAACAATGTCAATCGTGATCTCCTTCGCATTCATGGGTAACTAAACTTCTCTGTTGGGGTTATGGAAGCCGTATGAGATACTATCTATTGCTGTGAGTTTGTGAGTTCGAGGCACGTATATTGCTTATATCATTATTCTCTTCATCTTAATCTACATTCTTTGCGGTTGCAAACGCAAGAATACGCTAGTCTAACATTTAACTTGTTCGAGAGAAAAGTTATTTGTCTGGAAAAGAGATAATGTCAAGGTAGTAGGACACCCTTTCCTATTAAAAAGATGGTGCCGTAACTGGACTAACCTCTTGGAGAATTCGTACCATTAGATACGCTTTAAGCTCGAGAGAGTTAAAGTGAAATAGTCCTTGTTTAGGTCGAGAGACGCTTGGATTTACCATCGACTACAATCCTCTATAAGCAATTACATGTCAGAATTCTACACACTCATAGCCAATAGAGACGTATACCTCAGAAGGTGGACATAACCCCAACGCTTCAATTCTCATTGTTTACAACCAACGTAACAATCTCTCTCTTTTTACTTTATTATTTTCATCTTTTGTTTACATTACTTGCAAAACAAGAATCCCCCCTTCTTACGAGACTTGCACCAAAAGTTTAGTAATTTTACTTACTTGTTGGCCAAGCTATTCCCTGTGGGATCGACACCCAACCCAGGTTGGGTTCTATATTTGATAACGACCGCTTTACACTCAAACGAGAGCTGTAGATTGAGCGTTATCAGTAGGCTAAATGCATGGGGTTCATATGCATGAACAATAATAATAACAGACTAACTATCATGAGCGTGAGCATACATACATGAGACATAATAAGTGACACTGATATCGTGATAACATGATTATTGAATCTGAATACTTATAACATACCATACTGATAACTGATATAACTGACAACATGAGTGACTGTATCTGACAATCCTGAATCTGATGGAACTAGCTAAGTTCTATACTGTATCTAAATTGCCTGTATCTGATAGTCTTGAAATATGAAGAACTATCTGAGTTCTTGACTGATACTGATACTGAAACTGTGGGAAGTATTCATCTAACTGACATGCCCCAAATGATGCATTATAGCTAAATTAGGGTCCAATCTATGCCCTGAGTGGAAGGGTGTCAATACCGCGCCACTGGTAAGGATAACATGGGAGTGACCCTAATATAATAGGTAACTCTAATGAGAATGGTGGGAACCCTCATATAGAAGGTTAAGACACCTCATCTACCCTCATATAGCAGGCTATAATGTCTCAACCTATGCTAGCTACATAGTTCTAGAATGCAAGGATTACTTCTAAGAATCACACCCTCATATAACAGGTGAGTTCCTACCCTTGGGTTCGCTCGGTGCTAATTTATACTCCTATCTGAATAGACACTGAACATGATTTTCTAAAACTGAACATGGACCGGGTTACTAATTTTCGTTAACTGATGGAATACTACTGATATCTGACAACTGACTGAGTTCATGAGATCATGGAGATTTTCTGAGTCATAAGACTGTCTAAAGTCTAAGGATCATAGCTTGATTGAGAATATCGTGAAAACATGACATGGCTCTAGGCACACAACTAATATTTCCGGTACAAGTACCCCCAGGACTTGATACAAGGAAACTGACAAAGCATGAGTTGCTTGAATACATAATAATCACCATAATGCATTTACTAAAGCATTTCATCAAACATGTAATAGGCATAAGCTTGTACATACATTGGGATTTCATGACAACATGCTAGTTGGGCACTTTTCCTTCATTTAGGCATTAAATCAAACATATTGTAGGCATTGTACATGCAAACATCATTGTACAACAATTAAACATCATGGTCACATTCTAATTTCATCATTCAAGGGTTTAGTCATAGGTTTGCATGAATATATATCTATAATAATTAAACCCACATAGAAATTATCACCCAACATGGAGTAGAATTCAATTTCTCATTTATCAATGCAAACAAGAACAACCCAATCATGAAATCATAAAGAAAATTCATAACTTAAATATGGAAAAAAGATTCTTGGACTGCATGGACGAAAGGAGTCCATGAATGAACACTATGCATACCTGGGTTAAGATTCTTGATGTTCTTGAACTTGAATAATTGGAAATCCCTTAGTTCTTGAAGAAGATTGGATTTTGTTATTGGAGATTAATGTTAGAGAGAAACTATAGTTTTGTTTGTGAAATAATAATGAACCAAATGGAAGAAATCGGATATAATTGGGTATATATAAGTGAGTGGTAAATGACCAAAATACCCCTGTTAAAATGACTTAAAAAAAAACTGAACGGGACCTGGGACGGTGGGTGCGATGGTCCATCAGCCCTGACCGTCGCTTCTAGGTGGAATGGGGTCTCACTATTTTGGATGCGACGTCTTGGGCGAAAGTCCATCGCAAGTTCAATGGTCCATCAACCTGACCGTCGTACCTTATCCAGAAGGTGGCCTCACTGTTTCCCTTGCAACGGCCTGAGCGACGGTCCGTCGGCCTAGGCCGTCGCTCCTAGGACAAAGGTAGTTCTCACTGCCTTTCTACGGTGGTCATGGATGACGGTCCTTCGCTAGTCCGACGGTCTGTCGGCCTCACCGTCGCACCTAGGCGGTTTTACTGCCTTCCGTATTTTGGCCATAACTTTCTCCTCGGATGTTGAATTTTGATGAAATTGGTATCGTTGGAAAGCTAATTCAATTTTCCACATGAAAAAAGTGAAAATCTTAAAAATACCACATGTACAAAAGTGAATTCATTTTTTAAAGTAAGTTTCTAACATTCTTGAGACGATTTCAAGCTAGGAAAAAGTACGGGGTATTGCAAAAATGTACAAATATACAGATACATAAATAATTATAAAGAATTGATACAAATTTTTGTAAAAACATATATACTACACAACATTATGACCAAGATTATAAAAAGAAAAAAATATAAAAAGGCATATAAAAAAGACTATCGCCCTAGGAAGAAATATTACTTAAGAAGATCAAATGCAAGAAAGCCATACCTAGATAAGAATAAACATGTAAGAAAATATAACACCAGTAGAACCTACAAAAATAGATTAGAATGCTTTACCTGCGGAAGTATAGAGCACTTAGCAAATACTTGTCCAAAAAGAAACAATAGTAGATCTAGGAATGCACAATTAATAGATGATGTAAATGAAAATCTGATAAATGTAGATGAATATATGTCAGATAATGAAAGTATATACTCCATTAGGAGTATGAAAGTGTTTGAAGAAGAAAAAGATAAATCCAATTCTTCAGATTTTGGAGAAGAGGAATTTATAAATGAAATAGGATTAGAAAAGACGAACTCAGACTATCATGATTTAGTAAATTTGATAGAAAAATGTGAACATGAATTTGAGGAAGGAAAAGGATTAGACAGTAACCAGTGTTGTTTTTGTAAATGGTTTTCAATTAAAAACAAAAGGGCAAAATGTAGGAAATGCTATAAGGAAGGATGCATAAAATGTATAGGAAAAACCTCAGAAATCCTAGAAATTCTAAAATCAACAAATAATTTAAATAATTTCTACATGAAGGAACCAATAACCAGAATAGCAGAAGACAAAATATTGGAATTAGAAGAAAGACTAAAAAGATTAGAGATAAGAGTATACAGTAAAGAGATAATCAGAGAAGAAGATTTAGTAGAGGTAGAATTATTAAATATATCTGTTGAAAATAATAAAGTTAAACAGAAAAAAATCAATGAAGATATCATTTGAAGGAATGGTATGTAATGAAGAAAAGAAGATAAGTACAGTCAAAGTTTTAGCAAGAATAAAAATTTAAGACTATGAGTTCCAAACATTAGCTATAGTTGATTCAGGATGTACAAAAAATATTTTAAATAGTAGAATTTTACCATCAAAATTAATTAAAAAATTGTCAAAACCTCAACAATCCATGAAAATGGATGGGACCCATAATACCTATACAGAGTATATACCAAAATCAAAGGCAAGTTTTATTATTACTTGTGAAAAATTCTACTGTAACACCCCGCATTTCGGGCTAGAATAAAAAATATGACTCTGATGCGTTGATAATCCCCGAGCCTTAAACCCTATGCAAATTTGGCATGTTAATCAAGTTTGTAGTATGTGAATCCATTTGAGCATGAATTTAGACCATAGAAATCCTTCAACTCAAGGACGAGTTAAAACTATTTCGATCGATTAAGTTTTAGTGGACGTTGTAATTTGTGTCAAATTCTATTGACCATAACTAATTGTATATGATTAACTGGGTGGCCTACTATATACCAAATTGTAGATAATTGAATAAGCTTTCCAACGATACCAAATTCGCCTAAAACGGACACCCGGTGAAGAAGTTATGGCCTTTCAAAGTTGAATGTGTCGCCTATGCACATATAGGCGATGCATAGGGCGGCGCCTATGCAAATATAGGCGATGCATAGGGCGGCGCCTATGTAAATTTAGGCAATGCAAAGGGCGGCGCATAGTTATGGTTTCAGGTGACGCAAACACTCCGTTTTGAGTTACTTTAAGTGCAAGTTAGTCCTTACAAAACCCAAAATCGTCCTTACCCACTCCTAAACGAATTTGGGCCTATTAACAACATTGAAGCCTCCTATAAAATCCCAAAAATCTAATCCTTCAAGAACTTAAGAGAAGGAGAAACTAGGGTTTGAGAAAATAAGCTTGAAGGACCGATCATTCCGAAACTTCTTCGTAAAACAAATTACAGATTCGGAATCCTCTCGACGTAGGCTTCGATAGACACCAAAAATTCGTGGAGAATAAGGTACGCGGGGTTTTCCTAAAATCTCATGGGCATAGAAATCATGTTTTAAGAATTGGGTTTTCGAATTCATGTACATACTCATGTTTCAGAAGCTTTAATGATATTGTTTTGGCCTTTTGGCTTTCCCCCAAAGTGATTTGAAAGTTATATGTATATATATAAGCGTTTGTCCTGAAATATGAATTTAGAGCATGATTTTCATGAAACCTCTCTCTTAATGTAAATTTTTCCATGTTTCACGTAATATACAATGTTTTGAACACGAAAGAGAGGGTTGTGAATGTTGAATATGCATGTAATGAAAGAATGCATGGTCTTGCCAAAAATGCACATGACCACCATATATTTGATGAAAGTTTTGCATGGATTTGACTTGAGTTTCGGAACATGACATCTTTAATGCAAATTACATATTTTGGTGGTCTAAACTATGTTTTGAATGAAAGCTCTTGATTAATACATTATGGCTCAGAAATAGGACTTGCAAGTCTTGGTATGACGATACCAACTCAGACAAATGCCATAACAGACACAGACTAGTTCAGAAATCAGATTTTTATCAGACTTTCATGATTTAGAAATTTCAGAATGATACATGTTCAGAAAAGGCTAAAATAGGGCATAAAGAGAGCTTAGGTGGTTCCCTGAAGAAGGCGGGAGTTCAGACAACTCATTGCCTAAAACCGTGGTTTGCCGCCTGTGGCGTATCAGACTCAGACACTCCAACCCTTGCGGCACACTTGGGTTGGGGGCTTCCCCGCCGAGTCAATGGAGGATTCCATACAGCCCGTGGAATATTCAGACTTGTAGGGGAATACCACCTAACTCAGAAGTAAAACACAGATCATGATTTGAAATGAACAGACAGGTTGCATGTTTTCAGAAAGTGCCCATGTGTTTTTCAGAAACAGTTTTATACATGATGTCTTGATGAAAAATTGCTTTCCCTTAATATATATATATATATATGTATGTTCCATTATACTACTTTTGGATTGCTTCGCGTGCCAGTACCTTTGTGCTGACCCCCTCTCCTTCCAGGTTCTGAGGCACAGTCTAGGGGTCCAGCTACTCAGTAGACATTCTCGGGTTTGCAGACTTGATCTCACAGTGGTGAGCCTTCTATTATTCGGAAGGCCTAATTATGTCAGACACTATCTTATTTATTATGTTTTTGGTTTACTAGGGGCCTTGTCCCAGCTTCTTTTCAGACAAAGGTTTATGTTCTTAGTAGAGATTTCACAGACTGATGTCAGATAGTATTATTCAGAAATATTGCAGGACTTGACCATATTTTCCGTACTCAGTTTCAATTCCATATTTTATTATGATTATGAATGTTGTGCATGATAACCAGATAGAGAATGGGTGTTCCGGGCCTTCATGGTTCGGGATGCTCGTCACGGCTAGGGCCTAGGCTCGGGTCATGACATCTACCAACCATTAAATACACTCAGTGAAATACTAGTTAGAGATTTAAACATAAAAGCAGACTTTGTCTTAGGATTAGATTTTATGATGCCAAATAATGGCGGATGTTTTGTTATGAAAAATTGGGTAATATTCACCAGCAATATCACTCACTCACCAGTACAGACACAACCCCTGCTAACTAAATATCGTTTCCTTAAAGATAAGACAAAATAATGAATCAAAAGCTCAAATGATCAAATAAAATAAAAAAAAACTCTAGAATGTGCTAAAGAAGAAAATTATAATTGTAATGATAATAAAAAGGTAATAATGTATGAGGAATTACAAGATCTATTAACAGTAGAAAAAATAGAAAAAGATTACACATTAATAAAACTAGATACAAAATTATACAATTTTAGGAAAGGTATACAATAGATAGGGGTAATCAAAGATAAAAAAAGACCTAGATAAAATAATACAAATCCTAGACAAACTAGAGATAATTGGAGAAAAACTCTTGCAACATTGAGACTCCAATCAAATTACCTGCAAATTAGAAATAATTAATTCAAAATATACTATAAAAATAACATCTATAGAAGCTACAAATGAAGACCTTAAAGACTTTGAAATACAAATAAAAGAGCTACTAGAATTAGGGATAATTAGAAGATCCAAATCAAAACATAGCTCAGCAGCTTTCATAGTAAGAAACCATAGTGAAATAGTGAGAGAAAAAACTAGAATGGTAATAAATTACAAAAGACTAAATGATACTACTGTAATGGATGGGTATAAGTTACCAGACAAAACAAAATTAATAAACAGAATACAAGGAAGAAAAATATTTAGTAAATTTGATTGTAAATCCAGATATTGGTAGATTAAGATGCATGAAGAGAGTATAGAATGAACAACCTTTACATGTCCAGACGGACATTTTGAGTGGCTGGTTATACCGTTCGGACTAAAGACAACACCTCTAATTTTCCAAAGAAAAATGGATAGTATTTTTGGAGACTTAAAAAATTTGTATTGGTTTATGTAGATGATATTCTAGTCTTTAGTAATAATATAAGAGAACATTTAGGACGTTTACAATAAGTTTTAAAATTATTTGTAGATAATGGAATAATAATAAGTAGAAAAAAATAAAATTATGTAAAAATAGTATTAATTTTTTAGGAGTAGTTATTGGAGATGGACGAATAAAACTACAACCGCACATAGCTAAAAAAGTCTTAGAAATGCTAGATAGATTACATAAAATCAAAGATTTACAAATTTTTTTAGGATTACTAAACTATGCTAGAGCTTTTATTAAAGACTTAGGAAAAGTAGGACTACTATATTCTAAAATAGGACCAACAGGCCAAAAAACCTTTAATACTAAAGACATAAAATTAGTCCAACAACTCAAGTGCATGATCCAAGATATCCCGGACTTAATGCTACCCTTAGAAACGAATTATCTAATAGTAGAGATAGATGAAAGCCTTCGCGGATGGGGAGCAATATTAAAGGCAAAACCCAATAAATATAGTGACAAAAAGGATGAAAAATTTGTGGTTATTCAAGTGAAAAATATAAAGAAAATGATAATTTAAATAACATAGACGCACAAACTCTAGCAGTAATTTACGGTTTAAATAGTTATAAACTTTATATATTAAATAAGCCTGAAATATTAGTAAGAACAGACTGCGAGGCTATAGTAAAATTCTATCAAAAAATAAAAGAGAAGAATAGTAGTAAAAGGAGGTGGTTAAATTTCCTTGATGCCACTTTCATTTACAATATTATTTTAGAACATATTAAAGGAAAAGATAATAACCTAGCAGATCAACTAAGTAGACTAATAAAAGAGGACAACTAATAATTTTTGTTTCAGGATGTATACAGGAAAAGACAAAGGAAAGGCAGAAGCCTCATCCTCTCAAGACTACTTAAAGAAACTACTAAGCAACACTCATTATAGACCACTAACAATGTTGGAACATCCAAAATTAGAAAGGCAGATCTTCGGACCTCACAATCTCATCAGTTATGAGCCATCCAATTTGACTTTCAAACTTAGACCAGATGTAAGGATGGACAAACCACAGATCTGCCTAATCGACAATTTATTGATTTCCTACAAAAAGACACCTAGAGACACTAGATATTTTATTTTAGTTCTAAATGCTTTAAGTTATTATTTTACCGAGAAAAATAGCTCTCTCTATATATATATATATAATATTAGAAAAATTAAATTGACTGTCGAAATTTTATCTATGCCACATAAACTGAGACAGAGAGAATATTCATATCTTATTAAAAATTTATGCTAAAAGCATTATAAATTACATAATTAACAACTTAAAAAATATAAAAGATATAAAACTTTTGATTGACTCTCAAAATTATATCAGTGTCACTTAAATTAGAACAAAAAGAGTATTATAAATCACAATAATTAAAAATTTAAATTATTTAATAATTGATTATCTAAATTATATTTGTGTCGCATAAATTGAAATAAAAAAATAACGTATATTGGGCCCGTGCTAGCAAGGGTCACCGATGTCTAGTTGTAAGTAAAACGAGAACAAAGTAATCAGAGTTACAATGTGAAAAATCAAATGAAAATATCTGATAAAATAACAGAGAAAGATTCTTCTTAATTTCCCTACATCAGATGATGAATATTATTAAATAACCTTGATGAACCATTGTGTTCACAAAGGATACTTATAAAGTTAAGAGAAAGACATAAAGTAAACATCAAAGTAGTCCCAAATTTACTAAAAGACACCTTAACTTTGCGGGCGACCTATTATTCCCTTATTATTGTTAAGTATGAATCTGTCACCTCCTTATGAGCTTAGGAGGCATGTAGATTAACACTCTTCTGTAGCTAGTAAATAAGCAAAATAATTTTTTCAGCATTTATTTAATTAAAAAAATATCACTTTTTCTTAGTTTATATATTTTCATTTCACCTTTTCTATTTTTTTTCTTCATCTTCTTCCTTGAGAAGACCCACATTGTTTGTCTTCATAATTACTTCTCTTTTCATCCCTCCTTCTTCCCCAATTCATCAAGATTTTTCTTAATCTTCTTGGTTCTCTCTTTACATTTTTTTTCATTCTTTTTTGTTCCTTCAGGATTTTTTTCGATAAATTTCTTGTCTAATTTATAATTACTGTCTGTTTTTTAATGAACTGAGCAGGTTTATCAAAGCATTTTAATCAATTATTTTTGATTAATGAGTGGTCAAACTTTACAATTAATTTTTTGAAGATTTTGATTTTCTTGATTTTAATCTTTATTTGGCGATGATTTAATGTAGACATAATGAAGGTGGAGTTATCGCAAAAATGGTGATAATAGCTATGTCAATGGTTACCAGCAACAAGATTGAAGAAAAAACATAATGAAAGTGGAGGACTTATTAGCACCCAACGAGATTGACGAAGAAAGGAAAGAGAAAAGATAAAGAAAAAAAGTATAATGAATTAAAATAGCAAAAATAAAAATAAATATTAGGATATAAAATAAATGTGACATGTGGTAGGCATTTAATGGTGTGTGATGCACACTTTTTTTTTCTTACATGTGAAGTTGGCTGAAAGATGGATATATATATCACTTTTATATTATCAAGGGGGTAATAGGTCATATGTAAAGTTAAAAGTATCTTTTAGCAAATTCGAGACAACTTTAATGATCACTTTATGTCTTTTCTTTAAAGTTAATAGTAATCATCTGAAAAATCAAATTGTGGGAAAATGAGGGACTTTCTAAGATAACTAACAATAACTGTATTTTGTGATATCCACATGTTTCAGTCATTGCATGATTAAGATCGTGAAAGTTTATGATATTAACCGGAATCCCTAGGATTTCAAAGCCTGACCATTATATGATTTACTCTCTATTTTAATGCTCTGACCCCTTCATGCATAGATAGTTTCAGATTTTATGTCCAAGATCCGATGTTAACAAAACACATTTGATTAGTGTCTCTTAGCTAAACTGAACTTCATTAATTAGTGTGTGATCAATTCAAAAGTTGATTGTAATGCTCTCTATCTTTGCCACTTGTTTGGTCAAATAATCTTTGCGTTTGTCATATTTTTACCAGTCAATACATAGAATTATTTTCCCTTTATTACCAATCTATTATCTCTCTCTCTCTCTCTCTATTTTATATATTTAAAAAAGGGTCATAATTTTGCCTACGTGACACTCTCTTACGATTGCTATCATATTTTTTAATTTTTTTAGCCTTTTCCCTTGAATTTTACATTTATTATACATATTTTTTTTAAGAAAAATTGAACAATAAATAATAGTTTCTTTTGAGTTTTATTGGTCGCTATTAGCTACTGCAAAATTTGATTCTTCTTTGAAAAGAAGACCCCTAAACAGTCTCTCTCAGTCCTACTGTTGGTTTGTAGTCCATGCCGCATCCTTTAACTCTTCTTCTTGCTCTTTTTTCTTTGGGTTTATAAGGCTCAATTTATTAGACCCGATATATTTCAACGTAAGAAGAATTTTTTTTTTTGCAAGTTGAAATTTTTTATGAAATATTAAAATAAGAACAACAAGAATAAGGGAGAGAAGGGAGGAGACTCCTTAATTTCTCAATGACAGATTGAGGATGAGATGGATGATGTTCAATGAAGAGAACCCCTCTATTTATAAGAAAAATTCCTCCTAATTTCTTTTTGAAAGATAAACATTCCATCTCTTGATAGATACTTATTAAATCTTGATAGGTACTCAATATATCTAGATAGATATTCACTATCTCTTGATAGATACTCAATATATCTTGATAGATATCCATTATATCTTGATAGACATTCACTATAATGTAAATACATTTATAACACTCTCCCATTAAATGACTAATTGATAGATAATGTTCCTCATTAAAACCTTACTAGAAATAATCTAGTGGAAAAAGCTAGTAAAGAAAAAAGAGTACACATCTCTAATAATACGCATTTTGCCTACCTTATTATAAAAATTAGAAGGAAAATAAAGTGGGACAAAACCTTGAAAGGAAAAAAGAGTACAAGGCATATTAGCTTCCCCTGATGAGAACATCAATTTCGAATCTTGAATCTTCACATTTTAATCTTGTGCATTATCTTATCAAAAGTTGTAATTAATAGAGACTTTGTGAATAATTAGTCATATGATCACTCAAATGAATTTATTGCATATTGATATCACCATTCTTTTGGATCTCATATATGTAGATAAGCTTTCACAGGTTTTGATCCCTGAAAATTCTTGGGTTTGGAGCTCACTATCCAGGGTACAACTTAGGTGACGAGTCGTTAAGACTCCCCATGAGTCGTATGGCTCTAATGTCTGACTAGTAAGTTTTCAATGGTCTTTTCTGAGGTCATGACTTAGACCTCACAAGTCGTAAGGTGAGGTCATGAGTCGTAGGGTGGGACTCGTGACCAAACTAGTGAGATGGCCCAAGGTTGCTATCTTGGTAGTGACTAAGACTCCACGAGTCGTTGGTTCAGGTCATGAGTTGTAGGGTGTGGCTCATGATCATACCAGTAAGGATGCCCTAATTCATTACCCAGACTACGAGTCCAGGAAACAACTCATACCTAGTCGTCACGTGACCTATAATGATTGGGTGTCATTTTCTGCACTTGTAAGAGTGAGCATTCTTGTCATTTCTCTTTTCCCCAATTAAAACCCACTATTATAAAACACCTAAACAGGGTTATTTTTATCACTTTAACAACCATAAACTACTCTCTACTCTCTCAAATTCCCTAAGTCAAGAGAAGCTAGGGTTTCTCAAGGTTGATCATCTAAGGCTCTAAGATTAGTTTATTCTCCATAACTCTTGATATCTTAGGAATGTATCTCTTCCTAAAACTTGCATTATTAAAAGCATGTGTTTAGAATTGTTATTAATGTGATTAATTGATGGTTTTGGAAATTGGGTTGAGAGTCGTTGAATATTATTGATGAAATTGCTTTTCCCATGGTTTTTGTGAATCATTCATGTTTTGAATTAATAATTTTTGAACTCATTGGGTGCATGGACATGGTAAATGGAAATGGGGGTCATGGCCCTAATAAATAAATTTGAAATTAAAATTGGTAATAACTGCAACCCACCTTATGAAATTGTCTTTGAAACATGAGCATATGCACATTGTAATCACTTTTGGAACTATCACACCACATAAAAGGCTAATAGAACATATATTATTTTAAATCCAACCTTGGGGTTCGTGGATCCCCCTAAGTTAATGGATAATTAACATTGAACCTCGAGGGTCGTGGATTCATCCATATAGATGAATGATTAGAGCTTGTAGGGTTGTGAATTCCCCCAAGTGATGATAATTGAAATGACATGATAATATATCTTGCAAGTGTATTAGTATGACGATACCAACAGTTTATGAATTATTGAATGATCATGGTTAAATGAATGAGAATGTGTAAGTTGAGGTGTATAATGTCCAAGGAGGACCAGGGACGAAACAAGTTCACTATAACTTTAATGGGACGGTGAAAGGTGAAAACAGAGAAATAGACTATAAAGCTCAAAACAGGGATCAAAGGATACTAATTTCCATACGGATGGTCATTTAGGCTAAAAGAGGACTAAAATAAAAAATGACCTATTATCCTTTCCTAACCAACCATCCTACAACTTAGGCAAGACTAGTCGGGCAAGTTCTGGATTTAACACACAGATAGAACTAGGTATTGTCACACACACACATTGGCACAGTGTAATGTCATAAGTTACTACCTACGCGGTTCCTACAAATGTTAGATATGACATGATTCACAATAGTCACTTATATATACATATCACATAGTTAAAAAACAAGCTATTTAAGGTGTGTAATTTTAAACACATTGTATCAACTTCCTTAGATACTTATTTTTGTCCTAGTTAAATGATACAATATGAAATAAATCATAATATACCTAAACATGCCATCAATACTAGGAATAGGACTCTGGGGAAAAGAGGCACTACAACAAAAACCCCAAGAGGAAATTAAGACCCACAAGTAGCCCTACTCTCAACTTAAAATAATTTATTTTCCCCAATGCATCAAACCTCTACAAAACAAGAGAGTTAGGATCATATCTGTGTCACCATAGGAATGGAGATCTGACGTCAATCACGAACACAAATACAGAAAATAAAGTACCATGGGTGGCTTTCTAAGCAAAGCCTGATTTCACGTCGTGGTAGGACGGGGCTATTTTGGTTACTCATATCTCACCAACAAGTCCATGGGTACCTTGATTACTCAGACTTCATTAATGTAGACCAAAAATTTCCCTCCAGTTTTCTCTTTCCACTTTGAATATATGAATTTTACCCTAATTGTTTTTCTGATTTCTCATTTTACTCCAGAGGAGAAGGTATAAAAATAAAGGAACCAAGAAATAGTTGTGGCCTATGGTATTTCTTAGCCCTTACATTAGGAATATAATTTTTTTTTATGATGGATTTAAAACTTTCAAGAAATTGACATATTCTTCCTTCTTTTTGCACTCTTTTACAGTCTTGGATAGCTCAATCAAGATCTGACTATCCAAACATAATGTGGAAAAATGCTTTGAATGTTGTCCAATTCACCCGAACACTGGATTTGTAGTCTTCTTTACGTCTCCACACAACTCTAGTATGCTCTCCTCAAGAGTGACACTACCCATAACAGCATGATCTAATTTTGACTCCTCCAATTTTAGATCCTCTAGTTGGCTTTTAAGAAATTTTTTAGTCTCACACTACCGATAACTAGGTTGCTGGGAGTTACAGGTAGCAACTTTTGCATCAAATTTTACTTGTAAGTGGTTTATATCCAAGCCTACTTTATCAACCTTTTGAATAAGCTTTTGATTTCCTTTTACCAGGAGCACCAATATGTCAAGCATACTGTCATTATGTTCTAACACTATATTGATCACGCTCCTACAATATTGCAGCAAATCCAAAGGAAAAAGATCAATAAATAAGGAGTCATCATCACTCCATACTTCCTCTGGCCAGGTTGTCATCTGAAGAAGAGTGGGCAACAAAAAAAACAAAACAAAAGACAATAAGACCCTAAACTCCAATAACTACAATCAAGAACTCTGAAATTGTATTCCCCCTCAACGATGCTAAAACTTTATAACGCCCAAGATATACCTTCAATCTAAACATTACGTGGTCACTTTCAAATATAGTAACCCAACTACGTTGGGGTCGATTACACAGGGAAAAGGCTAGAAATCTATTTTGAACATGACTAGGCAGTATGGAAAAGTAAAAAGGGATATTAGTAGTAGCTAGCTAAAAGTTATAAGGTTTGGTTGCTTTTGGTTGTAAACAGTCTATGGCGAACACTAGGCTTATGTTCCCCTGGTGTCTCCACTCCATATATTTTTTATGCAATGTCGAACTGTTCTGGTACCTTACATGAAGAATCTGACAAGTTATGTACCACCAACTGCCTCTTAGCACCATTTGGTGAATTTCACTCATCTGCTCCTGTCTTAAAGTGTCGACTTACAATCCTTTGTCGTGGACCTCAATTTCAACTACTCTCATTCTCAAGTTGATTAAATGGGAGTTAACTATCTTAAGAGGATAATATAAGTAGGCTTATTTTGGCAACTAACCCCAAATCACTATTGTGATCTCTTTTTTCCAATCTCTACCTCTCTGTAAAAAACGTAGTGAATAGAAGTGGGATCCTAACGTTTGCAAACATTAAGACAACAATCGAAGTGAAGGGTATCATAATAGACACAATAATCTTTATATATAATGACTTGGCACTTCTTCTACTTTATTAATCCGCTAGGGTTCCCACAACCCTAGTTAAGTGAATTAGCCGCTCATAGTTATGAGTCATTCATGGGATTCATAGACAAAATCGTTGAATTATTTTAACAATAATGAAAGAAGAAAACCCAAAATTTTAAATTGAATAATATACCAACAACAATAAGAGTATATGTGAGATTGTTCCTAAAGGGCCTTTCTCTAAATATGTGAATGTTAATAATGAGTACAAAGCCTAAAGGGTATTTATGGATTATAAGAAACCATAAAGATCAAATCTTAATGAAAATAGAAAAACTTAAATAAACGTACTTAATGAGACTTAAAAACATCATAGGAGTGTAATTGGATACCTGAAAACCATAGGAAATGATTCGAAAAAGTTGAGGTCAGTGGCCACTTACTTGGGCCACATGCAGTATGCATGTGCCACATGTGGTCTGTATCTGGACCAAGGTGTCATGACCAAAAGAAGATCCTGTCCGTGACTGGTGTCTCAAGTCCCAGATGGACGGGAGATCACCAACTTCATCCATCCTAACCAACACAATAACCACAAATGTCGGATGAATTTCTAATAGAAAACACAACAACGTAGAATAAAACTAATAACAATTCATGATAAGTCTATACCTACCACTGGAAACCCGACGATGGTCCTTCACAAAACAACTAACCAAACCACCCAAGTCCACTGTAGTCTAAAAAAGCCTCTGTAAAATAGAAATGAATAAAGTGTCAGGACATGACCCCGACAGTAGCTAAAATAAAGTCTAAAAAAGGTCTAAGACATAGGAAATAAGGACCATGAAATGAAGACTTACAAAGTATGAAATCTTACCATTTCAATGTCAACTAACGAACTAACCCGAGCGCACGTTCACTTCGCCAAAAAAGTAAAAGTTTTGGTACCTACATCGTGTGGGGATACAAGGTCCGAAGATGGTTAGTGGTTAGAGCACTAACATGTAACTCAGGGAGAGGGGAACAAATAATTACATAATAACAGTTCAAAACTAGTGCAACATCCAAAGCATAATATCATAGGAAATATATATACATACATATATATATATATATATATAATATGACATGCTGGGATAAGGAAGAAGGCTTAGCATGAACTTTGAAAACCTTAACCTAGGTTATGTAGCATAACTGTCATATAACAAGTCACCCATAGGCTATATGGGACCAACTCTCCCCTAGTTGAAAGGGCCCCAGTGCGAGTACACAAACAAACTAGAGAATATCCATGTGTGTATATGCCTTTATGGGGAATCTAACCTCCCGACATAATCAAAGTGACTTAAGCAACAATGTATACAATATGTGGGACTCGAACCTCCCATTCATATATTCATTCAAGGGACTCAAACTTTTTGATTATATAGACACTCGCACCGGCTATCACGGTTTCCAGTGTTAGTCCTTTGGATTCCACTTTCATGGCCCGACTATAGATCCCACTTTAAAGCCCAATTAAAATGCTCATTACACATACACAACCATTAATCCAAATACATACTAAAGGAATCCAATTGGTATCATCATACCAACCCCACTTGCAAGCGTACAATATGCCATAACCATTATAAATCATATTGGTCCTTGAACCCATTGTCAAACAAAGACGTCATTTCAATTTGTAACGCTCCAAAAATCAAGTTCCGAGATGCCATACGGTGCTTAGGGTCACAAGTGACCCCAAGCTAACCCTTTTCATCGGTATAACTCAAAAGCAACTGATTGAAACATAATTCTGAGAGAATGAAGCTGAAAATGTCTTAATAAAGAATCTGTTCAGTACAATATTGGAATTACAAGATGACAATTTTACTAACACATATACATATACAAGAAGGAGACTGAATACATCAACTACTACTACTGTCTATAAAGCCTCTACTAGTATTGTTTGTACATAGTCGGGTCATGACTCCCAACTACCACACTCAATACGACCGACGAAAGAAGGTACAATGCTCCAAACTAAAATAACCGACCCAAGTCCCTAAACTATTAGGACTCTTTACCTGCTGACTGGAAACTGCAACTGAATAGAATAGTAAATGGGGGTCAACACAAAGAGAATGTACTGAGTATGTGGGGGTGCATGCAACACTTTAAACAACATCATCAATTTCATGAAAACATGCATACAGACAATGATGACTCACTTGGCTTGAGTTATATCAAATCATACTCTTCATACTTTCATAATAAATAGTTTAAATGGTAAAATCTCATAATACATGTAAATCATCAAAAATCATAAATTATGATAAATCATCATAAATTATCATACCATCTCAACTCTTTGACTCAAATCTCTGAGTAACTCGGTAATTCAAGAAACATGACTCTTATGGATAAGGGAGTTTCCTATAACCGACAATCTCACGTGAGCTACGTGGAATACCAACATTTAAAACCCCCGTTGGTGGGAGCGTCATACTCTTTGACAGGGAGTACGACCTTAAAACTACAATAATCAGAATCGGTCTCTCTGGCCAATAATATCATCATCAAACAACCCTACGGTGGCACATAGGTTTGGGGAAATACCAAATTTCCCTCTCGGTGCTAAGTACTACTCCCCGATAAGCTCAGAACGTGTTACGAAATCCACCATCACCATTACAAGGGTCTATCATAAAGACCAAATCAAATATCTCAATTTATAATTCATCAATAATTTGTGGATTCCTAACCCCAACTTTGACTTAAAACATTTCAATCTTTTTCAACATGAACAAGGTATCAATGCATTGAACCATAACCAACTCGACATTTAGACAAGGATATGAAGACTCAGTATGTAATATTTTCAACAATTCACCTCATCAAAATCATCCGGAAAAAAATACCAAAATTCATCTCAAGATCTATATCAAAATCAATCTTTCTCATAGTCAAAATCATCTCGACTCTGCGAGTTCAAGGTCAATGTACTCAAATGATTATTCTTTTAATTCTACAAATAAATCATGACAACAACTTTTGAAAAGCACTTGAGACCTTCAATTCATAATAAGAATACATATCCCGTAGTACAACTTAAATCACGACTTTTATCTCGAAAGCCTTTAGAAATATCAATTCATTGTAGTAGTATGCAATTCATAGCATAAATTCTCAATTTAAGAAGTAGAGTAATAAAGTAATCATGTATATCCATATTGGAAAAATTTAAAGTCTTATAAATCCTTCATAAAGTAATTTGAGTGTATACCCATTTTCGAATATCATGAAATTTCAATAATAGAACACAACCTTTTTAAATGTCAAAATGTAACAATTTATCAAGTCATGAAAACATCAATATTTTTGGGTAAATATCAACACTCATGGTAACATCTCAAAATCATTCCAAAATATCATTTCAACATATATCTCGAAATCATTCAAAATAAGAAAATAAAATTTACAATTATAGACATCAAGACATCTCATGTCTCAAATATATATTCAATAATTCAAATCGTCATTGGGAAGCATAAATCTTGACACATATCTCAAAATATTATTCCAAAATACCATCTCGACATACGTCCCAAAATCATTCAAAATACCACCTCATGGTAAAAGTGTGTAATTCGCAATGATAATTATTAAATCATATCATCAAAATATTGAGATAATCATATAAATCAAAGTTTATTCATTCAATCATCATAATCTCATAATCAAATTATTTAGACATAATCTCACTTGCAAAATCATGTAAAACCATAATAAAATTAAAGCTTTGGGCACAAGAACGGAAGATTGCTCTTGTTCAAAACCCCACATACCTTGAAATTGACTTCTTGATTATGGAATCCTGTTCACACAAATAACGGGTGCTCCTCCAAGGTCTCGAGATGATGAGTTCGATTATTGAATCAAATTTGAATTTCCACGATGAAATTAAAAGATATTTAGAGCTCAAAATTGACCTAGGGTTTAGTTCTTTCAATGTCTTTGATGGAAGAACATGAATTTTATGGCTCAATATAGGTATAAATGGACAATTTTCATCCATGAAGTGAAGGCATAATGACCAAAATGCCCTTAAAAATCAAATAATTCTCGAATCTGTCCTTTGGTGGACTGTTTTTATAGTGTGAAGTAGATCAATCATAACGTTTTACTCTGATATTCAAATTGGATAAAACCAATTTCATTAGAAAGTGGACTCTCATATATTTCCATTGATATATAGTATCTCACCCAGATCATTGTGTAAGAGGAGTTATGATCGTTTGAAGTTGACCCACAAATTTACTTTTGGTAGGCTGAAGTAGATCGACCATAACTTTTTGCTCCGATAGACAAATTGGATGAAACCAATTTCATCGGAAAGAGGACTCGCAGAACTTTCTGTTGATATATAGTACATCATCCATATCATTATGTACAAGGAGTTATGATCGTTTAAAGTTGGAGCAAAAATATGCTAGGCCTCAGTACTTTTTCCTGCATGTTTTACTGTTCACAATTCGATCGGAATGGTTGTAGTTCGATCGGAATGGTCGTAACTCATAGCTCGAGTGTCCGCTTTCGATGATCTACATATTGTCGGAAAGCTTATTCGATACTCTACACAATGACAGGTCAACATATTAGAAATACTACACAAAAAATTTATGGATCGCTCTAAAGCTTAGAACTTGATACGTTTCTCACGAAATCTTTACGAAGAAAATTTTCCGGGGTATTACATTATCTCCCCATTGGAAACATTCGTCCTCGAATGTCGCTTGATAGGATAAAAGCACTGAACAACTGACCTTCTTAAGGGACGCGAACATCTACGACATATCGGCACGATTGGAATTACAGTTTCCTAGTCCTCATACTGAACATGCATATATGACGCATAAATATCTAGCTGAACTGACTCTGGAATGTATGAATGTGTATGCAGCAATAGCCAATTTAAGGCTCTTAATGAGAACTTGTGCATGAACTAGATGTGTTTAAAACACGGAAGCTTTAAGAAGTCACGGGGTATCTCCCCTTTGGGACTCTATGTTCCTCTACAACACTTATTTCACAGGGTCACTAAGACTGTGCACGGGGCACCTATGAATTAGCTCATATGCATGACACACGAACAGAGGTATACCCGATAATTTAGCTATGTGCCTAGAGCCAGTGTCATGTTTTCACGATACTCTCAGTCAAGCCCACTAGTGCTAACCCCATAAACCATCCCCAAATATTATATCCCCATACAATGTAGGGTATAGAGACATTTATGTTTTCTTGTATAGTGATAGATAATTCTGGTTCATTTGTTGGTCTGTCCTGAAGTAGTGGGCTTCCATTCTCCAGAAGGCCTATCATTTTAAGGCATAGTGTCATTTATCTCTAGACTACCTTTTTGGTTCCCTTTTTGGCTATGGTCAGGGGCATATCCCAACTTAAGTTGTTGTTTGTTTTTTCTTAAAGGCTTTTGTGGACAACAAAGTATGGGTGGATTGTCTTGTGGATTCTTAGTTCCTATTCAGTTGATTTATCTATCTTGTTATATGTTTGGAACTCAACTCTATCTTGTAATATGTTTGAAATTCATCCGCTGCTAGTTGTATTGTGTTTTGGTTGGCTAAGTTAATAGGGGTAGTCTCTGGTCTTTGTCAAACTTTAGATACCATCATGACTAGGCCCTGGTTTAGGTTATGACAACCTTAATATTAAAGCATAGGCTTATGGTCATTAGTGTACATAAAGCTGTATTACATAGAGTTTCTTTTATGGGTGTGTAGCCACACTTATAGGGGAGAGGCTACAAGATATTTATGAATGTTTCCTATTTCTTATGATCTATTTTCGACTATAGAGTCTAAGGTCTTCAAAATTCATCTAATTCCATTTGTTCGCATTACTGATCATGCTTCCTCAAAGATCTTTTGTTTGTGGAAACTCCTTTGTCCCATCTAAGGATAATTTAGATGAAACTCATTCTACTTATGGGTTACAGAAAAGGTCTAGGGTGCCTTCTCCTGATTGCCCTTATGGAGTTCCACCAGTCCCTGCCAGTCTTCCTCGAGCTTCTCTGGGTGATGATGTTCATACCCCATTTCCCCAAAGAGATATTTCTAATACCGAGTTCTATCTATCTATTCATATGTTGACCTAGATAGTGACCTCTCTGTCACATCAATCTAGTCTTATTAAAGGGAGGAGAAAATGGGCAAAGATGGAAGAGAGACAAAATAAGAAGTTCAGATATTCAGAGCAGGGTAGGGGTCAGTGAAATAATATAAAAATCAAAATTAATAGGCTAATAAGAGGAATTGGGTAAGTTCCCATGCGATTATTAGCGCTTATTATCCTAAGCCATTGGATGAGCGTCACTTTTAGGATAATAGTAGGTTTAAGACCCAATGTGCCCAGAATCAGGCTAGTAGAGCTTAGTCAGCTTCATCTTATCCTCTTTGCAGATTCTGTGGATAATTGCATCGTGGTTAGTGTGATGAGGGGATGAATTGGTGCTATAATTATGGTCAGCTGGGGCATTTATAGTGACATTATGCAGTTAAGGTTGTATTTGGAGCTAATAAGGTTCCTATTGCTACTTTATCAGCTTCTGCACCAAAAGGTTCTACTTCTGGTACCGACACTGGTCGAAATTATCTTTATGTTCTTGTGACCTGTCAGGAATCTGAGGCTTCTCCTAATGTTGGTACTGGTATTTTATAACTTTTCTCTCATAATGTCTATTGTCTGCTTGTCCCGAGGTCCATTCTTTATTTTGAGACCCCTTATGTGGCTATTCATTTTGGTTTTGGTCTCAAGAGTATTTTTGAGCCTTTCTCTGTTTCTACCCTAGTGGATGGTTTTATTGCGATTAGAAAATTTTATAACGTGTGTGTGGTATCTATCTATGGTAGGGAGATGTTGGTGGATATGATAGAGTTGGATATGGTAGACTTTGATGTGATCTTAGGGATTGATTAGCTTCACTCGTTCTATGTGTCTCTTAATTGTAGGACTCAAAAGGTCAGTTTCCAATTCTCGAATGAACTATTGATTAAGTGGGAAGGGAGTTCTCTAGCACCTAAGGGAAGATTTATTTCTTATCACAGAGTCTGGAAGTTGATTTCCAAGGGGTGTCTAGATCATCTAGTTTAGGTTAAAGATTTTGGTTCTGAAAGTCCTTCCTTGCAATCTTTCCCGGTAGTTAACAAATTTCCTGAAGTATTTCTTGATGACCTTTCTGGTATTCCTCCTAATAGGGAAATAGAATTTGGTATTGATCTTCTAATAGATATCTGTCCTATCTCTATCCCTATATATAGAATGGCTCTGACTAAGTTGAAAGAACTTAAGAGGCAATGAAAGTATCTTCTTGATAAGGATTTTATCCATACTAGTATCTCTTTGTGGGGTACTCCTATGATTTCATGCGTTAGAAGGATGTGTCTCTTCGGATGTGCATAGACTATCGACAGTTGAATAAGGTGATAGTGAAGAATAAGTATCCTTTTCCTAGAATTGATGATCTCTTTGATTAGATTCAGAGTGTTATCTAAGATTGATCTTTGGTCGGGTTATTATCAGTTGAAGATCAGGGAGGCGAATATCCATAAGACTGCGTTCCATACCTAGTATGGTCACTATGAGTTTTTGGTCATGCCATTTGGATTGACTAATACCCCGGTGGTATTTATTAATCTTATGAACTTGTATTCAGGCAGTTCTTCAACTTGCTTGTCATTGTGTTTATTGATGACATCTTAGTATATTTTAAGAGTAAGAAAGATCATGCCAATCACATTCGAGTAGTGTTACAGACTCCTAAGGATCAATGATTGTATCACATATTTCCAAAGTGTGAGTTCTAGTTGAATGATGTGACCATTCTTGGTCATGTTATTTCCAGTGAGGGGATCATGGTAGATCCATAGAAGGTTGAGGCGGTTAAAAAGTGGCCTAGACCCATGACTCCAATCGACTTTCGAAGTTTCTTGGGTTTAGCCGGGTATTATAGGAGGTTTGTGGAGAGCTTCTCTTCTGTTACTGCTCCGTTGACTAAGTTGACTCAAAAAATCTGAATTTTTTGTGGTCCGATGCTTGTGAAGGTAGTCTTGAGAATTTGAAAAATAAGTTGACTTCTGCGCCAGTTTTAACCCTGCCCGAGGCTACTGATGGTTATGTTGTTTACTGTGATACATATCATGTGGGACTAGGCAGTGTCTTGATGCAGTATGGTAAATTTGTGGCTTATGCTTCTAGGAAGCTTAAGGTTCATGAAAGAAATTATCCGACTCATAATCTAGAGTTGGCGGCCATGGTGTTTGCGTTAAGGATTTGGCGCTATTATCTGTATGGGGTGCATGTTGATATATATATATATATATTCAGACCATAAGAGCTTACAGTATGTGCTCACCTAGAAGGAGTTAAATCTCAGGCAAAAGAGATGGCTTGAGTTGCTAAAGGACAATGATATGAGTCTTCATTACAACCAGATAAAGAAAATGCAGTTGTTGATGCTCTCAGCAAGTTGTCTATGGGTAGCTTATCTCATGTGGATAAGGAGAAGCGATGTTTGGTGAAGGATATTCACTAGTTGGCTAATCTTAAAGTTTGTCTTTTGGATTCTGAGGATGGAGGTATGATTGTTCAAGAGGTGGTGAAGTCAACTCTTGGGGATAAAGTGAAGGATAAGCCAGTTTTGGATCCTACCTTGATGCAGATTATGGATGATATAAGCCAACAGAAGGTTATGTCTTTTGATAATGGTGGTGATAGTATCTTGATATACCAAGGTAGATTGTGTGTTTTGGATGTTGATGGGCTGCGAGAAAGGATTTAGGCTGAGGCTCATAAGTCGAGGTATATAGTTAATCCTAGTTCGACAAAGATGAATCATGAATGAAGGAAATCTATTAGTGGAACAACATGAAGAGAGATGTGGATAACTTCATGGCTAAGTGTATGGTGTGTCAGAAAGTGAAGGTTGAGCACTTAAGGCCTGGTGGCATGTCTCAAGAGATTGAGTTTCCTATGTGGAAGAAGGAAATAATCAACATAGACTTTATTACTGATCTTCCGTGGTCTCTAAATCAACATGATTCAATTTGGGTCATCTTGGATAGGATGACCAAGTCTACTCACTTTTTGCTTGTGAGGACTACTTATTCTAAATAGGATTATGCTAAGATTTTCAATTAGGAGATCTTCTAGCATGGTGCTCTAGTTTCCATCATTTCAGATAGAGCTACGTAGTTTTTATCTCACTTTTGGCATCCATTTTAGAGAGGTTTGGGGACTAAAGTAAACCTAATCGCCGTTTTCCACCCTCAGACGGATGGACAAGCGGAAAGGACCATTCAGACTTTGAAGGATATGCTAAGGACTTGCATGATTGATATTTTTGGTAGTAGGGTTGATCATTTGCCTCTCATCGAGTTTAATTATAACAACCGTTATCACTCGAGTAACCAGATAGCTCCAATCGAGGCTTTGTATGGTAGGAGATGTAGGTCCCCTGTTGGATGGTTCAAAGTGGGGGATTATAATGCCCCAAGAATACCCCCTAGACATCACATAGTGATTAGAACCTCAAGTGACCCCAAGCTAACCCATGGTATTGGCATAGTTCATGAACAATTGGATAAATTACATAAAACTGAAAATATTAGGCGAAAGAGATGTCATTAGCTGGACTTGTTCATTACAAAATTATTTTAAAACATTTACATCACCGGATTTTACAAAAGAAAGCTAAAACTGAATACATCAACTCTGACTGATTGTGTATGAACCCTCTACTAATACTGACTATAGGTAGTCGGGACATGACCCCCAACTATCCCTAATCAATACAACTAAATAAAATATATAATACTGGAATGGTAGTTGACCCGAGTCCTCGAATCAAGAGAACTCATCACCTGTTTGCTGGGAACTGTGAACTGTTTGATTATGATGTGTGGGCTACAATTGGTACCTACATTATGAAACAATATAGCCACACAGACGTATATGTGGTCAGTACTTTTGGAATGTACTGAGTAAGTAGGGGTAAATATAATAAGTAAAACTAAATCAATGCATATTCTTAAAACATGCATGCTAAGTGCAAGTAGACTCACCAAGACACTGAAATAAGCTGAAAGCTGAAATGTCATAAAACATAAATAATAAACATAATATGATAAGCTGGGTGAGTTACTACACTTAGTTTCTTAAAACTATCTTTTCCGTGGGAGATTCTCATAACCGACATAAACTATATGAGCTATCATGGAGTCCAACGTCTGACCTAAGTTGAGGAGGGCTGTTCTATCCTTGCCATCGTAGTAGAACTTGAATTGATCTAAAGTGATCAATAAACTAAGACCATATTAGGGAAGGGGAAACACTCTCTGGCGAGGTCCCTAAACCTATGGTGACATGTAGTTTCTGGTAAATAGGATGCGTTGAACCCACACTTCCCTCTCGGTACTGAATACTACTCCCAAAACATTAATTATATGCTCATACTGATGAAATTCACTTTAAACTAAGCATATGGATGTGTTAATCTAAAAACTAATCATGCTTCTATTAATAAATAGTACTCCTGAATAACTGTGTGAATTTCATATCATGTCTGAGATCATAAGATCAAACTGTAATCTGAATCATACTGAAATAATATGAAATAACAAGTCTAAACTTCTGGTAAACTGAGAATTATGATAAATTCATATGCTCTTATTGGTAACTGGCTGAATCATATTGAAAATCATGCATACTTATCAACTCATGAAAACTCATGTCAATATACTAAAATTCATCTCATAGTAACAATCATATAGCTCAAAACATGAGTAAAGATAAATTCTTGTGCTAACTAAACTTTAAATCTCATGGTAATGTCATAATTTGAAGAATATGGAAATTGGGTATGAACCCTAATTTTAATATCATAAATTCAATTGAAAAATCAAAGTTTTTGGGCATAAGGATGAAAGGATATCCCTGCTCAAACCCCACATAACTAAATACTTTTGATGCTTGAATTGAAGATTTGAGGATTTAGACTTGAAGATGAAAACCCCCAATTTATTTCTTGAGAGAATAGAAAATCGCATGTTTATTTGAGTAACTTGTGTGTTGTGTTGAGAATGAGGGATTTAGAGTTGTTTTGGCTTTTTATTTTGCCTTAAAATAGCTTAAAAGACGTAGTTTTGGGGTTAAAAGAGTGGAAAAGACCAAAACCCCTTAGAAACTGTCTGGAAGTTGCCTGGAAGCTAGGGTCTAGCCATAAGTCGTGACTTGAGTCATGGTCAGAAGTCCAATTTCAGCCTCTACTGCCCAGATTACGACTCCCTCCTAATGACCCGTAATGAGACATTACGAGTTGTAGTTTGGGAAGCTTTGACAGTGCTTTAGTATTTTGGCCATAACTTTTCACCCCGATATTGGATTAAGGAAAAATTGATATAGTTGGAAAGCTAATTCAATTATATATCCGTTGGTGGGTCTTGAATAAAAAATTCATAGTATAACAAAAGTTATGCTCGTTTGAATATGACTATAGTTATATTCTTCACAAGAATTTAATCTGTAAGGAATGTTTTGACTTGTCTATAAGCTAGGAGTTATTTGGGGTCTTGATATATGTTTAAATCACTTATATACTACCAAAACATATGGTTTGATATTGCATGAACTTAAAGCATGGTTCTAATATTGGCTTGGATTTTTGGGGTGTCACAATATCTCCCCTTGGTGTTATTCGTCCTTGAATAAAAACTGACTTAGTTGAAAGAATAGGAAAAAGAGATGTAATCCCCGACATAGAATTCTAAGAGATGAATATGGACATGATGACTATAATTTCCAACTAACTTTTAATAGCTTGAAAATTTAAGAACCCACTAGTACTGTCTGGCTGAATTCTGAAGTTGGATAACTAACATGATATTGATTTCTGAATCTAGATATCCTTTATGGTTGAGACTAATTTAGACTAGGAGTAAGGACTCAACTGAATTCACAATTTGCATGAATATGAATAAATATTAAATTACCTCATGGAATAGGCATATTCATGAAACTTCAGATAGTAAGACTAGATAAAAAGATGGAAAACTATAGGAGCTTATTTGTCTGATTGCTAAATTGAATTGTTGGCCATACGGACTGTCTCATACTGAAAGCTTATAACTCAACTGAAGTATTTCTTCAATACTCTTTGTAAAAAGTTCTAATAACCTTAGGGAGTAAAGAATTTTGGGCATGGTCTAAGTGAGATATCTGAACGAGGACTCGCAACATGGATACCACTCTATAACATGGAATATAGGCATATAAAACATAAGCTGGGATAGAATTACTATTCCTTAGGCAATGTAACTGCCCACTTTCAAGCTTAGCCACGCATCTCAAATACTCTCTCAACTATACTTTTCCTCTTAAATACTATCCTTCATTTGACACCACTTATAATCTTCATATGGGTATTGATAAATCCATCTACTAAAGTCTGAGTTGAACTAAATTCTCTCACCATTTTCAATCCTAACTCACAGTCACAAGGTAATACACATAACACCATAATACTAGTCTAAATCATGGATTCAATATCCTATGGGTTTTTAGATCTCTCATCTCAAGAATAATACTCCTTACCACTTCAACAACTAACCTCAACCTCTTACTAGGAATTCACTAGAACACAATGCATTTATCCACTTATATACAAACATGAGATTCAAGCCTATCATTATAACTACATATGAACTTCTAGGATACCAACCCACTTAATAATTTTTACATATTCTCCAATATCTCTATCAATAAAAACTTTCATGCACAATCCCCAAGAAGTCACACCTAGAATTCTCAACTAACTATGACATATACCAAAAGCTTTGCCTCAATCTTCCATCACACTAATAGCCTTAGATATTAACAAGCGTACAACAATATTTCCCTAAGAAGGAACATTTACTCTCCCCTATCTAAACCATTGTTCATCCATTTTCATCACCACTATCTTTACATAAGGAGAGGTTACTAAAAGGTTATAACATGAGGGCCTAGGGCATGAAAGAATACTATACATAACTTTGACACTTAACTGAGGCCTAAGAAATAAAGTATCAAAGGAATAGATTCATTAAAGAGATCTATACTGAGGACATGCACACCATTATGCAAATTTTCACTGGTCATTAAGCGGATACCATGAGTTTTGGGAACTAAGCATACTCTAAACCATGGGTTCATACTTATCAAAAGATACTTAACATAAGACTAGAGCTCATAGACTCATGAGGGATGACTCGGATCACAAAGTGAAGCTATTTCATCTTGTACTAAGAGTTAAGAAGGAATATAAATATGCATGAAGTGTATAAGAATTGGTCACAGACATGGCTCTATCACACAAGACATGGCTAAGAGGTCATAATGACTAATATCTAGGGAAAGAAATACTCTGGAATAAGAATGGATTACTATCTCATATCAACTTTTATTGACATTCATCACAATATAATTCTCAAAACTTGATTTGGTTCATCACCCTATCATCTCCCCCTTAGTTTAAAGCCAACCTTCTAAGCTTCTAGATCTATTCCAAATTCTTAAGACTATGCCATAATTTCTTCATCTAATGGTCTACACATAAATTTTCAACTCATGCAAATAAACTATATTTTGAACATACTAACTTTATTCTTCGACAATCCTTTCATATATACCATCCTTAACTTTCTCTAGCTTCAATAGTCATTGTCATAGACTTACACTCTCCTCTGCAAACATACATGCCTCACTAAACACATAATCTATCTTTTTTTTTCGTCATAGCCTACTAATATCACATTTCTAAGCTTATACTTTTCCCTAAACCATGAGAATCAAAATCATGCCAAAAGACTCAACATCACCTATCCATAAATCCTTAACTTAACTATTAAGAACACCATGTACTATATGACTATTCTTTTTCCCGCATAGCAACTCAAGGGTACTACTAACCATACACAATACTTAATAATCTTAGAAAATAATAAAACTCTATATCACCTTGGGTACACCTCTACATCATACCTACAATATCATACTTAATTGTGAATAAATAAACTTAAACTTTTACATACATTGAAGCCTACTGGATCACTTCCATATAATTAGCATCACTAACCAAGAAATCATTATTTCCACCTTGATGATCATCCACTGTTCAAACTTAGTGCCTAATACTAGACTTGATTAACCACACAACTTCAAACACTATTCTTTCTTGAAAGCTATAAAATAAAATATCAAGAAACACTAGTCCACTAGAATCTCAAAAGAACAATGATTAATCATAATCTTATGGTCTATCTTGTCATAATCTATTATCATATCCTCCTTCTACACATCACTACTATTTACTCATCTGTACTCCTAAATTACATTCATAGCTCTATAAGTATCAACCAATTTTCTTTTTCACAATCACACAGGAAAGCCTAAATTAACAATCCGTAATAACCTAATACTTTAATTAATAACCTATACTTTTCTAATAAAATAGAATACCATACAGACCTTTCTTGTTTCTTTAAGCATACTCTAAGTCACATTAACAAATAACTCCTTCTCCACTTTCTACAATGAAATCTACACCACATTCACTACTACTTAGTTATCACCCAAAGACGTATCACCTTAATACTAACTTAATAGCATTCATAGATTCATCTATATACTTTCAATCAATTGTTGTCCCCACTTTTATTGTGACTTCACTTCTACAACCATACCTATAAATCTAAGGTTGTTTTACTAATTGTGGATCATAATACACTAAGTTACACTATTCCTCAAATGCAGATTCTATTTAACAATCTAGGTATATACTTTCTCCTCTCATGAGCACTATCTGTATTGAAAGGTTAATAAGGAATCTGAATACATATCATATTCTGTCTTAACTACACAACTCATATAGATGAGGACATAGGCTTTCAATTAAAGGACTTTAAATACACTAGCGGGCTCCTCTCAAGCCCTTTGTGTGATCTCTGAAGTTACTAATAGTAAATTTATGTAATGCCCCAATATTCCATCCCGAGACGTCACACGGTGCTTATGACCCCAATGGACCACAAGATAACCCTTTACTGATATTTGTACCTGTACACTGCATAATATATGAATATGGAAACTAGCCACAAGGTTTAACACATATATGAATACTCATAATACAGAAAACTGAATACTAATATATCCGTCTGAAAAGCTTCTGAACTGTTTGAACTGTGGAGTTGATGGGACAGGTCCCCAACTAACTCCGTCAACTGAAAATAAAAAAAATAATAGTAAATTAAGATTCATCCTCGAAAGAAGAGGACCCACTGCTACTGCTGCTGACTGGGACTGACCTGCTGAGGATACTATGGATTCTGTGCCTTTGAACCTATGGTGTCAAATAAAACACCATAGTGCAAATGTGTCAGTACAGGAATGTACCGAGTATGCAGACGAGGTAGGCTAATACAAGGGCTCATGCATGCATAATATCTAAACTGAATAATCATGAAGATGCCGCATTAGAATATATACATGAATGCACAGACCATGAATACAATCATCGCAACTCTAGATACTGAAACTCGATTACCACTTTACTGCAGACTAAACTCACCACTGACATTGAGATACTGAATCACTGACTCATTTGGTACTGATAACTGAAAGTCTAGATGTACTTACATTAAGGATTGAATTCTAAGCTTATTGCTTTCGACTGACAGGATTAGAGATCAACTTTTCTAATAGATTATTTCGGAAGCGATTATCAAAGATAAGAAGTATGATTATATCTCAATCTGACAACAAAAATACTTAATAGAAATTTGATACTGTGATCAAGCCTGTCTGGCAGCATATCTTTGAATATGATATCAAATAATTGTATATGAGACCAAGCCTATCTGACGGGATGGTCCATGAATTAATGGAACTATCTGATTTCCTTATAAAGATAGATAATTATATCTGACAGTCCTGATTTATAAAGATTGATACTGAAACTGAGATTGAATCTGAAACTAAAACTTTAACTGTGGGAAGTATCGACTTAACCGACATGCCCCAACCTACCATAGGTGGGGTTAAACCTGTAACCCCAACTGGAAGGGTGTCAATACCATGCCATGGGTAAATACCTCTCTCTGGTCAATCCTCTCTGATGAAAAACCCTTACCAAGAAGTCGACCTAAGGCAATATAATAGTTAAATATGCTCTCTCTCTGGAGGTGACAGCCTTTCCTGATGGTGACTCCTGTATCCTGCACTGGCTATGCAGTTCTGGAGGTCAAGGATTGCTACTAACGACTTCGGCCTCTCTCGCTGACGGAAAGAGCCGCCATCCCTTCCCTCGCTCGGTGCTAGTTTCTACTCCCAACTGAAAGACTCTGAACTAAATTCTCAACTGAACACAACTGAATTGAATCTGATACTGATCATGTTTCTCAAAAGATCTGACTGAGTTACGCTGAAATTACTTAGTTCCATATCTGACAGAAATGGTATTGAATTATGGTATCTGACTAACGATACAGAGCTTGAATAGATTACTCGAATTGCTTCTGAGATTAGAATTGAGTCAATTGAATACTATTAGATCTGAGCTAATTATAGGACTGAGTCTAGATTACTAGCAATATAGAGATTACAGAGATAACTGAGATTACTGAGCTTTCTTAAGTTTTGCACTTGAATGAGGATACATAGTTCTATAGTTCACTGAGTTCTGAGAATCATGGCTCGACTAAAATTATCAAGAAACTGACACGGGATCTAGACAACAACTCTATTGTCGGGTATAAATACCCCCAGGACTCGATAGTATAAAAGTAAAGCATAATCATTCTTGACTAGTCATCACCACAATTATTCATTCATTATCACGAGTATTCGTTCATCATCACAAGCATTCATTCATCATCACAATCATTAAAGCATCTTCACAATCATTAAAACATCTCTTCAAGTAATTAGGAATCATGTCATATGTTCATTCCCACAATCATTAAGACATCACCTCAAGCATTAAGGATCAAAATGTCTATTTATCTTCACAGTCGCCAAGGGGTCACTTTAAGCATCTCGGAATCATAATCATATAATAACGTAGGGGAAACATGGTACTAGATCGTACTCCATTCAACCAGGTTTTACCTCAACTATTTCATACCTATATCAGTTTTGACATGTTTTTGGATATCACATGGCTTGGGGAAACTTCATACTATCATCTCATAACTTACTTGCTAACCACTTGGAATGTATTAAAAACTTAGCATATATCAAGAGCATAGATGGAGAATTATGGATTAAGACATGAATCGACAAAAGTTTCTGAGAGAACAACTTTGTAGGATAATCTAGCATATGAAATAAAGGAAGCATTTCTTAAATGCCCAATAGCCTCTCCAAGAAAAGTATGGACATCACTATACCATTCTGCAAGACTCTACTAGACACGGATTTATAGAAACCATAGGACACTTGCACTCTGTGCTTTCATACCAAGTTTTTAACGCTCGAGACTACCCCTAGGATGTTACATGATGCCTAGAACCACAGTGACTCCAAGCTAACCCATGATACAGGTATAGTTCATGAGAAACTGAATAAATTATATAAAACTAAAAATAATAGGCAAAAGAGATGTTATCAACTGGACTTGTTCATTACAAAACTGTTTGAAAACATTTACATCATTGGATTATACAAAATAAAACTGAAAATAAATATATCAACTTTGACTGACAGTCTATGAAGCCTCTACTAATACTGACTATAGGTAGCTGGGACATGACCCTCATCTATCCCTAATCAATAAAACTAAATAAAATATATAATACTAGAATTATAGTTGACTCGTGTCCTCGAATCAAGAGAACTCATCACCTTCTGGATAAAAACTGTGAACTGTTTGATTATGATGTGTAGGCTACAATTGGTATCTACATTATAAAATAATGTAGCCATACGGGCGTATATATGGTCAGTACTTCTGGAATGTACTAAGTAAGTGGGGGTGAATGCAGTAAGTAAAACTGAATCAATTCATATTCTTAAAACATGCATGCTAAGTGCAACTAAATTGACAAAGAGACTGAAATAAACTGAAAGTTGAACATGAATAATAAAAATAATTTGATAAGTTGGATGAGTTACTACACTTAGTTTCTTAAAATTGTCTTTTTTGTGGGAGATTCTCATAACCGACATAAACCATGTGAGCTATCATTGAGTCCAACATCTCACCTATGTTAAGGAGGGATGTTCTATCCTTACCATCAGAGTAGAACCTGAACAGAACTGGAGTGATCACTAAATTGAGCCCATATTAGGCAAGGGGAAACACTCTCTGGAAAGGCCCCTAAGTCTACGGTGGCACATAGGTTTTGGAAAATAAGATGCGCTGAACCCACACTTTCCTCTCAGTGCTAAATACTACTCCCAAAATATTTACTCTATGCTCATACTGATGAAATTCACTTTAAAATAAACATAAGGGTTTGTAACTCTGAAAATCAATCATGCTTTTGTTAATAAATCATACTCCTGAATAAATGTGTGAATTTCATAACATGTCGGAGATCATAAGATTAAACTGTAATCTAAATCATACTAAAATAATCTAAAATAATAAGTCTAAACTTTTGGTAAATTGAGAATCATGATAAATTCATATGCTCTTATTAGTAACTAGCTGAATCATATTGAAAATCATGCATACTTATCAACTCATGAAAACTCATGTCAATGTACTAAAATTCATCACATAGTAACAATCATATAGGTCAAAACATGAGTAAATATAAATTCTTCTGCTAACTGAACCTTAAATCTAATGATAATGTCATAATTACAAGAATATGAAAATTGGGTGTGAACCCTAATTTAAATCTCATAAATTCAAGGATGAAAAATCCCCACATACCTAATTACTTTTGATTCTTGAATTGAAGTTTTGGGGATTTTGACTTGAAGATTAAAACCTCCAATTGTTACTTTGGAGAAGAGAAAATCACATATTTATTTGAGTAACTTGTGTGTTATGTTGAAAATGAGGGATTTAGAGTTGTTTTGGATTTTTTATTTAGCCTTAAAGTAGCTTAAATAACATAGTTTTGGGATTAAACGACTAGGAAAAGACCAAAAAAAACCATCAAAATCGCTTGGAAGTCGCCTGGAAGTAGTCCCGATGACTTAGGTGACGACCCATAGGGTCTGGCCATGAATTGTGACTTGAGTCATGGTAATAAGTCAAAATTTATCCTCTACTTCCAAGATTTTGACTCCCTCCTAACGACCCGTAATGAGACATTACGAGTCATAGTCTGGGCAGCTTTGACAATGCTTTAGTATTTTGGCCATAACTTTTCACACCGATATCGGATTAAGGCAAAATTGGTATCGTTGGAAAGATAATTCAATTATATATCTTTTGATGGGTATCGAACTCAAAATATCATAGTATAACAAAATTTATGCTCATTTGAAGATAACTATGGTTATATTCTTCACAAGAATTTAACCGCTAAGGGATGTTTTGACTGGTCTATAAGCTAGGAGCTATTTGGGGTATTGGTATATGTATAAGTCACTTATAAAACTAACAAAACATTAGATTTTATCTTGCATGAACTTAAAGCATTTTTCTAACATTTCTTGGATTTTTGGGGTGTCATAGAAAGACTAGGTTGTTTGGTCTTTATTTGGTTCATCAGGCTTTGGAGAAGGTAAAGGTGATTATGGATAAGATTAAGAATGCACAAATTTGCCAAAAGTCCTACTTGGATGTGAGGTGAAGGGATTTAGAGTTTTATGTAGGTTATTGGATGTCTCTAAATGTATCTCCTATGAAGAGAGTGGTGAGATTTTAAAAGAAGGAAAGCTTAGTCCCTGTTATGTGGGTACGTATTTGATTTTAAGAAATGTGGGTAATATTTATTATGAGTTTGAGTTCCCTTCATCCGGTTTTCCATATTTTGATATTGAAAAAGTGTGTAGGTGATCCTTCTTTCATTGTGCCTATCCAGATTGTTGGTATTTTAGATTTCTTGTCTCATGAGAAAGTCCTGATGAAGATTTTGGATATACAAGTCCGTCGTTTGAGGACTAAGGATGTAGCTGTAATACCCCAAAAAATCCAACTCAATATTAGCTCCATGTTTAAATCTCATGCATAGTACATATGGTTCCTTGGTAGTTTCATGATCAAGGTTGATGCGAATTAACGTTTCAAATATGTCCTAGTTATTGTGCGAATCAAAACATTCCTTACCGATTGAATTCTTCAGAAGGATATTAGTATCATCAACTTCAAACGAGAATATATCTCATTATAATACGAAAATTTAATAATCTTTCCGTCGATACCAAATTCGCCTAAAATGGACACCCGGTGAAGAAGTTATGGCTATTTTAAGTTTCTGTTGTAAGACGAATGCCATTTCAGTGCATGGTGCGTCGCGCCGGAGGCCAAAATGGCACTCGTCAATTTCCATAAATCCTCCGCAATAGACCCACTTTGCGTCAAGATTTCAGGTCGAAATAATTGGCATTTTACCAAGCTCCGCGTCGTGCCGGGGCCTGAAATCGGGATAAATTTTGCGTAGTTTTCAGTTTTCATTTTAAACTCCTCAAGGGCAATATGGTAACTTCCCAAAACCCTATATATACTATTCAAATACGGGATTGAATCCCCAAAGCATCCCTTTACATTAATTTTATCAAAATTCACTCAAGAACAGTCAAGAACAAGTCTAGGGTTTCAATTGGGGTTATAAGCTTCAAGCAAATTCAACCGTAGATTCCACGAATTCTTAATCTAAGGTATGCGTAGTGTTCATCTATGGATCCAATCCGTTCATATATCTCAAGAACCATATTTTTAAATGTTATTTTGTAAACTTTTTGTGGTGATATAAGCATGTACATGTTGATGATTGTTGTTTAAGTTTCAAAATGATATCTGAAGATGTTTTCATGAAATATATGTGGTTGTTAGTTGAAAAACATGAAATTTAGGTGGTTTGATGTGATGCAAGTATGAAATCCAACTATGCTTTAAAGAATTCATGCAAGGTGTTTGATAAAATGCCTAGGATGCTAGAAACCCATAATTACATGATTCCATGATATCTAAATGACAAGTCTATATTAGCTATACACTTCCATATGAATTTCCATGCTATTTATGTATTGTTGTTGTTGTGGCATGAAAAATGTGTGATAATGGAAATCTGAATTATATACACGAAACGTATCCATGTTCTCCCTACCATATTGAGATGTGAATAAATACATGAAGTATACTATCCCCTACTTATAATATTGTGAATTGTGGACTTTAATCTTGTGATCAACTCATGTCATGTGTGCCAGTTTCCTTCTATCGAGTCCTGGGGGTATTCGTACCCAAAAAATATAGCTGTGTGCCTAGAGCCATGTCATGTTCCATGATAAATCTTAGTCAAGCTATACTCTTTAGAACTCAGTCAGTGATGTGATTCAGGAAACATCAGAAATCTCATGATCTCAGTTAACTGTCAGATAATAGTACTACTCCATCAGTCAACAGATGTCAGTTATTTAGTCCATGTGCAGACAGTTGAATCATGTTCAGTCCCTTCAGATGGGAGTAGAAGTTAGCACCGAGTGAACCCAAGGATGGGAACTCACCTGCCAGTTCAGGGTGTGATTCTTAGCAGTTATCCTTGTGTTCCAAAACTACACAGCTAGCGTAGGTTGAGACATCTTTTCCTTCAGATTAGGGTTGATGAGGTATCTTAACCTATCAGTTTAGGGTTGATGAGGTATCTTAACCTATCAGATTAGGGTTGATGAGGTATCTTAACCTATCTTAACACCCCTCCAGTCGGGGCAGAGATTGGACCCCAGCTTAGCCCTAATGGTATACATGGGGAATGTAAGTTAAACAACTACCTCCCATAGTTTCAGTATCAATATCAGTAAAAGAACTCAGACAGTTCTTCAGATATCAGTATACCAAGTCTATTAGATACAGTCAAATTCAATTATAGCACGAGACTTAGAGAGTTCTACCAAATTTAGGACTGTCAGACACAGTCGCTCATGTTATCAGAACTACAGTTCCAGTCATGTATTATCATACAGATTTAGCTACCACGTACTCACGATCTCAGTTACTATGTATGTATGTTTGTACTCTTACGTTTATATCAGTTAGTCAGTTAGCATTATTCATGCATGTAAACCCTTTGCATTAGCCTACCTCACTCGTATACTCAGTACTTCAGTTGTACTAATGCATTTATGCTATGGTGCTTTCTTTTCATATTACACCATAGGTCCAGAGCCACGAGTTCCAGACCAGCAGTAGCTTTCCAGTCGCAATTTTGCAGTGAGTCCTCATCCATTCGAGGATAATATGATTTGATTTATTCATTTATTACTTCAGTTCAGTTTTACGGAGTTAGTTGGAGACATGTTCCTTCAACTCCTTATTCAGACAGTACTTAGAGGCTTTCAGATTTAGTTAGATTTAGCTATCAGATTCACTATTCAGTTTTATATTCAGTTGTTTTGGGTATTCATTACCCCATGGATGTTACTATAGCTCTTCAGTTGAACCTTATGGACAACATGTTCAGGTTTTCTGTGTATTAAATGTATATTATGTAGTGTACAGGTACAAATATCAGTAATGGGTTAGCTTGTGGTTCCTCGGGGTCATGAGCACCGTGTAGCATTCCGATTTCGAAAATTGGGGTGTTACAAACTTGGTATCAGAGCCTAAGGTTCAATAGAGTCCTAGGAATTCTGAAACCTGCATCTAGTAGAGTCTTGTGCATGGGTGTGTTGCGCTCCACATTTATGTACAGAAGGCTATAAGATGTTTTAGGAACAGTTTTCTTTCTTTTAGTATTCTTGTCATGCTAGTGAGCATAATCTCAAGTTAAACTCCCAGTCTAATTCGTTTTTCTCTTGTTGCAAATATGGCCTCAAAGAGAAGAAACCAACCAGCTCCTCAGCCCGAAGATCCTTTGGGAGAACATATTTCTCATGCGGTGTTTAGAACCGCATTCACCATACTTTCTCAGTCTGTGGCTACCCACAATGAAAGGCCACTAGCTATTTTGGCCAATCCAGTGGAAAATTCTACAGCAGCTAGGATTCAGGACTTCACCCGAATTAACCCTCTATATTTCCATGGGTCTAAGTCTGATTAAGACCCTCAGGAGTTCATTGACCATGTTCATAAGTTCATTGACATCATGGGTGTTACTTATGTTCAGAGTGCTAAGTTAGCCACATATCAGTTGCAAGATGTGGCTCACACTTGGTATAAATAGTGGAAGTCCGAGAGGGTAGATGGCGCAGGTCCCATTAGGTGGGAGGAATTTGTCACGGCTTTCTTAGACAGATTCTTTCCCCAAGAGCTGAGGGAAGCCAAAGTTCTTGAATTCATCAACCTCAGGCAGGGAAATATGACGATTAAGGAGTATTCTCTCAGATTTACTCAGCTAGCCAGGTATGCCCCTCATGTGGTTACAGAAAATAAGGCTAAGATAAGAAAGTTCACGTCAGGGGTGAACAATAGCACGGTGAATGAGTGTAGATCTACGATGCTGAACAGTGATATGACCTTAGCTAGACTCATAAACCATGCTCCGCCGATAGAGGAGAAAAAGGTAAGGAATAGAGAGAGGTAGAATAAGAGAGAAAAATCAAGCAGTTTCAGTTTTACTCAGCCAAAATCAGAGGGAGGGAACCGTTCGCAGTTTCGTCCAAAGTTAGCAGCTCCAGCTCTTTTCTCCGCTAGTGCCCCAGTGCCGAAATTTAGAGATGTAAGCAGAGACAAAGTGCCAGGCTCTAAATCTCAGGGTAGTGTTAGCAGTGCCCGAATAAATCCTCTTTGTCAGGATTGTGGTAAGAACCACAAGGGTATTTGCAGAGTCGGTAGTGATGTCTGTTTTGGTTGTGGAAAGCCAGGCCACAGGATTAGAGAGTGTCCGCAGTCAGGTCTTTAGGGTCAGCAAATTCATTCTGCAGCTCAGTCCGGCCGCCCGAACCAGCAGGGTGACACTTCCAATGCTACTAGTGGGCAACACCTAAATAGACTCTATGCTCTTCAGACCCGACATGATCAGGAAAATTCTTCTGATGTCGTTACTGGTACGTTAAAAATTTTCCATGTTCATGTTTATGCTTTGCTAGACCCAGGTGCATCTTTGTCTTTTGTTACTCCATACATAGCAGGCAATTTCGGAATCACTCCCGAAATTTTAGTAGAGCCCTTTTCAGTCTCTACCCCGGTGAGCAAAACTATCATAGCCCGATGGGTATACAGAAACTTCCCGATTATGATATTTTAGAAATCCACATCAGCAGATTTAGTAGAGTTAGAGATGACGGACATTGATGTCATTCTCGGCATGGATTGGCTTCATTCCTGCTATGCCGCAGTCGACTGCAGAAATAGGATAGTTCAGTTTTAGTTCCTGAATAAGCCTTCCTTAGAGTGGAAGGGTAGTATTTCAGCGTTCAGGGGCCTGCTTGTTTCCTACCTCCGGGCAAGGAAAATAATTTCTAAGGGGTGTGTGTATCATCTTATGCATGTTAAAGATTCTAGTTCCGAATCTTCCAGTCTCGAATCAGTCCCAGTGGTTAGTGAATATTCAGATATCTTTCCTGGAGATCTTCCAAGCATTCCTCACGAAAGGGAAATAGACTTCGGCATAGACCTTCTCCTAGATACTCAGCCTATCTCTATCCCACCATATAGAATGGCACCAGTAGAACTTAAGAAACTGAAAGATCAGTTGAAGGATCTCTTAGATAAGGGATTCATCAGGCCCAGTGTATCCCCATGGGGTGCGCCAGTCTTATTCGTGCGTAAGAAAGACGGTTCTCTCAGGATGTGTATTGATTACCGTTAGCTCAACAAAGTTACGGTCAAGAATAGGTATCCACTTCCCATAATAGATTATCTGTTCGACCAACTTCAGGGTTCTAGTTATTTCTCCAAGATAGACCTCAGATCAGGCTATCATCAGCTCAGAGTTAGGGAATGTGACATCCCAAAGACAACTTTCCGTACTCGGTATGGTCACTTCGAATTTCTAGTCATGTCCTTTGGTCTAACCAATGCCCCTGCAGCTTTTATGGACTTGATGAACCGTGTGTTCAAGCAGTACTTGGACATATTCATCATAGTATTTATAGATGATATTCTGGTCTATTCTCACACTGAGCATGCTCATTCACACCATCTCAGAATTGTTCTTCAGACCCTCAGAAATCATCAGTTATTCGCCAATACAGTAAGTGTGAGTTTTGTCTAAGATCAGTAGCATTCCTTGGCCATATTGTTTTTGGTGAGGGCATTAGAGTAGATCCTCAGAAAACCAAAGCGGTAAAAAACTGGCCAGACCCGTATCTCTAACAGATATCAAGAGTTTCTTGGGTTTGGCTAGCTATTACAGACAGTTTGTTAAGGGATTTTCTTCTATTGCATCTCCTATGTCCAGATTGACTCAGAAAAAGGTCAACTTTCAGTGGTCAGATTCATGTGAGAAGATTTTTCAGGAATTGAAGACTCGACTAACTACAGCTCCAGTTCTAGCTCTTCCAGATGGTTTAGATGGGTTCGTAGTATATTGTGATGCATCTAGAGTAGGTTTAGGTTGTGTCCTCATGTAGCATGGTAAGGTCATAGCCTGCGCGTCCAGATAATTAAAGCCCCATGAGAAGAATTATCCTACTCATGATCTTGAGTTAGCAACCGTAGTTTTGGCCTTGAAGATTTAGAGGCATTATCTTTACGGAGTTCATGTAGACGTCTTCATAGATCATAAGAGTCTCCAGTATGTATTTTCTCAAAAAGATCTCAATCTTCTTCAGAGAAGGTGGTTAGAGCTCTTGAAGGACTATGACATGAGTTTCCTTTATCATTCGGGCAAGGCCAACATTATGGCCGATGCTCTCAGTAGAATCTCCATGGGCAGTATTTCTCATGTTAAGGATAGCAAGAAAAACATAGCTCAGGAAATCCATCATCTGGCCAGACTAGGCGTTTGCTTAGTCGACTCTTCATAGGATGGTGTATGTGTTCAGAGTAGTTCAGAGTCATCTCAATTTTCTAAGGTGAAAGAAAAGCAAGACATGGATCCTAGCCTTGTCAAGTTGAAAGAGTCAGTTTAGAATCAGAAAGTTTAGGTTTTCTCCCAATGGAGAGATGGTGTTCTTCGTTGTCAGGGTCATTTATACGTTCCAGGTGTAGATGACTTGAGGCAAAGAATTCTTGCAGAAGAACATGGTGCACGATACTCAATCCATCAATGGGACACTAAGATGTACCGCGATTTGAGGGAGATCTATCGGTGAGTAGGATGAAGAGTGATGTTGCAGAGTTTGTGGCTAAGTGCTCTACATGTCAGCAGGTTAAGATAGAGCATCAGAAACCTAGTGGTTCCATGCAGGAGTTCACCATTCCTACTTGGAAGTGGGAAGAAGTGAACATGGACATCGTGATGGGTTTACCTCAAACTCGTCATCAACATGATTCAGTTTGGGTCATTGTAGATAGAATGACCAAGTCATCCCATTTTCTTCCATTTCATACCTCCTATTCAGCCGAGGATTATGCTAAACTCTACATCAGGGAGTTGGTCAAATTACACGGTGTTCCCTCATCTATCATCTCAGATAGAGGTACCCAATTCACCTCTCACTTCTGGAAAGAATTCCAAAAGGGTCTCAGTACCCAAGTTCATCTCAGTACAACATTTCATCCTCAGTCAGATGGTCAAGAAGAAAGGACCATTGAAACTCTTGAAGATATGCTAAGGGCGTGTGCAATTGATTTCAAGGAAAGTTGGGATGACCACTTGGCCTTGATTGAGTTTGCATACAACAATAGTTATCATTCCAGTGTTCAGATGGCTCCATTCAAAGCTCTCTATGGTAGGAGATGTAGATCTCCAACCAGTTGGTTTGAAGTTAGTGAGGCCTCAGTCATAGGTCCTGACTTAGTATTCGATGCCTTAGAGAAAGTTCAGTTGATCATAGAGAGACTCCATGCTACTCAGAGCCTACAGAAGTCTTATGCATATGTTCGTAGGAAGGATCTCGAGTTCGAGGCAACCGACTATGTCTATCTTAAGATCTCTCCCATGAAGGAACTGAAGAGGTTCAGCAAGAAAGGGAAACTTAGTCCCCGATATGTCGGTCCCTTCAGGATTCTCAGTCGCTTCGGCAAGGTAGCTTATGAGCTAGAATTGCCTTCAGATCTAGCCTCAGTTCATCCAGTCTTCCATGTATCTTTGCTCAAGAAGTTCATAGGTGACCTAGCCGTTGTAGTCCCTGTTCAGAGCATTGGCATTCAGAACAACCTCTCTTATGAAGAGATTCCAGTTGAAATCTTAGACTATCAGACTCGTCGATTGAGGAACAAATAATTCCCTCTAGTTAAGGTTCTTTGGCAAAATCAGTCTTGGGAAACAGAAACAGATATGTGTATCCTCACCTCTTCCCCGAAAATTCAGATCAAGCTCAAGGTAATAGTTCTCCTTAAGCTTATTCAGTTTCATGTTCATACCCTCAGTTTAAACTTAGAATCTATTACTATTGCATACTCATTCATGCATTCATCTATTAGTTCAATTATAAGGTCATGCATCAGATATGCATTCTCATCATAAAAAGCTTAGTTTATCAGATTGCTCAGTTACGCATCCATGTACCAGTTATCCATGCGTCAGATATGCATGAGTTTAGTATGTTTAGAATATCAGTCATGAGATCATGTTTCAGTCCTTCATGTTCAAGTCATGCTCGTCTTGTCTCATTCTTTCCTCTCAGTTAAGTCTCATTCGAGGACGAATATTACCAAGGGGGAGATATTGTAATACCCCAAAAAATCTAACTCAATATTAGCTCCATGTTTCAAGATCATGCATATTACATCATGGTTCCTTGGTAGTTTCATGATCAAGTTTTATGTGAATTAAGGTCTCAAATATGTCCTAGCTATTGTGCGAATCAAAACATTCCTTACCGATTGAATTCTTGAGAAGGATATTGGTATCGTCAACTTCAAATGAGAATATCTTTCATTATACTACTAATTTTTAATCTCATGACCTACCATCAGATAAAAAAATTAATAAGCTTTCCGTCGATACCAAATTTGCCTAAAACGGACACCCGGTGAAGAAGTTATGGCTATTTTAAGTTTCTGCTGTAAGATGAATGCCATTTCAGTGCATGGTGCGTCGCGCCAGAGGAAAAAATGGCACTCGTCAATTTCCATAAAGCCTCCGTGATATCCCCTCTTCGCGCCAAGCTTCCAGGTCACAATAATTGGCATTTTACCAAGCTCCGCGTCGCACCGGGACCCTAAATCGGGATAAATTTTGCGTAGTTTTTAGTTTTCATTTTAAACTCCTCAAGGGCAATATGGTAACTTCACAAAACCCTATATATACTATTTAAATACGGTATTGAATCCCCAAAGCATCCCTTTACATTAATTTTATCAAAATTCACTCAAGAACAGTCAAGAACAAGTCTAGGGTTTCCATTGGGGTTATAAGCTTCAAGCAAATTCAACCATAGATTCCACGAATTCTTAATCTAAGGTATGCGTAGTGTTCATCTATGGATCCAATCCGTTCATAGATCTCAAGAACCATATTTTTAAATGTTCTTTTGTAAACTTTTTGTGGTGATATAAGCATGTACGTGTTGATGATTGTTGTTTAAGTTTCAAAATGATATCTGAAGATGTTTTCATGAAATATATGTGGTGGTTAGTTGAAAAACATGAACTTTAGGTGGTTTGATGTGATGCAAGTATGAAATCCAACTATTCTTTAAAGAATTCATGCAAGGTGTTTGATAAAATGCCTAGGATGCTAGAAACCCATAATTACATGATTCCATGATATCTAAATGACAAGTCTATATTAGCTATACACTTCCATATGAATTTCCATGCTATTTATGTGTTGTTGTTGTTGTGGCATGAAGAATGTGTGATAATGGAAATATGAATTATATAAATGAAACATATCCATGCTCTCCCTACCATGTTGAGATGTGAATAAATACATGAAATATACTATCCCCTACTTATAATATTGTGAATTGTGGACTCTAATCTTGTGATCAAGTCATGTCATGTGTGCCAGTTTCCTTCTATCCAGTCCTGAGGGTATTCGTACCCGAAAAATATAGTTGTGTTCCTAGAGACATGTCATTTTCCACGATAAATCTCAGTCAAGATATACACTATAGAACTCAGTCAGTCATGTGACTCAGGAAACGTCAGAAATCTCATGATCTCAGTTAACTCTTAGATAATAGTACTACTCCATCAATCAACAAATGTCAGTTATTTATTCCATGTGCAGACAGTTGAATCATGTTCAGTCCCTTCAGATGGGAGTAGAAGTTAGCACCTAGTGAACCCAAGAATGGGAACTCACCTTCCAGTTCAGGGTGTGATTCTTAGCAGTCATCCTTGTGTTCTAGAACTACGTAGACACCGTTCTCACTTTGAGTACCTGCCAGATAAGGGTCACTCACAACTGTCCTTACCAGTGCTGCGGTATTGACACCCCTCCAGTCGGGGCAGAGATTAGATCCTAGCTTAGCCGTAATGGTACACATGGGGCATGTCGGTTAAACAACTACCTCCCACAGTTTTAGTATCAGTCTCAGTAAAAGAACTTAGACAGTTCTTTAGATATCAGTATACTAGGATTGTTCGATACATCCAAATTCAGTTATAGCACGGGACTCAGAGAGTTCTACCAGATTCAGGACTGTCAGACACAGTCGCTCATGTTATCACAACTACAGTTCCAGTCATGTATTAGTGTACAGATTTAGATACCATGTACTCACGATCTCAGTTACTATGTATGTATGTTTGTACTCTTACGTTCATATCAGTCAGTCAGTTAACATTATTCATGCATGTAAACCCTTTGCATTAGCCTACCTTACTTGTATACTCAATACTCTAGTTGTACTAACGTATTTGCGCTATGGTGCTTTCTTTTCATGTTACACCATAGGTCCAGAGCCACGAGTTCTACACCAGCAATAGCTTTCTTGTCGCAGTGTTGCAGTGAGTCCTCATCCGTTCGAGGAAAATATGATTTGATTTATTCATTTATTACTTCAGTTCAGTTTTACGGAGTTAGTTGGAGATATGTTCCTTCAACTCCTTATTCAGACAATACTTAGAGGCTTTCAGATTTAGTCAGATTTAGCTATCAGATTCAATATTCAATTTTATATTTAGTTATTTTGGGTATTCATTACCCCATGGATGTTACTATATCTCTTTAGTTGAACCTCATGGCCTACACGTTCAGGTTTTCCGCATATTATATGTATATTATGCAGTGTACAGGTACAGATATCAGTCATGGGTTAGCTTGTGGTCCCTTGAGGTCATGAGCACTGTGTAGAATTCTGATTCAGAAAATAGGGGTGTTACAGTAGCTTCGGTGAAGGTTTTGTGGAGGAACCAAAAGGTTGAAGAATCTACTTGGAATCTGAAGAGGAGATGAAGTCCAAGTATCCGTTCTTATTCCCCACATTGTATAATCATGCTTAAGGTATGTGTTTTCCTACTCTCTTTATTTTATGAATTTGTCAGTGGAATTGTGGTTTCATTTATATTTTTTAATCATGATAATGTATGCCTTGACTAATCATTGGTGATGAACGATCCTAGGGGGAGAGAATGTAACACCCCAAGTTTTGATCATTGAAAATTCCTAGGTTTTGAGCTCACTATCCAGGGTACGACATAGGTGACGAGTCATAAAGACTCCTCATGAGTCGTATAACTCCAATCATTGTCTGACCAGTAAGTTGTGAATGGTTTCTACTGAGGTCACGACTTTTTCCTCACGAGTCATAAAGTGAGGTCACGAGTTATAGTATGGGACTCGTGACCAAACCAGTGAGATTGCCCAAGGTTGTTGTCTTAGTAATGACTAAGACTTCATGAGTCGTAGGGTTTAGTCACAAGTCATAGGGTGTGACTCGTGACCATACTAGTAAGGATGTTCTGAGTCACTACCCAGAGTATGAGTCCAGAAAATGACACATACCCAATCGTCATGTGACCCATAATGACTGGGCATCTTTTTCTACACTTTTAAGAGAGGGAATTCTTGTCATTTTCCTCTTTCCCCAATTAAAATCCACGATTATAAAACACCTAAAGAAGGTTATTTTCATCACTTTAACAATCATAAACTACTCTCTACTCTCTCAAATTCCCCAAGTCAAGAGCAACTAGGGTTTCTCAAGGTTGATCATCTAAGGCTCTAAAATTGATTTATTCTCCATAAATCTTGATATCTCAGGCATGTATCTCTTCCCTACAACTTTTTTTGTTCATAACATGTGTTTAAATTTTTTTTCATGTGACTAATGGATGGTTTTGGAATTTAGGTTGAGGGCCTTTGAATGTTATTGATGCTATTGTTTTTCCCATGGTTTTTGTGAATCATTCATGTTTTGAATTGATAGTTTTGAACTCATTGGGTCCATGGTCATGGTAAATGGAAATGGGGTTTGTAATTCCCCCAAATAAATGGATTTGGATTGAAATTAGTGATAATATCAACCCACCTTATGAAATTAACTTTGAAACATGAGTATATGCATATTGTAATCTCTTTTGGAACTATCACACTTTATAAAAGGCTAATGGACCATATATGGTTTTAAATCAAACCTTGGGGGTCATGGATTCTTACAAGTTAATGGATAATTAACATTGAACCTTGGGGGTCATGGATTCCCCCATGTGGATGAATGATTGGAGCTTGAGGGGTCGTGGATTCCCCCAAGTAATGATAATTGAAATGGCATGATGATATTAATTTGAAAGCATATTGGTATGATGATACCAATAGTTTATGCCTTAATGGATGATCATGGCTTAATAAATGGGAATGTGTAAATATTTTAATTGGGATTAAAAGAGGTTGTGTAGTTGAGCCGTGAAAGTGGAAATACCGAGGGACTGATACTAGGAACCCACATTTGCCGGCATAAGGGTTAGTCTTGATAACCGTGTGCTTGTATCACACTTTATGTATTTGTATACTGTATTGGCAAAGGGTCGTGGATTCCCCAACCTTCTTTGGTACCCTAATTGTGTGGCTAGCATACACTAGGACCCTTTCAGCAGGGTGAGAGCTGAAACCATATAACCTATGGGTATTGATGACGGTTTGAGCTATACAATCCAGGTTAATGTTTTAACTCTCATGATAAACCTTGTTTCCTATCCCGACATGTTTTATATATATGTGTGTATGATTATGTGTATTGGTTTTAAATGGTTTTGGACTGATTTGATCATGGCATTACTTTATCCCTTTTGTAAGTTACATGCTAGCGCTCACTCCGCTAATCGTTCCAGATGGTGTATCCCTACGCGATGCAGGGTCAGGAGACATTTCTATTTCCTTGTGCAGTGATAGATAATTCTGGTTTGTTCGCTAGTTTGTCCTGATATGGTGAGCTTTCATTCTTCGGAAGGACTATCATTTTAAGACATTATTTCATTTATGTCAACACGTTCCCCTTTTAGCTATGGTTGTAGGCATGTCCGGACTTAGGTTGATTTTTGTTTTTTCTTAGACGTTTTTATGGACAACAAAGTGTAGGTAGACTGTGTTGTGTATTCTTAGACCCTATTCAGTTAATTTATGTATCTTGTTATATGTTCAAAACTCAGTTCTATCTTGTTATATGTTTGAAATTCATCTGCTGCTAGTTGATTATGTTTTGGTCGGCTAAGTTAATGAGGGTGGTCTCTGGTCCTTGTCAGAATTGAGATACCCGTCATGACTAGACCCTGGTTTAGGTCATGACAATATCCTTTTATAAATCCTTCCTTGAGTTGTGTTATGCATGTTGCATTATCTTCATGCATAATCATGGGTACTTTGTCACATTTCAAACCACATTGTTCTCAAATGAGATATATCATTGACCTTAGCCATATACATTCTCGACTTGCATTATGAATAACTATCGTCTTAGCATAATATGAATGTTATGTATACATGGTATTACGGTGAACCTTCATGACAATAGGTAATATGTCTTTATCAAACTATTATGTCGATCATATGAATATCATGTGTATTAAAAAACTTGATAATCTGTGTTAGCATAAACACATTCATATTAGGACTTTAAATTGTAATATGCAAGGGATCTACTTCACTATCTCCATGTAAAAGTAAAATTATATCATGCACATAGTTGCAACAAGATGTGAAAATGCATCAATTGCACAAGATATGGTACTTTAGGATCCAATTCAATTTTGTATGTTTCTCATTTAAACTTTTTTCAGCAGATAATCTATCGCTTTTGAAAACTCTTCAAAAGTTCCAATAATATTCAAACCATCAATTTATCCCTTATAAGAACAATGAACAAGTTTCCAAGTAAATTTCATATACTTCAGGGATTTTGGATCCTTTAGGGATTTCCATATAGATTTTTGTCAAGTGACAAGATCCAACATTTAATGTGTGACATCTTCTATTGTTTGGAGTGCAAATCAAATAAGTTTTATTCTTACCAAGATGCACCCTTTCATGTCACTTGATAAATATTTCTACATCATCATGCTTAAATAAATGTCAAATTTTAGATCCTCATAATCTTTTACAATATTGTGTTAATATTGTATCAAAGATGTCATTGATGATATAATATTTTGTATTGGTTCACAATGTGACATAACATTTAGATATTCATCACTTTATTATTTTCAGGTACCTGAACCTCTCATAAAGTTTGATGAAATGTTATTTCGTAGACACTTCAAGAGCACATTGCCTTCCTATTATGATCATTTGCTCCTTACTCTTTTAAAGTATTATTACATTTGTATAGATTGATCCACCACGCTTCACGCATGCATAGACTTTGTCCTTTAGGGACACAAAATAAGAACACTTCCATCTTAAAGATGAGATGGTTTTTGTATTTGACATGAATTATCTTTTGAATGAGGATCTGAACATATTTCATAGCTGTTTATAATCTCCCCTTATGTTAGAAAAACTAACATACATCCTCCATCTTCTTTGAGAAATCCATCTTTGTGCATCATGGTATATTAATTAATTGTATACCTCACATCAAAACTATTGGATAAACAATGTGTGGTTCCTGACTCAGAACTAAATTTGAGGGGAAATTTGTCATGACCCGAACCAGGGCCTGACCGTGACGGTTATCTCATGTCCCACGTGGACCGGAGATCACTCCTGCACCTAATCAAACCAAACAAAACATACCCCAAGATCGAATGAATTTCAAACATACAATAAGATAGCGTACAATAGGCTTAAGCAAGTTTAAAACATGTCAATAAATTGGAAGACTGATGACCGGCCAAATAACCAACCGACATCGCCCAATATCCACAGTAGTCCAAACAAAGCCTTCTAAACAAAGAACCCAAAATATATATCAATAAAGTGTCGGGACATGCCCTCAACTATAGACAAAAATAGTCTAAACAGTCTAAGACATAAGAGACCAAAACATGAAGTATATACTTTCAATGTATGAAAGCTCACCACTTCAATGTCCACTCATGAGCTGATTCCAAATCCTAGTCACTGAGCATGAGAAGTAGAAGTATGACCAATTCCTGCATCGCGTGGGAATACAACATCCAAAGACGGTTAGCAGGATGAATGCTAGCATGTAAATTAGGGATGAGGATTACATAATGACATGGTCAACAAGTTCAAAATCATTCAAATCTACTTCAAAAAATCAAATGCTTATAAATATATATTACATGTCAGGGTAGGGAACAAGGCTTAATATGTGCTTTAAAACTTTAGCCTGGATTGTGTAGTTCAACCATCATAACATGTACCCATGGTCTATATGGGACCCAAATCTCATCCCCTGGTCGAGCCCCAGTGCATGTAGCTGCATGAACTAGAGAATAATCTCATATAGATACATGGTGGACTCGAACCTCTCCATCATATAGGTATAACCCATATTTGAATACATCATAGAGATTAGTCTAGTATATAAGAGGGAGACTAGTAATCCTCCAAACACCTGAAGCTCACCCTAAGTCTTCGAACCATAGTTGATTCGCATGATGCATACAACATTGGAAAGAATTCGTACTATGATCTGCATGCTGCAGAAGTGAAGTATGAGTACAAGACATGTGGAGCTCAGTAGGCAACTGCCAATTGAGCTCTAAGAATAATGCAAATATAAATAATATGCAAGTAGGAATGTAAACTACAACTAATTATCTTGGAAGCTAATGTAACAAGACTAAAAGGCAATAAGAATAAAGTATTCTATTCTAGTTGACTCAGGCACTAAAGCACTACATCATATATCATCTGCAAATGTACCAATCAAGAAGCACCCGATCATGTGATGATTTACAAGGGACTCAAAACTCCCTAATCATGTGATAATAATGAGAGGGAATCGAAACTCCATGGTAACTTTGAACCCCATGTCGGCAAATATGGTTTTCAGTATCGGTCACTTGAACCTCCTCTTTCATAACTCAGATACACAACCCCCCATTAAAGCCCGATTAAAGCATTTATCACACAATCTTATTCGTTGAAACACAATACTCATTTAGGCATACATTGTTGGTATCATCATACCAACTACACTTGCAAAGTAACATCAACATGCCAAAACAATTACATCACTTGGGGAAATTCACAACCCCCTTGGTTCAATTTTACAAACTCCCACATTTCTCATAATTAAAAACCAATTTCACATTATAGAGTTGGGGTCATAACCACTTCAAAAGTCACAAGTTTAAGAAAATCACAATTACCTATTTCATTCACCACACCCATGCACCCATAGTTCAAAACCATAATTAAAACATGAAAAGTCATATGTAAATCGTGGGAAAACATTGTTCATCATTAAGCATTCAAAAACCTCAACCTTTACTTAAAAACCAATATTAATATCTCATGAATAATACTTTAAAACATATGCTCTTGATAAATTAATAGAGAGGGAAGAGTAAGATGCCTTAAACACCAAGAAATTTGGAGAGAAATCGAGCCTTGAGCCCTTAGATGACCAAGTTGTGAAACCTTAGATTGACTTGCTTGAGGGAATTTATAGAGCCTTTTGGAGTGTTTGAGAAGTTACTTAGATTTGTTTCTAAGTGCTAATGACACCCTAAAGGGGTTATAAAACATGAGTCTCAATTTGGGTAAGAGGGGAAATTACAGAATGCCCTTAACTTAAAAGCTGGAAAAGTGCCACCATTGACTACGGGTCAACCATTGATTCATAACCACTCCTTATGACTAGTCACCCCGAGTCGTAACCAAGACAGTCTCTAGGACCCCCACATACTGTTGAACCTATGTCTCACTAGTACCATTCGTAATGAGACCCTACGACTCGTAAGATCCAATTATAGTTGACACAGAATCCAGTTTGGTAAACACTGGACATCCTGTAATTTTCTCCCAATGACTTATAACAAGTCCTTATGGATTATAGTAAGACACTTGTACTCAAAGAAACACATAGCCACTTAATTTCTGATTTATTTACGATTTCATTCCAACGACTTGTCATGAATCTTTACAACTCATATCCCCAAGTCGTACCCAAGACAGAAACTCAAGCACCATTCATTGGACACCTTACAACTAGGGTCACCGACCCGTAAAGACACCTTACAACTCGTAGGGTGAGTCGTAGTCAAGGCAGTGAGCTCAGAACTCAGAAAACATTCAAGGGCCAAAGTCGTGGTGTTACATACTCCCCCATAGGATTATTCATCCTTGAATGATAGGAAAAGGCATTTACTATCACGATTGACATCCACATACCTCTACTCTTACCCTTAACAAACACAGAAAACAAAGATACCAAGCAAATCATAATTTACTTTAACAAAGTTAGAAAATAAGGATGTTAAGGAATACTCATACCTCAAGCACGATTATCCAAAATTGGAAACAAGAACAGATACTTTTACTTCATGTCCTCCTCGGCTTCCCACATAGCTTCCTCAACCTTTTAGTTCATCTAAAGAACCTTTACCTATGCCACATCCTTGATATGCAATCAACGGACTTACCGATCCAAAATCTCAACTGGGACTTCCTCATAAGGCAAGGAATCCGAAATACCCACCTCCTCCAATGGAACAACCGTCGAAGGATCACCCACGCACTTTCTTAACATTGAAACATGAAATACTAGATAAATGGAGTTCAAACTAGAGGGTAACTCCAATTCATATGTGACATTGCCAACCCTCTTCAAAACCATGTACGAACCAACATAATCGGGATTGAGCTTCCCCTTCTTACAAAACTGCATCACTCCCTTCATGGGGGATATTTTTTTGAAATTGTAACACCCCGAATCTGGTACCTGGAACATTACATGATGCTCATGACCCCGAAGGACCACAAGCTAACCCATGACTAATATTTGTAACTGAGCACTGAATAATATACTATAATTATGTGGAATATAAGTTGTAAGGCCATAAGGTTCAAAACTGAACTAATATTGAATATAAAACAATGTCTGTAATGGGGTATAGCAATACCCAAAACTAAAATAAATTGTCTGAAATATGTTGTAGTTTGAAAGCCTCTAAACAATACAAAATCTGTGGAGTTGATGGGACATATCCCCAACTAACTTTGAACTACTGAAATAATAAAGTAATATAATAACCATGCTATCCTCAAATGATGAGGACTCACTGCTAGTTTGGCTGCTGAACGTCTAATCTACTAAGGATTCTTGGGAACTCGTTCTTCTAAACTTATGGTATAAAACACCATAGCACAAGTACATCAATACGTTAAATGTACTGGTATGCAAGTGAGGTAGGCTGAATGCAAAGGGTTCAAATGCATGAACAATACTAACTGACTGAATAACATGAATGTGAGAATACAACCATGAATACGTAACTGTAATTAAGATCGTGATAACACTAACTCATGAATTCTAATAACATGGATTTTCTGATGTGTGAGTACTAATACTGGGATGCTGAATGACTAAGTCTATTGAGTACCGAGGAACTGATGTCGTATTACTAATAAAGAAATGACTATTTCTAACAGTTCTAATTATAAAGAACTGGTATGATTGACTGTATCTAACAGTCATGAAATCTGAATACTGGTAACATGAATTTCGTATAATTAATATACTATTAACTGGGTGACTGTGTCTGACAGTCCTAAAATTTGATGGAACTAGATGAGTTCTATACTGAGCTGAGCGGTTGTATATGACAGTCCTGATTTCTATAGAACTGGACTGAGTTTTATTCTGAAGACTGAATATGAAACCGAAACTATGGGAGGTAATCATCTAACTGACATGCCTTTAGTAAGCTATTATAGCTGAGTTGGGATCCAATCTATAACCCAATTAGAAGGGTATCAATACCACTCCACTAGTAAGGATAAGCTGTGAGTGATCCCTCATATAGCAGATACTCAAAGAAGAATGGTGGGACCCTCATATAACAGGTTAATCCACCTCATCTACCTTCAAAATAACATGTTTGATGTCTTAACCTACGTTAGCTACGTAGTTCTGGAGTACAAGGACTTCTTCTAAGAATCACACCCTTTAATAACAGGTGAGTTCCCATCCTTGGGCTCACTCGATGCTAAATCTTACTCCTATCTGAATAGACACTGAACATGATTAACTGAACTAAACTGGATTGAGTCATTGAGTTTTGTTGACTGACGGAATACTACTGAGATTGCTAAAGTACTGAGCTTTCTAAGATTACTGGGATTACTGAGTTTACTGGGTTTTTCTGAGTCACGTGACTGACTAAATTCTACTGAACATGGCTTGACTGAGGATATCGCGAAGACATGACACTGGCTCTAGGCACACAGCTAAATTGTCGGGTACAAGTACCCCTAGGATTCGATAAAAAGAAAACTAACAAGGTGTGACTTTCTTGAATACACGACCAACATCAACAATCCATAATACAATAAGTTGGGAATTTCATGAAGTACATAGTTATCATAATCTTGTACATGGAAGGAATGCATATAATTAATGTCTTAATTCCATATTCTAGCATCATGAGAATTTCAACAAACATCTACATTGCACATCAATAGCATGGTAGTAATTTGAACATAAGGGTAAAACATGAATCCATCACTTAAGTCATAATTGAACTATATTACATGATTTCTAGTCTTCTAGGCATTTAATCAAACACCTTACATGGACCACTTAGGGCATAGGTATAATCATCAATTAACACCTCATAAACCACTCAATTCAAGGATTTAAACTCATATACTAACGTAATTCCATAAAACACACATTGAGATTCCAACTTGGGAACCATACAACAACAATCACATAAACATAATCAACCCACAACATAATATTCATAATACATGATTTAAAACTTGATTCTTAGGCTTCATGGACAAAAGGAATCCATGAATGAACTCTATGCATACCTGGAAATCTAAATTCTTAAAGTTCTTGGAAAGATTCTTGGAATTGGCCTTGATTTCTTGAGCTAGTGTTTTTGCCTCTTGAGAGAGAAGGATTTTGTTCTTGAGAGAAAGTGAGGAAAAGTGATGTAATAGGGTTTTTAGGACATAATTTCGTGGTTAAAGGCTGATCTGGGTCATGGAAAAAGACCCAATTACCCTTAGAAGGTTTTTATTTTTCATCACTAAAAACCCAATTTGGGCACCTGGCGCGACGCGGCGCTATCGCGTTGTGCCACTGGAAATTGCCAGCTGGGAACTGGGATGATGGCGCGATATGGTAAAATCGCATTGCAATACTGGATGGGACCTAGAATCTTACCGCAACGCGGTGGTATCACGATGAGACACTGGAAATTGACAACTCTGGATTTGAGCCTTGAAGTGTCGTGTAATAATCGCGGAGGCCTACTGGATTTTGACGATTGCCATTTTGGCATGCTCCGTGATGCGTTGATGGCTCAGGTGGCACACTGTCTTACTAAAATGTCTCTAACTCTTCACCCGGGTGTCGAATTTGGACGAATTTGGTATCGACGAAAAGCTTATTAATTTCCCACATGATAAAAGTAAAATTCTTGAAAATTCCACATGTATAAAAGTGGATTCATCTTTTAAAGAAAGTCTTTAATATTTTTGGGATGATTTTAAGCTAGGTAGAAGTACGAGGTATTACAGAAATATCCAATCACCAACACTGAACTCCAAATCTCTTTACTTTACATCCATGTAGGACTTTCTAAGACTTTGGGCAGATTTTATGTCTATCCCATATCACCTTCACCTTCTCTATAGCTTGGTGAACTAAATCAGTACCAAACAACTTATTTTCACCAACCTCTAACTACTTAGTTAGAGATCGACACCTCTTACCATATAAAGCCTAAAATGGAGCCACACCGATGCTAGAGTGATAATTGTTGTTGTAGGTGAACTTTGTGAAAGGCAGGTGGTTAACCTAACTACCACCAAAATCAAACACATAAGCTTGAAGCATATCTTCCAAGACCTGAATTGTTCTTTCCACTTGCCCATCTGTCTGCGGGTATAAAGTAGTACGAAGGGTCACCTTCATCCCCAAGCATCGCTGAAAAGACCTCTAAAAGTGAGATGAGAACTGAGTATCCCAATCAGATGTGATGGAAACTGGAGTACCATGAACCTTCACAATCTCCTCAATGAACATTTTTGCATAATCCTCATAAGAGAAATTTTTGCTTACTGGTAAGAAGTGAGAGGACTTAGTCATCCAATACATAATGAACCAAATCAAATCAAACTGTTGGCAAGACTACGGAAGACGAGTAACAAAATCCATATTGACCATGTCCCACTTCCACACTGGAAACTCAATCTATTTAGACAATCCAGCGGGCCTCAAGAGTTCAACCTTCACTTGTTGACACACCATGCACTTAGCCACAAAATTAGACATATTAAGCTTCATATTATTCCACCAATAAATCACTTTAAGATCATGAAACAATTTTGTTGAACCAGGATGAATAGTATAACACGACTCATGAGCTTCTACCTAAATTTTACCTCATAACCCATCAACATCAGGAACACACAATCTACCTTGGTACCTCAATATACCATCACCACAGATCTAAAAAATTATATCCTTTCATCTAACCACATCATTCTTGATCTGCATCAAGATAGGATCCAACATCTGCTTCTCCTTCACTTCAGCACCAAGAAATAACTTTTCTACCTCTTGAACAATCATACCACTATGCTAAAAATATAAAATACAAACCCTAATATTAGTCAAACGATGAATATCCTTCACTAAATCCTGCTTCTCCCTTTCTACATGAGACAAGATTCCCATGGAAAAACTGTTAAGAGCATCAATAACCACGTTAGGTTTACCTGTGTCACGACCCGAGACTACTCCCTAGTCGCAACTCGAGACTACCCCCTAGTCATGACAATGGTTCTTATGACCACCAGGGCCACAACTTAACCTATGAGCTAGTACTTACTGTGAGCACTGAGTAATACTGTAATGAAATACATAAGTGGAAGATGCACTGATAAGGTACAGTAAAAATGAACACTAGAATACAAAGCAAAACAAATAGAAAATATTTGATAAAATACTAGAAACCAAATTGTCTATCTAAAAAAAATGTTAATACTAAAATAACTGATTGACTATCTAACTGATTATATGAAAGCCTCTAACTACTTGAGGAGTTAATTGGACAAACCCCTAACTAACTCCGATTGACTGAATATCAAGAAGTACTGAAAATATCTAAGCTAGACATATCATATCCTCAATTGATAATTACTTACCACTACTGCTACTGAGTAACACTAAGCTATCTAAGAACGGTCGAGAAACTGAGCATCCAAACCTATGTTATAAGACAACATAGCACAAAGAAAATTATGCAGTCAGTACTTTGAATGTACTAGTATATGAGATGAGGACTGGCTGAAATACATGAGGTATCTGAGCATAAATGCATGAACATGTAATATGTTTGAATGCAATACCAAGCATAAATATGTTTCTAAGATAGTCGATAATCTAAAAGACTGAAATCTGTATAACTGAATAGCTGAAAATCTATATGCTTTGGTCAAGCAAACCTGAGCTGAGATATACTGAATACTGATTGACTAGTATCTGTATACTGTTAACTGATATTTGAATACTGATCATGTAGTACTAAACTATACTTAGTCTAAATAACTGGACTAAAACTGTGGGAGGTATCATGTAACCAACATGCCCCAATCTGAGCTAATCGAGGTCCAACCTATAACCCTAGTTGGAAGGGTGTCAATACCGTGCCATGAGTACTAACACTGGTTGTGTGGATCCACTAAAATTGTGTCCCAAAGGACTAAGGAGACACCCTCTACTAGTAGGTGCTCTCACGAGATATATGTCAACCCTTAATTGGCCAGTATACATCTCAAACCTATGCTGGCAATGTCATTCTGTAACTCAGGGATTGCTACTAAGGGTCACACCCTCTACTGGTATGTGATACCCCATCCCTGAATTCACTCAGTGCTAAATCCTACTTCCAACTAAACTTACATTGTTACTGAATTGAATTGAATTTATAGAACATAACAACTAACATTGCTCATTATGATCATAACATATGAGTAAATGGTGATATTCATGGTTTAACAAAAATCATTACTTGAAAGATCTGAAGTCATGTAAAACATGTACGTATCGAGTGTTCATAATCAGCCAGCACTGGATGATCATAATTTTTGACAATAAGCTTTTAAAACAATAATATGAGATCATGGTTCAAAACCCAAAAGCATAGACTTTTCATCAAACATGTGAGAATCATAAACTTGAACATGGGAATGTCTTAAACATGGGAAATCAACATGATTACATGGTTAAACTCATAACTGGGGGATTTAACATGAAATTCACTTGAATAAGACATTGGAAACTTAAATTTAAAGCATGAGGCAATCTAATCTTTCATAGGATCATACATCGGCTGAACTGAATTTGAATTACCAAGTAAAAACATTAATTAAACCTATCTTGAATATATAAAGTACCATAGTAAAGGAAAAACTCCATAATTTAATTTAGAGAGAAGGCTTTTGGCCTCTATGGGTGAAAGGGATCGATAGATGAACATCCCACACACCTTAAGGTTCTTAACTTGGAAGGAAACCCTATTCTTGATGCTTTCTTGAAGGTTCTTGAACTTGGAGAGCTTGAATTCTTGATTACTTGGGGAAAAGGAATTGAATTTGTTCTTGGAGAAGAAAGAGGATATTCTTGAGAGTGATTTTGATAAGAAGGACAAATAATGCCCTAAATGATTCCCCCAGTCATGTTATGGATGATTTGGGTTGAGGGGGAAAAGACCCAATTGCCCCTCAATCATTTAAATCAGGAACTGGACGCAACATCCTCACCATGACATGGTCTTATCACGGTAGTAGAATTTACTCACCGCAGCACGGTGAGCATAAGGTCGGGAATAATGCTATGATGTTGTCTTATCATGGTGACCCACTAGTTTCGTGAGCCAAACATGCTCTAAACCTTGTCCAAGAAATCTGAAACTCCTTTGAGGCATACCTTTTACATTCCTAATCATGAATTAACTCAAAAACCAATGTCTCAGGGTCAAGAAGACAAAAATAAAATCCTCAAAGTTTAGGAGTATTGAAAATTACTAAGTCCCCAACACTTTGTGAATTTTAAGCCTTAATCCCCTTATGCATGCAACTAGGAGCTAAATCGAGTTAAGGATATTATGGGGTATTACAATATCTCCCCTTGGGAACATTCATCCATGAATGAGGATGGTTAGACTGAGAGTACTATACTAAGGCATCTGAGATCATATATTGAATATGAATGACTTGGAAAATGATTACGCAACTGATTCTGAAATATGATACATGAATTGAACTAATTTCGTGAATATAAGTAATGAGATGAGAATGGTTACAGAGTTGAAACTGAGAATGGAAAAGAGTCAATCTAAGGAATAATCCTTACCTCAATTTGAATCTGTGTTTGCGGAGAAAAGATTAGGGTACTTGATTTGCATATCTGCTTCTACTTCCCAAGTAGCTTCCACAATAAACTGATTCCACTAAAGGACCTTAACTAAGGAAACTTCTTTATTCCTTAGCCTATGAATCTGACGATCAAGGATCTTAACTGGGGCTTCCTCATAGGAAAGTCTATCCTTAATGTCTGTATATTCCAAAGGAACAACTACAACTAAATCACCAATACATTTCTTTAACAAAGAAACATAGAACGCTGGATGTACGAATGCCAAATCAGCAGGAAACTCTAGCTCATAAGCTACCTTCCCAAAATGGTACAAGATTCCATAAGAGACAACATATTAGGGGCTGAGTTTCCCTTTCTTTCCATATATATTCACTCCTTTCATAGGAAAATTTTTCAAATAGTCCGAATCACCAACTTCAAACTCAAGATCTCTTCTCTTCATATTTGCATAAGATTTCTGACGGCTTTGGGCTGTCTTTAGCCTCTGCCGAATCAATTGAACCTTCTCTATCTCGTTAAATACTAAATCTGGCCCTATCACTCAGCCTTACCTACTTCAAACCAACCAATGAGAGATCTACATCTCCTTCTATAGAGAGCCTCAAATGGAGCCATCTGAATACTGGAGTGATAACTATTGTTGTAAGAAAACTCAATCAAAGGTAAGTGGTCATCCAAACTACCTTTAAAGTCAATAACACATCCCTTAAACATATTTTCTAAGGTCTGAATAGGCCTCTCTGCCCGACTATCTGTCTGAGGATAAAAAGCTGTACTGAGATGAACTTGGGTACCAAGACCTTTCTGAAAGTCCTCCTAAAAGTAAGAGGTAAACTGAGTACCTCTATCTAAATGATGGACAACAAAATCCCGTACAACTTAACCAAATCCCTAATGGAAAAGCCTGGCATAATCCTCAGCTAAGTACGAAGTATAAACTGGAAAGAAATAAGCTAACTTGGTCATTCTATCCACAATGACCCATATTGAATCATGCTAACGACGAATACGAGGCAACCCTATCACAAAATCTAAGTTCATAACTTTCCACTTCCAAGTGGGGATGCTAAACTCCTGTAATGTACCACTAGGCCTTTGGTGCTCAATTTTAACCTATTGAAAATATGGGCACTTGTCCACAAACTATCCAACATAATTCTTTATACCACTCTACCAATAGATTTCCCATAAATCACGGTACGTCTTAGTGGCTCCTGGATGAATAGAATACCCCGCACCATGTGCTTCTGCAAGTATGCGGTGTATCAAACCATCAACACATAACCTACCCTAACAATGAAGCACACCATATCCCCCTTGGGAGAGAAAACCTCTACTTTATGATCTTTAACTTCTTCCTTTAACTTAACCAAACTAGGATCTCTATCTTTCTTTAATTTCACTTCAACAACCAATGAAGATTTCAAATCATTCTGAACCCATATACTACCTTCAGCTGAATCAACCAACTGAACACCTAATCTAGCAAGCTGATGAATATCCTAACTAACTTCTTCTTATAATCCTCAACATGAGAAATACTACCCAAAGACAACCTGGTAAGGGAATCTGCCACTATATTGGCCTTGCCCGGATGATACAATACACTCATATCATAGTCTCTTAACAACTGAAGCCACCTTGTCTGACGAAGATTTAGATTATTCTACATGAACAGTACTGTAAACTCTTATGGTCAATGAATAGATCAGCATGAACCCCATACAAATAGTGCCTCCAAATTTTTAAGGCTGCAAAAATAACTGCTGTCAACTTAAAATCATGGGTAGGATAATTATTTTCATGGGGTTTAAGATGTCTAGAGGCATAGGCTATGACCTTGCCTCTCTGCATTAAAATACAACCAAGACCAACTCTGGAAGCATCACAGTAAACTACAAATCCATCGAAACCATCTGGTAAAGTCAAGACTGGGGTGGAAGTGAGTCGAGTCTTCAACTCCTGAAAACTCTTCTCACAAGAATTTGACCACTAAAATTTAACTTTCTTCTGAGTCAATTAAGACATGGAGTATGAAATAGAAGAAAACCCTTCAACAAACCATCTGTAATAGCTAGCCAAACCCAAGAAACTCTGAATATCTGATAGAGAGATGGGTCTAGGCCAGTTTCTCACTACTTTGGTCTTTTGAGGGTCAACTCTAATGCCGTCACCGTAAATAATATGTCCAAGAAAATCTACTAATCTTTGCCAAAATTTGTACTTATTGAACTTAGTAAACAACTGATGAGTTCTAAGGGTCTGCAACACAATTCTCAGATAGTCTGCATGATCATTCTCACTATGGGAATAGACAAAGATATCATCAATGAAGACTATGACGAACATGTCCAAGTACTATTTGAACACCGTGGTCATCAAGTTCATGAAAGTTTTTGGGGCATTCATTAGTCCAAAAGACATAACTACCGAGTTCTGAAAGTTGAATTGAGAATGCCACATCCTCTGACTCTAAGGTGATGATAGTCAGATCTGAGGTCTATCTTAGAGAAATAACTGGCACCCTGAAGTTGGTCGAACAAGTCATCAATTCTAGTGAGTGGATACTTATTCTTGATTGTGACTTTGTTCAACTGACGGTAGTCGATGCATATCTTGAGAGAATCATCTTTGTTACGCACGAACAAGACTGGAGAACCCCATCGAGAAACATTGGCCTAATGAAACCCTTATCTAAGAGATTTTTTAACTATTCTTTCAACTCCTTAAGCTCAGTTGGAGCCATTATATAAGGTGGAATAGAGATAGGCTGGGTATCTGGAAGGAGACCTATTCCAAAGTTAATTTTTCTTTTGGGAGAAACTTCAGGAAGATCTTTAGGGAACACGTCTGGAAATTCCCTTACTACTGAAACTGACTCAGGACTTAGAGTCATAGAACCAGAGTCTTTGACTTGAACAGGATGGTAAACACACCCTTTAGATATCATCTTTCTTGCTTTAAGATATGAAATAATCTGACCCTAAGCACTATACTACCCCTCTGTTTAATGACTGGTTCATTAGGAAACTAAGACTAAATGACTCTATTTCTTCAATCAACTGAGGCATAGCATAAATGTATCCAATCTATGCCTAAAATGACATCAAAATCAGTTATTTCTAACTCTACAAGATTAACCGAGGTAATTTTCTGAGATACTGTAATCGAGAAATTTTTGTATACCTGTCTGGCTGTAATAAATTTACTCACTAGGAAAGACACTGAAAAAAGCTCTACTAATGTTTTGATATTGACACCAAAGTTGACAGCTATATAAGAAGTTATAAAAGAAAGTAAAGCTCTAGGATCTAACAATGCATAAATATGAAGATGGAAAACCTGTGAGCTACATCTTGCAATTGATATGTAGCCAACTTTGCACTCTCTCTTAAAGTGATGCCCATGATATCTATCACTTTCTGCACCATATCCAGAAACTCCTGTGGATCCTCTTCAGACTTGGATCCAAAAAACAAAGGGGGATTCATCCGAGTGAAATCCTGAATCCTAATTGCAGCTATATTTGCTACTCGATTGGCTGGAGCAACAGCCTGCTGGTTGTTCAGGAAGCTACGCTGTAGGATAAGGTAGTGAAAGCAGCCCTAAATTTGGTGTGGGAGATATGTTCATTCAGGGGATCTTCCTGAACAGGTGGGGGTGCAGGCTAATCCCTATTTCTTTTTTCGTTGTTTCTTTTAGGAGGCATTTTCTATAAATAAAATAAAGGATAAGTTAGAAAAAGAGTTTAAATAGATCTCACGCTCTTTCACACAACATGAACACTGAAAGAAAGGAAACTTTCCTAAAAATGTCTCATAACCTCTTGTCCATAAGTATGGCGCGCTTCACCCCCATGCACAAGACTCTACTCAATACGGCTTTTAGACTCTCTAGGAAACTTTAAAATCTTAGTCTCAGGTACCAAGTTTTGTCACGACCTGAGGCTACCCCCTAGTCGCGACAACAATGCTTACGACCACCAGGACCATAAACTAACCCATGAGATGGTACCCATTGTGAGCACTGAGTAATGCTGTAATGTAATACATAAGCAAAAGATGCACTGATAAGGTACTGTAAAACTAAATACTAGAATACAAAGCCAAACATATTTAAAATATCTGATGAAATACTAATAACCAAACTGTCTATCTGAAACAACTGTTAATACTGAAATAACTGATTAACTGTCTAACTGATTGTCTAAAAGCCTCTTACAACTTGAGGAAATGATGGGAAAAACCCCCAACTAACTTCGATTGACTAAAAATAAAGAAGTACTAAAAATAACTAAGATAAACATATCATGTCCTTGATGGATGAGGACTCACCACTACTCCTACTGAGTAACACTGAGCTATCTAAAAATGGTTGAGAAACTGAGAATCTGAACCTATGTTATAAGACAACATAGAACAAAGAAAATTATGCAATTAGTACTTTGAATGTACTAGTATATGAGATGAGGACTGGATGAAATACATGAGGTATCTGAGCATAAATGCATGAACATGTAATATGTATGAATGCAAGACCAAGCACAAAATATTTCTAAGATAGTCGATAATCTGAAAGACTAAAATCTGTATAACTGAATAGTTGAAAATCTATATGCTTTGGTCAAGCAAACCTGAGCTGAGATATACTGAATACTGATTAACTGATATCAGTATACTATTAACTGATATTTGAATATTGATCATGTAGTACTAAACTGTACTTAGTTTGAATAACTGGATTGAAACTATGCGAGATATCATGTAACCAACATGCCCAATCTGAGCTAATCGAGGTCCAACCTATAACCCTAGTTGGAAGGGTATCACTACCGTGCCATAGGTACTAACACTGGTTGTGTGGATCCACTAAACTTGTGTCCCAAAAGACTAAGGAGACACCCTCTACTAGTAGGTTCTCTCATGAGATATGTGTCAACCCTCAACTGGCCAGTATACATCACAAACCTATGTTGGCAATGTAGTTATGTAACTCAGGGATTGCTACTAAGGGTCACACCCTCTACTGGTAGGTGATCCCCCATCCCTGGATTCACTCGGTGCTAAATCCTACTTCAAACTAAAGTGTCATTGTTACTGAATTGAATTGAATTTATAGAACATAACAACTGACATTTCTCATTATGATCATAACATATGAGTAAATGGTGATATTCATGGTTTAACTAAAATCATTACTTAAAAGATCTAAAGTCATGTAAAACACATAGGTATCGAGTGTTCATAACCAGACAGTACTGGATGACCATAATTTATGACAATAAGCTTTTAAAACAATAATATGGGATCATGGTTCAAAACCCAAAAGCATAGACTTTTCATCAAATATGTGAGAATCATAAACTTGAACATGGGAATGTCTTAAACATGGGAAATCAACATGATTACATGGCTAAACTCATAACTAGGGGATTTAACATGAAATTCACTTGAATAAGACATGGGAAACTTAAATTTAAAGTATGAGGCAATCTAATCTTTCATAGGATCATACATGGACTAAACTAAATTTTAATTACTAAGTAAAAACATGAATTAAACCTATATTGAACATATAAAGTAGCATTGTAAAGGAAAAACTCCATAATTTAATTAGGAGAGAAGTTTTTGGGCTCTATAGGTGAAAGGGACCCATGGATGAACATCCCACGTACCTTAAGCTTCTTAACTTAGGAAAGAAACCCTATTCTTGATGCTTTCTTGAAGGTTCTTGAACTTGGGGAGCTTGAATTCTTAATTACTTAAGGAAAAAGAATTGGATTTGTTCTTGGGTAAGGAGGAGGGTTTTCTTAAGAGTGATTTTGAGAATAAGGACAAATAATGCCCTAAATGATGCCCCAAATCGTGTTATGGACTATTTAAATTGAGGGGTAAAGACCCAATTGTCCCTCTATTATTTAAATTAAGAAATGATCGCAAATCCTCATCGTGACACGGTCTTATCACGGTCGTAATATTTACTCACCATGATGTGGTCACCATGAGGTCGGGAATAATGCCACGACGTGGGCTTATCATGGTGACCCACTAGTTTCGTGACCAAAACATGCCCCAAACCTTGTCCGAAAAATCCACAACTCCTCTGGGGAATACCTTTTTCCTCCTGAACATGAATTAACTCAAAAACCAAAGTCTCAGGGTCGAGAAGACCAAAATAAAAATCCTCAAAGTTTAGGTGTCTTGAAAATGACTAAGTCCCCAACACTTAGTGAAAATTTCAAGCCTTAAGCCCCTTATGTATACAACTGGGAGCTGAATCGAGCTAAGAATATTACGGGGTATTACAACCTGGATGTTAGTGGAGACTCATGTCATAGTACTTTAGCAACTCAAGCCACCTCTTTTGCCTGGGATTTAGCTTCTTGTGAGTGGACACGTATTACAGTCTCTTGTGAGTAGAATAAATATCAACATGGACTCCATAAAAATAATGTTGCTAGATCTTTAATGTAAATACCATAGCTAACAATTCCAAATCATGAGTTGGATAATTCTTCTTATGAACCTTCAACTGCCTAGAAGCATATGCAACCACCTTTCCCTGTTGCATCAACACCCAACCCAACCCTACTCGGGATGCATCACAATAGACAAAAAAAACATCAGTGCCTTCAGGGAAGATTCAAGACCGGATCCAAAGTTAACTTATTCTTCAACTTTTTGTAACTACCCTCACAAGAATCAGACCATAAGAATTTTACTTTCTTCTGAGACAACTTAGTTAACGGGGTTGTAATCGAAGAGAAACTCTCCACAATCCTTCTATAGTAGCCTGCTAAACCTAAGAAGCTCTGAATATAAGATGGATTCATAGGTATAGGCCACTTCTTAACCACCACAACCTTTTGTGGATCAACCATGATCCCTTCACTAGAAACAACATGACCCAAATAAACTAGGTCATTCAACCAGAACTCACACTTAGAGAACTTAGCATACAAATACTGATCCTTTAGGGTTTGCAACACAAGGAGAAGGTGATCGACATGATCTGACTCACTCTTAGAATACACCAATATATCATCAATAAAAACAATGACAAACAAGTCCAAGAAATGATGGAAAACTCGATTCATAAGATCCATAAATACGGTTGGGGCATTGGTCAAGTCAAAGGACATCACCAAAAACTCAAAATAACCTTACCAAGTTTGGAGAGCAGTCTTGGGGATATCCGCCTCCCTAATCTTCAAATGATGGTACCCAGATCAAAGATCAATCTTGGAAAAGAATTTAGCACCCTGAAGCTGATCAAAGAGATCATCAATCCTTAGAAGTGGATACTTGTTTTTTATGATTATTTTATTTAATTGGCGATAATCAATACACATCCGAAGGGAACCATACTTCTTACACATGAAGAGAATAGGATCACCCCATAGAGCCACACTATGGTGGATTAAACCCTTATCAAGAAGATATTTCAACTGCTCCTTAACTTTCTTCAGCTCAGCCAGAGCCATTCTGTAAGGAGGGATAAAAATAAGCCGAGTTTCTAGAAGAAGATCAATCCCAGAATCAATTTCCCTATTAGGAGGAACACTAGGAAAATACTCAAGGAACATCTCAGAGAATTCATAGAACCATAGGAACAGTCTACAGAGTAGGACCTTTGGCTCTAGAATCCTTAATATGTACTAAGTGATAGAGGCACCCTTTGGAAACTAATTTTTGTTATCTAAGATATGAGATAAACTTCCCTTAGGCACTAAGGAACTACCTTAGTATTTGATTACCGACTAATTTGGGAAATAAAATGACTATTTGAGTCCAACGATCAAGAGACGTATGGCATGAATGCAATCAATCCATCCCTAATATTACATCAGAGTCTAACATGTCCAACTCTATTAGATCCACCAAGGTCTCCTTATCATGAACCTACATCACACAACGCAAATAAATACTTTTAGCCATAATGGAGTCACTCACCGGGGTGGACACAAAAAATGATCCAAAATATATTTAGGATTAAAGTCGAAATAAATAGCCAAATAAAAGGTCACATAAGAGAGAGTAGATCCTAGATTAAGTAGACAATATATGTCAGGAGAAAAAAGTTTGAGCGTACCAGTAACAACATCAAAGGACACCATAAAATCCTAGAGAGTGGCAAGAACATATAGACAGTTTCGACCAGCACTAGAGCCAGAAGCAGAAGTAGCAACCTTTAGTGTAGGAGCGGATGAGGTAGCAATAGGAATCTTATTCTCCTCGGAAGAAGCCTTAGAAGGATAATCCCTCTACACATGACCAATCTGACCATATTTGAAGCATTTGTTCCTCCCTTCTTCGCAAAAACCACGATGCACTTGACCATAAAACTACAAGGAGAATACGATAGAGCTGACTGAGCTCCACTAGCCTGTGACTGGGATCCTGGTGCTCAAAACTAATTATCATACTGATAATGATGATTAACCGATGACTTTGGATAAGGAGAACTACTTGTAGAGTAGGAACCAAAATTTCCTACTTCTTCTTAGACCACTTTCCACCATCACTACTGCTCTGTTGCTGACCTCAACCCTGATCTGAATAGCAAAACTTCTTACTCTTCCTTTCACTCATCTTCACTTATTACTTCTTTTCTTTCTCCATCTGTTGCATATACATCAAAATTCAAAAAAATATCTATGTCCTTGTTTAACATAGTAGCCTTACTCTCTAAAATCAAGTCTCGGGACAACTCAAAAGTAAACTTTCTCATTCTAGCTCCCATTTTAGAGACCAACTCAGGATCATACCAGGATAACTGATGGAACTTCAAGGCATATTCCTTGACTGATATCCTGCCTTCTTTTAGATTCACAAATTCCTTTGCCTTCTAAAACTTCTGAGAAAATAAGCGATCAAGGAAAGAACTAGAGAAATCATCCCACAGATTTGGCTTAACATCATCGCCCCTAGACTGGTCCCATTCCTCTTACCACTGATATTCCATATCCTTTAATTGGTAAGAAAACAACTCCACGCCCTCCATATTAGTGGCATGCATCACACGGAAAATCTTTTCCATCTCATCAACAAATTTAAGAGGATGTTCCTAAACATTAGTACCAGTGAAAATAAGAGGACTCAGCCTCATGAATTTGCCAATTCTACTGGCCTTGGAGGATGGAGAAACAAAAGCAACCCACTCAATCTGATTGGCCACCAACTGGGTAAGCAAATGAATCGAATGGCGAAACTCAATATTAGAGACAGCAGCTCAAGGTGCCTAAGAAAGAATAAGGGGAATCGGTGAAGCTCCATCAAGGAAATCAGAAGTAGTGACCTTAGAATGGGTCTAAAATTCTGAAATAGGACGAGCTCCATCAATATTGTCCTCAGATAAGATAGAAGAGTTACTATGGATATCATGTCTTCTTGGAGGCATGATCTATAAGGCAAACAAATAAGAATTAGAGGGATTCAAGATCTTAAAGTCTATACCTCGAAATAGAACAACAAGAAAGGGAAACATTCCTAAATGCCTTGTAGCATGTCCATTATAAGTGCGGTGCGCGACACACTCATAAAAGAAACTCTACTTAAGACAACTTTGTTGGATACCTAATGACACCAAACCTATGATTTGATACCATCTTTGTCATGACCCAAACTAGGTCCTGGTCATAATAAGTATCTCAAGTCCCACGTGGATAAGAGATCACCCCTTATACCTAACCAAACCAAAACAACATACCCTAAGGTTGGATGAATTTCAAACATCTAATAAGATAGCATGAAATAGGCTTAAGTAAGTTCAAAATATGTCAATAAATTTGATGACCTATGACTGACCAAACAACCGACTGACATTGCCGATATCCACAGTAGTCCAAACAAATCCTTCTAAACAAAAAACCTAATGACTCATCATGAGTCTTTACAACTCGTATCCCCAAGTCATACCCAAGAAAGAAAATCAAGTACCATTTATTGGACACCTTACATCTAGGGTCACTTGACCCATCAAGACACCCTACAACTCATAGGGTCAATCGTAGTCAACATAGTGAGCTCATAACTCAGAAAACTTTCAAAGACCAAAAACCTGGGGCATTACAGAATTAATCATAATTTATTGATTTGCTGCATAAAAGTACTTTTGTAAAAATTATATCATATTTCAAACCAACACATGAATATTTTGTCTCATTACCAATGATTCAACAATTTATCAAAGACATTCAATGCCAAATCAACATTATTGTCTTAGTTATATTGAACAATCTGAAAATTATTATAACACTCTACATTTTTGCTCTAGAATTTAAACCGTCATTCTTATGTGTATAAACTCCAATCCAATGACTTAAATTTTAATACATGTGTCATGATCATTATCCTAGTGATAATAGTTCTTACAAGGTGAAAAATGTTCATAGAAAGCACTTAGAGCAAAGTTGAGTTGAGAATATTTTTATCGATCGAGTTTTTGTATTTGATCCTATAAGGGTCAACTAAAAACAAGTGTATCTCCCAGAATATATCGATTCATGTGTCCTAATATATATAAAATGAAAGATCTTAGAGTCAGCTTTCCAATGCATCTGGTTTCACCTTAATCCGATATCGAAGTGGAAAGTTATTATCATTTTTCCTCAGTATATCCATCTGTCAACAACGTGATGACTTGAGGTGATAATCCGTCAACTAAGTGATGAGCTATCAACCTCATCATTATAATTAACCAGAATATGATCAACTCTAGCTACAAAGTGACGACTTGATGTGATAAGCCATCAACCTCATCGTCAACCTTAACCGTCCCAGCTATAATGTGATGACTTGAGGTGATAAGCCATCAACTAAGTGACGAGCTATCAACCTTGTCATCACCCTTAAACAACAAGGGTCCAAGTCCATCTATGGGTTGACGACTTAGTTGATAAGCCATCAACTCATTGACAAGCTATCAACTAAGTCATCAACTAAAAATTTCAACAATTTTTATTCAGCTTCGGAGGGGTATTTTGGTCTTTTACTTACCTCAAACCATACCTCCCCCTTAAGATCCTCTATTAAGTATATTTTTCCCAATTCTAAAATACATAACACTTTACTTCCTCTCTCACACTTAAAAATAACCATCTTGGTTTTTTTTTAAGATCATCTCCCAAGTCTCAAGATTCAAATTTAAGAATATCAAGAACATCATGATTAGGGTTCCTCACCTAAAATTCAATCCTCTCTTTTCAAGATCAAGAATTCAATCATCATTCCCCAAGAAATTCAAGTTTTAATTTCAAGATTTCTTAAAAAATCTATTTAATTAAGGTATATGGGGTAATGAGCAAGGGTATCCTTTAACCCATGTGCCCAAATTACATGATTTTAAGATTTTATTTACTTGTTTAGAAGTAGGTTTTATACCCAACTTAATATATTCTTGAAGCATGTGATTATCATGAGATTTAAAGTTTTAAGTATATCAAGAAGTGCTTATGTTTATGTTTTTAACGTACAAGATTTATATTATGAATGATATTGCACTATCTTGACTTGTTATTGTTGAAGTATTTCAAGAATTATAATGAGCATGAAGTTTTGGTATGAATTACCATGAGTTTAAAGCATAAATTTTAAGCCCAAAGTTTAAGTGTTGAGATTTCAAGAAGATTATGCTTTTAAGCATTCTATGAAAAACTTATATCAAGATTTAAATCAAGAATTGATCTTTTGATCCTAAGCTAAGATATCAAATCCACATTTATTCATTTTGATTATAGTTTAAATCAAGGAGAAGCATAATTGGTTTTCATTATAAACCCTTATGCTATTTTAAGATGGGTTTCCTAAAGTATGAACACTAAGTAATAAGGGAGTAGTATTTAGCACCAAGATGGTTATGCGTCCAAGGTAACATGCCCCAGAACTACGAGCCAACGTAGGTTAAGATTATTCTCAATATGGATGAAGTTACATATATTGATCACATAAGTTAAGGTCCTATTCTGATGTCAAGGGTAGGACAGCTCTCCCTAATGTGGGTAAGATGTTGGACTCCATGATAGCTCACATGGTTTATGTCGATTATAAGAACCTCCCTAAAGAAAGAATAAAAGGTAAAGTTTTTAGAAACTAAGTGTTATGGCTCACAAATTCATTCTTATGCTTCATTACTCATGTTATGATTTTGTAGTCTTTGTTTTATTCAATCTTAAGGTGAGTCATTTACAATTAGCATGCATTATTTGAAAGTTTACATGAATATTCAGTTATTGTTTTACTTATGCATTCACCCCCATATACTCAGTACATTCCAAAAGTACTGATCCACATATATGTATATGTGCTATATTGTCTCATAATGTAGGTACAATTTGTAGCGCACACATCATAATCAAACAGTTTGCAGCTTCCAGTTAGCAGGTGAAGAGTTCTTTTAATTAGAGAACTCGAGTCAAATCTAGTTCTAGTAGCATTTCATTTATTTAGTTGTATTGATTAGGGATAGATGGGGTTCATATCTCGGCTACCTACAGTCAATATTAGTAGAGGCTTCATAGACAATCAATAAAGTTTATGTATTTGATTTCAGTTTTATTTTGAATGACCAGAGTTATAATCCTTTTGATAGTTTTAGTTTTGAACATATTTAGCAAAGATATCTCTTCCACTTATTTCTTTCAGATTTGTGAATCTTATTTAGTTTCTCACGAGTTATGCCAGTATAAGGGTTATCTTGGGACCACTTGTGGTCTTAAGCACCATGTGACATCTAGGGGCTTGTCTCGAGGTGTTACAAACTTGGTATCAGAGCAAGTTTTAAGTATCCTAGGGTGCCTGTGAAGCCATGTCTAGTAGAGTCTTATAGAATGGTACAAAGACGTCTGTAGTTTTCTTTGAGAGGCTACAGGGTATTTGAGAAATGTTTCCTTTTTTCATGCTCTAGGTCATGCTGTAAAGTTGTTTTATTAGAAACTTTTATCGATTCATGTGTTACTTTGTAATCCTTCATCTATAACTTATTTTTGAGATGACATGATTAGTAAGTTCCAATTTGTCACAAAATAACATCTCTCAGATTTACTATCAGTAATTTCAGAAGTCACACAAGGGTCTTGAGAGGAGCTCACTAGTATGTTATAAGCTCCTCAAGTCGAAAGTTATGTCCTCATCTATATGAGTTGTTCAGTTAAGACATAATAAGATATGTATCAGATTCATTGTTAACCCTTTATTACAGATAGCTCTCATGAAAGGAGAGAGTACGTGCCTTGAGTATTGAATACAACTTTTATTAAGGCAAAGCGCAACTCAGGGTGTTATGTTTCATAAGTAGTAGAACATCCTTAGAGTTGGAAGTATGGATTTAGAAGTGTAGTAACAAGAAAAGTTGGGGTGAGCATTTGATTGAGGGTAAAAAAAATAGATTGGTCTATGTCTTTTATTAAGTAGGATGGGGATTATTTGTCCTTGTGTGCTAACTAAAGGGTAGTGAATATGGTGAAGGCTTCATGGTGGAAAGTAGAGAAGGAGTTATTAGTTAAGGTAAATTATGGTATGCTTAAAGTAGGAAAGGAGTTTTTGATGATATTTCATTTTGTTAGAAAAGTATAGCTTATTAGCGAAAGTATTATATTGATAAGAATTGTTAATGTGGGTTCTCCTTGTGGTTGTGAAAAAAGAAATTGGTTGATGTTTTTAGAGCTAGGGGTATAATTTTGATATATGGATGGATAAGTACTAGAGATGTATGGAAGAGGGGTGTGCTTATGGATTGTAATTAGATAGACTATAAGATTATGATTAAATATTATTATTATAAGGTTCTAGGGGACTAGTGTTTTCTGATGTTTTGACAGGTAAGAATAGCTTGTGAAGTTGTGGTTAATCATGACTAGTACTAGAATTTAAGGTTGAATAGTGGATGATCATCAAGGTGGAAAGAGTGATTACTTAGGATAGTGTGGCTGGTTATATGAGAGGTGAATGAATAGGCTTGAGATAATATATGCAAGAGTTTAAGTTTATTTATTCACAATTAAGTATGATGTCATAGAAATGATGTAGAGATGTATACCCAAGGTGATATGGGGATTAAATTATTTTCTAAGATTATTAAGTGTCATGTGTTCTTAGATAGCGCCTATGAGTTTCTAAGTTTGAATAAGGTAGTCATACATTATATTGTATTCTTGATGGTTATGTTAAGGAGCTATGGATAGATGATGTTGAGCCTTTTGGTATGATTTGAGTTAGTGAGGAGGATTATATGTTTTGTGAGGCAGGTATGTTTGCCGAGTTAATAAAGTGTAAGTCTATGATGATGATTATTGAAGCTAAAGGAAGTTAAGGGTGGTATGTATTAAGAGAGTGTCCGAGAATAAAGTTAGTATTGTCAAGATATAGTTTATTCAAGCAAGTGAGCATTCATGTGTAGACCATTAGACCAAGGAAATTATAGCTCAGTCTCGAGGATATGGAGTAGAGCCATAAGCTTAGAATGTCAGCTTTGATCTAAGGGGGAGATAGTAGAGTGAAGAACCAAATAAAGTTGTTAGAATTAGATTATGATGCATGCCAATAAGAGTTGTGATGAGATGGTGGTCCCTTCATACTCTAGATTATTCCTTGGATTTCAATCATTGTCACGCCATATTAATGTTTTGCACGATAGATCCATGCCAAAGGCCAATGTTTATACACTTTATGCGTATTCAAGTTCATTCTCAGCTTCTAGTAAGTAAGTAACTGCTTCACTCTATGATTCAAGTCATCTCTTATAAATCTATGAACTCCAGTCTTATGTTGAACAACTCATTATAAGTATGAACTCATGTTTTAGAGTATGATCAGTTCTCAGAACTCATGATACTAGTGAAATTCATATTATATCATATATGTCCTCAGTTTGGATATGTTTAATGAATCCATGCATTTTACATTCTATTCCTCGGGCCTCAGTTAAGTGTCAAAGTTATGTATAGTATTCTTTCGTGCTTCAGATCCTTATGTGTTAGCCATTCAGTGACCTCTTTTTACGTTAAGAAAGTGGTGATGATAATGGATTAGCAATGTTTTAGATGGGAGAGAGTTGATGACCCTTATTAAGAAAGATTAGTTATGTTTTTTCTATCTAAGGCTAAAGAATGAAGGAATATTGAGGTAAATCTTTGGTATAGGTCATAGTTAGTTGAGAATTTTGGGTATGTCTTCTTAAGAATAGTGCAAGAAAGTTGTTATTGATAGAGGTTTAGAGAATATGAGAAGTATGCATTTATGGGTGTTTGCCTGGAAGTTCATATGTGGTTATAATGATAGTCTTGAATGTCATGTTGAGATATAAATGGATGAATGCATTATGCATTAGTGAATCCATAGTAAGAGTTCAGAGTTAGTCATTGAAATGGTAAGGTATGTTACGCTTAGGGTGTGAGCTCTAAATGAGACATAGAAGATTGAATCATATGGTTTAGAATAGTATTATGGTGTGGCGTGTTGTACCTTGTGATTTCGAGTTAGGCTTGATCATGGTGAGAGAATTTAGTTTAGTTTAAACTTTAATGGATGGATTTATCAATGCCCATGTAAGAATTATAGGTTGAATCAAATAAGTATGGTATTTAACGGGAATAGTATAGTTGAGAGAGTATTTGAGAAGTGTTGCTAAGCTTGAAAGGAAGAAGCTGCATTGCCTAAGGACTAGTAATTCTATCGTAGATTATGATTCATATGTCTATGTTCTATGCTATAGAGTTGTATCAATGTTGTGATTCCTTATTCAGATGTCTTGTTCAGATCATGCCCGAAATTCTTTGCTCCCTAATATTATTAAAAATTCTAAGAAGAGTGTTGAAGAAATACTCCATTTGAGTATGAGCGGTAAGTATAGTCCAGTCCATATAGCCTGCAATCTAGTTTAGCAGTCAACCAGATAAGCTCCTATAGATTTACAACTTTCCATTTAGTCTTACTACCCAAATTTTCACGAGTAAGGCCATTCCATAAGGTAAAATGTTCACATTCATGCAAATTATGAATTCAGCTTAGTTCATGCATCATGCATCAGTTTCTGATTCAGCTATTAAGTCATGATTCAGCTCGTAAGTGTTCCAAACCTCATCTCAGCCTTTCCATAGTATTTCAGCCAAGTCAATATCATTCGAGGACGAATGATCCCAAGGGGAAGATAATGTATCACCCTGTATTTTTGCGCTAGAATTTGAATACATGTGTCATGATCATTATCCTAGTGAGAATAGTGCTTACAAGGTGAAAAATGTTCATAGGAAGCACTTAGAGAAAAGTCGAGTTGAAAACACTTTTATCGATCAAGTTTTTATATTCGATCCTACAAGGGTTAACTTTAAATGATTGTATCTACCAGAATATCTTGATTCAGGTGTCCTACTATATATCAAATGAAAGATCTTAGAGTCAGATTACCAATGCATCTGGTTTCACCTTAATCTGATATCAGAGTGGAAAGTTATGATTATTTTTCCACAACATGTTTGTCTGTCAATAAGGTGACGACTTGACGTAATAATCCATCAACTAAGTGAAGAGATATCAAACTCATCATCAGCCTTAACTATAATATGATCAACTCCAGCTACAAGGTGACGACTTGGTGTGATAAGACGTTAACTAAGTGATGAGCTATCAACCTCATCGTCAACCTTAATCGTCCCAACTACAAAGTGATGACTTTAGGTGATAAGCCATCAACTAAGTGATGAGCTATCAACCTTTTCGTCACCCTTAAACAGCAAGGGTCCAAGTCCATCTATGGGTTGACGACTTAGTTGATAAGCCATTAACTAGTTGACAAGCTATCAAAAGAAACTAAGTGTTATGGCTCACAAAGTTATTCTTATGCTTCATTACTCATGTTATAATTTTGTAGTCTTTGTTTTATTCAAGCTCAGGGTGAGTCAATTACACATAGCATGCATTATTTGAAAGTTTACATGAACATTCAGTTATTGTTTTACTTATGCATCCACCCCCATATACTCAGTAAATTCCAAAAGTATTGATCCATATATATGTTTATGTTCTAAATTGTCTCATAATATAGGTACAAGTTGTAGTGCAAATCATAATCAGACAGTTTCCAGCTTCCAGTTAGCAGGTGAAGAGTTCTTTTGATTTGATAACTCGAGTCAAATATAGTTCTAGTAGCATTTTTTTATTCAGTCATATTGATTAGGGATAGTTGGGGGTCATGTCCTGGATACCTACAGTCCATATTAGTAGTGGTTTCATAGACACTCAATATAGCCGATGTATTTGATTTCAGTTTTGTTTTGTATGACCAGAGTTGTAATCCTTTTGATAGTTTGTTTTGAACATATTTAGCAAAGATATCTCTTCCTCTTATTTCTTCTAGATTTATGTATCTTATTTAGTTGCTCACGAGTTATGCCAATACAAGGGTTAGCTTGGGATCATTTATGGTCCTAAGCACCGTGTGATGTCTAGGGGGTAGTCTCGGGGCATTAAAATTATTCTCTTAACTCAATCTTTTTGAGCAAGCAGCTTTATGACTGTCAAACTATAGGTTGACAATAAATGTACATGTGATTATCTTATTGATGCATCTTTTCAACATATCACATGATAGGTGAATGGACCCATATTCACCTTTTATACTTTCGAGATTTTAAGGGATCCAATTCAAATATTAGTTGGTTCAACCAACTTATCATGAGAACAAACAACATAAACAATTCTTGAAGAATCTTCTAGATCTTTAACATATGTCTAGTACTCAATAAGCATATCTTTGGAATGGCAACTCCAATTATACCATAACATTTGCCTTTTGTTTTAGTAAATTTATGATTTAATTTACAAGAATTACCATCATATTTACTTCTTTGGTGTAAATTGTAGAATCTCTTCACAATTATTCTACCTCTTTTGAAGGTAAGTTGTGATACTATCACAATCAAGTGCACGTTTGTTTTGATAAGCTTTACTAAATATTATCACATTCACCTTTAGGAAATAGATCTGCACTTATAATACCATAATCATATTCACATATGTTTCACAACCATAACCCAGTAATTTGAGGAATCCATAATACCCCAAAATCCAATTACCATTACCATGCATCCCACAATGTTCAAAATCATATTAAAATAAAGAAAAACATAATTAATCAGTGAGAAACATTATTCAACCATGAATATCCAAAAACTCCAACCATTATGTCAAAACCATAATAATAGTATGAAAACCAAACATTAAAAACATGCTCTTTGTAAAATAACAATGGGGGAGGAGTAACATGCCTTAGACAACTAGGAAAATGAAGAGAATCACTCTTGAAAGCCCCTAATTGATTGTCTTGAAGAAACCTTAGCCTCTTGTTTAAACAGAGAGTTTGAGAGTTTTTTAAGAGCATTTGATTATGAATAATAGGTTAATAAAGTCGCCAAAGGTATTTATGTCGTGGTATCAAAGGGAGTATAAAAGATGGATATGTCCAGAATGCCTCCAACTTAAAATTGTAAAATTGCTACAGGTGGTTACGAGTCGACCCCTTGACTCGTGACCACAACATATTACTCGTACCATTATCATTCCAAGACAGTGAGTTGGACATCCATACACTATCCACCATACAATTCACTGACCCCTAATCGTGACCAGACCATACGACTCGTATGGTCCTAGTTGTACCCAAGATAGAATCCAAAGGGATTGACACTAGACAACATACAACTTTTCACAACGACTCGTAACCTATCCTCACGGATCTTAATGAGCCACTTGTACTCAGAGACAAGTCAAGTTTCTAAGCTTCTGATTTGATGAAGGATCTTCCTAACGACCCATCACCATACCTAACGACCCGTACCATCAAATTGTAACCACAACAAAAACCCAACCACCATCACTGGAAACTTTATGAGATAGGTTACCTAACCAGTACCCATACCATATGACTCGTATGGTGAGTCATTACAAGGATAGTGAGATTAAAGCCCAGGAAATTTCCAAGGGCCAAAACCCAGTGGGTTTCAATTCTCCCCTATTTGGATCATTCATCCTCGAATGATGGAACAAGGAAGTACAAGAATAATTAGGACACCACACGCCTCTACTCTTATCTTTAACTAAGTTAGAAAACAAAGATAACAAGAAAATCATTCTTTCTTTTAACAAAGTTAGAAAACAAAGATGGTAAGAACAACACATACCTTATGCAAGAATTTTTGAAGAGGAAAACAGGAACGGATACTTGGACTTCATGTCCTCTTTAGTCTCCCAAGTAGCCTCTTCGACCTTGTGGTTCCTCCATAGAACCTTTATTGAGGACATGTCCTTGGTTCGCAATTGACAAACCTGCCAATCTAAGATCTCAACCGGGATCTCCTCATAAGATATGGAATCTGAAATACCAATATCCTTGAAAGGCATAATTTGCAAAGAATCATTCATACACTTCCTCAACATAGACACATGGAATACCGGGTGAATGGACCTCAAACTAGAAGGCAACTCCCACTCATACGCAACATTACCAACCCTTCTCAAAACCAAGTACGGACTAACATACTGGGACTAAGCTCCCCTTCTTCCTAAATTGCATCACTCCCTTCATGGGAGACACCTTCAATAACACCCTATCCCTAATCTCAAACTAACTTCCTACGCCTCACATCCACATAGGAATTTTGGCGACTTTGGGTAGCTTTAAGTCTTCCCGAATCACCTTTACCTTCTCTATAGCTTGGTGAATCAAATTCGGGCCAAACATATCTGCTTCACAAACCTCGAACCACCCAATAGGGGATCTACACCTCCTACCATATAATACCTCAAATGGAGCAATTCCAATGCTAGAGTGGTAGCTATTATTATAGGCAAACTCTATAAAAGGCAAATGCTCAACCCAACTACCACCATGGTCAACAACGCAAGGCCGAAGTATATCCTTCAATGTCTGAATAATCCTTTCTGTTTGCCCATCTAACTGCGGGTGAAATGAAGTAATAAGACTCACCTTGGTCCCCAAATCTTTCTGAAACAACCGCCAAAAATGAGATAAAAATTACGTATCGTGATTCAAGATGATAGAAATAGGCATCCCATGTAACTTCACAATCTCTTGGCGGTACAACCTTACATAATCCTTTGCCAAAAAATGGGTCCTCACAAGCAAGAAATGAGAAGACTTTGTTATCGTATACACAATGACCCAAATCAAACCAAAACGATTTCTAGACCGAGGAAGACCGGTAATGAAATCCATGCTGATCACTTTCCATTTCAATACAGGCAGCTCAATTTCTTGATATAATTCTCTGGGCGTCATGTGCTCAACTTTCACTTGTTGGCACACCATGCACTTAGCCACAAAACTAGCCAAATCCCACTTCATATTATTCCACTAATACATCTCCTTAAGGTCATGATATATTTTTATCGAATCGGGATGGATAGCATAATGCAACTCATGCGCATCAGCCAAGATCCTCTCTCGCAACCCATCTGTATAGGGAACACATAACCTCCCTTGGTACCATAAGATACCACCACCACCACCACTAATCTTGAAGGCCATCACCTTCTACATACCTACATCACCCTTGATCCTCATCAAGATGGGATCCAAACACTTGTTTCTCCTTTATCTTCGCACAAAGCGACAATTGTGCCACTTCCTCTACAAATACACCACCGTTCTCAGAATCCAAGAGGTTAACTCTAATGTTAGCCAGATGGTGAATATCCTTCACCAACTCCCATTTCTTCTTTTACACATGAGCCAGACTTCCCACCTGTTAAGAGCTTCAACAACTACGTTAGCTTTACTTGGATGGTAGTGAAGACTAATGTAATAATCCTTGAGCAGCTCAAGCCATCTTCTTTGCCTAAGGTTCAGCTCTTTCTGAGTAAACACTATTGTAGGTTCTTATGATCTGAAAAGATATCCATATGCACTCCATACAAATAGTGACGCCAGATTTTTAATGCGAACACCACAACTAACAATTCAAAGTCATGAGTCGGATAATTCTTCTTATGCACCTTTAACTGCCTAGAGGTGTAAGCTATCACCTTGCCATGCTGCATCAAGATGAAACCAAGACCCACACGGGACGCATCACAATATACCAAAAGTCAATACTGGAGCCGAAGTTAGATTATATATCCTTCAACTTCTCAAAACTACCCACACAAGCATCCAACCATAAGAACTTAACTTTTTTCTGAGTCTGCTTAGTCAACGGGGCAGCTATAGTCGAAAAACTCTCCACAAACCTTCTGTAGTAACCAGCTAAACCCAAGAAGCTCCGAATAACTATTGGAGTCATGGATCTAGATCACTTTTTAACCACTGAAACTTTCTGCGGATCCACCATGATCCCTTCACTAGAAATGACATGACCCAAAAAAGTGACAACGTTCAACCAAAATTAATATTTCAAAAATTTGCCATACAACTGCTACTCTTTTAGGGGTTGCAATATAATGCGGGGGTGATTAGAATAATCCACCTCGCTCTTAGAGTATACCAAAATATCGTCTATGAACACAATGATGAACAAACCAGAAACTGTCGAAAGACTTTATTCATCAAATTCATGAATGTTGTTAGGGAATTAGTCAACCCAAAAGACATAACCAGAAACTCAAAATGCCCATGCCGAGTACGAAAGGCGGTCTTCAGGATATCCATCTCCCTAATCTTTAACTGATGATACCCGAATCGTAGGTCAATCTTGAAGAAAAATTTAGCAACCTGCAGTTGATCAAACAAATCATCTATCCTTGGAAGAGGATACTTATTCTTTACCATCACCTTATTTAACTGATGGTAATCAATACACATCCTAAGGGAACCAACCTTCTTACACATAAATAACACCGGTGCACCCTACGGGGATACACTACGACAGATGAAACCATTGTCTAAAAGATCCTTTAGTTGTACCTTAGGCTCATTCAACTCATCCGGATCCATTCAATGTGGAAGAATAAAAATTGAACGAGTGTTCGGGATAAGATCAATCTCCAACTCAATCTCCCTATTAGGAGGGACACTAGGAAGGTCATCAGGGAAGACCTCAGGAAAATCATTCACCATTGGGATGAAATGAAAAGAAGGACCCTCTAAGTTAGAATCTTTAACTCGGACTAGATGATATAGATACCCCTTGGAGATTAATATTCGAGCTCTAAGATACAATATGAACTTCCCCTTAGGAGCTAGGGAACCACCTTTCCACTCAATTGATGATAGGCGAATTTACACGCCTATAGCACTAAATTTTGCCCATATTTTAGCCTAGTTTTGAGAACAAATTATATATTTCATGCACTTTTAGTCCTTTTTCCTGTAAGTGAGCTAACGAACATGATTAGCAAAGTTTCAGGTATAAATGATGCAGAATTCAGCATTTCATGGATAACTTGACGCCAAAGAAAGCTTCACGAAAGGAGAAAAGCCAATCTTGGACGCCAAGGACTAAAGATGGCGCATGGAAATTCTGTCCCCGGGCTAAAACAATATTTCTGAAGACTTTGGGGACTAGCAGTAATTTATTAGGATTAGGATAATGATACATTAACCTAGTACAATTGGGTTAAGTATTTCATTAGCTTATTAGGATTAGGATAATGATACATTAACCTAGTACAATTGGGTTAAGTATTTCATTAGCTTAGTAGGATTTGGTTAAGCATTTCATTAGCTTAGTAGGAATAGGATATGAGTATTATAAATACCCTATCTTGCTAGAGATTTTGAGACATCTTCTGACATCTTCTTACATCTTCTTACATCTCAGAACATATTCTTCTATTAATTCTATTTTTCTTCTTCTATTCTTAAATTCCGCAACAAGAGAAACGTTACCTTGCTAAGGAATTCATGCCTAACGCCTACCACACCATTACAAATGTGAAATCTTTATTGTGGTATAACAACAATGTCAATTGTGATTTCCTTCGCACTCATGGGTAACTAAACTTCTCTGTTGGGGTTATGGAAGCCGAATGAGACACTATCTATTGCTGTGAGCTTGTGAGTTCGTGACATGTATGTTGCTTATATCATTATTCTCTTCATCTTAATCTAAATTCTTTAACGCAAGAATACGCCAGTATAACATTTAACTTGTTCGAAAGAAAGGTTATCTGTCTGGAAAAGAGATAATGTCAAGGTAGTAGGGTCCCATCCCCTATTAAAAAGTTAGTGTCGTAACTGGATTAACCTCTTGGAGAATTCGTACCATTAGATACGCTTTAAGCTCGAAAGAGTTAAAGTGAAATAATCCTCGAATAGGTCGAAAGACGCCTGGATTTACCATCGAATACAATTCTCTATAAGCACATACATGTCTGAATTCAACACACTCATAGTCAATAGAGACGTATAACTCAGAAGGTGGACATAACCCCAACTCCTCAATTCTCATTGTTTACATCTTACTAAAACATTCTTTCTCTTTTTACTTTGCTATTGTCGTTTTTAGATACTATTTGGTTACATTACTTGCACAACAAGAATCCCCCCTTTTTCGAGACTTTCACTAAAAGTCTAGTAATCTTCACTTACTTGTTGACCAAGCTATTCCCTGTGGGATCGATACCCAACCCAGGTTGGGTTCTATATTTTCTAACGACCGTTTTACACTCCTACGAGAGCTGTAGATTGAGTGTTATCAAAAATTAGCACCGTTGCCGGGGATCGAAGTGTCAATTAAGTTCGTAATAATTACTAGACCCTTTGGTCAAAGATTCTCGTACTTTTACTTTTAGTTTTTGTTTTTGTTAACTGCAGGTTTTTATTCAGTGCATGCCCCATACCCGAAGTTCTGGTCAACCATTATTACCCATCAATCCTGAACCACAACGTATTGGCAGAATGGAGGCACAACACGCAATTGAAAGGATGGCTGCTCAACAGGAACAGGAGAGGCTAGCTGCGCTAGCCACCGCTCATGTGCTTCAACAGAATATTGATAACCCTGGGCGAGCAACAAATCCTGACGATGAAGATCTAGGTGATGACGAGCTACTAAACCCTAGGCATGCCGCTGAGATCGCAACACCTGCCAACAGAAGAGATCTTCAAGCTAGGTTTAGGCCTGAACGCCAAGCTATGCAGCTAGCTTTCGACGATGATGATGATGATCTTGATGGATCCGGAGCCACAGGAGCCATTATTCCTCCACCATTGGCACCCGGAGCCAAGTTCAACATCACAAGCACCATGATTCAGTTATTGCAACTCAAGGGATTATTTGGTGGACTAGCAGGCGATGATCTGAATATGTTTCTCATCAACTTTATTTCTACATGCAAGTCGTTTGACAATCCTGGAGTTGGTCAGAATGCAATTCGATTACGTCTATTTCTATTGTCTCTGTCTGGGGAGGCAACTCTATGGTTGAACGGGCTGACTCCTAATTCTATTACAAATTGGAGGCAATTGAGAGACGCTTTCCTAGAAAGATTCTTTCCGCCATCCAAAAGAGCACAATTGAGAGATGAAATCAGCAACTTTCGTCAGCTTCCCACTGAAGCCCTTCATGAAACATGGGAGAGGTTCAAGACGAAGCTAATGAGGTGCCCAAAACATCACATGACTAATGTTCACCTAATGGAGATACTATATAGAGCCTTGAATTCAATAACTAAACCTGTGGTGGATAATGCGGCCGGAGGATCTTTTATGGATCTCACCTTTGGTCAGGCAAGCAATATGCTAGATCGCATGACAAAGCAAAGTAGAGCTTGGCATACCAGGGATTCTGTGGTAGCAAGCCCCACTTTTTCTATTGGCATGACTGCAGACCAAAGGAGAAGAGAAGAAGAACGTGATCAAGATATGGCGCACATGAAAACACAAGTGGATCTTCTTACAAAGCATTTATTATCAGGGAAGACCGAAAAAGTGAAAGCTATTGCGTCAAAAGGAAGAGAAGAATCTGATTCGGAAGAGGAAGCCAACTACTTGAACAATCAGGGGGGTTTCCGAGGTAATACCCAAGGAAACCAAGGTCGGAACTATTATGATAAATATGGAAACAGGGACCAAGGTAGTTGGAAGAACAAGAATGACAAAAGTGGTTTGTATGTTCCCCCTGGAAGACGTGACGCCACCACATCTAGTTCTGGAAGTATGGAAGACATGATGGCTAAACTATTGAAAGGAGTGGAAGCAACTAGCGTGGGAGTAACGGAGGTAATAAATGATTTGTCTGCTATGAAGCAATTAGTTGATTCACATTCCACTTCAATCAAGAAAATAGAGCAGCAATTGAGCCAACTTTCAGCAGCACTCAATCAAAGAAAGGCTGGCACTTTACCTAGCGACACTGTGCAAAATCCAAGGAATGAGGGGTCATGCATGGCCATCACTACCCGAAGTGGTAAGGTGCTGGAAACTTCAGAAAAAGGCAAGCAAGTGGTTGACGAAGAAGCGGAAGTTGATGATAGGGCGAAAGGGGAAGATGCCGCAGCAGCCGATCCTAACGTCCTTAACGTCACTCCTCACGACGTGCAGCCTGGAAAAGCTAAAAAATGGAAGCAAGAGGAGAAGAAAGCTGTGGAGAGAACAATTCCATACCTACCACTACCTTTCCCCCAAAGATTAAAGAAGGAGGCGGATGATACAAGGTTCAGTAAATTCATGGCAATGTTAAAACAGCTGACCATTAATGTTCCGTTGGTGGAGGCACTAGAACAAATGCCCGGATACGCTAAATTCATGAAGGACCTTTTAACAAAGAAGCGGGCAGTAAGCTATGAGCCGACAGATAATATTCATCATTGCAGTGCAATTGCCACAAGGTCCTTAGTACAGAAGAAGGCAGACCCCGGTGCTTTCACTATTCCTTGCATGGTTGGATCTATGAATTTTGCCAAAGCATTGTGTGATTTGGGAGCCAGCATCAATTTGATGCCACTATCCGTCTACAGAAAGTTGGGGTTGGGCGACCCTACACCAACCAATATGCGGCTCGTGATGGCGGATAGGTCAGTAAAATGACCTGTGGGTATCTTGAATGATGTGTTGGTAAAGGTGTCTACCTTTATTTTTCCTGCAGACTTTGTGATTTTGGATTGCGAGGTGGATTCTGAAGTACCCATAATCTTGGGATGTCCTTTCCTTGCAACGGGAAGTGTTCTTATTGACATGAGAGCTAATGAGCTTTTATTTCGGTTGAATGACGAAGTGGTCCGCTTTGATATATGCAAAGCAATGAAGCAGCCCAGCGATATGAATGTGTTCTCTGTAGCTGATGTTCATCGTGAGGATAAGAAAGCATTATCTGTAGAGAAACAGCATACTGTTGAGCCATTGTCTGCTGCGCCACTGAATGTTGAGCATGAGGACGATGAAGATTATGAAGAACTTATGGGTGCTCTAACAGAAATAGAGTCCTATTCCCATACTCCTAAGCAACCGGACCATGATCTTAATAATCAACCATCACCAACAGTGAAGACTTCCCTTGAAGATCCACCAATACTAGAATCGAAAGAGCTCCCCGATTATCTAAGGTATGTGTTCTTGGAAAGTATAAATATACTTCCGGTGAGTGTGGATGGTTTAAGTAAACAGCACGTAGAGGCTCTCATCTAGGCTCTGAAGAGATACATGAGAGCTATGGGTTAGACTATTGATGATATAATTAGTATCCCTCCTGGGATAGGCATGCACAAGGGTCATCTCAAAGAAGATTGCATGCCTACAAGTAAGCCTCATTATCGTCTAAATCCATTCAGAAAATGATCCACCATCTATCTCGACGAAGTCTGAGTACTCGAGGTAACTATGTCGTGTCGCGACAATAAATCAAGCGCTAGATGGGAGGTAACCCATCGTTTATCATTTTTCATTCTTCTTTCGTTCTATTACGTGTTTGCTTTTGATAAATAAAAATCCAAAAATAAGAGTCGTACCACGACCAAAACTAAGGCGCTTGATGGGAGGCAACCCATCGTTCTAATCGTTTTTATTATTTTTGAGCAAATGTAGGTGCAAGAGGTGTAAAACGAGGAGATTGGTTTCAAATTTTGATTTGGATGTATTGCATGTTAAAGGTGGTAAGTTAGGAATGAAGAAGCAAAAGGATATGGATTGAGCATTGCTCATGAAAATATAGGCATCGAACAAGGCTAGGCCTAGGTAAAACTAGGCCACGAATAAGGCAAAGCCTATACTATGGCCTAAGATCTCGGAATCTAGTGTGCCATAGCATAGGCGCCGCCCATGCTCAAGTATGCCAAAGCATAGGCGCCGCCTATGCTAATGTCTTTTGTCTCTGAATCTCATATGCCATGCTAAAGGCGCCGCCTATTCTCACCAAATGCTTTGCAAAAGGCATGGCCAATGCTATGGCATTCTGCTCAACTAGGCAAAGCATTAGGCACCGCCTATGGTCACTTTTTGTCTCCAAAACTGATTTTAAATGGGTCAAAACCCGACCCATTCTTTTCCTATATAAAGGAGACTTAGTCTTGAGGCACAAACACATTGAAAACCTAACATAGGTTCCGCACATAGCATCCAAATCTTCTCAAAACTTTTGCTCTTCCACTTCACAAGAACATCTCCAAAGGCTTCAATCACGTAAGTACTCTTGTGTTCTTCATCTATTTTTCGTAAGTACTACGTTACTATGTCTATTATGAATTGCTAAATCTTGAAGAAGTATTGGAGATGTGAATGTGTTTGAATTGTTGATACACAACCAAGTGAGTGAACATATACGTTAGGATGATCTTAACTTGTTTCCGACTTCAATTTGATTTTGATGCATTGTCATACTACTTGCGGAATTTCTATAGTCATGAACATTGCATACTCTTGTCACTTGAATACTTACATGTTGGGATGTCTCTCTCATCGGAATAAGACTTATAGTTGCCTACCGACATAGGAGATTGTGATTATTGATAAAAACTATACCATGATGTAATCCCTATGTAGAAGTCTTGATATACCTAACATGAAAGTATTGAAAAGATTGCAAGAAGTGTTACATATCTGGATTTCTTGTTGGAATATAGCCCCTAAAACGTATGTCGATGAAGTCTGAGTAATCGACCACTTTCACTTCACTAGTCTGTACCAACAAACTAAGTGTGGGGTGGTGCCACTACTGCTTGTTTATAGATTGTATCCATCGAGATGATGCTAACATGAACATTCTTTTAAGTCTCAGTTACAATGGCACCCAAATCAAGACAAGGCAAAGATAAGGCTACCACTTCACAAAAAGGCAAGAAAAGAGGCCGAAAAGAGCAAGGAGAACCCTCCTCGCTGCAAATACCTCGACTCACTCTTGGAATTAAGTGGGATACTTATGAGTAACTTCTGAGGATGAAGACTCTAATGATGATTCTGATGCAAGGGGTATGACCCCAGACATAGAGGATGAGTCCGACTAACCAGGTTCTTCTTATTTATTTTCCACTGAGGACAGTGTGTCCCGTCTAAGTGTGGGGTGCTGGTATTTGCATGCTATACTTCTCCATCCACATTTGCATTTATTTATGTTTGTTTGTAGTTAATTGTTTTTTTAGCTTAGCTTCGCATGAAATTATTCTAATAGGCAGCATGAGATTATGACAAGAGTTTGTGCTAAAATCATGACTATTGAGACATTTAGGCTCTAATTGTGACTCACTATGTGATATTGTTTGGTTTAATTCCTTCATCTGTTGGTTCAAGAGTCTATACTACTCCCAATAAAGTCGACCATGTTCCTTGTGTGTGTGAGATAATAGTATATTCTGTGCTTGTGGCTGATGCTAGAACTTGCCTGGTATGTATGTAAAGCGAAAATAAAGAGTGCAAGTCTAGGAGATGATTTAGGCATTTCTTTGGCAACCTATGATTATTTACCTTCTTTTTACCTACCCATGGACATCATCCTAGTTAAACCCTTTTGATCCTTTAGCCTATTTTCTTTGACAAACCTCGTATGTAAGCCTAATCCATTTTTCTCAAGACCATAATTTGATCCAAATTCCTAAGTGCTTTAAAGTGAAAAAGTCATGTGACAAAATAAGAGGAAATTGGGTGAGTATGATGCTTTAGAATACATTGGTGCTTGAAATTGCTATGAAAAAGAAGTGCTATCATAAGAGGTATGTTATGAAAAGAAAAAAGAAGAAAAAACTGAAAAGTTAGTCATGTTTAAAATTGAAAAACAAAAGAGGAGAAAAAGGGTGGTAGAATAAATGAAAGAAAGGTTGTTTGGAAGAAAAGTGTTAATGATACAATGTGATGTATTAAAGCACTCAGGAACATAGTCACTATTTCTGGCCAAAATAGTCCTACCTGTCCCTTAGCCTACATTACAACCATCAAAAGACCTAGTTGATCCTAAGCTTGGCATTCTGACATTTAGTGGAGCATTACACTAAGGGCAAGCCTATGGTCATCAGTTGTTGCATATGAATTCTTTGTGAGAGCGAGAGCAAGGATATTTTGATACCCATGTTTGAAAAATATGCTATACTTGTGAGTGATTATGGGTAATATATTGTGAGACACACATGGTTGATGAGTTTTGGGTAGTCGTGTATGATTCTTTGTGCCTTAACCTTTGAATATGAGTTGACCACCATCACGAGTCTATGTTAGAGGTTGAACTGTTTCTACTAATGATCGAAAAACTACTCTTTGTTGATAATTGTTGTGCTTGTCTTGACGAATATTTTGTGTTGTTGCTGTGAAACCCTAAGTTGATGTTTAGAGGGACATGATATTTTGTTCGAGGACGAACAAAGATTCAAGTGTGGGGTGTTGATGATAGGCGAATTTACATGCCTATAGCACTATATTTTGCCCATATTTTAGCCTAGTTTTGAGAACAAATTATATATTTCATGCACTTTTAGTCCTTTTTCCTGTAAGTGAGCTAACGAACATGATTAGCAAAGTTTCAGGTATAAATTATGCAGAATTCAGCATTTCATGGATAACTTGACGCCAAAGAAAGCTTCACGAAAGGAGAAAAGCCAATCTTGGACGCCAAGGACTAAAGATGGCGCATGGAAATTCTGTCCCGGGCTAAAACAACATTTCTGAAGACTTTGGGGATTAGCAGTAATTTATTAGGATTAGGATAATGATACATTAACCTAGTACAATTGGGTTAAGTATTTCATTAGCTTATTAGGATTAGGATAATGATACATTAACCTAGTACAATTGGGTTAAGTATTTCATTAGCTTATTAGGATTAGGATAATGATACATTAACCTAGTGCAATTGGGTTAAGTATTTCATTAGCTTAGTAGGATTTGGTTAAGCATTTCATTAGCTTAGTAGGAATAGGATATGGGTATTATAAATACCCTATCTTGCTAGAGATTTTGAGACATCTTCTGACATCTTCTTACATCTCAGAACATATTCTTCTATTAATTCTATTTTTCTTCTTCTATTCTTAAATTCCGCAACAAGAGAAACGTTACCTTGCTAAGGAATTCACGCCTAACGCCTACCACACCATTACAAACGTGAAATCTTTATTGTGGTATAACAACAATGTCAATTGTGATTTCCTTCGCACTCATGGGTAACTAAACTTCTCTGTTGGGGTTATGGAAGCCGAATGAGACACTATCTATTGCTGTGAGCTTGTGAGTTCGTGACACGTATGTTGCTTATATCATTATTCTCTTCATCTTAATCTAAATTCTTTGAGGTTGCAAACGCAAAAATCCGCCAATATAACATTTAACTTGTTCGAAAGAAAGGTTATCTGTCTGGAAAAGAGATAATGTCAAGGTAGTAGGGTCCCATCCCCTATTAAAAAGTTAGTGCCGTAACTGGATTAACCTCTTAGAGAATTCGTACCGTTAGATACGCTTTAAGCTCGAAAGAGTTAAAGTGAAATAATCCTCGAATAGGTCGAAAGACGCCTGGATTTACCATCGAATACAATTCTCTATAAGCACATACATGTCTGAATTCAACACACTCATAGTCAATAGAGACGTATAACTCAGAAGGTGGACATAACCCCAACTCCTCAATTCTCATTGTTTACATCTTACTAAAACATTCTTTCTCTTTTTACTTTGCTATTGCCGTTTTTAGCTACTATTTGGTTACATTACTTGCACAACAAGAATCCCCCCTTTTTCGAGACTTTCACTAAAAGTCTAGTAATTTTCACTTACTTGTTGACCAAGATATTCCCTGTGGGATCGATACCCAACCCAGGTTGGGTTCTATATTTGTTAACGACCGCTTTGCACTCCTACGAGAGCTGTAGATTGAGCGTTATCAAAAATTACGGCTGCACGTCGTGAGGAGTGACGTTAAGGACGTTAGGATCGACTGTTGTGGCATCTTCCCCTTTCGCCTTATCATCAATTTCCGCTTCTTCGTCAACCACCTGCTTGCCTTTTTTTTAAGTTTCCAGCACCATACCACTTCGGGTAGTGATGGCCATGCATGACCCATCATTCCTTGGGTTTTGCACACTCAATAACTGGCTCATCGGGAAATTTAAAGACAACCTTATGGGTCTGACAGTGTAGAGAAGCATAGCACGAGTGCAACCAATCCATCCTCAATATGACATCAAAATCAATCATATCTAATTCAAATAGATCCACCAGAGTTTCCCGACCACCCGAAGATACCTCACAACCCCTATAGACTCTTCTAGCCACCACAGAGTCACTCACCACGATAAAAATAGAAAAAGGGTTTGAAACATACTATAGATTGAAACCAAAATGTACAGCTGAAAATGGGTTCACATAAGAGAGAGTGGATCCCGAATCAAGTAAACAGTACACATCATGGAAAAAGTGTTTTAACATACCAGTCACGACAATAGGTGATGTCTCGAACTCCTGGCGGGTAGTGAGAGCATAGAAATAGTTTCGACCAGTGCCGGAGAAAGATGGTGCACCCTTTGGTGTCGGAGCTGAAGAAGCAACTGGAACCTTGTTTTCCCCTGAAGCAAGCTTGGCCACTAGATAACTTCTAACCATGTGCCCTGGATGACCACAGTTGAAGCACTTGTCCGTTCCTTCATCACAGTAACCCTGATGCAATCATCTATAAAATTTGTATGAAGTATATGATGGAGCTAACTGGGCCCTACTAGCCTGAGATTAGGTACTCTGTGCCCTATAATTATTGCCAACTTAAAAATGTCAACCACCCGATGGCTTTGGGTAGGGAGCACTAGCCGTCGAGTAAGACCCAAAATTACTCTATTTCTGCTTGGGCCACTTTCCACCATCCCTGTCACTCTATTGTTGTCCACCACCCTGATCAGAAAGTCTAAAATTCTTGTTGTGTCTCTCTACTATCTCAACTTGCTTCTTCTTCTATTTCTCTACCTACTGTATGTACACAAGAAACCTGGAGATATCCATGTTCTTGTTCAATAAGGCAACCTTACTATCTAAAATGAAGTCTCAAGACAACCCAAAAGTGAACTTTCTCATTCTAGCCCTCATGCTAGAAACTAACTCCCAAGCATACCAAGATAACTGGTGAAATTGTAAGGCATACTCTTTGACTGACATCTTACCTTGCCTCAGATTAACAAACTTTTTTGCCTTTGATTCCCTCAACTCTTGAGGAAAGAAGCGGCCCAGGAAAGAATTAGAAAAATCCTCCGACAGGGCTGACCCAAAATCGTCACCCCTTGACTGATCCCATTCCTCATACCACTGGTACACCACATCTTTCAGCTAGTAGGCGGCAAACTCCACACCCTGTACATTTGTTGCATGCATAACATGGAAGATCTTTTCTATCTCATCTAGAAAACCTTGAGGATCCTCCTCTAACTTAACACCGGTAAAGGTTGGAGGATTCAACCTCATGAACTGGCCAACCCTTGTGGCCTCAGAATATGGAGTAACAGAAGCACCTCACTTTGATCAACTGCTCCAACATATGGATAAACTGATAAAACTCAGTATTCATCACATCAGCCTGAGAGGCTCGAGAAGGTATGGAGGGAACCGGTGGAACTCCAGGAGGGAAATTAGGAACTGGACTCTTAGATTAGGTCTGGTCCCCATAAGTAGGATGGGTCCCATCAATATTATCCTCGGGTAGGATAGAGGAGTTTTCATGATCTTTAAATCTTTGAGGTGGCATGATCTGAAAAGCGAACAAATCGGAATTAAAGAAGATTTCAGGACCTTAGACTCTACAGCTTGAAAACAAAACACAAGAAAGAGAAACATTCCTCAATGCCTTGTAGCCTCTTCCTTATGAGTATAGCATTGCCCATACCCTTAAAAGAGACTCTACTCAACATGGCTTTGTCGGACACCCAATTGACCATGAACCTAGCGCTTTGATACTAATCTGACACTACCCAAACCAGTTCCTAGTCATGTCGGGCATCTCAAGTCCAACCAGGACCTGACACCACCCCAATACCCAACCATAACTGCCCTGCACCCTATGTCGGATGAATTTCAAGCATATAACAAGATAAATCCATAATTGTTTAAAGATATTAAGTAAATTCAATAATTATAATCCAATAAACTCAACCAATTATGCAACCGGTGGCAACCCCAATGTCAATATCAATACCAAGACTGACACTAATACCGACATTGCTCATTCCCATAGTAGTCTGACAAAGCCTCTAACCAGAATAAAATAACATCTGGTTGGGACATTCCCCCGATCATAGCCAAAACCAAAACCCAAGAAATAAAAATAATAAAAAAAGTCCATAGCATGAAATAGAGTCTTTTGGAGTATGTAAGCTCAACACTTCAGTCTAACTCAAAGTTGTCCTCGAAATCTATCACTGAGCAGGAGGAATGGTAGTATGGTCCGGTTCCTACATCGCCTGAGGATACAACGCCCGAAGATGGTTAGTGGAGTGAATGCTAGCCTGTACTCAGGGATAAAGATAAAATAATGTCTTTATTCAAAACCAAGTCAAATGACCATGTAATCACATAAATACATATATATCATGCCAAGAAAGGTAATCAATTTTAGCATGCATTTAAAATCTTAACCTGGGTAGTGTTGCTTTGCCATCCTAAAACCACCCACGGCTATATAGGTTCAGTTCCCCTGCTGAAAGGTCCCAGTGCATGTTAGTCATACGACCGAAGAAAAAACTTGAGATGACTAGTACATCTCCTAAAATATAAATCATGATATCATGCACACGGTCACCATAACAAACCTCACATCGGCAAATATGAGTTTCCAGTATTGGTGCCCCTGGGACTTCCACCTTCCACAGCTTTGCTACACACCCTCCTTTAAGCCCATATTAAAACTATTTACACATTCTAATTATTTGCTAAGGAGTATTTTATTGGGCATTAACTATTGGTATCTTCATACAAAAAGTAGAGCTTCCAAGTCTATCCTTTTATGCCATGCCAAAGACATTAAACTAAGTCGGCTCCAAAGCTTCCAATTAAACCTATACTATGGCCCTCCAAGGCCTTTCCAAATCATTTAAAATCAACCAAACCAATTTAAGTTCTATTATATTTTATGCAATGCAAAGATATCAAGAGTAGTCAAACCATGTGAGAAAATCATTCTCATAGGCATTTTAGCAAACGTGTTGAGGGCACATATGTTTTAAAACCATAACCAAGTAATTTGGGGAGTCCACAATACCCCGAAATACAATTACCATTACCATGCATCCCACAATGTTCAAAATCATATTAAAATAAAGAAAAACATAATTAATTTGTGAGAAACATTATTCAACCATGAACATCCAAAACCCCCAATCATTATGTCAAAACCAAAACAATAGTATAAAAAACAAACATTAAACACATGCTCTTTGTAAGATAATATGAGGGAGGAGTAACATGCCTTAGACCCCAAGAAAGATAAAGAGAATTAGTCTTGAAAGCTCCTATATTGATTGTCTTAAAGAAACCCTAGCCTCTTGCTTAAACAGAGAGTTTGAGATATTTTTAAGAGTGTTTGATTGGGAATAATAGGTTAATGAAGTCCCCAAAAGGTGTTTTATGTCATGTTATCAAAGGGAGTTAAAAGAGGGAAATGTATAGAATTCCTCCAACTTAAAATTTTAAAATTATCGTAGGTAGTTATGAGTTGACCCCGTGACTTGTGACCATAACATACGACTCGTACCATTGAGTTTTTACCAAGATAGTGAGTTGAACATCCATACACTGTTAACCATACAACTCCCTGAATCCCACTCGTGACTAGACCATACGACTCATATGTCCCGAGTCGTATCTAAGACAGAATCCAAAGGGATTAACACTGGATTACATACGACTTGTCACAACAACGTGTAACCTATCCTCACGGCTCTTAGTGAGCCACTCATACTCAGAGCCAAGTCAAGTTACTAAGATTTTGATTTAATGAAGGATCCTCCTAACGACCCATCAACACACTAAATGACTCATACCAGCAAATCGTAACCACAACAAAAACCCAACCACCATCACTAGAAACCTTATGATTTAGGTCACCTGACCCATACCCATACCATACGACTCATATGGTGACACGTTACAAGGAAAGTGAGCTTAAAGCTCAAGAAATTTCCAAGGGCCAAAACCCAGGGTGTTTCACTTTTAATAATTATTATAATATTATCCCTCCAGGCTTATATTCGTACATTTAATTGCTTGTCTTCTTTCAGACATATTATGCACTGATACCATATTCACTTCAGGGAATGAATCATATTCAATGGGACAAATTTCTTATATTTTCACCAAGAATACATTATTTTGCCTTAGCTATCATAATATCATCCATATGGTGCAATGAGATTCAAACTCAACGTCTTATCCATATAAAAGTGTCTTAGGCATAAATGGATGGGACTTGAATCCAACATCGTATCATCATGGTGCACCAGAACTTTAACTGATGTATTATGCTTTTAGTGCAATGAGATTTAAATTCACCATCTTACCCTCGAGCCTTTCAAAGTAATACCACCTTCAGTTGTTATCGATCATCACCATATTAACTCATAATGAGCCATTGGAAATAACTTAGACTTGTAAGTCATTCTATAATTTAGCAATTCATCCATAAAAGTATCCAATTATTACGAAGTGCAAACTTAAATTTTCAAATAAAGTATCTTTAAATAGTACCTATAATATTTAAATGTCCAATGAATCAATATTAGTGGGTGCCTTTTCTGCTCAGTACAAAAATAATTCATCTATAATAGAAGTTAAAAACTATATCAAACACTCCCAAGTAAATATAGAATTTAATAACCTATCATCGTCAACCTACAACTCAAGCTTTCAAGGAAAACTACTCCGGACGGTAGGGATGCAATATATTACATTTTAAGGGTATTATTTATATGCTTAATCTTTGAAATAGTATTTTGGCTCATATAAGAGTATCGTGCTGATAACGTTATATGAAACATTAAAACAAGAACAATAAGAATAAGGGAGAGAAGAGAGGAGACTTCTTTATTTCTCAATGAGAGATTGAGGATGAGAGGGATGATTTACAATGAAGAGAATGCCTTTATTTATAGGGAAAATTTCTCCTAATTTCTCTCTAAAGTACAAGTTTTCCATCTCTTGATAGATACTCACTATCTTTTGATAGATACTCAATATATCTTGATAGATATCCATTATATCTTGATAGACATATTTGCAACAAATTTTACAATGACATAAATAAATTGCAATCACAAATAAAATACGACGAAACAAGATTTTATTATTGATAAACATGTGGGTACAAATCTATTACTTCTTTGACTCCTCTCTCTTGATTTTCTTTGTAATTCGAGGGCCGTTAGTACCGTATTTCTCGAACGTAGTGTGATATCTTTATAAATATCCCATGATTTTGTGGGATATTTGAGATGCATCTTTAAAAAAATATTTGGCACTTTATATAGGCGTAATTTAGGGTTTAGAGTAGAGTCGCCACCAAGCTAGTTTTAAATTAAGTAGCCTCCAAGAACTCTAACAGAAATTGAATTCTTGTAGAATTCACAAAATTTTGATGTCTATAAATGCCCCCTACTTCAAGGCTTGTCGGAGTGTCGATTTGATGAAACTCAAAGACAAGTCTTGAAGTACCCATAGAGTTTTCATCTTTACAGTCTCGCGATTACAAATTTACGATTTATGAGAGAAGAGGTAAAGGACAAATTTGGTCCCATTGGGCGTGCCAATTTGTTTGCAAAAAATTTTACAGCGATAGAAATGTATATCAATCACAAATAAAATATGAAGAAACAAGATTTTTATTATTGATAAGCATGTGGGTACAAATCTGTTCCTTCCTTGATTCCTCTCTTTTGATTTTTTTTTCATAATTGGAGGATTGTTAATAACGTATTTCTCGAACATAGGATGATCTCTTTATGAATATTTCATGTTCGTGGGATATTCGAGATGACCCTTTAAGGGAAAAATTGTCACTTTATATAGATGTAATTTAAGTTTTAGAGTAGAGTAGCCACCAAACTAGTTTTAGGTTAAGTAGCCTCCAAGAACTATAACAAAAATTGGATTCTTGTAGAGTGCACAAAATTTAGATGTTCACCAAGATATACGCTTATAACAAGATTTAATTATTTTTCACTAATTTTTTGGATTTTCTTGTCAGACATTTGGGATGATTTGTGATTTTATCACATTGATGGCCATGAACTTGATGGAGAAGAAGACAACGAAATTTGAGAATATTTTCTCCTACGTTTTAGTTTTGTTTTAAATAATTTGGAAACTATTTTGTGTCTTTATTTTGTCAACACTCCGAAGAGTTAGTTGGTTTAGGGTTCTGTTCTGTCATTAACACAAAATTGGTCCATTTAAAGAGCGGGTTTCAACATTTGTGAAATATGGTAACCCAATGATCATGGACCCGATCCGCAATCAATTCATACAAAATGGAGAAAAAATCTTATATTTCATAAATCGAGAGAAGAAAAAAATCATTTTTTGGTTCATAATTTCTGGGGTTACTTATAAACATAAGTCAAAGAAGTTATAGACATGATGGTCCTCCGCTCCACTTTCAACATATTTTTGGTACGCTGTCTTTACATATTACTAAGAGTTTTTTTGTCAATGTTTTGCAATAGTTGAACATCCCTATTTTACTATGTTCATGGCAATAATTTTGTCCAATACATAAAGTACATCCAAAAGGGTCTGTTAATAACAAAAGTGATGTTCATTGAAATGGTCTCGATCTGTTTCTTTTTTTAATTGGTACGTCTACTGAAATGGTTTTAGGTTTCTCCGTTTACTATGATACATTAAAAGGTGCATTATTCAGGAGCTTCTTGATACAAGAATAAACTACTAAAAATGAAATCAAGGACTCAAGACACAAAAATCAGAAACCACAAGACAAAGAAAACAACACAATAAAAAAGGGGATGAGGAAGAGATGCATAAAAGTAAAGATAGGTACTGAGACCCTTACTATCACCAATAATTAGCATAAGAAAGTGTATCAAACCTTCAAACACATCTAATTAATGGTACATCAAACCTCACTCTTAGGTGGACCAAAGGAATCCACGCTCCTCAATCATACCTTTCTTGCTAATTGATTAACACAAGTGAAATTCATCAAATGTATTAATCTTTAGTTTAAATGTCTTTTCCAAGACCTACTCTAAGATGACTTTTACAAGCCCTACACTAAGGAAAGAAACTACAATTTGAGTAATACTCAATTAATACATCAAAGTCTAATGAAAATGGAAGCAAAAAGGTCTATTTATACTGTTACATAACAATGACTAAAATGCCCTTAATGAAGGGTGCTCCTTTGGAGTGTTAAAGGGAGGTATTAAAAGACCACAATGCCCTTATTTGAGGAACCTATGTGATGTAGAAATCCCTCTTTCTCTCTTCAATTTGGACAAGGCTTTGTAATGGTTCCAAATGGTCTTCAAGCACTTGCAAAACCGAGACTTGATCCTTTGACAATCCAAAGCTTGAACCTTCTACAAGACCTTGTAAACTTTGTGCTCTTTATGCTTGTATCATCCTCTCCATCTTGAAAAGAATTTGTCCTCAAATTCAGATCTTGCAAAACCAAAGAGAGAGCAAAACAAGCACACAATTCTCTTGGTAGGAGGGTTAGTATTAGTACCATACTCATATCATCAACCCATGGTTGCTCACACTTGACATACACCCACATATCCTTGGTATTTGGCATAAAAAGCTTAATATAAAGCATACCAAAGACATGAATAGCATCAATATCAAATATAAGTGAAGATGACCCGAAACTATAACTTTTACCTCTCAAGAGTATTCTGGGGTCAAAGGGAAATAGTAAACAAGGGTCTAGGCCGTGGTTAAGCATCCTTTGCACTAGATGATCATGCCAAGGGAGTACATATTTGACATACAACCAGCAATCCCTTGTTTTGTCCATGAAACAATTTGTATATGCATCACAAAGGATAGGGCTAAGGTAAACATCAAGGGAAAATAAGCACAAGCCAAAATAATCCCTTCCCCACCCCCACTAGTATACCGAGATCAAATGGGTGAAGTGGCCAAGGGAATAATCCGAAGCTACTCATTCTATTTACTAGGGTATCAACTCACCTAAAGCATTTGTTCTTAAGGGAAGACTAGCACACAAGGATAAGGATCTACGGCTTAGTAGGCTTTCCTTAACAACATACATTTCATTATCCTCAATCTCTCCATACATATGATCAACTCCATCAACATCATTACTAACTTGAGACTTATCAAACACACAACACATATACTCAAGTAGTGGACTACATTTGTGAGTAGGTTGATCATCATTGACATCCTCACTAGCTATTGGCAACTCACATTCCAACGTAGACTCACCTTGGTTTTTACAAGGGTCAACTAGTGTGTGAATACTCTTATCACTTGGTAATGGAACCTTATTCAAGTTATAAGTGCTAGCACTAGATGGACATAAATCATTCTTACGAAAAGAATTAATTTTATCATCTTTAGGATCAACTAGTGCTTGCAAACTTACATCAAGAATTTGTTCTTCATGCAATCTAACAATACCAAGAGTATCACAAAGGGAAAACTCATGCGATTCTCCTCCAATAAAACCATCAACTACATCCATTTGGCTATTACTAGCCACATCACGACATTCTAAATTTATAGGAGTGTAGGAGATACCATTATTACCTTTTAGCTCACATGAGGTATAGCCTTCACCTAGGTTTGGATCATGGCATCCCATTTGTTCCTTTAGGAAGCTCTTATTACAAGGAAGTTTTTCAAGAATTCTTCCTTCCATTACCTCTTTGTCATTTTTCCCAAAGTTGGAATTCTTAGCCAAGAGCTCCATTTGATCAACAACCATGAGTTCTTGAGGAACTCTCCTTGAATCCTTCGGTGGAAGTATATTATCTTGAACCTGCACACAAGAAGAATTGATACTAAACAAAATGATAGTATCTTAGTTAGTGGTGATTCGTCTTAGATGGCATGCTTCAATCATCAATTGGAGTAGACTTTCAAGGTGCCGATGGAAATTTTCAAAAGGATCCGAGGTAGTATAAATAATATAACTATCCAGAGTGGATGATGTTGTTCCTTCCATTGTAAAGGTACCTAAAAAAGATCAAAAAAGAGCAAAGGCAAAAACCTACAAAACGAACAAATAAGTTAGTTCAAATAACCTCACACACTCACACTCGGATCTCACCTCACACTTGGTTTCACTAGTGTTGAATACTTGGCAATACTTGGTAAGTGAGTTGAGTGGTGAATATGCCTTAGTACGGAATTGATTTTTGTTTGATAAGACTCAAATAAAATGATGCAAGGACTTGAACCAAAAAACTACTACGACTTAAAAACAAAAAAAGCACACAAAAATCATAGACACGAAACAAATGGACTCTAAACTAATTATCAACCTAGTAGGTACTTACTAGTTTGCTAATTAGTGATAGAATAAACAAAATTGAAACTAGAAACAACAATCAGAAACAAAATCTAACTAAGAAATTAATTTGTCGTTGAGTTATGATGACATGGCATTCAATGATTGGACGTTGAGTTTTCAAAATTTTTACCCAAAATTTTCAAGTCTCGGCCTAGAACACCCTTGGAGAAGAAGAATTTACGTTTGGGAGGGGAAAATTGAAGGTTTGGAGCCCCTTTGGAGCTTCAAATGAATTCAAAATGGATTGGTGCCCCCCCCCCCCCCCTTGTACTTTCAATTGTACTTGATTATTTCCTTTGTCTCTTCTTTCTTTTGGATGACAATGAATATGTCAAGGAATATTTTTTCTCAAACACCAAGTACACTCTCTTTCTTCTCCTTTTTGGGGATCAAACACACTCTTTGAATATTCTTCCTTAGCAAGACTTGATGAAATGGAAGAGCAAGATGAATATTTAAGAGTTGACCAAAGTTTGACCTCTAACCAAATGAACTCCAAATCTGGATTTTTTTTGTAGATCTAGGTTCCTTAGGCCAAGGTGAAATCAAATATGTAAAAATCAAACAAAAAAACTCGTCCAAATCACAAGCCCAATTTCAGATCTAACTTAAAAGCTTCAAAAAAATACCATATCCATGGAGGTTCTTAGCTCAAACTAAATCAAATCTTGTTCGAAGTGTAGATCTAGACTCCCTAGGTGTTAGAGAACAAGAATCTAACACAAGAAACTTCAAAAACAAAGTAAAAATGTGTAGATCTAAGGATTAAATTTTGGATCTACCACAAGACAACACGAGACACCCTTTTTTTTTTTAGATTTTCGGATTTGACTCTTTTTTATGAGATTTTCTTAATAAGAACACTAAAACCAAGATTTAGTAATGTTGGAACAACCCTAAACAAGGTTTTGATACCAAATGATACAAGAATAAACTACTAAAAATGAAATCAAGGACTCAAGACACAAAAATCAGCAACCACAAGACAAAGAAAACAACACACTAAGAAAGGGGATGAAGAAGAGATGCATAAAAGTAAAGATAGGTAATGAAACTCTTACTATCACCAATAATTAGCACAAGAAAGTGTATCAAACCTTCAAACACACCTCATAAATGGTAGTTCAAACCTCACTCTTAGGTGGACCGAAAGAATTCACACTCCTCAATCACACTTTTCTTGCCAATTGATCAACACAAGTGAAATTCACCCAATGTATTAATCTCTAGTTTCGATGTCTTTTCCAAAACCTACACTAAGGTGACTTTTTCAAGCCCTACACTAAGGAAAGAAACTACAATTTGAGTAATACTCAATCAATTCATCAAAGTCTAATGAAAATGGAAGCAAAAAGGTCTATTTATACTATTACATAACAATGACTAAAATTTCCTTAATGAAGGATGCTCCTTTGGAGTGTTAAAGGGAGGTCTTAAAAGACCACAATGCCCTTAGTTGAGGCGCCTATGTGATGTAGAAATCCCTCATTCTCTCTTCAATTAGGACAAGGCTTTGTAATGGTTCCAAAAGGTCTTCAAGCACTGGCAAATCCGAGACTTGATCCTTTGACAATCCGAAGCTTGAACCTTCTACAAGACCTTGTAAAACTTGTGCTCTTTATTCTTGTATCACTTCTAGGGGTGGAAGCCAATGGGAATTTCTCAAATTGTTGGAACAAATTTGAGAATGCTTCAAACTTTAATAAGAATTTTTACACCAAATTGATTTTGAAAACTATTCTTGAAATCTGAATTATACGATCTCAAAACATTTGAGAATTGGTTATGAGATTTTTTGGAGGCATCATAGTATGTAATGTATGGTTCAATAGGTATAACTTGGTTGTCATAGAGGATAGTAGTGATATTGAAAAAGGTTATGGCGGAGGCTATGAATATTCTACTATAAAATATTTCTTCTGTTATTATGTATGTTTGTGAAGATTTAGTGCACTACCTTCTTAGTGCTTAGGCATTCTCGAGTTGAGTCTAAACATGTGCAGTTTCTGAAAGATCATAGCCCGATGATGTAGCACTCTCTAAGCCTTGAAATACTGTTTATCTTTTTTGTAGTTTTTTTAGCCTTTCTGTAAAGTTCCCCACTGAACTTAATCTACAAAAATGCCAAAAGTTGCGACATAATATTCAGTCGTTACACAGTCGTTCCTAAAATTGACATGGTTTTGGAGGATGGAAAAGTACCCTTACCGTCTAGTCTTCCACAATTAGCAGAAAATTGATCACTCAAAACAGTTGATCCATCAGACTAATTGAATTTGTTTTGTTAATATTTCTGTAGTGAGTTTGATAATGGAGAGTCCAAACTTTGCTTTAGAGCAGAAGATAAGAGAGTCAGTTGTCTTTTTTTCAAATCGCTCTTTCTTCATTGGAAAAGTTATTCCGTGGAAGCACTCAAAAGTCTTCCCAGATGAGAGACTTTCTTCTCCCGAGAAAATTATCCTTGGAAAGTTCATGACTCTGCAGGTCTCTTTACTTTGGTTTCTAAATTATCTATCTTTTTTATGCTCCACTTTATTGGTGTTTAATTTCGAAACAATGTGAGAGGAGGACAAGAATGCATTAACTTCTTGAAATTATATTCAAAATAGACTGACATGCTTTTGAACGCCTAGTCTTAGAATGAGAATATTTTATCGATGTTTATCATGGTTGACATTATTTAGAAAGTTACAGTAAGAACTACACTTTGCATTTATTGTAAAATGTCTGATTGTTAGAAATCGAATTTGTTACATATTATAATTATCGAAAATACATGACGTGGCACATATTACACTAACCAGGTAACATGCTTATTTTTTTTCTAATTTGCCTTTTTTTAATCTTCTCCAGCTTTATATTTCCCCCCATTCATATGTTCAGGTCTCTTTAATGACTCTTTGCAATCAATCAATAGTTACCATTTTCCAATCTTTTCAATCTTAGTTTTGAATTTTAATTATGCATTGAATGTCTTAATAAAGAAGAATAGCTAGAAAAGAATAATAAAAACAGCAATTGGAGAGCTCCTTCCGCTACTAAAAAAAAGAAAAATCGATCACAAAAAATTGACTAAAGCTAGTGATCGCAAACAACCAACCACAAGTGGTTGATTTTTCATAATTTATTTTAATCAAAAATCAACCATACATGGTCGATTTCATATTGCAAATGCAAAAAATTAATTTCCCTAAAACCGGCCACTTGTGGTCGGTTATGACAAAAAAAAAATTATATCAAAATTATTTTTTGATTTTTATACAAAATCCATTCAAGTGTATTTTTTTTTTTTTACAAAACCTGACCACTTGTGATTGATTTTTACTTAAGAAAATATTTTTTAAAAATTATGAAAAACCCACCACTTGTAGTCGAATTTTATACAAAATATATTAAGTATTTTTATTTATATTTTTCACAAAAGTCAACCGCTTGTGATTGCTTTTTGCTTAAAAAAATAATTTTAAAAATTATTAAAAACCAACAACTTGTAGTCAGCTTTTATAGAATATATATTAGGTATCACATGTCGGTTTTTACTTTAAGAGTAATTAGAAAAATTATGAAAAGTTGATCACTTGTTTTCGGTTTTTGGTTTTACAAAATCGACCACATGGTCAGTTTTTTTTATTAAAGAAGAGAAAAAGAAAAAAAAAATTAAAAACAATCACTTGTGATCGATTTTGATTCCAAATAATTAATATAAATAAAAAACATAAAATCTAATATATTTTTAAAATTTATTAAATGATTTTTTTAATTATACCAACCACATGTAGTTGATTTTTATTTAATAAAATCAAAAAATATTTTGTGATGCATATTAAAAAAATATTAATTAATTTTTCTGATGTATATAGTACGCATTTAGAACCTGATGGCTGATTTTGTGTGTATGTATGTATATATATGCATGTATATATCTATGTATGTATATACATACATACATATATATATATATATTTGTGTAGGAAAAAGTCATCATTTTCATCCTAAATTATGCCCAAAAAGTCGAAGATACACCTAAACTATTGAAACGACCTATTACACACTTATGTTATTTAAAAGTGAATTTAATTATACCCCAAAAGCTGATGTGGTAACAAACTAAAAAGAAAAAGAAAACAAGAGCGTTTTTTCTTTTTTTTTCTTTTTAAAATATAGCCACGTGGACTTTTTCATTAATAAAAAAAATTTAAAAAGTTGCAAGGTTAGTTCATCTTCTTAAAACAAGAAAATCAATTTAAGCTCAATACTTGAAATTTTATCTCTTTGTTGTTTGAGAGATATTGTTGGAGAGTATTGGTTGTAGATCTTCCATGAACATTGTGTATTCCTATTCGAATAAAATCAAAACAAAAAAGTGAAAAAAAATCATAGCCTCCTCTCCTCCATTGACAACCTTCCTCTTCTTCTTCTTCTTCTTCTTCTTCTTCTTCTTCTTGTTTTTCATTTTGTCCCTCTTCTCTTCTCCGTTTTTCTTATTACTGCCATTTTACTTCGTTAGATCTATTTTCTTTACTAATTAAATGTTTATTCTTCACTATTTGGTGGTGGAATTGGTGTAAAAATTAGTAATGGGTATGCTTTTTTTTTTTTTTGAAAATGATAATGTTGTGATTTTGATGATGAATGCAAAAATTTGTGGCGATTGTTGTTGTGAATTTCGATAATACCAATGGTGGTGCTGTAATTATTGGTGGATCGTGTGAAGAATATTAATATGTGACTTTTAATCTCGATTTTTTGTGGGTCATCCTAAAATTCTCTTGTAAAGATTTGACCCTTTTTAGCATTATTATGGTGGAAATGGGAGTTGTAAGTAAATCTGTGTGCTTTTGATAGTAATGGAACAAGAAATAAATAATTTATTAACAAAAGGAGAAAAATAAATACGAAAAAGTTGTCTCCCATGAAAGATCTACAATTATGGTCAAAACGAAATTTTTTCACAAGCTATGAAATTTAATAAAAACGTTGTTGTGGTTTTTAGTAGTAACAAAATTTTAGTGTGACTTTGAATTTGATGGTATTTTGTGAAAATTTTTGTGATGGAGACGTGGGTGATGATAGCTTCAATGGTGGTTCTTCAATGGTGAATTGATGGTGTATAGTGAAGAAGAAACAATAATAATGACATGGAATTTATTTATTGTAATTTTCACATAATATTTGATGTGGCAATGACATGTCGATGATGTGTGGCGAGTGCAAAACATCTCCCATCACGAGACTGGTTGTATGTGCGTTAGGGTGTAAAAAAATTTACTTTTAGATAGTTTAGGTGTGTATTAGGTCACTTCAGTAGTTTAGGTGTGTCTTCTACTTTTCGGATATAGTTTAAGAGGGCATTGATGACTTTATATATATATATATATATATATATATATATATATATATATATATATATATGTATGTTTGTATGTATGTATGTATGTATGTATGTATATCTCATGTATTGATGCACAATGTAGTCAAAAGTCTATTATATAGAAGAGTGAGTTGGAGGACGAACATATCTTATGTATATGTGATGTATATAGTACGTATTTAGAACCAGTGTTCTAAAAGACAGTCTGAGGCGAGCCCTGGTCCAAGCGTAGAAAAAAATGCACCAAGGCATTTTGGGGAGGCGAAAGTATCTAAAGGCGAACACCCCAAAATTTGAGGTGTTTGCCTAAGCGTTGGGGCGTTTGCCTAAGCATGAGGCGTAAATTAGGCATATGCCCAGAAAACTTTATAAAATAAAATGACTTTTCCTATTAAATAGTATCTAATTTAAACTTAATATAAAAATATATAATTGATAAATACTTAAATACTCAAATCAAAAGTAAAATAAAGCTTAAAAATCACACTTTCAAACGTATTTGTCGGTGGGTGTCAATGGTGCCACTACTCAAGAAGATATTGGGTACACACTTTCATCTTCCTAGTTCCTTTCTTTTCTTTTAGATTTTTGCAAGTCATATAGTGACTGTTGACACCTAATTTTTTCCCTCCACAACCAAGTTCAATCTCGAGTTTCTTTAATTTTCAATAAAATTACAATATTTATTTTATCTGAATAAAATCCTTAAAAAATACTTATTTGGGTGAATTTGTCATTTTTAAGTAGCGATTATATATTGTTGTATTCAATTATACGAGATATTATAATTTAGTTACTTAAATATTTATTTTACAAAATATCAAATGTTAATCAAGGATTCTCTTGAAAATAAATTATAATAATTAAAATCTTGATTTAAATATAATTTATTATTGACAATAATTGATTTAGAAAATACTTGGTCGATTTTATTAAATCAAAAGGCTCGGGATTAAACAAGGTGTTAATTCGTATCGAATTTCGATTTGATTTAGTCAATTTATTAAATTTGACTCTAATTGAAATCAAATTGGCCCCAATTGTAATGCAATTGACCAATTGGTATTCAATTTGGCTAGAATTTAAATTGGCCAAATCCATTAAAATAACCAATTTAGCCCAAAAATAATAACAATTTCAGCAGCCCATTTTCCCTTACACATAACAACCAGCCACACCAGCCCGTTCCTTTTACCAATTACTTTTTCCAATAGGCCCAAACCCAACAACCTTCCAACCCGACCCAGCTTTCTATTTCTCCTTTAATCAACAACAACAGAACAGCCTACAACATCGATTGACAAAAATAAGAAAAACACACTTCTGGTTTCCAAATCGCGAACAATCGAATCCAGCTTCCCCAAAATCGACCCAGCGCTCAATCGATATCAGCAAAGATGTAACCCAAAATCACCATCTCCGACCCGACCAGCTTCAACCTGACCTCAATCCGATGCTCGCGTGCATCACACACATCCCACGCGAACATGTACGAGAAAAGCTTAGGAAGCTTCTAGAAATAGGTGAGTTGTCTCCCCAACGTTTAAATCCCTAGATTTTTTAAATGATTTGTATGATTTCGTACATATTTGGATGATTTTCAATGGTTTAGGGGAGAATTTGGTTTTCTCAAATGGTATTGGTCCACCTATTCTCAATTCCTCTCAACAAATACAAAAGAATCGGTATAATTTGGATAGGAAAACCCAAGTTGTAGGGAGATTTGAATTTCAAATTACAAAATATCCTATTTCGAAAATCCCCAAAATACCTCCAATTCTGTCTTCTATATAAGAACCCGACTGGGTACTGAAATGGGGGTTGAAAATTTTTGGGTCTCGGAAAACTGAGAGTTGGAGGGGAGAGGAAAAAATATTGGTTTTGAAATATTAGATCGGAAAAAGGTTAGAGAGGGGACTCTCAAGAAGAATACTCTCTTCACACCAAAATATACATATTCTTAAAGAATTTTGCGTCTGAATTTGTCAAAGCCGCTGTGATATTTCTTTTTCGATGGTCGGGATCCTGTCTTCGGCTCGTCGTCCTGTTTTGCTACCCCGAAAGAGGTAACACCATTTTCATTTTAGTTTCTATTATCGTATATTTTCTTCTTCTTATCTCCTTCTTTATAAGGTTTATGTTGTTGTTTGTTTGCTGGGAGTAGCTGTAGATGGCTATGAAGTTTGTTATGATATGTTGTTCTGTTTTGTAAAAGCTATGATTGCATTGTAATCTTCAATTTGATTATTGACGGAGTTTATTATCGTGTGATAATGGTGTTGAGTGGCTGTGAATGCTTAATAATGGATAAGTCTAGCGTCTCATGATTATCAGTGTTGAACGACCCTAATGTTACAGTATGAATTAGTAGGTATACATGTCTATCAAATTTCAGTTTTTAGGGGGTATCTATTGTGGAGTATTGTCTGCTTTATAAAGCTTTGACTGCTGAAATTTGGTCTTGTCGTTGTCTTTGACGTTAAAAAGCCATGTTGTTTGCATATTCACTCTTGAACTTGGTTCATGGTATTTCTTTGACTATAGATTTCAGGGTCTAAAACTTTTAAAAGTTTTGTAAGGCCACGAGTTTTGCGCTTGTTGTTATGAATAATAATTTTTTTCAGTTTGTTTTGTTGTTTTTGCACCCTACCGTGGTTAGGGATTCTCTTTAGGACCGAAAAGAGGAATTTTGAGAGATTATTTTGTTCATGAATCTTACACTGACAATATTGGTTTCCTGCAACAGTTAGAAGTGTTCTATGGGATTAAAGAAGGAAACTTTGGGAATTTGTTTTGTTCACTATTGATTTTCCTGCAAAATAGTTAGAGGCTTTCTTTTCTTTGGGATGGAAAAGCAATTTTTGAAGGTTTGTTTGGTTCATGAGTTTTCACTAACAATATTGATTTCCGGCAAATAGTTAGAGGTTTTCTTTTCTTTGGGATCAAAAAGGGAATTTTGAGAGTTTGTCTGGTTCATGAAATTTCCATTGTCGATATTGATTTATGTGATTATACAATCTCGTATGTGGAAATTTTTCTTATGATATCATTATACCGTCGATTTAAGTATAAATACGAATGCATTTTTAGCCCTTTGGTAGCTCTAACATTTTATATTTGCTTTAAGATTTATGTCTTCAGATATTGCTATAGGAGTATTCTTTGGTGCTTATTCTTATTGGAAGAACCTGTCTTTTGCTATTAGTAGCTAGTTTAGGTAAATATTTATAGTAGATCGGTCTAGACTAGTATTTTATGATGCTATTTCTAATTATTTTAAGTTTGCTTTTCCCTATTATATCTTGCTATTTTGATATTCTTGCTATTGTTGTTTAATTTTTCCTTTTTCCTATATTTAATATCAAGCAGAAGAATGATTAAGAGAATAAGTAGTCAATTTTAAGGATAAAACATGAAAAAGTATTTTCGTTTGCCTGCATGTTAAGGGTAACAATTAATAAAAAGTGATGAACTTCCTTTTAAATAATGGACAAGTGAACGTAGGGCATAGTTTGGGTTACGTTTTGGATTTAAACCATGTATATTTCTAGTTGTTGTTGTTACTATTGTTAAGTTTCCTGTGTGTTACATAATTGGAAGTTGCTTTTGTTAAATTAATTTTGCATGTCTTTATTATACGTGATGATTTAGTATGCGTTTAAATATTGACCTTAGGATATATATTAATTACTTCACTTCTCTTTTTGCATGTGGATACGTTCGAGTCCTACACGGGCTCTTTTCTCTTTGCATGTGCATTATGGGCCATTGAGGACCGTTTAGCCCCGAGTTGATTTTTCGAAAAGACCGCATCCCAATTTGATCTCGTGGCATATGGATATAAAGAGACAACTAGAGAAGAATGGGTTAAAGTCCCACATTTAAAACGACTAAGAGACTCAAAAGTCTCATATTATTATTGTTGTATTTTACTCTTATTTAATTTGTTCGTTTGTTTATTTATTCCTTCATTTTATTATTCATTCATAGGCCTCAAAGCCAAAGTTGTAAATTTTATACAGGTGGAACAGATTTTGGGCCAACGGGCATGAAAAAATAGTTTAGGAGAGGTGAAATGGGTCGAAAACCCAATTAGACTAGGACAGGTCTCGTTGATTTGGGCCCAATGGCCTAAATCCTTTACTCTCTCCTCCCTTCCCCTTTTCATATGTAAATTTGTTTATTAGTTTTGTTTAGACTTAGTTGAAATCCCTACTAAGTCGTCTAAATCTATTTTATACAAGTCTTTTCTAAAAAAATCAATCACTTTTCAACAAAGTAATCTTTTTAGAAGTTAATCAAAAGATGTTTTCAAACAGTCCGGATAATCGCATGTTAGTGGACGTTTTAGGTGCCTAACACCTTCCTAAAACGTTAATTGGAATCGCTTACTGAGAATCTTTAAATTTTAAATGATTTTTATGTTTTAGATCGTTTAAAGTATTTTATAAAGGTTTCTTAATTTCTTTTCAAAATTAAGTAGCGACTCTCTTCAAAAGCCAAAATTTTTGCAAAACAAAAATGACGACTCTGTTGGGGAGATTTTAACTAGGTTCTAACCAAATGTTTGATTTTGACTTTTGATTAATTGTTTACTTGTTTATAAGTTTCGATTTTGCGGTATTTAATTATTGCATCTCATAGCATATTCCTACATTTATTTATAAACTGTTTTGGGGTTTCGTGGATGTCCCGGCCCCTGTTGTTCAATTCCAAATGATGTGTTGGAAATACAACGGTTTATTAACACGTGAATCGTCTGATGGTTTTTTGTATTTCCAATATCAAGTCTTCCGCTTGGGAACCTGTGTTCAAACCCACTCTAGACATCTAGGATAGAGCGAAACCAAAATTTTATTTTAGGCATGAGCCTAGGATGACCCAATACCCGAGGGGGGTATTGGGCCCATTAGAAAACTTGCCTTGCATCTATTAACCCCGAGTTAATTACATACGAATCATATTTATGTGTTGAAGAAATATATATTTGTTTAATCTAATTCATTATCCTTTGGGGGTTCGGGAGAAGACTTGTTTTACTTACTTTTGTATAAGTATGCCTCAATCGTACTCCGATTAATGAAGGAATTGAAATAAGTCAAGCAAGAAATTGATCGATTTGGACAGTTGCATGGCATCTATGACACAGTTATACGACAATCACTTGATCATTAATGGATGTCGCCAATAACGAGGAGTGGACAAAGCTAAGAGGGCGAAGGTCAATAGAAGAAGCATTCGGGAACTAGTATTTATTATCCCCTGCGCGGGAAATTACTCTTCTTCTCATGTTATTTTCCCTTTCCCTAAAGATTGTATCCCTTTTGTGCAACTTTTGTAAGCATTTATGTATATCTATGAAGTTTTTAGGGGATAATGGATTGGCTTTAAAAAGGCGTATATTTTCTTCAAAATTCGTTAGGCCTAAACCCTTGGCTCAAAAGGGTCACCCAATTAGGATGCATGTTTATTTACAATATACTTGTGTAATATCACTGTTTATGTGCTTATACATGTTATGTTGATTAGAATCAAAGGCGAATTGATCCAATCCCATTTTCCATAGAACATCTCTAGGCAAAAATATACCCTACTATACAAAAGTCTAACCAAACGTACTCCAAGTCTCCCAAGTTTCTCAGAAAAATCGCAAGTCGTTCTTAAAACTTCCAAAATGATCGCTACCATTTTTGAAAAGTTGATTTTAGAATCAGAAAAATCCATTATAGTTTTGAACTACGTAGGGCCTGATTTCTCCCCCGTGAGATACGTAGGCAGCCTTTTAGTCCGGCCCCTATCTTCAAAAACTCTGTTGTCCTCCACTTTCTTGAAGGAAGAAAAAGAGTTGAACCTTCCTAAAAAATTTCACCTATCCATATCATTGAGCAAAATCATGTTCATTGAAATTCTCGAGTCATCATTACTTCATGGATCAATTCGCATGAGATAATAAACAACTATATGTGTTTACTTCCTACCTTATCATCTTTCTTTACTTATTACTAACGGAATCTAACACATCAGCGTTTGAGTTATTTTTACTTTGCAGGTAATAGAAACTACTCTGTGTTGGCACAAAATGACCCTACTTCACTAGATCAAAGTGAATAAGAGATCCCCCCTCTTGGCTATAGCTTTGTTGTAAGAAAAGAAAAATAACTAGTAGTAAAACTGGACTCTACCAATCATTTTTCAAAACCTGTAAGTGATGGTCTCGAGGATGGAATAAGGAAAATGTGAGGGATGAATTTTCCAAGACAATCGAGATCATAGAAGATTAATTGGAGGAAAAAAGGTTGAATTGGACCTCCGCTCATGACTCGTCGCCCGTCATATAACAATAACTTAAAACCTGCAATTGTCATGTCATGTCATGTCTAGAAGCAAGATAATGATAGCCCTAGAACAGTCAACAGAAGAGTCAAAGAGTTTGAGAATCAAAGAAGCCTAATCTAGAGAAAACCGAGGTGGTTAAATAGGAAGGTGATGGCTAAGGGAATTGGACATTTGATCCTTCATTCTATCAAGACAAACACAATGCAAACGTCATGTCATCCATAGAAGTTCTTATTTCTATCCTAGTAAGATGGATAAGAGTATTTTAGGGCCATTATGAGTTTATGTACGAACTATGTTTGACCTGAATTCCCAAGGGTGGCCTATGTCGGCTTCGGTCAACCCCTTAGGAAAATTTATCCTTTCCTTTAATGTATGAACTACGCGATGACCTGAATTCCCAAAAAGGGATACGTAGGCGGCCTATGTCATCTTCGGTTAACACATTAGATTTTTCTATATATCCTTAGCGTAGCACGAACTAAGTTTGACCTGAATTCCCAAGAAAGGGATACATAGGCGGCCTATGTCAGCTTCGGTCAACCCCATGGGATAATTTATCCCTTCTTTTATGTATGAACTATGTGATGACCTGAATTCCAAAGAAAGGGATAGGTAGGTGGCCTATGTCGGCTTCTGTAAACCCATTAAAATTTTATACATATCCCTAGCGTAGTCCTGAACTACGTTTGACCTGATTCCTGCTTCAACGGGATATGTAGGCACCCCAACGGATCTGTCATATAACCCCAAGAAATGGAAACTGGGGCAGAATTTTCGAGGAGTCTTGAAAATTCACAAGAGGAAGATCATCATCCAACAAAGAGAACAAAGATCAATAAAGACTTTGGATTCTCTCGAGTTGATATTATCTCAAACAACTTTAAAATGGGGCAGAAATTTTGAGGAAGGCCTCAAAATTTCTACCAAACACTGGAATATATTTCAAATTCTCCAGCACTCGAGGTCGAAGTCAAACTTTTGAAGTCACCAGCTGCGACAAAGTCTAAGTAGACTCAATTTCCGGTTATGACAGAACTATTTGAAGAACCCCCTAACAATGATGATGAGTTTTGAAAATCCTCCGCCGGATATAGTCAAAACCAAGAGGAAGACGTTTGTTGAACTAGTACATGACATGACTGACAGAGATTTTCTAAAGCTTTTACAGAAACTTTTGAAACTATTTTCTAAAATTAAGACTACTTTCAAAAATCCATACAAATCTTTTACCTAGTGATTGCCTAGACATTTATTGGAGCAAGGAGATGGGGTGGAGGTACCAACATGACGGGGCACCTGAAAGATGGCGAGGAGCAAACCAATGATCGAAGAAGGTCAACACGGAGTAGTTTCACTCAAACTAATCATTTTTCTATGGATGCAAGGATCAATACACAAAAATGAGGGTCTCTTTCAAAAAAAAAACCCCAAGCAAGTTGGGAGCCATACCAGAGCATATAATGCTTAAGAACGGTATTTTTGGGTAGCCCCAAAAATAGGATTAATACTTATTTATTGAGGACCTTTTGAATTGGCTATCTCATTTTTTGAGATCATGAAGGACAAACAAAGATATTTTATCCTCTTTATGAATATTGTATTTAGAAGTTTTCTAAAAAATAGTCGCTAGCAAAAGCGACTTTGGGTCTACTAAATATTTACCTTGAGCGCAGGTACATTCAAGGGAGTTTGGACAATAAATATAACAATCAAAGTATCACTCAATAAGGGGGAAAACAGAGAGTCACCCTCAAAATTCGCCTTGAAGCGAAGCAACAGTGTTTGAGTAATCCCCAAATAAGGATTTTTCCCCATTTACTTGCACCCAGTGGATTTGCTATTTAATCATTTCTTCAAAAAGAGAAGATTGATAGAAGAATAAGCCATTAAAATTATGATGCTTAATATTTGTCATTAAACTATCATAAATCTTGAATGTGATCGCCAGTGAGAGCGACATCATGTCTACTAATTGTCTACCTTGAGTACAGGTACATGCAGAAAGCAAAACGCAGACAAACGGACTCAGGTAAAACTATTTTCAAATCACCAGAAGAATCATTTCATGCCATTGCCAAGAGAGCCATTTCATATCATTGCCAAAAGGGCCATTTTATGTCATTGCCGAGAGGGTCATTTCATATCATTGCCAAGAGGGACATTTCATATCATTGCCAAAAGGCCATTTCATGCCATTGCCGAGAGGGCCATTTCATATCATTGCCAAGAGGGCCATTTCATATCATTGCCAAGAGGGTCATTTTATATCATTGCCAAGAGGGCCATTTCATGCCATTGCCGAGAGGGCCATTTCATGTCGTTGCCAAGAGGGCCATTTCATGTCATTGCCAAGAGGGTTATTTCATGCCATTGTTGAGAGGGTCATTTCGTATCATTGCCAAGAGGGCAATTTCATGCAATTGTCGATAGGTCCATCTCATATCATTGCTAAGAGGGCCATTTCATGCCATTGCTGAGAGGGTCCTTGTATTCAATATCTGTTGATACGCGAGATAGCATACGCTGACGTCGGGGATATCATCAACATTCAATATCTATTGACACATGAGATAACATACGCTGGCGTCGAGGATATCATCCGCATCTAATATCTGTTAACATGCGAGATAGCATATGATGGCATCGAGGATATCATTAGCATTCAATATCTATTAACATACGAGATAGCATACGTTTGCATTGAGGATATCATCAGCATCTAATATCTGTTGACACGTGAGACACAAATGCTGGCGTCGAGGATATCATCAGCATTTTATATCCGTTGAAATATGAGACACAAATGCTGACATCAAGGATATCTCATAATTTTATAAATCATCATCTGAATGCATCAAAAGCACGTGATTCAAAGGGACATCTTTAAGTCGTTATCTAAAAGCGAACGACATATTAGACTTCCTAGAAATTGACAATCTAAGGGTCATCTATAAGTCATATTATTTGAAATAAGATAGTGTGAAAGATTATCTCTGAGTTGATAATCCATAAGTCATCTGTAAGTCTCAACAACATCCTAACCGGATAGTGTGCAAGGTTACCCAAAAATTGATAGTTCGAAGGTTATCCATAAGTCACAACTAAATCCTTACCAGAGAATATGCAAGATTATCAAATTGATAATGTCCAAGGGTTATCTATAAGCCGCGTCATATCCAAGATCGATTATGCACAGGATTACCCAAAGACTACCAATTTGAGACATATTTGTAAGTCATATTGTATCCAAAGTCGGATAATGTGCAGGAATACCAGAGAGCTAATGACTGGAGGGATATCTGTAAGCCATCTCTTATCCCAGGTCGGATAATGTCCAAGATCACCTAAAATCTAGCAATTCAAATGAAATCTATAAGTTTACTCACATCCGACATCAAATAATGTGTAAGATTATCCAAAGATTGATAATTCAAGGAAAATCTATAAGTCGTATAGGTACAAAAAAAGCGCAAGACTTACCTGAGATCATATGCAAAAAATTATTATCAATAGCCATAGATGTTATCATACCATATACGACAAGAATTATAGGTGATCTAAGAGGTTGCCACATCAACACAAGATTATATGGTTGTAGGGATCGTTCTGCATAAAGTGGCGATGGTGTCCAAGAGGGCTACCCCACTTTGAAGACATATTCAACTGATAAGCGAGATAATTATGCAACAACCAAGAAGGTTGTTGTATCTATTATTGCAAGTTATTTTCCTTCCAAATAGGTATATGAAAGGAATGACTTCGCTTTTCAAGCGACAACTCACGCGGAGATAAGGTAAAGACTATATACCTCTTCCGTGAATTATATTTAGCACTAACACTTTTTATTTGAAGCATTGTCTAGAGAATTCGAGAGGATAAAAATCTCAAATCAAAACCACAGGTGCGGATGACTTCAAATGGGATGCAGCACAACGTGGAACTCTTTCTTTGCAGCAAAATGGAACATAGTTTAAAGAGGGACGTCAAACTCTCTAGACGCGAGCTAAAGGATGATCACCACCACCATCTAACCACACCCCTATTAGAAGGAAAGTGGGTATTTTGGGATATTACAGTTTCAGATTCACCTTCGGGATATTTCTAAACTCATACCGAGGGTAACTTTCTCTTTCTTTTAAATTCGGGTGACAACACACCTAGAGTTTTGGAAATTATGTCCAGGTAAGTTCTTACCTATGGATGTAAAGAGATCCATATTCATGGTTAAGAGGTTAAAATCCTTTTTTCCGTAACTCAATCAACTCGTCACTCATCGCGAGCCAAAGATCGTCTGAAAATAAAAGACCGTCTTTTCTATCGATTGAGTCAAACTACAAGTAGTATGATTCACTGAGTTTAGGAGATATGTAGGCTGGGATCTATGTAGAAAAATCAACTGTATTCCAAATTTCCCCCAAATCCCTTTATTCCCCAGTTTCTCGATTATATCAAAAACTCTAAAATCGAGATAACTTGTGAATTTTCTTAAAAATCGTCCATAAAATCAAGCTTTACGAACTACAAGTGGCCTGAATTCTCATGTAACCTGATATATATAGGAAACCTTATACCAAGGTCTGGCCATAACTCCATAAAACTCGTGCGAAAGTTAGCCACTTTCGGATTCGAATATATGGTCGGACCAAAATTAGGAATGTCAACCTCCCTTTGCCTAGGGTTACTTGCATCCACCCTACCCAAAGAAAGGGAAAAGTTGTTGACACCTAATTTTTTCCCTCCACAACCAAGTTCAATCTCGAGTTTCTTTAATTTTCAATAAAATTACAATATTTATTTTATTTGAATAAAATCTTTTCAAAATACTTATTTGGGTGAATTTTTCATTTTTAAGTAGAGATTATATATTGTCGTATTCAATCATATGAGATATTATAATTTTTGTTACTTAAATATTTATTTTACAAAATATCAAATGTTAATCAAGGCTTATCTTGAAAATAAATTATAATAATTAAAATCTTGATTTAAATATAATTTATTATTGAAAATAATTGATTTAGAAAATAGTTAGTCGATTTTATTAAATCAAGAAGCTCGGGATTAAACAAGGTGTTAATTCGTATTGAATTTCGATTTGATTTAGTCAATTTATTAAATTTGACTCTAATTGACATCAAATTGACCCCAATTGTAATGCAATTGACCAATTGGTATTCAATCTGGCTAGAATTTAAATTGGTCAAATCCATTAAAATAACCAAATCAGCCCAAAAATAATAACAATTTCAGCAGCCCATTTTCCCTTACACATAACAACCAGCCATACCAGCCCATTTCTTTCACCAATTACCCACTCTAACAGGACCAAACCCAACAACATTCCGACCTGACCCAACTTCCTTTTTCTCCTTTAATCAACAACAACAGAACAACCTACAACATCGATCAGCAAAAACAAGAAAAACACGCTTCTGGTTTCCAAATCGCGAACAATCGAATCCAGCTTCCCCAAAATCGACCCAGCGCTTAATCGATATCAGTAAAGATGTAACCTAAAATCACTCTCTCGACTCGAACAGCTTCAACCTGACCTGACCTTACATGCATCCCACACGAACCTGTACGAGAAAAGCTTAGGAAGCTTCTAGAAATAGGTGAGTTGTCTCCCCAATATTTAAATCCCTAGATTTTCGGATTGAGTTATACGATTTCGTTCATATTTGGATGATTTTCATTAGTTTAGGGGAGAATTCGGTTTACCCAAATGGTATTGGTCCACCTATTCTTAATTTCTCTCAACAAATACAGAAGAATCGGTACAATTTGGAGAGGAAAACTCAAGCTGTAGGGAGATTTGAATTTCAAATTCCAAAATATCCTATTTCAAAAATCCCCAAAATACCTCCAATTTTGTCTTTTATATAAGAACCCGACTGGGTACTGAAATGGGGGTTGAAAACTTTTGGGTCTCAATAAACGAGAGTTGGAGGGCAGAGGAAAAAATATTGTTTTTGAAATATTGGTTTGGAAAAAGGTTAGAGAGGGTACTCTCAAGAAGAATACTCTCTTCACACCAAAATATACATATTCTTAAAGATTTTTTCATCTAAATTTGTTGAAGCTGCTGTGAGATTTTTTTTGGGTGGTCGGAATCCTGTCTTCGGCTCGTCGTCTCATTTTGCTGCCCCGAAAGAGGTAACACCTTTTTCATTTTAGTTTATGTTATCATGTCTTTGTTTCTTCTTCATTTCCTTCGTTGAAAGGTTTATGTTGTTGTTTGTTTGCTGGGAGTAGCTGTAGATGGCTATGAAGGCCGTAGGATTAGTTTGTTATGATATGTTTTTCTGTTTTGTGGAAGCTATGGTTGCGTTGTAATCTTCAATTTGATTGTTGACGGAGTTTATTATCGTGTGCTAATGGTGCTGATTGGCTGTGAATGCTTAATAATGGATAATTCTAGCATCTCATGATTATCGGTGTTGAACGACCCTAACGTTACAATATGAATCAGTAGGTATACATGTTTGTCGAACTTCTATTTTTAGGGGGTCTCTATTGCGGAGTATTGTCTGCTGTTATGTTGTTTGTATATTCTCTCTTGAACTTGGTTCATGGTATTTCTTTGACTATAGATTTCAGGGTCTAAAACTTTTAAAAGTTTTGTAAGGCCATGAGTTTTGCGCTTGTTGTTATGAATAACAATTTTTTTTTATTTTTTTTTGTTGTTTTTGCACCCTACCGTGGTTAAGGATTCTCTTTAGGACCGAAAAGAGGAATTTTGAGAGCTTATTTTGTTCATGAATCTTACACTGACAATATTGGTTTCCTGCAACAGTTAGAAGTGTTCTTTGGGATTAAAGAAGTAAACTTTGGGAATTTGTTTTGTTCACAGTTGATTTTCCTATAAAATAGTTAGAGGCTTTCTTTTCTTTGGGATGAAAAAGGAAATTTTGAAGGTTTGTTTGATGCATGAGTTTTCACTGACAATATTGATTTCCTGCAAATAGTTAGAGGTTTTCTTTTCTTTGGGATCAAAAAGGAAATTTTGAGAGTTTGTCTGGCTCATGAGATTTCCATTATCGATATTGATTCGTGTGATTATACAATCTCGTATATGGAAATTTTTCTTATGATGTCATTATACCGTCAATTTAAGTATAAATACGAATTCATTTTTAGCCATTTGGTAGCTCTAACATTTTACATTTACTTTAAGATTTATGTCTTCAGATGTTGCTATAGGAGTATTCCTTGGTGCTTATTCTTATTGGCAGAACCTGTCTTTTGCTATTAGTAGTTAGTTTAGGTAAATATTTATAGAAGATCTTGCTAGACTTGTATTTTATGATGCTAATTCTAATTATTTTAAGTTTGCTTATCCCTATTATATCTTGCTCTTTGGATATTCTTGCTATTGTTGTTTAACTTTGCCTCTTTTCGATGTTTAATATCAAGCAGAAGAATGATTAAGAGAATAAGTAGTTAATGTTAAGGGTAAAACATGAAAAAGTATTTGCGTTTGCCTGCATGTTAAGGGTAACAAGTAATAAAAAGTGATGAACTTCCTTTTAAATAGTGGACAAGTGAATGCAAGGCATAGTTTGGGTTACATTTTGGATTTAAACCATGTATATTTCTGGTTGTTGTTGTTCCTGTTGTTAAGTTTCCTGTGTGTTACATAATTTGAAGTTGCTTTTGTTAAATTAATTTTGTATGTCTTTATTATACGTGATGATTTAGTATGCGTTTAAATATTGACCTTAGGATGTATATTAATTCACTTCTTTTTTTGCATGTGGATACGTTCGAGTCCTACACGGGCTCTTTTCTCCTTGCATGTGCATTATGGGCCATTGAGGCCCGTCTAGCCCCGAGTTGATTTTTCAAAAAGACCGCATCCCAAGTTGCTCTCGTGGCATATGGATATAAAGAGATGACTGTAGAAGAATGGGTTAAAGTCCCACATTTGAAGCGACTAAGAGACTCAAAAGTTTCATATTATTATTATTGTCTTTTACTCTTATTTAATTTGTTCGTTTGTTTGTTTATTATTACTTCATTTTATTATTCATTCATAGGCCTCGAAGCCAAAGTTGTAAATTTAATACAAGTGGAATAGATTTTGGGCCAACGGGCGTGAAAAAATAGTTTAGGACAGGTGAAATGGGTCGAAAGCCCAATTAGACTAGGACATGTCTCGTTGATTTGGGCCCAATGGCCTAAATCCTTTACTTTCTCCTCCCTTCCCCTTTTCATGTGTTTATTTGTTTATTAATTTTGTTTAGACTTAGTTGAAATCCCTACTAAGTCGCCTAAATCTATTTTATACAAGTCTTTTCTAAAAAAATCAATCACTTTTAAACAAAGTAATTTTTTTAGAAGTTATTCAAAAGATGTTTTCGAACAGTCCGGATAACCATAAGTTAGCGGACGTTTTAGGTGCCTAACACCTTCCTAAAACGTTAATAGGAACCGCTTACACAGAATCTTTAAATTTTAAATGATTTTTCTGTTTTGGATCGTTCAAAGTATTTTATAAAGGTTTCTTAATTTCTTTTCAAAATTAAGTGGTAACTCTCTCAAAAGTCAAAATTTTTGCAAAACAGTGACTAGTTTTCAAGTTATCTACTTTTTTTACTCTCTTTTAAAATACAATATATGGTAAATGGATGAATATTGGTCGAGTAATGAGAAGGCGGGGGTGATTAATTATGTACTATTTTTTTTATTAACTTGTGTTTTTAGGACGCTAGTATAGGGTACATCTGTTGCACGTGTCTCTCATCAATTAATAAAATTATATACAAAAAATCACAAATAACAATTGATGATAAAATTAATGTCGGTGAAATTACAATAAAAATACAACTGAAAATTACAAGTGAAGAAAATAAAAAAGAATATCTTCTTCTTCAACTGAGGCGCGGATATCTTGCTCTCTTTAAGGAGATTCAAAACCACTGCAGCAAAATATTTCACTGGTCCAGCATTAATTTTCTTGACTTGTCCCTACCAGAATATAACAGCCTTCTCACAATAACTCAACAACTCTGGACAAGAGTTGAGTTCAAAGCTCCACAAAAAGGACACCTCCCTTTAACTAATGAACTCTCTTTTTTACTAACTTTTTTGTGAACTCTATAATATCTTATGTCTCCCACACCATGCAAGAACACTTCTATTTATAGGTGAAGAACTATTCCATGCAATGAATAGGAAGAATGAATAATGGTAGTAAAGAGGGAAGATCAATGGCTTAGAGGTTTCATGAGTTACAAGAGTTACATGAGTTACACCACATAAAGATTAGGGTAATAGAGGAATAAAGAGTGGAAGTTACAAGAGTTACATCCACTTCTACTATCACTAACTATTTTGTTTTAAGGCACAAATGAATGGGAGTTTGTGGCTGCAAAGTAACAACCATGCAACGTGAGATGTTGCCTAATTATGGCTTTAAAGTTAAGAAATAAATCTGCCAATAACTTCTCATGTGATGGCTATTCAATAAAGAATGTAACAGAAGGAGTATTAAGCTAGCATGAATGCTCCATAATGTCCATATAGCCATGCATAATAATTTTAAGTAATAATAATGTTAAAATGCTAAAAACAACATCAATCCCCCACTCATTTTAATATTATCAAGAGAGTCTACTAGTTAAAGGAAGACTACTATGCATAATAAAGGTGTTCTCTGCATTGAACCTCCACTTAGTAAAATAGTAATTTTTACTCTAGAGTCGTAGTGGTATCAGACTTGAACTATGACTGCTTAGGGTTAATAAAAAGTTACTGCTTATATATAATAATCAAGGTGTTGACATGAGCTTTATATCTAGCACATTATGGCCTTGTGCTATCTCGGTTTTAATGAGTGTCTTTTGAGAATGAGCCTAATTCTCATAGGAAGCGACCTACCTCCACACTCACATAGGTGAAATCCGTCAAGAGTGCTCCTTTAATTTAGCACCCCACTCATAAGGCTACAGATTTTCATTAAGAGTTTTACAAAAAATGGTCTATTACCCCTTCAACCTTTAGTCAAAATCCCAACTACACACTCAAACTTTAAAGATGACCTATTAGCCCCCCTAAACTTATTTTTATCGAATTTATTACCCCCAATTTGCTGATGTGTCCACGGACGTGACTACACCGCCCATGAGCGCGTCAGTTGAGTCCATTTCACTTAAAATTCTTTATTTTTTGATTGCCACATCATTATAATTTCCACATTATGTCTTCTTCTTCTTCTCTTTTTCAAAACAAAAATTCAAGAACTCATTAATGGAGTTCTTTATCTTTCTCATCTCCAAATTCTGATTAATAGTGTTTTTTGATAATTTGAAAAATGTTATTACCGAAACCAAGAAACACTTGAACTAAGAAAACAATAATATTTCTCCGATTAATGAATTCTTGAATGGGGAATATGAGGAACTCCAATTCAAAAAACTTGCAAAAATTCAAGAACTTCGATTTTCTCTCTTTTTGCTCAAGATCGCCATTAATGGCGAGTTCAAAGCATTGAATTTCCATAATGCCATATATAATTTCCAACATAAACCACGTATAATTTTCAACCCATTTCTCTAGTTTTCTCTATTTTTGCTCAAGATCCGCCATTAATGGCGAGCTCAAAGCTTTAAATTTCCACAATGGGGAAGAATTCGCCATTAATGGCGATCTTGAGCCAAAAGAGATGAAAAGTTTTGAGGAGCATTTATCCGCCATTAATGGGTTGAATAAGAACATACGTGTGTATGTGTGAGGTACATTTACACACTCATTTTCTATTTTTGACCCAAGAAGATGAAATTGGGTTGAAGACGAAAATGGAGCAAAATGGAAAAGGGGAAGAAAAAAGGAAATAATAATGTTAAATAATTAATTTGTTTAGAGTAAAAAAAAGAAAAAATGTTGTGGCAATGACGTGGCAGCGCGTGCATCACACCACATGCCCAAATGACTGGTTGCCAGTTTTCGAGGGGGTAATAATTCCACTTTAAAATAGTTCAGAGGGGGGTAATAATTTCACTATAAAATAGTTCAAGGGGGTCATAGGACCTCAGCAAAGTATAAGTGTGTAGTTGGGATTTGGGGTAAAGGTTGGGGGGGCTTTTGACTATTTTCTCAGAGTTTTATAAACTCAACCTTACAATCATTACAGGCAAATGCACTCACCATAGGGAGGGATAAAAAAGATAGTGTATTTTCACAACTAGTCATCATGTGATTCATTTTTCCCATTGAACCTGGTTATAGGATCTATAGTCCCCAGGTTGGGTTTCCTCACATATGACTCAAGATTTAATAGGCTTCAATCCCATCCCCCTTGATGTGCTCCAGACCTTTTCTCTTGCTAAGACCTTAGTCAACGGATCTGCAAGATTATCACAAGATTTGACATGATCAATATTAATGGTACCATTTGTCAAATATAATCTCACATTACTGTATTTTCTCTTTATAGGTCTGAATTTACCATTTAATAACGGTTTTGGACTCTACCAATTGCAGCGGTGCTATCACAATAAATTAAAATAGGAGAAATTGTTTTTTCAAAATATGGTATTTGAAATAACAAATCTCTCAACCAATTCACTTCCTCACTAGCTGAAGCTAAAGCAATTAGTTCGACCTACATGGTAGAGTTAGCACTAATAGTTTGTTTTTTAGATTTCCAACAAATAGCACCACCACCCAAAGTAAAAACATAACCAGTAGTGGATAAAGAATCACCTGATAAAGTATTCCAATCCGCATCACAAAAGTCTTCAAGTACAGAAAGATATTTTTAATAGAACAAACCATAGTTTTTCGTTCCAATTAAATATCTCCTTACTCTCGTTATAGCATGTCAATATCCATTACCTAACTTGCTAGTGAACCTGCTAAGTACTCCTACTGCATAAGCAATATAAAGCCTAGTGCAATCAGTCACATATCTCAAACTTCCTATTATGCTAGCATATTCCTTTTGATTTATAACATCATTTTCACTTTCAACAAGAAATAAGTGAACCCTAAAATCAAATGGAGTTACAACATGCTTGCAATCAAGGAAATTATATTTTCTCAATATTTTCTCAACATAATGTGACTGGTCAAGGAAAATTCCATCACATGTTCTAGTTATTTTTATTCCTAGAATAAAATTTGTCTCACCAAGATTTTTCATATCAAAATGGCTTCTAAGAATATTTTTAGTTTCACTAATAACATTAATGTTAGAGCCAAAGATCAATAAATCATCAACATATAGGCAAATAATAACATGCGAATTATTTCAAGACTTATAATATATGCACTTATCACACTCATTTGTTTTAAACCCATTATCAATCATGCAGGAATCAAACTTTTCATGCCATTACTTTGGTATTTTTTCAAGCCATATAGGAATTTATTAAGTTTACACACTTTGCTTTCTTGGCCAGCCTTAACAAAACACTCAGATTGTTCCATATAAATCTTCTTATTTAGGTCTCCATTTAAAAAAGTAGTTTTTACATCCATTTGATGAATTTGTAAATAAAAAATTGCCGCAATAGCAACTAAAAGTCTAATGGTTGTAATTCTAGTTACCGGTGAAAAAGTATCAAAAAATTTTAGGCCTTCTAATTGTTTAAAATCTTTAGCCACTAGCCTAGCTTTGTATTTATCAACAGATCCATCCAGTTTTAACTTTTTATGTAAAAATCATTTACATCCAATTATTTTACAATCCGATGATAAACCAACTAGCTTCCAAGTCTTATTGAAAATTAGTGATTCCATTTCATCATTTACAGACTCTTTCCAGAAAATAGCATCATGTGAAGAGAAATCTTCTTTTAAAGTGAGTGGGTCATCTCCAATGTTAAAAACATAATAATTAGGACCAAAATCTTTTTCTACTCTAGCTCGTTTACTCCTTCTTAACTCAAAATCATCATTTTCTTGATTTTTTTGTAGAAGTAGAAGAACTAGGTAGTGAAAAAATAATCTTTTCAGTCCTATGACCCCCACTATTTTTAGAATCAAAAGAAAATTTATTTTCATGCAAAATAGCATCACCTGATTCTATTATCACGTTATCTTCAAGATTAAAAAATCTACAGGTCGTACTATTTGAAGCATAACCAAGAAAAGCACAAGTAGTAATTTTTTTACCCAACTTAGAGATTTTAGGATCCATTAACCTTACATAGGCTAAGCCACCCCAAACTCTTAGATATCCTAGATTTGGCTTATGACCTTTCCACAACTCAAAATGTGTTAATTTGATCTTTTTATGAGGCACACGATTCAACACATAACAAGCAGTCAAAAGAGCTTCACCCCAAAAACATAAAGGTGCACAAGACTCAATTAACATGGCATTAGTCAACTCAATCAATATTCTATTCTTTCTTTCCGCTACACCGTTAGATGTAGGAGAATAAGGAGGAGTAGTTTCATGAATTATACCCAATGATCTAACAAAAGAATTGAACTCATGTGATTCATATTCACGGCCTCTATCACTTCTTATTCTTTTTATTTTTCTATTAAACTAATTTTCAACCTCATGGAGAAAAGTTTTAAAATTCTCAAATGCATCATTTTTATTTTTCATTAAGTAATCATATGTAAACTTAGAAAAATCATCAATGAAAGTGATAAAATATCTATTTTCTCCATAAGTTAAAATTCTACCAAGTTCACAAATATCAGTATGAACTACTTCTAATAATTCAGATCTTCTTTCAACTTGAAAATGGGGCCTTTTTGTGATTTTAGCTTTACTACAAGCCTCATATTTTTCAAAGTTCTTTTTGATCACTAGAATTAATCATAAACTACTCATGATTCCCACATAACGTTCATTTATATGACACAAACGAGCATGCCAAAAATTAGTAAAAGAAAGCATATAGACAGAAGTAGTTGTTTTATCCATTTTAACATTCAACTTGAACATACCATCACATGCATACCCCTTTTTCATAAAAATATTATTTTTAACAATTACATACTAATCAGATTCAATAATCTATTTGAAGCCTGCTTTATTAAAAAGAAAATTAGACATCAAATTTTTTCTCATAGAAGAAGTATAAAGTACATCTTTTAAGATTAATACCCTTCCAGAAGTAAACCTCAACTCGACATCACTCATTCCAAGTACTTGAGTTGTGTGTGAATCTCCAAGCATGATGGTTTTGGGCTCCTCAAAATTTATATATTTTTTAAACCAGTCTTTGTCATAACAGACATGACGGTTTGCACTATAGTCAGCCCACCATCCATCAACATTCTCCACCATGTTAATGTCTGTTATCACCGCCACAAATGGTTCTTCGGTAATGTTTGCCTGAGGTTTAGGCTCACGCTTCCGAAATATGCAAAATCAAGCAATATGTCCACTCTTTCCACAGACAAAACATGGTCCTTTTTGTTCTACATATTGATTTTTTTCTTGGTTGTTTCTACCATTATTTTTCTTGGGATGTCTACCATCATTTTTGTGGAATTTTTTCTTCTTAGGCTTCAAATTAGTATTTTTGTTAGTTTTAGGGGTAGCATTATTTGAAGAAGTTAAATTTACCTTCGGTGTGATGTTGTTCTCTTCTGTTTGCAACAGTGTATCTTGGCCCCTTGCTTCTTCTTCCATGCAGATTCTCATTATCAAAGTCTCAAGAGAAGGTTTTTTTTTTTAGCTTGTGGCGCATAGTTTTTTGAAACTCCTTCCACGAAGGTGGAAGTTTATCAATTATTCCACAAACAATAATGTTATCTCCAATTTTGACTTCCTCGAACCTCATCTCTCCAACAATCATTATAAAATCCTGAGCTTCATCTACCATTGATTTGTTGTCCACCATTTGAAAATGGAAAAATCTGCTAACCGCATATTTTTTTGCTCCCGCCTCGTTAGTGCCATACTTACTCTGCAAGGCTTTCCAAATTTTCTTTGCGCTAAAGTACGTTCTATCATAATAATCATAAAAATTATCGGATAGAAAATTAATAAAAAAATACCGATACTTATAGGAGTCACCATCGTATTTTTCCACTTTCTCTTGAAGAGAGATAAGTTCATCGGCGGTCATGAAAGAGTTGTATACTTTATTTGGGTTCTTCTCGGTTAACACATAAGAGACATTGAGAAGACTTAAGTAGAAAAGCACTTTACCCTTCCACCTTTTGAAATGAGTAGCGTTGAATCAGAATGGCTTGTTGAGATCTCCCATCTTGACATCCGCAAATTTTTCAGTTGTTGCCATTTGAATCTCCTTAAAATTATTGGTGAAATTACAATAAAAAATACAATTGAAAATTACAAGTGAAGAAAATAAAAAAAAACTATCTTCTTCTTCGGCTGAGGCGCAAATATCTCGCTCTAACACTCCTCAGACCAGAAGAACCACCATTAACGAGATCTATCAGTAAGGAAATTATTTTGGAAGAAGCTATGGATCAATTTTGTGAAAACGTTGGCCAAAAATACAAAGACCACATATGCAGTAGATGTAGTGGCAAACACAACTTTATTCCAGATGTGATGCTACATTGAAAAGAAGATAGAAAAAAAGCAGATACGACAAAAAAGATAGCTACGGAGCAAAATAATGGAGATAAAAGACAAGATATTAAATTGTGAAAGTGACATGTAACAAACTTTCACAATGTTCTTTACGTAAATTATTAGAAACTATTATTTAGTTTGACTATTAGTCTAAGCATTAATAGATTTTGTCTTTTTAGAAAGACTTTTGTATAGTAAAGTAGGTTAGGTAGAAGACTTGTTGTAAAAAGTTTTAGAAACGTATAAAATTAGAGAAACTTTTTCATTATAAATAGAAGGCATCGGAGGCAGAAGAGAAGCAAGCCTTCATGCGTTGAAGCAAAAAATCTCTCTCTTGTCCACAACAAATATTTTGCTTATTTATTTAAAAACAGGTATATTTCAATGGAAAAATCTATGGAGAAACAAAACTTAGGATTATCAAACTTACCAGAACAGGTATATTTATTCAGTATTATGAATAGCTAAATTCATAATTCCTTCTAAGATTGATTTCCTAGACGACAATAACAACATATAAAATGCAATCCTATAAAATAGAGTTTGAGGATGGTGGACCTTACCGCTACCTCAATAATAGGGAGGTTGTTTACGATAGAACCACAAATAATTAAAATACGTAGAACTATTTGTGTAAGACGATAACAAGACTATACCGTGTTATAGATTTAGGATTTTGTCTGTGCATGGATTCAATATGTAAAATTCGTAATATTAAATTCATTATATTTTAAAGTTATGAATTCATATAAACAATTTTTATAATTTTAGTGAATTTTTACCCATCAATTTATACACCACATAAAACGAAAATATATCACCTCTATAATTAGTTACCCACCTCCTTTTAAAAATTGAAATTAATACTGCCTCATTAAACAACTTAACAAAAATCTTGGTGGAATCAAACTTTTCACCAATTGATCATTAAAGTGTATCAAATGAAATAGGTGACTTTTTTTCTTCTTTCCTGTCTTTTTCTTAGTCCTCTATTGCCTATAAAATTATTCTAAAAGAAAGTTATTTAGTATATTTATAAATCAAATAAGAGAGACAGAAATGAGGACATTTATATGTGGACACACACTTATGCGCATTCATGCTCAGATTTTGCACGCTTTCTCTCAACTATAACTAATCTTCTTCCTCTTCACCAATTGGACACAAATCAAAGCCTCATCAAGCAAAATTCCTCCCAAAAAAATAAACTTATCCGAATAGTTCAAAATTCAACCAAAAAGATATAAGACACCGAAAAAAGAAAATCACTTATACATCGAACAAAAACACATGTTAAATCTTAAGCTAAATCATAATAATTGGATGCACCTTATGTGAAGGGAATATTTAAATCCCAAGAAGATATGTGTTACTATATTATTATAATTAATTTTAAAGTCTTAAATATTAGAATTTTTAACATGTTTATGCACATACTCATATCTAGAGTTCTCTATGTTAAAACCTTCATTTATCAACCAAAAAGGGCCGAACAAATTGAGTAACTTGAGAAAACAAGTAACATTGCTAACTTCATCAAAGAATTAAAGAAAGTAATATATATACGTGTATTTCAATTTGTTTAGCAAACTCACTATATTAATAAAGCTAGTCTCTATGTGCGTGCCTTGCGTGTAAATCATCAGCTATTTGTTAGTATACCAAAATTATAAATATTACTTTCATATATATTAAAAGATGGAATTATCAAAAAATAATATTGTTCATTTTAGGTTCTAACCTTCATTCTATAGGAAAAATTATTAGAACCAGCCCACCAAAAAGCTTTGTTTGCCAAAATAATGTTCGCTCATTGAGTATTTCTCGCAACATGATAAAATAGTTTTATAACGTGCAATGAAATGGGTTTGAACTCAGATTCCGAAAAAGAAAAATATGACTCTTGGTCAAAGGCATTAAGCGCTATTATTACTTCAGGTGGCCAGCATTATATATGTTTATATACATTATATACATACACATGTAATGACCCTTTAGGTCATTTTATGTATTTCCTCTTATTTTTTCTGTTTGAGTTTTTCTATAGCTGTCTCAGGTCATTTATGACTTGCTGGGACTAACAATTAGGTTATTGGGCAGTTCATTTAGTTGTTAGAGTCAATATGTTATATTGGGCAGTTCATTCTAACCAATACCTTATATGTTAATTTTGATTGTTCCAATAGCTCCAGAATGTTGACTTTAGGCTAGGTGGAACTTTGGTTTGAGTCACGAGGCATTCAATCTCATTACAAGCTATTGGTCAGAAGTTAAGAAAATGAAATATGAGCGTGGGACCCGCTTTTCATCAAAACAACCTTGGATGGAAATTTTGACTGCGCCATTGAGTTTAAAACATCAAATTTGATAGTGTAGCATAGTTCATTTGCATATACGAGATTCTGGATGAATCCCGTGAGGTTGGCAGAGACTTGGAAATTTCCATGTCTCAAATAGTGCTACTGCACTCATGTCCGCGAGTCTCTGATTGCTTAAGCGATCTGTCCACCAGCAGCAAGTACCGCAAACATGACACTTATGTCGTGTAAGAGACTCCTTTTAGCAGCGTACAGGTATTGCATAAGCGATATCCTTTGTCGTGAATGCAACTTCTTCCCCTTTAGCCAAGTATCACGTACGCAATCAACGGGCCACAAATTCGATACCCGTGTACCTAAGAAGGATATAAATACCCATTCATCCTATTTGTACCCATTTCTCATCCATTCTCAAGAGTCTTAAACTCGAAAGAGTGGGATAGCTTGGGAATAACAATTGTGGGCAATTTTTGAGCTTGGATAAAGATTAATTATGCAATTTCCTTCAAATTTGTGGTAAAATTCCATCATTTTCATAGTTTATTTCCCTATTTCTCTATCTGAAATCCCTAAACCTTGGTGACTTGATTTTAGCACCAATATAGCTCAAAAATCTTCTATTTTTTAGGGTAATCACTCCTTGAGCATATGGGGATGTTGAGTTAGTTTCAGAAATGTAATTTTCATAAATGTGCCCCACATGAGATTTTTGCATGATTTTGGATCCAAAGGATAATAGTGCAATATGGGTATCATTGTTCTAATTTTGATGAGTAGATTGTGATTTTTATAGTGTAGCACCTTGCGGAAGCTTCTCAAAAGAGAAAGTCAGTGATTTAGGAAATTCTTCAAGCTTTCTTCGGCATCCAAGTAGGCTAGGTTTTTACCCTCTTTATATATTGAGCTATTTCATAGTATGTTATTATATTATGCTAGAATTGGGATGTGTTATAGGTGTTGGTGATAAAATTTACAATATTTGGGTTTGTTGGACCTTTTATGCTACCCAAAAAATCATAATTTAGGTGTAGTTATCTTTGTTCTATAAGTCCTTAGTAGAAATTCTATATTAGCTCTAATTAAGGCTTGTTTAACACCTAAAAGTTGATCTAGATACCTTAGCCTAGTCTGGTTTAGAGTTTAGCTTATAATGGATTTTGAGGATTAGAAACGGGCCCCTTCGACATGCCTTAGGCCATGACATTAGCTAGTTTTGATAGACCTTCATACAATCACTTTATAATTTAAAACTCTTATTATGAGGTTTGATAAGACTATATGCTTAATAGTCATGGTCATTTGTCATTAGGAGTTGATGTCAATTATGGTAAAACTTGATAGTTATTAATATTGATGATATATGTACCAGTATGATTTTGGCTATTGATTATGATATTTATGATATATATACCAATTAGAGTCCGACAATTAATTATGATATTGATAAGAGGAGTACCGATTTGAATCCAGGCAATGATTAATATAGTGATATAAATATTGATTTGAGTCTGACTATTAATTATGGTATTGATAATATGAATACTGGTTTGTGTCCGATAAAGGGAGGTGTTCATAGTGTGACATGATACAGATGGGATCCTAGTGATAGAATGATGGTTGGTAGATTATGGTTGATCGGTTATATATTTTTGTTGATTGTACCATTCAGGCTTATGGGGGCTTATGTTGGGTTATTTACTTTTTCGTATTTATTGGCTTATGGGGGCAAATTTGCTAGTTAAAATTGCATGATCCATATGTTTTATTTTGGTGTATGTATTCAATTGTGTACAACAAGGTGGGAGTTATTGATAGGTTTGACCTTTTCCTTGACTTAGTTATGTTATCTCGTATCTTATCGTATGTATATCAGGATTTATCATAGTCAGTCGATGATGCCTATTGAGTACCCATGGTTTTGGTACTCATACTACACTTCTGTACCTTTTTGGTACAAATTTGAGTACTAGTTTTCGCCATTTATTCGAAGAGAGTGTTGTGGTGGATTTTGGAGATAGGGTAAGCTCTTAGATTCAAAGCCGTACCTTTTTTCTCCTATTTATCTATGTCTAATCTTTTGTTTCAAGACAGATTATAGTGACTATTCTATAACCTATGGTGGGTTGTAGTATCTCTTATACTAACTATACCAGGTCGTGGGATGGTTTTCTATGTTATATCTACCTCTCAGACTATTTTTATTGTCGTGCTTATTTATGAATTGTATTGTGTAATTTGCCTCTTTGGGGAATTTTGCACCAAGTTAGCCCATTGCGATTAACTCCGGGCGACGGTTTGGCTTACCTTCTAGCGGGATTTAGTAGGTGCCAACATGAATTATAAATCGGGTTGTGAGAATTAGTATCATAGCTAGGTTTCACTGGTATTGTTGGTATGCGAGCAAGTTTTTAGTATAGTCCCATGGATTGGAATGATGGCATCCGTTTCTTATCTTTGAGAGGCTATAGGACATTCTTAGGATTTCTTCATTTCTTTCTCTCTTTTTGTGTGAAGTGTCCGTGTTAGTTTCTAAAACATTCCTTTGGTTTCACTCTTTCATAAAAGGCTAGGAAATATTCTATTGCTACACGATATGAGGGTTCTGAGATCGAGCCTAGGGATCTTGTTTCTATTTGTTGATGACTCATAGATCATGGACATACTCGATATGTGTCCCCATCTAAGGTCTAAGATAGGGGCCTTCACTAGACCCTATTCCCACTCCCGAGCCAGAGATTCTTTTGCCCCAATAAATGGTGGGCCAGGGACCAGCCTAGGATCTACTGAGATTTATTTCTTCTTCAGTGCTTAGGATACTTTGGTTCAGCTTTTAGGACTAGTTGGTGGTGCACCATCCGATGGTGCACAATCTATGGATCATAGTGGTATTGAGGCAGGGGTACAACCTGTAGTTGGGGCTTCCATAGTTGAGGTCCCTCTTGCGCTGATAGTTTCTTAGCATGTGGTTGCCTAGACTGCTATGTTTGTTGAGGAGCAGAAGTTTTTTGGAAGATTCTTGAGATTGTATTCGCCAAGGTGTTTGGGTGCATCAGGCGAGGATGCATATAAGTTTCTAATTTCTTGTGAGGATAGGATCCATAATTTAGGCCTAGTTGAAACTTGTAGTATGGATTACACTACTTTTTAGTTGGACTTGGTAGCTCGTCATTGTTGGAGAGGTCATCTTGATTTCAGGACAGATAAATCTTCTCCTTTGATATGGACTTAGTTCTCTGAGACTTTTTTGGATAAATGCATGCTCGTAGTCTTAGGGATTGTTTGAGGGATAAGTCTCAAGGTTGGATAAGGGTTTCATGATGATTGTGGAGTATGAGGCTTATTTTCATGAGTTAGATAGGCATGCTACTTCTTTTTTGACTACTGAGTATGATAGGGTACATTAAATTGTTCGGGGATTATGGCTTCCTCTTTGCATGTCCACTCAGAGTTTGGTTGTTGTGGGTAGGTATTTTACTGAGGTATCTGACCATGCTCAGGTTAAGGAGGAGATGCATTATGTGGCCTAAGAGAGAAGTGATTAGAGGCCTAGGTATCAGGCAGTTTCAGTAGGAGTTATAGTAGCTCCTGATTTTGAGGTAGTAGTTCTCAGGGTAGATAACCTTGATCTGAGGTGGATTTATGCACCCCAGTGTTTTTATTCGGGCTTAATTAGTCTTGTTTTGAGGATTTTTCTTGTGATTACTGAGTAATTCTTGATATAATTAAGCATCTAAGTGTTGAAATACTTGATTATAATATTTAAGGTAGTTTCAAAAAATTTGGAAACAATATGGTCACTTTGAATTTATACGAGAAAACTATTGTTACTAGCTTGAGCTATATGTTGTTCTAGCTGATCTCGATGGATTCTAGTGTGCGTAATGAGTTACAAAGGGTATAAATATGGAATTATGTGCGGAATAACTATTTTAAAGTCTTTACATTTTAATTTAAACAAGCCGAGAGACAAAACACTAAGTTAAAGATCAAAAGGACAAAACTAGTTCTCTTAGCTTAAATTACTAGTTCATCGTCTTGGATTTTATGTTGTTTTGATCGCTAATTCATGGTGTTTGATACTATAGCATTCTTTATGAGTTGATCATAATGATTATGGATGATGCACAAGATGGAAATCAAGTGGAATCAACACCACAAGACTTGGAAAGGATGGATAAACACATAGGACAAGACTTGACCAAAAATGGACATTTTGGAGTTATGGGTGTGCCACAGACCATAGGAAACACATTAAGGGCATGTCACGACCCTAAATCAAAATTGGCAGCTTTGGTCCTACTATAAATAGAACACTTAGTTGTTTTGTTTCACACCATGGATGACCATGAGACTTCATGAGAGACTGAAAATACTTCAATTAGGGTTTTTCTTCCATTACTTTGGTTTGTTTATGGATTTTAACATGTATTCATTCATTATGATTACAGTTATATCCATGATCAGCTAAACACCTTTTTTTGGGGTTAAGGCCAAGAACATGGGCACTGCAGTTTTGAAATTATTTGGTTATGGTTGTTTATCATTATGGGTTGTTTATTTATCCTTATTATCATGATTTTAAGGCTTCATGACCCTTAAAATACAGACGTAATCTTCTTGTGAACTCGAAAGGAGGAATAAGAGGATAGAATGTGGGATAGATAGAATAGGATTGTAATCTTCGAATTGAATGAATTTATAATATGAATATAGGATAAGAATATACCTAAGTTACCTATTTGGTTTAATTATGAGATAAAATATGAATACATTTAACTTAGTTCTCATATCCCTGCTCAATAATGTAATTGTAGGGATAAGTTAGATAGCTGATTAGAGGTGCGGAAGACCATAGTCATAATATAAACCCCGTGAAGCAACAACCAAGATAACTAACCCAACCAATGAAGTTCTATAACATAGTATGATTATTCGCAAAGCTTTAACCCTAGGCTTTTCCCATTGATTTTTCAAACCTTTACTTTATGACATTATTTTGTTTGCGGTTACTTATAACTTACAAACTCTTGTGGTTATGTATACACTAAATTAATCTTATTAGTGAACTCGTTATGGATAATTTTTAACACAAGTCTCTGAGGGATCGATTCTTGTCTTGTAAAAGGCCACTATATTACTTGGTGAGACCACATACACTTGCATGTGTGCCTAGACACAACAACCCTCTATAACCACCGTATTGGCCTAAAAGTCAACCTAGTAGACCCAATCAGGCAGTTCTTCAGATTACTAATGGAGGTCAATGTTTTTTTGGTAATCACCCTGGTCAGGGCACCAGTCATTCTTTGAGGGGCTCATATCTTAGTTATTCTAGTTGTGGTGGTTATTCTGGGTCAGTCGGATCTTACAGTTTTGGTACGACACATGAGGCATATTATGGCTGTAGATCTTTTGTTCATTACACAGCTAAGTGCCTTATTCGTGGGGTAATTATTACCACCTCTCATAGTATTTCCTCTATTAAAGAAGTTTATCCCTCATTTAGAGGTGGTATGCATGGCCATAGAGGTTTTCCCTAGGGTGCTCATAGATTTTCTTAGGAAGGTTGAGCAGGAGTACAATTAGGAGCCTAAGAAGGTGGTAGGCATGGTCAGTTATATGCAGTACCTACTAGGGATAAGGCTGGGTCTTTGAATGTTGTTATCACAGGTATGATTTTTGTGTGCCATCAGTCAGCCTTTTCTTTATTTGATTCAAAATCCACTTACTCTTATGTGTTTTTTTATTATAATCCACGATTAGAGTTATCTTGGGATTCATTGTCTATGCCTTTATGTGTATCTACTCTCGTGGGTGATTCTTTAGTAGTTGATCAAATTTTTAGATCATGTGTTATGACTGTTAAATATGTTAATACTCATGATGAACTTATTAATTGTACATGGTAGATTTTATATGATTTTGGGAATTGACTGATTATCCCACTATCATGCGGTCATGGATTATTTTGCCAAGATTATTACCTTAGCCATGCTTGGCATACCGCTGATCATGTGGCAGGGATCTATTAGCTGCGAGCCGACAGGTACTATTTTTTATGTTTGTGCTACGAGAATTATCTCAAGGGATTCTGAGTCTTACCTCGCTGACATTCATGATGTTAATAAGGAGAGCCCCTCGCTTGACTCTGTTCCTATAGTTTGTGAGTTTCAAGATGTTTTACCTATCAATCTACCTAGTATACCTTTTGCTCATGATATTGAGTTTGTATTGACCTTGTGCCTGGCATTTACCTATTTCTATGACACCTTAACATATGGATATTGTCGAGCTTAAGGAGCTGAATTCTCAGATTTAAGATTATAACACCCCAAATCTTTTGCCTCTTGAAAATTTCTAAAATTTTATCCTCACTATCCTCATTACGACTCAACCTGTGAGTCATAGGTTGTCATTATGAGTTATAAGGACCTAAATCATAGTCTGACCAGTGTGTGTGGCTAAGTTACCGGTTATGAGTACAAGTGGTTCCCAATGAGTCGTACAAAGTCATAATGAGTCATAATGTTCCGATCGTAGGGGAACCAGTGTACTTACCTAGGTTCCTTTTGTGACTACTACTAGCATGTTATGAGTCATAAGGGCTGGATATGAGTCATATTGTTTGACTAATAACCATACCACTGTGGTGTAGACCTGGATAATGTACAAATTACGACTAGAGTAAATGAGTCGTAGGGTTACCCTACGAGTCGTGAGGTCACCCGTAGCGACTATGAGTCAGTTTCCAATCTTTTAATTAAGGATATCTTTGTAATTTCCCTCTTCCCCACTTAGACCCCACGACTCAAAACCCTGTTTGGAACTTTATTGAAATATAATTCCCAATTAAAAACTCTCTTAAACTCTTTGAAATTCCCTCAAGCAAGATACTTAGGGTTTCTAAATAGTTGGTCTTCCAAGGGATTAAGAGTTGATTTCTCTCCATAAAACTTGGTGTTTCAGGCATGTTACTCTTCCCTAATCCTCAATTTATAAAAATTATGTATTTGAATGGTTTAATTAGGTGGTTTTGAATATGGGTTTTCAACATGAGTTGAGGGTTTTGAATGATTGTTGATTATGTGAAGTTTCATGTTTACACATGCATTGTTTATGTTTTAAATAGTGGGTTTGAAATCAATTTGATATATGGGAATGGTTAATAAACTATGGGATTGTAATTTCCCCAAGTTTTGTAAATACTAACTATTGAATTAGTAATAACTCCAACTCAAATTTTATGAAAGTGGTTTTGAGTACCAGTAAAATTGCATTGAATTATTTTTGGAACAATCACATGATATAAAGAGGTTATTGAAATATGTGGTTTGATTTAATGAACAAATGGAGTCATTTTCCTAAGTTAATGGTATTGTGGTGGGATGTTGATGTTACCTTGCAAGTGTAGTCAGTATGACGATACCAACAATGTATGCCTAAATATGTATTATGGTACAATGAATATGAATGTGTGATAAATATTTTCATTAGGTTTTAATGAGGGTTCTGTAGGCGATTCATGAAAGTGGAGGTCATGAGGGACCAATACTGGAAACTGTGGTTGCTGATGTGGGCTCTAAATGATTGGGTGGTTTAAGTCCCTTTTTATTATATAATTGAAAGGTTCAAGTCCCCCATATTATATTTTATGATTGGGTGCTTAAGTCACCTTAGTATGCCGGGAGGCTTGAGTTCCTCATGGTGCATATGCATATCCTCTGGTTTATGTAGCTATATGCACTGGCGCCCTTTTATTCAGGTAAGAGTTAGACCTATATAGCCTATGGGTTCCTTCTTAATTATGACGGTTGAGCTACACAATCCATGATAAAGTTTTAAAGTGCATGCTAATCCTTGTTCCCATTCCCAATATATTATTTATGTATGTATATGACGATGTTCACATGATTATGAATCAGATTTGAGTTGGCTTATTTTACCCTTTATTAGTGCTCAACCCACTAACCATATTTGGATGTTGTATCCCCATGTGATACAAACACATAAGATACTTTTACTTTTCTTGCATAGTGTTAGGTGGATCGGCTCAGTTCATAGATCGTTGATGGTAAAGTAGTGAGCTTCTATTCTCTAAAAGACTTGGACATTTTATCAGTTTCCATTCATAGATTAGAATGGATAGTTCACATTATCATTAATATTTTCATTATCATTGTTAGGGTCAGGGTTATGTATCGACACTTTATTGATTTTGGTTTTGTTAGAAGGCTTTGTGGATTATTGTGGACTTAGGTAGTGATGTAGGTTGGATGTTTTTTGTTGATCAGCAATTATCGGTTATAGACATACCTTAAATTCTTTGAGCTTATACTATGCTATCTTGTTATATGTTCAGAATTCATCTGTTGTTAGGGGTATTATATTCTATTTGGCGAGGTACAGGAGGTGGTCTCCAGTCCTTAATAGACTTGAGATACCCATCATGGTCGAGCCCTGGTTCGAGTCGTGACAAAGTTGGTATCAGAGCCTAGGTTTGGCGTCATTGGGTGTCAACAAAGCCATATCAATTAGAGCCTCTCTTATGGGTACATAGTGTGCCACACTTATAAGGTAGAGGCTATGAGGCATCGAGGAATGTTTGCCATTCTTGTTGTTATATTTTGGGTTATAGAGTCTAAGAACTTGAAATCTCCTCTAATTCCCGTATGTTTACTTTTCAAATCTTACCTCTAAGAAGATCTGATGTTCATGGAAACTCTTCTGTCTTGTGTCAAGATAGTGTGGACGGAGCTCACCCTACTCAAGAAGTTCAGACCTGGCCTAGGGTTGCGGCTTCTTATTTCCTTAGTGGAGTTCCACCAGCTCCCCTAGCCCTCTTCGGATACCTCAAGTTGGTATGTTCAATGCTGAGTTAGTTCTACGGTTGAGGAAAATACTCAAAATTTCATTGATATGAAAGAAAATATTTTCCATGTGATACATGCTATAGATATAGAATGTGTGGAGTTCTCTTCTTATTAGTTGAAGGATATGGCGTATCAGTGGTATGAGGAGTCTAGAGGTGATAATATTATGTTCATTTTGTGGGATGACTTCTCTAGTGCTTTTCTTGATTGCTTATTTCATCAGGAATTGAGGGAGGCAAAGGGTGAGGAATTTGTTAATTTGAAGCAAGGAAGGATGATAGTAAAGAAGTATGCCTTAAAGTTTTATCAGTTGTTGCATTATACTCAGGAATTAATGTCTAGCATGAGAGCTAGAATAAGGAATTTCTCTTCTAAGTTGTCCCATGATTTGATCTTGGAGAGAATAGATGCCTTGTTAAACAAGGATATAAACATCCCTAGACTTGTGGTGTTTATGAAACAAGTGAAAAAGGAAAAAAGCAAGCAGAGATGAGTGAAAGGTAGAATAAAAATTTTGGTATTCATATTAGGGTAGAGGTCAGCTGTAGAGTGGTAGAGATGGTGGAAAATGGTGTAAGAAGAAGTGGGCAATTCTAGTCCCTACTCTACGAATAGTGATTCTTATCTGAAGACATCAGGTCTTCGTCATTTTCAAAATAGTGTTGGTCCCAGGGCAAAAGGTGTCCAACCACAGGCTAGTAGGGCCTAATCAGCTCCATCATATCCTTCTTGTAAATTTTGTAGTCAAATACATCATGGTGTTTGTGAAGAGGGGAGGAATCAGTGCTTTAAATGTGGTCAGATTGGGCATATGCAGAGGGATTGTCCTTCTAGGGTTTCTTCTAGGGAAAATAAGATCCCTGCTCCTACTGCATCAGCTCCTACACCAAAGAGTGCTATTTCTGCTTCTGGCACTAGCCGAAACCATCTGTATGCTCTTGCCACCTACCAGGATTTGGTGGCATCCCCCGATGGTTTACTGGTACGTTCAAATTTTTCTCTCATGATGTATATTGTATATTTGATTCAAGGTCTACCCTCTCTTATATGACCCCTTAGGTTGCTATTCATTTTGGTTTTGATCCTGAGTGTATTCCAAATCCCTTCTCTATGTCCACCACGGTGGGTGACTCTATTATGGCTAGAAGTGTTTTTTTAATATCGATTTGTGGTAGGGATACCTTGGTGGATCTGATAGAGTTGGACATGTTAGAATTTGATGTGATTTTGAGGATAGATTGGTTGTATTTATGCTACGAGTCTCTTGATTATCGAACCCGAAGGGTCAGTTTTCATTTTCCTAATAAGCCGGATGTGTGTTGATGTAGCATGGGAAGACAGCTATGTGTTGATATGATAGAATTATGATGGTATGCTGATGTTACCTTTCAAGTGTAGTTGGTATGATGATACCAATAATGTATGCATAAATGTGTATTATGGTCCAATGAATGAGAATATATGATAAATATTTTAATTGGACTTTAATGAGGGTTGTGTAACTGAGTTGCTAAAGTGGAGGTCCCAAGGGACCAATACTGGAAACTGCAATTTCCGATGCAGGGTTCTAAATGACCGGGCAGTTTGAGTCCCCCTTTTTTATATAATTGGGAGGTTCAAGTCCCCCATATTATATTTTATGATTGGGTGCTTAAGTCACCTTGGTATGCATAGAGGTTCAGGTCCCTCATGGTGAAAATGCACATCCTCTCGTTTATGCAGCTACACGTACTAGGGCCCTTTTAGCTTAGGAAGAGCTAGATCCATATAGCCCTTGGATGCCTTCATATTTTATGATGGTTGAGCTACATCATCTAGGCTAAAGTTTTAAAGTATATGCTAAGCCTTGTTCTCTTTCTTGGTATATTATTTATGTATGTATATGATGATTTTCATATGGTTTTGAATCCAATTTGTCTTGGCTTATTTTATCTCTTATTCCTGAGTTACATGCTAGTGCTCACCACACTAACAATCTCCGGACTTTGTATCCCCACACGATTCTGGCACCAGAGATACTTCTACTTTTTCTGTGTAGTGTTAGGCGGTTAGGATCGATTCATTAGTCTTTGGTGTTGAAGTGGTGAGCTTCCATTCTCTGGAAGACTTGGAAATTTTATCATTTTCCATTCATAGATTACAATTAAGAGTTCACATTATCATTAACATTATCATTGTCATTGTTAGGGTTAGGTCTTGTCCTGATACTTTAGTGATTTTAATTTATTTAGAAGGCTTTATGGATTACTTTGGACTTGGGTGGTGATGTTGGTTATATGTTTTTTGTTGGTCATTGGTTATCGATTATAGACATTTATTAAATTATTTGAGCTTATCTCATGCTATCTTGTTAGATATTCAGAATTCATCAGTTATTGGGGTAGCGTATTTTGTTTGTCTTGATGTAGGGGGTGGTCTATGATTCTTGTTGGACAGGCCCTAGTAAGGGTCGTGAAAAGGATCTTCTTGATAAAGGATTTATTAGACTGAATATATCCCCTTGGGAAGTTTATGTGTTGTTTGTAAAGAAGAAATATGATTCCATGAGTATGTGTATTGATTATAGATAGCTTAATAAGGTAACGATGATGAACCGTTATCCTATGCATCATATAAATGACTTGTTTGACAAACTTCAGGGTGCAACAATGTTTTCTACGATTGATTTGAGGTCTGGTTACCATCAGTTGAGGATTCGGGCTTAGGATATCCCAAAGAAAACCTTTATGACCCGTTTAAGTCATTTTATGTTCCTAGTGATGTCTTTTGGGTTGACTAACGCCCCAGTCACATTTATGGATTTGATGAACCGAGTGTCAAGGCTTATTTGGATTCCTTAAGTATAATGTTCATCAATGACATCCTTGTTTATTTGAGAAGTAGAGAGGAGCATACACAATATTTGAGAAAAATGCTCAAAACTTTGAGAGATCATATGCTTATTGCCAGGTTCTTGAAGCATGAGTTTCGACTTGAGTCGGTTACATTTCGTAGGCATGTGATGACTAAGGATGAGATTATGATAGACCCGATGAATATTGAGGCTATTGATGATTGGTCCAGACCCATATCAACGATCAAGGTTCATAGATTTATTGGCTTGACTGATTATTATAGATGATTCATCAAGGGTTTTGCTACTATTTCAACACCTATAACTAGATTTACTTAGAAGGAGATTCTTTTTTGATGGTCTGAGGAGTATGAGTCGAGATTTGGTAAGCTCAAAGAGTTTCTTACTTTGGCTCCTATTTTGGATCTTTCTATTAAGGGTGAGGGATTCGCTGCATTGTGATGCTTTGGGTATTGGTTTGGATTGTGTATTGATGCAGTAGAGTTGTGTTATTGTTTATTCTTTGAGGTAGCTTAAAGTGTATGAGTGAAACTACCCAACTCATGATTACGAGTTGGCGGTGGTAGTTTTCACAGTTAAGATTTGGAAATATTATCTTTATCGTGTGCATTATGATATTTTCACAGATCATTGCAGTCTTCAGCATGTTATAACCCAGAGAGAGCTTAATGCTATGCAACATAGATAGATAAAGTTGCTTAAGGATTATAATCTTTATATGTTGTATCTTCCAGGCAAGGCAAAAGTGGTAAAAGATGCCTTGAGATAGAAGGCAGTGAGTATGGATAGCTTGTTTTGTATTTTAATTTCTCAGAGGCTGTTGGCGTAGTTCATTAAGTCCTTAGCCAACTTGATAGTGTGACTTGACATTTCACACTCTAGTATAATTTTGGCTAGTGTTGAGGTAAGGTCCTCTCTGTTTGAGAAGATTTGGGATCGCTTGTTTGAGGATAAGAGACTTCTCATCCTTCGTGATCAGGTGTTGAGTGGTGAGTCCAAGAGGGATACCATAGATTTTGAGGGTGTCTTGAAATTTTGATAGCCACATTTTTGTCTCGAGGGTCAATGAATTCATTTAGCTGATCTTGCATGAGGCTCACAACTCTAGGTACTCTATTAATCCGGGTACAACTAAGATGTATAAAGACTTAAGACATCATTATTGGTGGAGTGGCATTAAGAGAGATATGACGGACTTTGTAGCTTGTTGCCTATGTTTTTAGTAGGTGAAGGCCGAGCATTAGTGACCTAGAGTATTGGGTCATTGTGGATCGAGTGACCAAGTCGACACATTTCACTCCTATTCAATGTCCTTCGGTTTTGAGAGGTTAGCCTTTATTATGTTTGAGATAGTCCATTTGCATTTTGTGCATATATCCATTATTTAAGACCAGGGTTCCATGTTCAGTTCTAGATTTTGGAGAACTCTCAAGGAGAATTTGGGTACTCAGGTTGATCTTAGTACAACCTTTCATCCTCAGATCAATGGCCAGTCAGAGCAGACAATTCAAGTTCTCGAATATATTCTCCTATCTTGTGTTATGGATTTTAGAGGTAAGTGGGAGCAACACTTATCCTTCACAGAGTTCACATATAATAACAGATATTATTCGAATATCGAGATTGCTCTTTTTTAGGCTTTGTTTTGTAGGCAATGTCTTTCCCTAATTAGATGGTTTGAGACTTTCGAGGTTAGACCCCATGGTACTGACTTGCTTCAGGAGTGGTTGGATAGAATCAGGGTGATTTAAGATAGGTTTAGAGTGACACAGAGTAGGCAGAAGGCATATGTAGACCATAGGCTTCGTTCCTTGAGATTTAGAGTTGGTGATCGAGTATTCCTCCATGTATTGCTGAAACGCCCCGAATTTTGGTCCTTGAAAACTCCTGGAGACTTGATCTCACTACCTTATTGATGACTCATCATACGACTCGTATGGTATGTTTAAGGGTCTAGGGACCGAAGTCGTAACCAATCCAATGTGGAATTGGCTAAGTTCTGCTCTGAGTACGAGTGACTCACTATGAGTCGTAAGACCATATTATGATTGGTAGGGTTGAGTCATATGTTGTCCAGGGTCTAATCCCTTTGGGTTCTATCTTGGATATGACTAGACCATACGAGTCATATGGTCAGGCGACCTTTAGTTGGGGGTACTTTGGACATTTCCCACTTAAAATACTTAAAGCCCCATGTCCCTTAAACACTTTGGGGAATTCATTCAACACTTTACAGGATCAAAACATCTTCCTTACTCTCTTGAAATACTCTCAAGCAATATTGGCTAGGGTTTCTATCAAGTGGCCATCTAAGGGTTCAAGAGACAATTTCTCTCCTGAATCTTCGTAATTCAGGAATGCAACTCTTCCCTCATTGTTAGTTTACTAAGATCATATGTTTAAAGCATTGTTCATAAATCACTCATGTTAGTTTTAAAACTAAGGTTGAGAGGTTTGAATGCATATCATTGAATATTGTTTTTGACATGATCCAATCCGGGGCCTTATCGTAATGGGCGTCCTACGTACGACCGGTACTGGAGACCACCCGTGCTACCCAATCCAACTTCCAGCCGCCTGCCCTAAGTTGGATGAATTTCGAGCATATAACAAGATAGCATATAAACTAACATAAAGAATCTAGGATAGGATCACAACCGTGTCTTACCCAACTGTCCCATACCAACCGTCCAACGATACCAAGCCAAACAAAACCATAGATCCAACAATAACCAAATAAGTTCCATTAATAATTAAATAATCTCAAAGTGAAATACCATGGAACAGTGAGAAATTTTGTCCAATGATGTCAACCCCAATACCAATACTAAGGGTGACACCAATACCAACCCGCCCATTCGAATCCATAGTAGTTCCACAAAAGCCTCTAACGAAGAGAATACAAAATCAGGCTGGGACATGCCCCTAACCATAGACAAAATCAATATCCATAAATAATCCAGAGTATGAAATAACATCCATTAAATAGAGCCTTCCGAATCAATCCAAAGCTGACATATGAATGTATGAATGCTAAGCAGGAGGAGTAGAGTGGACGGTTCCTGCATCGCATGAGGATACAGCCGCCCGAAAACGGGTTAGCAGGTGAACGCTAGCATGAACTCAGGATAAGGATAAAATAATGTCAGTTATAAAACCAAGTAAAACCATCCATATGCACACAAACCATATATATATACATATATATATATATAACCATGCTAAGAAAAGGAACCGGGTTTAGTATGCCATTTAAAACCTTTACCTGCGCTGTGTAGATTTGCCATCCTAAAACCACCCACGGGCTATATGGGTTTCGCTCCCCTTTCTGAAAGGCCCCCAGTGCGTGAAGCCGCATGGCCAAAGAAAAGAACCTGGGATGACTAGTACATCCCTCAAAATATAATGTGTGACATCATGCACATGATCACTAGGACCAAACCTTATATCGACAAATATGAGTTTCCAGTTTTAATCCCCTCGGGACCTCCACCTTCCATGGTTTTGCTACACAACCCCCTTTAAAGCCAATTAAAACCATTACCAAACAACAAAACCATTATCCATTTATTATTAACCAAGGCAATTAGTAGTGGTATTGTCATACCGACTATAACTTGTAAGTATTGTCCTTAGCTAAACATTTTCGAGATCAAGGGATTCCCATGTACCCCTAGATCATATTATCCAATTAACTTGGGAGATTCCCACATACCCCACAAGTATGTTTATTAAGCCAAACTATTTCAAAACCATTTAAACCATTCATATCATTTAGGGTTCCATTTCCAAGTATAAACCATGCATAAGTTCCATTGAAAAACTAATATTATAGTGAAAACATTGTTATAGGCATTTTATCAAACACATTGGGGGCATAGTATTTCCAAAACCAAAGAAATTACCAAAAAATCATTCCTATGCAATAAATTATCCAAAACTACCATTAATGCATAAAAAAGCATAATTAAAACAAGGGAAAACCATAACCAAGCATTTATAACCAAAACCCCCAAATCATATTTGAAACCCCAAAATCATACAACATTAAAACGATGAAAACATCTTATAAAATCGTTCCTTTAGTTGGAACTAACAATGAGGGAAAAGAACATGCCTTAAAGCAAGATGAAGGTAGAGATAAATCACCAAGACAAGCCCCGATTTTCTCCTTAAGATTAAACCCTAGTTTCCTTTGCCCAAAAAATCTAAAGAAGATTTAAGAGTGTTTTCTAAGTGCTTAAGAATAGAATAGTAAGGCAAATGACCTCCCAAGTGCAATATAAGTCATGGGACCTTAGTAGGATAATTGGAGAAATTTCCAGATTGTGCTCACTTAAACTATATTTAATTCTCGTCATAAGGTACGACTAAGCCTTACGAGTCGTACCCATCCTGTATGAGTGGTACCCACCTCTCGTACCCTAGGCTTTCCCTCTTGGCCCCAACATCATCCAAGGTATGTCACACCCAAACCCAAGTCGTATCCAAGTGTACGACTAGTACCTATGAACCTTACCCCTGGCAGAATAGAATCCCAAAAGGTTTAAACATTGACCACCATATGATTCCATGGTATGACTCGTACGCGGGATTATGGCTCATGGTGAGCCACTTGTACTCAGATCCAACTTAAGTTACCAAGTCTATGGTTAAGTGAAGTAACCAAACAACTTGTATACACCAATATGACTCATACTACCCAAATCATGCCCATTCCAGTAACTACATCCATCCTACCAACCAACACTGGTCAACATATGACTGGACTATACCACATGTACCTAAGTGTATGACTCGTTCCCCTAAGTCGTATCTTTCCCCGAAATAAGAAATCAAGGAAATTTTCTAAAGTCCATAAACCAGGGTGTTTCAGTCTCCCTAACTAGGAATATTCGTCCCCGAATGATGTACAAGCTAGGGGTAACCACACGCACGAGTCATTTGCATTATCAAATATATTCCCAATCTTTAACAAAGTTTGAAAACAAAGATAAAAAGATATTAATCTTTCCTTCAACAAACTCAGAAAATAAAGGTGTGTTGAAGAAGACATACCTTCTGCACGAATCCCAGGTGCAGAAAATAGATGCGGATACTTGGACTTCATTCCCTTCTCTGCTTCCCATGTGGCTTTTTCCTCCTTATGGTTTAACTATAGAACCTTAACCAAAGCCACATCCTTGGTCCACAACTGACAAACCTGCCTATATAAGATTTCAACCGGGACCTCTTCATAAGACATAGAGTTCGACATACCCAACCCCTCCCAAGGAATAATCGAAGAAGGATCACCAATGCACTTCCTCAACATGGAAACATGAAATACCAGATGAACGAAGCTCAAACCTTAGGGCAACTCCAATTTGTATGCCATATTACCAACCCTTCATAGAACTACATAAGAACCAACAAAATGGGGACTGAGCTTTCCCTTCTTACCAAATCGTATTACTTCCTTCATCGGAGATACCTTTAGGAACACCTTATCCCCAACCTTAAACTCCAAGTCTCTATGCCTTACATCCGCATAGGAATTTTGGCGGCTTTGAGCAGCCTAAATCCTATCCCTAATCACCTTCACCTTTCCATAGAATGATAGAGCAAATTCGGACCGAACATATCCGCCTCACAAAGCTCAAACCAACCAATAGGAGATCTACACCTCCTACCATACAATGTATTAAAAGGGGCCATACCAATACTAGAATAATTGCTATTGTTGTAAGCAAACTCTACCAAAGGCAGATGCCCAACCCAATTGCCACCATAATCAATCACATATGACCGAAACATATCCTCCAATGTCTGAATAGTTCTTTCGGCTTACCCATCTGTCTGAGGATGAAAAGCAGGACTCAGACTCACCTTAGTACCCAATCCCTTCTGAAAAGACCACCAGAAATGAAATGAAAACTGTGAACCATGATCAGAGATAATCAAAATAGGTATACCATGCAGCTTCACAATCTCCTGAAGATATAACTTCTTATAATTCTCTACCGAATAGGTAGTCCTCACTTGAAAAAAGTGAGCACACTTTGTCATCCTTTCCACGATGACCAAATCGAATCAAATTGGTTTTGTATCCGAGAAAGACATGTAATGAAATCCATATTGATTACCTCCCATTTCCATTTAGGCAAATCAAGTTCTTGATATAACCCACCAGGCCTCATGTGCTCAACTTTAACTTGTTGGTACACTATGCACTTGGATACAAAATCATCCACATCCTTTTTCATACCATTCAACCAATATATATCCTTGAGATTATGATACATATTCATCGATCCGGGATGTACAATGTAGTGGGATTCATGTGCCTCAGCTAAGATCCTTTAGCCATAGACCATCAAAATCACAAACACACAACCTTCGTTGGTATCATAAAGTACCATCACCACAAATATCAAACGCCATTACCTTCTGCATACCCACAATACTCTTGATTTTTATCAAGATAGGATCTAGAACTCACTTCTCCTTAATCTCTTCCCCAAGAGATGACCGAACCACTTTCTGTACCATTACACCACCATCCTCATAGTCTAAAAGAGGAATTCTAAGATTAGCCAAGAGGTGAATGTCTTTCACGAATTATGTTTTTCATTTCTCTACATGAGCCAAACTCCCTATGGACAACCTACTAAGAGCATCAACAACCACGTTAGCTTTACTTAGGTGGTAGTAAAGACTCATATCATTGTCCTTTAGAAGCTCCAACCATCTCTTTTGCCTGAGATTTAGCTCCTTTTGAGTGAACATATACTGTAAACTCTTATGATCAGAAAAGATGTCAACGTGCACTACATACAAATAATGCCGCCAAATTTTCAAAGCAAAAACCACCGCCAACAGCTCCAACTCAATAGTAGGATAATTTCTTTCTTGCACCTTCAACTTCTTGGAAGCATGGGGAGTCACCTTCCCATGCTGCATCAAGGCACAACCAAGCCCCACCCGAGATGCATCGCAATAAACTACAAACCCCTCATTACTTCAGGCAATAGCAAAATCTGAGCCAAAGTTAGCCTATCCATAAGCTTCTTGAAACTCCCCTTACAAGCATCCAACCAAGAAAACTTCACCTTTTTCTGAGTCAACTTAGTCAAAGGAGTAGCTATCTTCAAAAAACTTTTCACAAACTACCGATAATAGTTAGCCAAACCCAAAAAGCTTTGAATGTTGGTTGGAGTCGTGGGTCTAGGCCACCTTTTAACCACATCCACCATGATCCCCTCACTAGAAATAATATAAGCAAGAAAAGTCATGGTGTTAAAAAAATTGACACTTGGAGAACTTGGCATACAACTGCTATTCCTTCAAGGTCTGCAATACCATACAGAGGTGATTAGAATGATCCACCTCACTCTTGGAATAAACTAGAATGTCATCAATAAACACAATGAAAAAATATCAAAGAACTACCTAAAAATTCTGTTCATCAAGTCCATAAATGTCATAAGGTTATTAGTTAAATCAATTGACATAAGCAAGAATTCAAAATACCTATATCGAGTACAAAAATTTGTCTTAGGGATATCCTCCTCCCTAATCTTAAGTTGATGATATCCAGATCAAATATCTATTATAGAAAAGAACTTTTCACCTTGCAACTGATCAAACAAGTCATCTATTCTTGGAAGAGGATAATTATTCTTGACTGCTACCTTATTCAACTGCCGATAGCCAATGCACATCCGAAGGGAAACATCCTTCTTGTGAATGAACAAAATCGGTGCACCCCACAGGGATACACTATGACGAATAAACCCCTTATCCAGAATATCTTTAAGTTTCTCCTTGAGTTCTCTTAACTCAGCCAGACCAATTCAATAAGGAGGAATGATATTGGACGAGTGTACAGAACCAAATCAATAACAAACTCTATATCCTTATCCAGAGAAACACTAGGAAGATCATCCATAAAGACCTCAGGAAACTCATTTACTACCATAACTAATTGAAAAGAAGGACCCTCTGAGTTAGTATATTTATCCCAGACCAAGTAATAAAGACAACCCTTGATTAACCTCCGAGCTCTAAGATAAAAAATAAACCTACCCCTATAAGCTAGGGAACCACCTTTCCACTCTATAACTGGTTCACCAGAGAACCTAAAGACAATCTTACGGGTCCAACAATCCAAAGATGTATAACGCTAGTGTAACCAATCCATCCCCAGAATAACATCAAAGTCTACCATAGCCATTTTAAGAAAATCCACCAAATTCTACCTACCACCAAGAGATACCACACACCTATTAAAGACTCTCTTAGTAATAACTAAGTCACCTACCCAGGTAGAAATATAAAAAGGATCCAAAATAACCTCAGGATCAAAACCAATACATAGATCCACATATAGGGTCACATAGGAAAGAGTGGACAATGGATCAAGAAGACCATACATGTCAAGAGAAAAGAGTTGTAATATACCAGTAACGACATTAGTGATGCCTTAGATTCCTGCCGAGATGCAAGAGCATACAACCTATTCCGATTAGCATCGGTACCAAAAATAGGAGTAAACACTGAAGTCACACCACTAGTCATAGGATTAGAAGACTAAGCAATTGGAGCTTTGATTACTCCTAAAACATCCTTACCAACCGGATAATTCTTGAGAATATGGCCTGACTATTCATATTTATAATACTTGTCCCTACCCTCATTATAATAGCCTTAATAAATAAGACCACAGAACCTACAAGGAGGGCATGAAGAAACTGACTGACCTCCACTCGCATAACATTAGGCACCTTGTGCTAAAAAATTATCACCATTTTGTGAATGCCTGTCACCCGACTACCTTGGGTAAGGAGCTCTAGCAGTAGAGAAGGAAACAGAACTCCCCCACTTCTTCTTCAGCTATTTACCTCTATCTAGACAACCCTGATGCTTAGCACCACTCTGTTCAGAGAACCTACTCCTCTTACCCTGCCCTTTCCCAAACTCTACCTATTTCTTCTTTTTATACTCCACTCGCAACATGTGGACAACCAACCTCGTAATGTCTGTATCCTTGATGAACAAAGAAGTTTTAATTTAAAAGATCAAATCCTGAGATAGTCCAGAAGTGAACTTTCTCATTCTCACCTTCATGTTAGCCACCAAATTAGGAGCATACCTTGACAGCTGAAGAAATTTCAAGGCATATTCCTAGTGAGACATCTTACCTTGCTTGAGATTCACAAACTCCATTTTTTCTTACCTCAACTATTAAGGAAATAAATGATCTAGAAAAATATTTGAAAAAACATCCCATTTGGACAATTATTGAGCCCAAGCACACACACAAATGTATGTGGCCTCACAAGTAGGAAAATGGTCCTATTATAAGACAAGTATCGATCCCATAGGGACAAGTGTTAAGGAACTATCAAATTCTAGTTCAACTATTCAGATTATACTAGCACAAGTGTAACCAAAAGAGTTTTGAAAGTTATAAGCTAAACGTAAAATAAACAATATAAATACTTGAGACAATCAATGAAGGAAAGCCCAGGATTAAAGTATGACGAATAGTTATACTATACTATTGAACTTCATTCATTGGATTACTTATCTTAGTTATTGATTTGTAAGGTTTATTGCATGATTATGGTATCCCACCCTCTAATCATCTACCTAACTTTGACATTACAACTTCATCATTAAGCAGGGATCTAAAAATCCAATTAAGTGATTAAGGCTATCATCCTACATATGAATCAAGAAAGGCTTCTAGGTACATCCCTGTCCTAGTCCCTAATTCAAATTCCTTATTTCATAAAAGAATATGAACCTTACTTTACTATCTCATGTTCTATCATTTTGTTCCCCCTCCTGAGTTCATAAGACAATAATAGGCATATTCTAAGGGTGTGCAATCCTTAAAATACTTAAAACAAAGATGAAAAAACACCAAATATGATAAGAAATCCAAACAAATCCAATTAATGAAAAAAGAAAAGATTTTCTTGGCCTTAACCCCAGAAAGGGGGCATTTAGCCACTAATCGACATAATTATAATCCAAATACTTGAATACATGATTAAATATATTAAAAAGCTAAAGTAAAGAAGAATAATTCCTAAAAAATGTGTGTGGAATCCAATTCAAACTCCCAAAGACGTCCAAAATTGTCTAAGGTATTACAAAGTGTGCAAAGTGTTCTATTTATAAAGGGGGAATTGTTACCGTGTATGAGAAATGGTTCGCATCGCGTTGGTTGCGGCCTATGAGCTAAGCCACATGGAGCCTAGGATATGTTGTGGGGAGATAAGCATGGGGAATTGGAAATACGTGGTTGGAGTGGCACATCACGGAGCAAACGCGTAGACTCACTTTAATTTTGCCTCTTGACGTTCAACTAAGTCTTGTGCTTTCCTCTTCTATTATTGGTCTTGTGGTGCTATTTTCCTTTAATTTCCAGATTGTATTTTGTTCATGTATCACCATAATCAACTCACAAAGCATCCTACATGATCAAAGACTAAAGATTAGAGCTCACAACACCACAACATTCACAATGATTAACTAAAAGGCTAAGACTAGGCTTGTCCACATTGATCTTTAGCTTATTATTCCAACTCTTGACTTTATCCAATTGAACTTTGCACACTACAAAAAAAAATTTCCACATATAATTACAAAATAATAACCTTAGGAACTCAATACACCCACTAGGATCTATTTAAAACAACTAGAACAACACATAGCTCAAGCTAGTAAACTAGTTTTCTCGTCTAGACTCTTAATGATCAATTTAAACCGAAACTTGTTTGAAAATACCTTTAAACATTGTAATTAAATACTTGAACACTTAGATACTTATTTATATCAACGCAAACACATAAAGAACATGAATTGTCCTTAAAACATAGCTAAATAAGCTAGGATAGCAACACTAAAGTGCATAAATAAACTCAACATCACTGCCCCACACTTAAAGCCTTGTTTGTCCTCGAATAACTCTTTAATCCAAGTATAATAAGCTTAGGATACACTACACTTCTACTACAAGAAAGACACTTGAGCCAGTACTACAATGAGTACACATAATGCAAGTTTCTACACTAAGCATGTAACATACAAAATTGAAAGCTCAAGAATACTACCTCAAAACATCATAGCCTCAGGAATTGACTCACCTAGTTGGAAAACTCATGCATATCATTCAATCAAAGACATTATACAATTCACCAAAATGTCATCAAACAAGTGCCCTCACAACAAAAGAGTTACCCATAATCACTTATAATAATGCAATTTATAACACAATGGGTACAAGAATCAACTTTCGCTCACTCTCACAAGGAATTCATAAGTTACATATAATGATCCATAGGCTTTCCCTTAGTGCAGTACACCACTAATATCAGAATTCTAAGCTTAAGATCAATTAGGTTTTTAATGGTTGTAATGTAGGCTAAGGGATGGGTAGGAACCATTCTGGCCAGTAATAGTGACTATCTTCCCTAAGCACTTAATACATCACATTATAAGATCAATTCACCTATAATAACCATATTACACCACTTTTGTCTAACCCATTCTTTTGTTTTGCCCCATTTCATTAAGATTATTCACATGCACATGACAAGATTATTCTATGCAAAACTTATTCAATTTTGAATTTTTTTTTATTCTTTTTATTAGTCAACTCCTAACTACAACACATATCAATTTTTTTAAACACCATTAGCTATCACTTTGGGGCTTCACTATCACCTTTTTCTTCTTGAATTTCTAACTCCTTAACTAAATTAGATTTCAGCTAAAGCTCTTAGGAGCTTTGGATCAAATTAAGGTCTATCAAGAAACGGGATTAGTCTACATATAAAGATGTCAAAGAAAAAGCTAAAGGATCAATGGGGGTTTAACTAAGATTATGCTCAAGGGTAGGTAAAAGAAGCTATAAAACATAGCTATCAAAGAAATTCCTATATCATCTCCTAAATCCACACTCTTTATTTGGCTTTTTATACACACAAGGCAAGTTCAAGACATCACATGCAATAAGGAATATACAACAACATTACACGCATATGGCATAACTCAATCTAGATCATCATATACTCTCAATAAAAGAACTACATGAATTCAATCATTAAATCAACAAGTACAAGAGTCATAAACATGAGCCTAAGATTCTCAAAAGTAGTAATTCACACAATCAACATGCTTTTTACAACCAAAACCACTTGCATCATGCAGTCAACTATAGCACTAATAAGAACATCCCACATTTATTCCTAATAAAAAAAATTAAAACTACTCCTAAAAATGGGAATTTCCTCATCTCACATTTTAAAATCTACTCTGTCCCCAAAGTATACTTAGAAGTAGAGATAGAAATACTTCCTGAGGCCTCTAGGCCTAGCTAGTAGCATCTTTATAATATCAAGAGGGTTTGAGGACCCCTCACTTACTCTTCGTCATGCTTCTCCGCTCAGATTTTCTATTACTCAGACTTCCCATCAACCTGTGACTTAATAAAAATAAAAACTAGTGAAGTAAAAACTAAAAAACTAAAAATAAAACCTACTTTCTTTACTTGGGTTGTCTCCTAAGCAACGCCTGATTTAGTGTCACGGTATGACCTAATCTATGACTTATCTATATTCCTTTATTTTTATCCTCACACTTATATTCCATCTTCTTATTCGTTTCTAACTTTTTGAGAGTGAAACCTCGAGGTCAACAACTTCTTACAATTTAGCCTTCTCAAGATCATCAATCTACATCATGTTGGGCTTAGGTACTAGAGGTTTATGCTTCTTAATAAGGAATTCCAAAGAGGTCTTTGGTGGAACAAACTCTACCACCCCACACTTATCCACTTCAATCACTATAATCATACATAAATCTTTGTAGTGGGAAAGTGTCGTGAGTGGTTTGTACACCTTAAAAATCACCTGTTTATTAGCTGATCTCATTGTAAGATTTCCCTCTCTCACATCGATCAATGATCCCCCATATCTAAGAATGGATGTCCTAAGATGACTGGTACTCTTTTATCTGTCTGAAATTCTAAAAAAATAAAGTCAGCAGGAATAATAATCTTACCAACCTTGGTGAAAACATCCTCTATGATTCCTTCAATATGAGCTAGGGTACAGTCTACCAACTGAAGTATCAAGGAGCTTGGTCTTGTCTTCCCCAGGCCTAAGGTGTTGACCAAAGATAGGGGCATCAAATTGACACTTTCCCTCAAATCACTCAGTGCATGGATTACCTCACTGCTTCCAATTTGAATGGTTAGAGTGAAACTCCTAGGATCTTTGAGTTTTTATGGCATATTCTACATCACTACAGAACTACAATCTTCAGTGAGTTCTATTGTCGCAACATCCTGCAGCTTAACTTTTTTAGTGACCACATCCTTTAAGTACTTAGCATACTTGGGTATTCCCTACAAAATATCTAAAAGAGGTATGTTAATGTGTAGCTCTTTGAATGTGTCAAAGAACTTATTGAAGCATGCATCCTCCTTTGACTTTATATGCTTTTGTGTGAAAAGTAGTGGTGGGATCTTCTTCACTTCTTCAGCAACTTTTTATTTTAAGTACTAAGACTTTCTCAAATTTTTACCAGCTTTCTCGGATACCTTTGGTGGAATCAACTCTGCATTAACCTCCTTAATTTTCTTTGGAGGTTTTTAATTCAGCTCCTTACCACTCCTTAAAATGATTACCATAACTTAGTTAGGATTTTAAGTATCACTTGGCAACCCACCTTGAGGCCTAGTATTTTATTCTTGTTGCAGCTGGCCTATCTGCAACTCCAAGCTCTTTGTAGATGTTTGTTGGATTTTTATCTCTACCTATTGACTTTTCATATCTGCTGGCAACTTTGGTTGACCAGCTATAAGTTATTTCAACATCTCTTCCACATTACTTGTGGCCTAATTTACTTGAGGCTGTGGTTGCTGAAATTGCTGCTGCAAGGTATTTTATTGTTTATTCAGTGGCTGAGTCTGCCGGTTTTGATTGTAGGCATTTCCATAACTTAGCCTCTGAACATTGCCTACATACATCAAACACTCAGGATTTGTAGCACATATAGCCGCTGAATGCCCAATGTTACCACAAAACTCACGCCAACCTGCAGTCTGTTGAATTGTATTAACTGTGGATATAGGTTGTGTAACCCCTAACTTCTAACTTCATAATGCTAATCTAATTTTGTAGAGCAGCAAGCTGGGCTGATAAGGCAGTAAAATGATCTACCTCTAACCTACCTACAAATTTCTTCGTTGCACTTCTTGAGTCGAAATGCCATTCAAGATTCCCTTGAGCAATCTAGTTCAACAAAGTATACAACTCATCATACGTAATCTCAAGAGCTTCACCACTTACAGCTAAATCTAGCAAAATTTTTGTGTTATGATCAAGTGCTTCAACAAAAGTATGAGCTAATACCTCATTGGACTGCTGATGGTATGGACAGTCCTAAAGAAGATCTTTGAATTGCTCCCAAGCATGATATAAATTCTTTTCTGGCTTCTGTTTGAAGCACACAATCTCACTATAAAGTCTCGTAGTCTTACCAGACAAAAAGAATCGAATGAGGAATCTTTGAGATAAGTCATCCCTGGTAGTGATTGAATTTGATGGCTTAATATTCAACAACTTCTTCGCTTCCCCTAACAGTGAAAAAGTGAATAATGTCAGCCTCACATAGTTAGTTGACACATCCATTAGGATAAATGTGTCACTGATCTCCAGAAATTTTTGCAAGTGGGGTTGTGGAACTTCATGTGAAAGCCCGACAAACTATCTACTGCTAATTAGAAGATGCACCATATTCTGCTTCATCTCAAAATTACCTCCAGCAGTCGATTTCTAAAAAAAGGGAGGTCAAATGTGTTGGAAGTGGGATTACCACTTCTCTAACTGTCCTGCGACCTGGTGGTTCTTCAGCCATGAGAGCAGGATTGTCTAGGTCTTCTTTGATTTGCAGAATATGGAGGGGAAGGACTGCCTCTCTCCTTTATTAATGGAAGCATTGCTCGAGTTTGGGGCTTGGTTCAACCAATTCCCTATCCCTTTCCAGCTTACTAGACTATAGACCTATTTCCAGCAAATAAAAAACCAAGACCAAGTGTAAAGCACCAAAGAAATCTAAAGAGTAAAACTAAAAATAAAATAGTTGCCATATTACAAGTCCCCTACAACAGTGCTAAAAACTTATTACGCCCAAGCGCACACGCAAGTGTACATGGAATCACAAGTAGTAAAGTGGCCCTTTTACAAGCCAAGTATCGATTCCATAGGGACTAGAGTTAAGAAACTATCAAATTCTAGTTCAACTATTAATATTAGATTAGCGCAAGTGTAACCAAGAGAGTTTTGAAAGTTATAAGCTAAACGTAAAGTAAACAATGCGTAAAGTAAAGACTTGAGACAGTGAATGGAAGAATGCCTAGGGTTAAAGCACTACAAAAAGTTATACTACACTATTTAACTTTATTCATTGGATTACTTGTCTTGGTTGTTGATTTGTAGGGTTTATTGAATGATTATGGTCTCCCAACCTCTAATCATTTACCTAACTTGGACATTACAACTATATCATTGGGCGAGGATGTAATAATCCAATAAAGGGATTAAAGTTATCATCCTACATATGAATCAAGCAAGGATTCTTGGTAAATACCTATCCTAGTCGCTAATTCAAACTCCTTATTTCATAAAAGAATATGAACCTTACTTTATTTATCCCATATTCTATCGTCTTGTTCCCCCTCCCGAGTTCATAAGACAACAGTAGGTATATTCTAAGGGTGCGCAATCCTTACAATAGTTAAAACAAAGATGAACAAACCACCAAATATGATAAGTAATCCAAACAAATTCAATGCATAATGAAAGAAAACATATTCTTGGCGTTAACCCCGGAAAGGGGGCGTTTAGCCACTAATCAACATAATCATAATCCAAATACTTGAATACATGGTTAAATCTATTAAAAAGCTAAAATAAAGAAGAATAATCCCTAAAAAACGTGTGTAGTAGACTCCTCAAGTTCCCCAAAGACATCCAAAAGTGTCCAAGGTAATTACAAAGTGTTCTATTTATAGAGGGGGATTTTTGCCGTGTGTGAGTAATGGACCACGTTGTGCTGGTGGCATCCTATGAGCTAAGCCACGTGATTCATTGGATATATCATAGGGATATCATTATAGGGAATTTAAAATCACATTGGGGGAGTGGCGCCAAGCGTCCCAAATACGTAGGCTCACTGGAGTTTTGCCTCTTGACGTTCAAGTATGTCTTGTGCTTTCCTCTTCCATTATTGGTCTTGTGGTGCTATTTTGCTTCCATTTCTAGCTTGTATATTGTTCATGTATCACCTTAATCAACTAACAAAGAATCATACATGATCAAACACCAAATATTAGGGATTAAAACACCACAACATTCACAACGATTAACTAAAAACACGAGCTAAGACTAGGCTTGTCCACATTGATCTTTAACTTATTATTTTGACTCTTGGCTTGATCCAATTGAAATTTGCAGATTACAAATAAGTTATTCCACATATAATTACACAATAATAACCTTGGGAACTCAATACACCCATTAGGATCTATCGAAAACAACTAGAACCACACCTAGCTCAAGCTAGTAAACTAGTTTTCCCATCTAGACTCTAAATAATCAATTTAAACCCAAACTGGTTTGAAAACACCTACAAATATTGTAATTACATATTTGAACACTTATATGCTATGTCAAAATAAAAATATAAAGAACATGAATTGTCCTCAAATCAAGGCTAAATAAGATAGGATAGCAACACTAAAGTGCATAAATACACCCAACATCAACAACTCCTCCACATAACCTCTATCCCTATCCCACTCTTTGTACCATTGGTATGCAACATCGTTGGGATGATAAGATACAAAGTTTACACCTTCCACATTAATAGCCTACATAACCCTGAATATCTTTTCCATTTTATCCAAGAAGACCTAAGGATCTTCCTCCACCTTTACACCAGTAAAAGTAGGAGGATTCAACTTCATAAATTAGCCAACCCTTATGGCCTCAGTATACAACCATCCAGACGAATCCCACTCAGCTTTAGCAACCACCAACTGAGAAATAGTATGAATGGATTAGCGAAGTTCTACATTAGTCACCTTACCTTGAGGAGGACTTGTAGCAACTGGAGGAGCTCTAGAAAAATCAGGGATAACACCTTGAGAATAAGTGTGAACTCTAGGTGTAGGACGTAACCCATCAATATCATCCCTAGATGGGACAAAAGAATTTCCTTGTGTTCCAGATCATCGAGGCATGATCTAAAAAGTGAAAAACCAAGGATTAAATAATAATTCTGGGATTTAGACTCCAAGCTTGAAAATAGATTACCAAGAATGTGAAACATTCCTAAATACCCTCCATCCTCTGTCATATGAGTGTGGTGTGCTACATACCCCTAAAAGAGACTATACCAGACACGAATTTATAGACTCCCAATTGACCATGAACCTAAAGCTTGATACTAACTTTACCTAACCAGGCCTGGGGATTTATCGATGCCCAAGACCGACTGGGACCAGAGACCACCCCCACTACCCAACCCAACCTTAAGCTGCCTGTCCTGAGTTGGCTGAATTTTGAGTATTTAACAATATAGCGTAACAACTCATATGAAGACTATGGATTAGGATCATAATCGTAACCAACCTAATCAAGTTTGAATGTCCCATACCAACTGTCTAACCATACCAAGCCAAACCATAGATCCAATAATAACAAAATAAGTTCCATTGATAATTAAATAATTCCAAATTGAAATATAATGGAACAGTGAGAAATTTTATCCAATTATGTCATCCCCAATACCAATACCAATGCTAAGGCTAACACCAATACCAATCCCACCCATGCTAGTTAATAAAAGTTCCACAAAATTCTCTAACCAAAAGAATACAAAAATTCAGTTGGGATATGCCCCCAACCATAGCCAAAACCAATATCCATAAATAGTTAAGATTATTAAATAACATCCATGAAATTGAGCCTTCTGAATAGATGGAAGCTCACTACTTCAATCCAAAGTTGAACCTCAAATGTACAAATGTTAAGCAGGAGGAGTATAGTGGCTGGTTCCTGCATCATGTGGGGATACAGTCGCTTAAATATGGGTTATCAGGTGAACGCTAGCATGAACTCACGATAAGAATAACATAATTCCAATGATAAAACTAAGTAAAACCATCCATATGCACAAAAACCATACATATATATAATCATACTGGGAAAGGGAATCGGTTTTAGTATTCCATTTAAAACCTTTACGTAGGCTTTGTAGATTTGTAATCCTAAAAACACAATAGGCTATATGGGTTCAGCTCTCTCTACTGAAATGGCCCTAGTGTGTGAAGCTGTACAACCAGAGAAAAGAACTTGGGATGACCAGTACATCCTCGAAATATAAAGTGTGACATCATGAACATGGTCACTAGGAACAAACCTCACATCAGCAAATATGACTTTCCTGTTTCGATCCTTTCGGGGCCTTCACCTTCTACGGCTTTGCTACACATCTCTCTTTAATTACAATTAAAACCATTACCAAGAAACCAAACCATTAACCATTTATTATTAACTAAGTCCATTGTAGTGGTATCGTCATACCAGCAATAACTTGCAAGTATTGTCCTTTGTCAAACCTTTTTGAGATCAAGGTATTCCCATGTACCTATAGATCATTTTATCTAATTAACTTGGGAGATTCCTATGTACCCCATAAGTATGTTTATTAAGACAAATCATTCCAAAACATTTAAAACTATTCATATCATTTAGGGTTCCATTACCAAGTTTAAACTATGCATAAGTTCCATTGAAAAACAAATATTATAGTGAAAATATTGTTATAGGAATTTTATCAAACACATTGGGGGCATAGTATTTCCAAAACCAAAGACAATTACCAAACAACCATTCCCATGCAACCAATTATCAAAAACCACCATTAATACACATAAAATCATGATTAAAACATCGGAAAACCATAACCAAGCTTTATAACCCAAACCCCCAAATCATATTTGAAAACCCCAAAATAATACAATGTTCAAAATATGAAAACATCATATAAAATCATGCCTTTAGTTGGAACTAACAATTAGGTAAGAGAACATGGCTTAAACCATGATGATGGTTTAGATAAATCACCAAGATAAGCCCCAATTTACTACTTAAGATGAAACCCTATCTTCATTTGCCCAAGAACTCTAGAGAGGATTTAAAAGTGTTTTATAAGTGTTAAAAGTAGAATAGTAGGGAAAATAACCTCCCAAGTACACTATAATTCATGGGACTTCATTAGGATAAGTGGGGAAATATCAAGATTTCCCTCACTTAAACTGCACTGAATTCCCGTCATAAGGTATGACTGACCCTTACGAGTCATACCCATCCTGTACGAGTGGTAACCACTTCTCATACCATAGAATTTCCCCCTTGGACCCAATACTATCCAATGTATGAAATACCTAAACCAAATCCATAGCCAAATGTACCACTAGTACCCATAAACCATACTCCTGGCAGAATAGAATCCCAGAAGTGTTGAACATTGACCACTATATGAGTACATGGTATGACTCGTACCCTGTATTACATATTATGATGTGCCACTCATACTCAGATCCAACTTAATTTACCAAGTCTAAGGTTTAGTGCAATAACCAAACAACTCATATACACAGATACGACTCGTACCACCCAAACCGTACCCATTCTAGTAACTACATCCATCCCACCAACCAACACTGGTCAGCATATGAATGGACCATGAAAACCATACCCAAGTGTATGAATCATTCCTTTACGTCATATCTTATCCAGAAACCAAAAATCAAGGAAATTTTCTAAGGTCCAGAAGCCAAGGTGTTGCAGTTTTCTATGGTTTAAATTGTGATTATGCATTTTTTTAGGGTTTTGCACATGTGGGTACATGGTAATGGTGATTTAATTGAGGGTCATGGTTGAACCCCAAATTTGATGATTTTGGTTTTGATATTTGTGAAATTGTTAATGAGAATGATATTGTCACAAGTGTAATTGTGTGATTGAACTAAGGCTTTGGCATAACCATGATAATGATTGATGAGGGATGTTGTAAAGTACTTAATGACCATAGATTTATTTAAATTGTAACCTTGGGGTTTGATTGGCTAAATAGGTTCGAGTCCTAACTGTTGCATTAACTTGATGTCATTGTTTGGACAATGGGTTCATGTCCCAAATAATGATCTTATTATTATGGAATAATATATGTTTACAAGTGAGGTTGGTATGATGATACGAATGGGGTGCCTATATGTATAATGGGTTTAATAAAAGTTGATGCATTTTAAATGTTTTAAATTGGGCTTAAGAGTGAGATATGTTGCCAGGCCATGAAAGTGAGGGTTCTAAAGGACTAACACTAAAAAGTGCACTAGTCGGTATGGGTGTCTAAATGATCGAGAGGTTTAAGTCCCTTATATTAAATATATGAATGGGAGGTTTGAATCCTCATATCATATACATTAGTGCTTAAGTCACCTTGACTGTGTCAGGAGGTTTAAGTCTCCCATAAAGGCATATATAGATATGGATATTCTTTAGTTTGTGTGGTTGCACGCACTAGACACTTCCATCTAGGAGTGAGTCGGGTCCATATAGCCCGTGGATGCCTTGTTTTATGATAGATATACTATACAATCTAGGTTAAGGTTTTTAAAGCTCATGCTAATCCTTAATCCTTACCCCAACATGTAGTATTATATATGTATACATACTTTATATGATATTATACACTAAATATTGTATTGGTTTTGAACTATTATCATGGTATTATTTTGTTCCTCTATCCCTGAGTTACATGCTAGTGCTCTAACTACTAACCATCTTCAGATGTTGTATCCCCACGTGATGTAGGAACCAACCATACTTCCATATCTCTTTCTCAGTGAGTTGGATTCAAGATCAGCTAGTGAGTAAGATTGAAGTGGTGAGCTTCCATCCTTTGGAAGACCCTAGTTCATATTGTCATTTCCTTTTTATGTTTTTACTGTCTTTTGGATGTTGGTATTGCCTATTATTGGGGACATGTATCGACATTATATTAACCTTCAATTTTGTAGAGGCATTGTTAGATTACTGTGGACTTAAGTTATTTGGTTGATTATTTTGGTGATCGATGGTTGTTCAATTACTGGTGGTTGGTATAGATATATCATGAATTATCATTAGTTTAATTATGTGATATCTTGTTATATGTTAAGAATTCATCTAACATTTAGGGATGTTGTATTGGTATGGTTAGGCAAATAGGGTGATCTCCCATCCAGGTGGAACTTGAGATACTCCTCACAGACAGTCCTTAGTTTGAGTTATGACAAGGTGGTATTAGAGACTAAGTTCATGGTCAATGAGGTTTCCACAAAGCCATTTCAAGTAGAGTCTCTTTTATGGGTGTGTAGTGTTACAAACTTATAAGAGAGAAGCAATGAGGCATTTAGGAATGTTTCCCTTTTTTGTTGTCTTAATTTTGGGATATAAAGTCTAAGGTCTTGGATCTCTCTGATTTTCAGTTGTTGATCTTTCAGATCATGGCTCAAAGAACATCTGATGTTTTTGGAACTTTTTATGTCCCTTCTGAGGATAATGTGGATGAATCTCATCCAACTTCTAAGGTCCAAAACCTAAAGGTCACTGTATTTGACTATCCTCATGGAGTCCCACCTGTCCCCACTGATCCTACTCTTGAGGGAGATAATCTTAGTCAGTTGCTTCAAGGGAGGTTACTAATGCTGAGTTTTGATGCTTTATTAACATATTGACCTTGTTGGTGACATCTCAGTCATAATAATTGGGTTTTACTGGTGCTTCTATGGGTTCGTCTGAGGACACTAGAGCTGGCCAATTTATTAGGTTGCATCCTCTGATGTTTACTGGTAGTAAGGTTAAGGACATTGCATCCTCTGATGTTTACTGGTAGTAAGGTTGAGGACAATCCTCAAAGTTTCATTGATGAGATAAAGAAGATCATTCAGTTTATATATGCTTCAGAGGTTAAAGGTGTAGAATTTACTGCTTATCAATTAAAGGATATGGTGTACAAGTGGTACGAAGAGTGGAAATAGTTGAGAGGCAAAGATGCTGGTTCTGCCTTATGGGATGATTTCTATAGTATATTTCTAGATTGATTCTTTCCTCAGGAGTTAAGGGAGGAGAAGGCAGAAGAATTTGTTAACTTGAAATAAGGAAGAACGACAGTCAAGGAGTATGCCTTTCAATTTCATCAGTTGTTTAGGTAAGCTCCTGAGTTAGTGTCTAGCATGAGGGCTAGAATTCGTAAGTTTGCTTCTGGATTGTCCCGTAAGTTGATTCTTGAGAGTAAGGATTCCTTGTTGAAAAAGGACATGGACATCTCTAGATTGGTTGAGTATATGTAGTAGTCTAATAAAGAAAAGAAGAAGCAAGAAGAGATAGGGAGAGGCAGAGTAGGAAATTCTATTTCTCAGAATAGGGTGGAGGTTAACCACAAAGTGGAAAATGGTCTAAGAAGAAGAGCAGAGGGGTCCTAACTCCTATTCAATGGCTAGTGTTCCTTACCCAAAGTTGTCTAGTGACTGATATTTTTAGGGTGGTAATTCTTCTAGGGAATATGGTGCTTAATCTCAGGCTAGTGAGGCCCAATAAGTACTATCATACTCTCCTGATAGATTCTATGGTCAGCACCACCGCGGTCAGTGCAAGAAGGAGAGGAACCGATATTTTATGTGTGGTTAGATCGGACATATGCAACGGTATTGTACCTCTAGAGTTGTTTCTGGGGAAAATAAGGTTCCTATTGACTTTTCATCAGCTTCTGCACCAAAGGGTGCCGCTTTTAGCTTCGGCACTGTTCAGAACCACCTTTATGCTCTCATTATTTGCTAGAAGTTTGAGGCTTCTTCGGATGTTTTTACTGGTATGTTGAAACTCTTTTCCTATGATGTGTACTACTTACTTGATCTGGGGTCCACTCTTTCTTATGTGACCCCATTTGTGGCTGTGCATTTTAGTTTTGGTCCTGAGTGTACATTGGACCCTTTTCTATTTCTATCCTAATGGGTGACTCTATGGTTACTAGAAGAGTCTTTAGGGGTTGTGTGTGGTCGCAAAACTTTGGTGGATGTATTTTAATTAGACATGGTTGCTTTTGATGTCATATTGGGGATGGATTGGTTGTACTCATTCTATGCTTCTCTAGACTTTCAGACCGTAAGGTCATGTTTAAATTCCCTAATGAGGCAATTGTTAAATAGGAGGGAAGTTCCCTAGTGCCTAAGTATAGGTTCATATCATATCTTAGAGCCTAGAAGTTAATTTCCAAGGGTTGTCTATATCATTTTGTCTAGGTTAATGATTCTTACTCGAAGGGCCCTTCCTTACATTTTGTTCTTATGGTAAATGAGTTTCCTAAAGTCTTCCCCAATGATCTACCTGGTGTCCTTCCCGATAGAGAGATTGATTTTGGTATTGACCTTGTTCCAAACACTTGTCCTATCTCTATTCCCCTGTATAGAATGTATCCGCTGAGTTTAAGGAACTCAAGGAGCAGTTAAAGAATCTCTTAGACAAGGGCTTCATCCATCTTAGTGTGTCTGCGCGAGGAGCATCTGCCTTGTTCGTGCATAAGAAAAATGGTTCCCTTTGGATGTGTATTGATTATCAACAACTGAACAAGGTGATGGTAAACAATAAGTATCCACTTTTGATAATTGATGATCTATTTGATTAGCTTCAGGGTTCCAAATTTTCTCTAAGGTTGATATTCAGTATGGGTATCATCAATTAAATAGTAGGGAGGTAGATATCCCTAAGACAACTTTTCGCACTCGGTATAGGTATTTTGAGTTCTTGGTGATCTCTTTTGGCTTGACTAATGCCCCTAAGGCATTCATGGACTTGATGAATCGGGTCTTTTATCAATTTCTAGATTCGTTCATAATTGTCTTCATTGAATGGCATCTTATTGTACTCAAATAGTAAGGAGGATTATGCCGATCACCTATGCCTTATGAGTTAGCTTTACCCTCAAATTCTGCTATTGTTTATCCAATTTTCCATGTTTCTACGTTGTGGCTTTACATTACTGATAAATCTCATGTACTTAGATGGGATTCAGTCCAGTTGGATGAGCAGTTGACCTTCGTGGAGGAGCCTATGCTCAATTTAGCCAGTGATATCAGATGGTTATGCACTAGAGAGATCCTGGGGTTAAGGTTTGGAACCACCTAGTGGAGGAGGATACTTAAGAGATCGAGAGCAAGATGCAGATATAGTATTCTCACCGGTTTAACGCTTTTGGTACGTCCTAGTGCTTTAAATTACCAGACAAAAGTTCCTTTAGTAGTGGAGATTGAAATGACCCTTCAGGTCATTTTTCATATTTCTCCTTGTTTTTGTTGTGAATGCTTTCCAAATAACTATCCAGGTAATTTATGACTTGCTGGGATGGACAGTTTGGTTATTGGGGAATTCATTTGAGTTTTAGAGATAATTTCTTTTTTCGAAGTCCTCACTTATTCATATTGGCTACCAGGAGAATGCTTCAGTCAAACAACCTCGTATGCCAATTCAAATAGTTCCAGTAGCTCTAGAATGTCGACTTTAGTCTACGTTGATCTGTGGTTTTGGTCCCAAGGCACTCAAACTCATTTCAAGCTATTAGTCAGAAGTTAAGAAAATAAAATATAGGTGTGGGACCTATTTTTCATTGAAACGACCTCAGATGGTAGTTTCAAATGTGCCATTGAATCCAAAAGATCAAATTTGATTGAGTAGTATAGTTCGTTTGCATATATGATATTTTAGATGAATACCAAGGGATCGGTGGAGACTTAAAAATTTCAAAGTCTCAACTGGTGTTGGTGCAGTCGCGTTCGCGAGTGTCCGAACTCTTAAGTGATCTATCCACCAGCAACAAGTATAGTGATAACAAAACTTATATCGCATAAGCGACTCCTTTTGGAAGTAGACATATAACGCGTAAGTGATATCCTTTGTCGCGTAGGCGACTTTTGCTTCTTTATCCAGATATCACATACGTGACCAGTGGGTCGCGAATGCGATACCCGTGAACCTGGGAAGGGTATAAATGCCCCATTCAGCCTATTTTTTCCCATTTCTCATGCATTCTCAAGAGTCTCAAATCCTAAAGAGTGGGGTAGCTTGGGAATAGCAATTACGGGTGATTTTTGATCTTGGATAAAGATTAAGATTTTCCTTCAAAATTGTGGTAAGATTCCTTCATTTTCATGGATGCTTTCCCCTTTTCTCCATCTAATATCCATAAACCTTGGTGACTTGATTTCAACACCAATATAGCTCAGAAATCACCAATTTTTAGGTAATTACTTCATTAGTATATAGGGGCGTTGAGTTAGTTTCAAGTATACGATTTTCATAAATGAGCCTCACATGGGATTTTGGCATGATTTTGGACCCAAGCACAACAGTGCAATATGGGTATCGTCGTTCTCATTTTGATAAGTAGATTGTCATTTTAATAGAATGGCACCTTGCGAAAACTTCTCGGAAGGGAAAATAAGTGATTTAGCAAATTCTTTGAGCTTTCTTTGGATTTCTAGTAGGCCAGGTTTTCCCCTCTTTATATATTGAGCTATGTCATAGTATGTTATGATATTATGTTATATTTGGGATGGGATTTAGGTGTTGGTTATAAAATTTACAATATTTGGTTTAGTTGAACCTTTTAGGCTATCCGAAAACCATAATTTTGGTGTAGTTAGCTTAGTTGTATAGGTCCTTAGTAGAGATTCTATCTTAGGGATAATTATGGCTTATTTAACTCCTAAAATTTGATCTAGATACCTTATCCTAGTCCAGGGTAGAGTTTACCTTATAATGAATTTCAAGAATTAGAAGTGGGCCTCTTCGACTCGCCTTAGGCCAAGACTTGAACTAGTTTTGGTTAACCTTTATATGCTTGGTCTATAATTTGAAATGCTTACTATAAGGTTTGATGAGGCTAGATGCTTAATATTCATGATGGCTTGACATTGGATGTTGATTCCAATTATGGTAAAACCCGATTGTTATTAATAATGATGATATATATAGCGGTTTGAGCCTGGATATTGATTATTATATTGGTGATATATATATATATATATATATATATATATATATATATATATATATCTATAGGTTCGAGTCCGGCAATTGATTAAGGTATTGAAGATATGAATAACAATTCGAATTTGGTAAGGAGGTATTCATAGTTTGATATAAGATGGATGGGATTCTAGTTATAGTATGAAGGTAGGTAAATTATGGTTTCCCGGTTATATATTTCCTTGATTTTATCCTACAAACTTATGGGATACTGCATTGGGTTATTTACTTTTCCGCATTTATTGGCTTATGGGGACAAATTATTTATAGTTGCTTTATCCTTAGTTTTTTCTAGTGTATATATTTAATTGTGTACAATGAGGAGGGAGTTACTGCCAGGTTTTCCTTTTTTCCTGACTTAGTTATGTCATCTCATATTTTATCATATCTATATCATAGTTTAGCTCAGTTGGTCGATGATGCCTACTGAGTACTCGTGGTTTTGGTACTCATACTATGCTTCTGTACCTTTTTGGTGCAGATCCAAGTACTAGTTGTCGTCGCTGATTCGAGGATCATGCTGTGGTGAATTTTGGATATAGGGTGAGCTCTTGGAGTCGGAGCCATCTCTGTTTCCTTCTATTTATCTATGTCTATTCTTTTGTTTTGAGACATACTGTATTGACTATTGTATAACTTATGGTGTGTAGTAGCACTTGTACTGACTATACCAGGTAGTGGGATGGTTTTCTATCTTATGGCTACCTCAGACTATTTCTATTGTCTTGCTTATTTATGAATTTTATTGTCTGTTTCTCCCTTTTGTGGCATTTTCACCAAGTTAGCCAGTTGCAATTAGCTCCGGATACGATTTAGCTTACCTACTAATGGGATTTAGTAGGTGCCTTCATGACTCATAAATTGGGTCATGACAAGCTATAAATATATCACAACCAAAATATAAGGGTCATGATGACACTTGTCGTGGAAAGCCTTGATAAGTAAATCTATAACCCAAACTAATATTAAATGAGAAAACAACACCAAATCCCAAGGTAAGGCTTCTAAAACAAAGTCGAACCACACAATTACAATTATAGCAGAAAATACATAACAACAATACCCTAAGTCACCTCAAAATTCAGTGTCACAGTGTAAGAACCAACTAAGTACATCTCGAAGTCAAAATATACAACTGACAGTCCAAAAAGAATATAATCTATATTTGAATACAAAAACAAGACATAAACTAAACAAGAGGAGGTTTAGATCAAATCTGGAACCATACACCAACCAGTGCCTAAAAAACACTTAGAATACTGCCCGAGTAAGATGTAGTGTGGCACACTCATACATAGATCTACACCAAAAGAGTGTAGTAGGGATGATTATGGTCTACTTGTACTCAGTAGATATCATAGGCCGACTAAGCAAAGTAGAAAATAAAGTATATAAAATACAGACTATGGGCACATCACCTTCAATCAGAAAATGTCCCAAATAGTAGCCCACACTGTCTCCACAATAGTTCTACAATATACACATATACCAAATACAACTATGAGAGAGAAACACCAATAGATGATATCAAGTCAAGATCAGAAATACAACATAGATTTTGCACAATATATGAAATGCAATGAAGATGATGATGTGATGCATGAGGTTGTCACACAACCTACGTATACACCTACCGAGTTGTGCTTTTGAGTAGGACCTATGAGGGGTTCGTCAAATACCAATTCATTATCCTTAACTCCTCTCCGACACATACTTCGATAAAGGATGTTAAAGATGTCACATTTTCAATCAGAAAAAGCCAATATTTCCATAGTAGTACCAATATTTCATGAATGTATATGATATGAGAATGTAATTATCAAAACAAAATATAATGAGAATTTCAAATTCTAGTCAATATACCAAGCACGTAATCCAAAGTCCACTCAATATGACAACCATCTAAGATCCAACAAAATCAATGTACCAATAGATAAAGATATACCATAACATGCCATTGGTACCACATAAATTCTGACTTAGACAATATCCACCAAGAGAAAACAACCAAATATATAAATACCAGACCAATATCATCACATAAGACCCTACACGGTGACACATAGAAAATCACGTCTCAAAACCACCAAATAACAACAACATAGGCCCCCAGAAGGGCACACAACAACAGTAAAGAAATTTTCATGATTATTTCCCATACTCATAACATGATTTTATACCAATATTAACTACCTAACCTAGTCTAAAGAAAGTTAGGCCATAACCTACCTCAAATAAAGAAAAAACTTTGTCCAAATGCTCTAATCACGAATCTTTTCCCTCGCGAATGGCCTAAAAATCAACTAAAACATACAAATATTTAATCTACGCATCAAAAGAAAGACAATAATACTCATATTGCCTATTTTTGGGTCGGGGTCAAAACGGACCCCCAAAACAAGTTTTAAAAAGGGTAAAATTGGAATTTTAGTTCAAAAATCTAATACCTGAGATTAAAGAAACCCATGGTAGAAAAACCAAATGAAAATGGGTTAAAATTGAGGTTTAAATTAAAGTATTACTAATTTAGGCCTTCCGAGTTATCACGTTCAATGTACTCCATGATTTATGGGCAAGGCAATCGCGGTAAAATATAATTAGCCAACTTGAGTTGGGGTCGAATCCGCGAAGAGTGGAATTATTATTCAAATCCTATAGGTGTTAATATCTACAAAAGATATACCCGTAATGTAAACAAAATAAAAGACATAACTATTATGCATATAGGACTCGATCTCTTAAGTAGCCTCATATACAGGTAGGTGTCTCCACTAGACCTTGCTTACTGGAATATCTCTAGAATGCAATTGTCTAATAGCCCTATCTAGAAAGGATACAAGCTCCTCAACAAAATAAAACCTCTCATATAACTTGTCATGACCCAAAATGCAAAGAGTCATTATGGCACATGTCATGGCGAACATTGACAAGTAAGACTACCATACAAACTGATAAGAAAGAGAAATAATAATTAAATCCCAAGGTAAGCCTTCTATAATAAAGTCAAACCATATAAGTATAATAAATGTAGAAAGGAACATAGCCAATAACCATAGCATAACTCCCCAAAACCTGATGTCAAAAGTGTAAGAACATATCCAATACAACTCAAATCCAAATAAAATACTTAAGATGTCCAAAATACAAAAGAAAATCCGTATTTGAAAATAAAAGTAAAGACATAGTCTATAGAGAAAGGTACTAGAAGACATCTAGACATCTAAAAATCACCGACTACCTTGAAAGCTCTAAATATCGCATGAATCAAGCAATGTGGGGTACACCCAGACCTGAATTTGCACCAAAAGAGTATAGTAGGAGTGAGTATGATCAACTTGTAATAGTAGGTACCATAGGCTGACTGAGCAAAGTAGAAAATAAACCATATAAAATACACACTAAGGGAACGTCACCTACAATAAGAAAATGTTCCACAATGATAGCCCACGCCGTTTGCACTAATAGTTCTAATATATCATATGTATTGTGACAACACTAGATAGGCACCACAATATACATTATATCAAAGATAAGTAGAAAAAAGAAGTACAACATATACAAGCTTGTCAAATTCAAGTAAATTAATATAGAAAAATTAGGTAAGTGACAAGGTAAAAAAGAAATACAATCACATAACAAGCATAATGAAATAAATACAATGAGAATGGTGATGATGATGATGGTGATACACGAGGTTGTCGTACAATCTCCAAGATTATTGCACAGTCTTCGTATACACCAACGGAGCTAAAGCTTCCCGGTGTAGGACCCATGAGGGGTTCCTCAACTCGTATACAATCTATATATCATATTTCATCCTTAGAACATCCCTTAGGGAGGGTTTTATAAGGTGTCCCAATATCTCCTTCCCGGCGCATCCTCGATAAGGGTTTTAAAAAGGTGTTGCTAGTGTTTCTTAGGTGTTGCCACGGTGGTATGAATGTTTAATGAATAAGTATGATATAAGGATGTAATGCACACAACTAATCATAATGATTATTTCCACAACCAACCATAATCATATATTTCCACAACCATGTGAGCCAATATCCATTTATTATTTACAACCATCTATAAATTTCCATACGTTTTACTGTCAATAAAGTATTAATACATTACAATACACAAATAGTACCACAAAATGATTTTTCATCAACAAGATACATTTACTCAAATATATACAAGGTTATCAACATCACAAAAAGACCCCACACGGTCATACATATCACATGATGTAGCAAAATTCACAATTATATCACATATTGGACCTTACAAGGTCTCAACACATTAAGATAGCCAAATTCATGAATAATTCCTATCGCCTTAACATTCATTTTGTATACAAATTAACTATCCAGCCCAATCTGAAAGAGTTAAGCCATAACCTACCTCAAAGGCCAAAACCACAATGAAAGTCGTCAATCCCATACTTTACTTCTATGAACGGTCCCTAAATCAACTAAACTATAAAAATACAGAATTCGTGTATTAAAAGGAAGTCGATGACACCCATATTGCCTAGTTTCAATTCGGGGTCAAAATGGACCCCCAAAATGGTTTTCAAAAAAGAAGGGCAAAATTGTAATGTTATTTCAAAAATGTGCTCCCCATACATTAGGAATCTACAGATAAAAACCCAAGTCAAATTGAGTTAAAACGAGATCCAAATTGAAGAAAAACTATTTTCAAACTTTATCGGGTAAAACCTTCGAAATCCATTTTAAAAAAGTCAAGAATCGAAGATGTTTTGATGATGAAATCAAGAGTGATCTTATAATTATAGTATTAAAACATTATCCAAGTGAAAAGGGAGTAGACATTGGGGTTTAATTAAAAGAAATACAAATTTGGGCCCTCGGGGTTAAATCCACCAATTTCCACTTTGAAATTTGAATTAGAATAAGGATTTAATGATTTGGATTGAAGAAATTAATAGAAATAGGTGTATTGGTGCTTACCTAAGATTAGAAGTGAAGAAAGTAGGTCAAAATTGCAAAACCTTAAGATACAGGTCTCAAAAAGGTAAAAAATATCCAAACATGGGTATTTATACCCAGTACTCACGATCACGGGCCACGGATCGCGATCCCAATATTGTGACTCTCTGATCTATTTAGATCGTGGAAGGACTATCGTGATTGAGATACCTTATCTAATGGCCCTATCGTGATCACAACAGATGGCTTACAATTGTAGGTGCACCAGATATGGTGCATCAGCTGGGGATTTGGATCCTTTCAAGTTCCTGTGGGCGGCCCCTCGAGATTCATCTAAAATACCATGAATGCAAATGAACTATGCTACCTTATAAAATTCAACCATCCAAACTCAATGGAGATATCAGAATTTCGAAAAGGCATTATTTCCACAAAGTTGACTCCCAAAACCCAAAATTACAACTTTTCAAACTGAGGGTCGAAATAAGATTTGAAAGCCATAAAACCATACCAAATATGTTACCATAAAAAAATCAATGTTCCTGATCTACTAAAGTAGTCCGTTCATCCATCCATCGCACAGATAAAAAGATAACCTATGAAATTCACAATAATGCTCTTAAAACCACCAAAAACCACAATATCGCATAAATGTCAACAAAAATACACCGGGATCCGTACCAATCACCCCAACCCCAAAAATACATAATACAATTATTGGGAGAGGTAAATAGTCAAATCACACAAAAATATATATGTATAAAAATTCAGGTCGTTACATCATCCACTGCTAAAAATCAAGTTCATCCTCAAACTAAAGGCAACAGAAATGCCTGAATTAACAAAGAGCTTGGGATAAAAACCAAACTTATCAAACTCGACATCCCATGTAGCCTCATCTATAGGTTAATGTCACCACTGAACCTTAACCGTAGCCTCAACAAAAATGAGACCAACTCCTCAATGAAAGACAACCTCTCATATTACTGAACCGACTCCCAATGAATAACATGAGACTTATTTGGAATATAACGACAAAGCATAGAAATATGAAAAACTAGATGAACAACTGATAAATCTAGGGGCAAGTCCAACTCATAAGCCACATCACTAATAGCCCTAATAATCTCAATTGGACCAATATACTTGGGGCTGAGCTTTCCCTTCTTCCCAAACCTCATCACACCCTTCATGGGTGACACTCAAGGGAAAACACGATCACTAACACAAAATCTCAAGGTACTATGATATGCATAGCACTTCTGCCTACTCTAGGATGCATGAAGCCTATCCTAAATAATCCAGATTATATCCAAGGACTCACGAAGCAAGTATGTACCTAGTGATCTAACCTCAGAAACATCAAACCAACCCATTAGAGAGCGATAACGCCTATCATACAAAGCCTTAAGAGGAACCATATCAATACTGGAATGGTAGCTATTATTATAACCAAACTCTGCTAAGGCTAAATATTGCTCCCACTGGCTACTAAAATTCATGACATAAGCACAGAGCATATCCTTTAAAACCTGGATAGTCAGCTCTATCTGAAAATTGGTCTGGGGTGAAATAATCTTCTAAGGTCAACCAGTGTACCTATCTCATCCTAAAAAGTTTTCCAAAAGTGCGAAGTGAACATAGAACCTCAATTTGAAATAATAGACATTGGCACACCATGCAGCCGCACAATCTCACAAATATATATACGGGCCAACCTCTCAACACTGAATGAGACCTGCACAAGAATAAAATGTATAGAATTGGTCAATCAATCCTTGATGACCTAAACACTATCAGATCCATGGGAAGTGCGAGGCAATCCGGTCATAAAGTTTATCATGATCCATTCCTACTTCTATTCAGGAATGGGTAGTCTCTGAAGCAATCCACTAGGTCTCAAATGCTCGGCCTTCACCTGCTAGCAACAAAGTCAACAAGCTGCAAAATCTACTATATCCTTCTTTATACCACCCTACCAAAAATGCTTCCTTAAGTCACGATACATCATAGTAAAATTCAAGATAAGGGGGGTAAATTGAAAATTTTGTTTGAGTTGCCTAGTCAGTCATGACAGTCTCCTCGCCTGCATATTAGTATACTTAACAGAACATATTAGATTCGAACAAATAAGCAAGTAAAAAAATAATTGAAATAAAAGACACATAGATTTATCCTGGTTTGAAACACTAATGTGGTGCCTACTTCTAGTCCTCTTATGTTTCAATGTTTCCTTAGAGCTTTTCAAAGTAGATTTGGAGTACAAACATAGTGGGAAAGTTTTGAAGATTATTTTAATTTTAATATCTTGTGACACAGCCTCAACTGGTATGAATAAGTTAACTCGATCAAATTCTTTTGTAACTATTATAAACTAAGAAGTACAAAGCTCTATGAGACTTAAGATTGAGACACACTAAATTTTTTTTGTGAAGTTGCATGTGTCTTTGAATCTCTAGTCTTCTCTATTTACATTCTTCGATTGATGTTGTTGTGTTGCTCCAAAAAGTAAACCTAAGGGATTTCATCTTAATTAAGAATTTGATTTGGTTCCTTGATTGAGGGTAATGCATTCATATCAGATATGTCCATCTATAGGTTGATGTTTTCCTTGAATCACTACTATTCATGTCCATATTAGATATATCCATGATGAGGCTGCAATTTCCTTTTCACTTTCCATGTTGTTCTACAATCTTGTAGATTATTTTCCTTGTAATCTAGAATATGAGAGGATTTGGAGGGATCTTCTATTATTGCAGCATCCTATATATTCCTTTTAGTGATGGATTTTGTTCCAAATATATCCTCCTAGCGATCTTTCTCTTGATGCCACATACATGATTGGTTTTTCCCTTTGAGTAGATGATCATTCTGTCCTTGATTATTCTTCTGTTATATCTTGCATATTAGCAATAGATTAGTTCATCATTATTAAAATATATTACATGGAAATGGGAATCTAATAATCTTCCCCTTTTTTATAATGACAAACATTAAACATCAGTTGACTTCTCTGTCAATGAACTCGACTAGCTTCCCCGACTCTGTGCTTTTAGTAGTCAATTGGCTCCCCCTCAGTTTTAGCCTTATCTGATGTGTGTCTCTTCTCTCCCTTTTGACATAATAAGAAAGATCAAAGCATACAAAATAAATAGGACACAACAAAGCACACAAGAAAAAATATGTGTAGGTAATCATGTAGTCTTTGCAAAACATAAAAGCAAATTATGGTAAGAAAAAAACAAAAATATCAGTTTACAACACCAAAATATAGAAAGGGACAGACCACTTTTGAATAAAGGTTTGAAAAGTCACTGGTTGATCAAGAAATAGGTTAAGGTGTTACGAATGTTGATGCAAAAACATTCATAGAATATTTTAACACTTTTGGTAAAGATGGAATAAGAATTCTGGATAGAGATTGCAAGCCCATCAATGGAGGAAGATGTCTCTGACTTGATGGTATCCACCCTTGCAAATAGTTGGTTGATGTAACGACCCGAAATCACCTCTCGGGACGCTACACGGTGCCTAGGGTCATGAGTAACCCCAAGCTAACCCTTCACTCAGCATAACACATAAATAACTGAATAAAATGCATAATCTATAAGAATAAAGCGGAAGATAACTCTATTATGAATTTGCTCAATACAAAACTAAAGTCACACGGTTACAATTCTGCTTTTACATCAAAATGAAAATCAATACAACAACTCCTATCGACTATCTATGAAGCCTCTACTGGTACTGACTATGGGTAGATAGGTCATGACTCCCAACCACCCCAACTCAATACGACTAAATAAGGGAAATACAACACTTTTCTACTATATCACTGACTCGTGGCCCTCAATCAAAGAGACCCATCACCTGATGACTGGAAGCAACGAACTGATGGAATATTATACATATGTTATAAGCTGTACCTACATTATGAGACAATGTAGCACATAGACCTATATGTGAATCAGTACTTTGGAATGTACTGAGTATGCGGGGCTGAATGCATATGCATAAAATAGTATCGATCTTCTACAATCAAATCATGTATGCAGTATGAGATGACTCACATGGATTGAACAAGTATAAAATATAAAGCTTATAAATCATTAAGAATGAGGCATGTAACACAAATCTCGTGAGTCATCATTTTTTAACTTTAAAATTAGAAATCTTCTCTTATGATCAATACCAAAGGGAACAGGGATTTTAAACAATACATTCAACTCATGCATATGCCTCATAGAGAGTAAAACTTCCTCAATGCTCAACATCTCACAATTATTTAGAAACTTATATACTTGGAATTCAAAATCATAAAACTTGAAAACATACTTGAAGGCATTTCATTCACTTTAGAAAATATCTCATCTCAAATCAATACCTTGATTAGGGAATATCTTTACAATTCAACCATTTAGGAAAATAACTTATAGGGAAGGAAAATAAACGTTTAATTTCAAAGTTCGAAAGGCAATAGAGGTTCTCGTAACCAACATAAACCATGCGAGCTACATGGAGTCCAATGTTTTTGTCCTCCTAAGGAAGATACCCCACGTTGGGTAGGAGCGTCATACTTTTGCCAAGGAGTATAACCTAGGTCTAGTGATCACTAAACAAAAATTGGCCTCGGGCCCATATAATCAAATCAGCCTCAGGCCAAATCATAATCATAATATAATTAGCCTCAGGCTCACATCCTACGGTGGGACGTAATTTTTGGGGTAAGAAACCATAGTAGGTTACCCGCTCGGTGCTAAATACTACTCCTTTTAGATTACCTGCGCTCATCTCATAAAAATATACTTTTAGAACAATCTCATGGTTCACCACAAACCCATTAATCAAATCAATAATCTCGTATAGTACAAAGAAGGATCGGAAACCTCTCACCACAAACCTAGGTTTTAGTGGAATCCTTCTTTCACCACTCACTATTGATCGGAAAATATCCCATGCTTGCCAAAGTTTTTGAGTCAATTGCAATGAAAATTTCTACCTTGGGGTAAGAGGAGAGGGAAATTAAATAATTTTGGAGGATTCTGGTGATCAATAGTCCATAGGGAAAAATGGTTGAAGGATTAGCATTGGCATCACTTTCCTACATCTATTGACGAATCCAGATAGCCTAATTAATTTTTTATCTCTTAATCAAACAATATAACAAAAATACATCCTGACAAGTCACGTTGCTAAGATAATTTTTTTGAGGTATTACAGTTGTAGCAATAATGTGAGCCAAAATTCTATACTTGAAATTGAGGGAGAAAGGACCAAAGTTGGGTACATTACTTTCAGGGTATGAAATATCCATCTTGGATTCCTCCAAAGTAATCTCAAAATTTTCAGGCCAAGAACCATTCATGAAAGAAATAACTCTAGGGAACTTGGTCTAAAAAACTTTTTCAAAAGAGAAATAATTTAGATGATTCTTATTCTAGTAATGGAGTTTACAATTCACTATTATCTTGGATCAAGCAAAGATTTGCATAAAACATACGAATAGGGTCTGCAAAATCATCCATGCCACGCATTTGAAAAATTATAGAAAAATCTTGGGCTATAAAGAAGGCAGTTATATTGTAATGGGATTCCTTCAATTTAGTGAGGTTAATGATTTTTTCGAGCATAATAGATCGGATTTTATAGGTGATGAACATCTCCCTATGAGTAGAACCTACGCATGTCCTTTGGTGGAAGAGATTCTAGACAAGAGTAATGACTTTTCTTTTGAGAAGAGTGAAGTTTAGAGGCGGATTATTTTTTATTGATAGTTAACTGAGAGAAATGGAATGAGGCTTCATCAGATGATGAAAACATAAGAATTGGGTGGTGACTATCAGAGAGACAATATGGAGTGAGTTTAGGGAGATTTTCCATTGATTGAGTTGTGGTCATAATTGGAAAATAGAGAAAGAAGGGTTTTTATAAAAAGAGAGAGGGAATAGGACAATATGGAAGTTGATACTTATAAAGAGAACTAAGGTTACCTTAAGATGAAAAGGCGGTAGATGTGGTGAGAGGTTAAAAAGGTCAAAAGATTATAGTTATGAGGGAAGAGAAAAAAGACATGAAAAGAGATGGATAGCAAAGGAAAAAGGGTAAGTTAGATGGTTAAAAATATGGACATAAAATTGGACAAAAGATTTTAGCACCAAAATACATGGGTTAAAGCATTTAAACATCATTAATGCATAAAATACAGAGTGTTTTCCTTAAAAAATAATATCTTTCTTCAAGTAAGAGTTTGGTAAATATATCAGCAAGTTTATTTTAGAATTAACAAATTGTAAGGAAAATTTTTCACTTTCTACATGATCACGAATGAAATAATGCTTAATGTCTATGTGTTTGGCCCTAGAATGATGCACTATGTATTTGGAAAAAATAATTGCACCAGTGTTATCACATATGATAGGCACATATTTAAATGATAAATTAAAATCAAGTAATTAATGCATAATGAATAAAATTTGAGTACCGTAATTTCCAATGGCTATGTATTCGTCTTTGGTAGTTGAGAGAGCAACTGAAGTTTGTTTCTTGCTATTACATAAAATTAGGGAATCACCAAGAATCTGACACATTCCAATCATGCTTTTTCTATAACTTTTATCACATGCAAAGTCAGCATCTAAATAGCCAACTAAATCAAAGTTTGAGGAATGAATATACCAAAGTTTGATGTATTATGTCCTAATCAGATAGCGAATAATTCTTTTGATGGAAATTAAGTGAGACTCTTTGGGAGATGACTGAAACCTTGGTCATTTAAACACGCTAAACATAATTTATGGTCGACTCGTGGTTAAGTATAGCAAGGACCTAATTATTCCTCTATATGTCTTTTCATCAATATCCTTTCTGGATGTATCAAGATCTACACATGTTGAAGGACTCATTGGAGTTTCGAAAGCCTTTACCTTTACCATACAATATTTTTTAATAAGCTCTCGAGTATACTTGGCTTGATTGATGAATGTATCTTTGGAGGTTTGTTTGATCTGTAACCCTAAGAAGAATGTAAGTTCTCCCTCGAGGCTCTATTCATTAGATTTGTAAAATTCTCACACAAGGAAATGTTAGAGATTCCATAAATAATATCATTAAGGTTGATTTGTACAATAAGTATATTAGAATCCAATTTTTTAGTAAAGAGAGGTATAAATTTTTTCTCTTTCGAAATTATTTTTTAGCAGAAAAGTACTCAATCTCTCATACCAAGATTTTAGAGCTTGTTTAAAATCATAGAGTGCTTTTGAATGTTTAAAAATATGGTTTAGATAATATGGGTTTTCAAAACCAGGAGGTTGTTTAACATAAACCTCTTCATGAATGTAACTATTTGGGAATGAACTTTTTATATCTATTTGATATAGTTTAAAGCATTTGAAACCAGCAAAAACTAATAAAATTCAAATTGACTATAACCTTGCTATGGGATAAAAGGTTTCATCATAATCTTTACCTTTCTATGAAGAGTATCCTTGAGCAATGATTTGGGCTTTATTTTGGATAACCTTAACTTCCTTACTTAGTTTATTTCTATAGACCCATCTGGTTCCAACAACTAAACTGTTCTTGGATATTTCAGCTAGATTCCATACTTTATTTCATTCAAACTGTCTAATTCTTCCTTCATAGCCTCAACCCTAGACTCGTCCTGGAGGTCCTCACCAACCTTTTTGGTTTCGATTTGAGACACAAAAACAATAGATGCTTGTTTTGTTAATGAGGCTCTTGTTTGCATCTTATCATATGGATTTCCTATGATAAATTCATTTGGAAAACCTACATTGTACCTTTATTCTCTTGGAACATTTTCTTTTGTTTTTCATTGATGGGAGCTGACTAAGGTTGGACTATAGTCGACTATTCAATTGTTGGCATGCCCAAGCTTTCTATGCTACAACTAAGTGTCGTTGGTTTGAGTAGTGAGACAAGTCAAGATTATTAAGAACATAATTATTATCAAAACGTTCATCGATATGAGAAATATCTCTTTTATTATGTTTGATAGAGTAACTATCAACTTTAAAGGAGACTCTAAATCCTGCATCACATAGTTGACGGATACTCAACAGATTATGTTTAAGTCCTTCCAAGAGATAGACTTTAATAAGCTCACAGGAGGAGTAGAGCTTCACAGATCCAACTCCGATGACGTTACCTTTGGAATTATCTCTAAATCTGATTGACCTTCCATCAATTTTCTTTAGATAATAAAAGCTTTTATTTTAGCGAGTCTTATCTTTGGAACGTTCGCTATCTATGACACACATTCGTCTCTTATATCTTTTGTGGATGTGTTCCTACAACACAATACTATTAATATTTTTTAGGTACCTAAGTGGTCTTGGATCCTTGAGGATTAGATGTGCTTTCTTTGGGTCGCCACATCTACATGCCTTTAGATTTTTTTCTGCAGTTGTGTCATTTTTGCCCCTTTTTACCACAGGTGTAGCATATTGGTCTTGAAAAGAGAAAGAGTATTTAGCTAACTTAAACAAACTTGGTGAGGTGATTGATTTAATTCTAAGGGAATTGAATCTTATGGAACTGTGACTTGGTGATTTTCTAATGTTTTTTAATTGCATCTTCACTTCATCAAGTTTTTTCTTAAAGAAAGTTAGTTTCAATCTAACATGCTTCAAGTTCAATTTGCTAGTTCCTTCTTTTCTCTTCAATCTTTCATTTCGATCGACCTTTAAAAGTTTTCTTTTCTTGAGAAAGTTTATTATATTCATTAATAACTCTTTGGACTTCTTCAATAATCATGTCAATATTTATTTGAAGAATTTTGCAATTACGACAATTGTATGTTCTTACCTAACTGGGTTCATATCTTTCCATGAAGCACATATTGGCCACTTTTGTTTCCTTCACAATTTCATCCTCATCAGTCCACACCCTAAGGTTTTTGTTTTTCTTGGATGATCTTCTCCCTAATTCTGGTTAGTTCTTCTTAATATGTCCTAGATTTGAATAGTAATAGTAACGATCATTATTTCTTATAAAGTCATTATTTCTGTATCCTTGAGGTCTCTGTCGCCTTTTTTGAGGATCTGCCTTACTCCGTCATTTATGAGAGCCATTCCCTCACTATTGTCTTCTTCTAGGGATTCTTTCTTAGTTTTGAAAACATTGAAGGCTATTGGTTTCTTCATTTCTTCCTTGTTTCACCTATTGATATAATTTCATTCATAGGCAATGATATTACCTCTTAATTAATCATAGGTTATATTGTAGAGATCCCCATCTTCTAAAATGGCAGGTTTGGTTTCCCATTCTTTGGGGAGGCTTCTTATAACCTTTTGGACATGCAGACTGTGTGGATAGATCATCCCCAAGGACTTAAGTTCACATAAAATCTTACTAAATCTAGAAAACATTGATTCTGAGCTTTCATTTTCTTCTATCTTGAAAAGCTCATACTCAATGACCAGAGAGCTAATTTTTGCCTTTTTAACTTTGGTTGTTCCTTTGTAGGTTACTTCTAATTTTTCCCAAATTTCTTTTGTGATTTCATAGGTTGATATCTTGTCATATTATTCCCCGCTAACTACGCAAAGGAGCAAACTTATAGATCTTACATTAGTTTGAGTTACCTCTTATTGTTCTTAGGTGACTTTGAAGTTTTCAAAGTTTTCCACATAAATATTGTTTGATTCCTTGTCCTTCTATTTTTATTTGAGCGCTGGGATGGTTTTTTGTCCTTTCTTAATGGCAACCAACATTTGGAAGTCATTTAACTGAACAATGATTTTGAATTTGTTCTTCCAAAAGGATTATTGCTGTCAATTAAAGTAATGTGGTATTGTGGAAGAGTAACCATCTTGAAGGATACCTCCTAGAATTTGATAGTTTGTCATTAGATTGTTTCTCACGTGCAGTTAAGCAACACTATTGGTGATACCTTGCTTTGATACCAATCAAAATTCAAGAGAGGGAGGGGGTGACTTAAAAATTTAACTATAGTCGACTGGTCTGTCTTAACAGTGAAATCACCTACAGGTCAATATACTTATCAGAATAGATTAGATTCAAATAAATAAGCAAGTAAGCAAATAATTAAAATAAAGACACAGAGATTTATCCTGGTTCAGAACATCAAAGTGGTCCCTACTTCCAGTCCCCTTGAGTTTCAAAGTTTTCTTAGAGATTTTCAAAATAGAGTTGGAGTACAAATGAGTGGACAAGTTCTGAAGATTATTTTAATTTTTAGATGTTGTGACAAAGTCTCAACTGGTATGAATAAGTTGACTCAATCTTATTTTTTTTAACTAGTGTAAACTAAGAAGTACAAAGCTTTATGAGACTTAAGATTGAGACACACTAAGAATTTCCTGTGAAGTTGTGTGAGTCTTAAAATCTTTAGTCTTCCCTATTTATATTCTTCGATTGATGATGTTTTGTTGCTTAAGAAAAGAAACCCAAGAGATTTCTTCTTAATCAAGGATTTGATTTGGTTCCTTGATTCAGGGTAATATTCCCATATAATATATCTCTATATATAGGTTGTTGTTTGCCATAAATCATGTCTATTCATGTCCATATCAGATATGTTCATGAAGAGGGTGTGATTTCCTTTCCATTTTCCATGTTGCTCTATGATCCTATAGATTATTTTCCTTGTAATCTAGAATCTTAAAGGATCTTGAGGGATCTTTTATTAGTGCAACATCCCAGCTCTTTCTTGTAGTGAGGGATGTTCTTCATATCCTCCTAATGATTTTTTTTTGATGTTGTATCCGAGATTGATTCTTCCTTCCAAGTAGATGATTTTCCTTGCCTTGCTTATCTTTCTAGTACAACCATCATATTAACAATAGGTTATTTTGTCATTATTAAATACATTACTTGGAAATAGAAAGCTAACAATCTCCCCCTTTGATAATGACAAACAATAAACATCAGTTGACTTCCCTGTCAATGTAGTTGACTAGCTCCCCCTGACTTTGTGCTTTCAGTAGTCGACTAGCTCCCTCTCTATTTTAGTGCATCTGATGTTAGTCTCTTCTCCTTATTTTGACATAATCAAAAAGAGCAAAGCTCACCAAACAAATAGGACACAACAAAGCACATATAACAAAATATATGCAGGTAATCATGCAGTTTTACAAAACATAAACAAAAATTATGGTAGGAAAAATACAAAAAATATCAATTTACAACCCCAAAATATAGAAGCAGACAGATCCCTCTTGAATAAAATAATGAAAAGTCACTCCTTAGCCAAGAAATAAGTTAAGGTGTTGTACATGTTGGTGCAAAAACGTTCAAAGGATTTTTTTAACACTTTTGGTACAGCTAGAATAGGAATTTTAGTTAGAGATTACAACCCCATCATTGGAGGAAGAGGACTCTTATATTCTTGTATCAACCCTTGCAAATAGTTTATTGAATAGCTTCACGCCTTCTTGTTTGAAATCAGCCAAAGATAGTCGCATTTTGACCATATCAGTGCCTGTTTCCTTGATCAACTATAGCAACCTATTTGTTGACTCCTAGACACCCACCAACCCTTTTTTTATTTCCTTGAGCCACTCCATAAGCTCTCCAACCTCATTAGCTATAGAGAGCATAGGGTTAGACATAGATTTGCTTACTTTGGTGTGTCAGATCGGGAATTAGCAAAATCCTTATTGCATCTCTAACTATTGACCAGGACATATCCCATGCTTGCAAAAGTTTTTGAGTCATATGTTGTAGAAACTTCTACCATGGGGTAAGCAGAGAGATCAATTAAATAATGAAGGAGGATTCTAGTAATCAACAGTCCATAGGGCAAGCTAGCTAAAACATGAGCATCAGCTATACTTTCCAACATGTATTCACGAATCTAGGTAGCCCAAATAATTTTATACCACTTAATCAAATAATATAACACAATACATCCCAACAAGTCACGTTATTCAGAGAACCTTTTTGAGGGATTAAAGCTGTAGGAATAATGTGAGCCAAAATTCTATGCTTGAAACTGAGAGATAGAGGACCAAGGTTTGATACATTACTTTCGGGGTCAAAATCATCCTTATTGGCTTCCTTAAAACTAACCTAAAAATTTTCAGGCCAAGATCCTTTCATGAAAAGAATGAATCCAGTGAACTTTGTGTCCAAAATTTTTTCAAATAAGAAATTATTTAGAATGATTCGTGTTCTAGTACAAGAGTTTCTAATTTGCCACTATATTCGGGAAGGAAAATATTTTCATATGATATATGAAGAGTGTCTTCAAAAAGATCCACACCATACAAATGAAAAACTATAGGCAGATATAGGGTTTTAAAGAAGGCTCTTACATTACAATAGGATTATTTCAATTGAGAGAGGTTAATGATTCTTTGGGGAACAATAGATTGGCTTCTGAAGGTGATTAACTTCTCCCTTTGAGTGAAGTATAGAGCTTGTGCATTTACTCTGGTGGAACAGAGTCTAGAGGAGAGAAATGACTTTTCTTTAGATAAGAGTGAGGGCTAGAGGTGGATCATTTCTTATGGACAGTTGACTGAGAGGAATTGGAGTAGGCTTCATCATAGGACCCATAGATAAGAATTGGGTTGTGACTATTGGTGAGATAATTTGGGGTGAGTTTAAGGATATTTTCCATTAATCGAGTTTTGGTCATGATGGAAATGATGAAGGAAGAAGGGTTTTTAAAAATAAAGAGAGAGAAGAGGAAAAGATGGAAGTTGAAGCAGGTCAAGCGAACTATGGTGACCATTGAGACCAAAAAGTGGTAGATGTGTTGGGAAGTTGAAAAGGTGGAAAGATGGTAATTATGAGGGAAGAGAATAAAGATATGTGAAAAACATGGATGATAAAGGAAAAGGGGTGAGTTTGATAGGTAAAAATATGGACATTAAATTGGACAAAAGATTTTTACACCAACATACGTGGGTTAAAGAATTTAAACAACATTAATGCATAAAATATTGAGTTTATTCCTTCAAAATAAAATCTTTCTTCAAGCAAGGGTTTTGTAATGTTATCAGCAGGTTGATACTCAAAATCAACAAATTGTAAGGAAAAATTTCCACTTTCTACATAATCAGAAATGAAATAATGCTTAACGTCTATGTGCTTGACCTAGATGATGCACTATGTATTTTGACATGATAATTGCACTGGTGTTATCACACATGCTTAGAACATATTCAAATGATAAACTAAAATCAGGTAATTGATGTATAATTCATAAAATTTGAGTGCTATAATTTCCAACTGTTATGTATTTGGCTTTGGTAGTTGATAGAGCAACTGAAGTTTATTTCTTTCTATGCCATGAAATTAGGGCATCACCAAGAATATTACGTGTTTCACTCATGATATTTCTATCACTTTTATCACATGAAAAGTCAGCATCTAAATAGCCAACTAAATCTAAGTTTGAGGATTGAGGATACCAAAGTTTGATGTCTTGTGTCCTAATGAGATAGAAAATAATTCTTTTGATAGTAGTTAAGTGGGACTCTTTGGGAGCCTACTGAAACCATGTGTATGTACAAACGCTAAACATAATGCCCTATCGACTCACAGTTATGTAGAGCAGGGACCCAATCATTTCTCTATATGTCTTTTCATCAACATCTTTTCTGGATATATTAGGATCCAGGTTTGTTGAAGGACTCATTGGAGTTTCAAAAGACTTTCCCTTTTCCATACCATATTTTTTTATGAGCTCCCTATTGTACTTGGTGTGACTGATGAATGTAACTTTGGAGGTTTATTCCATTTGTAACCCTAAGAAGAACGTGAGTTTTCCAATGAGGTTCATTTCAAAATCTTCTTTAATCAGATTTGCAAATTTCTCACACAAGGAAATGTTAGATCTTCCAAAATAATATCATCGGCATAGATTTGTACAATAAATTGATTAGAATCAAAATTTTGAGTAAAGAGAGTGGTGTCAATTTTTCTTCTTTGGAAATTATTTTTTAGTAGAAAAGTACTCAACCTCTCATATCATGATTTTGGAGCTTGTTTGATACCGTACAGTGCTTTTTCTAGTTTAAAACATGGTTTGGATAAGATAAGTTTTTAAAACCAGGAGGTTGTTTAACATAAACCTCTTCATGAATGTAACCATTTAGGAAAGCAGTTTTTACATACTTTTGATATAGTTTAAAGTGTTTGAAAGTACAAAAAGCTAATAAAAATCAAAGAGGCTCTAACCTTGATATGGGAGAAAAGGTTTCATCATAGTCTATACCTTGAGCAACGAGACGGACTTTATTCTAGATAACCTTACTTTTCTTGCTTAGTTTATTTTTGTAGAGCTATTTGGTTTTGACAACATTACAGTTCTTTGGTCTTTCAACTAGATTCCATACATGATTTCATTCAAAGTATTCTAATTCTTCGTTCATAGCCTTAACCCAAGACTCATCTTGGAGGGCCGCATCAAACTTTTTGTCTTTGATTTGAGACACAAGAGCAACAAACACTTGTTTTATCAATGAGGCTCTTTTTGCATCATATCATTTGGATTTACTATGATAAATTCATTTGGAAAACTTTCATTGTGCATCTGTTCTCTTGGAACATTTGCTTTCTTGGTTCATTAATGAGAGTTCACTTAGGTTGGACTATAGTCAACTCATCAATTGATGGTTCAGGAGAAATTTTTGCTTTGGCTCTTGGATGTGAATCATTTACCTGTTCTTCATCAAAACTCAAACTCATGGAGGAGTTATTAGATTAATAAAATAAATAATGCATAGATTTTTCAATACATAGATTTTATTTATTATAGGCTCTATAAGCACGACTAGTGGGAAAGTATGTAAGAAAAATACCTTTGTCACTTCATAGGTCGAACAACCCTTAGTTATTCTTACCATTGTTGTGGATGAATACCTTGCATAAAAAAGAATTAAATTAACTAATATTAGGCTTTTTTTCCTCTCCACAGCTCACAAGGAGTTTACTTTAGAATTGGTCTAATGAGACAACTGTTGAGAATATGACAAATTGTGCTTACTGTTTTTGCCTAAAAATGATTAGTAAGTTATGTTCCTAGAAGCATGGTTCTTACAGAATCTTAAGAGATTAGTTATTTTGCTCCACCACACCACTTTTTTTAGGAGATCGAGGGGATGAAAAGTTTTGAGAGTAGCCGTTTTGAGCAAAATATTCCTTGAAAGCTTTGTTTTTTAATTCTCCTCCATGATCACTATGAACATAGGTGATAAAGTGTCCTGATTCTCTTTGTATTCTTCTACAAAAGATGTCAAAATTAGTGAATGTTTTATTCTTATGAGCTAAAAACATTACCCTAGTAAAACAAGAATAATCATCAAGAATGACAAAGACATATTTTTCCACCAATACTTGCGGTGTTTATTGGGCCAAGAAAATCATGTGGATGGTTTGAAGGATTTGGTGATTGTGACAATATCTTTGACTTTAAATAATGTTCAAGTTTTTTTACCAAGCTGGCAAGCATCACATACGTGATCCTTTTCAAACATTAGCATTGTCAGACCTTTCACCAGTCAAGTCTAGAGAGTTTTTCGATGGAATGCATGTTGGCATGCAAGAACTTTCTGTGCCATAACCAAGTGTCATTTTTTTTCAAAGTGAGACAAGTAAGATTAATAAAGTCAGGATTATTAAAAATATAAATATTATCAATATGTTCACCGATTAGAGGAATGTCTCTTTTTACATATTTGATAGAGAAACTTTTAGCTTTAAAGAAGAATCTGAATCGAGCATCACATAGTAGACTAATACTCATCAGTTGTTCTTGAGTCCTTCTCTCTGATAGACTTCAATAAACTCATAAGAGGAGTTGAGATTCAACGATCCAACATTGATGATGTCACCTTTGGCATTATCTCCAAATCTAACCGACCCTTCTTTCATTTTCTTTAGAAAAAAAATATTTCCTTGTTACCAGTCATATGTCTGGAAAATATGCTATTTATGACCCACATTCTCCTCTTATAGATTTTACAGATGTGTTCCTGCAACAAAAAAAGATTAATTTTGTTTAGGTACCAAAGTGGTCTTAGGTACTTGAGGGTTAGATGTGCTTCCTTTGGGTTGCCACATCCACATGCCTTTAGACTTTTGTCTGCAGTTGTGTAATTTGTGCACCCTTTTACCACAGATATATCATATTGGTCCTTGAAATTTGAAAGAGGCTTTCACTGAATCAAACTAACTTGATGAGGAGCTTGATTTAAATCTAGAGGAATTTGTTCTTTTGGAACTATGACTTGGTGATTTTTAATGTCGTTTTACTACATCTTTACATCATCAAGTTTTTCTTGAAGTAAGTTAGTTTCAATCTGACATGCTTCAAGTTTAATTTGCCAGTTTCTTCTTTCCACTTCAATCTTTTATTTTGATCGAGCTTCAAAAGTTTTATTTTCTTGAGAAAGTTTATTATATTCATCAATTAATTTTTGGAGCTCGTCAGTATTCTTATCGATATTTTTTTGATCAATGTTCCTATTGTGAAAATAATATGGTCTTACCTAACTTGGTTCATCTCTTGCTATGAAGCACATGTTGGCCACTTTAATTTTCTCTTCTGTTTCATCCTCATCACTCCACACCCCAAAGTTTTTGTTTTTCTTGGATTATCTTCTCGTTAATTCTAGGAAGTTCTGCTTAATATGTCCTGGCTTTCCATAATAATAGCGGTGATAATCGTTTCTTGTAAATTCATTATTTTTGTATCCTTGAGGTCGCTGTTGCCTTTGGTTTAGGATCTACCTCACTCCATGATTTATGAGAGCTATTTCCTCACTGTTGTCTTCTTCCAGGGATTCTTCTCCTATTTTGAAAACATTGAGGGCCACTAGTTTCTTCTTTTCTTCCTTGTTGTACTTATTGATATAATTTTGTTCATGGTCAATGATATTACCTCTTAATATCGTAGGTCATATTGTGAAGATCCCTGTATTTGATAATAAGAGATTTGGTTTCCCATGCTTTGGGGAAGCTTCTTACAAGCTTTGGACTTTCATATTATGTGGATAGATCATCCCCAAGGACTTCCACATAATCTTACTAAATTTAGAAACATTGATTTCACACTTTCATTTTCTTCCATCTTGAAGAGCTCATACTCATTGACCAGAGATCTGATTTTTGCCTTTTTGACTTTGGTGGTTCCTTCGTATGTTACTTCTAATTTGGCCAACATTTCTTTTGCAGTTTCACAGGTGGATAAATTGTCATATTCTTCACCGCTAACGGCACAAAGGAGTAAACTTATAGCTCTTGAATTTTTTTGAATTACCTCTTGTTGTTCTTCGGTGACTTCAATGCTTTCAAAGTATTCCACATCAACACTTCTTAATTCCTTGTCCTTCTATTTTTCTTTGAGCCCTTGGATGTGTTTTGTCCCTTCTTAATGACAACCCATGTTTGGAAGTCATTTGACATAACAAATATTTTGAATCTGTTCTTCTAATAGTAGTAGTGTTGTCCACTAAATTATGAAGTTCTTGTGGAAGAGTGACAATCTTGAAGGAGAACTCCTGGAATCTGATAGTTTGGCATTGGATCTTTGCTCATGTGTGGTTAAGAAACATTGTTGGTGAGACCTTTCTCTGATACCAATTAAAATACAAGAGGGGGGTGAATTAAAAATTTTGCTTGAGTCAACTGGTCGGTCTTAACTGTCAACTCACCAGAAGATCAGTATACTTAAGAGGATAGATTAGATTCTCATAAAAAAGCAAGTAACAAAAAAGTTGAAATAATGAAACAGAGATTTTTCCTGGTTTGGAACACCAATGTGGTGCTTACTTCCAGTCCCCTTGTGTTTCAAAGTTTTCTTAGAGCTTTTCAAAGTAGAGTCGGAGTACATAGTGGACAAATTCTGAAGATTATTTTCATTTTCAGATCTTATAACATAGCCTCAACTGGTATGACTAAGTTGACTGGATCTTATTCTATTGTAAATATTGTATACTAAGAAGTACAAATATTTATGAGACTTAAGATTGAGATGTACTCAGAATTTCTTATGAAGTTTTGTGAGTCTTCGAATCTCCAATCTTCTTTATTGATACTTTTTGGTTGATAATGTTGCATTGCTCCAAAAAGGAAACCCAGGGGATTTCTTCTCAATTAAGGATTTGATTTGGTTCCTTGATTGAGGGTAATACATCCATATCAGATATATCAAAATATAGGTTGTTGTATTCCTTGAATCACGACTATTCATGTCCATATCAGATATGTCCATAAAGCGGGTGCGATTTCCTTTCCATTTTCCATGCTCCTCTACAGTCTTGTAGATTATTTTCCTTGTAATCTGGAATCTGAGAGGATCTTGAGGGCTCTTCTATTAATGTCGCACCCTAGATCTTCCTTATAGTGAGGGATGTTCTTCCAAGTATATCCTCCTAAAGATCTTTCTCTTGATGCCATATCCGAGATTAGTCCTACCTTCAAAGTAGATGATCTTCTTTTCCTTGATTATCCTTCTGGTGTATCCTGCATATTAGCAATAGATTAGTTTGTCATTGTTAAAATATATTATTTGTAAATGGGAATCTAATACTTAGTCACTCCTAGGTGGATGCACTACCTTAAACAATGAGCCTCCTCAAAAGTCAATCTAATCCAACTTCCCACTATCGGCACACAAACTTGGCCCCCAAAACACCATTTGAATCCAGTGAGGCTTTCTTAGCCTCACCACTCAACACCTTATCTTGTGTCAATCTCAATTCCACATCATCAAATTGATGAGTCCAAATCTGCTCCATCAAAGAAATCCCAGACTCCGCGAATGCCAAAACACACCCAAGTGTCTAAATATCAAGCATAACCATCTGGTTAGCTAAAGACTGAACCTCTAAGGCCAAAGGCCTCTCCTAGGTCAAAAGAAGAGCCAAGCTACCCATGCTAGTAGACTCTCAGCTAAAAGCATCAACAACCATATTAGCCTTGCCCGTATTATAGAGAATAGTCAAGTCATAATCCTTGAGCAACTAAAGCCAATGAAGCTACCTCATATTAAGATCCCTCATAGTGAAGAAGTACTGAAGTCAAAGATGATCTGAAAAAATCTCACAGGTAGTTCCTCCACAACTTCAAAGCAAAAACAACCGCGCACAACTCCAAATCATGGGTAGGGTAATTCTTCTCATGGGGATTCAACTGATGAGAAGCATACAAAATCACCATACCCTTATACTTCAACACATCACCTAACCCAACACCTAAAGCACCACAAAAGACAATAAAACCCACACCCTCCTTAGGAAAAGTCAAGATAGGAGGTGAAGTCAACAAATCCTTAAGCTTTTGAAAGATCTCCTCACAAGCCTCAGACCTTCGATATGAAATCTTATTCTAAGTCAACTTGGTCAACGGATCTGCAATGGATGAGAAACCCTCAACAAAATGCCGATAACAACCGGCCAAGCCATCAAAACCCTGAATCTTAGTGGGTAAAGTAGGTCTAGTACAATAACAAACTACTGCAACCTTTTCTGGATCAACCATAATACCATCCTTAGTCACCATATGGCCCAAGAAAGAAATAGACTCCAACAAAAACTCACACTTAGAGAACTTGGCACACAACTCTTATTTCTCAATCTCTAAAGCACAATCCACAAATGCTCCTCATTCTCAGCCTCACTCTTGGAATAAACCGAGTTATCATCTATAAAAATAATTAAAAAGGGTCAAAATACGGTCGAAACACCTAGTGGATCAACCTCATGAATGCGGTGGAGGCGTTGGTTAACCCAAAGGACATGACCATGAACTTATAATGACCATATCGAGACCAAAAAGTTGTCTTTACAATATTTGAAGCTCTAATTCTCAACTGGTGATAGACGAATATCAAATCAATCTATGAAAACACCACAATACCTTAAAGTTGATCAAATAAATCATCAATATAAGGAAGAGGATACTTATTCTTAACCATCACCTTGTTCAACTACCGATAATCAATACACATCTACATAGAACTATCATTTTTCCTTACAAACAAGACAGGTGCACCCTAAGGTGATAAACTAGGCCAGATAAATCCCTTATTCAACAACTCTTGCAACTAATTCTTTAATTTCTTTAACTCAGTTAGGGCCATCCTATAAGGAGGAACAAAAATGGGCTTGGTGCCCAACTCAAAATCAATAGCAAAATCAATATCATGATCCGGAGAAATAATAGTCAAATTCGTAAGGAACACATCTATGAACTCACAACAACACAAACAAAATCCAAAGAAAAAAGGTAAAACAACACTAGTATCATGAATATGAGCCAAATAAGATAAACATAAGATATGATCCTCTTAGGACATGAATGAAGCAAACCCTTCAAAGGTATCCTCAGCATACTCGATGAAGCTAAAGTCACAGTCTTAGTAAAACAATCTTGGACTACATGATAAGGAGCTAATTATGTGATACCCAAAATAATATCAAAATCAACCATATCTAACACAAGCAAATCTACCCAAGTCTCACACCCAGATAAAGTCAAAACACAAGATCAGGACACCCAATCCACCACTAAAAAATCTCCTACAGGGGTAAATACATGAATAGGCATGGCAAGAGGCTCATTAACAAAATTAAAACCTGAATAAAAATACATAGACATATAGGAGAAAGTCAATCCAAGATCAAATAACATAGATGCAGATCTAAAAAAATGAGGATGATATCTATAATCACAACATCATAACCCTCTTCCTCAAGCCTGCCGGGTATAGCATAACATTTCCCATGACTACCAACTGATTAAGTAGCCCCGCGACCATCACTACGAGCTCCACCACCTGTACCTCTCACACTTATTCTAGTACCCCTACCTCATATAGATGAAATAGGAAAAGCTCTAACTACATGACGGGGATAGTTTTGGCGATAAGGTCAATCTCATCGCACACAAAGCAATGTCTACTACCCATCTCAATAGGAAAAGGTATCACTGGGCCTGGAAGTCCACCCTAAGCTGCTGGATCAGAAGACCCACTACCAGAACTCTGCAAGGTTTCCTGTATCGGTATACCATGATACCCACGAGAACCTCTAAAATCTCTGCCTTGAGAAGCCTCACCTTTGAACTAACCAAAATGGTGAACCTTTTTGGTGCCTTCCTGAGATGCTCGAAGAATGCCCTCTGTCATCTTCGCATGATCCACAATGCTTTGAAAGGGCTCTCTAAATACAACCATCTGAGACGTAGTCAATTGAAGAGAGACATCCAAACCGTTCATAAATATCTAAATATTTTTAGACTCGGTGGAAATACTGGCATAAAAATATATAGACAAGGCATGAAAACGTGCCTCATATTATGCAACAATCAAATAGTCCTGTTCCAGATGCTTAAACTCATTCGTTATTTGATCTCTCAAACTATAATGCATGAATCTCTCAACAAATGCTTTAGCAAAATGATCCCAAGTCATCTCGAGAGAATCAAGAGGCCTACAACTAACAAATGACCATCACCAATCTTTTGTAATATCTCTAAACTGGTAGGTAGTATAAACCACCCCATGCGACTTTAACAAACCCAAGTTTCTTACGACAGCCAATCAAGAACTCATAGATATCCTCGCTCACAACACCACTGAATCTAGGAGGACCCAAACAAGTAAATCTCTCAAAACTCTTTTGATCCTAAAAAGACATAATTATAATCATGATAGAGGAGGCATTATGAATTTGGCAGGCTGAGATCCTATCTAAGGAGGTAACATAAATGAAGGATGAACTCCAAATCTCAGAGTAATATGATCAGATGTCGGTGTTGATAGAGGAATAGTACTCAGGGTCTAAGGAGTACACAAAATAAAAGCAGGTGAAACTGGAGGATCCACAGTTGGAGCAGGAGTAACACCTACATAACCAAAGAAGAACCTTCTAAGCAAGTCAATATCCACACGAACAACCTTCCAAAATTGAGGCAGAGGAACTCTAAGGAAATAGACCTAAGACTACACCTTTAACATCCTCAAAATAGGGCTTAGGGGAGATTCCATTAGCACTCCTCCTAGATGGGGCTGATCCTTGGGCCTGTCTACTTCCTCGAGTCCATCCACGACTTGAGGCTCGCCCTCTAGGGGAAGGCTCAATATCTCTACTCTCTTGGGACCTAGTCGATACCATCTACGTAGGAAGAGTGAAACACAACTCAGAACGAAGAGTATAAAATAAATTAGCATAATAAGGAACAAAATGAGGGAAATTTCTTAAAGACATCATATAGCCTCTCAAAGATAGATATGGACATCTACGTACAATTCTGCAAGACTCTATTAGATATCTTGTTCTTACACCGTTGATACTAGTAAACCTGGGTGCTCTCATACCAATTTCTCATGACCCTAACTGCAAAGGGTCATGATGTCACTTATCTTGGTGAATCTTGACAAGTATGCCTATTAGACAAACCGATATGAAAAAGAAATAATACTCAAATTCTAAGGTAAGTCTTCAAGAAAAAAGCTGAACCATACAAGTATAATAAGTACAAAAAGGAACATAACCAATAACTATACCATAGCTCCCCAAAACATGATATTAATAGTGTAAGAACATATTTATTATAACTCAAAATCCAAATAAAGTACATAAAATATCCAAAACAGAAGAGAAACTCTATCTCTAAAAACAAAAGTAAGGACATAGTGTATAAATAAAGGTAGAAGAAGACATTTGGAAGCCTAAAAATCACCCACTAACTTGAAAGCTCCAAATACTACCCGAATCAAGCAATTGGAGCGCACCCAGACCCAAATCTGCACTAGAAGGGTACAGTAGGATTGAGTACAATCCACTTGTACTCATTAGGTATCATAGGCCAATCGATCAAAGTAAACAAAAAAAAACACACTAAGGGAACGTCACCTATAATCCGAAAATGTCCCATAATGGTATCCCACACCATTTGCTCTAACATTTCTAATATATCATATATATTGAAACAACACCAGATAGGCACCACAATATACATTATATAACATATAATTAGAAAAAAAAAGGATAACATATACAAGATTATAAAATACAAGTAAATGAAGATAGAACAATTAGGTAAGTGACAAGCTAAAATAGAAATACAATGAGAATGATGATGATGATGAAAATGTACGAGGTTGTTGCACAACCTTCAAAATTGTCGCACAATCATCATATACACCTACGGAGATAAAGCTTCACGACGTAGGAACCATGGGGGGTTTTTCAACTCATATACAATCCATATATCATAACTCATCCCTAGCACATCCCTTGGGAAGGGTTTTATAAGGTGTAATAATATCTCCTCCTGGGCGCATCCCTCATGGAGGTTTTTAAAAAGGATTTGTCAATGTTTCTTAAGAGTTTTCATGGTGCTAGCAATGTTTTATGAATGAGTATGATATGAGGATGTAATGATCACAACCAATCACAATGAGTATTTCCACAACCAACCACAGTGATATATTTACACAACCACGTGAGCCAATATCAATTCATTATTTCCAACCATCAACGAATTTCCATATGTTTGATATGCCAATAAAGTATGAATACATCACAATACACAAATGGTACCACAACAACCTTTTTCATCAACAAGATATATTTATTCATATGTGTAACAGGCCATCAACATCACACAAAGACCCTACACTGTCAGACATATCACATAATGTCTGAAAATCTACAATTATATCACATATAGTCCCCCACATGGGCTCAACACATTAATATATCCAAATTCATGGTTACTTCACATCCCCTTAACATGCATTTGGTATACAAATTAACTACTCAGCTCAGTCTGAAAAAGTTAAGCCATAACCTTCCTCAAAGGTCAAAACCTACAACAAAAACCTTTAATCCCACACTTTACTTGTCTTGAACGGTCTTAAAATCAACTAAAATATAAAAATATAGAATCTACGCATTAAAAAGAAGCTGATAACACCCATATTGCCTAGTTTTAATTTGGGGTCAAAACGAACCCCCTAAATGAGATTTTGAAAAAGAATGGAAAAATCATAAATTTATTTCAAAAATGTGTTCTCATACTTTTAGGAATCTACAACTAAAAACCCAAGTAAAATTGAGTAAAAAACAAGATCCAAATAGAAGAAAGACCATTTTCAAACATTACCGGGTACAACCTTCGAAATCCATTTTAAAAGAATCAAGACTCAAAGATATTTTGAAGATGAAATCAATGGGAATATTATAATTATAGTATTAAACATTATCCAAGTAAAAAGGGGGTAGAGATTAGGGTTTAATTCAAAGAAATACAAATTTGGGCATTCGAGGTCAAATCCCCAATTTTCCACTTTGGAATTCGAATTAGAATAAGGATTTAATGATATAGATTGAAGAAATTAATTTAAATAGGTGTATTGGAGCTTACCTAATCTTAAAAGTGAAGAAAGTAGCTAAAAATTGAAAAACCCAAAGATCCAAGTATCAAAAATTGTGAAAAATAATGAAATATAGGTATTTATTCCTAGTACTTGCGATTGCGAACCACAGGTCGCGATCGTAGTATTTCAACTGGCATACTAATCGAGATGAAGATGGGTTGTTGTGATCACAACACTTCATCTGATGACCCTATCACAATTGTGGTCCAAGGCTTGCGATTGCAGGTTCATCAGCTGGGGATTTAGATCTTTCCAAGTCCCTGCAGGCCCGTCGAGATTCATCCAAAATCTCGTGAATGCACACAAACTATGCTACCCTATCAAATTTGATGCTCCAGAATCAATGGAGCTATTAGAATTTCAAAAAGATATTATTTCCACAAAATTGACCCCTGAAATTCAAAATCACAATTTTCCAAATCGAGGGTTGAAATAAGATTTAAAAGACATAAAACCACACAAACATGTTACCTCCCTACAATTGATATTTCAAATTTTCTAGCATATTCCATTCATAAATCTATCTCATGGATCAAAAGATAACCATTGAAGTCCCTAGTAAGGCTATCAAACCCACCAGAAACTATAATATTGCATAAATGGCAACAAAATGCATTGTAAACAATGTCAATCACCCCCACATCCTAGAAATACCATAATGCAACTATGGGGAGGGGCAAAATAGTTAAATTACACAAAAACACATATTTCATCAAAATTTATATCATTACATAACTATATTGAATCCCAACGAATGACATGAAACTCGTTCAAAATGTAACACCGAAGCGTGGAAACATGAAAAACAGGATGAACAGTTGATAAATCTGGGGGCAATGCTAACTCATAAGTCAAATCCCCAATAGTCCAATGAATCTTAAATAGACTAATATAACTAGGGCTAAGCTTGCCCCTTTTCCCAAACCTCAGCATGCCCTTCATGGGCAACACAAAACGGAAGATTCGATCACCAGTACTAAATCTCATGGCACAAAGTCTATGATGCACATAACACTTCTACCTACTATGAGATGCTCAAAGTATATCATTAATGACCTAAACTCTATTTAAGGAATCAAAAAGAAAGTTTGTACCTCGAGATCTAATCTAAGAAACCTAAAACCAACCAACTGAAATGCGTTAATGCCAACTATATAAGCCTCGAACGGAGCCATCTTGATATTTAAATGGTAGCTATTATAATATGAAAACTCTGACAAGGCTAGATGTAGATCCCACTAACCTCCAAAGTACATAACACACACCCAGAGCATATCTTTTAAAACCTAAATAGTCTGCTCCATCTAACCATCGATCTAGGGGTGAAATATTATGCTAAGATCAATTCGGGTATCCAACTCCTCTGGAAAGACTTACAAAAGTGAGATATGAACACTAAAACTCTATCTGAGATGATAGACTCTGGAACAACATGAAGACGTACTATCTCATGAATATAGATATGGGCCAACCTTTCAAAACTAAAAGACACCTAAATAGGAATGAAATAAGATGATTTGGTCAATTGATCCATGATGATCCAAACACTATCAAAACTAGGAGAAGTACGAGGTTACCTGGTCATAAATTCTATAGTAGTCAATTCCTATTTTTATTCAAGAATGAGAAACCTATGAAGCAAACCACCAGGTCTCAAATGATTGGCCTTCACCTTCTGGCAACATAGGCAATGATCTACAAAATCCACTACATCCATCCTTATACTACCCCACCTGTAGTGTAGTCTCAAATCATGATACATCATAGTTACTCCTAGATAAATGGAATACCTAGAACAATGAGCCTCCTCCAAAATTAGTCTCACCCAATCACCCACTCTCAGCACACAAACTCGGCCTCTAATACTCAAAACAACATCAGAATAAAGTAAGGGTTCCTTAGCCTCACCATTCATCACTTTATCCTGAATCGCTCTAAACCCAACATCATCAAACTGATGATCCTCAAATTTGCTTGATAAAGAAATACACAGCCCCAAGAAATGCTAAAATATATATATAGGTGTCAAAATATAAAGACTAACCATTTGATTTGCAAAATACTAAACCTTTAAGGAAAAAATACTCTCTAGGGTCAAAATATGCACTAAGCTACCCATGCTAGTCAACTTCCGGTACAAGGTATTCGTAACCATAATAGCCTTTCCCGAATGATAGAGAATAGTAAGATCTTTATCCTTAAGAAACCAAAGCCAATGGTGTTATCTCATATTAAGATCTCACTGGGTGAAGAAATACTGAAGGCTATGATGATTTAATAAGATTTCACAAAGGAATCCATGCAAGTAGTGCCCCCATATCTTCAAAGCAAAGACAATAATGCACAACTTCAAATCGTGGGAAGGGTAATACTTCTCATGGGGATTTAAATGAAGAGAAGCATAAACAATCATCTTACTATCTTGAAAAAACATATCACCTAACCCAACACCTAAAGAATCACAAGAGATGGTAAAACCCATGCCCTCCTTAGGCAAGGCCAAGGTAGGAGTTAATGTCAAAAAATTCAAAAACTTTTGAAAGCTTTCCACACAAGCATCAGACCATATAAAAGAAATCTTTTTCAAAGTCAAATTGGACACCAAAGCTGCAATAGATGAAAAACCCTCAATAAAGTGCCAATAGTAACCAGCCAAACTGTAATACCCCATATTTTTTCATAGCTTAAATTCCTTTCTAGAATGTCAAAGATTAGATTCAGAAGGAATAACATTTATTTAAAGAAAAAATTTCCAGATTTGGACCTTCTATGGTGTGGGAAATTGAATAAGCTTTCAATCAATACCAAATTCGCCCAAATTTGACACTCGATTGAGAAGTTATGGTGTTTCTAGTGTTGACAGTGTTTGGACCTTCATTCCATCAAGCCACCATAATTCTACCTCATCGCAGTAGAGATACCGATGGAAGCCTCATCGCATTGCAGTGGAGACCAATTCAACATTTATCAATTTCTAAAGGGTTACCACAATTTCACCGCGTCGCGGTAAATCCCAAAACAATAATTGTCACAATCCAGTGAGTCGCTGCAATTCCACCGCATCATGGTGGGTATCATGATGACCCACTCACCATGTCGCAGTGGGTATATATAACACCTCGCAAAAATCATATATGTATTAGCTTCTAGTAGCATGCTTATAGAGTAAAACTCGAAAATTTCTCTTATTGTCAAAGGGATTTAGTCTCATTTATAGCTTCCAATCTTTGATGAATTATTTTGCGACCTTCCCAACCTAAGTTTCTTAATTTTCTTGTTAATACACGATGGTTCAAGTCAATAGTACGTCTTGGGTGCATTTTAGGGGCATAACACATTGGTTTGAAATGCTCCAGCATTTCGGGCGTATTTCAGACCACAAATTCAGGGTCAACTTGAAACGATCATAACTTTCTGTATATAATGAACTGGGAGGGATTATATAAATCAAATGAAATATATTTGAGTATTCTTTACAATGCAACTAATTTTATCCAAATCAAACGTCGAAGTAAAAAGTTATGCCCAATTTACTTCAGCATATCAGCCTGTCAACTGAGGGACTGCTGCAACTTTTTTTGTTTCCTTAGGGGTATTTTAGTCCTTCTCGCACCCTTATTCAGCCATAAACACGTGATTAAGCCCCCAATTGACCAAAATATGGTTATTTTCTCCAACTCCCTCTAGAACTAAACACTTAGGTCTCAACCTAAGAATCAAGATTCCTCAAGATTCAACCGTGGGTTTTAGAAATTCATTGAAGATTTGGAATCCCCAAACCTTAGGCTTCAAGAAGCATCTATCAAATTCCTAATTTGAGGTTGGTGGGGTTTATCCAAAAAACTACATGGGCTTGTAAACACTAGATCGTGATTTAAAGATTATCAAGCATGAATTTTAAAGGGGTTTTTGGAATTTATGTTTTAATTATGCATTATAAATGTTTTTATGATATTGTTGATTTGGCCTTTAGGTATTTCTCCCTTGAATTGATTTACAAGTATATGTTTATGTTTGAAAACTGAGATTGAAGATTGTTTGAGAGCACATATTATGAAACCCCTCTCATATGTTGAATTAAAGATTATGGTTTTGTCGGAAAAAAAAGTTGAAATACATGCCTTGTGATTTGAAAGTAGTTTTCTCAATGTCATAGTAATTGAAACATGATTTAGAAATAATGAGAGGGTGTGTCTTGATGTTACTATGATGTTCTTATGTTAAAGAGAAAGAAATGCATGTAATTGAGAACTTTGACATGACCACCTTGAATTCTTAAAATGTTGACAAAGAGAGTTTTCTTGCATATGTTTACATAAGTTTTAATGAATGAGTTTCTTGAAAAGAATTATTGATATGGTGGTCCTAAATTCCTTGTTTTGAGAATAGAGATATAATTTGCTAAATGGCTTAGAGAAAGTGACATGCAAGTCAATGGTATGACGATACCATATAAATGTATGACATGACAGAGTTAGAGCTTGATTTCAGAGAATCTATATTTTAAAGAGTTAAAAACTGGGTTGATGTGAGTTAGGTGGTTACCTGAATAAAGCCCAAGTTAAATGACTCTATGCTGGAAACCGTGATTTATCAACACGGAAACTTGGTACCCTGCTATGTGATCTTGTGTACCTAGTACGTTGTCATCCCAAATTGGGACTTATGGTTTAGAGCCCTGCTTCATGATCTTGATCCCAACCATGATATAATGACTTGATTGGGGTTGTGGCACCCTGCTGTATGATCTTGTGTGCTCTTTCCTCACTAGTACTCCTATCTTGGTGGCAACCGAGATAAGTTAGTTGGTGAAAGCTGTGAATTTGTATGGTATACCACCTAGAGAAGAAGTAAAACAAAGAGTGTTACAGAGTTCAGATGATTTTACAGAGTCTTTTAAAAATGCCCATGTGATTTTTACCATATGACATATTTATGAATTATTTTAAATTGCTCTTATATATATTGAATATAAATTATTACTTTGGGTTTACTCTGTGTACCAGTACATCTGTATTGACCCCCCTGCCTCCTAGGTTTTGAGGCTTAATCTAAGGGTTCGGATAAGCAGTAGAGTATCCAGAGAGAAGTAATCAGTGCAGTGGTGAGGCTTCTTTGTTCTAGATATCCTATTATATCAGATTATGTTATTCCTTTTATTTTGGTCTACTGGAGGCCTTGTCCCAGTTTTCAGACAGTTGTCATTTGATCATGTAGTAGAGATTTCGCAGATTGTTCTAGATGTTGTTTAGTTGATTTCGTATTTCATTCCTTATTGTTAAACTGAATTAAGATTATGACCATATTTCTGTATCAGATTATGTTTCTGTATATTCTATTATAATATGATTATTGTGCATGACTATCAGATAGAGTAGGAAGTCTGGGCCTTCATTGTTTGGGATGTCCGTCACGGCCAGGCCCTAGTTCGGGTCATGAAAAACTTGTCATCAAAGCACGGTTCATGGTCCTAGGGTGTCTGCAAAATTGCATTGGGTAGAGTCTTATTTATGGGTGTGTAGATCGCCACACTTATAATCAGGAGGATACTAAGTGTTTAGGAATATTTCACCTCTTTGTTATTTAGTTCATGCTTTAGAGTCTAATCTGTCCTCTAATTAATGATCTCTTGTATTTCAGGAAACAACCATGCCTCCCAGTCGCACTAATGATAATGACTAGACTGATAAGGTCCGTCCCACTCATGGACTAAGGACCTAAAATAGAGCTTAAAATCCAAAGGTTGATGTTACTATAGGAGTTCCACCTACTTAGACTAGCCCACCCAGGGCACCCAGAGCTCCTCGAATAGGGACTAACCGTACCCAGCCTCACGAGAGAGAGGTGTCTAATGTAGAATTCAGATAGTCTATTCATATGGTTGCGTAGTTAGTGTCCATATAGACTCAACGGTCAGAATATATTGGGTCCATATCTGTTGCATATGAGGCTACTAGGGTGGATCAGTTTATGAGTATGAACCCACCCAAGTTTTCTGGCACCAAGGTAGAGGAGGATCCACAGGAGTTTAAGGATGAAATGGAGAAGATCTTTAAAGTGATGCATGTATATGACGTGAAAGGTGTAGAATTAGTAGCTTATCAGCTTAAAGATGTTGCAAATTAGTGATATAACGAGTGGGAGGATGCGAAGGGTGAAGCGCTGAGCCCATAGTTTGGGGCGAGTTCATGAAAGCCTTTCTTGATCAGTTCTTTACTCTAGAATTGAGGGAAGCCAAAGCTGAGGAGTTTAAGAATCTAAATTAGGGAAAAATGAGTATCCAGGAGTACACTCTGAAGTACAATCAACTATCCCGTTATGCTCCAGAGATGACTGGTAATATGAGAGCCCGAATGAGGAAATTTGCATCCGACCTTTCAGATAACTTAGTGCTTAAATGTCAGGGAGCAATGCTGAACTGGGACATGGACTTCACCAGACTATCAGTCCATATGCAGCAAGTTGAGAAGAAGAAAAAGAAAATCATTGAATCTAGGGAGAAAGACAGACAGGCAAAGAAAGCCAAAACAGCAAACCAGAGCCATATTTAGCCACAGAGTGTAAATTTGGATAACAAGTGGCAGAAGAGAAATATTTGGGGTAATGCTCAACCTACAACCAGCGCCCCCACGCCCAGACCTCTACGTGATCAACTATTTTTTTATCCTCAGGCTAATAGTAGAGAAAAGATGCAGAACACCCATTCATAGGGTAGCGTGATGCAGCCCACCAGATCTTTTCCCCGTTGTAGTATCTGTTGGAAGTATCATCCTGCAAAGTGTTACTTTGAGAGGAGAAATTGTTATTCTTGCGGCCAAGTGGGTCACCTTCAAAGAGATTGCCCTTCTACTGGAGGTAATGTAGGAAGATCCAAGTCACAGGATAATTATTCCACACCACCACTAGCTCAAAAGGGCGCCACTTCAGCTGCCGATAGCGGTCGTAACTGGTTGTTTGCCTTAACTGAACGCCAGGAGGCAGAGGCCTCACCGGATATAGTTACTGGTAGGTTATAAATTTTCTCTCATGATGTGTATGTGTTGCTTGATCCTGGGTCTACCTTGTCTTATGTGACCCCTAATGTAGCTGTTGGTTTTGGGTTTGAGCCCGATATAATTGCTGAGCCTTTTTCTATTTCCAGTCTAGTGGGAGATTTTGTTGTGGCTAGGAGGATGTATAGAAATTGTATGGTCATTGTTTGTGGCCGGGATACTATGGCAGACCTCGTAGACCTGGATATGGTTAATTTTAATGCTATCCTCGGGATGGACTATCTTCATTCATATTATGCCATGCTAGTTTGCAGAACTTGAAAGGTTACTTTCTCTTTCCCGAATGAGCCACCAATAGAATGGGAGGTACATTCTTTAGCACCTAGAGGGAAATTTATATCTTATCTCAGAGCCCGTAGACTTATTTCTAAAGGGTGTTTGTATAATCTTATTCAGGTTAAAGATTCTAATACTGAAAGTCTTTCTTTTTCGTTAGACCCTGTGGTAAATGAATTTCTAGAAGTCTTTCCAGATGATCTCCCAGAAATACCGCCTGATAGAGAGATAGATTTTGGTATTGATTTGTTGCCAGATACCCATCCCATTTATATTCCGCCATATAGAATGGATCCTGCAGAACTGAAAGAATTGAAAGAATAACTAGTAGATCTTTTAGACAAAGGTTTTATCCATCCTAGTGTTTCTCCTTGCGGTACACCTGTACTCTTCGTACGAAAGAAAGATGGTTCCCTGCGTAGGTGCATAGATTATCATCAGCTGAATAAGATCACAATTAAAAATAAATATCCTCTTCCTAGGATTGATGATCTCTTTGACCAACTTCAGGGTGCTAAATATTTTTCAAAGATAGACCTTCATTCGGGATAACATCAGTTGAAGGTTAGAGAGTCTGATATTCCCAAAATAGTTTTCCAAACCAGGTACGGTCATTATGAATTCTTAGTCATGTCCTTCGGGTTGACTAACGCCCTTGCAACTTTTATGTACCTAATGAATAAAGTGTTCCATCAGTTTCTATATATGTTTGTCATAGTTTTCATTGATGATATTTTGATTTATTCTAAGAGTGAGGAGGATCATGCCAATCACCTCAGAATTATTCTTGAGACCCTCAAAGATCTTAAGTTGTATGTAAAGTTTTCAAAGTTTTAATTTTGGCTTAATGCTATTGCTTTTTTGGGGCATATTGTGTCTAGTGACGGGATTAAGGTTGATCCCCAAAAGGTTAAGGCAGTGAGAAAAAGGCCCAGACCCATGACTCCAACTGATATTTGAAGTTTCTTGGGTTTGGCTGGATATTACAGAAGGTTTGTAGAGAATTTTTCTTCCATAGCTGCTCCATTTACTAAGTTGACTAAGAAAAAGGTGAAGTTTGTGTGGTCTGACTCCTGTGAGAATAATTTTAAGAAGTTGAAATACAAGTTGACAACTGCTCCTATTTTGACTCTACCGGAAGGTACATAGGGTTTTGTTGTGTAGTGTGATGCATTCTGAGTGGGACTTGGGTGTGTACTTATGCAGCATAGTAAGGTGGTGGCTTATGTATCTTGGACATTGAAGGTGAATGAGTGAAACTACCCCACCCATGACTTAGAGTTAGCAGCTATGGTGTTCACTCTTAAAATCTAGCGGCATTATCTTTATGGGGTACATGTTGATATATTTACTAACCCCAAAAGCTTACAGTATATTTTCTCGCAGAAAGAATTGAAACTCAGGCAGAGTCATTGGTTGGAGATTTTGAAGGATTATGACATGAGTCTGCACTATCATCCGGGCAAGGAGAATGTGGTAGCTGACGCCCATAGCAGATTCTCTATGGGCAGTCTTTCTCATGTTGAGAAAGGAAAGAGGGAGATGGTGAAGGACATTCACCAACTGGCAAACTTGGTAGTGCGTCTTTTGGATTCTGAATATAGGGGAGTGATTTTCCATGAGGTAGAAAAATCTTCTCTTTGTGCAGAATTTAAAGAGAAGCTGGTTGAAGATCCCATCTTGATGGAGATTAAGAAATATGTGGGTCAATAAAAGGTGATGTCTTTTGAAATTTGTAGTGATGGTATTCTGAGATATCAGGGTAGATTATGTGTGCCAGATGTAGATGGTCTGTGGAAAAAAATCCTTGATGAAGCTCACACTTCGAGGTATGTTGTTCACCCAGGCTCTACTAAGATGTACCATGATCTAAAATCTATATATTGATGGAATAATATGAAACATGATGTGGTTGACTTTGTTACCTAGTGTTTGAATTACCAACAAGTTAAATTTGAACATTTAAGGAAAAGTGGTACTTCCCAAGATATAGATTTTCCATTATGGAAGTGGGAAATAATCAATATGGACTTCATCACGGGACTTTCGAGGTCTCAAAATCAGTATGATTCTATTTGGGTAATTGTTGATTGGCTGACCAAGTCAGCTCATTTTCTTCCTGTGAGGACCAACTATTCGGGAGATTATTATGCCAAGTTATACATTAAGGAGATAGTACGTTTGCATGAAGCACCCGTATCCATCATATCTGACCGAGGTACGCAATTTTCTTCACAGTTTTAGAGATATTTTCAGAGGGGTTTAGGTACCCAAGTAAACCTAAGTACTGCATTTCAGCCTCAGACTGATGGACAAGATGAGTGCACCATTCAAACCCTTGAGGATATGTTGAGGGCTTGTGTAATTGACTTCAAAGGTATCTGGGTAGATCATTTGCCATTGATAGAGTTTTCGTACAATAATAGCTACCATGCCAGTATTAAGATGGCTCCTTTTAAAGCATTGTATGTGAGAAGATGTAGGTCACTAATAGGGTGGTATGAAGTGGGTGAGACATGGTTGTTTGGGCCTAATCTTGTTCATCAGGCAATGAAGGATGTAAAAATCATTAGAGAACGGTATAAGACAGCTCAGAGTCGATTGAAGTCCTATGCCGATGTTAAAAGGAGGGATTTGGAATTTGAGGTTGGTGATTGTGTGTTTCTAAAAGTCTCTCATATGAAGGGAGTCATGTAATACGGGAAGACAGGTAAGCTGATTCCTCACTATATTGGGCCATATAAGATTTTGAAAAGGATAGGTGGGGTTGCGTACGAGTTAGATTTGCCTGCAAATCTGGGTTCTGTTCATTCGATATTTCACATATCCATGTTGAAGAAATGTATTGTAGACCATTCATTAGTGTTGCCTATAGAAGAGATAAAAGTGGTAGACTCCTTGTCTTATGAGGAAGAACCTGTAGCAATCTTGTATTGCCAAGTTAGGAAATTGAGGAGCAAGGAGATAACTTCGGTTAAAGTGTTATGGAAAGATCAGAAAGTTGAAGAAGTAAGTTGGGAATCAGAAAAAGACATGAGAGATAGATACCCAGACTTATTTGATGTGGTGAATGATGAAATAGAAGGTACAATCTTTGTCTTATTCATTTATGTCCTTAGTGTGCTTGAAATCATGCTTATCTATGTTCCACTCCATCATATGGGGACGAATGATCCCAAGGGGGGATAATGTAACACCCCACAAAAATCGTACATGTATTAGCTTCTAGTAGCATACTTATAGTGTAAAACTCTAAAAAAATTTCCAAGTGTCAAAGGGACTTAGGGCTTATTTGTTTGCAGTTAATGGAGGTCTGGATCTGAATGGTTCAAACTTCAAACCATTAAGTGCATTTGTTTTTTATTATAACTTTAGCTCTTAATAGGTCTGAATAGGTCTTAATCATTCAGATCTAGAATCAAGTCTTAATAAGTCTGAAGAGGTATTCTGATGTTGGATAATATTCACTGTCACTCTATTCATAATCATTAGTCTCCATCTCTACCATCACCATCATTATGAACCTCCACCCACCACCACCAACCACCTTCACCATCTATAATAAATATCGCTACCAACCACTATTGTTAACCACTACTACACCTACTACCTCTATTATTCTAATTATATTTAACGTTGCCACCACCGTTAACAACACCACCGTCATCAACCACTATCGGACAATCCCTACTATCGACCAACTCATCTATCACAACTATAACCACCACTAACAACCACTAATACATCACAACCTCTACATTTTCTTTGGCGGCCACCACCATTGTCACTAGTAATGCCACCTCTACCATCACTTCTGTAAGACCACATTAAATTTTAAGTATGACACAACTCCTTAAGTCTTGATAATAAAATCCAATACTTAGAAGAATTTTTTCTAAGTGTTCAACAGAAGTCATATTTCAAGCCTCCGAACTTTGGGGATTTATTTGGCGACCTTCCTAACCTCCATTTTTTTATTTTAAAGTTGCGTTGCGATGGTTAAAGACCCTAATATGTATTTTTCATATTTAGAATGCATTTTTGGGTGCATTTCAGTAGATGAACTCACTGGTTTGAAATGCTCCCGCATTCCGGGCGTATTTCAAGCCAAAATTTTAGGGTCAATTTCAAACGATCATAACTCTCTATATATAATGAAATGGTAGGGATTATATATATAAATGGAAATATATTTTAGTCTTATTTACAATGCAATTGGTTTCATCCAAATCTAACATCGGAGTTAAAATATATGATCAATTTACTTCAGCTTATCAAAACTGTCAACAGATGGACAGCTGCGTCTTTGTCCCTTCCTTAGGGGTATTTTAGTCTTTTGCCCCACCCTATATATATTCAAAAACACAGTATTAAGTCTCATTTGTACCAAAATATATCCCTTTTCATCATTTTCTCTCAATAAAAAGAGAAAGGGTTTCAATTTGAAGACCCAAGTTCAAAGGATTTCACCGATAATCATCAAGAATCTTCCATCTAAGGTATGCGTAGTGTTCATCCATGGATTACTTTCATTCATGGAGATCAAGAATTAATTTTTAATTCATGTATTGTGAATACTTTGTTGTGGTATGATTATGTTCATATTGTATGATTTCAAGTTGGGATCTTTATGTATTTTTATAAAGCTATGTTAGTATGTAAGTCGAAATCTATGAAATTAGTTTTTAATGATATCTATATTGTTGGATGTTGATAATCAAGTTGTTGATGTTGAATGATTCCCAAGTTGGAATCTTTATGTGTTATTATGAATCTATGACACCATGTGAGTTGAAAACATGTAAACCTTGGTTGTTCTTGATGTAAAATCTTATGGTTTCACCTATGCCTAAATTGTGCATGCAAGGTGTTCGATGAAATTCCTAGAATAATAATAATCATGTTTTCATGACTTAAGAGTACCAAGTAACAAGTCCATGCTCTATGCTTTATGATTCTACATGAATTCCACTTTATTGATATGTATTGTGGTTGTGATATGTAGTGAACATGATGTTGAAGTTAAGAAAGTACTTTCACATTGAATGTATCCCCTCCCACGTATGAAATTTTGAGAACCATGTGTAGTATTGAATCCCCTACTTATGATATTGTGAATTGTGGACTTTATTCCTATGAACAAGTCAGTCATGTGTGTCAGTTTCCTTCCATCGAGTCCTGGGGGTACTTGTACCCGAAAAATATAGTTGTGTTCCTAGAGCCATATCATGTTGTCATAATATCTTCAGTCCAGCCATGTTCCATAGAAATCAGTCAGTCATGTGACTCAGAAAGTCTCAAAAATCTTATGATCTCAATCAGTGTCAGATATCAGTAGCATTTCGTCAGTCAATGGAATCCAGGAAACTCAGCTCATGTATAGTTTAATCAATCATGTTCTGTCTCTTCAGATGGGAGTAGAAGGTAGCACCAAGTGAACCCAAGGATGGGAACTCACCTGCTTCAGATGAGGGTGTGATTCCTAGAAGAAATCCTTGCGTTCCAAAACTATGTAGCCAGCATAGGTTGAGACATCAACACTGCCAGCTTGAGGATTGATGAGGTGGATATCTGCCGTTCTCTTTTGGGGACACTGCCAGATTCGAGGGTCACTCATATCTTGTCTTTACCCGTGGCACGGTATTGACACCCTTCCAATAAAGTCAAGGATTGGACCCCAGTTCAGCTATATTAGCATACATTGGTCTGGCGGTTAAGCTACCACTTCCCACAATTTCAGTCTCAGCATCAGTAAAAGAACTCAGATAGTTCTTTAGACTTCAGGACTGTCAGATATAGTCAATACAGATACAGTACGGAACTCAGCTAGTTCTATCAGAATCAGGACTGTCAGACACAGTCGCCTATGTTATATCAGTTATCAGTTATCAGTACCATGTCAGATCAGATTCAGTATTCATGTATCACGATATCAGTCTCAGTCTCATAATTTTGCATTTACTCTCACGATTATATTAGTTAGTTATTTAGCATTGTTCATGAATGTAACCTATTGAATATATCCTACCTCACTCGTATACTCAGTACTCTCAGTTGTACTGACGCATTTGCGCTATGGTGCTTTCTTTTATGTTACACCATAGGTTCTGAGACACAAGATCCATAGTAGCAGTAGTTGATCAGTTTCAGCTTTCAGCGTCAGTGGTGAGCCCTCATCATGCGAGGACGTATTATTCTATTTCATTGTTGTGGTACTCAGTTTTATTTAGTCATCGGAGTTAGTTGGGGATATGTCCCATCAACTCTCTTTTCAGAAAGTTAGAGGCTTTCTAGACTATCATGTTTTCAGATAGTATGTTAGGTTGTTTTTAGGTATTTATACCCCACCAGATATTTGATATTTAGTTTGAACCTTATGGCCTATCAGCCTTTGTTCCGGATTATGTTCATATATATATATATATATTATGCATTGTATAGGTACAAATATCAGTCATGGGTTAGCTTGTGGTCCCTCGGGGTCATGAGAACTATGTAGCATTCCGGTTCAGAAAATTGGGGTGTTACAAACTTGGTATCAGATCCTAAGGTTCAATAGTATCCTAGGAAGTCTAAAAGCCGCATCTATTATAGTCTTGTGCATGGGTGTGTTGCGCACCACATTTATTTGCAGATGGCTATGAGATGTTTTAAGAACAATTTCCCTTCTTTCATGTCTCAGATCGTGCTATAGAAAAGTTTTCCAAGAAAACTCATGTAGATTCTCATTTTGCTTCACTCATGTCAACTCCACCTTACTTTTAAGGTAACAGAAATAGTGAAGCTCAAGTCCTACAGATAGGGCTTTCCCAGACAATCCCTGCAGTCAGTTATGGGATTGACCATAGATTGAGAAATACCCTATCAATCCCGTTATGTTCCCAATTCATATGGATTTCATTAACGATGATGAGAACTCATTCTATAACTTAAATTTAGATATATCATCAGATCCCTTCTTAGAATCCTATAATAGCACATGACCTAGAGTTAGAAGCATGAATCTAGGATCTTAGTAATAGTAGAGTGGGATAATATTATCCGGATTAATCAGATTATGAATTCATGGTGATATTTGTACCAATCAGTAGGCTTGAACAGTACAAGTTAGAATTTTAGTCTATTGACCTGAAATTAGGTATGAAGGTGTCGATGTGATATTAGTAGCATATGATGAACCAGTAACAGATGATGTGTTTAGTAAGGAAAGCATGTATCGAAAACAATGTAAGTACTTGATAGTAGATCAAGTGACCAAGTCAGTTCCTCAGATTCCAGTATTAGTGTTTGTATGTCTAGAGAAGCAGTAAGGGAAGAAAATTCCCGACCCATTCTCATCTCAGTGTAGAGTTTTGCACTTCAGCTATCATAAAACCCAATCACGCATTGCATGTCAACTCTATGGTCATGAACCATGCTCATGCATTTTCTTATTCCATAAATCATATACGGTTTCAGTTCCCAGTATAAGGGGTCCTATTTTACCCCGCAGTATGAATCAGTTCCATGCACCCAAATTATTCACATGTTTTCCATAGAATCATGTACAGTTCCAGCTCACTCGGTATTACGAATCAGGTCTCATGAATATAGAATTCTAGACTCAGGTCATGCAGCTCATGACTTATGTACTCACGTCACGCATTACATTATACTCAATTTCCATGACTCATGCTATGCTCCTACAGATCAGATAAATTCAGACTACGTCATGTATATTCTCAGTTCAGACCTTTTGGGTAAAACCATAAAGTTGATATTCTACTCCTCAGGTTTCAGTCATGTGTTAAGTTTAGTTAGTGTCCATTCATGCTTCAGGTCCTCCTGATTTAAACCCTTCGGTAAGCTCTCCTTGTAAAATAGTGTAGTGATAAGCTATTGCTTAGATGGGGGAGAGTAAATATTTCATAACTAAGAGAAGATTTCGTATGCTTGTTTTACACGAGGGTATAGTTATGAAGATAGGCTTGAATATCATGTTAGTGTGCTGGTAGATGGATAGCAAGAGGTTGTATTTTGAAGTTGTGAAAGTACAGAGTGTGAATGTACGTTCAGATCCTTGACTTATGTCAGCCCCATCACGTAACTATCAAAATTCAGTTACCAGTTACTCAGCTATCAGTGTTCCAGTATCTCGGTCTATTGAATTCTTAGTTCTCATGATTCATGTTACGCACCTAACGGTCACACAAATTTATAATATGTCACATATACCCTCAGTTTGGATTCCTCGATGAATCCTTAGGGTCGATGTTCCATCCCTCAGTACTCAAATACAACATTAACCTAGTAATCAGTATTCAATAAAGGACTCAGATAGTCCTACAGGACCATGCCTATCAGTTATCAGTTAATTAGCCATCAAGATTCAGTACTTCAGTATCAGCCTATACCTCAGCAATCAGTAATAAGTTACTAGAACCTAACAACGGCTCCAGTATGAGTCCTAGTTACAGATTCAGTTATAATGTCAGCTTCAGTTCAGCAACCAGATCAGAAAAAATCAATTCAGTTTCAGACTTGCTTGATTATAGCGTACAGTTATCAGTTACTCAGTTATAGGTATTACAATACCTCAATTTCCGAACCATGTGATACGTTTGGTCTCGCATTCTCAAATAATACAGACGTCATGAATCCATGCTCAGTTACCTCATGTTACTAAATTAGTCCTTACCTTCTATGCATGATATTCTACAGTTTTAGTTCAACTATTCAGGCTAAGCATAGTTTATCCTAGCAGACCCAGTATTCAGCTGTCAGCTATCCAATTAATCAGATAAGTTAGCATATTTATGCACTCATACTCAGCACCTATGTGAATCTTTTAAGTAGTCTCAATTGCAATACATGAGGCTTAGTTACTTCATCTTAGATGATGATCATAGGCCTCAACTCATCTTACCGAATCTTAATCAAGATATGATCTTATTAATCAGCTGTCTCATACAGATAAGTTCATATAGTTTGGTCTTCCTACCTCTCTATCTTTTTGCACTAGCCAAAATCTCATAGAAGAATATAACCATTCTCAGATAAACCATCTAGGTAGATCTAAGCTCATCTCAGTCAGGTATCATGTCTCAGTTTTAGATCTCAGATATTCAGTCACGATTCAGTTCGTAGGTGCCTTGTACACCGTCTCAGATTTCCCTCGGTATCTCTTCCAAGTCCAGCATTCTTCAAGAGACATAGTGTCCCAATGGGGAGATATACTATAACCCCCAAACTTTCATGATTTAAACATGCCAATCTCTTTTTATGTAATAAATCCAGTTTGGAGTGGTGGGTACCCATAAGTGACCCTCTATCTCTAATCTCAGTCGTAAGCCAGGTACTCATTGGCTCAGTTCAGTTTACGATACTTAGTCTATGTCCCATGTTACAACTTAGTCATGATATTCAATTCACCTTATTCAGTTCATGCATCAAGTTTTAGACTCAGCTATGTTCTCCGTTTCCTATTCATGCTTGTTCAGTAAAAGGATCTCGTGTTCGAGATTAATGACTTTATCTATCTAAAGATCTCTCCCATGAAAGAAGTGAAGAGATTCGTCAAGAAAAGAAAGCTCAGTTCCCGATATATCTATCCCCTCAAGATTCTCAATCATTTCGGCAAGGTAGCTTATGAGCTCGAGTTACCTTCAGATCTAGCCTCAGTTCATCCAGTCTTCTATTTCTCTTTGCTCAAGAAGTGTATAGGTGACCCATCAATTGTAGTCCCTATTCAGAGAGTTGATGTTCATAACAACCTCTCCTATAAGGAAATTTTGGTCAAAATCCTAGACTATCAGATTCGTTGACTGATGAACAAAGAAATCCCTCTAGTCAAAGTTCTTTGGCGGAACCAGTCCGTAGAGGGAGCTACTTGGGAAGAAGAAGCAGACACGCGAACCAAGTACCCTCAACTCTTCTCTGCAAACTCAGATCTAGCTCAAGGTAACAGTTCTTCTTAAGTTTATTCAGTTTCATGTTCAGATTTTAGTTACAAATTCAATATCCAAATTCATGCTTATGTTCCCATTATAAATTTGGTATCTATTACCATTGCATATTCAGTCATGCATTCATGTATCAGTTCAGTTATATAATTATGCATCAAATATACGTTAATTCATCTCATCAGTCATACATCAAATATGCATGTTTAGTATAATATATTCAGTTTATTAGTCATGTCAGTCACGAGATCATGTTTCAGTCATTCATGTTCAGATAGTCTTTTCTCTCCTCTCAGTCAAGTCTCATTCGAGGACGAATGTTCCTAAGGGGGAGATATTGTAAGACCCCATAAAATTTTAAGTCTAACTCATCTCCTTATGTATTGATAATAAAATCCAATACTTAGAAGAATTTTTGCTAAGTGTTCAACACTAGTCATATTTCAAGCCTCCGAACTTCGGAGATTTATTTGGCGACCTTTCTGACCTCTATTTTTTTATTTTCAAGTTGCGCTGCAATGGGGAAAGACCCTAGTATGTCTTGGTAATATTTAGAATGCATTTTTGGGTGCATTTCAGTGGCTAAACTCACTGGTTTGAAATGCTCCCGCATTCTAGGTTCATTTCAGGCAAAAATTTTAGGGTCAACTTCAAACGATCATAACTCCCTTTATATAATGAACTGAGAGGATTGCTATATATAAATGGAAATATATTTACGTATTTTTTCCAATGCAATTGGTTTCATCCAAATACAATGTTGTAGTAAATATTTATGATCAATTTACTTCAGCATATCAAAACTGTCAATAGAGGGATAACTATGTCTTTCTCCCTTTCCTTAAGGGTATTTTAGTATTTTCCCCACACTATATATATACACAAACACAGTATTAAGTCTCATTTGTACCAAAATATATTCCTTTTCATCATTTTCTCTCAAGAACAAGAGAAAGGGTTTCAATTTGAAGACCCAAGTTCAAAGAATTTCACCGTTAATCATCAAGAATCTTCCATCTAAGGTATGCATAGTGTTCATCCATGGATTCCTTTCATCCATAGAGATCAAGAATCAAGTTTTAAATCATGTATTGTGAATACTTTTTTGTGGTATGATTATGTTCATGTTGTATGGTTTCAAGTTGGAATCTTTATGTATTTTCATGAAGCTATGTTAGTATGTAAGTTGAAATCTATAAAATTAGTTGTTTATGATATCTATATTGTTGGATGTTGATAATCAAGTTGTTGATGTTGAATGATTCCCAAGTTAGAATTTTTATGTGTTATTATGAATCTATGACACCATGTGAGTTGAAAACATGTAAAACTTGGTTGTTCATGATGTAAAATCTTATGGTTTCACCTATGCCTAAATTGTGCATGCAAGGTGTTCGATGAAATGCCTAGAATAATAATAATCATGTTTTCATGACTTAAGAGTACCAAGTAACAAGTCCACGCTCTATGCTTTATGATTCTACATGAATTCCACGTTATTGATATGTATTGTGGTTATTATATGTAGTGAACATGATGTTGAAGTTAAGACAGTACTTCCACGTTGAATGTATCCCCTCCCACGTATGAAATGTTGAGAACCATGTGTAGTATTGAATTCCCTACTTAGGATATTGTGAATTGTGGACTTTATTCCTATGAACAAGTCAGTCATCTGTGTCAGTTTCCTTTCATCGAGTCCTGGGGGTACCTGTACCCAAAAAATATAGTTGTGTACCTATAGCCATGTCATGTTTTCATGATATCTTCAGTCCAGCCATATTCCATAGAATTCAGTCAATCATGTGACTCAGGAAGTCTCAAAAATCTCATGATCTCAGTCAGTGTCAGATATCAGTAGGATGTTGTCAATCAACGGAATCAAGGAAACTCAGCTCATGTACAGTATAGTCAATAATGTTCAGTCTCTTCAGATGAGAGTAGAAGTTAGCACAGAGTGAACCCAAGGATGGGAACTCACCTACTTCAGATGAGGGTGTGATTCCTAGAAGTAATCCTTGCGTTCCAGAACTATGTAGCCAGCATAGGTTAAGATATTAACACTGCCAGCTTGAGGGTTGATGATGCGGACATCTGTCATTCTCTTTTGGGGACACTGCCATATTTGAGGGTCACTCACAGCTTATCTTTAGCCGTGGCACGGTATTTACACCCTTCCTATCAGGGCAATGATTGGACCCCAGTTCATCTATATTAGCATACATGGGGCATGTCGGTTAAGCTACTACTTTCCACAGTTTCAGTCTCAGCATCTGTAAAAGAACTCAGATAGTTCTTCAGACTTCAGGACTGTCAGATATAGTCAATACAGATACAGTACGGAACTCAGCTAGTTCCATCAAAATCAGGACTGTCAGACGCAGTCGCCCATGTTATATTAGTTATCAGTTATCAGTACCATGTTAGATCATATTTAGTATTCATGTATCACAATATCAATTTCAGTCTCATAATTTTGCATGTACTCTCATGTTCATATTAGTCAGTTATTTAGCATTGTTCATGCATGTAACCCATTGCATATATCCTACCTCACTCGTATACTCAGTACTCTCAGTTGTACTAACGCATTTGCACTATGGTGCTTTCTTTTATGTTACACCATAGGTTTAGAGACACGAGATCCATAGCAACAGTAGTTGATTAGTTTCAGCTTTCAGCGTCAGTGGTGATCCCTCATCATGCGAGGACATATTATTCTATTTCATCGTTGCGGTACTCTATTTTATTTAGTTATTGGCGTTAGTTGGGGACATGTCCCGTCAACTCTCTTTTCAAAAAGTTAGAGGCTTTCTAGACTATCATGTTTTCAGATAGTATTTCAGGTTGTTTTTGGGTATTTATACCCCACCAGATATTTGATATTCAGTTTGAACCTTCTGGCCTATCAGCCTTTGTTCCACATTATGTTTATATATATATATATATTATTCAGTGTACAGGTACAGATATCAGTCATGGGTTAGCTTGTGGTCCCTCGGGGTCATGAGCACCGTGTAGCATTCCGATTCAGAAAATCGGGGCGTTACAACTTCAATCACTATCATCACTATAATTTATCTCTACTAACAACCATCTCCACCATCATAACTAACAATATCTTCAACTAGAACCAACACATCGTCAACCATTATTCATTCATTTTTTAGCCATCACAGTCAACACCCCCAACTACTAACATCAAGTAATGTAACATCACAACCACTACCACCATTATCAACCACCACCATCATAACAATCACTACAGTACCAACCATCACAACGATCACCACTAACACTACTAATCTCTAACATCAATCATTGTTACCACAACCACTATTATAAACCATATCCACTATCACTAACATAAATATTATTTTTCAATCAAAGAATCATTTTGTTGTATTAAATTACATACTTTTCTAATATATAATTAGTTTTTTAGTTGAATTGTATTTTTTATTTTATTATATATACAAATAAATTTGTTTTGTACATTCAAATATTGAAAAACAAATAGTCTTAATCATTCAGTTTTCAAATCTAGCGATAACATCTTAATCATTCATATGTGCATTCAGATTCAGACGTCTGAATCTTAAAAAAAAAACAAATGCAGCCTTAGTCTCATTTTTAGCTCCAAATCTTTGATGAATTATTTTGCGACCTTCCCGACCTACGTTTCTTGAGTTTCTTGTTGATACACGATGGGTCAAGTCAATAGTACGTATTGGGTGCAATTTAGGGGCATAACACACTGGTTTGAAATGCCTTTGAAATGCTCCAGCATTTCGGGTACATTTCAGAGCACAATTTTATGTAAAACTTCAAACAATCATATCTTTCTGTATATAATAAACTGGGAGGTCTTCTATGTATCAAATGAAAGCTATTTGAGTCTTCTTTCCAATTCACCTAATTTCATCTAAATCAAACATCAGAATAAAAGCTTATGCCCAATTTACTTCAACATATCAGTCTATCAACTGAGGGACTGCTGCGACTTTCTTTGTTTCCTTAAGGGTATTTTAGTCATTTTCTCCACCCTTATTCATCCATAAATACGTGATTAAGCACCCAATTGACCAAAATATGTTCATTTTCTCAAACTCCATCAAGAACTGAATACTTAGGTCTCAACCTAAGAATCAAGATCCCTTAAGATTCAACCATGGGTTTTAGAAATTGGTTGAAGATTCAGAATCTCCAAACCGTAGGCTTCAAAAAGAATCTATCAAATTTCTAATTTGAGATACGAGGGGTTTATCCTAAAAACTACATGGGCTTGTAAACACTAGATGATGATTTAAATATTATCAAGCATGAATTTTAAATGTGTTTTTTGAATCTATGTTTTAATTATGCATTATAAATATTTTTATGATATTATTGATTTGGCCTTTAAGTCTTTCTCCCTTGAATTGATTTACAAGTATATGTATATGTATAAAAACTGAGAATGAATATTGTTTGAGAGCATATATTATGTAACCCCTCTCGTATGTTGAATTAAAGATTATGGTTTTGTCGGAAAAAAAGGTGAAATGCATGCCTTGTGATTTGAAAGTAGTTTTATCAATGTCATAGTAATTGGAACATGATTTATAAATAATGAGAGGGTGTGTCTTGATGTTACTATTATTTTCTTGTGTTAAAGTGAAAGAAATTCATGTAATTAAGAACTTTGACATGTCCACCTTGAATTCTTGAAATGTTGACAAAGAGAGTTTCCTTGCATATGTTTACATGAGTTTTAAAGAATGAGTTTCTTGAAAAGAATTGTTGATATGGTGGTCCTAAATTCCATGTTTTGAAAAAAAAAAGATATAATTTTCTAAATGGCTCAGATAATATGACTTTCAAGTCAATGGTATGATGATACCATATAAATATATGTCATGACAGAGTTAGAGTTTGATTTCAGAGAATCTGTGTTTTAAAGAGTTAAAAACTGGGTTGATGTGAGTTTAGGTGGTTACCCGAAGAAAGCCTGAGTCAAATGACTCTATGATGGAAATCATGATTTGCCAACACGGGAACTTGGTACCCTGATATGTGATCTTATGTACCTAGTATATTGTCATCCCAAATTGGGACTTATGGTTTGGAGCCTACTTTGTGATCTTGAGCCCAACCATGATATAATGACTTGATTGGGGTTGTGGAACCCTTTTATGTGACCTTGTGTGCTCTTCCCTCACTAGTACTCCTATCTTGGCGGCAACTGAGATAAGGTAGTCGGCAAAAGCTATGAAATTATAGGGTATACCACCTAGCGCAGAAGTAAAACAAAGAGTGTTACAGAGTTCAGATGATTTTACAAAGTCTTTTAAAAATGCCCATGTGATTTTTACCATATGATATATTTAAGAACTACTTTAAATTGCTCTCATATATGTTGAATATAAATTATTATTTTGGATTTTCTCTATGTAACAGTACATCTGTATTGACCCCGCCTACCTCTCAGGTTTGGAGACTCAATCTAGGGGTCCAGCTAAGCAGTAGAATATCCAGAGAGAAGTGATTAGTGCAGTGGTGAACCTTCTTTCTTCCAGAAGGCCTATTAATTAGAATTATGTTATTCCTTTTGTTTTGATCTACTGGGAGCCTTGTACCAGTTTTCAGACAGTTGTCATTTGATCATGTAGTAGAGATTTCACAGATTTTTCTAGATGTTGTTTAGTTGATTTTGGATTTTATTCCATGTTGTTAAACTGAATTAATAGTATGACCATGTTTCCATATCAAATTGTATTTTCGCATATTCTCTTATTATTTGATTGTTGTGTATGACTACCAGATAGAGTAGGATGTTCGAGCCTTTATGGTTTGGGATGTCCGTCACGGCCAGGCCATAGATTAGGTCATGATAGTATCGTGATGTCCCACTTATTGTGTTACAGTAAGGCCTCAATCGGCAACCTCATTATGAATTTTAAATCCCAAGGGTAGTTTTTTCTTTTGCCCACATCCCCAAATCGTGAAAACAGATGATTAAGTGTATTATTGAGCATAATATACTGATTATTCATCAAGTCTTTCTCAAAGAAAACCCTAGGATTAAATATTCAACCTCAAGAATCCCCCAAATCTCATCATTATTTCTTCAAGAAAGCTCTAAATTAAGGATTCCCAAATCAAGACAATCAAGCATTAATCTTCAAGAATTCAAATAGGAATCCAAATTCAAGTTTCTCCATTTAGTCATCAATCAAGGTATGTGGGGTTATGAACAAGGACAATCGTTTCGTCCTAGTGCCCAAACCATGTTTCAAATTCTATTTTTTACTGAATTTTATATGATTTCCCATGAAATTCAAGTTAGGGTTTATACCCATTATTGTTATTTACAAGGTTATGAGATTTTTAGTGATTTAGAAGTTGAATTACATGATTATGTTCACGTTTTCATGCATATTGCAGAAATTTCAAGACTTTGAGTTGATTTATCAATATTTACATTATCAAGCATGGAGATTTTGATATTTTGACATGAGTTTAATACATAGATCGTCAAGCCCTAATCAAAGATTGCTATTTTGAGATTTGTTATGCTATAAGCACCCTATGACTAGATTCCTCTCAGATTATAAATAAAGATTTGACCTTTTTGGTCTTAGACTAGATATGAAATCCACTTTATAGATTCAGATTATAGATTTAGATTTATAGATATATAGTTGGTTTTGATTATAAACCATTATACTATTTTAAAAGTGGATTTCCCTCAGAATGAGCATACAGATTTAATGGGAGTAGTATTTAGCATCGAGATGGTTACGTTAGTATGGTTTCATACCCCATAACTACGTGCCAATGTAGGATTCAAATTGTTCCCATTTCTATATGGATGAAAGATATGTGATCACTTAGATAGGTTATACTCTCTGGCAAGAGTATGACTCATCTCCCCAACGTGAGGATTCCTCCTTAGGGGGACAAGAATATTGGACTCCATGAATGCTCACATGGTTTATGTCGATTAGAAGAACCTCCCTTCAGATAAAGTATTTTTCCCATGAAGAATAGCTTTCAGATTTTTAAACTCCTAGAATACAGTATTTTCTTTACAGCTTTGAAATTCTTGAATTTAGAATATTGTTTTACATAAGCCTTCAGATACAGACTTACAGATTTTACTTAGCCTATATGGTTTGAGAATGAGAATAGAATATAGATTTTAGAACTAAGTTTAATGAATCACAAGATTTACACTATATACTTTACTATTTATGATTTATGATCTTTAGCTTTCAGATTACTCAAGCCTATGTGAGTCATTTACATTTAGAATGCATAATTTTATAAATTGTGTTCATATTTCTTACTTATTGAATTTACCCTTATATACTCAGTACATTCCCAAAGTACTGATCCACATATAAGTATGTGTGCTACATTGTCTCATAATGTAGGTTCAGGTGCTTAGTCTCAGCAGTGTGAGTAATTTTTTTAGCATCTCATCTACATCCCTGCAGTTGGTGAGTCCTCATAGTTCGGGGACCTACTTATTCAGATTTCCTATTTATTAGTAGATGACTTAGCCTTCATTTAAGACAGTTTGAGTCAGCTGGGGCCTTTCCTGATGACTCTCTAGAACCAGTTAGTAGAGGTTTGTCAAACTACCAGATTCAGTTTTAGATTCTAGTTTCAGTATTCAGATTTTTAGTATTTTCTTTATTGGATTATTGAGATTAGTATTTTTAGATATACTCCGTGATCTAGATAGTTTTTTGCATTTATTATGATTTTACATTCATATTCCCCTATTTTGAGATTTAGATTCATTAAAAGGCAACCAGGGTTAGCTCAGGACTACTTGTAGTTCGAAGCACCGTGTGGCATCTCAAGAATCAGATTTTAGGGCATTACAAACTTGTTATTAGAGCCAAAGGTTTAGAGATTCCTAGGGTGTCAGACAAGTTATGTTACATATAGTCTTGATCATTGGTGTGAAGCGTGACATATCTATAAGCAAGTGGCTATAGAGCATGTTAGAGAATCATCTCTTCTTTCATAATCTATCGTGCATTCAGTGTTTCTATCTACTTCTAACTCATGCTTTCACATGATAGAAAATGCATCCTCATCTAGCTAACACACATAAAAACTATAACCAGCCACCTCATCCTGCAGATTCTTTGAATGAGAATGTGTCACATGCAGAGTTTTGGGCTGCCTTTCAGGCGCTATCCTAAGCTGTGACAACTAATGTTCAGGGAAACTGTCAGGATGCAGTCCCACTTCAGCAAGATGTGGACTTAGTCGCAGCCAAAATTTGAGATTGTATGAGAATGAACCCGTCAGAATTTCTTGGGTCAAAGGAAGGTGAGGACCCACAACTTTATCTAGATGAGGTGAAGAAAATCACCTGAATTATGCATATTTCTAAAAAGGAGAGTGTAGAATTGGCATTCTATAGGCTGAAGGATGTTTCATATGATTGGGTAGTGATGTGTAAGAAAAGTAGAGGGGAGAATGCAACTCCCATGACTTGGTAGATATTTTAGTATGCGTTCTCAGAGAAGTTCATCCCATGTGAGATGAAGGAAGATAAGATAGAAGAGTTCATTAAACTGAGGTAGGGCTCAATGATAGTGAAGGAGTATTACCTCAAGTTTAACCAGTTGTCTAAGTATGCCCCTGATCAGATGGCTGACCCTAAGTCAAGCATGAGTAAGTTTATGACTGGTGTGTCTGGGTTGATAGTTAAAGAGTGTAGGACTGTTAAGCTCATTAGAGGCATGCATCTTACTAGATTGATGATGCAATCTCAGCAGATTAAGGCAGAGAAATTAAAGGAAAAAAAGAGAGTAAATAAGAAGGCTAGGACAGGAAAGTTTGATTATGGGCAGGCTAGATATCAAGGAGAAAATTATCTGCAATTTCAGAATCGTTTATCTATGCCTGCACCTTTTTCAGTCAGTTCTCTTGCACCTAAAAAAAGGCAGGAACAGTGGGGTAAGTCTTCTATGTCCAGATCTCAGAATAGTGTGAGTGGGAAGCCCAATCATCCCCCATGTACTAAGTATGGTAAGAATTATACGGGTCAATATTTGTGGGGTCAGAAAGGTTTTTATGGTAATAGGAAAATGGGTCACAGAATCAAAGAATGCCCGCATGCTAGACAGGGAAATAGGGATGTTCGTTCCCAGACTCAGGTTACCAGTGCACCAGCTCCTTCTCAGGGTGCATCCTCCAATATCGGTGGCGGTCAGTGCAAAAATAGGTTATATGCTTTACTATCTCTCTAGGAGAAGGAAAATTCCCCAGATGTTGTTACTAGTATGCTTCATGTCTTTTATCTTGATTCTTATATGTTGTTAGACCTTGGGTCGAGTTTCTCTTATGTGACCTAGTTAGTTGCAGTAAATTTTGAGGTAAGTTCTAAAAAGATCACTGAGCCTTTATTGGTTTCTACCACAGTAGGTGAGTTAGTTGTTGCTAAACAGATTTATAAAAAGTGTCCTTCATAAGGTTATATTAGTAGACCTAATAGAGTTAGATATGGTTGATTTTGATCTTATTTTTGGTATGGATTGGCTCTATTCATATTATGAAACCATAGATTGTTGCACTTGAGTGGTGAAGTTTCTGTTTCCAGATGAGCCAGTCTTTGAGTGGTTAGGAAATTCAGTGTCTCTCAAGACTCATTTCATATCTTATCTTAAAGCCAAAAAGTTGATTTCCAAAGGGTGTATTTGCCATCTACTTTGAGTCAAGGACATAAAGTCATAGAAACCAACAATTCAGTCAGTCAGTGTAGTTAATAAGTTTCCTGATATTTTTCCAGAAGATCTCCCAGGGGTACCTTTCAATAGGGAAATAGAGTTCGGCATTGACCTTCTTCCAGATACTCAACCTATTTCTATCCCTCCATATCTTATGGCTCCCACCGAGCTTAAGGAGTTGAAAGATAAACTCAAAGATCTTCAAGATAAAGGTTTCATAAGGCCTAGTATTTCTCCATAGGGCACTCCTGTCCTATTCATGTGAAAGAAAAATGTTTTTTCACGTATATGCACTGACTATCATCAGTTGAATAAAGTTACTGTCAAAAACAAATGCCCTCTTACTAGAATTGATGACTTATTTGACCAACTCCAAGGTGCAAGTTATTTCTCAAAGATAGACCTTAGATCTATCTATCATCAGCTTAAAGTAAGGGAATATGATATTCCAAAGACAACTTTTAGAACCCGTTATGGTCATTTTGAGTTTTTAGTCATGTCTGTCAAGCTAATTAATGCCCTTGCATCCTTCATAGACTTGATGAAAAGAGTGTTTAAATAGTATCTAGACATGTTTGTCATTGTCTTTATCGATGATATTATTGTTTACTCTCGTAGTGAGGATGATAATGCAAACCATCTTAGAATTGTGTTGCGAACTCTTAGAAATCACTAGTTGTTTGACAAATTTAGCAAGTGTGAATTTTGTCTAAGGTCAGTAGCTTTCCTTGGTCATATTGTTTCTAGTGAGGGTATAAGAGTTGATCCCCAAAAGATAGAAGTCGTAAGAAATTGTCCTAGACCTATCTCTCCATCTGGTATTGGGAGTTTCTTTGGTTTAGATGGTTATTACAGATATTTTGTTGAGGGTTTATCATCCATAGCATATACTATATCTAGATTGACCTAAAAGAAAGTCAAGTTTTAGTGGCCAGATTTCTTCGAAAAGAGTTTTCAGGAGTTGAAGACTCAACTCACTTCAGCCCCAGTGTTAGCATTACCTGATGGTACAGACAATTTTGTAGGGTATTGTGATGCCTCCAGAGTTGGGTTGGGTTGTGTGTTGATGTAGAGAGGTAAGGTCATAGACTATGCCTCTAGACAGTTGAAGCCTCATGAAAAGAACTACCCTACCCATGATCTTGAATTAGCTGCCATTGTGTTTGCTTAGGAAATCTGGAGACATTATCTGTATGGAGTGCATGTTGATGTGTTCACGGATCACAAAAGTTTACAGTATGTGTTTACCCAGAGAGAGTTGAATCTCCATCAGTGAAGGTGGTTAGAATTGTTGAAGGATTATGATATGAGCATATTATATCATCCAAGCAAGGCTAATGTAGTGGCAGATACCCTTAGTAGATTGTCTATGGGTAGTGTTGCTCATATAGAGAATGGTAAGAAAGAGTTGGATCGAGAAGTTCATCGATTAACTAAATTGGGTGTTAGATTGGTCGACTCAGCTGAGGCTAATGTTTGGGTCTAGAGTAGCTCCAAATATTCCCTAGTTTTGAAAGTAAAGGAGAAGCAAGATATAGATTCTAGTTTGGTCAAAATAAAGGAGTCGGTTAGAGACCAAAAGGTAGAGGTTTTCTCCCAAGGGGGAGATAGTGTGTTGAGATACCAAAGTAAATTGTGTGTGCCATGTGTTGATGAATTTAGGTAGAGGATTATGGAAGAAGTGCATGGAGAGCATTATTCCATTCATCCAGGTGCTACTAAGATGTACCATGACGTGCGAGAAATCTATTAGTGGAGTGGTATGAAAAGAGATATAGCAGATTTCATAGTAAAGTGTGCAACTTGTCAATAGGTTAAGGTAGAGCACCAAAGACCTAGGGGTATGTTGCAAGAGTTTGGTATCCCCATTTAGAAGTGGGAAGAGGTGAATATGGATTTTGTGATTGGTTTACCCCATTCGCGTCATCAGCATAATTCGATATGGGTTATTATAGAAAGATTAACTAAGTCAGCACATTTCTTGCCAGTTCATACATCTTACACAGCCAAAGATTATGCTAAGTTGTACATCAGGGAGTTAGGAAAACTGCATGGAACTCCCTTGTCTATCATTTCAGATAAGGGTACTTAGTTTTGGAGAGCCTTTCAAAAGGGTCTTGGTACCTAAGTCCATCTTAGTTCATATTTCCATCCTTAAATATATGGTCAAGCAGAGAGAACCATCCAAACTCTAGAAGATATGTTAAGGGAATGTGCTCTTGATTTCAAGGGTAGTTGGGATGAGCATTTGCCATTGAATAAGTTTGCTTATAATAACATCTTCGCATATAATAACAACTACCATTCTAGCATACAGATGGCCCTATTTGAGACTCTTTATGGGAGGAGATGTAATCACCCATAGGTTGGTTTGAAGTGGGTGAGGCCTCTTTTCTTGGGCCTGATGCAGTGTTTAATTCTATAGATAAAGTTAAGTTTATTAGAGAAAGGTTGAAAACAACCCAGAGTCGTCTGAAATTATATGCTAATGTGAGATAAAAGGACCTCGAGTTTAAGGTTGGTGATTTAGTGTATCTGAAGATTTCACCGATGAAAGGGGTGAAAAGATTTGGCAAAAGGGGGAAGCTTAGTCCCCGGTATATTGTCCCTTACAGAATTCTGAGTCGTGTTAGGAATGTATCTTTTAAGCTTGAGTTGCCCACAGAATTGTTAGCCGTTCGCCTGTATTCTATGTCTCTGCTTAAGAAGTGCATCAGCGACTCCACTATTGTAGTTCTTTTAGAAACCTCAGATATTCAAAATAGCCCATCATACGAAGAGATTCCAGTTGAGATTTTAGATCATCAGATCCGTATACTAAGGAATAAAGAAGTTCCCTTGGTCAAAGTTCAATGGAGAAATTAGTCCGTTGAGGGCGCTACTTAGGAAGTAGAAGTAGACATGCGTACCAAGTATCCTCATCTCATCTCTACCAACTCAGATTCAGTCGAAGGTAATAGTTTTCTTTCATTCAGTTCTTTTCCTGTTTCAGATTCAGATATATAGCTATTTTCATGGAAACCCATGCACTCTTAGATCATCTTAGTAGCTCAGTATGTTTTAGAATCAGTCATTAAGTTTATTTTAGTTGTGCATGATAGCTTATAGCCTCAGATTCCTTAGTGTTTTCAGCTTAACTAGCCACATTCGAGGACGAATATTCCCAAGGGGGAGATATTGTAATACCCTGTACTTTTTCCTAGCTTAAATTCATTCCTAGAATGTCAAAGATTAGATTCAAAAGGAATAACATTTATTTCAAGTGAAACTTTCCAGATTTTGACCTTCCATGGTGTGCGAAATTGAATAAGCTTTCCATCGATACCAAATTCGCCCAAATTTGACACTCGGTTGAGAAGTTATGGCATTTCTAGTGTTGAAAGTGTTTGGACCTTCATTCCAGCAATCCACCGTGATTCTACCGCATTGCGGTAGAAATAGCGATGGAAGCCTCATCGCGTCGCAGTGGAGGCTAATTTAACATTTGTCAAATTTCAGAGGGTCACCATGATTTTATTGCGTTGCGGTGAATCCCAAAACAACAATTGTCACAATCCAGTGAGTCACCGCAATTTCACTGTGTCGCAGTGGGTATCGCGATGACCCACTCACCGTGTCACTGTAAGGCCTCAATCGGCAACCCAGTTACAAATTTTAAATCCTAAGGGCAGTTTAGTCTTTTGCCTACATCCTCAAATCATGAAAATAGATGATTAAGTGTATTATTGAGCACAATATACTGATTATTCATCAAGTCTTTCTCAAAGAAAACTCTAGGCTTCAATATTCGACTTTAAGAATCCCCCAAATTCCACCATTGTTTCTTCAAGAATGCTCTAAATTGAGGATTCCCAAATCAAGACAATCAAGAATCCATCTTCAAGAATTCAAATAGGAATCTAAATTCAAGTTTCTCCATTTAGTCATCAATCAAGGTATGTAGGTTTATGAACAAGGACAATCCTCTCGTCCTTGTGCCCAAAACTTGTTTCAAATTCCAATTTTTACTAAATTTTATATGATTTCTCATGAAATTCAAGTTAGGGTTTATACCAATTATTGTTATTTACAAGCTTATAAGATTTTTCAGTGATTTAGAAGTTGAAATACATGATTATGTTCATATTTTCATGCATATTGCAGAAATTTCCAAATTTTGAGTTGATTTATCAATATTTACATTATCAAGCATGAAAATTTTGATGTTTTGACATGAGTTTAATACATAGGTCACTAATCCCTAATCTAAGATTGCTATTTTGAGATTTGTTGTGCTATAAGAACCCTATGAGTAGATTACTCTCAGATTATAGATAAAGATTTGACCTTTTTTTATCTCAGACTAGATATGAAATCCATTTTACAAATTCAAATTATAGATTTAGATTTACAGATATAAAGTTGGTTTTGATTATAAACCATTATACTATTTTAAAACTGAATTTCCCTCAGAATGAGCATACAAATTTAATGGGACTAGTATTTAGCACCGAGATGGGTACGTTACTATGGTTTCATACCCCCAAACTACATGAAAATTTAGGATTCAGATTGTTCCCACTTCTACGTGGACGAAAGATATGTGATCACTTAGATAGGTTATACTCCCTGGAAAAAGTATGACTCCTCTCCCCAACGTGAGGATTCCTCCTTAGGGGGACAAGAATGTTGGACCTCATGAATGCTCACATGGTTTATGTCGGTTAGAAGAACATCCCTTCAGATAAAGTATTTTTCTCATGTAGAATAAGTTTTTAGATTTCTAAACCCCTATAATACAGTATTTTCTCTACAACCTTGAAGTTCTTGAGTTTAGAATATTATTTTACATAAGCCTTCAGATACAAACTTACAGATTTTACTTAGCCTATATGGTTTGAGAATGAGAACAGAATATAGATTTTAGAACTAAGTTTAATGAATCACAAGATTTACACTATATACTTTACTATTTATGATTTATGATCTTCAACTTTCAGATTACTCAAGCCTATGTGAGTCATTTACATTTAGCGTGCATGATTTTATAAATTATGTTCATATTTCTTAGTTATTGAATTCACCCCTATATACTCAGTACATTCCCAAAGTACTGATCCACATATACGTCTGTGTGACATATTATCTCATAATGTAGGTTTAGGTACTCAATCTCAGTAGTGTGAGTGATTTTTCTAGCATCTCATCTACATCCCTGCAGTTGGTGAGTCCTCATAGTTTGGGGACCTAGCTATTCAGATTTACAGTTTATTAGTAACTCACTTAGCCTTTATTTTAGACAGTTTGAGTCAACTGAGGCCTATCCCTGTGACTCTCTAGATTCAGTTAGTAGAGGCTTGTCAGACTACCAGATTCAGTTTTAGATTCTAGTTGCAGTATTCAGATATTCAGTATTTGCTTTATCGAATTGTTGAGATTTGTATTTTCATATATACTCAGATAATCCAGACATTTTTCCGCATTTATTATGATTTTATATTCATATTCCCCTATTTTGAGATTTAGATTCAGTAGAAGGAGGCCAGGGTTAGCTCTGACTACTTGTAGTTCGGAGCACCGTGTGGCATCCCGAGAATCATATTTTTAGGTGTTACACAAACCAACAAAACACTAAATCTCAATAGAAAAAGTAGTCCTATACCAATCACAAACCACTGCAATCTTTGCCAAATCAACCATTATATCTTCATTAGTCAACACATAACTTGATAAAGAAATAGACTTCAACCAAAACTCATACTTGGAGAATTTGGAAAAAAACTTCTCATCCCTTAATCTCTGAAGAACTATCCACAAATTCTACTCATGATCATCCTCACTCGTGGAATAAACAAAGATATTATCTATAAATACAATAACAAAAGAGTTGGCATACATCCAAAATACTCGGTTCATCAACTCTATGAATGTAACTGTGGCATTGGTCAATCTGAAGAACATGACCAAGAACTCATAATAATTGTACCAAGTATGAAAAGCTATCTTTGAAATATCCAAAGATTTAATCCTTAACTAGTGATACTATAATACCTCGTGTTTTGAAGTCACTGTGCAACTTAGACTCTTATTCTTAAGTCGTATCGACATCATATGATTTTTAAGTATAAGTCATAGCTATGGCAGAGTGGAGTGATTCAAGTTTTATTTAGGTTACTACTCAACCCTAGGAATCATCACTAGATGTTACGAGTCGTATGAGTAAAGTCGTTAGGACAATAGTATAGGACCTCTAAGTCTCTATCCAAGTTATGAGAGAATGGTACAAGTCATATGGAAATGCGATGAGTCATAAGATGCGACTTATATGTTTACCAGAGCGTTCTATCTTTGCCACTTCCAAGCTTACGAGTTACTAGTCCAACTCGTAACCTCAACTTACGAGTTATAAGTTGACTCATGGCGACTGATGGTCAAATTTCTGTAAGTTTAGTTAAGGGATATTTTAGTCTTTTCCCTTCTTATAACTTATAACCCAAGAGAGGCATTATTTTTCTCTATCTTTCAGTTGATTAACACAATAATACTCTTTCTTTTCCCATATTCAAAAACAACAACAATGGGGTTCTCTCACCAAGTCATATCTCAAGTCTCAAAGTTTAAGTCTTCCTCACAAGTCAAGCAATCCCAGATATATGGGTTTTTTAACAAGGTTAATCTTTATCCTGGTGCCCTAAAAGCATGATCTTTAAGTGAATTTACATGTTTTACATCAGGGTTCATCCCCAAATTCTCATAGATTGAAGCATAACATTATCTTGTGATTTAAAAGGCTAGAGAGCATAAGAGTTGTACCTATTCATGTTTTGAACTATAAGTTTGATATTTTGGTTTGAATTTCATTATTTTTATATGGAATTATTATCAAATTTTGTAATTATTCAGTGATAACAAATTATGAACACCTGGTACCTATGTGTTTTCTTATTGATTCTAACTTTTCAAGTTCAAAGTTAGTCAACCTTGATTTTATTACTATATTCAGACTACTAAGTTTAAGTTAAGCAATTGTCATTACAATACCATGTCATGTTAAATCGGGAATAACACTAGTTTCATTCAGTTGGGATTAGGATTTAGTACTGAGAGGGAATTTTGAGTTAAGCACATCCTTCTTCCTAGAAACTATGTGCCACCATAGGATTAGGGGCCACGACAGAGAGCATTTTCCTTTGACCAACATGGGCTCAGTTTAATGATCATTCCAGTGTAGGTTCTACTTTAATGTTAAGGATGGAACAACCCTCCTCAACATGGGTCTGGCATTGGGCTCCATGGTAGTTCCCGTGGTTCATATCAGTTACATGATAGCTCCCACAGTTTTACTCAGTACTCAGTCTATCTCAGTTCAGATTTTCTTGACTAAGTAGTTAGATTTCAGTATTTATTTTGTTAGTTATACAAATTATTTCAGTTATTTAAATCATATCAGTGTATATGATACTTGGTCTTGCACTTCCAGTTTTACATGTTCTTTTCTCTATGTTTAGATTTTACATATGATTCAGTAGTCTTTGCCTCATATACCAGTATATTCAAAGTACTTACCACATATTTTTCTCTATGGTATGTTGTATTATATCATCGATTTGGATGAACAGTTCATTGAGCATCCTTAGACGGATTAGTATCCTCCCAACAACAGCATTGGTGAGTCATCATCCATCAAGGATGATATTTTATTTCAGTCATTTATAGAAGTTATTTTCATGTCAGTTAGTCAGAGTTAGTTGGGATCCTGTCCCATTAACTCCTCATGTTAGAGGCTTTTAGACGTTCAAACTGGATGTACAGATAGTCAGTCATCTTTCAAAAACCATTAGTTGTTGTTTTGTTTTTTTCCAGACATATTAGCTATATTCTGATCAGTACTCCATTTTGAAATTGTATCTCTTGAGTTTATTTTTTGTACATGTTATTTTAGTATTACCTCATTCAATTCTCATAACAGGTACCAAATCATGGGTTGTCTTAGGGTCACTTTTAGCCTTAAGCACCGTGTTGCGACTAGGGCATAGCCTCTGATCGTGACAAAACTTGGTATCAGAGTCAAAGATTGAAAAATAGACATGATGTAGATTGATGAGCCTAAAAGGATATGGTTGAAAAAGAGGTTGACCTTGAGAGTTCACACTCAAGAAGTCAGAAAAGAATAAGAAGATGGCCTCCAAGTGTAAGGAAAATGATGAAGGACCTTAGTTAAGTTGTGTTTTGTTGTGTCGTGACACTAAATCACTTGTTGCTTGGAAGGATAGGTAGGCTACCCAAGTTAAGTAGGTATGCTTTATTTTTAGTTTTTAGTTTTTACTTCACGTAGTTTTTGTTTTGTTGAGTCACAAGTTGATAAGAAGTCTAAGTACCAAAAACCTGAGCTAAGGAGAATGGCAGAGACTAAGTGTAGGGTCCCCAGACCCTCTTGATGTATGATGATGCTACTAGCTAGGACTAGAGGCCCAGGGGGCATTTCTATCACTACTTTTAAATTATACTCTCGGGAAAAAGTAGATTTTTAAGTGTGGGGTGGGGAAATACCCATTTTTAGGGTAAATTTAAATTTTTTAGGATTAAGAATAAGTGAGATATTCTTGTTGGTTCTATATTTGATTGCATGATGCGAGTGTTTTGATGGTAAAATAATATTGATTGTGTGAATTACTACTTTTGAGACTCCCAAGCTCATGTTTATGACTCTTGTACTTGTTGTCTTAAGTTGAACTCATGCTATTATTTAGTTTAGTCTATTATGATCCAACATGAGTTGAACATGTGTCGTGTGTGTGAGGTGTTGTACATTTTATGTTCCATGTGATGTCTAGAACTTTCCGTGTGTATGTATAAAATGAAATAAAAAATGTGGGTTTAGGAGATAATATAGGCATTTCTTTGATAGCCTTGTTTTATAACATCTTTTTGACCTACCCTTTGGGCATAATCCTAGTAAGCCCCGTTGAGCCTTTAGACTTTTCTTTGGTAGCCTCATATATAGCCTAATATCTTCATTGATAGACCTTAATTTGATTCAAATCTCCTAGGCGGTTTAGTGACAAAAATTAATTGAGTAAGGAGTTTCAGAAATAAGAGGAGAAAAGATGAAATTAAAGCCCCAAAGTGATAGTTATTGGTGTGAAAAAAGAATTGTTATGTGTTGTGGTGGGAGTTGAATAATGAAAAGTATAAAATTTGTTCAAATTGAATGATTTGTGTATAGAATACTCACACCATAGTGTATGTTAATAAGCGTAATAAGATGGGGTGAAAACAAAAGAATGGGTAAAAAAAATAGTGTAATGTGGTTGTTGGAGATTGGTTTTGACTGAATAATGTAGTGTATTAAAGTGCTTAGGGAAGATAGTCACTATTATTCCAAAATAGTTCCTACCCTTACCTTATCTTACATTACAACCATTAAACATCAATTGATCCTAAGCTTCATCATTCTGATATTAGTGGAGTACTACACTAAGGGAAAGCCTATGGTTCATTATGTGTAACTTGTGAATTCGTTATTAGAAGGAGTGAAATTTGATTCTTGTACCCATTGTGATAAATTGCATTATTGTGAGTGATTATGGGTAACTCTCTTATTGTGAGGGGCACATGTTTGATGAATGTGGGTGATTTGTGTAATGTCCTTGATTGAGCAATATGCATAAGTTTTCCATTTGTTCAGTAAATTCTTGAAGCTAAGATATTTTGGAGTAGTGTTCATGAGCTATCAATTGTGTAAATACCATGCTTAGTGTAGAAACTTCCATTCTATATAATCATTGTAGTATTAGCGTGAGTGTCTTAAATGTAAGGGAAGTGAAGAGTCTCCTCAGGTTATGATGCAGATAGTGAAGAGTTGTTCAAGGACGAACAAGGCTTTAAGTTTGTGGTGGTGATGTTGGGTGTATTTATGCACTCTAGTGTTACTATTCTAGCTTGTTTAGTCTTGTTTTATGGATAATTCATGTTCTTTATGTGTAATGATGATATAAATAAGCATATAAGTTTTCAAGTATGTGATTACAATGAGTAAAGGTGTTTCCAAACAAGTTTGTACTTAATTGATTTATGTAGAGTTCAATCGAGAAAACTAGTGTTACTAGCTTGAGCTAGGTGTGTGTCTAGTTGGTTTCGTTGGATTCTAATGTGTTAAATAAGTTCCAAATAGTTTCATTGTATGTTTATATGTGGAAAAACATGTTTAGAATGTGCAAAGTTCAATTTGATCAAGTCAAGAGTCGGAACAACAAAGTTGAAAATCAATGGAACTAGCCTAGTCTTAGCTCGTGTTTTTGGTTCATCATTATTGATTTCTTGATATTTTGAGCTCTAATATGTGGTGTATGATGATACAGGATGCTTGAGGTATTAAATTTGATGATAAGTTAATAAGGAAAAAGTTGTAATTGAAGGTAAAATAACACCACAAGGCATGAGGGACCCGAACACTTAACCAAAATTATGGAAGGAACTTCCAGTGAGACAATGCAGTATAGGTGTGGCGCATCACTTTTTACTTGTAGAAAACAACACGGCACATTGGATATTTCGTGAAATAGTTCAGGCAGCGTATTGGTTATTCCATGATCTAGGCAAAGCGGCGCGTCACATATTCCCTACACGGCCAAATGTGAAATCCTTGATCTACACAGCTTAGGCTTAGATCACTCCTACTATAAATACATGTTTTGTTCACATATTGTATCCATCTTTGAATCTTGGACATCCTGGACAATTGAGGGAGCTGCTATAACTTCATCTTTTAGGTTTTTCATTCTTTAATTTAGCTCTTTTATGGTTTTGTTCATTCAATCAATTAATTGGATGATTATTATGACCATGAGTGGCTAAGAACTCCCTTTCTGGGGTTTAAGCAATGAACATGACTACTGTAGTTTTGAATTTATTTTGTTTAATTTACTTATCATATTTTGTTGCTTTTTTATTCTTGTTTTAACTATTTTGAGGCTTGATCACCCTTATAATACATCTATTGTCCACCTTGTGATCTCGAGAAAGAGAATAGGGAGATAGAACAGAGAAATAAACAACGTAGGGTTCTTATTCTTTTATGAAATAAGAAATTTGAATTAGTATCTAGGATAGGGATGTACCTAGAAGCCTTACTTGATTCACATGTAGGATGATAGCTTAAAGAACTAAATTGGATTTTTACGTCCCCGCTCAACAATGCAGTTATAATGTCCAAGTTAGGTAAACGATTAGAGCTTGGGACACCATGATCATGTGATTAACCCTACGAATCAACAACCAAGATAAGCGAGTGAACGAATGAAGTTCAATAACGTAGTATTATTGTTCGAAGTGCTTTAACCATGGGTTTTACTCCATTAATTGTCTTAAGTCTTTTATTTTACGCATTGTTTAATTTACTTACAATTTACAATAATCAAAATTTTCTTTTGGTTACTCTTGCATCAATTAAATCTAAATTGTAAACTGAAGTCAAATAGTTGTTGGAACAAGTCCCTGTGGGATCGATATTGGCTTTCTTGAAGGCCACAATATTACTTGGTAGACCACGTACACTAGTGTGTGCTCTTAGGTGCTGTCATCATGAACATTAAAGGCCATGTTAATTACAAAACTTTGTGAAAACTAATTAACTTAGAAGTTTTGTCTAACATTGAGTGCAATAATCAAAGTGCCAAATACGTGTGGAATATAAGTATGCTAAGCATATGTATTAGTTTGTTAAAATGAATTCCAATTCCATAGACTTAATTCATACAAACATTTGTGATATGAAGTAAACACCATCTCATGGTGGGAAAAAGTATTTTATAACTTTTATTGACGAGCGTACTAGATATTGTTATATTTATTTGCTAAATGATAAGGATAAAGCAATAGAGGCATTTAGGCAATATAGAACAGAAGTTGAAAATCAGTTGGATAAAAAGATTAAAATGATATGAAGTGATAAAGGTGGAAAATATGAATCTCTTTTTGCAGAGATATGTAGAAAATGGAATTGTCCATCAAATTACTGTCTCGTATTCACCTCAATCAAATCAGTTTTCAAAAAAAAAGTCAAACATTAAAGAAAATGATGAATGTCTTACTCATACATTTGGGTTTACTGCAAAATATATGGGGAAGCTATCTTTATAGCTAATCGAATACTCAATAGAGTGTCCCATATAAGACATTCAATTTCATATAAAAAATGTAAAGAAAGGAAACACACTTCAAATATTTCAAAGTATGGGGTGTCTAATAAAAGTCCAAGTTTCTATACGTAAAAGGGTAAAAATAGGATGAAAGACTGTGGACTGTGCGTTCATTGGATATGCTAAAAGCAGTGAAGAATGTCGATTTTTGGTTCATAAATCCAAACATCTGAATATCAATGAAATTATGATAACTGAATTGTATAATACTGAGTTCTTTGAACACATTTATCCGTATAGAATTGGACATGAGCAGTTTAGTGGAGGGTCTAAACTACCTCAAGATAAACCAAGCGAGAAGTACTTAATGATGAGAATCCAAGGGGTAGTACATGTCAAAGAACATGAACTTTCTTTGGAACAGACTTTGTGATATTTCTTCTTGAAAAATGAGTCTCAAATATTTGAAAAAGTGATGTCGTCTTCAGACGTATCCTTTTGGAATGAGGCAGTCAATAATGAGATTAATTCAATCTTGAGTAAATATGCTTGAGATTTGGTTATTCTTCCTCCAGGAAATAAACCTTTAGATTCTAAATAGATCTTCAAAGGAAAATTAAAGCTAATGGTACTATTGACAAATACAAGCAAAGATTTGTAGTGAAAGGCTTTAGACAAAAAGAAGGCATTGATTATTTTGATACATACTCGCCTGTAATAAGGATAACATCTATATAGATGTTAGTTTCCTTAGCAGTGGCATATAGTCTTGAAATCCATCAAATAGGTGTGAAAAAACATTCCTAAATGGAGAATTGGAGGAAGAAATTTACATGAAACAACCTGAGGATTTTGTGGTTCCTATAAAGAAAAGAAAGTGTGCAAACTAGTTAAGTGACTTTAAGGACTAAAAAAAGAACTCAAGCAGTGGAATGCAAAGTTTGACCAAACTACGTTTGTAAATGAATTCAAGATAAATGAATGTGATAAATGTGTTTACATTAAAGACACTCAAAATCACAAGGTCATTATTTTTTTGTATGTGGATGATATGTAAATCATCAGTAGAGATATTTCCAACATAAATACTACGAAACAAATTCTTGGGAGCAAGTTTTATATGAAAGACCTTGGAGTAGCAGATGTAATCTTAGGGATAAGAATCCATAAAACTCCACAAGGGTTTGCACTGTCACAGTCTCATTATATTGAAAAGATACTTGATAAATTGAAGAATTTAAATTTTGGTATTAATAAGATTCCACTAGATGTAAGCTTTGCACTTTAAAAGAATGAAGGTGAATGTGACTCACAGTTGGACTATGCAAGATTTTTGGGAAATTTGATGTATATAATGAGTTATACGTGACTAGATATAGAGTGTGCTATTAGTAAATTAGGTCGGTACATGAGTAATTCCAATTAAACTCATTGGATGGCAATGAAAAAAGTTTTGGGGTATTTAACACATAATTAAGACTATGTTTTGTATTATAATAAATATCCAACGATAATTAAAGGATGTGTGATGCAAATTGGATCACCAAATTAAATATAGTAAAATTCACGAGTGGATATATATTTACTTTAAGTGGAGGAGCAGTCTCTTGTAAATTATCCAAACAGACATGTATTATTTTCTCTACAATAAAATTTAAATTTATCGCATTAGATAAAGCCGGTGAAGAAGTTGAATGGCTTTGGAATTTCATGGTAGATATTACTTATTGGCGCAAACCTTTGGGACCAACATGTATACACTGAGATAGTCCAGCGATAATAGGTAGGTCAGGGAGCATGATGCACAACGGTAAATCTCGTCATATAAGATGGAGACATAATATAGTTAGAGAACTACTCTCTATTAGAATTATAACTGTTGACTATGTGAAGTCAAAGGATAATATGTCAGATCCACTTACAAAAAGGCCTATCTAGAGAGGGAGGTGAGAGATCATCAAAGGGAATGGGTTTAAGGCCTAGTACAAGCCAGCATGGTGGTAACTCTACCTAGAAGATTGGAGATCCCAAGAGATAGGTTCAAGGAGATCAAACAAATTTGTGAAAAATGATCCAACATTGTCAATATACTTAACCCATTCTCAGACAATGTTCAGAGAACAAGGATAAGGCTTATGATTTAAAGCTTTTTAATGGTTTCTAAGTTTTGCAGGTTTGACCAAATAGTTTGATCTATAGGATTAAACATTTAGGAATCACCTATGTGAGGGTGAAGTAGAAGCTGCTACAAGGAGAATAATAGTAAAGGTCTATTTTCTATGCTTTAATAAAACCGGGATGTGTTCATGGATGAAATGAACAAAATTATGGAAACCATAAATGATAAAAGATTGGTTGTGTGACTTGTGTTATCCAGGTGCACATTAATGTTCGACGGTTCAAAGATATCAAATCAACCGATTGACCGAGTGCATCCAATGTATGTTCACTATCAAAAGTTCAAAGGGAAACCAACTTATCCAGATGCAACTAGTCTTTGCTTGTGATAACGCTCAATCTACAGCTCTCGTAGGAGTGTAAAGCGGTCGTTAGCAAATATAGAACCCAACCTGGGTTGGGTGTCGATCCCACAGGGAATAGCTTGGCCAACAAGTAAGCAAGATTTCTAGACTTTTAGTGCAAGTCTCGTAAAAAGGGGGGATTATAATGTGTCACCAAAACAATTAAATAAAAGCTGAAAATAGCAAAGTAAAAGAGAAATATTGTTACGTAAGTTGTAAACAATGAGAATTGAGGCGTTGGGGTTATGTCCACCTTCTGAGGTATACGTCTCTATTGGCTATGAGTGTGTAGAATTCTGACATGCAACTGCTTATAGAGAATTGTATTCGATGGTAAATCCAGGCGTCTTTCGACCTATTCGAGGATTATTTCACTTTAACTCTTTCGAGCTTAAAGTGTGTCTAACGGTACGAATTCTCCAAGAGGTTAGTCCAGTTACAACACTAGCTTTTTAGTAGGGAATTTTAGGGGGTGACCCTACTACCTTGACATTATCTCTTTTCCAGACAAATAACCTTTCTTTCGAACAAGTTAATGTTATACTGGCGTATTCTTGCGTTTGCAACCACAAAGAATGTAGACTAAGATGAAGAGAATAATGATATAAGCAGTATACGTGTCGCGAACTCACAACCTCACAGCAATAGATAGTATCTCATACGACTTCCATAACCCCAACAGAGAAGTTAGTTACCCATGAATGCGAAGGAGATCACGATTGACATTGTTGTTATACCACAAGATTGAGTAATTTCGTGTAGCTTAGGTGGTAGGCGTGAGACGTGAATTCCTAGGCAAAGTAACGATTCTCTGGTTGTGGAATTTAAGAATAGAAGAGTAGAAGAAGAAAAATAGAATTAATGGAAGAATTAGAAGATGTAAGAAGATGATGTTAAAAGTAAAATGAGAGTTGTAATTCGAAGTTGTAAAATCTCTAGCAAAATAGGGTATTTATAATACCCATATCCTAATCCTATTAGATAAATAAAATATCTAACCAAATCCTACTAGGCTAATGTAATACTTAACCCAATTGTACTAGGTTAATGTAACATTATCATAATCCAAATAAACTAATGAAATACATAACCCAATTGTACTAGGTTAATGTAACATTATCATAATCCAAATAAACTAATGAAATACATAACCCAATTGTACTAGGTTAATGTATCATTTTCCAAATCTAACTAAGTTACTGCAAATCCCCAAAGTCTTCAGAAATGCTGTTTTAGCCCGGGACAGATTTTCCATGCAGCAGTTTTGGTCCTTAGGCGTGTAAACTCCCTTCCCTTCCTTCGTGAGCTTTCTTTTGCGTCAAGTAAGCCATAAAATGCTGAATTCTGCATCATTTATACCTGAAACTTTACTAATCATGTTCGTTAGCTCATTTACAGGAAAAAGGACTAAAAGTGCATGAAATATATACTTTGTTCTCAAAACTAGGCTAAAATATGGGCAAAATATATTGATATAGGCGTGTAAATTCGCCTATCATCAACACCCCACACTTGAAGCTTTGTTCGTCCTCGAACGAAATACCATGTCCTTCTAAACATCAACTTAGGGCTTCACAGCAACAACACAAAACATTTGTCAAGACAAGCACAACAATTATCAACAAAGAGTAGCTTTTCGATTATAGGTAGAAACAATTTAACCTCTAGCATAGACTCGTGATGGTGATCAACTCGCATGCAAATGTTAAGGTACAAGGAATCATATATAACTACCCAAAACTCATCAACCATGTGTGTCTCACACTATAGTACCCATAATCACGCACAAGTATAGCATATTTTTCAAACATGGGTATCAAAATGTCCTTGCTCTCACTCTCACAAAGAATTCATATGTAGAAACTGATGACCATAGGCTTGCCCTTAATGTAATACTCTACTAAATGTCAGAATGCTAAGCTTAGGATCAAGTAGGTCTTTTGATGGTGTTAATGTAGGCTAAGGGACGGGTAGGACTATTTTGGCCAGGAATAGTGACTAAGTTCCTAAGCGCTTTAATACATCACTTTGTATCATTGACACTTTTTTTTTCTCTTTCAACCTTTCTTTATTTTATTCTACCACCCTTGTTCTCCTCTTTTGTTTTTCAATTTTAAGCACAACTCGCTTTTCAGCTTTCTTTTCTTTTTTCTTTTCACAACATACCTCTTATGATAGCACTTTCTTTTTCATAACACATTCAAGCACCATTACAATTTATAGCATCATACTCACCCAATTTCCTCTTATGTTGTCACATGACTTTTTCACTTTAAAGCACTTAGGAGTTTGGATCAAATTACGGTCTTGAAAAAAATGGATTAGGCTTACATACAAGGTTGTCAAAGAAAATAGGCTAAAGGCTCAAAAGGGTTTAACTAGGATGATGTCCATGGGTAGGTAAAACTGAAGGTAAACAAATATAGGTTGCCAAAGAAATGCCTAAATCATATCCTAAACTTACCCTCCTTATTTTCGCTTTGCATACATACCAGGCAAGTTCTAGCATCAGCCACACACATAGAACATACGATTATCTCTCACACACAAGGCACATGGTCGACTTGCTTGGAAGTAATATAGACTCTCGACCCAACAAGTGAAGGAATTTAACCACACAATATCACATAATGAGTCACAACTGGAGCCTAAATGTCTCAATGGTCACAATTGTAGCACATACTCTTGTTATAATCTCATGCTCCCTATCAAAATAATTTTATGCGAAGCTAGAAAAAACAACAAAAACAAAAAACTAAAACACGAAAAAAAAATCAACAAAAAAAACAAAAAAATAAACAAACATAGATGTGATAGAGAAGTATAGCATACGATACCGCCACCCCACACTTAAACGGGACACTGCCCTCAGTGAAAAATAAATACGAGGAACCTGGTTAGTCGGACTCTTCCTCATTGTCGGGGGTCATACCCCCTTCATCGGAATCATCATAAGAGTCGTCGTCAGAGTTCTCCTCCTCGTCAGAGTCTGGCAAGCGTCGATCATCATCAGTCGGCACATCATCATCTAGAGGTTCCTCAAAGTATACGCCCACTCCACACATCTCCCGTGCATGTATGTTTATGGGATAGTCGTGGTCCAGCTGTTGGAGCTCTGCAGCAGTTGGAACACGTCTACCACTCATCATAGTAAATCGTGTCATGCCATAAATATGATGGAAGAAACTCTCATCATGAGCATGTCTTTCCGCAGTAGTAAGGTTGACACCATGAGTTGTTTCAGCATCTTTGACTTTAGTAAGGTCAACCTTCTTTGGGTTATGTGGGAGTTTGTGGTCAGCTGGTTCCTCTTCGATATCCTCCTTCCGCAAGATTGCTGTCAACAGATTTCCAAACGTGAAGTGGGACCTTTTGTGGAGTCTGGCCTTCCTCATGGTAGAGCGAATGATTGCCCCAAAGTTGATAGGGACATTCGTCATCAAAGAATAGACCAAAAACACTTTATCTCTTGATATCTTGGTGTATTGAGTCCCAGGAATAAGTCATGAGTTGACAATACGCATCCAGATTCTTGCTTCCCTATTCAGTGAAGCATAGGGGAAGGTGTTGTGTCGTCCTGTGTCTTTATGTCTGCCCCACCTTGCCATCGATCTACTTCCACAAAGTGTGTGTCAAATTTCTCTATAAGGAGGCCTGCTGTACAACTCTTTGAATGGTGCTGGGTCGACCGAAGGTAAGCCAAGAAAAGAGTTGATCCAGTCCGCGTTGAGCTGTAACACTTGGCCCCGAATTTTGACTTCGTTGCCTGTTGTTTTTGGCGACTAGTTGGCGTAAAACTCTCTTGTCAAATCAAGATTACATTCTCCCATATCGCGGAAGATGAAATCCAGCTTCAATGCCATGATTTTCGCCAACATACGCGGCTCCTTCTTCGCTAAGGTGTCCTTGTTGATTAGGTCGACGTGAACATATCTTCTTTACTTGTTGTTCCTGTACCATTCTTTGGCTTTCTCCTCAAGAACCCATTTTATTCCAAACATTCTGCGGGGTAGTTGTGTTGAGGATGATTCTCCTTGGTCCTTTCTACCTCTCTTCTTGCCCTTTTGGGAAGTGGTAGCCTTCTCCTTGCCTTGCCTCACTTTAGGTGCCATTGTACCTGAGACTAGAAATAGTGTTAATGGCAGCACAATCTCAGTTGATACAATCTATAAACAAGCAGTAGGGGTACCACCCCACACTTAGTTTTGTTGACACAAATCAGTGAAGTGAAAGTAGTCGATTACTCAGATTTCGTCGACATACGTTTAAGGATTATATTCTGACAAGAAAATCAGTAATGTATTACTACTTGCAGCCATTGCACTACTTTCATGTTAGATATAACAACACTACTACATAGGGGTTGTAACATGGTATGGATGTTTTCAACAATCGCAACCTCCTAAGTCGGTAGGCAACTATAAGGCTTATCCCGATGAACGGGATAGTCTAACATGTAAGTATCCAAGTAACAAGATCATAACATGATAGTCAATGTTCATCACCATAGCAATTCCGCAAATCGTATAACAATGCTATTAAAACCAAATTCAAGTTGGAAACAAGTCAAGATTTTCCTACGTATATGTTTACTCACATGATTTTGTATCAACGATCAAAACACATGAACATCACCAATCAATCTTATACGATGTAGAAATTTATAATATACATAGCAACGTAGTACTTACGATAAATAAATGAAGAATAAGAGAGTACTTACTTGCTTGAAGCTTTTAGAGATGGTTTTGTGAATTGGAAGAGCAAAAAGAAAAATTTTGGGATGGTTTGGAGAGGGAATGCGGCGCCTTTAGGTTAATTTCTAGTGTGGTTATGTTTCAAGACTAAGTCCCCTTTATATAGGAAGAGAATGGGTCGGGTTTTGACCCATTTACAATCGGTTTTGGAGACAAAAATGCTACATATGCGGCGCATAATGCTTGGCATAGTCATGGTATATGCGGCGCATAGTCTATGGCATTTAGGGACATATGCACCGCATAGTCTATGGCATTTAGGGACATATGCACCGCATAGTCTATGGCATATGAGATCCTGAGACCTAATGCTATAGCATAGGCGGCGCATAGTCAAAAGCACACTTAGGACTGGGTGGCGCATAGTGTATAGCACACTAGATTCCGAGACCTTAGGCTATAGGATAGGTCGTGCATCGTTCGTGGCCTAGTTTTACCTAGGCCTAGCCTTCCTCGATGCCTAGTTTGGCATGAGCAATGCTCAATCCATAGCCTTATGCATCACTATTCCTAACTTACCAACTTTACCATACAATGCGTCCAAATCATCAATTGAAATCAATCTCCTCGTTGAATACCTCTTGCACCTATTTTTGCTTAAAACCAAATGAAAACGATTAGTACGATGGGTTGCCTCCCACCAAGCGCCTTAGTTTGGGTCGTGGCACGACTCTTATTTTTGGATTTTCATTATCAAAAGCAAAACAAGTAAAAAAAAGAACGATAAAACGATAAAACGATGGGTTGCCTCCCATCTAACGCCTTTTTTTATTGTCGTGGCTCGACATAGTTACCTCGAGTACTTAGACTTCGTCGAGATAGATGATAGCCATAGAATTCATCGAGTCAAGAGGACCGATATAAGGCTTAACACGTTGGCCATTCACCTTGAAGACAACACCATTATTATCTTCCAATTCAACTACTCCAGACGAGTAGACTTGGATAACTTTGTATGGACCACACCACTTGGATTTTAACTTACCTGGGAAGAGCTTCAATCTGGAGTTGAATAGAAGTACCATATCACCCCTTTGGAAGTTTCGTCGAACAATCCGCTGATCATGATACTTTTTCATCCGCTCCTTGTATAGGTCTGACCTTTCATATGCATGGAGACGGAATTCATCTAGTTCGTTCAGCTGCTCCAACCTCAGATTCTTCACATCATCCCAATTCAAATTTAATTGCTTCAATGCCCACAATGCCTTGTGTTCGAGCTCAATGGGTAAGTGACAAGCCTTCCCATAAACTAGTTGATAAGGGGACATGCCAATTGGCATTTTGAATGCAGTCCTGTACGCCCATAATGCATCGTCCAGCTTCCGAGACCAATCCTTCCTATTAGCATTTACCATATTCGCAAGGATTTGCTTGATCTCTCGATTGGAAACCTCTACCTGTCTGCTAGTTTATGGGTGATAAGGTGTGGCTACCTTATGTTGCTTGACACCATATTTTGCCAACACGGACTTGAATAGCTTGTTGCAAAAGTGAGATCCTCCATCGCTTATGATAGTACGTGGTACTCCAAAGCGAGAGAAGATATTGTTTTTCAAGAACGCTACAACACGCTTTCCCTCATTGTCGGCCAACTCTACAGCTTCAACCCATTTCGAAACATAATCCAAAGCAACCAAGATGTACTTCATTCCAAACGAATTCACGAATTGACCCATGAAATCAATACCCCACACATCAAAGAGTTCTACCTCAAGAATTTTGGTCATGGGAATTTCATGGTGTTTTGAAATCGCACCTTGACGCTGGCATTGGTCACACCTTCTAACATAGTCGTAGGCATCTCTGAATATCGAAGGCCATTAATAACCACTTTGCAATACTTTTCTGGCCGTCCGATTGCCTGCGTGATGTCCTCCAACTTGCGAAGTGTGGCATGCTTCCAAGATATTAGGCACCTCTTCATGGGATATACATCGTCGAATGATACCATCCGCACATCGTCGAAACAAATAAGGCTCATCCCAATAGTAGTGCTGTACGTCATGCATAAACTTCCTCCTTTGGTGGTAAGATAAATTAGCAGGTATCACATTACTCACCACGAAATTTGCAAAGTCGGCATACTATGGTAATTTATCTATTGTTGTCGCTAATATCTCTTCGTCCGGGAATGCATCATCAATCTGAATTTCAGGTTGCGCCACATGCTCATTCTCAAGTCGAGATAGGTGATCAGCCACTTGGTTCTCGCAACCTCGTCTATCTTTGACTTTGAAATCAAACTCTTGCAGCAGCAATACCCATCTAATCAACCTTGGTTTTGCATCCTTCTTTGTCATTAGATACCTAAGAGCTGCATGGTCTGTATGAACGATCACCTTAGTACCCAATAGATAGGCACGAAACTTCTCAAATGCATACATAACCGCTAGGAGCTCTTGTTCAGTAACCGTGTAGTTCCTTTGGGATTCATTTAGGACCTTACTCGCATAGTAGATAGGATGAAATAGCTTCTCCTTTATCTGACCAAGTACAGCACCAACGGCTACACCACTAGCATCACACATGACTTCAAATGGGAGAGTCCAATCTGGTGCTACCATAATAGGGGCTTCAATGAGTTTTCTTTTAAGGCATTCGAATGCCTTTAAGCAATCGTCATTGAAGTCAAACTTTGCATATTTCTCCAATAGTTTGCACAATGGACTCACAATTTTGGAGAAATCTTTGATGAACCTACGATAGAAACCAGCATGGCCAAGAAAACTACGAACTCCTTTCACCAAAATTGGAGGCGGTAGCTTCTAAATAACCTCAATTTTTGCTCGGTCAACCTCTATTCCTCTTTCAGAGATCTTGTGCCCAAGAACGATTCCTTCTTTTACCATGAAGTGGCACTTCTCCCAATTCAGTACAAGGTTGAACTCTACACATCTTTGTAATGCCATGCTCAAGTTTGCCAGGCATGCTTCAAAGGACTCACCAACAACTGAAAAGTCGTCCATAAATACCTCCAAAGTGTCTTCAACCATATCAGAGAAAATAGATATCATACAACGTTGAAAGGTGGCTGGTGCGTTACATAACCCGAATGGCATACGTTTGAAGGCAAACGTACCATATGGTCATGTAAACGTTGTCTTCTCTTGGTCTTCGGGTGCAATACAAATCTGATTATAGCCTGAATAACCATCCAAGAAGCAAAACCATCCTTTCCCCGCTAATCGATCTAGCATTTGGTCCATAAATGGCATTGGGAAGTGATCCTTGAGTGTCCAAGAATTCAGCTTGCGGTAGTCCATGCATACTCTCCATCCAGTGACGGGCCTGAGTGGAATAAGTTCATTCTTTGCATTCGCAACCACCATCATACCTCCTTTCTTGGGAACACATTGTACAGGGCTTACCCATGTACTATCAGAAATAGGATACACAACTCCTGCGTCTAACCACTTGATGATCTCTTTCTTCACCACTTCTTACATAGGTGGGTTTAGACACCTTTGATGCTCAATGGTGGGTGTGCAATTTTCTTGAAGCTGAATTTTATGTGTACAAATCCCAGGTGGAATACCAATAATATCCGCAATGGTCCATCCAATAGCTCTAACATACTTGCGTAGAATAGCAATAAGAGCTGCAACTTGTCTCTCACCCAAATCGGCTGCCATAATGACTGGAAGAGTGTTTCCGCTTCCTAAGAATGCGTACTTCAAATGGCTTGGCAGCTCCTTCAATTCTAACATGGGTGGCTCTTCAATAAATGGCTTAGCTGGTGGTGTAGGCCGATTCTTGAGATCAAGATCCAGCTTCTTGGGAGTATAGCGATATGTTCCTAATCCCGATAGAGCACAAATGGCTTCTTCAGAATTTTCAGCATCTTCACTCTCTCCATTCATGAGAACAACCTCCAAGGGATCATCAATAATTTGTTCTTCTTCAAGTAGTTCTTTCTCGTCATCAAAGAAAACATCAGCCACCGAAAATACACTAAGATCTTTGGGTTGCTTCATTGTTTTGCAAACATCAAAATGAACCACTTCGTCATTTATTCGGAATGAAAGTTCATTAGCTCTCAAATCAATGAGCACACTTCCTGTGGAAAGGAAATGGCGCCCCAAGATTATGGGAACCTCAGAATCTACTTCACAATGCAAGATGACAAAGTCTGCTGGAAAGATAAATGAAGAAACTTTTACCAAGACATCGCATAGAATACCAACAAGTCGTTTTACCGACCTATCTGCCATGACGAGCCTCATATTGGTTGGAGTAGGATCTCCTAACCCCAACTTCTTATAGATCGATAATGGAATCAAATTGATGCTGGCTCCTAAGTTACATAATGCTTTGGCAAAGTTCAAAGATCCGACGGTGCAAGGAATAGTGAAAGCTCCGGGGTCGGCCTTCTTCTGAACTATCGATCGGGTAGCAATTGCACTACAATGATGCACATAGTCTTTCAGCTCATAACTTTCTGCCCTCTTCTTTTTCAAAAGATCCTTCATGAACTTCGCATACCCAGGCATTTGTTCAAGTGCCTCCATCAATAGAACATTAATGGTCAGCTACTTTAACATAGTCATGAATTTGCTGAACTTAGTGTCATCCGCCACCTTCTTCAGTCTTTGGGGAAAAGGTGGTGGTGGGTATGGAAGTGTTCTCTCCACGGTTTTCTTCTCCTCTTGCTTCCGTTTTTCCATTTTTTTAGGTTGCACGTCACTGGGCGTGATGTCCTTGACGTCAGGACTGGTTGTTGTGGCATCTTCTCCTTTTGCGTTATCATCCATGTCCGCAACTTCGTCAGCCACTTGCTTGCCTTTTGCTGAAGGTTCCAGCACCTTACCACTTCTGGTAGTGATGGCCATGCATGACCCATCATTCCTTGGGTTTTGCACAGTATCGCTAGGTAAAGTGCCAGCCTTTCTTTGATTGAGTGCTGCTGAAAGTTGGCTCAATTGCTGCTCTATTTGCTTGATTGAAGTGGAATGAGAATCAACTAGTTGTTTCATGGAGGACAAATCATTAATTACCTCAGTAACTCCTGCGCTCGTTGCTTCCACTTCTTTCAGTAGTTTAGCCATCATGTCTTCCATACTTCCAGAATTAGATGTGGTGATATCACGTCTACCAGAGGGAACGTACAAACCACTCTTTTCATTGTTTTTCTTCCAACTACCTTGGTCTTTGCTTCCAGATTTATCATAATAGTTCCGACCTTGGTTTCCTTGGGTATTCCCACGGAAACCCCCCTGATTGTTCAAGTAGTTGGCCTCTTCTTCCGAATCAGATTCGTCTCTTCCTTTTAGCGCCACAACTTTTACTTTTTCGGTCTTCCCTGATAATAAATGCTTTGTCAAAAGATCCACTTGCGTTTTCATGTGCGCTAAATCTTGATCACGTTCTTCTTGTCTTCTTCTTTGGTCTACAGTCATGCCTATAGATAAAGTGGGGCTTGCTACCTCGGAATCCTTGGTATGCCAAGCTCTACTTTGTTTCGTCATGCGATCTAGCATATTGCTTGCTTGACCAAAGGTGAGATCCATAAAGGATCCTCCAGCTGCGTTATCCACCACTGGCTTAGTTATTGAATTCAAGGCTCTATACAATATCTCCATGAGGTGAACATTAGTTATGTGATGGTTTGGGCATCTCGCTAGCTTTGTCTTGAACCTCTCCCATGTTTCATGAAGAGCTTCAGTGGGAAGCTGACGAAAGTTGCTGATTTCATCTCTCAATTGTGGCCTTTTGGAAGGCGGAAAGAATCTTTCTAGGAAAACGTCTCTCAATTGCCTCCAATTTGTAATTGAATCAGGAGTCAGCCCATTCAACCATAGTGTTGCCTCCCCAGATAGAGACAATGGAAATAGACATAATCGAATTGCATTCTGACCAACACCAGGATTGTCAAAAGACTTGCATGTAGAAATAAAGTTTATGAGATGCATAGTCGGATCATCGCCTGCTAGTCCACCAAACAATCCCTTGAGTTGCAATAACTGAATCATGGTGCTTGTGATGTTGAACTTGGCTCCGGGCGCTAATGGTGGGGGGATAATAGCTCCTCTGGCTCTGGCTCCATCAAGATCATCATCATCATCGTCGAAAGCTGGTTGCATGGGTTGGCGATCATACCTAAACCGATCTTGTCGACCTCTTATGTTGGCAGGTGTTGTGATTTCAGCATCATGCCTTGGGTTTAGTAATTCGTCATCACCTAAATCCTCATCGTCAGGATTTGTTGCTCGTGCAGGGTTATCAATGTTCTGCTGTTGAACCTGGGCTGCGGCAAGGGCAGCCAATCTTGCTTGTTCCTGTTGAGCAGCCATCCTTGCGATTTCAGCTTGTGCTTCCATTCTACCAATGCGTTGTGGTTCAGGATTGATTGGTAATAGCGGTTGACCAGAACTTCAAGTATGGGGCATGCACTAAAATAAAAACCAGCAGTAGACAAAAACAAAAACTAAACGTAAAAGTACGAGAATCTTTGACCAAAGGGTCTAGTAATTATCACGAACTTGATTGACACTTGTATTCCCCGGCAGCGGCGCTAATTTTTGATAACGCTCAATCTACAGCTCTCGTAGGAGTGTAAAGCGGTCGTTAGAAAATATAGAACCCAACTTGGGTTGGGTGTCGATCCCACAGGGAATAGCTTGGCCAACAAGTAAGCAAGATTTCTAGACTTTTAGTGCAAGTCTCGTAAAAAGGGGGGATTGTAATGTGTCACCAAAACAATTAAATAAAAGCTGAAAATAGCAAAGTAAAAGAGAAATATTGTTACGTAAGTTGTAAACAATGAGAATTGAGGCGTTGGGATTATGTCCACCTTCTGAGGTATACGTCTCTATTGGCTATGAGTGTGTAGAATTCTGACATGCAACTGCTTATAGAGAATTGTATTCGATGGTAAATCTAGGCGTCTTTCGACCTATTCGAGGATTATTTAACTTTAACTCTTTCGAGCTTAAAACGTGTCTAACGGTACGAATTCTCCAAGAGGTTAGTCCAGTTACGACACTAGCTTTTTAGTAGAGAATTTTAGGGGGTGACCCTACTACCTTGACATTATCTCTTTTCCAGACAAATAACCTTTCTTTCGAATAAGTTAAATGTTATACTGGCGTATTCTTGCGTTTGCAACCACAAAGAATGTAGACTAAGATGAAGAGAATAATGATATAAGCAGTATACGTGTCGCGAACTCACAACCTCACAACAATAGATAGTATCTCATACGGCTTCCATAACCCCAACAGAGAAGTTTAGTTACCCATGAACGCGAAAGAGATCACGATTGACATTGTTGTTATACCACAAGATTGAGTAATTTCGTGTAGCTTAGGTGGTAGGAGTGAGGCATGAATTCCTAGGCAAAGTAACGATTCTCTGGTTGTGGAATTTAAGAATAGAAGAGTAGAAGAAGAAAATAGAATTAATGGAAGAATTAGAAGATGTAAGAAGATGATGTTAAAAGTAGAATGAGAGTTGTAATTCGAAGTTGTAAAATCTCTAGCAAAATAGGGTATTTATAATACCCATATCATAATCCTATTAGATAAATAAAATATCTAACCAAATCCTACTAGGCTAATGTAATACTTAACCCAATTGTACTAGGTTAATGTAACATTATCATAATCCAAATAAACTAATGAAATACATAACCCAATTATACTAGGTTAATGTAACATTATCATAATCCAAATAAACTAATGAAATACATAACCCAATTGTACTAGGTTAATGTATCATTGTCCAAATCCAACTAAGTTACTGCAAATCCCCAAAGTCTTCAGAAATGCTGTTTTAGCCCGGGACAGATTTTCCATGCAGCAGTTTTGGTCCTTAGGCGTGTAAACTCCCTTCCCTTCCTTCGTGAGCTTTCTTTTGCGTCAAGTAAGCCATAAAATGCTGAATTCTGCATCATTTATACCTGAAACTTTACTAATCATGTTTGTTAGCTCATTTACAGGAAAAAGGACTAAAAGTGCATGAAATATATACTTTGTTCTCAAAACTAGGCTAAAATATGGGCAAAATATATTGATATAGGCGTGTAAATTCGCCTATCATCATCTTGTAAATCACACACTTGTCCATAAATTTTTTATAAAATAGACATTCTCCATTCTTGTGGGGTATTGTTGGATTTTTAAGAGGTGTAAATAGAAAATGAATAGGTGCTTTTTTTTTTGGAAAGACACCAAGAGAAAGGATGCAATTTTAATAGGCATCTTTTTGTATTGGATGGTTAATGACCTTTTCAAAGGGTTGTGATATTTTTAAAAAGTTGCACCTTTATGAAGGGGTGCACCATTCTGAACCATTGCTTCTCTTCATGAAGAAACATCTTTATGGCTATAAATACCTACATTTTTCCTCAGATATAGACTTGAAATTTTAAAGAAAAACACTTTTCTTTCTTGAAAAAAAACTCTATTGTGATTTTTTGTCGTTGAGTGCGTTTGTAGTTTGACAAAATTTGAGGTACCGCTATTCTATCGAAGTGATTCATTTTATCCTGGGAGGATAAATTCCATAACCTTGAGAACTTGAAGGGAATAATTTCCTTAAGGACACACCATAAATTCAGTGGACTTGAATCTTTCTGTAACGTCTTTTTTTTCTCTTAAAGTTGGTTTTACTATTGTCCAAAAAATAGTTTGAACTTCATAGTGATAGTTCTTCAACTATTTAAATGCGTGTTTGAAGTTCTTGAAACTTCATATTTATAGTTCATAAGTTGGTTGAACTTGTGTTGAAGTTGTTAATGCTATTTTTCAAAAAATAGTTTGAACTTCATTTTGTTGATATTCATAAGTTGGGTTGAAATTATTGTTCAATGTTCATAGTAATAAATACAGAGTGTAAACTTCATTGTATTGTTCATATGATTATTTGAACATGTGTTTGAAATTTTTATTGAAAAATACAGACTTGAGTAAATTCGAGAAATAACAATATGTACCTTGAATGTTGTGATATTTGGACCTTGAAACCACTTCCATTTTGAAGTTTTTATGTTTGTATGTTTATATTGTGCAAATTGGAAGACCTTTAGGTCTATCTTGTCAGATGAGTCTCATAAGTCAGGTGACAGTGAGATATAAGAGGATTTTGATTTCCCAGCTATTGTTATTTATTTGTACATCTAAGGTCACACTGCCAAGGCTTATAGTCTAGTGCCAGTGGTGAAAGTCTACATAATAAGAATGGGTTTGGTTCACTTCCAAGGCTTATAGTCTAGTACTGGTAGTGTAAGTCTACATGATAAGAATGGGTTTGGTTTTATTATCAGTAATACACTTTCTCTTTCTATCTCTACGTAATAAAAAATTAATAAAGAAAGGTACTATGTGGAATGCGTGCTTTCCTGAATATAGATTTGCTATTGAACTGTAGTATCTGAAGTGATTTTCCTTCAGTTATATTGTATTTCAAGCTTGCATAAAGAAGTTCGTCTGTCTTTTTCATGTACCTCAATCTTCTAAAATCTTTCAACTATTGCACAGGGTGACAATCCTTACTTCTCATGTTAAGATTAAGATCTCATATAAACAAATTATTTGCCATTTACACAATTGGCTTAATTTGTTTGAATGACATGATATGATATCCGGAATCTTTCAACTATATGATGTATTTTTATACGCTTTATAAAATAATATACTTGTTCAACACTAGTTATGTGAGGATTCAGATGGGTATACTCAGTGTTGTAAAAGGCTCTAATTCATGAAGCCTAGGTGGTTTGTTTTGTATCTCTCTTTATATAGGTGTCAAGATGCTAGGGCGTGTAGCTCTTGCGAGCTCGGTATTTTAAGATCACAAGTTACAACACTAGACCATTAATGTAGTTGCAAAGTCATACATCAATTTGATTAAACTTTAGGACTAAACTTTTAAGATAATAGGAAAGAAGTTAGAGATTTAGTATAACAAGAAATTAGCCACGACAAATATAGAACTACTTCTTCATGTTAATCTAAATTTGAAATAATCATTGGAACTCAATTGACCAAAGATGATTTAGAATTTGAAATTTTTGGATTCTGATTCATCTCAACTTAAAAAATAAAGAGACAAAGTAGCACATGCTGCTTGACCAAGAGGGAAACAAAGCTTGTCACTGGAGAAACATCACATTCTTGTAATGGATTTTCAAGTTGTATTTCTTATATATTTAATGATTTTTTAAATATAAATACTGGGTTCATGTAAATATTGTTGGGTTCTTGGAAACCCCATCATATATACTAGACTAGATATTAGTTCCTTTGTGGTGCACAAGCTCATTGTAATTGTTTTTAATGGGGAAAGTACATTATATCTAGAATACCCCGTACTTCTACCTAGCTTAAAATCGTCCCAAAAATATTAAAGACTTGCTATGAAGATGAATACACTTTCGTACATGTGGAAATTTCAATATTTTGACTTTTTATCATGTGGGAAATTGAATAAGCTTTCCGTCGATACCTAATTCTCCCAAATCCGACACCCGGGCAAAGAGTTAGAGCTATTTTAGTAAGACAGTGTACCACCTGGTACTTTAGCGCACCACAGAACCAGCCAAAATGTAATTTGTCAAAAACCAGTGAGCCTCCACGATATTGGCATGTCGCACCAAGGCTCGATTTCATAATTGTCAATTTTCAGTGCACCAACGCGATTCCACAGCATCGCGGTGCCATTCCAGTTCACAACCAAGGTGGAAAATCAATTTCCACCATGTCGCGCCACCAACCAATTTCCCAATTGTCCAGTTTCCAGTGAGTTGGTGCGAATTCACCGCGTCGCGCCAGCATGTAAAATTGAGATTTTTCAGGTTCCATCATTTAATTTCAGGGGTTGTTTTGTAAATTCCAAAAAACTCCAAATCAGCCTATACACGACATTAAACCCTAAAAAGACCTATTATCTCCTTGTTTACCCACATCTCTCAAGAAATAAATCACTCTCTCTCAAAAATAAAAAATCCTAGCCCCAAGTTTCAAAGACAAATCTCAAGAATCCCTCCAAAAACTTCAAGAAACTCAGAATCAAGGTATTTCAAGTGTTGATTCATGGGTCCCTTTCACCTATGAAGCTCAAGAATCTCTTTTCAAAATCCAAAGATTTTGTATTTATGAATGTTCATGATTTAGTTGAATTGAAATTCATGTTCATGTTGTTGTTGGGTTTTGATTCATGTTTTGAATTATATGTTCCAATGATTGATCCTAGTATGTGATGTTTTGCATAATATTCATCAGAAAACCTTCAATTTTCAGGTTGAATTATGTATCCATGATAATTTGATTTATTGATTATTGCATAACCAAAGCATACTCCCCATGTGTTTGATAAAATGCCTATGTGAAGAAAATAGTTCCGTCATAGCATGTTATTATGAAATCCCCATTCATGTACAAGTTAGTGCATGTAAAGTGTTTGATGAAATATCTTAGTCAATGAATTATGGATATATGTAGACATTGTTGTTCTTTCAAGATTGTGCCATGATTAAATTTTATGCTATCAAGTCCTGGGAGTTTTAAATACCTGATAATTTAGTTGTGTGCCTAGAGCCAGTGTCATGTTTTCACGATACTCTTAGTCAAGTCATGATCAGTAGAATCAGTCAGTCATGTGACTAAGGAAAACTCAGTATCATTCTAGTCATATTCAGTAATCTCAATGATCTCAGTCAGTCATCATGTCTCAATAGTATTCAGTTCTGACCTTAGTAAACTCAGTCAGCTAGCAGAACTCAGTAGCATTCTATCCATAGTAGAATTCAGTAGTATTCCATCAGTCAATGAAAACCAAGTGAACTCAGTTCAATCTAGTTAATCAGTAAAATCAATAGCAGATCAGTCCAGCCTAGTATGAAGTGGGAAATTAGTTCTGTGCCTATTCAATTGGAAGTAGAATTCAGCACCAAGTAAACCCAAGGATGAGGACACACACTTTCATCCAGTAGAGAGTGTGATGCTTAGTAGTAATACCGATGTTCCAAAACTACATAGACAGCTTAGGTGGAGATGTACCCCTACGAGTCTAGGGACTATACATCTCATTTGAGTTTTCCTTATAGGAGGGGTTGACAAAAGAGCTCTTTGTCAGAGAGGGTTTACTCACAGCTTGTCTTTACTTATGGCACAGTAATGACACCCTTCCAGCTGAGATTACAGGTTGGACCCCACCAGTTCAGATTCGGGGCATGTCGGTTAGATGATTACCTCCCAAAATTTCAGTTTCAGATTCAGTCTTCAGAATAGAACTCAGTCTAGTTCTATAGAAATTAGAACTGTCAAACACAGTCACTCAGCTCAGTATGGAACTTAGCTAGTTCCATCAGATTTCAGGACTATCAGACACAGTCATTCAGCTCAGTATGGAACTCAGCTAGTTCTATTAGATTTCAGTACTGTCAGATACAGTCATTCAGCTCTATTTAACACTTAGATCAGTTATTTATAATTAGGACTGTCAGAAATAGTCTTTCAGTTATCAGATACAAGTAAACTTAGATATCAGTAAATCTATGTGGTCAGTAGACTCAGTAGTCAGAACTCAGTATTCAGTCCTATCACGACCTCAGTTACAGTTATGTATTCATTCCTGTATTCTCACGTTCATGTATATAGTCAGTTAGTATTGTTCATGCATATGAACCCTTTACATTATGCCTACCTTACTTAAATACTAGTACATTCAATGTATTAACGCATTGGTGCTATGGTGTTTTATACCATAGATTTGGAAGCACGAGCATCAGTAGCATTCTAGTTCCAGCAGTCAGAGTCAGCAGTGAGTCCTCATCCTTTGAGGACATGATCATTACTTTATTATTTCATTACTTAGTTTATTTAAGTAGTTGGAGTTAGTTGGGGACATGTCCCATCAACTCCTTATTCAGACAGTTTAGAGGCTTTCAGACTATAGTATGTTCAGACAGTTTATTTCAGTTTTTGGGTAATTCTATACCCCATTCAGATATTGTTTTATCAGACATATTATAGTTTTGAACCTTACAGCCTTACTGCTTATATTCTGCATTTATACAGTATATCATGTAGTGCTCGGTTACAGATATCAGTCATGGGTTAGTTTGTGGTCCTTCGCGGTCATGGGCACCATGTAGCATTTCGGGTACCAGACTCGGGGTGTTACAATATCTAATAAGAGCAAATGATTTACAATTAAATGTCTCATTACATAAAATTCCTCCTAATTAATTACATAAAATGTCATCTACCTTGTAGTTTTAGTTATTTATTTCATTTCAATTCATTTTCTTTTTATTTCCCTATTTCTTAACTTCTGTTATGAAATAAATATAAAATATCAATATCAAACTTAAATAAAGGAGAGAACTTAGGTAATTTTAGTAGTACTTTTGTTTTACTACTTTAATATATCAATAAAAATGCACAAAAGGGTGGCTATTTATAGACCACCAAACTTACTCCCTAAGGTTTTCAAGTTTGACATCATGTTGGCAGCTTGGCCAACTTTCTTAGGTATTCAAATCCAAATTGAACAAGTAACTTCAAGTTGACAATTTAGTCAACTACCTCAAGTATTCAAATCCAAATTGAAAAATTAACTCTTGGTGTTCAAATTCAATTGGATTACTAACTATTATCTCTAATTAATAATATTTCACGCATACATATGTCACATGACATCCCTATTATATAATACTCCCCCTGGAAAGTTCATTAATAGATAATGTGTCTCGTTAAAACATTACTAGAAAAACTCAATGGGAAGAAGCCTAGTAAGTATAAAAGAGTACACACAATTTGTATTATGCCTTTAATGTTGCCTTATTAAAAAACATTACCGGGAAAACCATATTGGGACAAAATTTTAGTTAAGAAAAAAAAGTAAAACACGTATTTTACTTCCCCTGATTAAATCTTCAATTTAATGACTTGAATCTTCACAACCGAATCTTGTGCACCATATTTTTGAAAATTGTAGTTGATAAAGACTTGGTGAATAAATTAGCAATATTGTCACTTGAACAAATTTATCGCACATTGATATCTCAATTTTTTAAAACTCACGTGTGTAGAAAAGTTTTGGAGAAATATACTTCGTTCTATCTCTGTTTATGAATTCTCCCTTTATTTATGCTATGCATGTTTCATTATCTTCATATAAAATCGTAGGAACTTTATCATATTGCAGACCATATTTTTCCCAAATGAGATGCATCATGGATCTCAACCATACAGATTCTCGTATTACTTCATTAATAGAAATTATCTTAGCATAATTTAAAGAAGTAGTGTAAAATGGGCATGAAGAAGGATAAAATAAGGGAAAAAGTAAGTAGGGTTGGGTGTGGTAGAAAAAGAAAAGAAAAATTGTGAAAAGGTAAAGAAGAAAGAGTAAAATACCACACCTAACCTGAATGTGCAATAAAGAATAAAAGGGTGAAATAAGGGTGGAATAAAAAGAAAATTGGCTAGTAAGTGAGACCCCAAAGCTAGTGTAGTGCCAAACCATTCTAAAAAACTCCCTTCTTCTCTTACTCTTCCAAATCTTAACTCCTTCATCATTCAACCTATTGATGAAGAATCATCCTTGAATCCTTAAAACTTTTCTAATTATGTTGTGATGGATAAAAGTTGGGTTGCTGAAAACCTCATATTGTTGTCAAATAGCCCAGGAAAGAACATAGTTGATCACAAGAAAAACAATATTAGTAAAACACCAAGAATTTCTGGAAAATGGTCTGGAAATTTTACTGAGAAACAATTGACTCTTGAGGGACCTGGTTCTAAGAAGAGAAAAATAGCTGAAAGAAAATATATGATCACTCATACTAGAAGAATGAAAGGGGAGAAAAGTAATATTTTATCCAAGAAAGTTAACAATAGGTTATTGAAGAATCAAAAGGTGTTAACTGGAAGAATTTTTTATTCAAATGTGCAAACAAAACCTGGTATGGTGGAATTAGTTGAGCTGGTTAAACATCAAGGTTGGGTGCATCTCATGAAAGGACCTATTCCCACTATTTTTTATGAGATAGTCAGGGAATTCTATTTCACTTTGGAATTATAAAAAATGGGATGAATCTATCTGCACTGGTCCAAGAAAGAAAATAAAGCTGAATGAGGAAACACTAGGAATTTTTTTGGAAATTCCTATTTATAGGGTGAGAACTGTCTCTTAACAGCTACCTTCAATCGAATTCTTAGAAAATGCATCCTAGGTCAAAGGGAAATATGTGGCTATAGTGAATAGGAACTCATTCAAGAGTGAGTTACAATTGATTTTTGACTTTGTTAACAAGGTAACTCTGCTTAGGTCACAAAAGAGAAATATTTTCTCAGCCACTGATTTATATGTGATGGAATGCCTTAGTTTATTTGAGTTCATTAATCTACCTACATTGGTGATAGAACACATTCACAAAGTTGTTCTTGGGAAAAATAGAAAGAATGAAATGCCTTATGGATATTGGATGAAAAAAGTACTTATAACTATGGCATTGTATGTGGTTCTGGAACTCAAGGATCTATGGTTTAAATTCTTAGTATGAAAACACTGGTCAAAACTGAGTATGTCAAGTCAGGAAGTATTTATCAAAGGGATATCGAAAAGGAAATAGATAAACTGAAAGTCAATTTAGCTGCCAAGGATGATGAAATTAGCAAGCTCTAGGTGACAATTTAGCATCTCCCCAAAAGAAGCCCATGTGACTCTAAAATGCTCAGAGCTGAGAATGCTTAACTAAAAAAGAGGATGTAAATATTAACTGATGAGGTCCTTAGCCTGAATGCAGAGATAAGGCATCTCAATAACAACCTAACCCTACACATTCAAATTTTTTTTCTTAGTTCTTTATCTGTTAATCCTTCTTGATTCATGTGGATTTTTTGTTAGAATATTTAAATTTTGCACTACAATGATACTTATCCTCTACTTATGAATGAATATTTTCTTTGTGTGTCACATTTGTTACCTTTAACTAGCAAAGTTGTTCTTTATGTTAGTGTGTCCCCAGTGGCCATGATTTAACTAATTTATGCTTAATTTACTCTTGTTTTACTGTTCTCACTTTTCAATAATGCCAAAATGGGGAATACTGAGTACATATAGTAGGGGACCAGGTAACGGGTTAATGTGAATAGAATGCTGATAGGAGGAAGTATATGATGTGCTGAATATTGATAAAAGATGGAAAATATTTTGGTAGGAGGAAGAAAGTGATGAGCTAACTGAATGATAAGTCACAGTGACAGAGGGAAGTAAATAAGATTTTTTTGCTACAAATGACAATAAGGACCAGGTCCCTACGTTGTCTGATGGTAGAAGCATGATGATAGAGGGAACATTCATCTTCAGAATGGTAATCACACTAATTAAATATGATGTATGTCTATTAATGATCAAAGTTGTATGTTTAGTTTATCATTATCAAAAAGGAAGAAATTGATATATGTAGTTTTGATGATGAGAAACTAACTTCAAGGAACCAGGTCCCTTGATGTTCATGGTACAATACAGCTGGCACGCATGTCTGCACAGTTTTATCCTATTATGTAACAATCTTGCACGTACTTCTCGTACTGATGAGGACACCTGGTCCAACGATATTTCATCCCTAATCATCACTCATCTATAAAAGTAAAAAGATACTTCTTAATTAAATGGTTTTTGCACAAATCTAAAGACTGAACGAGGAAACAAAATCTTTATTTCAGGATTGCTCAAGCATTGATCATGTTCTTATCTTTGAAGTATTATTATGAATTGTATGAGTGTTAGTGAGTGCTGATTTGTAACAAAATTACTCATGCAATAAGAGTAATGTCTTGTTTTGTTTATGCTCAAGAGTGCTTAGGTAGAGTTTCTAAGTTTTATACTGATTAAAGTTAATCAGTGTAGAGGGTCCTTGGCTGAGTTGCCATGATGAGCTTGTAGTAGAGTTATTACAAATGAAAAGAGCCTAGAGTCAGGCTGAAATCGAGTCTGTAACCAAGAGGTTGATTATAGTAGATTTCTTTGGTGCTTTAGAGGTCAATCTAGCATTTTTCTTTCCTTGGGTAAGGAGGTTTTCACATTAAATCTCGTGTGTTGTTTTCTTCCTACACTGCCTTTAGTTTTTTCGCACTCTATTATTTGATTATCTGTGATTGACTTTGAAGGACCTGGTTCCTTACTGTGTGTTGTAACCCTTAAGGGTTCCAAAATAGTTACTAAAAATAAACATATGCTTTGAGAAGGACTACTTGTTCTCAAACATTACTTGTCATAAGAACATTCACAAACATTTGTCTTCCTTACTCATTAGATTATGTGTTCGATTATTGTTGACTCTTATATGTTGTGATTTAGCTATTTTGAATCGCTTGAATTATTTTATTTTATTTTATTTTATTTTATTTCCTCCTCTTTAGATCTATTGTAGTGATTTAGGAAAATATCATGCCTTAAATATCACTTGATTATGTTCAAAAGTAATATAAACTCATAATTGATGTAGCTACATGGCTTTACATTGTTTGGATGGTGTTAATTGACCTACTTTAATTTAATTTAATTCAATTTCTTTCTTTTTAGTCATAACTTTAATTTTTTCATATGTTCAATCGGTCGACCGTAGACCTTCACATTTTCAAGTATTGATGCGCACAATAATCTATAATATATTGTATAATTTATTATACCAATAATGACATCAGTAGATGTAAACCATAAAAATAGTTTACTATGTGTTGAATATTCTGAACTTGTCAATTTTAGAAATATTGTTTTAATTAAATGTGTAGATCTAAAATAATCTTAGGGTTTATGGATTACAAGGGATAAATTCCTCTCTCATTCATCATGTAACTAATGAACAAGTTGTTTGAATCGCAACTTAAGCCCCCGCTCAATATTATGCTTGTAATCATGTCATTGCAACTTAATTCTCCGCTCTTCATTACACTTTTAACCATGTCGGCATATGAACCATTGCGACAAAGGAAAATGGAAATTTTCTCCTTAGACACGAATTTTTAAATCCAAAATTTAGGAGTCCCCTCCCATTCATCAAAAAATTCACCATCAACAACGATGTATTCTATAATAGACATGATATACCTAGATGATAGTACTGAATAAAATCAAACAGTGGTTTATATGCCTAGACTTAATAGACTGTAGCCCTCTTATTCTTACCAAATTTTTGTATTGTTTTTTATTAAAACTAGCCTGGTCGCTTTTTCAATGGTAACCGGAATAATGCAATGGATTAGAGCTTTGGGACAAGCTAAGGAGTGTTTGAATGCTGCTATTGAGTCTAGAATCAATTTCAAAAATTGGGACAAGCTTTTTGACTGAAAATGGATAAAAATATAGGGATAAAATTAGAAGAAATTACTGAAAACATGGAGGTAATGTCAATTTTCGATAGACGCCAAAAATATTGCTGAAAAATCATCAAAAAATAATCAAAAAATCATCAAAAAATCACCAAAACGTCACCGAAAAGTCAGCTTCATTGAGAAGCTTGTGAATTTATTTTTTAAAATTAAATATCTAATATTTATATTTTTGGACATAGACTAAAGTGTATTTTCTAAAACATAGAGGCTGAAGTGGGGTTAGACTAAAGTGCACGTTTTTAAATATGTGTACTAGGATTGACACCTTTTTTTGTTCCATTAGGGTGTCTCTTTTTTCAATTATTTAAGACTGGTGTCTCTTGCTCAAAGAAAGTGTAAAAGTGTCTAAAATATCAACTCTTCCCTGAAAATGTGGGGTACTCAGATCAATAGTTTGTGTCGATTAGGCATTTTAAAAATTCATATGCACGGGGGCTTTTTGTGTAATTAGTTTAGTTTTAGGGTCTATTTTATTTACTTTTTCCTCTTTTTTCTGTAATAATATTTATTGTACTTATAAAAATTGGTGAAACACAAGAAAAGAATTTTCAAAATTTGTGGTTTTATAAAAGATGAAGTTCTATTTTTTTTTCAAGTAAACTACATATTCAAACACAAGCTAAAATTTCAAATATTAGAATGGTAAAACTTAATTTTAAATTTAAAGATTCAACTTTTAAAGCTACTCAAATGAAATATTAAATTACTTGTACCAATTCTAAATTTAAAACTAAAGTTAATTTTAAGATACCTATCTTTTTTTTCTTTGGTTGAAAATTAATTAAATTAACATTTTGTTAAAGTAGTAGAAGACAGTAAACATAGAGTCCAAGTCCTTGAATGAATTTTGTGAAAGTGTCAACAGATACATATGTTCTTTCTGATTTTTTTTTCATTTATGTTATCATCTAAGTTTGTGATTCGTATTCAGGCTTCCCCTACGTGTATGAATTGGAGCTCTAACAACTAATATCCCAAATCTTCTTGCATATAACAAATAATGTAATAAGAATTCCATGACTGATATACATGTTTTGTAAGTCAAATAAATATATAAATCATGTTGTTGATGGTTTTGTTAATTTATGGAATCTAAGTTTTTCAACAATTATGAATTTTGTGTTTTTTGAAAATTGGCTGAAAACTGAATTTCTGGATTAAGGATAAAATTGTTAATAGTCATGACCATAACCAACTATAGTTGTTGCTCACATGCTCTAACAAGCACTATAGTGACATGACAAAATTGTCTGGGCAGTTCATCTGTGTAATACCCTGTACTTTTTCAAGTTAAAATCCACCCCTAAAATGTTAAGGAATAGTTTTCAAAATAAAGAATAATTATTTAGCATAGAATTTTCCAGATTTAGACCTCCTATTTTGTGGAAAATTTAATAAGCTTTACAACTATATAAGATTCGCCTAAATCCGATGACCGAGTGAGAAGTTAGGGCTATTTAAAGCTTCAATCGTAAAACACCATGATTTGGATCCTTAGCGCATTGTAGAGATCGTTTAAATAATAAATGTCAATTTCCAGTGAGACATTGCAATTTTGGCACATTGCGGAGAGGCCCTATTTGTCGTTTGGCAATTTCCCTTATGTTGAGATTTAGATTTAGTAGAAAAGTAACAAGGGTTAGCTCAGTACTACTTGTAGTTCAGAGCACTGTGTGGCATCCCAAAAATCAGATTTTAGGGCATTATAAACTTTGTATCAGAGCCTAAGATTTAGAGAGTCCTAGGGAGTCAGACAAGCCATGTTACGTAGATTCTTGATCATCGGTGTGAAGCACACCACATCTATGAGCAAGAGGCTATGGAACGTTCTTAGGAAATCATCTCTTTCTTTCATGATCTACCGTGTATTCAGTGTCTCTATCTTCTTCTAACTAGTGCTTTCATGTGTCAGAAAATTCCTCCTTTTGAGCTAACGCACGCAAAAACGATAACTAGCCACCTCAGCTAGCAGATCCTTTGAATGAAAATGTGCCATATGCAGAGTTTTGGGTTTCCTTTCAGGCGCTAGACCAAGATATGACAGCTAATGTTCGAGGGAACCTTCAGGCTGCAGTCCCACCCCAGCAATATGGGGACTTAGCCACAACGAGAATTCGAGATTTTATAAGAATGAACCCGCCAGAGTTCTTTGAGTCAAAGACAGGTAAGGACCCTCAGTTTTATCTCGATAAGGTGAAGAAGATTCCCCAAATTATGCACGTTTCTGAAGATAAGAGTATAGAATTGGCATTCTCTAGGCTAAAGGATGTTGCATATGATTGGGTAGTTATGTGAAAAAAAAAGTAGAGGGGAGAATGAAGCTCCCATGACTTGGCAGATATTTCAGAATTTGTTCTTAGACAAGTTCTTCCCATGTGAGATGAGGAAAACTAAGATAGAAGAGTTCATGAACTAAGGCAAGTCTTAATGACAGTGAATGAGTATTGCCTCAAGTTCAACAAGTTGTCTAAGTATACCCCTGATTAGATGGCTAACCCTAGGTCAAGCATGAGTAAGTTTGTGACCAGTGTGTCTGGGTTGGTAGTTAAGTAGTGTAGGACTGCTATGCTCATTCAAGACATGGATCTTGTTAGAATGATGATGCATGCTCAGTAGATTAAGGCAGAAAAGTTGAAGGAAAGAAAGAGAGTAAATAAGAAGGCTAGAACAAGGCAGTTTGAATATGGTTAGAATAGGTATGGAGGGGGAAATCGTTCGTAGTTTCAGAATTGGTCATCTATGTCTGCACCCTCCTCAGTCAGTGCTCCCGCACCCAGTAACAGGCACGAATATTAGGGTAAGTCTTCTATATCCAGATCTCAAAATAGTATGAGTGGGAAGCCCAATCATCCCCCATGTGCTAAGTATGGAAAGAATCATGCGGGTCAATATTTGTGGGGTCAGAAAAGTTGTTATGGTTGTGGCTAGATGGGTCACAAAATTAAAGAGTGCTCATATGCTAGACAGGGAAACAAAGATGTTCATCCCCAGACTCAGGCTAATAGTGCACCAGCTCCTTTAGGTCGCCCAGCCCCTCCTTAAGACTTAGGCTAAAATCGGTTCTATGCTTTTACATCTTACCAGGAGCAGGAAGATTCACCAGATGTTGTTACCGGTATGCTTCATGTCTTTTATCTTGATATTTAGGTGTTGTTAGACCCTGGGTTGAGTTTCTCTTATGTGACCCCGTTAGTTGTTGTGAATTTTGAGATAAGTTCTGAAAAGATCCTTGAGCCTTTCTTGGTTTCTACTCCAGTAGGTGAGTTAGTTATTGCTAAACAAATCTATAAAAAGTGTCCTATCACTATCCTTCATAAATTCATGTTAGCAGACTTGATAGAGTTAGATATGGTTGATTTTGATCTTATTCTTGGTATGGATTGGCTTCATTCCTATTTTGCTTCTATAGATTATCGCACCCGTATGGTAAAGTTTCATTCCCAGATGAGCTAGTCTTTGAGTGGTCAGGTAATTCAGTGTCTCCCAAAAGTTATTTTATAGCTTACCTTAAAGACAGAAAGTTGATAACCAAAGGTTGCATTTACTACCTAGTTTGAGTCAAAAACACAAAGTCTGAGACTCCAACAATTCAGTCAGTCAGTGTAGTTAATGAGTTTCCTGATGTTTTTCCAGAAGATCTCCCAAGGGTACCTCCCGATAAAGAGATAGAATTCGGTATTAACCTTCTCCCAGATACTTAGACTATTTTTAACCCTCCTTATCGTATGGCTCCCACAGAGCTTAAGGAGTTGAAAGAGAAACTCAAAGATCTTTTAGATAAAGGTTTCATAAGGCTTAGTGTTTCTCTATTGGGCGCTCCTGTCCTATTCGTGCGAAAGAAAGATGGTTCCTTGCGAATGTGCATTGACTATCGTCAGATAAATAAGGTCACAGTCAAGAACAAATATCCTCTTCTTAGAATTGATGACTTATTTGACCAACTCCAGGGTGCGAGTTATTTCTCAAAGATAGACCTTAGATTCGGCTATCATCAGCTTAAAGAAAGGGAATGTGATATCTCAAAGACAAATTCCAAGACCCGTTACGTTCATTTTGAGTTTCAAGTCATGTCTTTCAGGCTAACCAATGCTCCAGCAGCTTTCATTGACCTCATGAACCGAGTGTTCAAACAGTATCTAGACATGTTTATCATAGTATTCATAGATGATATCCTTGTATACTCCCATAGTGAGGATGACCATGTAGATCATCGTAGAATTGTCTTGCAAACTCTTAGGGATCATCAATTATTTGCCAAATTTAGCAAGTGTGAATTTTGGCTAAGATCAGTAGCCTTTCTCAGTCATATTGTTTCCGCCGATGGCATTAGAGTTGATCCTCAAAAGACAAAAGCCGTAAGAAATTGGCCTAGATCTATCTCTCCATTAGACATTAGGAGTTTCTTGGGTCTAGCTGGTTATTATCGCTGTTTTGTTGAAGGTTTCTCATCTATTGCATCCCCTATGTCTAGACTGACCCAAAAGAAAGTTAAGTTCCTGTGGTCAGATTCCTGCGAGAAGAGTTTTCAGGAGTTGAAGACTCAACTCAATTCAACCACAGTTATAGCGTTACCCGATGGTATAGATGGTTTATGGTGTATTGTAATGCCTCTAGAGTTGGTTTGGGTTGTGTGTTAATGTAGAGAGGTAAGGTTATAGCCTATGCCTCTAGATAGTTGAAGCCTCACGAAAAGAATTACCCAACCCATGATCTTGAATTAGCTGTTGTGGTATTTGCATTGAAAATATGGAGGCACTATCGGTATGGTGTACATATTGACGTGTTCACAGACCACAAAAGCTTGAAATATGTGTTTACTCAGAGGGAGTTAAATCTTTGATAGAGAAGGTGGTTAGAATTGTTGAAATATTATGACATGAGTGTGTTGTATCATCCGAGCAAGGCCTATGTAGTGGAAGACGCCCTTAGTAGATTGTATATGGGTAATACTGCTCATGTGTAGAATGATAAGAAAGAGTTAGCTTGAGAAGTTCATCGATTAGCTAGATTGGGTGTTAGGTTGGTTGACTCAGCTGAAGGAAATATTTGGGTTCAGTGTAGTATTGAATCTTCCCTAGTTACAAAAGTGAAGGAGAAACAAGACATGAATTCTAGTTTGGTCAAACTGAAAGAGTTAGTTAAGGACTAGAAGGTAGAAGTTTTCTCCCAATGGGGAGATGGTGTGTTAAGATACTAGAATAGATTATGTATGCTTTGTGTTGATGAGTTAAGACAGAGAATTATGGCTGAAGCGCAAGATGCGCGTTATTTTATTCATCCAGGTGCTACTAAGATGTACCGCGACTTGTGGCAAATCTATTGGTGGAATGGTATGAAGAAAGATATAGTAAAGTTCGTAGATAAGTGTGCAACATGTCAAAAGTTTAAGGTAGAGCATCAAAGACATGTTGGTACGTTGCAATAGTTTGGTATCCCCACTTGGAAGTGGGAAGAGGTGAATATAGATTTTGTGACTGGTTTACCCTATTTGCGTCGTCATCATGAATCGATTTGGGTTATTATAGACAGATTGGCTAAGTCAGCTTATTTCTTTCCAGTTCACATGTCTTATATAGCTGAGGATTATGCTAAAGTTGTATATCCGAGAGTTAGTCAGATTGCATGGAGTTCCCTTGTCTATCATCTCTGATAGGGGTACTCAGTTTACTTCCCAGCTTTGGAGAGCTTTTCAGAAGAGTCTTCGTACCCAAGTTCATCTTAGTTCACCTTTCCACCCTCAGATAGATGGTCAAGTAGTGAGGACCATCCAAACTCTTGAAGATATGTTATGGACATGTGCTCTTGATTTCAAAGGTAGTTGGGATGAGCATTTTTTTATTGATTGAGTTCTCTTATAATAACAGTTACCATTCTAGCATTCAGATGGCCACGTTTGAGGCTCTTTATGGAAGGAGATATAGATCGCCCATAGGTTGGTTTGAAGTTGGTGAGGATGCTTTTCTTGGGCCTGATGCAGTGTTTGAAGCTATGGAGAAAGTTAAGATGATTAGAGAAAGATTGAAAACATCTCATAGTTTTCAGAGATCATATTCAGGCGTGAGAAGAAGGGACATCGAGTTTGAGGTTGGTGATTTAGTGTATTTGAAAATTTCACCTATGAAAGGGGTGAATAGATTTGGCAAAAAGGGGAAGCTTAGTCCCCGGTATGTTGGCCCTTATAGAATTCTAAGTCATGTTGGGAGAGCAGCTTATGAGCTTGATTTGCCCGCAGACCTATCAGTCGTCCATCCTGTATTCCGCGTCTCTATGCTTAAGAAGTGCATTGGCGACTCCACTATTGTAGTTCCTGTAGAAAGCTTAGATATTCAGAACGGTATTTCATACGAAGAGATTCCAATTGAGATTTTGGATCATCAGATACATGGACTAAGCTTAGATATCGGGGAATAAGCTTTCCTTTCTTGCCAAACCTTCTCACCCCTTTCATGGGTGAAATTTTCAAGTACACCAAATCATCAACTTCAAACTCAAGAGCTCTTCTCCTAACATCTGCATACGACTTCTGACGACTCTGGGTTGTCTTCAACCTCTCCCTAATTCGCTTAAGTTTTTCCATAGCCTCGAACCCAGCATCAGGTCCAATCACAGTAGCCTTACCTACTTCAAACCAACCTATGGGTGATCTACATCTCCTCCCATACAAAGCTTCAAACAGAGCCATTCCAATGTTGGCATGAAAACTGTTGTTATACGCAAATTCAATCAATGGAAAATGTTCATACCAACTTCCTTTGAAATCAAGAACACATGCCCTCAACATATCCTCCAAAGTCTGGATAGTCCTCTTAGCCTGACCGTCGGTCTGCGGATGAAAAATGAAGCTAAGATGAACTTGGGTACCAAAACCCTTTTGAAAAGCCCTCTAAAAATGAGAAGTAAATTGGGTACCTCTATCGGAGATGATAGACAAAAAACTCCATGCAACCTGACTAACTCTTGAATGTACAACTTAACATAGTCCTCAGTGGTGAAAGATGTATGTACTGGTAGGAAATATGCAGACTTTGTCAACCTGTCTACAACGACCCATATAGAATAATGATGACGACAAGAAAGAGGTAAACCGGTCACGAAATCCATGTTCACCTCTTCTCACTTCCATGTAGGAATGCTAAATTCTTGCATCATCCCATCGGGTCTTTGGTGTTCTATCTTAACTTGTTGGGAAGTTGAACACTTTTCTACGAACTTTGATATATCCTTTTTCATACCATTCCACCAATAAATTTTACGCAAATCGCGGTACATCTTGGTAGCACCGGGATGAATAGAATATCGCGCGCCATGCACTTCAACCATAATTCTCCACCTTAAATTGTCAACATCCGGCACACACAATCTATTCTGAAATCTCAATACACCATCTCCCCCTTGGCAGAAAACATCCACCTTTTGGTCTTTGACAAACCCTTTCAGTTCAACAAAATGAGAATCCATATCCCGCTTCTCCTTCACTTCTGAAACTAGGGAAGATTCGGAACTACTCTAAACCCAAGAATTACCCTCAGCTGATTCAAGCAATCTAATACCTAACCTATCCAAATAATGCACTTCGTGGGCCAACTCCTTCTTATCTTCTTCTATATGCGCTACACTGACCATGGACGATCTACTAAGGGAATCTGCCACTACATTGGCCTTACTCCGGTGATACAACACATTCATATCATAGTCCTTTAGCAATTCCAACCATCGTCTCTGCTGAAGGTTCAACTCTCTATGAGTAAACACATACTGTAAACTCTTGTGATCCGTAAAGACATCAACATGAACACCGTACAGGTAGTGTCTCCAAATTTTTAAGGCAAAAACCACTGCAGCTAATTCGAGATCATGGGTCGGATAATTCTTCTCATGAGGTTTCAACTGTCGGGAGGCATAGGCTATAACCTTACCCTTTTGTATCAACATGTACCCCAAACCAACTCTCAAAGCATCACAATACACCATAAAATCATCTACACCATTAGGCAGGGTCATCATAGGGGCTGAAGTGAGTCGAGTCTTCAACTCTTGAAAACTCTTCTCGTAGGAATTTGACCACAGGAATTTAACTTTATTTTAGGTTAACCGGGTCAAAGGAGCAGGAATGGAAGAGAAACCTTCCACAAAACGATGATAGTAACTAGCTAGGCCTAAGAAACTCTTAATATCAGATGGAGAGATAGGTCTAGGCCAATTTTTCACAGCTTCTACCTTTTGAGGATCAACTTGAATACCTTCAGAAGAAACAATATGACCCAGGAAGGCAAATGACCTTAGCCAAAATTAAAAGTTGCTAAATTTTGTAAACAACTGATGATCTCTAAGGGTCTGCAAGACAATTTGAAGATGATCTGCATGGTCGTTTTCATTTTGGGAGTACACAAGAATGTCATCTATGAATACAATAACAAACATATCTCGGTACTTTCTGAACACCCGATTCATAAGGTCCATAAAAGCTGCCGAGGAATTTATTAGCCCGAAAGACATGACCAGGAATTCAAAATGACCATAACGGGTGTGGAAAGCTGTCTTTGGAATATCACACTCTCTGACTTTAAGTTGGTGATAGCCAAATCTCAAATCTATTTTCAAGAAAATACTGGCACCTTGCAGCTGATCAAACAGGTCATCAATTCTAGGAAGAGGGTACTTGTTCTTGACTCTGACCTTGTTGAGCTGACGATAGTCAATGCATATACGCAATGAACCATATTTCTTTCGCACGAATAGAATGGGTGCTCCCCAAGGAGATACACTGGGCCTTATGAAACCCTTATCAAGAAGATCTTTGAGTTGCTCTTTCAACTCCTTAAGTTCTGCGGGGGCCATACTCTATGGAGGAATAAAAATAGGCTACGTATCGGGAAGAAGATCAATCCCAAATTCTATCTCTCTATTGGGAGGTACCCCTGGGAGAACTTCCAGGAAAACATCAAGAAATTCATTGACAATGCTAATAGACTGAATAGTCGGAGTCTCGAACTTAGTGTCTTTAACTCAAATCAAATGATAGACACAACCCTTGGATATCAATTTCCTGGCTTTAAGGTAGGATATAAAATGACTCTTGGGAGCTACAGAATTTTCGAACCACTCAAAAACTAGCTCGTTGGGAAACTGAAACTTGACTACACGGGTACGACAATTTATAGACGCATAGCAAGAGTGAAGCCAATCCATACCTAGAATAATGTCAAAATCAACCATATCTAGCTGAATCAAACCTGCAAACATGATTCTATTAAGGATAGTGATAGGACACTTCTTATATACTTGCTTAGCAACAACAGATTCACTCACTGGTGTAGAAACTAGAAAAGACTCAGAATTTTTTTTAGCACTGATTTCAAAATTCACAGCCACCAATGGAGTCACATAAGAAAGACTTAACCCAGGGTCCATCAATACATACACATCGAAATGAAATACAGAAGTGTACCAGTAACAACATCTGGTGAATCCTCCTGCTCCTGGCGGGGTGGTATAGCATAAAAGAGATTCTGGAGTTGACCACCTGCAGTACTAGACAAGGCACCCTGAGGAGGAGTAGAACGAACTAAACGGGCTGGAGCACTAATAGCCTGACTTTGGGGACGAACATCATGAATCCCCTGTCTGGTATATAGGCAATCCCTGAATCTGTGGCCCAACTTACTGCAACCAAAACAACCCATTCAATCGATAAATAACTCACCAGGATGGTCCCTACCAAACTTCGGACATGGGGGAGGACGAGGTATGTTACTCACACTATCCTGGGACCTGTACATAGTAGGCCTATTACCCTGCTCCTGCCTAATTCTAAATACGAGAGTACTGGCTGATGAAGGCGCTGACACAAGTGAACGACTTTGGAACTGAGGGTGGATCCCTCTAAAAAATCTAGTCTGACTATACCCCTGCTGGTCTGATCTAACCCTCTTATTTTCCCTTACTCTTTATCTCTTCTTCACGTTATCTGCTTTAATATGCTGAGAATGTATCATTAGTCTAGAAAGGTCCATGTTCCTATTAAGCATAGTATATCTACACTCTTTCACAACATAACCAGATACACCAGCAAAAAAATTACTCATACTAGTTCTAGAATCAACCATCATACCGGGAGCATACTTAGATAACTTGTTGAACTTATGACAATACTCCTTAACTGTCATAGAGCCCTTTCTCAAGTTCATAAATTCTTCTAATTTCTCTTTCCTCAGCTCCGGGGGAAATAATCTATCTAAGAACGCATCCTGGATCAATTTCCAAGTCATGGGAGTGGAATCTTCCCCTCTACTCTTCCTCCACATCTCCACCCAATAATAAGCAATATCTTTCAAGCGATAGGAATCTAGCTCAACACTCTCTTCCTTCGTTAAATGCATAATTTGGGTGATCTTTTTTACCTCATCAATATACATCTATGGGTCCTCACCTATCTTTGACCCATAAAACTCTGGCGGATTCATCCGCATAAAGTCACAAACTTGAGCTGCCGCTGAATTACCTTCTTGTGGAGGTGAAACTATAACCTGTGCATGGGTCTGAGCCTTGGCGGTAACCGCCTGGGATAGCACCTGAAAAGCTGCCTGAAATTCCGTGTGGGACACTGCCTAACCTAAAGGATTAACGGGTTGAGGTCGTTATTTGTTTTTGCGAGCTCTACGAGGAGGTATTTTCGGTCTTAAAAGAGAATGAACTAACAGCAGAAAGAAACAGTCATAGGCACGATAGACTTTTGAAAGAAAGAAACAACTTTTCCTAAAACTCCCCGTAGCCTCTTGCTCATAGATGTGGCGCGCTACATACCAATGATCAAGACTCTACGTAACGCGACTTGTATGACTTCCTAGGACTCTTTGAACCTTAGGCTCTGATACCAAGCTTGTAATGACCCAAGAGCCTATCCCGAGACATCACATGGTGCTTAAGACCACACGTGGCCTCAAGCTAACCCTCTAATCCTGTCATCACTTTCAGAACTCACTACGACGAAAATCAAGCTAGAGTAAGAAAGAATAATCATGCCATGAACACACTGGAATATGAAGAGATACTGTCCTGTACAATCAAAATACTGAAGTTCTGCACATACTGGTACTCTAGTCTGACAAAGCCTCTACTACATAAGATTGAGGAGCTATTGGGACAGATCCCCCAACTGACTTGTACTGATCTGAAAGGAAACAACCATCTATTAACAAGACAAAATCAGTGACATAGGTCCTCGAACCATAAGTACTCACCAACTGTAGAAATATAAATGAAGGTACTCGAAAATCACTGTCGCTGCTGAGATTGAGCACCTGAATCTACATCACGAGAAAATATAGAACACAGAAGAGTATAAAAATCAGTACTTGGGAATGTACTGAGTATGTGAGGGTGTATGCAATATTTTAAATAATATCATAAATGTAATATAAAATCATGCATGCTGACAATAATGACTCTCTTCGCTTGAATTTCCTGAAACGTAATTTCCATAAATCATCAATAATAACACATTCTTCATAAATCTCATAAATCATTGGACTCAACTCAAACTCTTTGACTCATGACTTAGAGTGACTTGGTAACTCAAGAAACTCAGACTATTATGGACTTGGGAGTTTCTTATAACCGACATAAACCATGTGATCGCATGGAGTCCAAAGTTTTGCCCTCCGAAGGAAGGAAACCCACATTGGTGGGAGCGTTATACTCTTTCCAGAGAGTATAACCTCAAACTCATCTTTGTGATCACAAACTCGGCTCTTTGGCCCTCAAATCTCAATCCTACTGTGGCACGTAGTTCTGGGAAAGTAGGATGTGCTGAACCCACACTTTTCACTCGGTGCTAAATGCTCCTCCCAGACTCAGATCAGAACGTGTTAGGAAATCCACCTTAGTCAACTCAAGTGTCTATCATCAAGACCAAGTCATAAATATATCTCATTTGGAAATCATATACAACTTGTGGATTCCTAACTCGACTCAAACTCAAACAGTCTTTCTCAACATCAAGTACACTTGTTTATCAAATCATATCAAGTATCAAAAGCTTCAAGAAAACATCATAGGACTCATTGTTGACCCTCAAGATCAATATCGATAAATATATTCAATACTCAAACTTCTCATGGAAAAAGCATAACTCATGACACTTGTCTTAAATCTCTTAGAAATAATCAATAAAAAATGGAAATGTACAACTCATGACATAAATTCTCAATTTAAGAAATGTGATGGTAAAATAATCATAAATATCAAACTTATTCAACTCAAATCTCATAAATCATCAATAAAGAAATTTGGGTGGAAACCAACTTGCAAGGATCATGAAATTCCAATAGTAAAAATCAATTCTTTGGGCACAATAATGAAAGGATATTCTTGTTCAAGCCCCACATACCTTGGATTATGATTTTTAAGATGAACAAGCTTGATTGGAAACTCTTCTTTACACTTTTGAGCTAAGTTTCTTGATGCCTTTGACATGGAGAACTTAATTCTTGAACATCTTGGTGAAATCTTTGGAAAATTCTTGAATTTCTTAGAGAAGATTTGATTTAGAATTTTGGAAGAAATCCTAGTTTCTAGAGGGTTATGGAAGAGAAAAGAGAAAAAATGAACTTCTCTTCTCTACTTGGATATATATATATACAAGACCAAAATGGGAAAAAATGACCAAAATGCCCCTAAAAAAATATGTTAAAAAATTGTCGATCGGGTCTGTGACGGTCGAACTGACGGTTCATCAGAGGAACTGACGATCCAACAGATCGTCCGTCACTCAAGTAACAAAAATAGGACATTTTGCCTCTACGTGAAGGTAGAAGTGATGATCCGTCAAGAAACTGATGGTCCACCAGATCGTCCTTCACTCGGGGGAAAGAAACGGGACATTCTGCCTCGACTTGACGGTCCCCTTGATGGTTCATTAAATTTTTGGCGGCCCACCATTTTGGCCGTCGCACGATGGACAGAAAAAGGGGTTATTGTCTTGGCTTGACGGGACAATTGACGGTCCACCAAGGACTTGGCGGTCCTTCAGGTCTACCGTCAGGCCTGGATGATTCCAACATCGCTTAGTAAAACGGCCATAACTTCCTCGTCCGATGTCGGATTTCGATGAAATTGGTATCGATGGAAAGCTTATTCAATGCTATACATAACAAAAAGTAGAAATTAGAGATATAAAACATAATATAAACATCAATCACTTTGGAAGCGACCCCTATCCACTTAAAAGATAGATTTAGGCTTAAGAAATGATTGGGGTATTACACATGAGTACCAAAACAATGGGTACTCAGTAGTCATCATTGGTCGACTGAGCTAAATCATGATATAAATATGAAAAAAGGCAAGATCTCATAACCAAGTCAGGGTACAAAAATGAACCTGAGTAATCTCCAATACTTTTGTACAAAATATTAATTTTACCGGTATAACAATATAACATAAGACGTCAACACATGTCAACATTGTCATAAAAATATAAGTAAATGAATTGGAATCATAACGCATCACACAAGCAATCACAAACTACAAAATTGGCTCGTATACACTAATTGGTGTGAAAAGTAAATAACTCATCATAGACTTCCGTATGACTGGAGAGCACAAGGATAGAATAAATCAACCATTCATTGCTTACAAATAACCAACTCATTATTTAACCATCAATCGGTCATTTTCCAATATTCAACAATGTACCCACATTTCATGAAATTACCATTATTTAACGACCTTATCATTGATACTCACTAGTCTCCATTTATTAGCTAACCATCTCTTATTAGCTAATTCAATTAACTACTAGTCATCATTTAACAACTATTCACTACATATCGGCAGATCACCTTTATTTGGTAACCAACATTTATCAACTAACATCATTTATTAACTAACAACCATTACCAACTAATCCTCATTTATCAACTAGTCATTATTAGTCACTTAAGCAATATCAACCACTAATCATCAACTATATCACTTTATAATCATTTACCATTAATCAACAATTATCACTAATCCTCACAAGTTCACTAATTAATAAATTTACCACATTCAGGCTATATCCGACACCCCTAATATCGACTTCATACCCAACTTGTATATATATATAAATAATATCCATACATAGGGAATAGCCAGACTCGAATCGATTGATATAGACATAAGGAAGTAAATATAATCATTCTCTGGCCTTATCGGGCATCAATATATTATCATAATCAACCTCGTACCTCCTAGATATATCATCATAATCAACCACTGCCATTGTTGGGTATCAATATATAATCATAATCATTATTCGATCTCTTTGGGTATCAATTTATTATTATAATCAACCTCTAAAATTGAACCAGATATAATAAACTTAACTTACAAAATTGAACCTGGTATATAAGCAATGTCATAAGTGCCAATATAGTCAATAGCCATGTTTTCTAGCATAAATAAGAACATAACTTCTCATATAAATAATAAGTGTGACTTCTATCACAATTAATCACACAATTGCTAACATCATCAATAAAAGTGTTTTATAGCATGATTACTAGCACAAATATATAGCATGGACATAATAATAAGAGATAGCATGGGGAATGGCTTATCAATATCCAAATTGATGGCTTATCATTAGCATAATAGATAGTTTGTCAATAGCTTGCACAATAGATAACTCATGATCTATAGCTTATTCATAGCATATAGCTTATTCATAGCATAGTCAAGAACAAAATTTATGGTACAGACAATATCATAGTCAAGGTCTCCCTCAATAGTATATTCGGTAGCCAAAATAAAGCATAATAAATTGCTTATCATAAGCTTAACCAATAAATCATACATATGGAATAGTCTTTAGACATTATATCCAATGTCATTTATCATAACCAACAAGTATGAAGGTTCCTTAATATTGCCTCAAAAGGGTATTCTCTAGGCATTTAACAAGTGTATAAGGGTTTCAAGAGAACTATTCTTCAAGCTTAACTTAAGGTGTGTCAAAGAGCCCACTTCTAAATCCCTGAAATACATTCTAAGTCAAATTCTACCCCGAACTAGGCTAAGGTATCTTAATCTATTCTTAGAGATATCACAAGCCACAAATTCCCCTAAGGTAGAGATCATTCTCCAGAACTTCAACTAAGTTAATGGTAACTAAGAAAACCTTCATTAGTGTAAGCAACTAAGACCAACTCAACCTAAGTATAAGTACCTAGAGAATTTTATTTAAGCTTGAGTAATCTAAAGTATTCTTATGCTAAACATGAGTAATTATGTTCAATTCACCAAAGGCTTAAGAAAACAAGCTAAGTGTTTCAAATCTATGGTTTCAAAATAGCCTAAACGGTCCAACTAACCCAGGTGTTGCATTTCATCAATCCAACACCTAAAATTCATCCCAAATCTAACATAATATCATAAGAATACTATGAGATAGATCAATCTAAAAAGGAATAAACCTAGCCTACCCCGATGTCGAAGAAAGATCAACGAACTACTAAACCACCACTTTTTCTTTCTGAGAAGCCTCTTGAAGATGTCAAGATATCATAAACACATTTTAAGCGTCAATACGAGATTAATGATACCCATATTTCACAATTATGCTTCGGGTCCAAAAATCACCTCAAAACTCCATGTGGATCTTACTTACAGAAATCAAATTTTCGAAACCAACCCCAGCTAAATTGGGGATAAAATCAAGCCCTAAAGGTTTTGGAGGAAGGGGGTTTGATAAAGAAATAAAGAAATTTCTCAAAGAAAAGGGTGAATTCTTACCTCAAATAGGAAGATAATCACAAAAATGAATGTTAATCTAGCTTCCCAATCACTAACAAACTTCAAACTTAAGCTATACACTGTTTAGTGTTTATTCTTTAAAGAAAGGGGTGAGAAAATGGGTGAATTTGCAACATTGTGTTCTATTAATACCCATACTTGGTACCCAAGTCCTGCTATCGTGGACACTGACATTAGATTACAACAAATTAGGTCTACACAAGTGGATTGCGATTGCGACCAAAGACTCGTAATCATGACATATTGGACTGATCAGACTTGTCGCGATTGCGACATAGATACCACGATCGAGGTGGCACTAGTTACCTGGTTCACCAGATTTTCCAAGTATAAAATGGAATCGATCGGGTGGTCGGTATTCGTTTTGAATATCATATACATAAATGAACCATGTAACTGTACTAAATTTGATGTTCCAATGTGATGGTGCACTCAAAATTTCCATTCAAGGTTGTTTTGACCAAATGTGGGTCCCACACCCATATTTCATTTTCTTAACTTTTCGATCAATAGCTCAAAATGAGCTCGATGTATCGGGACCTGAACCAAAGGTCCACCTAGAATAAAATTTATATTCTGGAGATAATAGTGCAGTCAAAATTTATATACTAGGTCATTTTATCAAATTTTTTGCCCGATGGCCATTTGGAACCAGTAAAAACTTCAAAATAGATAATTAGCTCTAAAACCAAATGAACTGTCTGATAACTGAACTATCAGTTCTAGCAAGTTATAAATGACTTGGGGTAGCTATGGAAAAAATCTAACAAAAAAAATAAGCTAAAATATGAAAAATGGCCAAAAGGGTCATTACAATATCCATTACTAAAGGAACTTTCATCCGGGAACATTAGGGATTAGGATGTACCTGAAGTCTCAAACAAGTGAAGACACTGCATCCGCATCTCTCTCTTAATCTCCCAAGTGGCCTCTCCTACTGGGCGGTGCCTCTCCTGAACCTTAACTATAGGAATCTCCCTAATGCACAAACCCCTAACCTCACTAGCCATAATAAGTATAGGCTCTTCTACAAAGGTCAAATGCTCATCTAACTATACTGAGACCCATCTAAATACAAGATACGGATCAAGAATGTATCACCGCAATATAAAAACATGGAAAACTAAATGAAAAGTGAAAAAACCTGGAGGTAGAGCCAACTCATAAGCTACTTTACTAACTATGCGGAGAATATCGAAAGGTCCAATATATCTGGGGCTAATCTTGCCTTTCCTCCCAAAGCTCATCACACCCTTCATGGGTGATACACGAAAGAATAAGTGATCACCAACTACAAATATAAAGGCATGAAGTCTATGGTTTGCATAGGTCTTCTTCCTTCTATGAGCCACTCTTGTCCTGAATCACCCTGACTTTATCCAATAACTCCCAAAGAAAATTTGTACCACGAGGTCGAATCTATAAAGTCTCAAACCATCCAACCAGAAATGACATCTCTTACCGTACAAAGCCTCAAATGGCACCATCTTAATACTCGAATGATAACTGTTGTTATATGAAAGATCTACCAAGGATAAGTGCTCCTCCCACTAGCCTCCAAAATCTATAACACATACTTAGAGCATATCCTCAAGAACCTGAATAGTCTGCTCAGACTGGCTATTTATCTATGGATGAAAGGCTGTACTAAGATCAACCTGAGTATCTAATTTCTCCTAAAATGGTCTCTGAAATATTAAAGTGAACACTGAACCACAGTCTGAAATAATGGAAATAGGCACACCATGCAAACGGACTATCTTTCGAACATAGATATGGGCTAACCTCTTGCCACTGAAGGATATCTAAATAGGAATGAAGTGCACTGACATGGTCAAATAGTCTATAATGGACCAAATACCATTGGAACCATAGAAAGTGCAAGGTAAACCACTAATAAAATCCATGGTAATCTACTCCCTTTTTCACTCTAGAATGGGTAAACTCTGAGTCAAACCACCTGGTTGTCATTGATGCTCAGCCTTTACCTGCTGGCAATAATGGCAACGAGCTATAAATTCTGCCATATCACTCTCCATACCACTCCACCAATTATGTTTTCTCAAATCTTTATACATCTTGGTTGTGTTGGGATAAATAAAATATCTAAAGCTATGAGCCTCATGCAAAATCAAGTAAATCAAGTTATCAATCCTCCAAACATAAATGCAGCCATCGAATATCTAAACTCCCTTCAAATATATAGTATTCCTCTTAGACTCACCACTTAAAACCTGATCACAAAGGAAGTGAATCTTACTATCCTCAAACTGACAATCTCAAATCTGCTTAAATAATAAAGAGTTTTCCTTAACACTAGCAAGAATCCTCCTAGGATCAGTAATATCAAGGAAAACCATCAAGTTAGCTAAGGACTGCATGTCCTATGCCAACAACCTTTGAGAAATTAAAATATAAGGCAAGCTACCCATACTCACTGCCTTAATACTCAAGCCATCTACTACCATCTTTTCCTTGTGCGAATGATACAAGATGGAAAAATTGTAAACCTTAATCAACTCCATCCATCTACGCTGCCGAGCATTAAGCTCTCTCTGGGTCATAAGATGATGAAAACTGTGATGATCGATGAAAATCTCACAATGCATACCATAAAAATAGTGCCTCCAAATCTTAAGAACAAAAACTACCACCGCCAACTCAAAATCACGGGTGGGATGGTTGCGATCGTGCACCTTAAGCTGCCTAGAAGTATAAGAAATAACACGACCTTGGTGCATAAATACACAACCCAAACCAACACCGGAAGAATCACAAAATATGGTGAATCCCTCACCCTCAATAGGAAGGATAAAATAAGAGCTAAAGTAGGAAAAATTTTGACCTTTCCAAAGATCAATTCACTCTCCTCAGACCATTGGAAAGAATCCCCCTTCTGAGTCAATTTGGTCATAGGGGCTGAAATTATAGCAAAACCCTCAACAAACCGTCTATAATAACCGGCCAAACCAATGAAACTATGAACCTTAGTCGGAGATGTAGGTCTAGCCTAATCACAAATCACCTCAATCTTGGCTGGTTCTATCATAATACCACCCTTAGACACAATATGTCCAAGGAATGTCATCGACTCAAGCCAAAACACGCACTTAGAGAAATTGGCAAAAAGAATGATCACTTAATGTCTGGAGCGCGATCCTCAAATGTTGCACATGCTCCTCTCTACTTCTCAAATACATAAGGATGTCATCAATGAATAGAATTATAAAGGAATTGAAATAAGTTCTGAACACTTGGTTCATCAAATCCATAAACACGACTGGGGTATTCATCAAGCCAAATGGCATCACCAAGAACTCATAAAGACCATAACGGGTCCTAAAGGTTGTATTAGGGATATCCTCATCTCGAATCCTCAACTAATGATAGCCAGATATCAAATTAATTTTTGAAAACACCGCCACTTCCTGAATTTGTTCCAATAAATCATAAGTGCGAGGGATAGGATAACAGTTCTTTACCATCACCTAATTAAGATTCCTATAATCGATACACATATCCATGAAGACATCTTTCTTATTCATAAAAAATACAGGAGCTACCCAAGGGGGCATACTCAATCTAATAAAACCCTTACCAAGAAGATCCTAAAGTTGAGAATTTAGCTCCTTAAGCTCGGTAGGAGCCATATGGTAAGGTGCCATGGAAATAGGTTAGGTGCCAAGCTTGAGATTAATAGCAAACTCAATCTCGCGAGCAGGGGGAATACTAGGATGGTCGGTAGGGAATACATTAGGAAACTCACAAACAACAAGAATAGAGTTAAGAGACAGACTCTCCACACTAGCATCACAAATATACGTGAGGAAAGACTCGCAAACCCTCAAAATAAGTCTCCTAGTATAGATATAAGAAATAATCCCCGTTGGATCGTGGCTAATGATACACCCAAATTACACCTCTTTTACGAGAGAGTAAGCGGTCACTGTCAAATATAGAACCCAACTAGGTTGGGTTTTGAATCCTACAGGGAATACTGTGTTCACTAAGTATTGCGATCGTTATTAGACTGTTGATCAAAGGTTCCTAAATGAGAGGGGTTTTGATTTATAAATTGTATTCTAAGTAATTATAACAGAGTTGTTCCAACTAATGATTTTTTCTGCTAGTAATAATTTAATGATGTTAAACAAATTAGAGTTATGGTTACCAAGATGTTCAAACAGTTAGGGTTGTGAATCACTTTTGAGTTCCACTTAATAACTTCAATTGCAATAGCAGCTGAATTTTATTGTTTACCCATTAGTTTCTCAACCTTAATGTATAGTTTATCCTTTAACTCTCTCAAACTTAAAGAATATATTGATTATTCAACCATTTTCTCATGTAGGTTTATCCTTGTTAAGGCATTTTCCATTATTCTAAAGATTTAGGTCTCTAGATTTTATGTAAACCCTTTCTTTTCCCAACAAATATTTTTTTATTTGAACAAGTAATTGTTCTTGGGCTCACTTTTCAAGTTTGCAACCAAGAAAAGTCATTGGAGTGAAGAAGGGTTTATGCAACATCAATTACCTATAAAAACTCAATTAGAATCACAACCCATATCAACTATTTACATCAAGGCTCCCATAACCCTAGTTATGTGAGCTTAGACACTCATCTCCATAGAAGAAAGAGAAAGAATACTTGTATTATTCATAAATAAATTCAAAGTTCACTTACAAAGGTTATGAGAATTTATTCTTGAATCTTCAATAGAAATGAAATGATTATATCCACAAATATAGTTTTATTTTCACAGATTTCTACGTTACAGAGAGTATCAAAGATTAAAAACTAAGATAAAACAATCTCCAAGATTTAGTGTCCTAAATAAAACCCTAACTAGGTATTTATATGCTCCCAGGTTTAGAAGATTTAAAATTTAAACTTAGAGAAAGCCGTATCCAAATTGACGATTTAACTAACGTCCCATCGAAAGTCTGACTGTCCGTCACATGGTCCGTCGCTAGGTGCTCCAAGATGTCAAGTTTTGCTTAGTCCTAATGGCTAACTTGGCGGACCATCGTTGGGCCGACGGTCCGTCGCATAGTCCGTCGATAAGTCCTCTGATATCCTGTATTCAATTTAAGCCTGATGGCCAAGTTGGCGGTCTGCCGTAATCTTGACGGTCCGCCACTTGGACCGTCGCATGGGCCTTCCACCTGGAACCATATGTTTATTTCTGAAGCCCCTACTAGAGGACCATCGTATGACTGATGGTCTGCCGTTTGGGTCGTCAATGACCTTTTTTCTGTTGTTTTCCTGAGTTTTATCCTTTATCTATTCCTTAACTTGAAATCACTTAAATCCATCATTAAATACAAATTTAGTTGCTGGAAAACACATAATTTTCCCGAGTAAAAGATACAAAATATTCCATCAAAAGTGGGAACATCAACACCCTCAACTTAAGATAATTGCTTGTCCTCAAGAAATTCAGCACCAAATTACAAATATGAACAATGCAATGACAGACATTCAACTTGCCTAACCAGTTTTCACACAACCATTCACTTGTCATCCTAATTATATGGCTCAACATGTCAGAGTCCATAACCGACATTATTTCAAAATCAATACATATGCACAAACATGGATACAAGAATCTACAGAGATCAGCCGAATGAAGGGTAACTCAGACTTCCCTCACAGTCAAGGAAATCCACCGCTCAGTATATTTTGTGGATAGAAAATCAGAACTCTTACACTCATCAAAGAAGCTACAAACATAGTACACATACTCATAGGCTTGCCCTTATCATCTAATTCTCTCTTATAGTTGACTCACCAAGATCAAGCAGGTCTTTTCTTAGGCTTTTAATAAGACTTTGGGGCTAGGTGAGGATGTACTTTTGAGAAAAAATGTGACTCAACACTAGGATTTAACTCTCTTTGCCCTTAAGTTCTACCCACCAAGGCCATTTCTGAACTAGCTCACTCACCTTTGTTTTATTTATTTACACTTTACCATAACAACCCTCTTTTTTATATATATATTGGCACCTATAAAAAATTTTAGCAGAAAAAAACAAACTATTTTCTAAAACATTTTCACACAAGAAAAATGACTCATTTAAAAAACCATCGCTCTTATAAAAAAGCTTTCTATTTTTTTCAAAATGTAATCACTAGAAGTGCTACTGATAATAACGATACACATAAAAGGGCCGCATAGCCCATTATCATCATACTTACATGCATTATTAACCACTAAGATTGTATACACACTAGCATAAGCCACCCTCAACTTATGCTGATGCAATCAGTTAAGGTGCATAGTGTCTTGAGTAGACTAGGGCCCGATGCTCTAAACTATGCTCTAAACCAACTTTCCCTTAGACATCTAACAGCTTGACAATAGCCACCCCCAACTTAGGTATTTTTCCTATGTTTAGGTTCATAATTCCCACTATTGGGCCAGGGCCAGAGCTAAGTGTTAACAACTTAAAGAGAGTTAACTAGAGTGATTGGTGATAAAAAAAATTAACATAGGCTCAAAGAAGGGTTCAAAATGGAAAATTCTTTTTGGTGGGGTTAATTATTTTGGCTAAGTGTACTAAACTCACAAGGCGGCCTGCTATAATTTCTTATTTCATCAACTACAACACAACATCAATTGAACCAAGCAAGTTCTAGGTACTACACTAAGTAAGAACTAATACCAATACTTACACATACAGGCAACCGAGTCAAAGTTATTCTAATGTTCCTAAGATTTACACCACATGTCATGCATATTTTACAAGTTAATGCAAACTACAGATTCACTAACAGTTGATAACGTATACTAAGAGACAAAAGTAAACAGTCATACAGACATAGTGATAGCTTGATGCCAGCATCATTCATCATCCATATTCCCAACAAGGTGCTAACATAAATGGCACTTTTATTTAATGGATCAACATTAACAACAACACAAGAATAAAGAAATGAAAGATGCAAACCTAAAGTTAATCCTAGAAAAGAAAAATAATGCAAACTTAAACATAATCCTAGACATGCCGATTCTCCTAGATAGCACATGGGAGGAAAAAATATCGGCAACACAACCCCCCATGTTACAAGTATACCACCCTCACAAAAAAAATATATGCATTGTCCTTAAAGCATTAAATAAAAGTACAAAGGAGTAGGTATACTTGTATTTCCTCTTATCATCTGAGGCATCTTTAAAATATGGTGAGGAACCTATGTTCTCACCTACTTCAATGTTGACCCACATGGTGGTGGTGGCACTCAAAAACTCTCCCTCCGGAATATGAGGTATAACATCTCAGACTGGGTCTAAAGTTTGCCCCCTAACTGGGGAAGAACAGGTAAACACTCTGGCCACTTCATATTCTACTCTCTTCCTTCTTTTATATTCATCTTTCCTAGATCTTTTCTTATCTTTATTCATATCATGATGATCTCGCTCCTCCGATGTCATAGCCTCTCTCTTTCTTCTCTTTTTAGATTTCCATTAAGCATGATCATCTACCTGTTGCTTACCTTTATCTTTCACAGGTCTCCCCATCAGATCAATAATTACTTAATCATAATCACTCAATACGAAGGCTGGATAGAAAGTGGGTTGTTGTGGCTTCCTGCTCTTCAACTCTTCGATGTCAGCCTGTGCTTTCTTTAACTCTGCCATAAACCTTTCCAGGTCTGGAATAGAGAGTGAATCCAACCTTTTGTTGATTCTCTCCTCCATGTGATCCATCTTTATCAAAATATCTTAGAATGGAAGAATTGCATCAGCTACAATTTTTTCAACAAAAGGCTTGAATTCTGTAGCCCAAGTGTCAAGTTTCCTTTTGAATTTCTTTTGCAATTTCACAGACTTGGCGAAGTTTTCCTGCATCAACCTATATTCTGCAAATTTCCGCCCACCCATTTGTGGTGCAAATTCTGACCCTACAGACGTACTTGATGGCACATAATCAGGTGGTACATAAGTGGTAATCGGCAACGGCATACCTATTGGAATCTCTGAAATATCTGGGGTTGGTGATGACTGAGTTTGATAGGATGGTGGTTTAGTGGACCTCATTTTGAACTTCGAGTCATCCTTGGACTTCTCAATGTCCTGCCTATGTGTTGCACGAACCTCATTATCCACTCCATGAATCAAAGACACACCTTCTTACCTATATAATTCAGTGATTAAGTAAGGAAATGGTAGAGCACTTGCCACCTTATATGCTCTCACAAATAGCTCATCGATAATAATCTGACCAAAATCAATCTTCAGCCTTGATAGCAAACTAGCAACAAGTAGTGCCCGGTGAATATCGAGATTAGCGTTACCTCACGTTGGCATAATTCTCAATTGAACCACAACCTACTAGAATTTATCCTGGAAGCTAAGGAATGATTTTGCTATGTGCTTACATGAGTTTGTAGCCCAGGAAGGATTACCATCATCAATCAATACTCCACCTAACCAGGGTCTTTGGGTAGATGCATTATGCAGTTGGTACTGAAGTTCTGGAATAGTAGATGAGGCTTCATAATCTGGCCCAAATAGTATCTTATTGATGGTTTGGGCTATTATGTCAATGGTAACTCCTCAGACTGGCACTAATTCCCTGTTCGGTAGATAAAAAACCTTCGAGCCCTTTGGAATATCCTTTTTTACAAATACCAAATAGTTAGCAAAGAATTCTCTTACCAAAATCAACTAATATGATCCTGTGGGTTTGCTCATCCATGCCAGTTCGAACTCATTGAAATGATGCTCTAGCTCAGGATATTCGTGCATCTCTATCGTTACAATCTGATATTCATCAACAAATGGCCTTTTGATTGGCCTACTTTCTGTTGGTGCTAACCCATCATAAAATTTATCCCTTGCTTTATCTAGCTGCCATATGATAGAATATCTATTTAAGGATCATTTCGACTGTTCAAGTTGGTATCCTCAGTCTCAGTCTCAGCCTCATTTGCGTCAGTTTGTCCCTCTACATTGGTAGCCCTAGTTTCAGCCTCAACTGGGTTGGGGTGAGATATGACTATCCTTGCCTTGTCAGGACTCGAGTTAGTGCTGATGGAGCTGACATCACTCTCCTCTTTAGATTGAGAGAGTGTAGGAAGTGTTAGGTCCCTTTGGTGAGTGTTGAAGGATGGTACCTCCTCGCTCCTAAAAGGTTCGCCTCGACCTCTTGCTCGACCACCACTTCTAGTCAATGGGAGTTTTCGTACCACGGTGTCTTGATAATGAAGAAGTTTCACTCTAGTAGCTTGCACTTTAGAAAGAAAAAATACACAATACTCTAGCATGTGATTTCTTCTTTTGTTGTGATGAAGAGAAAGGATGGGAAAGAACTTGTTTAAATATGGGAGAACTTGTTTAAAAAACTTGTTCCATCCGACCCTTGTGATGTAATAATGATTAGGTTGTATTATCGAGGCGACCTCTGGTTTATATGAGCTTGGGGTGCCCATACAACATGGCCCAGTTTCGGTGTGTGTTAAGAATATATTGAGATCAACTAGAACAACACCTAGCTTAAACTAGTAAAACTAGTCTTCTCGTCTAGACTCAAAATGATCAATTTGAACCCAAACTTGTTTGAAAACACCTTTAAACATTAAAATCACATACTTAACCACATAGATGCTTATTTATATCATTATTAATGCATAAATCACACAAATTTCCCTAAAAACAAGGCTTAATATGCTAGGATAACAACGCTAAAGTGCATAAATACACCCAATATCACCAGGGTCAAGGAACTATGAACAAGCATACTGAGCTATAGAAATTCATTGGTGAGGATAATTATCTTTGTTGTTCGCTCACGGGGTTGATATTATGACTACAACCTTTCAAACTACTTGCAAATTATCTAACTTATCCCCACAACTACATTGTTGAGCAGGGATGCAAGAATTAAGTTAAATGCGTTCATATTCTATCCCATAATTGAACCAAATAGGGACTTTAGGTATATTCCTATCCTAAATGCAAATCGTAACATTATTCAAATGAGATTGCGATCCAATTCTATTTATCCCATATTATACCCTATCATTTATCCCTTTTGAGTACACAGTAGGGTTAAACATGTGTTCTAAGGGTTGCGAATCCCCAAAATAGTGATAAAAAGGATAATAAACAACAAAATATGATTATTAACCAAAATAAAGTCAATACATAACAATACCAATCCTTCTCTTAGTCTTAACCCCTAAAAAGGGTTTTTAGCCACTCATGTACATATACGTAATCACATTAGATGAATACATGATAAAATACAAAAGCAAACTAAAGTAATGGAAGAAAAATTCCTAAATGAAGTGTCTTAAATCCTCTCTCTAAGACCCAAGGTCGTCCAATATGTTTACACAAGAGTTGAAGTGTCCTATTTATAGTAGAACCAATATTGTCGATTTTGACTTAACAGCGTGCCATACCCTTATCACGGAAGATAGGGAGAGTGACATATTCCAATAATAGTGAAACACTATTTTGGACACATTTATGATGTGTATAAGGGAGTGGAACACCCTTATATTGGAAGTTAAGGGGAGTGACACGCCCCTATGCTAAAAAACATCTGATTTCAACCTCTTGAACTCCTTCCTTTCGCCTTTGATTTCCTTGAATCCTTGGATGTCTTTCCACTTCACTTTCAGTTGTTTTAGCTTCCTAAAATTGATATTAAAATCATAAATGGTCTCCTATAACATAAAAAATAGAAGAAATAGTTCATACAACACAATAGAATCCACCGAGATACACTAGAACCAAGCATAGCTTAAGCTAGCACAACTAGTTTTGTTGTCTAAACTCTATTTAATCTTTCTGTCTCTTAGCTTGTTTGAATTGAACCTTAAAAACTATAAAAAATTATTCACACATTATTACACAAGTATATCCTTTGTAACTCATTACATACTAGAATCCACCGAGATCAACTAGAACAACACATAGCTCAAGCTAGTAACACGAGTTTTCTCGTCTAAACTCTAACTGACTAAATTGATTATAAACTTGTTTGAAACACACCTTAAACATTATAATCAAGTATTTTAACACTTATATGCTTAGTTATATCATTAAAAACTCATTAATCACACAATAAGTCCTCAAAATAAGGTTAAACAAGCATAAATAATGACACTTAGGTGCATAAATCCACCTAAGATCACCACCCCACACTTGAAGCCTTGTTACTCCTCAAACAACTCTTTAAATTAAGTATCATATAAAGTAATACTATTGATTTTTCCTACAAGAAATAGATTCAAGCTAGCACAACAATGACTACACAGATAGTAAGTTCTTTACTAAGCATGTTATATACATTTGAAAGCTCAAGAACACTACTTCAAAACATACTAACCTCAAGAATTGACTCCCCAAGTTGGAAAACTCATGCATGTTACTCAATAAAAGAGATCATATAACTCATCCAACTATCATCAGATATGTGCTCTCACCATAAGAGAGTTACCCATATTCACTCACAGAGATGCAATTATCACAAGAATGGATATAAGAATCAAATTATGCTCACTCTCACAAAGAATTCACAAGTCACACAAGATGAACAATAGGCTTGCCCTTAGTGTAGTACTCTACTTATATAAAAATGTTAAGGCTCAAGATCAAATAAGACTTTGAGGGTTGTAATGTAGGCTAGGGGACATATAGGAACTATTTTGGCAAGGAATAGTTACTATCTTCCCTAAGATCTTTAATACATCACATTATACATTAATATATCTCTATTAACAACCAATTTCGACCACATCCATCTACACACATCTCTTGTTTGGCCCCATCTTATCATGCTCATTCACAAATACATAGTAGGGAATGTGCTCTATCACGCATGCTTAGATTTTTACACACTTTTCTTTCTTTTTATTACTCAACTCCCTATCACAACTTATCACTATTTCAACACCAATGTATAATATATTGGGGATTAAATTTTACCTTTTCCCTTCTTATTTTCTTTCTCCTTAACCAAATTTATTTTCAACTAAAGTGCTTTCGTTATTTGGATCATTTTAAGGTCAATCAAAGAAGGGGAACATGCTACATATGAGGGTATCAAGGAAATATTCAAAGACTCAATGTGATTAACTAAGATTATGTAGAAGGTTAGGTAAACTTGGTCTGAAATATGGCTATCAAAGAAATGCCCATATTATTTCCTACACCCACACTCTTTATTTTGCTTTGAACAGACACCAGACATGTTCTAGACATCACATGTAACAAGGACTACACAAAAAAATACTCTCACATGCTCAAATAAAGCAGGATCATCATAGATTCTCAAACAAGCAATCATACTAATTCAGAATTAAGCCAACAACACTGAAGAGTCCTAAACAAGAGCCTAGTTATCTCAAAAATATTTATTCAACACAATCAACATGTTTTCGCATACAAAACTACTTGTATCATACAATCATACATATCACTAACCAGAATATCTCACTTTCCTAACACAAAAATATAAATGTTACTCCTAAAAAGAAAAACGATAGTGGGTTCAAAGAGCGCCCCCATTGAAAAGAATTCAAAAAAAAAACATGGGGTGGGTGAAGTCTGAACCTACTAGACTAACCCAAATAAACTAAAAACTAAAAATCAAAATCTTTTTGTAATTTTTACAAATTTATCCAAAAATTAAAAACAACAAAAATTTAAGATCATATAGCATCACTTCACCTGAAACCATGAATTTCCCTACCCCACATTTAAAAATCTACTTTATCTCCAAAGTATATTTTAAAGTAGAAATAGAAATACTCCCTGAGGCCTCTAGGCCTAGCTAGTAGTATCTTTTATCATCAAGGGGGTCTGGGAACCCCATACTTAGTCTTTGCAATGCTCCTTAGCTCAAGTTTTCGGTATTGAGACATCCCATCAACTTGTGACTCAACAAAAATATAAACTATGTGAAATAAAAACTAATAATACAAAAATAAATACCTACCTTAACTTGGGGTTCCTCCCAAGAAGCGCCTGATGTAGTGTCGGGGCACGACCCACATCACTACATCTCAACCATATTCCTTTATCTTTTTTCTCCTGCTCAGACGTTATTTTCTCACTCATTTTTGGCCTCTTGAGTGTGCACTCTCAAGTTCATTCTTTTTCTCAGTAAGATCCTTTTTAGGCTCATAAATCATCATACCTTCGGGCTTTAGAGGTTCATTATTACTTGGCTAACCACCTTTAGGCCTGGTATTATATGCTTGAGCTAGTTTCCCCAACTGTTGCTCCAGATTATTTTGACCCACTTGATAATTTTTTATCTTACCAACCATTTGTTCTTGCTTGGCCAGGATATTTTTCTAAGTTTCCTCAATGTTACAGGCCTGTGTGTTGTGTTATTGCTGGAACTGCTTGTTTTAATTATTGTCCCATACATAATTGGGGTAAGTCTGTCACTTTTAGTTTTATGAATTCGCATAAGTTGGCTTATGTGCATTGCCCAAAAAGTTCATGAATTTAGGATTTACACCACAAAAGTATGTAGAGTGCCCATTATTAACACAAATCTCACACCAACCTAGGGATTGTTGCACTGGATTAACTTGAGCCAAAGGCTGGTTCATACCTATTTTTTTGAATTGAGACATCATTTGATTTTTTATAGCTAAATATTGGGTGGCTAATATTGTGATACTATCTACCTCAATCATGCCTGCAACCTTTTACATTGAGCTCCGAGACATGTCACTATGCCAGTCCAGATTTTCTTGAGCAATGAAGTTCAACAAAGTATAGATATCATCATATATTTTCTCCAGTACTTGACAACTTGTAGCTGAATCTAGATAATTTTTCGTGTTATGATCAAGTGTTCTAACAAAGGCATGAGATAATACCTCATTGGACTATTGGTGATTTGGACAGTCCCAAAGAAGATATTTGAACCTCTCCTAAGCATGATAAAGGTTCTCATTCGACTTCTACTTAAAGATTAAAATTTCACTATGTAATGTTGTAGTCCTTACGGATGGGAAAAAATCGATAAGGAATTTTGAGGCCAAGTTATCCAATGTAGAGTTTGGAACTTGCCGTCTTAGTATTCAACTACTTCTTTGCTTTCCCCAAAAGTGAGAAGGGGAAGAATGTTTGCCTCATATAATTAGTGTATACCCCAGTGGGTATGAATGTGTCCTTGATCTCTAAAAAATTCTACAAGTAAACCTTTGGATCCTCATATAACAAGCTGGTAAATTGCCTGCTGCTGTGCAAAAGTGTAATACATATATTATTGAACAAGAAATCAAATCGTTATTTCTACGTGTGTAAACTCTAATCCCATGATTTATATTTGAATACATGAATCATGATTTTTCCCCTAGTGTGAGAAGTGCTTATGAGGGAAAAAATGTTCATAGAAATCACTTGCAATAAAGTTGAGCAAAGAGCCTTTGATTCGGCCAAATTTTGGTATTCAATTCTACAAGGATCAACTTTGAACAAGTATAACTTTTTATATATGTGGAATTTTTCTATAAAAGACACAAAAAGTTGTAGTTAATTTAATTATCTTTCCAACGATACCAATTTCTCCTTAATCCGATACCCGAACAGAAAGTTATGATCATTTTCGTAAGAACCAGTAAGATGTCACAATAATGCCTCGAGGTAGGACTAAGTTATCGTGTCTAGTTGTGCAATGCGGAGTAATGTTTTCCTGCATCCGTAAATACAAGCCCAAAGGGCATTTTAGTCATTTCCCTTGTCCCTAAGCACCCAAGTGATGGATTAAAACACCAAAAGGGCGTTATTTGCCCACTTTTGATCATCAAATCCATATGTACTTCCCTTTCAAATAAAAAAATCCAAACCCCTTTCCCCAAAAATCCAAGAATTCAAGCTTCCAAGTTCAAGAATCTTCAAGAAAACATCAAGAATAGGGTTTCTTTCACAAGTTCATTATTCAAGTTCCAAGATTCAAGATTTCTTCCTCAAGAATTCAAGGGTTCAAGTTCCAATTTCAAGTTTCTTCAAGAATTCATTCGGTTAAGGTATATGGGTGTTCATCAATGGTCCCTTCCACCTATTGATCCCAAAAACCCTATTCTTAATTAAAAGTATGATTCCATTCCTATTTTATGAAATCCTCCATGATACTCAAGAATTAACCATGAATTTCCTACTAATTCAAGTATAAGATATGTTTACAAGTGTTTCTAAGTGAATTAAGCTATTTAATGTTTTATATTCAAATTCATATTTCATGTTTAAGTAATTTCATGTCATAATATTGAATTATGAATTAAACTATGTCAATATGTTATTTTCAAATGATAACATATCCATATGTTCATGTTCATGATTCTCACATGTTTGATGAAATTATGATTTTGGCCTTTGAACCATGATCCTATACGATAGTTTTTAAGCTTTGTTATCATATTTTATGGTCATTCAGTGATGGCGTGTTATGAATACCTGATATCTATGTGTTTTATATGTTTTTTTATTTTCAAGTTAAGAGTCAGTCAGACCATGGTTTTATTTTCATAACCAGAACATCATGTTCATGCTGAAAACTTACACATATAGTACAATGTCATGTTAAACGACTAATAAAATCAAAGTCTTTTAGTTGGGAGTAACACTTAATACTGAGCGAACGTAGGGATGACAACTCCCTCATTAGTAGAGACATGTGTTGTTAGTAGCAGTACCTAAGTTCTAGACCTATGGAACCATCGTAGATTATGAGGGGTCCCTATCAGTAGAGGCATGACACCCTCATCCTTTGGGACATCAGCCTTATGGATCCATATTGTTATTCATGTATTGGTACCCATGGAAAGGTACCAACACTCTTCCAACTGGGGTTATACGTTAGACCTTGATAGCTCAAATTGAAGTATGTCAATTATAGCTAGCTTTCACAGTCTCAGTACAGTATTCAGAGTGAGTCAATTTAGGTTTGCCTGACCAAGTATTCAAATATCATTTATTCAGTTATTCAGATATAAATTATTCAAATCATGTCAGTACATGTTTATGATTGATAATGCATTCTTATTTTTACATGTTCATGTTTTTATGATCAGTATCCATACATGATCCTTAATGCAGTTTTACAACATGTTCAGCTTTACATGAGATTTACAAACAGTATTCATGTTTTTCCATTTCTCAACTTTAGTTCTACTTATTCTACAAAAGTAAAGATGTAAGAAACTAAGTGTACTCAACAGCTTATTAGATTATTTTTTTACTCATGTTTTAAGATACTTCAACTTTTAGTTTATTTCTGTCTCTTGGTGAGTCTACTTGCAGTTAGCATACATGTTTAAATATTATGTACCTAATCAGTTTTACTTATTGGATTATCCCATACTTAGTACATTCTAGAAGTAATGATCCATATATATGTCTATGTTCAACATTGTATCATAATGTAGATAACAATTGTAGCCTACAAATCATAATCAGGCATTTTGCAGCTTCTAGACAGTAGGTGATAAATTCTCTTATTTTGGGGACTACAATAAGTTGTAGTCGATGTAATTTATTTTTATTATTCATATGTATTAAATAGTGGTAGTTGGAGGCATGTCATGGCTATCTATAGTTAGTATAGTATAGGCTTCATAGATGGTCAGTCAGAGTCATTCATGTAATTCAAGTTTCTTTCATTAGGTTTATCATGATGTAAAATTTATTAGTATTATACTTATTCAGTTTTATTTTTATCATGTTTCCGCTCAACAACATTAGTTTTATACAATTTAATTCTCTTTTTCAAGCAGTATACCAGTTCATGGGTTAGATTGGGATCACTTGTGGTTCCAAGCACCGTGTTATGACTAGGGGGTAGAATTGTGTCATGATAAACTTGGAATTAGAGCACAGAGTTCAAGTGTCCTAGGGTGTCTATGAAGCTGTGTCTAGTAGAGTCTTGCGGAATGGTACAAACACATTCGTACTTTTCTTTGAGAGGCTACAGGGCATTTAAGAAATTTTTCCCTTTTTTTATATCTCATATTATATAGTATAAGTGTTCACTAAGCAACTTATGTAAATTCTTATGTTGATCCATTCATGCTAACTTTCTCTTATTTTGAGGTTACAGAAACAATCAAGCTTACATCCTTACAAATAGAGTTTTCTCAAACAGTTACCAAAGATAGTTATTGGATTGCACGTAGGCTCGAAAGTATCCTATCAATTCCTTTATGTTCCAAAGTATGAAACATTTCATTTACTTTTATATAAATTGTGTGCTATGCCATAGTCAGATGTGCCCTCAGATCCTTTCTCAAAATCCTATGATAGCATATAATCTAGAGTTAAAAGAATGAACTAAGAACCTTAACATCAATAAATTGGGGATAGAGTTTATCTAATTTTGGTAGGTTATGTATCCATGGGGCTAATTTTATGAAAGGTGATCTAAAAGGCTTTTAATAGTGTATGCAAGAATTTAAGTTTATTGATTTGAAATTTAGTATGTTTATGTGGGTATGATCTAGAGGTGTACCCAAGGTGATAGAGGATGGTAGTATTTCCAAGTTTTTAAGGTGTGTGCTTATATAGTACCATTGAGTGGATAAGTGTGAATATGGCTAGTAATGTTGTACGTGATGTTCTTACAAGCTAAGTTATGGGTTATATGTTGCTGATGTTGGGTATGTTGGTGTAATGGTAATTCTCATGGTTTAGGGAAAAATATAAGTTTAGAGATGTGATTTTAGTAAGATATTAAGGAAGTTAGTATGGTTCATTAAAGTTTTGGGGGCCCAGGCAATTTTCCTTTTATGCACTTATACGCTTTTCTCTGTCTTTGATATCTAGCCTGGTCCCAGTGACCCATTGGATTATATATGTTAAGAGTTGTAATCTAAGTTTTAATTGTGTATGATTGAGCTAATAGAAAGAAGAGTTAAAATTCTTGATAGTGTGAACTCAGGGTATGGTGATACTTATGAAGATTCTAAGTCTATTAGTGTTTTAAGTTATTATATGATGACTATTGGGGCTATAGAAAGCTTAGAGTTATATCTCAAAAAAAAGTACTAGCAGCTGGTTTTACACTTTCAGGTGTAGTCTTTCAGGTTGAGTTTATTATTTATGTGTATTATTATATCTTAGAGTCTAGAGTAAAGTGGTTGAAGTCTAATTTAGAGTTTATTAAAGGAATCCACAAACTTATAATGATGCTTAAAGCCAAGGGGGGAGGGATTATAGAACAAGTAACCAAGTCAATCTCTCAAATTATAATAGTGAGGTTGGTGTGTTGTAGAGCAACAGTTGCGGAGGAAGATGTCCGACCCATTCTTACCTTAGTTTAAAATTTTGTACTTCAGTTATCACGATATCTACTCATGCCTTATATGTCAGCTCCATGATCATAGCTCATATTCATCCACTTTCCATAGAACTATGTACGTTCCCTGTTCCTAGTATGAAGTGATCCAGTTTACTCAGCAGTACGAATCATATTCCTTTAAATTATGATCTCCAAACTCATGTCATGCAACTCATGACTCATGTACCCATGCTTTACAGTATGTTCAGTTCCAGGTACTCATGTTATACTCTTAATGATTAGTGAAATTCATATTATATCATGTATATCCTAAGTTTTGATCTCTGTAATTAATTCATGTCATGGATAGTCTATTCCCCAGGCCTCAGTTAAGTGTCCAACCCATGCATAGTATTTTTTTATGCTTTAGGTCCTCATATTCTAACTTTTAGTGACCTCTCCTTCTGTAAAGATAATGGTGATGGACAATTGTTTAGATAGGAGGGAGTAAATGTTTCTTATGGAGGAAAGATTTATTGTATGTTTGTTTTATGTAAAGCTATAAGGTTGAAGAAAAATTGAGGAAATTTTTTTGGTATATGTCCTGGTTAATTAAGAATTCCATGTGTGTCTTTATAAGAATAGTGCAAGAAAGTTGTTATTGATAAAGGTTTAGAGAATATGAGAAAGATTCTTTAATGGGTGTTTTCCTAGAAGTTTGTACGTGGTTATAACGATATGCTTGAATTTCATGTTGGTATAGAAGTGGATGGGTAGATTGTGTGCTAGTAAATTCTGAATAAGATGGTGCATTTAGTTGTTGAAGTGGTAAGAAGAATTATCCTTAAGATGAGAAGTTGTGAAAATGCCTGGGGAATTGAATTCATGGTTCAGACTAGCATTATGGTGTTATATGCGGTACCTTGTAATTTTAAGTTAGGCTTGAACATGGTGAGAGAAGGTAGTTCAACTCAAATTTTGGCAGGAGTAGTTATATGTACCCATGTGAGTATTCAAGGAGCGAGTCTAAGCTTGGATTGGGCAGTTGCATTGCCTAAGGCCGAGTAATTCTATCCTAGTTTATGTTTCATAGGTCTATGTTCTATGTTACAAAGTTATAGCCATATCAAGAGTCCTTACTCATATATCTGATTCAGATCATACCCAAGTTCTTTGCTACCTACTGTTATTAGAACTTCTTTGAAAGAGTGTTGAAGAAATACGCCAGTTGAGTATAAGCTTTCAGTATAATTCATCCCATATAACCAGCAATTCAGTTTAGAAATCAGACAAGATAATCTACTACATCTTTCTTTCTTTCCATCTAGTCTTCCTATTCGAAGTTTCATGAATATTCCTATTCCATGAGGTAATTCATTCATATCCATGCAAATAGTGAATTCAATTCAGTTCATGCATCATGTTTTAGATTTAGATATTCAGTCATGATTCAGTTCGTAAGTTTCCTATTCATCATCTCAGTCTTTCCTTAGTATTTTATCCAAGTCAGTTTCATTTAGGGGATGAATGACCCCTAGGGGGAGATGTTGTAATACCCCCAGTTTTCATGTACTAAACCTCTCAACTTTTTTTTCACAAAACCAGATCAGGCCTGGGGTAATGTTTACTCATAAGTTGACTCTCTCATTTCTATCTCAGCCTTATAACCATTCTCATGTCATTGCATGTATTCCAAAAATCAGTTCAGTTCATGTATCATGCTCAGACTATGCAATCATGTTTGAAGTCATGCATGTTCAGTAGATGGTCGTAGTTTCATTTGTATTCTTAGTTTAACCAGTCTCATTTGTGGATAAATGATTACAAGGGGGAGATAATGTAACACCCCACATTCTTGAGCTAGAAATCAAACCATTATTTCTATGTGTGTAAACTCTATTCCCATGATTTATCTTTTAATACATGTGTCATGATCTTTATCCTTGTGTTTGAAGTGCGTGTGAGGTGAAAAATGTTCATAGGAATCACTTGGAGCAAAGTTGAGCTAAGAGACATTGATTCGACTAAATTTTGGTATTTCATTTAACAAGATATAGATATCATCATACATTTTCTCCGATGCTTGATCACCTGTAGCCGAATCTAGACAATTTTTTGTGTTATGATCAAGTGTTTTGACAAAGGCGTGAGTTAATACCTCATTGGACTATTGTTGATTTGGACAGTCCCAAAGAAGATATTTGAACCTCTCCTAAGCATGATAAAGGTTCTCATTTTACTTCTACTTGAAGCTCAAAATTTCACAATGTAATGTTACAGTCTTGTCGGATAGGAAAAAATCGATGAGGAATTTCCAAGCCAAGTTATCCCATGTAGTGTTTTGAACTTGCCATCTCAGTATTCAACTACTTCTTTTCTTCTTCCCAAAAATGAGAAGGGGAGGAGTGTCAGCCTCACATAATTAGTGCATACCCCAGTAGGTATGAATATGTCCTTGATCTCTAAGAAATTCTACAAGATAACCTTTGGATCGTCATGTGACAAGCTGGTAAATTGCCTGCTATTGTGCAAAAATGTAACACCTGCATTCTTGAGCTAGAAATCGAACTGTTGTTTCTATGTGTGTAAACTTAAATCCCATGATTTATATTTGAATACTTGGGTCATTTTCATTATCCTACTTGTGTCATTATCTTTATCCTAGTGTGTGAAGTGCTTATGAGGTTAAAAATGTTCATAGGAATCACTTGGAGCAAAGTTGAGCTAAGAGCCTTCGATTCAGCCAAATTTTGGTATTTGATTCTACAAGGATCAACTTTGAACATTTATAACTTTTTATATATGTGGAATTTTTCTGTAAAAGAAACAAAATTGTAGTTAATTTAATTATCTTTCCAACGATACAAATTTCTCCTTAATTTGATACCCGAGCAAAAAGTTATGATCATTTTCGTAAGAACTAGTAAGATGCCACGATAATGCCTCGAGGTGGGACTAAGTTACTGTGTCTAGCTCCGTAACATGGAATAATGTTTTCATGCATCTGTAAATACAAGACCAAAGGGTGTTTTAGTCATTTTCCTTGCCCCCAAGCACCCAAGTGATGGATTAAAACACCAAAAGGGCATTATTTGCCCACTTTTCATCCTCAAATCCATATGTACTTCCTTTCCAAAGAAAAAAATCCAAACCCTTTAACCAAAAAATCCAAGAATTCAAGCTTCCAAGTTCAAGAATCTTCAAGAAAATATCAAGAATAGGGTTTCTTTCACAAGTTCATTATTCAAGTCCCAAGATTCAAGATTTCTTCCTCAAGAATTCAAGGGTTCAAGTTCCAATTTCATGTTTTTTCAGGAATTCATTCAGTTAAGGTATATGGGTGTTCATCAATGATCCCTTCCACCTATTGAGCCTGAAATCCCTATTCCTAATTAAAAGTATGATTCCCTTCCTATTTTATGAAATCCTACATGAAACTCAAGAATTAATCCATGAACTTCTTACTAATTCAAGTATAAGCCATGTTTACTAGTGTTTCTAATTGAATTAAGCTGTTTCATGTTTTATATTTAAATTCCCATTTCATGTTTAATTAATTTCATGTCACAGTATCAAATTATGAATTAAACTATGTCAAGATGTTGTTTTTGCATGTTAACATATCCGTATGTTCTAGTTCATGATTCTCACATGTTTGATGAAATTATGATTTCGGTCTTTGAACCATGATCCTATACTATAGTTTTTAGCTTTGTTATCATATTTTATGGTCATTAAGTGATGGCGTGTTATGAATACCTGATATCTATGTGTTTTACATGTTTTTTATTTTCAAGTAACGAGTCAGTCAGTCCATGGTTTTATTTTCATATTCAAAAAATCATGTTCATGCTGAGCACTTACACGTATAGTACTATGGCATGTTAAATGACTAATAAAGACAAAGTCTTTTAGTTGGGAGTAACACTTAGTACTGAGCGAACGTAGGGATGGCAACTCCCCCGCCAGTAGACACATGCGTTGTTAGTAGAAGTCCCTGAGTGCCAGACCTACGACACAATCGTAGATTATGAGGGGTCCCCATCAGTAGCGGCATGACACCCTCATTCTTCAGTACATTAGCTTGTGGATCTATATCGTCATTTATGTATTGGTACCCCTAGCAAGGTACCAACACTCTTCCAACTGGGGTCATAGATTGGACCCTAATAGCTCAGATTGAAGAATGTCGATTATAGATAGCTCCCACAGTCTCAGTACAGTATTCAGAGTGAGTCAATTCAAGTTTGCCTGACCAAGTATTCGAATATCAGTTATTCAGTTATTCAGATATAAGTTTTTCAAATCATGTCAGTATATGTTTATGCTTGATCTTGCATTATTATTTTTACAAGTTTATGTTTTTATGATAAGTATCCATATATGATCCTCAATGCAGTTTTACAACATATTAAGCTTTACATGAGATTTACATACTGTATTCATGTTTTACCGCTTCCCAGCTTTAGTTCTACTTATTCTACAAAAGTAAAGATTTAAGAAACTAAGTGTATTCACCATCTTATTAGATTATTTTTCTTACTTATGTTTTAAGATACTTCAACTTTTAGTTTATTTCAGTCTCTTGGTGAGTCTACTTGCAGTTAGCATGCATGTTTTAAGATTATGTACCTAATCAGTTTTACTTATTTCATTCACCCTTACTTACTCAGTACATTCTAGAAGTAATGATCTATATATATGTCTATGTTCATTATTGTCTCATAATGTAGGTACCAATTGTAGCCTACAAATCATAATCAGGCATTTTGCAGCTTCTAGCCAGCAGGTGATGAGTTCTCTTATTTCGGGGACTCCAGTAAGTTGTAGTCAATGTAATTTATTTTTATTATTCATATGTATTAAATAGTGGTAGTTGGAGGCATATCTTAGCTATCTATAGTTAGTATAGTAGAGGCTTCATAGATTGTCAGTCAGAGTCATTCATGTATTTCAAGTTTCTTTCATCAGGTTTATCATGATGTAAACTTTATCAGTATTATACTTATTCATATTTATTTTTATCATGTTTCCGCTCAACAACATTAGTTGTATACAATTTAATTCACTTTTTCAAGAAGTATACCAGTTCAGGGTTAGCTTGGGATCACTTGTGGTTCTAAGCACCATGTTATGACCAGGGGGTTGAATTGGGTCATGAAAAACTTGGCATTAGAGTGCAAATTTCAAGTGTCCTAGGGTGTCTATGAAGCTGTGTCTAGTAGAGTCTTGCAAAATGGTACAGAGACATTCGTACTGTTCTTTGAGAGGCTACAGGGCATTTAAGAAATCTTTCCCTTTTTTATGTCTCAAATTAAGCAGTAGAAGTATTCTCTAAGCAACTTATGCAAATTCTTGTGTTGATCCATTCATGATAACTTTCTCTTATTTTGAGATTACAGAAACAATCAAGCTTACATCCTTACAAATAGAGTTTTCTCAGACAGTCACCAAAGATAGTTATGGGATTGCACGTAGGCTTGAAACTATCATATCAATTCTTTTATGTTCCTAGGTATGAAAGATTTCATTTATATTCATGAAAATTATGTGCTACAACATAGTCATATGTTCCCTCAGATCCCTTCTCAGAATCCTATGATAACATATAATCTAGAGTTAGAAGCATGAACTAAGAACCTTAACAACAATAAATTAGGGATAGAGTTTATCTAATTCTAGTAGGTTATGTATCCATGGGGCTAGTTGTATGAAAGGTGAACCAAAAGTCTTGAAACAGTGTATGGAAGAATTTAACTTTTTTTATTTGAAATTTAGTATGTTTATGTGGGTATGATCTAGAGGTGTACCCAAGGTGATATAGGATGGTAGTATTTCCAATTTTTTAAGGTGTGTTCTTATATAGCACTATTGAGTTGATAAATGTGAATGAGGCTAGTAATGTAGTATGTGATGTTCTTACAAGCTAAGTTATGGGTTATATGTTTTTAATATTGGGTATGTTGGTGTAATGGTAATTCTCATGGTTTAGGGGAAAATATAAGTTTATAGATGTGATTTTAGTAGGATATAAACAAAGTTAGTATGGTTCATTAAAGTTTCAGGGATATATATGTTAAGTGTTATAATCTAAGTTTTAATTGTGTATGATTGAGCTAATAGAAAGAAGAGTTAAAATTCTTGATAGTGTGAACTCAGGGTATGGTGATACTTATGAGGATTCTAATTCTGTCAGTGTTTTAAGTTATTGTATGATGACTATTACGGCTATAGAAAGCTTAGAGTTATATCTCAAAAGAAAGTGCTAGCTGCTAGTTTTACACTTTCAAGTGTAGTCTTTCAGGTTGAGTTAATTATTTAAGTATATTATTATATCTTGGACTCTAGATTAAAGTGGTTGAAGTCTAATTTAGAGTTTGTTAAAGGAGTCCATAGACTTAGAATGATGTCTTAAAGCAAAGGGGGAAATGATAGAACAAGTAACCAAGTCCGGTTCTCAAATTATAATAGTGAGGTTTTTGTGTTGTAGAGAAGTATCTTTTAATCGAGGTTGGTGATGGAACGGTTTTAACTAGGCTATTGACTGAAACTCCAACAACAGGCAAGTATGTAGACCCGTGGCCACCCTTGCAAAATTCTCTCCATATGTCAGATTGGACTTTGTTACTAACGTTGGTGCTAATCGATCGATTAAAGTATGGCTTCTTCAGACTTCCAACCAATGTCAATTAAATATTGTGAGCACCCTTACTTACTTAGGACATCGGATACTCAAAGGAGGTATATGTTGGGAAAACACTATGGAGGTAACTGGTGAATAGCGTCATACTCAAGGATATTGGGAATTGGCTGAGGATATCTTGGCAGGAAGTGCAAAAACCTTGAAGGCAACAAAAATATATGATGCCGTTTATGCTTCGCTGTTTACATAATGATCGAAACTCGAACATATTACAGGCATTCTTTGAGGCTTGGTGTCCAACTACCAATACATTTCTTACTTCAGTTGGAGAGCTATCCATATACCTTTAGGACATATACAAGATTGGAGGCCTGCCCGTCGGAGGTCTTCCTTATAAAGAAGTGATGCCTGAAGTAATGGAGCTTACAGGTGTTGATGAAATGAATGAGAGATTTATTCCTTTCTCTTGTGAATTCTTGTTTATCGCTTTCCAACATCTTCAAGAAGAAGAAGCTTCTAATTCGAGAGTTCCTCTAAGTAAATGGATAAAGTTTTGGTGCAAGAGGGTATTAAGTTATGAGTCAGCTCCCTTGAGGAAGGAGCAAAAGTCTGCTCATTTGAAGTCAACCCATAACCCGACTGGGACTATTTCGAAAGCAGCGAAATGATTAAGTGAAGATGATTCTATGTTTTTCAAACTTGGAGTGAAGTATGAACATAGGACTGATACATATTTGGCAGCATTTCAATCATGTTGGTTGCGCACCTTTGTATTTCTCTCTAAGGATGGATATTTCATTCTCTCGGGAACTTTTAGAGTTACAACTATGATGGAAAAGAAGAAAATTTTCAATCTTGCAGTTCCAGTCCTATCAAGCATTTATAATGGTCTTAACAGAGTCAATAAATCCTCACAGCTTGAACAACTCAAAGTATCCTTTCCTATCCATTATGTTTATGGTTAGCTTGCTTACTATTTTAAGACGTATTTTCCACTTTCTAATGGACCATCTATTCCGTTGATGATGAAATATTCCAGCGAAGAAGGTGCAAGGTACTTTGATGGGGAGCTTGCCAGAAAGCGCATCCATCAAGGAGATAGTGCTGTCTGGACTTTCACAATGCTAACCAAGTCTGATCCTTGTCATTTTGTGGATGATGATAAGGATGATGAATCAGAGATAAGCTACTTTATGAGTCTCCATTTTAACCTCCACCTTTTCAGATATGGAGGTTCATTCATACTTAAGCCATACAGTCCACACCGGTTTAGTCGTCAATTTGTATTTTATCAAGGCCTTCCCAGAATCTTGGAAGATGATATCTGCAGTGCTTCACTATATGAAGGCCTTATATTTCATCGAATCTATGTATTGCATGGTTCTATGTCAAAAGCAACCTTTCCTAAATCCATACCCAATGCGTGAAGACATTCATCCACGCAGTATAAATCTTGGTGGGACAAAGTTCATGGAAACTTTCTCGAAGTTAATTTGCAATTGCTAGTGAACGTTGTACGTCCTATTACCAACACCCCTCAAGCACATGGTGAGGAGGTTGATGATAGGCGGATTTACACGCCTATATCAATATATTTTGCCCATATTTTAGCCTAGTTTTGAGAACAAATTATATATTTCATGCACTTTTAGTCCTTTTTCCTGTAAATGAGCTAACGAACATGATTAGTAAAGTTTCAGGTATAAATGATGCATAATTCAGCATTTCATGGCTTACTTGACGCTAAAGAAAGCTCATGAAGGAAGGGAAGGGAGTTTACACGCCTAAGGACCAAAACTGCTGCATGGAAAATCTTTCCCGGGCTAAAACAGCATTTCTGAAGACTTTGGGGGACCAAAACTGCTGCATGGAAAATCTGTCCCGGGCTAAAACAGCAATTCTGAAGACTTTGGGGACTTACAGACAAAAAGCTGGATTTTGACAATGATACATTAACCTAGTACAATTAGGTTATGTATTTCATTATTTTAGTAGGATTTGATTATTTATTTCATTAGCTTAGTAGGATTAGGATATGGGTATTATAAATACCCTATCATGCTAGAGATTTCGAAGCATCTTCTATTCCTCTATTATTCTACACTACAAACAATTCTACAACTCTTCTAATCTTTCTATTAATTCTAGTTTTCTTCTTCCATTCATCTATTCTTAATTTCCGCAACAAGAGAATCGTTACTTTGCTAAGGAATTCACGCCTCACGCCTACCACCAAAGCTACACGAAATTACTCAATCTTGTGGTATAACAACAATGTCAATCGTGATCTCCTTCGCATTCATGGGTAACTAAACTTCTCTGTTGGGGTTATGGAAGCCGAATGAGTTACCATCTATTGCTGTGAGTTTGTGAGTTCGAGGCACGTATATTGCCTATATCATTATTCTCTTCATCTTAATCTACATTCTTTGCGGTTGCAAACGCAAGAATACGCCAGTCTAACATTTAACTTGTTCGAGAGAAAAGTTATTTGTCTGGAAAAGAGATAATGTCAAGGTAGTAGGACACCCTTTCCTATTAAAAAGCTAGTGCCGTAACTGGACTAACCTCTTGGAGAATTCGTACCGTTAGATACGCTTTAAGCTCGAGAGAGTTAAAGTGAAATAGTCCTTGTTAGGTCGAGAGACGCTTGGATTTACCATCGGCTACAATCCTCTATAAGCAATTGCATGTCAGAATTCTACACACTCATAGCCAATAGAGACGTATACCTCAGAAGGTGGACATAACCCCAACGCCTAAATTCTCATTGTTTACAACCAACGTAACATTCTTTCTCTTTTTACTTTGCTATTGCCGTTTTTAGATCTTATTTTGTTCACATTACTTGCAAGAAAAGAATCCCCCCTTTTTACGAGACTTGCACTAAAAGTCTAGTAATCTTTACTTACTTGTTGACCAAGCTATTCCCTGTGGGATCGATACCCAACCCAGTTGGGTTCTATATTTGCTAACGACCGCTTTACACTCCTACGAGAGCTGTAGATTGAGCGTTATCAGAGGTCCCAATTGTGGTTAAGCCTCATTTTTTAAAATCTAAGGTAGTCATTCCACTCAAAGTCAAGGGACCTCCACAAGTAGAGACTCAGAAAGATGAGCCGCCTGTCCTGACTCAACAAGCTTTCAATAAATGACCATATCAAGATGAGAGTGATAATATTTATGGAGATCATTGTTGGAAGAAGGTAAAACCATCCTTGGAAAAGCAAGGTGATTCTAACACCCATGTGGAGATTCTTTCTAGTTCATAGAAGACTCCTCCAGCCATCGAGAAGGTAATGACTCAACTCTCTACTATTTCATAGTATATGCATTGACTTTATATACCCCTTATATGATGTTTTTCTTTGTATATGCAGTCAGACAATGTCCAAATTTTGGAAGATCCTTACCAAAGCAAGCCACAAGATAGTAGTGAGTCTGTAGTAGGTCCAGACTCAAGAGAGTTACTTTTGTCATCCAAAGAGGTCACTTCTAACTCTTGCAGTAAAGTCAAAGCAAATGTAGAGTCAAACTTTCCTCGGCAACCAGCAATAACCATGTCTATTTTTTATGGCAAGAAGGTCATTTCAGATCTTAAAAAGGAATTTATCATAAAGTCTTGGGCTAGTATTCGTATCAAACTTGTAGGCCTTACTCTGAATCATGCTTGCATTCAATCAATTGTCTTCTTTCAAACATATTGTGCACTTCTACCACATTCACTTCAGATAATGAAGCATATTCAATGGGACATGTCTCATGACTTTTCACAAACACCCATTATTTCGTCTTAGCCATCATAATATCATCAATATGGTGTATAGAGATTCAAACTCAATATCTTATCCATATAAAAAGGCTTCTTAAGCTATAACTCAGCGGGACTCGAACCCAACATCTTATCATCATGGTCCATTGAAAATTTTAATCCAATGTCTTACCCTCTTATGAGATGAGATTTAAATTCATCATCATATCTTTTAACAATATTATTTTTCATGAACAAATTTAAAATATAAGTGGTTCCAAACCAATTACTTTTTTATCAAATCCAATAATAATTATATCATTAGTAGCAAAAAGACAAATAACATAAGAAATCACTAACCTTAAAATTACCTTTAGATTTATAATCTCACCTTGTTTTGGCAGAGCCTCATGCTGATAACGTGTTATGAAATATAAAAAACATAGAGAAAAGAGAGAGTGATTATTATTTCTTAAGAGATCTCTTGATGAGTTAATTAGAATGATGTAAAACCTCATTATTTATAGGGAAAACTAATATTGGGTTTCTAACTTTTTCATAAATAAACATTCACAATATATGGTAAAGTAGACATTCACTATATATATAGTAATATATATATATATATATAGTAAAGTATACATTCATTATATATGAAATTATATTTCTAACAAGATAAATAAACTTGACAACAAATTTTTTTTTTTTTTTTTAAAAAGATCAAACCCATCAGTAATTTCAATTTCATGACCCTCTGCATCAGCAGCAGCTACTGCATTTGTGCTAAAAACATCAACACTATTTCGTGGCTTCAATAGTTGACTGCATTTAAATAACCCCACGGGTGAAAGTTGAAAGTTGTTGGAATTTGAAACAACTGATAGATTTTTTAGAGGAACTGAGTTGGTTAAATTTTTACTAACAAGTTTTTGGGGTGAAGAAAAAGAAAATTTTGGTCTTTTTAGAGAAAATTGAATGAAATTTGACAGTACTGAAGCCATGATCAAACAAGAAATGCCAAAAAACCTAAAATAAAATAAAATAAAATTCAACAGAAAGTAAATGAATTTTTTATAGAAGAATCTTTGGATATAAAACAAATAAAAGAGTGAGAATTCTTGAAGTATATATAACGTTGACACCAAAGATTGATAACTATAAGAGCGTTGATGTCAAGAAGAACAACAAAAGACTAATAATTAGAGACTTCCTCCATTTAAATTCGCTTGGCTGACTTAGTAAAAAAAATTAAGTGAGAGGTGACACAAAGTCTTTAAATTAAAAATAGTGAGAACTTTTACCGGATAAGGTCAAAACTTTATTTAAATTGTGATTAAGTTAATTGGGGTAAGTTAATTAGGGTGTAAAGTGTAATTTTAAAAAAGTTTTTAATTTTTTAAAAAGTACTCTAACTCCAAATTTCAAATTTTAGAGTTTCCCTCCTTTTTTTTTATCTTTTAATCTTTCTTTTCTTTTTCTTTCTCTCCATCTTCTTCTTCTTATTTTTTTCTCTCTCTAAATTTTCCTCTTATTCCATTTTCTCTTCTTTTTTTTCTTTCCTTTTTCATTTCGCTCTTCTTTTTTTAATTTTTATGGACTATTTTTAAAAAAAAATTGAAAAGTTTGTAATTTTTTTTTTTAATTTCTTTTAAAAACAAATAAAGAAATAATTTAGCAAATTCCACAATTATGAGAGTTGCTTCTGCAACTACGGTAATTGTCGCAATAACTACTATTAGTTGTTGTGTTACAACAATTATCGAAGTTGTTGTAGCAATTATCGAAGTTGCTACAACAACTATCCAAGTTGTGCAGCACCTTCGATACTTACTTAATTTCTGAAAAAGATCTAATTGAAGGAGCCCACGAAAAAGTGATATTTATGATAAAAATAGAGGTGGTGGTGCTGGTGGTGACGCCGAAAAGAAGGTGACGGCGGCGGGCGGCAACAAAAAAGGTGTGGAGGAGGAGTGATGGTGTAGAGATCTTTGTGTAAATGTGGGGTTGATATCTTTGTGTAAATAATAAAACTTGAGGATTTTAAAATTAGTGTCATTAACACTAATCTTAAAATGGTCACTTTTACTCAATATTTAAGACTTGTGTCACTCTTTTTTAGTTTTGAAACTTTTTTGTCACCCTTAATTAATTTGCCCAACTTAGTATAGAGTTTAAAAATATAAACAAAAGATTTTTGAATTTCATTTTACTTAAACTAAAGACATATTGAATATATCAAAATATTATTTATGATTTTAAACATGTCATGTGTTAAGTTACAATTAAAAAATTATCTATCAAAAAGGAAAAAAAATATGTCTTTTAAAATGAATTAAAAGAAAAAATAGGTTAAAAAATAAAAACTGAGGGAGTAATTTTTTCGAGTTTCACTTGTTAATGATTTACTTAACAAAGAGGAAGAGGGCCCAAGAGGAAAGATATGAAAGCTCATTTTGATGGTTGCGTTGCTCGTATATATTTAGAATATTTCCTCTCTTTTTAATTAAAAAAATAGCATAACATAAAGTACCACTCACATATCTATAATCTATAATATATTAAAAGTGTGAAGACCTTCAGAAAAGTAATTTAAACTTTTGTCCTTCATTAAAAGACTCTCTTTTAGACAAAATTATCTTGTAAACAAAAGACTCTCTTCGTTAGAAAAATGTCTTTTAAAATGAATTAAAAGAAAAATAGGTAAAAAAATAAAAACCGAGGGAGTAATTTTTTCAAGTTCCACTTGTTAATGATTTACTTAACAGAGAGGAAGAGGGCCCAAGAGGAAAGATATGAAAGCTCTTTTTGATGGTTGCGTTGCTTGTACATTTTTTGGAGTACTTTTTCTCTTTTTAATTAAAAATAATAACATAACATAAAGTACCACTCACTTATCTATAATCTATATCAATAATCTCTAATCTATAATCTATAATATATTAAAAGTGTGAAGACATTTAGAAAAATGTGTAGACAACGAAATTTTATCAAAATTTAAATCCGTACGAAATTCGAATTAAATTAAATTTAAAATATATTAGTCCCAAATAAATATTGTGGATTAATATAATTGGATTAATTATTTTAATCCAAAACATGTATGGGTCCGATCTTTATTGGACTAGTCCATTAATTTGGGCCACAAATGGCGAGCCCATCTTACTAAACCCAAGATATTGTCATATTCTAGAGGCCCAAATAAACGCCACGTGTCAAATGGCGTGGCATGCCAAGCCAAGGGAATGAACCAATAGGACCGTGCCACATGTCAAAATGATGCAGAAGGCCCATGAAATCAAAGCCCATAAAAGACTCCACGTCACTCAAATCGGATTGGTCAAAGAAAGTCCATCTTCATCATGACTCTTCCCTTTTCCACAACTATAAATAGGGGTCTCATAATTCAGAAAAGGAACCCCAGAACTCTAACAAGTAGCAAGAGAAAGATCATGGATCAAACGCCATAATTTCTCTAAAAAGCTCAAACATTCAAATCAAGTTCATCATGATTCAAGATCAAGACCGCAATATTCAAGAACAAGCCCAAAAGCCCTTGAATTCAAGCACAAGTCAAGATCAAGTCCCTCAAAGAATTCAAATCAAGTTCAGATTCAAGATCAAGATTTAACCACTTGAATTTATATTTGAAAAGGCGAATCAGAGGATTTATAGAGATTGTAACACTCACATATTGAAATCAATAAATTAATTGTTGCAGTATATTTTTTCGTCTTGAATTATTTATTTTTTGATCTCGAGAATTTTATTGTCCAACAAATTCTGGCATGCCCAGTGGGACAATCTCTACATCTCATCTTAATGTTTCCTACTGCAAACTTCAACAACACTGAAATGACTTCCAAGAAGGTCAACTCTTAATCAACTGCTTCCAAGGCTACTGACTCAAAGTTCTCTGCTGAAGTAGAAAGCATCCTTGGTGTTACTTTCGGAAGCTTAGGATCTATCACGAGGATCAAGGCAGGCTTGCTAGGACAATAAACACATCCAGTGTCGTGCGAACCAACTCTAATTTTTGGATCTTCTACCCCAAAAAAAAAGAAGTCCAATGCAAGTTCTTTGGAAGGAGGAAGCAGTATGGTGGAATCACTTAAGAAGACCCTAGATCTACTTGAGCATTTCAATTCCAAATACTTTGGCGCAAAGAGCGATGGTCGTTCAAGCAACTCATCATCTCCGACTACACCGCATAAGTTAAGCACTTCAAAGATAAACTTGTGAGACAATCCGTGCTACTCTCCAACATCTCCAGTGATTATGCAAGAGATGGTGACTGATGCCTCATCTATGGAGGAGCATCTTGTGAATCTAGCAAAGGCAACTGAGGGCCTAACCAAATATATTCAGAATCAAGATGCTTGAATTGATAAGATAGTGGATAGGGTGGAAGGTATGATAGACGGAGAGTCTAGCCATGCACCTGGAAAATCTCCAGAGGTTCATGAGACGAAAAATCATGTAAAAAAAACACCATCGACTAAAGAGGCGCAAGATTATTTTGAGGGAATGATCCCGATTAGACAATTAAGGGAATTCATTAAAGGGACCCTCAAAGACAAATATGATGTTTTCACCAAATATTCCCTTGCATATGCCAAGCCCTACACTGCAAGGATAGATAGCCTTAAAATGCATGTCGGCTATCAACCTCCCAAATTTCAACAATTTGAGGGCAAAAGGAACCCAAAATAGTATGTCGCACATTTTATTGAGACATGTAATAATGCTGGAACTTACGGTGACTATCTTGTCAAACAGTTTGTTCATTCCCTAAAGGGAAATGCTTTTGACTGGTATACGGACCTTAAGCCTAATTCCATTGATAGTTGGGAGCAATTGGAGCACGAGTTCCTAAATTTCTTTTATAGTAGAAGGCATACAGTGAGCATAGTAGAGCTCACAAATACTCAACAAAGAAAGGATGAACCAGTCATTGACTTCTTTAATCGATGGACAAATGCTAGCCTAAACTGTAAAGATAGGCTCAGCGAAGCTTCTGTAATAGAGATGTGCGTCCAAGGAATACATTGGGAACTTCTCTATATCTTGCAAGGCATTAAGCCTAAATGCTTTGAAGATCTATCTACCCGTTCTCAAGATATGGAGTTTAGCATGTTTCTACTGGAAAATGGATCAACGCCTATCCATGAGCCTCGAAGGGGAAAGGATAAGTATGAACCCAAAATATGGGGCAAGTTTGTACCAAAAAAATAACAATAAGGAGTCCATGAATGTTGATGTGTATCCTGTGAAGGTCACCACAAAGGTGAGAAAGAATCAAAGTGTGAAGAAGACTTCTGTAGCACGTCCAAATCAAAAAACTTTAAAGGAGATGCAAGAAAAGGAATATCCCTTCCTTGATTTTGATGTTGCTGAGATTTTCGATGAACTCCTCGAGTATAACCTCATTGAACTCCCATAGATGAAGCTGGAAGGACCAATGACCCTAATTATTACAAATATCATAGGCTCATAAGTCTCCCTCTGGAAAAATGTTTTGTCTTTAAAGATAAAGTCATACAACTAGCAAAAGAGAAGAAGATCTTCTTCGATGATGAGACGGCCAGTTCTCATCAAATATCTATCACTTTTAAATCATTCGACCCAGCCCAAATATATGTTGAAGAGAATAATAAGAAAATATTAGAGCCCGACAGGTCTTCAGTTGACGAAGGCGATGATGAAGGTTGGACTCTGGTGACTAGGCGTAGACACAGGAAGATGAGTCTGCGAAAGGAGTCGTCCGAGAAGCCAACCAGAAGGAGTATGGTAAAGAAACCAAGGATACAAAAGTTGGTTGAATTCCCAAAGAAGACGAGGGTGATGGAGCTTCATCCCAAAAAATCTCGACGTTCGGTGACTTTAGAGGAATTCTTACCGACTTGGTTTCGTGTAAAGACTGCCCAAGTCAACCTTGAGGTGTCTTGTTTTAATACCACCAAAAAAGGGCAAAAGGGTGAGAATCTACCCATGGAAGTTCCTTTACCTTCCTAAAAGCTTGCTGAAACTCTTGGCAAAGAGGCACATGTGTGTGATACAAAAATTACATTCAAAAATAACGATCTTCTGCTTGGTGAGGCCCTACATAACTGTCCCTTATACATGGTGGGTCAAATTTTAGGAAAAAAGATCAATAGAATCTTGATAGAAGAGGGATCTAGAGTCAACATCCTGCCTATCCGCACGATGAAGGAACTTGGCATCACTACTAGTGAACTGGACGAAAGCTATATAATAATCCAAGGCTTCAACCAAGGGGGCCATAGGGCCATGGGATGTATCAAGTTGGGGATTCATATTGATGATTTTCAATCAAACCCATTGATGCATGTGATCGATGCCAAAACTTCATACAATATATTGCTTGGTAGGACTTGGGTGCACGGGAACAAAATTATCTCGTCCTCTTACTATCAATGTTTGAGGTACCTCAAAGGTGGAGTGGAAAGAATGATAGTTGCCAATGACAAGCCATTCACTAAAGCTGAGTCACATTTTGCCGATGCAAAATTCTACTTAAAGAATTATGTTGTGGATGAGAAAAGGCTTGAAGATGTCACCAAGACCAAGTGTGATGATCTTGAATGTAAGAAGGTCACGGTGACTATCGAAAAAGTTTCCAACAAGAAGCCTCTCTCCACTTCAAATAAAGAAAGTGTCACTTCTATGAAAAAAAGGCCACTTCCATTCTTCGCTACATACCGAAGGTAAAGAAAGAGAAAGACCACCCATCGGATTCCCAAGATAATATGCTAAAGGGGATAACTTTACCTATCAGGAAGATTGCTGCAATAAATCCATCCTCGAGACTTCTTGAAGAGTTTGTAACTCAAAATCTTCCACAAGATATGACACTCCCTACGAAGCGTACGAAAGAAGGCTTTGACCTAAATGCGTACAAGCTATTTGTTAAGGCTGGCTACAATCCTAATGAGCCATCAAGGTTGGGAAAACTTCCGTCATAGGGTACAACCAGGAAGGAACGTGAAGGCCTAGGATACGCGCAGCCACCTTCAATTATCATCTCCATAAGAAGGACAGTCAGTAATTACATCACAGTGGAAGAAGAATCCACTACTGCTAATAAAAAACCCTCTGTATTTCACCGACTTGGAGGATCAACTGCAAGACTTCTGTATTTGAAAGATTGGGACCTCTAAATAAGAAGAAAAACAATAAGCATAAGAAGAGTCATCAAAGCGCGGTGATGCCTAGTTTCATGGAACAAGGTGTTAAAAGCAAAGGCTCATACTATGGTTTATACCAAGGAATGTGAGGAAGATGAAGAAAGTGTTGACTCCTCATGTCATATTACGGCGCAAAATAAGAATGAGGCCTCATCTCAAATAAAGACTGATGAAGAGATGAGAGATACTTTCTGGTGTCACCACATATCCATCAGCGACGATGATTCTCAAGAGGAGGAAGATGATGGAAATAGACCCCTTAAAACAAGTTAATCTTGGAACCAATAAAGACCCAAGAACAACTTACCTGAGTGCTTTTCTAGAGATAGAGGAAGAAATCATGTACATGGATATAGTCAAAGAATATATGGATGTCTTCTCTTGGAGTTATAAGGAAATTCCTGGATTAGATCCAAAAGTAGCGGTCTATCAACTGGCGGTCAAGAATTGTGCTCGTCCTGTTAAGCAAGCTCAAAGGCGCTTTAGGCCAGAGTTGGTTCCACTATTCAAAAATGAAGTTAACAAACTCATTGAAGCTGGATTTATTCATGAAGTCAAATATCCCACATGGATTTCAAGTATTGTTCCAGTACAAAAGAAGAATGGCCAAATTCGAGTTTGTGTCGACTTTTGAGATCTCAATATGCATGCCCTAAGGATAATTTTCCAATCCCCATACCAGAGTTAATAATTGATGCCACCACTGGTTATGAGTCAATGTCCTTCATGGATGGTTCATCCAGCTACAACCAAATTTGCATGGCACCAAAGGATGAAGAGCTCATTGCATTTCGTATGCCCAAAGGTATTTATTGCTACAAGGTGATGCCTTTTGGCTTGAAGAATGCTGGCGTCACTTATCAAAGGGATATGTAGAACATCTTTTATGGCCTTCTCTATAAAAATTTTGAATGCTATATGGATGATCTATTGGTGAAGTAAAGAAAGAGAGACGACCACTTAAAAGACCTAAGAATGGTATTCGAGTTACTTTGAAGATATCAACTAAGGATTAATCCATTGAAGTGTGCCTTTGGAGTTACTTTTGGAAAGTTTCTTGGCTTCATTGTGCGACATCGAGGAATTAAAATCAATCAAGCCAAGGTCGATGCGATTTTGAAGATGCTCGAGCCTCGAAATATTCATGAGTTAAAAATCCTTCAAGAAAGGCTAGAATATTTAAGGAGGTTCATCTCAAACCTGGCCGGAAAATTTCAACCATTTAGTCATCTCATGAAGAAAGACACTCCCTTTGAATGGGACCAAGCTTGTAGTAATGCCTTTGAGAGTATCAAATCATACTTGATGAAGACACCAGTTCTTGTGGAACCCATACCTGGGAAACCATTGATACTCTACATCGCGGCACAAGAGAGGTCAATTGGAGCACTAATGACTCAAGAAAATAGTGAAGAAAAAGAAAACTTTCTTTACTATTTGAGCAGAATGAGGGCACCGAATGAGCTAAAGTATTCTCCAATTGAAAAGTTATGTTTGGCACTAGCCTTCTCGATTCAAAATATGAAGCACTCCTTTCAGGCTCATGTTGTTCTCCTTGTGTCTAGGGAAAATCCCATCAAGTTTATAATGTCGAAACCATTCCTTAGTGACCGACTTGAAAGATAGTACCTTCAATTTCAACAGTTTGAGATTGTGTACATTCCCTAAAAGGCAGTAAAGGGACAAGCATTTGCTGACTTTTTGGCAGACCACCCGATACCTGATGATTAGGAACTGAGTGATGAACTTCTTGATTAAGATGCAATGGCTGTTGAAGTTAGATCCCTATGGAAGATGTACTTTGACGGTGCTGCACATTGAGATGGAGCTGGTGCTGGCGTAGTGTTTATCACTCCAAAAGAAGAGGTCATCCCTTACTTATTTACCTTGATGAATCATTGCTCTAATAATGTTGCTTAATATCTAGAGCTCATACTCGGACTTGAGATGGATGTCGACATGAAGCAATGATAGTTACAAGTTTTTGGTGACTCCCAATTGGTGATCAAGCAACTTTTGGGAAGCTATGAAGTCTGGAAGCCTGAGTTAAGACCATATCATGATTATGCACAGAAATTGATGAGATGTCTTGGAGAAGTAACCCTCCAGCATGTGCCAAGGAAAGAAAATAAGAAAGATGATGCTCTTGCTCCTTTGGCTTCAACTCTAACTTTTTTGAATCAGACACGAGTTACTATTCGCCAAGAATGGTTAGTACTACCATCAAATCAGAATGAGGATATAAAAGGCAAGGTTGAATACCTCGTCGTAGTTTTCAAAGCTATAAAGAAGGACTAGAGACAACTTATCATTGAATACTTGAGCTTTGGGATACTTCCAGAAGATCCAAGGAGAAGGACTGACATCCGTCGTCGTGCACCTCGCTTCCTTTACTACAAAGACACACTATACCGAAGATCATTGAAAGGAGTACTCTTATGGTGTTTGGGAGAGTAAGAAACAATTCAAGCTTTGCAAGAAGCGCACTCAGGAGTTTGTGGATCGCATCAGTCTGGACCGATGCTCCATTTTCACATTAAAAGGATGGGATATTATTGGCCAATGATGGTGAAAGATTTCTTAGAATATGATAGAAGATGCAAATCTTGTAAATTCCATGCAAACTCTAGAGGTACTACACCCAACTGTAGTGTCTTAGCCAATCAATTCTTGGAGAATGGATGTTGTTGGTCCACTACAAATATCTTCTGGTGGACAATTATACATCTAGGCCGTGATAGATTACTTCTCAAAGTGGGCTAAAGCGCTTTCTCTCAATAAAGTAAAGAAATAAAATGTTGCAAACTTCATCCAAGTGAATATCGTCTACCACTTTGGAATTCCTCAGTACATAATAACTGACAATGTAAAGCCATTTGATATCAAGATGATGAACAAATTTTGTGATCTCTTTGGTTTCAAACAGCGCAAGTCTTCCATGTACCATGTTGCCGCCAATGGTTTAGCCTAAGCATTCAATAAGACTTTATGCAACTTGTTGAAGAAAGTCATCTCCAAATACAAACGAGACTGGCATGAGCGAATGAAAGAAGTTTTATGGGCATAGAGGACAACTTACCATACACCGATGCAAGCAACCCCTTACTCACTTGCTTTTAGAGTTGAAGTAGTCCTGCCACTTGAGTATAAATACCTTCTTTAAGACTGGTTAGTCAAGAAGGGCTCACTGATGAAGAAAATGCTAAGTTGCGTCTTGCAGAGTTAGAAGCTCTTGATAAGAAGAGGCTGGAGTCTCAACAAAATCTTGAATGCTATCAAGCCCAGCTATCTTATTCTTTCAACAGAAGGGTTCTCTTGAGGTTCTTCCAAGTTGGATATCAAGTCTTTGTAGTAAGAAATCCCATTACCACTTCTCATAAGTCTGGGGGAAAATTCATGCCGAAATGGGATGGACCATATATCGTACAAAAAGCATATTCAAATGGTGCTTACAAGCTTGTCAATGCAGATGGAGTAAGGGTTGGCCCCATCCACACCAAGTTTTTGAAGAAGTACTATCCTTGAAGAAAGATGACACTCCTTAAGGCACAAGTATAAACTGCATGTCCACTCTTGACCCGCAAGAGTATAAATTATGTACGGCCAAAAAAAATGAAAGTCCGCTTGGTTTAAAACCTCAAAAGAGGCGGCCTAAGCAAAAGTTAGGACACAAAAAAATAAAAAAAAAAACACTCAACCCAAAAATACGTTGTGACTTGATCCTCTTCATTGAGGTACGTAGGCACTTGGAATTTCATTCTGAGTTTAGTTACATCAGTGTCAAGAAAATAAATGTTCCTGCTTGATCCATATGAAAGTTAATTCTGCATACATCTCAATAAAGTTTCAGACTTATGTCAAATACTTGTGACTCAATAGGGGGGCAACCTATCAAAAGGGGAATCTCTTTCAATGGTATTTGGAATACCCAAAGCTTACAATTGAGGTATAGATCTACCACACATGGAATTATCAAGTTTTCAAGTCAGAAGCTTTAATTTTAAGGCTTTCAAATTGAAGTTTCAAGTCTTACTCGATTGTGACAAAGACGTGAAGCCAATAAGCAATAAGTTTTGGAGACAAAAGCCAAAATTTAATACTATAACATCAACACATCGAAATAATAAAGCAATTCTTGGAGTTGAAATTCAAAAAAAAAATTAAAATAAATGTGAAACATAAAGAAAAAGAGTTTTCATTATAACTAATAGGTTTGACTACTCAATAATAAGGGTACCAAAAAGCAACAAGAAGGTTTAAAGGAAGACATCTCCTAAGGCTGATCTAAGTATAGCTTATAATTGACTAAATCTTGTAATGCAGCCTCTAAGACTTGCCTCTTATTCTCCACGACCTTTGAGGCCTTTTTCGTGGCAAGGGAGACATCATCACACTTGGAAAATGCTTCTTTGGCAACTAAAACTTTGGATTCTATCTCTGTAGCTTCTTGCTTGGCAGCAACTCAGCGAGCTTTCAACTTCTTCACCTTCTTTCTCTCCATCTCAAGAGATGTATAGGCAATAGAAACTTCCTCAGATTTCTCATCCCTTTCCCTTAGTACAAGGTTAAAATGCTCTTTGGCTTTTAAATATGGCTCTGACTCTTTAATTATTGTGGTTTTATCAATGAGGACGGATCGTGCTTGGTCATAGGAAGTCACAAGTCCAAAGAAAGACCCCAATAGATTCTACAAAGGAGAAATATCTGCCCCCATCCCACTCATGTCATTGAGTATGACTTTAGTGACCTCTCCTTCTGTAAAGATAGTGGTGATGGACAATTGTTTAGATGGGAGAGAGTATATATTTCTTATGGAAGAAAGATTTATTGTATGTTTCTTTTATGTAAAGCTATAAGGTTGAAGAAAGATTGAGGAAATCTTTTGGTATGTGTCATGGTTATTTAAGAATTCCACGTGTGTCTTTATAAGAATAGTGAAAGAAAGTTTTTATTGATAGAGGTTTAGGTAATATGAGAAAGATTCTTTTATGGGTGTTTGCCTAGAAGTTTCTAGGTGGTTATAATGGTAGTCTTGAATATCATGTTGGTATATAAGTGGATGGGTGGATTGTGTTCTAGTAAATTCCTAATAAGATGTTGCATTTAGTTTTTGAAGTAGTAAGAAGAATGATTCTTGAGATGAGAAGTTGTGAAAATGCATGGGGTATTGAATTCATGGTTCATACTAGCATTATAGTGTTATACGCGGTACCTTGTAGTTTCGAGTTAGGCTTGAACATGATGAGAGAAGGTAGTTAAACTCATTTTTTGGCTGGAGTAGTTATCTGTACCCATGCGAGTATTTAAGGTGCGAATCTAAGCTTGAATTGGGCAGTTGCATTGCCTAAGGCCTAGTAATTCTATCCTTGTTTATGTTTCATTGTTTTATGTTCCATGTTACAAAGTTATATCCATATTAAAAGTCCTTACTCGTAAATCTTATTCATATCATGCCCAAGTTCTTTGCTACCTACTGTTATTAGAACTTCTTAGAAAGAGTGTTGAAGAAATACTCCAGTTAAGTATAAGCTTTTAGTATAATTCATCCCATATAGCCAGCAATTCAGTTTAGCAATCAGACAAGATAATCTCTTACAACTTTCTTTCTTTCCATTTTGTCTTCCTATTCAACGTTTCATGAATATTCCTTTTCCTTGAGGTAATTCATTCACATCCATACAAGTTGTGAATTCAATTTAGTTCATGCATCATGTTTTAAATTTAGATATTCAGTCATGATTCAGTTCGTAAGTGTCCTATTCATCATCTTAGTCTTTACTAAGTATTCTATCCAAGTCAGTATCATTTAGGGGATGAATGACCCCTAGGGGGAGATTTTGAAATACCACCAGTTTTCATGTATTAAACCTCTCAACTTTTTTTCACAAAACCAGATCAGGCCTGAGGTAAAGGTTACTCATAAGTTGGCTCTATCATTTCTATCTCAGAATTATAACCATTCTCATGTCATTGCTTATATTCACAAAATCAGTTCAGTTCATGTATCATGCTCAGACTTAGATATGCAATCATCTTCCAAGTCATTCATGTTCAGTATATGTTCATAGTTACATTTGTATTCTCAGACTAACCAGTCTTATTTATGGATAAATGATTCCAAGGGGGAGATAATGTAACACCCCACATTCTTGAGCTAGAAATCAAACAATCATTTCTACGTGTGTAAACTCTAATCCCATGATTTATCTTTGAATACATGTGTCATGATCTTTATCCTTGTGTTTAAAGTGCTTGTGAGGTGAAAAATGTTCATAGGAATCACTTGGAGCAAAGTTGATCTAAGAGACATTGATTCGGCCAAATTTTGGTATTTGATTCAACAAGGTATAAATATCATCATACATTTTCTCCGATGCTTGCTCACTTGTAGCCGAATCTAGAAAATGTTTTGTGTTATGATCAAGTGTTTCAACAAAGGCGTGAGTTAATACCTCATTGGACTATTGGTGATTTTGACAGCCCTAAAGAAGATATTTGAACCTCTCCTAAGCATGATAAAGGTTCTCATTTTACTTCTACTTGAAGCTCACAATTTCACAGTGTAATGTTACAGTCTTTTTTGATAGGAAGAAATCGATGAGGAATTTCCAGGCCAAGTTATCCCATGTAGTATTTTAAACTTGCCAACTCAGTATTCAACTACTTCTTTCCTTCCCCTAAAAGTGAGAAGGGGAAGAGTGTCGGCCTCACATAATTAGTGGATACCCCAGTAGGTATGAATATGTCCTTGATCTCTAAGAAATTCTACAAGTGAACCTTTTGATCCTCATATGACAAGCTGGTAAATTGCCTGCTATTGTACAAAAGTGTAACACCTGCATTCTTGAGCTAGAAATCGAACTATTGTTTCTACGTGCGTAAACTCAAATCCTATGATTTATCTTTGAATACATGTGTCATTATCTTTATCTTAGTGTGTGAAGTTCTTATGAGGTGTAAAATGTTCATAGGAATCACTTGGAGAAAAGTTGAGCTAAGAGACTTTGATTCGGCCAAATTTTGGTCTTTGATTCTACAAAGATCAACTTTGAATGTTTATAACCATTTGTAACAGTGGAATTTTTATGTAAAAGACGCAAAATTATAGTTAATTTAATTATCTTTCCAACGATACCAATTTCTCCTTAATCCGATACCTGAGCGAAAAGTTATGATCATTTTCATAAGAACCAATAAAATGCCGGGATAGCGCCTCGACATGGGACTAAGTTACCGCGTCTAGCTCTGCGACGCAGATTAATATTTTTCTGCATCTATAAATACAAGCTCAACGGGCGCTTTAGTCATTTCCCTTTCCCCAAGAACCTAAGTGACGGATTAAAACACCGAAAGGGCATTATTTGCCCACTTTTCATCATCAAATCCATATGTAAACTCTTCCCTTCCCAAGAACAAAAATACAAACCCTTTTCCCCAAGAATCCATGAATTCAAGTTTTCAAGTTCAAGAATCTTCAAGAAAACATCAAGAATAGGGTTTTTTTTCACAAGTTCACCATTCAAGTCCCATGATTCAAGTTTTTTTCCTCAAGAAATCAAGGGTTCAAGTTCCAATTTCAAGTTTCTTCAAGAATTCTTTCAATTAAGGTATGTAGTGTTCATCAATGGGTCATTTCCTCCAATTGAGCCCAAAAACCCTATTCTTTATTAAAAGTATGATTCCATTCCTATTTTATGAAATCCTCTATGAAACTCATGAATTAATCCACGAACTTCATACTAATTCAAGTACAAGCCATGTTTACAAGTGTTTCTAAGTGAATTAAGCTATTTCATGTTTTATATTCAAATTCCCATTTCATGTTCAATTGATTTCATGTCACAGTATCGTAGTATGAATTAAACTATGTCAAGATGTTGTTTTCGCATGTTAAAATATCCCCATGTTCAAGTACATGATTCTAACATGTTTTTTGAAATGTCTATGATTTGGGTCTTTGAACCATGATCTCATACTATAGTTTTTAAGCTTTGTTATTGTATTTTATGGTCATTCAGTGTTGGCGAGTTATGAAAACCCAATATCTATGTGTTTTACATGTTTTCTATTTTCATGTAACGAGTCAGTCAAACCATGATTTTATTTCCATATTCAAAATATCATGTTCATGCTTAGCACTTACACATACAGTACCATGTCATGTTAAACGACTAATAATACCAAAGTCTTTTAGTTGGGAGTAACACTTAGTATCGATAGAACATAGGGATGGTGGCTCCCCCATCAGTAGAGACATGAGTCTTTAGTAGTAGTCCCTAAGTTCTAGACCTATGGCGCCATCGTATATTATGAGGGGTACCCCATCAGTAGAGGCATAACACCGTCTTCCTTCGGGACATCAGCCTTGTGGATCCACATCTCATTATTTGTTGGTACCCCTGGCAAGGTACCAACACCATTCTAACTGGGTTATAGTTTGTACCCTGATAGCTTGGATTGTCCATGTCTATTATATCTAGCTCCCCAAGTGTCAATATATAATTCAGAGTGAGTTAGTTCAGGTTTTCCTGACCCAATATTCAGACATCGATTATTCAATTATTCAAATATCAGTTATTCAGATTATGTCAATACATGTTTATACTTGGTTTTGCATTCTTATTTTTACATGTTCATGTTTTCATGATCAGTATCCATACATGATCCTCAGTGCAGTTTTACAGCATGTTCAACTTTACATGAGATTTACATATAATATTTATGTTTTACTGCTTCCCAGCTTAAATTCTACTTATTCTACAAAAGTGAAGATTTAAGAAACTAAGTGTAGTGATTAACCAGATTGTTAGATTATTTTTGTTACTCATGTTTTAAAATACTTCACCTTTCTATTTATTTCAGTCTCTTGGTGAGTCTACTTGCACTTAGCATGCATGTTATAAGATTATGTACCTAATCAGTTTTACTTATTGCATTCACCCATACTTACTCAGTACATTACAGAAGTACTGATCTACATATATGTCTATGTGCTACATTGTCTCATAATGTAGGTACTAATTGTATCCTACATATCATAATCAGGTAGTTTGCAGCTTCTAGCCAGCAGGTGATAAGTTCTCTTATTTTGGGGACTCGAGTCAGTTGTAGTCGGTGTACTTTATTTTGATTATTCATATGTATTTATTAGTGGTAGTTGGAGTCTTGTTACATCTATCTATAGTCAGTATAGTAGAGGCTTTATAGATGGTCAGATAGAGTCATTCATGTAATTTCAGTTTCTTTCATCAATTTTATCATTATGTAAATTTTATAAGTATTATACTTATTCAAACTTATTTTGGATCATGTTTTCTCTCAACAAATTTAGTTTAATACAATTTAATTCAGTTGCTCAAGTAGTATGCCATTTCATGGGTTAGCTTAGGATCACTTGTGGTCCCAAGCACCGTGTTATGACTAGAGGATAGTCTCGGGTCATGACAAAAAGCTGCACCATATTCTGTTTCAACTCAAATCTACTTTCGGTAGCAGTGTGCAGATTATGGAGTTTACATTAGTCACAAGTAGGATTGTGATCACGCTCCCCAATACAATAGTTTTTGTTTAGGACAATCATTGTCAAATATAATAACCCAACATGAGTTGGGGTTGAATCCACAATAAGTGTTAGTAGTATTCAAGTCATATGTGTGATGGAGCTACTAATTATTTACCCGCAATGTAAACATAAAGAAAGACATAAATTAAAATGGGGGGGGGGAGTATGGTTGGAACAATTGTTTAGAAAAAATTTAATTGAACTACCAATTTAGAGCAACAATTATAGGTAAAATTTCTATAGGAGAATAGTCTTGGGATTATGGTTTCCTAGGGGCGAATAGTGCAAGGGTGTATGAGATTCAAATGCAAACTCTAGCTAATGACTATATGGGTAGGCTAGGTTAGGGGTTTTGATGTTAGTTTTTCAACCAAACACCAAAATATCACCCATGGATCCTTTCAGATACCTCATGGGTGTGGGAAACAAATTAACCCATAACCTCAATTGGTCATCCCTATTACTAGGAAGATGCCCAAGACATAGAAAATTAACAATCCATCCTTATTTCTAAGACAAGGTAAAGGAATAAGCTAACATATAATTATTGTTCATAAATTCTTGTAACCTATATCCCATTTTCAAGGATAATATGAGATATAAATGAATACCCATATCCCTCTTTCAAGGATGATGTGGGATTTTGGGAATTTGGGGATTTCACCCACAAATTCTAATTTAACAATCAATTATTAGTGAAATAAAACATCATTAACCAAGAATCTACACTAATAAGACATACCCACACAAATTTGCACCCTATTCCAACATAACCCCAAGATTTATGTTTGTTTACTCATGAAGTTTTAGAGAAGAAATATACCCAAATTATCATTCAAATCTTCCATCGAAGATGTAAGCACGGGTGTTCTTAAATTTCAACTTCAATTACAACTAAAATCCATACAAAATTAACTACAATAATGTTTCCCAATGTAGTAGGGTTTTTACAATGCCAAAACTTGAATTCTAGTTGTAAGGCTATTCCAAAAGTGAAAGGGTTTTCTCCCTACAAAGAATTGGAAATAGCCGTGAGAAATTACATATATACCTCTGGGATATTATTTGCTCCATCACAATTGCCAGTGCTTGATCGCAATCGCGACTCCCATGATCGCAATAAGCCTATCACCATTGCCACATTGACTATTTCTTACTTGTAGTGATCGTGACCCTTAGACTGTGATCGCGGTAATTGAGGGTTGGTTCCTGCTCTAGAATTTCCATATTTTACATTAACTTTTCCCATTTTGGTCTCTTTTCATCTCACTTTACTTATTTTTCTTTATTTACTTGTAAACCTTCAAAGCAGGGGAATTAGTGCATTCAAATGGACAATTCACCTCATTTACATGATTTAATCATAGTAGTGTTCACAAATGTGGATGTAAATGAGTGGTAAATGTACCACTCATAAACACCCCCAACTTAGACCTTTGCTTGTCCCCAAGAAACACTTACTACTTACTCAATGAGACTATGCAATTTTAAGCCTATTTATACGATCAAATGATCACAATGACTTCAAACTTCATTAACACCAAAAAGTAGCTCTCAAGCATAGGTAAAGCTATTCTCACAACTTCCCTTAACATTAAGCACAATCTCAAAGACACAAAAGACTCTAAAGAACAACAATGCAATAAATACTAACTCTCTAGAAGTGACTCTCCATCTATAGCGACTCAACTATACTCCTTAGCCTTATTTTTGAAAGAGAACAATTTCACCTACCTCGATTAGTCTACATGCCTCTTCACAAGAAGAAAATCTCATACACTAATTTTTCTATATTACAACAAGGTATTTAAGAGCAAACAATCACTCACATAAAGAATCTCTCAATGTGAATGAGTATCATACTATATGCTTGCCATTATTTCCAGTCGCCACTACTATGAATATACTTGATTGATGATATCGAAGGACTTTTCAAGCTAGTAATGTAGGCTCGGGGAAAGGGTATGATATCGTTTTGGAATAAAGTGGCTACACCCTCCTTGAGCATCTACATTACACTATTCAATAAAATTTTAGACCATGGTCTACTTCATTTGTTTCCAACTTTACATATGCCTACTTACCTTGATTTACCTATCTCTTTGAAAGCATTTTCTTCTCAATTATTTCTTTTGTGCAATCCATGTTTTCCTTCTTTCGATGATTCCTTTCTTTTTCACCTTTTCACTTACTCTTTTTGTTTAGATTTTACTCATCCACTTACACTACCTTGGCCTAAGGTCACCTTTTCCAAAACTTACCACCCCCAACTTAGGGTTTTGGCCTCAAGATGCATTTTCAAGTTCAAGGAGGTAGGGTTTAAAAAAGGGTAAACTTCAACTAGTTCAAGGCTTTTAATGTGGTTGTCAAACAAAGATTTGAAGGTTCAAAATGGGTGACTAAGGGTACTATTCCATGTATGGGTAGGCTATTTAGGTTAAGTGGGCTCCTATGTTTAGAAAGAAGTCCTAAGATTATTTCACCAACCAAGAATAATCATGATTTTCCTGGAGAGACTAACAGGGCAAGTTCTAGATGATACAAGAAAGCATGAGAGTTAAACAACTATGCCCACCACACATGACATGCAAACTTTTCAAGAAGGCTCAATTGCATTTACTATTAGAGACAAAAGGAGGTATTTACCATGTACTACAAACTGAGAACTTTGGAGTCACAAAATAAGGTAAAGAATTGTTACAAAATTGTTCACGTCTGTAGCCTTGGTTTTCAAAATTTTTGGATGGACGGAGGGTGCTTACATCACATTCACACCACACAAAATTATGAGAAGTGATGGGTAGTGGAAGGTTCTCCCAAACCCATAGGCAATCTAGCCATAATCTTCTTGATTTTTATCATCTTAACCGATATCTCTTCAAAAGGCCCTGATGTAGATGTCCTGCAAGAGTCGGAGTCCTTATCTATTGACTTACCTAAGTCGAACTTCCTCTTCTTTCTCTTATAGGGTGACATCTGACCCTGAATCTTAAGAGGGTAAATGGGGGTCGTTGGGTGCACCCAAGTATCTCTATGGTACTCTTCAACCCTGGCTCTCCTGTACAAATCAATAATCAATAATGGTAACAAATGCAAGGAGCCACCTTTGATCTTGAAATGTCCATGTCTAGTAGAATAAGGAGCCCAACATTCAAAGAAATGTTATCCAAAATGCATGCAATCATCTGGGCTCTCACATCAAGGACACAGGTCATATTGGTGCAAGGAGAAATTCAGCTACAAATGATAGCTAACAAAATTTGAGCCTTAGATATGAAGTCATTCAATGATATGCCCATCTTTGTAGCGGCCTATAAAACCTCTCTATCGGGACACAACTTATCTGCGAACAAGCTCCCAGGTTCAATACCCTTCTCCTCATATGGTTTTTTGTTAGTATCTGGTAGCCTATATATGTTATATATCTGCTCATATCCAAAGTGAACTACCTTTTCTTGAATCCTCATAACTGGGTTTGTGGTAGAGACTACACTGAGATTTGCATAGAACTCCCTCACCCAATGCTCATTTGCTCGACATCGATCCAGGGAAAAACACCTCTACCCTATGGCCACCTAGCAGTTATGAAAGACTGGGTGATTTTCTAACACCTTTTCCAATTTGATACCTCTCTTAGGGAGTATCTTGGTTCTGGGCAAGTCGGCATAGTATAGGTTTTGGCTCTTAGCATCCATGAAATGAATTTGGTCTTCGTCTTCAATATTTATTTTTAGAAACTTGATAACAACATAAATGCATTAATTATCAATATTTACATATGAAAACGAAACTATGTTATGAAATTAGGCTTATAGGGTAGTGTCTTAGGAATTACTGGTAAGAAACAGACTTGAAATTTTTTCGGTCCTTGCTAAAAATAGCCTCAGATGCCGCGATCGTAGGCCACTGAGATCCCAATCCTATGCCCGCGATAGCGGTAATTGAAGCATGGTCGACCAAAAGTTTCAAAATTCAAAATTCCAAATTTCAATGCCCATATGTGCTCCATATAAAAAATTTACATTATGAACAAGAAACATAGGCCCTAGATGTTCGATGATGCCTTTAGAACATATGAAAATGATTAAGGATCGTTTGAACATTTAATCGAACACTTGGTGTGCACATGTTAATCCTATCATTTTTTGAACAAATTAGGGTACTCAAGACTTCCCTATCAATGTACACACAAATACCAACAGCTAAACACACTAACAAGTACAATTAAGCAAAGATTTAGCATGCAATTCTCAAGTTTAGGACATCCGTAAGGTATGAATTCTAAGGACTACACATACGCGTAGAAATAGAATTTGAAGCACGTACAAAATTGAGGGATGTAGGGGAGGATGCAATGCACGATTCGATGCCCAAAATAAGACAAAAAATGGGTGCAATTTGAGAGGAAATTTGAAAGAAGAAGGGGAAAATGGGTCGATTATTCATCTTTAAATATAACTTGACCTCAATCGTGGTAAAATTTTCACGATCGTGGTTACATGGCAATTGTGATCGCCATAGAATACATGTTGCAATCGCGGTAGCTGAGGCTAATTTTTGATCCTCTGTTTTCCATTGTTCATTCCATTACTCAAATGCACCATACTTTCCCTACTTCAACCTCATTCAAAATACCTCATAGTACCATAATTTCATGGATTAATCATAAATAAAAATGAAACCTACTCTACTAGTCAAAATTTCAAAGGATACAGGACAATTTCATTGGATTGGTGGGTTGTTTCCCATCCAGCGCCTAATTTATCATCGCGACATGACGTTCCTCAACTTTCAAGTTGGATCCTTGGGGGATCCTTCATCCACCTCCTTATTGACCACATTAATGACAAACACCACTTGAAGTTCCATTGGTTGTTTTTTAGTTTTACAAATCTAGAAAGACAACTCATCATTTTAAACTTGAAATTTAATTTCTCCTTGATTCATATCAACAATTTATCTCTCGATTTACAAAAGGGTATCCCAAGGATGATGGGTATTTATTGGTGAATTTCATAATCTAGGACCACAAAGTCCATCGGTATAATGAAACGATCAACCTTGACCAAGACATCATACAAAACTCCAACCAGTTTCTTAATTGAGTGATCCCCCATCAAGAGTATCATTATTGTAGGAGTAGGAGTGCTAAAGCCAAGCCTTTGGTAAATCGCATATGGAATGAGATTGATGTTTGCACCAAGGTCACACAAGGATTTATCAAATTTGTGTGTCCCAATGGTCCAAGGTATTCTGAAAGCTCCCAAATATTTTTTTCTTTTCTACCATAGCACTAGTCATGATAGCACTACAACCATGGGTAACTTCAATGGTCTTACTATCACAAAGAGCTTGTTGGAAATCAATGTTTTAATTAACTTAGCATATCCTAGAATTTGTTGAATGGCTTCTGTCGACGAGATATTGATTGAAAGATTGCTAATCCTGGAGAAGAACTTAAATTTTACATTTTCCTCCTTCTTCTAGAGTCTTGGAGGGAAAAAAAGGGATTTTCATTTGGGACAATGGGTCTTATTGCATTTCATCATGCTGAATGACATGACCCACCCTGGGCCTTGTTATAATGGGCAACCCAAGTCCGACCAGGACTTGAGACCACCCCTGCTACCTAACCCAACTTTCAGCCGCATGCCCTGAGTTGGCTGAATTTCGAGCATGTAACAAGATAGTGTAGCAACTTACATAAAGACTTGGGGATAATATCACAACAGTGACCGACCCAACCGAGTCCAACCATCCTATACTAATAATCCAACCATACCAAAACAAGGGCCATAAACTAGGCCATAACCAAGGATGTTCCAAAACATAATATAATTGATCCCAAAATTACATAGGATGGAACAACCAACAATCTCATTCAATGATGTCATCCCTTCAGCCTATTCTAATGCCAAGTCCGAAACCAATACCGATACCACCTATTCCAACTCATAGAAGTACCACAAAGCCTCTAACCAAATGAGTAATGAAATCCGGTTGGGACATGCCCCCAACCATAGTCAAAACAAATATCCAAAATAAAATCAAAATGTCTAAAAATATCCATAACATGAAATGGAGGATTTTGAAAAGATGAAAGCTCACCACTTCAGTCAAAATGTTGATCCCTATGTTAAATCACTATGTAGTAGGAGTAGAACAGTTGGTTCCTACATAGCGTGGGTATGCAACCGCCAGTAGACGGGGTTAGCAAGTGATCTCTAGCATGATATCAAGGTAAGGATAATATATTACCATTTATAAAACCAAGTAGAACCATCTATATGCATACAACCATACATTCGTACATACATACATACATACATATATACATATATATATATAACTATGCCGGGAAAAGGGACCGGGTTTAGCATACCCTTAAAACAATTACCTGGGTTGTGTAGCTTTGCTATCCTAAACCACCCACAGGCTATATGGGTTCAGCATCCCTACTGAAAAGGTCTCAGTGCGTGTAGCCGCACGACCAGGGAAGAAAACCTTGGGATGACTAGTGTATCCCCCAAAATATAGTGTGATATCATGCACACGGTCACCAAGACCAACCTTATATCAACACATATAAGTTTACAATTTTGGTCCCCCGGGACTTCCACCTTTCACGACTTAGCTACACCCCTCGGCATTATTGCCTAATTAATAACCAATTTCCAAATAACCATACCATTATACATTTATTAACCAAGGCCATTAATATTGGTATCATCATACCAATCCTTACTTGAAAGTATTATCCATAGCCAACCATATAGAGGTTTAAGTGACTTTCAAGTGCCCTTCGATTTACCATATTAAGCCACTTGGGAAATTCCATGTACCCCTCAAGCATAACCATTAGACATTTACCATTCCAAGACATTTAAACCATGCATAATTACTTTAACAAGTTTTAAAACAAGCAAGAGTTCCATTAAAAGTAGTCAATGCAATGAACAAATCTTTATAAGTATTTTGTCAAACATATTGGGGGCATAATATGACCAAAACCAATTCCAATTACATTTAATCCATTCCCATGCAATCCAATTATCCATAACCACCATTAATACATATAAAAGGATAACTAAAACAATGGGAAATAATAACTAACCATTTAATATCAAAACTCCCAAATCATATTTGAAAACCCAAATCATACAATCAATGAAATCATGAAAACATTCATAAAAACTATGCCTTTAGTTATAATTAACAATGAGGGAAGAGAACATTCCTTTAAACAAGATGATGATGGAAAGAATCACCAAGTCAAGCCCCAAATTGATCCTTTAGTTGAAACCCTAGCTTCTCTTGCCCAAAAACTCTTGAGATAATTATAAAGTGTTTTAGAAAGGTTTCTAAGTGTTAATGAATGGAATAATAGGGTAAATAACCTCCCAAGTAGGTTAGAAGTTGTGGGACCTTATTACGATAAGTGGGAAAATATCTAGAAAACCCTTACAATAGTTGCACCAAAATCCCGTCACAGAGGTACGATTGACCCACAAGAGTCATACCCTCTAATACGATTGGTATCCTCTACTCGTATCCTGCTCTTAACCATTGGATCCAATACTATCCAACATAAGAATCATCTAAATAAGTTGTATTGATAACATACGATCCGTACCCTTTATACGTACCACTGACAGATTTAAGCTCAAGGAAGATTCAGACACTGTCCATACTACGAGTACATGGTACGACTTGTACCATGGCTTACGGCTCACGATGATCCACTCGTACAAATATCCAACCCAAGTAACCAAGTATACGATTAAGTTATGGAACCAAATGATCCGTAACCACCAATACAACTTGTACCCCTAAGTCATATCCATTCCAGTAACAAAAATCCATCCCACCAACCAACATCGGTAAGTATACAACTAGACCTTACCATCCATATCCCAACATACTACTCGTACCCTCGAGTTGTATTGGGTCCAGAGACCAAAATTCCAAAAAATTTCTAAGGATCGAAACCCAGGGTTTTATAATCAACCACCTTAGGAGATCCCTCCTTATCAACCATATCTTCATTTATTATTGGTTCTTTTTTCATTCTCTTTTTGAGAATTTGGAGCCTTATCATTAGACTCACCTAAATACTTCTTCTTTGTATTCACTAGATCATCATGAGTTTTTTCTTTGACCTCAATCTCTTGTTCTCCAAGTTCTTTACCACTCTGGGTGACAATTGCTAAGACTTGAGCATTATTTTCTAGATTTGCCACCGTATCACTAAGAAGGCCACCCTTAGGCCTAGCATTATGTGCGGTTGATATTTGGCCAATTCGAGTCTCTAATTGCTTGATTAAAGAGGAGTGTGATACAACCATTTGGTTGATTTAAGAAAAGTCCCCATTTAATTCTCGGACCATCTTGTGTGTCTCTTCCACTCTCATTAAGATTCTTACAAGCATATTCTTAGCCTTTAACTTTTTGGGATCCATGGGATTTGACTCCTTATTTTTCGCTCGGTCATAGAGGGAACAAATTTATAATGCTCTCTTTCCTTATCCCCCAAATAATGATATCCATATCTATCACGCCATTTATTTTCTCAATAATAATCGGTCCAACCTTGGTTCCCACCTTGCTGTTGATAGGTAGGGCAATAACCCCCCGAGTAGATTGTAGAATATTTAATTTCTATATTTAGATTCTTGCCTTCTTGTTCATCATATCCTTTGTATGCCATGAGATTTACCATTTTTATTGGTGCATCCATCACATGCTTTGTAAGGAGTTTTAATTTTGTCATCATTTTTTCTATATTTTCTCTCTTTCTTCTCTCTTTACCCACATAGGAGGTGGTAGGGGAACCTTGAACTACTTAGTGTCCCAAGTGTGCCACCCTCTATTTTGATTTGTAATTGTCTCAAGAAAAGTTGAAGCTACTCCATATGACAACCTCACAAGTTATTCACCAACCACATTGTCTACAATGATCTTGTTGAGTTGGTCCAACGCCTAATAGAATATTTGAAGAAGCATTTTGTCTGGTACCTCCTGGTTAGGACATTTCACAAGATTTTCATTAAATCTCTCCCAAACTTTATATAGAGTCTCCCCATTGAGTTGACAAATATTAATGATTTTGTCCTGCATTTGAAACATCTTGGATAGTGGGAAATGATGATCTAAAAAATCCTTGGTGATCTTGATCCATGATGTGATTGACCCAAAAATAAGAGACCTCAACCAAAATACTGTCTCACCCATTAAAGAGAACGGGAGGAGGAGAAACTATATGATTCTTGTGAGATGTGCACAATGTTGAATAGGGCACCCACTTTCACAAAAAATTTCAAGTGCAAGCTTTGGTCTTCATAAGCTTGACCCACAAATAGACCTTTTATTGAAGCATGTTTAACATAAACCTTATGACATGGAAGACCTCATTCCCTACATTCAGTGGGATATGGATAGCCGTAGAATGCCCCGTATTGAGGAGATGGTATTCATCATTAAGGGGCACATCAAAGGTCCCAACATTACTTGCATAATCACTCATTGTGTCATGGACACTATTGAAATCACCTATAAATAAAAAAACAACCAAAATAAATAACACACACTATGGGTAAACCCAAAGTCATTATCAATACCATACAAGTGAAAACTAAGTTTCACTCCCCGACAACAATGCTATTTTGGTGACGCTCACCTATACCATTGTTTTGGTGTAGTACTATCATTGTCAAATATTATGACCCAACTTGAGTTGGGTTGAATCCATAAGGAGTGTAACTAGTATTTAAGTCTTATGTGTATTGGAAGCTAGTAAGTATTTACCGCAGTGTAAACATAAAGAAAGATATAAATTAAAGTGGGTGTATGGTTGGAAAGGTTGTTTAGACAAAATTCAATTGAAACTACCAATTTAGAGCAACAACTGTAGGTAAAATTCCAATAGAAAAATAGTCTTTGGATTATGTTTCCTAGGGGCAAATAGTACATAGGTGTATGAGAATCAAATGCAAACTCTAGCTAAAGACTATATGGTAGGGTAGGTAAGGGGTTTTGACGTTAGTTTTTTAATGGAACACCAAAATATCACCCATGGATCCTTCCGGATACCTCATGGGTGTAGAAAACAAAATAACCCACAACCTTAATTGGGCATCCCTTTTTTTAGAAAAATCCCCAAGACATAGCAAATTTATAATCCATCCTTATTTCTAAGAGAAGGTAAGGGAATAAGCTAATATCTAGTTATTTTTCACAAATGCTTGTCACCCATATCCCATTTTCAAGGATTATATGAGATATAAATGAATACCCATATCTCTCTTTCAAGGATGATGTGGGATTTTGGGAATTTTGGGCTTTCACCCACAAATTCCAATTTAACAATCAAGTTTTAATGAAACCCAACATTATTAACCAAGAATCTACACTAATAAACAAAACCCACACAGATTTGCACCCTATTCCAACATAACCCCATGATAGATGTTTAGCTACTCATGAAGTTTTAGAGAAGAAATATACCCAAATTCACATTCAAATCTTCCATTGAAAATGTAAGCAAGGGTGTTCTACAAATTCAACATCAATTACAACTAAAATCCTTGAAAAATGAACTACAATAATGTTTCCCAATTTAGTACAATTCCAAAACTTATATTATAGTTGCAAGGATATCCCAAAAGTGAAAGGGTTTTTTCCCTATTGAGAAATAGAACCAGCTGTGAGAAATTACATCTCTTCCCCTGGGCTATTTTTTTCTCCATTGAAATCTCCAGTGCTTGATCACGATCGCGTCTCCCCTATTTTTGACATCCCATGATGATCACCACTTTGACTTTTACTGACTTGTCACGATCGTGACCTTCAAGCCGTGATCGAGGTAACTGAGGGTCTGTTCCTACTCCAGATCTTCTAGCTTTGGCACTAACTTTTCCCTTATTGGTCTTACAGCTCACTTCACTTGTTTTCCTTCATTTATCTGTAAGCAAACCATGGGAATTAGTGCATTCAAATGGTAAAGTCACCTCATTTCCATGATTTAATCTTAGTAGTGTGCACAAATGCAAACGTAAATGAGTGGTAAGTGTCCTACTCATCAAATTACCACTTCAAAAATTGTCTTGTGGTATGGTGGATCTTCAACTATTGGTACAGGATGATCTTTCTCTTGCTGAATTTAAGGGATTTTGTAGAAAAGTATTTCTTCTCTCCTTCGTTGGTGTAAGCGTTGCTTAGGTTCAGGATCCGGGTCAAACAACTTCCTATCCCCTGCCATCTTACTAGCTTTTGCTACTTGTGCCTGCAAATTTAGAAGCTAAGATCAAGTAATTAGCACTTACAAAATCAAAAACCAAAACTAAAACTACGATGGTTGCCAATTCATAAGTCCCCTGTAATAGTGTCTAAAACTTATCATGCCCAAGTGCACAAGCAAGTGTATGTGGTCCAACCAAGTAATATAGTGGCCTTATGAAAAGCAAAGTATCGATCCCGCAGGGATTAGTGTTAACCAACTATTCATTTTTAGTTCAACTATTAATATTAAACTAGTGTAAACGTAACTATAATATTTTGAGAGTTATAACTAAATGTAACTAAAACAATGTGGTAAATTAAATGTTCTTGGAAAATCAATGGGGAGAAACATAGGGTAAAGACACTATGAATAATTGTATTAATTTATAGAACTTCACTGGTGAGGTTATTTATCTTGGTTGTTGGTTCACGGGGTCAATATTATGACTATAGCCTTTCGAACTAATAGCAAATTATCTAATTTAGCCCACATATACATCATTGAGTGGGGATGCAAGAAATAAGTTAAATGCATCATATTCTATCCTATAATTGAAGCAAAGACGTCCTTTAGGTATATTCCAAATCATAACATCATTCAGTTGAGATTACGATCCTATTCTATTTATCCCACATTCTACCCTATCATTTATCCTTTAGGGTTCATAATAGAATTAAACATGTATTCTAAGGGTTGGAAATCCTTATAATTGTGACAAAAAGGATAAAATATAACCAAATATGATAAATAACCAAACCTGAGTCAATAGCTAACAATAGCAATTATGTTCTTGGCCTTATACCCAAAAAAGGATGTTCTTGGCCTTAACCCCAAAAAAAGGTGTTTAGCCACTCACGGACATCTACGTAATCACATAAGAGGAATACATGATTAAATCCAAAAGTAAAATAAAGTAATAGAATAAAAACTCCAATTAAAGTTTTTTACATCCTCTATCCAATCCCCAAGGTCATCTAAGATGTTACACAAGAGTTGAAGTGTCCTATTTATAGTAGAACCAATATTGTCGATTTTGACTTAGCAGCATGCCACAACCTTATCATGGAGTATAGGGAGCATGAAATGCAGCTATCATGGTGAAACACTATTTTAGAAATATTTATGAATTTTATAAGGGAGTGAAATGCCCTTTTATCAAAGGTTAAGGGGCGTGACACGCCCCTATGCTCAGAAACATCCGATTTCGACCTCTTGAACTCCTTCTTTTTGCCTTTGATTTCCTTTCATACTTGGGTGTCTTTCCATTTCACTTACAGATTTTTTAGATTATTAAAATTGATATTAACATAATAAATTGTCTCCTATAACATTAAAAAATACGAATTAGTGCACAAAAAAAATAGAATCCACCAAGATACACTTGAATAAAGCATAGCTTATGCTAGCGCAACTAGTTTCATCGTCTAAATTCTATTTTATTTGTTTGTATCTTAACTTTTTTAATTGAACCTTAAACACTATAAACAAGTTATTCCACACATATTTACACAATGATACCATTAGGAACTCATTACACACACTATAATCTAGCGAGATTATCTAGAACAACGCATAGCTCAAGCTAGTAACACTAGTTTTATCATCTAAAATCTAAGTGACCAAATAGATTCTAAAATTCTTTGAAACACACTTTGAACATTATAATCAAGTACTTAATTCTTATATTCTCAATTATATCATTAAACACTTATTAAGCACACAAGAAGTCCTCAAAACAAGTCTAAACAAGCATAGATAATGACACTTAGGTACATAAATCCACCTAAGCTCAACACACAAAAAGGGGAGTGTACTGGTCTCACCGAATGCACAAGAATGTACCTCAATCATAATCAGTGACTTAAAGTCAATCTCATACCCTATATGCAAAATATTTACCAGTGCTTCTCTCTAATTTAAGAACATTATCCAACACTATCAGACTCATTTTGAAGCGCACAATGATCCACCAAAATTTGGCTACAAAATATGGCATCACCATTTTAATATCCCCCTTACCCTTTATCCAGGGGCCATCATTACCCAAATTGGAAATTTAACAGTCTATCTACCTCAATAAATCAAGCCTTTGCTGTTGAAAGTCAATATCTCTCATGGCGTGTCTTTTACATGCAATTCTCATCCTAAAGTTGAACTCAACTGTAGATGCCATTCCCTTATAATCTGTCCCAAATAGCACTCGGTGATGACCACCATAGAAATATCTACTCTAAATCCTCGGACTAATGTATGCTTCAACAAAGGCTGCTCTACTACTCTACCCTCCCACGGAGGCACTCAAGTAAAGCATGGAGGGGTATGAAGCATAAAACTCCCAAACTAGAGTTAGGGTGTAAGATACTTGAGGCTGAATCATCCATGTCAACCTATACCTATCAAACGAGGCTCGCAGGTCAAGTGACCTTGATAGCCCCGTCAAGTCTATCCTTCATTTAGTTGTAATTTCCCTCTAGGGATGAACCATCTCAATAATATAACTATCTCTCTCATAGATATTCTATAACCCCTCTACATGCCATCTTGAGTTTATGCCAATCATTGGTTTAGCTTAGATGTGTAAAGAGTCTGAAGTAGGAGCGATCGGTGGTGGACCAATAGTTTGATCATATTATGGAGGTGGTCGTGTGGAATTTTCAAAAGATGATGAAACCTGATATGGCACCTAAGTTGTACCTTCATCAGATTAGGGTGCAACTAATGCAGACTCACTCTTCGAATCGAATACATCACCTGACCCCTTCTTAGACTGGAGTCGTATGCGTCCTTCTCCTTAACCAAACCAAATTAGGGAGAATATAGCGGTGAAGTTTGAGCCATCTTCATCCTTGGATTGGGATCTGGTCTTGATGTGACTTTTGGGCCCCAACCTATGTAGGTGTGGGATGAGTGCCCAACTGAGTTTATACTAGGGTAGGTTGGGTGCCCTTAATGACTAATATGGCTATAATGACTATTGATGCAGTCTCGATTTGTATCTAAGAGCAGCCTATGGTTTGTGGGTTCGATGCTCTATCCAGGGCAACCAATACTCCTCTACTAAGTAACTGCACTTAGGGGACTCATCTTGAAGCCTTGACTACGCTCTTTTCCTATGGCATGCCTTAGGTTCCATGTCACCTAAAAGAGTAGTTGTTAGTTCTTGAAACATAAGAGGGAAACAAGAAGTTTGAATTATTTTTAAACAATCAGGGTAGGCTACCTACGACCCCACCTACAGAACATAGGTTCCACTTATAGGGTCATAGGTTCCCTCACAAGTGCCATACAATCCCTGAAACTTTAGGGCTTTAGGTATGACACCTACAATGGCATTTACGGCTCGTAAGTGACTCTGAGATGGCTCATAAGTCCCATCACAGGTACCCTCCTAAGGGTTTTAGATTTTTTCTCAAATTTTTCATCTCTTCATTGTTCATTTTGCATATTTAAGTCTAATTTACACATAACAACATCTATCGAGTTTAAAAACACATGTGTCACACAAAACTTTTATGGATTCACATCTACCTCTTCAACTTGTACTTCTATTTATGGAACGATAATAGTTTTTTCATTCAAGAACAATGCCACAATTATGATTTTTTTCAATATTCTAGGCTCCTACTAACAAGATTCATAAGTTTCATGCAATTATCAAGCATATTCTTAGTACCAACTAAATTTTCTTTATTAATATTAAAATATAATACCAATAGAAGCCAAGAAATTTACCTTAATTTCAAGTGATGGAAGTAGACAATTGAAGAAGTTTTATGAAACCCTAGACTAAATGCTCTGTTCTTGTAATTGGAATTTTAGTACAGATATTAAGAGGGATTTTTTGCCTATTATAAAGTTAATAGAGAGTTAGAGAGTCTGAATTAGGTGGCAGTTACAAAAACTAAGAATACTGGGGAAATATGATCGGGTTTGGGGTTTATAAGGGCAATGGTCTGGTCGGATCGGGTCGGGTCACCTAGGACCGACCCAGATTTCAAATATTTGACCAAAAAATCTTTCGCCACTTACAGTGTCACTTATGACCCGTAAGTGGCAAAAGTAATTTCCATTTCTATAAACTTTGATTCTGATTGCAACAACACCACTTATGAGGTCGTAAGTGGTACGTACAACCCTCGTAAGTGGGTTCGAAGATAAAATCTCTGTGACCCAAAATTCTCAAATTATCCCTCTGACATCTATTGCACCACTTAAATGGATTAGGTGGGACTTATGACCCCATAAACGGATCAATAAGTCCTCTTACCCAGAATATTTTAAATTCTGTAATATTTTACCATGTTCCAGGTATTTCCTCATACTTTACACCTATAAAAAAGAAAATAATGTGAACACTAAAATAGTGGGTTGCCTACCACTCAGCGCTTGATTTAACATTGTGGCACGATGTGGCTATGTTGGTTACTCAAAAATTACCAACAAGCCCATGGGTTGCCTCACATGAAGCTATTGATTAAACATCGCAACACAACTCGGTTGCCTTGTCTACAAAGAATTCACCAAGGATTACATCATTACAAAAATTTAGCTCATCAACATTACCCAAATAGTGCTTGACATGCTACCCATTCACCTTGAACGAGGCTCACCATCATGTTTCAGCTCAATTGAACAAAACAGAAATACCTTAAGCATAGTGAATGGTCTATATCACCTAGACTTTAACTTTCCAAGAAACAAGCGAAGTCTTGAATTATATAACAAGACCAAGTGACCGAGCTCAAATACCTTTTTCTCGATCTTTTTGTCATGATAAAACTTTATCTTTTCTTTTTTCAGAGAAGGACTCTCATAATCTCAAAGATGAAATTAACCCATTCACCTTGCTCATCCTCAAATTAGTTACATCATGCTAATCAAAATTCAGCTTATTCAACGCCATTGTGCCTAGTGCTCAAGTTTGACTGGCAAGTGGCATGCCTTGCCGTACACAAGATGATATGTATAGGAACCTATGTAGGGGTCTTAAAAGTTTTCTAGTAGGACCACAAAGTATCATTTAACATCCTTGACAATCAGTCATGTTGGCATTCACAGTCTTCGCCCATATAGACTTGATCTCATGATTGGAGACCTCAATCGGCCTAGTCATTTGTGGATGGTAAGATGTTATCACCTAATTCTTCACACCATATTTTTAGAGTTAGGCCTTAAAAAGATGATTGAAGAAGTAAGATCCACCATCAGTAATAATTGCATGTGCTGTGCCAAATAGAAAAAAAATGTTCTTTTTCAAGAACGCAGTGACACTTTGACCCTTATTGTTGGGAAGTGCAACCACCTCCACCCACTTTGAAACATAGTTGACTGCTACTATAATAAACTTTATCCCATAGGATCTCACAACCTGACCCATGAAATCAATTACCCACATACCAAATAACTCTAACACCAAGATATGTGTCATAGAGAGTTTGTGTTTTCACGAAATATTACCTTACTGCTGACACTGATCACAGGCTTAAGAAAAATCATGAGCATTCTTTTTAGATAGTCAACCAATAATACCTATATTGAAAATTTTGTAGGTTGTGCGGCTACCACCATGATGACCCCCAACTGATGATGAAGGACAAGCCTCAAGAATGCTCATTATTTCCACCTTAGGAATACATCTCTTAATAACCCCATCCATACAATAAGGTTCATCCCCAAAAAACTTTCTCACCTTATGCATGAACCGCTTAGGCTACTGGAATGAAAAATCTTTCGAAACAAGATCACTTGTCAAAAAGTTGGCAAAATCAGTGAACAAGGGGATTAAATCTTGAGATACTGCCAAGACCCTCTCATCTAGGAAAGTTTCTTATATATCAAGCTCATCCCCTAACTTCTGTATTGCCTCATCCTCAAGGCAAGATAAGTGATCTGTAACCTGGTTCTCAGTGCCCTTTCGGTCTTTCAACTCAAAGTCAAAATCTTGCAACAAGAGGACCAAAAAATCAACCTCAATTTGACATCCTTCTTTGACATTATATACCTCAATGGCTATGATATGTATGAACTATGACATTGGTATTTATTAAATAGGACCAGAATTTCTCAAAAAGTAAAAACCAGCGCGAGTAACTCTGCTTAGTGACTGTATAATTCTTTTGCATGGGGTTTAATGCCTTGCTGGCATAATAGATCGGGTGAAGTATTTTCTTACGTCCTTGGACAAGGACAACACCCAAGTACAATCCGATAACATCTGACATCACCTCAGAGGGTAAGGAACAATCAGGGGGCATGATAATAAGATCCGAGATCAACCGCTTATTAAGGAACTCAAAGGCCTCGAGACATACATCATCAAACACAAGCTTTACCTCCTTCTCTAAAAGCTTATATAGAGGATTAGTAATTTTAGAGAAGTTCTCAATGAACCTTCTAGAGAAACCAACATGACCCATGAAGCTTTGGATACCCATAGTTGAGACTGGAGGAGAATTTTTTTCAATCACCTCTATCATCTTATTTAGCACTCCAATACCCTTTTTGAGATTTTGTGACCAAGAAAAATATCTTCCTTCACCATAAAATAACACTTCTCCTAATTAAGCACCAGATTGCACTCCTCACATCTCTAGAGTGCATTGGATAAATGGTCCAGGCAACCGTCAGATTAGTCCCCAACTACCAAAAAATCATCCATGAAACCTATATAGTGTCCTCTACCATCTAAAAAAATATTAAAATAATACATCACTGAAAGGTGGCAAGAGCATTGCACAGTCAAAACGACATCTTCCTAAATGGAAAAGTCCTATATGGTCAAGTAAAAGTAATATTTTCTTGGTCTTCAAGGGAAATGGAAAATCAAATTGTTCCCAAAATACCCATCAAGAAAATAGTACTAACCTCTACTTGCAGGTCTGTCTAGCATATGATCCATAAACAACATAGGAAAATGATACTTTTGAGTCAAAGTGTTCAAATTTCTTTAATCCATGCATACGCTCCATCTAGTAATTGTTCTCATGGGCACTATTTCATTCTTCTCATTTGGGACCACAACGATCCCACCCTTCTTAGGTACACATTAAACTAGACTGATCCACTTGATGTCCATAATGGGGTAAACAACTCCAGTTTCTAGCCACTTTTTGATCTTTTTCTTTACTACCTCTGACATAGGAGGATTCAACCAGTGCTGGTGTTCGATGGTAGGAATACATCCCAGTTCAAACTAAATTTTATGAGTATAAATCCTGAGTGGAATCCCCATAATGTCTGCAATAGTTCATCTTCTAACCCTCTTAAATCCCTACAAGACTAAAATTAATGCCTCAACCTGTAAATCTAATAAGTCAGTAGAAATAATAACCAGCAAGGTATTATCGTCCCCCCAAAATGCATATCACAAGTAAAATGGGAGGGCCTTTAATTCCAAGATTAGTGGCTCCTCAATAAATGGTCGAGTTGGTGGAGTATCCCTATTCTTCAAGTCAAGATCAAACTTCTTTAGAGCATAATAATAAAAACCTCTACCATATAGTGCACTCACCATCTCATAATAGTCATCGATATCATCACTATCGATGTTCAATAGGAACAACTAATGCATCATCGCCATTAGAGTCTATCATAGACACCACTATTATATCCTTCTACTTCCACATCGACTAATACACATTAAAAGTCACATGTTTTTCATTGAGTATGAACTTTGCTTGACCCATCTCCATATCAACCAATGCGCTACCCATAGCTAGAAAGGGCCTTCCCAAGATAATAGGGACTTCAAAGTCCACCAGACCATCAAGGATCACAAAATCAGCTAGAAATATGTAGGACACCACCTTCACTAACATATCACTTAATATACAAATTGAATTTTTTATAGTGCGGTCGGTCATCAATAACCTCATTGATGTCGGTTTAGGTTCCCCCAACCCTAAATGCTTGTAAACCATCGATGACATCAGATTGATAATAGCTTCTAAATAACATAAAGATCGATAGAAGTTCAAGAACCCAATAGTAAATGGAATTATAAAGTCACCAGGGTCATCCTTTTTCTCTACCAAAGATCTGGAAGAAGTAGCACTACAATGATGTATATTATCCACGGGCTTAAAAGTTATCACCCACTTCTTAGTATCCAAATCCTTCACGAACTTCGTGTAGCCTGGCATGTTCTCCAATTCTTTCACAAGAGTAATATTAGTAGACAGTCCCTTCAATATCAACATGAACTTCTTACACTTTCCTTTCTCTTGCTTCTTCTTCAATCTCTGAGGAATAGAAAAGAGAGGTCGTGTAATGGTTTTCAATACAGGCTAAACTTCCTTCCCCTTTCCGTTATCCTTCTCAACTATTATATAAAAAACCCGTCAATTTTTGTGATAACTAACCACTAGTCACAAACATTATTGATTCCACTTCGGGTGTATCACTAATATCAACAACATTATCTCAGACTTCATCAATTAGAAAAATAGAGGGATCAATGGTGACCTTACCACTCTAAGTATGATGGCAAAATAGTGACTATCATCTAAGAATTTTGCACATTATTACTCAAAAGAGTTCCCGATTGATACTGAATCAAGGTCACCGATATTTAATTGAATTGCTGCTCAAGGTTCTTGAATGCAGTAGCATGCGATTCCACTTTCTGGATGAAACTTAAAATGTCTGCCTTAAAATCCTTAAGGAAAATTTCATAATTTCTAAACCCTTTAATAATTTAATAAGCATAGCCTCCATGAATTGACTGTGGTTGCAAGTTGTGTTATACCCAAATTCATCCTGCTGAATGATGTGTTGATAAAATTTTGGAATGCAGAAACTAAAGCTGATAGGGCTATGAATTGGTCCACCTCTAACACACCCACCATTCTTTTTGTGGCACTTCTAGACTCTGAATGCCACTCTGGATTTCCTTGGCAGTGTGATTCAGCAATGTGTACAACTAATCATAAGTTATCTCCAACGCTTGACCACCTACGGCTAAATCTAGAAAAATCTTAAATCTAGAAAAATCTTCATATTGTGATCAAGAGCTTCTACAAAGGTGTGATAAAGTACCCCATTGTACTATTGGTGGTGTGGAAGATCCCGGAGAAGAGCCTTGAACCATTCCCAAGCATGATAGAGGTTTTCATCTGGCTTCTATTTAAAACTCACTTTCTCACTACGAAGTCTTGCAGTCTTGCCTGATGGAAAGAATCTGATGAGGAACTTTCTGGCTAAGTTGTCCAAGGATGTGATTGAATTGGCTGGCTCCGCATTCAACCACCTTTTAGCTTCCCCAAAAAGTGAATAAGGAAATATTTTCAGCCTCACATAATCTGAAGTCACCCCAGTTGGAGTGAATGTATCTGTAAGATCAATGAAAGTCTACAAGTGGACTTGTGGATCCTCGTGTGAAATCCCAACAAACTGTCCTCTGCTAATAAGAAGTTTCACCATATTGTGTTTCAACTCGAAATACCCCCCAGTAGCTGGTCTTTGAATTAGGGAAGTCAATTTCATTAGAAGTGGGACTACCACTTCCCTAACCTTCCTACCAGCTGCTTGTTGTTCAGCCATAGGAGCAGGATTTTCTTGGTTTTCTTGGAATTACGGAATTCTGGGGAGAAGGATTGATTCTGTTCTGCGTTGATGGTAAAGTTACTCAGGTTCGGAGCTTGGTTCTACCAAGTTGTGATCCCTTGCTGGATTTCTACTTTGAAAACCTATTTCCTACAAAAACACACCCAAGAACAAGCGTAAAAAAATCAAATAAATCTAAAAGTAAAACTAAAATAAACAATTGCCAAAATATAAGTCCCTGAAAACGGCGCCAAAAACATGACAACACCAAAGCGAACACGCAAATGTATGTGGTCTACCAAGTAATATAGGGGTCTTCAAGAAAGCCAAGTTATCGATCCCATAAAGACTTGATTTGGCAACGATTTAATTTTAGTTCCCTGTCTAGATTAATTTAATGAAAAAGTAACCTAATAGAAATTTTTGAATTATTTTGTAAAGTAAAAAAATAAAATAAATAATGCAAAAATTAAATTCTTGGAACAAGCAATAGAGTAAATCCCAGGGTAAAATCACTCTGAACCATTATACTATGTTATTAAAGCTCATCCGCTAATTTGCTTATCTTGGTTGTTGATTCGTAGGGTTAATTGCATGATCATGGTTTCCCAACCTATAATCTTTTACCTAATATGGATATTATAACTACATCATTGATCGGGGATATAATAATCCAATTAAGTGAATTAAAGCTATCATCCTACATTTGAATCAAGTAAGGCATCTAAGTACATACCTGTCCTAGACGCTATGTTTAATTCTTTATTTTATAAAAGAATAAAAACCCAAACTTTGTTTATTCCCATGTTCTATCTCCCTATTCCCTCTCCCGAGATCAAAAGGTTGAAAATATATGTAACCTATGGGTATAAAATAATTAAAATAAGAATAAAAAAACAACCAAATATGATGAGAAAAATTAACGTATTTAATCCCAAACAATAGTAATCATGTTCTTGGCTTTAACCCAAGAAATAGGGCTTTTAGACACGCATATTCATAATCGCAATCACAAGGTTGTAATTAACGATTAAAAACATGCATGAACTAAATAAAATTAATAAAAACCTAATTATGAAGTTTTATCTTCCCTTTGATCTCCAAAAATATGTCCAAAAGTTGTGTAAAAACATGATATAACATGTATATATAGCATAAAGATAAGCCAAGTCCGTGTTGGAGTCCAATTGGAGTGAAACAACCAGGTGTTGAGTGGAGCATTTGTTGCACCCTACATAGCTGTGGAATGAAGCATGCTACACACCCTTTATTGCAGAGAAGTCCAGGTGTTGAGTGGATCATGTGTCGCACCCTCCATAGCTATGGAATGGAGCATGAACCGCACCCTTTATTGCATAACAGCCCAGGTGTGGCGTGGAGCATTCTCCACACGCCGTATTGCACCGGCATGGAGCGTGCATAGCATGATAATTGCATGATGATACTTTAATTTCATCTTAAAATATTTTCTAAGGCATTGGACCACTGAAATAAAGCATGCGGAGCACACTAATTGCATACCTTCACTGGAATTTGTCCTCCGAATTTTTGTTAAGTGTTGTCCCTTCCTCCTTTCATCCCTTGTCTTGTGGCGTCTTTCCCATGATTTCAAAGATTATTTAACTTAAAAATATCATCATATTCAGATCCAAATGCAAACTACACCATTACACAACTCTAATTAAAAATATAATACAACACTACATCCATTACGAAGAATCAAACAAGCGCTAAGCTAGGCTAGTTCTCATTGATCTTTCACTTATTGTTCCAGCTGTACACTCATATAAGTTGAACTTTAATCACTACAAACAAGTTATTCCACTCAATACACAATAGAAATGATATTACATTCTTTAACACAATAGAATTCACCGGAATAAACTAAATAATCACCTAGCTCAAGCTAGAAACACTAGTTTTTCGGGTTGAATTCTAATTGAATCTTTTATGCAGAAACTTGTTTGGAAATCACTTACAACCTTATGAACACATGATTTAACACTTTTTTACAAATTTATATCATTCTCAACCCATATATCACATGAATTATCCTTAAAACAAGCCTTAAAAGGCTAGGATAGTGATGCTAGAATGCGTAAATATACCCAACATCACCACCCCACACTTAAACCATTGTTCGTCCTCGAACAAATCATCACTCTAAGTGTCATGAGCTGGAGACTCTACACTTCTACTAGATTCAAGACACTCAAGCTAGTACCATAAAGACTACAAAGAATGCAAGTTACTACGTAAAGCATGTTATTTACACAATTGAAAGCTCATGAACACTACTTCAAAACAGCCTAGCCTCAAGAATTGTCTCACCTAGTTGGAAAACCCACATTCATCAAACATGTGCCCCTCAGAATAAGAGAGTTACCCATAATAACTCACAATAATGCACTTTATAGCATGATGGGTTCAAGAATCAAATTGCGCTCACTCTCACAATAAATTCACAAGTTACACACAATGTACTATAATCTTTCCCTTAGTGTAATGCTCCACTAATAGTCGAATTTAAAACTTAGGATTAATTAGGTTTTTGATGGGTTTTAATGTAGGCTAAGGTACGGGTAGGAACTATTTGGGAATAGTGACTAACTTGTCTACGCACTTTAATACACTACATTAAACACTTAAAACAACTCTCCAACAACCGAATTTCCCTTTTTCATCTTCCCATACCTCTTGTTTTTGCCCCATATCTTTTAAGAATTTTCACACACACTTGGTGGACGCATAGTTTACTACCACAATAATCAATTTTTCCCATTCTTTTCTACCATGGAAATATTTCTAACATCATTTATATTATATCAATCCACCATACATCAATTACACACCAATAACTATTACCTTGGGGCATCAATTTCACCTTTTTTCTTTCTTCAATTTCTCAACTCCTTACTTATTCAATTTTTCATTAAAGCACTTAGGAGCTTTTTGGATCAAATTAAGGTCTATAGAAGAAAGGATTATGCTACTTATGAGGTTTCCAAAGAAAAAGTCAAAGTCTCAATGGGGGTTAACTAAGTTAATTCACAAAGATAGGTAAAAGAAGGTATAAAACAAGACTATCAATGAAATGCTTATATGATCTCCTAAACCCAAATTATTTATTTCACTTCACACACACACCGGGCAAGTTCTAGACATCATATGCAACAATGAATTTATAAAAAAATTTCACACACACATGGAACATGCTCAAATCAATTGGATCATCATAGACTCCCAACCACACAATAGCACAATTTCAAAATTATGCCAACAAGTACACGAGTCACAAACATGAGCCTAAGAGTCTCAAAAATAGCAAATCACTCAATTAACATGATCTTACAAACAAACCCACTTGCATTATGTAATAAAAAAAAGCACAAATCAAGAATATTGCACTTATTCCTAACCTAAAATTTTTTAAATTGAGCCAAATTTTGGGAATTTCCCCACCCCACACTAAAAAATCTACTTTGTCCCCAAAGTGAATTTAAAAGTAAAAAGATTGAAATACTCCCTGAGGCCTCTAGGCCTAGCTAGATGCATCTTCACACATAAATGAGATCGTAGGACCCCACACTCAATTTTTTCCATACTCCTAGCTTAAGTTTATGGTACTCAGACTTCCCATTAACCTGCGACTCAACCAAAAACAAAAATTACGTGAAATAAGAACTAAAAAACTGAAAAAGAAAACATACCTAATTAAGTTGGGTTACCTCCCAAGCAACGCTTGATTTAGTATCAAGGTACAACCCTTATTAACTCAACCATATTCCTTCACCCTTTTACCCCCTTTTGGGAGCCATTTTTTCATTCGTTTCAAATTTCTTTTACCTTTTAACATATTGGGAATTGATGGTTTCATCTTAGGTCGCTCAATAAGGTATTTGGAAGAGGTCTTTAGTGTCTTAGGCACCCCACACTCATCCCTTTCAAATACATTGATCATGCATAAATCTTTATATAAGGGATTTTCAATGGGGGCCTTGTAAACATCAATTACCACCTCTTCATTATCTACCCTCATCTTGAGTGTGCCTTCTCTAACATCAATCAAAGCACCTCCGATCACTAAGAATGGATGCCTTAATATGATTGGTACCTGTTCGTCTGCCACAAAATCAAGAACACAAAAATCAGCAGGAATAATAAATTTACCAACCTTAATGAGGATATCCTCAATTATTTCTTTTGGATATGCTATGGAACCATCTTCTAGATGCAAAACCACAGTGGTCGATCTAGGCTTTTCCAGCCCCAATTTTTCAAATAGAGATAGGGGCATCAAATTTATACTTTTCCCTAAATCACTCAGTGCATGGACCTCTTTACTCCTAATTTCAGTGGGAATAACAAACTTTCCCTAATCTTTTAATTTCTTAGAGATTTTTTATGTCCTCACAACACTACACTCTTTAGAGAGTGTTATTAATCCCACATGTTGCAATTTTACCTTTTTCACCACCACATCCCTCAAGTACTTTGCATACTTAGGAATACTCTGCAAAATATCTAGCAAAGGTAGATTAATATGAAACTCTTTGAATGTGTCAATGAACTTGTTGAAAAATTCATCCTCCTTCGCTTTTATGTACTTTTGAGGGAAGGGCAATGGCATCGTCTTCATCTTCTCTGGTTCAATAACTTTTTCCTTCAAGTACTCAAACTTTCTTGAATTTTCAGCAACTCTATAAGGAACCTATTGGGTTACTACATCAACATCTACCTCTTTTGTTGATTTGGGAGGTTCTTCATGAAGCTCTTTACCACTCCTCAAGGTGATTTCCATGACTTGTTTTGGGTTTTCTACATCAGCGGGCAAACCACTTTGTATTCTGGTATTTAACGCTTGTTGTATCTTCCCAACCTGCAACTCTCAATTTGTTTGGGCCATTTTTTGATTCTGTAATTCCACCCTTTGACTGTTCAGATCCACAATCAATTATGTTTGACCAGATAAGAGTTGTTTTTAATAGCTCTTCGATATTGCTCAAAAACTAATTCGATTGGGCCTGTGGCTGTAGGGTGTTCCATGAATGATTAGGTTGCTGAGTTTGACGCTACATGTTAAGGAATTACCATAATATAGACTTTGAGCATTTCCTAAATACATCACAGATTTTAGATTTAAAGCACACATGGTAGCCAAATGACCACTATTTCCGCATACTTCACACCAACGTGCAACTTGTTGAATGGCATTGACTGTGGTTGTAGGTTGTGTTACTCCCAACTTTATGTTGTTGAATGATGTGTTGATCAAATTTTGCAATGCAGAAATCTGAGCTGATAGGGCTATGAATTGGTCCATCTTCAACACTCCCTCAATTCTTTTTGTGGCACTTCTAGAATCTGAATGCCACTCTAGCTTTCCTATGCTATACGATTCAGCAATGTGTACAACTTATCATAAGTTATCTCCAACGCTTGACCACCTACGGATGAATCTAGAAAAATCTTCGTATTATGATCAAGATCTTCTATAAAAGTGTGATCAAGTACCTCATTGGACTGTTGGTGGTATGGACAGTCCTAAAGAAGAGCCTTGAAGCATTTCCAATCATGATAGAGGTTTTCATTAGGCTTCTATTTAAAGCTCACTATTTCACTATGAAGTCTTGCAGTCTTGCTTGATGGAAAGAATCTGATGAGGAACTTTCTGGCTAAGTTTTCCCATAATGTGATTGAATTGTCCAGCTCCACATTCAACCACCTTTAAGCTTACCCCAAAAGTGAATAGGGAAATAACGTCAGCCTCACATAATGTGGAGTCATCCCAGTTGGAGTGAATATATCTGTAAGCTCAATGAAAGTCTGCAAAAGCACTTATGGATCCTGATGTGAAAGCCCTGCAAACTGTCTACTACTAATAAGAAGCTGCACCATATTGTTTTTCAACTCAAAATTCCCCCCCCAGCTGTCGGTCTTTGAATTGGGGAAGTCAAGTTTATTGGTAGTGGGACTGCCGCTTCCCTAACCTTTCTACCAGCTGCTTGTTGTTCACCCATAGGAGCAGTATTCTCTTGGTCTTCTTAGAATTATGGAATTCTGGGGAGAAGGATTACTTCTCTCCTACATTAATGGTAAAGTTGCTCAGGTTCGGAGCTTGGTTCAACCAAGTCATGATCCCTTACCATCTTTCTACTTAGAACACCTGTTCCCTACAAAACACACCCAAGACCAAGCATAAAAACACCAAATAAATCTAATAATAAAACTAAAATAAACAATTTTCAAAATACAAGTCCCCAACAACTGCGCAAAAAATATGACAGTGCCCAAGCGTACACGCTAGTGTACATGGTCTACCAAGTAATATAGTGGACTTCTAGAAAGACGAGTTATCGATCCCACAGAGACTTGATTTGGCAACGATTTAATTTTAGTTCACCGTCTAGATTAATTTAGTGCAAAAATAACCAAAAGGAGAATTTTGAATTATTTTGTAAATTAAAAAAATAAAATAGATAATGCAAAAATTAAATTCTTGGAACAAGCAATGAAATAAAGCCCAGGGTTAAAGCACTCCAAACCATCATACTATGTTATTGAATCTCATCCTCTAATTTGCTTATCTTGGTTGTTGATTCGTAGGATTAATTGCATGATCATGGTTCTCCAACCTATAATCTTTAACCTGATATGGATATTACAACTACATCATTGAGCGGGGATGTAATAATCCAATTAAGTGAATTAAAGTTATAATCCTACGTTTTAATCAAGTAAGGCATCTAAGTACATCCCTGTCCTAGATGCTATGTTTAATTCTTTATTTTATAAAAGAATAAAAACCCAAACTTTGTTTATTCCCATGTTCTATCTCCCTATTCCCTCTCTCGAGATCAAAAGGTTGACAATATATGTATCCTATGGGTGATCAATCCATAAAATAATTAAAACAAGAATAAACAAACAACCAAATATGATGAGAAAAATTAGCGTATTTAATCCAAAACAATAGTAATCATGTTCTTGGCTTTAACCCAGGAAATAGGGCTTTTAGACAAGTATATTCATAATCGCAATCACAAGGTTGTAATTAACGATTAAAAATATGTATGAACTAAATAAAATTAATAAAAACCTATTATGAAGTTTTATCTTCCCTTTAATCTCCAAAAATATGTCCAAATATTGTGTAAAAATATGATATAACATGTATAAATAGCATAAGGGTAAGCCAAGTCTGTGTTGCAGTCCAATTAGAGTAAAACGCCCAGGTATGGAGTAGAGCTTGTGCCACACCCTCCATAGATATGGAATGAAGCATGCTAAACACCCTTTATTACAAATAAACCTAGGTTTGGAGTGGAGTATGCATCGCACTCTCCATAACTATGGAATAGAGCATGCACCACACCATTAATTGCACAGTAGTCCAGGTGTGGAGTAGAGCATGCTCCGCACACTGTATTACACTGGAATGGAGCGTACGTAGCATTATAACAGCATGATGCTACTGTAATTTCATCTTAAAATATTTTCTAAGGAATTGGACCCCTGAAATAGAGCATGCGGTGCACGCTAATCACACACTTTCACTGGAATTTGTCCTCCGAATTTTGGTTAAGTGTTGGTCCTTCCTCCTTTCATCCTTTGTCTTGTGGCATATTTACCTTGATTTACAAGCTTCTTTACCATCAAAATATAATAATATTCATCTCCAAAAGCATCCTACATCATTACACCACACGAATTAAGAAGAGAACACAACACTACATCCATTACAATGAATCAAACAAGCGCTAAGCTAGGCTAGTTTGCATTGATCTTTCACTTATTGTTCCAGCTATACACTCATTTAAATTGAACTTTAAACACTCCCAAAAAGTTATTACACTAATAATAACACATAAAAATCATTTGGAACACTTTATACAAAATAGAGTCTGCCAAAATCAACTAAACAAACACCTAGCTCATGCTAGTAATGCTAGTTTTTCGGGTTGAATTCTAATTGAATCTTTTATGCACAAAATTGTTTGGAATTCACTTAAAAACTTATGAACATATTATTTAACAATTTGTTACACATTTATAGCATTCTCAACCCATATGTCACATGAATTATACTCAAAATAAGGCTAAAAAAGCTAGAATAGTGATGCTAGAATTCGTAAATACACCCAACATCAATAGCATAGAAGATATATCATGTGCCTAAGAAGTTATGAATAATAATTAATACATGATTATAAATGAATTTTATATCATGGGAGATTGAATTCAAGCTTGGAGTAATAATTAGATAGAACCAAGTTTATGGAATTCATAAAATTCATGAATAAAATCATAAATTGGGCATGAGGATGAAAGAAGATCCTCATTGAATACCCACATACCTTAATTCTGTGTTTCCTTGAATGGAACTTGGATTTTGGGACCTTTGGAGTGAACTTGTGGAAGAAACCCTTGTTTTTTGTTATTGAGTGCTTGGGAGGAATAAGGATACAGAAATTTGGGTTATGGGAAGACCAATTCACTTTACTAATAGTTATAGGATATTTTAAGACATAAATGACATGTTTACCCTTGAAATACTGAAGAGAAACGCGGGTTTTAGTATCTTTGAACAAGTTTTGTACCACGGTATTTATTGTGGAGAATAAGTCCGTGTACACTGCTTATCATGGTGTGTAAGGTCTGTATCACACTGCTTATCATGGAGTGTAAGGTCCGTTCCACCCTACTTATTGCAGAGAACAAGGTCCATGCCACGCTGAAATCATAGACCCTCACTGGTTCCTCTAAAAAATACTCACATAGTTTTGCTCAAGTATCGGATTAAGGAAAAATTGGATGCGTAGGAAAGCGGACACATTCATCAATAATTTGGTGGGTATTAAGATCCAAAATTCCATATAATCCAAAAATTATATACATTCAAATTTGAACCTGGTAGAATTGAGTACCAAAATTTTGGGTGATAACAGAAGCTCTTGACTGAACATTGTTCTAAGTGTTTCCTATGAACATTTTTTTCCTTCATAGCACTTTACACACCAGATAAAAGATCATGACACTTATATTTGTATACAAATCATGGGATTATAGTTTATACACATAGGTACGATGGTTCAAATTCTACCTAAAAATTGTAGGGTGTTACATTATCTACCCCTTAGAATCATTCATCCTTGAATTATGGGTAGGGAGCTTTTGAAGCTTTAGAAGTATGGAGTAAAGTATGTAACTTTACATTGGGAATTCTCCCTCAACAAAACACGTATAGGAATCAAAAGTAAAGGGCTTAATGGCATCACAAAGCACATTCTGTAAGCAAGAATCATGAGATAACGTGACTAAGATCGTACAAGGGGTATTACAATGTCTGAGCTGGAATACTTTGAAAACTGAGATCATGCACTAAACACTTATTAACTTAATCATGACTAAATATCTAAATTGAAGACATGATGCATGGATTGAACTGAATTCATAATTTGCATGGATGTGAATAAGTTACCTCATGGAATATCCATATTCATGAAACTTTAGATAGTAAGACTAGATGGAAAGAAGGAAAACTATAGGAGCTTATTTGTCTGGTTGCTAAACTAAATTTCTGGTTGTAGGGACTGACTCATACTGATAGTTTATAACTAGCTGGAGTATTTCTTCAACACTCTTTGTAAGGAGTTCTAATAATATTAGAGAGCAAAGAATTTTGGGGATGATCTGAATGAGATATCTGAATATGGAATTGCAACAAGGCTACACTCTATAACATGGAATATAGACCTATAAAACATAAGCTAGGATAGAATTACTATGCCTTAGGCATGTAGCTGCTAACTTTCAATCTTAGCCCCTCTTCTCAATGACTCTCTCAACTATGATTTTCCTCTTAAATACTAACCTTCATTTGACTCCACTTAAAATATTCACATGGGCATTGATAACTCCATCTACTAAAGTCTGAGGTAAACTAAATTCTTTTACCATATTCAATCCTACTAAAAGTCACAAGGTACCATACATAACACCATAATACTAGTCTTAACAACAGATTTAATATCCTATCTATTTTCATAGATTTCATCTCAAGAATATACTCTGTACCGCTTCAAAAACTAACTTCAACCTCTTACTAAGAATTCACTAACTCACAATGAATTTATCCACATATATACCAACATCACATTCAAGCCTATCATTATAACCATATATGAACTTCTAGGCAACCAACCCACCTAAGAATTTTCCACATTCTCTATTATCTCTATCAACAACAACTTCCATGTACTATCCCTAAAAAGACACACATAGAATTCTCAACTAACCATGACATAATCCAAAAGCTTTGCCTCAATCTTCCTTCACACTTATAGCCTTAGATAAAATAAGCATACAACAATACTCTCCTAATAAAAAACATTTACTCTCTCCCATATAAACTATTATTTATTCAATTTTATCATCATCATCTTTATATAAGGAGAGGTCACTCAAAGGTTAGAGTATGATAACTTAAAGCATGAAAGAATACTATACATAACTTGGACACTTACTATGAGCTATGATCATGGAGCTAACTTTTAAGGCATGACTAGATTTCATGATGAGTGAAGTACAAAAGTTGCACTGAGATAAAAAATGGGTCGGGTATCTTCCTCCCCTACTGTTGTTCTAGAACTCACTAGCATCATTACTAGAATCGAAAAACCTGACTTGGATCCTTGTTCTATCATATACCCCTTAGATTTAAGACATTATTCTATGTCCATGGACCCTTTAATAAACCTAAAAGACTCCAGAGTCCGACTTATAACAATACACATAAATAATAAACTCACCCTAAAAGACTATATCCTAAAGTGTAAAACTCACTAATAGTACTTCTTTATGAGATAGAACTCTTATCTTTCTATAGCCCCAACAGTCATCATATAACAACTTAAATTCTTACTAACTTATAATCTTCAGAAGTATCACCATACCTTGAGTTCACAACATCTAGAATTTCAAACTCTTCTTTGTATTAACTTAATCATCCATGATTCAAACTTAGATTCAACCACTTAATATGGATATCCCCTAAATTATTTAAAACTATGGAACTTAAAGTAATTGATGGGATCTCATTTAGCCCACATGTAATCCCATAACGTCTATGGGGACTGTCTAAGTAAACTATATTGGTAGGAACTTAAGCTTGACTGTTTCTGTTACCTTAAAAATAACACAGAGTTGGCATGAATGGAGAAAGGAAACAATCTGTATAAGTTTCTTAGAGAACATCTCTACAACATGATCTAAGATATGAAAGAAGGGAAATATTTCTTAAATCCTGGTAGCCTCTCAAAGAAAAGCACAGAAATCTCTGTACTGTTCTACAAGACTCTACTAGACACAACTTTATAAACACCCTAGGAAACTTGAACCTTATGTTGTACCAAGTTTTTCACGACCCGAGGCTACCCCCTAGTCATAACACGATGCTTAGAACCATAAGTGATCCCAAGCTAACCTATGTACAGAAATAATACTTGAGCAATTAATGTAACATATACATATTTATATATTTATATATATGAATGCTAAATAAGTGAGGGGAGGAATAATCAATATGAGATAAGATATTTCAATACATAACCAATCAAAGTTTAAAACACTAAAATTTGAGATAGAGAAAAACTTAAATTTCAAATACTGACTGTGATAGACCATCTATGAAGCCTTTACTATACTGAATATAGGTAGCTGGACATGCCTCCCATTAGCCCAAATCAATACATAAGGATAAGAAAAATATAATATAAGACTGCAACTAACTTGAGTCCCAAAAATAAGAGAACACATCACCTGGTGGCTAGAAGCTACAATTGGTCTGACCCTGATATGTGGGCTAAATCTGGTACCTATATCATGAAAGAGTGCAGCCACAAAGGCATATATGTGATTAGTACTTTAAATGTACTAACTATGTGATACGTGCACTAAATCATAGATAATAATTAATGTATGCTTTAAAAGTCAAAGACATAAGCTATCTACTGAAATATGTATTTAAATCATGGTTGTACGTAAACACTGTAAGATATATTGAAATTTCTAAATCGTGAGCTGAAAATAATTCTATAAGCTAGGAAACAGTAGAAACATGAGTACCATATGTAAATCTCAAGTTAAAGCTGAATAGGTTGCAAAACTATACTGAGGATCATGTATGAATACTGAGCATGAATGCATGAACATATAAAAGGAATGAAGGATCAAGTAAAGCATATACTGAAATAATATGTAATATTTACTAACTAAATAGTTGGTAAATTGAACACTTGGTCATGCAAACCTGAACTAATATGACCTGAGTACTGAACTAAAACCGTGGGAGCTATCATGTAACCGACATGCTTCAATCTGAGATAATTGGTGTCAAACCTGTATACCCAATTGAAAAGGTGTTGGTACCTTGCCAGGTGTACCAACACATGGCTAACAGTATGGATCTAGCAAAGCTGATGTCTCGAAGGATTAGGGTGTTAGTCCTTTACACGCGAGTGATCCCTAAGAGAATATCAGTCCTCGTTATATGAGGACTCACCTTGGCTGCTGATAAGCTGATCTGGCTAAGCGCGGTCAGGAATCTGAGCGTCTGAACCTATAATATAAGACATCATAGCACAAAGAAAATGTATTTGATTAATACTTTGAATGTACTGGTATGCGAGATGCGTTTAGGCTGAAATGCATAGGCTTCTGTGTATGATATAATGACTGAATGAATAGCATGAGATGATTGAGTTCAAACGCATAAAAATTGTAAAATTTGAGAATGCATGACCATGCATATAACCTAATTTTGAATTAGTCTGGAAACTAAAATACTGAGATACTGATAGTTGAATAACTTAAATTGTATGCTATGTTAAAACAAAACTAAACTAAGTTCTAAACTGAATACAGGACTGAGACTGTGGGAGGTATTATCTAACTGACATGCACCATTATGAGCTAATTAGGGTCCAATCTATAACCCCAATTGTAGGGGTGTCAGTACCATGCCAGGGATACTAACAATGGATGTGTGGATCTACTAAAGAGTAACCCTCAACTGGAAGGTTCTCTAATAAGATATGTGTTACCCTCAACTAGCAGGTGAACACTTTATCAACCCTCAACTGGCAGGTTGATATATCTATCCTACGTTGGCTACATAGTTCTAAAACTACTGGACTGCTACTAAAGGTCACACCATCTACTAGAAGGTGAGCCCCCATCCCTAGGTTTGCTCAGTGCTAAATCCTGCTCCCAGCTGAACTGACACTGATGATAGGACTAAACTGTGCTAAACTGAACAAATAATTTATCATGATTAACTTGACAGAATGATAATGCTCATAGTTTATCCGAAATCATTCTGAAGATATCAAAACTTTGTAAACAACTAAATTCCGGGTATTCATAACCACCGCGACTCGATAGCAATAACAATAGGACCACATGCTAAAGCTTCAAAAACATAATAAGGGATCATTATCCAAAAACCAATCATTTAAGCATTTCATCAAACACTTGATATTTATAGACTTAATCATAGGAATAGTTAAAAAATACAATACCAATATAATTACAACACAAAAATCAAGGGTTAAAGATTAATCATGGAAATATCATACTTCAAACATGAAAAGAGCTAATTACAAATGAAAACACATGCAAACATAGTTTGTAATCAAACTTTATAATGACTTCAAGAAGCTATTTCATAATAACATGTAAAAATCATAAGTTCAAACTTAAAAATAGATTCTTGGGCTCCACGGGTGAAAAGGTCCCATGAATGAACATCACACATACCTTGATTGAAGAATTCATGAAGGTTCTTGGTAATTTCTTAATGTTTGAGCTTGAATTTTTAAGAGGCTAGGGTTTGTTTTGAGTGAGAATTGATTTTTTTTAGAGAATTGTGAATAGAATGATCAATTTTTCCTTTTGGGACCCTTAATCCTTTGTTATGGACCAATTTGGTGAAGGAAAAAGACCCAATTATCCTTGAAAAAATATGAATGAAAGATGGAAATTAAGGGGGCCGCAATAGAGCACGTGTCGTGGGCTCTGCCGCAGGCACCCTTACCAGTGGACTGGCGCACGCGACATAGGATTATCATGGTGGTGCTACTATTTTGGACTTCCAAACATGCCCTTACACTCGTCAAAATATTTCAAAACACACCAGAGATGTTTGACATCCCCGATAATGAATCAACTTAAAAATTAACTTTCCAATGTTGGGAAGGTCAGAAATAAAGTCATCAAAGTTTAAGAGCTTTAGGAATGACTAAGTTCTAACACTTAGTGAAATTTACCAAGTCTTTGACCCCTTTAACGTACTATGGTGAGCTGAATTGAGCTAGGATCTTACGGGTTCTTACAATTTCTCCCCTTGGGAACATTCATCCTCAAATAATACTGATTAAGATGAGAATACTGAGAAACTAAGATCACATGCTGAATATGTATAACTAGGAACATGACCAAATGACTGAGTCTGAAACATGATGAATGACTGAAGTGATTCGTAAATGCATGTAATGAAATAGATTACTTAGCTAAAACTGAGAACTAAAAAAAGTTAGTCTGGGGAAAATCATTGCCTTAAGCTAATCTTGAGGTCGCGGATAAAAGATGAGGGTACTTGGTTCACATATCTTCTTCTGCTTCCCAAGTGACTCCCTCAACGGATTGATTCCGCTAAAGAACTTTGACCATAGGAACTTCTTTGTTCCTTGTTTCTACAAATCTGACAATCTAGGATGTCGACTGGGATTTTTCATTTGAAAGGCTATTCTGTACATCTGTACTTTCTAAAGGAATAACTACTGATGGGTCACCAATACATTTCCTTAGCAGAGAAACATAGAACTCTAGATGAATGTATTCTAAATATATAGGAAACTCAAGCTCGTATACTACTTTTCCAAAATAGCTCAAGATTCTATAAGGGCCAACATATCGGGGACTGAGTTTCTCCTTCTTGCCAAATCTCTTCACTCCCTTCATGGGAGAGATTATCAAATACACCAAATCCTTAACTGTAAACTCGAGATCTCTCTTACACATATCCACATAAGATTTCTGATGGGTTTGGTCTATCTTAAGACTTTCTCAGATTAACTAAACTTTCTATAATGCCTCAAACACTGAATCAAGCCCTATAAAAAAAGTCTCACCTACCTCAAACCAACCAATAGGAGATCTATATCTCCTCCCATAGAGATCCTCAAATAGAGCCATCTGAATAGTATAGTGATAACTGTTATTCTAGGAAAACTCTATCAATGGTAAATGATCGTCCTAACTACCCTTAAAGTCGAGGACAAATACTCTCAAAATGTCATCTAAGGTCTGACTGATCTTCTCTTCTTGACCATTTGTCTGAGGGTGAAAGTCTGTACTAAGAAAAACTTGGATGCCAAGATCCTTATGAAAATCTTTCCAAAAGTGAGAGGTAAACTGAGTACCTTTATCTGAAATGATAGACATCGGAACTCCATGAAACCTAACCAACTCTCTAGTATAGATTTTGGATTTATCCTCAGCTGAAAAAAGAAGAATGAATAGGCAATAAATGGGATGATTTGGTTATTTTGTCTAAAATAACCCATATTGATTCATGTTGACGATGCAAATGGGGCAACCATATTATCAAATCCACGTTCACCTCTTCCCACTTCTAAGTAGGAATGTTGAAATACAGCATAGTGACACTAGGCTTTCAGTGCTCAACCTTAACCTGTTGATAGTTAGAGCACTTAGCTACAAACTCTGTAATGTCCCTCTTTATACCACTCCACCAATAGATTTCCCACAAATAGTGGTACATCTTAGTGGCTCTTGGATGAATATATTAATGTGCACCTGTACTTCAGCAAAAAACCCCTGTTTCAAGGTATCAACGCACGACACACATAGCCTACCCTGACATCGCAACACACCATCTCCCCCTTGGGAGAAAACCTCTACTTTCTGATCTCTGACTGACTCCTTAAACTTAACTAGACTGGGATCCCTATCTTGCTTCTCCTTCACTTTGACAACCAATGAAAATTCTGAGCTATTCTGAACCCATACACTACACTTGACTGAATCAACCAAATGAACACCTAGTCTAGAAAGATAATGAACCTCCCTAACTAACATCTTCTTATCATCCTCAACATGAGCCACGCTACCAATAGACAATGTACTAAGCACATATGCCACTACATTAGCCTTGCCCGAGTGATACAAAACACTCATATCATAGTCTTTCAACAATTCTATCCACCTTCTCTAATGAAGATTAAAATCTTTCTGTGAAAGTACACACTACAAATATTTATGATCTATGAACACATCAACATGCACCATATAAATATAATGCCTCTAAATCTTTAAGGAAAATACAACAGCTTCTACCTCAAGATCATGGGTAGGATAATTCTTTTAATGGGGGTTAAGTTGTCTAGAGGCATAAGCTATGACCTTACCTCTCTATATCAAAACACAATCCAAGCCAACTTTGGAAGCATCACAGTACACAATGAATCCCTTTGAACCATCTGGTAAAGTTAAGATTGGGGTTAAGGTGTGTCGAGTCTTCACCTCCTAAAATCTCTTCTCACAAGAATTTGATGACTGAAAATTGATTTTCTTCTGAGTCAATATTGACATGGGGGACACAATAGATGAAAAACCATCAACAAACCTTTTGTAATAGCCATCCAAACCCAAAAAACTCCTGATATCTGATGAAGAAATGGGTTTGGGCTAGTTTCTCACTACTTCAGTATTTTGAGGATCAACTCAATGGCCAAGGAAAGGCACTGATCTTAGCCAAAACTCATACTTACTACATTTAGCAAGCTACTAATGGGCTTTAAGAGTCTGCAATACTATTCTGAGATGATCTGCATGATCATTTTCACTACGGGAATAAACAAGAATATCATAAATGAAGACTATGACAAACATATCCAAGTACTATTTGAACACTCAATTTATTAAGTCCATGAAATCTGCTGGAGCATTTGTTAGACCAAAGGACATAAATGGAAATTCAAACTAACCATACTGGGTCCTGAAAGATATTTTTGGACTTTGAGCTGATGATAGTCGGATCTGAGGTCTATCTTAGAGAAGTAATTGACAACCTGAAGTTGTCAAAAAAGTCATCAATTCTGGGAAGTGGATACTTATTCTTGATAGTGACTTTGTTCAACTGACGGTAATCGATGAACATTCTGAGAGAACCATCATTCTTACTCACAAAAAGTACTGTAGTACCTCATGGGGATACAATGGGCCTGATAAATCCCTTATCTTGGAGATCCTTCAACTGTTATTTCAATTCCCTAAGCTCAAATAAAGCCATTCTATAGGATGGAATAGAGATAAGTTGGGTATCTGGAAGAGGATTTATACCAAAATCGATTTCCCTTTTGGGAGTAACTCTGGGAAGGTCTTCAAGGAACACATATGGAAATTCCCTCTCTACTGAAACTGACTCGAGATTAGGAGTCTCAGAATTACAGTATTTCACTTGAATAAGACGGTAAACACACCCCATGGATATCATTTTTCTCGCTCTAAGGTACGAAATAAGTTGACTCCCAAGCACTGAGGTACTACCCTTCCATTCAATCACTGGTTCACCTAGAAACTGAAACTAAAAGACTTTGTTTCTATAGTCAATTAAATCAAAGAAAGAGTGGAGCCAATCCATGCCGAGAATAACATCAAAATCAGTCAAATCTAACTCCACAAGATTAATTGAAATGAATTTTTGGGATATTATGACCGGACCGTTCATGTATACCTACCTGGCTATTATTGAGACACCTACTGGGGTAGACATTGATAAGGGTTTTGCTATGGTTTCAAGACTGACTCCAAAGTTAATGGTTATATAAGAGGTTACAAATGAAAGTGAAGCCCCAAAATTTATTAAATCATAAACATGTAAATAAAATTCTTGCAATGTACCTATAACCACTTTAGGAGAATTTTCCTGATCCTGTTAAGATTAAAGTAAATATAATCGATTTGGGTGCTGACCACTGGTTGTGCTGTAAGAAACACCCTGCTGAGTCGGGCAACCAAATGGAATTGGGGGATAGATGGACCGACCCTGTTGACCACTCTTTGGTCAATCCCTAAATCTGTAGCCTAGATCACCACACCCAAAGCACACATCACTGCTGGATCTACATACACCCTGATGATTTCTACCATATTTCTAGCAAAAAAGATTAGTGTGGCCACTGTTCATACTGGCCTAGGACTTAGAGCCTAGTGCCCTATCCCAACTATCATTTCAGTACTTTGGTATAGGTTCACTAGCTGAAAATGGAGCTGGAGTTGAAGAATTTTAATAGAATTAAGGATGGTTACCACCTTCCGACCTCGGCTAAGCAAAGTTGAAACTACCTATCCTAGTCCTCTTGTTCTCCCTTTCTCTCTCCATAGCCTTCTACTCCTCAATCTACTGAGCATGGAACATCAACTTAGACAAGTCTATCTTCTTAATCAACATTGCGGTCCTAAACTCTTTGACCATGCTATCAGCTACACCAAAGACAAACTTACTCATCCTAGACATATCATCAGACACCACATTAGGAGCATACTAGGCTAGCTGAGTAAACTTAAGTGAATAATCCTTCACCCTCATGTTCCCTTTCTTCAAATTTATAAACTCCTGCACCTTAGCTTCCCTCAACTCCAAAGGGAAAAACCTATCCAAAAAGGCAGTAGCAAACTCTTGCTACTCTACAAGCCCTGTATTTGTTCCTCTATTCCCTTTTTACTACTTAAATTAGGTGTGGGATACATCCTACAACTGGTAAGAAACTAACTCTAAAATCTCACTAGAAGCCACACCGATAATATTTGTTACCTTATGAACCATGTGAAGGAACTCCTATGGATCCTCATCAAACTTGGATCCAGAAAACAAAGGAGGATTTATTTAGGTGAAATGTCGAATCCTGGCTGTGGCAGTATTAGACACTGAGTTGGCAGGAATAGTAGATGGCTTATTGTTATGAGCTTCTATCGAATGGGATAATGTAGTGAATGCAGCTCTAAACTCGGCATGAGAATCATTCTCATTCAGGGGATCTTCCTAAATGAGTGGAGGTGCAGGCTGATTTCTATTTTTTCTTCTGTTAGTCTTTATAGGAGGCCTGCTCGGTAAACAGAAGGAATATTAAAATAGAAAAAGTTTTTAAATAGGGTTCATGCTCATTCGCATGACATGAATACTGAAATAAGGGAAACTTTTCCTAATAATATCTTGTAGCCTCTTCTCCATAAGTGTTGTGAGCTTTGCATAGATGCACAAGACTGTACTCAACATAATTTTAGACTCCCTAGGAAACTGTAAAACCTTAGGCTCTGCTGACATATTTGTAACACCCCAGGAGTACACCCTGGATGCTACAACGTGCTTACAATAACAAATGACCACAGGCTAACCCATGAGCTGGTACCTGCTATGAGCACTAAATAAAACTGATAACAAAAGAAAATGTGTGGAAATTAACTAAAAACGACATAATGTTTTAAATACTGGGAATATTTCTAAATCATAAGTCTAAAAACAATTTTCTGAAAACTAATAAAAATTGATAATCTAACTGACTGTTTGAAATGTCTTAAAGCCTCTAAGACTATCTAAAAAACAAAGAGTTTATGGGACAAGCCCTATCTAACTCCAAATAACTACTATAACTGAATATTGATGTACTGAAATAAGAATAAATAGTCCTCGATATATGAGGACTCACCACGGCTGCTGATAGGTTGATCTAACTAAGCCTAGTTAGGAAATTAAGCTCCTAAACCTATGATATAAGATCTTATAGCACAAAGAAAACATATGCGATCAATACTTTGAATGTACTGGTATGCGAGATGAGGTTAGGCTAAAATACATAGGATTATGTGCATGAGATAATGACTAAACAAATAGCATGAGATGACTGAGTTCAAATCCATTAAAACTATAAAATTTGAGAATTAACGACCAAGCATATAACTTAATTCAGAATTAGTATGTAAACTAAAATATGTAGAGACTGATAGCTGAATAACTGATAACTGTATGGTATGGTCAAACAAAACTAAATTGAATTCTAAAATAAATACATGATTGAGACTGTACAAGGTATCATCTAACTTATATGCCTCAATATGAGCTAATTGGGGTCCAGCTTGTAACCCCAGTTTGAGGGGTGTCAGTACCAGGCCATGAGTACTAACAATGACTGTGTGGATCCACTAAAGAGTCACCCTCAACATAAAAATAATCTAATAAGATAGTTTTTACCCTCAACTGGCAGGTGAACACTTTATCAACCTTCAACTAGCAGGTTGATATCTCTAACCTACGCTGGCTATGTAGTTCTGGAACTAAGGAACGACTACTAAAGGTCACACCCTCTACTATCAGGTGAGCCCCCACCCCTAGGTTCACTCGATGCTAAATCCTACTCCCAACTGAACTGACACTAATTACAAAATTAAACTATGCTTAACTGAACAAACAACTGATAATGATTAACTAGATTGAATAATAATGCTCATAGTTTATCTGAAATCATTTTAAAGATACTAAAACTATGTAAACAACTAAATTTTGGGTATTCATAACCCCCAGAACTCAATAACAATAACAATAGGACCACATTCTAAAGCTTCAAAAATATAATAAGGGATCATTATCTAAAAACCCAATCATTTAAGCATTTCATCAAAAACTTGATATTCATAGACTTGAGCATGGGATAGTTAAAACATGAGATACTAACATAATTACAAAACAAACATCATGGGTTAAAGATTAGTCAAGCGAATATCATCCTTCAAATGTGACAAAGCCTAATTCCAATAAAAACACATGGAAACATAGTTTGAAATCAAAGTTCATAATGACTTCAAGAAGATAATTCATAATAACATGTAAAAATCATTACTTCAAACTTAAAAATGGATTCTTGGGTGACATGGGTGAAAAGGACCCATGAATGAACATTACAAATACCATAATTCAGGAATTCATGAAGGTTCTTAGTGATTTCTTAATGTTTAAGCGTGAATTTTTAAGAGGGTAGGGTTTGTTCTTGAGAGAGAATTGCTTTCTTTTCAGAGAATTGTGAATAAAATGCTCAATTTTTCCTTTTGGGAACCTTAATCACGTATTATAGACCAATTGGGTGAAGGGAAAATACTCAATTTCCCTTAAAAAAATGTGACTGAAAGATGGAAATAAAGGGGGACATGATGGAGCATGTGACACGAGCTCTAGACCGCCGTACTGGAGCACGCGCCGTGGGCTCTACCACGGGAACCCCAACTAGTGGACTAGGGAACGCGACGCGGTCTTGTCTCAGTTGTGCTCCTATTTTGGACTTCCAAACATGCCCTGACGCTGATACAAACATTTTGAAACTCACTCGAGATGTACCTTTCACATCCCCGATCATAAATCAAATTAAAAATTAACTTTCCAATGTCGGGAAGGTCGAAAATAAAATCATTAAAGTTTAGTACCTTTAGGAATGACTAAGTCCTAACACTTACTGAAATTTTCTAAGTCTTTGACCCCTTTAAACATACTATGATGAGCTAAATTGAGCTAGGATCTTACGGGGTATTATAATGTAATTCATAAAGTTCATGAATAAAATCATAATTTGGGCTTGAGGATGAAAGGAGATCCTCATTGAATACCCACATACCTGAATTCCTTGATTTCTTGAATGGAACTTGGATTTTAGGACCTTGGGAGATGGATTTGTGTAATAGACACTTGTTTCTTGTTCTAGAGAGATTGGGAGGAATAGGGATTATGTAATTTGGGTTATGGGAAGATCAATTCACGTTACTAATAGTGATAGATATTTTAGGGTGTAAATGATGTATTTACCCTAGAAAAATTAAAGACAAATGTGGGTTTTAGCATATCAAAACAAGGTCAATGCCATGGTACATATCATGGAGCATAAAGTCTGTGTCATGCTGCTTATTGCGGATCCTTACTGGTTCCTCACAAAAATGCTAATAATTTTTTGCTTGGGTATTGGATTAAGGCAAAATTAGAAGAGTTGGAAAGAGGACACGTTTATCTATAATTTAGTGGGTCTTAATCTCCAAAATTCCATATATTCCAAAATTTATACACTTTCAAAGTTGACCCTAGTAGAATGGAATACCAAAATTTGGGTTGACAACAAAGGCTCTTGACTCAACTTTGCTCTAAGTGTTTCCTATGAACATTTTTTCCTCGATAGCACTTTACACACCAAGTAAAAGTTCATAAAACTTATAATCATATACAAATCATGGGATTAGAGTTTATACATGTAGAAATGATGGTTCAAATTTTAGCCTAAAAATCTAGGGTGTTACATCTTGTCACCATCTCTCTCTCAACTCCGATAACTATGTCTATCCCCATAATAATTTTGAAATTTGTTCCCTTGCCTTGATTTCTATGTTTCTTGAGCAGAACCTTGGACCTTGGCTTCAAAACCCATTAGCTCTCTATCCAGGTACCTCACCTCCTCTCTTATTTTAGAATCATCTAGCTTAGGTGCTTTACCTTTTGTGCCCACAACATTCACCTTCTCAAAATTCATTATTATTAATTGATTAGTAAAAATCCCAATCTCCATCCTTAGATACATAACTTCTTGAGCCACTACATCATTTATAATTCTCAACTTACTAGAGAACCAATAGCATAAGTTCCGACACCTATTTATGCCTTCTGAGTATGCCATTCTCAGTTGGTAAGAGAGATTCAATCTAAAATTTTTGATGCTGCTTCTCAATACAGGCTTATGAATGTTCCTCTCATAATTGTGTTCACCCTAACTTTAAAACTAGTATTTATGGCACAATAAAAATTTCTTGCAATTTTCTTCTCAAAATTCTGTGATTATGCGCTATCATCGATTTCTTCTTAAACCAAAACCATGCCTCATGCATTGATTCAGAATGCAATTTCCTATAATTATAAATTTCATCCTTCAATTACAGTATTCTAGTCGGAGGGAAGAAATGGTCAAAGAATTTTTTCCACAACTAGATCCAAGAAGTAATGGATCCACAAGGTAGTTCCTCTAACTATTATGTCGCTTCACTAGTTAGAGAGAATAGGAAAAACCTAAGTCTCAGATCTTCCTAAATCACTACAGGAATATTATAAGAAGTGCAAATTCCAACAAAATTTATGATGTGCATATTTATGTCATAGGTTGGAAAACCTGCAAACACACCCTTCATACTTAGAAGTTGAATCATAACACTTGTGACATCAAACTTTGTCCCCTGGAAAACCTCAAGAGGAATGATAACTCCTATCTCTATGGGCTCAACATACCCTTGGTAATTCTCTTCATCATCATATGCTTGCACGTACTGATTGGCTAGGAATATTAGAGATCTATCTCATCTAGCTCTGTTGAGTTTTGCTCGACAATCAGCTTCTCGTCTCTATCTTGTCTCAAGGACTGTACGAAGGGAAAGCTCATTATCCCTTCTCATATTTGCATTCATGAATCTGCTCAGTAGTTTGCATAGATATATCCTAAACACAATGCAGAGTTGGGGGAGTCAAGGGGATTATCTCGAATCCCCTCATGATGAGCTTCATGATCGTGTTTCGACATCCTACAATTCTAGCATAGAGTTCTTTCAAGATCTGGATCAAGTGGGATAAAGGAATTTCCTTGACTACTAGTACTGGGAATACTTTGGTGTACGCCTCAAGAAGAACAAAAAAATATAACCCAACAACGTCAAAAAACTCTGTCAATCTATCTGTAAGTGTATGCCCCAACAACAAGGCCAAAATTTGAGTTCACCTAAACTATACCCTCCAAGAAGATACAATATGGTAGCTATCAAATTATTGTAACCTAACAAAATTTAGGGTCAATTCCATAGGGAATAGGTCAAATGTCTCTCATAATCTGTTGAAGTATCCAAAAAATGCAGGAAAAGTAAATGGAGGGTTTTGCCGTGAAAATAGTAAAGTAACAATAATTCTTGAATGCTTTAGTTGATGTCAATCTGACAAGAATACTATGACTGTGATCCCCCTAGATTCCTAACTTCTTAGAATTATCCTTCTCAATTCGTCTAACTCAATGCAACACATACAGAATCTGGCAAGATAGGTATCACCAATCCAACTAAGTATCAGACTGTCGCCTTACTAACCCTTGTCTTTAATCCCAGTTCAACTATATAATTTTTGGTGTCAAGTTGATTAGATGAGGGTTGTAGCCTCAGATTACTATTGTAACCTTATTTTCCAAATCTTGACCTCTCTTGTGAAGATGGTCTCAAATACAGGAAAGTTCTTAACTTCTGCAGTATTTAAGAAAGCATACAAACTGAAATAGATCACAATACATGCACACACACACACACACTGATTTAGAAAACTCTCACACTTCCCCTACTTTGTTATTCAACCAGGATTACCACAACTCTAGTTAGATGGTTTATCCGTGCATAGTTGCAAGAAGATCCATAGAATTCAATAAAGGAATCATAGAAACAACCGCACAACAATTAAAGAACAAAAACTATATTCTTAAATTAATACTCAACCAAATAACCAAGAACAAAGTATTGCAAGATCAAAATTCACATCATTAAATCAATATATGTTTGTGAATGTATAAAGTGTGTAAACTAATACAAAATGTTATTTATAAACTACATAGTAACACTAACAATCCTAACAAAAATAAATAGGATAAACTAGGTCAGTGGTAACTTACGGACCCACTTATAGGCTATAAGTGGTACTTACATCCCATAGGTGGGTGTCATAAGTGACCCAAAATCTTCAAATATCAGAATACTGCAAGTTCTACACCTACGAAAGTACCTACAGGGCATATGTGGTACTTACAACCTGTAGGTAGCTTCATCGTAACTATCAGATAATAGATTCAAACTTCAGAGTCTCTAATCTTCAACCTCTAACACCCATGATTGTACTTTTGATGTTTAAGTGGTACTCATACCCCATAAGTAGTCCTCCATCAAAATCAGACAAAAACTTAAACTTTTAGGGCCTCTGAACTTTACATCTCTAAGATCCATGAGACCACCCACGATGGTCGTAGGTAATACCTAGTCTATGTAGGTAAGCTCGTAGGTGGGGTTTCCTATACAACTTTAACTTTTTTTCCTCGTTTAAGGTCCAAAACCTAGTTTTCTAAAACATAGACACAAAAACACATCATACCAACCAAAATAGACCTAAGTACTTGCATATTTTTGGTCTTAAGTATCAAAATTACCATTAAACCATGGAACATTATGGGACTGGTATGGTACATTTGGGAACTAGTGACTCATCATCCTTGATACTATAATTAAATTTATTGTCCACTTCTCAACCAACTTACTTTTATTTCTCTCGTATTTTTCTTTAATTGCTTATTCAGGTTGGGTGTGGTTTATTTATTCTTTTTTTTTTCTTTTTCAATTTTCATTCTTTTTTCTTTTTTCTTTTTTTATTTTATTCTTTCTTTTTTTATTTACCACACCCAACTCTACTTTCTTTTCCCTTATTCAAACCATTCTTTATACCTGATTCTAGCTATGCACCCCTATGATAGCCACCCTTAACTTAGGAAATTTGCCTGAGTTGAGTTACGTAATGTCTAAGGAGGGACCAAGGCTAAAGTAGGTTCATTGTAATTGCATTAGGAAGGTGACAAGGTGAAAACAAGAAAATGGGTTACCTTAGGCTCAAATTCACGTATCAAAGGATACTTATTTACATTTGGATGGTCATTTAGTCTAAGAGTGGACTAAATTAAAAAATGGACTATGATCACATCCTTACTAACTATCCAGCAGCCTATGCAAGACTAACGGGGCAAGTTCTGGATTAAATGCACCAAGAGAAATAGGTAAGCATCTCACACACACATGGTTGTAATACCCTGAAAATCCAGACCAATATTAGAACCATGATTCAAGATCATGAAAATAAATTATAGTTCTTTGGTAGTTTTACAAGTGATTTTGATGCATATTAAGGCCTCAAATGACTTTTAGCTTTTAGATAAATCAAAATATCACTTACTAATTGAGTTCTTTGAAAGAATATTGCTATATTCAACTTCAAACAAGAATATATTTTATATTACTAATATTTTTTGAGCTCAAGACCCACCAAAAAAATATAATTGAATTAACTTTCCAATGATACTAATTTTGCCTTAATCCGATATCGGGGTAAAAAGTTATGCCTGTTTTACCAAAGAGGTATTTGTCTGCTGAGGTGCGATGGAAAGGTGATGGACCGTCAAGACAGTGATGGCCCGTCAACCCAGACCATCAAACTTAGGAAAAAAGGTCAAATTTTGGCCATATATTAATGATTGGAGTGACAGTCAGTCACCAGAATGACGGTCCGTCAACCGGGGCCATTCAGTGATTAAATAAAGTTTTAAATAGTGTTTTTTGGTCTTATCACACCCTTTTAACCCCTATTTCCACCAAATTAAATAACATAAACTCTTTATTTACTCTCAACATCAAATTGTGGTTTCCTTTCTATATCATTCCCCAAGAACCAGCTTCAAGCCCTTCTTCAAGAAAACCAAGAAATTGTGCTTCCCAATCCAAGAATGTTCAAGAAAGGTTAATTCTCTTTTAAGATTAAAGTTTTAAGGTATATGAGAGTTCATCCATGGGTCCCCTTTCACCTATGGAGCCCAAAAATCTTTTCTTTAGTTAAAGATATGAACTTTCTCTTTTGTTTATGAAGTATCATGTGTTCAAGAAGAATTTAAATCATGAATTCCTCAGTAATTTGACTAAATTCATGTCCAAGGATGTTTTCATGAAAAGTTAGGTTATCTCATGCTTTAAGTTTCGATTCCCATGATGTATCCAATTGAATTTCATGTTATAAGATTGAATTATGAACTTTGCTATGTCCACAAGGGTTTCAAAGTGAATTAATCCATTTATGCTTTGAGTTAAAAGTTTCCATGTCATATCCCATTGATTTTATGTTAAATCCCAAACGTATGAATTTAGTCATGAACTCATGATGTTTTCACATGGATATCATATTCCTATGTTTAAGAGCATGACCCCACATGTGTTTAATAAAAATCCTAAGTGTTGAATTTTGAATAATAATCCTTGATTATGGTTTTTAAAGCTTTATATGTCCTTATTGTTAATTCCATTTAGTGTTGGGGGTTATATATACCCGAAAACTTAGCTGTTTACATAGTTTCAATATGTATAAAATGGTTTAAGATAAACCATGAGCATTATTATTCAGTCAGTTATTAAGATCAGTTGTTTGTTTAGTTAAACTTAGTGTATTCCAGTAATCAATGTTAGTTCAGTTGGGCATAGGATTTAGCATAGAGCAAATGCAAGACGACGGTTTCCCCGTCAGTTAGGTAGAGTCGTTAGTAGCAGTCCCTATATTACAGAACAATATAGCTAGCGTAGGTTATGAGGAGTCATCCACTAGTTTAGGCTTGATTTCCTCTTAGGAGTCACCCGCCAGTTTAGGCTTGACTTTCTCCTGGGGGTCACCTATCAGTTTAGGATTGACTCTACCCAGGGGTCACCTATCAATTTAGTCTTAACAACCTAGTTTTTTTAGGACAATAGCTTAGTGGATCGACACATACCTTATTAGTATCCATGGCACGGTAATGACATTCTTCCAACTGGGGTCACAGGTTGGACCCCAATTAGCTTATATTAGGGAATGTCAGTTAAATGATAGCTCCTATAGTCTCAAACTAGTATTCAATACAGAGTTCAATTTCAGGTTTGGTTGACCATAGCATACAATTACTTGTTATTTAGTTATCAATATTATTTTATATGCTTGGTCATGCATTCTCAGATTTCACAGCTTTCAAGTAGCAGTAACAGTGGTGAGTCTTTATCTATTGAGCATATGGTTGTTATTTTAGTTTATTTCAGTATTTTATTTCTGTTAAAAAGATGGAGTTAGTTGGGGCCTGTCCCATCAACTCTCTTTCAGATTGTTTTAGAGGCTTTTAGACATTTTAGATAGTGAGTCAGTTGTTAGTCTTTTCTGTTAGATTTTTAATAATTTTGCATATGTTTCAGAATCTTGGGTTTTCAGTTGTATTACTTTAGATTTAAAACCCTAAGGCATATTCAGTTATTCCGCACATGTGTACTTTGTTATTATTATTCAGTTCTCACAGTAAGTACTAGTTCATGGGTTAGCTTATGGTCTTTCCGAATTGTAAACATCGTGTGCCGTTCAAGGTATATTTTTGTGGTGTTACAAACTTGGTATCAAAGCTTAAGGTTTTACAGTGTCCTAAGGAGTCTGAGAGTCGTGTTGAGTAGAGTCTTGTGCATGGGTGTGAAGCATGCCACACTTATGGACAAGAGGCTACAAGAAGTTATTAGGAGAAGTTTCCCTTCTTTTAGTATTTATGTTCTGCGAATTAGTATGAGCTCAAATTAAACTCCCTTGTTAATCTAATCTTACTTTTTTTTACAGTGAATATACCTCCGAGAAAGAACAACGGAAGAAGAAATGGGAATTAGCCCGCACCTCTGCCCATTCAGGAAGATCCCCTGAATGACCATGTTTTACATGATGAGTTTAGAGCTACATTCACTACTCTGGCTCACTCTATAGCAGCTTAGAACAATCAGCCAACTATTGTCCTAGACAAACTAGAGGTTAATACTGCCGCAGCTAAGATTCAGGACTACACCCGAATGAATCCTCCTCTATTTTTGGGATCCAAGTCAAATAAGGATCCATAAGAGTTCCTTGAAATGGTTTAGAAGGTAAAAAAAATTATCGGTATGACTTGTAGTGAGAGTGCAGAATTGACTGCTTATCAGTTGCAAGATGTATCTTATACTTGGTATAAGTAGTGGAAGGGGAATAGAGGCACAAATATAGGTCCTATAAAATGGAAGGAGTTTGCTACAACCTTTTTAGATAGATTTTTTCCTTTGGTGTTAAGGGAATCTAAGGTGCTAGAGTTCATTAATTTGAAGCATGGAAATATGATTGTGAAGGAGTATTCTCTTAAGTTTACTCAGCTAGCCAGGTATGCTCCTCATGTGATGGCTAATAACATGTCTAGGATAAGCAAATTTGTATCTGGTGTATTTAATAGTGTGGTCAAGGAATGTAGGACCGAAATATTCATTAAGGAGATGGACTTGTCTAGGCTTATGGTCCATGCTCAACATATTGAGGTGGAGAAGGCTATGGAGAAAGAAAAAGAGAATAAGAGGGCTAGGATAGGTAGTTTAAACTTTGATCAACCGAGGTTAGAGGGTGGTAACGTCCCTAGTTTTGTCAGAAATTTTAAGCTTCGGCTCCATCTTCAGCTAGTTCTCCTATGCTAAAGTTTAGAAATGACAATCGGGATAGGGCGCCAGGCATTAAGTCCCAAGGTAGTGTAAATAGTGGTCGCATAAATCCTCTTTTCCAAAAATGTTGTAGAAACCATCAAGGTAAGTTTAGAGCTTGCAGTGATGAATGCATTGGGTGTGAAAAACCAGGCCACCAGATCCAGGAGTGTCAAGTAGTTGCTCAAAAGGGAAGGGATTTGCACTAATAGGGCCTGTCCTATCTGTCATCAACTCCAGCAGGTCTCCCAACTCAGTAGGGTGCCACGTCCAGTGCCACCAGCGGTCAGTACCAGAACAGACTATATGCACTTGAGCCCTGACAGGATCAATAAAGTTCTCCTGATGTGGTTATGGGTACGTTGCAAGTATTTCATTTACATATATATGTTTTTTCAGACCTGGAGCCTTACTTTCTTTGGTAAACCCCCTATATAGCTGTTAATTTTGGTGTCAGTCCTGAAACCCTAATCAAACACTTCTTAGTGTCCACTCCAGTAGGTGTCTCTCTATTGTAGCTAGGCAGATATACAAGAACTGTCCGATCATAATATCCTAGAAAGTCACTTTAGTAGAACTTGTGGAATTAGAGATGACCAATTTTGATGTTAGTCTTGGCATGGATTGGCTCCACTAATGTTATACCTCAGTTGATTGCAGAAATAGGTTCATTCAATTTCAGTTTCTAAATGGACCAGTCCTTGAATGGAGGGATAGTACTTTTGACCTTAGGAGTCAGCTTATTTTGTATTTTAGAGTAAGAAAAATGATATCCAAGGGATCAAGTCAAAGAATCTAGTTCTGAGACTCCTAATCTTGAGTCAGTTTTAGTAGAGAGGAAATTTCCATATGTGTTCCCTGAAGACCTTTCAAGAGTTCCTCCCGAAAGGAAAATTGACTTTGTAATAGACCTTCTTCCAGATACCAAACCTATCTCTATTTCTCCATATAGAATGGCTTCAGTTGAACTTAAAGAGTTGAAAGAATAGTTAAAAGACCTCATAGATAAGGGATTCATTAGGCCCAGTGTTCCCCTATGGGGTGCTCCAATTCTTTTCGTGCATAATAAATATGGTTCCCTTAGAATATGTATTGATTACCATCAGTTGAACAAAGTCACCATCAAGAATAAATATACATTCCCCAGAATCCATGACTTGTTCGACCAACTTTAGGGTGCCAGTTATTTCTCTAAGATAGATCTTAGATCCGACTATCATAAGCTCAGAGTCGGAGAATGTGACACTGCAAAAAAAACCTTCAAAACTCGATATGGTAACTTCAAATTCCTAGGAATGTCTTATGGACTAACTAATGCTTAGTAGCTTTCATGGACCTGATGAACAGAGTGTTCAAATGGTACTTGGACATGTTCGTCATAGTCTTCATTGAGGACATTCTTGTCTATTCCCATAGTGAAAATGATCATATAGACCATCTCAGAATTGTATTGCAGACTCTTAGAGCCCATAAGTTTTTTTCTAAATTCATTAAGTAAATTTTTTTTCTAAGATCAGTAACGTTCCTTGGCCATATTATTTTCGGTGATGGCATTAGGGTTGATGCTCAAAATATTGAGCAGTAAGAAACTATCCCAGACCCATCTCTCCATCAACTATTAGGAGTTTCTTGGGTTTGGTTGGTTATTACTGATGGTTTGTTGAAGATTTTTTGGCTATTGCTGTAATACCCAGTATTTCTATATAGCTTTGATTCATCTTTAGAGCATCAAAGATCTTGCTTCATAGATGAATACCTTTTATTATTTGTGGTATTTTTAAGATTTTGTCTTTTTATCATGTGGGAAATCGAATAAGCTTTACGTGGATACCAAATTCATCCAAATCCGACACTCGGACAAAGAGTTAGAGCCATTTTAGTAAGACAGTGTACCACCTGGTACTTTAGCGCATCGCGGAGCCAGCCAAAATAACAATCATCAAAATCCAGTGAGCCTCCGCAATTATAGAGCAACGCGCCAAGGCTTTATTTTAGAGTTGTCAATTTTCAGTGCACCAACGTGATTCTACCGCGTCGCGGTGCATTTCCAGTTCCCAACAAAGGTGGCAAAGCGATTTCCACCGCATCGCGCCACCAACCAGTTTCCCAATTGTCCAGTTTCCAGTGAACTAGTGCGATACCACCGTGTCACGCCAGCATGTGAAATCATATTTTTATATTCCATTTATAAATATCAAGGACCATTTGGTAATTTCCTAAAGCCCCAAACCAGTCTATATAAGGGATCTATACCCTAAATAATGAAAATACTTCATTATTCATCAATTTTCCCCAAATTAAAATATTTTCTCTCTCAAGAAGTGAAGAACCCTAGCCAAGAAATCAAGAACAAGCCTGAGGATTTCTTTAAGAACCTTCAAGAAAGAGTCTTCTAAGTTATGTTAGATGTTGATTCTTGGGTTCCTTCCACCCAAGAAGTTCAAGAATCCCTTTTTAAATTCAAAGATTCGATTTTATGATTTTTTTTATGCTTCATGTGAATTAAAGTTCATGTTCATGTTATTGTTGAGATATAGTTCATGCTTTAAAATACAAGTTGCAAGATTTGATCTTGATTCGAGTTGAATTGCATTATATCCATGTTAAATCCCTAAAGTTGCATGTTGATTGATATATTTATGATATTAGGTGTAGAAATTGTTGAATAACCCAAGCATGCCACCCATATGTTTGACAAAATATTTGTGTGAAGAAAATAGGGCCATTATAGTATGTTGACAAGAAATCCCCAATTATGTATAGGCCATGGATGCCAAGTGTTTGTTTAAAAGCCTTATGGAATGAATTGTGACATGTAGCATAAAATACCCCAATTATGTGTTCTTTAATGTATGTTAAGTGTTTGATGCAAAACTTTGTTGAATGGAGTATGAGCCAATAGTATGACTCCCTATACCATCACATGTTTATGATTTCCAAGTGCTTGGTGAGTTCCTTTAATGATTGTAATGGTGAATGAAAGTCCATGGTCATGATTATTCAAGAATGATTATGTTTTACTTTTATGTTATCGAGTCCTGGGGATATTTATACCCGATAATTTAGCTGCAAGTCTAGATCCCATGTAAGTTTTCACGATAATCTCAGTCAAGCCACGATTCTTAGAACTTAGTTAATTACAGAACTCAGTACTCTCAGAAAGTTATAGAACTTAAAAGATCGTAGTAATCTAAGTCTCATTAGCATTCTAGCTTTAGTTTAGTACTCAGCTCAGATCTTAGCAGTATTCAAGTATTTAGAACTTAGTAGAATTCAGTCAAATAACGAGATCCAGTAGCATTCCGTCAGATAACAGAACCAAGTGAACTCAGTCAGATCAGTCAAGAAATATGAGCAGTAAGAAAATCAGCTAAGTCTAAGATTAGTTAAGAATTAGTTCAGAGTCCTTCAGGTGGGAGTGGTAACTAGCATTGAGCGAGTGTAGGGATGACAGCTTCCCTGTTAGAGAGGCAGAGTTGTTAGTAACAATCCCTGAACTCTAAAAATACGTAGCAAGCATAGGACCAGGAGTCACCCATTAGATTAAGACTTGACTATCATACTTCCTTAGGCTTAACTTCTTTTTCAAGGTCACCTATTAGAGAGTCTTGACCATAGCAGAGGTCTTTACCCGTGGCATGGTATTGCAACCCTTCCATATGGGGTTATAGGTTGGACCCCACTAGTTCAGAGTTGGGGTATGTCGGTTAAGTGAGAACTCCCACAGTTACAAGTCAGTCTCAGTCATCGCAGTAGCACTCAGAAATAAGGACTGTCAGATACGATCATTCATCTTATTGAGGAACTTATATAGTTCCATAGATTCATAGACCACCCTATAGAAAATCCTGGTCTTACACAAAGTTAACCAGTATTAGTACTAATAGATTCACAGAAGCCCGCTAGATAGGCCTGATCTCAAACTCAGATTCAATCATTCCTTATCATTATTACTAAATTTGAAGATCATCCGCTAGATAGGTTTGATCTCAGTTTCATTCAGTCGATATTAGTAATCTTAGAGTTCAATCAGTAGTAGATTTAGTTATTTAGACTCTCAATGTTAGTAAACATAGATATCAGTATCAGCAGACTTAGTTGTCAGAATTTCAAGTATTCAGAAGGTAGTATTCAGTCCATGCATGTATCCTCATTCAGTACTCTCATGTTATTCAGTTAAGTTATGCTCATGCATTAGCCCTTGCATTTAGCCTTACCTCATCTAGCATACTAGTATATTCAAAGAACTGACGCATACTTTTCTCTTGTGCTATGGTGTCTTATACCATAGTTTCAGACGAGTGAGAACTAGAGCACCCTTAGTTGTCCCAACTCAGCCAACAGAAGTTGACTTAGCCGTAAGTCCTCATCATTTGAGGATGATACTTATTTTATTATGGCATTAGACTCAGTTTATTTTCAGTAGATAGAGTTAGTTGGAGACATGTCCCATCAACTCCACAGTTTAGACAGTTTAAAGGCTTTTCAGACAGATGTTTCAGTATTCAATTTTCAATATTGATTATTTTACATATTTAAACCTTATGGAAAGTTTTTGCTTGTTTTTCGTATTTATTTCAATATATTATGCAGTGCTCAGTTACAGATATCAAAAAGGGTTAGCTTGTGGCCCTTCGGGGTCATAAGCACTGTGTGGCGTGCTGGTTCCAGAAAATTGAGGCATTACAAACTTGGTATCAGAGCCTAAGGTTCACAAGTATCCTAGGAAGTCTGAAATACACATCTAGTAGAGTCATGTTCATGGGTGTGTTGCGTGCCACATTTATGTACGGGAGGATATAAGATGTTTTAGGAACAGTTTCCCTTCTTTCAGTGTTCATGTCGTGTGAGTATGCATAAGTTCCAGTTGATTGTCAGTCTGATCCATTCTTCCTTTCATTTACAAAAGATGCCTCCTCACAGAGCTAATGCCCGTAGGGATGATAACCAGCCACCTCAGCCCATAGATCCTGAGAATAAGAATATGTCACATGCAGAGTTTTGGCTAGCTTTTAAGGCACTAGCCAAAGCTGTGACAACTAGTGCTCAGGAAAAATGTTAGGCTATAGCCCCACCTTTAGAAGATAGGGGTTTAGCTACAGCCAGAATTAGAGATTTCATGAAAATGAACTCTCCAGAATTCTTTTAGTCAGTAGTATGTGAGGACCCATAGCTTTATCCTGAGGAGGTGAAGAAGATCACCCAGATTATGCATGTTTCTAAGGAGAAGAGTATAGAGTTAGAATCCTATAGGCTGAAGGATATTACTCATTTTTGGGTAGTGATATGGAAGAAGAGTAGAGGGGAGGATGCATCTCCCATGACTTGGAAAGTATTTCAGGACGCCTTCTTAGATAAGTTTTTCCCATTAGAGATGAGGAAAGCTAAGGTGGTAGAGTTCATGAACCTGAGGCAAGGCTCCATGACAGTAAAAGAGTATTGTCTTAAGTTCAATAAGTTAGCTATGTATGCTCCTGACTTGATAACTGACCCTAGAGCTAGCATGAGTAAATTTATGGTTGGTGTATCCGGGTTGGTATTGAAGGAGTGTAGAACTGCTATGCTCAATAGAGACATGGATCTTTATAGGTTAATGATGCATGCTCAGCAGGTAGAGGTAGATAAATTAAAGGAGATAGATAGAGATCTAACAAGAGATCCAGAACAGGTAGTTACAACTTTTCTCAGGCCGGGTCACAGGGTGGTAGTCGTTCTCAGCATAGCAAAAAAATTTTAGCTCCATCTCCATCCTCAGCTAGTGTACCCATACCAAAGTTTGGGGATGTCAGTCATGATGGGGTGCTAGGCTTCAAAACCCAGGGTAGTTCCAGCAGTGTTCTTGCCTATCCGCTTTATGAAGAGTGTGGCAAGAATAATCTAGGTGTGTGCAGAGCAAATAGTCAGGTATGTTTTGGATATAGTAAGCCAGGCCATAGAATATGGGAGTGTAGAGTATGTTATGTTATAAGTCCTTTATATTCATGATATGCATTGTTAGATTCTTTGATCCCATTAGAAATTATGTTTCAGCATGAGTTAGCTAGTAAAGCCAGCAAGTCAGTTTAGCAATCAGACAGTCAGATTCATATAGTTTTCTTTCTCATCTTATCATCTAATCATTCTATCTGAAATCTCAAGGAAAAATATCTACTCCAAGGTAGAAAGTTCTAGTAGTTGCAAGATAAGTTCAGTTCATGATTTATGTATTACATTCAGATTCCCGAGGTTCAGTTATGATTCAGTTAGTAGGTGCCTTAAGCACCGCCTCAGTTTTCTCAAGTATGTCAATGAAGTAAGTGTTCTTAGAAGGACATAGTGCCCCAAGGGAGAGATACCCTATAACTCCCCTATGTTTTCCATTCCTTAATTCCATTCAGTTGCATGTTCAGATGTTTCTCACAATGCTAGCATCAGTTATCATTGCACAATCAGTCAAGCATTCAAAAGTTAGTTCAGTAAAGTATTCATGCATTAGATATGTATGTTCAGTACAAAAACCCAGCTTATCAGTGTATTTAGTCATGCATTCATGAGAAAAACTCAATCATGAATCCATGCATCAGATATGCATGTCCATTATGAGAATTAAGCTTATGAGTAGCTTCAGTCGTGTATTCCATGCATCAGATATGCATGTCTGGTATAATAATTCAACCTGTTAGTAGTTTCAGTCCCATAGTCATATTTTAGATGCTCAAGTCTAGTAAGTAATTTTATCCTGCTAGTATTCTCAGCTTAATCAGTCTCCATCGAGGATGAATGTTCTCAAGGGGAAAATATTGTCATACCCCGTATTTCTATCTAGCTTTGATTCATCTTTTGAGCATTAAAGATCTTTCTTCATAGATGAATACCTTTTATGCCCTATGGTATTTTTAAGATTTTGACTTTTTATCACGTGGGAAATCTAATAACATTTACGTCGGTACCAAATTCGCCCAAATTGGACACTCGGGCAAAGAGTTAGAGCTATTTTAGTAAGACAGTGTACCACCTGGAACTTTAGCGGGTCGCGGAGCCAGCCAAAATGGCAACTGTCAAAATTTAGTGAGCCTCCATGATTATGGCGTGTCGCGCCAAGGCTTAGTTTCAGAGTTTTCAATTTCCAGTGCACCAACGCGATTCCACCGCATCGTGGTGCCTTTCTAGTTCGCAACCAAGGTGGTAACGCGATTTCCACCGCGTTGCACCACCAACCAGTTTCCCAATTATCCAGTTTCCAGTGAGCTGGCGCGATTCCACCACGTCACCCAACAAGTGAAATAGGGATTTTTCGATTCTGTTTTTAAATTTCTAGGATCAATTGGTAATTTCCTAAAGCCCCAAACCAGTCTATATAAGGGATCTATACCCTAAGTAACAAAAATACTTCATTATTCATCAATTTTTCCCCAAATCAAAATATTTTCTCTCTCAAGAAGTCAAGAATCCTAGCCAAGAAATCAAGAACAAGCCTAAGGATTTCTTCAAGAACCTTCAAGATAGAGTCTTCTAAGGTATGTTAGATGTTGATTCTTGGGTTCCTTCCACCAAAGAAGTTCAAGAATCCCTTTTAAAATTTAAAGATTTGTTTTTATGAGTTTTTTTATGCTTCATGTGAATTGAAATTTATGTTCATGTTATTGTTGAGATATAGTTCATTCTTTAAAATACAAGTTGCAAGCTTTGATCTTGATTCGAGTTGAATTGCATTATGTCCATGTTAAATCGCTAAAGTTGCATGTTGATTGATGTATTTCTGATAATTAGGTATAGAAATTATTGAATAAACAAATATGCCCCTATATGTTTGTGTGAAGGAAATAGGGCCATTATAGCATGTTGACAAGAAATCCTCAATTATGTGTAGGCCTATGCATGCCAAGTGTTTATTGAAAAGCCTTAGGGAATGAATTGTGAGATGTTAGCGTGAAATCCCCCAATTATGAGTTATTTAATACATGTTAAGTGTTTGATGCAAGACCTTGTTGAATGAAGTATGATCCAATAGTATGTCTCCCTATACCATCACATGTTTATGATTTCCAAGTGCTTGAAGAGATCCTTTAATGATTGTAATAGTGAATGAAAGTCCATGGTCATTATTATTCAAGAATGTTTATGTTTTAGTTTTATATTATCGAGTCTTGGGGGTATTTATACCTGACAATTTAGCTGCAAGTCTAGAGCCCACGTCAGTTATCATGATAATCTCAGTCAAGCCACTATTCTTAGAACCTAGTTAATTCCAGAACTCCATACTCTCAGACACTTACAGAACTTATGAAATCTCAGTAATCTAAGTATGATTAGCATTCCAGTTTCAGTTCAGTACTCAGCTCAGATCTTAGCAGTATTCAAGTATTTAGAACTTAGTAGTATTCAGTCAGATAACGAGATACAGTAGCATTCCGTCAGATAATAGAACCAAGTGAACTCAGTCAGATCAGTCAAGAAATATGAGTAGTAACAAATTCATCTCAATCTAAGCTCAGTTAAGAATCAGTTCATAGTCCTTCAGTTGGGAGTGGTAACTAGTATCGATCAAGTGCAGGGATGATGGCTTCCCCGTTAGTGAGGCAGAGTTGTTCGTAACAATCCATGAACTCCAAAACTGCGTAGCCAGCGCAGGACCAAGAGTCACCCGTTAGATTAAGGCTTGACTATCATACTACCTTAGGATTGACTTCCTGTTCAGGGTCACCTATTAGAGAGGCTTGACAAGAGCAGAGGTCTTTACCCATGGCACGGTATTGACACTCTTCCAGCTGGGGTTACAGGTTGGACCCTACAAGTTCTGAGTTGGGGCATGTTGGTTAAGTGAGAAATCCTACAGTTATAGTTCAGTCTCAGTCATGCAGTAGCACTTAGAAATTAGGACTGCCAGATATGGTCATTCAGCTCAGTGAGGAATTAGATAGTTCCATATATTTATAGACCACCTACTAGAAAGGCCTGGTCTTACATGAATTTAACCAGTATCAGTACTAATCGACTCATAGATCGCCCTCTAGATAGGACTGATCTCAAAATCAAATTCAATTATTCCTTATCATTATTACTAAATTTAAAGATCATCCGCTAGATAGGTTTGATCTCAGTTTTAGTCAATCGATGTTAGAAAGCACATATTTTAGCTATTAGTAGACTCAGTTATTCAGACTCTCAGTGTTAATAAATGTAGATATCAGTATTAGTAGGATCAGTTGTCACAAGTTTAAGTATTCAGAAGGTAGTATTCAGTCCATACATGTATCCTTATTCAGTACTCTCATGTTATTTAGTTAAGTTATGCTCATGCATAAGCCCTTGCATTTAGACTTACCTCATCTAGCATACCAGTATATTCAAAGTACTGAAGCATACTTTTCTCTTGCGCTATGGTGTCTTATAACATAGGTTCAAACGAGCGAGAACTAGAGCACCCTTAGCAGTCCCGACTCAGCCAGCAATAGTTGACTCAGTAGTGAGTCCTCATCATTCTAAGATGATCCTTATTTTATTATGGCATTAGACTCAGTTTATTTTTAGTAGACGGAGTTAGTTGGGGACATGTCCCATCAACTCTACAGTTCTGACAGTTTAGAGGCTTTTTAGAGAGATGTATCAGTATTTAATTTTTAGTATTGATTATTTTAGATATTTAAACTTGAACCTTATGGAAATTTTCTTCCAATTTTCCATATTTATTTCAGTATATTATGCAGTGCTCAGTTATAGATATCAGAAAGGGTTAGCTTATGGCCCTTCGGGGTCATGAGCACTGTGTGGAATTCCGGTTCTAGAAAATTAGGGCATTACAATTGTTTTCCCCTTGTCTAGATTGGCTCAAAAGAAAATCAAGTTTAAGTGGTCAGATTCTTGTGAGAAGAGTTTTCAGGAGTTGATGGCTAGACTCACCTCAGTCCCAGTTTTGACGTTGCCATATGGTTTAGAGGGATTTGTTATTTACTGTGATGCTTCCAGAGTTAGTCTTGGTTGTGTGTTGATATAGAAAAGTAAGGTCATTGTCTATGCCTCTGGACAACTTAAACCCCATGAAGAGAATTATCGTACCCATGATCTTGAATTAGCTGTTGTTGTGCTTTCCTTGATAATTTAGAGGCGTTATCTCTATGGGGTGCATGTTGATATGTTCACGGACCACAAAAGCTTACAGTTTGTATTTTCACAAAAATATTTGAATTTTCATTAGAGAAGATGGTTGGAGTTGATCAAAGACTATGATATGAGTGTTTTGAATCACCCAACTAATGCCAATGTAGTATTAGATGCCCTTAGTATATTGTCAATGGGTAGTGTTACTCATTTTGAGAATTATAAGAAGAAATTAGTTCAAAAGGTTCATCAGCTTGCTAGATTAGGTGTTCGGTTAGTTGATTCAGCTTAGGGTAGTGTTTGGGTTCAGAGTAGTTTGGAATATTCATTGGTTGCCAAAGTAAAGGAGAAGAAGGATAAGGATCCCAGTTTTGCTAAGTTGAAAGAATTCGTAAGAGAATAGAAAATTGAGGTTTTCTCCAAAAGGGGAGATGGTGTGTTGCGTTGTTAGGGTAGACTATGTGTTCCATGTGTTGATGATTTAAGGCATAGGATTCTTGCAAAGTCACATGGTTCACGTTACTCTATTCACCCAAGATCCACTAAGATGTACTATGATTGATGGGAAATTTATTGGTGGAGTAGTATGAAGAGAGATATTGCAAAGTTTATAGCTAAGTATTCTAACTATTAGCAGGTTAAGGTTTAGCACCAGAGGACGAGTGAAACCTAATAGGAGTTTAACATTCCCACTTGGAAGTAGAAAGATGTGAACATAGATTTTGTGATAGTCTTACCTCGTACGCATTGTCAGCATATTTCGATATGGGTCATTATAGATAGGATGATCAAATCAACCCTTTTTTTCCAATTCATACTTCCTATTCGGCCAAGGATTATGCCAAGTTCTATCTCAGAGAATTGGTTAGGTTACATGGAGTCCCATTATCTGTCATTTCTAATTGAGGTACTCAGTTTACCTTTTACTTTTGTAGGGCTTTTCAGAAGGGTCTTGGCACCCAAGTTCTTCTCAGTACAAATTTTTATCCTCAGACAGATGGTCAAGCAGAGAGGACTATTCATACCCTTGAGGATATATTGAAGGTGTGTGTTCTAGATTTCAAGGGTAGTTGGGATGATCATTTACCCTTAATTGAGTTTGCCTAAAATAACAGTTATCACTCCAGTATTCAAATGGCTTCATTTGAGGATCTCTATGGGAGGAGATATAGGTCTCCTATTGATTGGTTTGAGGTAGTTGAGACTGCAGTATTAGGGCCTGATTCGGTGTTTTATGCAATGGAAAAAAATTAGTTAATTAGGGAGAGGCTTAAGACAACCTAAAGCCGATAGAAATCCTATGTAGATGTGAGGAGAAAAGATCTTGACTTTGAGGTTGGTGACTTGGTCTATTTAAAATTCTGTCCCTTGAAGAGAGTGAAGAGATTTTTCAAAAAGGGGAAGCTCAGTCCCCGATGTATTTTCCCTTACAAAATCTCAAGCCATTTTGGGAGGGTAGCATATGAGCTTAAGTTACCTGAAGATTTTGTATCTGTGAATCTAGTGTTTTATGTTTCCTTGAAATTTTTTTTATTGGTGACTCAGTTGTTGCAGTTCCATTGGAGGATATGGAGATTAAAGTTAGCCTTTCCTTCGAAGAAATCCTAATTGAGATTCTTGATCATCAGACTGAGGAACAAAGAAGTTCCCTTGGTCAAAGTTCTTTGGAGGAATCAGTCCTTTGAGGGAGACATTTGGGAAGTAGAATTAGATATGCGTACCAAGTACCCTTATCTTTTCTTTGCGAATTCAGATTCAGCTTAAGGCAATGATTTTTCCTTAGATTGACTCTCTTCAGCTCTCAGGTTCAGCCGTGTAATCCATCTTATGTCATTGCATGCATTCACGAGTGTCACTTCAGTCCATGTATCTTGTTTTAGACTTACTTATGTTCTCGTGTTCCCATTCATGCATGTTCAGTATATGATCTCATATTCTTCGATTCTCCCATCTAAACATACCTCATTCGAGGACAAATTTTCCCAAGGAAGAGATATTGTAATAGCCCAAAAATCTAGACAAATATTAGAACAATGTTTCAAACTCATGATAAATAAATTATAGTGATTTTGTATCTTTATGAGTTAGTTTGATGTATATTAAGGCCTCAAATGACTCATTTCTTTTAGATAAATCAAAATATTCCTTATGGATTGGGTTCTTGGAAAGAATATTACTATAGTCAACTTCAAATGAGCATAACTTTTGTATAAGTAAGATTTTTTATGATCACAACCGACCAAAAGATAGATAATTGAATTATCTTTCCAACAATACCGATTTCACCTTAATCCGATATCGGGGTAAAATGTTATACCCATTTTACTATAGAGGTGTCTGTCTGTCGAGGTGCGATGACCAAGGTGACGGATCGTCAAGATGGTGACGGCCCATCAAACCAGATCATCAACCTTAGGCATAAAGGTCAAATTTTGGCCATATATTGATGGTAGGAGTGACGGTAAGTCACCAGAGTGATGGTCCATCAACCGAGGCCGTTTAGTGATTAAATGACGTTATAAATAGGGTTTTTTGGTCTTTTTCAACCCTTTTTAACCATTATTTCCATCAACTTAAACAACATAAAATACTCATTCAGTCTCAACATCAAATTAGGGTTTTCTTTCATGATCATTCCCCAAGAACAAGTTTCAAGCACTTCTTAAGAAAATTAAGAAATTGTGCTTTCCAATCCAAGAACGTTAAAGAAAAGTTAATTCTCTTTCAAGATTAAAGCTTTAAGGTAAGTGGGAGCTCATCCATGGGTCCTCTTTCACTCATGGAGCCTAAATAACTTTTCTTTAGTTAAAGATATGAACTCTCTCTTTTGTTTATGAAGTATTATGTGTTCAAGATCTATTTAAATCATGAACTCCTTAGTAATTTGACTAAATTCATGTCCAAGGATGTTTTCATGAAAAGTTAGGTTATCTCATGCTTTAAGTTTTGATTCCCATGACATATCCAATTGAATTTCATGTTATAATATTGAGTTATGAACTTTTCTATGTCTACAAGGGTTTCCAAGTGAATTTATCCATTCATGCTTTGAGTTGCAAGTTTCTATGTCCTATCCCATTGATTTCATATTAAATCTCCAACTTTTGAATTTAGTCATGCACTCATGATGTTTTCACATGTATATCATATTCCCATGTTTAAGGGCATGACCACACATGTGTTTGATGAAATGCCTAAGTGTTGAATTTTGAATATTGATCCTTTATTATGATTTTTAAAGATTCATATATCCTTATTGCTAATTGCATATAGTGCTGGGGATTATGAATACCTAAAAACTTAGTTGTTTACACAGTTTCAATAGCTATAGAATGGTTTAGATGAACCAAGAGCATTATCATTCAGTCGGTTATTAAGATCAGTTGTTTGTTTAGTTAAACTTAGTTCAGTCAAATAATAAGTGATAGTTCAGATAGGAGTAGGATTTAACACCGAGTCAATGCAGGACGGAAGCTTCCCTGTATATTAGGAAAAGTTGTTAGTAGCCATCCCTCTATTCCTAAACTACGTAGCCAGTGTAGGTTATGAGGAGTCACCCATTACTTTAGGCTTGATTTCCTCTGAGGAGTCACCCGTCTATTTAGGTTTGACTTCCTCCTAGGGGTCACCAGTTAGTTTAGGCTTGACTCTGCTCAGGGGTCACTCGTTAGTTTAGGCTTGACACCCTGGTATTTTCAGGATAGTAGCTTTGTGTATCCATACAATAATTGTTATTACCCATGGTACTGTACTGATACACTTCTAACTGGGTCGCAGGTTGGACCCTAATTAACTCATATTAAGGCATGTTGGTTAGATGATAGCTCCCATAGTCTCAGACAAGTATTTAGTAAAGAGTTTAGGTTTAGTTTTTTTACCATAGAATACAGTTACCAGTTATTTAGTTATCAGTATGTCAGTATTTCAGTTTACAAATCATTTTAGAATCATATTATATACTTGGTCATGCATTCTCAGATTTCACAATTTTCATGCATTTATACTCAGTTACCTCATGTTATTCATTTCGTCAGGTATTTTTCATGCACATGAACCCATGCATATTAGCCTAACCTCATCTAGAATACCAGTACATTCAAAGTACTGATCGTATACTCATTTCTTGCGCTATGATATTTAATATCATAGGTTTGGATGCTCAGGTTCCCGACTGTACTTAGACATTCTAGTGCATTAGAAGTAGCAACTGTGGTGAGTCCTCATCTATCAAGGACTTGGTTGTTATTTTAGTTCATTTCAGTATTTTATTTTAGTTAGATAGCTGGAGTTAGTTGGGGCCTGTCCCATCAACTCTCTTTCAGACAGTTTTAGAGGCTTTCAGTCATTTTAGATAGCCAGTCAGTTGTTAGTCTTTTCAGTCAAATTTTCAATAATTTCTCATATGTTTTAGACTTTTGGGCTTTCAATTGTATTACTTTCTGATTTAAAACCTTAACGCATATTCTGTTATTTTGAATATGTGTATTTTTTTATTACTATTCAGTGCTCACAGCAGGTACCAGTTCATAGGTTAGCTTGTGGTCTTTCGGGACCATAAGCACCGTGTGGCATCCATGGTGTATTTTTGTGGCATAACAATGGTATAGGGTTATATATCAACTAATACCTATCAAGTTCACGTAAATGTTAATCTATGATTATTTTTTCCCTAACCCTAATACCATAAAAAGATTCACATTAGTCGCACTGATATTCACATCATACAGTTAAAAAAATCTTTTAGAGGGGTATCAATTTTCCAAAAAACACTAAATAACAAACTGATTATGTCAACTTCCCTTAGGTTCATAATTTTTATCCTAATTAAACTCAAATAGAACATAACACATATACAACACAAACACAAAACAACCTAAACATGCCAGTTCTACGATGATAGTGCTACTGGAAAAGAAACATGGCAATAAAAACCTTCGGCTATGGTACACCTTTACCCTAACTAAAGACTATGATCTATCCCCAATGCATAACTATAATAAAAAAAATAAGGGAATAAAGACATAGCTGGGCATATTACACGCTGAATTATGATGTCTTAGTCTTTGGAGCCATAAAATAGGACCCACTCATATCAATTGTAGTCCCAGCAAGGATCGAGATGCTTTTAGCAACTCTGGAACCAATGACGGTCAGTGCGCTCAATGGTATATAGCCCTCGGGGAGTAAAATAGAGCCCCACTTATAATTTTTGAAGCATCAGCAGTCATCTTAATTGTTTGGAAGCTACCAAATCCTTTCCTCCCATCTTATTGACTCTAGTCAGATGGTCCTATGAAGTTTGTACACTGGCTATATGTGCTAATCATACATAATCTTTCTCCTTTCTCTTTTTTCAGTTCATCCTTGGTCTCTTGCTAATTTTTTCTTCAGTAGACTTTTCTTTTCCTTTAATTCCCTAAATATCTGGCAAATTATCAACAAGTATCTCTTCAATGATCGAGAATATAGGTAATTTCCTTGTATGCATCTTCTCAAAGCATTCTAGAGTGCGACCAACTCCTCATGTATGCCTTTAAGATTTATGGCCCGATCTCTCACCAGCTTCTGGCTAATCCTTCGCTCGAATCTTCCAAACCAGGTTTATATACCTCTATCACACTTCTAATATCTTTTTTACCTGAGGCTTCACCTCCTGCTCAATGTTTGTCACTCTTCTCTCTAGGGTGCCTAACCTATTTAGTATAGTAGTCAAGAAATCCTAAGGTACTCAAGCATAGCCATTGGGAAGTGCCCAAGATATGGACAGTCTCATAGTCGGGGCCTGTGAGGAATCTGAAGCATAAGTAAAGGCTTGAGGCTCAAAAAGGTAAGTCTCTACGAAGGCATCAATAAGATTGGAGAAACCCAGAATCTTAACATCCATCTATCCTCTAGCCTAGAAAGCTACCTAAAGAAGCAAAGAACCCAATATGACCTTACAGATTGGGTTATCAAAATCCCGATAAACCCTAAATCTATGGTTTCATGGATCATCATAAGTTGATCAATACCGAAAATCTCTGGTACCCCCCTCTTCCAGTCATATTTGCATGAACAAGCATAGGAAAGTCAGGGTAGTATTTGTACTAACCACCCGATCATGGATCTCTGTCGATACGATCTTGGTTATATCTATCTCATAGCCCTTTATATTTTGTGTAATAAATGCAGCTCTATTGGGACTCAATACATGTTTCCCCTTTGTGGGACTCAATCGATGATGGACCAACATCCATCAAGCCTTTCCTACAAAGCATAAAGTACTTTTTGTAATCTTTGTTGAAGGGCCCAAAACACAAAGAACCTCCTCCTACACCACAACTATAATCCTAGAATCCATCTAATGTGCATAAATTTGTTGTCCGACCTAATTTTCTTGATCTTAACTTTTTTGCATTTCCTTCATGTAGTAATAAATATCTAAACTATTTGTAGGGAGCTCAAAATTTGATCCAAACACCACTGATTAGTTCTAAAAATATTGCATCACCACCCTTCCACAACATACCTTACAGATAAACCCTCTTCAGCTCCATCTAATAAGATGTATAAAATTCATGAACTAGTGTCAGATGTATCTACCTGGGCCCTTTTCATCAATTCAAAATGATATTTCTTTAATGAATCCTCAAACTCTAACATCTCAAACATTCCCACTTTACTTAATCTGGGGTTAAGATAGAACCATATCTTTGGCCTCTATGTAGTGGGGATGATGGCACTTCTCTGCTCATATAGGTCCTGCATCCAGGGGTACCCCTACTGATTAATGATGGGTATGGGGTGTCTCAATCTGGAAGGGATGAACTAGTAGAGGTGGAGGTTTCTCCAATGGTGTACTTTAATGTGACTCTTCTTCATCCTTCTCATCACATCATCTTGATCATTCTCAAACCCGTTATTCTCAGACCCACTTCTAGATGCAACATCAGTTTTTTCATTCTCACCCTCGGGGTCTGAGTTAGGCACTTTTACCTTTTTAGACTGGGAGGGGATTGTGGAAATGACTAATTGGGGTTCTTTATTTGAGACCTATATTACAGAGGTGATTGGACCGAATGTGAACCCTTAGTGCCCGAGGTAAGATAGCTCTTGGTTCTACTGCCTCTGTCAGTGGAAACTCTTCTATGGAGCTGCTTAAATTATTGTCTGTGGCCTCGTACCTTAGATGTCAATGGAGGGACGAGCCTGTTTCTTTGGTTTTTACTTGGTGGAAACATTCTTTGGTGCCATTTGTACCAGATGAAAAACATATATTAGTTAATTAAAAGAAAAGGAAAGAAAATAACAATATGTATGAATACTGGTTAGGCACCCTACTAGTCAGGCTATGACTTGTTGTCAAAGTATAAGAGTCATCCTGACACTCATTGGGTTAGATGGAATATGATGTATTAATAGTGGTCACCCTACAAGTCCATCCAACAAGTCTTTGGGTCACCGAACTCTTATAGTGACCCATACTTTGATACGAACATAATTGCTCAGTACTTTTCCTATCCAGTCACAATGAGTCGACACTATGAGTCACAGGGTGAGACAATGATTCATAGTGTGAGACATAATATTACCATACACAACTCATCCTTACCTACCCATGTTACCATTGGCTACGAGTGACTTAACGACTCATTAGGTTACAGTCCCAAAGTGACTGAAACATGCATTGTTAAGGATACTTGTTTTGTATTCCCATTCCCAAGGTACTTAGACTTTCCCTTTCAATTTCACCAAAAATTTAGTTCATACACTATTTTCCACAACAATTTCTACTTCTTATATAAATGAAAAAAAACTTTTCTCAAGAACCCTATCATATTTAATTCTTAGTTATGGAATAAACATAGAATCCCAAACAAAGTTTAGTAACAAGCACAAAAAGAATTAATTTTTGCACAAAATTGTAGGAAACTTACTTCCGATTAAGACGCAATGCTTGGATTCGTAAGCTTGTTCTTGCCCTTAAAATTATTATTTTTTCCTTGTTTCTTAGAGTGAGTAGAAGTTGAATGCAAGATTTTTAAAGTGATTGGGAGTGATTTTAAGGTTAGGGAACCAGTTACAAAATATAGAGGGAGAAGAGGCATTCAAAATAGGAAGTGGAAATGTCACGAATTAATTCCCTTATTTTTATTTCACCCAATTTAGACCAGATCGGTCCTTAGGGACCTCAATATCGTGCCTGACAAGGACACATGACAACGACTCTTATCCCTTAGCTACAAGTTGTACCCTTCCTTCGTTTAGTGTTCTAACCTTTCCTAGGTTTCTAGTCATGACGAATCTAGGTAATGAGTCATTGTCACTGACAACAACTTATTCTGAGAGTCATTATGACCCCAGAGATAACTGACCTGAGAGATGTCACATTTGGTACTCCTAACGAATTTGGTATTGAGTTGTAGGGTGTTCCTACGACTCGTAGGGACCTGGGCACCAAAAGTATTTTTGGTCTTTTCCTGCAATTGCCAACCCTGCACACTAGACACCCAAGTTACCCTATAATGTAATAAGTACAAAACACGAATTGGCTTCCACGTAACACTTGATTTAATGTCGCAACATTACGTGGCTATGTTGGATACTTATTCTTCACCAACAATCCCATGGGTTGCCTCCCATGTAGTGGCTGATTTAACGTCGTGGCACAACTCAGTTTCCTTGGCTACTCAGACTTCACCACGTTTTAAATTAACACATACTTTCCCTTGATTAGTAGTTCCCATATAATGCTTAACACACTGTCCATTCACCTTGAATAGGGCTTCGCCATATTGCTTCAACACAATAGCACAATACAAGAACAGTGAATTGTCCATATCACCTAGACTTCATCTTGCTCAAAAATAAGCAAAGTCTCAAATTATAAAACATGACCATATTACAGGGCTCAAACATTCTTTACTTGATATTTTTATCGTGATACAAATTCCTTTTCTCCTTGTAAAAAACTGAAATCTAGTACGATTGGAGCTAAAATTCATCAAACTCATTCACCTTGCTCATCCTCAAGTTTGTTGCATTAGTCCACTCAAAATTGAGCTTTTTAATGCCCACGGTGCCTTGTTCTTAAATTTAACTGGCAAGTGGCATTCTTTTCCATACACAAGTTGATATAGAGAGGCATCTATGGGGGTCTTAAATACAGTTCGATAACCCTAAAGTACATCATCTAGATTTCTTAACCAGTCAGTCCTGTTAAGCTTCACAGTCTTTGCCAATATGGACTTGATCTCACGATTAGAGACCTCAACCATCCCACTTATCTGTGGATGGTAAGGTGTTACCAACCTATGCTTTACACCATATTTTTCAAGTAGGGCATTGAATAAATGGTTATAAAAGTGAGATCCACCACCACTAATAATAGTATGTGGAGTGCCAAACAGAGAAAAGATTTTTTTTCCAAGAATGTGGTGACACTTTGGCCCTAATTATTGTGAAGCGCAACCACTTCCACATATTAATGAGAATAGTCTCTATCACCAATATATACTTTAAACTCATAAATAGGCCTATAACATCAATTCTCCACATATCAAACAATTCTAACTAAAAAATAAGTGTCATGGGGAGTTTATGTTTCCACAAAATGTTACATTTTTGTTGACACTGACCACAGGATGGAGCATAATCACGAGCATATTTGTAAATAGTTGGCCAATAGTACCCACACCACATAATTTTGTGGGTTGTATAGGTACCAGCATAATGACCCCTAATTAGCGAAGAATGACAAGCCTCAAGGATGCTCATCATCTCCATCTCAGGAATACACCTCTGAATAACTCCATCCGTCCGTACCTAAAAAAGATAAGGCTCATTCTAGAATAACTTGCATACCTCATGCATGAATTATTTGTGTTATTGAAATGACATATCTTTTGGGATAAGGTCACTTGTTAAATAGTTGGCAAAATCAGCAAACCAAAGGATTAAGTCTTGAGACGCTACCAAGACCCGCTCATCTAGAAAAGTATCATCTATTTCAAGATCATCCCCTAGTTTCAACATTGTCTTCTCTTTGACGTGAGATAGGTGGTCTGTAACCTCATTTGCAGTGCCTTTTTTGTCTTTCACCTTTATGTCAAATTCCCGCAATAAGATAACCCAATGAATCAACCTCAACTTCGTATCTTATTTCAATATAAGATACCTTAATTCTTCATGATCTGTAACACCCTGTATTTTTGGGCTATAATTTAAATCGTTGTTCTTAAGTATACAGACCTGACCTACAATTATTCTATGTCTATATATGTGTGATTATCAATTAAATATTATAGGAATATCTTTGTATATGTATTGAGGTCATAAAAATCTCCTAACTCAAAGATGAGTTGAGGACTTTTCTATCGATAGAGTTTTGATAAATTATCCAACTAGGGTCCACTTTAAACCAGTGTATATCCTAGAATATAATGATTCCTGTGTCCTACTATATATCAAATAAAATATCTTTGAGTCAGCTTTCAAACACATCTAGTTTAACCTTAATCCAATATTGGATTAGAAATTTATTCTTATTTTACATCAGAGTGTCTGTCTACCAACAAGGTGAAGACATGAGGTGATAAGCCATCAACTAAATGATGAGCTATCAACCTCATCGTCATCCTTACATAGAATGTGACTAGATCCAGTCACAATTTGATGACTTGAGGTGATTATCCATCAACTAAGTGATGATCTATGAACCTTGTTGTCATCCTTAACCAATCCAGCTATAAGGTGACGACTTGAGCTGATAAGCCGTCAACTAAGTGACGAGCTATCACCCTCATCGTCAACCATAATTATCAATTATCCAAGTCCATCTATGGGTTGATGACAAAGTTGATAAGCCATCAACTAGTTTATAAGCAATCTACTAAGTCATCAACTGAAACAACCCTATCCTTGTTATTTAGTTTCCCTAGGGGTATTTTGGTCCTTTTCTCACCTCAAACCCTATCCCTAGGACTTAAATCACCATATACATGATAGTTTCATATCATTAGTAATTTTTCAATGTTTATTCTCTTCTCCACTCTCAAGAGAAAATAAATTAGGGTTTCTTCCCAAAAATAAGAAATTCAAGCTTTCTACACCAAGAACTCAAGAATTCAAGTACCAATTTCAAGTTTTCTTTAAGATGTCATCTAATTAAGGTATTTGGGATATTCATCAATGGGTCCCTCTCACCCATTAAGACAAAAAACCTCTTTTGATTTAAAGTATGAACTGTATCCTATTTTTCAAAATTATCCATGCAACTTGTGAACTTAATCCGTGTATTTCCTAGTAATTTGAATTAAAGACATGTCAACATGTGTTACCATGTGAACTATTTTATTTCATGCTATAGATTTCAATTACTCATGTTCTATTTAAGTGATTCTATGTCCAATCTTCAGCTTATGAATTATATCATGTGAATATGTTGATTTCTCAAATTTAACTTATACACATATTCAAGTTCATGTATTTCACTCAATTATTGAAATGTATTATGTTTTAAGTCTTTGAACTATGATTTCATACCACTATTTTAAGTGTTTTTATCGTATTTTTGTGCTCTTCAGTGTTGGAGGGTTATGACTACCCGATACCTATATATTTTACATGTTTCCATTTTCATGTAGAAAGTTAGTTAGACTATGATTTTATTATCAGACTCGGATTATTATGTTAATGTTGAGAATTTATCAGTACAGTACCATATCATGTTAAACGAACAAACTACCAGTGTCTTTCAGTTGGGAGTAACTATTAACACCGACTGAACATAGGGATGGCGGATCCCCCATCAGTTAGGCATAAGTTGTTAGTAGTTGTCCCTAAGTTTTAGATCTACAACACCACCATAGATTATGAGGGGTCCCCCGTCAGTTAGGCATGACACCCTCATCCTTTCGGTCTTCATCCTTGTGTATCCACATTGTAATTCATTTGTTAGTACCCGTAGCAAGGTACTGACACCCTTCTAACTAGGGTTATAGGTTGGACCCTAATAGCTCAGATTGGGGCATGTCGATTATAGCTAGCTATCTTAGTTTTATCCATCATTTTGTTTATCTCAATTTAGGTTTGCTTGACCAAGTAATCACATTTCAATAATTATTCAGCCAATTTTAATGATTATTCATGGAATTTAGATCATCTCAGTACATGCTATACTTGGTCTTGCATTCTCAGTTTTACATGTTCATGTTTTTCATGTTCAGTATCCATACATGACCCTCAATTCAGTTTTACATCATGTTTAGCTTTACATCAGATTTACACATAGTATTTATGTTTTACCATTTCCCAGCTTCAGTTCTCCTTATTCTACAGAAGAAAAGATTTAAGAAACTAAGTGCAGTGATTCACCAACTTATCAGATTATGTTTGTTACTCATGTTTTAAGATACTTTAGTTTTCAATTGATTTTAGTCTCTAGGTGAGTCTACTTGCACTTAGCATGCATGTTTTAACATTATGTATATATTCAGTTTCACTTATTGTATTGACCCACACTTACTTAGTACATTCTAAAAGTACTAACAACATATACATCTGTGTGGCTATATTTTTTTTATAATGTAGGTACTAAAAGTAGCCCACACACTAGGGTCAGACAATTCCTAACTTTCAGCCAGTAGATGATGAGTTCTCCTATTTTGAGATCTCCAGTCCATTGTTGTTCATGTGTTATATTCTGATCATCCATATGTATTGATTAGTGGTAGTTGGAGGATTGTCCCAGCTATCTATAGTCACTATAGTAGAGGTTTCATAGATATTCAGTCAGAGTCATGATATGTAAATCAGGTACTTTCTTCAGTTTTATCATGTTGTAAACTTTATAAGTATTACATTCATTCATATTTTCTCATGATTATGCTTCTGCTCAGTAAATTAAGTTTTATTATATACATATTAATTCAATTGCTCCACAGTATGCTAATACATGGGTTAGCTTGGGAACACCTGTGTTTCTAAGCACCGTGTTATGACTAGGTGTAGTCTCAGGTCGTGAATGATCAGTATGAACATGAATGTGGTCCCTATCAAATAGGAGTGAATTTTCTCAAAAGCAAAAACTATTGTGAGTAACTCCTGCACAGTAACTGTATAATTTTTCTATCTGGGGTTTAATACTTTGCTGGCATAGTAAATAGGGTGAAGTATCTTCTTACCTCCTTGTCTTAAGATAGACCCTAAATCCATACCACTAGCATATCACATCACCTCAAAAGGCAAGGACAATTCTAGATATATAATAATAAGAGCCGAGATTAACCATTCCTTAAGGGACTCAAAGGCCTAGAGACACAAATCACCAAACACAAACTTTAGCTATTTCTCTAGAAATTTGTGTAATGAATTCATAATTTTAGAGAAGTCCTCGATGAATCTCCTAAAGAACCTAGCATAACCCAAGAAACTTCTAATACCTTTAATTGAAATTGGTGGAAGTAATTTTTCAATCACCTCTATCTTCGCCCGGTCAACCTCAATACCTCTTTTTAAAATCTTGTGTCCAAGAACAATCCCTTCCTTCACCATAAAGTGGCAAGTTTAATAATTTAAAACCAAGTTGCACTCTTTACATCTCTAAAGTGCATTGGCCAAATAGGCTAGAAAGTCATTAGATGAGTTCCCAACTACCAAAAATCATCCATGAAGTCCTCTATAGTGTCCTCCACCATATCAGAAAATATCAATATCATACAATAGTGAAAGGTTCCAGGAGCAATTTGGTTCAAGCTGAATTTTAGGTACAAATGCCAAGTGAGATCCCCACAATATCTACAATAGTCTATCTGATGGCCTTTTTAAATATCTTTAAAACTAAAATAAATGCCTCAACCTCTGTATCCAATAAATCAGCAACAATAATAATCGATGGGGTACTATCATCCCCTAAAATTACATATCAGTGAGAAGAGAGGGCTATCAATTCCAACACCAGTTGTGTCTTAATAGATCGTTGACCTAGCGGAGTCTTCTTATTCTTCAAATTAGGATCTAGAGTTTTTGGTGTATAAGAATATAACCTCTTCCATAAAGTGCACTCCCCATCTCATCATATTCATCAATGCCATCACTATCAAAGTTCATGATCACTACCACTAGTGCCTCAACACCAAGTCTCTCCTCAATGGGCACACTCACTGTATCATCCTCAATAAAGTCTATTGCAAACATCATTTTTATGTCTTTTGGCTGCCATATTAACTGAACCACCTTAAAAGTAAATTGTTCATCATTGAGCCTGAATTTCATATATCTCATCTCCATGTAAACCAATGCCCTACACGTGGATAGAAAGGGCCTTCCTAATATAATAGGATCATTAAAATCCACCTTATAGTCAAGGATCATAAAATCAGCTGGAAGATGAAAGAAGCTACCTTTATCAAAACAACAAACAATATACCAATCGGTTTCTTCACAGTCTGATCAGCCATTAATAATCTCATCAATGTCGACTTGGGTATCCCCAACCCCAACTGCTTGTACACCACTAGTAGCATCAAATTTATTCCAACTCCTAAGTTACACAATGCTCGAGAAAAGTCTAGAGACCTAATAGTGCAAGGAATAGTGAAATTTCTAGTGTTCTCTTTCTTCTCAACCAAAGATCGGGAAGCAGTAAAACTATAATGGTGCATATTATCAGCTGGCTTAAAACTTATCGTCCAATACTTAGTAACTAGATCTTTCATAAAATTTGCATAGTCAAATATCTTTTCTAATGCTTTTATAAGAGGAATATTAAGAGATAGTTTCTTCAACATTGAAATGAACTTGTGAAACTTCCCTTTCTCTTGCTTCTTCTTCAATCTCTGAGAAAAAGGCGAGGGAGGTCATTAAATCTTCTTCCCTACAGGCTGTACTTCCTTCCCCTTACTTTTATCGTTCTCAACTTATTTACTAACACTCGTCTATTTTTGATAACTCACCACTAGTCACCAACTTTTTAACTTCTGCTTTAGGTTCATCATCAATATCAACAACATCATCCTAAACCTCATAACCTATAGGCATAGTAGGAACAATAGTAACCTTACCACTATGAGTGGTGATGACTAGGTAGTGACTGTTGTTCTTCAAATTTTTTATAGTATTGATTGAAAGAGTGCCAGGTTGACACTGCTTCAATGTAGCTGACATTTGACCAAAATGCTGCTCAAGCTTCTTAATCATTATAGCATGACATTTAAATTTCTATCTCAATCCCAAAATATCTTCCTTAATCTTCTTAAGGAAACCCTCTTGAATCTTTGAATAATTAACCATCTTAGCCAGCAATGCTTCCATCCCCGAATCAGTTTCATGGTTCCCTGGAGGAACATATGCACAACCCTTCTCATTATAGATATTCTTTGATATACAGTGACCATATCTCTCTTTCTCAATCTCTATATTTGTCCCCATAATAGTTTGAACTCTGATTCCATTGCCTCGAGTTCCAAGTGTCTTGATTAGACCCTGGGCCTTTGGATTAAAACTCACCATCTCTCTATCCAGGTACTTCACCCCTTCATCAATATTTAAATCATATAGTGATCTCTCTATCTAGGTATTTTTCCTCTTCCTCATTATATGAATTATATAGTTTAGGAGAGTTACCTTATGCACCCACAACTTTCACTTTTTCTAAACTCAAAGTTGTGTATTGATTGGTCAATACCCAATCTCCATCCTTAGTTGTACAACCTTTTGAGCCACTTTATCATCTATAATTTTTTACTTGATGGAAGCACCAATAGAATAAGTACCGGCTCCTTTTTTGGCCTCCCAAGTATGCCACCCTTGGTTGGTCAAAGAGAATCGATCTAAATTTTTTGAAGCTAACTCCTAATGCAAGCTCATAAAAGCTCCACCAATAATATTATCTATAATAGCTTTGGTTTTAGAATTTAGGGCTCAATAAATCTCTCAAGCAAATTTCTCCCTAAAATCCTATGATTGGGCACCATTAAAAACTTTTTCTTAAACCTCAAACAAGCCTCTCACAATGGTTTAGAATGCAATTGCCTGAAATTATAGATCTCATCCTTCCACAACATAATTCTAGAAGGCTGGAAGAATTGGTCCAAGAACTGCTTTCGTAGCTCATTCTAATTAGTGATACACCCATAATGTGGTTCCCCTAGCTATAATATTGCTTCCCTAGTTAGAGAGAATGGGAACGACTTAAGCCTCAAAGCTTTCTGGCTAATTCTAGGTAATTTATATAAAATTTAGATCCCAATCAAATTCATGATGTGCTTCTTTGCATCATCAGTCTACAAACAAGCAAACACACCTTTTAGATTGAGCAGCCGAATCATAGCACTCATAATATCAAAGTTCACATGATGGCTCCTATCTCTATATGCTCAACATACACCAAGTCTTCCTACGGATCATCATATGCTAGCAAGTACTGGGGGTACTTGTACTCTATCTATTCTATCTCTGTCAAGTTATTCTTGATGCTCTTTTTCCTGTCTCTATCTTTCCTCTTGATTTGCATGATAGGTAGTTGTATCCCTTCTCATATTTTCTTTATCTAGAAACCGCACAGTGGTTTGCACGGCTGTCTTTTAAGCACCTAACAGAGGTGGAGGATTAAAGATAAGTAGATCATCTTGAGGCTACTCATGAGGATCTTCATAATCATGTTCCAACATCCTACGACTATGTCATAGGGTTATTTCAAGATCTAAATCAGGTGGTATTAAGGGATTGCCTTGACTCCTAATACTGGGCATACACCGACGTACACCCCAAGAAATGTAGAGAAGTAAAACCCAATAACCTCAACAACTTTAATCAATCAATCCGTAATTATATTCCCAAAAAATGATGCCAAAAATTTGATGTCTCCCAAAACTACACCTCTAAGAAGTATAATGTGATTATTGTCATATATATAATCCAATACAAGCTGGGGTCTAACCTACAGAGAATAGGTGAAATACCTCTCACGAATTTGCTGAAGGAGGCAAAACAATACAGAAAAATAAATGGGGGACTTGTTGTGAACACAGTGAAGTACTAACAATTCTTGATTGCTTTGGGTGGAAATCAAACTAACTTAATGCCTTGCGTGCAGAATCTGATAATATATGTATCACCAATTATCATGTGAATGCCTTTAATAACTTTTACTCTTCACCTTATGAGTCTCAGAGTGTAGTCTTACTATTCCTTGTCTTGGATCCCAGTTTAACTGTCTCATTTTGGGTGTCAAGTTAATTAGATAATGGTCAGTATCATCTAAGTACTATTGTGATCTTCTTTTCCTAATCTCAACTTTTTTTGTGAAAATGATCTCGAATGTAGGCAAGTTATTAAATTCTGCAGTAGTTAAGAAATCAACTAAGCTAAAGATGATCACAATACATGCATAAATACTAATTTAGAAGGACCTCATACTTCCTCTACTTTGTTTTTCTGCTAGGGTTCCCACAACTCTGTTAGGTGATTTAGTTGCTCTTATTGTTAAGAACATACATAAAATTCATCAAATAAAGCATTGAATTATCTTAAATAATTAAAGAATAAAACCCTGAATCTCAAATTAATAATCAATTGTAAAGACCAAGAACAATGGATTCCAAGATCAAAAGTCAAATTTTAAAAGCAATTTGTTTTTGAAAATGTAAAGAGTGCGTAAACTAATACAAAGAAATTAAAGGAGTATTTATAGTATTATAAAATAAAATAAACAACCTACCAAAACAAAAAAGGAAAATAAGGTCAATAGTGACAACGCCTCAAGCAATAAATCATCTAGACTGACGATGACTTGTTGTCGATTCCATTTCTTGTGTTCTGTCTTCACTGTTGATGACTCATCACATCTCCTTATGAGTTTTTGGCTGGAGTCATCATCTCTTCAGAGAAATTTCTTCTTTCAAAGCCTTTCTTATTATTCATAGAATGGTAAGCACTACGAGTCGTAACCTGACACTATGACTCATTGCCATCCGCATCTCTATTGGGATCCAACTTGTAAGATCACAATACCTTTCACCATGTTTTCTTAGAATACTTCCTACCCATGACTCGTAGCTAGCTTCAACTTTTCCTCTTCTAAAAACCTCTTACTGTTCTTCTGATGACTTGAGCTATGAGTCGTATAGTTACCTAAAGACTCATAGTCCATGATGTGACTTTACTTTTTAGATGTTTTTCTTCATATATTGTTCTAATCACTTCAAACCCTATTTTAAACACTACCCAAACTAGGGTAAACACCCTAGATTTTTGGCCCTTGAAAATTCCTTGAGCTTTGAGCTTACTGCCTCAGTAATGAATCACCCTATGAGTCATATGGTGTCTTGACTAGTCATTTGGATGAGTCATAACAAAACCAATAAGTTTGTGGCCAGATTCTTCTCTGAGTACGAGTGACTCACTAAGAGAGATAAGGATATGTTACGATTTATGAGGTGTAAATCATAGGGTGTCTAGTGTATACTCCAAATGGGTTCTTTATTGATTATGAGTGGGAACTATGAGTTGTAAGGTACCATTTTTAGTCTTGTTGCTGAGTCGTAAGGTCAACAATATTGGGTGCTTCAGTGGTTATTCCCTAGCTACAACTCATGGTGATGAGTCGTAAAGAGTGGTTATGAGTCGATGCTTGACTCGCAGTAAAAGACGATCCTTTTTTAGCTTTTAAGTTAAGGGCATTCTAGATATTTTCCCTCTTACCCAACTTGAAACCAATATATTATAGATTCATTAGGGTATCATTAGCCCTTATAAAAACATCAAAGTAACTTCTTAACACTCTTAAATTCCTCAAGGTCAAGAACACTTAAGGTTTTTAAGAGGTTGATTAACTACGACTTTCAAGGGTGATTTATCTCTGTACATCTTACTATTTCTTACATGTGACTCTTCCCTCACAGTTAAATTGATAAAAAGAATATGTATTAAAGTGTAATTCATATGGAATTATTTTTGTTTTGAAAACAAAGGTTGTGGGATTTGAATGCTTATTGTTGAACAATGTTTTTCAAATATTTAATTATGATTATTCATGCTTTAAATATAGATTTGAACTTGTGGGTGCAAGGGTATGGTAGATGATTAGGGAATTGTAATTATCCCAAACTTATGACTTTTGAAATGGTTATGACCCCAAACCATAGTGTGAAATTGGTTTTGAGTTATAAGAAAGGTAGGAATTTGTAAAATTGAACTATCCTTGAACTATTAAGTGATATCAAGCGGTATTTGAAACACAAAGGTCAGATTTATTGAACAAAGGGATTTGGTGTCCCCGAACTTGTATTATTGAACAAAGGGAGTTAGTTTCTCCAAATTAATGGGAATTATTTTTGCATATTGTTGTTACCTTGCAAGTGTAGTCGGTATGAAGACACCAACAATATATGCCTTAATGTGGAATGTGGTTCATCAATAGGATTGTGTGATGAATATTTTAAATGGGATATAAACAGGGATTTGTAGCTGAGTCATGAAAGTGGATATCTGGGTAACCGACACTGGAAACAACATTTGCTAATGTAGGGGTAAAGGTAACCAGGGAGGTTCGAGTCCTCTTTATTATTACTTTATTATTAGGGAGGTTTGGGTCCCTCATAAATCACTATATGATCGGGTGCTTAAGTCACCTTAGCATATATTTAGAGATTTGAGTCCCCCGTATGCATATATATGAGATTATTCTCTGGTCTGTGTGACTACATACACTGGGACCCAATTAGGGGGTAAGAGATGGGTCCCATATCGATCGTAGGTACTAGTATATAATGATTAAGATACACAATCCTAGTTAATGTTTTAAAGTGCATGTTAAACCTTGTTCTCTATCCCTACATGATATGTATATATGTATTTTCATATGGTTAATGTGCATTGGTGACTTTATTTGAATTGATGGAATTATTTTTTCTTTATCCTTGAGTTACAAACTAGTATTCACCCCGCTAACCGTCTTTGATATTGTATCCCCACCTGATGCAGGAATTGACCATACTTTTACTTCTCCTACTAAATGATCATGGATTAAGCGAGAGTCAACATGAGGTGGTGAGCATCATGCTTTGGAAGGCTCCATTTTTAGATTATGTTTCTCATTTTGTATAGACTATCAAATACTATTTTTTGCTATACTTGGGGGCATGTCCCGACACTTATTTGATATTCAGTTTAGTTCACTATTTAGAATATTTTTTCAAGACTACTGTCAGTATTAGGCAGTGTCAGTTAGTTGTTTGACCGATATTAGGTGGTTGGTTATGGATAGGTATTAAAACTTTCTTAAGCTATTATAAGCTATCTTGGTTATATGTTTAGCATTCATCCAACATAGTGTAAGGTGGTCTATTATTAGGGGTGTTGGGGGTTATGTTTGGTCCTTGTTAGACTTGAGATACCTATCACAACATGGCCCAGGTTTGGGTCACGTTAAGGTGGTATCAGAGCCTAGGATTGTTGTTATTGGGTGTCCAACAAAGATATGTCAACTAGAGTCTCATTTATCGATGGGTAGCATGCCACACTTATAAATGAGAGGTTATGAGGCATTAAGGAATATTTCCATTTCTTGCAGTTTTACTTTGAGTTGTTGAGTCTGGGGTATTGAAATGTCCTCTAACTCTTTTTTGTTTGTTTTTCAAAACCTGCCTCCCAGATGATCTGAAGCTCATGGAAACTCCTCTATCCCACTTAACAACAACACTAATGGGACATGCCCTGCTTATGGGGTACAAACCCAGTCTAGCGGTCCAATTTCTGATTACCCTTCTGGAGTTTCACTGGTCCCCTCTAGTCCTCCTCGAGCCCCTCAGGGTGATGTGTCAAATATGTAATTTCTTTAGTCTTTTTATATGTTGGATCAGTTGGTAGCTTCTCAGTCTGAGCGTGTAGCTTTTTTTACTTCATCTTTTGAGGCAAAAAGGGTTAGCCAGTTTATGAAGTTGAATTATTCATTGTTCACTTGTTCTAATGTTGAGAAAGATCCTCAAATCTTTATAGATGAGATGGAAAAGATTTTCTATGTGATGCATACTTCTAATGTGAAAGGTGTAGAATTTGCTACCTATTAATTAAAGGATGTAGCATACCAATGGTATGAGGAATAGGAACAGTCTAGGGTAGACAGTATTGAATCAACACCATGAGATAATTTCTCTAGTGGTTTTCTAGAATGCTTCTTTTCTCAAGAGTTAAGGAAGGTAAAAGTAGAAAAGTTTGTTAATCTAAAGAAAGGAGGGATGACGGTCAAGGAGTATGACTTAAAATTTTATTAGTTATCTTGGTATGCTCGTGAGTTAGTGTCTATCATGAGGAATGGAATGAGGAGATTTCCTTCTGGGTTGTCCCATGATTTGATTGTAGAGAGTAAGGTTTCCATATTGAATAAGGATATGGAAATCTCCAGATAGGTTATGTATATGCAATAGGTTATGTGAGAAAACAAGAAGAAGAAGAAGGCAGAGATAGAGGAAAGGCAGAATAAGAAGTTTAGATTTTCTGATGGGGGAGGAGGTCAGCAATAGAGTGGTAGAGATGGTGGAAAGTAGTCTAAGAAGAAGTAGGGAAGTTCTGGTTGTTACTTTACGGCTAGTTTTCCATATCCAAAGTTGGTGGGTAATCATCGTTCTTAGAATGAATGTTGGTTTAGGGCATAGAGTGCCAAATCCTAGGCTGGTGGGGCTTAATCCACTCTATCGTATCTTTATTATAGATTTTGTGGGTAGGTGCACCATGGGTTTTGTGAAGAGAAAAGAAATAATTTTTTTAAATATGGTCAGATGGTTTATTTGTAGAGGGATTGTCCTTCTAAGGTTGCTTCATGGGAAAATAAGATTCCTGTTTCCACTTCATCAGCTTTTGTGCCAAAGGGATTTGCTTCTACTTCTGGTACTGGCACAGGACGAATTCGCTTGTATGACCTTGATACCCACCAGGATTACGAGGCATATCCTGATGTCATAACTTTTATGATACAAATCTTCCTTTGTGATGTGTATTGCTTGCCTAATTTGGGTTCTACACTTTCTTATGTGACCTCATTTGTGGTTGTATATCTGAGTTTTAGTCCCGAGTGTATTCTTGATCCCTTTTCATATTTGTACCCTAGTGGGTGATTCCATGGTTGCTAGAAGAGTCTATAGGGGTTGAGTGGTATCTGTTGGTGGTAGAGAAACTCTGGTAGATCTGATAGAGTTAAACGTACTTGATTTTTATATCATATTAGGGATGGACCGATTGCACTCGTTCTATTCCCCCTTAGATTGTTGAACTTTGAAGGTCATGTTTAAATTTCCTACTGAATCAGTCACTAAGTGGGAAGAGGGTTCTCTAGTTCCTAAAGGAAGATTCATATCATATCATAGAGCCCGGAAGTTGATTTCCAAGGGATGTCTTTATTATTTGGTACAGGTTAACGATTCAATCTCAGAGGGTCCTTTCTTGTAATCAATTCCCATGGTTAGTGAATTCCCCAAGGGTTTTCCTGATGATCTTCCTGGTATCCCTCCTGATAGGGAGATTAATTTTGGGATTGACCTTGTTTTGGATACTCGTCCTATTTCTATCCCTCCTTATAGGATGGCTCTGGCTGAGTTGAAGGATCTTAAGAAAAAGTTCAAAGACCTCTTTGACAAGGGTTTTATCCGTCCTAGTCTGTCCCTATAGGGTGCTCCTATTTTCTTCGTGCGTAAGAAGGATGATTCTCTTTGGATATGCATTGATTATCGCCAATTGAACAAAGTTATGGTAAAGAATAAGTATCCTCTTTATCGGATTAATGGTTTTTTTGACCAACTTTAGGGTGCTATATATTTCTGTAAGATTAATCTTCGGTTAAGTTATCATCATCTAATGATTAGGGAGGTAGATATCCCTAAGACTTCTTTTCAAAGCTGACATGGTCACTATGAGTTCTTAGTCATATCTTTTGGTTTGACTAATGTCTCAACAATATTTATGGACTTGATGAATAGGGTTTTCCGCTAGTTTCTAGATTTGTTCATCATCATATTTATTTATAATATTCTGGTGTATTCAAAGAGCAAGGGGGATGATGCTGACCATCTCTATATCGTGTTGTAAACCTTAAAAGATCAACATTTGTATGCTAAGTTTTTAAAGTGCGAGTTCTTGTAGAAAGTTGTTACTTTTTTGGGTTGTGTCATTTTTAGTGAAGGGATCATGGTGGATCCACAGAAATTTGTAGTGGTTAAGAAGTGATCTAAGCCCACTACTCCAACCGATATTCGAAGCCTCTTGGGTTTAGCCGATTTCTATAGGATATTTGTAGAGAGTTTCTTGACTATAGATGCCCGCTGACGAAGTTGACCCAGAAAAAGATGAAGTTTTTGTGGTCTGATGCTTATTAGGGTAGTTTTGAAGTGCTGAAAGATAAGTTTACTTTAGCTCTAATTTTTACCCTTCCCGAGGGAAATGATGGATTCATGGTTTATTGTGATGCGTCCCATATGGGACTTTGTTGTGCGTTAATACAGCATGGTAGGATAGTGGCCTATGATTCTAGGTAGTTAAACGATCATGAGAGGAATTATCCGACTCATGACTTGGATTTTTTAGTTGTGGTGTTCGCATTGATGATTTGGTATCACTATTTGTATGTCTATATAGATATTTTTTCTGATCATAAGAGCCTACAATATGTGTTCACCTAAAAAGAGTTGAATCTCAGGCAAATAAGATAGCTTAAGTTTTTGAAAGACTACTACATGAGTCTCCATTACCACTTAGGTAAAGCTAATGTGGTTGTTGATGGTCTTAGGAGGTTATCCATGGGAAGTCTAGCTCATGTGGATGAGGATAAGATAGAATTAGTAAAAGATATTCACGGTTTGGATAAGCTTGGAGTTTGTCTCTTGGAATCTAAGAACAGGGGTGTGTTTGCAGAAAATGGTGGCGCAGTCCTCTCTTGGTACTAAAATATAGGAAAAAAGGCATTGGATCCTGTCTTAATGAAGATTAAGAGAGATGTGGGATGACAAAAGGTTGTAGCTTTTGAAATTAGTGGCGATGGTAACTTGAGGTACCAATGCAGATAATGTGTTCCCTATGTAGATGGGTTGCGAGAGAGGATCTTTATTGAGGCTCAAGAATCGCATTATACCATTCATCCTGGTTCGATGAAGATGTATCATGATCTTAAGGAGATTTATTGGTGGAACAATATGAAGCGAGATATAGCCAGTTTTGTGTCTAAATACATGGTGTGTCAACAAGTGAAGGTTGAGCACTTAAGACCTGGAGGGCACTATCAAGAAATTGAGTTGCCTGAGTGGAAATGGGAAGTGATTAAAATAGATTTTGTTACTGGTCTTCCTCGCTATCGGAATCAATTTGATTTAATTTGAGTCATCGTGGATAGGATGACTAAGTCTGCCCACTTCTTTCCAGTGAGGACTAATTATTTGGCAGAGGATTATGCAAAGTTTTTCCTCTAAGAGATTGTAAAGTTCCATGGGACGCCTATTTCTATCATGTCCAATCGTGGAACTTAGTTCTCATTACAGTCTTGGTGTTCGTTTAATAGAGGTTTGGGAACTAAGGTAAGCTTTAGTATTGCTTTCAACCCACAGTCGGATGGACAGGTAGAAAGGACTATTCAGACACTAGAAAACATACTTAGAGCTTGTGTGATAGACTATGGTGGTAGTTGGATTGATCATCCTCCTCTTATAGAGTTTGAGTATAATAATAGCTACAACTTTAGTATTAGTATGACTTCTTTTGAGGCCTTGTATAGTTGGAGGTGTAAGTCTTCCATCGGATGGTTTGAAGTTGGTGAGGCTGAGATGTTTGGCCCAGATTTGGTTCACCAAGTGATTGATAAGGTGAAGGTGATTTGGGATAGGCTTAGAGCTGACCAAAGTCGCCAAAAGTACTACGAGAATGTGAGGCAAAGAGAGTTGGAGTTTAGTGTTGGTGATTGGGTGTTCTTAAAGTTATCACCCATGAAGGGAGTGATACATTTTTGTAAGAAGGGCAAGATCAACCCCCGATATATTGGTCCATAGTTGGTGTTGAAGAGAGTTGGTAATGATGTGTATTAATTGGATTTTTCGTCTAGTTTGAGCTCTATTCAATTGGTGTTTCATGTTTCAATGTTGAGAAGTGTGTGGGTAATCCTTCGACGGTTTATCCTTTGGAAGAGGTAGGTATTTTGGATTTCTTATCTTATTAGGATGTCCCAGTTGAAATTTTGGATCACCAATTTCGGCGGTTACAAATGAAGTACATATCTTAAGTAATGTTTCTATTGACCAAACCACAAGGTTGAAGTGGTTACTTGGGAAGCCGAAGAGGACATGAAGTCCAAGTATCCATTCTTTTTCCACTCCGAAAAATAGTGCTTAAGGTATGTGTATTTCTTGGCATTTTTGTTTTCTGACTTTGTTAATGAAAAGAGTTATTTCCTTAGCATATTTGTTTTCTTTCTTTTTTAAAGGTAAGAGTAGAGGTTTGTGGAGTCAACTCGTGCTAATATATACCTCGTTCCATCATTCGAGGACTAATCATCCAAGAGTGGGAGAATTGAAACATCCCAAATTTTTATCCCTTGAAAATATCTTAAGCTTTGAGTTCACTGCCTTGGTAACGACTTATAATGTGAGTCGTAGGGTGTCTTAATTTGTCATTGGGTTGAGTCGTAACCAAACCGGTTAGTTTGTGGCCAGTTTTTTCTCTTAGTACGAATGGCTCACTACGAGTCGTAAGGATATATTATGAGTCATGGGGTTTAAATCATAGGTTTCCAATGTATACCCTAAATAGGTTCTGTGTTAATTATGACTGGGACCTACGAGTCGTAAGGTCCCGTTACGAGTGTTGTGGATGAGTTGTAAGGTCAGCAATGTAGGGTTCTTTGGTAGTTCTGGCCTGGTTATCAATCATGGTGATTAGTTAATGGTTGACTCGTTGTCAATGACTACCCTTTTTAAGCTTTTTAAGTTAAGGGCATTCTATACATTTCCCCTCTTACAAACCTAAAACCCACGTCATATAGTTGCATTGGGGTATCATTAGCCCTCATAAATACTTCAAAGTAACTTCTTAATACTCTCAAATTCCTCAAGGACAAGAGCACTTAGGGTTTTCAAGAGGTTGATCAATTAGGAATTTTAACGGTGATTTCTCTTCGTACGTCTTACTATTTAAGGCATGTGACTCTTCCCTCATTATTAATTTGATAAAAAAAATATATGTATTAAAGCTTTATTCACGTGGAATTGTTTTGGTTTTGAAAACAAGGGTTGTAGGTTTTGAATGCTTATTGTTGAACAATGTTTTTCCATGATTTAATTATGATTATTCATGTTTTAAATATGGATTTGAACTTGTGGGTTCAAGGGTATGGTGGATGAATTAGGGAATTGTGGTTTTCTGAAACTTGTGACTTTTAAAATGGTTATGACCCTAACCCATAGTATGAAATTGGTTTTGAGTTGCGGGAAAGGTGGGAATTTGTAAAATTGAACTGGTCTTGAACTATTGCATGATATAAAGAGGTATTTGAAGAACAATGATCTGATTTAATGAAAAAAGTGAGTAGGTGTCCCCCACCTTGAATTAATGAACAAAGGGAGTTGTTTTCTCCAAGTTGATGGGAATTGTTTTGGTATGTTGTGGCTACCTTCAAAGTGTAATTGGTATAACCATAAACACAATGATTTCCTAAATGTGGAATGTGGTTCATGGATGGGAATGTGTGATGAATGTTTTAACTAGTATAGAAATAGGGTTGTGTACCTAAGTCGTGAATGTAGAGGTCAAAGTGACCGATACTGCAAACTATATTTATCGATGCGGGGGTCAAGGTGACCAGGGTGGTTTGAGTTCCCCTTATTATAACTTCATGATTAGGGAGGTTCGAGTCCCTCGTAAATCATTATATGATCGGGTGCTTACGTCACCTTGGTATATGTTGGGAGGTTCGAGTCCCCTGAGTGCATATGTATGAGATTATTCTCTGATTTGTGTGGCTACACGCACTAGGGCCCGACCAATGGGTGATAGCTGGGGTCCATATATATCATGGGTACTATTATACAATGGTTGAGCTACAGAATCTAGGTTAAGGTTTTAAAGTGCATGTTAAACTTTGTTCCCTATCCCAGTATGATAAGTATATATGTATTTGCATATGCTTATTGTGCATTGGTTGACTTGATTTGAATTTACGACATTATTTTATCTTCATCACTGAGTTACATACTAGTGTTTACCCTGCTAACCATCTTCAGACGATGTGTCCCTACGTGATGAAGGAATTGGCCATACATCTACTTCTCTTTCTCAGTGATCGTGAATTGATCAAGAGTCGACTTGAAGTGGTTAGCTTTTATTCCCCAGAAGGCTCCATTTCAGGATAATGTTTCTCTTTTTGTTATAGAATATCATATACTATTTTTGGCTATAGTCGGGGGAATGTCAGGACACTTATTTGATATTCAGTTTGGTTCACTTATTAGAAGGCTTTGTCTGGACTACTGTGGTTGTTGGACAGTGTTGGTCGGTCGTTTGACTGGTCATTGGTGGTTGGTTATGGATATGCATTACAATTTTCTTAATCTATTGCATGCGATCTGGTTATATGTTCAGAATTCATAACACATGGTTGTAACATGGTCTACAGTTTTGGGTGTTGGGGGTGGTCTCCGGTCCTTGTTGGACTTGATATACCTATCACAACAAGGCCCTCGATTGGGTCGTGCCATAGGGCATTGTCGTGATGGGTATCTCAAGTCGAATAACGACCGGAAAGCACCCCCAACAACCAAACCGTAGACCATCTTACACTAATGTCAGATGAATTTCGAACATATAACAAGATAAGAGAGCTTTAAATTAAAGATATAATGATATAGGAATAACAAAACCAACGAACAACCAAACAATCCCAAGTCCACAGTAGTCCGACAAAGCCTATACCAAACCAAATATCAATAAAGTATTGAAACACGCCCCTGACTATAGCTAAAAACAATATCTAATAGTCTATAACTCAAAATAAAAACATAATCCTGAAATAGAGCCTTCAAAAGCATGGAAGCTGACAACTTTATGTCAACACTTGATCAATCCACAGTCACTAAGCAGGAGAAGTAGAAGTATGGCCAAATCCTTCATCGCGTGGGGATAAAGAATCTAGAGACAGTTAGCTAGGTAAATGCAAGCATGTAAATCAAGGATAAATATAAAATAATGTTGTCAATTCAAGACAAGTCATCCAATGCACATAACTATATGCAAATATATATATATACATATATATTTCACGCCGGGATATGGAACAAGGTTTACCATGAACTTTAAAACCTTAACCTGGATTGTGTAGCTCAATCGTAATAAAATAGTACCTACGGGCTATAACGGCCCCAGTTCTCACCCCCTAGTCGGGCCCCAGTGTGTGTAGCCGCACGAATAAGAATTACATGCGTGTAGCTGCACGTAAATTATACACCCGATCATGAAATATGTAATAGGGGACTCGAACCGTTCAATCATAAGAATAATAATAAGGTGGACTCGAACCACCTGGTCATAAGTAAGGGGACTCGAACCCTCAAGTCATGACAACCCTTGCAACGGATAGCAGGTTTTCCCGTATTGGTCACTTGGACCTCCACTTTCACCACTCAGCTACACAACCATTTTTATAGCCCAATTAAAAAATTTATCACACATTCCCATTCATTGAACCGTATTTCACATTAAGGCGTACATTGTTGGTATCATCATACCAACTATACTTGCAAGGTAACAACAACATTCCCAAACCATTACATCAATTGGGGAATTCACAACCCCTTAGGTTCAATTAGGCCATAACTTATGACAACATAATTTCATAAGGTTCAATTCAGCATCACGATACAATAGTTCAAGAACAATTCAATTCCCACATTTGTCATAATAATATTGATTTCACAATTTGGGGTTGAGGTCATAACCACATCAAACATGACAAGTTTGGGGATAATCATAATTCCCTAGTTCATTCACCATACACATGCACCCACATGTTCAAAAACATATTTAAAGTATGAATAATCATAATTAAACCATGGGAAAACATTGTTCAATAACAAGCATTCAAAACCCCAAATCTTTTTTTCAAAACAAATCATAAACATCTCTTGAATTCTACTTTAAAATATTTGATCTTACAAAATTAACAATGAGGGAAGAGTAACATGCCTGAAATAAAAAGATTTATTCAGAGAAATCAGCCTTGAAATCCCTAATTGATCAACCTCTTAAAAATTGTAAGTGTTCTTAACCTCGAGGAATTTGACAGTGTTGAGAAGTTACTTTGATGTGTTTTGAGTGCTAATGACACCCTAATAAGGTTATAAGACGTGTATTTCTAGTTGGGTATGAGAGGAAATGTCTTGAATGCCCTTAACTTAAAAGTTTAAAAAGAATCATCTTTGACTATGGGTCAACTACTGACTCGTAGCGACTCCTTACGACTCGTCACCATGAGTCATAACCAAGGAAGTACCACCAAGGAACCCTATATTGTTGGCCATATGACTCAGCCACAAGAATCATAATGGGACCATATTACTCCTAGGGTCTAGTCGTAATCAACATAGAACCCAATTTGGGACTTAGACTAGACACCCTACGATTACACCAAACTACTAATAACATCTCCTTACAGCTCATAGTGTGCCTCTCATACTTAGAGAAGAATCATGCCAAAAACTTAAATGATTTGGTTATGACTCATCTGATTGACTCGTCATAAGTCTTTACGGCCATTACCCTCAAGTCATACCCAGGAGACTAACTTCAACACCACTTTCTGGACACCTTACAACTACGGTCACATGACTGATCAAGACACCCTATGACTCAATTGAAGAGTCGTAGTCAAGGTGGGGAGCTCAAAATTCAAGAAATTTCCATGGTCAAAGAACTCAAGGTGTTTCAATTCTCCCCTACTTGGATCATTCATCCTCGAATGATGGTAAAAGGCATTTATTTCCGCGATTTGACTCCATATACCTCTACTCCTACCTTTATCAAAGACAGAAAACAAAGATATTAGAGAAATCACATTTTCCTTTAACAAAGTAAGAAAAAAATACGTTAAGGAATACACGTACCTTAATCATGATTATCTGGAATGTGAAACAAGAATGGATATTTCGACTTCATATCCTCTTTGGCTTCCCAAGTAGCCTCTTAAACCTTATGGTTGCTACACAAAACCTTTATCGAAGCTACGTCATTTGTTTGCAGTCGATGAACTTGTCGATCCAAAATTTTATCTCAGACTTTCTCATAAGACAAGGAATCCAAAATACCCATCTTCTCTAAAGGAATAACCATCAAAGGATCACCACACACTTTCTCAACATCAAAACATAAAATACTGGATTAATGGAGCTTAAACTAGGAGGAAACTCTAACTCATATGCATCACCACCAACCCTCTTCAAGACCATGTACAGGCTGATATATCGAGGACTGAGCTTTCTTTTCTTCCTAAACTGCATTACTTCCTTCACGGGAGCCACCTTCAAGAACACCCAATCACCAACCTCCAACTCTAACTCCTTATCCCTCATATTCACATAGGACTTTTCATGACTTTGGGAAGTCTTAAGTCTATCCCAAATCACCTTCACCCTCTCTATGGCTTGGTGAACCAAATTAGAGACAAATATCTCTACCTCAACAACCTTAAACCACCTGATAGGAGGTCTACACCTCCTACCATATAATGCCTCAAACAGATCCATCCTAATACTATAGTGGTAGCTATTATTAAATGAAAACTCTATAATAGGCAAATGATCAACCCAACTACCACCATAGTCAATCATGAAAGCTTGAATCATATCTTCTAATTTTTAAATAGTTTTATCCATGTTCCCATCTGACTGCGAGTGGAAAGTAGTACTAAGTCTTACCTTAGTTCCAAAGTTTCCCTAAAATGAATGCCAAAAGAGTGATGAGAACTGAGTACCATGATCTGACATTATAGAAAGAGGATCCCCATTGCAAATTCATAATCTCTTAGAGTAATAACTTTGCATAATCTTCTACCGAATAATTAGTCCTTACTGGCAAGAAATACGCTGGCTTAGTCATCCTATCCGCAATAACCCAAATTGAATCAAACTAATTATGAGACTGAGGAAGACCATCAATAAAATCCATATTAATCACTTCCCACTTCCACACTGGCAAAATAATTTCTTGATACAACCCTCTGAGCCATAAATGCTTAACCTTCACTTGTTTACACACCGTGCATTTAGCCACAAAACTGGTCATATCTTGATTTATGTTGTGCCACAAATAAATCTCCTTAATATTATGATTCATCTTTATTGAACTAGGATGAATGGAATAATGTGACTCATGAGATTCAACCAAGATCCTCTCTCACAACCCATCTATATCGAAAATACATAATCTGCCTTGGTACCTCAAGATACCATAACCACCAATCTCAAAAGATACAACATTTTCCTATCCCACATCTCCTTTAATATTCATTAAGAGAAGATCCAATACTTGTTTCTCATTTATTTTAGTACCAAGAGATGACTATGCCACCTTTTGTACAAACACGCCCCCATTCTCAAAGTCCAAGAGACGAACTCCAAGGTTAGCTAAATAGTGAATATCTTTCACCAACTTCTACTTATACTCATCCTCTTAAGTTAGACTCCCCATGGATAACTTGGTAAGAGCATCAACAACCATATTATCTTTACCTAGGTGGTAGTAGAGACTCATATCATAGTCCTTTAGCAACTCAAGCCACCTCATAAACTTAAGATTCAACTCCTTTTGGGTGAACACATATTGTAGAATATTATGATTAGAAAACATATATACATTCCCCATGATAAATTACTCTAAAGCCATGTATTTCACACTCTGATTAATAAGTGTAGATGGTGCTTTTGAAATCAAATGAAAAGGGTTTTTCTTCCTAATGATGAATAATGATGATTCTTGCTTAGACTTATGTTTATACATATTATTGATGGTAGTTTCAACTTGTGAATTCTAATTTTAGGTGTTCTAACATATGGGTCTTGAGTAACCCTAGTCTTGATGATTTCTACGTTGAAATTAGCTTTGGTAAAGTCATGTACACAAGGTGTTTGTGAAAATATCTAAGTGAGATATCTAGTTACATGATTATGATGCTTTGAACTAGGGAAATGGCCCAATATGTGTGAATGATTGATAAGTTATACCGCAAAGGTAAAATGAGCCAAGTATTGTGTAATTGATGACCTTGACGGTTTGATGAATAAGAAAGGGGGGGTTAAAGTCCCTAATATGAAAATGAACTTTAATTGTCTGTTGAACTAAATTATGGTATAAAATTACTAATGAAGTGTGAATGGATTGTAAGGGTCTTGAGTACAATGTGGTAACGTATGGTGTTAAAATTGGCTAAATGGGTTATAGTCCTTATGTGTGGAATTGAATGTATGTAGATGCATAGACAAAGGATTAGAGTCCCAATATCGATTATCGATAGTTATGTTGTCTTGAGGTTAAAGTCTCTTGCCTAATGAAATCATTATGGTTAAAGTACCTTGCATAATGAGATCTCATGAAGTCGAAGTGCCTTGCCAAATGAACTGTCTTGGGTTAGAGTCCCCTATCTAATATGGGATGAGGTTAAAGTCCCTTACCTAATATGTGTGAGTGGTTAGAGTCCCTCACTCATATGAATATGTGTGAGTGGTTAGAGTCCCTCACTTATATAAATGTGTGTGAGTTGTAAGAGTCCCTCACCCATATGAATATGTGTGAGTGGATAGAGTCACTCACTTATATGAATGTGTGTTAGTGGTTAGAGTCCCTAAGTTATATGAATATGTGTGAGTGCTTAAAGTCCCTCACTTAAATGGATATGTATGCGGTTAGATTCCCTTACTTAATGATATGTTAATATTGTTAAAATCCTATGTCTAATGAGAAATGGTTGAATCTATTAGTGTGGAAGGTTAGAGTCCTCCATTGCATGTATCATGAACGAGTTCTTCCAAAGTGTTGATAAGACTTGCTCTCTTGGTTAGCATATGATATGTCTATATGTATGGATAAGGTTATGAATATGATTGAATATGACATCTATTAACTTGTTGCTAAACGATGATGCTATTCTATCCTTATCCTTGAGTTACATGATACCGTTCTAACCGTTAATTAATTCGAATGCGGTGTCCCCATGTGAAATAGGGGAAGGAGCATCATCTTCTCTTCCTGAGCAATGATTAGGTGATCGAAGTTGTTCATGCATTAACTACGGAGTGGTGAGCTTTCTTATTTTGGAAGTCATTCATTTTTGGGCCCCTATCTTTAGGCTTAGTCTCATTTTGACTTGGTTTTTCTATTGCTGGGGGCTTTTCCCGACGTATATATTTCTAAACTTTGGTTTGTATAGAGGTATTGTGGATGACTGTAGACTTGGGTATATTGGTTAGTTGATGAATCAAATGGAGGGTTTATACTTGTTTAAGTAATGACTTATAGTATATTTTCCCCTATATAATTATGGTCGGGATTTAACCTGCTCCTGTAATAGATATGATGATTGTGATGTGTTATCGGGGCGACCATAATAGGGAGACCTATGATTCATGTGGGCTTGAGATGGCCATATGACATGTCCTGGTTTTTGGCAGTGTCAGAGAACTAGCTAAAGAGAAGAACCAGAAGTCCCTCACTTCTTCTGTGGCCATTTACAGCCATCCCAACCACCTTACTATTGAGCACCACCCTGTTTAGATGACCTAAACTTCCTACCTTGACTTTCCCTAAACTTATCCTATTTCTTATTTTTCCCCTCAACCTGCTGCATATAAACTGCCAACCTAGAAATGTCGATATCCTTGATCAGTAATGCAGTCTTGCTTTCAAGGATCAAATCCCGAGACAGTCCAGAAGTGAATTTTCTCATCTTGGCCCTGACATCAGACACCAATTCTAGAGCATACCTATATAGCTAATGAAATTTCAAGGCATATTCCTTGACAAACATTTTCCCTTGTCTCAGATTAACCAATTCCTCTTCCTTTCCTTCGCTCAACTATTGAGAAAATAAGCGATCCAGAAAAGCATTAGAGAAAGTTTCGTACAAAATTGACTCCTCAATATCACATTTCACCCTATCCCACTCCTCATACCATTGGTACGCCCTATACTTACGATGGTATGAAACAAAATTCACCCCTTCCACATTTGTCGCCTGCATCACCCTAAAGACTTTCTCTATTTCGTTGAACAGACCCTGAGGATCCTCCTCCACCTTCACACTAGTAAAAGTAAGAGGATTCATCTTCATAAATTGGCCAACCATTATGGTCTCAGCAGATGAAACACCAGATGGACCCCGCTAATCCTGAGCAGCAACTAATTGAGTAATAACATGAATTGATTGATGAAATTCCACATTTGTCACCTCACCCTATGGAGGACTAGTATAAATTGGTAGAACTCCAAAAATATCATATACGAAACTCTTAGACAGAGTATGGAATCCCCTGAGTAGTACATGTTCCTTAAACATAGTCCCCGATTGGGATAGAGGAGTTACCTTGCATCTTAGATAGTCGAGTCTTTATCTAAAATGCAAAAAACCAGGTTAAGAGAAGATTCCAGGACTTAAACTCCAAGATTGAAAATAGAATACAAAGAAAGTGAAACATTCCTAAATACCTTGTATCCTCTCCCTTATGAGTGTGGCGCACTACACATCCTTAAAATAGACTCTAATTGAAATGGCTTTGTGGACTCCCAATTGACCATGAACCTAAAGCTCTGATACCAACATGACACGACCCAAACTAGGTCCTTGTCAAAATGGGCATCCCAAGTCCATCCAAGGCTGAGGACCACCCCCGTTATCCATCCCAACCTCTAAATATACATACCCTGAGTCAGATAAATTTTGAGCGTATAACAAGATAGAGTTTATTACAATACTAGAATATAGAATAGGTCTATAACCATGACCAACCCAATCAAGACTTACCCATCCGCTACCAACCAACAACCATTACTAAACTAATATACAAACAAAGTTCTTGTCAATAACATAACATAAAAGGATGGAATATTTAACAATACAGTCAACCGGTATCAGCCCCAATACCATTGTCAATACTAAGGCGTACACCAATACCAACACTGCCCATTCCAACCCATAGTAGTTCCACAAAGCCTCTAACCAAAAGAACAACAATATCCGATTGGGACATACCCCCAACCATAGATAGAGCTAATATCCATAAAATAACAAAAGTATGTAAAGACATTCATGATATGAAATGGAGTCTTTTAGAATATAGAAGCTCACCACTTCAATCCAATAGAAGATCCTGAATCTGATCACAAAGTAGAAGGAGTAAAATGGCATGTTCCTGCATTGCGTAGGGATACAGCTGCCCGAAGATGGTCTAGCGGATGAATATTAGCATGAACTCAGGATAAAGTTAAAATAACGCCATCCAATAAAACAAAGAAAACCTACAATAAGCACACAACCATATATATATATATATATATATATATAACCTTACTGGAAAAGGGAGCCGGGTTTAGCATGCCTTTAAAACCATTAACCTAGGCATATGTATCTTAACCATCCTAGGACCACCCACAGGCTATATGGATCTAGTGTAACCCCCTGAATGGTCCCCAATACCCATAGCTGCATGAACTGGAGACACCATAAGAATAGGGGATTCCCGAGTACCCTTCACTCTCCATGATACATATGTACAGTGTAATTAGAGGATTTCCATATACATTATAGTATCATATATGGTCGCTATGGCCAACCCTCATGCCGACAAACATGAGTTTCTAGTATCCGTTCATTGGACTCGCACCTTCAAGATTAGCTATCACATCCTGCCATTACTGTCGAATTAAAACCATTACCATCCAACCAAACTATTATTCCATTGTTATTAACAAAGTCTATAAGTAGTGGTATCGTCATACCGACTATAGCTTGCAAGCAATGTCCTTACCGAACCTTTTTAGGTATAGGAATTTCCATGTACCCATAGATTACATTATCAAGTTAACTTGGGGGAATCCGGTGTACCCCACAAGTTTTTCATTAACATTGTTTAATTAGGGAATTCCCTTATACCCTTATGAAGATTTAAATTAGAAAAGCGAATTTATTTTAAAAATTTGATAAAAGCACACCCAGTGGGATAAGGAATATCGAATAGATTTTGGTCTCTATAAAAATCATATTTATTTTTAAAAGTGAGACATTTATTTTTGTTTATGGATCAATCTTACGTTTGTGTATCTCCTAAAAATAAAAGTTTTTAAAACAAAAAACAATCAGAAAGAGAAAGTGTGTATAGTAAAGTTGAGAAAACTAGCACTTGAGGTAAAAACTTTTTCCTGATGCATAGCGTTCCTGCTTCTTGGAAGAGAGAAAAATGGAAAAAAAATTGGCTGATAATTGTATTCAGACCCACACCCATCATACGAAGGAATCTTTCCACCTTTTCGCTAGTTATTATGCCTGCTGCCTATTTTGTATGTGGGTTCTACACTAAAGCTACTGAATTATAGTCATCATATCATGGTTTATAAGTTAAGAATTTACATGACATTATGGTGGTTATGGAGGTTTTGGAAGATTCAAGTTATATTAATAATGTTTATTGTTAAGAAGTTGATATCACATAGAGCATAGTCAAGAAAGTTCATATCAAAAGGTTACAAATTAGGAAAATCATATATTAAGTCATGTAGTATGTACTTTGAAAAGAGTTTGCTGTTTGGGATTCATTGAAATTCAAGAGGATCATAACATTACATGTCAATCATTAGTTTCATGAAAATGGTTTCATTCGATTCATAGACTTCACAAGATTCATGAGTATCATAATTTCATTAAGTTCATTAGTCTTTAGAAAAATTATAACGCTTAGCTTATAGCATAGGATCACATAACTTTCATTGATATTCATGAGTTAGTGAGTTTTTGTAGAAGAATCCATGAAAAATTACATAAAATAGGGTTATTATGAGATATGAGCATGGAGAGAGATTGTATGAGGTTTTCTTAAAGAATTAAAGAGATATCATAATCATTAGGGCTTTACTCTAGCCCTAGATTATTCATGAGAATTATTTTACGTAGAAAAAAGGAATTCATAGATATGACATAGGTAGAATAGCCTTACATACCTTAAAGAATGGAGGACCATAGAGAAGAACTTGTGGATTCCCATGCTTGAACCGTTGAAATCATCTATGATTTTAGGGAGAAAGGAGAGAGATAACATGATTAATTAAATATTTCCATCAACTAAAATAGTGTTTTAAAATGTCTATAAAGAGTTTATAAAAGAAATACCCTTTAATGGAAAAAGTGTAAATGTAACACACTGCACTACCACAGTAACGCTATGGCCGACATTCCACATCTGATGGCAAACTTTGAAGATCCACTTTTCTAACCTATCCTTAGAAAAATATGCATAATATTTTACTTGAAATTTGTATTGATAAGCGGTTAGTGGTGATGGAAACTAACTCAAAATTTGTTAATTTGGTGGGTCATCATGTAACTTTTCATAGTGTAAGAGGAATGCTTGCTTAAAGTTGACCCTATTAAAAACTTATACAAATATTGATCGATAGAGAAGAATTAAACTCAACGTTATGCTAGAGGTTTCTTATGATCTTGATTAACATAAATACTATTCTCACACTTACTTATGACTTTAATACCTCGGCATAACAAAAATGCATCATGTTTGGATCTAAATGTACACATAATACGATTCAAATCATAGAATAAGAAGCTTAATATGCTACAATGAACCTGAGTCCTAACCACCTAGTTTTATTATGGCACCTCAAACCATCTTCACCTAGAGTAAAAGCAAGGAGGCTGGAGCAGCCTTGGCTACAGAAGTACAAACTACCAAAAGAACTAAGCAATTAAAGGCTAAGAGTCCTACCATAAACCCCATTACACTTCTTGACGAAGAGGTTAAGGAAGTTGAATGAAAGACCAAAGGAAAAGGTGTTGCTACTTCTGCTAATAATATAAGAAAATAATCCCTAGACATTTTTCATCATGAACTTTTATTTCAACTAGTCTTAAGAATAAAGACACAAATAATAAGACGGAATCAAGGGATCCATCTTCTTCTAAGTCACTTTGGGAGAAGGACACTGATGAGGAAATTGACAACTAGGTGGATGAGAGTGCGCTATTCTATATAGTCACTTGGATAGGGTAGTTTAGTTTAGTAAGTGTGTTTTCCTTTGAGGAAGTGTAGTTACTATCTATAAGGGTAAGGAGATGGCGAACTACTAGAAATTACCCCTATGACAACGGTTCAAAAACTATTGCAATAGAGACAAAAACCATTGCGATAGAGTTACCGCAACAGTTTGACAGGTGTTGCATATGTGAGCATTGCGATAGAGCTACCACAACAATTTTTGCACTGATTTCAACAGTCGTTGCAATAGATAGACCTATAGCAACGATTTATTTTAACACCTATTGGGACGCTTCATATTGTCTATAGCAACGGTTAAGAACTGTTGCAATAAACTATATTGCAACGACAGAAGCATTGCAATAACCCTATTGCAATAATTTTTGAATATCTAATGCAACACTTATTGGTCTTTTTCAACAACTTTTAACTGTCTATTGCAACACTTATTGACATCTATTGCAGCGCTTTTGACACCTTTTGCAACGATTTTGACACCTCTTGTAATAATTTTTGTCACCTATTGCAATGATGAATATATATATATATATAATATATATATATAGAGAGAGAGAGAGATGGATAGATAGATAGAGAGAGAGAGAGACAGAGAGAGAAAGAAAGAATTATATTAATACAATTATATATATATATACACACATCCCAACAAAATTTTTCATTACTATAATAATACAAATTAAAATTTTATGCAACTATATAAATTAGTATTTACACATAAAATAAATTATAATATACTAATATTCTTCCTGTGCTTTTTCTTGAATTCCTGGACAAAGTGGTTCACCATATCTTGTTGTGAAATTACACTGTATATGTTGTTGTTGTTGTTGTTGTTGAAGTGTGTTAGAATTATCCCACGATCTCATTTGGAGTTAAGTTCGATTTACCAAGGCCAAAAGTGACATCCGCTTCTACTATAGGCATCATGACCTGTAAGCACAAGAAATATACAGTTGAAACTTTTTTTGGCAACACTGTGAACATTATCATAGCCTAACAAAAGAAATTAGAATTACAACCTATGAGCACCATACAGTTAGAACTTGTAGTCATATATTTAAGTATTCAATCAATAGGATTAGATAGCAGTTTTAATGTTTAGATTAAACTTTTTAACACTACTAGAAATTACCCCTATTGCAATGAAACTTTTGACAACGGTTCCAAAAGCGTTGCAATAGAGGACCAATTGCAACTGTTCCAACCGTTACAAAACAAATTTGTTCCAATAGAACTATTAAATACTATAATTGTTGCTATTGTTTAAAAACTATTGGAATAGGGTGTTTTATCACAACAATTGTCTGAACCGTTGCCACAAAGTCATCTATGGCAACGCTTTATTGGAGGAAAAAAGCTATTGCAACATTTATTTATTCCCACCACAAAAATCTCACTAAGTCCGCCAAAAAAACTTACTTTTTCATATAACCTTCTAAGACGCCACTGTAGCAATTACTTGTTCTTCTAAATTCACCAAGACCAAAAATTAAAGTTGCTCCGACTTCTAAATTTTGCTTGTTCATTTTGAGTCTTCATCTTACTGCTCCGACTGCTCAGAAATATCTTACACCATTAACGATTTTATCGAAGTTGTTCATTTTGCGTCTTCATCTCACTGCTCCGACGTCTTCACAAGCTAATCCGACAGCTTAATTCCCTTTCCAACTCGGAACACTTCAAGAAACCAGACTTAACTTTTTGAAGCTGCTCCGACTTCAGCTCTGATAACCACTTCAATTTACGAGATAATTTGAGGTTTTCTTCTTTAATTTGATGATTTTAAGGTTAGTTAATTCTTCTAATTGATGATTTTAATCTATTTTTTTGAGTTTTTAGTTTGGGGTTTCTTCTCTTTCACTTTGATTGTTGACCTAACATTTTGGGATGGGTTTAATTTGGGCGTTTTTTCAGTTGTTACCTCTTCAAGGTCGATAACCCATTTCCTTGTGATAAATATAAATTTGGGTGTTATTTTGGATGTTTTCAATTGCTACCTTATTTTACTTCTATTTTTGTAGCTTTCAGGTGCTAGATATTGCATGATATAATGTCCATACATACATAATGGTTGAGATAATACCATTTATGTAAAGGTGAATTACTCGTTCTTTCCATAAAGGTGACTTACAATACCCATTTGGACTATCTTGGTTGTTGCAAGAGATTTTTTTCTATTCCACTTTTGTAGTTTAACTTACCAAAGCTAAGTATCATTATGTTCTATTGGTCCTTGCTTGATTTTGAAGTCAACTACTTGTATTTAGTCATAATTCCAGAAGTGGCATTTAGTTAACTAAATGTATCATTATGTTCTGTCGGTCCTTGTATCATAATGTAAAAATGGTCATAGTTCTGAAAATGGAATTTAGTTAACTAAATATATTAATATGTTCCATTCTAGTCTTACTGCTAGCTTATCGGTAAAAAACAAGATTTGACCACAAGCACTTTGTTCAACAATGATAAAATTTGTATTTTTAAAATGTGTCACATTAGCATGGAATTGAAATGAATTGAAAGAGAAAAGTGAAATTGGCTCAATTATAAAAGTAAAGCATTTGGTTCTTATCTTTGTAATAATTGAGAGTTGATGCTTAAAGGAACCAATTTGGTTCCCTAAGAATGAAACCACTCAAAGATTTTATACTTCTGGTTCATATTCATACTGCTGATTCTAATTCTCTTGTGAGTTTACGACTTCGGAAATAATCATCATAAGCACTGGAAAGTTAGGTAATATGTACCAAAATTAGTACAACAGTAGCATACTCAGAGTGTGTGCAGTCCTTACCTCTACCTCAGAGGTAGATAGGTTGTTTCCGATAGACCCCCAGTTCAAGAAAAAATATCCAAATCACCCTCGTAAAGAAGTTATAGAAGTGCAAGAATTGTACCAAAATTAGCATTGGTAGAGTTTGTGTACGGTTTTCATCTTCATGTTCATCATGATCTCCTTTTTCTTCCACTTCCACTCTCTTCCTTTCTCCTCTTAAGATATATCAATCACTTTCCTTATTGCTCTATTTTTATTTGTGTACGGTCAGATTTTAACTTTTTCATTAGGTTTACCATGTGCAGATTTCGGGCTTCTTTGGAACTCGAGTGAGGCGTAATCCATCATCCCACTCCGTTCATTGAGATTCACAGCATCACAGTTCTTTTTGTTTCCTTTTACCTTCATCAATACTATTTCGTTAATTTTAAATTTAAATTTGAATTTTTTTAGTTGGAAATCTAATGATATGATGTCTGTTTGGCTTTTGTTTGCTGTTGTAGCTGGAAATTGGGATTAATTGCTAATAAAAGATATGGCTAATCATTGAAATGATTAAGCACAATTGTTATTTTGTTGAAATATAATACTTGGCTTGTACCTGAAGACATTGGGATTAGTTCGCTTGTTATCTATTTTAGTTTGAAATTTTGATTAAATCATTTTAATGGTCAGAAACGATATGTTAAGAGATATTAAACTTTTTTGGAACATAACTGTTATATTATTGAAATTGATTAGTTTGTAATGAATTTTCTGATAATCAGAAACAGTCTCAAAAACCAAAAATCCATAAGCTATGTTGCTCGAACTCTTCAAAAATGTCAATGGGTGCGTGTTGGATTCGCCATACCTAGTGTATTTTTAAAGAATCCGACACGGGTGCAGCATCAAAGGTAAAGAGTCCGTGCAACTTAGGTCATAAGTTTATCTCTCCTATTCTATATACAGAAAAGGATTACAAAGGTTCTTATTAGCTTAGCCTATTGGTTTTAAGCTTAGATAACAATGATTCTATTCTTTATTTGATGGAATACGTGTAGTAGTTTCAACCTAGCTAATAAGTATTTTCTGCCTTTGTGTTGGATTGATTTGTTTATTGAATTTTGGTGCAGTTGTAAAGGCTGTTACAAATTCAGCAGTAGGGTTACCACTTACTGCACAAAACATTGAGAGTGTGATGGATGAAATTCGTCCATATCTGATTTTAGACGGAGGAAACACTTCATTGCATAAAATTGATGGAAATTATTCGGCTCTCAACTACCCATACCAAACTGAAGTTGAGAAGACATGTGAAAATTATTTAATTCAAAGTCTTGTATAAATATTGAAATTATCCATATATGACCTCTTAGGACTACAGGTTCACTGAGTTTGTTCTAGTTATATACTTTCTGTGAACTGGTTATATGCAATGAATTAATTTTCTTTTGCTCATTTTTTTAAATATCTTTTTTGGCAGGTTTTTAAGTCTTCTGTAGAAGCTTCTCTTCATGTTCTACATTTTTCCATATACCATTAAGAACTGACTGAGATGGAGGAACGTGAGAAAGAATAAGAAAAAGAATTGGGGAAGAATTGTAGCACTGACCATGATGCCTGCAGTAATGCTTCATCTCATAAATGTAGAGCTGAGAGTGATGTTGAATCTCTATCTATAGCTTGTAATGAGTGGCGTAGCAAGAGCTCCACTGTAGGTAAAAAAATAACTATCATATAATCTTTAAAGGTTTCAATCTATGACATTTCTTTTTCGGGGACCTGAAGCATTAATTGAATGCAGATATACCATTCTTTTTGGTGACCATTAGTTCAAATTTGAGTGTTACCCTCATGAATCTAAGGGAGTTGGAAGCCTTCCAAAATAATGGTCAAAAGGTTTGTGTGTTTGATCTTAATGTTGTTTGGAATCTTAACTACTATAATGGATGTATAGTCGCTGTGTAAGATTAAATGTGCTGCACTGATTTTATTACATACTTGTGATATGAATGACACAAGGCTTTTTGACATAAATAGCAGGTCCTTTTTGGTTTTTATGACCCTTGTCTTCTTCCAAGTAATCCTGGATGGCCACTTCGCAATTATCTCCCTATATATGTTCAAGGTGGGGCCTTAGAAAGATTTACTTTTTTTTCTACCATGAGAACCGTGGTTTTGCAGATCTAGGATTTTCACTTGTTAGAGAAGCTGAAATATCTTTTTCATAAGGTAGATCTATTGGTAATAGGTTTTGGTTTCTAATTTATGCGTAACTTTATAAATAGTGAAAGACATATCGTCTACAACCATATTTGAATTTTTTTAAGAGGGTGGAATCATGAGAACATGCCAAATGTCGTGGGATGGGAACTAAACAAAGGAAACAAGGTTCTGAGGTTCATCAGCCTTGCTAAATCTATTTATTGGAACTCCCTCACTGTTAATTCCTTTGATGATCTATCTATATGGTGTTAGTTCGTTTTATCTATTTCAGTGTTTCATTCTAATATTAATGTTTCTAAAGTTTTCTTTTGCATTATTCTAGTAAAGTGGCAGTGAAGCTATAGAAACTGATGATACTCCTGTAGCTAAAATCAGCAAATCTTCTTAGAAGTCTGTGTAATTAACTAATCATCATTTCTTTGTAATCCATGGTAGATGTCAATTATGGAATCTAACAAATATGAACTTGTAGATTGCAAGCATTCAGTGCAACACTTGGTAGGCACAGGAACTTACAACACGTGGAACAAATTCTAGTTGCCGATGTGGAGAGTGTTGTCAACAATGGGGCGACTGTACCTTACTCAAAGGCGAAGATAGAGAATTTATTACATGTATGTAAGTTTCTGATTACAAATTTCTTCGACTTCTTAGTTCCAAACAAATGTGTAGATTACATCTTTTTTCACGAGTAGGAAATACTAACATGTGTATCACTTGGATACCATATTTTTTAAAGGTTAAATAGATAATATTGTAAAATGCTTTAATGTGCAGATGATGCAAGAGAAAGACCAGCTGTGGATACACATTGATACCAATGTAGTTTACTTTATGTAAACCTATCCAATTGGATCTCCAAGTGTAGTTTGTCTCCTTTCTGATGGAATGTCTAAGCCTACGTATATGCGGGATACCATTTATTGAACCATAACTTCTCTTATGTTTTTTATTGTAGTATTAATAGTAGTATGACATAACTCTATTTATACCCCCACTTTGACACTCAGTTGTAGATGTGATGAAGCATATGAATTTTACCTTTCCTGTTTTACTGAAACTAATTGGGTACTGCATTATATATTTTAATTTATGATGACTATCAGCTATTTAGCTTTAAACAGAAGTTGTCTCCTTGATAGACAAGCAGAATAAATTCTTAACAACTCTATCGGGTGACTATTTTATATAAATTGTCAATTGGTATTAGAAGCAGCTGAAATAGCTGACAAAAATCGTTGCAATAGCTAATTAAAATAGTTGTAATAGGTAAAAAAAATATTCCAATAGATTTAAAAACTGTGGTAATATGTGTCAAATATTGTTGCCATAGGTCGTAAAAAATCATTGCAATAGGGTTATTGCAATACTTCTCTGTCGTTGCAATATAGTCTATTGCAACAGTTCTTAGTCGTTGCTATAGACAACATGAACCATCTTAATAGGAGATAAAAAAACTGTTGCAATAGATAGACCTATTTCAACGGTTGTTGTAATAGTTACAAAAGTCGTTGCGATAGATCTACTGCAACACTCGCATATGCAACACTAGTAAAACCGTTGCGATACCTCTATGGAAATGGTTTTTATATTTATTGCAATAATTTTTAAACCGTTGTCATAGGAATAATTTCTAGTAGTGTAAGAAGTTTAAGGGGAGGGGGGCTTTTTATGTAAAAAACTTCATCAGTAACAAGTAATGTTAGCTCTTAATCTGACACATTGATGTATGTTATCTGCCACAATAGAAAAACTCAAACAAAATAAAATAAAAACATCGAGTATGAGCAATACTAATCAAGGTAGGAAAAAAAATATTGAAAACAACCATCTCAAAATCTGAAAATCAAGTCTAAGACCAGGGACATTTAACTAGGTGAATCCACAAAATCTAATATTATGACTATTTAGGATATAACTTTCCACAAAAAAGTCTAGAAAGCAGTGCACATATAATAAAAATTATATAATGTGAAGTGAAGATGTTATACTTACCCTGGTTATGAAACTAGATAGAAAAAGAGATGCCTTGGTTAAAAAAATGAAGAACAGTAGGCTTTCACCAGCTTCTAACATCAAGTACAATTCCAACTCCCTTAGATTGTCGTTCCCTTATGATTTAAAACTTGTGGCTTAAACATGTCATAATATTCATGTTTTATAATATCTTCTTATTAAGGAAATATTGAAATATGACATTTTTTTTATACGAACTAATAAATAAATAGTGCAAAGAAGGTGGAGGGGAAAGTATAATGTATTTCTAGATTTGTAACTTACTTTGTGAAAAAGAGAGAACAGTGATAGAGAATCAAAGCATGGATCTAATAAGCTGAGGGGAAAATACTGGCACATTAATGCAAGGCAGACAGGGAAGTCTATAGCTAATTCTTAATTTTGTTTCCTTTTTAATAAGTTACTTTATGCTATTGATAAAAAAAGAGTTACTTAATGTTGGTGATAAATATATCGGCTACACCTTAAAGTGGAAGTCACTTTTTACGTTATATTTTCAAGTACGTTGCATATTCTAATTGCATATACGTACAGACTACATCGGTCTATTTAACAATAAAAATGAGACTATTAAAACCAAAACAATCAAAAAATTATATAATTTAGTGTTGTTGTAGATAGAAAATGAAATCCATAACATTTCAATGTGAAAATTAATATTATGCTGAATAACAAAAAGAAATCCATTAGAAATTCACTAGTCCGAAATGTGAAGGGTCATATAATGTTATAATGCAAGGCAGATCGTGCATAAATGAAAGCAGAATGTCAGACGGGATACCTAAAGTCGGAACACAAAGGATAGGTCGTTTTGTTTAAGGTATTCCTGGAAAAGTAGTAGCAGATTAACACGTATATCTAAATAGAGTAGATGTTATACCATACCACGATGAAAATAATGATTTTGTACTACTAATACTACAATAATGAAGAGTATCCCAATGAGAAGTGAATGAAACACTGTTACATAGACACTCTATTTGGTCTCCGTTAGGTGTTCTAGCCTAAGCTCTTTTGAGACCCGAACACTAGGAAAGCAATAATATATTAACATAATCTCAACACACAAATAAAGTGCATTTTGGTAGCATAGGTCGGGAATGCAGGAAGAATTTCTGTAGCAGCTACCACTGTCTATACCACCAAGGATAACCTTAAAGCCACAGCAAAAGTAGATTTAACAGATTAAAGATCAAAACTTAACATGACTAGATAATCAAGGCATATTATCAATTTTGCAAGTACTAGGAGAAATTCATACTGAAGAGTCAACGAAAGACGTAATGCTGCAAACTAGAAAACATAGAGAACAACTTATAAGTAATACACACAAAAAGAGTAAGATATAAAATAAAACAACAAACAGAATTTATAAGTCCTGTACAAATAAAATAGCAAACAAAATTTATAAGTCCTGTACAGAATAAAATAGCAAACAAAATAAAACAACAAGAGTTAAATTTATCCTTTTGTCTCAACAATGTTCTTCAAACTCCAAACAAGGTCCTGTACAGAATAAAATAGCAAATAGAATTTAAAAGTAAATCACACAGCAAGATTTAGATACAGAGCTAAAGATCATTCTTAAAAAGAAAAGTGTCCCATTGTAAAAGACAAATAACTTATCTTTGTCAAAAGCCAGGTATGATAAAAATCTCCAGAGGAAAAATGAAACTTTTAGCCGAAAAATATTTGGAACAACCACTTAGGAGAACTAATTAGACACATTCAGAGGAATGTTCAATAGGAAACTTATGAAAGAGCAGGAGAAGAAAAAGATATAACTAGCTTTTACGTCCCACTTACCAATTTTCATTCCATAAAAATAGAAAATAGTGAAGGGAAAACAACTTTGAGATGGGGAAGTATGAGTTAGATCCTATTCAAGGTTAATGAAAACAAACCAAAAAACTGGTGAAATGAACGTTGACCAGCTAATTCAGGTGTCATGGATTTTAAGGAGTAAAGAAGGTACCTAATACTCTATACAGTAGAGATTTTAATATTGAATTTCAAAGACATATAGAGAAGGGAACTAAATTCAAGATTAGATGTCTATGAATTTGTTCAAAGTATAAAACAAAAGTATGAAACTTAGCTATCTATTAAATCTTATCGGAGCTTTAGTATATTTACAATATGTTTGAAAAACTCAAAAGCTAACTATTTATGATGAAAAAAGGAAAGAACAACCAATTAAGAAGAGTTTAATAAAGAATGATAATTCAACTTCACAGGTAATGTGATGATCTAAAAAAATATCAAAGATTATTTTGCAACCGATCCTTGCAGCTCAGTAAAGAACTACCAATATACTGAATACTAAAATAATTTTTTCTGTCCGTCGAACTCTACTCGAACAGACGATCATGTTGCTGCACAACTACTGAATTCAACCACGTCTATACATAAGACTAATGAACTTTTGATCTACTTGAAAATTTTATCTACCTCCCATTATTCATCATTTCTCATAACCTTAACCAATCCACTATAACAGCTATTATAACTCTTCCACCATTGAACCAAAGCTACTCTCCACCACAATAAAACCTAAGAAACTATCATCAAGTCAAGCTAAAGACTGATTTAGTCACCTATATATAATCTACTAAAATATAATTGCAAACTAGATAACTACCTTATTTATTATTTACTAGTCCCTCGCCAAACATTCGTCAATCCATAATTTCAAGATTGAGAACACGATGGAGAGTCTTTGTTGCAGAGTTAGTACTATCACATAAAACTCCAGGAGCTGGGTTGCGCTCCCTTGTTGGGGATGCAGGTGTCGATTGAGAAAAAGGAGGCAAATCAATATCAGAAGGTGAACTAGGCAGGTCAAGGGAAACTGTCCTTTAAGGCTTAACCAAAAATTTGGGCATTGGCAAAGAACTAGGTGGCGGAAAATTCGAATAAACTGTACTAGCCCATAGTTCAAAATAACCAAATTCATTATTCAAAGACTTCAATTGGTATCAAAATCACACTACTTGAGGCTGATTTTTTTGAATTGTTTGAACCTTCAGAGTATGAACTACTGGGAATTCTAGATTTTTCATTGACGGGTATGGAGCATGACCTTTATGGGGTAGGAAGTATACAAACACAAGGCTTAAAACTCCGGTAATTTATCTCTTTAAAACCAACAGAATAAGGTGGCCAAAAGGAACCAAATCTAACAGGAACTTGATCCCTAGTTCTATCACAGTAATGATTCTTGTGCTGAGAAATAACGAGTGTCTCCATTTCTAAATTAAAAAAATTAACTGATCCAACTCACTACATTATTATACAAAAAAAATTGAAGATCTAACAAGCAAGCACAGTAAAAAGGGTCTCTTTTGGGCTTTTGGGATTCAAAAAATGCTAGAAATTATAGATCTTCTCCATAACCACATCACACTCCAGTTTCTTCAGATCTATTAGCAAGAAAAATTTTAAGAAAAAAATAAGCAATCATAAAAAATAAGATTAATACAAGAGCTAAAAACAAAAACCCACATTGAAAAAGTTTTTAAAAATTCAAAAATCAACAAAAACAAGAAACGAGATTTATTGCGGTGAGGAAAACAATTAGTGAAGAAGACTTTAGCTTGTTATTGAGTACCATTCAGCGTCAAATCTCTCAAAATACGCCTCACTTCACAAGTATATGCCCCAGTCTAAATCAAGAATGCTATCTTCTTCCAATCTGAATAAACAACAATCATCCAAAATACCTCAAAAAATCAAAACATTTAGTCAAAGTAAACATACCCATAAGATAAAAATCTAACTTGGGTGAATTACACCATATATATCAATTGTGAAGAGAGTTGTAGTAAGATTTACTTATGGTGAAAGATGGAAGGGTATGCAGATGTAATGAAATTGGAAGGAGGAGTTTGCTCCGCCATCTCAACATCTTTAGTCATCTTTTTTCTTTGTTTGGAGAAGAAGAAATGTGAAAGAGAGATGGTACAATGAAGTATTTAGGTGTGAAAGAACAAATGATGAGTATCATAAGAAGAAAGCTACCGCGGCATCTCCATCAACTGTACCCCGATTTGTATCTTCGATTGAGAAATTTTGCTACAGAAATTTGATTTGCTACAAATTGGAGTTAGCTTTGGATTGTGAATTTTCTGATTTGCTACAAAAAAAGGGATTTTAATATTTTCCAGTTTGCTACTTGATTTTTATATTTTCTATAGAAAGAGAAATATTTTTTTGCTACAGAAAGAGAAATATTTTTTGAGCGGACTTAAGTGAAATATTATGGAGGAGATTAAAAAGCGATGCAATAGATAATTTTCTCCCATTAAGTGTTGCCATAGATGCTTCTATGACAATGATTTTAAAACGTGTTGTGATAAATATACCTATTGCAACGGTTCATTCTCAATATCAATAGTTATAGTGATAATAAAACTATTATTTTTTGGCAATGGTTAAAAGTGTTGCTATAGATATTCTATGGCAATGCTTTTACAATCATCGTGAAAAAATTTGTTATCATAAGCCCAATTTCTGAAAGTGTAGGTTAGTGTAACACCACAAAAGATTTCCATTCTTAAAATCAAAACTAGACCAGAAATCCAGTTGAAATCAAAGTTCCCAGACCAATAGAACTCATCTTAGTAGTCATACAGAAAATCTCATGTCGCACTACAACTTATGGTATGATGTACAACCTTTCCTAAGTATTTATTCATAATGACTCAAACCACGATTCATGGGATTGATGTATAAGTCGTATCTTAACTCATACTGGGCATCAGTGAAAAATATCAAGGAATTGAAATTTTATCCTAGGAACCATGACTTATTGGTATAAGCCGCAGTATCAAGGTACAAGTCGTACCACAACTCATTGAACCCCATTTTAGAAATCAACCAATTTATGTCCAGGAGATCACGAGTCTCAGTACAACTCATGCTATCTATCCATAGTCGTACGATGACTTATAGATGGTGATTTAAAAAATAGTTGAAACCCATACTATATCCCTTAAGTCAGAAACATACATAATCTAATGTACAAGCCATACATTTACTCAATGAGGCATAATTTTAAATAATTAGTTATGTTTTTAAAAATGGTAAATTAGTATTTTGTCATTCTTTTAAGCTCCATGCTATGTTCATCTTACACTCTTTCACTGGAGGTTAAAGGTTAAACAACTAATTAAACTCTCCCACATATGCTATCAGGAGTAAAGTCCCAGGCTTTCTCTCCATGTTAAATTTCCCTACATTTTAAGGGTTTAGTTTTTCCTTATTGAAAAAACATCATCTTTTAAAGTATGAGTTCTCAGAAACTTATGATTTAGGGTTTACACCCCTTTATGAAAATTCAATAATTTTTAGTTATAGCTTATTCCTTCATGATTTTCAATTGTATTAAAATAAATATGCATTATTCCATAGTCTCGAATTAAGAATGATGCAAAGCAAACCAGTATGTTATGAACACATAATGTTAGAACTCAATAAATATAACATTACTAGACTTTGTATTTCAGAATTAGTAAATAGTATTCAAATTTGTTCATGCTTATTTTTAGATATAAAGCATACATGGGATTTAGATAACCCAAGTCGTAATACTATGTTGCCACTTTAAGATAACGATCCTCGGTAGTTAAGAGTAACTCATTTTGCTTAAATGCTCTGGGTTAGTGGACTCATACTAGAGAGCTTTTGTACATTTTGTTGGGTATAAGTAACTCTCCCAATTTGGTTATATATTGAACTCCATGTTACTCACATAATTTTTATTGATTTTAAAAACCTCCCACAAAAATGGTTTTACATGACTCTTTCACATGATTGATAGTTTCAGTTTGATTAAACTATTACATGATTTACATCTATCCTTTGACTTACAGTTTATGATTTTACTTTTGAGTTATAGCACTACAGTTTATTTTTTTATTTAGTTTTACCTATTGCATCTAAATAAGCTTAAAATATGCTTTTAGTATGTTTATATTATTGTATTTCTGACATTGAGTACATTTGATAGTACTGATCGCGTAATTTTTTTATGCCACATCCTATTATGTTATAAGTCTGAATGTACAATCCAAGCCATGTGATTATTTTGTGCCAAAGAGTCTTGGTGAATCCTCATGATTTGAGGGCATTTGCATTTTATTTTCAGTTTTTTAATTTTAGTATTAGAGTTAGTTGGGGACTTTTTCTAGTAAATTATTTTAAGTTAAAAGATGACTTCAAACCCAGTTAGTTTATTTTAGTTGGGTCAAACACCATCTATGTTTTTGAATATACTTCAGGTTTTTTCAGATATTTAGATACAAGTTTGCTCTACCTTTTTATAGTTCATGATTTCGCACAGTATTTATATTTATTAACAAAGTCTTATGCCAATACTAAGGTTTAACTTGAGATCACATGTGGTCCTAAGTATCACATCTTATCAAAGGTGTAGACTCGAGTTGAAAAACTTAGTATCAAAGAACTAGGTTCAAGAGTCCTGTGTGTAATGACAGTCTAGGTTATTTTTGTATTCTTATACATTGTCGGCCTTTTAAGATTTAAAGATAGTTCTAGTCATTGTTTTTAACTTTCTAGGAAAGGTGGTTCGATGTGTGGGTAATTCATTTATACCGAGTTTATTCTTAAATGTTTGATTTAAATTTGAGTTTCATAAATTTATTATTTTTATTTTAATTGTCTTCCTAGAATATTTTTGATATTTATGAAAAATTATTTAGTTATTATATATTTTTATCATTTTATAGTATTCTTATAACGTATTAATATTTTAAACAGAGATAGTGAGTTTTGTTATCTTGAAATGTTCTAATTATATAATAGTCTTTATTCAAAATAATTTTTTAGTTAACTATTATATATTTTAAAAGTTATTTTATTTTACCACGAGTCTATACAATACCCAAGTATATATAATACGAAACGAAAATATATTTTTTCTTGTATTTCCACCTCCACTCCACGTAGAGATGGAAGAAGTTGCCAGCAAACCCACTAAGTGACATGGTGGCATAAATTAGCATGTGCCATAAGTTGGTTAAATATGATCAAAATAGATAAAGTTTGTTGGTATGTCAGAGTGATTAGTTGGTAATTATATATACATGTCTATATGTATATATATATATGTATATATATATATATGTATTTATATATATATATATATATATATATATGTATATATATATATATATATATGGATTGGCTACTATAGATCTTTATAACTTTTCATTTCTTAGAGTAAAATGTAAATATCTATTTCCTAAGTAAATGCATGATGGAAATTATGGAGAAAGAACATGTTTTACACTATATTCAACATTTGATAGAAAATCAATTATATATATCTAGTTATTCAAGTTTGGATACTAATGCGTAGCTCCAAACTAGGAGGATTTCTGGATTCTTGGATATTTTTTACATGGCAATTTTTAGAGATCGTGTAAAGGGGATAAGAAGCTTGTGGAATGCTTGAGGCTGCTATACAACATCAATGTAGGCCTCAATCTACTTACCTCTATGAGATTGTGTATTGTATATTTCGCATACAAGGAAGGGATTATATGTTATGTTTATACCTATAATATTTCATGACTTGACCTAATTAAGGCATTTGAAATAGAAATGTGACAAGAACCTTAGCTTACAATACTTGTTATGACTGTATGATTCTATTACACCTAGTTATAGACTTGATTAACCATAGAGTAATCTAAGGGATCCGTTTGTAAGATAACCACCATATTACTTAGTATTTTTGGTGATATTTCCTGATTAGACCCCCTTAGTAGCTTTATGCCCTTAAGTACCCTAGTTTTCTAATTTTTGACATTAATATCTAATTGAGTTATATATTGTTGGTCATGAGGCTGGGGATACAATACCAGATAGACACTAGGTTATTGCTTTATCCCTTAAAAAAATATGGATATAGTTATGGATGCGTAGATGCTTATGGTTGTATTATTTGTATACTGGTGATGACATGCATATATTTAGATGCATTTACATTTATTTTTTGGTACAATTTATGTTAGAAGCTTGATTTTACTACTATTTTCTAAGAAGATATTTATTTCCACTTTTTCTTAACTTTTAAAACTGATTCTTTGATAATGGAAGTTGTACCACCCTTATTATTGAATTATGATATTTTAAACTTAATATACTAATTGAAAATTTGATCGAGCTTTCTTCTTTTCCATTATTGGTTCACTCATTTTACCATTATTTGTTTCATTATGGTCAAGGGGGATTTCGACCCTTTTTTACATTATTATAAAATTTTAATCCTAGATTCTATCTCAGAAAATGGGTTTATATATTTATACTCATTTAGCTTCGGTTCAAGTTAGAACAATTATTACACTATCATTTCTCTCCAATATTGGATAGAGTCAATTGGTTATGATGGTTACTGGAATCCTAATTTGGGACCAAGCAATGTATATAGATATCTCTAGTCCCCTGTGGGACCCCTCATCTAATGAGTCTCCATACCAAAAAAGGATGGTCAACGTAGATCCTTCTTTTACAAGCTACTAAGCTAGAGGAGGCCTATACACTTCGTACATTCTGGAACTCAATTAGTTCATGGTACGGTATTATCCTTGTATTCATTCATTACTATACATTTTCTACCACCAGTATGATTATTCGGTGCTTGTATCTATAGATCTTATAGGGGCTATATAGGTACATGTTATGGTTGTTGATTGTTGAGTGTTTGTTTATGCCTTTTGGTCTTATGGTGGCTCGGGTAAATTGATGTTTGATTGGGAAAATTGGCTACATATTTACTAGTTATTATTGTATAATTCATGGTAGGTTGGTTATAGATTAGTACCTGAGGTTGTAGGTACACATTTGAGTTCTCTTGTTTTTATTACAATAAGAATTGATTATTGTTAGACTATCTCTTGCGTATGCATATTTTAGTTAGAAACCCTACTTCTCCTATTTCTAGAACCCTTATTGCTTATGATTTCAGTAAGGTTGGATTAGCTCCCTAAAATTAGTGTTTTCATGTTTGGTTATCCGTAATACGTAGTTATATATATTCCTTTTTCGCTACTATTTGTACATTATTCCCTTCCTTCCTACTACATAGTATATTTTATATCTATCTCTTCATTATACTATAGTATATGGACTAGTTACTTATATCGTGCTTCATCCTTAATTACTAGTAGTACCTTATAGTTTGCCTTTATTTTTTCATTAGCACTTTTATGTTTCATTTCCTTAGTAATTGTCTGTAGTAATATTACTACTCTACAAGTTATTTGTACCTGCTCATGTTTGGTACTCATACTACACTTCTACAACCTATGGATCATAGTATGATTTCTTACCATTGATGTGTGCATTGTGTAGAGAAGCTATGGATAAAAGATTCAAGGTGAACTCATGACGTCCGATGTTATCCTTTCTCTTTCTCTTACTATTAGAATGATCTATATTTTTTTATATTAGAGATGATTTTGTATACATCTACTAAGTATTCTACTTTGTACTCTTGTTTTACTAGAAGCTCTTGTATTGACCTCACAGGTTTTGGGGATGTATTTACTTCCTTCTCATCTCTTCTTCTCTTTTTCTTAGTTTTGATTTTCTTTTCTTATTAGATTATTACTAGTTGTCCAAGACTATAGGTTGGCTTACCTATTGGTGGGTATGGTAGTTGTCATCATGAGCTAATAATTATGTCGTAAAACTATGATATCTGGAATGCGACATTTAGCAGAGCCTTTTTTATAGGAGTGATACATGTTATACTTATGAAGAAAAGGCTATGAGACTTGTTAGGAAACTATCCCTTACCTTATGCTCATTGTCATACAGTAGAGTTTTGCTATATTTATGTAATGACCCTTTAAGTCATTTTCTAAATTTCCAATTATTTTTGTTGATAGAGCTTCTTGATAGCTGCCTCAAGTTATTTATGACTTTCAAGAACTAACAATTCAATTACTGGGTAGTTTGTTTAGTTTTTAGAGTCATTTCCTATTTTGATATCTTTGTTTGGTTCCAATGACCACTGAGCAAGAAATTCAGTAAAATGACCTTCAATGCAAATTCTGATTTGGCCAAAATGTCCAGAATGTTTATTTTAGGCTTGGTGAACCTTTTATTTGGGTCTCGAGACATAAAGTATCATTTCGACCTATTGGTTGGAAAGTTGAGAAAATAAAATATGGGTGTGGGACCCACATTTGGTTGAAATGATCTCAGATGGAAAATTTGATTGTGACATTGAATAAAAAACATTAAATTATGTGTGGTTACATCATCCGTTTGCATATACGAGATTCCAAATGAATCTCGAGCATCCGATTAACCCCATTTTAGACTTGAAAAAATCTGGTGCACCACATTTCTAGTGTACCGTGGTAGTGATAGTATTGGTTTTAATCGTGAGCCTTTCGTGCAAGTCTAGATGTCGCGATCACATACTGATGGTCGAGATCACAACTCACATAGTAGAAGAGTGGTACTATAATCGTGGAGCCTCAGGTTGCGATAGCGATTCTCGAGTACCTAGATTGGGTATAAAAGGACCCTTTTTCCATAATTTTGGCCATTCTTCATCACTTTCTTGAGAACCAAAACCATAAATAGTGTGTTAACTTAAACTTGATATTGTGGGTTCCTTGGGAGCATGATTAACATTTATTTTTGCAATTATATTCCAATTTAAGGTAAGAATTCTCCTTTTTTTTAGTAAAATTTAGTGATTTATTGGTCAAAACCTCAAAACCTTTATGGCTTGATTTTAGCTCCAATTTATCTTGGTTTTTGCCCATTTTGAGTGTAATGATTCCTTACGATTTAAAGGATGTTAGGTTGGTTTTGGAAACGCGACTTCCATAAGTGTGACTCATATGGAGTTTGTGATATTATTTTTTGACCAAAAGAACAATGGTTCTATATAACTATCGTTGTTCACATGTTGATAAGTAGAATATGTTTATGATAGCTTGGCATCTTAAGGAGGCTTCTTGGAAAGGAAAGCCGGTGGTTTTAGTGGATATTTGTAGGCTAGGTTTATCCCTTGTTAGATTGAGATATTTGATAGTATTCTTATGATATTGTATTGGATTTAGGATGTGTTCTAGATGTTAGATTGATGAAATACAAGACCATTTAGGCTCACTTGAAATTTTAGAGTTGAAATACTTGACTCGTTTCCTTATGCCATAGGTGAATTGGACTTCATTAATCTTGTTTAGAATGAGAATGCCTTAGATTACTCAAGTTAGGTAAAATTCTTTAGACACTAATGCTTAGTGTAAGTGTTACCTTAGTTTCTTAAACTAATGAAGGCTTCCCTAGTTTCTATTCAACTTAGTTAAAGTGCTTGAGAAGAATCTTTACCATAGGGATAAGCGTGGCTTACTTTACATCTAAGAGTTGATTTAGGAACCTTATACTAGTCCAGTGTAGAACCTGACTTAGAATGTAATTTGGGTGTTTAGAAGTTGGCTCTTTGACCCATTATAGACCAAGATTTGTGGTAGTAACCAAAGACCCTTGATTCGCTTGGGTACATCTAGAAATATGGTTATTTTAATGATAATTAGATGCCTTGGTATTTTTTTGTTATGATGGATGATGTTGAAGATAATACTTAATGATGGTGCAATAAATAAATTATTGATTAAGCTTAGGATGAGCTATTAAATTATGCTATTATTTTGGCTACTGAAAATTACTTAATAATCCCGTGATTATTATACTGTCTAAGCCATAAATTATGGTAATGATTGAGCCAACGAATAAGCTATTAACTGCACTAGTAATCATGCTCATAAATAAATTAGCCTTTATGCTTGCATTCGTGCTAGAGGATATGCTTATTCACTACATTGGTGATTAAGCCATTGATTATGCAATGATAAGATATAGTTTGTGCCATGAATTAGATATTGATCAAGCTAATGACAAGCATTCATTCATGATAATGATAAGCCATTAATTAGGCTATTGACAAGTTATTGCCTATACTTTATAGTATCTACTGATTACATTAGAGGTCATGTTTAATGACTACATTTGCGAATACGTTATGGATTATGTTGAAGAACATGCTTATTGATTATATTATTTACTTTGCTAGTAATTATGCCATGATTTTTCCTATGTACTTTGTTGGAAATCATATTATTCATTATGCTAGAATCCACGATTTCGATTATGATTATTGATCATGTTAATATATTATATTCATGGTTATGTTGTTAAATACTTTCATGATTATTTTGTTGGCCATCTTTATAATGATGTTTATTATTTATACCTGGCATTGCCAGAATATAATTATGATGATATATACCCGACATGATCGAAGCATTATTATGATGATCTACACCCAACAATACCAGGGGATGATTATTATTATATATACCCAACATGACTAAAAGATCATTATAATGACATATACCCAAAATAATTGGATGTTTATTATGATGATATTTACCTGGCAAGACCAGAGGATGATTATGATTGTATATGCCTAGCAAGACTGGAGGCTGATTTTGATGATACATGCCCGGCAAGACCAAAAGATAATTATAATGATATTATGATAATATTGTTTAATATTTATACGGGTTCAAGTCTGGCTATACATAATATACTATGATGATATACTATTTATGATATGATGGTATTGAGGAGTGAGATTGACTAACTATTTGAGTAGTGAATGAAGAAATAGTTATAATGTAGTATGCTATGAATACTCTAGTGAAAAATTGCTTAGTTGCTAAATATTAGTTAGTGGATAAGTATCGACTAGTTTCTACTTGATGGATAGTTGGTAAGTGTTGATCTATTTAGAAATGATGAATATGGACAATTGATGATTATGAGGTGGTAAAGTTGATACTTTAGTAATAATAAATTTTAATGGTGGATATTTTTTAAGTGGTTAACAATGACTAGTTGATAAATGAGGATTAGTTGGTAAAGGATTAGTAGGGATAATTAATGTTATTTAAGTGATGAATGATGACTAGAAGTTATATGATGTCTAGTAATCAATAAATTAGTTAATAAGAGATGGTTAGATAATAAATGATGGCTAGTGAATAAGGTTAATAAGGCTGTTAAAGATGGTGACATTATGGAATATTAGTACATTGTCGAATATTGGTAAATTGTTGTATGGTGTTTAAATAACGAGTTGGCTATTGGTAAGCAGTGAATTGTTTCTTAATTATTTATTTGAGTATACTCTACAGGTGTTTGGGAGTCTGCTATGAGTTATTTACTTTCCGCACCAATCGATCTATGGGAGGCAATTTAGTAGTGATGATTGCCTTTGTTGATGCTTTTTGTTATGTTATGATGATATTAAGGTTATTTACTTATTCATGTATACCGATGTTGGGGTTCATGTGTTGATGTTTTATGTTATGTTATGATGATATTTTGGTTATTAACTTATTCATATACAATGTTGTTGGGTATCATATGTTGATCCATTATGTTATGTTACGATGATATTTTGGTTATTTATTTAATCATGCATAGCGATTTTAGAGATATTCCAGGTTTATTTCCTTATCTTTACTGCGTTATGTTATTTCGTATTTTATCATATCCATATTATGATTTAGCTCAGTCGACCAATGATGCCTACTAAGTACCCATTATTTTGGTACTCATACTACACTTCTATACCTTTTTGGTGTAGATCCAAGTACTAATTGTCTCTATTGATTATTGATCATATTGTGTGATATTTTTGGAGATAGGGTGAGCTCTTGGAGTCAAAGTTACTTATTTCCTTCTATCTTTCATAATTAGTCTTTAGTTATTGAGATAGATGTTCTTTACTATTCTAAGGTCCTTAAGTTTTATTATTTTTAGATGCTCTCGTAGTAGTTATGCCATGTCGTTGTATGGTATATTGTATTGACTATTTTATCTATATAGAATTCCCTACTTATTTATAAGTGTGTTCTTCATTTCCTTCTATTATTGGGTATCTTCAACCATGATAACCCATTGCATTTAGCTTTGAGTAACGATTTGACTTACCTGTTGGATGGATAGAGTAGGTTTCATCATGACACGTAAATTTCATCATGACAAATTGGTATTAGAGCCATGGATACATCGGTATTCTTGGTATAAGAGAAAGTGTCTAGTAGAGTATTATCGATCTAAATGATGACGTTTGTTTTCTATCTTCAGGAGGCTATGGGTTATTCTTAAGATTTCTTCACTTCTTTACTCATATCATTCTAAGAGTCTGAGTTGATTTATAGAACATTCCTTTGATTTCACTATTTTGCAGATCGCAAGGACACGTGGTACCTTACATGCGATGAGAGTTCTGAGACTGAGACTAGGAATACTTCCCCTATTCGTAGATTATCCAAAAGTCATGGACAACCACGGCATGTGTCACCAAATAGGGGCCCAAATAGAGGTCCTCTACCAGATCCTATTCCTGCTCTCGATCCAGAGATTCGTCTGCCGCAGCCAGTGGTGGGCTAAGGACCAACCTAGGCTCTACCTGGGTTTATTTTCTCTTAGTTCTTAGAGATGATTTATTTAAGCTTTTGGGTTAGTTGGTGGTGCGTCATCTGATGGTATGTAGTTTACAGATCTGAGTGGTATAAAGGTAGGGCCACAACCTATAGCTACATATCCAAGAGTTGACAGATCTGAGTGGTATAAAGGTAGGGGCGAAACCTATAGCTGCATATCCAAGAGTTGAGGTTCCTCCTATACTGGTGGTTGCTCAGTAGCTAGTTGCTCATTCAGTGGTTTCCCAACCACTTATGTCTACTGAGGAGCAGAAGATGTTGGGTAGATTCTTGAGATTAGCTCCTCCTTGGTTTTCTAATTTTTTGTGCAAGGATACAATAAGTTTTGATTGCTTGTGAGGACAGGCTCTATAATTTGGGTGTAGTTGAGACGCGTGGTTTGGATTACACAACATTTCAATGGGACTTAGTTGCTCTACATTGGTGGAGATTTTATATGTATTCTAGATCATCTGGATCTTCTCCCTTGTTATGGACTCAATTCTCTAAGATGATCTTGGAGATGCATATGTCTTGCATTCTTAGGGATAGTTTGAGGGATCAATTTTGTACATTGAAGAAGGGCTCCATGACAGTTGCAGAGTATAAGGATCATTTTCATGAGTTGGTTAGGAATTCGATTTCTATCTTTGATACTGAGTATAAAAGAGTCTATTGCTTTTTGGATGGTTGAGACTTCCTCTTTGTATGTGTAATCAAAGTTTAGTTGTTGTAGGTAGAACTTTTATCGATGTTTTAAATCATGCTAGGCTTATGGAGGAGATGTATAGTGAGGCCCGTTGGGGAAATGATAAGAGGCTTAGACATCAAGGAAGTTTCAATAGGAGACATAGTAGTTCCAAATTTAGAGGTAGATATTTTTATAGTAGGTATCCTCCGTATCCATCCATCATCCTCAGAGTCAGCCTAGTCGACCAATTCAGGCAGCACTTTATATTGCTGACGAAGGTCAGTCTAGTGCTAGTGATCTCTCTGGTTAGGGAAGTGGCCGATATTTGAGAGGTTCATCCTCTGGTCATTATATATGTGGTGGTTATTCTGGATCTATTGGTTCAGCTTTAGCTCCGATGTCATGTTATAGTTGTGGGGCTCCAGGTCACTATTTATGAGGTTGCCTTAGTTGTAGGGCCATTTTTGCTTATCTCAGAGTGTTCCCCCAATTAAGGTAATTCATCCCTCATCTAGAGGTGGTTCTCAGGGTTGTAAGGGTGGTTTTCAGGGTACTCAAGGAGGTTCTCAGGCAGTCCAAAAAGAATGTCGAACAGGATCCTAGCAAGGTGGAAATTGTGGCCAGTTGTATGTATTACCTGCTTTTCACGACCTGAGACTTCCCCCAGGTTGTAACACGGTTCTTAGAACTACAAGTGATCCCAAGCTAACCCATGTACTGGCATGATAATTAAGCAACTTGATTAAAAATGTATGTACAAGAAAAATTTGCTAAGCGGAAATATAATCATAAGTATAATACTAATAAAGCTTACAACATGATAAAACTAAAGAAAGAACTTAAATTATATATCATAACTCTGACTGACTATCTATGAAGCCTCTACTATACTAACTGTAAGTGGTTGGGATATGCCTCCAACTACCACAAATTAATACATATGAATAATAACAATACAGTAAATGAACTACAACTAACTGGAGTTCCTGAAATAAGAGAACTGACCATGGTATATGGACTACATATGGTACCTACATCATGAAGGAATGTGGCCACAAACACCTATATGTGGTCAGTACTTTGTAATGTATGGAGTATATGGAGACATGCACTAAATCATGGAAGTATTATAAATATTTCTTAAAGCTAAGGATATAAGTTATTGACTGAAACATACATTTAATACATGGCTATACATGAAAACTGTAAGTCGTAATGAGATTTATAAATCGCGAATTAAAAATTACTCTGTAAGCTGGGAAGCGGTAAAACATGTATACTATTTGTAAATCTCATGAAAAGCTGAACATGCTGCAAAATTAAAATAAGGATCATGTATGGATACTGAGGATGAAAACACGAACATGTAAAACTGAGAATGCAAGTCCAAGTAAAGCATGCACTGAAATGGTCTAAATAATTGAATAACTAATATCTGAATAATTGAAATAATATTTAAAACTACCTGAATAAATACTAAAATATGTCTACTTAGTCAAGCAAAACAGAACTGAGATAAACTTAATATTGACTGAAACTGTGGGAGCTATCATGTAACCGACATAAACCATATGAGATACCATAGAGTCTAACATATGACCTACATTGAAGAGGGTTGTTCTATCCTTTCCATCAAATAGAACCTGAATCTGAATAAGAGTGATCACTAAACTGAGCCCATATTGTACAAGGGGAAACACTCTTTAGTGAGGCCCCTACACCTACAGTGTCATGTAGTTTCTAGGGAAGTAGGATGCATTGAGCCCACACTTCCCACTCGGTTCTAAATCCTACTCCAAACTGAAATACAGTGAAATACTAACTGGTGCATGCACTAAAGCTAATAATCTCAGGTCATGGTATTTTGATAACATCAGTGTATATAGAGTTTAAAGTAATCATGTACATGTAAACTGATAGTGCTCGAAATGATCATAACTAACTGAGTTTGACAATAATATCATGGCTTCACTGACTCATTACTTGAAAAGTCTGAAATATAAGTGAACATGCAGGGATCAAGTGTTAATAACCCACCAACACTAAATGATTATAGAATTCTATAACAACACTTAAAACAGTAACATAATGTCATAATTCAAAGACCCAAAACATGAGATATTTCTATAGTTTGGTAAATTTCATGAATGTTAACATGTAATGAGTTAACCTTGGTAAAATATAATGTTTATACAGTTTAAAGCATAATTTGAGAATTTGACATGATATTGATTGAACATGACATGGGGTTTTGGAACTTCGAGCATGTAGGAGCATGATTCTCATGGAGTAAAACTATTAGCATAACTTGAATGTAAGACAATGAGGAAACATGGATGAATTCCATACTGTACATTGAAATTTATTATAAATTAGAGTAAAATTCAAACTTGAACCAAAAAAAGGGTTTTGGGAACAATGGGTGAAAGGAACCCATTGATGAATACCCCACATAGCTCGATTGAGTGAATTCTTGAAGAAAGCTTGAACTTAAATTCTTGAGTTATTAAGGGAAAAAAACATAAAGTTTGTTATTGGGGAGAGGGAAAGGGTTTTAAATCATGTATTGGATGTTAAGGGTTAAGAGAGTGGAAATAACGTGTTTTAAGACCACTTAAGTTGTTTAAGAATGATTAGAAATGGTTTAGGGGAGTGAAAAGACCTTAATGCCCTTAAATTAAATTTAAAAAATGAAACATTGACGCTTGGATTTATCTTGGCGGCGCACAGCCAAAGCCAACCTCAGGGTTAGCGGCGCACAGCCTACGCCAACCTTAGGATTAGCAACGCACAACCTAATGCTAACCTATTCCAGTGGTGTTTGGTGATCCCTCCGCGGCATTGAGCCTTTGTGGAGGGTCCATTTGGTGATGAACACCCATTTCCCACGTCAAAAAACACCCCAACATGACCCACAACAACTAAATATGTTTTACCATCGATATAGCGGTCCTAAGGGTCATTTTTAAGGCATTACTAAATCATTAAAAGCACAGGGTTTTACATTATCTCCCCCTTGGAATCATTTGTCCTCGAATAATAGGTAGGAACTTATGAAACTTTAGAAGTTTGAAATAATGTAGACATGACATGTCTACTAATGAAGGATATAGATGAGCTTAAATATTATAACTTTCATCATGAAACTAATTTCTGAAATGACTTGACTCTATTGACTATAAGAAGGTGATTCATGCTGAGACTATAAAACCCATTTGAAGTATTCATGATATGATCATACATCTATAACTATGAAGTAATAAATAATGCCACAAAATCCCAAGAGTTACTAAGGATGGAATAAAGTACGTAACTTCTTATTAGGAATTGTCCCTCAACAAAACTCGTATAGAAATCAAAAGAAAAAAGGCTTCATGGAATAACCAACTACATTATGTAAGCACTAATCATGAGATAACTAGACTAAGGTTGTACAAGAGGTATTATAATATTGATCTGGAACAATTTTAAAACTTAGATCATTCAATGAACACTTACGAACTGAATCATGACTAAATATGTGAATTGTAGACATGATGCATTGGCTGAACTTAATTCACAACTTTCAACGACGTGAATGAATTACCTCATAGAATAGCCACATTCATGAAACTGTGGATAGTAAGATGAGTTGGAATGACGGAAATCTATATGATCTTATTTGTCTTATTGCTAAACAGAATTACTGGTTATACGGACTAGCTCATTTTTAAAATTTATACTCAATTGGAGAATTTCTTCAACACTCATTCTAAGAAGTTCTATTAAAATTATGGAGCAAAGAATTCTTGGGCATGATCTAAATAAGATATTTGAATGATAAGTCTCAATGTGGCTATAACCCTGCAACATGGAACATAGGCCAAGAAAACATAATCTAGGATAGAATTAATAGGCCTTAGACAATGCAACTTCTATCTTTAAAGCTTAGCCACACTTATCAGATACACCCTCAACTATACTTTTCCCCTTAACTACAATGCTTATTTGATTAAACTTATAATTCTTATATGGTTACAAATAACTACTTCAACCTATGTTTGAGTTGAACTACGTACTCTCTCCATGTTCAAGCCATATTCAAAATTACAAAGTACAACACATCACACCACAATACTAGTCTAAGCCTTGAATTTTATATCCCACACATGTTCACAGCTCTCATCTCAAGAAAAATGCTTCTTACCACTTCAACAACTAAATTCAACCTCTTACTAGGAATTCACTAGCGCACAATGCACCAATCCACTTATATATCAATATGACGTTTAGACCTATAAATATAACCACATATGAATTTCAAGGGAAACAACCCACCAAATCATTTTTCCCATATTCTCTAATAGCTCTATTAATAACAACTTCCATGCACTATCCGCAAAAAAACACACATAAAATTTCAACTGACCATGACATATATCAAAAGTACTGCCTCAATATTCCTTCAAACTTATAGCCTTAAATAGAACAAGCATACAACAATCTTTTCCTAATACGGAATATTTACTCTCTTCCATTTAAACAATTGTTCATCATCACCATCTTGACATAATGAGAGTTCACTGAAAGGTTAGAACTTGAGGACCTTAAGAATGAAAGAATACTATGCATAACTTTGAAATTTAACTGAGGCCTGAGAAATAGAGTATCCACGTCATGGATTCATTAAGGAGATCTAAACTGAGGACACACATGACATAATCTAAATTTCGCTAATCATTAAAAGTGTAGCGTGAGTACTTGGAATTAAACATATTGTAAAGCATTAGTACATGAATCATGAGTTGCATGACCTAAGTTTGGAGTTCATAAATTCATGGAACATGATTTGAAGTTATGATTGAACTGGAACTCCTTATACTTGGAACTAGTAACGTACACGATTTTATGCAAAGTGCATGAAGATAGGCTATGATCATAGAGATAACGTGTAACGCATGAGTACATATTATGATGACTGAAGTACAAAAATTGCACTAATATAAGAATGGTTTGGGAATATTCTTTCCCCTAGTGTTTTTCTACAACACACTGGCATCACTACTACAGTCAGAGAGCCTGACTAGGTTCCTTGTTCTATCACCTCCCCCTTAGCTTTAAGCCATCATTCTAAGCTAATGGACCCCTTTAATAAACTCTAAACTAAACTGCAACAACTTTACTCTAGAGACCGTGATATAACATTACACATAAATACTAAACTCACTTAAGAATTATACCTGAAATTGTAAAACCCACTTCTAATACTTCCGAGATATAACTCTTAACTTTCAAAAGCCCCGATAGTTATAATGTAACACCATACCATGAGCTCACACCATCTTGAATTTTAACTCTTCTTTCTATTAGCTCAATCATCCAAGATTCAAACTTAGATTCTAACACTTAATGTGGATATTTCCAATCTTTTAATAAACTATACTATCTTTATTCTTGAACACTTTCTTAATATATACCACCCTTAGCTTTCTTTAGCTTCAGAATTCATCCTGACATACATACACTTTTCTCAACAACATACTTGCCTCACTAAACACATAATCTGCCTCTTCTCCTTCATATCCTACTAATATCATATCTCTAAATATATATTTTTCCCTAAACCATGAGAATTACCACTTAACCAAAATACCCACGTCACGACCTATAACCCATAACTTAGTTGGTAAGAACATAATATACTACACAACCGGCCTCATTTGCACTTAGCAACTAAAGGGTACTACCTAATCACACACACATTAAAACATAGAACTAATACTTCCCCACATCACCTTAGGTACACCTCTAGATCATAACAACACCACTATACTTAACTTTGAATCGCTAAATAAAAATTCTCATTTAAATTATTTTAAGCCTACTGATTCACCTTTCATACAACTTGCCCCATGGATACATAATCTACTAAATTCAAATAAATAATATCCCAAATTTACTGCTGCTAAACTTCTAGGTCCATGTTTCTAACACTAGATCATATGCTGTCATAGGATTCTGAGAATGAATCTGAGGGCATATCTGACTTTTGCTCAATACATGATTTTTCATAATCATGAATTAAATCTTTAATACCTTGGAACATAAAGGAACTGATGGGATACTTTTTGAGCCAATATGCAATCCCATAGCTATCTACGAGGATTGTTTGAGAAATATCTATCAATAGAAATTTAAGCTTGACTATTTTTGTTACCTCAAAAATAAGGTAGAGTTGGCATGGATATATAAATATGAGAATCTATATAAGTTTCTTATTTTTAGCTTACATGAGAATCTATATTCATAACATCAGTGCATACAGAGTCTGAAGTAATCATTAACATATAAATTGATAGTTCTCGATATTATCATAACAAGCTCAGTTTAACAATAAAATCATGGGTTGACAGACTCATAAATTAAAAATTATGAAATATAAGAAAATATGTTGGTATCGAGAGTTCATAACCCACCATCACTGAACGATTATCAAATTCGATAACAACACTTAAAACATTAACATAAAGTCATAATTCAAAGCCCAAACCATGAGATATTTCAATAGTCTAATAAATTTCATGAATGTAAAGATAGGAATGATTTAAACTTAGTAAAATATCCTTTTTAAATAGTTTAAATAATAATTAAAGAATTTGACATGATTTTGATTGAACATGACATGGGGTTTTGGAACTTTAAGCATGTAGGAGCATAATTCTCATGGAGTAAAACTATTAGCATACCTTGAATGTAAAACAATGAGGAAACATGGATGAATTTCATAATTTACATTAAAATTAATCATAAATTACAGAAATATTCATACTTGAACAAAAAAGAGGGTTTTGGGGCTAAATGAATTTAAAGAATCTATTAACGAATATCCCACATACCTCAATTGGATGAATTCTTGAAGAAAGCTTGAAATTGGTACTTAAATTCTTGAGTTATTAAGGGAAAAAATATAATTTTGTTCTTGGGATGATGGGAAGGGTTTTAAATCGCGTATTGGACGTTTAGGGGTTAAGAGTGTGGAAATATCATATTGTAAGACCCCATAATTTGTTTAAGAATAATTAAAAACTTTTTAGGGGTATGAGAAGAACTCAATGCCCTTAAATTAAATCAAAATAGAGCAATTTTGATGCTTGGCATTTGTTTTGTGGGGAATAACCAAAGAAAACCTCAGGGTTAGCAGCGCACAACCAAAGCTAACCTCAAGGTTCGCAGTGCATAGCCAAAGCCAATCTCAGGATTTGAGATGCACAACCCATAGCCAACCTATTCCAATGGCATTTGGAAATCCCTTTGTGATACGAAGCCTTTTTAGAGGATCCATTTGGCGATGCATACCAATTTCCAGCATCCACAAACACCCTCAAAATAACCCATAACATCTAAATATGATTTTCCAATTATATAAGGATCCTAAGGAACATATTTAAGACATTACTAGAGTGATAAAAGAATGGTGGGTTACACTGCTAGACCCTAGGTTGAGTTTTTGGGTGTTATTATTACATATAAATTTTTTGTGTGGTGTTAGTTGGCCCTTTCTTTATTTGTTATAGGATTCAATTATTCTTATATTTTTGCTTTTATGCTCTACGATTAGAATTATCATAGTATTTATTATCTATGTCATTATGTATATTTACTTCCATGGGTAATTCTTTAGTAGTGGATCAAGTTCTTATATCATGTGTTGTGATTGTTAGAGATATTAATACTCATGCAAACATAATTATTCTGGATATGTTGGACTTTTATATGATTCTTGGCATGGACTTGTTATCCAACTATCATGTGGTTATGGATTATTTAGCCTAGACTGTTACCTTAGCCATGCCAAGTATACCCCGATCGTGTGGCAGAGAGCTTTTAGTCATTGGTTGATGGGGATTATTTCTTATATGTATGGTAGGAGACTTATTTTGAGTGTTTGTGAATCTTATCTCACTTATATTTATGATACTAGAATGGAGAGTCTGTTGCTTGACTCTATTCTTGAAGTTTGTGAATTTCCTTATGTTTTCCCTACTGACCTGCCTAGTTCCCCCTGTCCGTGAGATTGTATTTTCTATTGATCTCTAGCCAAGAACTCAACCTATATTTATGGCACCTTACCATATGGCTCCTGCTGATCTTAAGAAGCTAAATTCTCACCTTTATGATCTTTTTTAAGGGTTTTATTAGATCGAGTATGTATTCTTAGGTATCTTTTGTGTTTTTTATGAAGAAAGATAATAAAACTATGCATTTGTGTATTAATTATAGGAAGCTTAATATGGTGATGGTGAAGAATCATTATCTTATCCCTCACATTGATGATTTATTTTACCATCTTTAGGGAGTGGCAATGTTCTCTAAGACTAATTTGAGATCTTATTACCATTAGTTGAGGATTTTGGCTGAGGATATCTCAAAGAATATGTTTAGGACCTGTTATGGTCATTATGAGTTCTTATTGATGTGTTTTATGTTGACTAATGCCCCAACTGCATTTATGGATTAGATTAACCGAATATTCAGGATTTATTCTGATTCCTTCATGATTGTGTTCATCAATGACACGCTTGTGTATTCGGGGAGTAGGCAGGAGAATGCTCGACATTTGAGGATTGTACTCTAGACTTTGAGAGAACATGTCCTTTTAGTCAAGTTCTCTAAGTGTGATTTTTGGTTTGATTTGGTATCATTTCTAGGTCATGTGGTAACTAAGGCTTGTATTATAGTAGACCCAACAAATATTGTAGTGATTCATGATTGGTCTAGAAATACATCTCCGCTGAGGTTTTAGCTTCATTAGTTTGGTTAATTATTATAGACGATTCTTTAAGGGTTTTGCCACTATTGTAGTGCCTACGACCAGATTAACTCAGAATTTCTTTCCGTTCTGATGGTCTAGGGAGTATGATTTGATCTTTGGAAAGCTCAATAATTTTCTTACTTCATCTCTTATTTCAGCCTTTTCTGTTGAGGGTGAGGGATTCACTATATTTAGTGATGCTTCTAGTGTTGGCTTAAGCTGTGTTTTGATGTAGTAGGGCTCTGTTATTGCTTATACTTCAAGACAACTTACGGTTCACGTGTGCAACTACCCTACTCATGACTTGGACTTAGCAGCAGTAATTTTTATGCTCAAGATTTTGAGGCATTATCTTTAGGGTGTGCATTGTGAGAATTTCACCGATCATCATAGTCTTCAGCATCTTATGACCTAGAGAGAGGTTAATTCTATAAAGCATAGATGGATGGAGTTGCTTAAGGAATATGATATTTTCATTTTGTATCATCCGGACAAGGTAAATATGGCAGCAGATTATTTGAGATAGAGGATAGCGAGTATGGTTAGCTTGGGTTCTATTTCAGTTTCTCAGAGAACATTGGCATAGGAAATACAACTCTTAGCCAACATGATCATTTTTCTTGATAGTTCTAACCCTAGGAGTATTTCTTCTAGTGAGGAGGTAAGATCCTCTCTATTTGAGCAGGTTTGAGATCATCAGTTTGAGTATAGTAAGCTTTTCTTTCATTGTAAACAAGTGTTGAGTGGTGAGTCTGAGGCAAACATAATAGATTATGAGGGTGTTTTGATTTAGTTGTATTATGTATGAGGCTCATTGCTCTCAATATTCTATTCATCTAGGTACAAATAAGATATATAGAGATTAAAGACAACATTACTGGTGGAGTAGTACAAAGAGAGCGGGGCATACTTTGTAGCTCTTTGACTATGTGTCAGCAAGTAAAGGTCCAGCATGAATGACCTAGTGGATTTATTTAGAGATTGCCCATTCCCTAGTAGAAAGTTGTATGGATTAACATAGTTTTTCTTAGTGGTTTGACTCGCACTTCCCATGGTTTTGATAGTATTTAGGTTATATAGATCGTTTGACCAAGTTAACATATTTCATCCCTATTTAGATATCCTTCACTATTAAGAGATTGGCCCATACTTTAGTTCGAGAGATAGTCCATTTGCACGGTATGCCCATTTCTATTATTTTAGACCATGGTTCTGTGTTCACATTGACATTTTAGAGAGCATTTTAGGAGGATTTGGGTACTTAGGTGGATCTGATTACAACCTTTCATCTGCAAATGAAGAGCCAATCTGAGAAAACTATTCAGGTGCTAGAGGATATACTCTGAGACTATGTTATAGATTTTTTAGGCTAGTGGGAGTAGAACTTAGACTTGTAGTGTTCACATGTAACAACCGTTATCTTTCAAGTATTGAGATGGCACCTTTTGAGGCTATGTATGGTAGAAGATGACGTTATCTGATTGGATGGTTTTAGAGATTCAAGACTTGGCCCCATGGTACTGATTTGCTTTAGGAGTCATTGAATAGAGTCAGGGTGATTCATGACAGGTTGAGAGCATCTCAAAGTAGGCAGAAGGCCTATGCAGACCATAGGATTCGTTCCTTGAGATTTGGAGTTAGTGATCGTGTATTCCTTCGCGTATCTCTCATAAAGGGTATGATGAGGTTAGGGAGGAAGGGAAAGCTCATCTTTCGATATATTAGACCTTTTGAGATTCTTTACATGATTGGTGGGGTGGATTAGGAGTTAGCTCTACCTCTAGATTTTGTTGTTGTCTATATGTTTACATGTTTCTATGTTACCATGATATATTTCTGGTTCTTTTAATGTGCTTAGATGGGAATCAGTCCAGTTGGACAAGTATTTGACCATTGTGGAAGAGCCTGTACTTATTTTGGCTAGTGATGTCAGGCGGTTGTGCACTATAGAGATTCCTGTAGTCAAGGGTCAATGGATACACCAACCAGTAGAGGAGGCCACTTAGATATTAAGAGCGAGATGAGGATCTTGTATCATCACTTGTTCAATACTTCAGGTATATCCTAATCCTTAAGTTTTGTAGACAAAAGTTTGTTTAGTAGTGGATATTGTAACGACACTTTACCTTATTTTCCATATTTTCATTAATTTTCATCATTAGATCTTTTCTATAGCTACACCAAGTCATTTATTACATGTTGGAACTGATAGTTTGGTTACCAGGAAGTTCATTTAGTTTTTAGATCCATATCCCCATTTTGAATTCTATGGTGGTTCCAAATGGCCACCAAGTGAAAACTTTAGAAAAAAACCTTCATTGCAAATTTTGTCTCTGCCAACAGCTTCAGAATATCAATTTTAGTCTAGGTAGATCTTTGGTTTGGGTCCTGAGACACCTGGGTTTATTTTTACCTATTGGTCAAAAAGTTTAGAAAATGAAATATGGGTGTCGGACCCACATTTGGTTGAAACAACCTCGATGGAAAATCTTATTGGACCATTGAGTCCGGATCACCGAATTTTGTATGGTTACATAGTTCATTAGCATATATGGGATTTTGAGTGAATCTCAAGCACCCAGTTGAGCCCATTTTGGACTTGGAAAACTCTTATGTACCAGGTTTCAGGTGTTGCACAACAATATTGGCCGCGATCGTGACCCGTTCGTGCAGTACTAGATACTGCAATTGCATACTGATGGTTGTGATCGTGACACACATAGAAAAGAGATGTATTGAAATCACGAAGCCTCAGGTCGCAATAGCGATCCCAAATACCTGGAGTTGATATAAAAATGACCCATTTTTACAGATTTTTGCCACTAATCATCACTTCCTTGAGAGACAAAAACCCAAAATAGTATGATTGGTTAAAATTGATACTTATAGGTGACTTGGGTACTTGATTAACCTTTATTTTAATGATTAAATTCTGATTTTAGATAAGAATTTACCCTTTTCTTAGTGAAATTTAGTGATTTATTGCTCAAAACCCCAAAACCTTTAGTTCTTGATTTTATCCCCAATTTAACTTAGTTTTCACCCATTTTTTAGCATAATGATTCCTTGAGCTCGTAAGAATTTTGGGTTGGTTTTCGAAATGTGATTTCCATAAGTTAGACCATCATGGATTTTTGATGTGATTTTTGGACCTGTAGCATAATGGATCACTATGGGTATCGTTATTCTCAAATTGATGAGTAGAATATGTTTATGATAGCTTGTCATATTAAGGAGGCTTCTCAAAAATGAAAGGCGATGGTTTTAGCAGATAGTTGATGTTTCTTTGGTGCCCACATAGGCTAGGTTTTAACCTTGTTAGATTGAGTTGTTTGTAGTATTCTTATGTTATTTCATTTGAATTGGGATGGGTTCTAGGTTTTTGATTGATAATGCAGGACTTGGGTTATTTGGACCATTTTGTCTCACTTGAAATCGTAGAGTTGAAACACTTTACTTGTTTCATTAGGTAGATTTTCAGAAGATTCTTAAAGTTATTTTCTTGCTCTGATTCCCACACAGATTAGCTACGAGACGTTTATACTAACTACAAATCATAGGTTTCCTTATAGGTAGGTGTTTGACAGCCTGAAGATTTCTATTGTATTCACGAGCCTACTTACACCTGTAAGTACAACCGATAGCCCATAAATAGGTTTGTGGGTTGGTGCCGACTCATGTTTACTACATTGTTTAGGATAGGTTTTCTGATATATCAATAAATATCCATTGGATGTTTTGGTATTATTTTACACACTTTATACACTTTTAACATTTTTTGAGTTCTAAGATACATTATTGATATTGGAATTATTTTTCTTGGCTTTTAGTATTTGTAATTAATTTGAGATTTCTCATTTCATACTTATTATTCGTAAATTCATTCGTATTCTTTCATCTATGAATTCTGTGTGTGTTCTTACAACCATGAGTAGTTAAACCTCATAACTAAGGTTGTGGGTACCCTAATGGATTAACAAACTAGAGGAAGTGCAAAGTCATTCTAGATTAGTGTTCTTGGGTGCATTAGGGTTTTCTTTGCTTTGATTACTTTCTTAATGGTTGCTAACATTATGAACTCTCCTGTATTCAATACTTCCTAGAGAGAGAGGTAGAGATTAGGAAAAGGAGATCATAATAGTAATTTAAAGCTACAAACCTTCATCTAATTAACTTGAGACAGAGAGGGGATAGTTAATCTAAGATCATGAATAAGGGTTAGTAGTGCGACACTCTGACACTAAAAGGATATGAGTTAAATTCACCCAAACTAAGGTCGAGAGATGGTCAGGTGATACATAACTTGTTTAGATTTTGCATACTAGGCACCGAGATAGTTTGATGAGCATGATAAGTCTGCAAAGTAATAAAGTCAGGGGGAACACAATCCTAGAGATCATCTCATCTTGATAACAACCCTAATATCCCAACATTGTTACTATTATTGTTACTTTTATAAAAAAAAAACTTGTACTTTCTACAATTTCCAATTACATCAGAAACCTCATGACAAATTTCTGCCCTATTCATCATGGGATTGAACCCAACCATGTTTGCTTTTATATTTGACAAGTGATCATATTATACTTTATAGGAGGCGTGATTTGGGAGACATTAAAGTTTTGAGCCATTTCTGGTTAATACAATTACAGATTGATTGATTTAGTTTGTTAAGGTTGTTGATTTTTAGTTTTCTCTTAGTTTTAGGGCACACACCGATGTATGCCAAGCACTCTAAGTCAAGGAAATACACTAATTCAATTTGATCCTGAGCTTGAATGAACCTGATAAAAAAATCATAAGATAGAGAAAATAGAAGATTATGATGAATAAGTCTAACATGACGGGGTTCATGATGACCCAGATGCATAAAATATTCCACCTCCACATGGTATTTAAGAAACCATTGAAAAAAGCCACTTCCTAATTAATAGCAAAAGAAAATGCAAGCTTACCACTTGCCCGACGTGATAAGGAGAGGGATATATAGGAGGAACAAGATCATTGAGTAGAACTCAACATGGACATACTTAGAAAGAATAGAGTTCAACCACCTGTTTATCAATACTTTCCAGTTTTTAATCGTCCGAAATAAGATTTTTAGGGTATGTTGAACCAATTAAGATAGGATCTGTCATTCCATTAAAGTTTCCCTATGGAACAAAATTTGACAGTACAAGTGGAATGATCCAGATTCTTAATTTGAAGGAAGTGTTTGTTGGTATGCCCACTGATGATGCAAATACTCATATTATGAACTTTTTTGGGATTTGCACTTTGTATAATATTCCAGGGGTGAGTTAGAAAGATCTTCGACTTAGGTTGTTCCCATTCTCTCTTATAGGTAAAGTGATGTTATGGTTAAGTGAGCTACCTCATGGATCCATTACAACTTGGAATGAGTTAAGGACACAATTCATAGATTGATTATTCCCACCTTTAAGAATGTTACAATTTAAGGATGAGATTTATAATTTCAGACAACTATATTTAGAGACATTATACAAGACGTGGTTGAGATTTATGAAGAAGCTGATGAATGTTCCCAATCATATAAATTTAGAGTGGAACTTAATAGAGATATTCTATTGATTCCTTAATTCAAATACCAAGGTTGTGCCTAATACTATTACTGGTGTGGCTCTCAAAAGTCTTCATTAGAGAAGGTTGTGGAAATCATAGACTAGATTACTAAAAACAACTGAGGGTAGCGTACTCGGGAGGTAGATAGATCAATGATACTTATGCTATTGGTGCTTTCGTTGAGCAGAGAGCCCTAGATGAGATAGTGACTCAAGAGGTAGAATAACTAAGAGTATGATTGGGTTACTTACAAGGTAATTTGCAATTATTGGAGTAGAAAAGGTGAAGGCAATAGGAACATGAGGAAATTCTTCTAAACATAACATGTATAATTCTTAGAAGGAAGCAAAGTACATGGACAGATAGATGGCAAGTTTCTAAGCCAAGGTCCAAATGTCTAACTAAGACTCTTGGAACTCGAGGAAACAGAATCAAGGTCAAAATAACTATGGAGACAGTTATAGGGAAAAGAGAATAGAGTGTGATAGTGACTGATGAGAAAGGATGATTAAAAAAAGAGTAGTCATTACATTACATCGGGGAACTAGGATGCTAACTCTAGAATGGAAGCATTCTTTACTAAGCTTGTGAAGGGTTTAGAGAACCAAGAGAGTTACATTAAGGTGATAAAGTCAAATATATCAGGATTGAGATATAAAGTAGAATCACATGCCACCATAATTAAGCAGCTTGAGTAATTTTTTGGGTAGATATCCTCTACATTGAATCATCAATAATTGCGCATTCATCCTAGCTATACAATTCAAAATATAAATAACAATAGTCACTTTGTATCTATAATGTCTCAAAGTGGTAAGGCTACTATTGATCTACTTGTGCCTATGATTAATAAGGTGAGGAATTATACTATAGATGTTGATGATGCACCCAAAGATGAAACTGAGAAGTTGGGGACTAATCGTGAGACATCGCAGAAATCAACAGGTGTAGAGAAATAAGCTAATAATGATAAAGAAAACGGTAAGGAGGTCAAACAAGTTTTGAAATCCATTCCATAACCTCCCCCACCTTTTCTCAAATGTTTAAAAAGAATGGGAAAGAAAGAAAATATCATAAATTCATGTTGATGTTGAAGGAATTTTCTTATGAGTGTCCCTCTTGTGGAAGCTTTAGAGCAGATGACTAGTTATATAAAATTCATGAAAGACTTAGTAACTAAGAAGCTTAGCAGACAATGATTTTTGAGTCCGCTGATAATATGGACCACTATAGCGCTATTACTTCCCGATCTTAGGTTAAGAAGAAGGAGAATCCTGGATCTTTCATTATTTATTGTATAATTGGGTCCTTTAATTTGCATGAGCATTGTGTGATCTAGGACCTATAATTAATTTGATGTCTCTAGTTGTCTAATAAGTAGTTGGTAATTTGATGTCTCTAGTTGTCTAATAAGTAGTTGGGTTTTGGAGCACTCAAGCCGACCTTAATGAGATTATTAATGGTCGATCTCACTGTGGAGAAGTTTGTAGTATATTGTGTAATGTATTGGTCAAGGTGGCTACTTTCATATTCCCAGCCTACTTTGTCATTCTTGATTTTGAGGTGGATCTTGACATCCCTTTCATCTTGGGAAGGCCCTTCGTAGATATGTGTAGGGTATTAGTTGACATAGAGATGGGACAGATGATATTCATACATAATGATTTAACATACAACTTTTAATATGTGTCAGTCAATGTTACAGATGAAATATATATGAGTATTGTATGTGATAGACACCGTAGATGAAGATGCATTGATTGTTCCAATTAAGGAAAGAATTGGTGTCGAGGCACTGGCGGTAGTGATCATGAATTTTTATAGCGATGGTGTCAGTGAGTATGATAAGATGGTGAGCGCACTTGTTGGTAGATGTTATTATTCTTATGCATGAAATAAATTGTACCTTAATTTGAAGAATAAAGCAACCCTACCAGCTTATCCATCTATTTAGGAGCCACTGGTTTTAGAATTAAAGGCCTTTCCCTCTCATTTACCTAGCAGATTCTTGGGGACTAAAAATACCTTTTCAGTTATCATTTTTGTAGATTTATTGGATACATTAGATGAGGACTTGATTTCAGTATTTCATAAGTTTAAAGAGTCCATTGGTTAGACTATTGTGGATACTTTTGGGATTCTACCCAAAATTTGCATGCATAAAGATTCAGCTGAAATCGAGGTGTGTACCTAACATTGAGCATCAAGATCATCTAAAATACTTGTACAAGAGGTAGTGAAGAAGGTAATTATTAATTGGAGAGATGCAAGTGTGGTTTACCTTATTGCTGATTGAAAATGGGTAAGCTCGATTTAGCGTGTGCCAAAGATGGGTAGGATCATTGTGGTCCCTAATGAGAAGAATGAATTAGTTCCTATGAGACTAGTTACGGGTTGGAGAGATTGCATGGATTATTAGGAGATGAATATTTGGATGCAGAAGGATCCTTTTTCCTTTGTCATTCATAGACCAGATATTGAACTATTTTACTTGTAGAGGATGGTATTGTTTTCTTGATGATTATTTGGGGTGTAATCAGATTTTTATTTCCCCCTAAGATGAAGATAAAGACACTTTCATATGTCCGTCCTTATGGTATGTTGCATTCAAGAGGATCCCTTTGGGTCTTTGTAATTCTTCCGCCACTTTCAACATTGCATGATGTCTATCATTTCTAATATGGTAGAGGATATTATCGAGGTTTTCAAAGATAATTTATATGTTATGTGTGACTTGTTTGATGACTATTTGGCTCACTTTGCTAACACATTTCAAAGATGTTAGGAGTTCAAACTAGTTTTGTATTGGGAGAAGTGTTACTTCATTGTCAAAGAGGGGATTGTTTTTGGGCACTGAATTTCAAATAAGAGGATCGAGGTCGACAAGGGGAATATTAAGGTGATTGAAAAATTACCTCCACCGATTTCTATTAAAAGTATTTAGAGTTTCTTGTGTCATGTAGGTTTTATAGGTCGTTCATCAAGGGATTTTCTAAGATTGCAAATCCATTGTGCAAGTTGTTAGAGAACAAGGTGATATTTTTCTTTATAATTCTTGTCTTAAGTCTTTTGCATGTTTTAAGGAGAGGTCGATCTCATCCCTTATTATTATGTGTCCAGATTGGACCCATATATTTAAGGTAATATATGACGATAGAGGTGTGGACCTAGATATTGTCCTAGGCCAAATATGAAAGAAGATACTTTATCCTATTTATTATACTTGTAATGAATCAACCCTGCATAGAAAAATTACATAGTTACTGAACAAGATCTTCTTGTGGTGGTACTTGATTTTAAGAATTTTTGGTCCTATTTGATTGGTAGCAAGTTCATTGTACATACTTACCTGCGTCTCTTAGATACCTTATAACGAAGAAGGTTTCTATGTCTAGATTAATTTGATGGGTACTTTTGCTTTAGGAGTTTGACTTTGAGGTTAATGATTGTAAAGGCACAACAAATTGGGTTATAAAACATCTATAGTGCTTAAAATAGGAGGCTATGCTTAAACCAGGGGGTGAATTTGAGATTGAAGATAATTTTCTAGATGCGCACGTCTTGGCAGCATCCCAAGTCCCCCTAGTTTACGGACTTTGCCAATTACTTGGCAAGTGAGCTCATCCTAAAATATATGTCATTTCAGAAGTGAAAATTATTTATGCATGAGGTATGTAAGTTCTTTTGGGATAAGCCATTTTTAGATAGTTTGTGTATAGATGGTGTGATTCAGAGGTGTATTCCTGAAGTGAAGATACTGAGTATTTTGTAGGCCTATCATTCATCTCTAGTTTTAGGTCACAATGGTGGTACTTGCACTGCCCCAGAGATTCTGTAATATGGTTATTATTGGTCAATGATCTATAAAGATAAACATGACTATGCTTGGGCCTATGACCAATGCTAAAGGCAGGATAATATCTCACAGAAGCATGAGATACCTATGAAACCTATTCTTGAGTTTGAGCTATTTGATACGTGTGGAATTGATTTCATGAGTTCACATGGTATGAAGTGCATATTGTTGACATTTGACTATGTGTCTATGTGTGTGGAAGTAGTTGTGCTTTCCAATAATGAAGGCAAAAGCGTTACAACATTTTCTAAAGAAATATTTTCTCCATGTTTGGTACTCCTCTAGCTATCATTATTGATGGTGGGTCCCATTTTTACAATCTTCTACTTAAAGACCTACTTGAGAAATATGGTGTGAAACATAAGGTGGCAACACTTTACCATCCATAGACAACTGCGCAGGTTGAGGTCTCCAATTGTGAGATCAAGTATATTTTGGCAAAGGATGTGAATACCGACCATACTGACTATTCGAGAAAGTTAGATAATGTACTATTGGATGACCGTACATCTAACAAAACCCCCATTAGAGCCTCACCGTATCAACTTATTTGTAATAAGGCATTCCACTTATATAAGGCATGCCACTTATCGCTTAAACTTGTGCGTAAGGAACTATGAGTGCTTAAAAAGGTTAATTTTTAGTGGTGTGATGTTGTGGACTTGAAACGAGATAAGATGAATGAGTCAGATGAGTTCCTTCTCCATGCTTATGAAAATTCATTCTTTTATAAAGAGAAGATTAATTTGTACCACGATAAGAATATTGAGAAGGAGGTATTCTAACTCAGTGTATTGGCCATGTTGCATAATTTGAGACTCTACTTGTTTCTTGGAAAGATGATGTCTAGTCTTTTTGTACTATTCAATGAGGTAAGAGTATTCCCACATGGCGCGATTGAGCTAAAGTGAGATGGAAATTCCCCATTCAATGTGAACGTACATCGTGTTAAGCATTACATGAGAAGAATAGAGAAGTTAAAAGTGTGTAAGAATATTAGCATTGCAAAGTCTGAGTATTAAAGGAAGATGAGTCATTCCACGGTTAAATCAGGTGTTGTATAGAAATTACCCAATGGGCTTGTCAGTGAAGTTTGAGTACTGATCTGAGGTGGATTTATACACCTAACTGTTATTATCTAGGCTTATTTAGCATAGTTCATAGGACTTATCTTGTGCATAATGATTAGATCTTTGCATAATTAATCATCTAAGTGTTTAAATACTTGATATAATTTTTAAGGGTGTTTCAAACAAGTTTGGACAAAGTTGAGGGGATACTTGGTACTTGTAGTACCAGATTTACTTGTAGTACTAGATTTATCATATTTGTTGAAATGCTATGTCATAGAATTCCTTAGTTATTTGTTTTAACCTTATTAATCGTTCTATATTATTTTTAAGGTATACTATATACTCCATATTTCTAGTTTTTATGTAGTAGAGTAGATTCTTTTTCATAAGTATTTTTATTAATCTTATTTTCTCCATATCTTTCCTCCAATATTCTAAGAATTCGTAATTTATGTTTTTAGTCTGAGTAATACCAATCTAAATAATAAAATCTACCATCGAAATCTATTTTTTCTAACTCGTTTTCTATCCCTTCAGTATTTAGTAACTCATCTTCAAAATCAAATATCTTTTCCCATATGAGTTTTCTTATATCTATTATTTCTATATCCTTAAGTATATATAAAATAAGTATCTTGACCTTATCTATCATTTCGTCAGATAAGTAGTTAGACATTTTATTTGATATGATGCTTATTTCAAAATATTCCTTTCAATCATATACATAACAAAATATGATCATCTTAGATCACTATGTACTAGATTATTCTTAGATAATTATGTTCCTCTGTCACTATTAGCATGGTACGTTTGGATACTTCTTCCCTAAACAGTGCCTCAACTCTAGTTACTACCCTATCACGGTTTCTCTTCCTTACTAGTTTCACCTTTAGGATGGCATAGTTCTGGGAATTTTTCTCCTTTTTCTCTTTGCTAATAAACTTCAGAACATATTATCCTTCGAATAATTCTACTATATAGTAACTAACATAAACTTATTTTATTATATCATGATTGTTAGGAATTTATGAATTTAGCTATTCATAATTATAAATGAAAATACTTGTTCTTCCAGGTTTGATGATTCTGAGCTTTGATTTTCCATAGTTAAGTATAAAACTGAATATCTTATTAAATATTTTGAGAGATTTTTGGTTGTGTACAAGGAGGCTTGCTTTTCGTGTAGAAAGTCTTGCCTTAGATCTACCGACTGACTTACATTTATTATCTACAAAATGAAAATCCTAACACTATTTCTATTCTACACTTATCAAAAAAGTGAAAAACTAATAATGGCACTTGCCAAAAAAGTCAAAAGCTCATAATGCTATTCAATAATTTACGTCTCTTAAAAGTCAAAAGAGCTATCTAATAATTCACATGTCACTTTCATAGCTTTAATATCTTGTCTCCTTGTCTCCTGCATTTATTTTTTCATTGGTCCATCCTTCTTTATGTTGCTTTCTATCTCCTGTTGGCTATATTCCAGCTGGTTTCTTTTCATCCTTATCTTCTTGGTTGATTTTTATCTTTATTCTTGTTGGACTTCTGGGATAATATTATCTTCTCCATTACATCTCTAACATTGATGATACGAATATTTATGTTCAATTAATTTGCAATATCTAGTCAATAATTCTTCTGAAATAAATTCCTTCTTAATTGCTCTCATAGTTGGTTGTCTATGGATTGAGTAATGTCATTATCCATTTTTGAACTTCTTCCATATCTGACTTTCATAGCTCTCTTGAATTTGAATAGATCATTAGTTGGTCTCGCAAATAATAACTCCACATAGGGTTTCCATTGAGATAATTATATGCTAGCTCTTGAATAATCGTAGATATTCCAATAATTCATTTATTTGCAAAGAAATCTGGTATTTCTACCTTACATATTTCTGGATGTTGTCCAATATCTTCTGGTATAATCATATCTCTTGTTAATCCAATTTTTACAACTTGTAAAACTGGTTTAATTTCATCATATAATATCTTTGCTGGGGCAGTATAAAACTTTATAAAAAATAGGTTTCCTTTGGTTATTTTTCTGTAGGTCAAAAATGCTTTATATATTTTAGGTATAGCTGATAATTCATTTCCGTCTTGGGTATACACGATATTAAGTAGTCCATAACTAAAACAAGTTCTAACTAGGTTTGGATTTATTTTTGGTAGTGCAATTAACTTGTTGTATCCTTGTAGTTTTTGGGTTATATAGTCTATGTTCGGTTCTTGGATATTTATAGCTCTGGATTTAAGATTTAGGTAAGTTTGTATTTTGTGGGTATTTTCTATGTATGCTCGGGTTATATGGTTATAAGCTTTTTTGACTTGGTTCAAACTTTCTCGATATGTGGTAGTTTGTGGAGGTATGAATAAAGGATATTTTGGTATTTTTGGTATAAATGATTTGTCAAATATCTTGTTCAGATTTAATCCTTGTCTACTAACTCCTTTGCTTGTACCTGCAGACATAGATTGATAAAGATTATGGGTTTTATGTAGTGTCCCAACGTCTCCTTTTAGATATGGATTTTTGATGTCTTCCGATCGACATAGCTCTGCATTTTTACAGCCATGCGGCTGAATTGTAGCTTTAGACTTCAGTTTACCTTCATTAGTCTTTAGGTTTTCTACCTCATTGCCATACTGTCCACTTTCAGTGAAAGCGTAGTTAGGGTTTTGAGTATCTCTTCTAATGTATCATTTTCTGTTATATCATTTTGTGTATCTTTGTCTTGATATGTTATCCGCAATAACATTCTTGTTCGTACTGCTTATTTCAACTGTAAATGTAAAATTCAATATATTTAATACCAATCTCCGTATTTCTTTTGTTGTAACTGAATTTTATATTTTTTTAGTTAGCCACCATCGTACCTGTGTATTATTTGTTCGTACAATAAATTTGTTATATACAATAGATGGTTCAAATGCTAATAAACACTTATATAATGAACATAATTCTTTTCTATTTATTTTCCATTTTATTTTTGTTTCGTTAAACATTCCTGAGTAATATCTAAAATGATGTTCTAATTTTTCGTTTTCATACCTGTATTTCAGTACTCCTCCGTAGTTGTGCTCACTCACATCTGTTTCTACTATGTATGTAAAATTTTTATTTTCATCTGGAAATTGTAATTTTGGCAGGTTTTTACAAAGTATCTTTATTTTTTGTACTTGTTTTTTATCTTCTTCACTATAATTATATTCTACATCTTTTTTCAATTTTTTCTGTAATGGTTTTAAATTTTCTGCTAATTTTGGTATGTATTCTATTACTTGATTTACTAATCCTAAAAATGATTGTAATTTCTTTTTTGTATCTAATTCTTCTTTTGAATTTATTATTTTTTGTACTATATGTTGTTGCATTTTTATTCCATTTTTATCTATTTGTATTCCTAAATTTTTTATCTAATTTATCATTATTTCTGCCTTCTTTTCACTTCAGCTTATTCCTGAATTTTCTATTATATTTATAAATTATTCTAATAATTTTAGGTGTTCTTCTTTAGTTTTTAAATATAGCAATATATCGTCTATGTATACTATACAATTAGGTAATTGTTTGAAATAATTATCCATAAAATGTTGATATCTACTTGGTGCATTTTTATATGCAAATGGTTACACATTCCATTTATAAAATCCTTGTGGCACTGTAAATGCAGTTAGCTTTTTAGATTCTTCTTCTAGTTTTAAATGGTAAAATCATGATTTACAATCAAATTTGCTAAAATAATTATATCCTTGTATTTGTTTTATTTTTAATATTTTATTTGGTATTGGGTAATTATATGTCATAGTTTTTGCATTTAGGCTTCTATTGTCAATAACCATTCTACTGTTTCCTCTTTTTTGAAAACTATGTTTATTTACTATAAATGCTGGGCTAGTGTGTTTACTATTACTTTGTTGTATATATTGTTTTTCTAATAGTTCATTTGTATGTATTTCAAATTCTTTTAGATCGTCAAAATTGTATGTTAGTGGTTTTTGAGTTATTATACTATCTTTATTTATTAGTTCAATTTTTACAGTAGTTTTATGTTTTTTCCATCCTTTTAATGGATCTTCACTATATAGTTGTTTTAATCTATTTTTGATTATTTCTAATTTATCTATTAAAATTATGGTCATTTCTTCCTTATTTATAGAGAATATAATTAATTCTATCGTGTCTTCGGTAGTTTTTATATTTTCTAATTTTTGTGTAATTTTTTCACTTCCTTTTATCCAATCTATTTTTCTTTCTTATTTTATTAGTAACTTTTTTTGCTCTTACCTTTTGTTTGCACGGTGTTGTGAACCACCAGTGTGTTTTAGTTATTATGTGTGGATATAGTTTATCTAAAAATGACATTCCTAAAAGCATATCTTTTGATGTTAGATCGTAATTATAAATTTCTTCTATTATTAATATTTTATCCCATATTTGTATTTTTACATTCCTAGTTTTATATGTAATTACACTTCCTTCATTATTAAATCATTTAACTACTATTGGTGCTCTTAACTTATCCCATTTACTTTCTGGTAAACAGTTATATCTACATAAATTGGTTTCTGCTCTTGTATCTATCATTGGCATATAAAATCTATTATAATATCCTTCTACTATTATCTTCATGTGTACATATATTTTCATATTAAAGCTCTTTCTATTAACAATTTTTCTTTATTATACGTTATGGTTAATTGAGTATGTTCTATATTGTATGGTTTCACTTGTTCTAACCATTTTATTCCTAATATCATATCTGTTTTTTTTGTTTCTTCTTTTACTTCAAATTCAATTTTTATCTTTCTGACTCCTATTATAATTTCTTTTTCAGTCGTATTTTTAATAATTATTAGGTTTCTTGGAAAATCTGGACATTTATCATTATTTGTTTTAATTTCTTCATTTTTTTCTAAGTATGTCATTATATAATTATCTTCCTATCCTGTGTTTATTAGTATTAAATATTCTTTTTCATCAATTGTTCATATTATAGAATATTGAGTTAGGTTAGGTTTTGGAGTTATCTCATATGCTATTCTTTTTTATGTTTCTATTTTTTCATAAGATATTCTCTTTGGTGTTCTTGTTCTTTCATTTACTATTTCTAAATCTTCTTCTATATCTATATTATGGTAGCTATAAGCATTATTATCTATGATTTTTAAAAATTGCTCAAAAGGGCTTTCTATTTGTATTTTTTTATTTTATTTTTTCCAGTTATTTTATGCTTTGTTGTTAATACATATAAATTTTTACATCTTGCTGTAAATATTTTACTTCCTGGGGTTAATTCTATTCCAGATATTTTTCAATGTAGTACTAATGACTTATCTATATTTTTATCTATTTTTGGTACTAAATAATTTGCACTTATTATAAATTTAAATTTTTGGTATATTAGATTCCCTCTTATAGCACTTATTATATTTTTTTCTATAGGTTTTACGATCCTATCATTTGCTAAATATAGTTCTATAGGTGTATCTATTCTTTCTCTAAAACATGTTTTTATTAATATTTCTGTTCCTCCAAGGTATACATATTTTGTTGGGTCTTTACTTTTTATATCTTGTATTTCTTTATTAACTATTCTTTTTGTTACTAGTGGTATACTAGTTTTTCCTTTCGCGTATCTACAATCTATTATATGTTCTTTTTGGCTTATTACGTAGTATTCTTCTTTTCTTCTATTAAATATATTCCTTATTGTTGGTATTTTAAATATTTTTCTACACTTAAGTCTAATTCTTTTCCTTTTATTTCTTCAAATATATTACTATCAAATATAATTTTTTGATCTATTTCTTCTTCATTTAAATATTCTTCCTTTTTTATTATTTGTATACTTTCTTTAGTCATTTAATTCATCTAGTTCGCTATCTATTTCGTTATCTGTTTCATTTTCCGAGATTTTATATATACTATCTTCACTTTCTATTTCATAATCTATATAATATATTTGCATATATTCTGTATTTTCTATCTTTATTTCTAATATTTTTTTCTTTTTTGGATCTTTGGGTACTTTACAATCTTTAGCTAGGTGTCCTAATTTTCCACAATTATAACATATACATTCTTTTATAGATTTGTTCTTTCTATATGGTCTTTTATGTTTATAGTCTTTTACATACTATCTTTTTCTTGGTTTTTTTATATTTATATTGGGATTTCTTATATTTATTATATTTTTTATGTCTTTTTCTTTTCTTGTAGTATTTTTCTTCACATCCAAATTGGGGTGCTATTTTGTCTTTGCAACGTGCTAAGTTCTTTATTAATATTTTTTCCATTTTTAATTCTTCCCTATATTTTTCACATATATTCCTATACCATTGTTGGAAAAAATTTATCCTTGCTCCTAGAGTATCTACTATTTTTGCTTCATCCCAAATTTTTATTATTTTTGAACTAAATGGTTTATGTCGTTTGCTAAAATATAATCTCCTTATTTCCTTACTTTCTTGTTCATTATATTTTCCCTTATAATAATATTCTTTGAATGCACATGTATATTCATCTTTGTAGCACATATTACATATTGCTATTTTCAATATTAAATTTCTATTTGTATCTTTTTCTACATTTTGTTGTTGTTGTTCTATTTCTTCTGTTTCTATAGTACTAAATTCATTTCTTATAGTTGTTTCACATTTTTTTAATATTTCTATGTGTGATGCTTTAGTTATTCCTTCTTTAGTTGTTCTTTTGTGTATTTTTGTCAGATCTTAGTACTTTTTTATTTTCTTCAATTAAATATGATAGCCATAATTTTACTGTTCTTATTAGTGTTCTTTCTATATATTCTGGTGTATTTGCTTGTCTATGCTATTATCTAGTAATTGTTTTGACATATATCCTACCCATAATTATATCATTTTATTTGTGTCTATTACACAGTCTAAATCTAAGAAGTTGTAATTTTTATTAACTATTTGTTTTGGTGTGCATCTATATTCATTTTTTGGGTTGTACTTATTTTTGTAATTATATTTTGGCTTTCTTATTTCTGATGTACTAGGTATTATGTTTTCGTCATCTTTTTTATCAAGAGTATTTATTTCTTCTATATTTTCTTTATTAACTGCTTCTTCTTTTTCCTTAATTTCTAGATCTTCTATTCTTTCTAAAATTTCTGTATATGTTTTTCTATCTTCTGAATTATAATCATTTGTTTTTCAGTATCTATTGTATTTATTTCTAGTTCATTGGTCTTTAATTCTTCATTTTTTGTTTGTAATTTTTTTTTAAATTGGTTTATTTCATCTAGTAGTTTCTGTTCTTTATCCTTTGCGTCTTTTTCTCTTTGCCTTGTTTCATATAGATCTTTTAGTATTTGTAATTCTTTTTCTAACTCAGTAATCCTATTATTTTTTATTTCTTCTATTTTTTGTATTTCATGCGTAGTTTGTTGTTTTATTTTTTCTATTTTTTTTCTGTCTATTTCTTTATTTTTTGTTGCTATTCTTACCATAGATGTTAGATTATCTTCTAATTTTAATTCTTCTTTTTCTAACATTAAATATAAATGTTCACCTATTTTCTTATATCTTCTTCCTAAATTAGAAAATACTATTCTTATTTTTAATCCTTCGTAATTTTCATATATTTTTTCATCTATTATGAATTCTTCTTTATTCATTTTATCTATTTGATTGTATATAAGTCATGTTGATGTATGTATTCTAGGTTATCTATTAGAGCTTCTAAATATGATCTTCCTTCTTTTTGTGCTTTTATTGATTTTTGACATACTCCAACAATTAAATTATGTTGTAGTCTTTCTTTTCTTATTTTTAATTTTCTTCATTTCTCAGATAATATTTGTTTTAGTTCCTTATATTTTTGGGATTGATCTATTTTATTCATTAATATTTATAATATTTTGGTAGATTTCTAAATTTAGTTCTATCAGAATATGCATTCCTTAAATAAATACATACAACTCCTCTATTTTTAAATAACATAGCTCTGATACTAAAGTTGAGGGGGGTACATGGTACTTGTAGTACCAGATTTACTTGTAGTACTAGATTTATCATATTTGTTGAAATGCTATGTCATAACATTCCTTAGTTATTTGTTTTAACATTATTAATTCTTCTACATTATTTTTAAGGTATACTATATCTACATCTACTAAAAGATCTATATGAAGAAAGACAAAGAGAAAAAGACGAAAAGGATAAAGAACAGAAACTACTAGATGAAATAAAAAAATTTTAAAAAAATTACAAACAAAAAATAAAGAATTAAAGACCAATGAATTAGAAATAAGTACAATAGATACTGAAAAAACAAATGATTATGATTCAGAATATAGTGAAACATATACAAAAATTTTAGAAAGAATAGAAGACCTAGAAATTAAGGAAAAAGAAGAAGCAGTTAATAAAGAAAATATAGAAGAAATAAATACTCTTGATAAAAAAAATGACGAAAACATAATAACTAGTACATCAGAAATAAGAAAGCCAAAATATAATTACAAAAATAAGTACAATCCAAAAAATGAATATAGATGGACACCATAATAAATAGTTAATAAAAATTGCTTCTTAGATTTAGGCTATGTAATAGACACAAATAAGACGATATAATTATGGGTAGGATATATATCAAAACAATTACTAGATAATAGCATAGACACAACAAATACACCCGAATATATAGAAAGAACACTAATAGGAACAGTCAAATTATGGCTATCAAATTTAACTGAAGAAAGTAAAAAAGGTACTAAGATCTGATAAAAATACAGAAGGAACAACTAAAGAAGGAACAACTAAAGCATCATCCATAGAAATATTAAAAAAATATGAAATGGCTATAAGAAATGAATTTAGTAGTATAGAAACAAAAGAAGAAAAAGAACAAAATATAGAAAAAGATACAAATAGTAATTTAATGTTGAAAATAGCAATATGCAATATGTGCTACATAGATGGATATACATGTGCATTCAAAGAATATTATTATAAGGGAAAATATAATGTAGAAGAAAGTAAGGAAATAAGGAGATTATATTTTAGCAAACTACCTGAACCATTTAGTTCAAAATAATAAAAAGTTGGGATGAAACAAAAATAGTAGATACTCTAGGAGCAAGGATAAATTTTTACAACAATGGTATGGGAATATATGTGAAAAATATTGGGAAGAATTAAAAATGGAAAAAACATTTATAAAGAATTTAGCATGTTGCAAAGATAAAATAGCACCCCAATTTGGATGTGAAGAAAAATACTACAAGAAAATAAAAAGACATAAGAAATATAATAAATATAAGAAATCTCAATATAAATATAAAAAATCAAGAAAAAGACATTACGTAAATGACTATAAACATAAAAGACAACATAGAAAGAAGAAATCTATAAAAGAATGTAAATGTTATAATTGTAAAAAATTAGGACACCTAGCTAAAGATTGTCAAGTATCCAAAGATCCAAAAAAGAAACAAATATCAGAAATAAAGATAGAAAATATAGAATATATGCAAATAGATTATGAATTAGAAAGTGAAGATAGTATATATGAAATCTCGAAAAATGAAACAGATAACAAAATAGATAGCGAATTAGATGAATTAAATGATTGAAGAATGTATACAAATAATACAAAAGGAAGAATATTTAAATGAAGAAGAAATAGACCAAAAAATTATATTTGATAGTAATATATTTGAAGAAATAAAAGGAAAAGAATTAGACTTAAGTTTGGAAAAAATATTTAAAATACCAACAATAAGGAATATATTTAAAGACGGAAAGAAGAATACTACGTAGTAAGCCAAAAAGAACATATAATAGATTGTAGATACGTGAAAGGAAAAGCTAGTATACCACTAGTAACAAAAAGAATAGTTAATAAAGAAATACAAGATATAAAAAGTAAAAACCCAATAAAATATGTACACCTTGGAGAAACAGAAATATTAATAAAAGCATGTTTTAGAGAAGGAATAGATACACCAATAGAACTATATTTATCAAATGATAGGATCGTAAAACCTATAAAAAAAACATAATAAGTGCTATAGAGACAATCTAATATACAAAAAATTTAAATTTATATTAAGTGCAAATTATTCAGTACCAAAAACAGATAAAAATATAGATAAGTCATTAGTACTATATTGGAAAATATCAGGAATAGAATTAACCCAGAAAGTAAAAAATTTACAGCAAGATGTAAAAATTTATATGTATTAACAACAAAGCATAAGATAACTGGAAAAAATAAAATAAACAAAATACAAATAGAAAGCCCTTTTGAGCAATTTGTAAAAATCATAGATAATAATGATTATAGCTACCATAATATAGATATAGAAAAAGATTTAGAAATAGTAAATGAAAGAATAAGAACACCAAAGAGAATGTCTTATTAAAAACCAGAAACATAAAAAAGAATAACATATAAGATAACTCCAAAACCTAAGGTAACTCAATATTATAAATAGGAACAATAGATGAAAAAGAATATTTAATACTAATAAACACAGGACAGGAAGATAATTATATAATGAAATACTTTGTAAGAATCGAAGAAATTAAAACAAATAATGATAAATGTCCAGATTTTCCAAGAAACCTAATAATTATTAAAAATACGATTGAAAAAAAAATTATAATAGGAGTCAGAAAGGTAAAAATTGAATTTGAAGTAAAAGAAGAAACACAAAAAGCAGATATAATATTAGGAATAAAATGGTTAGAACAAGTAAAACCATACAATATAGAACATACCCAATTAACCATCACGTATAATAAATAAAAATTATTAATAAAAAGAGCTTTAATAAGAAAATATATGTACTCATGAAGATAATAGTAGAAGGATATTATAATAGATATTATACGCAAATGCTAGATATAGGAGCAAAAACCAATTTATGTAGATATAACTGTTTACTAGAAAATAAATGGGATAAGTTAAGAGCACCAATAGTAGTTAAAGGATTTAATAATGAAGGAAGTCTAATTACATATAAAGCTAGGAATGTAAAAATACAAATATGGGATAAAATATTAATAATAAAAGAAATTTATAATTACTACCTAACATCAAAAGATATGCTTTTAGGAATGCCATTTTTAGATAAACTATATCCACACATAATAACTAAAACACACTGGTGGTTTACAACACCGTGCAAACAAAAGGTAAGAGAAAAAAAAGTTACTAATAAAATAAGAAAGAAAATAGATTGGATAAAAGGAAGTGAAAAAATTCCCAAAAATTAGAAAATATAAAACTACTGAAGACACGATAGAATTAAGTATATTCTCTACAAATAAGGAAGAAATGACCATATTTTCAATAGATAAAGTAGAAATAATCAAAAATAAATTAAAACAACTATATAGTGAAGATCTATTAAAAGGATGGGGAAAATATAAAACTACTGTAAAAATTGAACTAATAAATAAATATATTATAATAACTCAAAAACCACTAACATACAATTTTGACGATCTAAAAGAATTTGAAATGAATATAAATGAACTATTAGAAAAATAATATATACAAAAAACTAATAGTAAACACACTAGCCCAACATTTATAGTAAATAAACATAGTGAACAAAAAAGAGGAAAAAGTAGAATGGTTATTGACTATAGAAACCTAAATGCAAAAACTATGACATATAATTACCCAATACCAAATAAAATATTAAAAATAAGACAAATACATGGATATAATTATTTTATCAAATTTGATTGTAAATTAGGATTTTACCATTTAAAACTAGAAGAAGAATCTGAAAAGCTAACTGCATTTACAGGGCCACAAGGATTTTATGAATGGAATGTGTTACCATTTGGATATAAAAATGCACCAGGTAGATATCAACATTTTATGAATAATTATTTCAAACAATTACCTAATTGTATAGTATACATAGACGATATATTGCTATATTCAAAAACTAAAAAAGAACACCTAAAATTATTAGAACAATTTATAAATATAATAGAAAATTCAAGAATAAGCTTAAGTGAAAAGAAGGAAGAAATAATGAAAAACCAAATAGTTTTTTAGGAATACAAATAGATAAAAATGGAGTAAAAATGCAATAGGATATAGTACAAAAAATAATAAACTCAAAAGAAGAATTAGATAAAAAAAAAAAAGAAATTACAATCATTTTTAAGATTAGTAAATCAAGTAAGAGAATACATACCAAAATTAGCAGAAAATTTAAAGCCATTACAGAAAAATTGAACAAGGATGTAGAATAGAATAGGATGTAGAAAAATTGAACAAGGATGTAGAAGCCACATATCGAGAAAGTTTGAACCAAGACAAAAAAGCCTATAACCACATAACCCGAGCATACATAGAAAATATCCGGAAAATACAAACTTACCTAAATCTTAAACCCAGAGATATAAATATCCAAGAACCGAACACAGACTATATAAACCAAAAACTACAAGGATACAACAAGTTAATTGCACTACCAAAAACCAATCCAAACCTAGTTAGAACTTGTTTTAGTTACAGACTACTTAATACTGTATATACCCAAGATGGAAGTGAATTATTAGCTATACCTGAAATATATAGAGCATTTTTTACCTACAAAAAAATAACCAAAGGAAACCTATTTTTTATAAAGTTTTATACTGCCCCAGCAGAGATATTATATGACGAAATTAAACCAGTTATACAAGTTGTAAAAATTGGATCAACCAGAGATATAATTATACCAGAAGATATTGGACAACATTCAGAAATACCTAAGGTAGAAATACCAGATTTCTATGTAAATAAATGAATTATTGGAATATCTAAGATTATTCAAGAGCTAGCAAATAATTATCTCAATGGAAATCCTATATGGAGTTATTATTCGCGAAACTAGCTAATGATCTATTCAAATTCAAGGGAGCTACGACAGTCGGATATGGAAGAAGTTCAAAAATGGATAATGACATTACTCAATCCAGAAAGACAACCAACTACGAGAGCAATTAAGAAAGAATTTATTTCAAAATAATTATTGACAAGATATTGAAAATTAATAGGACATAAATATCCTAATTATCAATTTTCGAGATGTAACGAAGAAGATAATAGTATCCCAGAAGTCCAACTAAAATAAAGACAAAAATCAACCAAGAAGATAAGGATGAAAAGAAGCCAGCTGGAAGATAGACAATAGGAGATAAAAAGCAACATAAAGAAGGATAGACCAATGAAAAAATAAATGCAGGAGACAAGGAGGACGAGATATTAAAGATATGAAAGTGACATGTGAATTATTAGATAGGTTTTTTGACTTTAAAGAGGCATAAATTATTGTATAGCATTATGAGCTTTTGACTTTTTTGGCAAGTCCATTATTAGTTTTTCACCTTTTTGACAAGTGTAGAATAGTAATAGTGTTAGGATTTTCATTTTGTAGATTATAAATGTAAGCCAGTCGGCAGTTCTAATGCAAGATTTTCTACACGGAAAGCAAGCCTCCTTGTACACAACCAAAAATCTCTCAAAATATTTAATAAGATATTCAGTTTTATACTCAACTATGGAAAATCAAGTCTCAGAATCATCAAACCTACAAGAACAGGTATTTTCATTTATAATTATGAATAGCTAAATTCATAAATTCCTGACAATCATGATATATTAAAATAAGTTCATGTTAGTTGCTATATAGTAGAATTATTCGAAGGATAATATGTTCTGAAGTTTATTAGCCAAGAGGAAAAGGAGAAAAATTCCCAGAACTATGCCATACTAAAGGTGAAACCAGTAAGGCAGAGAAGCCATGATAGGGTAGTAACCAGAGTTGAGGCGCTATTTAGGGAAGAAGCATCCAAACGTACCATGCTAATAGTGACAGAGGAACATAATTATCTAAGAATAATGTAGTACATAACGATCAAAGATGATCATATTTTGTTATGTATATGATTGAAAGGAATATTTTGAAATAAGCATCATATGAAATAAAATGACTAACTACTTATTTGACGAAATGATATATAGGGTCAAGATACTTATTTTGTATATACTTAAGGATATAGAAATAATAGATATAAGAAAACTCATATGGGACAAGATATTTGATTTTGAAGATAAGTTACTAAATACTGAAGAGATAGAACACGAGTTAGAAAGTATATATTTTGATGGTAGATATTATTATTTAGATTGGTATTACTCTGACTGAAATGATAAATTATGAATACATAGAATATTGGAGGAAAGATATGAATCAAATAAGATTAATAGAAATACTTATGAAAAAGAATCTACTCGACTATATAAAAACTAAAAATATGGAGTATATAGTATACCTTAAAAATAATATAGAAGAATTAATAAGGTTAAAACAAATAACTAAGAAATGCTATGACATAGTATTTCAACAAATATGATAAATCTAGTGCAACAAGTAAATCTGGTACTACAAGTATCAAGTACCCCCCTCAACTTTGGTATAGTTTAGACGAGAAAACTAGTGTGTAACACTCCGATTTTCTGAACCGGAATGCTACACGGTACTCATGACCCCAAAGACCACAAGCTAACCCATGACTGATATCTGTACCTGTATACTGCATAATATATCATAAAATATGGAAACATAAACATGAAAGGCCATAAGGTTCAAACTGAATAAACGTCTGATAACAAAATGACTGAAAAAGGTATAACAATACCAAAACAAGTCATAAATACTAAAAATAAAGAGATCTGAATATCTAATCTGACATCTAGTCTGAAAGCCTTTAACTGAACTGAATAAGGAGTTGAAGGAACATGTCTCCAACTAACTCCATCTAGCAACTGAATAGTAAATGTAGCAATAATCATATCGTCCTCAAATGAGAAGGACTCACTGCAAACTCTGAACACTGGAATGCTACTACTGATCTGGAGCTCGTGCCTCTGAACCTATGGTGTAACATAAGAGAAAGCACCATAGCGCAAATGCATCACTATGTCTGAATGTACTGAGTATACGAGTGAGGTAGGCTAAATGAAAAGGGTTATATGCATAAACAATGCTGACTAATATGAACGTGAGAATACATACATGCATATGTAACTGTAACTGAACTCATGGAAATGCTGACTACTGAGTTTGAATACTGACAACATGAGTGTACTGATACTGAGATACTGAATAGATGAATGACTATTTCTGACATTTTGAATTATGAAGAACTGGTCTGGTTAACTGTGTCTGACAGTCCTGAAGCTGAATACTGATATCATGATAACTGATATGAATGATACATGAGTTCATAAAACTGATATAACTAATATAACTGTGATGATTAGACTAACCTATGTAAATGATACCCAAAGACTGTATCTAACAGTCTAAGTTCTGATGGAACTATCTGAGTTCTGTTTATATGAAGTAACTGAATTTAAGATCAGTCCTATCTAGCGGGTGATCTTTAAATCTGATAATTCTGATACTGTTTAACTGTAGTTGAGATCAGTCCTGTCTAATGGGTGATCTTGAAGTCTATTTATAATGATAAGGATTGATTGTCTCTAACAGTACTGAATATGTACTACAAAACTGAGTTGACTGTATCTGACAGTCCTGAATCTGTAACTGAAACTGTGGGATGTGTTCATCTAACTGACATGCCCTAAGCTGAGCTGACTGGGTTCCAATCTCTGCCCTGACTAGAAGGGTGTCAGTACCGCGCCACCAGTAAAGAAATCTGCTGTGAAGTTAGTCCTAATCAAGCGGGTGACTCCTGGGACCAGTCCTATACATATAAATGTGCTAACGGGTGACCCCTGAGTAAGTCAGTCCTATCTAATAGGTGACATCTCGTACCAATGCTGGCTACGTAGTTCTGGAACTTAGGGATTGCTTCTAGAGATCTCAGTCCTATTCTAGTGGGTGAGTCCGCATCCCTAAGCTCACTCGGTGCTGAATCCTACTCCCATCTGAAATACACTAAACTAAATAACAGAGATGAACTGAACAACTGAACGGAACTGATTAGCTAAACTGATACTAGTGGTATTGTTTAGCGGAGCTAAACTAAGTTTACTGAATTTCAATGTCTAATAAAATGTACTGAGTTCTGAGGACTGATTGAGAATACTGAAGTTACTGAGATTGACTGTGAATACTGAAGTCATAGACTGAGTACTGAGATCACAGAGATTACTGAACTACTGAGACTACTGAGATTTTTGAGTTTTCCTGAGTCACATGACTGACTGAATTCTATAGATCCTGGCTTAACTGAGAGTATCGTGATAACATGACATGTCTCTAGGAACATAGCTATATTTTTTGAGTATGAATACCCCGAGGACTCGATGGAAGAAAACTATCACACATGATTGACTTGAGTACGTGACCAACATCAACAACCCATAATATCATAACTTGGGGAATTCCATGAAGTGCATGGATATCATACATTTTGTATATAAGTAGGATTTGCAAGTAAGCATGGCATAATCTCATAAGACTAGTTCATAAACATCCCAACAACATTTACAAGACACAATATCAACATGAAAATCATTGGAATATGGTTGCATATCATGAATCCTTCACTTAGTCACAATTTATCTATAATGCATGATTTCTAGTCTCTTAGGTATTTTATCAAACACCTTATATGAACAACTTAGGCATAGGTGTAAATCATACAATTACTCATCATAAATAATCAAACTTACATGTTTTCAATTTATATGATGTCATAGATTCATAATAACACATAAAGATTCTATCTTGGCATCATTCAACATATAAACATGATCAACAATCCATTCATAACATGAAAACCATAATATATAGTTTTAGAAAAGGGTTCTTGAATTCATGGACGAAAGGAGTCCATGAATGAACACGCGCATACCTTAGAAAGGAAACCTTAATGATTTGCTGGAGAGTTCTTGGATTGAGAAACTTAATTCTTGATTATCTTGGAAAAAGGTTTAAATCTTGCTTTTGAGAGATGAGTTTGATGGAAACCCTAATCTTGTGGTTGAGAGTGTAAGAGAGGGTTTTTAAGATGCTTAACTGAAGAAAAATGGGAAAAATTATGCCTCTTTAGGGTTATAAGTCGTGGAAGGTGAAGGAAAAGACCAAAATACCCTTATGAAATAATTTCCCAGTTGCTGAAAATCATAGCTGACGACCTTCATGATAGGGCGTCACAAATATGATAAGCTATCACGAATGTCGCCACTTAGGAGCTAGTTTCTGCCTAAGGCTGACGACCTTCGTGATAGGGCGTCATAAATGTGATAAGATATCACGAATGTCGTCACTTAGGATCTGGTTTTTTCCTAAGGCTCACGACCTTTGTGATAGGGCGTCACAAATGTGATAAGCTATCACGAATGTCGTCACACTGTTACCAGCTTGACATGCTGGAGTAAAATAGGCATAACTCTTTGCTCCGAAATTGGATTTAGGCAAAATTGGTATCGTTGGAAAAATAATTAAAAGATATTTAATTTGATCTCTAGTAAACCATCCAATTCATCATATACAACTAGTTATGGTCGATTGAAGTTGACCCAAGTTTTGACACTTACTAAAACTTGAACGATAGGAAAGCTTTCAACTTGTACTTGAGTTAGGGGACCTCTATGATCTAAATTAATGCTCAAACATATTTCCACACTACATAATTGATTAACATACTAAATTTATATAAGATTTGAGGATTTTGAAACAGCCACGCATAGGAATGGCGGATTTTCATTCTAGTCCAAAATGTGAGGTATTACAATATCTCCCCTTTGGGAACATTCGTCCTCGAATGATACTGGCTGAGATGAGAGAAAAGAGAACTTACATGAATATATAGCATGAATGACTGATCATGATTTCATGGCTAACATGACTGAAAACTGAGCATATCATACTGTACATCCATATCTGATGCATGGGTAGCTGATTTATGAATATAGGACTGAGTGTTTCGATAAACTGAGTTTCTTAAGCTGAGAATGCATATCTGATGCTTAACTGATAAGTTGAATCCATGCATATCTGATGCATGATTATATGACTGACATGATACGTGAATGCTTGATTGAAAGTACTGGTAAGATGATCATACATATCTGATGCGGGAATACATAACTGAACTGACTCATGAACATGCGACTGAATATGTAATGGTAAAGATACCTAGTTTGAACTAAAAACTGAGCATGGAACTGAACACCAAGTTTGTTACTGAAATCTAAACATGAGAATGAGTAACTTTAAGGAAGACTGTTACCTTGAACTAAAAATACCGATGAGTCTGAGACTAATTACTCAATATGCATGAGCGAAAACATGAGAATATAACTAAATTTTGAACGTGATACATAAATTGAAATGAGACATTGAGTGCATAGCCTATGACTGAGATTGGATATAGAGGACCACTTATGAATATCCCTACTACAGACTAGATTTATCCCGTGAAGATAGAATGGGACGCTTACATAATGAAAGTTTGGGGGATCATCGCATATCTCCTCCTTGGGACACTAGGTCCCTCGAAGCATACTGACTTGGCTGAGATACTGAGGAAAAACTGAGGTGATGCTCAAGGCACCTAGGAACTGAGTTGCGACTGAATATCTAAAATTCGTGACTGAGATTATGCTCACTGGAACAACATAAATATGAAAGAAGGGAAACTATTTCTAAAACATCTTATAGCCTCCTGCACATAAGTGTGGTGCACAACACACGTATGTACAAGACTCTACTAGATGCGACTTTAAGAATTCCTTGAACTCTATTGAACCTTAGGCTCTGATACCAAGTTTGTGACACCCCAATTTTCTGAACCGGAATGCTACACGGTGCTCATAACCCTGAAGGACTATAAGCTAACCCATGACTGATATCTGTACATGTATACTACCTAATATATCATAAAATACGGAAATATGAACATGAAAGTCCATAAGGTTCAAATTAAATAAACGACTGATAACAAAATGTCTGAAAAAGGTATAACAATACCAAAAAAATTCATAAATACTAAAAATAATGAGATCTAAATATCTAATCTGACATCTAGTCTGAAAGCCTCTAACTGAACTGAATAAGGAGTTGAAGGAACATGTCTCCAACTAACTCCATCTAGCAACTGAATAGTAAATATAGCAATAATCATATCATCCTCGAATGAGAAGGACTCACTGCAAACTCTGAACACTGGAATGCTACTGCTGATCTGGAGCTCGTGCCTCTGAACCTATGGTGTAACATAAGAGAAAGCACCATAGCACAAATGCATCACTACGTCTGAATGTACTGATTATACGAGTGAGGTAGGCTAAATATAAAGGGTTATATGCATGAATAATGCTGACTAATATGAACGTGAGAGTACATACATACATACATAACTGTAACTGAACTCGTGGAGATACTGACTACTGAGTCTGAATACTGACAACATGAGTGTACTGATACTGAGATACTGAATAGATGAATGACTATTTCTGATAGTTTGAATTATGAAGAACTGGTCTGGTTGACTGTGTCTGACAGTCCTGAAGCTAAATAATAATATCATGAATTATGATAACTGATATGACTGATACATAAGTTCATAAAACTAATATAGCTGTGATGATCGGCCTAACCGATGTAACTGATACTGAGCGACTGTATCTGACAGTCTAAGTTCTGATGAAACTATCTGAGTTTTGTTTTATATGGAGTAAGGGAATATGAGATCAGTCTTATCTAGTGGGTGATCTTTAAATATGATGATTCTGATACTGTTTATCTATAGTTGAGATCAGTCATGTCTAATGGGTGATCTTGAGGTCTATTTATAATGATAAGGATTGATTGTCTCTAACAGTACTGAATCTTTACTACTGAACTGAGTTGACTGTATCTGACAGTCCTGAATCTGTAACTGAAACTGTGGGATGTGTTCATCTAACTGACATGCCCTAAGCTAAGCTGACTGGGGTCTAATCTCTTCCCTGACTGGAAGGGTGTCAGTACTGCGCCACCAGTAAAGACATCTGTTGTGGAGTCAATCCTAATCAAGTGGGTGACTCCTTGGATCAGTCCTATACATATAAATGTGCTAACGGGTGTCCCCTGAGTATGTCAGTCCTATCTAATGGGTGACATCTCGTACCTACACTGGCTACGTAGTTCTGGATCTTAGGGATTGCTTCTAGGGATCTCAGTTCTATTCTAGTGGGTGAGTCCCCATCCCTAGGCTCACTCGGTGCTGAATCCTACTCCCATCTTAAATACACTAAACTAAATAACAAAGATGAACTGAATAACTGAACTGAACTGATTAGCTGAACTAATACTAGTGGTATTGTTTGGCGGAGCTAAACTGAGTTTACTGAATTTCGATGTCTAATAAAATGTACTGAGTTCTGAGGACTGATTGAGAGTACTGAAGTTACTGACTAAGTACTGAGATCACAGAGATTACTGAACTACTGAGACTACTGAGATTTCTGAGTTTTCCTGAGTCACATAACTGACTGAATTCTATAGATCATGGCTTAACTGAGAGTATCGTGATAACATGACATGGCTCTAGGAACATAGCTATATTTTTTGGGTATGAATACCCCCAGGACTCTATGGAAGAAAAATGACACACATGACTGACTTGAGTACGTGACCAACATCAATAACCCATAATATCATAACTTGGGGAATTCCATGAAGTGCATGGATATCATACATTTTGTACATAAGTAGGATTTGCAAGTAAGCATGGAATAATCTCATAAGACTAGTTCATGAACATCCCAACAACATTTACAAGACACAATATCAACATGAAAATCATTGGAATATGGTTGCATATCATGAATCCTTCACTTAGTCACAATTTAGCTATAATGCATGATTTCTAGTCTCTTAGGTATTTTATCAAACACCTTACATGCACAACTTAGGCATAGGTGTAAATCATACAATTACTCATCATAAATAATCAAACTTACATGTTTTCAACTAATATGATGTCATAGATTGATAATAACACATAAAGATTCTATCTTGGCATCATTCAACACATAAACATGATCAACAATCCATTCATAACATGAAAACCATAATATATAGTCTTAGAAAAGGGTTCTTGAACTTCATGTATGAAAGGAGTCCATGAATGAACACACGCATACCTTAGAAAGGAAACCTTGATGATTTACTTGAGAGTTCTTGGATTAAGAAACTTAATTCTTGATTATATTGGAAAAAGGTTTGAATCTTGCTTTTGAGAGATGAGTTTGATGGAAACCCTAATCTTGTGGTTGAGAGTGTAAGAGAGGGTTTTTAAGATGCTTAACTGAAGAAAAATGGGAAAAATTATGCCTCCTTAGGGTTATAAGTCGTGGAAGGTGAAGGAAAAGACCAAAATACCCTTATGAAATAATTTCCCAATTGCTGAAAATCATAGCTGACGACCTTCATGATAGGGCGTCACAAATGTGATAAGCTATCACGAATGTTGTTACTTAGGAGTTGGATTCTCCCTAAGATTGAAGACCTTCGTGATAGGGTGTCATAAATGTGATAAGATATCACGAATGTCGTCACTTAGGAGCTGGTTTTTTCCTAAGGCTAACGACCTTCGTGATAGGGCGTCACAAATGTGATAAGCTATCATGAATGTCGTCACACTGTTACCAGCTTGACATGCTGGAGTATAATAGGCATAACTCTTTGCTCCGAAATTGGATTTAGGCAAAATTGGTATCGTTGGAAAAATAATTCAAAGATATTTCATTTGATCTATAGTAAACCACTTAGTTCATCATATACAACTAGTTATGGTCGATTGAAGTTGACCCAAGTTTTGACACTCACTAAAACTTGAACGATAGGAAAGCTTTCAACTTGTACTTGAGTTAGGGGACCTCTATGATCTAAATTCATGCTCAAAAAGATTCCCACACTAAATAATTGATTAACACACTAAATTTATATAATATTTGAGGCTTTTGAAACATCCACGCATAGGAATAACGGATTTTCATTCTAGTCCAAAATGTGGGGTATTACATAGTATTACTAGCTTGATCTATGTGTTATTCTAGTTGATCTCGATGGATCCTAGTGTGAATAATGAGTTACTAAGAGTATGTGGCTTGAGCTATGTGTTATTCTAGTTGATCTCGATGGATCCTAGTGTGAATAATGAGTTACTAAGTGTATGTGTAATTAGGTGCGGAATATTTTTTTTTTTAGTTTTTAAGGTTAAATATAAGCAAGCCAAGAGACAAAAAACTAAGTTAAAGATCAAAATGACAAAACTAGTACTCTTAGCTTAAGTTACTAGTTCATCATTTTGGATTGTATGTTGTTTTGAGCTTTAATTAGTGGTGTTTGATGATATAGGGTGATTGGTGAGTTAATAATTATAATATATGGATGATACACAAGCTGTAAATCATGTGTCAACAACACCACAATGCTTTTAATGGATGGACAAACACATGGGACAAGACTTGATGAAAATGGACTTTATGGAGTCATTGACGTTCCACGGGCAAAATGAACCGAGTTAGGGGTATTCTATGCCCTTGAGAGAATCCTAAATGAACAATTACAGTATATCACTGAGATTATGTCGTTCCATATACCCTAGGACACGCGATAAGGGTGTGGCATGCCCCTATGTTAAAATCGGCAGCTTGTGTCCAAGTATAAATAGGATACTTAGTTATGTTTCACACCATGGACGAACTTGGGATTCGAAGGAGGATGGAAAACACGACAAATAGGGTTTTTCTTGCATTTATTTTGTTTATATGTGTATTTCAATAGTTATTCATTCGTTGTGGTTATGGTTATGTCCATGATCGGCTAACCGCCTATTTTCGAGGTTAAGGCCAAGAACATGAGTATTTTTGTTATGAGTTGATTTGATTATGATTTTTCATATCAATTTTTGTTGTTTATTTATACATTTTATAACTATTTTAAGGATTCCCAACCCGTAGAATACATGAATAATTATCTTGTGAACTCAGAAGGAGGAATAAGAGGATAAAACGTGGGATAGATAGAATGGAATTGTAATCTTCCAATTGAATGAAATTATTTGTAATTAGGAGAGGAATATACCTATGTTCTCTATTTGGTTCAAGTACGTGATGAAATATGAACATTTTTAACTTAATTTCACACCCCTTTTAATAATGTAGTAGTTGGGCTAAGTTAGATAATTGACTAATGGTTCGAAGGCTATAGTCATAGTATGAACCCCTGAACCAACAAATAAGATAATCAACCAAATAAATACAGTTTATAGCTTAATATGATTATTTTTATTGCCTTAGCCTTTGGTATTTCCCTATAATTGTTCAAACCTTTACTTTATAGCATTGCTTTGTTTATTCTTTGTTTTAACTTACAGTTACTTTTGGTTATGTTAGCACTGAGTTAATCTTAATAGTTGGACTTGTCTGGGGAAGTTGTTAACACAAGTCTCTCAGAGATTGATACTTGGCTTTTAAAAGATGACTATATTATTGGGTGAGACCACGTACATTTGTGTGTGTGCTTGGGCGCAACAAGTTTCTTGCGCCGTTGCCAGGGACTTATAATTTGGAAACTTCTTTAGTTTTAGTTTTACTTTGTGATTTCTTTGGTGTTGTTCACTCTATATTGGCTTCTAAAATTGTAGGGACAAGTTAAGAGGACCGGTAAGCTGGCAAGGGATAGGGAGTTATTTGAACCAGAACCCGACCCTGAATAATTCTTTCACCAATAGAGGAGAGAAGTAGTCCTTCTCTACCATATCTATAAAAATTATCAGAAACAAAATATTCCTACTCCTATGGTTGAGGATCCACCAGTCCACAAGATATTTTGCAAAGTGGAAATCCCACTTACGACTATTGTGTCCTCCGCTATTCGTAGATCGACTCTTGGAGGTATATTTGAATTAAAGCACAATATGGTACAACTTCTGCACAATAGTGGATAGTTTACAAGGCTATCACATGAAGATCCACAAGTCCACTTACAAGATATTTTGAAAATCATTGTCACATTCATCCCTACGGGTGTTGCAACTGATTATTTAAAGCTGACACTCTTCCCCTTCTCACTTTTGGGGTAAGCAAAGAAGTAGTAGAACACTGAGCGGACATCTTATATCACTACATGGGATGAATTAGCCTAGAAATTCTTCATCCATTTCATCTCCATCTGGCTAGACTATGAGATTGCACAGTGAGATTTTGAGCTTCAAATAGAAGCCGAATGAGAACCTGTACCATACTCGGGAGAGATTCAAGTCTTTTCTTTGAGATTGCCCACATCATCAAAATTCCAACGAGGCAGTATCTCAAACCTTTGTTGAAGCTCTTGACCATAACATAAATTTTTCCTGATTCAATTATAGCTGGTCAACCTTTTGAGAAGACTTGTGATGACCTGTATACTTTGTTGAACCGCATAAATCAAGGGAATCCTAATTGGCATGGTGAAATATCCAAAATCTTAGTGAAAAGGGCTACTAGAATGATTTAATTTAATAGTATCACAACATTAGAATCTCAATTATCAACCATGCAAAATCAGATGATGACCCAATTCAGAAAATTTGATTTGAATCAAACTCTAGCTTAAGTGAATGCAGTGCAGAAGACCGTAGGTTGGTGTAAGATTTGTTGTGATAGTGGACACTCTATAGATATCTGTGGCGGAAATCCTATATTTGTATGCACATAAGATAACTTATGCAAATGCCTATGACCAAAAGTGGCAGACACAAGCACCAAATTACTCTTAAGGCGATAATAAACAGTATAAGCAGCAGCAGCACAACACACAAGCCAGTAACATTGAGGAGTGTTTAAAGAATATCCTCGCTAAATAAGAAGAAATTTCTTCTAAAATAAAAAATCAACAAGTGGTTCAAAAGAAGTTATAGCAGCAGTTGGGACAACTTGCCTAGGCATAGAATACCAGACCATAAGGTGGATTGCCAAATGACAATGAAACTCTAAATAAAGTTATGTCAATCACTTTAAGAAATGGTAAAATGCTCAATGAAAAGCCTCCAAAGGAAGCTAAGGAGATAAATGCAAAGTTAGTTCCACAACAGATTGCAGGCAAAAATGTTGACAATTCAGGAAAGTCTGAGTATCCAAACACTAAAGTTGCTAAGAAAGTGACGAAAAGAGCACCACCACCATTCCCGTAGAGGCCAAAAAAGTTCTAAGAAGATGTTTGTTTAAAGAAGTTCTTTGACACTCACAGTGAACTTCACATAATTTTTCCTCTTTTATATGTTTCACAAGAAATGCCCAAGTACGCCAAGTATATGTAGGACGTGGTAACTAATAAAGTAAATTTGTAGGATATTAAGATGGTGGCATTGATAGAAGAGTACAACTCTGTGGTAATGAAAAAGATACTGAAAAATCTTAAGTATCCCAGGAGTTTTACCCTCTCTATACAAATTGGTCATGGTGAAGAGTTCCATGCCTTGAGTTATTTGGGGAATGTTTAAATTTGATTCCTTTGTTTATGTTCAAAACTCTTATGTTGGGTGAGTCGAGACCATGCTCTATAATGCCGCAAATGGCTAATAAGACCATAGTGAAACACAATGGAACAATTAAGGATGCCATCATAAAGGTTAGTAATTTTTTTATTCGTTTTGATTATATTATATTAGATTATGATATCGATAAATGGGTACAGATCATTCGAGGACATTTATTCTTATCCGCGGGAGAAAGTTTGGTAGCTGTGAGAGAGGGCACTCTTGCAATAAGATTGGATGACAAAAAGGTAGTTTTTAGAGTTTATAAGCCACTTAATTAACCTTCCCACTACATATACTAGTGTATGATTATAGTGATAGAAGTTGATAAGTGTGGGGTGGAGTCCAAACTACCAATTATCTCTTCAGAAAATCTCGTTGAGGTTTCAAAGCTACCACCATGTAAGACCTAAGTAATGTTAATTGATGAGCCTAAAAAGAATATTTTAAGAAATATGTTGATCTAGATAGTTCACACTCAAACGGTCAAAAGCGAGTAAGGAGATGACTTCTAAGGAGGAGGAAAAGAATGAAGGAATTAAGTTGAGTAGTGATGTTGGGTCGTTTCACAACTCTATATCAGACGCTTCTTTGAAAGCAAGCCAAATTAAGATGCATATTTTAGTTTTATTATTTTAGTTTTTAACTCATGTATTGTTTGTTTTTGTTGAGTTACAGGTTGATGGGAAGTCTGATTATCGGAGACTTGAGCTAAGGAGCATGTCAGAGACTAAGTGTGCGGTCCCCGAACCCTCTTGATATTTAAAGATGCTTCTAACTAGGCCTAGAGACCTCAAGGAATATTTTTTAACTATTCATTAGATTTTACTTTTTTGACAAAGTAAGTTTTATGTGTGGGGTGGGGAAATTCCCATGTTTTGGGTGAAGTGATGCTGCAGGATATTAGTTCTTAGTATTTTTCTAGTTTTTGCTTAAATATAAATAAAATTACAAAAATACTTTTGCTTTTTAGTTTTAGTTTTATTTGGGTCAGTTTAGTTCATGCACACATCACCCACCCCGTGGTTATTCTTTTTTGTTCATTTCCAAGAGGGCGCCCGTTGAACCCAGTATCCTTTTTTTCTTTTTAGGGTTAAATTTTAAATTTTTTTCTTAGGATAGGTAAGATTTTCTTGTTGGTGTTATGTATGGTTGCATTATGCAATATTTTTTGTATGTAAAGAGCATGTTGATTGTGTGAATTACTGCTTTTGATACTTCAAGGCTCTAGTTTATGACTCTTGCCATAATTTTGATTCATGTTATTGTTTGGTTGAGCGTTTGTGATGATCCTTTTTGAGTTGAGCATGTGCCATGTGTGAAGTGAGGTTTTTTGTATTCCTTGTTTTTTATGATATTTAGAAGTTGCCTCGTGCATGTGCAAAGTGAAATAAACAGTGTTGGTTCGGAGATGATATAGGTATTTCTTTGATAGACATGTTTCATACTCTGCTTACCTACCTTTTTGCGTAATCCTAGTTAACCCCGTTGAGCCTTTAGCTTATTATATTTAGTATCTTCATACGTAGCTTAATTCCCTATTTTTGTTTGACCATAATTTGATCCAAAGCTCCTAAGTGCTTTAGTTGAAAATTAATTAAGTTAAGGAGTTGAAATACACGTAGGGAAAAGGTGAAAGTGAAGCCCCCAAAACATAGATATTGTTGCTGAGAATTGATGTGTATAGACGTTTGGAGTTGTGTAATGAAAAGAATAAAAAAATTTCAAAATTGATTAATGCATTAAATAGAATATTCCCTTCCACATTCTATGTGAATTAGCTTAATGACATGGGGTAGAACAAAAGATATGTGTGAATGTAGATGCGGTGGAAATTTTTGTTATTAGAGGTTGATCTTAATGTATATATGATCTATTAAAGCTCTTAGGGAGGATAGTCACTATTCTTGGTCAAAATAGTTCTTACCCATCCTTTAGCGTACATTACAACCCTTAAAGACCTATTTAATCTTACCCTTAACATTCTGATATTAGTGGAGTATTACACTAAGGGAAAGCCTATGGTTCATCATGTGTAACTTATGAATTCTTTTTGAGAGTGAGCATAATTTGACTATCTTACCTATTTTTGTGACAGATTCCCTCTATGTGAGTTATTATGGTAACTCTTTTTGTTGTGAGGGAACATGTTTAATGCTAGTGTGGTGATTTATGTGATGTCCTTTATTGAATAGCATGCATAAATTTTCCAAATTTGTGAGTCAGTTCTTCAGGATGGGTGTTTTGGAGTAGTATTCTTGAGCTTTCCACTGTGTGTATGACACAACCCGAGGGCCTAGTCGTGTCAAGTGCCTCAAGCCCAATCATGATCGGAGACCACCCCCAATACCCATCCATAGCCACCCTACACCCAATGTCGAATGAATTTTAATTATATAACATTACAAGATGGTACAATCATAAATTAAATACACTCAAACAGTGTCAGCCCCAATTGCAATACCAATGCCAAGACTGACAGTAATACCGACACAACCCTTGCCAACCCAAAGTAGTCTCACAAAGCCTCTATCAAAAATCAAAACAATATATATTTGGGAAATTCCCCCGACCATAGCCTAAAACCAAAGTCTAAGAAATAGCAACAGTATGTAAAGAAGTCCATAACATCAAATGGAGCCTTCCGGTGTATGGAAGCTCACCATTTCAACCCGACAAAAAGTTGTCTCCGAATCAAAGTTACTGAGCAGGAAGAGTAGTATGGTTGGTTCCTTCATCACGTGGAGATACAACACCCAAAGATGGGTTAGCAGGTGAATACTAGCATGTACTCAGGAGTAAGGATAAAATAATGCCAATATTTAAAACCAAGAAAATAATCATACGCAGTCACATCCATTCATATATATATATATATATGTATGTATAATCCATCTCGAGAAAGGGAACCGGGTTTAACATACATTTAAAACCATTAACCTGGTTTTGAGTAGCTTTACTGTCATAATCCACCCATGGGCTATATGGGTCAAATGTTACCCCCTGAATGGGCCCTAGTGCGTGTAGCCGCCTAAACCGTAGATATCATAAGGGCTGGGGATTCAGATGTACCCTTCGCCCTCCATGATACATATGTACAAGTATAAACTTAGGGGATTTTCGTGTACCCCACAAGTATAAGGTCACCATGACAAAGCCTTATGTCAGCAAATATGAGTTTCCAGTGTCCGTTCTTCGGACTCACACCTTCACAGTAAGCAATCACAACCCGCCATTGTTTCCTAATAAAATCCTTTATCACACAACCAAACTAGGCATTCCATATGTTAATTACAAAGGAATTATGTAGTGGTATCATCATACCAACTATAGCTTCCAAGTAATGTCACTAGCCAACACTTAGGGGATTCCTATGGACCGCACATGATTACTAATTAAATCAAAACCATGGCCATCAAGGACTTTCAAAAACATTTAAAACCAACCAAACTAATTTAAGTTCCATTACCATATTATTCATTGCAATAGTTTAAGTAAAAGTCAAACTATGTGACAAAATCATTCTTATAGGCATTTTAACAAACATGTTGAGGGCATATAGTTTCCAAAACAAAAACCAAGAACCAATTGATCATTGCCATGAAACCACTAGTTCAAATCCATAATTTTAACATGAAAACCATAAGAAAACATAGGAAAACAATATTCATCCATTAACAACCAAAACCCACAACATACAATTCAAAACAAAACAATACCCATAATTAAAACATAAAAACAATTCATTAAAACATGAACTTAGTTGAACTAACAATGAGGGAGGAGTAACGTGCCTTGTAGAAGAAAGAGTACAGATAGAAACCGCCCTTGTAAGCCATAAATTGATTGTATTGGAGAAACCCTAGCCTTTTTCTGAACTAAGATCCTTAAGAGAGGTTTAAGAGTGTTTTAGGAGTGTTTTGATCTTTCCATGTGAAGAATGTGGGACTAGTTAATGTTATAGGATGTGGATCTTAAGGGTTTTTGGGTGGGAAAGGTCTAAAATTTCCTCAGCTTAAAATCCAAAAAATATGGACAAGAGTGTACGACTCCACCTTAACTCGTACACACAACATACGAGTGGTACACACCATTCTTACCTTAGAAAAAATATGGGAATCCAATTCATATCCAATCATATGAGTGGTAAACATAAATTGTACCCTAGGAAACCTACCAAGGGCTTGACATACTGAGAATCATACGAGTCCATAACCTATCTCATACCATCATCATACGACTAGTATAATTCCCACTCATACCTTGGACAAAATTCAACCTAGATTACATTGATTATAATATGACTAGTATCCCCCTAAATCATACCCACATCATACGACTAGTAAGCATAAGTCGTATGATTTCCAGAACTCACAAACTCAGGGAAATTTTAAGGGAAAAAACCGAGGGTGTTATAATTCTCCCCCACTTGGAACACTCGTCCCCGAATGATGGGTAAAGGCAAGCATAAACAAGATTTATTATAATAATTCCCATCAAACTTCCCTTTAAACAATGCTAGAAAACAAAGATATTAAGAACAACACATACCTCAAGCACAAATTTTTGAAATGAAGAACAAATGTGGATACTTGGACTTTATTTCTTCTTCTTCTTCCCAAGTGGCATCTTTAACCTTATTGTACCTGCAAAGAACCTTTAATAAAGCAACATCCTTTGTTCGCAACCAATGAAATTATCGATCGAAGATTTCAATCGGGACTACCCCATAAGATAAGGAATCTGAAATACCAATACCTTGATAGGCATGATTTAAGATGGATCACTCACACACTTCCTCAATATAGAAACATGGAAAACCAGATGAATGGAGATCAAACTAGAAGGAAACTCCAACTCATATGCAATATTACCAACCCCTATCAAAACCAAGTATGGACCAATATACTGGGGAATAAGTTTCCCCTACTTCCCAAATCGCATAACTCCCTTCATGAGAGACCTTTAGGAACACCCTATCCCCATTCTCAAACTCTAACTCTTGTCACCTCACATCTACATAGGACTTTTGGTGACTTTGGATAGCCTTAAATCTATCCCAAATCACCTACACCTTCTCCATGGATTGGTAAACCAAATCCATGCCAAATATCTCTGCCTTACCAACCTTGAACCACCCAATAGGATACCTCCACCTCCTACTATACAAGGCTTCAAATAGGGCTATCCTAATGCAAGAGGGGTACCTATTGTTGTAAGAAAACTCCATAGGAGGTAAATGCTCAACCCAACAATAACCATAGTCAATCATAAAAGTACGAAGCATGTTCTCTAATGTCTGAATAGTCCATTCTGCCTACCCATCCGACTATGGGTGGAAAGCAGTACTCAGATTATCCTTAGTCCTAAACCCTTTATGAAATGACCTCCAAAAGTGAGATGTAAATTGCATACCACATTCAGTGATGATAGAAACAAACATTCCATGAAACTTCACAATCTCATAAAGGTACAACCTTTTATAATCCTCAGCCAAGAAGTTAGTCCTCACTGGAAAAAAGTGAGTAGACTTTGTCATCCTATCCACGATAACCCAAACCAAATAAAAATAATTTTGAGACAGAGGAAGACTAGTAATGAAATCCATGTTTTCTACTTCCCACTTCCACTTTGGCAAGACAATTTCTTGATATAATCCCCTGAGCCTCATGTACTCAACTCACTTGTTGACATACAATACATTTAGCCACAAAATTTGCTACATCCCTCTTCACATTGTACCACCAATACATTTCCTTGAGGCCATGATACATTTTCACCGAACAAGGATAAACAAAATAACACGACTCATGCGTCTCAACCAAGATCCTATCTCAAAAACCATCAATGTCGGGAATACATAATCTCTCTAGTACTACAAAGTTCCATCACCACTAATCTCAAAGGCCATCACCTTCTTCCCACCAACATCACCCTTGACCCTTATAAACACAGGATTTAACACTTGCATCTCCTTGATTTTAGAACCCAATGACGACTGCACCACTTTTTGAATGAACACAACATCATCCCTAAAGTCCAAGAGGCAAACTCCAAGGTTAACCAAATAGTGAATTTTCTTTACTAACTCCCACTTCCTCTTATCCATATGTGTTTGACTTCCTATGAATAACCTGCAAAAGGCATCAGTAACGACATTACCATTACCTGGATGGTAGTGAAGACTCAAGTCATAATCATTGAGCATCTAAGGCCATCTGTTTTTCTTGAGGTCAAGCTCTTCCTGAGAAAATACATACTGCATGCTTTTATGATCAGAAAAGTTTTCCACATACACTCCATACAAATAGTGATGCCAAAATTTTAACATGAACACCATAACTAACAATTCCAAATTATTAGTTGGATAATTCCTCTCATGCACCTTTAACTGTCTAGTGGCATAATCTATCACCTTACCATGTTGCATCAAAATGCACCCAAGCCCCACATGAGATGTATCACAATATAACATAAACCCAATAGCACCTTTAAGAAAAGTCAAAACTGGAGCAAAATTTATCTTATCCTTCAGCTTCTGAAAACTACCCTCACAAGCATCTGACCACAAGAATATTACCTTCTTCCGAGTCAACGAAAGGGGAAGGTGTAGGAGAAATTTGGTCCACAAACCTCCTATAATAATATGCAAAACCCAAGAAGTTTTGAATGTGGTTGGAGTCGTGGGTTTAGGCCACTACTTAACCACTGCAACCTTTTACGAATCCACTATGATCACTTAGATAGAAATGATATGACCTAAAAAAGTGATAGCGTTTAACAAAAATTAATATTTCAAAAACATGGCAAACAACTACTATTCTTTCCGAGTCTGTAACACAACACGAAGGTAATTGACATGATCCATCTCACTCTTAGAGTACACCATAATGTCATCTATGAACACAAGGACGAACAAGTCTAGAAATATATGGAAAACCCTATTCATCAAATCCATGAATTCCGTTGGGGCATTGGTCAACCAAGAAAACATAACTAGAAACTCAAAATGCCCATATAAAATATGGAACCAAGTCTTAAAGATGTCCACCTCCCTAGTCTTAAGCTGATGATACTTGTATCGATGATCTATTTTGGAGAAAAACCTAGCACCCTACAACTGAACAAACAAATCATCTATTCTCGAAAGAGGATACTTATTCTTTATCGTTACCTTACTCAATTGTTGGTAATCAATACATATCCTAAGGTAAACATCTTTCTTATAAACAAATAACACTGATTCACCCCACGAGGACACAATAGGATAGATGAAACCTTTATATGAGAGATCCTTTAATTGCTCCTTAAGATCCTTAAACTCTTCCGGAGTTATTCTATAAGAAGGAATGGAAATTGGATGAGTGTTCAGAACAAGATCGATCCTAAAATCAATATCCTTTTTTGGAGGAACACCAGGAAGGTCATCAAGATACACCTTAGGAAATTAATTTATCACCGGGACCAAATGCAAAGAAGGATCCTCCGAGTTAAAATCTTTAACCCAGACTAGATAATAGACATACCCCTTGGAGATTAATCTCCGAGCACAAAGATATGATAGAAATTCCTTATAGGTGCTAGGGAATCACCCTCCTACTCAATAATCGTGCTCATTAGGGAAATTAAAGACCACATAATAGGTCCAACAATCTAGAGATAGGAACATAGCATGAGTGTAACCAATCCCTCCCCAGTATGACATCAAAATCCACCATATTTAACTCAAATAGATCCACCAAAGTTTCTTTACTTCCAAATGATACCACACCCCCCTATAGACTCTTTTAGAAATCAATTAAGACACCTACTATGTAGAAATAGGAAAAAGGACTGAAATACACTTCAAATAATAACCAAAATGCACACCCATAAATGGGGTAACATAAAAAAAAGCGTAGCCCAGATCAAGTAAATAGTACCCATCATGAGAAAAGAGTTTTAACATACCATTCACAACATCAGATGATGCCTCAGACTCCTATCAAATAGTTAGAGCATAAAGACGGTTCCAACCAGTGCCAGAGCCAGATGGTGTACACTTTGGTACTAGAGTTGAAGAAGATGCAATCGGAACCTTGTTAGCCCTAGAGGCAACATTACCAATATGGTAGTTTCTAAGCATATGCCTAGGCTAGCCACAGCCGAAGCACCTATCCCTTCCCTCTTCATATAAGCTTTAATGCAAATGGCCATGGAATCTATAAGAAGGATAAGATAAAGTTGATTGAGCCCCACTAGCTTGAGATTGGGCACTCTTTACCCTAAAGTTGCCGCCACCATGAAAGCTCTTATCACCCGACAACTTTGGGTAGGGAGTGCTAGCCATTGAGTAAGACCTAGAATTTCCCCACTTCTTCTTGGGACACTTACCGCCATATTTTCCACTCTATTATTGGCCACCACCTTGCTCAAAAAATCTAAAATACTTTTCTTGCCTCTCACTTAACTCAACTTGACTCTTTTTCTCTATCTCTACCTATTGTATATACAGAACCAACCTAGAGATATCCATGTCCTTAATTAATATGGTAGCCTTACTCATAAGGATCAACTCATGAGACAGTACCAAAGCAAACTGTGTCATCTGATCCCTCATATGAGAAACCAACTCCAAAGCATACTATGATAACTGGTGAAATATAAAGGCATATTCCAAGGCTGATATCTTACCCTGATTCAAATCAACAAACTTTTACGCTTTCGCTTCCCTGAACTCTTGAGGAAAAAAGCAGTCCAAAAAAGCATTTGATAAATCCTCAAACTGTGATGAGTTATTATTGTCACCACTTACCTGATTCTATTCTTTGTACCATTAGTATGCCACATCTTTCAGCTGGTAGGTGGCAAACTCCATGCCCTCCATATTCATGGCGTGCATAAGACGAATGTTTTTTTCTATCTTATTTTGAAAACCTTAAGGATCCCTATCAACCTTAACATAAGTAAAGGTCAGATAATTCAACCTCATGAACTGGACAACCCTTGTAGTCTCAGAAAATGGTGTAACATGAATGCCATGCTCAGACTTAGAAGCTACCAACTGTGCCTATATGTGAATAGACTGACGAAACTCATCATTCTTTACTTCAACCTGAGGAGTTTGAGAAGGACTAGAGCGAATTGGTGGAACTCAAGGAAAACTAGGAACTAGACTCCAAGACCGAGTATGGATCCCTAGAGTAGAGCGTGTCTCTTACACATTGTCCCCAGTTGGGACAGAGGAGTTTTCATGAACTTCAGATCATCAAGAAATAATCTGAAAAGCAAAAAAATAGGAATTAGTGAAGAATTCAGGACTTAGACTCTATAGCTTTAAAATATAACACAAGAAAGTGAAACATTCATAAATGCCTTGTATCCTCTCCATTCTGAGTGTGGCACACTACATACCCTTAAAAAGACTCAAATTTACAAGGCTTTTTAGACTCCTAATTGACCATAAACCTAGGGTTCTAATACCGATCTGACATGACCTAAACCAGGTCCTAGTCGTGTCAGGTTCCTCAAGCCCAACCGAGATTAAAGACACCCCCCAATACCCATCTATAACTACCCTACACCAGATATCAGATTAATTCTGATTATATAACATAAAAATATAGAACAATCATAATTCAAATACATTCAAATAGTGTCAGCCTCAATACCAATAACAATGCCAAGACTGACTACAATACCGACACCGCCCATGCCATCCCAAAGTAGTTTCATAAAGCCACTATTCAAAATCAAAACAATATTTGGTCTGGACATGCCCCTAACCATAGCCAAAAACCAAATTATACAAAATAATAATAGTATGTAGAGAAGTCTATAACATGAAATAAATCCTTTTGGATTATTAAAGCTCACCACTTTAACCCGATGCAAAGTTGTGCCCGATTCTAAGTTACTGAGCAAGAAGAGTAGTATGGTCGGTTCCTACATCGCGTGGGGATACAACACCCGAAGAAGGGTTAACGGGAGAATGCTAACATGTACTTAGGAGTAAGGATAAAATAATGCCAATATTTAATACCAAGAAAATAACCATATGCAATCACATCCATACACACACACATATATAATCCATGCCAGGAAAGGGAATGGGGTTTGGCATGCATTTAAACCCTTTAGCTGGGTTTGTGTAGCATTACCATTATAATCCATCCACAAGCTATATGGGACCAGTTTTACCCCTGAACGGGCTCTAGTGCATGTAGTCGCATGAATCGTAGATTTTATAGGGGTAGGGTATGGGATTCCCATATACCCTTCAAGTATAAGGTCACCATGACCAACCCTCATGTCGGCAAGTATGAGTTTCCAATGTTTGTCCTTTGGACACACCCCTTCACGATAAGCTATCAAAACCCACAATTAATGCCCAATTAAAACCATTAGCACACAAGCAAACCACCAATTCCATGTGTTAATTACCATGGCATTATAAAGTGGTATCATCATACCGATAATAGCTTGCAAGAAATATCATTAGCCAACTCTTAGAGGATTCCCATGTAGACTACATGATTATAAATTAAACAAATACCATGGCCACTAAGGCCTTTCCAAATAACTTAAAATAATCCAAACCAATTTAAGTTCCATTACCATATAATACAATGCAATAGTTTCAATAAAAGTCAAACTATGTGATAAACCATTCTTTTAGTTATTTTAACAAACATGTTCAAGGCATATAGTTTCCAAAAGAAAAAACCAATAACCAATTAACCATTACCATGAAACCAAATTTTGTATTCCATACTTTTAACATGAAAACCATAAGAAAAACTTGGGAAAAATATTTATTCATTAACAACCAAAATCCCCCAACATAAAAGTTAATACCAAATAATAACCACAATTAAATTATGAAAACCAATCATTAAAGCATAAATTTAGTTAAACTAAAAATGAGGGAGGAATAACATTCCTTAGATACCAAAGAGTACGAAGAGAAACCACCCTTGTAAGGCCTAAATTGATTATATTGGAGAAATACTAGCCTTTATTGAACCAAGAGCCTTCAAAGAGATTTAAGAGTGTTTTGATCTTTACGTATGAAGAATGAGGGAACAATTAATGTTATAGGACATGGGTCATAAGGCTTTTGGGGTGGGAAATGTCAAAAATGTCCTCAGCTAAAAAGATAAAAAAAATGCACAACAGGGTACAATTCCCCGCCTAACTGGTACACACAACATACGAGTGGTACCCACCTTTCGTACCCTAGAGAGAATGTTGGACTCCAATCCTATCCAACATACGACCATAAGGACTAACTCGTATCCAATCATATGATTGGTACCCATAAACCCTTCCTTAGGAAGTCTACCAAGGGCTTTAAACACTGAGAATCATACCAGTACATAACCTATCTTGTTCCATCATCATACAACTAGTATGATGTCTACTTCTGCCTTGGACAAAATACAGCCTAGATCCCATTGATTATCATACGACCAGGAACCCCTAAACCGTACCTATATCATACGACTAGTAAACACAATTCATATGATGTGTAGAATACTCAAACTCGGGAAAATTCTATGGTAAAAAAACCCGAGGTGTTTCAGTGTATATCATTCTTAGTGTAAAAACTTGCATTTTGTGTAGTAGTTATAGTACTTGCTTGTGCATCTAGATTATTATTGAAGTGTGGAGTCTTCTGAAATTATGATTCTTATAGTGAAGAGTTATTAGAGGACAAGCAAGAACTTAAATATGTGGTGATGATTTTAGGTGGATTTATGTACCTCAGCATTGTTATCTATGGTTATTTAGCTTAGTTTAGAGGACTTCTCTTGTGCTTAATGATTAATTCTTTTTATAGTTAAGAATCTAAGTGTTAAACTACATTATTTTAATGTTTATGGTGTGTTTCAAATAAGTTTGGAATCAATTTGGTTACTTAGAGCGTAGATGAGAAAACTAGTGTTACTACCTTGAGCCATGTCTTATTTAGTTAGTTTCGATGGATTCTAGAATGTGTAAGGAGTTATTAAGGGTATGATTGTGTAATTATGATTGAAATAACTTATATATATTTTTTAAGGTTCAATTGAAAAAATCCAAAAGACAAAACACTAGGTTAAAGATCAAAAAGACAAAACTAGTACTCTTAGCTTAAGTTACTAGTCCATTGTCTTGGATTGTATGTTGTTTTGAGATTTAATTTGTGGTGTTTGATGATATAGTCTTTTTGGTGAATTGATAATTATTATATATTGATGATAAAAAATATGTAAATCAAGTGTGAACAACATAACAAGACTTGTGGTTGATGGACAAACACATCGGTTAAGACTTGACAAAAAATGGACGTTTTGTAGTCATACACGTGTCACGTAACTTAGGAACCACGTTAGGGACATTCCACACCCTTGGGATCATAATATTTGATAAATTACAGTATATAACAGATATTATGGTTTTCCAAGGACCGTAGGCCACTCAATAAGCGCGTTGCACGCCCCAATGTCATAATCGGCAGCTTTCGTCCAAGTATAAATAGGACACTTAGTTGTTATGTTTTACACCTTGGATGACCATGGGCATTGAAGTGAGTCTGGAGAACACTTCAATTAGTTTTTTTATTCAGTTAATTTTGTTTTTTTAATGTATTTTAACATTTATTCATTCATTCTAATTACGGTTCTGTCAATGATCAGTTAAACGCCCCTTTTTCGGGGTTAAGGCCAAGAACATGAGTATTATTATTATGAATTTAATTGGTTATGATTATTTATAAATTTTAGTTGTTTATTTATACTTTTTATCATTATTTTAATGTTTTTACACACTTAGAATACATACATATTCATCTTGTGAACCCGGGAGGAAGAACATGCAGATAGAACATTGGATAGATAGAATGGAATTGTAATCTTCAAATTGAATGAATTATAATTCTCAATTAGTATAGGAATATACATATTTAAATATTTGTTTCAAGTAAAGGATGAAATATGAACGTATTTAACTTAGTTCTCGCATTCTCTCTTAATGATGTAGTTGTGGGGCTAAGTTATATGATTGAGTTGAGGTTCAGAAGGCCATAGTCATAGTATGAACCATGTGAACCAACAAGTAAGTTAATCAACCCAACCAATGAATTTTATATATTAATATGATTGTTCGCAGTGCCTTAGCCTTTGGATTTTCCCCATAATTGTTTAACCCTTTAATTTATAGCATTGATTAGTTTATTCTTGGTTTTTACATACAATTACTTTTGGTTTCAATAGCACTAATTTAATCATAATAGTTGGACTAGACTGGGATAGTTGTTAACACGTTTTTGAGGGATCGATACTTGGCTTACAAGATTCCTATTACTTGGTGAAACCACGTACAATTTCATGTGCACTTGGGCGCAAGAAGTACCCAACATAGCCACATCGTACTGCGACGTTAAATTAAGCTTTACTTGGGATGCAATCCAAGGTTTTAGTGTTCACTTTATTTTTATTTAGTAGGGTAGGAATCATGGAGAAGGACCTGAAAAATGGTAAAAATTGTAATATTTCAGACAGGTCCAGGTAAGTCGACCTATGAATCAACCTACGAGGTCGTAAGTCCAACCCACGATATGCATATTAAGGCGTGGGAATCCAAAGAAAATTTTTGGTATCTGAACTTAAACCTACGACCCATAGGTAGAACCTACGGCCTCATTGGTTAGTTCATAGGAATCAAAGAAAAATAGGTTGAAGAGCTCTACTTACGAATTGCCTTTGGGCCCATAGGTAAGAATTACTAACCATAAGTTGATCCTTAGGTTGGGTCTAAAATAGTGGGCCAAAAATTGTAAAAATATAGGTCAAGTCCATGAAACTCGACCTGAATCATCTCACCTAGGCATTTAAACCCTAAAATTTGACCCTTTATACCATAAATTCTTAAGTTACAACTTTCCACTCAAATTTGAACTCTTCCTCTCCCATTTAAAAGCTCAAAAGTTCAATCCTACTCTACATTAACACTCACCTGCATATTATACTTAGAGTTTGAGGCTAAATCAATTATTCATCTTGTTCTTCTACAATCTTCATTCAACATAAGGTGTTTCATGATTCATGTTTGATTGATAACTATATTCTAATTGAAATAACTTATACATGCACTTAAAAGTATATTAGAAGTTGATTAACTCGAACAATGTTTATAATACATAAGGAAATGAATTGAAGCATGTTAAAAAAAATATTAGCATATCATTTGAAATTTTTTTTGATTTAGATGGGAATTTTGGGAAGAAAATGAAGAACCCTCAGGTTGAATTCATGAAACTCACCTACAAAACATAAGTTAAACATAGATGACATATGTTGGCATAGTAGGAATCAAAATTGAATCCCTGGAAGTTTTGAGGCTTTGTTTACTACCTAAGATCCTACCTACATCCCCACAAGTACAATCTATAGCCTCGTAGGTAGGGTCGTAGGCAGGCCCTAATTCAAAATTTCGATTTTCTTCTCGTTTCCTGCTCTGCTATTGTATTTCAATCATTGATAACTCACTTTAAAGGTACTACGGCACCCAAGGATACACAATACATGAGAATGTAGTCAAGGTTGAGAAATGAGTCTCTTAAATTGAGTAGATCGGTGGAGGAGTGTCTCGTTGATAGTGCGCCTTTTGATCCATGACAGACTAGGGGCCAGACTCTAAGACAGGCAACAGCTAGGGTTACTATTCACCTAATTACTCATCCTGTACAACCACTGATACCTTAGGCTGGTCTTCTAGCTTCCCTATCTCATGGTATCGAGATTGAACCTTGGATAAATTCAATCAAAACATCACCACCACGCACACCCATCCCTCTTAATTTGATGAGAGAGAGGATGAGTTTAGTTCTATGGCTGATTAGGAGCATTTAGCTGTCCCTTAATCTAAGAAGAGGGTGAGGTTTTCTTATGGTATTGAAGATTATTAGACAGAGGCACCCTAGTCTATTGAGGGTGATCTTACTTTACAAGGTACTCAGAATGAATTTTCTTTAACTTCAACCATTCAAGAGTCCACAAACTCAAGATGTGTCTACTTTAATATGTCTACTTTAAAGTCTGCATGCAAGAGCATCTGTGATAGGGATAGTGTTATTACTAAGAAGGGTAGACCGCAATAATATATGGTTGTGGAAACTTGGATTGAGCTTGCCTTATTGGTAGGAGCTCCATATTTGTTGGATACTTTTGATATATTTATATATATAGAGAAACTTGGTTTGATGAGTCAACCTTCAGGATCTTACTACCTAGAGATGGTTCGGGTGTTTTAAGCTTTGTATGTAGCATCTCTATATTTGATCGCCCAGCTAAGGGGAGATCGATGGACCAGCCCCTACTGACTTATACACTATACAGAGGTGTTAGGGTTTATGTATCTATGGATATTATTCATAGTTTCTTTTTTGGGTTAGAGTTTATAGGGACGACCACTACAACAGAGTTTGGTTAGAGATTGTGGCTTGTTAGGAGTAGGAGTACTATAAGAAATGCTAATTAAAGAGAACAGAGGAGAGACTTGGCTAGATGGGTAGATGCAAAAATTACTGAGTTAGGCTCTGATGCCCCTAGGATCGAGGGGAAGGTATAGGTAAATAAAGTTTCATTAAGCTTTGCAGAAAAGTTTTGGTGGACTATTGTGAGGCATTGATTAACTCTGACGTCTGCGGACAACTTGCTCACATGTGATTGAGTTATACTTGTAACGACCTAATTTTTAAGGTCATGATGGCACCTACTATAACCGACCAGTAGGAAATCCAACTCTGTAGTCGTAAACTACTAGTAATGGACTACAAAAATAATGAAGGAAATAATGTAGAATAGATGTAATGAGAGACTAACATACATAAGATAATTCCAAAACTTGGTGGAATCATTACAAGAGCTTCTAACACAATAAGGATAAAAATGAGGTACTAAATAAATATACAGATACAACTATCTCTGAATAACACATAGATACTAGTATAGTACATAGGAGGGAGGAAAGCAATACTTCAAACATTGACAACTCACTTTATGTATCTGAATCGTGCCTGCTCTACATGACTTGCACAACACCGAAGATAACCTATACTATAATATGTCAGTTGCAGAAGTTTAGTATAAGTACAAAAAATGTGGTACTTAGTAGGCACCTACCGATTGAGCTCCAAAGATAATGTAGATACATATAACATATAAACAGAATGGAGAAATACACCTAAATGTCCAGCAACCACATAGGAAAGACAATGAGATAATAAGGAAAAACTATCCTATTCATGTCTAAGAAACTAACATAATAAGGCTAGAAAGAATTAAGGATGTACTATCCTATTTCATCCATAATCAAGAATCTCAACACTATACCTTATATCACCTGACAATATAAAAAAAGGCAAAAGAATTATATATATCATAGTACACAAGGCCAAGGAATGAATATAAAATCTTAATAAATAAAGTAAGGCAAGGATATACAGTAATACCTTAGCAACATATAGTTAGGGTTACATATTTGTAAATATAAACAAGGTAAACTCAAAGTTAAGCCTAAATTATCAAACTAGCATCTTAAGGACTCATAATCATAGTAGGAAATAGTGCTAGAATACTCAGGTTTTCTAATCCATATATTTAATAATAAGTTAATCATGTATTATAATGAAATCATAAAATAGAACGGCTAGAATTATACATCAACTATCGATATCGAAGCATTAATAAATTTGTCACAAACTAGCCAAACCAATGATCATAATAATAACAATAACAACAACAATAACAAAAGTAGTCACCGGCTAGTCCAGACAAATAATACCTATTAGATCCTTTCATGAACCCCCACAACCCCAGGAGAAAAAGGTTCAATCAACATACAAAACACCACAATCCATACTCATCACCCATACCTATGAAAACCCTCATAAGGCTAATAGATATAGGCGCATACTTGCAATAGGTGATGCCCATGCAAGAATGAATTCAATCGAATCAACAATATCATAATCATCATCATCATAACCATCACCATCATCATAACCATAATTATCATAACCACCGTCATCATAAACATAACCATAATAATTATTCTCTGACTTTGCTGGGTATAACAGAATATCATCATAATCATTCCCCAGCGTTGTTGGGTATATATGCATATTATCATAATCATTCTTTGTCCTTGACAGGTATATAAGCATAACATCATAATCATCCACCGATCATGCTGGGTACATAAGATTATCATCATAATCATCCGACAGCCTTGTTGAGTATAGTCAATATCATTAACACATATGTATATATAACATCAATACTATAATCTGTTATTGGGTTTTACCTGGAATTTATATTATCAATACATCCTCCTCCTCTATCCTATTCAGATATATATATATATAGATATATAATAGGTGCACAGACTTAAGTCATGGATAAAAAAGTGTAAATCAATAAATCTATTGCCCAAGGTAAACTTTAGAACTAGTTCATTAGAAAAGTGTGAAAAAGGTCAGAATCTCTCACGATCAAAGTAATAAGTAGTATCAAATCGTAGATCGCAATCTATCACGATCAAATTTTTAAAACATTATTATCAGTCTCTTTACACATAGGTTATATATTAAGATAGACAATTATAGTAATGATGAAATCCTCTTTTAGGATGAAAAGTGGGTTTTAACCCCTATTTAGGAAAAATAGTAAAAAGATCATATTTTAGCTAGAATCTCATCATTTACCTAATTAATGATCATGATTGTACCTTATATATGCATGCCATCACCAATACTAAAACAACAAAACTATATGCATCAATATATACATAAACTAAAACCACATCCTTTACAATAATAATCACTTCACAGATGTTCAATCGATATCAGAACACGGCCTTGGTCCCAATAATGTATCCAAAATAATTACAACATCATAATCATGGACTTAGGCTCATATACATTTGCGGAACTCATATCAACAATCATATCCATAAGCCATCTCATATTTATAAACCATATCATATCTAGGAGGCATAATATATCAATAAATATCTCACATATAGGAGGCATAATATATCAATAAGCATTTCACATCTAGGAAGCATAATATATCAATAAGCATCTCATGATTAGGAGGCATAATATATCATTAAGTATCTCACATCTAGGAAGCATAATATATCAATAGACATCACACATCTAGGAAGCATAATATATAAATAAGCATCTCATATCTAGGAGGCAAAATATATACAATAAATATCTCACATCTAGAAGGCATAATAAATATATAGTCATATCGCATCAAGGAGGAATAATATATCAATAAGCATCACACATCTAGCAAGAATAGTGTATTAATAAGAATCTCACTTCTAGGAGGCATAAATCATAACTATGAGGCATAACATATCTATTAGAAATCTCATATCTATAGGCCATATATCATAAATAAAGTACAAAAGTCATATCATAGCTACAAGCCATTAGTCGAAACCTGGGAAAACCACATCATACAGCCGGTCATAAAGTAACTTTATTCTAAAGGCTTACTATTTTCAACTATGTTTAATAAGTGTAACTATGTCCACAATGGTTAGAACAAGTCTTGGCCTAAGTTGGGTCGAAGGAACCCACTACTAATCCTCAAAATCCTTATTTAGATAAATTATACCTCGAAATAGGCTAATGTATCTATATTAACCTCTAGATGATATATAATCAAAGTCAATCCTTTGATAGGAATTTCCACCTAGAAAATGAGTAATTAAGTAAACTTCACCTAAATTATGATTTCAAGATCACTAAAATAGCCTAAATAAGGTTAATGCTACTAACCACTCTTCCAATGACGTAAACCACATCCAAAACCTTACATCATAGAATAACCATTCTACAAATTAGCTCAATCTACAAAGAATACAAAAGTATCATAGAAATAAACAAGTATGTTACTGCATAGGTCAAATCACTCACTTAATCCTTGAATTTCAATAATAAATACTAAGCCATAGTTTTATACCCCTAATTAATCTTACCATTCACATTCACATGAAATATATAAAATATATAATCTTGTGAAGAAGAGTAGATTGAAGTTTACCTCAAAGACAAACCGTAATTTGTTGAATCATCCAAAAAACATATATTTTTACTCCAAAATCCTTAAGTACTGCTATGCTATCAAAATCATAATCTATGCATTATTAGGAGTAAAATAGGACCCATATTTTCTTATAATGAGATGAAAAGAATTTTTGGTCAATAACAGGCTTGTGGGGTTCGCTAATTGAATCAAAATTGGACTCTTCACGAGGTCCCTCGAAGGATAAAGAAATTGTTCTTAAATGTTAAGCACAAATAAAGCACAAGTCAGGTATTAAATCAACACTTGAAGTTTAGGAATTCAATGTGATAATTTCAAAGAATTTATCATGAAATTTAAGAAATCTTTCCATGAATTCGAAGGAAATCATGAAATAATTTTTATCTAAGCTCCAGAAGTCACCCAAAATCTTCAATCCTAAGCATTACTAAGTTCTAGACCCCAAGTCACCCAAAATCTTCAATCACAAGCATTCCCATTTTCTAGGGTTTTAACTCTTAAGAAATGGGTGAAAAATAAGTAAAATTTGTCTAAAAATGAGAAATTTATACCTACTCCAGGTTCTCAATCATGAAACCTAGACACAACTCAAGGGAGTTGCAATCGTAATTCATTATTCATGATTGCGGATAAGTCAAACAAGAAGAAAATGCATTTACCAATCCCGATTAACCTTTGCGATCGCAATTTTGTCATAAAACATAATTGGATATCATAATTTACCCATTGAAATTGCAGTCACACTAGACATGATACATTAAATTTTCTTCTAGGTTCACAATGGACTTCAATCGAGGGTTCAGAAATAGTTCAGAACCCCATACGCAGAAATAATATATGTAACCATACAAAATTTGACATTCCAGACTTAATGGAACTATATAAACTTTTATCCAAGATCATTTAGACTAATTATGGGGCCCATACCTATAGTTTTATTTTTCACATAATCCGCCCACTGGAAAAAATCAAGTCTGAAAGCCTCGAGACTAGAATCAAAGGTCCCTCTAGCTTAAAATTAGCATTTTTAAGTTGATGGCGCTATCAAAATTCTCATCCAAGATCATCAACTAGGAGTTTTAGTCTAAGATTAAATCCTAAATAGTGAAATCTCTAAGATAGATAAATGAGCCTAAAATCCAAATGGACTATTCAATCACCAAACATATAAATTTGCCAAGTCATAAATGACTTGTAGCCATTGTAGGAATGCTCAAAATGTAGGAAATGAATTCACATCAAGGAAATGATCTGGAGGGTCATTACAATACAAATTTCCAGCCATATAATTGGCAATGATAGTGATTTTGCTTTGTGGGTCCAGTCTGAGATTCACAAGAGCAAGTTCCATGAGTTCACTGTTATTTCCTTCCAATGCTTGGTATAAATATTATGTGATGTGGCAAGGGTATCTAGTATTCCAAGAGTTGATCATAGGTTGAGGCCACCCACATATTTGATGTTAGGTTACTAAAGGATGATACTAACGTTGTTGCCCTATATAAAGCACAACTATCAACATCTTCAAGCATTGCCATCTTTAAGGGGAATTGTATATCGGTTGAGCATGTTGATAGGTTGATACCGAGTGGTGATATTGGGAATGGTATCCAGCAGGTAGAGACTTCTTCTAAGGAGGGCAGTAAAGGGGTTGAAACACTATATCCCCAACTTTGACTTCTATAGTTCCCTTTTGATTGTTGTTTTTGGTATTGTTATTGTGCCCTAAGATTTCTTATAGTAGTTGGTTGATCAATAGCCGAATTTGATCCATTGCAAAACTTATATCGACATCGTATTAGCTATATCATTTAATCAAATTAGGTAATAGGTAAGGATCATATTAAAGGCATCTAAGGTGAGAGTAAAAGATTGGATGATAGTAGTAGTAGAATGGTTCATGAGATAGATGCATAGTCTTATTGATAGTTTTAAGGTCCAGATGGGTGCATGACTACACGAGGCTCAGGTTCTTAACTTATTGGGTATGCTCCAGGAGGTTGATATATTAACATTAGAGGTTCGCTCTTTAGAAGAGAGCTATATCCCAGTTATCCCTCTGATGATTCCTTCTTTGACACAACCGCTACCCAAACTATCACCACTAATTTTTGAATTATTTGTTGAAGAAGATGAGGCCCAAATTATTAAGGACAAAAGAGGACTTGAGCAAGAGAAGCAGGGTGACTCCAAGGAATTATAGCAGGCCTTAAAAAAGGACACAATGGATTCTTTGATTCAATATAGTTTCAATGATGATAGGCATTCCCAAATTTCATTGGGTGCCTTTTTTAGTCACGCACCACCATCACCGCCTGGCGATGAGCTATATAATACCGTTGATGGGGCTGAGTCTTCTTCTAATACTTATAGCATCCAGGTATGTCCATACACCTTTATGATCTTCAGTTTCTACTATACACTGGGGATAGTGTATCAACTTTATATTAGGGGTGAGGTCCACCAACCACCTAGGATTTTTATTATTATGACTCTTTTTCTAAGGGTGTTCTAACATAGTAGAGTCGGCATGTTAAGAGATTATGTTGTGTCATGATATGTGTTATGTTTTATTTTATTTAATTATAAGAAAATTAGGGAACCTAAGTGTCGTCAAAATGTTTTATGTTTTAAAGTGTTTAGAAAATATGATACCCCTCCAAAAAATTTTAGAATGATGTGTTATTAATATATGTGTAACCATAATGGAATCATGTTATGGCATTAGTATTAGGGACAAACTAATCAACGCTTAGCATTGAATGAACTTGATAGGTAGCAATTTATAATATAACCACATACCATGTGTGTGAGAGGCATTTACCTAGTTCACTTTATGCATTTAATCTAGAACTTGCCCGAGTAGTCTTTCCTTGGTTTTGGGACATGATCATAGTCTTCACTGGAATAAGTTCACTATTAGCCTAAAATTCTGACCAAATAAGAATAAATATCCATTGATTCCTAATTTGAGCCTTAGTTGACCTATTATCTTAATTTAACCTATTCACTTTCCGATTAAATTACAATAAACCTGTTTTAGCATCCCTCCTTGGATATTATGTACCTTAACTTAGATAAATCTCCTAAGTTAAGGGTGGCTATCATAGGGGTTGGGTTGGGTGTGGTAAGACAAGTGTGAAAAAAGAAAGAGAAAGAATAGAAAAATGTGTGAAATTCTGAGAAGAATGAAGCAAATCACACCCGATACTAATAATCAATAAAGGGAAAGGATAGAAAAATGAGTGAAATTCTATGAAGAATGTAGCAAAACACACCCGATACTAATAATCAACAAAGAAGGAAAAAGGATAATAAAAGAAACATGGTTAAGTAGTGGAGATAATAATTTAAGTGTAGTGTCAATGAGAGTGACTCACTATGGCCCATATTTTTTATACCTTCCCCAAGCCTACATTACAAGCCTAGCAAAGTCCTATAGTGATCCTAGTCTAACTATCCGAAAAACAACGGTATAGAAAATATGGTCAAGCCTATGGTATTTTATGCACATTGTTTAAACTTGTTTTTAAAGAATGAGTGTTTCATTTAGTCCATGCATTGACATGCATGATATAGTGAGAGTTGAGACTTCCTTATCATAAGAGTACACGAGTTATGTTATTAACTACTTATTTTTTTGGGTAATGTCAATTACATATATGCTTTGTCGCTGGTTGTTAATCTAATAACATCATTTGATTCCTTTATGTCATACCGTTATGCTACATGTATCCATACAACGGTTTTGAAAGTAGTAAATTGTAAGGGGTAAGAAATTTGAGCTAAATTGAGTTGACTAGTGTATGTGCCTTAGGTTTCTTATAGATAAGCATCATGTTGTTCTGTTATGTATTAGTTTCCTGAGGACATGCAAACATTCTAAGTTGAGGTGATTTACATGGTTTAATGGAAATTTTGATGATTAAAACAAGAAAATTATGCAAGTACTTAGGTATTCTTGTTAGATGTGATGTTATTTTGTGTTTATTTTGTAGGAAAATAGTGTTCAGAGCTAAGAAGGAGAAACAATAATGTAGATTAAATGGGAACGCTACCTATAAGACTACCTACGTCCATGTAGGTGGGCACGTAGGTAGAGTTGCTGAAAATTTTGAAATGCTCAATATTTTTTATTTTAGAGCCTACCATTTCGTAGGAAATAGAATTATTTTTCCAACAATATAAAATTTTCCTAAATCCAATTACTGGGTAAGTATTTTTGGATATTTTAAGTTTCAGTCATTGAACACGGTAATTCAGGCTGGTAGTGCATCACGGAGTAAGCCAAAATGGAAATTGTCAGTTTCCAATGAGGTACCGCGATACCAACGCATCGCGCCACAACTCATTTTCACAGTTGTCCATTTTCCAATTAGCCAATGCTATTGTACCGCTTTGCGCCGAGCTTTCAGGTCCCATCCAGTTTTGCAATGGGATTCGACCGCGTCGCGCCACCAGCCATATTCCAATTGACATTTTCCTATGGATTGCCAAGATAGCGGCGTATCGTGCTAGGGCCCAAAATCAGTTTTTTCAGTACATATTTTTAATTCGTTCTCAGGGATAAATGGGTATTTTTCCATGGACCTAATTAGTCTAAACATGAAATTTACCTTTGAATAACCCATTATCTCATCATTTATTCACTTTATTCAAAGATTAAGTCATTCTCTCTCAAAAGGGGCTAAACCCTAGCTTCAAGAAACTGGAGAAAAAATCAAGAATCACTCTAAGAACCTTTAAGAATTAACAATCCAAGGTATGTTAGGTGTTCATCTATGGGTTCCTTTCACCCATAGAGTTCGTGAATCTATTTTCAAAATACAAGATTATTGAATTATGAACTTCCATGCTTTAATTGAATTGAATTCATGTTCATGTTATTATTGAGTTTTAGTCCATGATTAAATTACATGCTTTTATGAAATTAATCATTGTATGAGTTGAACTAAATGATCTTTATGCTAAAACCTTCAATTTGCAAGTTTATTGATGTAGACATGATAACTATATGTTTTGATTATTGTATAACCGAAGCATGCTCCCCATGTGTTTGATAAAATGCTTATGTGAATGAAATAGTGCCATTATAACATGATAGCATGTATTCCCCATTCATGTATAAGTAGATGCATTACAAGTGCTTGATTAAATGCCTCTATAAGAGAACTATGGACAAGTATACATTGCTATGATTTTTAAGAGTATATTATACTTTATTTTTCATGCTATCGAGTCCTGGGGGTATTTAATACCCGACAATTTAGTTGTGTGCCTAGAGACAGTTTCAGTTACAGAATCTTAGTTCTGTCACGATTAGTAGATTCTAGTCAATTACACAATTTAGTAGAACTCAGTTAGTTACAGAACTCAGGAAAACTGAGTAAACTCAGGATCAGTCCAATCTAGTTAAGTATACTCAGTTCAGTGTCTTTCAGTTGGGAGTAGGATTCAGTATCAAGTAAACCCAATGATGGGGGCTCACCTTCCAGTAGAGGGTATGATCATTAGAAGCAATCATTTCATTCCAAAACTATGTAGCTAGCGTAGGTTGAGACATCAAACATGCCGGTTGAGGGTTGATGAGGTGTTTTAACCTGTCAGATGAAGGTTCCACTATTTTCATTAGAGTACTTATCAGATGAGGGTAACTCTTCAATGTTTTTACCCATGGCACGATACTGACACCCTTCCAACTAGGGTCACAGATTGGACCCCAACACAGTTATCTAATTTGGGGCATGTAGGTTAGATGATTACCTCTCGTAGTCTCAGTCTCAGTCTTTAGAATAGAACTCAGTTAAGTTATACAGAATCAGGAATTTCAGATAAAGTCAATTAGTATCAATAACTGCAAATGTCAATTACTCAATTTCAGAATTTAGGACTTAGCTTCAGACAAGCTTATTCACAGTATTTATTTATATGCACATTAGTGCATGCTCAGTATTTACAACAGTATCAGTTATCCATGTACTCTCATGTTTAGTTACTCTATATCATGCAGTCAGTTATTGTTCATGCATATAAACCCTTGCATTCAGCCTTACCTCATCTAACATACCAGTACATTTCACGTACTAACGCATACTCTTTCTTTTCTCTATGATGTCTCATATCATAGGTTCAGACGCTCAGGTTTTTTACCATGCATAGATAGATTTAGATTCATCCAGCAGCAGTAGATTAGCCATGAGTCCTCAGCATTCGACGATATTTTATTATTTCATTATTATAGTAGATTCAGTATTTCAGTAGATGGAGTCAGTTGGGGGATTGTCCCATCAACTCCACATTCAGGCAGTTTAGTTTAGAGTTTTTTCTAACTAATTTTCAGTCAGTATTTAGTTTTACTGACATTATCATAGACAATATAATTTATCAGTATTTTAACCTTATGGAATTTTAGCCTATTATTCCAAATTTATTACAGTATCATGTTTTAGCGTTCACAGTAGATATCAGTCATGGGTTAGCTTGTGGTCCTTTGGGGTCGTAAGCACCGTGTAGCGTCCGAGGTATAAACTTGGGGAGTTATAATATATAAATACCAAATAGATATTGTGTTATAAGTGTATGGACTTTATACATTTTTAACATTGTTTTGATATCTGAGATACATTATTGATCTTGTAATTATTGTGTGTGGAGATCACAACAGTAATTTGAAACTAACAATTTTTATCTAATTAACTTGAGATTGAGAGGCGATAGTTAATTTTTGATCCAAAATAAGGGTTAGTACTGCAACACTCTGAGATCGAATGGAGATGAGTGAAACTTACCCAAACCAAGGTCAAGAGATGGTTAGGTGATAATAACCTGTTAGATTTTGGATGAAAGTCATCGTGATACTTTTACAAGCATGATAAGACTTTTATAATCCCATATTCTTTCTTTAAATTTTGAGTCAACCATGAACAACTCCTATAATCCTTTCCTCTGTCCACTCTAGTTGTTGAGTTAGTCATAGAAAAATGGGTATACAGAAAAGTCAAATTTTAGTCCTCTATAGAGTCACCACAACTAATTTAGATGAGTTAGATATGACAAACTTTGAAGCCATTATTGGAATGAATTAGTTACTTTCACATTATGCCTCAGTTGACTGTAGAACCAGAGGAATAAAATATTAGGTCTTAGATAAGCTATTCATAGAGTTGAAGGGTAATCCATAATGCCTATAGGTTGTATGATCTATTACTTTAAGGCTAGAAAAATGATTTCTATGGGTTAGATCTATCATCTTGTTTGGGTTAAAAACTCTACACCTAAGACCCAACATGTAATTCTTTTCCAATAGTCAGCAAGTTTTGCAAGGTGTTTCCTGAGGATATGCCTAAGGTTCTTCTTGAATGGGAATCAACTTGGGATAGACTTTCATTTAGATAAACAAACCATATTTGGCCCTTTTTAAAAAAGGATCCATCTATGCTTATGGGGTTGGAAGAATAGTTGAAGGATATCTTAGATAAAGGCTTAATTATGCCTAGTATTTCCTTATGGTGCACTCTGATGTGCCAATATTTTGATTACACATTTGAGGATTTCAATTATGAATAATTTAAAGTTCTTGAAAATATCATGTTATATTTAATTATTTTTACTTCTAATGAGAAGACAAATGTGACAAGGTAGAATATATGAGAATTAAACTAAAAGGAGGAGTGGTGGAAAAGTTGACCAGATGTCAACCATTTGTAGGCCCACTAAACATATCGTCAGACCAAAATAGAATGACATATAATAGAAGTTGATTTGATGACCAAGTTGATGAGAAATCAACAACGTGATGCACCATCAATTAAATCATCAGGCTTAAATAGAACTTAACACAAATTAAAGGCAAGGGACTCTTTGGTACTGAGTCGTCAACCTCCTAACGAGCCATCAACTTAGCCAATAGATGCATGGCTAGTAACTCTGAGTTTTATTTAAATTCCAATTTTCTATGTATTATAAATAGATACTATTACGGCTCATTTATATCATATTGGTAGTGTAGATCCTCATTTGTTAGTTTGACAAATAGACCATATATGTTGATTTTGTTTAAAGTAAAGAAATGATGGGGCTTACTATGGTGACGTATGAAATCATAGTATTCCTTGGAATTTTGTTGCTTATATAGTGTGGTGTTGTTTAATTTCTTGAGTACAAGAGAATGTTCTAAGTTATGGGTGTTGATTTACCAATATTTTATGGAACATTTGAGGCTTTTAACTATGAGTAATTCCAAGTTCTCGAGAAACACTTTTATATTTAATAATTTTTACTTCTTATGTGCAAAAAAACAATAGTACAGAAAATAGGAGAAATAAGATAAAAGGAGTGGTGGCGAAATCGATGAGACACCAACCCTTTGATGTCCCTCTAACCATATCATTAGACCTAAATAAAATAACATGCAATAGAAGTTAAGTTGATGGATAAGTTGATGAGACATCAAAAAGGCGATAGGAATGAATAACATTATCATTCTTAAATAGAAATCAGCATAAATTGAAGGCATGTAACAACCCATATGATGAGATGTCAACATCCTGACTAGACATCAACATTGTCGTCAGATGTAAGGCAGGAAACTCCAATTTTTTCACTATTCTATAAACAACTACTATTAGTACTTAATTCAACATCTCATGTTATAGAGACAAAAATGTCTTTTGTTTGTGAGATATTCTCTTTGGGTTTATCAATTTTATTTAGATTTAGAACAAACTTTTGTTATTGAATTCATCTTTCCTAGGGTAATCCTTACCTATGATTTTTATTACTATATTTTATTTTAAGTTATAAATGTCTAAAACCACACATCTAGGGTTGTTGGATCCTTGACAAAATAACATCTCTAGGGTCCTTAAATAGTGTAGATGCATATAATGTTGATGTTTGTATTGTCAAATCTTTAATATTAATTGACAGCTAATAGTTACAAACATTAGAACATGTTTTTAGGTTAACTTTCTTGAGCCAAATTCTTACAAAAATGAAAAGATTTGAGAATATGGATCCAAAACTTCCAATTTCTCTCAAATAGGCAATGTTGTAATAAGATTAACTAGCTTAAGGTAATTATTGAGGTTTTGACTCTCAGAACTTAGAGTTTGATAGAATTTGTGTAAATATCATCTAAATGGGTTTAGAAACATTTAGATGTTGTGAAAAAGTTAATAGTCATGCATTCTTCACGATAGAAAGGTTTACCATCGTTACTAACATGGTGATATTGTGGAGTCATTATGATCACAAGCCTAGTGTTTTTTGTTACCTAAATACAAACACTAAAATTTTGATAGTTGTTATTTACACAATTTAAAAGTACAGGTGAACTTTGTTAATAATTCAAAATACTTGAAATTCCCTTTTTGGATGAACTTCGTAGGTATTTATAAGTCTTTTAAAGTACCAGAAAATAGTAAGAATTCCATCTAATTATGGTTATTCCCACTATCTTTTTAGGGGATGCAAAATTATGGTTGATAGAGTTGAAACCTAATTCTATTACCATTATGGTTGATTGAGAAACAACCTAATTCTATTACTAATTGGAGCAGTTGAAATGTGCTTTCCAAAAAAGGTTATTTCCACCCTCCGTTATGTTTTAGTTAAGGGATATGATTAGAAATTTTAGTCAGCTACCTGGTGAAGCATTACATTAAGCATAGCTATGTTTGAGGAAGGAATTTACTCAATTCCCTAATCATAAGATGATGAATGAACACATGATTGAGATTTCTTACAGTTCTATAAATTCAGTCACTAAATTGATTGCTGATAATTCTATAAAAAGAGCCTTTACGTCCCTCAAATATGCAGATACAATTGTAATCATGGAAAGTCTTACAAAGACCAATAGAGCTTCCGATACTAGAGACTCAAATATTGTAGATGGTAGTTATGCTATTGGCATGTCTACTGAATAATGCAGAAGAGAAGAAGAACATCATCAATACATGGTCCATATAAAGACACAAATGGACTTGATCACTAAACAATTGTTGGTAAGTGGTACTGAAAAGGTGAAAGTTCTAGGTTCTCTGAGTAATCCTGCTAAATTAGATTATAAACAAAAGTCAACAAACCTAAACAAAATAGTTAGGGGCTTTCTAGGATAAATAATAAAGGAAACTAAGGTTAGAACTATCAGAAATACATGATTTAATATTGCGCCACAACATTGTTAGTTTAGAGCCGCAAACTTTGCCAAACTAATGTATGGGTCACCTCACATAAAACATCTAATTTAATATCATAGAATGACTAAATATTATTGGTTACTCAGACTTCACCAAGAACTATATCACTATCATCTTGACCTCATCTACATCACTGAGGTAATGTTACAATATTTGACCATTCGCTTTTAACTTTAGTCCCTCACCATTTTTAACATCAATGGCACAATAAGGATACACCATCACTACTTTATAAGATCCTATCCATCTTGACCTCATCTAGCCAAGAAACAACTTCAGTTTTGAATCAAATGGCAATATTGTGTCATATGAAGGAATTCTCTTTTCTTAATCCTAGGATCATGGTTTTAATTAATCTTCTCTTTTTATAATGTTGATATTTCATAAGTAAGGAGACAAAATTAAACCATCTCATTAAATAGTTCTAGTATCAACTTTATTGCTTCACTCCATTGCAAATTAAACTTTCTTAGTATCCACCATGCCTTATCCTGAAGTTCAAATAGAAAGTGGCATGCCTTATAAAACACGAGATAACATGGGGAATCATTAGTGGGAGTCTTAAATGTTGTGTTTTATGCCTAAAATACATCATCTAGCTTTATATCTCAATCCATTCTATTTGCATTCATAGTCTTACTCAAAATAGAGTTGATCTCCCAATTGGTAACCTCAACTTTCCCACTTGATTGTAGATAAAAGGGGGTACCATTCATATGTTTCACACAATATTTCTCAAGTAAGGCTTTGTATAGACGGTTGCAAAAGTGCAAGCCTCAATGACTAATGAGATCCCTTGGTGTATCAAACCTGGAGAATATGTACTATCTCAAAAATATTGTAACACTCTTCCATTCATTGTTTTGTAGTGCAATTTCCTACACCTACTTTAAAAAATAGTCAACAGTAGTCAAATATACCGCTACTGTATAAGCTCATAAAGGAAGAAAGCAACATAGAAGAAAATAAGGGAACTAGCTCAAAAAATAGAAGAACATACAATTATGAAAAGCAAGATCACGACATCTAAATAGTATGGCAAGCAAATAAATCAAATATCTATTAAATGGAAGAAATATCACAATCCAGAATCACGACAGACCAAATAAGAACATAAAGAAAGGAAGGCCACAATCGGTACATGGATATATAAGATATGGGAATGTATAATTATGGAAACTGCACCACATATGGACATATCTAATATGGACATATATTATGGTGACATCCCTCAATCAAGGAATCAATTTAAATCCTTGATTCAGAATAAATCTCTTGTGTTTCCTTATAAAGAATGGCAGTAGAAGAATATAAAAGAAGAAGACTGAAGATGGACACAGGTTATGCAACTTAGAGGAGAAAAATCAAAGTGTCTCAATCTCAGTCTCATAAGGATCTGTAACTTTTCTTTTACAATTGTTATATAAAGAGTAGCATCAAGTCAACTTTTTAACATCAACTGAAGCTGTGTCCCAAGATCTAAAGATCAAAATAAGTCTTCAAAATATGTTTCCTATTATTGTACTCGTGTCCGACATTGAACGATCTAAGAAAACTTTGAAACCCAAGAGGACTACAAGTAGTCACCACATAGGTGTTCCTAAACAGGATAAATATTTATGTTATTACTTTATGTTAAGTTATTTATTTACTTAATTATCTTAAATCTAATCTATTTTGTGAGGTGTACTGACATACAGGTGAGTCAACTGTAAGGAGTCAGTAGTTGTCTCACATAAAAATTTCAATTCACCCCCTATTGAGTTTTAAAAAACACCTTGTCATCACATACGCTATCATCAAGACATTTAAGCGATGACTACTTATGTGAACAGGTGTCGCATATGCAATACCTTTCCTGAAGGAAGGTATCCCATAAGCTTACCAGTTATTTCTTATGTGGGACTCACGATTGTGACAAAGATGTTATGTCGGCAACACTTGGTCTGATAAGTTCAGTCGCGTAAGTAATCAAAGTGTCATTTACGCGAGTGCTCTTGCTGGAGACTTGTAGAATTTTGAGTCTCTACAGAACCCTTGGGATTCATCCAGAATCTCACAAAATGTAGATGAATTATGCTACCCTATCAAAATCAATACTCCAAACTCAATAGCAATATCAAATTTTTGAAAAATGTTGTTTTTACAAAGTGGACGCTTAAAACCCAATTTCACAACTTTCTGAGCCGAGGGTCAAAATGAGCTATAAAATCCATAAAACTATACCAACTATGTCACCACCTTAACATTAACGTTCAAAATCTATTTGATCAATCTATTTTGCCATCCGATGCACGGACCAATAAATGTTGACCAAAGTCAATTATAAGACTTTTAAAGCCACAAAAATACAATATCATATAAAATACATTGAAATGCACTTGGAATCATTCCAATCATCCCCATACCATATAAATACCATAAAGCAACCATAGGAAGGGGTGAAATGGTCAAATCACATAAAATATATATTTCACATAAATCACCAAAAATCTAGTTGTTTCATGAAATGAAATAATAAACTATGCAAATAAGGGATTGATGATAAAAGAGATTTAGGGGTGCGATTTATGCAAAGTAGAAAAGCAAAGAGTTAAGAAAAAGAATTTTTGAAAAAAATGACACTTGTAGTGATACTGAGGAGTGAATAAATGATTAAATTAGAATAGGGTTAGTATTAAGTAGAGCAAAAGTAGTGTAGTGACAAGGTGGGCTTAGTCACTAATCCAATCTACCATACCTACCCCAAGCCTATGTTACAATTAGAAAAAGTCATAAAGTTATGCTTGTTTAACTATTCATAAGCCAAATCATAGAAAATAAGGGCAAACATATGATATTGTTCATGCATTTCTTGAAATTTTATCACGACTGAAGACTACCCCTTATCGTGACATGGTGCATAAGGACACAAGTGAACCTAAGATAACCTATGAGCTGGAACATATTATAAGGAACTAAAATAAAATAACAATATACTATGCAGAAAGAATTCATGAAAATATCTGATTATTTAAAATAATAAAAAAGGTGTTGAATAGTGGGTGGCCCCTAAAAGAGTGTCAGTCCTTTATGGGAAGGTGGCATCTCATAACCTATGCTAGCTATGTAGTTCTGCAACTAAGGGACTTCTACTAAAGGCCTTAGTCCTCTATTGGTGGGTGAGCCTTCATCCCTTGGTTCAGTCGGTGCTACATTCTACTCCAAAGTGAATTGACACAGAACCATAAACTAGTGGATGCACTCATAACTGATATGCTCAAATATGGTATTCTAAAAAATGATAGTGCATGCATAATCTAAAGTAATCATTAAGAAGTTTATTGATGTACTTAGAAAGATATAGTACAGGTGAGTGCTCATTATAAAAATGTTATAAACTGTATGGTATAAACATGATATGATTAACTTGGAATCTTGAAAACTATAATAGGAAAGATCAACTAGGTACTGGGTGTTCATAACCCACCAACATGCAAAATAAGATAATTAAATATAATGGTTTCATTGTAATGACATTATAGGAAATTCAATGACTTAGAATCGAAGAATTTCATCAACATAACAAGTTATCATGATTAGAGTACGGAAGACTACTTGGATTTAAGAGGGAACACTATTTCATGGCTGAATTCAAGAATTGCATGGAGGAATCATTTAATTTATGCTTTTCATGGAACTGTAGTTTATGAAATTCATAAAAGTCAAATAAATATCATAATTTTGGGCATGAGGATGAAAGAGATCCTCATTTAATACCCACATACCTGAGTTCCTTGAATTCTTTAAGAAAATATGGAATTGAGACCTTGGGAGAGTGAATTCCTTAAAGAATACCCATTTCTTTATTACTTGAATGTATAAGAGGAATGAATGTTAACTGATTAAAAAGGGGAAAATATTCCCTCTTTTAATGCTTTAAGTCATGGATTGGGTGTTTAAGGAGGAGAAAGGACTAAAAAACACTTCATATCTAAATGAAGACTACACAATTTTACACTACAGCATGGCACAGTGCCTATTATGGAGGCTAGCCTCCGTGACACACTGCCTATAGCGGAGGCTAACCTCTGTGACACACTGCATATCGTGGAGTCTAACCTTAATGACACACTACATATCATGGAGGCTAACCTCTATGACATGCTGCATATAGTGAAGGGCCAACCTTTATAGCACATAAAAAATATGGTGGCCTACTATCTCTGGGGTTAAAAACCACTCCAAACCTGTTTCAAGAATTCCAAAACTCTCCCAGGAGAGGATACTTATTATTGATTGTGACTTTGTTCAACTAATGATAGTCGATGCATATTCTGAGAGAATCGTCTTCCTTGCTCATGAAGAGAACTGGAGCACCCCAAGAAGAGAAACTAGGACTGATAAAACCCTTATCTAAGAGTTTTTTCAACTATTTCTTTAATTTCCTATACTCAGTTGGATTTGTTCTATTAGGTGCGATTGAGATAGACTGGGTATTTACAAGGAGATCTATTTTAAAGTCAATTTCCCTCTCGGGATAAACTCAGGGAAGATCTTTAGGGAACACTTCTGGAAACTCTTTCACTATTAGAAATAATTCAAGACTTGGAGTTTTAGAATTTGAGTCCGTTACTTTGATGAGATCTTAACTACAACCCTTGGAGGTCATCTCTGTTGCCTTAAGATAAGAGAAAAATAAACACATAGGAATTAAGGTACTACCCTTCCATTCTATAATAGTCTCATTAGGGAAGTGAAACTGGATAAGTCTATTTCTATAATCATCAGAGGCATAGCAATAGTAAAGCCAATCCATTATAAGAATAACATCAAAATTAGTCATCTCTAATTCTACAAGGTCTACTGAGGTAACTTTCTGAGATACTATGACCGAATAATTTTTATATACCCATCTAGCCGTAAGAGAACTACCGACTAGGGTAGACACTAAGAAGGGTTCTGTTAAGATTTTGAGACTATCACCAATGACTACTTCTATATAGGGACTCACAAAAGAAAGTGAAGCTCCAAGATTTAATAATGCATAAACAATGGAGATGGAAGACTTGTGACTTACCAGCAACCACATCAAGAAAACTCTCCTGATCACGTTGAGTCTGGAGAGCATAAAGTTGATTGTGACGTTTCCTACTTGTGGAAAAGGAGGTGAAACCATGTTGAATTAGGTGACCTTCTAGAGATGACAAAAAACTATTTTGACCTGGTTGATGAAAGTCTTTACCCTTCTAGGATACCACTGGGATATCCCTGATCCTGTGGCTTGGCTTGATACATCCAAAATAGGTATCACTATCTGCCCTGCACTCCCTTTGATAGTTCATACCACATATGATGCAAAGTGGATTGGTGCCACCACTATTCATCCTACACTAAACTTAGAGCCTGGTTTTCTATCCCAATTGTCCTGCATGAACATAGGTACTAGCGCACTAGATAAAGATGAGGTTGGTGCTAAAAATTTCCTGTGGAACTAAGAATGATTCCCACCATTATACTATTGTTGTGAGAAGTTAAAGATACTAATTTTTTCCCTCTTATTCACCCTTTCCTTTTCCTTGAGTTTCTTCTCCTTAATTTGTTAAGCATGAACTATCAACCAAAAAAAGGTCCATCTTATTAATCAACATCACTATTTTGCACTTCTTGACTATATCATCTGATAAACCATACACAAACATACTCATTCTGGATCTAGAATCAACCACAATAGACGAAGCATACATTGCCAACTGGGTAAACATGAGAGTACTACTTCACACTCATATTACCTGCTTCAGATAAACCCCTATACCTTGGCCTCCCTCAACTCCAATTAGAAGAATCTATTTAAGAATGTTGTAGCAAACTCATCCTACTTTATAGGCCCTGCCTCAATATCACTATCCTTCTTCTACTGCTGGAACCAAGTATGAGCAACTCCTTACCATTGGTAAGAAGCTATGTCAGCACTGTTACTAGTAGTAACACCTATAAATCTTTCACTTTCTACACACCATCAAGAAACTTCTACAGATTCTCCTTAGACTTTGATCTAGAGAACAATGAAGGATTCATCTAAGTAAAGTCTCGAATCCTAGCATTTGTTGTACTCACTACTGGATTGGCTGGTGCAATTTCTTAATGGTTATTCTGAGTAGCCATAGTTATGGCCAAAACTATTTAAACAGTCTTGAATTCGACATGCGAAACATGTTCCTTCAGAGAAACTTCCTCAAAAGGAGGTGGTATGGGTTGATCCTCATTTCTCCTTCCACTATTTCTTTAGGAAGTCATTTTCCATAAACAAAAGAAGGATGTGTTAGAAAAGGGAGATTCAGTATAGCGCAAGCTCTTTCGCCAAACATGAATACTAAAAGAAAGAAAACATTTCTAAAACATTTCATAGCCTCTTTCCCATAAGTTTAGCACGCTTCACACCCATGCACAAGACTCTACTTAATGTGGCTGTTAGACACCCTAGGACACTTTAAAAACCTTAAGTTATGATACTAAGTTTGTCACGACCCGAGACTACCCCTATTCATGACACGGTGCTTAAGGCCACATGTGACCCCATGCTAACCCATGAACTGGCATATATTGCAAGGTACTAAAACAAAATAACAAGATACTGCTGAGAGGTCATTCATGAAAATATCTAATTGCTTTAAACCATAACAAAGATGTTGAATAGCCATTACTGTAAATATATTAATTGTCTGACTATCTAAAAAACTCAAAAGATAATGAGTTATTGGGGCAGGTTACGAACTAACTATGATTACTAAAATAACATAAAATAAGGTACTAGAAAGCATGATAATAATTTGAATAGTCTTCAACAGATGAGGACTCACCAAAGCCACAACTGAGTGATTTAAGGTAAAAAAAATATGTGATCTGGTAATTGAGCATCCGAACCTATATTGTGAAATAAATATAGTGCAAAAAAGAGTATGCGTTCAGTACTTTGAATGTACTACTAGGTGAGGTAGGGACTAACAAAAATACATATAAGCACTAAGAATGAATCCATGAACATATAAAACAAATGCAAAACCAAGTAAAACATATACTGAAATAATCTATAAAACTGAATAGCTGATAAACAGAACACTTTGTCATACAAATTTGAACTGATAAAATTTAAATACTTAGCTGAAACTGTAGGAGAGATTATTCAACTGACATGCCCCAATCTGAGCTAATCGGTGTCCAACCTATAACTCAGGTGGAATGGTGTCAGTACCTTGACACGAGTACCAACATTGGTTGTGTGGATCCACTAAGCTGATAACCCAAATGACTAGGGTGTCATTCCTTTACTAGAGGGTGATCCCTAAAAGAGTGTAAGTCCTCTACTGGCGGGTGACATCTCATAACCTACGGTTCATATGTAGTTCTGGAACTTAGGTAGTTCTAATAAAGGTCTTAGTCCTCTACTGGGGGGTGAGCCTTCATTTCTTGGTTCGCTTGGTGCTAAGTTCTACTCCCAAATAAATAGACACAAAAGAATAAATTAGTGCATGCACTGATAACTAATATACTCAAATATAGTATTTTGAAAAATATCAACGGATACATAATCTGAAGTAATAATTAACATGTTAACTGATGTACGTAGCATGCAATAATACTTGTGAGTGCTCATTATGAAAATGTTATCAACTTTATGGTATAAACATTATATAATTAACTTGAAATCTTGAATACTATAACAGGCAAGATCAACTAGGTGTTAGGTTTTTACAACCCACCAACATTCAATGTAATATAATTAAGTATGATGATTTCATTTTAATGACATAATAGGAAATTCCATGACTTAAAATAGAGGATCAAACAATTGCATAAAAATAACATGTTATCATGATTAGAGTATAAAAGAATTCATGGAATTTTGAGGGAACACTATTTCATGGTTGAATTCAAGAATTACATCGAGGAATCATGAAATTTATGCTTATCATGGAATCCTATGTTATGAATTTCATAAAATTCATGAATAAAAATCATAATTTTGGGCATGAGAATGAAAAAAGATCCTCATTAAATACTCACATACCTGAGTTACTTGAATTCTTGAAAAAAAGTTTGAATTGAAACCTTGGGAGAGTGAATTCCTTGAATAAAACCCCTGGCTTTAGTTTTTTAATGTGAGAGAGGAATAAATATTGTCAGCTAATTAAAAAAAGGGAAAATAATGCCTCTTTTAATGTGTTAAGTGGTGGATTGGGTGTTTAAGGAGGAGAAAGGACAAAAAATCCTTTACCCCTTAATAAAGACCACACAATTTTACACTGTAGTGTTTCGAGGTGCCTATTATAGAGGCTAGACTCTGTGACAAACTGCACATCCTAGAGTGCCAGCCTCCACGACACATAAAAAACACGAAGACTTACTGCCTTCGTGGTCCAAAATCACCTCAAACCTCTTTCAAAAATTCCTAAACTTCCCTAGATGACACTTTTAACATTCATAAACATATTTCAACTCATTAATCAACATTTTGATCATGGAAAGGTAAAAAATAAGATGTTCAAAATCATGGAGTGTTAAAATCCCCATATCACTTGCACTTAGTGTGAAATAATTTCTTTGGATCGTTTAAACATGTGACAAATAGCTAGAAACTTGTCTAGGATATTACGAGATATTAGAACTTCATTGTGTGAGTTAAAGATTTGTTACAATGCGAATTTAAGTTAATCTTTCATGTATGGGACTTTGTTGTGGTGAGGACATGTGGATACCGCTGCTAACTATTGATTGTTAGGTCGGCTGCTATATGTGTGTGATGTTATTGATTTATATCATAATGTCACTCATAGATTCTTATTGGTTAGTTTGAAGAATAGACCATGCATATTGGTTTTATTTAAAAGAATGAAATGATGGGGTTTAGTAGGATGAAGTATGATATCATAGTATTCCTTAAATTCTTATTTCATATATAGTGTCATTCTAAGTTAAGGGCATTGATATATCAGTATTTGATGACACATTTGAGGCTTTGAACTATGACTAATTGTAAGGTTATCAAGAAACTCTTATTCTATTCAATCATTTTTACTTATAGCATGAAAAAAATATAATAAGGTAGAAAATAAGAGAAATAATCTAATAGAAGTAGTGGTGGAAAAATTGATCAGACATTAACCCTTTGATGGCCCGCCAAACATATCATCAAACCTAAATATAATGGGATGTAAGAGAAGTTGAGGTTATGGATAAGTTAATAAGACGTCAACAAGGTGATGCGATGTCAATAATCTCATTAAGCTTGAATAGATCTCAACACAAATTAAAGGCAAGTGACACCCCATATGATGATATGTTAACATCATAATGAGTCATCAACTTTGTTGTCAAATAGAAGGCGGGAAAATCCGTGTCTTATTAGAATTCCAAATTTCTCGATACTAAAAATATCTACTATTAACACTTATCACAGCACCTCATATTATAGAGAAAAAAATGCTTTTTGGTTTGTTAGTTATTCTCTTTTTGTTTAGCAGTTTTATTCAGATTAGAAAGACGATTTGGTTATTAAATTTATTTATAGTATTCATCTATGTATTTTAGTTCTATATGTTCTTTGGGTTGTGGTTTCCATGACAAAGTAACATCTCTAGGGTCATTAAATGGTTATATATGACTAGTGCTTACACTTGTATTGTCAAATCGTTCATTTTAAATAACTTTTAATGATTGCAAACATTAGAATGTGTCTTATAGATAAACTACTTAAGAAAATATTATAATTAGGAGATTATTTGAGAATAAGGATTTTGGAACTTCTAATTCCCATCTGATGGGTAATGTTGCAATAAGGTTAGCAAACTTAGGGCAGTTATTGAAGATTGTGTTCTCATCACTTGGAATTTGAGATAATTCAAGTGAATATCATCTAAATAGTTTGAGAAATAGTTATATGTAGTGCAAAAGTCAATAGCCATACATTTTTTGTTCTAGAATAGCTTACAGTTGTTAGCAAAATGATGGTGTTATGAAGTCATGGTCATCACAAACCTATTTCTTTTTATTACTTGATTATAAATACTAAAATTATGATAATTGTTACTTATAACAATTGTGAACTAAAAACAAACTTTGTTTACATACCCCCTAAAGGACGTAATTTACTTGAAGTCCATTTAACTGCGTAAGGCTTAAGTTTAACTTTATTACCTATGGGATTAGACCCAACTAAGTTGTGTTATATATTTGATAATGATTGTTTTATACTTATAAATAATGTATAATTTTGGTGTATCATGCTCCAGTGTTTTTCATCTAAATTACAAACAACTCTCCCAGAATGTGTATTAATTACCACCAGTAAAACAAAGTCACAATAAAAAATAACCATCTCCTGAAAGGACTAATGACCTATTTGACAAACTTCAAGGTGATATTTTTTTTAAATATTAACCTCAGATCCATTCATCATCAACTTAGAGTTAGGTAGTGTGACATTCTAACAAAACATTCATAACTTGATTTGGTCACTATGAATTTATGGTTGAGATTTTTTGACTTAAAAAAGCTCTTGCAGATTTTATGTAATGCCCCGAATCTGGTACCCGAAATGCTACACGGTGCTCATGACCCCGCAGGACTACAAGCTAACCCATGACTGATACCTGTACCTGTTCACTGTATAATATACCATATAGATATGGAAACATGTAATTAAAGGCCATAAGCTTCAAAACTAAATAAAACATCTTATAAAATAATGTCCAAAATATGGTACAATCAATACAAAAATGAATTTGAAGTAACTGTCTGACATGCTATAGTATGAAAGCCTCTAAACTATTTGAATAAGGAGTTGATGGGACATGGCCCCAACTAACTCCATCTACTAAAATAAATAAGTACTGAAAGATTGACATAATCAAATAATAACATACTCGAATGATAAGGATTCACTGCTATGACTTTTGATATCTGGAATCTACTGATCCCTGGAGATCGTGTCTCTGAACCTATGGTATAAGACACCATAGCGCAAATGTGTCAAGTACTTTGCAAGACACCATAGTACTGGTATGCAAGTGAGGTAGGCTGAATGCAAGGGCTCATATGCATGAACAATACTAATTGACTGACGAATATAAATGTGAGAATACATACATGCATACATAACTGAATCTGACTTTGTGTTAGGACTAAATACTGAGTTCTGACTAGTGAGTCTTTTGATAACATAGATTTACTGATATCTGAGTAAGTGAATACTGTGATACTGAACAACTTAGTCTATTGATATTGATATATGGGTCACTAATAAATGAGAAACAAATAATTCATTACTGAATACCGAGGTACTAATACTATGTTACTGATATATGAGTAACTATTTTTGATAGTTTTGTTTTATGAAGAACTGGTCTGGTTGATAGTATCTTACATATGTAAAGATGAATATTGATAACATGAGTTCTGATAACTTATATAACTAATAACATGAGTGATCGTATCTGTCAGTCCTGAATCTGATGGAACTAACTGAGTTCCGTACTGTATCTGATTTGATAGTATCTGATAGTCTATATTGTGATGAACTATCTAAGTTCTATTATTGAGATGGAGAATGAGACTAAAATAGAGACTGTGGGTAGTAATCATCTAACCAATATGCCCCGGAACTAAACTGGTGGGGTCCTACCTGTAACCCCACCTGGAAGGGTGTCAATACTGTGCCATGAGTAAAGATAAGCTGTGATTATACACTTGCTGACAGAGAGTTCTTCTGTCAACCCCTCTAGATAGGAAACTCAAATAAGATGTATAAATCCCTAAACACGTAGGTTGCATCTCTACCTACGCTGGATACGTAGTTCTAGAACGCAGGGATTGCTACTAAGGATCGCACCCTCTACTGGCTGACAGTGTGTATCCTCATCCCTGGGTTCACTCGGTGTTGAATACTACTCCTAACTGAATAGACACTAAACAGATTAACTGAACCACTTAATTAAATTGAACTGATACTGATGGTATTGTTGAGCTGAGCTGAACTGAGTTCACTGAGTTTCGTTGACTGACGAAATACCACTGATATCTGAGGACTAACTAAGAGAACTGAAGTTACTAAGATTATTGAAAATGCTAAAGTTTCTGATATTATAAGTACTGGGATTACTATGTTTTCTAAGATTTCTGGGTTTTCCTAAGTCAAATGACTGACTGAGTTCTATTTATCAAGGCTTGACTGAGAGTATCGTAAAAACATGACATGTCTATAGGAACATAGATAAATTTTTGGGTACAAGTACCCCCAGGACTCGGTAGAATGAAAATGAAAAGACATGACACTTCTTGAACACATGAACAATCTCAACAATTAATAATACAATAGTTGGGATTATTTCATGAGGTACTTGGTTGTCATGATCTTATACATGGCTAAGGGAACAAATAATCATGGCTTAATTACATATTTATAACATCACAAACACTTTTTCAAGAAAGCATAATGGATAATCAATTATAGGGGAGTCATATTGAAAATGAGTAATTGGCATGCATTTATAATGTAAACCACAATTGAGTCATTATTCCTGATTTCTACTATACTAGGCATTTCATCAAACACCTTGCATGCACAATTTAGGGAATAAGTATGATCATCAATTAAATACAATATTAGTCCATCATTTAACTCCATTGCATGGATTTCAACCCTATACTAACATGGTTTCATGAAAACATGGTGAAGATTCAATCTTGGTAGTTATACAACCATAACAACATCAACAAAATCAATTCACCACATAAATATCATGATATAAAATTTAAAAAAGGATTATTGGGCTTCATGGATGAAAGGGATCCATGAATAAACACTATGCATACCTTATCTTGTGATTCTACGAAGATTAACGGAGAGATTCTTGAAATTTGACGGTGAATTCCCTTGGAATTAAACCTTCTATGAAAACCCTAGGGCTTGTTCTTTAGAGTTTTTGAGAGAAATTGAGTATAAGTTGCTGAATTATGGCCAAATCTCGTTCTATTAGGCTTATGTAGGGTGAGGAAATTTACCAAATTGCACTTAAGACACGGAAGTGTAATGCTGAAAACTGGGTACAAAGGCTACACAAAGGGTAGAGACTTTTGTACCCTGGACGGCGCCTTTGGTAGCGCCATGTAGAACCTGGGCGGCGCCTTTGGTGTTGAATTACCCACAAAGGCTATACCATGGGCGGTGCCTCTTCATAGCCTTTGGCTACTGGTTTGAAATCCAAACGATCCCTAAATGGATTCTAAAAATTCCAAAACTCACCCAGAATATACTCTTGCCTTTCCCCATTGCAATGAAACTTGAAAATCATAAAACAGATGTCGGTAATGTTGTCAAATAATTCCCCAAAGTTTGGAGGCTTAAAATGAGACTAAGTGTTGAACACTTATCAAAATTTTCTAAGTGTTGGATCTTTTAAAGAGATTCAAGGCACTAAACAAGTTGAATTTAACCGTAAGATTTTCTGGGGTCTTACAATATCTCCCCCTTGGATACATTCTTCCTCGAATGAGACTAACTGAAATGGGAGAATAGATCAACTGAAGCACGTATAGAACATATACAACTAAAAACATGAGATCATGACTGTCATAACTGAAGAGCTGAATATAACATACGGAACATGCATATCTGATGCATGATTGATAATCTAAATTCATGCATATCTGATGCATTGATAATTGACTCATGGATACATGACTGATGTTTTGATGAACTAAATTTCTCTCAATGAGAATGCATGTCTGATGCATGATTACATGACTGAGCGGACAAATGAATGCAAGACTGAATGTGCAATGGTGATTGACACCAAGTTTGTAATGGGAATCTAATATCAGGTTCGTAATGGTAGTTTGAACATGGAACTGAGTAGGTTCAAGAAAATTGTTATAAAAATTGAAAAGTAGTGATGAATCCATGTTATGCTAGAAGTATGCATGTACGAGCATATAAGGACATGACTGATACTAGAACATGATGCATGAACTAAATCCCATGAGCTGAATTGAGTCTTGAAGACATGGTGTGTAAATGATCTTGGAGCTTAAGGGTTAACTTATAAGTATCCCCTACTCCAACTGGATTCATTACGTGAATAGAGAGATTGGGATGCTTATGTTATGAAGTTTTTAGGGAATTATAGTGTATCTCTCCCTTGGGACACTATGTCCCCTGAAGAATGCTGGGTTGACTTTTCTGAAATATTAAGGAAAACTGAGGTGATGCACAAGGCACCTAGGAACAGAATCGTGACTGATTATCTGAGATTTTAAACTGAGGCATAATACATGAACCGAATTGAGCCCACATCTACCTAGTTGATTCATCTCAAAATGTTTCATTTATGAGATTTTGGATAGTGCAAATAGATGGAAATATAGGAAACCAAAATGTACGAACTTTTCTGACTAACTACTAGACTGAAGTAATGGCTATTTAAACTAATTCCCTACCGACTGACTCATCTGATTTGCTGACTGATTAATGATTAGGTACTGAGCATGAGAGATTGAATGATACTTAGTCTGAATAATTGGGCTAAGGATATGGAGTTTTTTTATTAAGATGAGAAAGGAACTAACTGAGTAACGTGAGATAGCTAAGCATGAATTCGTGAAATACTGAATTACTCAAGGACACAAGGCTAGGCGGATAACATAGTTCGGAAATATTCTGTAAGATGAGGTACTGAAACACTAATGACATGCAGGATTGATAACTACATGCTTTGGTCTAGCCATACCTAAAGTTGGATTATGGTATTGATCTGACTTCTGAACTAAGGCTGACACTATAACTAAGACTATAGTAGAAACTACAACTTACTCTGTAATTGGGACTCATACAGGAATTGAATGTTGGTTTTTGATAATTGAGGTTTAGAATGATATTCAGGTACTTAGATTGGATACTGATAACTACTTGAGGAAGATTGACATATGCAAGGATCCGATGCTCAAACAAATACTATATCAAACTCAACACTCGACTAAGGCCTAAGGAACAAAATATCAATATCATGTATTTATTAAGAGATTTAAACTAAGGGTATACCTAACATAATTTGAGATTGATAGGTTAGAAGGAGTAGAGAATGAGTCATGTGGACTGAACATATGGTAAAACATGACATGAGTGGCTGAGTCATGAGCTGCATGACCTGATTCTGAAATTTCTGTGTTCATGGAACATGATTCGTAACACTAAGCAAACTGAAAATCCTGAATCTGAAGAAACATGAACATGCAAATAAGGGATCTGTAAATTACTAGTGACTCCACCAGGAGGACTTTTCTGCTTCTGTCAGGATTGAAGTGTATAAAGTCTGTTTGGGCGTTGCCCACTAATAGCGCTAGAATTGGCACCCTGCTGATTTGGGCGACCGGACTGAGCTGAAAAACGACCATGCTGACTTCGAGGACCGGGTTTAGGACAATTTCATACCTTGTGACCTAATTCATCATATCCAAAACACACACCACTGCCAACTCTACACACACCCTTATGATGCTTACCACACTCTTCGCAAAGCGGATGAGTAAGAATCCTATTCTTATTACCCTGGTCCTTGGATCCTGATGCCCCATCTTTATGGTCATTTTTGAACTTCGATAATGGTGCACTAGCTGAAGAGTGAACTGGGGATAAAAATTTCTGACACAACTGAAAACGATTACCATCCTGCCTCCCTGACTGAGCAAAACTATAACTACCTATTCTGGTTATCTTATTTTCTCTCTCGTTCTTCTTAATCTTCTACTCCTCCTTCTGTTGGGCATAGATCATAAGCCTTGATATGTCCATATCGGTAATCAATATTGCATTCCTGTAATCCTAAACCACTCTACCCGATACCCCTGACACAAACTTACTCATTCTGGATCTATTGTCTGCTACTACATGGGGAGCGTACCTAGTTAACTAAATGAACTTAAGGAAGTATTCTTTTACTCTCATGGAACCTTGTCTGAGATTGATGAACTCTAACACTTTGGCTTCTTTTTGCTCTAGGGGAAAGAATCTATCTAAAAAAACTATAGCAAACTCTTCCTACTCTATGGGCTCTGTCTAAGTACCCTATCTACCTTTCACTGTTTATACCACGTATGGGACACATCTTGTAGCTAATAAGTGGATAACTCTATGATCTCACTAAAAGTTACTCCCATAATATCTGTAACTTTTTGAACCTGATCGAGGAACTCCTTGCATTCTCTTCGGGCTTAGCACCGGTGAATAGAGAAGGATTCATTCGGGTAAAGTCCTCAATCCTAACTACAGCAACATTGGCCACTGGGTTTGTTGGAACAATAGCTAGCCATTCATTCTAAGCTATGACTGAACTGGCTAGAGTAGTAAATGCAGTCCTGAATTTTGCATGAGAGACATGCTCATCGAGAGAATGTGGCAGGACAGGCTGAGGCACTGACTGATTTTTGATTTTCCTTTTGTTAGTCCTGTTGGGAGGCATGTTTTGTAAATGAAAGGAATAAGTGGATTAGAATGTGACTTTAAATGGAACTTATGCTCACTGGCATGACATGAATACTAAGAGAAGGGAAATTGTTCCTAAAACATCTCATAGACTCTTATACATAAGTGTGGTGAACAACACACCTATATACAAGAATCCACTAGATGCGGCTTTCAGACTTCCTAGGACACTATTGAATCTGGCTCTGATACCAAGTTTGTAACCCTCCGAATCTGGTACCTAGAATGCTACACGGTGCTCATGACCCCGCAGGACCACAAGCTAACCCAAGACTGATATCTATACATGTACACTGCATAATATACCATATAGATATGGAAACATGTAAAAAAATACCATAACTTACAAAACTAAATAAAATATCTGATAAAATAATGTCTGAAAAAATGGTACAATCTATACCAAAATGAATCTGAAGTAACTGTCTGACATGCTATAGTCTGAAAGTCTCTAAACTGTTTGAATAAGGAGTTGATGGGACATGTCCCTAACTAAATCCATCTACTAAAATAAATAAGTACTGAAAATTGACATAATCAAATAATAACATCCTCGAATGATGAGGACTCACTTCTAACTGACTGCTTATACTTGGAATCTACTGATGCTATGGAGCTCATGTCTCTGAACCTATGGTATAAGACACTATAGCGAAAATACGTCAGTACTTTGAATGTACTAGTATGAAAGTAAGGTAGCCTGAATAGAAGGGCTCATATACATGAACAATACTAATTGACTGACTAACATAAATGTAAGAATACACACATGCATATGTAACTAAATTTGACTTCGTGATAGGACTGAATACTGTGTTCTGACTATTGAGTCTACTGATAACATGGATTTACTGATATCTGAGTATATGAATAATGGGATACTGAATAACTGAGTCTATTGATATTAATATCTGGGTCACTAAAAAGTGAGAAACTGATACTGCATTACTGAATACTGAGGTACTGATACTATGTTACTGATATATGAGTAACTATTTTTGATAGTTTTTATTTATGAAGAACTGGTCTGGTTGACTATATCTGACAGTCCTGAAGCTGAATACTGATAACATGAGTTCTGATTACTAATATAACTGATAACATAAGTGATTGTATCTAAGAATCCTGAATCTGCTGGAACTAACTGCGTTTCGTACAGTATCTGAGTTGACTGTATCTGATAGTCTATATTCTGATGAACTATCTGAGTTCTATTACTGAGACTGATTTTGAGACTGAAACTCAGACTGTAGGAAGTAATCATCTAACCTACATACCTAAGAACTAAACTAGTCGGGTCCAACCTATAACCCCAGCTGAAAGGATGTTAATATCATGCCACGGGTAAAGATAAGCGGTGAGTATACCCTCGCTGATAGGGAGTTCTTCTGTCAATACCTCCAGATAGAAAACTCAAATGAGATGTATAAATCTCTAAACATATAGGATGTATCTCTACCTACGCTGGCTACGTAGTTCTAGAACACAGGGATTGCTACTAAGGATCTTACCCTTTACTGGTTGATAGTGTGTATCCTCATTCCTAGGTTCACTCGGTGGTGAATCCTACTCCCAACTAAATAGACACTAAACTAATTTACTGGACCGATTAACTGAACTGAACTGATACTGATGGTAATGCTTAGCTGAGCTGATCTGAGTTTCCTGAGTTTCGTTTACTGATGGAATGCCACTGAGATCTGAGAACTGACTGAGAGTACTGAAGTTACTAAGATTATTGAAAATGTTGATGTTTCTGAGATTATGAGTACTGAGATTATTTAGATTATTGAACTACTGGGATTATTGAGATTTCTTAGATTTTTGGGTTTTCCTAAGTCAGATGACTAACTGAGTTCTATTTATCATGGCTTGACTGAGAGTATCGTGAAAAAATGACATGGCTCTAGTCACATAGCTAAATTATAGGGTACAAGTACCCCCAGGACTAGGTAGAATGAAACTGACAAGACATGACACTTCTTGAACACATGAACAATCTCAATATTTGATAATACAATAGTTGGGATTATTTCATGAGTCACTTGATTGTCATAATCTTATACATGGATAAGGGAACAAATAATCATGGCTTAATTACATACTTCTAACATCATTAACACTTTATCAAGAAAGCATAATGCATAATCAATTATAGGGGAGTCATATTGAAAATGAGTAATTGGCATGCATTTATCATGTAAACCACAATTGAGTCATTATTCATGATTTCTTCTTTACTAAACATTCCATCAAACACCTTGCATGCACAATTTAGAGAATATGTATGATCATCAATTAAATACAATATGATTCCACCATTTAACTCCATTGCATGGATTTCAACCCTATACTAACATGGTTTCATGAAAACATGGTAAAGATTCAATCTTGGTAGTCATACAATCATAACAACATGAACAAAATAAATTGACCACATAAATATAATGATATAAAATTTAAAAGAGGATTCTTGGGCTTTATGGATGAAAGGGATCCATGAATGAACACTATGCATACGTTATCTTATGAATTTACGAAGATTGATGGACAGATTCTTAAAATTTGATGGTGAATTCCGTTAGAATTAAACCTTCTATGAAAAACCTAGGGCCTATTCTTTAGAGTTTTTGAGATAAATTGAGTATTAGTTGCCGAATTATTGCCAAATCTCATGTTATTAGGCTTATATAGGGTGGGGAAATTGACCAAATTTCCCTTAAGAAACGGAAGTGTAATGCTGAAAACTGGGTACAAAGGCTACACAAAGGGTGGCACCTTTGGTAGAGCCTTTTGTACCCTGTGCGGCGCCTTTGGTAGCGCCTTGTGGAACCTGATCATTCTCTTGTTTTGCCTGTGGAAGAAATTAACATAAAAGACTCTGTCTTATGAAGAAGAACCCATTGCTATTTTAGACCGCCAAGTGCGGAAGTTGAGAAGTAAGGTGATAGTTTCGGTTAAGGTATTGTGGAAGAATCAAAAAGCTTAGAAAACTACTTGGGAATTAGAGGATGACATACGTACGAGATACTCGACTCTCTTTGAAACCGTGGATGATGACATGGAAGGTACAAATCTTTTACTATTCTCCCCTTTTCCTTATTGTGCTTGAAATCGTGCTTGTTGTATCCCACGTCATCATTCGGGGATGAATGATCTCAAGGGGAGGATAATGTAACACCCCGTATTATTCTTGGCTTGATTCGTCTCTAAGTTGCATGCATAGGGAGTTTAAGGCCTGAAAATTTTTCTAAGTTTTGGGGACTTAGTCATATGTTAAACCTCTTAACTTCGAGAATTTTTAAATTGGTCTTCCCGACCTCGATACATAGATTTTTGAGTTAATTTATATTCAAGGATGTAAGGTGCATGTCTCGAGGATTGGTCCTGTTTTGTTTTAGGTTCAAGAACTTCACCGCGATAGTGATGCGTCGCGGTGGATAGTGGTGAGACCTTCACCGCATCATGGTGACCTTGTCATTGGTGTTCCGATAGCAAATTTAATTACCAGAAGGGCAATGTGGTCTTTTCCTCTTATTCCAATTCATAAAATGACAGATTGTATAGTTATTTAGGGCAAATATTTCCCATTCTCATCAATTATACTCTCAAGCAAACCCTACCCTCTTTCCCAAGAACAAGAATTTAAGCCTTTTAAGTTCAATATTCTCAAGAAAGTGTCAAGATTAGGATTTAATCCTTCAAGATAAGAAACTTAAGGTACGTGGGATTATCCTAAACCTTATGGGCATGGATTTATTATTTTTAAACAAGCTTTAAAGAGTGTATACTTATGCATACGAAATTGGTTTCAAGCGTATTGATGGACATCCATTGAAAATACTATATTTTTATGAAGTTTTGTGGAAATTGTGGTGTGGTACACTATGTTCAAAATATTTTTCCTGTGTTCATGTGATAATAAGTTTGTGAAGATAAATGAGAGCATGATATATGTAATTTCTTCTCTCTTACTATGAAATCCATTATGTCCACATGTTGTGGGTTGATTGTATAAGTTTCAAGAATTTAAGCCTTTCAAGTTCAAGATTCTCAAGAAATTATTAAGATTAGAATTTAATCCTTCAAGATAAAAAACTTAAGGTACCTAGGATTATCCTAAACCTCATAGGAATGGATTTACTATTTTTAAACAAGCTTTAAAGAGTGTATACTTATGCATACAAAATTGGTTTCGAGTGTATTGATGTACATGAATTGAAAATCCCATATTTTTATGGAGTTTTATGGAAATTGTGGTATGGTACCCTAAGTTCAAAATATTTTTCATGTGTTTATGTGATAATGAGTTTGTGAAGATAAATGAGATCATGTTTTATGTAATTTCCACTTTCTTACTATGAAATCCGTTGTTTCCATATATTGTGGGTTGATTGTATAGATTGTTAAAAGCTTGAGTTTGAAGGTTCTCTATTATGCATGAATTGTACTATTGTTATGGTTAAATGAGAGGGTATTTTCCTTGATTTATAAGTGTTCATGTTTCCAATTGAGGATTGCATTTATTCGATAAAGAAGATGACCATCGTAGAAAAAGTATTGAAGAGAGAAAGTAGTTTGTTTTTCATGTGCTTTCAAAGTATGAACTCATGCATGACTTATAAATCCTTTGGGTGGTCAATAATAAGTATTGAAATAAGAAGGGCAGCAGAGATATTGTTGTATGAATAAAATACTTGAAAGGCTGGGTATGATAATACCCTATAGTGATGTGCCCAAAACATAATAAGATAGAAAGAAGTATAAGAAAAAGGCACGTTTTAAAGAGTCTAAAAATTGGTCTTAAGAGAGTTAGATGGTTACTTGAAGAAGGCACTTGTAATACCCCGATCGTTCCTTAAGCCTAAATCTGTCTTTTGAGTGGATAGGGGTGTTTTCCAAAGTGATGGATGTTTATATTGTATTGTATTTCTCTAATTTCTACTTTTTTCATGTAGATCAATGAATAAGCTTTTCATCGATACCAATTTCATCAAAATCCGACATTGGATGAGGAAGTTATGGCTATTTTACTAAGCAATGTTGGAATCGCCCAGGACTGATGGTAGATCTAAAGGACCACCAAGTCCTTGATGGACCATCAATTGTCTCATCAAGCCAAGGCAGTAACCCCTTTTTCTGGCAATCGTGCGACGGCCAAAATGGTGGTCCGCCAAAAATTTGACGGACCGTCAAGTTGAGGAATAATGTCCCATTTTTGGCCCCCGAGTGACGGACGATCTAGTGGACCGTCAGTTTCCTGAAGAATCATCACTTCGACCATCACATTGAGGTAGATTGTCCTAGTTTTGGCACTCAAGTGACGGACGAGCTGGTGGACCGTCAGTCTGCCAGTTCGACCGTCACAGACCCGATCGACAATTTTTTCACTCATTTTTTAGGGGTATTTTGGTCATTTTCTTCCATTTTGGTCTTGTATATATATATCCAAGTATAGAAGAGAAGTTCATTTTTTCTCTTTTCTCTTCCATAACCCTATAGAAACTAGGGTTTCTTCCAAAATCCTAAATCAAATCTTCTTCAAGAAATTCAAGATTTTTCCAAAGATTTCACCAAGTTGTTCAAGAATTAAGTTCTCCAAGTCAAAGGCATCAAGAAACTTAGATCAAAAGTGTAAAAAAGAGTTTCCAATCAAGCTTTTTCATTTTAAAAATCATAATCCAAAGTATGTGGGGCTTGAACAAGAATATCCTTTCATTCTTTCCCCCAAAGAATTGATCTTTACTATTGGAATTTTATGGTTTTGCAAGTGGGTTTATACCCAAATTATTTTATCATTGATTTATGAAAATTGAGCTATTCAAGGTTGATATACATGACGATTTCATTGCTCTATTTCTTAAATTGTGAATTTATGCCATGAGATGTATATTGTTACTATGAAATGATGATTTCTAAGTGATTTAAGATAAGTTTCATGAGTTGATATTTCAAGTACTTTTAAGATATGTGTCAAGCTTTAAGCCTCCTTATGATAAATTGGATTATTGAGTTGTTACAATGAGTCTTGATAATTCCTCAAAGTTAATGAATTGATACATTTTGATATTGAGAAAGATTGGTTTGATTTGAGTCAAGTTAGGAATCCACAAATTGATTATGATTTGATAAATGAGAAAGAGATTTAATTTTGTCTTCATGATAGACCCTTGTGATGTTTGTGGATGTTTGTGGTGGATTTCCTAACACGTTCTGAGCTTATGTCTGGGAGTAGTATTTACCATCGAGCAGGAAATATGGTATTTCCCCAGAACTACGTGCCACTATAGGATTGAGATTTTAGGGACAAAGAGTCGAGTTTGTGATCACAGAGATGAGTTTGAGGTTATACTCCCTGGCAAGAGTATAACGCTCCCGCCAATAAGGGGTTCTCTCCTTAGAAGGGAAAAAAGTTGGACTCCATGTGGCTCACATGGTTTATGTCGGTTATAAGAAACTCCCAAGTCTATAATATTCTAAGTTTCTTGAGTTACCAAGTCACTCTAAGTCATGAGTCAAAGAGTTTGACTTGAGTCCAATGATTTATGAGATTTATAATGCATGTTTTATTATTGATGATTTATGGAAATTACATTTCAGGAAATTCAAGTGAAGAGAGTCGTTATTGTCATCATGCATGATTTTATATTACATTTATGATATTATTTAGAGATGTTGCATACACCTCCCACATACTCAGTACATTCCCAAGTACTGATTCCCATACTTTTTTGTGTTTTATATTTCCTCGTGATGTAGGTTCAGGTGCTCAGTCTCAGTAGTGACAGTGATCTTCGAGTACCTTCATCTACATTTCTGAAGTTGGTGAGTCCTCATGGTTCGAGGACCTATGTCCCTAATTTTGTTTTGTTAATAATTGGTTGTCTCCTTTCAGATCAGTACGAGTCAGTTAGGGGATCTATCCCAATGGATCCTCAGTCTTATGTAGTAGAGGCTTTGTAAGACTAGAGTACCAGTATGTTAAAAACTTTAGTATTTTAATTATACAGGACAGTATCTCTTCATATTCCAGTGTGTTCATGGCACGATTATTTTTTCGTACTCTAGCTTGATTATCGTCGTAGTGAGTTCTGAAAGTGATGACAGGCTTAGAGGGTTAGCTTGAGTCCACGTGTGGTCTTAAGAACCGTGTGACGTCTCGGGATGGGTTCTCGGGTCGTTACAACACGAGTTAGATAACTCATTGCCGAAAACCATACTTTGCCAACATAGGTTCATGATTGACCTGACTTAGGGATTGTATGCTAGCTATGGCCCTATGGCATAGTAGAAATACAGATACTCCAACCCTTCAGGCAAACTTGGGTTGGGAGCTTAGAAGCTGAGTCAATGACAGATTCCATTTATCCCGTGGAATTATATATTGTAGGGTGTACCGTCTAGCTAAAAGAAAAATAAAGAGTAGAGTCGTGTTTCTGTGAAAGTGTTGGCACTTATCAAATAATGCCCATGTGTTTAGAAATGTTTTATGCTGATATGTTTTACTAAATTCTCTAACCTATATTGTATAAACATATGTTCTATTTTTGGATGGTTCTACGTACCAGTACATTTTGTATTAACCCACTATATTTTAGGATCTAAGGCTCAATCCCGCGGTCCCGCTAAGAATCAGATTGTTGTCAGACATATGGAGTTGGTGAGCCCCCCTTACTTTGGAAGGCCTTATTCCATGTGATGTTTTCATTGGTTTTAGTTCAAGGTCCTATCGGGGGCCTTGTCCCGGGCTTCAAATAGATTGTTATTTTTAGTTTTGTAGAGATTTTGCAGACTTGTTTTAGACGAATTTGGGTATTATGAAATTATGTTCTGAACTGCCAAATTGCAATAAAAAATAACCATGTTTCCAATTTATTTCCACAATTTTATAATATATGGATTATGCGTATGATTGCAAGTTAAGAGGGTTCTCTGGCCTTTATGGTTGGGACATCCATCACGTCTAGGGCCTCAGTTCAGGTCATGATAGATCTGCACATCATATACTATTCTGGGGGTAGACTAGGAAGCTTTGAGGCTGAGGTTGTTCCCATTTTCTCTGATTGGAGAAGCATCACTATTGTTAGGGGAACTTTTGATAGGTTCAATCACTTCTTGGCATAAGTTGTGGAAATTGTTTCTAACATATTTTTCCCTTCTTTAAGGATGCTATAGTTGAAAGATGAAATTTGTAACTTCAGACAGTTACCTGCAAAATCCTGGTATGAGTCATGGTTTAGATTCATGAAGAAGCTGAATCGTACCTAATCACATAATCAAAGGATCAAATTTGTTAGAAATCTTCTACATATCACTGAATGTTAGTTTGATAGTAATGGAAGACACTATTTAAGAAAGTGCATTTATATGTCCTCGATAGGATTATGCGCAAGAGATCCCAGATGATATTTCAGTAACCAATAGATGATGGCATATGCGAGATGGTGAACGTGGTGTAGGTGAATATGCTATTAGAGCAGTTGATGGTTATGGAATGAATAATGACTTAGTAGCATAAGAGGTTGCTCGACTTCAAATAGATATTAGGCTTCTTACAAAGCAATTCGCAACATTGGGTGTAGAGAAAGTAAATGTAGTTGGGATAGAGGGTTCTACTTCTAAAACTTTTGAGATTGAATCTAAAGATAAACAAAGTATCTCGATCGTAGGTTGGTGGATTTCCTATCCCAAGGGTAAGGAAATAAAGGTCAGAACTATTAGAATGACGAATACGTAGATCAAAGTAGAGAAAGATATGGTGATTGGCAGTGAAAAGATGACTACAAGGAGAAGAGTGATGAATACATTCCACCAGGCAGTCGTGATTCAAATCTAGAATTGAGGCAATGTTGTCGAAACTGGTCAAAGGGAAAGAAAGTAAAGAGAGATATCTTAAAGATATTGAGGAATATATGTAAGGGTTGAATTATAAAGTTGAGTCACATGCTACGTTAATCAAACAACTGGAGCAGCAGTATGGCCAGATGTTGGCCATATTAAATCAAAGGCAAGTTGGCACTCTTCCTAGTAATACGATTGCAAATCCAAAGAATGAAGGTTGCTTCCATGACAATACCACTTGGAGTGGTAAAACCACCATAGGCCCACCTTTATCGGTTGTAGAAGATCAAAAAAGGGTGATGATGATTCTTTTGAATTAGAAAGCAGTAGCAAGCAAGATAAAGAAATAGAGAAGGTTGAAGACCATTCTTAAACCTCTTCCTCCTTTTTCTCTAAGGCTGAAAGAAAATAAGAGGATGGTAATTATCAACAGTTTTTGGCAATGCTAATAGAACTATCAGTCAACATCCCACTTGAAGAGGGGTTGGATCAAATTCTAGATATGCATAATTCATGAAGAATCTAATCACTAAAAAAAGGTCATTCAGTTACGAGCATTTCAGCACTTAATGGAAAAAAAGGATGCAAAGACTAGGCTGATTAGGTGTGCGTTATTGCTGAAAGAATTTGATTTCAAGGTCAAGGATAGAAATTGTATTGAGAATCAAGTTGCAGATCATTTATCTAGGCTTGAGGAGGAAGCTATACAGAATGTTAAAAATGGTCTAGAGATTGATAACAGTTTTCCAAATGAGTAGATATTAGCAGCTTCCCAAGATCTAATTCCATGGTTTGCAGACTATGAAAATTATCTAGTAAGTGATCTAATTCCAGAAGATCTTTCTTTTCAGCAGAGAAAGAAGTTTATTCATGAGGTAAGGAAATTTTTCTGGGATAAGCCTTATTTATTAAGAATTTGTGCTGATGGGATTATTTGAACATGTATACCTGAGGAGATGATGAGCATACTAGAGGCTTGTCATTCTTTTCCAGTTGGGGGTCATCATGGAGGAACCCACACTGCCCACACAATCTTTCAATATGGGTATTATTGGCGAACAATCTACAGAGATGCACATGATTTTGCTTCTGCTTATGATCAATGTCAACGACAAGGTAATTTCTCTAGACGCCATGAACTTCCTATGACTCCTATTTAAGAATTAGAATTATTTTATGTATGGGGCATAGATTTCATGGGACCTTTTTCCAGATCATTTGGTATGAAATATATACTTATGGCAGTGGATTATGTATCCAAATGGGTGAAAGAAGTTCTTCTCCCCAACAATGAAGCAGGTAGTATCACTGCATTCCTGAAAAGGCATATTTTTTCTCGATTTGGCACCCCACATGCTATCATTAGTGATGGTAGGTCACATTTTTTTAATTGTCTATTGAAAAGTCTGCTTGAGAAATATGGAGTGAAACACAAGGTGGAAACACCTTATCATCCGGAGACTAGTGGACAAGTTGAGGTGTCCAACAGAGAAATCAAGTCCATCTTGGCGAAGATTGTAAATGCCAATCGGACTAATTGGTCATAAAAATTAGATAATACATTTTTGGATTACCGAACAACATTCAATACCCCCATAGGTGCTTCTCCTTATCAGTTGGTGTATGGAAAGGCATGTCATTTGCCTATTGAACTTGAACATAAAGCACTGTGGGATTTGAAGAAGCCAAACTTTGAGTGGCAAGATGCAGCCAAGACGAGGATTAATAGTATGAATGAGTTTGTGAGATTATTTGGCATGAAGTATATACTTGTGGCAGTGGATTATGTATCCATATGGATGGAAGAAGTTGTGCTCCCCAATAATGAAGTGGGTAGTGTCATTGCATTCCTGAAAAAGCATATTTTTTCTCGGTTTGGCACTCCACATGCTATCATTAGTGATGGTAGGTCACATTTTTGTAATTGTCTATTGAAAAGTCTTCTTGAGAAATATGGAGTGCAACACAGGGGGGGAACCTTCTCATTAGGACACTAGTGGACAAGTTGAGGTGTCCAACAGAGAAATCAAGTCCATCTTGGTGAAGACAGTAAATGCCAATTAGACTAATTGGTCACGAAAATTAGATGATGCATTATGGGATTACCGAACAACATTCAATATCCCTATTGGTACTTCTCCTTATCATATGGTGTATGTAAAGGCATGTCATTTGCCAATTGAACTTGAACATAAAGCACTGTGGGATTTGAAGAAGCTGAATTTTGTGTGGCAAGATGCAGCCATGTCAAGGATTAATAGTATGAATGAGTTTGTGAGATCATTTGGCAATAAGTATATACTTGTGGAAGTGAATTATGTATCCAAATGGGGGGAAGCAGTTGCGTTCCCCAACATTGAAGCAGGTAGTGCCACTACATTCCTGAAAAAGCATATTTTTTCTCGATTTGGTACTCCAGGTGCTATCATTAGTGATGGTGGGTCACATATTTGTAAATTTCTATTGAAAAGTATTCTTGAGAAATATGGAGTGAAACACAAGGGGAAAAACCTTATCATCCGGAGACTAGTGGACAAGTTGAGGTGTCCAACAGAGAAATCAAGTCCATCTTGGCGAAGACAGTAAATGCCAATCGGACTAATTGGTCATGAAAATTATATGATGCATTATGGTATTACCGAAAAACATTCAATACCCCTATTGGTGCTTCTCCTTATCAGCTAGTGTATGGTAAGGTATTCCATTTGACTATTGAACTTGAACATAAAGCACTGTGGGATTTGAAGAAGCTGAATTTTGAGTGGCAAGATGCAGCCAAGTCATGGATTAATAGTATGAATAAGTTGGATGAATTCCGACTCCGGGCGTATGAAATTTCTGCTCTTTACGAGGAAAATATGAAGTTGCATCATGATGGAAAAATTTAGAAAAGAATCTTCCAAAAAGGTGGCAAGATATTGCTCTACAATTCAAGGCTTCGCTTGTTTCCAGGTAAGTTGAAGTCTAGATGGTATGGTCCCTTTACTGTGCTTAGAGTGTTTTCATATGGTTCTTTGGAATTGAAGCGGAAAGATGAATAGGCAATGATTCAAGCACTATAGAGGTAACACTAACGAAATTAATGTGATTTTTGAGATGGACCTTAGTGAAGGCTAAGTAACCAAGATAATCACGCGTGTCACGACATTAAATTAAACATTGGGTGGGAGGCAACCCATGTTTCTGTACTTTTTTATTTATATGTTAATACATTTGTTCAGTGTAAATAGGTCATACCCTCTTGCATAAACACTACACCAAAACAAGCACCAAAAGCATCACAAAATATTGTAAAAGACACATCCTCCTTTGGAAAGGTTAAAATAAGAACCAAAGTCAAAAACTCATTGAGCTTTTGGAAGCTCTTCTCCATACATTCGGCCATTAAAGAAAAAAAATTTCTAAGTCAAATGGGTCAAAGGGGCCATAATAGATAAGAAACGCTCTACAAAGTGCCAATAATAGCCCCCCAAACCAAAAAACTTCAAATCTTGGTAGGACAAGTAGGTATAGCCTAATCATGAATCGTCTCCATCTTGGTCGGATAAACATAATACCATCCTTGGTCACTACAGACCCAAAAAAGAGATGGAATCCAACCAAAACACATACTTGGAAAACTTAGCATACAATTTCTCATCATGCAATCTGTGAAGTAAAATTCTCAAATTCTTCACATGGTCAACCGTGTTCTATGAATAGACCAAGATGTCATCTATAAATAAAATTACAATGTAGTCAAGATACAGTTGAAATAACCAATTTATAAACTCTATAAATGTTATAAGGGCATTAGTCCGTCAAAAAGACATGGACAAGAACTCATAATGATCGCTTTGGGTCCAAAAAGTCATCTTTGGAACATCCAATGCTCTAGTCTTTAACTGGTGATACATGGATATTAAATCAATTATTAAGAACTTTGAAGCACCTTAAAGTTGGTAAAAAAAATCATTAATTTAAGGAAAAGGATACTTGTCCTTAGTCGTCACCTTGTTCAAATACCTATAACCAATACACATACACATAGAACTATAATACACATACACATAGAACTATCTTTTTTCTTGACGAACAAGACAGGAGAACCCCAAGAAGATGGACTAGGTCTGATGAATCCCTTACTCAAAAAATCTTGCAACTGTTCCTTAAATTCTTTCAACTCAGATAAGCCATCCTATAAGGAGAAATAGAAATGGTCTTGTTTCTCGGCTCAACTTTAATAGCAAAATCAATATCGTGGTCAAGAGGCATACCAGCGAAATTTGTAGGAAACACATCCATGAATTTGTGAACAACCCAAATAGAATCTGTAGGAGGTAGTGATGTAACACTAGTATCACAGATATGAGCCAAGTAAGACAAGCACCCACTCTCAAGCATGCAACAAGCACACAAAAAAGATATAAAACCCTTTGGACCGAAATTAAGCATATCCTTCTGAGCTAACCTCAGCATACCCAGCGTAGGTAAGGTCACAGTCTTGGCATAATAGTCCAAAATAGCATGGTTAGGAGCTAACCAATCCATACCTAAGATAACAGCAAAGTCACCCATATTTAAGATAATCAAGCCTAACCAAGTCTCACGAGCCACAAGAGTACCCACAAAAGATCAGTACACCTAATTCACCACTAAAGAATCTCCTACATGGGTAGAAATATGAAGAGGTATAGAAAAGGGCTCATATGGAACATTAAATCCAAAAGTAAAATAGGTAGACACATAGGAGAATGTAGATCTAAGGTCAAGTAGCATAGAAGAAGATCTGTAGAAAACTAGGATGATGCCTGTAATAAATAGATTAGATGTCTCTACCTGCGGTATCTTAAGTATAGCATAACATATCCTCCCTACACTAAGTGAACACTTTCACAATCACCCCTACCTCTACCTTTAGTACCTCTGGTAATACTGGCACTACTCCTAGAATTCTATGAACTACCTCTCTCTATAAAAATCAAAGTAAGACAAAGAAGAAGATGAAAACCCTATTGGGTGGAACCATACACATATTGAGGAAAATCCTTGGCTACTTGGCCAAACTAACACATACAAAACTTCCTTCATGGCTTGACTTAATCTGAGAAGGTATGGATGGACTGGAGTGACCACTCTAAATCAAAGAACCAATCTTGGAGCCTCCATTTGCATGGATTAATACCTGACTAACATAATATATAGAACCTAAAAGTCTACCACCTGAAACCTTCAACATATCCTGAACGAGCCTAATATGATACCACGGGACCTCTACTTGAGAAATCTCTACCTCAAGAGGTGTATCCACTAAACTCATAAAGACAATGTACCTTCTTGGTACCTTCTTGAGTAGCCTGGATAATAGACTCAGTCATCTTGGAATGCTTAATATTCTATAAAAAGGAGACCCTGAAAAAACTATGTAGATTGTAGCCAACTACTAAGTACCATCTAAATCCTTTATAAAATTTTGAATCCTTATAGATTCAATAGAGATACTAGTGACTGAATATTTGGATAAAGAGTAAATATGAGCCTTATACTCAACAATAAAGATCCCTAATCTAAGTGATTAAACTATTAATGCATCTAATATCATAAGTTATACGTCTGAAATCTCTCCAAGAAGGGCTAAAAAACTGAGTCCATGTCATGAAAAATGGGGTATTAACTAAACTAGGTGGGACTTGAGATGGCCATGCATCCCTTGTCTGATAAACACCTATAGAGTACTCAACCTCTAGATTGGGAGAGGTCTCCCTAGAATGTCTTCTTATTGGGGAAGCTCTTCATGTGTGACCTCTACCTTTGGGCCTTTCAGGACGTCTTCCTTGCTCTCTAGTCTAGGCTCATATCTCGAGTGTTGGATCAACATCCCTAGACTCTAGAAATCTAGTTCTCTCCATATGCAAAGAAAAGAATGGAAAATAAAAAAGAAAAAATGATAAGAACAACCCACAAGACCAGGAATTAAAATACAGAAGTTTTTCACAAGGACCTCTTATAGCCTCTAAAAGATAAATATAGTTGTCTATGTATCGATATGCGAGACACTACTAGACATCCTAATCTGACACTTATGAGACCGGTGATCTTGGTTGCTCTGATACTAGTTTATGAAGATGCAAATTGAGTTATGATGGCACTTACTGCAACATAGCCTTAATAAGTAAGTCAATCACCCAAACTGATAAAAGAAGAACAAAATTGAAAAAAATATAAACCAAGGTGAGAATTATCAAATAAAGTCAAGCCAAATACATAACACAAGTAAAACAAAAGTCCAAAATAAATCTCATAAGTTCCCAAAATCTAGTATCAAAGTGTAAGAGCGTCTAGTACATAACAAAATCTGAGATACATATTTGTCTCTAAAAATAAATAAAGACATAAAGTAAGATAAGGGGAGATCCAAAGTTGGCTATGAAAAACATTAGAGAACCCAATACCTCAAACACCACTTTAAATCCACACAAAATCAGTTGCTTGATCTTGTACTCATACTTGAATCTACACTAAAAGGGCACAATAGGGTGAGTATGGTCCACTAGTAATTAATAGGTATCAGCGGCTAACAGAGAAAAGTAGAAAATAAGATAAGTAAAATAATATTATAAGCACATCATCCATAAGTAGAAAAGACTGAAATGATAGCTCACACCGTTTCCACTAATAGTTCTAATATATATATGTATATACATAAAAATAGAATACAACATAGATAGTAATGAAAATACATTGAATCTAAGCACGTGTCAAGGAAACTAAAGAAATCAAGAAATATGAGTGTGTGAATGTAGTGTGAATGAGATGAATAATGATATCCATCATATGACTTTTTGTATATATTCACTGAGCTTGAAGTTGTCTCATAGGACATATAGGGGGTTTCATAACCTATATACTATATTTCATATCTCAAACTAAACTCACCTATCCAGCTCATGTTCACAGAGAGAGGGATTTTCATAAAAGTTTGTCATTTTCTTTCAAAAATAATGTTTCTCAATAGTACCAGTATCTCCTGAATGTATATGTATGGAATAAGGATGTAATGCCCACTATCAACTCAATATGATATCAAATCCACTAAACATATATATGTAAGTGAGACCAAAAATCAACTCAATATGTCTATGATTCAGGATTATCAATTCAACTTAAGTACCATCTGAGTAAATATGCATATAAAACATCATTATATTATATCAACCCTTAACTTGGGTACTTCTATCATGATAAAGGAAATCAATGTTCAAATAAGGTCTATATTATCAACATAAGCCCCCACACGAGTATTATATCTATAATGAAGGCATATAAATGTATAAATAAGGTCAATGATGCCGAATAAAGCCCCCACATAGTAACCACACAATATCAGATATCACAAGTCAACAACAACAAAGTATAAGCTCTCATACGGGCACACAATAATGATAATAATCTCAAAATAAAACCTCCATAGTTAATTTCCCAATCTATAGCATGTTTTACTTATTTATTAACTATCCAACTCAATTTGAAAAAAGTTAATCAATAATCTACCTTAACACGATGAGATCCCAATCGAAAGTGCTTCAACATAAAATCTTCTCTTTATGAATTGCCTCAAAATCAATCTCAACTTTCAATTATATCATATACATTTTTAAAATAAAGCCAATGATACCCATATTTCCTGTATTCAGGTTGGGTCCAAAAGAGGTTCAAAAATATATTTGAAAAAAAGGGTAAACCTAAAATTTTGTTTTAGAAATAATTACCCAAGGTTATAGAAGTATATAGGTAAAAACCCACACAAAAATGGGTTAAAGATGAGGCCAAAATTAAAGAAATCCCTTTTTTAACTTTACCGACAAAACTCCTAAATTTCTATTTTGAGATCATGATTTAAAGGGATTTTTGATGATATAATCAATGAAAAATAATGGTCATAAAGTTTTGGATATTACGCAATCTCAAATGATGAATAAATACTCAAGAATTGCCCAAACCTTAAGCTTACAGGTCCAATAATAGAGGAAAACAAGAAAATAAATTTTTATATCAACACAACTCTGGTCGCTTAAGCGGTCAAATGACCACTTAAGTGGTCATCGCTAAAGTGATGGGTGACTGTTAAAGTGGTCTGGACTGTATGTCTAGGCCTGCTAAAGTGGTCCTCCTTTGGTAAAGCAGCACCTGCTAAAGTGATAACGTGCTCGCTTTAGAGATAGTCGATGAGTCATGCTTGACCACTAAAAAAGTGCTTTGTCTTTTAAGCGGCAACCGCTAAAGTATTACTTTGACCACTTAAGAAGATATACCAGCTTTCAGCTTCAACAACTTTGATAATTTGCAAGGTTGTCGGTCGGCTTCTCAAAATTTGTTCAGAATCCCGTGAATGCAAACAAATTATGCTATTAGTCTAATCTTGATGTTTCAGACTTAAAAGAGACTTTGGATTTATGAAAAAAGATTATTCCACTGAATTGACCCCCAGGACTCCATTTTACTATTTCAAATAAAGGTTCAAAATGAGATATAAAGTTCTCAAACCTGAACCAACAATGACACTAACCCAAATTCGACATTCTAGATCTGCTGGCATAGTCTAAACTGTCGTCTGAAACTCCTAACAGTGAATGTTGATCGAAATCAACAATATGGCTTCTCAAACCTCTAAAAGACTATAAACTCACACAAATTATTCTCTATCGCATTGAGAAATATGGTAACCATACCAAACCCCAAAACCAACCAATAGCAATAATGGGGGAGGGAAAAATTATCAAAAAACATAAAATAGAAATTCTCAAATTCAAGTCATTACATAGTTAAGAAACCCAAAAATCCTTAAAAGCATCCTGGTTCAATATACATTAACCAGCTCCCTTGAAACAACTGAGGAGCCATATCATGGTACCTCCAAAATAATGTTAGATGATTAATATAATGAATGATCCATTAAACAACTAGGAGAATCTCTTTGGCTAAAGATATCAGATTACACAAGACTTACGAGGTACCGCTCCCAGTTTGGTTTTACTGTTGGATTAAATTTGGTACATATTTTGATTCTATTTGTCTTACATTTTTCAAGAGATGAATTCATTTAGACAATATTTGCACAAATAACGGACACCTAATTTTCATCCTCCAGGGTGAGATATACATGCAACCTTTCTCAAATTTGGTATCCTTATTTAAAAAGTCAAATATTTTTATTTGAATCATGTCTTCTTCTTTTTTGGTTCTAACACAATTATAATAGTCCAAATAATTAATATGATTAAAAAGGTTGACTTTGTGGTGAACCATAGGTTCTCTTAGTACCTCTCATTCGCACTTTTAATGTCACTTGTAAAGTTCTCTTGCACAAATTCAAGGTTAGATTAAAACCAATCTCATTATTTCATATGTACTGGTGGTGAGTTTTAGATAAATTCAAATGCATTACACTATTGATCCAAAACTTAGCCCAAATATTTGTTGAGGTAAAATTTTGAGTGACGTCTAGTTTAAGAAATGATTGTAGGTCTTCTTTGACCCATTTGTGCCTTTTTGTTCCTACCAAATGGCATATATCCTAGTATGTCCCCGTTTGAGCTTAAGGCCTCTTTTTTGGACAACTAAATATCATCTAATACCTTTTGAGTGCTTACATGCATTATCCTTCTCTTGGACCTACCTCTTTGAGCACACTGAGGATGTAAAATTTCATAAAAATATCTAAGTTTGAAGTTGTCAAAGTCAAAAGTGTTAAAGTCCCTAAAAGTCAAGGACACAAATATAACTTCAAATAAAAGAAAAGGAGTCAAAAACTCTCCCAAAAGATCAAGTTGAGGAGAAATCACATATAAATAAAGAACACTTTATAAAAAAAAAAAAGAAACTCCAAAACAAAAAGTGAAAACATTAGAATGAAAGGAAAAAATTCTCTAGCAAGCAAAGGCTAAAAAAGAAGTTGAAATAAAATAAGGGACAAACAAGAAGCTTCACTGTCAATACATAGTAATAATCAAAATAACAAGTTCATCTTAATGCTCAAGGAGGGATTAAGTCACTCTTATCCCAATTCAATATCCTACTCATCAATAAGCTAATATTACAAGCCTATATCAAGTCCTACATAATCCCATCTAAATGTTCTAACATTAGTGAAGACTTACATGATGGCCAAGCCTATGGTAACATAGTTGTATGCGTTGAGCATTCTTTTGAGTGTGAGCGTATCTTCAAAATGTCCTCAAATAAAAATATACTTTAAATGTGTACAAATAAGGACCTTCTTTATAGTGAGATCACTTGAAATGTGATGATAATTATAGTTCCAAATCTCTATTTAAAGCAAGATGAACAAATCTTGTAGATACTTAGGTATGTTAGAAGAGCCACTTGAAGCTATAGGGATTAACTTGAATTCAATCTCAGTTAGAAGAGAAGCAAGAGTGAAATTTTTATGCGATGCTAATTTTTGTTACCAACTGCAATTAATACTTGATTCTCTTTTTTGTTAAAAATGGAATTGGGGCAAGCATCCACCTTTGAATAGTTGTCAAAGTGAGTTGTTGGTCCTTTTTTTGATAGGATTCATTTCATTAATTCATGTCATACTTTGTCAAAGCGACACATCATATTATATTGGATTGTCACCTCTTATTTATGACATATTAGATTGTCAGTCCTATATTTGTGATGTGTTTTGTTGAGTTGTCACTCATATATTTGTTATATTTTTTGTTGGATCATCAGTCTTATATTTGTCATATGTTCTGTTGGATCATCACTCCTATATTTGTGACATGTTTATCGAGATTTTTGCCTTTTTTGTGACATATTATATTTTATTAGATCATTAATCCTATATTTATGAAATGTTATGTTGGATTATCACCTCCTTCAATGTGATATGTTGTATTTTATACAAATAAGCTTAGTACATGTAATTATAAGACATGTTGGGAAGTCACCCCGTTCAAAGTGACATGTTGCATAAGGTACGCATATTTCTTAGCTGCATTTATATTTCATTTGCTACTAAAAGGTTTATTGCCGGTGATTATGATACACGCTGGGAAGTTGGGGTCCCTAAATTATACCTCCAAAAATATACAATGCAGTAGAAGTCAAATATAGTAACCCAACTAGGTTGGGGTCGATCCCACAGACATTAGGTCGACCTCTTATCTCAAACTTGCTAAAGTATCCAGAAGTACGAAAAAGTAAATGGGGGTTTGTAGTAATCAGTAAAAGTAACCAATTGAGAGTGATTTTGGTTGTAGAAAATCTGAAACAAACACTAGGACTTTGTTCCCCTAGCTTCCTAACTTGGTAAGTTTCTCGTGCTCAGTTTAACTATCTCATCATCACACGTGCAGAATCTGATAAGCTAGGTATTACCAATTGTCTTGTGGACTTGTAGGTAAATCTCACCCTTTACTGTGTGAGTCTCAGGGTGTTCCATCACTATCCCTTATCTTTTATCCTAATTTAACTATCACCTTCTAGGTCTCAACTTAAGAGATGAGGGTTGATAGCCTCAAATACACTATCGTAATCCCTTTTTCTGATTCTCGATCTCTCTTGTGAAGACGATGTCAAATACAGGCGAGTTGTTAAACATGGCCATGACTAAGAAAGTGATTAACTTGAAGGAAATCACAATACATGTGTAAACGTTGTTCTAGCTGAATCTCACACTTTCCCTACTTTGTTAATCTTCTTGGGTTCCCACAACCCTAGTTAAGTGTCACAACCTGACTTCCGAGTCATGATGGCACCTACTAAAACCCACCAGTACGTAAGCTGACACACGTAACCTAGAGCTAATGAAATGGGTTACCCTAGTAGAAATGCCCAGCATGGGCTACAACAATTGAATACAATAACAACAAAAAAGTTCCATAACAACAAACGTCTATGGATACCAATTCCCATGAACTGGTAATATTAGTACAAGAGCGTCTAAGTTCAACAATAGGAGTTAAAATTTCAAGTCTAAATATCCTTAAATAGTCTTATACATTCATCTAGAATACAAAAGAAAAAAAAATATAAACGAGAAAAAGGGTGACTTGAACTCCAAGAGCTCACCCTGTCTCTGAAAAATCAACACATCACGATCTTACTCAACTGCGGTAACTAGTACTTAGGTTTGCACCAAAAAGGTACAAAAGTACAGATTGAGTACCAAAACAATGGGTACTTAGTAGGCATCATTGGCCGATTGAGCTAAATTATGATATAAAGATGATATAAAGTAAGACAGTAACTATGAGTCAAGGTAAAGAATTGAACTTGAATCGTCTCCATCATCACTATACAAAATAACTAATCAACTAGAATAGGAATACGACATCTCATATCAAACGTACCACAACTTTCATACACAATGAATAACCGATTTAGAAGTGTAAAGCAACATATATATAATTACAATTGCATAAATACAATGTTAACCCGTATACAATCATTAAAGCATAAAGTAAAATAGCTTACCATGGCATCCCATACCACCGGGAAGTACAGCCAAAAGAATACAAAGAAAACAGCTCATCACGGGTATCCCATACCACTAGAGAGTGAACCAATAGATCAATTCATCAATTCATCAAGAATATATATATATATATATATATATACAAAACAAACTCACATTTACCACCGTTTCTACATTTTCATTAACGGCCATTTTCCAAGTCCAATAATTGTCATCAATTACAGCAATTTGACACAATGAAACCAATGTAATCATAACCATAGTTATATGTCAATTAAACATCTAACTCAATAATCTACTCCTTCAAGTCTATATTAACTAACCACCATCTATTATTAAGCTACTAGTTACTAGTCATCTTAAGGCTTTCAACCTTTAGCCTAACCGATTCTTGATAGACCTCTTCATGAGATAGCAACTAATTACCATTCATTAAATAGCTAACTTTCTCATCTAGTCAAGATGTACAACTAAACCATAATCACTATTTAACTCCAAAGATTATTCCTAGTTAACATCGGTACACTAGCCATCATATAGGAAGAGGTAACATATTATCAAACTCATTTATCTAACTTATTATTCAACACATCTTATTAGTTAACACCATAAATCTCTTAAGTCAACACTTAACCAACCCAAGACATCAACTACTAGGCGCTAATATCACTAATCTTCAACAATGATAGGTCTATCATATTGATTAGCCACTTAATCAACCATAACTACTAGTTACCACACTTTAACCAAAGAAGGTCCACCAACTATTTCAAGCATAGTCATTGAAAACACGGTCTACTGCCACAAGTACTAATTTTCATCCTATTTCAGCTATTCCCAACACTCAAAACAACAACAAAACATAAAAGGACATAAACACACACAACATATGCCAGTTCTTCAAATTTTTTAGATTGTGTCCATGGGCTTTGAAACATAGCAAGCATAACACGTAGTTACTTTGATACACCCCAACCTTAACTTAAAGCATGTGCATTGTCCCTAGCGCATTTAAAAATAAATTACAAGGGATTTAGGAAAATACTTGGGCGCTCATGGCTCCAGCTCAAACAACATCATCTCATGGGACCTCAGGTCGGGTCCCACTATCATCAACATGCATCCTATCAGCTACGGGGACTGAATCAGTAACAATGGTACTAAGTTGGTCTTCACGCCTCCTTCAGCATCATCAAATGGCGGTCTAGAACCATCGACTCCAATAGCCATCTCATAGACCCTCACCCCTCGGTACAGCTCATTCTGTAGCATTTAATTGGCTCTTCCTTGTTTTCTCTCAAGGTTCCTTTTGGGTCTTCTCTAGTGAGACCAGAACAACCCAAATATTATCCACATGGATTGTGGGAACAAATGTCTCAACCATAGTCTTTGGCATCAAAGGTAAATAATATAACTCATCCACCATCCTCTTTATCACAAAACTTTATCCTTCACCTCCATAATATTTATGGTTTGACCACTACTCAGCTGCTGATTCATTATAAACTCAAATGCATCTAATCATTGTTGCACTTCTCTGTCCTAATATGTCAACTGAGTATCAACCCAGGGCTTTACACCACCTTGCATGTTTCTAACCTTGGACTTCAATATCCCGAATCTCGTCATCGCCATAGTCCACATGGCCTGTGAATTCATAATAAATCCAGAAGGCATACCTCCCAGGTGTTGTGGTATAGACTGAATGGGAGGAGGCTCACTAGATGTATCCACTGTATCCATGGTCTTTGTAGGATCAGTCTGACTGCCTATCTCAGCAACCTCAGCAGTCTCAGCAATATCAGGTTGTCCACTCTTCCTAAATGTATCCGCTACCATATCAGTTGCACATCTTGCCTGCCTGGCCTATGGGTTGGCTGCATATCTGATCAGCCCTAGATCCGTGGTGTTTGTGACCTCAAGATTCTTATCTACACCTAGGAGTTAATGTACCCCCACAACCAAACATAGCTATGTAATCATGCATGGGTAAGCCATCAGTGACTTCTCCCCATCTACAGCTCGGTGTCTTATCTCCCGAGCTAAAAACTTTCCTATATCAAATCCGTATCTAGCTATGAAACTGACTATCAAATATGCCTAAATCGGGTTGAGTAAGTTATCCCCATTAGTGGGACAAAGCCTGTGCTAAGCCAACATCCAAAAAGTAAGAGTATTATTCTCCATCTTCGGTGAAGTAACACCCAAGCCACTAACTACCCACACAACATTCTTACTATTTGCTGCTATACGACTCGCAATCCACCTAAAATAGCCCATAATTCTTCCGAACCCATCTATTTCTAATTAATTTTTCTCATCTCCTCCAGATAATAGTCTATTTCACTAGTGTTTATCGAAGGCTGATAATCTAGTCCGTACAAAAATCTGCTAATAGTGCATAGAGAAATGTTAACCCTCATACCCCAAATAATCAAGGAGGTGATGGGGTCACCACCTCTCCATCGTTGGACATGTGGATACTATCTCTACAACTTTCCCTTGTATGTTGCATAAAACTCATGCACTAGTGCATCACTGTACTTTTTCGGTGCTTTAGTCATCCATTCAAAACCATACTCCCTGAACCGCTCCTCAAACCTAGGTTGCTCAGTCATCCTAGAAGTAGTCAACCTCCTTTCAAGATACAATACCCATTTTAATTTTTTGATATGAAGTTTGCTCAGGTTATCATATATGTAGCCTACATACCGAGGTACCCCTATCATTTAATGATCGATATTAGGGAAGCAGTGATGTCCAAAGGAGGGTGTTGCACATTAATTGGTGGAATATTAACTTCTTCCTTAGCATTAGCATTCCCTAAAATTTCTACCTCGAAGCTAGACTCAACATCTTCTCCTCCTTTGCCACCCTCAACTTCATCATTTTCTTCATCCTCATCATCACCATAAGATGATGGTGAGTTCAAATGTGAGGTACTCAGGTTCTTTCTCCTTATTACAAGGAGGTGTGTCTTTTTGAGTTGCTACCTTCTTCCTCTTTTTAGCCTTTTTGTCTTATGGATCAACCTTTCCCTTTATTAGGTATTGGTATAGGTCCTCGCTACTACTAGATGACTCAATAGCCTTAGAACTTTAATATTGTACCTTTTTGTTTCCCTTTTTGATCACTTGTTTAGGAGCTGAGGCACCTTTTGGAGGCATTATACCTGAAAGTACAAAGTCATTAGTAATTAAAATAAGGAAAAGTAAGCAACGATAGAAACAAAAGTTCAGTGTGCAAGTTCTATCCAAGGTACGAATGGGTGGTACTAGTCGTATCGACTGGGTACGACTTGTATGACTGAGTCATATGATGCTCAGTGTAGTGATGATTGTTCGCTGGTCTACTAATAACTCCTCCTAACATGTCGTGTAGACAAGGTATGAATCATTACCAATAGTCGTAAGTAGATCAGAAATAACCTATATTATATTACATCTACCCAGATCCTAACGACTCCTGTGAATGAGCCATATGGTATGGATACAACTTATTTATGCAAGTCGTACCCATACTAAAACCTATACTTCGTGATGTTTCTATGTTGTCTGTGGGTACGTGTCTCATTACGACCCTATTACCATTGGGTATGAGTCATAAGTAGTCTCGTATCCGCTGCAACATAAAAGTTCAACCTTAAAGTTGACTCCAATTTAAATTTCCCAAACTACCCCCTACTTTATGCAGAAATATCAACCAATTCTAGTCCAAACATACATAATATCAACACCTAAAATCAATTTCATCCTTAATTTCCATTTTCAACTAAGAACCTACTAGGGTACGAAAATTCAATCCACACGTAGATTTAACTTAAAGCAAGTTGAAAATAACTTACATTTGCCATTTAAACTAAAAATGTAAGGAGTTTGAGATTGAAAGCTTACTTGTTTGGGTGAGTTCTTAGCAATTCCCGATTTTGACTTTTCTTCTCCAAAATTATGACAAATTTGTGTAATATGAGAGAATTCGAGTAAGGTGGTGTGTTATTCAATATGAAATTATGTTTTGGAATCTTGAAATTTGACAAAAAATAGAGGTGGGTATGAGTTTTGGATATCAGGTACCCAATGTGTACCATATTTTGTCCTTTTAATTCAAGTGTTGGGTCGGGTTGACCCTCGACCCCTGACCTGGTAAACTCTGGTACGAGCCATGGGTACGACTCGTACCTAGGCTTAGGGGGTATTTCTTCAACTCGTATAGACCTAGAACCTTACTTGGGTTCTAGAGTGGATACAACTCAATGTGAAGGGTCGTACTTTACGGGTATGACTCGTTCTAAGAATCGTATCCATTCCAAAAACTTTTACCTGATTCTGAATTTTCTCCCAAGTCCTTACGAATCCTACTAACGAGCCATGCCATTAAGATACGACTCATAAAGAGTCAATATGACCTATTAACTTTAACTTTTCTGGATCTTTTCTGCACTTTATGATCCTGAACACTTAGCAAACATATTAACCTATAAATAAAAAGGTAAAAAACATGGGTTGCCTCCCATGCAGCGCTTGATTTGACGTCGCGGTGCGATGGGACTAAGTTGGATATATGGATTGCACCAACCATCCTCAAGGGTTGCCTCCCATGAAGCGCTTGGTTTAATATCGCAGCACGATGTAATTTCCTTGGTTACTCAGACTTCACCAAGGTCAATTTCAAAAACTATATTCACTCCTTCATAATTTCTCATAAAGTGCTTTACTCTTTGCCTATTTACCTTAAACGGGACTTCACCATCCCTCTTCAATATTAAAGAACCATATGGATACATTTTTGTCACTATGAATGGACCATACCACCTAGACTTCACTTTTCCTGGAAACAAACGAAGTCTAGTGTTATAAAGCAATACCCGATTACCTTTTTCGAATATCCTCTTCTCAATTTTGCAATCGTGATGCAATTTTATCTTTTCCTTGTAAAGTGCAGAACTTTCATAATCCCAGAGTTGAAATTTATCCAACTCATTCATACGATTCATCCTTGACTTGGCTACATCTTTCCACTCAAAGTTCAACTTCTTCAAGGCCTATAGTACTTTATGTTCAAGTTCAATAGGCAAGTGACAAGCCTTTCCATACACCAACTAATAAGGTAAGGCACCAATTAGGGTCTTGAATACTTTTTGGTAAGCCCATAATGCATCATCTAACTTTCCTGACCAATCAGCCCTATTGGAATTTACTATCTTCGCTAAGATGGACCTGATTTCTCTGTTGGACACCTCAACTTGTCCACTGGACCAATATATTGAGGGTTGAGCTTACCCTTCTTCCAAAACTCATCACACCTCTCATAGGTAAAACACGAATGAATATATGGTCACCAACTCCAAATCTAAAGGAACAGAGTCTAAGATCAGTGTAGGCCTTCTACGTACTCTGGGTTGCTCTCAGCTTATCCTAAATCACCCTTACTCTATCTCAAAAGTACTGAAGCAAATCTGTATCGCGAGGTCTTATCTCAAAAGTCTCAAACTAACCTATTGGAGAACGACACCTACTACCATACAAATCCTTATAATCCGTCATCTCAATACTCAAATGATAGTTGTTGTTATATGCAAACTCTGCGAATGCAAAGTGTTGATCCCAATGTCCTCCAAAATACATAACACTGGCTCAAAGCATATCCTCAAGCACCTGAATTGTTCGCTGGGACTACCGATCTATTTGTGAATGAAATGCTGCACTCAAATCCACTTGAGTACCTAAGTCCTCTTGAAATGCTCTCCAAAATCTCGAAGTAAATATAGAACCACTGTCTGATATGATAGAAACAGGCACCCTATGCAAACGAAGTATCTTTCAAACATAAATCTGGGCTAATGTCTCAAAACTAAAGGTCACCTGAATAGGAATGAAATATGCCAACTTGTTCAAACAATCCGCAATAACCCTAATACCATCAGAACCATAGGGAGTTTGAGGTAGAGCACTAATGAAGTCCATAGTGATCCATTCCCATTTCCACTCCAAAATAGGAAATCTCTGAGTCAATCCACCTAGATGTTGATGCTCAGCCTTTAATTGCTAACGAAATAAGCAACGAGCCAAAAAGTCTGCCATATCTCTCTTCTTCCTGTCCAACTAATAATGCCACCTCAAATCTCCATACATCTTAGTTGTACTAGGATGAATGGAATATCTAGAGTTATGAGCCTCATAAAGAATCGATTGAATCAAGTCATCAAGTTTGGGAACATAAATACGACTCTAAAACCTCAAGATACCCTTGGAATCAATAGTATGCCTCTTAGACTCACCGCTTACCACCTGGTCATAGAGAAAGAACAACTTGCAATCCTCGTACTAATGATCATGAATCTACTCACATAAAGAGGACCTCGTTTCCACCCAAGCTAAAATCAGGATTCAAAATATCAAGGCAAACCATCAAATTGGCTACGGACTGAATGTCCCGTGTTATAGGCCTATGAGAAACAGAAATACAAGCTAAGCTACCCACACTCACTGCCTTGCAACTCATGGCATCAGCTACGACATTAGTCTTACCTAGATGATATAAGATGGAAATATCATAGTCCTTCAACAACTCCATCCATCTGCACTAGTGAGAATTTAGCTCTTGTTGTGTCATAAGATGTTGAAGGCTACGATGATCGGTGAAAATCTCACAATGCACATCATACAAATAATGCCTCCAAATGTTGAGCGTGAAAACTGCCGCTGCCAACTCCAAATCATGAGTGGGGTAATTGCGCTCATGAACCTTAAACTGTCTAGAAGCATAAGCAATAACACGACCCTGTTGCATTAAAAACAACCAAGACCAACACCAAAAGCATCATAAAACATGGTGAATACCTTACCCTCATCTGGAAGAGCTAACACTGGAGATGAAGTAAAGAAATCCTTAAGCTTTCCAAAGATCAACTCACACTCCGTGAACAATCGAAAAGGAACTTCCTTCTAAGTCAATCTAGTCATAGGGGCTAAAATAGTAGCAAAGCTCTCAAAAAAATATTTGTAATAACCAACCAAACCAATAAACTATAAAACTCAGTCGGAGACATATGCCTAGCCCAATCATGAATTATCGAAATCTTAGTCGAGTCCACCACTGCTTTTGACACCACTTGTCCAAGGAATGACACTGACTCAAGCCAAAACTCACACTTCGAGAACTTAGCAAAAAGTACATGGTCCCTTAGAGTTTGGAGCACGACCCTCAAATGCTTCCCATGCTCCTCACTACTCCTCAAATACACAATAATGTCATCAATGAACACAATAATAAAGGAGACTGGGTAGATTATGAACACACGGTTCATCAAATCCATGAACGTAGCTGGGGCATTAGTCAATCAAAAAGACATCACCAAAAACTCATAATGATCATAATGGGTCTTAAAGGCTATCTTTACGATATCCTCAGCCGAATCCTCAACTAATGATAACGTGACCTCAAATCTATCTTAGAGAACATGGCTATGCCCTAAAACTCGTCGAACAAATCATCAATGCAAGGCACAGGATAACGATTCTTCACCGTCAACTTAATAAGCTACCTATAGTCAATACACAGTCACATCAAACCATCATTCTTCTTTAAAACCAATACAGGAGATACCCATGGGGACACACTCGGTCTAATGAAACCTTTACTAAGAAGATCCTAAAGCTGAGAATTCAGCTCCTTAAGCTCAGCAGGAGCCATACTATAAGGTGCCATAAAAATACGTCGGGTACCAGGATCAAGGTCAATAGAAAACTCAATCTCACGGTCAGGGGTAATACCAGGAAGGTTGGTAGGAAACACATCAAGAAACTCACACACAACAGGAACAAAGTTAAGTGATAGATTCTCCACACTAGTATCACATACATAACTGAGATAAGACTCGCAACCTCTCAATATAGTTCTTCTAGCACAAACATAAGAAATGATCCTTGTTAGTTTGCTACTAACCGCTCCCTACCACACGATTGGGGGTATATTGAGAATGGCTACGGTAACAGTATTGGCAAAACAATCCATTATCCCACAATAGTGGGATAACTAATCCATTCCCAAAACATATCAAAATCCATCATATCCAGAATAATAAAATCAGCATAAGTATACATATCACTAACTATCACAACAAAATCAAAATACTCAATCCACTACTAATGATTCACCCATGAGAATAGATACGCACAATGGCACAGGTAATAAATTTCTTGTCAAGTCCAACTATGGTGCATAATAAGTAGATGTATAAGAATAAGTGAATCCAGGATCAAACAAAGTAAGAGCCAACTTGCGGCACACCAAAATTATACCTATCACAATAGCATCCGAAGTCTCATCCTCGGTTCTAGAAGGTACGACATACAACTAACCGCACTCACTACCTAGATGGGCACCTGACCGACCTCCTATCCTGCTTGCCTGAGTACCACCTCCAACACCCTAGTAACCACCCCTACGACATGGTGATCTACCTCTACCTGAGGGATAAACTATCCTAATAGGAGTAGCACTCTACGTTAAAATAACCATCACCCCGTGACTAGGGTAATATCTTGAGAAATGATCGAGAAGCCCACAAGTAAAACAAGAATCACAAGCAAAACCAAAAGTCATAGATCTGGATGAATCGAAGTAACCACCATGCCTAGAACAGCCTGTAGATAAACCTCTCAAAGACTAATCACCTCCCTAACTAGGATGACCACTAGTACCAAACTGTTCTATATTGGTGGTCTCACGAGCTGCCTGCACCGATCGACTAATCTAACTTTGAGGCTAAAGCGATGGACGCAAAGAATGCCCAACATAAGACGTACCACCTCTGAATTGAGAACTACTATGGATTATACTAAATCCGCATTGATACTTTGGCCTCTTATCATGGCCCTCATGGTGCATGTCCTCCATAACTCTAGCATGATCAAAAACCTCAACAAAAGTCCTACCCATAACAACTAAACTTTGAGTAGACATCCAAATAGGAAGACTCAATCCTCTCACAAAGAAGTGAACTCTCTCATGCTTAATATCTAAGATAGAAGTCTCATGTCTAGCCAACTAATAAAAATGATCCTCATACTCAGACTCTTAGAATGATATGAGTAAAAGAAGTAAAGGACTCCAAGAAATGTCCCATAGCCTCTCAAAAATAGTAAACTGATAGCCTCATAGGTTTAATTCACAAGACCTTCCAATGCTATCTATATCATGACAACAAAATAATCAACCAAGTATACGCATTATTTCAATATCCATAATATACATAAACCATATACCGGGCTTTGACATTAAATCACTAAAGCATAATATAGGTTTTTAATAACTATCAAGGTTACTAACAAAGCAATGCCAAGAGCTCCATCAATATGTTGTTCATCGATAGTCGAAGCTCTTTCTTTATCATCTCATGCCAGATGCAACATCTTTTTTCCTTCTCACAAACCACGGACATTGGATTAGTAGGTTTATAATTGTCGGGATGCCCCAAAATATTAGGAGCATAAAAAAGCTAAATGGAAAAAAAGATAGCAAAATCTACCCAACCTACTAGATCATTTACATAAAAAGAAAGGTAAGAAGCAATTTAAGAAGTTACATAGTTCAAGCTTAAGGCAGGTAAATGTCTGCTTCTAATAATCCCCAAAAGTTCTCTTCTATAAGTCTAATTTCTACCTGGAATTAGGCTAAGTTATCTAAATTATACATTGAGGGATTATCAATCTACACTAGTTTTATTAGACAATTCTCCTTCAAGGATTACTTCTAAGTTACCACAAGCACCTAAGTCATTCCATAACTAAGCATATCTAGGCCAACAATTATTAAGGTGAGTGAACAAGGTCACTCTCATACACTAAAGCATCTAAAGTATTCTCATGTTATTCACGAGATAACAAATCTAACTAACCGAGGTTCTAGGCTATAGGTCAAGCATCACACTTTACAAGTTTAATAGCCTTAGTGTTTCAACTAGTCTTAAGCATTACCGTATACCATTTCACCACCTAAGAACCTGCCCAATCTTATCAAGATATCAAAATTATACTGCAATAAAGCTCAATCTAACTATAAGTAAGCCTAACCTACCTTGAGTCCAAATAGCTCACAAATCAACAATCTCCGTTTTCTCTTTTCTTGAAGCTTCTTCCACTAGCCAAGCTATCAATAACATAATCTATGTATTATTACAAGAACAGCAACACCCATATTACACCATTGTGTTATAGGTCCAAAATAACATCAAAACTCCCCAAGTGGGTCCCACATATGAAAAATGAGTTTTCAAGACCATTAGGGGTTTTGGGTCTAAAAAATAAGAAATCAACACCAACATTGAAGGAATCTTACCTTATATTTGATGTTAACCACAAAAACACAAGCTCTTCAATCTCCCAAACAACACCTAACACACATTTTAAGGATTCTACACTTAATTAGGTTTTGGGGACTCAAAGAAATGGAGTAAATGACCAAATTTTGGCCTAAAAATGGCTTTTAAATAGAATAATCTAGATCTCAGGATACGATATTGTGCACATATGCTAGGCCACGATCGAATTCATCATGATCTGACTCATTCAACCGCAATTACGATCTCTCCATCCATGACAGGCAATGACTAGAGCTTGGAATTTGATTCCAAGCTTTAACTAATGCCTCAAGATGCATTCGGAGTTCAATACAAGCAAACAAGATATGTAACCATAAATATTTTGATGTTTTAGATGCGTTGGAAAAGTCAAATTTCCCATCCGATATCATTTTACTGAAGTTTTCACTCGGTGACCATTTGGGACCAATGAAGACTTCTAAATGGTAAAATGTTTCTAAAAGCCAAACAAACTGCCAGGTTACTGGAATATCAATTCCAGTAAGTCATAAATATCTTGGGGAAGATATGGGAAAGCTCTAATAGAAAAGATAAACAGTAACATAGAAAAATTACCTGAAGGGTTATTACATTAAGAGAATTAGTAGCTCATGGTTATGCAACAATCCATTGAATTTGATAAAGAAAGCATACAATTAATTGAACAAGAATGAAAGAGTAAAATCAAAAGTATCAAATTGAATAAGAATCCCAAAACCAAGAACAAGAGTGTAAAGTATGTAAAAATATGTGAAAGTATGTAAACTATTACAAAAGTACCTCAAGGGTATTTATAGAGTCTCAAAATATCAAAGGAAACCTAACCAAAACAACATAGAAAAACTAGGTCAGTAGTGGTCATACCTCTAGCAATGAGTTATTTGGATTGATAATCACTTATTGCCTGCTATCATAACTTTCTTCTGAACTTAATGGTCATGACTCGTTGTGATACATAATGAGTCATTAGTTGGGACTAGTTATGACTCTAGTGAATTTCAACTTTCATTACTTATTCTCCATGCCCAGCATGATTCCTCATCACGAGTCATTATCTTTCATCATAACTCATAGGCTTCACACATTTTCACAGAAACCTCAACTTGTCAACCTTCAAGACTTTTCACCAATATGCTCAGAACGACTCACCCTATGACTCGTTGTCACTCATAATAAGTTATAGGCAGTCTCTACTTTGCTTCTAAAGTCAACCTCTCTTACTGTTCACATCATGATTTGGGTCATCAGTTGTTAGCTGACTAAACGACTCATAAGTAACACCCCAGATTTTGGTCCTTGGAGAATTCCTGTGTTTTGAGGTACACTTCTCTGACTACAACTAACCAAACAAGTTGTAAAGTCTTCTTATAGTTCGTGTTGATCAAATCATAGTGTCACCAGTAATGGTTTTCTTGGTTTCTACCTTGGTTACAACTTGTACCTAACAAGTCATGACAACTCAGCACGAGTTGTGATATGCCAATTATAAGGTCACCAGTATGTTATGCAAAGTTTCTGTCTTGGGTACGAATAAGACATAATGAGTCTTAAGGTTGGAGTATGAGTCATAGGGTATAACTAATAGTCAGACTAGTATGGGTGCTTTGAGCTACTATCTAGAATACGACTCATGGTGATGAGTCATAGGGTGATCTGTTAGTCTAAGTCATGACATGTAAATCAAGTTCTTTCTTCAGTTTTATCATGTTGTAAACTTTATCAGTATTAAATTCATTTAGATTTTTTTCATAATTATGCTTCTGCTCAACAAATTAAGTTTTGTTATATACATATTTAATCAATTACTCAATAGTATGCCAGTACATGGATTAGCCTGGGATTATCTGTTGTTCTAAGTACTATGTTACAACTAGGGGTAGTCTCGGGTATGACAGATAGACATCACGTGTGATTTATTTTATTAATTAGCATCAAGGAGAATCTACCTTCTATAATGTTATCAAGGTGATGACCATTTATTCAGATATCTACGGTGATGATCATTTATCCAGACCTTCGGCATTGTGATGAACAAATATTTCTATAATTGTCAAGGTGATGACCAATCATTTAGACTATCATCAAGGAGTTGACCATTAATCCAAATTCTAATTATATAGACCAGTGTCAAAGTGACTCTAATGATTTAGATTGTTGTCAAAGTAACAGTCAATTATCTAAAATGGCATCAAGGTGATTCCATTTGTGTAACACCCTATATTTTTGGGCTATAATTTAAATTGTTGTTTCTACGTGTATAAACTCAAATCCAATGATTTATATATAAATGTAAGTGTCATGATCATTTGTCTAGTGTGTAAAGTGTTTTTGAGGTAAAGAATGTTCATAGAAAACACTTAGGTCAAGTGGAGTTGAGAATTTTTTATTCGACCAAATTTTGGTATTTGATACTACAGGGATCAACTTTAAACGTGTATAACTTTTGGATTATATTAAATTTTGGGTCTTACGAACCACCAAATTATAAATAATTGAGTCCTCTTTCCAACTCATCCAATTTACTTTAATCTGATACCCGAGCAAAAGGTTCTGAGCATTTTTCTGAGAAAATAGGGAGGGTCCATGATTTCAGCGTGGCATGGAGCTTATTTCAGAGCTTATCCTCTGTGACACACTGATGCTTTAAATTCAGGTAGTTTTTTCTTTTTTTACATGGGATAAGGGGTATTAAGGTCCTTTCACCTATGAAAGACATTTAAACACTATATTAACCTATTTCTACTAGTTTTCATAATACCAAGGCTATTATTCCATATCCAAACTTAAAAACCCCAAGAAAGCCAAGAATATCATGGTACGTTCATCTTCCAGGTTCCAAGCTCCAAATTGCTTTCAAATTTATGTGTGTCTAAGGCATGTACCTCGTTTTGTATCTTGTATTTTATTAGTGACATGAAAATTGAATTATTATTCATGTGATTTTGGATGTTGGTTTTGGAAAAAGGGTTAAGGGTTTTGAACGGTTGATTTTGAATAATGTTTTTCCATGGTTTACATATGATTGTTCATGATTTATTTATGGATTTTGAACCTGTGGGGTGCATGGGTATGGTGAAAAACTAGGGGTTGAGGTTTTCTACAAATTAATAATTTTTGTTTAATATATGGTTCAGTGATCGTGTTCCCTCAACCCCAAATGGTGAAATTGATAATGGTATATGGCTTTGTCACATAACTTTACTTGTTCACTTGAACTAATGCATTGGTATAAAAGGTTAGTGAATCATGGTTTGATTTTATTGAACTTAGGGTATGTGGATTCCCCCTGTGAATATTAATTGAACATAATGGGTTTAAGTCCCAATTGATTTAATGGGCTTGAGTCCCCATTAATTTAAAGGGTTTGAGTCCTAATTGATTTAATAGGTTAGAGTCCCGAATGTCTAAGTAATTTATATGGCATAATAATGAACTTGTAAGTGATGCTGGTATGACAATACCAACGGGATGCCTTAATACATAACTGGTTCAACTAATGGAATGTGTTCTAATTATTTTAATTGGGCTTAAAAGAGGGTTGTGTAGCTAGGCCGTGAAAGTAGAGGTCCCAAGGGACCAAATTGGAAACCGCATTTCCCAGTGTAGTGGTCAAAGTTTCCTGGGGTTAGAGTCCCCTTACTTATGACCAGGTGGTTTAAGTCAACCTTATTATTATTACATAATTGGGTGGTTAGAGTCTCATTCACTATATTACATGATTGGATACTTAATTCACCTTGGTATATGATTGGGAGGTTAGAGTCCCTCGTGCATATATTTGAGATTATTCTTCAATTCATGCGGCTATATGTACTAGGCCCTGGTCATGGGGTGAGAGCTGGGGCCCATATAGCCAGTGTGTACTACTGTATGATAGTTAATCTACACAATCAGGGCTAATTTAATCGTTCATGTTAAGCCTTATTCCCTATCTTGGCATGTTATATTTATATATGTATACACATATGATTGTGTGCATTGGTTTTTGGATGATTTGTAAACTTTTGAACATGGCATTATTTATCCTTTATCCTAGATTTACATGCTAGTGCTCCAACCGCTAACCGTCTTCAGATGTTGTATTCCCATGCGATGAAGAAATTGGGCATACTTTTACTTCTCATGCACAGTGACTAGGTGATCATGGGATAGCTCATGAGTTAGACTGAAGTGGTAAGCTTTCACACTTTAGAAGACCTCATTTCATGTTTTAGGTTTCCTTATGTTATTGTCTCCTTACTTTGGACTTGTTTTTCGCTATTGTTGGGGGCATGTCCCGACTATTATTTGTATCCAATTGTCTAGGGAATTTGTGGATTGCTATAGACTCGGGCATTGGTTGTTGGTATTGGATATTGATTTATCTTAGAGTGTTTTAAGATTTTATATCATTTCTTATTTTACATTTGGAATTTTGTTGTTATATTACATTGTGTTCTAGTCGACTAGGCAAAGGGGGTTGTCTCCGGTTCTTGTTGGACTTTAGATACCCATCACATTCAGGACCTAGTTTGGTTCATGACAAATTATCCAAGTTGGTTGTTTTCCATTCAATGAGATAGTTGGATAATCATTTGTTGAAACGGTATGTTATCTTCAATTTGGTCATCTACCTTTCAATGAGACAAGATGGGTCGTTATTCGTTCAAATGGCATACCAAGTTTGAAATAGGTTATCTACGTTTCAACAAGACAATTTGGGTCACCACCTCATTGAAAATGGGGTTTTAATGTGCAAGATGAGTCATCCGCATTTCAACAAAACAAGTTGGGTCGCCACCCAATTCAAAAGGGCATATCATGTTCAAAATGGGTTATCTATCTTTCAACGAGATAAGTTGGGTCGATACCTTATTCAAAGTGGAATATCAGTACAAAATAAACCATCTACCTTTCTATGATAAAATTTGGATTTTCACCCGTTCAAATGACATATGAAATTCAAGTTGTGTTGTCTGCCCTTCAACGAGAAAAGATGATCCGCTATCTCATCAAAACTGGTATGCATCCTTGCATCTGAAATAGCTCACATATTCAAAACTGAGGTAATTTTTAAAGTAAAGTTGAAGGAACATGAATATTTTATCTTCGACCAACCCTTTCCCTATTACCAAAAGACAACCCATTCCTTCTAATGGGCGGAGAATATTGTCAAAGTTTCATTATTGTTTGACAATGCTCTTTGTAGTTGTCATTTGTTGATATTTATCTTGCCAAAATTGGCTACGCGTTATCTTCTTCATTTAAAGATTCTTTCACTATCCCAAATGAAGAAGGGGCAATTGTTGATACCCAATTTTAGCTTGATATTTTTAAAATAAATATTTTTTTTCTCTTATTTGTTAAAGAGCACCAAATTTAATTTTTACACATTTTTTCAATTAACATAAGTTATTAGTAATTAGCCTTATTTTCTTAAAAAATATTGGGATTTTTATGTATCTATTATTATTTTAGATAACTTTTTATCATTATCAATTTTTGTACAGTCATCATTTTTATAAACAAAAAGTTCTAATTTTGTTAAATTTTTATTTTGGTGTTCAATTGAGATCACACTTTTATCGAGCATTAAATCTATTTTTGAAATTAATTTAATCTTAGTCTGTTAATTCATAAAACATAGAGAAGATAATTTTACACAGAAAAATTAAATATCTATAATTTTGATAACTCGTGTTTTTGGATAGCCCATGGATTTTCACAACCATGGTATTAAGAACTCAATTTAACAATTGAGTGATTTTATTTTGTCTATAAAAGTAATCCACATTCTTCACAATTAGTGGTGGTGGAATTTTCTAATTTTGGAAAAAGCCTAAAAAGAAAAGAGTTTCCTTTTCTCTCCAAGAGTCAACAACCCCCTTTTGATTTTTCCACTGAAGTTCACTATTCATCTATCGTACCACCTTCCAAAAACCTTTTTTATTCTTATGTTTTTGGTGAATGTCATTGTTATAGGTAGTTTTGATGATATGCGGATAAACTACGAGGGACCAGGTCCCTGGATATGCAAGGGACAGTATAGCTAGCACGCGTATTTTTCACAATTTTGTTATCTTGTGTAACAAACTTGCAGATTCTATTTTGTTCTATTTTGTAATAACTTGGACAGCTGGTCCAATGACCTTTCAAGTCCTAATCATCACCCAACTATAAAAGGAAAGAGATGCCTCTTCAACAATTATTTTTTGCATATTCTAAAGAGTGAAAAGAGAGGTAGCAAAAATCCCATTTCAACACCGCTCAATTTCTTAGCCTTATGAGCTCTTAAATTGCGATAGTTCTTGAGTAAGCAATGAATTGTAATAGAACAACTCATCTTATAAGAGTAATGTTTTCCTAATGAGATTTTGTTGCTTTGGTAGGGTTGCCTAAGCTTGACATTGATTAGAGTCAATCGATGTAGAGAAGAGTCATTGGTAGAGTTACAAAGATGAGCTGGTAGTAGAGTTGTTCCTAATTCAAGGAGCCTTGATTTAGGCTAAAATATTGATTGTAACCAGGAGGCTGATTATAGTAGATTTTGTTGGTTCTTGCGAGTACAAACCGTGGTTTTTCCCATTCTGAGTTTTCACATAAAAATCTTTGTGTTTTTAGTCTTTCTGCACTGTGTTTTATTTTTCTTCCCTCTATTGTTTGATAGCTTGTGTTTGATTATGAGAGACCTGGCCCCTTACTGTGCGGAGCAACCCCAAAAGGTTTCAACAATTGGTATTAGAGTCTGGTCACTCTAAAAAGTTCACACCTCGAGTGTCATGGCTGCTCCACCTAATCTAGAAGAAGGGTAATTTATAACTAGACCACCAAGATTCAATGGACAGTATTATGGGTGGTGGAAAACTAGGATGTTTGACTTTGTTATGGCTGAGGATAGTGAACTAATGGACATTATTCTTGATTGTCCTCATGTACCTCTAAGATATGTCAAAGAAGGAGACATGACAAAAATGGTTGTCAAATGCAGGAAGGAATTCAATGATGAATATAGAAAGAAGATTGAAAAGAATTACAAAGCTAAGAAACTGTTAGTATGTGGCCTAGGTCCTGTTGAATATAGTAGGATCTCAGCTTGTGAAATACTAAAAATATCTGGAATTGAAAGAGGACTGTTCATGAGAAAACAACGGATGTGAAGGAATCTAAAGTTAACATACTGATAAATCAATATAAAACCTTCACTATTAAAGAAGGAGAAAGAATATAAAAAATTCATACAAGATTCACCACCATTACAAATGAGATGCACTGCTTATGAGAGGTTTTTCCATTGTATAAACAAGTCAGGAAGATCCTTTTTGTTCTTCCCAAATCATGGGAAAGTAAAGTATATATTATAAAAAAAGCAAGAAATCTAAAATCCTTACCGTGGTTGAGCTGATTGGAAAACTAAAAACTTATGAGCTAAAGAAGAAATAAGAACTAGAGAATAAATATTTCAAAAGGGAAAAATCTTTGGCATTAAAAGCTTCAAAGCATGACTCAAGTGAAGAATAGATTGATGTTGCCTATTTGGCAAGAAGAATTGTCAAAGCAATCAAAAGGAGTGGTCAATTCCAAAGAAGAAGAAGTAGCAGCACTAAGGGAAACAATGTTAAAGTTTGTCACTAATGTGGATGTCCTAAGAATTTTATCAAGGACTTTACAATGCATAAGATGATTAATTAGGATTACCTTAAGTATGAGGATGACAATGGAAATATTAGGTACCAGGTCCCTGATAACTCAAGCAAGAAGGCAGCTACTGAATATGTGGTAATGATAGCAATGGCATTATGTGGAGCTACTAAAGGTGTATCTTTGCTAGAAGAGGAGGATGAGAAAGTGACCTTTGACACTTTGTTTGTGTTTACTGAAAGTACCGGGGGTAAAGAAGATGACGAGGTAACATGCTCAGACATTTAAGAAAACCTAGAAAATTACTCAGTTAGAAAAGAAAAAAAGCTTGTCAATATGTTGATTGATTCTATGTGTGAAATGACTAATGAAAAAAATGCTTGTGAAGAAAGGTGAAGTGTCAAGATCTTGAGATAATTGCTCTAACTCTTCAAATATCTAAAACTGAAGAGTAGGATTCAAAGTTGAAATCTAAAAATTTAAGCTTAATCAATCAACTGGAAAAATCTAATAGTGCCTGTGATAAACTAAAGATTAAAATGGTATAAGAAAAGATTGAAGATCATGAGCTTGAGCTAATAGCTTTGACTAGACAGATATCAAAAAATGAGCAACAAGTTGCTAATCTAAAACTTAAAAATCTGAGTTTGGTAAGTCACCTGGAGAAAGAAGATGGTTCTAACTATAAAGGGAAGAAGGAAGTCTCAAAGTTTCAGGTTGATCATGAAGAAAAGCTGGAAAACTCTCAAATTCTCCTTATGACTACACTTCAGGAGAATGAGGAGTTAGAAAGGGACTTGGTCCATCTAAGGGAAGAACTTAACAAATCCCTACAATGGAATGCATCTTCTTAGATCCTTTCTTACTTAACTAATCAAGGTGCTAACAATGGAAAGGGGATTTGTTATCAAGAAAGAACCCAACCTAGTGGGTCTCAAGGGACAATTTCTCATAATGCTAAGAACAAGGTTAATAAGCCTCTATGCAGTCACTGTTGAAGAGATGCGCACACAGGGGGTAATTGTAAGAACTAGATTAGAGCTAGGATGAATGTTTCCAAATATATTGAGCAAGGAAATATTGATTATAAGGGTCTCAAGCCTAACATAATTGTGAAAAGGAACTCTCTAGCTAGATGGGACAAAAGAAATTGATCAACACCATTGTCCCATTACTGGGAACTCGGGCTCAAATGGGTTCCCAAATCAAGCAAGTGATCATGAGTCTAGGAATGAGAAGGGGATTGCATTTAGAAATATCTTGTTGATTGAAAGAGTTTAAAGCTCAATGATGGAAAGTCTGACTGTGCCCTCTTCTCTCAAGTCACTTCTAGTAAAGGTGTCTTTTTATGAAGATATGATTTCAAGGACATAATCATGGCCTATGAAAGATAATATTCAACAAGAGAATGAGTGAATCTTGTGTTCTAAAGAAAGCCCAGAATAACCTTTAGAGTTGATGAATGAAAATGCTCTGATCCTAAAGATAAGTCCAAATTCTCTGGGACCTGATCCCCATGAAATTCCTCTCAGAAGGAGAAAGCTTCAGCAGCTTGAACAAAATATAGTCTGAGGACCTGGTCCCCAGACATACTTTGGGAAAAAGTTCTGAGATAAAAAGAGAGTGCAAGAATTGGAGCATTATGCTGACTTAGCTTAATATATGAATCGACTTTTCTTCAAAATTGGATATGTTCATGAGACAAGTATCCTCAATAAGGTGGGTGCATTTTAGTCAAGCTAAGTATTATACCCTTGCAGGTATGCACCCATGGGAACAACTTTAGAATTGGACAAAGGTGTCAATCACAAACTTGAAGATTCACTCAAAGGAGAGGGATCTGATCTTATCTCACAGGTTAGTATCACTATAGTATGCTTTAATAATCATAAAATATACTATCTGAGAAAGCCATGTATATTTTCCTTCCCTTATAAAGTTTGAAAATTCATTTGCAAAATTAAGAGTCACTCTTATAAAAGCCAAACATGTCATACTCTAACGATAATTGACATCTTTTCAAATTGCTTAAACAGTCTACTTCCCAGTCTGAGTCCCAACTCATGACCTGTTGCCTCTACTAAACCAAACTAATCCTTCTTATTTTCCTTCCTCTAGAAAATCAAATTGAATATTCCCTCATTAAATATCCTGATCCTTCAGCAAGTAAAATGATTAAAACTTCATCTTAGGTCCTCTAACCCAAAGTTTGGTAACCCTACCAGAATGAGGCAGAAATATATAAGCTGAGAAAAGGAAGAAAACCTCTAAAGGACCTGGTCCCAGAGATATAAAGTTGTTATTAAAAGGATAGAGTCAAGTAATGAGAACAAAGGATGATATGAAGAATGTGGGTGGCTGAAAGGAGATTAAAATGTTGATGACTTAGAAATTCCCCATAAGAAAGAACTCTTGATTCCAAAATATATGAGAAAAAGGGAGACACAAAATTCCATACGGGTACATCCTCAATAAAGTATTTGATCACTTTAAGGTACTTGGGAAAAAGTGATTACATAGGACAACCAAGTTGATATTCAGATTGAACAAAAGTTGTGATGAATATCTATCAAGTGTCTGAATTGCTAGTTGTTCAGGAGAATTTGGGAATGAAAATGGAAGAGTGGAAATACTAAGTTCACATAGTAGGGACCAGGAACCAGGTAAATTAAGATGCAGACCTGAAGAGAGTCATACATTCCAGGGGAAGTATGTAAATGCAAAGGAACCAAATAAAATGATGGTGCACAACGACAGGGGGAAGCTTTTTGCTACAAAATGGCAATAAGGGACCAGATCCCTGTGCTATATAAAAGAGAAGCATGATGATAGGGGCAACATTAATCCTCAAGTGGTAATCATTCTGATTAAATGTGATAAATGTCCACTAATTCTCAAATTGTACGGATTGGTTTATCATCATCAAAATGGGGGGAAATTACTATATGTAGTTTTGATAATGAGCAAAAAAATAACAAGGGACCAGGTCCTAGGATATGCAAGGTTTATTACAGCTGGCACGTTCGTTCAGCACAGTTTTGTCATCTTGTGTAACAAACTTGCAGGTGTTATTTTATGCCATTTTGTACTAACTTGGACGATTGGTCTAATGACCTTTCAATCCCTAATCATCACCCAGCTATTAAAGGAAAGAGATGCCTCTTTAATAATTGTTTTTTACACATTCTAAAGATTGACAAAAAAGGTAGTACAAAACCTATTTCAACACTACTCAAGTTCTTAGCCTTATAAGTGATGAAATTGTAATAGTTCTTGACTGAGTAATGAATTGTAACTAAACAATTAATATTATAAGAGTTGTGTTTTCCGGTTGAGAGAATGCTGCTTAGGTAGAGTTACCTAATCTTGAGACTGATTAGTGCTAATCAGTGTAGAGAAGAGTCCTTAGTAGAGTTACAAATATGAGCTGGTAGTAGAGTTATTACTAATGCAAGGATCCTTGATTTAGGCTAAAATATTTATTGTAAACAGGAGGCTGATTATAGTAGATTTTGTTGGTTCTTGCGAGGACCAACCGTAGTTTTTCCCATTCTGGGTTTTCACATAAAAATCCTTGTGTTTTTAGTCTTTCTGCACTGTGTTTTATTTTTCTGCCCTCTATTGTTTGATTTCTTGTGTTTGATTATGAGAGACCTGATCCCTTATTATGCGGAGCAACCCTAAAAGGTTTCAACAATTGGTATCAGAGCCTGGTCACTCTAAAAAGTTCCCACCTAGAGTATCATGGCTGCTCCATCTAATCTAGAAGAAGGGTAATCTATAACTAGACCACCAAGATTCAATGGACAGTATTATGGGTGGAGGAAAACTAGGATGTTTGACTTTGTTATGGCTGAGGATAGTGAACTAATGGACATTATTCTTGATGGTCCTCATGTACCTCTAATATAAGTCAAAGAAGGAGACATGACAAAAATGGTTGTCAAACGCAGGAAGGAATTCAATGATGAATATAGAAAGAAGATTGAAAAAATTACAAAGCTAAGAAATTGTTAGTATGTGGAATAGGTCCTGTTGAATATAGTAGGATATCAGCTTGTGAAAATGCTAAAAATATCTAGGATTGAAAGAGGACTGCTCATGAGAAAACAAAGGATGTGAAGGACTCTAAAGTTGACATGCTAACAAATCAGTATGAAACCTTCACTATTAAAGAAGGAGAAAAAATACAAGAAATTCATACAAGATTCACCTCCATCACAAATGAGATACACTGCTTATGAGAGGTTTTTCCATTGTATAAACAAGTCAGGAAGATCCTTTTTGTTCTTCCCAAATCATGGGAAAGTAAAGTAGATGTTATAACTAAGGCAAGAAATCTAAAACCTTTAGCATGGATGAGCTGATTGGAAAACTAAAAACTTATTAGCTAACGAAGAAACAAGAACTAGAGAAGAAAGATTTCAAAAGGGAAAAATCTTTGGCATTAAAAGCTTTAAAGCATGACTCAAGTGAATAAAAGATTGATATTGCCTATTTGGCAAGAAGAATTGACAAAACAATGAAAATGAGTGGTCAATTCCAAAGAAGAAAAAGTAGCAGCAGCAAGGGAAGCAATGTTAAAGTGTGTCACTAATGTGGATATCCTAAGCATTTTATCAAGGACTCTATAATTCATAAGATGATTCATCAGGATTACCTTAAGGATGAGGATGACAATGGAAATATCAGGTACCAGGTCCCTGATAACTCAAGCAAGAAGGAAGCTACTAAATATGTGGTAATGAAAGCAATGGCAGTATGGGAAGACTCTTCTAGTAATTTAGGTAAAGATGAAAGGACTGGAGATGTATCTTTACTAGCATAGGAGGATGAGAAAGTGACCTTTTACAATTTATTTGTGTTTATTGAATGTACCGGGGGTGAAGAAGATGACGAGGTAACATGCTCAGACATTAAAGAAAACCTCAAAAATTACTCTGTTAGAAAAGAAAAAAATCTTGCCAATATGTTGATTGATTCTATGTGTGAAATGACTAATGAAAAAAATGCTTGTGAAGAAAGGTAAAATGTCAAGAGCTTGAGCTAATTTCTCTAACTCTTCAAATATCTAAAACTGAAGAGTAGGATTTAAAGTTGAAATCTAAAAAATTAAGCTTAATCAATCAACTGGAAAAATCTAATAGTGTCTGTGATAAACTAAAGATTAAAATGCTATAAGAAAAGATTGAAGATCAGGAGCTTGAGCTGATAGCTTTGACTAACCAGATATTAGAAGATGAGCAACAAGTTGCTAATCTGAAACTTGAAAATCTGAGTTTGGTAATTCACCTGGAGATAGAAGATGGTTCTAACTATAAAGGGAAGAAGGAAGTCTCAAAGTTTCAGGTTGATCTTGAAGAAAAGCTGGGCAGCTCTAGGTGCAAGGAGCCAAGAGTTAGGCTAAAATCTAGATTGTAATCAGGAGGTTGATTATAGTGGATTTCATTGGTGCTTATGAGGGTAAGTCATGTTTTTTCCCATTCTGGGATACTATGTAAAACTCCTTGAGTTTTTACTCTTTCTTCACTGAGTTTAGTTTTCCTACACTCTATTGTTTGATTGTCTATGTTTGATCCTAAGGGACTTAGTCACTTACTATGCAAAGTAACCTCAAAGGGTTTCAACAAATGGTATCATATCCTGGTTACTCTAAAAAGTTTGCACCTAGAGTGTCATGGTTGCTCCACTTAAACTAGAAAAAGGGTAACTATAACTAGACCACTAAGATTCAATGGACAGTATTATGGGTGGTGAAAAGTAGGATGTTTGACTTAATTATGGCTTTGGATAGTGAACTAATGGACATTATTCTTGATGGTCCTCATGTACCTCTAAGAGAAGTCAAAGAAGGAGATATAACAAAAATGGTTGTCAAATAAAAGAAGGAATTCAATGATGAATACTGAAAGAAGATTGAAAAGAATTACAAAGCTAAGAAACTATTAGTATTGGCATAGGTCCTATTGAATATAGTAAGATCTCAGCTTGAGAAAATGCTAAAAAGATAAGGGATTGAATGAGGACTCCTCATGAGAAAACAATGGATATGAAGGACTCTAAAGTTGACATGCTGACAACTCAGTATGAAACCTTAACTATAAAAGAAGGAGAAGAATATAAGAAATGCATACCAAATTCACCTCCACCACAAATAAGCTATACTGCTTATAAGAGGTTATTCCATTGTATAAACAAATCAAGAAGATCCTTGTTGCTCTTCCCAAATAATGGGATAGTAAAGTAGATGTTATAACTGAGGCAAGAAATATGACAACCCTTACCATGGATGAGATGATTGGAAATATAAAAATTCATGAGCTCAAGAAGCAATTAGAGCTAGAGAACAAAGATTTCAAAAGGGAAAAATCTCTAGGATTTAAAGCTTCAAAGCATGACTCAAATTAAGAAGAGACTAATGTTGCCTATTTAGCAAGAAGAATTTTCAAAGAAATGAAAAGGAGTGGTCAATTCCAAAGAAAAAAAATAGCAGAAGCAAGGAAAGTAATATTAAAGTATGTCACAAGTGTGGATGTCCTAAGCATTTTATCAAGGATTTTACAATGTACAAGATAATTCATCAGGATTACCTTAAGGCTAAGGATGATAATGGAATGATCAGGTACAACGTCCCTGATAACTCAAATAGGAAGGCAGTAACGTAATATGTGGTAATGAAAGTTATGGAAGTATGGGGAGACTCTTCCAGTGATTTAGGTAAAGATGAAAGTATTGGAGGTGTATATTTGCTAGAAGAGGAGGATGAAAAAGTGACCTTTGACACTTTGTTTGTGTTTATGGAAAATACCGAGGGTGAAGAAGAGGATGAGGTAACACGCTCAGACATTAAACAAAACCTAGAAATTAATCTTTTAGAAAAGTAAAAAAGCTTGCCAATATGTTGATTGATTCTATGTATGAAATGAATAATAAAAAAAATGCTCGTAAAGAAAGGTAGAGTGTCAAGAGCTTAAGATAATTTCTCTAGCTCTTCAAATATCTAAAGCTGAAGAGTAGGTTTCAAAGTGAAATCTGAAAATTTAAGCTTAGTCAATCAACAGGAAAAATCTAATAGTGCTTGTGATAAAGAAAAGACTAATACGCTATAAGAAAAGATTGAAGATTAGGATATTGAGCTAATAGCTTTGACTCTCCAGATATCAGAAACTAAGCAACAAGTTTCTTATCTGAAACTTAAAAATCTGAGTTTGGTTAGTCAACTATAGAAAGAAGATGGTTCCTACTATAAAGGGAAATATGAAGTATCAATGATTCAGGTTGATCTTGAAGAAAAGCTGGAGAACTCAAAGTCTTCTCATCACTTCACCTCAGGAGAATGAGGAGTTAGAAAGGGACTTGGTGCATCTAAGGGGAGAACTTAATAAATCCCTACAATGGACTGCATCTTCTTAGATCCTTTCTTACTGGACTAATAAAAGTGATAAGAGTATAAAGGGCTTTGTTATCAAGAAACAACCCAACCTAATGGGTCTCAAGGGACAATTTCTCATAATGCTAAGAAATAGGCTCACAAGCCTCTATGCACTCACTGTAGAAAAGATGCGCACACAAGAGGGAGTTGTAAGAACTATATTAGAGCTAGGAAGAATATTTCCAAATATATTGAGAAAGAAAATGCTCATTCTAAGGGTATCAAGCCTCACATAATTGTGAAAATGAACTTTCTGCCTAGATGGGACAAAAAAGATTGATCACACCATTGTCCCATTACTGAGAACTCGGGCTTAAATGGGTTCCCAAATCTAGAAAGTGATCATGAGTCTAGGAATAAGAATAGGATTGCAGTCAAAAATAGCTTGTTGATTGACAGAGTTTAAAGCTCAATGATAGAAAGTCTGACTATGCTCTCTCTCAAGAATTTCTAGTAAAAGTATCTTTTTGTAAAGATATGATTTCAAGGACATAATCATGGTTTGTGAAAGCTAATATTCAACAAGATTATGAGTGAAGCTTGTGTTCTAAAGGGAGCCCTAGAATAAACTTTAGAGATAATGAACGAAAATGCTCTGATCCTAAAGATAAGTCCTTATTCTCTGGGACCAGGTCCCCAAGAAATTCATCCCAGAAGGAAAAAACTTCAACAGCTTGAAATAAGTATAGTCTGAGGAATTGGTCCCCAAACATGCTTTGGGAATAAGTTCTGAGATAAAATGAGTGTGCAAGAATTAGAGCATGATGCTGACTTTGCTTAATATATGAATCAGCTTTTCTTCCAAAATTGGCTATGTTCATGAGACAGGTATCCTTGATAAAGTGGGTGCATTTTAGTTAAAATCTGTATTATAACCTTGCAAGTATGCACCCATGGGAGTATATCTCACATGTTAGTATCACTATAGTATGCTTTAATAATCATAAAATATACTATTTGAGAAAGCCATGTATCTTTTTCTTCCCTCATAAATGTTGTAAATTCATTTACAAAATAAAGAGTCACTCTTTTCAAAGCCAAATATGTCATACTCTAATGAAAATTTTCACCTCTTCAAATTTCTAAAACAGGCTACTTCCCAGTCTGAGTCCCAACTCATCACTTGTTGCCTCCACTAAACCAAATGGATCCTTTACATTTTCCTTTCTCCAGAAAACCAAATTGAATATTCCCTCATCAAATATCCTGATCCTTCAGCAACCAAAACCATATAAACTTTATCTTAAGTCCTCTAACTCAAAGTCTGGTAACCCTATTGGAATGAGGCAGAAACACATAAGCTGTGAAAAGGAAAAAAACCTTCGAAGGACCGGGTCCCAGGAAGATAAAGTTTTAATTGAAAGGATAGAGGCAAGTAATGAGAAGAAAGGATGATATGAAGAATATGGGTGGTTGAAAGGAGATTAAAATCTTTATGACTTAGAAAGTTCCCCTAGGAAAGAACACTTGATTCCAAAATATGTGAGAAAAAGGGACACATGAAATGCCATACGGGTACATCCTCGACAAATTATTTAATCACTTTAAGGTACTTGGGAAAAAGTGATTACATGGGACTGCCAAGCGGATATTCATATTGAATAAAAGTTGTGAAGAATATCTATCAAGTGTCTAAATTGATATTTGTTCTGGAGAAGTTGGGAATGGAAATGGAGGAGTGGAAAACTAAGTTCACATAGTAGGGACCAGGAACTAGGTAAATTGAGATACATACCTAAAGAGAGTCATATATTCTAGGGAAAGTGTGTGAATGCAAAAGAACTAAGTAAAATAATGGAGAACAATGACAGAGGGAAGCTTTTTTCTACAAAATGACAATAAAGGACTAGGTCCATATGTTTCATAAAAGAGAAAGCATGATCATAGGGGCAACATTCATCCTCAAGTGGTAATCATTCTGATTAAATATGATGAATATCCACTAACTCTCAAATAGTATGGATTGATTCGGCATCATCAAAAAGGGGTAAATTTGCTATATGTAGTTTTTATAATGAGAAGCTAAACAATGAGAGACCAGGTCCTTGGATGTGCAAGGTACAATACAATTAGCAGCGCCTTCTGCACAGTTTTGTCATTTTGTGTAACAAACTTGCAGGTGTTATTTTATGCTATTTTGTACTGACTTGGATGGTTGGTCCAATGACCTTTCAAGTCCTAATCATCACCCAGCAATAAAGGGAAAGAGATGCCTCTTCAATAATTGGTTTTTTCACATTCTAAAGAGTGAAAAGAGAGGCAGCAAAAAACTTATTTCAACACTGCTCAAGTTCTTAGCCTTATGATTTCTTAAATTGTACTAGTTCTTGACTAAGTATTGAATTATAACTAAATTACTCATCCTATAAGAGTAGTGCTTTCCTACTGAGAGAGTGCATCTTAGGTAGAGATGCCTGAGCTTGAGACTGATTTGTGCTAATCAGTGTAGAGAAGAGTCCTTGGTAGAGTTACCAAGATGAGTTGGTAGTAGAGTTACTTCTAGCGCAAGGAGCCTAGAGTTAGGCTAAAATCTAGATTGTAATCTGGAGGTTGATTATGGTGGATTTCATTGATTCTTGTGAGGTCAAATCGTGGTTTTACCCACTCTAGGTTTCTACCTAAAAATCCTTGTGTTTTAACTATTTTTGCTTAGACATTAAAGAAAACCTCAAAAATTACTCTTCTAGAAAATTAAAAAAGCTTGTGAATATGATGATTGATTCTATGTGTGAAATAACTAATTAAAAAATGCTCGTGAAGGAAGGTGGAGTGTCAAGATCTTGAGTTAATTGCTCTAACTCTTCAAATATCTTAAATTGAAGAGTAGGATACAAAGTTGAAATCTAAAAATTTAAGCTTAGTCAATCAACTGGAAAAATCTAATAGTGCCTTTGATAAAGAAAAGATTAATACTCTAGAAGAAAAGATTAAAGATCAGGATCTTGAGCTGATAACTTTGACTCTCCAGATATCAGAAACTAAGAAACAAGTTACTAATATGAAACTTGAAAATCTAATTTTGGTAAGTCGACTGGAGATAGAAGATGGTTCTAACTATAAAGGGAAAAAGGAAGTCTCAAAGTTTCAGGTTGATCTTGAAGAAAAGTTGGAGGATTCTCAAAGTCTTTTTATGACTGCACTTCAGGAGAATGAGGAGTTAGAAAGGGACTTGGTCTATCTAAGGGAAGAACTTAATAAATCCCTACAATGGACTGCATCTTCTAAGATCCTTTCTTACTTGACTAATCCAGGTGCTAACAGTGGGAAGGGGCTTGGTTATCAAGAAAGAACCCAAGCTAAAGGTTCTCAAGGTACAATTTTTTATAATGCTAAGAACAAGGTTGACAAACCTCTATACACTCACTGTAGAAGAGATGTACACACAAGGGGGGATTGTAAGAACTAGATTAGATCTAGGATGAATGTTTCCAAATATATTGAGCAAGGAAATACTCATCCTATGGGTTTCAAGCCTTACATAATTATGAAAAGGAACTCTCTACCTAGATGGGACAAAAGAGATTGATCACACCATTGTCCCATTACTAGGAACTCGGGCTCAAATGAGTTCCCAAATCTAGCAAGTGATCATGAGTCTAGAAATGATAAAGGGATTTCTGTCAGAAATAGCTTGTTGATTGATAGAGTTTAAAGCTCAATGATGGAAAGTATGATTGTGCTCTCTTTCAAGACACTTCTAGTGAATGTGTCTTTTAGTGAAGATGTGATTTTAAGGACATAATCATGTTCTGTGAAAGTTAATATTCAATAAGAGAATGAGTGAATATTGTGTTCTGAAGGAAGCCATAGAATAACCTTTAAAGATGATGAATGGAAATGGTCTGATACTAAATATAACTTCTAATTCTGTGGGTCCTGGTCCCCAAGAAATTTATCTCAAAAGGAGAAAGTTTCAACAGCTTGTACAAAATATAGGCTGAGGACCTGGTCCCCAGATATGCTTTGGGAACAAGTTCTGAGAGAAAAAAAGTCTGCAAGAATTAGAGCATGATGCTGACTTATCTTAATATGTGAATCAGCTTTTCTTCCAAAATTGGTTATGTTCATGATACAGGTATCCTCGATAAAGTGGGTGCATTTTAGTCAAACTCAGAATTATACCCTTACAGGTATGTACCCATGGAAACAACTTAAGAATTGGACAAAGGTGACAAGCACAAACTTGAAGATTCACTTAAAGGAGATGGGTCTGATCTTATCTCACAGGTTAGTATCACAATAGTATAATTTAATAATTGTAAAATATATTATCTAAGAAAGTCATGTGTCTTTTGCTTCCCTCATAAAGGTTGAAAATTCATTAGTAAAATGAAGAGTCACTCTTATCAAAGCCAAACATGTCATACTCTAATGACAACTATCACCTCTTTAAATTTCTAAAACAGGCTACTTCCCAGTCTGAGTCCCAACAAATCACTTATTGTCTCCACTAAACCAAATTGATCTTTCTCATTTTCCTTCCTCCAGAAAATCAAATTGAATATTCCCTCAACAAATATCTTGATTCTTCAACAACCAAAACCATAAAAACTTAATCTTAGGTCCTCTAACATAAAGTTTGGTAACCCTGCTGGAATGAGGCAGTAACACATAAGCTGTGAAAAGGAAGAAAACCTCTGAGGGACCTGGTCCCAGGGAGATAAAGTTGCTATTATAAGGATAAAGGGAAATAATGAGAACAAAGTATGATATGAATAATGTGGGTGGTTAAAAGGAGATTAAAATATTGATGACTAAAAAAGTTCTCCCAGGAAAGAACTCTTGATTCCAAAATATGTGAGAAAAAGGGAGACATGAAATGTCATACGGGTACATCCTCAACAAAGTATTTGATCACTTTAAGTACTTGGGAAAAAGTGATTACATGGGACAGCTAAGATGATATTCATATTGAACAAAAGTTGTGAAGAATATCTATCAAGTGTCTGAATTGCTAGTTGTTCAGGAGAAGTTGGGAGTGGAAATGAAGGAGTGGAAATACTAAGTTCACATAGTAGGGACCAGGAACCATGTAAATTTATATGCAGACCTGAAGAGAGACTTACATTCCAGGGGAAGTGTGTGAGTGCAAAGGAACAAAATAAAATGATGGTGCACAATGATAGGGGGAAGCTTTTTGCTGCAAGATGACAATAACGGACCAGGTCCCTGTGTTGCATAAAAGAGGAAGATTGATGATTGGGGCAACATTCATCCTCAGGTGGTAATCATTTTGATTAAATGTGATGAATGCCTACTGATTCTCAAATTGTACGGATTGGTTTGTCATCATAAGAAAGGTGGAAAATTGCTATATGCAGTTTTGATGATGAGCAGCTAAACAATGAGGGACCAGGTCCTTGGATGTGCAAGGTACAGTATAGCTGGCACGCGCCTTCTGTACAGTTTTTTCATCTTGTGTAACAAACTTCCAAGTGCTATTTTATGCTTTTTTGTACTGACTTGGATGGTTGGTCCAATGACATTTCAAGCCCTAATCATGACCCAACTATAAAAGGAAAGAGATACCTCTACAATAATTGGTCTTTGCATATTCTAAAGAGTGAAAAGAGAGACAGCAAAAACCCTATTTCATTACTGCTCAAGTTCTTAGCCATATGAGTGCTTAAATTATAATAGTTCTTGACTGATTAATGAATTGTAACTAAAATACACATCTTATAAGAGTAGTGTTTTCCTGTTAAGAGAGTGCTACTTAGGTAGAGATACCTAAGCTTAAAACTGGTTACTGTTAATCAGTGTAGAGAAGAGCCCTTGGTAGAGTTACAAAGATGAGCTGGTAGTAAAGTTGTTGCTAGCGAAAGGAGCCTAAAGTTAGGCTGAAATATAGACTATAATCAGGAGGTTGATTATATTGGATTTCATTGGTTCTTGTGAGGGCAAGATGTGGTTTTTCCCATTCTGGTTTTCTACGTAAAAATCTTTGTGTTTTTACTCTCTCTGCACTGTTTTTAGTTTTCCTGCACTCTATTATTTGATTGTCTATGTTTGATTCTATTGGATGGGGACCCTTACTATGCGGAGAAACCCCGAAGGGTTTCAAAAATTAGTATCAGAGCCTGTCCACTCTAAATATTTCACACCTAGAGTGTCATGGCTTCTCCACCTAATCTAGAAGAGGGGTAATCTACAACTAGACCACCAAGATTCAATGGACAGTATTATGGGTGGTGGAAAACTAGGATGTTTGACTTCATTATGGCTGAGGATACTAATGGACATTATTCTTGATGGTCTTCGTGTACCTCTAAGAGATGTCAAAGAAGGAGATATAACAAAAATGGTTGTCAAAACCAGGAAGGAATTCAATGATTAATATAGAAAGAAGATTGAAACGAATTACAAAGCTAAGAAACTGTTAGTATGTGTCATACGTCCTGTTTAATATAGTAGGATCTTAGGTTGTGAAAATGCCAAAAAGAGCTGGGATTGAATGAAGACTACTCATGAGAAAACAACGGATGTGAAGGACTCTAAAGTTGAAATGTTGATAACTCAGTATGAAACCTTCACTATTAAACAAAGAGAAAGAATACAAGAAATGCATACAATATTCACCTTCATTTCAAATTAGCTACATTACTTATGAGAGGTTATTCCACTGTATAAACAAGTCAGGAAGATCTTTTTTGTTCTTCCCAAATCATGGGAATGTAAAGTAGATGTTATAACAGAGGCAAGAAATCTGAAAACCCTTACCATGGATAAGCTGAATGGAAATCTAAAAACTCATCAGCTCAAGAAGAAACAAGAGAGAGAAGAAAGATTTCAAGAAGGAAAAATCTCAGGCATTAAAAGTTTTAAAGCATGACTCAAGTGAAGAAGAGACTTATGTTCCCTATTTTCCAAGCATATTTTTCAAATAAATGAAAAGGAGTGGTCAATTCCAAAGAAGAAGAAGTAGCAGCAGTAAGGGAAGCAATGTTGAAGTATGTCACAAATGTAGATGTCCTTTATCAAGGAATTTACAATGCATAAGATAATTCATCAGGATTACCTTAAGGATGAGTATGACTATGAAAAGATCAGGTACTAGGTCCCTGATAACTTAAGTAGGAAGACAGAAACTAAATATGCGGTAATGAAAGCTCTGGCAGTATAGGGAGACTCTTCCAGTGATTTAGGTGAAGATGAAAGGACTGGAGGTATATCTTTGCTAGTAGGGGAGGATGCGAAAGTGACCTTTGATACTTTGTTTGTTATTATGGAAAATACCGAGGCTGAAGAAGATGATGAGGTAACATGCTCAGACATTAAATAAAACCTAGAAAATTACTCTGCTAGAAAAGTAAAAAAGCTTGTCAATATGTTGATTGATTTTATGTGTTAAATGATTAATGAAAAAAATACTCGTGAAGAAAGGTGAAGTTTCAAGATCTTGAGCTAATTGCTCTAACTCTTCAAATATCTGAAGCTGAAGAGTAGGTAACCAAGTTGAACTCTGAAAATCCAAGCTTAGTCAATCAATTAGAAAAAGCTAATAGTGCCAGTGATAAACAAAAGATTAATACTCTAGAATGAAAGATTGATGATCAGGATCTTATGTTGATAGCTTTGAAACTCCAGATATCCAAAATTGAGAAATAAGTTACTAATCTAAAACTTGAAAATCTGAGTATGGTAAGTCAACTGGAGAAAGAAGATGGTTCCAACTACAATGGGTAGAAGGAAGTCTCAAAGTTTCAAATTTAGCTTAAAGAAAGTAGGAGGACTCTGAAAGGCTTCTTATGAATGCACTTCAGGAGAATGAGAGGTTAGAAAGGGACCTGTTCTATCGAAGGGAAGAACTTAATAAATCCCTATAATGGACTACATCTTCTCAGACCCTTTCTAAATTGACTAATCAAGGTGCTAACAGTGGGAAGGGGCTTAATTATCATGAAAGAACCCAACCTAGTGGGTCTCATGGGACAATTGCTCAAAATGCTAAGAATAAGGTTCACAATCCTCTATGCACTCATTGTGGAAGAAATGGGCACACAAGGGGGAATTGTCAGAATTGGATTAGATCTAGGTCGAATGTTTCTGAATATATTCAACAAGGAAATGCTCATTCTAAGAGACTTAAGGGTAACAAAATTGTGAAAAAAAACTCTCTATCTAGATGTGACAAAAGGGATTTGATCACACTATTGTCCCATTACTGGGAACTCAGGCTAAAATGGGTTCACAAAACTGGCAAGTGATCATGAGTCTAGGCATGAAAAAAGGATGGCTATCAGAAATTGCTCATTTATTGAAAGAGTTTAAATCTCAATGATGGAAAGTCTTACTTTGCACTCTCTCTCAAGATACTTCTGGTAAAGGTGTATTTTTTTGTAGAAATGAATTCAAGGACCTAATACTGGGCTGTGAAAGCTGATATTCAATAAGAGAATGAGTGAAGCTTGACTTCTAATGGAAGGTCTAGAATAACCTTTTGATACGATGAACGAAAATGCTCTGATCTTTAAGATAAGTCTTGATTATCAGGGACCTAGTCCCTAAGAAATTCATCTTAGAAGGAAAAAGGTTTAGCAGCTTAAACAAAATCAATTTTGAGGACCAACTTCCCAGACATGCTTTGGGAACAAGTTCTGAGATAAAAAAGAGTGTGCAAGAATTGGAGCATAATGATGACTTAGCCTAATATGTGAATCATCTTTTCTTCAAAAATTGACAATGTTTAAGAGACAGGTATCCTTGATATAGTGGGTTTATTTTATTCTTACTCAATATTATACCCTTGCAGGTATGCACCCATGGGAACAACTTAGGAAGTGGACAAAAGTAAAAAGCACAAACTTCAAGATTCACTCAAAAAAGAGGGATCTGATCTTATCTCATAGGTTAGTATCACTACAGTATGCTTTAATAATCATAAAATATATTTCTTGAGAAAGACATGTATCTTTTCCATCTCTCACAATGGCTGTTAATTCATTTGCAAAATAAAGAGTCACTCTTATCAAAGCCAAACATTTTATTTTCTAGTGAGAATTGTCACCTTTTCAAATTGCTAAAACAAGTTACTTCCCAATCTGAGTTCCAACTCATCACTTGCTAACTCTACTAAACCAAACTAATCCTTCTCATTCTTTTTCTTCTAGAAAATAAAATATATTATGCCCTCATCAAATAGCCTGATCCTTCAGCAACCAAAACCATAAAAACTTCATCTTAGATCCTCTAAGTCAAAGTTTGGTAACCCTATTAGAATGAGGCAGAAATACATAAGTTGTGAAAAGGAAAAAAGCCTCTGAGAGACCTAGTCTTAGGATGAAAAAGTTGCTATTGAAATGATAGAGAAAAGTAATGAGAACAAATAAAGTATTTGATTACTTTTAGGTACTTAGTAAAAGGAGATCACATGGGATAGCCAAGATGATATTCAGATTGAACAATACTTATGAAGAATGTCTATCAAGTTTCTGAATTGCTAGCAGTTCAAGAAAAGTTAGGAATGGAAATAGAGGAGTTAAGAATTAAGTCAACTATCAAAGATTCTAGATTAAATGTATTTAAAATTGCTTATTCATAAGCTATCCTCTAAAGGACCAAATGTCGTTGATGATCAATCAGCTGGATATGCAAAACTCCAAGAAAGAATGGCCAAACTTAATGTTGAAGTGAAGATCCTTACCAAACAGTTTGTGAATACTCACTTTAATACAGATTCAAGAATGGAGTACTTCTTAAGTCCTTTTCACCCGATCCTCCTTTCACCGGAGCCCTGTTATCCTCATTCTCTTATCAACCTTATGTCAGTTCCATATCTTAGATCTTATAATTACTTTTAAGGATAGTTTTCTTATGATGGTTATTTTAGCTTATTGTATTGGTATTGACTATTATGAGAAAATGAATCTTTAGTTTGGGTATGTCCTTTGTCTCCTTACTTTAGAGTTATTCTACATATTAGTGTTGTCCTAGTGGCAATGAGTTAACTAATCTGTGCTTATATTTACTCTTTGTTTACTATTAATTATTTTTAATGATGCAAAAAGAGGGAATACTGAGTTCATAGAGTAGGGACCAGGCTCCAAGTAAATTGAGATGCATACCTAAAGAGAGTCATACTAATGGAGGAAGTATGTAAATGCAAACAAACCAATTAAAATGAGGGTGCATAATAATAGGAGGGAAGATTTTTGCTACAAAATGACAACAAGGGACCAGGTCCCTATGTTGCGTGAAAAGGGAAGCATGATGATAGGGGGAACATTCATCCTTAGGTGGTAATCACTCTGATTAAATGTGATAAATGTGCACTGATGCTCAAATTGTATGGTTTGGTCTGCCATCATTAAAAAGATGGAAATTTCTATATGTAGTTTTGATGATGAGAAGATAAACTACAAAGGACCAGGTCCCTGGATGGGCAAGGTACAGTACAGCTGGCACATACCTTCTGTAATTTTTTATCATCTTGTGTAATAAAGTGGTAGGTGTTATTTTGTGCTATTTTGCACAGACTTGGATAGCTATTCCAATGACCTTTCAATCCCTAATCAACACCTAGATATAAAAGGAAAGATATGCCTTTTCAATAATTGGTTTTTTCATATTCTAAAGAGTGAAAAGAGAGGCAGCAAAAACCCCATTTCAACACTACTGAAGTTCTTAGCCTTATGAGTGCTTAAGTTGTAATAGTTCTTGAGTGATTAATTAATTGTAATTGAACTATTCATCTTATAAGAGTAGTGTTTTCCTGTTGAGAGAGTGTTGCTTAGGTAGAGTTGCTTAAGCTTGAGACTGATTAGAGCTAATCAGTATAGAGAAAAGTCCTTGGTAGAGTTACCAAGATAAGATGGTAGTAGAGTTTTTGCTAGCGCAAGGAGCCTAGAATTAGTCTAAAATCTAGACTGTAATCAGGAGGTTGATTATAGTGGAGTTCATTGGTGCTTGTGAGGGCAAGCCATATTTTTTTTATTCTAGGTTTCCACATAAAAATCTTTGTGTTTTTACTCTTTATGCACTGTGTTTAGTTTTCCTGAACTCTATTATTTAATTACTTGTGTTTGATTCTGAGGGACCTGGTCCCTTACTTTATGGAGTAACACCGAAGGGTTTCAATAGTTATCACTGTCGGCATTCCCTTTCCATGTTTTTTCTACTCCCTAAATAACGTGGCTTTGGGATTGATACCTCTTCTCTCTCTATTTCCATCACCACTCTGGAGAGTTCCAACCAAGAGCTCACCACCACTGGACTCCACCATTACTCCCATCCAAAAAACTCCACAAATACCCATCAGTAGCTACAAACCAGCCATTACATTACTATAAAACCCGTACACCACCATTCCTTAACCAAAAATAACAAAGTATCCACTACCCTTGTCAGATTTTGACGTGCTCTGGCCTTTTTCCCATCCCTTTATCAAGTTTGACCATTAACTAAAAACTCTGAATGACCATCAGTGAGCTCTAAAATTTAGTAAACACACCATAGCTCAGGTGACGATGAACCCATCGGCTAAATCCAACAAACAACAGCTCTACCTGTGAGCTCTAATATTTAGTGAAGCTCTAGCGATGAGAACCAGTCATCAACACCCCTTGAATTTTAGATATAATCCAAGAATCACAAAATAGCAGTAACCCTCTATTCATTCTTGTTTTCCTATATTTTTGAATGTTCTTTGGAGTTCGTAATATCTCTTTTTGCAATATTATTTTATCATTTTTATCTACTAGTTATTTTATTATATTTCATGTTGTTCTTTCATTGTACCACAAGTCATTACTATGTTAATTCATTTAATGATTTTAGTTCTTGTACAATTTTAACTTTTTCCATCAACTTTTGTGCCAATTTGATCATTGCTGCTTTTTGTTTTTAATCATTTTAAGTTTGGATGCCCTTTAATGTTTCTATTACTTTCAGATTTTCTTTATATCATGAATTTTTGTAGTCTTTATGACGTGATGATTTTCTTATTATTGGTGATTTGCTTCACTATTTTTGGTTTATTTTTACTTCAAATTTCTATAACATTGCCATGTTCACGATCCTGCAGTGTTATTTTTCCATCTCAATTGTTTCTTTATTATGTAATTAAATTTACTATAATAATATTACTTATAGGCCAATGATATAATTTCTCCATTGGGTTTTTGTGGTCTTCCCATTATAAAAGATTATTTTTATTTTTAAGTTCAATTGTTTGATTATTTCTTTTATTCAAGTATTTATATACTTGGTCGATGAAGAAATTTTCATTTATTTTCGAGTCCTTCATTGTACAAAGGATGGATTTTACTTTTACATTTATGATTTATTTAATTTTTTTTGATTTATATTTGTTCATTACTAGCAATTTTATCATGTGTTTTTATAAGTGCATGGAGCTTCTTCTCGAAGTAGACACTCTAATTCAAATTGGAGAATCATTTTGAGTTATTATTTATTTATTCATTTAGTTAATGATAGGAAAATGTTAGGTCGCGTTAGTTATTCGTGTTTAACTTTATTTGTTTCGCAGACTAAAGTTTTCTTTAATTAATTGGTTTTCTATTTTTCCTAAAATTAGGTGGAGACACTCTAAATTGTTTAAATTCAAATTAGTTGGTTTTGAGTCCCAAGGTTATGCCTTATAAAAATAAGGTTGCGACAAAATTTGTACAAATATTGTAACCACAACATATCGATATCATATGACTCATAAGTCATACTAACCTCGTTGAACCACTCCTTCCTCTATAAATATGCACTAAGGGTCTTATTTTTGCCCAATAGTCATGACCTACAGGGGACCTGCTACGTTCGTGTACCATATCATATGCCACCCAATTCTCTATAATAAAAATAATCCATATAATGTATGCATACCATTGTGATACCCGACCCACTCTAAATGTATATATAACTCACTCATCCTAAACTTCACCTAGGACATGAGACACTTATAATAGGAAGGTTTATATATATACCCCTTACCTTTCTCAATATATCATATTATGATTCCATACTCCACTATCTATCTGGAGGGAACAACTAGTTTATCATATACCTTTCAATCATATGTATTTAATTTAAAGTTAAATACAAACTAACCTCCAAAGAAGTATGTTGAGGTCGATGAAAAATATAGTAACCTAACTTGGTTGAGGTTGAACCCATAGGAAAAATTTTGAATAGTTGCTTAACTTGATATGGTTCACAAGCAGTGCGGAAAAGTAAACGGGGGGTTTTGGAAGTAATTAGTAAGTAGTAACCAAACTTGAATGCTCTAAGTTTTAAAAAATAAAAGACTAACACTAGGACTGTGTTCCCCTGGCTTCTTAAGTCCACAAGTTTCTTGTGTTCAACCCACTAATTCTGTTGCTCTACATGTAAAGTTGACAGCACCCATGTAATGCCCCGAGTCTGTACCCCAGACGCTACACAAGGCTAACAATCCCGAAGGACCACTAGCTTACCCATGACTAATACCTGCTGTGAGCACTGAATAATAAAGATGCTATAATAACAAAATAAAGAAGTAAATACGGAAACTTCCATAAGGTTCAGAACTAAAAATAATACTGTATACGGAAAATAGTTGTCTGAAAACACTCTAGTCTGATAAACCTCACTGTCTGAAATAAGGAGTTGATGGGACAAGTCCCCAACTAACTACGATTGACTGCTGAAATAACTCAAATGCTAAAAATAATCATGTCCTCAAAATATGAGGACTCACCACTACACTATCTGCTGAGAAGCTGTACTACTGAGGATGATCTGGGGTCCGTGCATCTAAACATATGATATAAGACATCATAGCATAAAAATTATGCGTCAGTACTTTGAATGTACTGGTATACTTAGTGAGGCAGGTCGAAATGCATAGGTTCATGATGCATGAACAATACTAACTAAATAACATGAATATGACTGAATGGGAGTGCATGCATGAATATGTAGACTGTAACTGAAATTATGATAATTCTGAATATTGAGTCTGAATACTAATTTACTGATATCTGAGTTTACTGATACTATATTAATGATTATCAGGATGACCGTATCTAATAGTCCTAAAGTCTGTAGAACTATACTAAGTTCTAATCTGAGACTAAATCTGAAACTGAGACTGTGGGTTGTAATCATCTATTCGATATGCCCCTTATCTGAATAGATTTTGTGGTCCAACTTGTAACCCCAGTTGGAAGGGTGATAGTACCGTACCACGGGTAAAGACAACTGAAGAGATGCCCTCATCTGGTAGGTACTCTAATGAGAATGGTGGAACCCTCAACTGACAGGTTAAAACATATCATCAACCCTCGACTGGCAGGTTTGATGTCTCAACCTACGCTGGTTACGTAGTTATAGAATGCAAGGATTGCTTCTAAAAGTCACACCCTCTACTGGAAGGTGAGTCCCCATCCTTGGGTTCACTCGGTGCTGAATCCTACTCCTAACTGAATAGACACTGAATTGATTTCTTTGTTCATACTAGGCTTGACTAAACTATTACTGAACAGGACTGGATTAGTACTGAGTTTACTAAGTTTTCCTAGATTTTGGAACTGACTAAAAGTACCACTGATCATGACCTGACTGAGACTATTCTATAACTGACACTGGCTCTAGGTATACAACTAAATTGTTGGGTATTAAATACCCCAGGACTCGATAGTGTAAAGAGTAAAGCGTAACATAAATCTTGAAGGCATGATAATGGCCACATGTTCATAATTCACTTTATAAGGCATTTCATCAAACACTTGTAAATCTTGAACTTGTACATATATAGGTATGTATGCTATCATCTCATAAGTACACTAACAATTCACATAGGCATTTCAACAAACACCTTCAAGGCATAGCTTTAACATGGGAGTCCTTTAGACATATAGTTCTTTCATGAGTTCATAATTAAGATCAACAATGGATCAAATTGCACAATTACTTCACTTAGGCATTTTTGGCAAACACATGGGAGGCATCACATTATACTTGGGTATGAATAATAATTCAATACATCATGGCTGCACTAATCACATTAATTCCAAAGATTTCAACCCACAAGCTAACATAAATTCATGAAATTCATTAAAGACATCATCTTGGAGGTCACACAACAAGATTAACATGAATACAAATAACCTACAACATGGAAATCATGATTTAAGATTTTAAAAAGGGTTTCTTGAACTCCAAGGGTGAAAGGACCCTTGGATGAACACTTCTCATACCTTTATGCTTGTTTTTTAGAATATTAATGGTAGAATTCTTAACATTTAAATCTTGAATTAAAAACCTTAATGCTTATTCTTGAGAGAGTTTGAAAGAAGAATGAGATTTTGCCCTATAAACTGATTAATTTTGTGTTAAGGCTGAATAAGGAGGGGAAAATGACCTATTTTCCCCTCACAACCCGTATTAAGATAATGTTGAATAGGGCTGACCTCGCATCGCAACCCCTTCTTAGGTCAAGTAGTCTTCGCGACACGACCCCTACTTGGATCAAGTAGCCATCGCGGCGTGACCCTTACTTGGATTGACTGGCCCTCACGACGCAGGGCTATCGTGACCCTTCACTATTTTGGGCATCCAAACTCGCCCTTACGCTAATCCAAAAAATCTGAAACTTGCCTGAGATGACCTACAAGTGAACCTGATCATGAATCAATTTAAAAATTGACTAACTAAGGCCGGGAAGGTTGGAAATAAAATCCTCCAAATTTGTAAGGCTAAAATGATTCTAAGTCTTGATACTTAGCTAAAATTTCCTAAGTCTGGGACCCATTAGAAGGCTTTAAAGGACTGAGTCAAGCTTAGAATTTTGCGGAGTCTTACAATATCTCCTTTTTGGGAACATTCATCCTTGAATGAGGCTGACTAAGGTGAGATTACTGATGTACTGAACTTATTTTCTGGAAACAAACAATGAAACATGATTGAAACTATTGACATACTGAGTTTTTCATACTGAACATGCATATTTGAATGTAACGAATACATGACTGGATATACTGACAAACTGAGTTTGTATACTGAATATACATATCAGAATGTAATGAATACATAACTGGAAAAAATTCATAAATGCATGACTACATATGCAATGGTAAATGACACCAAGTTTTGCAAGGGAATTCTGAGTAAGTTTTAAGGAAAGTTGTTACCTTGAGCTAAGTCTGAATTGGAAGAGAAGAGGTGAGGGTACTTGGTTCACATATCTACTTCTTCTTCCTAAGTATCTCCCTCAATGGACTGATTCCACCAAAGAACTTTGACTAGAGGGACTTCTTTGTTCCTTAGTCTACCAATCTGATAGTCAAGGATTTTGACTGGAACCTCTTCATAAGAGACACTGTTCTGAAGTTCTATGACCTATATCAGGACTACATTTATTGGGTCACCTATGAATTTCTTTAGCAAGGAGGCATGAAATATTGGATGGACTAAAGCTAGATCTGAAGGCAACTCAAGCTCGTAAGCAACCTTTCCAAAATGGCTGAGAATTCAGTAAGGACCGACATATCGGGGACTGAGTTTCCCCTTCTTTCCAAACCTCTTCACTCCTTTCATAGGAGAGATTTTCAAATACATATAGTCACTAATCTCAAACTCGAGATCCTTTCTGTGCACGTCTGCGTATGATTTTTATCGGCTCTGAGTTATCTTAAGCCTTTCTCTGATCAACTGAACTTTTTCTAAGGCATTAAATACAAGGTCAGGCCCTATCATTGTGGCCTCACCCACTTCAAACCAATCAAAGGGAGATCTACATCTCTTCCCATAAAGTGCCTAAAACGGATCCATCTGAATACTGGAATGATAGTTGTTGTTATATGTGAACTCAATCAAAGGCAAGTGGTCATTCCAACTACCTTTAAAATCAATCGCACATGCCCGCGCATATCTTCTAAATTCTGGATGGTCCTTTCTACCTGACCATCTGTCTGAGGATGAAAAGCAGTACTGAGGTGAACTCGGGTACCAAGACCCTTTTGGAATGCCTTCCAGAAATGAGAGGTGAACTGGGTACCTCTATCTGAGATAATGGACAACAGAACACCATGCAATCTGACCAACTCCCTGATATAGAGTTTGGTGTAATCTTTGGCTGAATAAGAGGTATGGACTGGTAGGAAATGAGTTGATTTGGTCATCCTGTCTACAATGATCCAAACTGAATGATGCTGACAATGAGTACGAGGCAAACCCATCACAAAGTCCATGTTCACTTCTTTCCACTTCTAAGTAGGAATTTTGAACTACTGCATGGACCAACTTGGTTTCTGATTCTCAATCTTAACCTGCTGACATGTAGGGCACCTAGCTACAAACTCTGCAATGTCTCTTTTCATCCCATTCCATCAATAGATTTCCCATAAATCATGGTAAATTTTTTTGGCCCCTAGATGAATAGAGTAACGCGCACCATGTGCCTCAGCAATAATTCACTGCCTCAAGTCATCTGCACTCGGCACACACAGACGACCCTGATAATACAATACACCATATCCCTCTTGAGAGAAAACCTATACCTTCTGATCACTGACTAACTCTTTCAACTTAGCTAAACTGGGATCTCTATCCTACTTTTCCTTTACTTTAGAAACTAGAAATGATTGTAAGCTATTCTGAACCCACACACTACCTTCTACTGAGTCGACTAAGAAGACACCTAGTAGGGTAAGCTGATGGACTTCCTGAACTAACTTCTTCTTACTGTCCTCAACATGAGCAACACTACCCATAGATATCCTAGTGAGAGCATCAGCCACTAATTAGCCTTGCCCGGATGGTATAGCACACTAATATCATAATCTTTCAACAACTCTAACCACCTTCTCTGATGGAGGTTAAGATCTTTTTGGGAGAACACATACTACAGGATCTTATGGTTTGTGAACACGTCAATGTGTACCCCATACAAGTATTGCCTCCAAATCTTTAAGGCAAAAACTACTGCTGCTAACTCAAGATCATAAGTAGGATAGTTCTTTTCATGGGGTTTAAGCTATCTGGAGGTATAGGCTATGACCTTACCTCTATTCAAGAGGACACAACCCAACCCTACTCTAGATGTATCACAGTAGACAACAAAGCCATCAAAACCATCTGGTAGGGTCAAAACTGGAGTTGTAAAGAGTCGAGTCTTCAACTCCTGAAAACTCTTCTCACAAAAATCTAAACACTAGAATTTGACGTTCTTCTAAGTCAATTTGGACATAGGGGATGGAATAAATGAAAATCCCTCAACAAACCATTGGTAATAGCCAGCCAAACCTAAGAAACTCCTAATCCTGATGGAGAGATAGGTCTAGGCTAGTTTCTCACTACTTTATTCCTTTGGGGATCAACTCGAATGCCATCACTGAAAACTATATAGCCAAGGAAAGCTACTGAGCTTAGCCAAAATTTGCACTTATAAAATTTAGCGAATAGCTGATGGTTTTTGAAAATCTACAATACTATTTTGAGATGGTCTACATGATCATGTTCACTGTGGGAGTAAACAAGAATATCATCTATGAAGACTATGACAAACATGTCCAAGTACTACTTGAACACAAGGTTCATCAAGTCCATGAATATTGCTGGGGCATTGGTAAGACCAAAGGACATGACTAAGAATTTGAAGTGACCATACCGAGTTCTAAAGGCTGTTTTTGGGATGTCACACTACTTGACTCTAAGCTGATGATAGCCTGATCTGAGGTCTATCTTAGAGAAGTAACTGGCACCCTGAAGTTGATCAAATAATTCATCAATTCTAGGAACTGGATACTTTTTCTTGCCTATGGCTTTATTTAACTGATGATAGTCAATACACATTCTGAGGGAACCATCTTTGTTACGCACGAATAGAACTAGTGCGCCCTACGAGGACACACTAATTCTGATGAATCCCTTATCTAAGAGATCTTTTAACTGCTCTTTTAATTCTTTGAGTTCTTCTTTATCCATTCCGTATGGAGAAATAGACATGGGCTGAGTATCTGGAAGGAGATTGATTCCAAAATCAACTTCCCTTTTGGGAGGGACTTTGGGAAGATCTTTGAGAAATACCTCTGGGAATTCGCAAGCTACTGATACTGATTCAGGTTTCTGATTTGGAGTCCTGGACTCAGACAAGATGGTAGACACACCCCTTAGATATCATTTTTCTAGCCCGAAGGTAAGAAATAAGTTGACCCCTAAGTGCTTAAGTACTACACCTCTACTCTAGGACGGGTTCATTCAAAAACTGAAACTGGACAATTCTATTTTTGCAGTCAACTGAGGCATAGTAGGAATGAAGCCAATCCATGCCGAGAATGACATTAAAATCAGTCATCTCTAATTCAACTAAGTCTGCTGAAGTGATTTTCTGATATATCATAACTGGACAGTTCATGTATACCCGCTAGGCTATGATGGATTTACCCACTGGGGTAGAGACTGAGAAAGGCTCATCTAGGATTTTGGGACTAACTCTGAAATCAACAACTATATATGGAGTAACAAAAGACAAAGAAGCTCCTGGATCTAGCAAAGCATAAACATGAAAATGATAAACTTATAATGTACCAGTGACCACATCAGGAGGATTTTCCTAATTTTGTCGAGACTAAAGAGCATAGATTTTATTTAGGCATTGCCCACTGGTGGCAATGGAAGCGCCACCCTGCTGATTCAAGCAATCAGGATGAGCTGGAGAACGGTTACGTTGACCCTGGGAACCTGACTGGGGATAATCTCTGACTTTGTGTCCTAGCTTGCCACTTCTGAAACATATATCACTTCATGCTCTACAGACACCCTGATGGTTTCTGCCATACTGCTGGTAGAGAGGATTCATTCGGGCACTGCTTACACTACCCTGAGGTTTAGGTCCAGATGCCCTATCTTTATTTCCATCTCGGAATTTCAGCACTGGAGCACCAGCTGAGGATAGGGCTAGAACTGAAGATTTCAGGCGGAACTGAGAACGATTCCCACCCTCTGACTTAGGCTGAGAAAAGTTGAAACTACCTATTCTAACCCTCTTATTTTATTTTTCACTCTCCTTATTCTTCTGCTCTTCGATCTATTGAGCATGGACCATCAGTCTAGACAAGTCTATCTCACTAATCAGCATCGTGGTTTTGTACTTCTTAACTACAATATCATTCACCCCAGAACCAAACTTGCTCATCTTAGACCTTCAATCTGCTACCACGTGAGGAGCATATCTAGATAATTGAGTAAACTTTAGAGAATACTCTTTCACCTTCATGTTGCCTGCTTTAGATTAATAAATTCTAGAACCTTTGCTTCCCTCAACTTCTGTGGAAAGAACCTATCTAAAAAAGTAGTGGAAAACTTCTCCCATTCTATGGGTCCTGCATCTACGGCCCTTTCTGCTTTCCACTATTTGAACCATGAGTGAGACATATCCTGCAACTGATATGCAGCTAGCTTAGCACTCTCACTAACCTTTACCCACATATTATCAGTAACTTTTTGCACCTGATCAAGAAATTCCTGAGGGTTCTCATCTGACTTAGATCCAGTAAATGATGGAGGGTTCATTCGGTTGAAGTCCTGAATCCTGGCAGCTGCTGTGTTGGCCACTGGGTTAGATGGAACAATAGTAGGGCACTTGTTCTAGGCTGCTACAGCATGATCTAGTGTGGTGAAAGTTGTTACGAATTCAGCATGGGAGACATGTTTGTTCACAGGATCTGGCTGGATGGGCTGGGGATCTGGCTGGTCTCCCGTTCCTCTTCCATTAATCCTCTTTGGAGGCATATTTTGTAAACGGAATAGAAACTTAGATTATATGAATAGTTTAACTGGAGTTCATGCTTACTCGCAAAACATGAATACTGAAAGAAGAGAAACTGTTCCTAAAACATCTCGTAGCCTCTTGTCCATAAGTGTGGCGCGTTACACACCCAGGCACAAGACTCTACTAGATGTAGCTTTCAAAATTTCTAGGAATCAGTTGAACCTTCGGCTCTGATACCAAGTTTTGTAATGCCCTGAGTCTGTACCCCAGACGCTACATGGTGCTAATAATCCCGAAGGACCACTAGCTAACCCATGACTGGTACCTGCTGTGAGCACTGAATAATAAAGACACTATACTAACAAAATAAGAAAGTAAGTGTGGAAACTTTCATAAGGTTCAAAACTAAAAACAATACTGTATAAGGAAAACTGAATGTTGAAAAACAACTATCTGAAAACACTCTAGTCTGATAAGCCGCTAAACTATTTAAAATATGGAGTTGATGGGACAAGTCCCCAACTAACTCTGAATGACTACTGAATTAACTTAAATGCTTAAAATAATCATGTCCTTAAAATATGAGGACTCATCACTACATTGTCTGTTGAGAAGCTGTACTGCTGAGGATGCTCTGGGGCTCGTGCGTCTGAACCTATGATATAAGACATTATAGTAAAAAAAGCATGCGCCAGTACTTTGAATGTACCGGTATGCTCGGTGAGGTAGGCTAAAACGCATGGGTTCATGATGCATAATAATACTAACTAAATAACATGAATATGACTGAATGGGAGTCATGCAAGAATACATAGACTATAATGGAAATCTTGATAATATCGGATACTGAATCTGAATACTAATTTACTAATAGCTGAGTTTACTAATACTGTATTACTGATTATCTGGATGATTGTAATTGACAGTCCTAAGGTCTGTAGAAATATATTGAGTTCTAATCTGAGACTGAATCTGAAACTGAGACTGTGGGAAGTAATCATCTAACCGACATGCCACTTTTTTGAATAAATTTTGGGGTCGAACCTATAACCCCAGTTGGAAGGGTTATAATACCGTGCCACTGGTAAAGATAAATGAAGAGATAACCTCATCTGGAAAGTACTCTAATGAGAATGGTGGAACCCTCAAGTGATAGGTTATAACACCTCATCAACCCTCACTCGGTGCTAAATCCTACTCCCAACTGAATAGACATTAAACTGATTTCCTAGTTCATACTAGGCTTTACTAAACTGTAACTAAAATGGACTGGATTAGTACTGATTTTCCTGAGTTTTCCTGGATTCTAGAACTGACTAAAAGAACCACTGATCATGACCTGACTGAGACTATTCTATAACTGATACTGGCTCTAGGTATACAACTAAATTGTTAGGTATTAACTACCCCCAGAACTTGATAGCATAAAGAGTAAAGTGTAACATAAATCTTGAAGGCACGACAATGGACACATGTTCATAATTCACTTTCTAAGGCATTTCATCAAACACTTGTAAATCTTGAACTTGTACATGTACAGGGATGTATGCTATCATGTCATAAGTACATTAACAATTCACATAGGCATTTCAACAAACACCTTCAAGGCATATATTTAACATGGGAGTCGTTTAGACATGTAGTTCTTTCATGAGTTCAAAATTAAGATCAACAATGGATCAAATTATACAATTACTACACTTAGGCATTTTTGGCAAACACATGGGAGGCATCACATTATACTTAGGCATGAATAATAATTCAATACATCATGGCTACATTAATCACTTCAATTTCAAAGATTTCAAACCACATTCTAACATAAATTTATGAAATTCATTAAAGACATTATCTTGGAAATTACACAACAAGATTAACATTAATACAAACAACCCACAACTTGGAAATCATGATTTAAGATTTTAAAAAGGGTTTCTTGAACTCCAAGGGTGAAAAGGCCCTTGGATAAACACTTCACATACCTTTATGCTTGTTTTTAGAAGATTGATGGTAGAATTCTTAAGATTTGAATTTTGAATTGAAAACCCTAGTATTTGTTCTTGAGAGAGTTTGACAGAAAGAATGAGATTTTGTCCTATAGGCTGATAAATTTCGTGTTAAGGCTAAATAAGGTGGGGAAAATGACCTATTTTCCCCCCACAACCCATATTAAAATAATGCTAAATAGGGTTTCCCTCGCGTCGCGACCTCTGCTAGGGTCAAGTAGACTTCGCGATGCGGGACATACTCGGGTCAAGTAGCCATCGCGGAGAGACCCTTAATTGGTTTGACTAGACCTCGCGATGCGGGGATATTGCAACCCTTCACTATTTTGGGCATCCAATCTCACCCTTATGCTAGTTGAAAAAATCCAAAACTCACTTAAGATGACCTACAAGTGACCCTGATCATGAATTAATTTAAAAATTGACTAACTAAGGTCGGGAAGGTCGTAAGTATAATCCTCCAAATTTGGAAGGCTAAAATGATTCTAAGAATGGATACTTAGCTAAAATTTTCTATGTCTGGGACCCTTAGTAGGCTTTAAAAGTGTAATACCCCAAAGTTTCCTGACTAATTTTGTCTCAAGAATGTCAAGTATTAGCTTCTAAATTGAAGGATGCTTATTCCATGTGGAATTTTCATGATTTTTACTTTTTTCATGTGGAAAATTCCATAATCTTTACATCTATATAAAATTTGCCTAAATCCGATAACTGGGTAAGAAGTTATGACTATTTTAAGTCCTCATAGTAAAACAGCGTCATATTGGTCAGTGGCGCACTGCGCCACAAGATAAAAAGGCAATTTTCCATTTTCCAGTGTCCCATCATGATTTCTCCGTGTCGTACCAAACTTCTAGTTTGCAAATAAAATGTCAATGCGATGGCTCCACGTCACGCCATTTACCTATTTCCCAATTGTCAAATTCCAGTGACACGATGCAATAGCGCCACGTCGTGCCAGGGGTCCAGGTCGGGAAATTTTCACCAATTTAAAAGACGCGTCCAGGGTTAAAAGGGTCAATTTCCCACCCCTATTTAAGCCCTTTAACACGATATTTAGCTATTTGGAACCCAAAATATACTAGTTTCTCTCAGTTTTCTCTCAACAACAAGCTAGGGTTTCAATTGGGGATTCAATTTCAAGAAAGTCTCATCATCAATCTTTGCTAAATCAATAACTAAGGTATGTCATGTGTTGATTCATGGATTTCTTTCACCCATGAAGCTCAAGAATCTCTTTTCAAAATCAAAGATTTGTATATTTATGAATGTTCATGATTTGATTGAATTGAAAAGTGATGTTCATGTTGTTATTTTGTTTCATTTCATGTTATAGACTATTAATTATAAGAATTGATTCTAGTATGTGAGGAATTACGCGGTATTTATGATAAACCCTTCAATTCACAAGTTGATTGATGTATCATTGATTATTAGATGTGTTGATGATTGTATAACCATAGCATGATCCCCCCATATTTGATTAAATGCCTATGTGAAGGAAAAGTGTCATACTAGTATGATAAAATGAAATCTCCATTCATGTATAAGTTATATTTGTCAAGTGTTTGATGAAATGTCTTAGACAATGGATTATGTATTGTTGATGTTGGTCATGTACTCAAGAAAGTCATGTTTTGTCAGTTTCCTTCTATCGAGTCCTTGGGGTACTTGTACCCAAAAAATATAGTTGTGTGCCTAGATTCTATGTCATGTTTTCATGATGTCCTCAGTCAAGCCATGATCCATAGAACTTAGTTAGTCATGTGACTCAGGAAAGCTCAGTAATACAGTAATCTCAGTACTAATCCGTCAGTCAACGAAACTCAGTTAAATCAATCCAGTTCAGTTCAGTAATCCATGATCAGTGTCTATTCAAATGGGAGTAAGAATTAACACCGAGTGAACCCAAGGATGGGAACACACACTGTCAGATGAGGGTGTGATTCTTAGATGTCATCCTTGTCTTCCAGAACTATGTAGCCATTATAAATTAAGACATCAACACTATTAGATAAGGGTTGATGAGGTGGATAAGCACTATTTGATGAGGGGCCCACCATTCTCTTTTAGGAACACTGTCAGATGAGGGTCACTCACAGCTTGTCCTTACCAGTGGCGCGGTATTGACACGCTTCCAATTGGGGTTACATATTGGACGCCAACTTAGCCATAATGGCGTATTAGGGGAATGTCAGTTAGATAACTACTTCCCACAGTTTTAGTTACAGAATCAAGAATGTCAGATACAGTCATTCAGTCTCAGTAATAAAACTCAGATAGTTCTACAGAATTCAGAACTGTCAGATACAGTCAACTCAGAACAGTACGGAACTCATCTAGTTCCATCAGATTCAGGGCTGTCAGATATAGTCACTCATATTATTAGTTATATCAGTCATCAGAATTTAGTTATCAGTCATGTTAGTTATCAGTAAATTCATGTTATCACAATCTCAGATATAGTTATGATGTATTCATGCATGTATTCTTATATTTATATTAGTCAGTTAGCCAGTATTGTTCATGCATATGAACCCCATGTATTCAACCTACCTTCCATGCATACCAGTATATTTAAAGTACTGACGTATTTACGCTATGGTGTCTTATACCATAGGTTCAGAAGCACGAGCTCCAGAGCATCAGTAGCATTCCAGTCTCAGCAGTCAGAGTTAGCAGTGAGTCCTCATCTTTCGAGGGCATGATCATTTATTTATTATCTCATTAATTAATTTATAAGTTAGAGTTAGTTGGGGATATGTCCCATTAACTCCTTATCCAGACAGTTATGTTTTAGAGGTTATTCAGACTACAGTATCTTCAGACAGTATTTCAATTTTGGGTATTCTATTACCTCACTCAGATGTTGTATTTTATCAAACATTCAGTTTTGAACCTTATGGCCTTTCAGCCTTTATTTCCGCATTATATTTAGTATGTTTTATAGTGTATAGGTACAGATATCAATCATGGGTTAGCTTGTGGTCCTTCGGGGTCATGAGCACCGAGTAGCATTCTGAGTACCAGATTCGGGGCATTACAAAAAGACTAAGTCAATCTTAGAATTTTGCAGGGTCTTACAATATCACCCCCTTGGGAACATTCATCCTCGAATGAGACTGACAAAGCTGAGATTACAGATGTACTGAACTTATTTTCTGGACACGAACTATGAAACATGATTGAAACTACTGATATACTGAGTTTTTCATACTAAACATGCATATCTGAATGTTACGAATACATGACTGAATATACTGATAAATTGGGTTTGTATACTGAATATGCATATATGAATGCAATGAATACATAACTGAAAACAATTCATGAATGCATGACTGAATATGCAATGGTAACTGATACCAAGTTTTGTAAGGGAATTCTGAGTAAGTTTTAAGGAAAATTATTACCTTGAGCTAAGTCTGAGTTGGAAAAGAAGAGGTGAGGGTACTTGGTTCACATATCTGCTTTTGCTTCCCAAGTAGCTTCCTCAACGGACTGATTCCGCCAAACAACTTTGACTAGAGGGACTGTTTTATTCCTCAGTCTATGAATCTGATGGTCAAGGATTTTGACTGGAACCTCTTCATAAGAGAGACTGTTCTGAACGTCTATGCCCTCTATCGGGACTATGGTTGTTGGGTCACCTATTAACTTTTTTAGCAAGGAGACATGAAACACTGGATGGACTGAAGCTAGATCTGAAGGCAACTTAAGCTCGTAAGCTACCTTTCCAAAACGACTTAGAATTCAGTAAGGACCGACATATCAGGGACTTAGTTTCCACTTATTGCCAAACCTCTTCACTCCTTTCATAGGAGAGATTTTCAAATACACATAGTCATCAATCTCGTACTTGAGATCTTTTCTACGCATGTCTGCGTATGATTTTTGTCAACTCTGAGCTATCTTAAGCCTTTTTCTGATCAACTTAACTTTTTCTAAGGCATCAAATACTAGGTCTGGCCCTAATACCATGGCCTCACCCACTTCGAACTAACTGATGGGAGATCTACATCTCTTCCTATAAAGCGCCTCAAACGGAGCCATCCAAATGCTGGAATGATAGTTGTTGTTATATGGGAACTCAATCAAAGGAAAGTGGTCATCCCAACTACCTTTAAAATCAATCGCACATGCTTACAGCATATCTTCTAAAGTCTGGATGGTAATTTTTGCCTGACCATCTGTCTGAGGATGAAAAGTTATACTGAGGTGAACTCGAGTACCAAAAACCTTTAGGAAAGCCTTCTGGAAATGAGTGGTGAACTGGGTACCTCTATCTAAGACAATGGACAATAGAACATCGTGCAATCTGACCAACTCCTTGATATAGAGTTTGGCATAATCTTCTTCTGAATAAGAGGTATGGACTGATAGGAAATGAGATAATTTGGCCATCATGTCTACAATGACCCAAACTGAATCATGTTGACGACGAGTACGAGGCAAACCCATCACAAAGTCCATTTTCACTTCTTCCCACTTCCAAGTAGGAATACTGAACTCCTACATGGACCCAGTAGGTTTCTGATGCTCAATCTTAACCTTCTAACATGTAGAGCACCTAGCTACAAACTCTACAATGTCTCTTTTCATCCCACTATTTGTAGATCTTCGAACCCATCACCCGGGAAGATCTATGAGAAACATCACCAGATGTTTGAACATGAGCATGATTATGCAGACCATATCAGAATAGTATAGGAGACTCTCAGTTTGGGTTTGCCTTGTACTCGTGATGGGTTAGCTCTTGACCTTACCCAAAATTCACACTGACCTTACCCAAAATTTCTGAGGGACTCCGGGAAGATCTACGAGAAACACCTCTGGGAATTCACAAGCTACTGGAACTAATTCAAGAGTAGGGGTTTCTGATCTGGAGTCCTAGACTCAGACAAGATGGTAGACATAACCCTTAGATATTATTTTTCTAGCCCAAAGGTAAGAAATAAGCTGACCTCTAAGTGATGAAGTACTACCTCTCTACTCTAGGAAGGGTTTATTTGGAAACTGAAATTAGATAATTTTGTTTCTGCAATCGACTAAGGCGTAGCAGGAATGAAGCCAATCCATGCTGAGAATGACATCAAAATCAGTCATCTCTAATTTGACTAAGTCTGCTGAAATGATTTTTTGAGATATCATAATCGGATAGTTCATGTATACCCGTCATTCTATGATGGATTTACCCACTAGGGTAGAGATTGAGAAAGGCTCTTCTAGGATTTCGGGACTGACTATGAAATCAACAGCTATATATGGAGTAACAAAAGACAAAGAAGCTCCTGGATCTAGCAAAGAATAAACATGAAAATGATAAACTTGTAACGTACCAGTGACCATATCAGGAGAATTTTCCTTATCCTGTCGAGACTAAAAAGCATAGAGTCTGTTTGGACGTTGCCCACTTGTGGCACTGGAAGAGGCACCCTGCTGATTCGAGAGACCGGACTAAGATAGAGGACGGTTACGCTGACCCTGGGAACCTAAATAGGGACAATCTCTGACTCTTTGGCATGGCTTTCCATATCTGAAACATATATCACTTCGTTCTCTGCAGACACCCTGATGGTTTCTACCACACTGCTGGCAGAGTGGATTCGTTCGGGCACTGCTAACACAACCCTGAGGTTTAGGGCCTGATGCCCTATCTCTGTTGCCATCTCTGAATTTCTGCACTGGAGCACTTGCTGAGGATGGGGCTGGACCTGAAGATTTAGAGTGGAACTGAGAATGATTCCCACCCTCTGACTTAGGATGAGCAAAGTTGAAACTACCTATTCTAACCCTCTTGTTCTACTTCTCTCTCTCCTTATTCTTCTGCTCTTTGATCTATTGAGCATGGACCATCAGTCTAGACAAGTCCATCTCACTAATCTGCATTGTGGTTCTGCACTCCTTAATCACAATATCATTCACCCCAGACACAAACTTTCTCATCTTAGACCTGCTATCTGCTACCATGTGAGGAGCATATCTCGCTAACTAAGTAAACTTTAGAGAATACTCTTTTACCATCATGCTTCCCTACTTTAGATTGATAAATTCTAGAACCTTTTCTTCTCTTAACTCTTGTAGGATGAACCTATCCAGAAAAGCAGTGGCAAACTCCTCTCATTCTATGGGCCCTACGTCTGCGGCCCTTTCTGCTTTCCACTATTTAAACCACGAGTGATCCACATCCTACAACTAATATGCATCTAGCTCTGCACTAGAACTATCCATTACCCCGATAATATCAGTAACTTTCTACACCTAATCAAGAAATTATTGAGGGTCTTCTCATCTGACTTAGATAGGGTAAATGATAGAGGGTTCATTCAAGTGAAGTCCTGAATCCTGGCAGCCGCTATGTTGTCCACCGGGTTGGCCGAAACAATATCTGGGCTATAGCGATCCTTACTTGGGTTGACAGGCCCTTGCGACGGGAGTCTATCGCGACCCTTCACTCTTTTGGGCATCCAAACTCCCCCTTACGCTAGTCTGAAAAATACAAAACTCGCTTGAGATGTCCTACAAGTGACCCTGATCATGAATCAATTGATAAATCGACTAACTAAGGTCGGGAAGGTAGGAAATAAAATCTTCCAAATTTGGAAGGCTAAAATAATTCTAAGTCTAGGACCCCTTAGTATGCTTTAAAGTACTGAGTCAAGCTTATAATTTTGTTGGGTCTTATTTTCCAAGCGTACACGCAAGTATACATGGTCTACCAAGTAATATAGTATCCCTTTAGAAGCCAAGTATCGATCCCATGAGGACTAATGTTAAGCAAGTATCAAATTCTAGTTTAATTGTTAAGATTAAATCAGTGGAAACGTAACCAAAAGAGTTTTGAAATTAATAACTGAAAGTAAAGTAAACAGTACTTAAAGTAAGGACTTGAAACAATGAATGTAGAAAAGCCCAGGGCTAAGGCACTATGAATAGTCATACTATGCTATTGAACTTCATTCATTAGATTGCTTATCTAGGTTGTTGATTCGTAGGGTTTATCGCTGATCATGGTCTCCCGACCTCTAATCGTCTACCTAACTTGGACATTAAAACTACATCATTGAGAGGGGTTGTAATAATCCAATTAAGTGCTTAAAGATATCATCCTACATGTGAACCAAGCAAGGCTTCTATGTCCATCCCTTCCCAAAATTCTAATTCCCATTCCTTATTTCATAAAAGAAAGATAACCTTACTCTATTTGTCCCCATGTTCTATCTTTCTATTCCTCCTCCCGAGATCAAAAGGTCGACAATATATGTATTCTAAGGGTGCGAAAACCTTAAAATAGTTAAAAAAATGGATGAATAAATCACCAAATACAATAAGAAATCCAAACAAATTCAATTAATAACAATAGCAAACATGTTCTTGGCCTTAATCCTGAAAAGGGGACGTTTAGCCACTAATTGACATAATCACTATCCAAGGAATTGAATACATGATCCAATCTATTAAAAAGGTAAAACAAAGAATAATAAAACCTAATTTTCGTGTGCAGCTTCCTCCTCTCCAATCCCAAGATGTCAAAAGTATTTTTAATTAATTCCACATGTTCTTTTTATGGCTGGCTAAATTTTTTTGCTTTTGTATATCACTGCAATGCGGTCTTACTTTTGCGTGTTTAGCATCGCAACGCAGCGTTATCACGGTGAGCTACTGGATTGTGACACTTCAAGAATTACCCCTCACTTCAATGCGGCATTATCATGATGAGCTACTGGAAATCAATATTTGCAAATTTTCCATCCACCAGATGCGGTCTTGACTCCCAGGTATCCTATTCTCGTCACGTTATGTCTTATACTTTTGTTGATCCACTCCAAGATTTCTTCTGTTGTTTCCACTTGATTTAAATCTTTTATATTCTTCATGTATCATTATAATCAACTCACCAAGAAACCTATAGCATTAAACACCCCGAATAAGATCTCAAAACAACACAACATTTAAAATGATGAACTAGAAACTCAAGCTATGAATACTAGTTTTCTCGTCTAGATTGTCGATGAACAATTTGAACCCAAACTCATTTGAAAACACCCTTTAACCTTGTAATCACATACTTGAATACTTAGATGCATATTTATATCATTGTTGACAAATAAAGTACATGAATTGTCCTAAAAACAAGGCTGAATAAGCTAGGATAACCCACCAAAGTGCGTAAATACACCCAACATCACCACCCCACACATAAAGCCTTGTTCATCCTCGAACAACTCTTCACTATAACCATCATAAGTTGAGGATACTCTACACATCTACTATAAGTAAGAAACTCAAGATAGTACTACAATAACTACAAAGAATGCAAGTTACTGCACTAAGCATATTACCAACACAATTGACAGTTCAAGAACACTACTTAAAAACATCCTAGCCTTAAGAATTGACTCACCAAGTTGGAAAACTCATGCATTTTGTACAATCAAGGACATCATACAAATCACCTAACTATCATCAAACATGTGCCCTCACAATATGAATATTACCCATAATCACTCACATAAATGCAATTTATAACAGAATGGGTACAAGAATCACATTACGCTCACTATCACAAAAAATTCACAAGTTACACATAATGAACCATAATCTTTCCTTTAGTGTAGTACTCCACTAATATCAGAATGTTAAGGATTAAGATCACATTGGTCATTAATGGTTGCAATGTCGTCTACGGGATGGGTAGGAACTATTTTGGCTTAATAGTTACTATCTTCCCTAAGCGTTTTAATACATCACCTTTTTATAATTAACTCACCTCTAGCAACCACGTTACCTTTTTGTCTACCCCATTCTCTTATCTTCACCCCATCTCATTAAGCTTATTGTCAAACAATATGGTGGGAGTATTGTCTATTGGTTCAAGATTCTATTTTTAGCATAAATTTTCTTTTCACTCCCCACCCAACACATCAAATTTACATACCAATAACTATTTCTTTGGGTCTTCACTTTAACCTATTCTCCTTTTATTATTATTTTTTCAAACTCCTTGCTCAATTAATTTTACAATAAAGCGCTTAGAAGCTTTGGATAAAACTAAGGTCAAACAAAGAAGGGAATTAGGATACACATGAGGCTACCAAAGAATAATCTAAAGGCTCAATGGGGATTACTAGGATTATGCACAAGGGTTGGCCAAAAGAAGGTATGAAATAAGGCTATCAAAGAAATGCCTATATCATCTTCTAAACCCACACTCTTTACTTTGCTTTGCACACACACCAAGAAAGTTCTAGAATCACATGAAACAAGGAATATACAACATCTCACACACACATGGCACATGCTCAACTCATGCAGGATCATTATAGACTCTTAATCACACAATCACATGAATTCAACTTTAAGACAAAAAGAACATGATTCATAAACATGAGCCTATGAGTCTATAAAGAAGTAATTTACACAATTAATATGTTTTTTACAATCAAAACACTTGCATCATCATTCAACTATAGCACCAACAAGAATATGTTACTTATTCCTACAATAAAAAAATCTAAAGTTACTTCTAAGAATGGGAATTTCCCCACCCCATACTTAAAAATATACTTTGTCCCCAAAGTATACTTTAAAAGTAGAGATAGAAATACTCCCTAAGGCCTCTAGGCCAAACTAGTAGCATCTTTACATATCAAGAGGGTCCGGGAACCCCACACTCAGTCTTTTTCATGCTCCTTAGCTTAGGTTTTCTGGTACTCAGACTTCCCATCAACTTGTGACTCAACAAAAACAAAAACTAGTGAAGTAAAAAAAACTAACATACTAAAAATAAAACATACCTAATTAACTTGGGTTGACTTCTTATTCCTTCATCCTTTTCCTCCTACTTGGAGTCCATTTTCATATTCATTTCTGACCTCTTGAGTGTGAACTCTCAAGGTCAACAGCTTTCTAAACTATAACTTTTTCAGGCTTATTAATCTGCATCTTGTTGGGCTTAGGTGGTTGTTTCTTGGGTTGCTCAATGAGGAATTCTAAAGAAATCTTTTGTGGAATATGCTCCACCACCCTACACTTATCCCCTTCAATCACAGTAATCATGCACAAGTCTTTGTTATGGGATATTATGTTAAGCGGTTTGTACACTTTGAAAATCACCTCTTATTATCCAACCTCATTGTGAGCATGCCCTCTCTCACATCAATCAATGCTCTTATCGTTGCTAAGAATGGACGTCCCAAGATGATCGACACCTGTTCATCTGCCAGAAAATCTAAAATAGTAAAGTCAGTAAGAATAATAAACTGACCAACTTTTATTAGAATATCCTCTATGACTTCTTTAAGATGGGCTATGGTCCCGTTTTCCAGCTACAGTAGCACTGAGCTCGGTCTAGGCTTTCCCAAGATGAAAGTATTGAACAAAGAGATGGAAACCAAGTTGATATTTTTTCCGAAGTCACTAAGTGTGTAGACCACCTCGATGTTGCCAATTTGAATGGGGAGAGTGAACTTTCCAGGGTCCTTAAGCTTTTTGGGCATCTTTTGAGTTACCACAATGCTACACTCCTCAGTGAGTACTACTGTCTTAGCATTTTGCAACTTAACTTTATTAGCAACCACGTCCCTCAAGTACTTAGCATACTTGGGCATTTCCTGTAAAATATCTAAAATAAGTAAATTAATATGAAGCTCTCTGAACATATCAAAGAGCTTTTTGAAGAACGCATCCTTCTTTGCTTTTATATACTTCTGTGAGAAAGGTAGTGGCGGTCCCTCCTTCACCTATTTAGCAACTTTTTTTTTCGAGTACTCAGACTTCCTCGAATTTTTAGTAACTTGGTCATTTACCTATTTATGACTCAAATCAGCATCTACCTCCTTAGTTTTCTTTGAAGATTCTTCATGAAGCTTTTTACCACTCCTCAAAGTGATTTCCATAACTTGTTTTGGATTTTCAGTATCACTTGGCAACCCACCTTGAGGCCTGGTATTTTGTGCCTATTGTATTTGACCTAACTAGCACTCTAATCTACTTGTAATGGTCTGTTGATTCTTTATATCTTCTGCCAATTTTGATTAGGCAGATAGAATCTATTTTATCATATCCTCCAAATTATTATTTATGGTCTGATTTACTTAAGCTTGGGGTTGCTGAAACTATTATTGTTGGGCGTTCCATTGTTGATTTAATAGTTGATCATACCACTTTATGTTGTAGGCATTCCTATTGTTACGCCTCTGAACAATACCCACAAATATTACGGACTCAGGACTGGCAGCACACATATCTGCAGAATTACCATGATTTCCACACACCACGCATCAAGTGCTCATCTGCTGAATTGCATTCACTACGACTGCAGGCTGTGTAGCGTCTAATTTTATGTTGCTAAGTTATGTAGTCAACTAATTTTGTAATGCAGCAATTTGAGAAAAATAGTGGTAAACTGTTCCACCTCCAACACACCTATAATTTTCTTTGTAGCATTCCTAGAGTATGAATGTCACTCGGGATTCCCTTGTACAATTTGGTTCAATAAAGTATAAAGCTCATCATATGTCATCTTCAGAGCTTGACCACTTGCTGTTGAATCTAGCAAAATTTTGTGTTGTGGTCAAGTGCCTCAACAAAAGTATGAGCTAATACCTCATTGGACTATTGATGGTGTGGAAAATCCTAAAGAAGAGCTTTGAACCACTCCCAAGCATGATATAAATTCTCATCTGGCTTCTGTTTAAAGCATACAATCTCAATGTAAAGTCTCTCAGTTTTTCCAGATGAAAAGAATCGGATGAGGAATCTCAGGGCTAAGTCATCCCAGGTAGTGATTGAATTTGTTGGCTTAGCATTCAACTACTTCTTAGCTTCCCCTAATAGTGAAAAGGGGAATAGTATCAGCCTAACATAGTCTGTTGACATACCCGTAGGGATGAATGTGTCATTGATATCCAAAAAGTTTTGCAAGTGGACTTGTGGATATTCATGCGAATGCTCGGTAAACTATCCACTACTGACCAAAAGTTGTACCATATTCTGCTTCAGCTCAAAATTACCTCCAGTAATCATTTTCTGAAAAGAGGAGGTCAAATTTATTGGAAGTAGGATTGCCACTTCTCTGTCCTGCGGGCTGGTTATTCTTTAGCCATGATTGCACGGTTCTCTTAATCTTTTTTGATTGTAGGGATATGGGGGAGAGAATTACTTGTTTCCTTCATTGATGGAAGCATTGCTCGAGTTCGGTACTTGGTTCAACCAATTCCCTATCCCTTGCCAGCTTACTAGCCTATAAACCTATTTCTTGCAAATGCAAGACCAAGACCAAGTGTAAAGTACAAAAGAAATCTAAAATGAAAAACTAAAACTAAAATAGTTGCCAAATTACAAGTCCCTGGTAACGGCGCCAAAAATTTGACAGAGCCCAAGCGCACACTTAAAGCGTACATGGTCTACCGAGTAATATAGTGGCCATTTAGAAGCCAGGTATCTATCCCACAGGGACTAGTGTTAAGTAACTATCAAATTCTAGTTCAACTGTTAAGATTAAATCAGTGCAAGCATAACCAAAAGAGTTTTGAAATTGATAACTAAAAGTAAAATAAACAGTATGTAAAGTAAAGACTTAAAACAATCTATGGATAAAAGCCCAGGGTTAAGGCACTACAATAAGTCATACTATGCAATTGAACTTGATTTGTTAGATTTCTTATCTAGGTTGTTTATTTGTAGGGTTTATTGCATGGTCATGGTCTTCCGACCTCTGATCATCTACCTAACTTTGACATTGCATCTACATCATTAAACGAGGATTTAATAATCTAATTAAGTGCTTAAAGTTATCATCCTACATGTGAACCATGCAAGGCGTATATGTATATCCTTGCCTTAGATATTCATTCCCATTCCTTATTTCATAACAGAATGAGAACCTTACTATATTCATCCCCATGTTCTATCTTCCTATTCCCCCTCCCGATATCAAAAGGTCGAAAATATATGATACTAAGGGTGCGTAAACCTTAAAGTAGTTAAAACAAGGATGAACAAACCACCAAATAAAATAAGTAATCCAAACAAATTCAATTCATAACAAAAGAAAACATGTTATTGGCCTTAACCCCAGAAAGGAGGCGTTTAGCCACTAATAGACATAATCATTATCCCAGGAATCGAAAACATGATCCAATATATTAAAAAGATGAAACAAAGAATAATAAAACCTAAATTTTATGTGCAGCCACCTCCACTCTAGTCCCAAGACGTCAAAAGTCTTTTTAATTGATTCCATATTTTTTTCTATAGCTGGGTAAAATTTTCCACTTTTTCATCTCACCGTAATGCGGTCTTACTTTTACATGCTTAGCATCGCGATGCGGCCTTATTGTGGTGAGCTACTGTATTGTGACACTTTGAGAATTACCCCTCACCGTGATCCAACTTTATCACGATGAGCTATATGAAATCAATATTTGCTAATTTTTCATCCACCACAATGTGGTCTTGACTCCTAGGTGTCCTATTCTTATCACGTTGTGTCTTGTGCTTTCGTTGATCCACTCCAAGACTTTTTGTGTATCTTTCACTTGATTTGAAGCTTTTATATCCTTTATGTATCATTATAATCAACTCACCAAGAAACATATAACATTAAACACCCCAAATTATATCTCAAAACAACACAACATTGAAAACGATGAACTAGAAACTCCAGCTAAAAATACTAGTTTTCTCGTCTAGACTGTCGATGATCAATTTGAACCCAAACTCATTTGAAAATACCCTTTAACCTTGTAATCACATACCTGAATACTTATATGCATATGTATATCATTATTAACACATAAAGCACATGAATTGTCCTCAAAAAAAGGCTGAATAAGCTAGGATAACCACACCAACGTGCGTAAATACACCCAACATCAAAAGTTGACAAGATATGTATTATCTATAGTATTGAGAATGTGTTGATAAATCTCACTCTTTACTTTGTTAGTCTCATGGATTCTCCTTATTTCTCCTTATTTATGACTTCATTTTAACTCTTACCATTTGAGTCTCAAGTTGATTAGATGAGATGGCAGAATAGTATTGATGGAAGTGAAACTCAAATTACTGTCTTAATCTTATTTTCTGAATCAAAAATTACCTTGTGAGGATGTTTATGAATACTGGTTATCCCCAAGATTTTGCAGTAGCTTCGAGATTAATTTATACGAAGAAGATTAAGATACATACAGTTGACTATAGAATAGATCAATCTCCCACTTTCCTTACATAGCTAATATGCCAGGGTTCCCACAACCCTAATCAGGGAGATTAGCTTCTCATGTTTATTCAACAATCCATGATAATCAATAAATAAAGTATATAATTAATTGCAAAATAATGAGAAGAATAAAATTCAAAATCTGCTATTGAATAAAAATCCAAAATCTCAAGACAAAGCAAAAGTATGTAATAGAGTATATTGGAATGTAAAAATATGTTATAGAATGTAACCTAATAGAAGATAAACCCAAGGGTATTTATATTATCTCAAAAATACTCAAAAATCCTAATAAAAATGGAAAACGTAAAGTTATGTCAGAACATGGTACGACTCACTCATCCACTCGTACCATCATCATACGAGTCGTACCATGCCTCTCGTATCTATTCCAGTGTCTGACCTCCCAAGGCTTTAACTTTCTATTCTTCTTACGACTTCTAGTCATGATTCATACCTTGACCATATAAATCATGGCCTTCACTCATATCTACCTGGGACTTCTGTGTTTCCAAGCTTTGAACACTGATCTGTATATGATTTCCCTATACGAGTCATACTCAGAATTTTGGCTCATTTACTTATGAGACTTCAACTTTGGATGGTAGCTTTAAATTCTGTTATGCTTACAATGTCTTCATACGGCTCGTATCCTTGTTTACGACTCGAACGCTCGAGTCATATATTCTCAACATTTTGTTTTTCTTCTGAATCTTGGTTTCTATTATTCATACAAGTCAGCCTCTGAGTCGTGTGATGTATTGATGACTCGTGAGGAAAATCGTACCTTGCTTTAACTTGATCTTTTTAGGTCTTTTTCTTTTATTTTCATCCCAACACTCTTGTAGACTTATTTTACCTCTAATAAATAGAAAAGTTCATCATATACACTAAAACAACCTAAGTACATGTATAAATTCATCATTTTAAGCATCAAAAGTATTGTGTTTCCATGACACATCAACACCCTCAACTTAGACATTTGCGTGTCCGCAAGAAAACAAAACCAAAAACTATATCAGAACACAAAAATGATGCTTCAACAGGAAGATCATAAGATACTTATGGAAGTACTTTTGAACTCAATTTTCAACGATTTTATTCTCCTCCTAATTTTAACTTTTCAAGACTCAACTGTGTATAACAATTTAGCATACAAATAAACACAAGGGAATCCATGACGGCATTACATTAGTAATAGACAACTGGGACTAGACACAACCTATATTCACCAAATAAACTAGGAACCTAATGACACAACCCATGTGTGCTCATAGTCAAAGAAATCCCATTTACTCTCAGTATGGATTAATCAGTTTATTTAGGGATATCACAAATACCTCTCTCACTCACAAATAAGTATCATTGGTGTATATAGAATGCCATAGGCTTGACCTTATGCTCTCTTCCTACATTTTTAGACAGTCGAGGTAGGATCACTTCTGGACTTTATTAAGCTTGTAACGTAGGTTTGGGGCTGGTATGATATCTTTTGGAATTTATGTAGTGACTACGCCTCCTTGACACTATGTTTTCTTCGGGGTCCACTTATTCTTCAATTTTATTTCCATCCTTATGTCTCCCTTTTTATTTTGACACATTCAAATTGGGCCAGGTACGGCTTCCTCACTTTATTTTTCTTTTCTTTTTCTTTTTCTTTTCATTGTAATTCCCCCTCTTCTTTTCTTTCTTTGATTTTTACCACACCTATTCTTTTTTGAAATTTTTCTTCTACACAACTTTCTTCATACTCATTTTCTCCTATGCACCCCTATAATATTCACCCTCAACTTAGGTGATTTTCCTAAGTTGAGGTGTACAGTGTCCAAGGAGGAGGACCGGGGCTAAAACAGGTTCATTGTAAGGGAAACGGGAAGGTGAAATTGGTGTAATCAAAGAAAAGTGTCAATTTGGCTCAAACATTCGGATCAAAAGGATTCATACTTATTTGGTTGGGCATTTAGGCTCAGGTGGACTTACAACAAAAAGGTCCTATGATCATCTCCTACTTAACTATCCTAAACCTAGGTAAAAGCAACTGGGCAAGTTCTAGATTTCTTTACACGGAGAACTCAGTAATACCTCACACACACTCTCACAAGGTTACATTGCTAAGTACTACCTATCCAGTTATGCAACTGTTTGGCCCTAATTGTTCTGTCCCTAATCCTAATGCCATTTTCAGATTCACAAGAGTCTCACACACATACACATATCACACAGTTAACAAAAATCTAGGAGGGGTCTCAATTTTTCAACATAATTCAATTTAACATAAATACTTTCAACATTATCATTTCAAATCCACTATCATTTCATGTTTACAAACTCATAAATAAATTTCAAAATCATAATTCATTACAAATCAATTTAAAAATCCCTTAAAATCAGCAAAAATAATCTTCTGTCGTAGGTGTTGATTTTCTCCCAATTTCAGCCCTTTGTCAGCATCAAACCTGCAAGTCATAACAGAATTTTACCTACTTAGATTTTTTAGATATTTCTAGATATTCAAAATTAGATATACACCCCCACCCCCATCTAAAAAATCTTTCACTATCCTCAGTGCTAAAAAAATATAAAGTAAAAATAAAAGGTCATACATGCGTACTTAAGGCACCGGCTCAACAACATCAGCACGTGGGCCCTCTGGTCAAGTCCTACTCTTCTTAGCAATCATCCCATCAACCACCAGGACTGAGTCAGCAATAGTCATCGGGGGTACAACATCGTCCCCTTAAGCATCAATATTTAGTGGTCTCAAACTACTGGCTCCAACAGCCATCTTACGGGCCCATGCATATTGGTCCAGCTCATTTAGTAGGCTATCTACCTTAGCCTTCTCCTCATGCCTTCTTCTCTTTCTTTCTCTTCGTTCATCTCAGGTATCCTCTACTAGTACCTCTATAGGATTCAAAATAGCCCAAATATTAGGAATATGAACTGGGGGCACAACTATCTCAATCACAAGCTCTAGGATCACCAGTCTATTGTACAAATCTCCGACTATCTTTTTAATCTCAGCAACTTCAGACTTGATCTCAGTAATATCAGGTGTCTTCCCTCTACTAACTATTGAGTAATCCTTAACTCAAAGGTATCAAGTCTTTGTTGTACTCATCTATCCTGGATCACCATTTGTGCATCCACCCAAAGATTTACAACCCCTACCATGTTGTGGACCTTGGCCTCCAATATACTCATCTGGTTATGGCCTCGGTCTACATGGCTTGGGAAATAATAATCAGTCCAGAAGGCATACCTCGTTTCCTGGGTGTACATACTGTACTAAAAGAGGAGCACTAAAATTACCCATTGCATTAGTCTATGTAGTCTCCATCAGCACACCTAGATCAATAGCCTTAGTAGTCTCAGCCTGACTGCTCTACTCGAACATATCAGCTACCATATTTGCTGCTCTATTTGCCTCTCTAGCTATTGGGTTCGATGCATCATGGATCTGATCAAGGTCGGTAATATTGGTAGCATCGATCATCTCATCAACCCCTGAGATCTCTAGTACCCCTATAGCCAAACAAAGTTGCATAATCATACACGAGTACGCCATTAGTGACTTCTCATCCCTACATCTTGGTCTCTTATTTTTTGAGCTAGAAACTCTTCAATATCAAACTTGTATCAAGCTATGAAGTCAGTTATTGAAGCTTATCAAAACGAGCTCAAAATATTATCCTCTATGGTGGTACAAAGCCTGTGTCAGGCCAACGACCACCATGCCTTGGCCTCAAACGTAAGAGTATTCTATTTGATCTTCTGGGAAACTGCTCCAAGGCCTTCAACAACCCACACTACATTCTTACTATTGGACGCTATATGCTCTACAATCCATCGAAAATGGCCTATGTTCTCCTCCGACCCCATCTATTTTTGAGTAAATTTTCTCATCTCCTCCAGTCGATAGTCTATTTTACCAGTGTTTACCAGAGGCTGATATTTAATCCGTACAAGAATCTACCAATAGTGCATGCAGAAATATCTACCCATGCTCCCCGAATAGTTAGTAAAGGAACATGATCACCACATTTCCAAAATTGACCCTGTGGATATTTTCTCTTTAACTCATTCTTGTATGTTGTATTCAATTCTCTGACTAGCACTTCACTGTACTTCCTGGGCGCTCTCGCCATCCACTTAAAAACATATTACTTAAAACGTGCCTCGAATCTAGGTATATCTATCATCCCAGTAGTAGTCAGTCTTCTTTCCATATATAAGACCCATTTGATCTTTCTATTATAGAGTCTACTCAGCCCATCATTAAATATCTCCTGCATACCGAGGTACCCTCATCGTTAAATGATGGGCACCTAAGCAGTGTTGAGTACTTGGGGAGGGTACTTTCTATCGATTGGTGTAGCATTGACCTCTTCATTACCAATAATATTTTTAGAACTTGCTTTTTCAAAACTAGATTCAGCATCATCTTTAGCATCTGACGATGGAGATGTATGATAAAGGGAGATAGTTGGGTTCTTTCTCCTTGAACACCATGGAGGTGTGTCTTTCGGAGTTGCTATCTTCTTTCCCTTTACAGCCTTTTATGCCTTTGGGTCAACCTTACCCTTCTAAGGGTAGTCGTATAATTCACCACTACTAGTGGATAACTCAGTAGCCTCAGAACTGGAAGATTGGGCCTTTTTATTTCCCTTTTTAGGCACTTGTTTGGAGAAGGATTCATTTATCAAAGGCATTGTAGCTAAAAGTACACATTAATTAATAAATAAATAAGGAAAAGAAAGAAAAAATAAGAAACTAATTATCAGTGTACATCTATTATTTAGGGTACAAATGGGGGTACCAACCATATAGACAGGGTACGACTTATATGAATGAGTCATATGATACTCAGTGTATACATGTGTGTTTACTATCTTGATTACGAGTCATCCTAATGAGTGTTAAGCTAAGGTACAACTTATTACTAACACCTATAAGCAAGTCAAAAACAAAAGACTAAAATATGGTATCTACTTAGGTCATTACGACTTAATTGTACGAGTTGTATGGCTTGGGTATGACTCGTTTAGGCTAGTTGTACCCATACCAGAACTTAACCTTAGGTAAACATGTATGTTGTCAGTGGTTACGAGCCATGTTACAAGTCGTTACTTATGGGTATGAGTCATAATATATTTTGTATCCACTGCAACATAGAGATTCGACCTTAGAGTTGACTCTAAATTAAATTTCCCAAACCACCCATCTACTTTATGCATCAATAGCACCCACTTTCAGTCAAAATAACACATAATATCATTACCTAAAATTAGTTTAATCCTTATTTTTATTTTCAAACTAAAATTTTATAAACAAGGGTACCAAAATTCAATCCACACTAAATTTAACTTAGAGAAAATTTACTATACCACATTAGAGCAATATCAACTTGAAATTAATGGAGTTTGAGTTTGAAAACTTACTTTTGTGGTTGAGTTCTTAGCTTCTACTATTTTCGACCTTTTCTCTCTAAATTAGTGTTCAATTCATGTAAGTGGTAGATTTCATAGTTTGTTGCTTATGTTGTCTACAGAGACTACCCATTCTTGAGTGGAAATGGGAGCAGATCACTATAGACTTTGTGAGTGGGTTTCCTCAAACTCTTTGAGGATTTAAGATTTGGCTTATCCTATAACAGTTATCCAAATTAGCCTAGTTCATCCCTATTCAAATATCTTTTAGTGCTAATCTAAGTTTATGAGATAGTTTGTTTTCATGGGGTACTCTTGTCTATTATTTTAGATAGAGGCTCAGTGTTCACTTCTAGCTTTTGACAGGATTTGGGTAATTCAGAATAGATTTCGGGTGGTCCAGAGTAGGTAAAAGAGTTATGCAAACTATAGGCTTATTTCCTTGAAGTTTGGTATTGGTGATTGAGTCCTCCTTCGTGTATCACCCGTGAAGGGCGTAATGAGTTTTGAAAGAGGGGCAAGATTATCCCGAGGTATATTGAACCCATTTAGTATTCTTTGAACTTTTGGGTTAGTTGTTTATGAGTTAGCCTTACCTCTAGAATTTTTAGATATTCATCCAATTTTTCATGTATGAAATCTCTAATGCTAAATTTTAGATGAGTCTTATGTTCTTTATTAGGACTCCGTTCAGTTAGATGAGAGGTTTACCTTTATAGAAGAGTTGTTGCCTATTTTAGCCATAGATGTTAGACGGTTGTGTTCTAGAGATATCCATATAGTTAAAGTTTAGTGGAGAAACTTTCCTAATGAGGAGGCTAGTTGGGAGATCTAGTCTGACATGCGTAGTAGTTACCCTCTTCTTTTTACTGATTCAGGTATTTCCTTACCTTTTAGTTTGAGGACAAACTAGAGTATTAGTGGTAGATGTTGTAATGACCTAAATTTGTGAATTTCCATTTTTATGCATTTCAACCACTTTTCCCTTCCCTATAGTTTCAACATGTTAGCTTTGAGGTTTGGGGATGTTGGTTGGTTCCCATGTGATCGGGAACAATTTGTGTAAGTTTGTAGTTTTTAGAGGCTTGAAAAGCCATATAATTGACTCCAGTCAACATTAATTATTTTGAGTGTTATTTGGTAGTTTGGACTACGACAATATACTGGTTTGATTCCAGAATTATTCATGATATGAGTTTTGGCTCACGTCTGGAAAATGATGATACGAGTTTCGGTTCAAGTTTGGTATTGAGAGGCTCTTTATGATAGTTATGGAACCGGTTCGAACCTGATGTATTATGGTATGGAAGTATCCAGGGTTATGATTTTGATATATGGTTAATTAGTGAAATTTTAATTACTACTTTTCCTTCATTCCACCTCTAGGCTTATGGGGGCTTGTGTTGGGTTACTTACTTTCTTCATACCTTCTATCTTGTAGGGTTCAGTATTTGGAGCGTTATGTCAGGGTTTCCTCTCTCTCATGACTTAGCTTAATTATATTGCATTTTATAATATTTATATTATGATTTAGCTCAGTTGGTCGATGATGCCTACTGAGTACCTGTGGCTTTGGTACTCATACTACACTTCTATACCTTTTTGGCGTAGATCTGAGTACTAGTTGTCATTGTTGACGACGCAATTATGTTGGTCAGAGTTCGGAGGCTGGGTGAGATCTCAGAGCCGGAGTTGACCATTTTTCCATCCTCTATTTTTTCTTAGTGTTTCTCTGTTCAAGACTTTTATACCTTGACCTATATAGTACTCGTATTCTTTTGATTAATGGATCTTGTATTGACTTTACTAGGTTTTGGGATATTATTTCTCCTCTTATTTCTCCTTATCTATGCTTATCATATGTCATGGCATGTATCTTTTTTACTTTCCGATTTCTAGAATTTATACAATTTTCCACCAATTATCCCATTACTTATAGTTTCGGGCTATGATTTGGCTTACCTGCTGGTAGGTATTGTAGGTGCCATCATGACTCGAGAAATTAGGTCGTGAAAAATTGGTAACAAAGTGCTAGGTTCACCAGTACTATTGGTACAAAGGCAAGTGTAAAGTAGAGTCCATCGATCAGAATGATGACGTCCATTTTTTATATTTATGAGGCTATAGGACATTTTGTCATGACCTAATTTACGAGTCATGATGGCACCTACTTTATCCCGCCAGTATGTAAACTGAACCCTAGCCCAGAGTTATTGCAATGGGCTAACTTGGTGGTAAATGTCCCAAATGAGCGAATTAGACAATTCAATGCATAAATAAATAAGGAAATAGAAATAGTCAAAGAGGTAATCAACCATGTATATAACCATCCCATGACCTGGTAGATCCAATACAAGAGCTAATATAAATACAACCCAAGTTCTAAAATAGTCAATACAATCTTGTCTCAAAATGAAAGTCTAGACCTAGATAGATAAAAGGAAATGGAGTAATTCCAACTCCGAGAGCTCACCCTATCTCCAAAATCAACCACAACATGATCATCGAATCAACAATGGTAACTAGTACTCAGATCTGCATCAAAAAGGTACAAAAGTGTAGTATGAGTACCAAAACACGGTACCCAGTAGGCATCATCAGTCGACTGAGCTAAATTATGATATATATAGGATAAAATACAAGATAAGATAACTAAGTCAATCCAAAGAACAAACATGAAGTAACCCCTACATCGTTGAATACAACTGATTAAATAAACCAAAACGATAATATAAAACGCGTGTATTTATAACTACAATATTGGGCCCCCATAAACCAATAAGTGCAGAAAAGTAAACAACCCAATGCCGGCCCCCATAAGCCTAGAGGGTACACTCTACGATAGTATAACCAGAACCACCAACATTTACCAACTCAGGACATAACTAGAACCTATCCAAATCAAGCCACATTACAACAAATCAAACTTTTGTAATTGAACTGATACCCATATAAACAATATCATACTCCATATCCAGGCTCAAACCAGTAATTATATCATCAATATCATAATACATAGTCGGGCTTGAACCCATAATTATATCATAAACATCATCGGTGGTTTTTTGAACTTGAACCGATACTCATAATCATAAACTGCATCAATAAACCATGTTAGAAATCCATTTCAATAAGTTAAACATTATAATTCATGTTGATAAATCATATTATTAGTCATATCCGAAGATCACATCAATGCTAATATTCTTAAGTAATTACTAAGCATATCCGTACGTTACATTAGTAACCATATCTATGGGCCATTGATCTTATCTAAAGGCTGATAATTGTATCTATATACCCACATATCTCTAAAAGCCACATTTTCCTGCCAACCAGTTCTTACATCTATAGGCCATATTCTTATCTATAAGCCAAATCATAATTATGAGCCATATCACATCCATGAGTTATACTATATATATATAAATATATACAAACCATATTATGTCTACAAGCCACATTATATCTATTTAAGGCATACCATACTTATAATCCATATTCCCTTAATAATTTTTAGTCATATCGATTGCTAAGGCATTTCACATGTCAGTAGGACAAATCATTGATCATACTTGAAAGTCATTCCTATAACCATATACATAAGTCATAAATTATAATTATAAATCATACCATGAGTCACACATAAGGACAAAATGATTAGCAATACTCATAATTTGTATCCATCCTTCCATACCAAATAACTCATACTTATTAAATATGCCTAACCCTTTCAAGTATCAACCTACCCCCTTATGAAAGTATATCCTATACAATGAGTTTAAAATTTTATCATGAGTCTTAACCTAAGAAAGATGGAGTCCCAATTTTTATCCCTAAATGTTCATTTAGGCAATTTCTACCCTGGACTAAGCTAACATATGTAAGCTCATTCCTAGATGTCAAGCACGCCATTATTAGTCCTAAGATATAAATCCTCCCCAAACATGATCAACTAAGGAAATTCCCTTACTTAAGCAATTTGGAACAATTCTACTCTAATATGTATAACTAGAACAATTCCACCTACCTTGAGTAATCAAGGTATTTCCAATCTAATTACATACCATAAAGCCCAATTAACCTAAGTCATAACTAAACACACTGTCTATTTCGCATCAAAGGTTCCAAGGTTGCCTAAGGGTCCAATTAACCCAAATACCATCATTCACACTTCTAAAACCTAAATCCTACCTCATATATAGCATAATATCACATGTATACAATGATTTAGCTCAATCTATGGAGTAGGTAACCCTAGCCTACCTGGATATCGAAGAAAGCTCGAAGAGTCAGCTAAATCACTTACTTCCCCTATCAAGAAGCTTTTATTAGGTTTCATGATATAAGAATCACAATTTACTCATCACAACGAGAAAAATGATTCCCATATTGCACTATTATGCTATGGGTCCAAAAATACTCAAGAATTTTATGTGGGTCCCATCTACGAAAATCGTGTTTTTGAAGCCAACCTTACATTCTCATATGCTCAAGGACTAATTACCATTAAAATAGGTGAAATTCTAAATACATTTATGCTAAAATCAAGTCACTAAGTGTTAGGGATTTTAGAGAAAAAAGGGGAAATCAATCATTAAATTAGTGAAATCTTACCACAAATTTAATGGAAAATTATGTAATAATCATTATCCAAGCTCCTAAAATCACCCATAAGATCTGATCCTAGGTTTTCTCAATATTTAGGGTTTTATTCTTAAGAGAATGGATGAATAAATGGGCAAAACAGGCTGAAAGATAGATATTTATACCCTTCCCAAGTGCTCAGGAGTCGCTATCATGAACCGACTCTCACGATCGCGGAATTTGGTGGCTTCCAGGTGAGTCGCTATCATGACACATGGTATCATAATTATGGTACTTTCTAGGTGTTTCCATATTGCTATTCGCGATCCATGGCCCGCGATCGCGGATACACTAGAACTACTGAGACTTGGAATTTTCCAAGTCTCCACCAAGCCCTGGGGATTTATTTGAAATCCCATATACGCGAACGGACTATGCTACCCTATCAAATTTGATGTTCTAGACTAAATGGAACTATCAAAATTTCAATTTGAGGTAGTTTCGATAAAAAGTGGGTCTCACACCCAACTTCTATTTTCTTAACTTTTTGACCAATAGGTCAAAGTAAGCTTGAGTGTATTGGGACCAAACCAAAGGTCCACCTAGCCTAAAATCAGCATTCTAGAGCTATTGGAACAATCAGAATTATCATACAAGGTTGTTTTACTGAAGTTTTTTCCCGATAGCCAATATGAACCAGCAAAGACTTCAAAATAGAGAATTGGCTCTAAAAATTAAATAAACTGCCCGGTAACCACGCTGTCAATTCCAGCAAGTCGTAAATGAATTGGAGAAGCTATATGAAATCTCTAATGGTGAAAATATACAGAAATATGGAAAATAACCTAGAGGGTCATACAAGTTCATAGGAGATCTTTAACTTCTTTACTTATTTCGTGCTAAGAGTCTAAGTTGGTTTATAAGATTCATTTGGTTTCACTATTTTACAGATGGATAGGATGTGTGCTATCATTACATGAGATAAGGACCTCGAGACTGGGACTAGGGATCCTACCAAAGTACATGGATGACCTAGGGGTTGAGGATAGCCGAGATATATTGCCCTAGCTAGAGACCAGGATAGAAAGACTTCACCAAACCCTATTCCTACTCCCATGCAACATATTCCTCCACCCTATCTAGTGATATTCCAAGGACCAGCCTATGCTCTACTGGGGTTTAGTTCTTAGTCACTGCTCCAGTATGCATTGGTTCAGCTTTTGGGTTTAGTTGATGGTGCACTATCTAATTGTGATCAATCTACGCGAACCAGAGTGGTATGGAGGAAACATACAGCCTGTACCTGTGGCTCCCAGAGTTGAGATTTCTCCAGCACTGGTAGTTTCTCATTCGGTAGTACCCCAACCTGTTAACATGTATAACTAGGACAATTTCACCAACCTTTAGTAATCAAGGCATTTCCAATCTAATTACATACTATGAAGCCCAATTCACCTAAGTCATAACTAACCACACTATCTAGTTTGTACCTAAGCTTCCAAGGTAGCCTAAGGGTCCATTAACCCAAATCTCATCATTCACACTTCAGAACCTAAATCCCATCCCATATATAGCATAATATCACATGTATACTATGAAGTAGCACAATCTATGGAGTAGGTAATCCCAGCCTACCTGGACGATAAAGAAAGCTTGAAGAATCTGCTAAATCACCGACTTCCTCTTCTGAGAAGCTTTCGCAAGGTTCCACGCTATCAAAATCATAATCTATGCATCACAACAAGAACAATGATACCCATATTTAAATATTGTGCTACGGGTCCAAAAATACTCAATAATCTCATATGGGTTTCATCTACAAAAACTATGTTTCCGAAGCCAACCTAACTTACCTTTATGCTCAAGAGTAATTACCCTTAAAAATGGGTAAAATATGAGCAACATTGGTGCTAAAATCAAGTCACTAAGCTTTAGGGATTTTAGAGAAAAAAAGGGAAATCAACAATGAAATTAGAGAAATCTTACCACAAATTCAAAGGAAAATTGCATAATAATCATTATCCATGCTCCCCAAATCACCCACAAGATCTAATCCTAACTTTTCTCAATATTTACGTTTTTAGTCTCAAGAGAATGGATGAAGAAATAGGAAAAATGGGCTGAAAGGGGGATACTTATACCTTTCCCAGGTACTCAAGAGTTGTTATCGCAACCCGACCCTCACGATCACAGCATCTGGTGGCTTCCAAGTGAATCTCTATCACGACTTGTGGCATCGTGATCGCAGAACTTGTTAGGTGTTTCCAGATTGCTATTCGTGATCCATGGCCTGCGATTGCGGGTGCAGTAGAATAGCTGAGACTTGGAATAGCAGAACATTCTATATACGCAAATGAACTATGCTACCCTATCAAATTCGATGGTTTGGACTTAATGGCACGGTAGAAATTTCCACCTAAGGTCATTTCAACAAAAAGTGGGTCCCACACCCAACTTTTATTTTCTTAACTTTTCGACCAATAGGTTGAAGTAAGCTCGGGAACCTTGGGACCCAAACCAAAGGTCCACCTAGCTTAAAATTGACATTTCAAAGCTATTCAAATAGTCAAAATTGGCATATGGGATCGTTTCACTAAAGTTTTTTGCCTGGTAGCCAATCTGAACCAATGAAGACTTTAAAACAGGGAATTGGCTCTAAAAAACAAATGAACTGTCTGATAATCAAGATGTCAGTTCCAGCAAGTCATAAATGACTTGGGCAGCTAGAGAAAATATCTAATGGTGAAAATAAGTTGAAATATGGAAAATGAATTGGAGGGTCATTATAATATCCACTACTAATGAACTTTTATCTACAAAAGTCAAGGATTAGGATGTACCTAAATGCTCGAACAGGTAAGAATATTGGGTATGAATCTTTATCTTGATATCCCAAGTAGCCTCCTCGTATGAATCTTTATCTTGATATCCCAAGTAGCCTCCTCTACTTGGCGGTGCCACCATTAAATCTTAACTATTAGAATCTCCCTAGTGTGTAACCACCTGACATCACTAGCCAAATGAACACAAGATCCTCCAGAAAAATCAACCGCTCATCCAACTAGACTGAATCCCACCTAATAAAATATGAGATGGATCAAGAATGTATCACCACAACATGGATACATGGAAAACTAGATGGAAAATAGCAAAATCTGTAGGTAAGGCTAACTCATAAGCCACATCACCAACTGTACAAAGAATCTCAAAGGATCCAATATATCTGAGGTTGATTTTTCCCTTTCTCCCAAACCTCATCACACCCTTTATAAGTAACATAAGAAGGAATACCCAATCACCTACTCCAAATCTCAAGGCACAAAGCCTACAGTATACATAAGCCTTCTGCCTACTCTAAGCTGCTTTCAATCACCCTGACATTATCCAACAAATGCTGAAGCAAGTCAGTATCATGGGGTCTAATTTTAGAAGTCTCAACCATCTAATCGGGGAACGACATCATCTACGATGTAAAGCCTCAAAAGGCACCATCTCAATACTCAAAGTATAACTATTATTATATGAAAACTCTAGAAATGCTAAGTATTTCTACCACTGACCTCCAAAATCTATAACACAGGATTAGAGCATATCCTTGAGAACCTGAATAGTTCACTCTAATTGGTCATTGGTTTATGGATGGAAGGATATACTTAGATCAAGCTGAGTACCCAACTTCTCCTGAAAATCTCACCAAAATCTTAAATTAAACATGGTACCTCGATATAAAATAATAGACATAGGCACACCATGCAAATGGACTATGTAATACCCGTGCTTTTTCTTAGCTTAAAAATCATCTCAAGGATTTTAGAACTTGCTTTGAAATAAGAATTCATTTTTATACATGAATTATTTCCATAATTTTCACTTTTTATCACATGGTAAATTGAATAATCTTTCTATCTATATATAATTCGCCCAAATCCGACACCCGGGCAAAGAGTTAGAGCCTTTTTAGTGAGACAGTGTTTGACCTGAGCCTTCAATGCATCGCGGAGATAGCTCAAATGAAAATTGTCAAATTCCAGTGTTTCTCCGTGATACTGGCATGTTGCGCCAAACTTCCAAGTCGTAGAAAAGGTGGAAACGCGATAGCTCTGCATCGCGCCACCGTGCAGTTTCCCAATTGTCAATTTCCAGTGATACGGCGTGATAACACCGCATCGCGCCAAGGACCCAGCTTTGGAAATTTTACTTAAAATTTAATGACGTGTCCAGCGTCAACAGGGTCTACTTACTACCCCTATATAATCCCTTTAACACATGATTCATCCACTTTTTACCCAAAATATATTAGTTTCTCTCAAGTTTATCTCAAGAACAAACTAGGGTTTCTATTGGGGATTCAAATTCAGGAAGGTTTCACCATCAATCTTCACGAAATCATGAACTAAGGTATTCATAGTTTTCATTAATGGACTACTTTCATCCATGAAGTCCAAGAATCCTTTTTAACTACAAGTAATGGAAATTCTTCATGTTTTTATGCTTTGTATGTTCTCTTTCGTGTTGATAAATGAGGAATTGATTTCTATTCCATGATTTGATGATAAATTCCATGTGGGTTGATTATTATAGATAAAGATTTATGAAATCTTATGACTAAAACCTTGTATGATGGAATTGGAATTGAAGCATGATGTTTAATTATTGTATAATATGTTTACATGTACTATGCCTGCCATATGTTTGATAAAATGCCAAGATGAAGGAAATTTTCCTAACTAGCATGATATCATGAAAATCCCAATAAATTTACAAGCTTATGCCTATTAGACATTTGATGAAATGCTTCAATAAACGTATTGTGGTGATTATCATGTATTCAAGAATATCAAGTTATGTCAGTTTCCTTCCATCGAGTCCTGAGGGTACTTGTACTCGAAATATTAGTTGTGTGCCTAGATTCATGTCATGTTTTCATGATACTCTCAGTCAATCTATGAACTCTTAGACTTTAGATCGTCTTATAACTCAGGAAAAATCTTTATGATCTCATGACTCAGTCAGTTGTCAGATATCAGTAGTATTTCTTCAGCCACAAAAATTCAGTAACTCAGTCCATGCTCAGTCCAGTTCAGTAAATCATGCTCAGTGTCCATTCATATGGGAGTAGAAATTAGCAACGACTGAACCCAAGGATGGGGACTCACCTGTTATAAGAGGGTGTGATTCCTAGAAGTAATCCTTGTGTTCCAGAACTATGTAGCCAGCATAGTCTGAGACATCGTAGCCTGCTATATGAGGGTAGATGAGGTGGATTAACCTGTTATGTGAGGGTTCCCACCATTCTCGCTAGAGTTACCTGTTATATGAGGGTTACTCATATGTTGTCCTTACCAGTGGTGCGGTATTGACACCCTTCTAATCAGGGCATAGAGTGGACCCCAGCTTAGCTATTATAGCACCTTTGGGGCATGTCGGTTAGATACTACTTCCCACAGTTTCATGTTATAGAATAAGGACTGTCAAATTGTAATAGAACTCAGATAGTTCTTCAGATTTCAGGACTGTCAGACATAGTCAACTCAGATACAGTATGGAACTCAGATAGTTCCATCAGATTTAGGACTGTTAGCTACAGTTACCCACATTATCAGTTATACTCAAATACAGTCACCCATGTTATCAGTATTATTCAGATATAGTCCTTTATGTTATCAGTCATATCAGTTACTAGCATGTCCCATTATCAGTATACAGAATCAGAAATCATGAAATTACATTGTCAATTACAGTTACGTATTTATGTATGTATTCTCACATTTATGTTAGACAGTCAGTTAGCATTATTTATGCATGAAAACCCTTGCATATATACTACCTCACATGTATATTTGTTACATATATATTGACGTATTTGTGCTATGGTGCTTTCATTTTATGTTACACCATAGGTTCAGAGACATGAGTTCCAGATCAGCAGTAGATTCCAGATTTAGCAGTCAGAGTAGAAGTGAGTCCTCATCCTTTGAGGATATAATGATTTTCTAGTATCTCAATGATTAGTGTATTAGTTGGAGTTAGTTGGGGACATGTCCCATCAACTCCTTATTCAGATTCTTTAGACAGTAGAGGCTTCCAGACTAGATACAGACTATCATGTTTGAGACTTCAGTTTTGTTTTGGGTATTCTATTACCCCACACAAATGTTACGTTATTCAGTTATGTTCATGATCGAACCTTATGGCTTTTCAGTGCATGTTTCTGCATTATTATGTTATCTTATGCAGTATACAGGTACATATATCAGTCATGGGTTAGCTTGTGGTCCTTCAGGGTCATGAGCACTGTGTAGCATTCTGGTTCAGCAAATCGGGTTGTTACAAACTTAGTATCAGAACCTAAGGTTCAATAGAGTCCTAGGAAGTCTGAAAGCCGCATCTAGTAGAGTCTTGAGCATGGGTGTATTACGTACCACATTTATGTACAAGAGGCTATGAGATGTTTAAGAATAGTTTCCCTTCTTTTAGTATTCATGCCATGCCAGTGAGCATAATCACAAGTCAGGCTCTCAGTCTAATCCACTTCTTCTCTTTATTTCAGAATATGCCTCCTAAGAGAAGAAATGGAAATCAGTCAGCCCCTCAGCCCGAAGAACCTTTGGGCAATCATGTTTCTCATGCGGAGTTCAGGACCTCATTTTCCACTCTTGCTTAATCAGTCGCTGCTCATAATGAATGGCCAACAATTATTTCGGCCAACCCAGTGGCCAACTCAGCCGCAGCTAAGATTCGGGACTTCACCCAAACGAATCCTCCAACCTTTCTCGGGTATAAGGTAGATGAAGACCCTCAAGAATTCTTAGATTAATTTCAAAAAGTGACAGATGCTATGGGGGTGACTACTGTTGAGAGTGCTGAGCTAGCTGCATACCAGTTGCAGGATGTGGCTCATTCTTGGTTCAAACAGTGGAAGTCCAAAAGATCATATGATGTAGGTCCTATAGAGTGGGAGGAGTTTTTCATTGCATTGTTAGATAGATTCTTTCTCCAAGAGCTTAGAGAAGACAAGGTACTAGAGTTCATCAACCTCAGGCAGGGCAATATGAAAGTGAAAGAGTATTATTTTAAGTTTACTCAATTAGCTAGGTACGCCCCTCATGTGGTTACAGATCGTAGATCCAAGATGAGTAAGTTAGCTTCAAGGGTGAACGACAGTGTGGTTAATGAGTGCAGATCCGCCATGCTGAATAGTGACATGACCTTATCTAGACTTATGACCCATACACAGCAGATAGAAGAGCAAAAAATTAAGCAGAGGGAGAAACAGAATAAGAGAGCGAAGGCAGGTAGTTTCAATTTCGCTCAACCTAAATCAAAAGGAGAAAATTGTTCTTAATTTTGTCCTAAGTCATTAGTTCCAAATCCCTCTACAGCCAGTGCCCTAGTTCTTAAGTTCAGAAAGGGTAACAAAGATAGAGCGCCAGGCTCTAAGATCCAGGGCAGTGTTAGTAGTGCCCGCACCTATCCTCTTTTCCAGACTTACGGTAAGCACCATCAGGGTGTGTGTAGAGCAGGTGGTGGCATTTTTTTGGTTGTGGAAATCCAGGTCATAGAGTTAGAAACTGTCCGCAGCCAGGTCCTCAAGGATAATAGAATCGCTCCTCAGCTCAGTTCGTTTGCCTAAATAAGTAGGGTACCATTTCCAGTGCTACTAATGGGAAATGCCCAAATTATCTCTATGTTCTTCAAACTCGACAAGATCAGGAAAGTTCTCCTAATGTAGTTACTGGTACGTTACAGATCTTTCATGTGCATGTTTACGCTTTGCTAGATCCAGGAGCTTCCTTATCTTTTGTTACTCATTATATAGCAGTTGATTTCGAAATCATCCCCGAAATTCTAGGTGAGCATTTCTCAGTCTCTACCCCAGTGGGTAAAACCATCATAGTCTGCTGGGTATACAGGAACTAATCGATTATGATATTTCAGAAAGTCACTTTAGCAAACTTAGTCGAATTACAGATGACTGATTTTGATATAATTCTCGGCATGGATTGGCTTCATTCCTTCTATGCCACAGTCGACTGCATAAATAGAATAGTTCAGTTTCAGTTCCTGAATGAACTCATCCTAGAGTGGAAGGGTAGCGTATCTGCTTTCAGGGGTCAATTTATTTCCTACCTTCGGGCAAGGAAATTAATATCTAAGGGATGTATTTATCATCTAGTTCATGTTAGAGATTCCAGTTCTGAGGATCCCAGTCTCAAATCAGTCCCAGTGATGAATGAATATTTAGATGTATTTCTCAAAGATCTTCCAGGAATTCCTCCCAAAAGGAAAATAGGCTTTGGTATTGATCTTCTTTCAAACACTCAGCCTATCTTTATTCTGCCATACAGAATGGCACCAGCAGATCTCAAGGAACTGAAAGAACAGTTGAAGGATCTCTTAGATAAGGGATTCATCAAACCCAGCATTTCCCCGTGAGGTGCACCAGTCTTATTCGTGGTCAAGAAAGAGGGTTCACTCAGAATGTGCATTAATTACCGTCAACTCAATAAGGTTACGGTCAAGAACAAGTATCCTCTTCCCAGAATCGATGACTTGTTTGACAAACTTTAGGGTGCCAGTTATTTCTCTAAGATAGACCTAAGATCCGGCTATCATCATCTTAGAGTTAGAGAATGTGACATCCAAAAGATAGTTTTCCGTATGCGGTATGGTCACTTTGAATTTCTAGTCATGTCATTTGATCTTACCAATGCCTCAGCTGGTTTTATTGACTTGATGAACCATGTGTTCAAGTAGTACTTGGACATGTTCATCATAGTCTTCATAGATGATATTCTGGTCTATTCCCGCACGGAGAGAGATCATCCAGACCATCTCAGAATAGTACTCCAGACTCTCAGAAATCATCAGTTATTTGCCAAATTCAGTAAGTACGAATTTTTGCTAAGATCAGTAGCATTTCTTGGCCATATTATTTCTGGTGATGGCATTAGAGTAGATCCTCAAAAGACCGAAGTAGTAAGAAACTGACCTCGCCCTGTTTCTCCATCAGATATCAGGAGTTTCTTGGGTTTGGCTGGCTATTACAGACGGTTTGTTGAGGGATTTTTCTTCTATTGCATCTCCTATGTCCAGATTGACTCAGAAAAAGGTCAAGTTTCAGTGGTCAGATTCATGCGAGAAGAGTTTTCAGGAATTGAAGACTTGACTCACCTCAGCTCCAGTTCTATCTCTTCTAGATGGTTCAGACGATTTTGTAGTTTATTGTGATGCATCCAGAGTGGGTTTAAGTTGTGTCCTCATGTAGCATGGTAAGGTCATAGCCTACACCTCCAGACAGCTTAAACCCCATGAGAAGAATTATTCTACTCATGATCTTGAGTTAGCAGTCGTAGTATCTGCCTTAAAGATTTGGAGGCATTATCTCTACGGAGTTCATGTAGATATCTTCATAGATCATAAGATCCTTCAGTATGTTTTTTCTCAAAAAGATCTCAATTTTTTTCAGAGAAGGTGGTTAGAGCTCTTAAAAGATTATGACATGAGTGTCCTCTATCATCCGAGCAAGGCCAACATAGTGGCCGACGCTCTTAGTAGACTGTTCATGGGTAGTATTTCTCATATTGATGATAGTAAGAAAAAGTTTGTCCAGGAAGTCCACTAGCTTGCCAGACTAGGCGTTTGCTTATTCGACTCTTTAGAGGGCGGTGTGTGTGTTCAGAGTAGTTCAGAGTAGTTAAGAATCATCTCTAGTTTCTGAGGTGAAAGAAAAGCAAGATAAGGATCCTAGCCTTGTCAAGCTAAAAGAGATAGTTCAAAATCAGAAAATAGAGGTTTTCTCCCAAGGGGGAGATAGTGTTCTTCGTTTTCAGGGTCTTCTTTGTGTTCCAGACATAGATGACATAAGGCAGCGAATTTTTGCAGAAGTGCATGATGCGCGCTACTCTATTCATCCAAGGGCCACTAAGATGTACCACAACTTGCGGGAAATCTACTGGTAGAGTGGAATAAAAAGTGATGTTGCAGAGTTTGTGGCTAAGTGCTCTATATGTCAGCAAGTTAAGATAGAGCATCAGAAGCCTTGTGGTCCTATGCAGGAGTTCAGTATTCCTACTTGGAAGTGGAAAGTTGTGAACATGGACTTTGTGATGGGTTTGCCTCGAACTCGTCGTCAGCATGATTCAGTATGGGTCATTGTAGACAGAATGACCAAATCATCTCTTTTTCTTCCAGTTCATACCTCTTATTTAGCCAAGGATTATGCCAAGCTCTACATTAAGGAGTTGGTCAGATTGCACGGTGTTTCGTTAACTATTATCTTAGACAGAGGTACCCAGTTTACCTCTCATTTTTGGAAAGCATTCCAAAAGGGTCTTGGTACCTAGGTTCATCTCAGTACAGCCTTTCATCCTCAGACAGATGATCAAGCAGAAAGGACCATTCAGACTTCGGAGGATATGCTACGGGCGTGTGTAATTAATTTCAAGGGTAGTTGGGATGACCACCTACCTTTGATTGAGTTTGCATACAACAATAGCTATCATTCCAGTATTCAGATAGCTCCATTTGAAGCTCTCTATGGTAGGAGATGTAGATCTCCAATCGGTTGGTTCGAAGTTAGTGAGGCCTCAGTCATAGGTCCTGACTTAGTAGTCGACGCCTTAGAGAAAGTTCAGTTAATTAGATAAAGACTCCAGGATGCTCAGAGCCGATAGAAGTCTTTTGCAGATGTTCATAGAAAGGATCTTGAGTTTGAGATTGGTGATCATGTCTACCTCATGATCCCTCCTATGAAGGGAGTGAAGAGATTCGGCAAGAAGGGAAAGCTCAGTCCCCGATATGTTGGTCCCTTCAAGATTCTCATTCGTTTTGGCAAGGTAGCTTATGAGCTCAAATTGCCTTCAGATCTAGCCTCAGTTCATCCGGTCTTTCATGTCTCTTTGCTCAAGAAGTGTATAGGTGACCCTTTAGTCGTAGTTCCTATTCAGAGCATAGATGTTCAGAACAGCCTCTCTCATAAAGAGATTCCAGTCGAAATCCTAGACTATCATACTCGTAGATTGAGGAACAAAGAAGTCCCAATAGTTAAGGTTCTTTGGAAAAATCAGTCTGTAGAGGGAGATACTTGGGAAGCAGAAGCAGATATGCGTACCAAGTATTCTCACCTCTTCCCCACCAACTCAGATCAAGATCAAGGTAATAGTTCTTCTTAAGCTTACTCAGTTTCATGATTAGTGTGCATCACTAACTTAGTATTCAGTCTCATGCTCATGTTCCCATGATAATCTTGGTATCAAGTACCACCGCATATTCAGTCAAGAATTCATGTATCAGATCAGTTATATAGTTATGCATCAAACATGCATTCTTATTGTGAAAAAATTTAGTTCTTCAGAACTTTCAGTTATTGCATTTATGAATCAGTTACGCATGCATCAGATATGTATGTTTAGTATGTTATGCTTAGCTTGTCAGTCATGTCCATCATGAGATCATGTTCTAGTTATTCATGTTCAGTTTATTATTTCCCCTTTGAGTCAGTCTCATTCAAGGACGAATGTTCTCAAGGGGAGATATTGTAAAACCCATGCTTTTTCTTAGATTGAAAATCATCTCAAGGATGTTAGAAATTGCTTTGAAATAAGAATTCATTCTTATACACGAATTATTTCCATCGATATATAATTCACCCAAATCCAATACCTGGGCGAAGAGTTAGGTCCTTTTTAGTGAGACAATGTTTGACCTGACCCTTCGGTGCATCGCGGAGATATCTCAAATGGCAATTATCAAATTCCAGTGTTGCTCCACAATACTGGCACGTCGTACCAAACTTCCAGGTCGTAGATAAGGTGGCAATGCAATAGCTCCACATCGTGCCACCGTGCAGTTTCCCAATTGTCAATTTCCAATGATACAGCGCGATAACACCACGTCGCGCCAAGGACCCAACTCGGGAAATTTTACTTAAAATTTAATGACGTGTCCAGGGTCAACAGGGTCTACTTCCTACCGCTATATAATCCCTTTAACACATGATTCAGCCACTTTTCACCCAAAACATATTAGTTTCTCTCAAGTTTATCTCAAGAAAAAACTAGGGTTTCTATTGGGGATTCAAATTCAGGAAGGTTTCACCATCAATCTTCACGAAATCATGAACTAAGGTATGCATAGTGTTCATTCATGGACTCCTTTCGTCCATGAAGTCTAAGAATCCTTTTTAACTACAAGTTATGGATTTTCTTCATGTTTTCATTCTTTGTATGTTCTCTTTCATGTTGATAAATGAGGAATTGATTTGTATTCCATGATTTAATGATAAATTCCATGTGGGTTGATTAGTATAGATAAAGATTTACGAAATATCATGACTAAAACCTTGTATGATGGAATTGGAATTGAAGCATGATGTTTAATTGTTGTATAATGTGTTTACATATACTATGCCTGCCATATGTTTGATAAAATACCTAGATGAAGGAAATTTGCCTAACTAGCATGATATTATGAAAATCCCCATAAATTTACAAGCTTATGCCTATTAGACGTTTGATGAAATGCTTCAATAAACGTATTGTGATGATTATCATGTATTCAAGAATATCAAGTCATGTCAGTTTCCTTCCATCGAGTCTTGGAGGTACTTGTACTCAAAATATTAGTTGTGTGACTTGATCCATGTCATGTTTTCATGATACTCTTAGTCAAGATATGAACTCTTAGACTTCAAATAGTCTTATGACTCAGGAAAAATCTTCATGATCTCATGACTCAGTCAGTTGTCAGATATCAGTAGTATTCTGTCAGCCACAGAAATTCATAAAATCAGTCCATTCTCAGTTCAGTTTAATAAATCATGCTCAGTGTCCATTCATATGGGAGTAGGAATTAGCACCGAGTGAACCCAAGGATGGGGATTCACCTGTTATACGAGGGTGTGATTCCTAGATGCAATCCTTGTATTCCAGAACTATGTAGCCAGCATAGGTTGAGACATTATAGCCTGCTATATGAGGGTAGATGAGGTGGCTAAACCTGTTATGTGAGGGTTCCCACCATTCTCGCTAGAGTTACCTGTTATATGAGGGTTACCCATATGTTGTCCTTACCAGTGGCGCGATATTAACACCCTTCCAATTAGGGCATAGATTGGACCCCAGCTCAGCTATTATAGCACCTTTGGGGCATATCAGTTAGATACTACTTCCCACAGTTTCATGTTACAGAATCAGGACTGTCAGATACAGTCAATCAGTCTCAGTAATAGAACTCAGATAGTTCTTCAGATTTTAGGACTGTCAGACACAGTCAACTCAGATACAATATGGAACTCAGATAGTTCCATCAAATTCAGGATTGTCAGCTACAGTCACCCACATTATTAGTTATACTCAGATACAGTCACTTGTGTTATCAGCATTATTCAGATATTGTCCTTTATGTTATCAGTCATATCAGTTATTAGCATGTCACATTATCAGTATACAGACTCAGAAATCATAAAATCACGTTGTCAGTTATAGTTACGTATTTATGCATGTATTTTAACGTTTATGTTAGACAGTCAGTTAGCATTATTCATGCATGCAATCCCTTGCATATAGTTTACCTCACATATATAATCGGTACATATGTTCTGACGCATTCGCGCTATGGTGCTTTCTTTTTATGTTACACCATAGGTTCAGAGACACGAGTTCCAGATCAGCAGTAGATTCCAGATTTAGCAGTCAGAGTAGAAGTGAGTCCTCATCCTTCAAGGACATAATGATATTCTAGGTTCTCATTGATTAGCTTATTAGTTGGAGTTAGTTGGGGACATGTCCCATCAATTCCTTATTCATATTCTTCAGACAGTAGAGGCTTCTAGACTAGATGGAGACTAGATACAGACTATCATGTTTGAGACTTTAGTTTTGTTTTGGGTATTCTATTACCCCACAAAAATGTTATGTTATTCAGTTATGTTCATGATTGAACCTTATGGCCTTTCAGTGCATGTTTCCACATTATTATGTTATTTTATGCAGTATATAGGTACAAATATCAGTCATGGGTTAGCTTGTGGTCCTTCGGGGTCATAATCATTGTGTGGCATTCCAGTTCAGGAAATTGGGTCGTTACAGACTATCGTACTAACATAGATATGAGCCAACCTCTCAGTGCTGAAGGATATCTAAATAGTAAAGAAATGTGCCAACTTGGTCAACCGATCTACAATGACCTAAATACCATTGGAATCACGGGTAGTATAAGGCAAGCCAATAACAAATTCCATGGTATTTAGCTCACACTTCTACTAGAAAATAGGTAATCTTTAAATCAAACCACCTGGTAGTTGATACTCGACCTTGACCTATTGGCAACATAGGTAATAAGCTATAAAGTCTTCCATATCTCTCTTCATACTGCTCCACCAATAATGTTGCCTCAAATACCTATACATCTTAGTTGTACCTAGATGAATAAAATATCTAGAGTTGTGAGCCTCATGCAAAATTAACTGGATCAAGTCATCAATACTCGAAATACAAACGCAATTATCAAATGGTAAAACACCCTCAGAATCTATGGTATCCCTCTTGGACTCACCACTCAACACCTGATTGTGGAGGATTCAAAGTCTATTATTCTCAAACTATCGATCCAAAATCTGCTCAAATAGCAAGGACATCGCCTCAATACTAGAAAAAATCATCCTAGGGTCTTAAATATCATGTCGTACCATCAAGTTGGCTAAGAACTAAATGTCTCATGCCAACAGCCTCTAAGAAACTAAAATACAAACCAAAATACTCATACTCACTACCTTTTGACTCAAGCCATTTGCTTTTACATTCACCTTACTCGGATGATACACAATGGAGATATCATAATCGTTAAGTAACTCCATCCATCTGTGCTGCCTAGCATTAAGCTCTCTCTGGGTCATAAGATGTTGAAGACGGCAATGATAGGTGAAAATCTCATAATCCAGACCACTAAGATAATGCCACCAAATCTTAAGCATGAAAACTACCACCGCCAACTCCAAAGCATTAGTGGGTAATTGTATTCATGCACCTTAGGCTACCTCAAAGCATAAGCAATAACACGACCCTGCTGTATCAATACATAACCAAAACCAACACCAAAAGCATCACAATACACAGTGAATCCCTCACCCTCAACTGTAAGATCCAAAATAGGTGTTGAAGTAAGAAACTGCTTGAGTTTTCCAAAGCTCGACTTACACGCGTTGGTCCAATAAAAAGGAACCTACTTCCAAGTCAATATGGTCATAGGTGCTGAAATAGTAGAAAAACCCTTGATGAATCACCTAAAATAATCGACCAAACTAATAAAGCTACAAACCTCGATCAAAGATGTAGGCCTGGCCTAATCACAAATAGCCTCAATCTTCTTCGGGTCTACCATAATCCCATCCTTAGACACTACATACCCAAGGAATGTCACTGAATCAAGACAAAACTCACACTAAGAGAAATTAGGGAAGAGTACATGCTCTCTTAATATCTAGAGCACAATCCTTAAATATTGTGTGTGCTCATCTCTACTCCTCAAATACACAAGGATGTTGTAGATGAACACAATCATGAAGGAATCCAAATAAGGCCTGATCACTCAGTTCATCAAATCCATAAATGTGGTTGGGGAATTAACCAACCCAAAATACATCAATGGGAACTTATAATGGGTCCTAAAGGCTATCTTTGAGATATCTTCGACCCAAACACTCAACTGATGGTAACCATATCTCAAATCAATTTGGAAAACACCATTGCACCTTGAATATGGTCAAACAAGTTATTAATATGAGGAATAGGATAATGGTTCTTTACTATTACCTTATTAAGCTATCGATAATCAATACACATATGCATGGATCCATCTTTCTTGTTCACAAACAACACAGGATCTTCCAAAAGATACGCACTCGGTCTAATAAAACCCTTACCAAGGAGATCCTAAAGTTAGGAATTCAGTGTCTTAAGCTCAGTAGGAAGCATACAATAAGGTTGTAAGACCCCGCAAAATCCTAGCTTAACTCAATCCTTTAGAGCATGAAAAGAGGTCCCATACTTAGAAATTTCAGCTAAGTATTTATACTTAGAATCATTTTTAGCGTTCATAATTTGGAGATCTTATTATTGCGACCCATATGACCTTAAAATGTCGATCCTTGGATTGAATCACGATCAGGTGTGCCCATAGGTCACTTCGGGTGAGTTTTAGATTTTTTGAACCTTGTTTGAAATGTGTATGGGTGACCAAAACAATGAGTCGATGCGATCTCGACGTGCCCCATCGCCAATAGCGTCGATGGATATTTTCCCCAGTGTCAGAGTGCAAATTCTAGTGACCCAATGCAAACTCAATGCGGCACAACAACCATCGCATCGACCCCATCGATGCGGCGCGTCGGTCTGTACGTCACGGGGCATAATTTTTGCTCTTTTAATTCTGTATCCAGAGGGGTATTTAGGTCAATTTACCCACTTTTATCCAGCCCTAAAACAAGAGATTTAGCCACCCTAGAGGCAAAATTCATTCTTTATTCTCAAATTCTCTCAAGAACAAAACCTTAGGGCATCTAATTCCAAGTACATGCTTCAAGAACACACCATCAATATTTATGAATTTGATTATCAAGGTATGTTAGGTGTTCATCTAAGGGTTTCCTTCCACTCTTGGAGTTTAAAAACCTTTTTTAAAACTACTAATTGGTTGTTTTTCATGAATTTCATATTGAACTTAATTATATTCGTGTTCATGATATTATTTGAGTTTCAATTCATGATTTACTACAAGTATCATGGAATTAAAATAACATGTGTGCTGAATTATATGATTTGCATGTTAAACCCTTGAAATTACAATTGATTATTGTATCCATAATGCTCATGTGTTAATTGTTGTTATGTGAAATAATCATGCTCCCCAAGTGCTTGATAGAATGCCTATGTGAATTGAATGGAAAAATCATGACATGTCATCATGTGGTCCCATTCATGAACAAGATCATGTATCTCAAGTGTTTGACAAAATGTCTAGGTGCATGTAATGTTAACAAGTATTTATTGTTATGTTTTTCAAGATCATGCCATGCTTTACTTTCCATGCTTTTGAGTCCTGGGGGTATTCAATACCCGAAAATCTAGTTGTTTACCTAGAGCTATAGTAGTTACAAAATAGTCTTAGTAATATCACGAATAGTAGTACTCAGTAGGTTACAGAACTTAGTAAAACTCAGTATCAGTCTAGTTCAGCTCAATATCATGAACAGTGTATTAAGTCAGTTAACAAAACTCAGTGAACTTAGTCCAGTTCAGTCAGTTAGCACAATCAGTAATAGTTCAGTCAAGCCTAGTACAGTCTAGAAATCAGTTCAGTATCTATTCAGTTAGAGTAGGAATCAACACTGAGCATACCCAGGGATGGGGGCATTTCTGCTTACAGAGGCTTTGACCCTTAGTACCAATCCTTGTATTATAGAACTGCATAGCCAGCGTAGGTTGAGATATCTTCCTACCAGAATAGGGTTGATACATCTCATATGAATTTTCCTACCAGCGGGGGTTGATGAAATATCTTCTTGCCAGAGAGGGTTAACTCATAGCCATTAATAGTATCCCTTGGCAAGGTGCTAACACCCTTACAACAGAGGTCACAGGTTGGACCCCAACTCAGTTTATAATCGGGGAATGTCGGTTAGATAAACACTCCCATAGTTTTATTTTTAGTTTTAGACTCAGTATAGAACTCAATTCAGTTCTATAGAATCAGGACTATCTGACACAGTCACTCATCTCAGTATAGAACTCAGTTCAGTTCTACAGAGTCAGGACTGTCAGAAATAGTCACCCAGTTATTAGTAATACAGTTATTAGAAATCTCAAATATCAGTAACTCAGTTATCAGAACTCAGACTAAGTTTTAGTAATAATATCAAATACAGTATATATATGTATATATGCAGCATTACATACTCATTATTTACAGTAGTTTCAGTATTCCATTTGCTCTCATTCAGTTATTTCATATCATTCAGTCAGATACTATTCATGCATATAAACCCCTACATTCAGACTTACCTCCCCTAGCATACCAGTATATTCCACATACTGGCATATATTTTCTCTTTGTATTATAATGTCTTATATAATAGGTCCAGATGCTCAGGTTCTGGACCACACTTAGACAGATTCGAATAGCAGCAGCAGTTTTAGTAGTGAGTCCTCATATATCGAGGATATGCTTTTATTTTAGTATTTTCAGCATCTACAGTATTTTAATAGTCGAAGTTAGTTGGGGGCTTGTCCTATCAACTCCACATTCAGATAGTTCAGTTAGAGGCTTTTCAGACTAGACTAGTTCAGACAGTATTCAGTTTAAGATATTATTATCAGATGTTATACTTAATAGTATTCAGATTATGAACCTTATGGCATTTTAGCCTAACTTCCACATTATTTCAGTATTATTATTCAGTGCTCACAGCAGGTGCCAGTCATGGGTTAGCTTGTGGTCCTTCGAGGTTATAAGCATTGTGTGGCGTCTGGGGTATAGATTTGGGGTGTTATAAACTTGGTATCAGAGCCTAAGGTTCAACAGAGTCCTATGAAGTCTGAAAGTTGAGTCTAGTAGAGTCTTGTTGATAGGTGTGTAGAGCGCCACATTTATGGACAAGAGGCTATAAGATGTTTTTTGGAAAAGTTTCCCTTCTTTCAGTATTCATGTCATGCGAGTAAGCATGAGCTCAAGTTAAACTCTCTATCTAATCCAAAATTCCCTTTTATTTACAAAATATGTCTCCTAAAAAGACTAACGGAAGAAGAATTTGAAACCATCCAGCACCTCTACCAGTTCAGGTAGATCCTCTAAATGAGCATGTCTCTTACTCTGAACTCAGGAGTTCTTTCACTACCTTATCTTATTCTGTAGTGGCTCAAAACAATCAGCTGGCTATTATCCTATCTAGGCTTATGGCTCATACTCTATAGAGTGGGGAGGGGGGCATAGGGAAAAAGGGGGAAAGAATAAGAGGGCCAGAATGTCAAGGCCAAAGAATGTCCGAACAAATCCTCTTTGTCAGAAATATGGAAGAACCATCAGGGTGTCTGTAGGGCTAGCAGTGATGTTTGTTTCAAGTGTGGCAAGCCAGTCCACAGAATCAGAGTTTTTCCTCAGTCAAGTTCTCAAGGTTAGTACAATTGTCCTTCAGCTCAGTCCGGTCCTCCGAATCAGCAGGGTGCCGCTTCTAGTGCCACCTGTGGGCAACACCTAAACAATATTTATGCACTTCAGTCTCGACAGTATCAGGAAAGCTATCCTAATATGGCCACTGGTATGTTGTAAGTTTATCAATTATATATTTATACTTTGCTAGATCCAGGAGCTTCTTTGTCCTTTGTAACTCCTTATATAGCTGTTGACTTTGAAGTCAGTCTCAAAATCCTAGTAAAGCCCTTCTCATTCTCTACCCCAGTGGATAAATCAATCATATACCGATGGATATACAGGAACTGTCCGGTTATGGTATCTCAGAAAGTTACATGAGCAGACTTAGTAGAGCTAGAGATATTGGATTTTGATTTCATTTTCAGCATGGAATTGGCTTCATTCATGCTATGCTTCAGTTGATTGCAAAAATAGATTTGTCCATTTTTAGTTTTTTAAATGAACCTATCCTAGAATGGAGGGGTAGTACTTCAGCACTTAGGGATCAGCTTGTTTCCTACCTAAGGGTGAGGAAAACGATATCCAAGGGATGTGTTTACCATCTTGTTCGAGTTAAGGATACTAGTTTCGAGACTCCTAGTCTTGAGTCAGTTCCAGTAGCATGTGAATTTACAGATGTATTTCTCAAAGATCTTCCTGGAGTTCCTCTCGAGAGGGAAATTGACTTTGCAATAGACCTTCTTCCTGATACTCAGCCTATCTCTATCCCTCTATATAGAATGGCTGTAGCAGAACTCAAAGAGTTAAAAGAACAATTGAAGGATCTCCAAGATAAGGGATTCATCAAACTCAGTGTATCCCTTTGGGGTGCACCAATTTTATTCAAGCATAAGAAAGACGGTTCTCTCAGAATGTGTATTAACTACCGTTAGTTGAACAAAGTAACGATCAAGAACAAGTATCCACTTCCCAGAATCGATGACTTATTTAACCAACTTCAGGGAGCCAGTTACTTTTCTAAGATAGACCTCAGATCAAGTTATCATCAGCTTAGAGTCAGAGAATGTGACATTTTGAAAATATCTTTCAAAATTTGGTATGGTCACTTTGAATTCCTAGTCATGTCATTTGGTCTTACCAATGTCCCAGCAGCTTTCATGGACTTGATGAACAGAGAGTTCAAGCAGTACTTGGGCATGTTCATCTGAGTCTTTATAGACGACATTCTTGTCTACTCTCACAGCGAACATGATCATACATACCATCTCAAAATAGTGTTATAGACCCTCAAAGCCCATCAATTATTCGCCAAATTTAGTAAATACAAATTTTGGCTAAGGTCAGTTGTTTTCCTTGGTCATATAATTTCTGGTAATGGAATTGGAGTGGTTGAGTAAGTGGTTCACAAATTTAGAATGATGGTTTTAATCTAAGGAGAAGATTATAGGGCAAGTAACCAGGTCAGGCTCTCAGATTCTAATGGTGATACAGGGTACTGTAGAACATCAGTAGAGGGGGGAAAGAAGCCCGAACCAACTGTATTTTAGTTCAAGGTATTGTACTTCATTTATTACGATATCTACTCATACCTTTATGCATCATCCATATGCTCATAAACTCACATTCATACATTTACCATAGAATCATGTATGATCCCAGTCCCTCGTATGAGGAGTCCCAATTTGCGCAGTAGTGCGAATCATGTTCCACGAATTTAGAAATTCCAGCACTCAAGTCATGCAGCTTATGACTCATGTGTTCATGATCTAAAGTATGTTTAGTTTTCGCATTCATGCCACACTCCAAATGATCAGCGAAATTCAGATTATATAGTGGATATACTCACTTTAGGTCTTTTGCTGAACCCATGGTGTTGGTATTCTATTCCTCTCCTCAGGCCTCTTCTAAATATGGAGTTGAGAATAATGCAGGGTGAATGGAAATTAGTGATTCAGACTAGTATTACAGTGTTATGTATGCATCTCATAGATTTGAGTAGGTTTGTACATAGTGGGAGAATTCAGTCTAGCTCAGACTTCAGTAGGAAGAGTTAGCAGTGCCCATGTGAATATTTTTAGTGGTCTCAAGTGAAGTGCAGTATTAAGGTAGATGGTATAGTTGAGGGAGAATTCGTGGAGTATGTCTAAGCCTAAAAGGTAGTATTTGTAGTTCATAAGGCCTACTAGATCTATCCCAACTGGGGGTGAACAGATCAAAGCATCAAGTCAAACCAAACTGAAGAACCAAATCAAACCGAGAAAAAAAATGACTTATGATTTGGTTTGGTTGGTTTGTGTTTGAAATAAAAAACCGACAATTCTTGGTTTGGTTTGGTGTTAACCAAAAAAAGTCAAACCGAACCCAAATCAAACCGACATTATATATATATGTGTGTTTGTGTGCGCGCGCGTGTTGTGTATGCGCGTGTATGTATATATGTATATATATAATTTAACTTTTTATACATAAAATATTAATTATAATCTACCTTTTCAATTATTTTTATTAATTTTCAATATTTAGAAAGTAGGTGTATATATATGCTAATAAAATGATCCAAAACCCAATATAAACTTAAAACCTAGACTTTTCACTCTTCATCTTACTTTTTAGTTTCAAGAGAGAATTTCACTCCTTAATTTTTCATAATTGAGTTTTTTAATTAGCACATGAGTGAAAACATATTTGATCTAGTCTTCAATCACAATATAATTGTAAAAAATAAAGATTATAAGAAAAAACCGAGAAAACCCGAAAAAAAACAAAAAACCAAAAGAACTGACTAAAACCTAAACTGAAAAAACTGATTTTATGCTGGTTTGATTTGGTTTATAGTTTTAATAAACTAACACAATTGGTTTGGTTTTTAATCAATAAAAAAAAACCCGACCTATGTACACCCCTAATCCCAGTTGATGTTTCATAGGCTAGTGTTTCATATTACCGTATTTCAGCCTTGTTGTGATTTCTTATCCAGATGTCTAATTCAGACCATGCCCAAGATTCCTTACTCCTTGAAAGTCATTAGAACTTCCTTGAAAGAGTGTCAAAGACATACTCCAGTTAAGCATGATCTTTCAGTATGAGTTAGTCTATAAAGCCAGTGATTCAGATTGGCAGTCAGACAGACAAGTTCCTATATTGTTTTTGTCTTCCGATCTAGACTTACTATCTGAAGCTTCATGAATATATCCCTTCCAAGAAATAGTTTATTCATATACATGTGAATTGTGAATCCAGTTCAGTTCATGCGTCATATTTCAGATCCCAGATAGTCAGTCAGGATTTAGTCCGTAAGCGTCCCGAGCTTTTCATGTACTAAATCGGTTCAGTATTCAATTAGAGTATGAGTTAAGTCACAGTATCAATTACAGTCTTAGTCACAGTCTCAGTCTAGTAATCAGATCAGTAACTCAGTTCAGTATCAGGTTTGGTTGACCATAGCGTACAATTATCAGCTATTCAGTTATCAGTATTTCAGTACCTTAGTTTACAGACTATTTCAGAATCATGTTCTACGCTTGGTATTGCATTATCAAATAATACAGTTTTCATGAATTCATGCTTAGTTATATCATGTTACCCAGTCATTTCTTACCTCATATGTATAATACTCTACAGTTTCAGTCCAGTTATTCAGACTGTGCAGTTCAAGCTCGCATGACCAGTATTCAGCTATGATTTATTCAGTTAATCAGATAAGTTAGTATGTTTATTCATTCATGCTCAGTGTGATTATATATTTAGATCCTTGATTTATGTCAGTCTCCATCACGTAGTTTCAGACCCAATATTAATACAGTATTCATATTTTACTGTACCCTAACTTCAGTTCTACATATATCCCTAAAGCATAGTCTTACAGAAACTAAGCATAGAGATTTAGCATCTTATAAGAGTATTTTTGCCATTCATGTTTTAGGATATTTTAGTTTTCAATTTAATCCAGCCTATTGGTGAGTCTACTTACGCTTAGCATGCATGTTCTCAGATCCCGTATGAAATTAGTTTTACTCATTGCATTCAACCCCACATTTCTATATTACATGCTCATATTTCCTTTACAAATTGGTATCAATTACTGTTGTATATCATCGCCATGATAGTCATGCATTAATAAATCAGTTCAGTCATGCAATCATGCTTCAGTTATACATGTTCAGTATGAAAACCCAGTCTATCAGTTCAGTCATGTAATTATACTTCAGTGGCGCATGTTCAGTATGTAAACTCAGTCTATCAGTATTCTCAGCATAGTCAGTCTCATTTGAGGATGAATGTTCCAAAGGGAGCGATATTGTAAGACCCTACAAAATCCTACCTTAACTCAATCCTTTAGAGCATGAAAAGAGGTCCCAGATTTAGAAATTTCAGCTAAGTATTTATACTTAGAATCATTTTTATCCTTCATAATTTGGCGATCTTATTTTTGCGACCCTTATGACCTTAGAATATCGATCCTTGGATTGAATCATGATCAGGTGTGTCCATAGGTCACTTTGGGTGAGTTTCAAATTTTTTGAACCTCATTTGAAATGTGTATGGGTGACCAAAATAGTAGGTCAACACGATCTCGATGCATCACGTCGCCCATCGCATCGATAGATATTTCCCCAGAGTCTAAGTTCAAATCCCAGTGACCCAACATGAACTCAATGCGGTATGTCGGCCATCACATCGACCTCATAGACGCGGCGCGTCGGTCTGCACATCAGTGGGCACAGTTTTTGCTCTTTTAATTACGCGTCCAGAGGGTATTTAGGTCAATTTCACCACTTTTATTCAACCCAAAACAAGATATTTAGCAACCCTAGAGGCAAAATTCATTCTTTATTCTCAAATTCTCTCAAGAACAAAACCTTAGGGCATCCAATTCCAAGTCTAAGCTTCAAGAACATACCATCAATCTTCACAAATTTGATTACCAAGGTATGTTAGACGTTTATCTAAGGGTTTCCTTCCACTCTTGGAGTTCAAGAACCTCTTTTAAAACTACTAATTAGTTGTTTTTCATTAATTTCATGTTGAACTTGATTGTATTCATGTTTATGATATTATTTGAGTTTCACTTCATGATGTACTACAAGTTTCATGGAATTAAAATAACATGTGTGGAAAATTATATGATTTTCATGTTAAACCCTTGAAATTACAATTGATTATTGTATCCATGATGCTCATGTGTTGATTGTTGTTATGTGAAATAACCATGCTCCCCAAGTGCTTGATAGAATGCCTATGTGAATTGAATGGTAAAATCATGACATCTCATTATGTGGTCCCATTCATGAACAAGTTGATGTATCTCAAGTGCTTGACAAAAGCCTAGGTGCATGTAATGTTAACAAGTATTTATTGTTATGCTTTTCAAGATCATGCCATGCTTTACTTTCCATGATTTCGAATCCTAGGGGTATTCAATACCTAAAAATCTAGCTGTATACCTAGAGCTATAGTAGTTACAGAATAGTCTCAGTAATGTTATGAATAGTAGTACTCAGTCTGTTATAGAACTCAGTGAAACTCAGTATCAGTCCAGTTCATCTCAGCATCACAAATAGTGTATTCAGTCAGTTAACAGAACTCAGTGAACTCAGTCTAGTTCAATCAGTTAGCATAATCAGTAATAGTTCAATCATGCCTACTACAGTCAAGAAATCAATTTAGTGTCTATTCAGTTGAGAGTAGGAATCAGCACCTAGAAAACCCAGGGATGGGGGCATTCCTGCCAGCAAAGGTTTTGACCCTTATTAGCAATCCCTGTATTATAGAACTACGTAGCCTGTGTAGGTTGAGATATTGTCCTTCCAGACTAGGGTTGATATATCTCGTACGAGTTTTCATGCCAGTGAGGGTTGACGAAATGTCTTTTTTCTAGAGAGGGTTAACTCATAGTCATTGTTAGTATCCCTTGGAAAGGTGCTAGCACTCTTCCAACTGGGGTCACAGGTTTGACCCCAACTCAGTTTATAATCGGGGTATGTCAGTTAGATGAACACTCCTACTGTTTCAGTTTTTAGTTTTAGACTCAGTATAGAACTTTGTTCAGTTCTACAGAATCAAGACTGTCAGACACAGTCACTCAGCTCAGTGTAGAACTCAGTTCAGTTCTACAGAATCAGGACTATCAGAAATAGTCACCTAATTATCAGTAATATAGTTATCAGAAATCTCAAATATCAATAACTTAGTTATCTGAACTCAGACTCAATTTCAGTAATAATCTCAGATACAGTATATACATGTATATGTACAGCATTACATACTCAGTATTTATAGTAGTTTCAGTATTCTATGTGCTCTCATTCAGTTTTTTCATATCATTCAATCAGATACTGTTCATCCATATGAACCCTTGTATTCAGTATTACCTCCCCTAGCATACCAGTACATTCTATGTACTAACATATACTCTCTTTGGGCTATGATGTCTCATATCATAGGTCCAGACGCTCAGGTTCCTGATCGCGCTTAGACAGATTTGGATAGCAGCAGCAATTTTAGTAGTGAGTCCTCATCTATCGAGGATATGCTTTTATTTTAATATTTTCAGCAGCTATAGTATTTCAGCAGTCGGAGTTAGTTGGGGGCTTTTCCCATCAACTCTATATTTATACAGTTCAGTTAGAGTCTTTTCAGACTAGACTAGTTTAGACAGTATTCAATTTCAGATATTATTATCAGATGTTATACTTACTAGTATTCAGATTATGAACCTTATGGCATTTTACCCTAACTTCCATATTATTTTAGTATTATTATTCAGTGCTCATAGCAGGTGTCGATCATAGGTTAGCATATGGTCCTTTAGGGTTGTAAGTACTGTGTGGCATCCAGGGTGTAGACTCAGGGTATTACAAACTTGGTATTAGAGCCTAAGGTTTAACAGAGCCTAGGGAGTCTGAAAGTCACGTCTAGTAGCGTCTTGTGCATAGGTGTGTAGCGCACCACACTTATGGACAAGTGGCTATGAGACATTTTTAGGAAAAGTTTCCTTTCTTTCAGTATTCATGTCATGCGAGTGAGCATGAGCTCAAGTTAAAATCTCTGTCTAATCTAAGATTCCCTTCCATTTATAGAATATGCCTCCCAAAAGACTAACGGAAGAAGAACTAGAAACCAGCTAGCACCTCCACCCATTTAGGCAAATCCCCTAAATGAGCATGTCCCTCACTCTGAACTCAGGACTGCTTTCACTAGCTTAGATTATTTAGTAGTTGCTCAGAAAAATCAGATGGCTATTATACTATCTATGCTTATGGCTCATGCTTAGTAGAGTGGGGAGAAGTGGCATAGGGAAAAAGAGTAAAAAAATAAGAGGGCCAGAACGTCAAGGCCAAAGAGTAGACGAACAAATCCTCTTTGTCTTAAATATAGAAGAAACGATCAGGGTGTCTATAGGGCTGGCAGTGATGTTTGTTTCGGGTATGGCAAGCCAGTACATAAAATCAGAGATTGTCTTTAGTCAGGTTCTCAGGGTCAGTACAATTGTTCTTCAGCTCAGTTCGGTCGCCCAAAGTAGCAGGGTTTCGCTTCCAGTGACACCAATGGGAAACTCCCAAATAGAATTTATGCAGTTCAGTCTAGATAAAATCAAGAAAGTTCTCCTGATATAGCCACTGGAATGTTGCAAGTTTATCAAATACATGTTTATGCTTTGCTAGATCCAGGAGTTTCTTTGTCCTTTGTAACTCCTATAGCTGTTGACTTTGGAGTCAGTCCTGAAATCCTAGCAGAGCCCTTCTCAGTCTCTACCCTAGTGGGTAAATCTATCATATCCCAATGGGTAAACAGAAACTGTTTGGTTATGGTATCTCAGAAAATTACAATAGTAGACTTAGTAGATCTAGAGTCTAAGTTGGTTTATAAGATTTATTTATTTTCACTCTTTTATAGATAGGTGGGATACGTGATACCATTACAAGAGATGAGAACTTTGAGTTTGGGACTAGGGATCCTACCAAAGTACGTGGATGACCTAGGGATTGAGTATAATTGAGAGATATAGCCACAGCTAGATACCAAGATAGGAAGACTTCACCAAACCTTATTCCTACTCCCGCACTAGAGATTTCTCTACCCCATCAAGTGGTAGTCTAGGGGCCATCCCACGCTCCACTGGGTTTTATTTTTTGGAACTGCTCAAGTATTCATTAGTTTAGCTTTTGGGTTTAGTTTGTGGTGCACTATCTATTGGTGACCAATCTATGCAAAGCAGAGTGGCTTGGTGGCAAGATGTAGCTTGTAGTTATGGCTCCTAGAGTTGAGATTCATCCAGCATTAGTAGTTGCTCATTCGGTAGTCTCCCTGCCTGCTATTTGTGTGGAGGAGCAGAAGGTGTTGGGTAGGTTCTTGAGATTGACTTTGCCTAGGTTTTTTGTGGCATCGGGGAGGATGAATATGACTTCTTAGATATTTGTAAGGATAGGCTCCATACTTTAGGCCTAATTGAAACTTTTATATGGACTATGCTACTTTCCAGTTGGATTTTATAGCTTGACATTGGTGGAGAGGTTATATTTATTCCAAGCCAGATAGATCTCCCTCTTTGACATAGACTCAATTCTCTAAGGTTTTCTTAGAGGAGTATATGCCTCACAGCCTTAGTGATTGTTTGAGGGACCAGTTTTAAAGATTGGAGCAGGGCTCCACAGTTGTTTTAGAGTATGAAGCTTGCTTTCATAAGTTGTCTAAACATACTACTTCTATTCTGTCGACTGAGTATAAGTGGATAGTCTAAGGATTTAGACTCTCTCTTTATATGGATACCCTAAATTTGGTTTCCAGTGGTAGATCTTTCATTAAGGTTTATGATCATTTCCAGATTATAGAGGAGATGCATCACAAGGCTCAAAGGGATGGAAAAGAAAGGTTGCGATATCAGCATAGTTTCAATGGGAGACGGAGTAGATCACGATTTAGAAGTAATGATTCTCAAGGTAGGTACCCTCAGTGTTGTCCTTATTAGCATTAAGGTTAGTCTAGAATGACCATTCTTATCACACTTTAGATTATCGATAAAGACAATTGTAACGACCCGAGACCACCCCCTAATCATCGCAGGTGCTTGGAACCACAAGTGATCCCAAGCTAACCCATGAACTGGCATACTATTAAGAAACTGAATTATAACATAATAAATAGTTGTTCTACTGTGCAGAAACATGATCATACTAAAAATCTAAAATAGATACAATACTGATAAAGCTTTACAATCTGATAAATCTGAAGGATAAAACTAAAATTACATGACTGACTCTGACTAACATCTATGAAACCTCTACAATACTGACTATAGATAGGTAGGACATGCCTCCAACTACTACTAATCAATACAAATAAAAATAAATAAACTTTACATGAACTAAAATTATCTGGAGTTCTCGAAGTAGGAGAACTCATCACCTGTTGGCTGGAATCTACAACTATCTAATCATGATACATAGGTTATACCTGATACCTACATTATGAGACAATGTAGCACATAGACATATATGTGGATCAGTACTTCTAGAATGTACTGAGTATGTAGAGGTTAATGCACTAAGCAAAACTGATTTCATACATAATCGTAAAACATGCATGCTAAGTGTAGGTAGACTCACCAATAGGCTGAAATAATTGAAAACTGAAATATCTTAAAGCATGAGTGACAAACATTCTCTGATAAGATGGTAAATCTCTACACTTAGTTTCTATAAACTTGCTTTAATGATATAAGTATAATTGAAGGTAGAATATAATAAAACATGGATGTTGTATAAATACTGGTCTGAAACTACGTGATGGAGACTAACATAAACTGAGGATCTGAATATACAATCACACTGAGCACGAATGCATAAATATACTAACTTATCTGATTAACTGAATGTATGATAGCTGAATACTGGGCATGTAAGACTGACTGAGTAACATGAGATATCTGAGCATGAATTCATATAAACTGTATAATTTGAGAATGCAAGCCAAAGCGTATAATATGATTCTGAAATAGTCTGTAAAATGAGGTACTAAAATACTAATAACTGATAATTATATGCTATGGTCAAGCAAACCTAAAATTGAACTGAGTTACTAATCTAATTACTTGACTGAGACTGAGACTGTAACTAAGACGGTAACTAAGACTGTAACTAAGACTGTAATTAGGACTAAATGTTGAGTTCTAATAACTGAGTAACTAATAGTTTCAATTACTGATAACTGAGTTACTGATAATTGGGTGACTATTTTTTATAATCCTAATTCTGTAAAACTGAATTGAGTTCTATATTGAGTTTGAAGTAGAAATTGTGGAAGTAATCGTCTAACTGATATGCCCATCTCTGAATTGATTAGGATCCAACCTCTAACTCCAGTTGGAAGGGTGTCAGTACCATACCACGAGTAAAGACAACCTAATGAGTCACCCTCAATCTTGCAAGTGCTCTAAATAAGAACGGTGGTACCTTCAATCTGCCAGGTAAAATACCTTATCAACCCTCAATCTGGCTGGTTGATGCCTCAACCTACATTGTCTACATAGTTCTGGAACACAAGGACTCCTTCTAAGGATCACCCCTCTACTGGCATGTAGTCCCCATCCCTGGGTTCACTCGGTGCTGAATCCTACTCCCAACTGAATAGACACTAAATTGATTTCTAAATTGTACTAGGATGGACTGAACTGTGACTAATAGTGTTCAATGACTGAACTGGACTGAGTTCACTGAGTTTTGGTGTCTGACTAAATACACTGAGTTCTATACTGACTGAATGCTACTGATTGTGATGTTTCTGAGACTATTCTGTAACTATTGTAGCTCTAGGTCAACAGCTAGATTTTTGGGTGTTGAATACCCCCAGGACTCGATAGCATGAAAAGTAAAGCATAGCATGATCTTGAAAAGTATAGCCATAGTCAATTGTTCACAATTCATTCACTGAGATATTTTATCAAACATTTGGAGGTTATGGACTTGTACATGAATGAGAACACATGGTAACGTGTCATGATTATCCTTTTCAATTCGCATGGGCATTCTATCAAGTACGTGGAGATTAATACTTTAATATGGGGAAATTCGCCAAACACATAGGGATCATGAACTTGGATATGGGAATATCTTAAACATGGGAGCATAGCATAATTACATAACTAAGATCGTGAATTAGGGAATTCACATGTACTTCTCTTGAAATAGGACATGAGTGTTTCATTAAAACATGTAAAGTTCATAGCTTGAACCTAAGAATGTCTTAAGCATGAGGGAACAATAGAGTTCCATGGAAAAATTCATAACTTTAGGATTCATCTTGAAATTGATTGGACATGATATGGGAATTTCATCAAACATATGGGAGGCATGAATTTAAAACATGGGAATATTGCTAAACATCATGAATTTAGGTTCCATCATGGAATTTACTTGAATAAAGCATGGGAATTTCAAATTTATAGCATGAGGAAATTTAAAATCTTTCATGGAATCACACATGGGCTGATTTGAATTAAAACCACCATGAAAACATGAAATTTAATCTTTCTTGAACATAAAAAATACCATAATAATGGAAAATTCATTCTTTAATTAAAAGAAAAGAGTTGTTAGGCTTCATGGGTGAAAGAGGACCCATGGATGAACTCTCACATACCTTAAAGCTTTAATCTTGAAGGAGAAATAGAATCTTGAAAGCATTCTTGATTTTAGAAACTTGAGTTCTTGCTTTTCTTGAAGAACAATTTATGAAGTTCTTTGTGTTCTTGAGAAGGCTAGGGTTTTTCTTTGAGAGAAAAGATGAATAATTGAGTGTATATTGCTTTTGGGGTCTGAAATTAAGTGTTACAGGAGGATTTGCATGAGGGGAAGTGACCAAAGTGCCCCTAGACCCTTTAAAAACTGAATTAACATGTGAAGAAGTTCTGTAACATGTTGGTCGACGTGTCGCATTGGTATCGCGTTGGCTTACTGCTTCATACGGAAAATGCCATAACTTTTCTCTCGGATATCGTATTTTGGTAAAATTGGTATAGTTGGAAAGATAATTCAATTATCTACAATTTGGTGGGTCTTGAGCTGAAAAACTCTACGTATATAAAAAGTTATACACGTTTAAATTAGACCTTTATAGAATCGAATGTCAAACTTTGGACCAATCAAAGGCTCTAAGGTCAACTTTGTTCTATGTGATTCTTATGAACATTTTTCACCTCAAAAGAAAATAAAACATGAGGATAAAGATCATGAAACTCATATTTTTATGGGAATCATTTAGATCATACCTTATACATGTAGGAACAATGGTTCAAAGACTAGCTTAAAAATGCAGGGTATTACATTATCTCCCCCTTGGGAACATTCGTCCTCGAATGAGACTGGTTAGACTGAGAGTACTGTACGAAGGTAACTGAGATCATATTTTGAACATTTATGACTTGGAACATGATTGCATAACATGACATTCCACTTGTTCACCAACATTAATTACCTCTCGGAATATCCATATTCATGAGAATTTCGAATAGTATGACTATATGGAAAGATGAAAAGACATAGGAACTTGTCTGTCTGACTACTAGACTAGATTATTGGCTATACGGACTGAATTATATTGAAAGCTTATACTCAACTATACATTCCACTTGTACACCAACATGACATTCAATCCTATCTCCATAACCACATATGAACCTGTAGGCAAACCACCACAAAAGCATCTTTCTCATTTTCTCTAAACCTCTATCCTTAAAACATTCATGCACTAGCCCAAGAAAGCACACATAGAATTTTAACTAATCATGACATAAGGAGAGGCCACTGAAAGTTAGAACATGATGACCTGAAATATGAAAGAATAACTTTGACACTCAACTGAGGCCTAAGGAATAAAGTATCAATGACATGAATTCGTTAGAGAGGTCTGAACTGAGGACATACATAACATAATATGAATTCTCTAATCATTAGTGGTGTAGCATGAGCACCTGGAGCTAAACATAATGTAGTCCTGAGCTGCATGACCTAATTTTGGAGTTCATGATTTCATGGAACACAATTTGTACTACTTAGTGAACTAGAACTCCTCATACTAGAAACTGAAAGTGTACATAGTTTTTCTATTAAATGCCTGAATATGAGTTGTGATAAGAGAGATTACATGTTAGTCATGAGTATATATTATGATGACTGAAAAACTTAACACTGAGATAAAAATAGGTTGGGAATCGTCCTCATTTACTGCTTTTCTACACAACTGGCACTACTACTGGAATCTGAGAGCCTGACTGGATCACTTGTTCTATAATCACATACTTACACTCTTTTTGACACATACTTTCCTCACTAAACACATCATGTGCTTTTGTTTCTTCATATACTACTAATATCACATCTTCTAACTCACATCTACACCATCATACTTAATTTCAAATCAATAAACTTAAATTCTTGCATGCACTATTCAATCCTACTAATTTACCTTTGGTACAACTATCTTATGAATACATAATCTGCTCAATATGGATAACGTTATCCCAAATCTACTACTGCTAAACTTCTGGGTTTATGATTCTAACTCTAGATCATATACTGTAAAAGGGATTCTGAGAAGGGATCTGAAAGCATATTTGAATTTGGATTAATGCATAATTTTCATGAATATGAATAAAATATTTCAAAATTTAGGATATAAGGGAACTTATGGGATACTTTCTGAGCCAATATGCAATCCCATAACTATCTGTTGGGACTAGATGAGGCAACACTATCTGTAAGGACTTAAGTTTCACTATTTTTATCACCTCAAAACTAAGGCAGAGTTAGCATAAATAATGCAAGATGAGAATCTACGTAAATTTCTTAGATAATACTTCTACCGCATGGTCTGAGACTTGAAAGAAGGGAAACATCTCCTAATTGCCCTGTAGCCTCTTAAAGAAAAGTACAGACGTCTCTATACCATTCTCAAGACTCTACTAGACATGGCTTCCTAGACACTCTAAGACACTTGAAATCTGTGCTCTAATACCAAGTTTGTAACGACCTGTGACTACCCCTTAGTCGTCACACGGTGCTTGGAACCACAAGTGATCACAATCTAACCCATAAACTGGCATACTGTTAAGCAACTGAATTATAACATAATAAATAGCTACTCTATTATGCGGAAACATAATCATACTAAAAATCTAAAACAGATACAATACTGATAAAGCTTTACAATCTGATAATTCTGAAGAATGAAACTAAAATTACATCACTGACTCTGAAAGACATCTATAAAGCCTCTACTATACTGACTATAGATAGTTGGGACATGCCTCCAACTACCACTAATCAATACACATGAAAATAAATAAACTCTACATGAACTAAAATTATCTGGAGTTCTTAAAGTAGGAGAACTCATCACCTACTGGCTAGAATCTGCAACTATCTGATCATGATATGTGGGCTATAAATAATACCTATATTATGAGACAATGTAGCATATAGACACATATATGTGAATCAGCACTTCTAGAATGTATTGGGTAGGAAGGGGTGAATGCAATAAGTAAAACGAATTTCATACATAATCGTAAAATATGTATGCTAAGTGTAAGTAGACTCACCAATATGCTAGAATAAACTGAAAACTGAAATATCTTAAAGCATGAGTGACAAACATTCTCTAATAAGATGGTGAATCTCTACACTTAGTTTCTATAAACTTGCTTTAATAATATAAGTATAACTGAAGTTGGAATATGATAAAACATGGATACTGTATGAATACTGGGTTTGAAACTATGTAATAGAGACTGACATAAACTGAGGATTTGAATACACAATCACACTGAGCACGAATTCATAAACATACAAATTTATCTAATTAACTGAATGTTTGATAGCTGAATACTGGGCATGTAAGAGTGACTGAGTTACATGAGATAGTTGAGCCTGAATTCATGAAAACTGTATTATTTGAGAATGCAAGACCAAGCATATAACATAATTTTGAATAGTCTGTAAGCTGAGGTACTGAAATACTAATAACTGAATAACTAATAATTGTACGCTATGGTCAAGTAAACCTGAAATTGAAGTAAGTTACTGATCTGATTACTCGACTAAGACTGTAACTAAGAGGGTAACTAAGATTGTAATCGGGACTAAATACAGAGTTCTGATAACTAAGTAACTGATAGTTGCAATTATAGATAACTAAGTTACTGATAATTAGGTGACTATTTTTGACAGTCCTGATTCTGTAGAACTGAATTAAGTTCTATACTGAGTCTGAAACTGAAATGGTGGGAAGTAATTATCTAACCCACATACCCCTCTCTAAACTGATTGGGGTCCAACCTATAAACCCAGCTGAAAGGTTGTAATTACCATGCCACAAGTAAAGACAAGATGAAGAGTTACCCTTAATCTGGCAAGTACTCTGAATGAGAATAGTGGTACCCTCAATCTGGCAGGTAAAACACCTCATCAACCCGTAATCCGGTAGGTTGATGTCTCAACCTACACTAATTGCATAGTTCTAGAACACAAGGACTGCTTTTAAGGATTACCCCTCTACTGGAATATGAATCCCCATCCTTGGGTTCACTCGGTTCTGAATTCTACTCCTAATTGAATAGACACTGAACTGATTTCTAAACTGTACTAGGCTAGACTGAACTATGACTGATAGTGTTTACTGACTGAATTGGACTGAGTTCACTGAGTTCTGGTGTCTGACTGAATACACTGAGTTCTGTACTGACTGAATGTTACTAATCGTGATATTTCTAAGACTATCATATAACTACTATAGCTCTAGGTCAACAACTAGATTTTCGGGTATTGAATACACCCACGACTCGATAGCATGAAAAGTAAAGCATAGCATGATCTTCAATAGAATAGCCATAGTCAATTGTTCATAATTCATTCACTGCGATATTTTATCAAACACTTGGAGGTCATGGACTTGTACATGAATGAGAACACATGGTAACGTGTCATGATTACCCTATTCAATTCACATGAGCATTCTATCAAGCACGTGGAGATTAATACTTTAATATGGAGCAATTCTCCAAACACATGAGGATCATGAACTTGGACATGGGAATATCTTAAACATGGTACATAACATGATTACATAACTAAGATCATGAATTGGGGAATTCACATATAATTCGCTTGTAATAGGACATGAGTGTTTCATCAAAACATGTAAAGTTCATATCTTGAATGTAAGAATGTCTTATACATGAGGGAACAGTAGGGTTTCATGGAAAAATTTATAACTTGAGAATTCATCTTGAAATTAATTGGACATGATATGGGAATTTCATCAAACATGTGGGAAGCATGAATTTAAAACATAGGAATATTGCTAATAATCATGAATTTAGGTTTCGCCATGGAATTTACATGAATAAAGCATGGGAATTTCAAATTCATAGAATGAGGAAATTTAAAATCTTGTATGGAATCACACATGGGCTGATTTGAATTAAAACCACCATGAAAACATGAAATTCAATCTTTCTTGAACATATAAAATACCATAATAATGAAAAATTCATTCTTTAATTAAAAGAAAAGAGTTCTGGGGCTCCCTGAGTGAAAGAGGACCCATGGATGAACTTCCACATACCTTAAATCTTTATTCTTGAAGGAGAAACACAATCTTGAAAGAATTATTGATTTTGATAACTTGAGTTCTTGCTTTTCTTGAAGAAAAATTAATGAAGTTTTTGGTGTTCTTGAGGAGGTTTAGGTTTTTCTTTGAGAGAAAAGATGAATAATTGAGTGTATATTGCTTTTGGGGGCTGGAATTAAGTGTTATAGGTGGCTTTGAGTGAGGGTAAGTAACCAAAGTGACCCTAGACCTTTTAAAAATTGAATTAGCACGTGAAGCAGTTTAGTAACGTGTTGGCAGATGCATCGCATTCCTATCACATTGGCTTACTACCTTACATAGAAAATGCCATAACTTTTTGATCGGGTATTAGATTTTGGCAAAATTGGTATCGTTGGAAATATAATTCAATTATATACAATTTGGTATGTCTTGAACTAAAAAATTCTACGTGTATAAAAAGTTATACATGGCTAAAGTAGACCCTTGTATAATCGAATGCCAAACTTTTCACGAATCAAAGGCTCTAAGCTCAACTTTGTTCTAAGTAATTCTTATGAACATTTTACACCTCAAAATCAAATCAAACATAAGTATAAGGATCATTAAACTCATATTTGTATGGTAATCATTTAGATCATATCTTATACACGTAGGAACAATGGTTCACAGACTAGATTGAAAATGCAGGTATTACAGCTAGTCTTGCTACAGTGATCATTCTAGCCAGAGTAGTGGTCAAGCTCTGTGATGTTTATCTTATGGTTATTTCAATTGAGTTGGTTATTCCAAGTGAGATGGATCTTCTAGTTACAGTACAGTGCCTGGGGCATGTTATGATTATGGGGCCTTTGGCCATTTCTCCAGAGAGTGTCCTAGGCGTAGGGTAATTGTACCTAAAGCATAGAGTGTTTCACTAATTAGGTAGTGTCTCCCCAAGATAGGTGTGGAATGTAGGGTCTTCAGGTAGTTCCTAAGGTTCTTATAGAGTTCCTTAAGCAGGTAGGATAGAAGATTGATCAGGCTCCCAGCTAGGTAGCAGGCAAGGTCATTCACAGGTAGGACAGAAGATTGATCAGGCTTCCAGCTAGGTGGCAGGCGAGGTTATTCATATTTCATACCTGGTATATTGGAGGTAGGGCCTTCAAATATTGCACTACAGGTACGATCTTAGTGTTCCATCAATCAGTTTTTGCTTTATTTATTCTAAGATCAACTTATTTTTATGTGTCCACTTATTATGCCTCGGTTAGAGTTATCTTTGGATTTATTTATCTATGTCGCCATGTGTATATAATCTCATGGGTGATTGTTTAGTAGTGGATCAGGTTTATAGATCATAGTTGTGAGTATTCAAGAGTTTAATACTTAATCTAATCTTATTGTATTAGATATGGTGGATTTTGATGTGATTTTGGGCATGGACTGGTTATCCCCCTATCATGTTGTTTTGGATTATTTTGCCAAAACTGTTACCTTATCCATACTTAGTAGATCCTCTATTGTGTGGTAGGGACCTATTAGCCATGAGTTGATGGATATTATATCTTATGTTTGGTCTAGTATTCTTATATCAAAGGGCTTCTAGTCTTATCTCACTTATATTCGTGATGGTAGTGCAGATAGTCCCTCACTAGACTCTGTTCTTGTAATTATGATTTTCCTGATATTTTTCTACTAATCTACCTGGTCTTTCTCTTGAGCGTGATGTTGAGTTTATAATTGATCTTAAGTTGGGCATCCGACCTATTTTTATGACACCTTACCATATGAATCCTGCCAATCTTAAGGAGTTGAACTCTCAGCTTTAGGATCTTTTGTATAAGGTTTTTATAAGGCCTAGTATATCTCTTTGGGGTGCTCCTGTCTTGTTTGTAAAGAAGAAAGATGGCTCTTTGTGTATATGTATCGATTATAGGCATCTTAATAAGGTGACGGTGAAGAAAAGGTATCTTATGCCTTGCATTGATGATTTATTTGACCAGCTTCAAGGAGCAGCAGTATTCTCTGAGATTAACTTAAAGTTCGATTACTATCAGTTTAAGATTTGGGTTGAGTACATCCCAAATACAACCTTTAGGACTTGTTATGGTCATTATGAGTTCCTATTCATGTCTTTTGGGTCGAAAAAATCCCCAACTACATTTATTGGAATAGAACAACCACATGTTCAGGCCTTATTTGGATTCCTTTGTCATTGTGTTCATCGATGACATTCTTGTGTATTTGAGGAATAGGGAGGAGCATATGTAGAATTTAAGGATTTTGCTCTAGACTTTGATCGATCATAGGCTTTTGCCAAATTCCAAAGTGTGAGTTCTGGTTTGAGTTGATAATATTCTAAGGATATGCTCTGAGCTTGTTTTATGGATTTTGGAGTTCAGTGGGAGCAACACTTTGCTTTGGTGGATTTTGCATATAATAATAGCTACCATTCAAGAATAGATATGGCACCATTTGAGGCATTATATGGTAGGCATTGTCAATCTCCGATAGGTTGGTTTGATTCATCCAAGGTTAGTCCCCAGGGTACTGCCTTGCTTCAGAGTCGTTCAACAAAGTCAGGGTAATTTAAGATATGTGAGGATTATGCAGATCATAGACTTCGTGCCTTAAGGTTTGGAGTAGAAGATCGGGTATTCTTTTGAGTATCACCTATGAAGAGTGTGATGAGGTTTGTAAAAGGCAAGATCAATCCTAGATGTATTGAACCTTTTAAGATCCTTCACACAATTGGAGATGTGGCTTATGAGTTAGTCTTGCTATGAGATTTTATTGTTGTTCATCTACTTTTCCATGTTTTTATGTTGCGGCGTTATAATGTTTTTTAAGGGCTGGAGACTTGATTCAGTCAAAATTCCATGAGACTCACAGCTTTAATTATTTTATTCACTTTGGTATAGCTAAGATGTATAGAGATTTGAGACAACACTATTGGTAGAGTGGAATAAAGAGAGATAAGGCAGATTTCACAGCTCATTGCCTATGTTGTCAGTAACAGAAGGCCAAGCATCATAGGCTTGGTGGCCTAATTCAGTGGTTGCACATTTTCAACTGGAATGAGAGCGAAACACCATGGATTTCATTAGTGTTTTGCCTCACACCTCCCATGGTTCCGATGCTATATGGGTTATTATAGATCGTTTGACCAAATAGGCACATTCCATTCCTATTCAAATGTCCTTCAATGCCGAGAGGTTAGTCAATATCTATGTTCGTGAGATAGTTTACCTGCATGGAGTGCCTATATCTATTATTTCTGACCAAGGGTCGATGTTTACTTCTAGCTTCTGGAGAGTTTTTCAGGAGGAATTAGGTACTTAGGTGGATCTTAGCACAGCTTTTTACCCTCAGATCAATGGACAGTCAAAGCAAACTATTTAGGTTCTTGAGGATATGCTCCGAACTTATTTTATGGATTTTGGAGGTTAGTGGGAGCAACACTTAGCTTTGGTAGAGTTTGCATATAATAATAGTTACCATTTGAGTCATTATATGGTAGGCATTGTCAATCTCTGATAGGTTGGTTTGAGACCTTCGAGGTCAGTCCTCGTGGTACTGTCTTACTTCAGGAGTCATTTGACAAAGTCAATGTAGTTTAGGATAGGCTAAGGATTATGCAGATCATAGACTTCGGTCCTTGAGGTTTGGATTTGAAGACCGGTTATTCCTTTGAGTATCACCCATTAAGGGTGTGATGAGGTTCGGGAGGAAAGGCAAGCTCAATCCCAGATATATTAGACATTTTAAGATCCTTCGCACAGTTAGAGAGATGGCTTATAAGTTAGCCTTGCCCCCAGATTTTGTTGTTTCTCATCTAGTTCTCCCTGATTTTATGTTTTAGCATTACATTCTTCATTACGCTCTAGCGGGATTCCAATGGTTGAGGCTCAGTGGAGACACCACCCAGTAGAGGAGGCTATTTGGAAGATCGAGAGAGAAATGCAGGCCCAGTATCTAATATCACCCAAAGTATACTTCTTTAGAAGTATAAAGCAGTTGTTGTCAAAATATAGTAACCCAACTAGGTTGAGGTCGAACCCACAGGGAATATAAGGAACTATATCTCAAACTTGCTGAAATCATCAGGTTGTGCAGAAAAGTAAATGGGGGATTTGTTGGAATAGTAAAAAGTGACAAGTATGTACGCTTTTAATTGTAATCAATCTGAAATAAACACTAAGAATGTGATCCTTGGCTTCTAACAATGTAGATTTATCGTGCACTGTCGAACTATTCCAACATCTTGCCCCCAGAATCTGACAAGTTATGTATCTCCAACTGTCTCTTGGACTCATTGGCATATTTCACTCTTTACCTTGTGAGTATCATAGTGTCGCATTACTAAGCCTTGCCTTGGATCTCCGATTAACCATTACCTTGTGAGTCTCAAGTTAATTAGATGAAGATAATTTTCTTTAAGTAGATGACTATGATTATCTTATATCAATAATTAACTCTAAATTACTGTCGTGATCTTATTTTCCTAATCTCTTACTCTCTTTTAAAGTAAATAGTAAATAAAAGTGTGTTCTCAACGTTGGCCACCACTAAGAAATCAATTAAATTCAAGAAAACCACAATACATGTAAGAATAGTTATCTAGAATGACCTGGTACTTCTTCTACTTCATTAATCCACCAAAGTTTCCACAGTCCTAGCTAAGGGAATTAGCCGCTCATAGTTTCGAGACAATTCATGGAATTCATAGACAAAAACATAGAAATAATCCCACAATATTGAAAGAAGAAAACCCAAAGTCTCAAATCAATTATTCACCCAAAAACCAAGAACACAAGAATCACAAGATCAAAATCAATCTTGGAATCAAAAAATGTTTATGAGAGAATATAAAGTATGTGAAATTATCCCTAAAATGCATATATGAGCATTTTCTTACTAAAAGGGGTAAAAGGGTATTTATAGATTACATGAAAACCTTAGGAATTCAATCCTAAAAGATCCAGGAAAGTTGAGTCGGTGGCTATATACAGGGGTCACCTACAGACAGTAGGTGCCACGCCGTAGGTGACAGTCCAAATTTTGTCCTCTCTGGTCTTCAACTTCTGTCAACTGCGATGCTACCTATGCCGAGTAGGTGGAACCTATGCCAGGTAGGTGTCAGGCTATAGGTATAAGGTCCAAAATTTCAGCTTTTTCTCTGAACTTCATCCTTCTTACACTATGGTATGTCACTTAGGTTCCACCTACTCCAAGTAGGTGTCATCATAAGTGGTCAATTTTTGGCTTTCATCACTGTTTTCTTACGGTTAGCTCCATGAACCTAGTTTTCTACAAAATCATCTCAAAACATATTATATCTAACAAAATAGCCTTAAGTACATGCATATTTTCGTAGTTTTAAGCATCGAAAGTGCTATAAAATCATAACACATTAGTATACTCACATGTTCGAGCCTTTAGGTACATCCTAACCTTTTTTATTCGCGAATGAAAGTTCTTTTAGTAGTGGATATCATAATGACTTGTTAGGTCATTTATCACATTTCTATGCATTCTCATCATTTATATCTTTCCTAGCTTCCCCAAGTCATTTGTGAACTGTTGGAGCTGACAGTTCGGTTACCGAGGAGTTACTTTGGATATTATAGACAATTCTCTAGTTTGAAGTATTTGCCAGTATGGATTAGCTATCAGGTGTAAACTTCAGCTTAACGACCTTGTATATCGATTCTGATAGTTTCATCAGCTCCGTAACATCAATTTTAGGTTTAGGGGACCTTTAGTTTGGGTCTCAAGGCTTCAAAACTTATTTTAGGCTATTGGTCGGGAATTGATAAAAATAACTCATGGGCGTGTGGCCTATCTTTCATCGAAATGACCCCAAATAAACCCATTGAGTCTAGAATATTGAATTGAAAGGGAAGCATAGTTCATTTGTATTCACAAGATTCCAAATGAATCCTTAAGGGTCGGCATAAACTTAGAATTTTCCAAGTTTCAGTTGGTGCATCACCTCAGCTTGTGTATCCGCTAAAGAGGAACTTTAGTCTCTTTAGCAAAGTCCACTTAAGAGGCCAACCGGTCACTTAAGAAACTAGGGCTGCCAATTGGATCGCTAAAACAGAGCCTAGTCCGCTAAAGCGGAGGCCACTTAAGCGGCTATTTGTCCGCTTTAAAGGAAGGGGTAGACCCAGCGGGTACCGCTTAAGTAGTACACTACTTAAGAGGTCAAGTGACAGCTTCAGCGGCACCTGGAGGGTATTAAATTGCCTTTTACCTAATTTTTCCCCATTTTTCATAAGTATCAATAGCTAAAAGCCCTAGAGAGTGAAAATTGGGATATTATCCATTGGAAGATTTTTGGTGTTTGTGAGTGCAGTTTAATCATTTTCTCATCGAAATCTTGGTAGGCTTCTGATAAACTATTGGTTTAATTCCTCTATTTAGACCCAAAACCCTAGATCTTTTTATTGAATCAATTTTAGTATTATTTGATCTTGAAATTTACCCATTCTTGAGGGTAAATAATCCTTGAGTATAGAGGGATGTGTTGTCATTTTGAAAGAGCTACTCTGCAAGTGAAACCCACTTAGGATCTTGACTTTATTTTTGACCCAAAGCATAATTATAATATGGGTACCGTTGTTCTCGTATTGATGAGTAAATGTCACAAACTAAACCACGGCCTAGACATAATGGTCATCCCAAGTCCAACCAAGATCGGGGACCGCCTCCTAATGAGTGGTGAATTTACCACGTATTCAAACTCAACATTCATGCACACTACTATGATTTCAATGTCTAAGTAAGTCATATGTGTGATTAAGTGCACTAATTTCCACATTTTACAGGCATACAGGTGTTGATAAGGAAAGATGTGGATTTGAGCTGAAAAGGGACAAAGAGGAAAAGAAAAGTGTACAGTTGTAGGACCATGTACAAATGAGGCCCAGTTACTACGATCGTGGCCATTAGGCCACAATCGCAGATAGTCAAGTCAGTTCAAAGGACGCAATTGCAGTGATATCAATGCGTTCGCGATTGCTGTAATCGCTTGAGAGCGAAAAATGGCCCAAGGAAAGAAACGTAATTTTGGCTAGCCGACCCCAAATTCCCATTTAAAATCTCAAAACCCTTATGTATGATCCATCATTCTACAACCTACCTTCCATCCTTAGTTTAGGATTTTTGTAATTTCTTGGTGGTTGGAGCTTAAATTTGTGCTAATTTAAGGCAAAAAGTGATCAGAGAAACTCCGAAGTGTAGATTTAGCTTTGTCTATTGAAGATTCATTTGAATCTAAAGTGTGGTTGACCTCTGTTTATTTTTCTTACGCATAACTTTGATAGACATCTTGGTATATTTGATTTCATTATCCTTATGATGTTCTAGATCTACCTCTTGGGATTATGCTAGAATAGGGTGCAATTGCATGTGGGTTGTGATGTATTTGTGTAGATTCTAATTTTTTTTATGATGGGTTCTACTATTGCTTGGGTTGACCAATTGGGATTTGTGGGTGAAAACCCCAAATACCCAAATGGATTTGATTGGTAAAAATCCCAAACTCTTGAAAGCTCAAACCATCCTTGAAAGAGGGGTTTGGCTAAACTTTTGGAACCCATATCATCCTTGAAAGAGGGATGTGGGAACCAAGGCATTAGTAGACAATTATGGACATAGTTTGCTAATTTTCACTATCTTAGACATAAGGGTGATTATGAGGTTGACTATACCATGGGTATTATCCTAGAAATAGGGATAACCAATTGAGGTATTGGTGGTGTAAATTGACACTCGTTAGTTACTCGAAAGAGTTAATGAGTGACATCTTTGAGGTTTTGTTGAAAAACTAACCTCAAGGACTTTCAACCTAGCCTACCACATCGTCAACAATTGAAATTTGCACTGAATCTTCATGAATCCATTCATAATTTGCCCCTAGGAAAGCATAACCCCAAGATTTATTCCTAATTGATTACCCTCTAATTGATTTTTGCCTTAAATTAGTCCCTTAGAAAACCAAGAATTCTTTCACACTTGACGAGATTGAAAACCCTCAAACTATCTTGTACCATAGGTTTGAGCCTAGCAAGCAACTATTATTTTGGACTTACTTAATCGCCACTCACATTGTTCCTCGTGGATTCGACTCCGACTCCTAGTTAGGTAAATATATTGTCAACAACCGACTTGCACTTAAATTGACATATAAGTTGAGCATTAACCCAACCTAAGCACCTATTACAGCCTCAGATGAACTGAATTTCAAACATATAAAAAGATAGCATTATTGTTCACATCAAGACTCTAGGATAGGATCACGACCATGACCGACCCAACTGAGTATAACCGTAACAAACCCAACCATCCATACTATGCCAAAACAAAGAGAATATCAAAACATAATATAATAATCAATCCCAAAATGTAATATGATGGAACAGTGAGAAATTATGTTCGATGATGCCAGCCACCCAACTTATTCGAATGCCAAGGCCAACACCAATACCAATCCCACCCATAACAACCCCCAAAAGTTCCAAAAAGCCTCTATCCAAAAGAATACAAATATCTGATTGGGACATGCCCCCATCCATGGCCAAAACCAATATCCAAAATGAAAACAAAATGTCTAAGAATGTCCATATCATGAAATAGAGCCTTTCGGAAAGATGGAAACTCACGACTTCAATCCAAATATTATCCCTGAGTCAATCACTATGTAGAAAGCGTCAAACGGTTGGTTCCTATATAGCGTGGGTATACAGTTGCCAGTAGATGGGTTAGTGAGTGACCGCTAGCATGTATCTTAGGATAAGGATAAAGTAATTCCATTTAAACAACCAAGTAAAACCATCCATTAAGCATATAACCATACATATATATAAGTGCCGGGAAAAGGAATCCGTGTTTAACATCCATTTAAAACCTTTACCTGGGTTGTGTAACCTTGTCGTTTTAACCACACCCATGGGCCATATGGGTTCAGCTCCCCCTACTAAAAGAGTCCTAGTGCGTGTAGCCCCACGACCAGGAAATATCACATGGGATAACTAGTACATCTCTCCAATATAAAATGTGATACTCACACATGGCCATAAAAGACTCCTCATATCGATAAATATGAGTTTTCAGTTTTGGTTCCCTCGGAACCTCCACCTTCCTTGGCTCAGTTACACATCCCGCCATTAATTCCTAAATTAAAACCATGTCCAAACAAATTCAATTATCATTTATTAACCAAGTCCATTTATTAGTGGTATCGTCATACCAACCATACTTGTAAGATTTATCCTTTGCCAAACCATTTAGGTTAAGGGGACTCTCGAGTGCCCTATCCGTTTACCATATTAACCTCTTGGGTGACTTCTATGTACTCCACAAGCAAAACCAATAAGCCTTTAACTTTTGTAAACCATTCAAACCATTTATAGTTTCATGCATAAGTTGAAAACAAGCAAGAGTTCCATTTAAAAAAGTTATGCAATAAACATATCTTTATAAGCATTTTATCAAACACCTTGGGGGTATAATATAACCAAAACCAATTCCAAACACCATTAAACCATTACCATTCAATCCAATTGCCCAAAACCACCATTAATGCATATAAAAGCATAATTAAACCATAGGAAACCATTACCAAGCCATTATAAATAAAAACCCCAATTAATAGTTGAAAACCATAACTATGCAACATTGAAACCATGAAAACAACCATAAAATCCATGACTTTTTAGAAGTAGTAAGTAGGGAAGAGACACGTGCCTTAAACCGAGAAAGATGATGGAGGAAAATCACCAAAGAAATCCCCAAGTTGAAACCCTAGCTTTCTTTCCCCAAAAGCTCTTGAGAGAATTGTTGAATGTTTAGGAATAGTTTTCTATGTGTTAATGAATAGAAGAATAGGGTAAATAACCTCCTAAGTGTATTAGAAGTGGTGGGTCATAATTAGGGTAAGTAGGAGAATGTTCAAAATACCCCCAATTAAGTCTCTTCAAAACCCGTCACAGGGATACAATTGACCCTCTTACAAATTGTACCCTTCCTTACTATTGGTTCCCACCAGTCGTACCCAGGACTTAACATTGTATCAGACACTGTCCACTATACCACTCATCCAACCAAGTCATAACCTCAGCATACGATCTGTACCCATGATCTGTATCCTTTTTACCAAGAGAATCAAACAGTGGTCACCATACGAGTCCCTAATACGACTCGTATCCAAGCCTTACGACTCATACCCTTAAGTTGTGACCATCCTAGTGATCAAAACTATCCCACTAACTAACACTGGTCAGCTTATGACAGGACCATACCACTCGTACCCCAGCATACAACTCATACCCTGGAGTCATATTAGGTTTGTAGAATGGTTTTCAAGGAAAAAATTGAAAGGCCAAACCCCAGGATGTAACATTCTCCCCCACTAGGAACATTCATCCGCGAATGATAGAAAAGGTAGAGGTAACCACACACAGAGTCATTTTCATTATCAAACATCCCTTTAAAAAAGTTTGAAAACAAAGAGGCAAAGATATTAATTTTTTTTTTTAAATCTCAGAAAATAAAGATGTGTTCAAGAACACATACCTTCCGCACGAATACCAGGACCATAAAACAAATGCGGATACTTGGACTTTATGTTATGTTCCGCTTCCCACGTAGCTTCTTCTACCTTATGGTTCCACCACAGAACCTTAACCGAAGTCACATCCTGGGTTCGTAACCGATAAACTTTCCTATCCAATATCTCAATCGAGACTTCTTCATAAGATAGAGAATCCAATATATCCAACCCTTCCAAGGGAACAACCAAAGAAGGATTGCCAACACACTTCCTCAACATAGAAACATGAAAGACCAGATGAACCAAACCCAAACTCGTAGGAAACTTCAAATCATAAGCAACATTGCCCACTCTCTGCAAAATCCCATAAGGACCAATAGACCGAGGATTGAGTTTTCCCTTCTTGCCAAATTGCACTACTCCCTTCTTGAGAGACACCTTTAGGAACACCTTGTCCCTAATTTCAAACTCTAAGGTCTAAATAGTTCTCTCCGCTTGCCCATCCGACTGCGGATGGAAAGCAGTACTTAGGCTAACCTTAGTACCCAATCCCTTCTAGAAACACCACCAAAAATGAGATGTAAATTGCGTAACACGATCTGAAATAATCGAAATAGGCACCCCATGCAGCTTCACAATCTCTTGAAGATACAACTTTGCATAATCCTATGCCCTAAAAGTAGTCCTTACCAGCAAAAAGTGAGCAGACTTGGTCATCCTATCCACGATGACCCAAATCGAATCAAACTGATTCCACGACTGAAGAAGACCAGTAATGAAATCCATATTAATCATCTCCCAATTCCATTCAGGCAACTTTATTTCTTGATGCAACCCACCAGGCCTCATGCACTCAATCTTAACCTTTTGACACACCATGCACTTGGACACGAAGTCAACCACATCCCTCTTCATACCATTCCACTAATAGATTTTCTTAAGATCATGATACATCTTTGTCGAACCAGGATGGACAACATAGTGTGACTCATGAGCCTCAGCCAAAATCATTTATCGCAACCCATTTATATTCAAAACACACAACCTTCTTTGGTACCACAAAGTACCATCACCACAAATCTCAAACACCACCACCTTTTGTCCACCAACTTCACTCTTGATTTTTATCAAAATCGGATCCAACACTTGTTTCTCCTTAATTTCTGCACCAAGAGACGATCGAACCACTTCTTGCACCCTTATACCACCATCTTTGGAATCCAATAGACGAACTCCAATATTGGCCAAGCAGTGAATATCCTTCACCAATTCCCGCTAGCCCTTCTCTACATGAGCCAAACTCCCCATAGACAACCTGTTAAGAACATCGATAACCACGTTAGCCTTACATGGGTAGTAGTGACAACTCGTATCATAGTCCTTGAGAAGCTCAAGTCATCTTCTTTGCCTGAGATTAAGCACTTTCTATATGAACACGTACTGAAGAATCTTGTGATCAGAAAAGATATCCACGCAAACACCATACAGATAATGCTGCCATATTTTTAAAGAAAACATAATTCCTCTCATGCACCTTCAACTAACTGGAAGCATAGGCAATCACCTTCACATGCTACATCAAAACACAACCAAGCCCTACCCGAGATACATCACAATAAACTACAAACACATCATCGCCCTCCAGCAAAGTCAAAATTAGAGCCGACGTCAATCTATCCTTCAATTTCTAAAAACTCCCCTCACAAGCATCTCTCCAAGAAAACTTAACCTTCTTCTAAGTTAACTTAGTCAAAAAGAGCACCTATCGATGAGAAGCTTTCCACAAACTGCCTATAATACCCGGCTAAACCCAAGAAGCTCTGAACATCGAATGGAGTCGTGGGCCTAGGCTATTCCTTCACCACAGCAATCATTTGAGGATCAACCATTATCCCCTCACTTGGAATAATATGACTCAAGAAAGTCATAGAATTCAAACAAAACTCACACTTAGAGAACTTGGCAAATAACCGTTGTTCCTTTAAGGTCTGTAGCACCATATGAAGGTGATTAGCATAATCCACTTCACTCCTCAATACACCAAAATTTCATCAATAAAAACATTGACAAAAAGATTTAAATACTGCTTAAACACCCTGTTCATCAAATTAATAAACGTCACTGGTGCATTTGTCAATCCAAATGACATCACCAAGAACTCAAAATTCCCATATCGAGTATGAAAAGCTGTCTTAGGGATATCCACCTCCCTAATCTTAAACTGATGGTACCCAAACTGAAGATCTATCTTGGAAAAAAACTTGGCACCCTATAACTGATCAAACAGATCATCTATCCTTAGGAGAGGATACTTATTATTAATTGTTACCTTGTTCAACTACCTGTAGTCAATGCACATCCAAAGGGAACCATCCTTCTTGCGCACGAACAACACAGGTGCACCCCACGTAAAAACACTAGGACGAATAAAACCCTTATCCAGAAGATCCTTAATTTGCTCCTTGAGTTCCTTTAACTCTGCCGGAGCCATTCTATATGGAGAAATAGATATTAGACGAGTGTTCAAAAGCAAATAAATACCAAACTCTATTTTTTTATCCGGAGAAACATCAGGAAGATCATCCAGAAATACCTCTTGAAACTCATTAACCACCAAAACTAACTGCAACGAAGGACCTTCTGAGTTAGAATCTTTAACCCAGACCAGGTGATAAAGACACCCTTTAGATATTAACCTTCAAGCTCTAAGATAAGAAATAAATCTTCCCCTAGGAGCTAAAGAAAAACCCTCCAATTCTATTTATAGCGCACTGAGGAACCTAAAGATAACCTTACCAGTCCGACAGTCTAAAGACGCATAACAAGAATGCAACTAATCCATAACCAAAATTACATCAAAATCCACCATTCCCAACTCAAACAAATCTACTAATGTCTCCCTATCACCAACAGATACCACACATCCCCTATAGACCCGTTCAGTAATGACCGAGTCTCCTACCGGGGTAGAAATAGAAAAAGAATCCGAAATAATTTATGGATCAAAACCAAAAGACACGGCTATATAAGGAGTGACATAAGAAAAAGTGGAGCCTGGATCAAGAAAACAATATACGTCACAGAAAAAGAGTTGTAACATACCAGTAAAAATATCAGGTGATGCCTCAGATTCCTATCGAGATACCAAACCATGCAACCAATTCTGAAAAACACTAGAATCGAGAGCAGTAACAGAAGTAGATGTCATACCGCTAGGTGTAGGAGAAGAAAATGAAGCCACCAAATTCTTATTCGCCCCAGTAGCTACCTTATTAACCAGATAATCCTTGAGTCAATGGCTACCTAGCCATACTTAAAGTACTTATCTCTACCTTTGTCACAGAATCCTTAATGAGGACGACCATAAAATCGACAAAGAGGGCATAAAGAAACAGAGTGACCTTTGCTCACCTGAGATTATGCAACCTGAACTTGAGAATTATCACCACCTTGGTGACGTTTGTTGCCCGACTACTATAGGTAAGGAGCACTGGCAGCAGAGACGGAACCAGAACTCCCCTATATCTTTTTTTTTCATTTTCCACCATCTCTACCACCGTGAGACTGCGCACCTTCCTGATCAAAAAATTTGTCCTGCTTTTCCTTCCTATCCCCAAATTCAACCTGCTTTCTTTTCACATCCCCAATCTGCTACATAAGAACTATCAACCTAAAGATGTCCATATCCCTAATGAGCAAAGCATTCTTGCTCTTCAAAATCAGATCTCTATTTAGCCCTAAAGCAACTTCCTCATTCTCGACCTCATATCATCCACCAAATCAGGAGCATACCTTGACAACTAATGAAACTTCAAGAAATTTTACCTTATAGATATCCTCTCTTGCCTGAGGTTCACAAACTCCTCCATCTTATTTTCCCTCAACTCTTGAGGGAAGAAACGGTCCATAAAGGCATTAGAAAAGGCCTCTCACAACCCTTTCTATTCTATATCACCCTTATCTCTGTCCCACTCTGAATACTATTGATAAGCAACATCTTTGAGCTGATAAGCTTTAAATCTTACTCCCTCCATATCAGAAGCCTGCATAACCCAAAATATTTTTTCCAGTTCATCCAAGAAGCCCTGTGGGTCTTCATCCACCTTCACTCTCATAAAAGTAGGAGGACCCATCTTTATAAATTGTCCAACCCTTATGGCCTCAGCAGATAAAGAACTAGTTGCACCCCACTCAGCTTGAGCAGTAACCATCTAAGCAATAATATGGATAGACTAACAAAACTCGATATTTATCACGTTACCCTAAGGGACTTGAGGAGCAGTAGGAGGAATAGAAGGAAATCTAGCATAATCAGGAATAGGACTATGAGATCAAATATGTACTTCAGACGTAGGAAGTACCCCTTCAGCATTATCCCCAGATGAGGTAGAAGGATTCCTATGCATTCCATATCTAGAAGGCGTGATCTGAAAGACAAATAACCAAGGATTAGAGAGGATTCTAGGACTGAGAATTTCAATAAAGTAAAACATTCCTAAATATCTTGTAGCCTCTCTCTTATGAGTGTGGAATGATACACACCCCTAAAAGAGACTCTACTCGACATGGCTTTGTGGAATTCCCTGTTGACCATGAACCTAAAGCTCTTATACTAATTTATCATAACCCAAACCAGGTCCTAGATGTAATGGTCATCCCAAGTCCAACCAGGACCGAGGACCGCCCCCTTAACCCAACCCAACTGCCTATTACAACCTCAGATGAGCTAAATTTCAAACATATAAAAAAATAGCATTATTGTTTGCATCAAGACTCTAGGATAGGATCACGATCGTGACTGGCCCAATTGAGTCTAACCATACCAAAACCAACCATCCATACTAGACCAAAACAAAGATAACATCAAAACATAATATAATAATTAATCCCAAAATGTAATATGATGGAACAGTGTGAAATTATGTTCGATGATGCCAACCTCCCATCTTATTCTAATGCCAAAGCAGACACCAATAGCAATCCCACCTATACCAACCCCCAGAAGTACTACAAAGCCTTTATCCAAAAGAATATAAATATCCAGTTGGAATATGCCCCCAATAATAGCCAAAACTAATATCCAAAATGACAATAAAATGACTAAGAATATCTATATCATGAAATAGAGCCTTTCAAAAGATGGAATCTTACCACTTCAATCCAAATGTTGTCCCCAAGTTAATCACTATATAGGAGGAGTCGAATTTCTGGTTCCTGCAAAGCGTGGGTATACTGCCGCCAGTAGATGGGTTAGCGAGTGACCGCTAGCATGTATCTCAGGATAAGGATAAAGTAATGTCATTTAAAAACCAAGTAAAACCATTCATTATGCATACAACCATACATATGTATAAGTGCCGGGAAAGGGAATCTGTGTTTAACATCCATTTAAAACCTTTACTTGGGCTATGTAACCTTGCCATTTTAACCACACTCATGGGTTGTATGGGTTCAGCTTCCCTGCTGAAAGAGTCCCAGTGCGTATAGTTGCACGGCCAGGAAATATCCCATGGGATGACTATTACATCCCTTTAATATAAAATGTGACAATCGTACGTGGCCATCAAAGACCCTTCATATCGGCAAATATGAGTTTTCAGCTTTGGTTCCCTCAAAACCTCCATCTTCACGGCTTAGTTACACATTCTATTATTAGTTCCAAAATTAAAATCATATCCAAAAAAATCCAATTACCATTTATTAACCAAGGCCATTTATTAGTGGTATCGTCATACCAACCATACATGCAAAATTTATCCATAGCCAAACTATTTAGGTTAAGGGGACTCTCAAGTGCCCTATCCGTTTACCATATTAACTTCTTGGGAGACTTTCATGTACTCCACAAGAAAAACTAATAAGCCTTTAACTTCTGTAAACCATTTATGGTTTCATACATAAGCTAAAAACAAGCAGGAGTTCCATTTAAAGAAGTTAATGCAATGAACATATCTTTATAAGCATTTTATCAAACTCCTTGGGGGTATAAAATAACCAAAACCAATTCCAAAGAACATTAAACCATTACCATGCAATTCAATTGCCCAAAACCACCATTAATGCATAAAAAATCATAATTAAACTATAGAAAACCATTACCAAGCCATTATAAATAAAACCCCCCAATTAATAGTTGAAAACTATAAACTATGCAACATTGAAACCATGAAAACAACCATAAAATCCATGCCTTTTTAGAAGTAGTAAGTAGGGAAAAGAACATTTCTTAAACCAAGAAAAATGATGGAAGAAAACCACCAAATCAATCCCCAAAGCAATCCCTAAGTTGAAACCCTAGCTCTCTTGCCCCAAAAGCTCTAGAGAGAATTATCTAATGTTTAGGAATAGTTCTCTATGTGTTAATGAATAAAATAATAGGTTAAATAACCTCCTAAGTATATTAGAAGTCGTGAGTCATAATTAAAGTAGAAAAATGTCTAGAATACCCCCACTTAAGTCCCTTACAACCCCGTCACAGGAATACGACTAACCCTCTTATGAGCTGTACCATTCCTTACGATTAGTTCCCACTAGTCATACCCAGGCCTTAACCTTGGATCAGACATTTTCCAGTATATAACTCATACAACCAAGTCATAACCTCAGCATACAATACGTACCTATGATATGTATCCCTTACAGAATGAATTACCTGGAGAATTAAACACTGGCCAGCATATGAGTCCCTGATATGACTCGTATCCAAGACTTATGACTCATACCCTTAAGTAGTGACCATCCTAGTGATCAAAACCATCCCACCAACTAATACTGGTCAGCTTATGATAGGACCATACCACTCGTACCCCCGCATACGGATCGTACCCTAGATTCATATTGGGTCCAAAGAACGGTTTTCAAGGAAAATTTTCTAAGGCAAAAACCCTAGATGTAACAGTAGATTATTTTTTTTATAGTCTAGATTTGTGTTGAAGCTTCTCAGAAGAGGAAATCATCAATTTAGTGGACTTCACTTGGCTTTCTTTGGTGTTTAGGTAGGCTAGGATTACTTTTCTCTTAGATTGAGCTTGATTGTTGTATATATATGATGATATGATAGTATCGAGTAGGGAATTGGGTCTTGGAGATGCTTGTAGCATAAATTGAATTATTTAGCCAATTAAAGAACCCTAATTAGGCATAATTGACTTAACTATTCACTCTTTAGGCAAAATGGCTATTCTAGGACTTAATAAGGCTTAGTTAGTATATTGTAATGAAATTTGACACCCAAGTCTAATTTGGGTAGAAGTTTCCTTAGAATGGATTATCAAGGTTGGAAGCGAGCCCCTCTGTCACACCTTAGGCAAACATTACTATTAGTTTCTTGTAGACTCAATAGGCCTTATGCATTAAAGTAATTACATTCTTTAGTCCAGGGAGGTTTATATACATGATGTTTTATTCTAGATCGGTACTTGGGAGATGATATTAGTTTTGGTTTAAGTCCAAAAATTTAAGATATTAAGACCGATTTGGTTCGGGTATTATTCATGATATGATTTTTGGTTCAAGTTTGGCAAATGATGATATGAGTTTCAATTCAAGTCTAGCATTGAGAGGCTATTTATGATGGTTATGGAACAAGTTTGATTCGGGTGTATTACGGTATGGAAGGATCTACGATTTTGATTTTGAGACATGGTTAATTAGTGAAATTTTGATTACTACTTCTCCTTGATTGCACCCTCCGGGTTTATGAGGGACCTCGTTGGGTAATTTATTTTCTTTGCACCTTCTGTCTTATGGGGGCCAGATATGTAGATATAGTTATGCTTTCTTTTATTATTATCATTATTATTATTATTATTATTATTATTATTATTATTATTTCTACTACTACTACTACTATTATTATTATTGTTTACTTTTAGTATTTAGAGTATTATTCCAGGGTTGTTTCTCTTTTGAATTAGCTTAATTATCTTTTATTTTATTATATTTATATTATAATTTAGCTCAGTCAGCTGATGATGCTTACAGAGTACCCGTGGCTTTGGTACTCATACTATATTTTTGTACCCTTTTGGTGCAGATCCGAGTACAAGTTGATGATGCAGTTGTGTTGGCTAGAGTTCGGAGATAAGGTGAGCTCTTGGAGTCGTAGTTGATTATTTCTCCATCTTATGTTTTGCTTAGACTTTCTATTTTTGAGACTATTGTATGTTGACTTTTATAGCACTAGTAGTCTATTGATTATTGGATCTTGTATCGACTTTATTAGGTCATGAAGTGTTATTTATATTCTCTTATTTCTCCTTATTTATGCTTATCCTTATGTTATGGCATGTTTCTCTTTTACTTGCTTATTTCTGGTATTTATGCCATTTACCACCAATTAACCCATTACTTATAGTTTCGGGTTATGTGTTGGCTTACCTACTAGTGGAGTAAAGTAGGTGCCATTAAGACTCAAGAAATCGTGTCGTGATAGATATAGTATACGAGTTGCAATCCCCCCTTGGGTCCTACCTAAGAGCTGCAAGCTCGGTGAGTATATATAGAAAGTAATGTGATGGCTTTCATCATTCATACTGCATTGCATTGCACTATATTCATGTGATTATATTTCTTGATTTCTTTAGTTTCCTTGACTTGTGCTTAGATCGGAGTATTTTTTATGTATATCTGTGTTGTTTCTACTTTTTTATGTTTATATATATATATATAATAATTGTTAGTGGAGATGGTGTGATCTATCATTTGAGACTTTTCTGCTTGAAGGTGACGTTCTCATAGTATTATTTTACTTATCTTATTTCCTACTTTTCACAATAGGCCTATGATACCACTGAGCATAAGTGGACCGTACTTACCCCTATTATTCCCTTTTGGTATAGATCCAAATATGAATACAGGACAAAGCAGTTGATTTAGTACAGATTTGAAGTGTTATTCGAGGTACTAGGTGCTCTAGGGTTTTTTAGAGCTGACTTTGGACCTCTCCTTATTTGACTTTATGTCATTATTTCATTATTAGAGACAAACATGTATCTCAAATTCTATTATGTACTAGATGCTCTTACATTTTGATGTCAGGTTTTGGGGACTTACAAAATTTATTTCATACTTTTGTCGATTTGGTTTGACTTCATTCGAGGAGTCCACCTTGGTTTATGTTTTAGCCAATTTCATTTTTCCTTTATTAGTTTGGGTGTTTGGCTTAACTATTAAGGCTATGCCATGATAAGTGTCATCATGATCCATTTTTTAGTCTTGTAAGACTATTTATCGGAGTAGCACACTATTGTTACCATTCTCGATTGTCGGCGAGGATGGTTTTCATGCAAAGAGATAATAAAAAAGCAAAAGTAGGGAAGTCATGAAAATACTTAGAAAAATGAAAGAGTGTTATTGCATAGTCAGACTTCCCTAATTATCTTTTGAGTTAGATATTGTGCTTCATGAAGTCTGAAGTCACATGTTTGTAAGCTTATCTAATCTTGAAGTGTAAGCTTGGTGGAATTTTTGAAGACCTTCCTCAAAAATTCTTCCCCAATTTAGAACTCCAAAATTTCTATGCACTTCCTGACACTGCTTTGTATAGAATTTTTGAGATCTTCTAAAAAGTTCACTCTTGTTTAAACTTCAACAAACTCTTGTATTGAATCTGTAGCAAGATGTACTCTTTTGTAGAATTTTTTAGACCTTATCAAAAATTCAGGCTCAGTTTCCATTGTCAAGACAGATGGAAAGCTTATAGGGAATATGATTGAGTCGTTGTAGCGCCTATGTATCCGGTCGAACCTAAAATCAGGCTAAACATATTCGAAAACTTTTGGAATGAAATGATGGAAAAAAAATGTTTGAAGCAAAAAATATGCATTAAGCCCAAAATTATATAAATATAGATGTACAAATCAGGTAGTCTATAACACATAAACAATGTAAAATGGATCTGCATCCTAATACAATTGAAGCCAAAGGTAAGCCAAACGATTGAATAATATGTATGCCAATGGTAAAACGTCGCACTACTCGCAAAAAATATATTATATACAAACCGTTCATATCAAACAGGAAACAAAATATGGGAAATAAATGTATAATAAAATTAGTTTCACATAGGGGTATGATCCTTGACTAATCCATCTCGGAGGTTCTCAATTCTTCAATTTTTGGACTTCTTAAAATTTTTGAACACCTTTCGAATGAAGATCTTTATTTTATTATAACAAAAGAAAATAATAAATTCCCAACCCCAAGGAACAATAGTTTGCACAATCCGGCATTATATCCTTCAATTAAAATATATAAGGGATGGTCGTCTGTTATTGACTCGTGGTCAATAGATGAAGCGTGAGATTTCTAATGGGTTTGATACCCTTGTGTTTTGGGTCACTTAGTTCAAAAAGCTTATTCATAGGATTTTGTTTTGCTCTAACCTAGTTGACTAGAGTGGTTTGTTCAAACTGATCAGGAACCCAAAATAGACTTTTCAAGTTAACATACCAAGTGTCCATTGATCTACTCAAATCAGCTATAGCTTATTCATAGGATTTTGTTTTGCTCTAACCTGGTTGACTAGAGTGGTTTGTTCAAACTGATCAGGAATCCAAAATGGACTTTTCGAGCTAACATACCAAGTGATCGTTGATCGACTCAAATCAACTGTCACTTTAATGTTCAAGGAAATCAAGGATTTAAGGTGAAGGGAGATTGTGGATACTCACATAATCTAATGCTTTTTCAAGGAGGCAGAATATGTCATGATTATGCAATAGTTAAATATTATGAAAATTAAACAAATAATGAATAAGTGATTAAGTAATGTAAACAATACACATGATACAAATAATCAACTAATATACAAAGTAATATAAAAATTGTAAAAAAAAAAACTTCCTCATTTGAAACCTGAATCCATAATGGTTAGAACCTTGATATTTCAAGTAGAGTCATCGTTCTGTCACATTCCTATTTTCATAAGGTGCAACTTTGAGACTCAAAAATAATTAATTTGTATTGAAATAATTTAGAGAGTCGCCACCTAATTTAAGAAAAAATAGGAAATCAATTAATTAAAAAAACTTTAGTTTGCAAAACCAAACAGATTCTAGGTAAAGATCTAGGTTATTCCAAAGGAAAGGTGTTAGGCACCCTTTGAAATCCACAAAGGTGGATTCTGATTGAACTTATTTTTCCAATTGAGGAGGAGATAAAAGATCATTTGCATGTATAAGAAATATAAAAATATGCACAAAATAAAGTAAAACAGGAATAACGAATACGGCCTAATACTTGTCTATCGTTAAACAAAATAAATAAATGCAATAATTTGAATTTGAGTTTCTTCTTCAAGAAGAAACTCCTTGTACCTATAAAAACACTTGATAAAAGTGTTGGTAATAAACAAATATAAATTAATGAAATAATAAATGAGAAAGTAAAATTTGTCTTTTGTACAATGGAGGATTGGAATAGACGAAAATTTCTTCATCGATCAAGGATATGAATACTTGAATAAAAGAAATAATCAAACAATTAAATTTAAAAAATAAAATCCATATTTCATAAAGGGGAGGCCTCGAAAATCCGACAGAGAAATTTTATCATTGACCGATAAGTAATATCCATTATAATAAATTTAATCACATGATAAAGGAACAATTGAGAGGGTAAAATAACACTGTAAGATACTGAATATGACAATGTTATAACAAATTAAAATTAAAATAAACCCAAATAATGAAGGAATTCACCAAAAAATAAGAACATCATGACGTTATCAAGAATGCAAAATCCATGATAAAAAAAAAATATTAAGATTAAAAATAATCAAATGATAAAGGAACAATTGAGATGGTAAAATAACAATACAAGGCACTGAATATGACAATGTTATAATAAATTAAAATTAAAATAAACCCAACATAATGAAGGAAATCACCAAAAAATAAAAATATCATGACGTTATCAAGACTGCAAAATTCATGATAAAAAGAAAATATGAATGTAATAGTAATATTAAAGGGCATCCTAACTTAAAAATAATTAAAAATTAGAGGCTTTAATAATTAAATTGCACAAAAATCGATGAAAAAATTTAATATAATGCAAAATACAAAAATCATTAAATAAATTAATATAACAATGACTTGTGTTAAAAATGAAAAAACAACATAAAAAATAATAAAATAATATAGTAGAAAAATTATGTTAAAATAACATTACAAAAAGAGAAATTACGAACTCCGGAGAATAGGGGTGGGCGTAAATACCAAAAAAATGTCGAATCGAGCTAAATTAATTCAATTTTTTGATTTTGGTTTTTTGATATTTTAGTTTGATTTCGGTTTAGTTGTTTATAATTTTTGATATTTTGATTCAATTTTCAGTTATTGAATTTATGAAATTCAATTTTCTATTTAAACCAAAATTTAATATGTACTTCTAATTTTTATAATTATATGTATATAGAGAGAGAGAGAGAAGTGGAAAACCTACTTAATCTAAGCACATCAGTCTAAATACAGTGAACAACCCATTAAATGATTAAAATACAATATACCTTCAGTGTAACCTAATACCTTCAGGCTTCATAGGGTCAACCTCTTAAAGTTCAATCTTTACTGTCACTCTCTCTATCTCAACGAACAATGAAAATCAGCGAACAATAGACAACAGCGAACGGTGAACCCATTATTCTTAAAAATAGTATAATTTACAAACAGAAATTTAGACCATTAAATAAGTCCTAAACCAAAAGACCAAAATAATTAAATCAAAATCAAACCGAACTAAATTTACATAGATCAAATCAAATCTAAATTCCACAACTGAAAATCAAAAAAAAAAATAAACCAAAAACAAATCGAATTATCGAACGCCTACCCCTACCATAGAACATTGAAAATATAGAAAAGCAAGAATGAATAGAGGGTTACCAGTATTTTGTGATTCTCAGATCAGATCTTAAATTCGAAGGCTATTGATGAATTATCCCTGGAGCTTCATCGGATCTTAGAGCTTGCCGATAGAGTTGGTGTTTGTTGGATTTCACGGATAGGTTCATCATCACCTGATCTATGGTGTGTTCATAAAACTATGGAGCTCGTTGGTGGAAGCTTAGAGTTTTCTATTAATGAAAGAATGCAAGTTAGGGAAAAATGGGTCAAAGCTCATCGAAATTCGATGAGGGTGGTGGCTATTTGGTTGTTTCTAGTTAAGAAGTGGTAATGTATGGATTTTTTTGTTGTGTTGTGAGTGGTTTGTGGCTACTGGTAGGTGTTCGTGGAGTTGTTTGATAGATGTGCGAATGGTGAGCTCTTGGTCGGAGATCACTAGAGATGTGATGGGAACGGATAGAGAAGAGGAAATGGAAGAGCTCAAAGCTCTTTGTATTTTACCAGAGAGGCGTGATTTATGGAGGAGGATAAAAATAGAAAGGGAAGGAAGAGAGAGAAAAAGTGTATGGGTGGTGCTTCGATGGAGGAGAGATGGAGATCACCAAAAATATCAAAAGAGGGAAGCTAACTCTTGGAGAGAAAAGAAACTTTTTCCTTTTTAGGCTTTTGCCAAAATAAGAAATTTCCACCACTAGTAATTGTAAAGAGAGTGGATTAGTTTAACAGATAAAATAAAACAACTCAAAAGTAAAATTGTGTGCTTCATACCATGGTTTTGAAAAATAATGTATGATGTGTCATGGTTTTATGGAACTTTTGATGTTTAAAACAAGAAAAATATGTAAGAACTTAGGTATTTTTGGTGAGTATGATGTTATTTTATGATATTATGCAAAAGAACAAGGTTCGAAGGAAAAATAGAGAAAAAGGATAAAAATTAACCAAGGAAGGAAGAAGTCTGAATTCCATAGGTGTGGTCAATGACTCGTGGACTTGACCTACGACCAGTGGAACCAAGTCATGAATAAGAAATTGCGGGCAAAGATAAATTCTAATTCCTACAGAGGGTACATACGATTTGTGGACCTGACCTATGGGTCATGCACTGCAGTTGTGAACTAGATACTGAAGAGACAAGAGAAATCTAATTTTCGTGAGAGGGACCTATGACCCGTAGACTGATCCATGACTCCAATCTATGAGTCATAGAAACTTGCCGACCTTTTTCTCCTATGTAGTTTAGGATAGGATTCTTTTTATATCTACAAATACTTCTATTGGATTTTATGATTATTTTACATTCTAGTACATTATTGTAAGGTTCTAAGGCACATTCTTCGTCTTTAAGTCTTAAACATTGATTTTTAGGGTTTTAATTCAAAGTGAGATTTTGAAGTTTTTCATCTTATTATTGTAAGTTCATAATAATATTTTTGTATCAGAATTCTTCTTATATTCTTGCAATTATGAGTATCTAAACACCACAACTAGGATTGTGGGAACCATGACTAATTAACGAAGTAGTGTTCAAAGTGCTTGGTGATTCCCAGAAGGATAGTTAGGCATGTATTATTGTTTCTTCTGATTTAATTACTTTTCAATGAGTGCACATGTTGGAACATTTCCTATTCCTACCCTAGACTATAGCAAGGGTAGCTATATCAGAATAGTGAATCAACAACAAAACTTGGAGTTATCTTTATTTAATTAGCCTTGAGGTCGTAAATAAAAAAGACTATATTAGAGTCATAGATAGGGATCAATAATTCAACACTCATGACACATTAACCTTTGTACTTAGGGATATTTATCTACAAGGGGAATAACATAGTTGGCTAAATTATACATAGTTTATTGATTCTTTATGCTGAATACCATGAGAGATCACCAAAGTATGGAGAACCTATTGAATTGTGATGTTATTAGGGAACACAGTCCTAGTGTGTTTCACATATTTATTACAAATCCAACAAATCAATGCTCGTTACTATTGATATTTTGTTTCGCAAAATCCCCCTCTTTTATTTACTTTCCAATTACATAGACAAATACTTAATTAGATTTCGTACTATTCTATGTGAGATTGAACTCAACCTAGTTGTGTTTTATATTTAATCATCGATCGTTTTATACTTTCTAAGAGGTGTAATTTGGGAAATATCAAATTTTGGCACCACTATCAGAGAATATGATTATGAAGTTGATTTATTGTGTTTGTTGAGTTGTTGGCTTTATTTGTGATAAGTCATCAATTTGATGATTTTCCAGCACCTTTTAAGCTTAAACTATCATGTTTTTCTATTGAATTTATCTTAATCTCTTACTTAATGCTCATTTGTGTAGGAAAAATTGAAAAGGAAAGATGAGCAAGTCATTCAAGTCAAAAAGAGAAGAAATGTGAGTAAAAAGAACAAAAACTGAAATTACAGGCCTAGAAGTCGACCCTCAGTTACCACGATCATGGACTGGTGGTCGCGATTACGGTCAATCAACAAGTCAACCAAAGGGCGATTGCTATATGACTACCACGATAGCGATACTGCGATCGCAGTCAAGGGATGGCGATCGCGGTAGAGCGAAAAAGTTTGGAGGGAACTTTTGTAATATTTGGCAAACATAGAATTGAGGCTTAAATATGGGGTTTTAGTTTATTTTTCACCTTATCTTTTATTATATATATTATCCTATCCTTAGTTTAGGGTTTATCACTTGGATCTTGGATCTTTAATTTATACTAATTTGAGGTAAGAATTAATTAAAGAAACTCCAAAGTAATGGATTGGAAAATCCCATTGAGGATTCATTGGAATTTAATGTATGGTTTGCATTCTCTTTAATTTTCATGAATCAAATTGATGGAGATTTTGTTATATTTTTGTTTATTATCTTTATGAGTTTCTAGTTCTTTCTCTTGGAATTATGTTAGAATAGGGTGCATTTATGTATGGGTTGTGATTCATTTGTGTATATGCTGATGTGCTGGCATTGGGTTCTACTATTGCTTGAGTAAATTGATTGGGATTTATGGGTGAAATCCCTAGATACCCAAAATGGGTTTGTGGGTGAAAATCCCAAGCTATTGAAAGCCTAATTGTCACCATCTTAGACATAAGGGTGAATATGAGGTTGACTATCCCTTGGGTACCATCCTAGAAATAGGGGTGCCTAATTGAGGGATTGGGTGGCTTTAATTGACACACTCATTAGGTACTTGAAAGAGTCAATGAGTGATATCTTTAAGATTTTGTTGTTGAACTAGCCTCAAGGACTTTAAACCTAGCCTACCATATCATCAATGGTAAGAATTTGCACCGAATTATCTTGTTCCCCTGCATAATTTTCCCCTAGGAAAGCATAGTCCCAAGATCCATTTTAGTTTATTATACTCTAATTATTCTTAGTCTTAAATTAGTCATTTAGAAGCCCAAAAATAATCATATCTTTGAAAACATTTAAAACCCCTAAATCTTTGTATCTTAAGTTTGAATTTAGTAATTACTTTTATTTTGAACTTACCCATTCTCCACACACATTGTTCCTCATTGATTCGACCCCGACTCTTTTTGGGTTATTATATTGACAACGACCGCCTTGCACTTAAACAGATATGTAAGTTGAGTGTTATCAAAAATAGTGTCGTTGCTGGGGAACAATTTGGTGTATTGAGTTAGTTTGGAATTCTAACTTACTTGCTTGAATTCAAACTCATAAATATTTGTTTGTGATTTTCTATTGTTTCTTGTGTTAGGTAGATTTTTATTTTTGTTTATTTCTTACTATGGTACCTGGAATGAATGTGAGTTTGGTGGTTGGAAATCTTATCTTGACGATCCATGTCCATTATATGGTGGACCCTACTTTTGGCAAGATTGTAGATCTTCTCCCCGGAGAGAGATGTGTGCACTATCTCAATCCTGCTGGGAGTATGATTATTCTTTATGTAGTGGTCAAGATAGACACCTAAGTGATTGCCCCTAATGCCCTTACCCACATTATGCTAACCCGATTACTAGTTCTTCTTATGATTTTGATAGGTCTTGTTATGAAGAAAATAAAGAACGAAGCACCGAAAATAATGGTATTGAAGCAATGCTTCAACTTATCTTGGATTGGGTGGAATCAATAGGGGATAGCATACATATCATGTATCAATCCATGAGGGCATATAAAAAAATCGAAAGGATAGAGGAAGTGGGTATGGAGACTAATATTTTAAATACCATGGGTATTCCCACTCTTCTAAATAAGCTTAATGTTGATGAATCCTCGATGATTTTCCAACCAATCGAACCAACCATGAGTGACGATGCCAAGATTAGGGAAATGGTACTAGAGTTGAAAGAAAAATCCAAGCAAATACTTTGTGAAAGCTCTAGTCCATTTTGAGGTGAGAATGTCAAAACAGATGCAAATTCTAAATTAGGGAGAAGACCTCACTCAGACAACTTTTTAACATTACTCTTGGTGGATGTGATGAAAGTCGAATCACCCAAGCAAATGATGAATTTTAGAAATTAGGAGGAAAATCCCTACATTTTGGAGTTTGTCATTCCATAAGGGAAAAATAAAGCCCCTCACTTGAAGGCCAATAAATGCAAAATTCAGTGTGTAACAAGTGAATTTTTTATTCTCTCACCAATATCCAACGAACCTATTAGAAAGTTTGATGTGAAGTTGGGTAAAAGGTTTAAATCTTCTAAGTGGCAAGAGAGAAAATATTTTAATGTGTCCTAACCTTTTCTAAAAATGCCTCAAAGATGTATTGACCTAAAGTTGGGCCTCCATTTTAAGTCTTCCAAATGGAGACATAAATTTGATAGGAAAAAGATATTGTGCCACAACTTTAACTAAGGCGTTTCTTGAGAGGCAACCCAAGGAATTTTTCTTTATGTTTTTTAATTCATTTTTAGCTTGTTTTGGGGTGTTTGTAGGTGATAGCACAAGTTGGAATGGGTACCTCAAGAATGAAACCCCGGATAAGTATATTGGACTTTCTTTTTATCACTTTCCTCTCTTAGTAAGTTTACAAGGTATGATCTTTAAAATACAAATGATGACCACATTTCATGGTTTCTTTTGGTTTGAATTTAATTTATTTTAGCTTAATTTGGTACAATGTGGGTGTTGGGATGAAGATTTTTGAATGTGCTCCTTGTCTCAAATGCTAAATTACAAAATTCTTGCTTTCATATACTAGTGCACACCATGTGTTTGATGAAATACCCACTTGAGGTTTGTTTGCTTAATTGAGTGGTGGGTGATTTAATTGGGTTAGTATGTTTACAAGTGGTGTGCTTGGTGATGAATTGGTACATTGGTCTTGTTCACATGTGTTGTTATTTTACCTATTCAAGCTCTTACTTTACATGCACACCACATGTTTGTTAAAATGTCAGTAAGAGAGAAATGTCTTATATGCTTGTAAAGGTTAATGTAGACTTTCTTGAGACATTGTATGATCATTTTTGGAGTATGGCTTTGAGTCTAATTGGTCTTAAAAGTGGTATAACCGATGGTTTTTAGTTGAAATTGTGGATGAATATTGTGTCCATGGTGTGATCAATTAGTGTGCTTATCATAGCATATCTGGGTGAAGTCTAAGTGACTCGAGGGGCATGAATACTTTCCTTTCCCTTGATAGATTGGATGATGCCATTCTTAAGGGAAAAGGGTCGTTTGTGTTTCCATTGGTGCCATGAGTGTTTTATGAACTAAATGGACGATATGTGCAGTTATGAGGAAAGAATCTCATGAAGTGTAATGATAATATTGCCTTGCATTCACCCAAAGTTTTTCTTTAATTGTTTAGAAAGAGGCAAAGGCTCAAATTCTTTTAAAATGTCATTGGCAAGAAATGAAATGATAGTTTTCTTTTTAAAAAAAAAAGAGATCAAAGATGGTCTTGAGATTTCTTTTGAGTAAGACCATTAAATTTAATTTTTGGCTCTCTTTTTACAAGGATGAGTCATGACTCGGAGTAACTTATTAAGCTCAAATTGGTTGGGAGATTACTTTTTTGCTCTATGAGTACGAATCCATGTGTGGTGAAATTTTTGTATAATTATTGTACATATGTGTAGTATAGAACTTTCCCCGAGTGTGTTAAATGCAACATCCTAGACAAGCTTGGTTTGGAGAATGACCCGAGGCCATTTTTGACCCATCACATAGCCAAATTCCCACCTTAACATTTTTCCCTAGTTAACCCCTTCGAGACTTTTTACCCATTTTTCTTTCTTTGTCTAATGATAAACCTTGATAAAACACTTAAGCCTTTTTTTAAAATCTTCTTTTTGGGTCTTAACCTTCTTTGATGCATTGCATGATTCTAAGAAATAAAATATAGGCAAAAGCCTAAGTTTTGAAGAGGGTTTGTATAATTGGGAAAATAATATAAGGGTGGTTCAAACTCCAAGTTTGGGGGGATAAATGTGATGTGCTAAGATGAGCTAAGAAAGGTGTATGTAAGGTTGTCAACTCAAGTACTTAAAAGATGAGATGTGCTTAATAATAAAGTTGAATATCCTAGACCATAGAACTTGAAGATAAATTGGATGAATGAAGGGCTAAGAAGGGCTTAAAGTTAGAAAGTCTCTTGAAAAAGCCAAAGAAATGAAAAAATAAAAATGGTGGCTATTAATTGTTTTGTAAATGCTAAAAAAATAGGGAAATATGGGAAATTATTTGAAGGGGGAAAAGATAAGAGTTTGAAAACTTTGAGGATAGAAAGGGTTGAGAAATTGCATTAAAGGAGGTATTTTAGTCACTTGATCCATATATATTCCTTCCCGCACCTTAAAACTTCATCTTGACCTACAAGACCTTGGTGATTCCAAACTAGGTAAATCTACATTAGTGGCGAAAAACACAAAGGGAAAGCCTATGGTTCTACTCATTGTACTTGAATTTCTTTGTGAGAGTGAGTATGAATTCTTTTATTATTTGCGCTCCTTTAGAAATTTCAATGCCTTTTGTGAAGCTAACTCTTGCTTGTGAGCGGCATCAATACTTTGGAGTAAAGGGTGAAGTCTTACTCTCGGTTTGGGTAAATGGGTGAAGTAAGTACATTATGAAGATTGAGAAAATTATTGAAAATTTTGTGTTTCCTCTTAAGATGCTTTTGTTGATTTGGAAGATTCATTTGATACAAACTTTCATCCTTGCTTCATATGTGCTTATTAGAAAATTTTGGTTTACTTATTGCCATGACATGTTTGAAAAGTCTTTGTAGAGCTTTGTTAGCTTATTCCTTTAGTATAGTTTTCTTTTGGGTGTATTTGAGGTAAATACCCTATATTGTTGAATTATTCTTGGTTGCTTGGGGACAAGCAATAGTTTAAGTTTGAGGTGTTGATAAGTCATCAATTTGAAGATTTTCTAGCACCTTTATGCCTAAACTATCATGTTTTTCTATTGATTTTACGTTAATCTCTTACTTAATTCTCATTTGTGTAGGAAAAGTTGAGAAGGAAATATGAGCAAGTCATTCAAGTCAAATAGAGAAGAAATGTGAGCAAAAAGAACAAAAGTTAAAATTGTAGGCCCAGGAGCCGACCCTTAGTTACCGCGATTGCGGATTGAGGGTTGCAATCGTAGTCAATCAAAAAGTCAACCAAAGGGCAATCGCAATATAACTACCGTGATTGCGGTACCACGATCGCAGTCAAATGATGGCGATCACGGTAGAGCGGAAAAGTTTGAAGGGCATTTTTGTAATATTTGGAAAATATGGAATTGAGGCTTAAATAGGGGGTTTTAGTTCATTTTTCACCTTATCTTTTATCATAGATATTATCCTATCCTTATTTTAAGGTTTATCACTTGGAGCTTGAATTTATACTAATTTGAGGCAAGAATTAATTAGAAAAACTCCAAAAGTGAAGGATTGACAAATCCCATTGAGGATTCATTGGAATTTAAAGTGTGGTTTGCATTCTCTTTATTTTTCATGAATCAAATTGATGAAGATTTTGGTATATTTTTGTTTATTATGTTTATAAGTTGCTAGTTCTTCCTCTTGGAATTATGTTAGAATAGGGTGCATTTATGTGTGGGTTGTGATTCATTTGTGTATATGCTAATGTGTTGGTGTTGGGTTCTACTATTGTTTGAGTAAATTGATTGGGATTTATGGCTGAAAGCCCTAAGTACCCAAAATGGGTTTGTAGGTGAAAACCCCAAGCTCTTGAAAGCCTAAATCATCTTTGAAAGAGTGGTTTGGGTGAACTTTAGGAACCCCCATCATACTTGAAAGAGAGATGTGGGAACCAAGGCAATAGTAGACAATTATTGGTCTTAGTTTGCTAATTTTCACCATCTTAGACATAAGGGTGAATATGAGGTTGACTATCCCTTGGGTACCATCCTATAAATAGGGGTGCCTAATTGAGGTATTGGGTGGCTTTAATTGACACATTCGTTAGGAACTCGAAAGAGAGAATGAGTGCCATCTTTGAGGTTTTGTTGAAGAACTATCCTTGAGGACTGTAAGCCTAGCCTATCATATCTTCAACGATTAGAATTTGCACCAAATTATCATATTACCATGCATAACTTGCCCCTAGGAAAAGATAGTCCTAAGATCCATTTTAATTGATTATACTCTAATTATTCTTAGTCTTGAATTACTCGTTTGGAAGCCCAAAATTAATCATATCTTTGAAAATGTTTAAAACCCCTTAATCTTTGTATCGTAAGTTTGCATTTAGTAAGCACTTTCATTTTGAAATTACCCATTCTCCACTCACATTGTTCCTCATGGATTCGACCCTGAGTCTTGTTGGGTTATTATATTGACAACGACCGCCTTACACTTAAATTGACGTGTAAGTTGAGTGTTATCAGTTTGCTGATTTTGCATTTCTACTATTTCTAGGGCACACGTCGGTGTATACCCAGTACTCAGAGTCAAGGCAATCCCCTGATTCATTTGATCTTGAACTTCAGAGAACTCTAAGACAAAATCAAAGAATAAAGAGATAGGAAGTTCATAATCAATCAGCGCTTCTCAAAATGGTCATAATGAGCCAGTAGTGTTGAATTAGCCACTCTAGCATGATGTTTTGTAAATTGCAAAATAAGCCACTACTCAGTTAATGGACAATAAAAATGCTAGGCAAGCAGTTGCCCGACGAGCAGTAATAAAATAAAGGGCTAGACAAGAAGAGGCAAATCATCTAGCTCCACTTGATGTAAAGAACAAATTAAGAAGAAATAGGGGACAACGGCCCATCTAATAATATCTGATTATTTATGACGATAGGAGAAATATTTTGGGTATGTTGAGCCTATTGATCCAGGTGCAATAATTCCACTAAAATTACATCAAGGTACTAAGTTTGATATCATGAGTGCGATGATCCAGTGACTGTATTTGAAGAAGGTGTTTGTTATCCTGCCCACTGATGATGCAAACTTAAAAATTATGAACTTTATTGTGATATACACTTCATATAACCTACTAGGGGTGAGTTACAAGTCAATTCGACTGAGATTTTTCCCATTCTCTCTGACAGGGAAAGCTACTCCATGGTTAGGTAAGTTGCCCCGTGGATCTATAACCACTTGGAATGCGTTGAGGACTCAGTTCTTGGATTGATTTTTCCCGCCCTCCATAATACTGCCATTAAAAGATAAAAAATATAAATTTTGACAATTGCATTCAGAGGCACTATATGAGACATGGTTGAGTTTCAAGAAGAAGCTACAGAATATGCCAAATCATAGGATTACTAGTAGAAGCTTGATAGAGATCTTCTGCAGAGCCTTGATAGCTAACACTAAGGTTGTAGCAAACACTATCACTGGTGGGGCCTTTATGATTCTATAATGGGGTCATGTTTCTAAGATCTTAGATCAGATTACTAAAACCAATTGAGGGTGTCATACTCAGGAGGAAGATAGATTGGTCGGTACTTAGTAAATTAGAGCCTCCAATAAGCAGCAAAAACTAGATGAGAGTTTCTTAAGAGGTGGAACAACTGAGATTGGCTTGCTTTCTAAGTAATTTGCGGCAGTTGGAGGTGAAAAGTTGACTACACGGATAAGAGTGGCCTCTATATTCTTCCAAGAAACCGAGATGCTGAATGGGGAAATTCATGGATAAACGCTTTGCTAGCAATACTTGTAAAGGAGATAGAGAGTCACGAGAGTTGCCATTTTGAATTAAGGTAGACATTTCAAGTTTGATCCAAAAAGTGGAGTCTTATGCAACTGTCATTAAATACCTTGAGCAATAATTTGACAAATTTCTATTATATTAAACTAGCGTAAACCGAGCACAGTCCCAAACAAAACCATTCAGAACCCTAAAAATAGTCGTCATTATCTAGCTATTACTACTCAGAGGAGTAAGGCTACTATTGATCTACATATGTCTATCATTGATGATAAGAGGTAAGATCTCATGGCCATTGATGAGGTGAACAAAACGCAAGTAGAGAACTTAGTGGTAAATGAAGAGGCATATCAAAGGCCTCTAGATGCTTAAAAAGAGGCTAAGACCGACAAAGGAAAATTTAAGGATGTCACACCAGTATTGAAGTCCACTCCATGACCTCTTTCTACTTTTTCCCAAAGATTGAAGAAAAAAGCTAAAAGGCAAATATCAAAAATTTATTTTATTATTAAAGTAATTGTCCGTAAATATCCCTTTTGTGGAGGCTCTAGAGCAAATATTGGTCTATTAAAAGTTTATGAAAGATTTGGTGACAAAAAAGAGGACAGTAAGTTTTGAGCCTACTAATAATGTCCACCATTGCAGTGCCATTGCCTCTCACTCTTTAGTTGAAAAGATGGAAGATTTGGGAGCTTTCATCATTCCTTATACTATAGATTCATTAAATTTTTCACAGGCATTATATGATTTGGGTGCTAGCATTAATCTGATATCGTTAGTCGTCCATAAGTAGTTGGAGTTGGGGTCGCCTAAACCAACAGCTATAAGACTTTAATGGTGGATTACATTGTGAAGAAGCCCATAGGTATTTTGTGTGATGTGTTGGTAAAGGTAGCATCTTTCATATTTTTAGCTAATTTTATAATTCTTGATTGTAAGGTTGACTTTGAGGTTCCGATCATATTGAGAAGACCTTTCCTATCTACAGGTAGGGTATTGACTGAAATAGAGACTAGGAAAATAAAGTTTGACTTAATAATAAGCAATTCACCTTTAATGTATGCTAATATATCAATCTACCCAATGATATGTGTATGATCTCTATGATAAATACCATAGATGAAGATGAGCCAGTGGTTCCTATTAAAGAGAGACTCGGTATTGAGGCACTTGCAGTTGTGATATGATTTTTGATAGTGGTGGTATTGACGAATATGATGAAATGGTGAACGCACTCGTTGGTAGGGGTTCATACACTTATACACCAAAAAATATGGATCTTGATCTAAAAAATAGAGCAACCTCGCCGACAAAACTGACTATTGAGGAGCCTCAAGTTTTGGAACTAAAGACCCTTCCCTCTCATTTGTCTTATGTATTTAAGGTTTTCAACCATACCTTGTCAATTATTATTTCAACTGGTTTATTAGAATGGTAGTTTGAGGCCTTAGTGTTGGTTTTGCAGATATTCAAAAGGGCCATTAGATGGACCATTGCTTACATTATTAGAATTCCACCTGGGATTTGCACTCAAAAAATCCAACTTAAGATAGTTTGTATACATAGCATTAATCACCAAGGTAGATTGAATCCACCTATGCAAGATGTTCTTACGAAAGATATCATCAAGTGGTTGGATACTCGTGTGGTTTATCTGACTGCCGATAGCAAATAGATGAGCCAGTTCAATATGTGCCAAAGAGAGGTGGAATCATAGTGATTTCCAATGAGAAGAAAAGATAGTTCCTAAGGAACCACTCATAGGATGGAGAGTTTGCATGGACTATAGAAAACTAATTTATGCACTTAGAAAGATCACTTTCCTATTCCTTTTATGGATCAGATGTTAGACTGCCATAATGGCAGAGGATAGTATTGTTTTCTTAATGGTTTGATTTTTATTACTCTGGATGAACAAGAGAATACCACTTTTACCTACCATATGGTACATTTGCATTTAAAAGGATGTTATTTGATCTATGTAATGCTTTCCCAACTTTTCATCATTATGTAATGTCCATTTTTTTGACATGTTGGAGGACACTATTTAGGTTTTCATAGATGATTTTTCAATTGAGGAAGATTCATTTGAAGATTGCTTAGCATATTTGGCTAGTGCCTTCAAAGATGTGAAGAGTGTAGCTTGGTCCTTAATTGGGAAAAGTGTCATTTTATGGTCAAGGAAGGGATAGTGCTCGGTCATATGATTTTGAAAGAAGGGGATCAAAGTTGACAAGTGTAAGATAGGGGTGATTGAGAAGTTATATCCACCAATTTTTGTGAAGGCCATTCATAGTTTATTGGGGCATACAGTTTTCTATGGATGATTCATCTATGACTTGTCCAAAATTTCTAATCCATTGTACAAAATATTGGAGAAAGATGTGAAGTTTGTGTTTGATGAGGCATGTATAAAAGCATTCAAAAGTCTTAAAGAGAGATTAATCTCAGCCCCCGTCATTGTGTCTCCAAATTGGACCTTTCCATTCGATGTCATATGTGATATCAGCAATGTGGCCCTAGGTTCAATCATAGGCAAAAGGCGAGATAAGAGTTTGTATCCCATCTACAATGTGATCAAATAACTAAATCTTTCCTAGAAGAATTTCACTGTGACTAAACAAGAATTGTATATTGTGGTGTTCATATTTGAGAAATTTTGGTCTTACTTGATTGGCACCAAAGTCATTGTGTATACTGACCATGCATTTCTTATATACCTTATGGTGAAGTAAGATACAAAGCCAAGGTTAACTCGATGGGTACTTCTATTACGGGAATTCAACTTTGAGGTTAAGGATCGATAGGGCACTGATAGTCAAGTAGCCAACCATTTGTCACACCTTGAGAAGGAAGCAATTCTAAAACAAGGGGATGACCTTGAAATTGATGATACTTTCATATATGAAGTCTTGACAACATCACAAGACTTAATCTCTTGGTTTGCAGATTTTGCCAATTATTTGGAAAGTTATGTAGTTCTAGAAGATAAGTCATTTCAGCATCAAAAGACATTCATGAATAAGGTTCATAAATCTTCTTGGTATGAGTGATACCTTTTTTGGGTCTGTGTAGATGGTGTAATTAGAAGATGTGTCCCATAGGTTGAGATGATGAGGATCCTAGATGTGTGTCACTCTTCACTGGTTGGGGGTTACCATGGAGATGCACAGAGCATACAAGATCTTGTAATGTGGATATTATTGGCCCAAAATTCACAAATATGACCATGACTATGCAAAGGCATGTTACCAATGCCAAAGGTAAAGGAACATCTTGAGAAGACATGAACTTCTTAAAACCGTTATCCAAGAGCTAGAGTTAGTGATATCTTGGGAATTGAGTTTATAGGCCCCTTTGTGAGTTCGCATGGCATAAAGTATATTTTGGTGGTTGTAGACTACGTTTCAAAGTGGGTGGAAGAAGTTGCGCTTTCCAACAATAAAGGTAAAACTATCACAGTTTTCTTGAAAAACAACATATTCTCTGAATTTGGGACACCTAGAGTGGTTATTAGTGAGAGAGGATCCCACATTTGCAACCATTTTTTTAAGTCCCTAATTGAGAAATATGGTGTGAAACACAAAGATAGCTATACCTTACCATCAATAAATGAGAGGTCAAGTTGGGGTATCCTATCGGGAGATCAAGTTCATTTTGGCAAAGAGTTTGAATGCCAATAGGATAGATTAGGGAAGGAAGTTAGATGATGCACTATAGGCATATCGGACCTCATTCAAGTCTCCTATTGGTACATCTGTGTATCATCATGTGTATGGCAAGTCATACCACTTTCCTATTGAACTTGAGCATAAGGCATTATAGGCATTGAAAAGGTTGAATTTGAAATGGAGTGACACGGCTAAATTGAGACTTGAACAAATGAATTAAATTAATGAATTCCATTTCTATGCATATAAGAGCTCAACCTTATATAAGAAGAAGATGAAGTTGTATCATGATCGAAAAACTGAAAGGCGAGAATTCATAGCTAGTGATATGGTACTATTGTTTGATTCAAGGCTTATAGCTATTTTTGGGAAAGTTATGGTCAAAATAGAATGGACCATATATAGTGGTTACAGTGTTTTGTTATGGTGCAATTGAACTTGACAATAAGGATAGGAAGTGGTTTAAAGTCAATAGGCGAAACATAATATGGGTGAAAGCAATGTCCCTTGACTGATTTGTGAAGTGGACTTAAAGGGGGCTTGAGAAATCAGGACAAGTTGAGTCATGCCACGATATTAAATCAGGCACTTTAAGGGTGGTAACCCATTGGCTTATTTGTAAAGTCTGAGTACCCAACAGAGCCACATCGGTATTAAATCAAGCGTTTCTTGAGAGGCAACCCAAGTATTTTATTTGTCACTTTGTTTTGTTTTTTGCATGTTTGTCACAACAGGGATAGGGTGTTGAATTATGTAGGGACTAATTAGACTAAGAAAAATATGAAAAGAAAGAAACTCCAGGTAAGTATTCCCATGAGTTGAGTATAGGAGTCGTGGACTAGGTCAATGAATCGTAGACTCAACTCGTGGAAATTAGAATAAATTCTTGCTCTTAGATCATATTCCACGAGTTTAGTCCATGGGTCATGAACTAGGCCTATTACCCATCGATCCAACTTGTGAAAATTGAACAAGACTTATTGGATTGCAAAACATAGTCCACGAGTTCAATCCATGAGTCGTAGACTTTTCTATGACTCATAGATTCCACTCGTGAAAATTAAATAAAACTTTTAGGTTTCTAAATATTATACACAAGTGGAATCCATGGGTCATGAACTCGGTCTATGACCCGTCTGGTTAATTCATGAAAATCAGGTAAATTCAGTTTATTTTTATTTTTGTTTTATTTTTGCACCCATTCCAAAAATCTGACACAACTCAAAATACTTGAATTTAAGCCTAATTTAAAGACCTTGCCTAATTCCCAAACCCAACTTACCTTATACCCAATCCATAAGTACCTCTTCATCACTTTAAAAACAAAAACCCTACTCAATTAAAACCCTAATTAGCATACACCAACTCAATCAAAACCCTAATTAGCATACACCATCACTCAATCCAAATCTCAAACCCTTATTACCATACTTAAATAACCAATTCCCACTTCTATTAAACCACATTCCATAGTATATGAGTCTGTCACACTTTTATAACCTCAATATCATTTATCACTCATGGTAACAGTAGAAGTTAGGGGGCCATTATTATGTTGATTGCTTATGTTTATTGGCTCTTCTCAGGTGTGGCTATGTTCTTGTATTAAGTTTGTGATTTGATGATCTTGAATTCTTTTGAATATACATACGTAAGTTGGCCTGATTGAGTTGAGAAATAGTGTATAATTTTAACAATGTTGGCTCTTAATAATGGTGAAATTATGTTGGAGTCTCGATTTTAAGCTTAGCAGTCCTATGCAAGATTCATTGATTGGACTCATAGGAATCAGACCTGAGATTCCTGCAACTTGGATTTTATTTTTGAATTTCACGAGTGTTCCATGACTCATGAACATAATCTATGGCTCATAGACAGAACTCATTGACTTTAGACCTGAAGTTCACGAGTAGGTTCCATGAGTTGTTAACCCAGTCTATGACTCATAGATTGGAATCATGAACTTTAAACATACTTTCTTTGTTAATTCCCTATTGTTTGTTTTGCAAGCTAAATATTTTCTAAGTGGGTACCATGTACTTAAAAATAAGGAAATGCCACTCCGACATCCAAAAACAGCGCTAAAACTCAAGAACCAAAATCTAGACTTTGAGATAAGTCTTCAAAATCGAAGATAAGTAGGTTTGCAGAGGAATATGAGATAAATAACACTCCACTTATGCCACGTCATATGAGGTGACAGATAAGGAGTAATATACAACTCAAGCTATACTATAGGTTATCCCACATCCTCAATGATAGGTTACACTATCTCCTACTATGCAGGCACACACCTCTCCCCAGTTTGAAAAAAGGAGAGGAATCATCTGAATTCAGAGTTATTAAGGAGCCCACTATTGCTTCCTAGTCTGAAGAGAAAGAAAAATCTTCTAAGTTTGGTGATGGTGAGGAAAACACTGATACTACCTCTACTTTTGGTATTGAGATACAGAGTTCTGTGAATACTTCGACGCAATCCTTAGCCGAGTAATAAGGCCCAGTCAGCCTTAGTCTAGGAAAATAGGAGGTGTGTGTTTAGAAAATGAAATTGATCCATGATAAGGATGCTGAGACAACTGAGAGAGGTGGATTCAAATGGAATATTTAAGGAACCCCATATTTGGACAGTTGATTTTGCCAAGATTCCAGAGATAAAGACACTATTTGATAGATACAGGTTTGGTTGGATGGGGGAAACTTTGGAGAGATATAGTCTAGAGTTGGTTCATGAGTTCTATTCCTGGTGTGCCACTTCAGTAGACTTGATCACATCTCTGAGGTAAGGAGCTCTAGACTAACCTGCATTAGGCCACACTTTAATTTAAGGTACATGGGTTAATATATCCAAGGAAACTATTTAGCATTTCTTATTTGGACCCAATCATGAGGTATCGATGAGTAGAGAGAGTTTTATTATCATATGGAGATGGTGAAAAATAAAACCAAAATAAAGGATCTTGAGCAGAAGAGAGAATTGTTGGGCTAGATTATCAACGATATTGCTGAAAATAGGATTGATGCCATTTGGGTTCCAAGGAAAACAAAGATAAAAAAGTCATCTTGGAATTTATGAGAAAGTTTTAGTAGTCCACTATGCAGAATTGGTTAGGCCCTACTGGAGCAAATAGTTCTCTCGCCCTTGATCCAACAGTTATGGTGGCCAGTATTCTAGAAGGTATGTGTAATGACCCTTTAAGTCAATTTCCATATTTTCTCTTATCTACAATATTAGAGCTTTTATATAGATACCCCATATTATTTATGATTTTTTGGAACTAACAAATCGATTACCGGGCAGTTCGTTCAATTTTAGAGCCAATTTCCTATTTTGAAGTCTTCATTGGTTCAAATTGGTTACCGGGTTAAAATCTTAGTCAAATGACCTTGTATACTATTATGACTATTCCAGAAATTCCAAAATGTCAATTTTAGGTTGGAGGACTTTTGATTTGGGTCCCAAGGCACTCGAGCTCATTTAAACCTATTGGTTGAAAAGCTAAGAAAATGGAATATGAGTATGGGACCCACTTCATTGAAACGAACTTTTATGGAAATTTCAACTACGCCATTAAGTTTGGACCGTCGAATTTGTTATGGTTGCATAGTCCATTTGCATGTACGAGATTCTAGATGAATCTCGAGGGGTAGGCAGAGTCTTGGAATTTTCCAAGTCTCAACTAGTGTTAAGCAACGGCATCGTGATCCATGAGTCACTACAGTAACTCCCGTTGAAGCCCAGTTCATATGGAAATCACGAGCCACATACCACAATCATGACTCACCAAGCAGCCACCAATTATAGTGATCATGAGGTGTTGGCTCGTGATAGCAATACCTAAGAACTTGGGATGGGTATAAATAGACCCTTTTAAGCCCATTTTTGCCCATTTCTCACCCATTCTCTTGATACTTAAATCCTAAATAGTGAGATATCTTGGTAATGAGACTTGTGGATGATTTGGGATCTTGAATAATGATTATTACATCACTATACCTCAATTTGATGTAAGATTTCACCCTTTCTCATAGTTGATTTTCCATTTCTTGTTCAAAATCCCTAAAACTTGGTGGCTTGATTTTATCCCTAATTCAGTTTTCACCTATTTTTAAGGTTAATTACTCCTAAAGCATAAGAGAATGTTAGGTTGGCCTCGGAAACATGATTTTCATAAATGGGAACCACATGGAATTTTGGTTTAATTTTTGGACCCGAAGCACAATAGTGAAACATAGGTATCATTATTCTCGTATTGATGAATAGATTACTATTTTGATAGCTTCGCATCTTGTGGAAGCTTTTTGGAAGGGAAAGTCGGCGAATTAGTGGATTCTTCGAGCTTTCTTTGGCGCCCAGTTAGATTTTTCCCTCTTCATAGATTAAGTTATGTCATAGTTTGTTTATGATAATATGTTAGATTTGGGATATGTTTTAGGTATTGGTGAACAATTTGTAAATGATTGGGTTAGTTAGACCTCCTAAGCCATTCAAAAACTGTAAATTAGGTGTTTGACTTAGTTGCCTATATCATTAGTGGAATTTCTATCTTAGGTCTAATTAAGACTTTTTTAACATCTAAAAGTGGATTAAGATACCTTAGCCTAGTCTAGGTAGAATTTGCTTAGTAGTGGAATTAGGGGGTTTAGAAGTGGGCCTTGACCCACCTTAGGCCAAGATCATGTTAGCTATTGGAAACCTTTTATACACTTGATGTACGTCTTAAAATTGATTATTTAGGTGATATTATGAAACTTTAGCACTTAATGGTGATGATGGATTGAATATTGAGAGTTGAGGTGCAACACCCCACATTTTTGGGCTAGAATTCAAATCGGTGTTCCTATGCATACAGACTTGAACTTAATTATTCTATATTTATATATATATATATATGTGATTATTAAATATATGATGTGGTAATATCTTTGTATATTGATTGAGGTCATAATACCCTCCTAACTCAAAAACAAGTTGAGGACTTTTCTATTGATAGAGTTTTGACAAATGCTCCATCTAGGGTCCACTTTAGATGAGTGTATCTCCTAGAATTTATTGATTCAGGTGGCCTACTATAATTTAAATGAAAGGTATTTGAGTTGTCTTTCCAATTCATCTAGTTTCACCTTAATCTGATATTGGAGTGGGAAGTTATGTCCATTTTACCTTAGCATATCTATCTGTCATCAAGGTGACAACTAGGCTGATAGGCTATCAACCAGTTGACAAGACATCAGCCAAGTCATCAACCTTAGGTAGAATCACTAACAAAGGTGACGACTAGGCTGATAGGCTATCAACTAGTGGATAAGACATCAGACAAAGTCATCAACCTTAGCTAGTAACCCTAAAGAAGGTGACGACTAGGCTGATAGGCTATCAACCAGTTGAAAAGCCATCAACTAAGTCATCATCTATAACCAAAACATTAAAGGGAGTTAATGAATAGGTTGATAGGTTATCAACCAGTTGATAAGCCACCATCCAAGTCATCCACTAATGAAAAATTCAGAAATTTTTATTCATCTTTTGAGAGGTATTTTGGTCTTTTCCTGGCCTCAAACCTTACCCCTCCCCCCATGACTTAAAGAACCAAATAGGCATATTTAGCTATTATTAATCAGTTTTAAAAGCCATTAACCCTCTCTACTCTCAAGAACAGTAAAAATTAGGGTTTTCTCTCAAGTCATCTCCAAAGCCCCAAAGTTCAAGTTTCTTTAAAAGTCAAGAATTTCTAGGTATTTATGATGTTCATCTATGGTCCCTTTTTATCCATGGAGTCTAAGAATCCATTTTTATGTTTTAAATTATGAATTTTACATGTTTCTAATGAATTCTCTCCATGAAACTCTTATGAATTTAATTATAAATTAGGTTTACAAGTGTTTTTTGATGAATGAACCTTTACACATTTGAAAGATGGAATTTTCATGTTAAAATCCTAACTCATGGTATTAGTATTGTTTCTATGTTTTTAATCTCATGCTTTACCCATTCCCATGCTTAAGTTCATGTTTTCCATGTGTTTGATGAAATTCCTAAGTGTTGGTTTTTGAACAATAACCCCTTATTATCGTTTTTAAGTTATATATGTCCTTATTGATATTTCCATTCAGTGATGGAGGGTTATGAACACCCGATACTTAGCTGTTTACATAATTTTAGTATCTTCAGAATGGTTTTAAACAAACTATGAGCATTGTCATCCAGTTAGTTATCTTGATCAGTTGTTTGCTTAGTTAAGCTTAGTTTAGTCTGATAATCAGTGTCATTCAGTTGGGAGTAGGATTCAGCACCGAGAAAACCCATGGATGGGGGCATTACTCCCAGTATAGGGTTTGGCCCTTACTAGCAATCCCTGAGTTATAAAACTACGTAACCAGCGTAGGTTGATTACAAGAATAGGGCTATTCAATTTTAGTTTCCCAATGAATGAGTCATTGAATGGAGGGGTAGTACCTCAGTGCTTAGGGGTCACATGTGTTTTCAGATCCCTTCTCGGAATCCTATGACATCATATGATCTAAAGTTAAAAGTATGAATCCATAAGTTTAATAGCAGTAAAATGGGGGTGAGTTTATTATTTATGTGTATTATTGTACCAGCGACTTAGGATGATGGATTGAAGCTAAGGGGGAGATGATATGACCAGTAACCAAGTCAAGCTCTCAGATTCTAGTAGTGATGCCAGTATATTGTGGAACAACTCTAGGGAGGAAGATGCCCGACCCATGTTTATTTCAACATTTGTACTTTAGTTATCACGGTATCTACTCATGCCTTGCATGTCATCTCTATGATCATAGCTCATATTTGTGCATCTTATAAAAATTCATTTACTCTCACAGTTCCTAGTATGAGGAGTTCCAGTTCACTCAGCAGTACGAATTATGTTCCATGAATTCAGGAACTCCAAACTCAGGACATATAGCTCATGACTCATATGCTCATGCTTTATAGTATGTTCAGTTCTAGTACTTATGTTACACTCTTAATGATCAGTAAAATTTAGATTTATGTTATGCGTGTCCTTAGTCTAAATCTTTTTTATGAATTCATATCATTGATACTTTATTCCTCATGCCTCAATTAAGTGTCAAAGTTATTCTTTCATGCTTTAGGTCCTCATGTTCTAACCTTTCAGTGACCTCCCCTTATGAAATAATGGTGATGATGAGTAATTTGTTTAGATATGAGAGATTAAATATTTCATGTTAAGAAAAGATTATTGCATGCTTATTTTACACGAGGCTATAGGTTTGAAGAATAATTGAGGCAAGGCTTTTGATACATGTCATGGTTAGTTGAAATTTCATGTGTTTTCTTGAGGACAGTGCCTTGAAGTTTTTATTGATAGAGGTATTAGAGAATATGAGAAAGATGCTTTTATGGGTGTTGTTTAGAAGTTTATATGTAGTTATAAATATAGGCTTGAATGTCGTGTTGATGTGTAAGTGGATAGATGCATGGCATGTTAGTAAATGACTAGTAAGAGGTTGAATATAGTTGTTGAAGAGGTAGTAAGAATTATTCATAAGATGAGGAGTTGTGAAAATGCAGGGTGTGTTGAATTCATGACTCAGACTAGTATTATAGTGTTATGTGTGCACTTTGTAGATTTGAGTAGGATTAAACATAGTGAGAGAATTGAGTTTAGCTCAGACTTCAATAGATAGAGTTATCAGTGCCCATGCAGAGATTATAAGTAGCCTCAAATGAAGTGCAGTTTTGAAGGGGAGCATATAGTTGAGGGAGTATTGAGAAGTATGTCTAAGCTTGAAAGTAAAATTTGCATTGTCTAAGGCATAGCAATCTATTCTACCTTATGTTTCGGCAACCGATATTCCATGTCACAAGACTATAGCCATGTTGGGATTCCTTATACAGATGTCTTATCTAAATAATTCCCACGATTCCCTGCTCTCTAACGTTATTAGAACTTCTTAGAAAGAGCATTGAAGAAATGCTCCAGTTGAGTATAAGCTTTCATTCATAATTCAGTCTGTAAGTGTCATGTGCATTATCTCAGTCTTTCCTTAGTATTTCAGCCAAGTCAGTATCATTCAGGGGATGAACTATCCCAAGGGAGAGATATTGTAATACCCTCGAGTTTTCATGTACCAAATCTCTCAACTTTTCTTCATGAAATAAGATCAATGTTAAAGTAATGGGTACTCATAAGTTGACTCTCCTATTTTTATCTCAGCCTTATAATCATTCTCATGTCATTGCATGTATTCACAAAATCAGTTCAGTCATGTATCATGTTTCAAACTCAGTCATGTAATCATGTTTCCATTCATACATGTTTATTATATGATCTCAGTTCTCCCGGTATTCTCAAATAACCAGTCTCATTCGAGGACAAATATTCCCAAGGGGAGATAATGTAACACTCCATATTTTTGGGCTAAAATTCAAATCATTGTTCCTATGCATACAGACTTAAACCCAATTATTCTATGTACATATGTGTGTGATTATCAAATATATGATGTGGTAATATCTTTTATATTGATCTAGGTCATAATTCCCTCCTAACTCAAAGACGAGTTGAGGACTTTTCTATCGATAGAGTTTTGATGAATGCTCTAACTAGGGTCTACTTTAGATGAGTTTATATCTTATAAAATATTGATTTAGGTGTCGTACTATAAATAAAATGAAAGTTCTTTGAGTTGTCTTTCCAATACATCTGGTTTCACCTTAATCCGATATCGGAGTGGGAAGTTATGTCCATTTTACCTCAGCATATCCATCTGTCATCAAGGTAATGACTAGGTTGATTGGCTATCAACCAGCTGATAAGCCATCAGCCAAAGTCGTCAACCTTAGGCAGTAACTCTGAAGAAGGTGACGACTTGGCTGATAGGCTATCAACCAGTTAACAAGCCATCAGCTAAGTCGTCACCCATAACCAGAACATGAAAGGGAGTTGACGACTAGGCTGATAGGCTATCAACCAGTTGATAATACATCAGCCAAGTCATCAAATAAAGAGAATTTCAAAAAATTTTATTCAGCTTTGGAAGGGTCTTTTGGTCTTTTCCTTACCTTAAACCTTAACCCCCCACCCCCTAATGACTTAAAGCACCAAATAGGCATATTTAGCTATTATTAATCAGTTTTAAAAGCCATTAACCCTCTCTACTCTCAAGAACAACAAAAATTAGAATTTTCTCTCAAGTCATCTCGAAATCCCCAAAGTTCAAGTTTCTGTTAAAGTCAAGCAATTCCAGGTGTGTGTGATGTTCATCCATGGTTTCTTTTTGCCCATAGAGTCTAAGAATCTATTTTATGTTTTAAATTATGAATTTTACATGTTTATGATGAATTATCTCCATGAAACTCTTATGAATTTTAATTATAAATTAGGTTTACAAGTGTTTTTTGATGAATGATCCTTTACACGTTTGAAAGATGGAATTTTCATATTAAACTCCCTAACTCATGATTTTAGTATTATAACTATGTTTTTATTCCCATTCTTTACCCATTCCCATCCTTAAGTTCATGTTTTTCATGTGTTTGATGAAATGCCTAAGTGTTGGTTTTTGAACAATGACCTCTTATTATAATTTTTAAAGATATATATGTCCTTATTGATATTTTAATTCAGTGCTGGAGGGTTATGAACACCCAATACTTAGCTGTTACATAATTTAAATATCTTTAGAATGGTTTCAGACAAACCATGAGCATTGTTTTCCAGTTAGTTATCATGATTGGTTGTTTTCTTTATTAATCTTAGTTTATTCCAATAATCTGTGTCATCCAGTTGGGAGTACGATTCAGCATCGAGCTAACATAAGGATGGGGGCATTCCTGCCATTATAGGGTTTGACCCTTACTAGCAATCCCTGAGTTACAAATCTATGTAACCAGCATAGGTTGAGACTTCTTCCTGTCAATTTAGGTTTGACACATATCTCATGAGTCTTCCTGTTAATTTAGGGTTGACAGGATATCTTTCTGCTAGTTTAGGGTTGATACGGCCATTGTTAGTACTTGTGGCACGATACTGACACCCTTCCAACTGGGATTACAGGTTGGACCTCGATTATCTTAGATTGGGGCATGTTTGTTAGATGATACCTCCCACAGTCTCAGTTTAATATTCAGTACATAATTCAGTTCCAGTTTGCTTGACCAAAGCATACAGATTATCATCTATTCAGCTACTAGATTTCAGTATTTTAGTTTTACAAATTATTTCAGACATATTATATGTTTGGTCTTGTATTCTCAGTATTTAAGTTTTCATGCACTCATATTCAATTATCTCATGCCATTTAGTTAGTTACTATTTCATGCATATGAATCTATGCACTTCAGCCTAACCTCATCTCATATACCAGTACATTCAAAGTACTGATCACACTCTTATTTGCACTATGATGTTTTATGGCATATGTTCAGATGCTTAATGTCCCGATTGTACTTAGACAGTCCAGCACTTTAGCAGTAGCAGCAGTGGTGAGTCCTCATCTATCGAGGATATGATTATTTTATTTTAGTTTATCTCATAAGTTCAGTATTTCCATTCAGTCAGAGTTAGTTGGGGATTTGTCCCATCAACTCCACAGTCAGACAGTTATAGGTTTTTTATACATTTAGATAGTTAGTTATTTTATCTATTATTTTATCAGTCTTTTCAGTATGTTTTTAGACATTTCAGATCTATGATTTAATTATATTTCAGTATTTAAACCTTATGGTGTTGACAGTTGATTTCTGCACATATGCATTTTGTTACTTTATTTTATGCTTACAGTAGGTACCAGCTCATGGGTTAGCTTGTGGTCACTTGTGACTGTAAGCACTATTATCGCCACTAGGGGGTAGCCTCGAGTCGTGGCATGAGGCTAATTGATTAAGCTAGTGATTATCTATTGCTTGTGATATTGAATATACACATCTACCAATTTATGTCCAAATATCGATTACAATATTAATAACATACTTACTGGTTCATGTCCAAATATTAATGATGATATTGAATACGTACATACCCGGTTAAAGCTTGAAAGATTATTATGCTATTGATTATGAAACTACAAGTTCAAGTCCTGAAATTTGCTATGATATTGATTATATGATAATTAGTTTAAGTCCAATAATTTGTTATGATATTAATTATATGATTACCGGTTCAAGTCCAGCTATTAATTATGATGTTAATAATATGGCCCCGATTAGAACCCCACAATAGGGAATGATGTTGACAAATTGGGTATTGATAAGTCTAAAGTTGGATGAAATAGTTTATAGTATGGCATGACAGAGATGGATTCTAGTTGTATCATGAAAGGTAGAAAGTGATGATGCTACGGTTTATGATTTACTTGATTGTACCCTCCAATTTTATGATGGCCTGCATTGGGTTATTTACTTTTCTGCACTCATTGGATTATGGGGGCTAACTTTATAGATATAATTGCATGTGCTTGATCTGTTATGTTATGTTATTATTCTGGTTATTCACTTATTTATGTACAGTGACATTGGAGTGGATTCAGGTTTGACTCTTTCTTGACGTAGTATGTTATCTTGTATTTTATCATATTTATATCATGATTTAACTCAGTCGCCCAATGATGCCTACTGAGTACGCATGTTTTGGTACTCATACTACACTTCTGTATATTTTTGGTGCAGATCTGATTACTAATTATTGTCTTGATTCAAGGATCGTACTTTGGTTGTTCAAAGATAGGGTAAGCTCTTGGAGTCGGAGTCACCCCATTTCATTCTATCTTACTTGTGTCTAGTCTTTAGTTTTGAAACAGGAGTGTATTGATTATTTTAGACTTGGGTTGAATTTCTAGTAGCTCTACCAGGACATGGGATGTTTTCTTATATTATGGTTATCTTTAGACGATTCTATTATCTTGCTTATTTTTTTATGTTGAATTATTTATTTTGCCCTTTTGAGGCAATCTCCACCAAGTTAACCCTTTGTGAATAGCTTCAGATTATGGTTCAACATACTTACTAGCGAGGTTTAGTAGGTTCCATCATTACTCATAAATTAGGTCGCGATTAATTAGTCAAAGCCCAGGCTACATCGGTATTATCGGTATAAGATCAAGTGTCTAGTACAGTCAAGCGAATTAGAACAATGACATCCATTTCCAATCTTCGAGAGGCTATAGGAAATTCTTAGGAGTTCTTTATTTCTTTCACTCATTTCATGATAAGTGTCTAAGTTGGTTTGTATAGTATTTCATTGACTTTACTCTTTCGCAGATGGCTAGTATGTGAGCTACCGCTATATGAGATGAGGGTTCTGAGATCGAACCTAGGGATATTTTCATTATTTATAAATGAGCTAGAGGTCATGGACATTCTCAAGTTGTGTCCCTATCTATAGGACATGATAGGAGGCCTCCACTAGACCTTATTCTTGCTCCTAAACTGAAGATTCTTTCGCCCTAGCCAGTGGTGGGCTAGGGACCAGCCCAGGCTTCATCGGGGTTTATTTCTTCTTCAGTCCTCAAGAATGCTTTGGTTTAGTTTTTGGGGCTGTTGGTGATGCATCATCTGATGGTGCACAGTCTACAGATCAGAGTGGTACTAAGGCTCCTAGAGTTAAGGTTCCTCTTGTACCGGTAGTTGCTCAATCAGTAGTCACTCAGCCAGTGGTTGCCCAGCCAACTATGTTAGTTGAAGAGCAAAAAAATGTTGGGTAGGTTCTTTAGATTGGCTCGGCCTAGGTTTTTTGGTGTGCCATGCGAGGATGCATATGAGTTTATGATAGCTTGTGAGAATAAGCTCCATAATTTAGGCCTTTTTGAGACTCGTGGTGTGGATTACACTACTTTTCAGTTGGACATGGCAACTCGACATTGGTGGAGAGGTAATCTTGATTCCAGGCCCGCTAGATCTTCTTCTTTGACATAGTCTTAATTTTCTGAGATCTTCTTAGAGAAGAAAAAACCTCACTATCTTAGGGATAATTTGAGAGATCAGTTCATGAAATTAAAGATGGGCTCTATGACAGTTGTGGAATATAAGGCTCATTTTCATAAGTTGTCTAGGCATGCTACTTCTATTTTGGATATTGAGTATGAGAGGATTTATGGCTTTGTGCGAAGGTTGAGACTTCCTCTTTGCATATCTACTTAGAATTTGGTTGTTGTTGGTAGGTATTTGTTGAGGTTTTTTATCATGCTCAGCTTATGAAGGAGATGCATCATGAGACCCAAGGGGGCAATGATAATTACCCTCGGTATCAAGGTAGCTTCAGTGGGAGTCACAGTAGCTCCCAATTTAAAGGTAGTAGTTCTTATAGTAGATACCCTCCTCATCAACCGTATCAGCCTTAAAGTTAGCCTAGTAGACCCGTCCAGGCAGCACTCTAGATTACTGATGAAGGTCATTCTTAGGTTAGTGATCGCCCTGGTCAGGGTAGTGGTTAGTCTTTGAGGGTTCGTATTTTAGTTATTCCAGTTGGGGTGGGGATTCTAAGTCAGTCGGATCTCTAGGTTCTAGTTTATTTCATGGGATATGCTATAGTTATGGAGGTCGTGGCTATTATTCGTGAGAGTGCCCTAGTCGTGGGGCGATTGTTGCCTCAACTCAGAGTGTTTCCCTTATTAGAGTGGTTCATCTCATGGCTAGAGGTTTTTGGCATGGTGTAGGGTAGTCCTCAAAGTGCTTATGAAGGTTCTCGAGCAGGTAAGAGAGGTGATCAGTCAAGGGCCTAGCCAGGTGGCAGGCGTGGTCAGTTGTATGTAGTTCCTATTAGACCCGAGGCTGAATCTTCAAATATTGTTGTTACATGTAAGATTTTGGTGTGTTGTTAGTCGGCCTCTACTTTATTTGATTTGGGATCCACTTGTTCTTATGTGTCTGCTTATTATGCTCCACAGTTAGAGTTATCTTGGGATTTATTATCCATGCCATTACGTGTATCTACTCCCGTGGGTGATTCTTAATAGTGGATTGGGATTTCAGATCATATGTTATGACTGTTAGAGATATTGGTACTCATGTTGATCATATTGTATTAGACATAGTGGATTTTGATGTGATTCTGGGGATAGACTAGTTATCCCACTATCATGCGGTCATGAATTATTTTGAAAAGATTGTTGCCTTAGTCATGCTCGCCATACCCTCAATTGTGTGGCAGGAAGCTATTAGTCATGAGTCAGCAGGGATTATTTCTTATATGTGTGCTAAGAGGCTTATTTTGAGGGGTTGCAGGTCTTATCTTGCTTATACTTATAATGCTAGTATCGAGAGTCCGTCGTTTGACTCTGTTTCTATAGTTTGTGAGTTTCTTAATGTTTTCCTTACTGATGTACCTCATATACCTCTTGCTCGTAAGATTGAGTTTGTTATTAATCTTAAGCCTGGCACCTGACCTATTTCTATGGCACCCTACCATATGGCACTTACCGAGCTTAAGGAGCTAAATTCTCAGGTTTAGAATCTTCTTGGTAAGGATTTTATAATACCAAGTATGTCTCCTTGGGGAGCACCTGTGTTGTTTGTGAAGAAAAAGAATGGCTCCATAGATATGTGTATTGCTTATAGGCAACTTAATAAGTTGACGTAAAGAACCATTATGCTATGCCTCACATAGATGACTTCTGCGACTAGCTTCAGGGTGCAACCATGTTTTTTTCAGATTGATTTGAGGTCTTGTTACCATCAGTTAAGGATTTGGGCCGAGGATATCCCGAAGATAGCTTTTAGGACTTGTTATGGTCATTATGAGTTTCTAGTGATGTCTTTTGGGTTGGCCAATACCCCAGCCTTATTCCCGGATCTTATGAATAGAGTGTTCAAGCCTTATTTGTATTCCTTCATGATTGTGTTCATTGACGACATCCTTGTGTATTCAAGGAGTAGAGAGGAGCATGCACCGAATTTAAGGATTATGCTCTAGACTTTTAGAGATTATTTGCTTTTTGCCAAATTCTCTAAGTGTGAGTTTTGTCTTGAGCCAGTGACATTCCTTGGGCATTTGGTATCTTAGGATGAGATTATGGTAAACCCGGCAAAGATTGAGGTTATACCTGATTGGGCTAGGTTTATATCTCCAACTGAGGTTAGTATCTTTATTGGTTTAGCCGATTATTATAGATGATTCATCAAGGGTTTTTCTAATGTTTCAGAACCTAAGATCATATTGACTCAGAAGGATCTTTCCAATGGTCTGAGGTGTATGAGCCGAGCTTTGGAAAGCTCAAAGAGTTTCTCACTTCGGCTCCTATTTTAGATTTTCCAATTAAGGGTGAGAGATTCACGGTGTATTGTGATGACTCTGGTATTGGTTTGAGTTATGTATTGATGCATTAGGGTCATGTTATCGCCTATGCTTTGAGGCATCTTAAGGTACACGAGCGCAACTATTTTTCCTCATGATTTGGAGTTGGCAGCAGTAGTTTTTGCGCTTAAAATTTGAAGGCATTATCTTTATGGTTTGCATTGTGATATTTTCACTGATCATCACAGTCTTTGGCATCTTATAACCTAGAAAAATCTTAATGCAAGGTGGCATAGATTGATAGAGTTGCTTAAGGATTATGATATTTTCATCTTGTATCATCCGGGCAAGGTAAATATGGTAGCAGATGCCTTGAGTCAAAAGGCAATGGGTACGGGGAGCTTGGCCTGTATTTCAGTTTCTTAGGGGTCGTTGGCATGGGACATTCAGCCCTTAGCCAAATTGACGGGTCAACTTGATATTTTAGACCCTCAAAAGATTTTTGCTAGTGTTGAGGCGAGGTCTTCTCTATTTGTTCAGATTCAAAATCATCAGTTTAAGGATAGTAAGCTTCGCATTATTTGTGATTAGGCGTTGAGTGGTGAGTCCGAGAAGGCTACCATAAATTCTAAGGGTATCTTGAGATTTGATAGATGTATTTATGTTCTGAGGATCGATGACTTGATTCAGTTTATTTTGCACGAGGCTCACAGCTCTAGATATTCTATTCACTTGGGTACAACCAAGATATATAATGATTTGAGAAAGCATTATTAGTTAAGTGATATGAAGAGAGATGTGATAAATATTGTAGCTCATTGCCTATGTTGTTAGTAGGTGAAAGTCGAGCATCTGCGACCAAGTGGTTTGATTTAGAGGTTGCCCATTTTTGAGCAAAAATGGGAGCAAATTACTATGGATTTTGTTAGTGGTATACACCGTACTTCCCGTGGTTCTGGTGGTATTTGGTTTATTATAGATCGGTTTACCAAGTCGGTGCATTTCATTCCTATTAAGATGTCCTTCAGCACCGAGTGGTTGGCTCATATTTATGTTAATGAGATAGTCTATTTATATGGTGTCCCTATATCTATTATTTTAGATCAGGGTTTTATGTTCACTTCCATCTTTTGGAGAGCTTTTTTATAAGGAGATGGGTACTCAAGTAGACCTTAGTACAGCCTTTCATCCATGGATCGATGGCCAATTGGAGTGGACTATTCAAGTTCTCAAGGATATGCTCTGAGCCTAAACTAAGGATTTTAGAGGTCAGTGGGAAAAGCATTAGGCCTTGGCAGAGTTTGCATATAATAACAGTAATCATTCGAGTATTGAGATGGCGCCTTTAGAGGCTTTATATGGTAGGAGATGTCATTAGTTTATTAGATGGTTTGAGACTTTTGAGATTAGATCCCATGGTACTTTTATTGGATGGTTTGAGACTTTTGAAATTAGATCCCATGGTACTTACTTTCTTCAAGAGTCATTGGATAGAGTTAGGGTAATTCAGGATAAGTTGAGAGCAGCTCAGAGTAGGCAGAAGGATTTCACGGACCATAGGCTTCATGCCTGAGATTTAAAGTGAGTGATTGAGTATTCCTCCGTGTGTCTCCCATGAAGGGTGTGATGTGGTTTTGTAGGAAGGTCAAGCTCATCCCTAGATATATTGGACCTTTTGAGATACTTCGGACAGTTAGTAGGGTGGCTTAGAGTTAGCCTTAATCCTGATTTTGTTGTTGTCCATCCATTTTTTCATGTTTCTATGTAATGGTGATATATTCCTAATCTATATCATGTGCTTAGGTGGGGCTGAGTTCAGTTGGATGAGTGATTGACCTTTGTGGAGAAGCATGTGCTCATTTTGGCTAGTGATGTTAGGTGGTGCACACTAGGGAGATTTTTGTAGTTAAGGTTCAGTGGAGGCACCGCCCAATAGAGGAGGCTACTTGGGAGATAGTTATGGACCATATATCCTCACCTGATCGAGCCTTCAGGTACATCCTAATCCTTGATTTTCCCGGATGAAAGTCTTTTTTAGTAGTGGATATGAATGACCCTTCAGGTCATTTTCCATATTTCTGCTTATTTTCATCGTTAAAGCTTTTCTATAGCTACCCAAAAGCATTTTTCAATTGGTGGAATTGACAGATTGGTTACCGGTCAATTCTTTTAATTTTTAAAGCCAATTTTCCAAGAATAATATCTCAAACTCATAGAAGTGGAAGAAAATACGAATATAACCAATCCTGAATAATCTCATAAGTAGATTAATAGACTAGTAAAGTCAATTCATAGATAATCTCAGGTCTGAAAGTCACTAATACAAGCCACTAAATATAGAACCAAAAGAAAATTTAAGTCTTTCAAAATATGGAAAATGCATAAGGATAAGGCTGAAGGAGATTTGAGTAGTCTTTAAAGCCAGTAGCAGCTACCTCGAATCTCCGATAATGCTAGAAAAGAAGGAACCACAGAAAATTAATATCCACAAATCGTTGGATCTGTACCTACACATAAGGTGCAGAAAAAGCAAGATGAGTACGGAACCACGTGTACTCAGCAAGCATCATCGATCGACCCTATTTCAAAGTGATGACGAGTGATACCACGTAAATCATCTAAAAATAAACATACAACCTGCACTTAGGAAAACCACCTTAATGTAACTGAATAGTAAAGTTTAACAGTAATAAGCATATCATAACACAATCCAAGAATTTCTAAATCCAGTGAAATAAATAACAAATAAATAATAAGTACAAGGTCAATAAATACACTTTAACCAATCTGAACCAAATGAATCAATGCAATGCAATGTAATGCACATGTTGTGTAAAAACCTAGCGAGCAATGGCTTCAAGGTCAGGATCCATGGGAGACTCACAAGGTCCATGTACTGTGCAGGCGTGCACTCCGATCCCAATAAATATACTGTGTAGGCGTGCACTCCGATCCCAATAAATATACTATGCAGGTATACACTCCGATCCCAGTAATTATACTGTGCAGGCATGCACTTCGATCCCAGTAAATATATTGTGCAGACGTGCACTCCGATCCTAATGAATATATTATACAGATAGGCACTCCGACCCTAATGAAATGCAATGTATGTTGTGCAGGCCCAAATCAACAATAGAGTCAAGCACAGCACTTCGTGCCTCAAGTCAGATCAAATATCAATTTCAAAGTCAACTTGACTTATCAAGTAAGAGTATTCCCATTAGCTAGAATTTTCAATAATTTATTTATCATAACCAATCAGTCCATCGGGCTAGAAAATAGGGAAAAATAGCTCAAAACATACAATTAACCTATTTCATTCCCTTAAACAACACTGGTACCCGCATAAATGCTCATCACAATCACCTATACGGGACCCCCAATTCTCATTAATCCCATTACACATAACTAATAAATATTCAAATAAGCATTTTGAAAAGGAGTCTAAGAAAGTCTCAACTTGCCTCAAACCGAAGACAAGCATCAATCAACAAATTTTCCCATACATAAAGCTTCCAAACGATCAATATCTATTCAAAAACATAATCTCCATAAGAATACAGATCTAATGACGCCTATATACTTTGTAATCATTACCTAATTATTATTACTAGGTTACTAGCATACCGATATAAATTTTCTCCTCAGGCCTCTCTTTCTAATTCACTAATTCACTCCATATTATCATTACAAGTTCATACATTAGTAATCATTAAACAAACATTAGATATGAACATGATTAATATACCACTTAAACCTATCTCTAAGGAGCATTACGTAAATCACACACCATTGTAATTCCCAATTACCCTCACTACCTTATGTCATTGTCAATGCAGTTATCCATAATTTCTTTTTCTTATCGTCATTGGACCTAATTGGACAACTAATTAGCAAATCTAATTCCAATGCACTAGAAAACACCATTAATATATATCACTTTACCCGTACATCATTATACTATATATGATTTAGCTATTAATTTGCTCCCAATTCTATCAGTTAAATCATGAGAGAACTTTGCAAATTAATTCAACTCAACTATTACCTGAAGCTTTCGTGACCTTCTTCATAAAACTAGGGAGTGAAAATTGTAAAGTTTCATGCTCTTTCCCTGGCAACTCTCTAGTTTTTATTGTTGATGATATTATTATTATTATCAAGCCCTTCTATTTAAATTTTATTCTTATATATAGGTCTCACTAAATAAGAAAACATCAATTTGGTCCATTACTATAAAATAATGTCTAAAAATTATGAGGTGGGTTAAAACATGACAAATTTATAAAATAAATTTACAGGGTAATTACAGCCACCCCCTCACTGCCCACAGGGGTTGTCCTCTCCATAGGATAGCTCAGACCCTCTCTCACCCTACTTGGTGCTTGGGTGTCTACCTGCTCAATCGTATATAAAGGACCCTCAAATAGGGTCGCTTCTAATAAAGTAAACAATTGTAACTTTCTCTAGGAAACCGAGTTGGTATCATCACGTATTAACCCCACATACCCTACATGTGTCACCTCTTCTACATAATTAATACCTGGTAGTACCACCATGACCGCTACATCACAGAGCTTCTGAATAAGGCAGGGGAACGGATACTCTTGACCTCTCTAAATTCTCTCTCATGTATCTTATTGCGTATATACCAAGAAAAATTACTGTCATAACCTGCCATAATGCTGACAACTAAAACTACTCGATCAAGGGTGAGAGAATTATCTGCTCCAGTAGGGCCCAATCGGTTTCGCATAATGGACTACCAAAACTTTCTTGCAAAGTGTAGGTATGACTTTTTTATTTCTATTTTTCCTACAACCCAAGTGGCATCAAGCCCATTTTCAGCAATATAGCTGACAATCCAGCTCAATAGTTCCTACTTCTACTCGGGTTCTTTTATTTTGGTAGTGTTTTTCACCATCTTCATGTAATATCAAACTCTATTGTACAGACCAACACTTCATGTCGGGGCCAAAACAAGAAACACTGAATAGTCTTCTCGGATATATCAACCTCTGTACCTTAAACTAAAGTGTGGGGCAATGGAAGTTAGTCTCAAGCTTGTTGCCCCAGAGTTATGATCAAGTCTACTGAAGCAACATATAAGGCATAGAACTCGCAAACCAACTTTGGATTATATCTTTTGGAAGGTTCCCTATCTAACCAAACCTGTATCTATCAAACTTGATTACTCTAAGGTTCCCAATTTTTGTCTTAATTAAACACAACAACACATATATTAAAAACAAAAAATAACTACAGCCTAAACACGTTAATTCTACTATAATAGCATACTCAGAGGAAAAAAACACGACAATAAAAGCCCTCAAGTTATGGTATACCCTCAGATGATACATTATCCTCAGTGCATAATTATGGAAATAATAAGAATAAATGAGTGAAGACATACCTGCGGTGCTCTAGGTGCCAGATATAGACCCGCTCGCAGCCAAGGCTTTAGAAGGCACCCCAGGCTCAGAGGTAGGTGGTGGTGGTTGGTTACTGGATGAGGCTACCAACTCCTATTGTTCACAGGCAATCTACTCAATATGATAATTAGTTTGGGATGCCTTAACCTTCCTCTTCAAGTATACCCACCACTCGATGGGTTTTGTTGTTATGTTTTGTTTCCCCCGAGTGTGCTATCATAGTAGAACTATCATGTTTAGGATGTTAGTTATGTTTTTTTCTTAATATATGTGTTGTTGTGTTTAATTAGCAGAAAAATAGGGAACCTTAGTGCAGTCAAGTTTTAAATGATTAAAAATTTAATTTTGATGCTTAAATAAATTTTGAGGTTTAAAGGATACCCCTCCTAAATTTTTTTTAGAATGTGTGTTATAGTTTTGCTAAATTATGACCACTCTTAGATATTGTTATGGCATGAATATTATAGGAAAAATAAACATAGCTTAGTGATGTATGAACTGGATAGGTAGTAGTTGATAGTGTAACCCTGTGTTATGTAGGTGTGAGATTGTTTACTGAGTTCACTTTGTTTGTGTGATCCAAAACTTTCTTGGTTAGTCTTGCATAGGTTGTAGGATAGGTGGCTTGAAAAGGATCATGGGTTGTTCTTTAATAAGTCCATTTATCCTAACTGCCCGACCAAATGAAATAAGTATCCCTTGATCTAGAATTTGAGCCTTAATTGACTATTTTCTTTCATAAGCATATTCACCTACCCATTTCTACTTACAATGAACCTGTCTTGGCCCTAGTCCCTTCATGGACATTGTGTACCTCAACCTAGTCAAATCACCTAAGTTGAGGGTGGCTATCATAGGAGTGTGTATTTGATACGCATACGAAGAAAAAGTTAGTAAAAAGGAAAGAAAATCAATTTGGGTGAGGTAACCAAAAAAAAAGAAAATATATAAATAATAAAGTTTGCAAAAAAGGGGAAAAAAAGGAAATAAGTAGGAAATGTAAAGTGAAAATGACACCCAAAATTTGAACATAAACGAAGAAGAATAAGGGAGAATAAAATAAGCAAGGTCAAAAAGTGGAGCCAAAAATGAGTGTAGTATCAAGGAGGGTTGAGTCACTTTATACCTATGTACCATACCCATCTCTAAGCCTATATGACAAGCCGATAAAAATCCTATAGTGATCTTAGTCGAACTGTCCGAAAAACTAATGCATAGAAAATAAGGGCAAGCTTATGGTATTTTATGCACCTTATTTGAAATTCTTTATGAGAGTGAGTGCTTTGATGTAGTCCCTATGTTGACATTCATTGTTATACTATGAGTGTATGGGAATTCTTTGCTGTGATAGTACACGGGTTGCATTGTTAGCTGCTAGTTGGTCGGGTAATGTCATTTGCATATGTGCTTAGTTGTTTGTTCATAATCCGATGCCATCGCTTATTCCTTTTGTGTCATAATAATGCATTGCATATGTACACATAGTGGGTTTGAATTTTTGTATAGGATGGGGTAGAAATGTTGTGCGAAAAGTAATGAATTAGCTGGCATAGGTCTCTTAGGTTTCTCTTAATTAAGCTACGTATGTGTATTGTGTTTTGTTTGTCTGGGGATATGCAACTGTTCTAAGTTGAGGGTGTTGATTGTCATCATTTCATGTCATTTTCGATTCTTAAAATAAGGAAAATATGCAAGAACGCAGGTATTTTTGGTGAGTATGATGTGTTTTTGTGATATTGTGCAAGAGAACGGGGTGCGGAGGCAAAATAGAGCAAAAAGAATAAAAATTAACCAAGGAAGGAAGAAGTTTGAATTCCACGAGTGTGGTCTACGACTCGTGGACTTGACCCATGACCCATGGAATCAAGTCATGAATAAGAAATTGCATGAGGAGATAAATTTTGAATCCTAAAGAGGGGACCTATGATTCATGGACCTAACCTACAGATCATGGACTGTAGTCATGATCTAGATACTAATGAGACAAGAGAAATCTAATTTTCAAGAGAGGTATATATGACCCATAGATTGATCCACGACTCCAATCTATCAGTCATAGAAACTTGCCAACCTGTTTCTCCTATATAGTTTAAGATTGGATTCTTTCTATATCTATAAATACTCCTATTGGGTTTTATGATTATTTTACGTTCTATTACACTATTGCAAGGTTCTAAGGCACATTCTTGGTATTGGAATCATAAACTTCAATTTTTAGGGTGTCAATTCAAAATTATGATTTCGTATCAGAATTCCTCTTATGTTCTTGCAATTATGAGTAGCTAAATACCACAACTAGGGTTATGGAAATCATGATAAATCAACGAAGTACTGTTCAAAGTACAAGGTGATTCTCGGAAGAGTAGTTGGGCTTGTATTATTATTTCTTCTAATTTGATTTCTTTTTAATGAGTGCACATGTTGGAACTTATCTTATTCCTACCCTGGACTGTAGAAAAAAGGGTAGCCGGATCGTAATAGTGAATCAATACCAAAACTTAGAGTTATCTTCATTTAATTAGCTTTGGGCAGATAAACGAGAAAGACTATATTAAGGTCATAGATAGGGGTCAATAATGCATCACTCATGCCACATTAATCTTTGTGCTTGGGGATAGTCATCTATAAGGGGCATAACATAGTCAATTAGATGATACATAGCCTATTGATTTTGCATGACGAATACCATAAGAGATCACTAAAGTACGGAGAACCTATGGAGTTATGATGTTATTGGGGAACACGGTCCTAGTTCTTTCCGCATATTGATTACAAATCCAATAAATCAATGCTCGTTACTATTGATATTCTATTTTATAACCCCTTCCCCCCTCCCCCTCTATTACTTACTTGCTATTACTTACATAAATACTTAATCAAATTTCATCCTATTCCTTGTGGGATCGACCCCAACCTAGTTGGATTCTATATTTGATTAGAGATCACTTTATACTTTCTAGAAGGTATAATTTGGGTGACATCAATGGGCTATCCAAAAATATGGATATTTAACTTATTTGTGTAAAAATATTTTCTCTGGCTTTTATGAATTAATGAATTATGATTAAATAAATTAAAAATATATATTTAATGTCAAATTTGTCCTTGTGTTGTATAGAAGCTCTTGTACATGTTAAGATCAAATTTGGAGAGTTTGTTTTTTGGTAATTGTTGCAAAGGTCGTGATTATCTTGTAGGTATTAAAAGTTGAATGTTTTGTTTGCTTATAAAAGTTGTTAATTAAATTTCATATAGTAATTAATTGGGTGATAAGGATTCTCCTATCTAGTTAGAATAGAGCATATCCATATGATATCGTAATTTGGGTCATGACAGAAGGATTAGAAGAAAAGGTAAGGAAAAAGAAGATTTTGAGTTTTCTTTGACAAAAGGAACAAAATGAGATGAGGTGAAGAGGATATGACTTAAAGGTGATTTGTATCACCTTGGATAAGTAATAAATGGGTTGCCCAAATATTACCTTGGATAAATATGAAAAGTAGCATCCTAAATACATAAATACATATTTCATTTCATACTTAACTTATCAAAATAATAATAAGAGTAGTTTACATAACTACACCATGGCATCTCCTCGTAAATATTATCATAATTTAAAATAAGAAAATTTTAAATATTGTATAAATTAAATTTAGGAAGTGCAAAGTAAAATCTTAGTATCACGAAATGGTCAATTAAAAATATAAATATTAATCTAAATTTTTTTTGGGGGGGGTACAACCTCAATTGAAAATGACAAAGGTCAGATTCAAGTTGGGTCATGACAATATAAGCACTGGATGGATTGTTGAAACCCATCAATTTTGGTATTGTATCCCTAACAACAAGGTGTTATTGGTAGGATGAGTAGGCAAGAGTGATTGGTTTGGATGAAATTTTAATGAAATTTGGAAAAATCACGGACAAGGCCAGTGTGATGTGGTTAACTAAATTGTTTCATGTTATTTTTACGATAGCAAGAATGTCTGACGAATAGAGGTGGAGTACAATGGTTCCATTGTATAGTAACAAGGGTGATATCTAAAACTGTGGCAACTATAGGGGTATAAAGTTTCTAAGTCACGCTTTGAAGGTTTGAAAGATAATGGTAGAGTTGAGAGGAAGGAGAGAGGTATCCATTTCAAAGAATTAATTTGGATTCATGCCTGGATGATCGACTACTAAAGTCATCCATCTTGTAAGAAGATTGCTGGAGAAATATAGGAAAAGAAAGATGGACTTACATATGGTGTTCATTAACCTTGAAAATGCTTATGACAATATCCACTAACAGATGACTTCTAGAGGTATTTGGAGGCTAGAGGTGTACGGGTGGCTTACATTAGGGCGATAAAGTACATGTATAATAGAGCCAAGACTCGAGTTAGAACGGTGGGAGAACACTGGAAGAACTTTCTTGTTGAGACATGGTTGCACCAGGATTAATTCTTAGCCCTTTTCTATTTACCTTGGTGATAGATGAGTTGATACAGTTTATTCATGATGGGTGTCATGATTTATGTTATTTGTAAATGACATAATGTTGATTGATGAGACTTGTGATGTCGTTAATACTACGTTAGAGTTTTGGAGACATATGCTAGAGTCTAAGGGGTTCAGGCTGAGCAAGACCAAAATGAAATATTTGGAGTGCAAATTTAGTGATTCAATATATAAGGCAGGTGTGAAAGTGAGGTTTGACTCACAGTATATCCTCAAGAGAGATAATTTTAAGTATCTTAGGTTTGTAATGTAGGGTAGTGAGGATATCGATGAGGATATCGATGAGGATACCACACACTACATTGGTATAACTTGGATGAAGTGGAGGCTTTTTTCTAGAGTCTATGTGATAGAAAGGTACCATAAAAGCTTAAATATAAGTTTTATAGAGTGGTGGTTAGATCATCTTTGTTGTATGGGGTGGAGTGATGGCCAGTTAAGAACTTTCGTGTTTAAATGATGTACGTTGTAGAGATAAGGATATTGAAATAGATGTATGAGCATACTAAAATAATAAAATAAGGAATGAGGTTATCCGAGAAAAGGTAAGAGTGGCCTTTGTGGAAGACAAGATAGGAGAAGCGAGACTGAGATGGTTTGGACATGTAAAGAGAAAGTGCACAGATATCTCGATGGGGAGATGCAAAAGGCTAGTTTTAGTCGGTATGTGGAGAGGTCGAGGTGGGCCTAAAAAATATTGGGAAGAGGTGATTATATAGGATATGGTACAATTTTGTATTATCGAGGATATGACTTTAGATAAGAAGGTGTAAAGGTCGCGTATTAGGGTAGAAGGATAGTAAGGAGTCGAGTGTTGTGTTGTCTCTAGAAGGTGTAGGGTTGTTGGTGTTCATTCTTATAGTTCTTTCATATGATATCTATCATCATATGTTGTTTATTGTATTTTGATTACCACATTATTTTGATACTATTATTGTTTCTAGCGTGTAAGCTCTGCAATTATTTCCTTTTTATTGTTTTTATTTTTTTATTATTTTCTTCTCCTTGTACTTGAATTTGTTAGACTTGGATTGAGGGTCTTGTGGAACCAACCTCTATAACTCGATGAGATAGTGGTAGGATTAGTATATATCCCACCCCCCTTAGACCCCACATATGGAACTTACTAATAGGTTGTTGTTACTTTATCCCTAATAACAAGAGCATAAAGTTGTGAATCCAAATGTGAGTTAATGATCTTGGCCACCGTAGTGCTTGTATTTTGAATGGATTAGAGTTCAACTAGAATTTCATATTCAACTAGTTGAGGACATTCTTAATTTGAACACCTGGTCCTCATTGTATTTTCAATTAATCACTGTTATTTTCAACTTTCAATTGTTCATTGGATTGATAGAGTAGAGTCATCACTAGTAGGCGATCTGTAATATATATTGGTAGTTCACTACCACTAAAAAAGCTCTCACCATATACAATACATCATCACCTATATTGTCCCGACATTTCTTAAAGAATTCACATAAAAAGCCATCTAATCCACTTGCACTATTATTATTTAGAGCAAATATCATCTTTTTGACTTTTTTCATGTTGCGCAACCTAGTTATGTTCTCATTCTGCTCTGGAGTGATTGATGTAGGAATATTCTCTGGCAATATTGTAGTCAAATGTTTTAAATTGCTTTTGGAAAATATTCACAGCTTCCCCCCTAACATGTTGTGTTGTTCTGATCTAGTCACCTTGTTCTATCTCTGTCTCAGTAATACATAGTTTCCTCCTCCTACCACTCATATAGGAATGACATAATTTGGTATTTCTATCACTTTCTTTGAATCACTTTAATTCAGATTTCTGCCTCCAATGTTCCTCCTTTACTTCGTGAAACTTCTTTAACTCTTCATTAACCTTTTCTAGTACTTTCCTATTTGCTACTAATGGATATATTTCCAGTTGCACCTCCTGCACTTTAAACAAATCCTCCAAGGTGGAGATCTTCTAAAAATTTAGGAGAGAAAAAATCGATAGGGGAAAAGATATCGAACGTTTTTTTATGATCCTATGGTTGTATCCATGTATCAGTTATAGCCGGTCAACAACTTATTTTGGTCCTTAAAGCTCATTAAAGAAATGTAATCTCATGTACAGACGTGTATTATTTTACCCCTTCTTTTTTTTCTGAGTTAAAATATTCAGCTTAGAATAGTTTTTATTTTTATTTTCAGAATTCAAACATGAGGCCTTTGATTAAGAGTGAAAGAAATTTGCTCATAACATCGAGGCTCAAAGTAATATAAGGTGAAACTGGAGTACTTTTTGCATTCTCATCCGACATCCGATACTTTTCAAAACCTCAACTAATTCATTTTTTAATTCTAAAGGCTCAAAGCCAAAATTTTAAGATTGGAAAAGAGTTAAAAGTGCCCTTAAAATATGCAAAATTGAATATAAATGTCCTCTATTAATAGTTGATCCAAAAATGGCCCCGTCATTAATAGCTTGGTCCAAAAATATTCTTTTCCTAATAAATATATTGTTTCTTTTCTTTTTAATTATGTTTGTTTCCTAATAGAAATATTATATTTTATACATCTTTTTCTTATTTCTTTTCTTTTAAAATTTCTTTAACTAATAAAAAGTGGGAAGTAATCTTCTTCCTTCTTAATATTGTTTTATCAATTAAATAGAATAATCTCACATTCTTTTAAAACTACTAACCATGTCATCTATATAAGATCACAGTAATCTCATCACTAATTTTTATTAGATAATTATAAAATTGTTTTTCCTAATAAAATAGAAAATATATTTATTTCTTAATATTTTCGAACAAATATATCCCTTGATTTTAATGTTAAAATGTGAAAAGATCAATCATAACTTCATCAATGATATTTTAAAGATATTTTGTAATTAGAAGCAATAAATAAATTTTTGAGTTTAATGGCATTGTGATTATTGCGTCTTAACTTTACAATAAAGAATTATATTGGCAAAATGCTTATACTTCTTCAATTTGGAAAAGATTACAAAAAATTCTATTTTAGTAAGAATTTGTTTATCCTTATCAAACCATTATTTAATAATGGATTACTATGATCAAGTATATATGAAAATTTTATTATAGGATTAGGAAAATAATGTGTCTCAAAAGGAAAAAACAATATGTTTATTAGGAAGAAGACATTTTTTATCCAAAAATAACAATAACAACATACTCAGTGTATTCCCATAAATTGGGGTCTTGGAAGGGTAAAGTGTATGCAATTTATACCACTACCTTATCTGAAGTAGAGAGATTATTTTCAATAGACCCCCAACTCAGGACAAATAACAAATATGATCAAATAAAAATCATAAAAGCAACCAACAAAAAGGAATATGACACCGCTATATAGTAAAGGAAACAAAACACCCACAAAATGATATTGTAAACTAACTATACGAAAACATCACCAAAACATCACGAACAAGAGATTACAAGACACTATCGGCACATATAAAAATAGCGCACTCTTCCCTACTATTCAATTTCTTTTAATTTAAGGACATTTTTAATCCTTTTCCTTAGACATTTAAAGAAGTCTGTCTTTTTTTAAATAATATGTTTATTAGAAAAATGTTATTTTTAATCAAAAAATAATTAATAAAGATATTTTGATTGACCTACTAATGACATGGGTATTTTTAAACTAAACTATTTAACAATTAGACATTTCTAGATCAATCAAAATACTTTTATTTAATTTCATATAATTTAAAGAAATTTTTGATCCTTTTCCTTTTAGCATTATAAAATTTGATTTTCTATTTTTCAGTATAAAGAATTTGGTTCCCGTCACCAGAATCTGAGGCCTTCCACCACCAACAACAAACAGGAAACCAAAAAAAATCGGAAAGGGGGAATTGGTAGAGTGAACTGTACAATAATAATTGCATCAACTGCTTATATTGGGATTCGCACTTTTGCGACTGCTGCTCACATTTTCAAGATCTGCCCATAACATAAACCCAAAAAAAAACCTCAAAAGTATCTACCCCTTTAAATTATTCATCTTTTACACGTCCCTCCCCCCTTTAACCCCTTCTTCTCCATTTTCTTCTGCCCCATTGGATGATAATAATACAAATTGTACATCAGAAAAGCCCAATTTGAGCTAAAAAAAAAAAAAAGTTGTACAGTTGACATCCACCAACTATATTTTTACAAAAAAAAAAAAGAAGATAAAATTCTGCACTGAAAAAAGGTATATTCTTCTTTTTTTCTTTTTTTTTTGTCTCACCCTAATGACAATTCTAAAATCTTTTTCTCATTGTACATCCACTGAAACAATACTGTTTTCTTGATTCTCTTAAGTTAGGGTTTTGTTCCTTTTTTCAGTAAGTTTTTTCTGCCATGAGTTGTATTTTTTGCCAATTTTAATGACGAAGATGCTGATTTTCCAGGCGAATTTTTAGTTTAGGGATTCATGGTGGGAATGTTTTGGCTGTACAATTCTTGTGGGGCTATTTTGAATGAGTAGAACTTTTTCAATGATCAGTTCGCGTTGTTAGGGTTTTATTTATTTGGGGTTCTTGGAGCTATAATTGAATCGTTTATTATGTTAGCACGTTGTTGTAGGTAATAGTTGATTCTAGGTGGATATAGTAGTTAGGTTGCAAAGGTATATGTATGGAAATGGCAGCAGAATCTAATACAGGATTTTATCATCAATCCTTATCGTTTCAATCGGGGGCGATAGGAGGAAGTTCATCATCTGAGATGATGTTGATGGGTAATTACTACAGTAGCTTTGGAATGAATTTCAATGTAAATAGTAATAATGGTGGAGGAAGAGAGATGTTGTATGCTGGGAATCCGAGTGGGATTGCCAATGGTGGACGAAGTAGCAGTAATCCAGGAATGAGCCAGCCTGGAAGTTGTTCGAATTCTTTTCTTATTGATTCAGTCCCCGGGCTTAAGCATGACACTGGGTTGGCAGTAGAGTGGACGGTTGAGGAACAGTACAAACTCGACGAAGGACTTATCAAGTAGGTAGTTTCTTCCAGGTCTCTGAATTTGTGCATATGCTGAGATGTGTGTATTTTTCTATCCATATTTGTTGAGTACTCCACATTTTACTGCAATTATTTTCATCCCTGTATGTATTTGGTAACCCATCTGTTCCGTTTTTGTCTAACACCATTAGTTTTTAATATCCCTGTAGTAACATACACATTTCTATCTTAGATTAAAACATCACGTCAAACATGGTTAAGTGTAAAAATATCAACTAGGTCTTAATTTCAACTAGTTAGTCTTCATCTGCTATTCCATTCTCTTGATGACATGACCTAAATATCTGCATTTTTTCTCATCTGGGCATAACGGTTCTATATAATTTTACTCCATATTCATTCTTTTTATGTGCTCAACTTGTAGGTCACACATTCTATCTTACTTCTGCTTATTTTAAAACATTTACTCTGTAACGACTCCCCTATTCTAGCGTTTGGATTGACTTGCTCCCTAATTTCGTCATCTCCTTCATGTGTCTCTAATTTTTGGTAACAAGTTGTTCGAGTTGTTGTAAAGAAATGGACCTTGGATCTAACTGAACCCAAAATACTAGCTCATGAGGTGAGGATTACAAGACCATCTAAGATGACAAACAACACCATCCCACATAGATGCCAGGCTCTGACAGTCCCCTACATGCCCAGGACTAGACATCTGGAGCGTGGACAATTTAACATAGAGGTCAAACATAACCAAGAATTAAGATGAGCTTAGCGCAAATATTGTGTTAAGAAACAGACATTAGGTTTAACTAAACCTAAAAGTTGATCATGGTGATTGCCCAAAATTATATTAGGAGGCAAACAACCCCATCCTACACTGATGTGGGACTCATATATTTTCCTTGTGATTTGGTTATCACTTTCTTTGTTTCTCCTTTAGTTCTATTATACTTTTCATGAGTTTTTACGTTTTTTGATGGTGGTAACTTCTTATTCCACTCTCTTTTTGCTTCGAAACTCTTTGTGCCCTTTGCTTTGAAGGATATAGGAGAGCCTTGAGGGGATAAAAAATGATTTTGTTGTTTGAGGAATAACCTCTTATTCTTAGTTGTTGGTGCACCTGTGAGGTTCCGCCATGGAAGATTAAATAGCATTTGTGAAGACCCATATTATTGTGTAGTTTTTAACTTTTAGGTATAGGAGAGTTTTTCCCACATTGATAACTTTAGCACCCATGGGTATGATTAGTGGTCAATGAGTGGGTTGAGAACCATGAGGTTTCAAATTCAAATTCAGTTGAGGCGAAAACACGAGGTGATTTCCTTCAACCCGGTATTTGTGTTGGTGACAGGTAGTAATACCCCGTGGAATTAGTTAGATGCGTGCAAGCTGGCTGGATAGTATGGTTATGGATAAATAAAAAAGGAAATAAAGTTATTTACATTGGAGCAGTTACAGCTTACGGAGGACATGACCCTTGATAGGAAGGTGTGGAGGAAGCGGATTAGGGTAGAGGGTTAGGGGGTGGGAGTGCGTCGGTAGCAGTAGGGGAACGTTCTTTATTTGTGTCTAAAGTTTCTTGTTCGTGGTGTAGAGTGATGTCTATAATTTCGGATAGATAGTTTTTAGTATTATCTTGTGGATGTAGTATTACCTTGTGGCTAATGGTGTTAGTTTATTTTGCATACTGTACTAGTTTATATGCATTTATGTTTTGTGTTTGTTATACTGTTATCGGTCATAAGTCGGAGGATTATCGGAAACAACCTTTCTACTTCACCTGCGGTAGTGGTATGGTTTGTGTACACTCTACCCTCCCCAGACCCCACTATGTGGGAATACACTGGGTATGTTGTTGATTCCACCACTTGGATTCTTATTATCGAGATTTTAGGCCTTTAAAAGTATCTAAAACTTCTACTTTGTTACTCGTCCTTTCCTTCCACAATATATTTGCATTAGCTTCTCAATTCAATGCTTCCTTTTTTTTTTAGCTCTTTCCCCCGATAGAAATAGGGGAGAACAAAATATATTCAAATCTTATGATATTACTAGATGGAACTCCGATGGACTAATCTGGTATGAATGGGTGGAGAGGAGTCGAAGGATAATGAGGAGATCTACAGTCAACAGTAAGGTGATGGAGCGGATTTGCTTCTGGTTAAGAGAAGCATCAACTGATCAGAAAAAGAACATTAGAAGATGGAAGTTTGCTGTCAAAAAAGAAGAGTACTTTTGTACCAGGAAACATAACATGGGAGGTACATGAGTGATGGGGGAGATCTGTTATCATCTTTCCAGAACCAGTAGTAAATGCGGGTTGGTGTGATATAGCATTTCAGATAGAGATTTCATTAAATGCTCCAAAAGACAGGCTCCAGCAAATCTTTCAAGAATAACCCAACCCAACTATCTATACGCTAAAGCTCTACGAGATAGCAAATGGATTTCTTAGGACTATCATGAGGTTACCACTTCAGATAAACAAGAGGTTGGTCTATTGAACAGATGTCTCGTTGGGTTTTTTGGAAAAGGTAAGCAAAGAAAAGCCTTCTTTATTTGAGATAAGAAGATGGTCATCGGCTGAGTGGAAGAAGACCTTCGGGGTGAACATTTATGAGCTATACAGAGACATGTTCCTATTTGAATTTCCCACCAGATTCATGGCGAAACAGATGATACAAGGTCAATGGAAGTGGAAGAATATAGCTTTCAACCTAGAATGGTGGTGCTCGGTGACTGGATGCGTTCCAAATTCCTCAAAAACCCAAAGTGTTGGGAGTTCCCCTTCACCTCTGGTCGCAACACTTTGGGTTGCTACTGAAGAAGAGACTGATCTGAAGAATCATATGAAGTGGGCAAGAATTTTGGTAGCTAACGACGGAAGAAACTTACCAAAAGAGGTGAAAATCTCGAGAGAAGGGATCAGTTATCACACTTTCTGATATGGGCGAAAAGCAAAGTGAGGTTTGAAGAGTCGCCGGAAAAAAATTACAGACCTACCGAAGAAGACAGTCCTACGAAATACCCAGTTCAAACCTTGGACCAGCAGGTATTGCAGAGCTTCTGCTATCATTGTGATTCAGTACGAAAATCCCTAATTCTTAGGGATTCCCGTTCAAAGAAACACGTGGGGTGGGTCTGTTGATAGCTGCTAGTTTGGAGGACAAATCTCCACGTGAGTGTCACGTGAATCACTTAATGCAGAGTCCAATACTGGGCCTTTCTAGGCCCAACACGAGGGAGTGTAATGAGGAAGAGGATGATGGGCCTAATCCAGCAACTCAGTTGATTATAAACAACGATCCTTCCCCGTGGGCTTACCCCTGAAAAATTAAAAACTCAAGTCTCCATTTCAATCGTGCAAGCTTCAGATTAGAGAATGGCGCAGGAAATTACAGTGGTGAATTCTATTTGGGATTTGATAGAAAAATCCATGCAAACCATGGAGGAGACAAATATTCAAGATGACAAAAGGGGAGAATTGAATATGAGAACAGTCGTAAAAACTGGAAAATCATATTATAGGGGAGGGATTTCCATTGAAGACTAGGAAATTGTAGATGCAGAACCATTGCATATACAGGAACAACTTCTTGTAGAGAAAGAGAAGGAGGTCTCTGCATGGGTAAAAACTAACATGCTTAAATTGGGGAAATTATTGGGGGCTGATTTTCAAGGATACGAGGAAGAAGCCATGGAACTACTACTGCAAGTGGACAACTCCAGACAAGCAAGATGCCAGGAATCTGCAATGGTGTGTAAGAAGATAAAACATAAAGGCTCTAAAGAACTGAAAAATTTAGTGGCTTTTGATGTAAAATTTAGGAGTTGTGGGAGTAGAGATAAGGAGAGAAACACCCGGACTATCTCATGATGCGATTCAAACTTGTATCGTGGAATGTAAGGGGCTTGAACAGCAGGGACAAAAGGAGAATTGCAAAGAACATAATGGGGTACTGGAAAACTAATATCATATGTTTACAGGAGACAAAATTAGAAGGGGATTTCGCAATCTGATAATGAAACTATGGGGGGAAGATGGATTAAAATGGCATGTTTAGAGGTTAGTGGGACTAAGGGAGGAATATTAGTATTGTGGGACAGTAAAGTATGGAAGGGGGAAATATTAGAGGTAGGGGCTTACACTCACTTGTAAATTTGAAGCACAATTGCAGGATTTCAACTGTCATATAACACGAGTGTATGCTCCTAACTGTAACAAGGAAAGAAGAATGGTATGGGAGGAGATTGGCTCTATCAGAGATCTGTTTGAAGGACCATGGGCTGTCTGTGGGGACTTCAATGTGGCTAGATATATCTTTGAGAAAAGAAGTTGTACTAAAGAACAAAGGGCATGAGGGAATTTTCTGACCTGATCGAGGATATGAATTTAATTGATCTTCAATTAGAAAATGTTAGCTACACATGGTTTAGAGGGGATAATCAAAGAATAGCCTCAAGAATTGATAGGATTTTGGTATCTCAAGAATGGGATGACTTTTTCAGTAATCTGAAGCAAGTTGCTCTTCAAAGATTAGTGTCAGGTCATTCTCCAATTGCTATTGAAGGTGGTACCTGGAAGAAGAATAAGAGTTATTTCAAGTTTGAGAATTAGTGGTTAAACATCGAAGGCTTCATGGATAAAGTGAAGGAGCGGTGGAGTTCTTTCAACTAGACTGGTAGGCCCGACTTTATCTTGGCCTCCAAGTTAAAAGCCCTAAAATATAAATTAAAAGAGTGGAGTAGAAGTCAGTAGGAAAACTTGGGGCAACAGAGGAGGGGAATTAAAAGAGTTGGCATCTTTGGAAAGCATTGCTACAAACAGAGTTCTAACAGAAGAAGAATCAGTGGAAAAGGCAATTGTTCTCATGAAATTTGAGGATTTGATTAAGAATGAAGAAATATCATGAAGACAAAGATCCAGATCTTTGTGGCTAAAAGAAAGGGATAAGAACACCAAGTTTTTCCATAAGATGGCTAATGTACATAAGAGATTCAACAATATTGACCAACTTCTTATTCAGGGGAGCCTAGTCCAGGATCCAGTAAGGATTCAAGAGGAAACTATGGAGTTCTATTAGAAGTTATATTCTGAAGAAGTAAAGTGGAGACCTGCCAGTAATTTCTCAAATTGTCCAAGGCTGAAAGCGGAGGAAATGGAAGATTTATAAAAGAATTTTGAAGAAGATGAGGTGCTGAGTTACTTCAAGCAGTGTGCAATTGACAAAGCACCTGGTCCAAACGGTCGGTTTCACATGGAGTTTTTCATCAAATATTGGGATGTGGTGAAACGTGATATTATGCAAACCTTTCAGAAGTTTCACGAGCAAGAAATGTTTGAAAGAAGCTTTAATGCTACTTTCATCGCTTTGATCCCTAAGAAGAAAGGTGTTAAAGAATTAAGGGAGTTTAGACCTATCAGCCTGATAGGTAGTGTATAAAAGCTTTTCTCTAAAGTGCTCACAGAAAAATTAAAAAGAGTGATGGCAAAGGTTGTGGATTCTCAACAACTAGCTTTCATTCAAGGAAGGCAAATTATGGATGCTGCCCTCATAGCTAACAAGGCAGTTGATTCCAGGTTGAGTTTGAAAAAACCAGGAATACTATGCAAATTTTACATTGAAAAAGCTTATGATCATGTCAATCGGGGATTTCTTATGAGTTTGCTAGAGAAGATGGGATATGGGTACAAATGGAGACAACGGATTTACTACTGCATCTCAACAATAAACTTCTCAGTCCTTGTAAATGGCTCTCCAACAGGTTTCTTTAGCTCACAGAGGGGGTTGAGACAAGGTGACCCCTTGTCACCTTTCTTGTTCATACTTGTAATGGAGGGACTCAACAACATGATTAAGATCGCAAACAGAGAAGGTTGATTAAGAGGTTTTGAAGTTGCTAGAACTGGAAGGGAAAGTCTGGAGATAACCCACTACAGTATGCAGGTACACACTTATTTTATATGACGCTGAGGAAGAACGACTCAGAATTTTGAGGTTGATATTGGTCATTTTTTAAGTAATGTCAGGTCTACATGTGAAATGGAGGAAAAGCTTCCTCTATCCGGTCAATGTTATGCCAAAAATGGAAATGTTGAAGACGGTTATTAGGGGTGACGTGGGTAATCTGCCTACCATTTACCTTGGTTTGCCTCTAGGAGCAAAGTTCAATTTGGAATGGGGCGATTGAGAAATGTGAGAAGAAGTTAGCAAGATGGAAATCCCAATATCTTTCTTTGGGTGGCAGATTGACTCTAATTAATTCTGTGCTTGATGCATTTCCAACATATATGATGTCTTTATTTCTTGTACTAACAAGAATCATCAATAGGTTGGATAGCATTAAGAGGAAATTTCTATGGCAAGGGAACAAAGAAAGGAAGGGCTACCATTTAGTCAAATGGAAGGCAACCTTTGAGAAGAGAACTGGGGGTTTGGGGATCAAGAACTTGAAGAACCAAAGTAAAGCTCTCAGAATGAAATGGCTCTGGAAGTATGCTAATGAAAATCAGAACCTATGGGGCAATGTCATCAAGAACAAATATGAGGAAGATGATAACTGGATGACAAAGGAAGTCACTGTGTCAGCTTATGGAAGTCGATCAGAATGTAATGGGATGAATTCAAAGTCGACACCAAGATCGAAGTGGTAAATGGAGCTAAAACTATTTTTTGGAAGAATGATTGGCATGAAGTAGGCAAGATGGAAATCTTATTCCCGGACATATACAGTCTAGTTCTACATCAGCAAAGCACAATAGCTGAATTGTGGACACCTCAAGGTTGGAATTTTGAGTTCAGGAGAAATCTCAATGATTGGGAAATTCCTAGAGTTATAGATTTTTTTCAATACCATTAACCAGTTTAAGGGCCTGAAGACGGGACAAGACATTCTAAAATGGCAAGGGAATAGCAAAGGGACTTTTAGAGTAAATACAACTTACAGAAAACTTAACCAGACAAACCAGCAGTTACTCAGATTGCCCTGGAAACATATTTGGAAAGCTAAAATTCCACACAAAGTAGCCTGCTTTGTTGACTCAAGATAACCTGATGAAGAGGGAATCCCATTGTTCTCTAGGTGTTTTTTTTGTGGGGAAACGGGAGAAATAGTGGTCCATCTTTTTATACACTGTAAGGTCACTAGTCAACTGAGGAGAATATTTCTCAATCTAAACAATATAGCATGGAATATGCCTGGAAAAATTACAGAGACTAAACAGTTGGGAAGAAGCAGGAGTACATGCCAAGAACATGAACAATTGGAGAATAGTTCCCGCTACTATCTGGGGGACAATCTGGAAGGAGAGGAACCTTAGAGTTTTTGAGAATGTAGAGAATAGTATGCAACAAGTAAAGCTGAACTGCATTTTGACTTTCTGTTTTTGGTGTAATCAAATATACTCTAATGACACTGTCTCTATCATTGACGTCTTAGACTCATTATAAGGATAAGACAGTAGATTTAGAGCTTTTATAAATATGGTTTCAGTACAATCCATGTACTGTCTTACAGTCAACAACAACAACAACAGAAATAGAAACAATTACCATTTTCAAAAAAAATGCTTCCTCCTTTGGTAGCCTGTCCTTGAATGCTATTTATCTGTCATGTTAGTGTCTACGACCATATTCTCAGTTGCATGCAACCTTTCTCTTTCTTTACCCCTTCACTTTGTATCCGAGACCATTGTTTTGTGTTGGGTGGTTAGGGTTATTCTCGGTATAAACTTCCTTTTAACATCAGTGGAATAAATTGATGTGGGTGTGGGTTTCTTCTTCTACTCGTGTGTCATCATATTTAGAGCGACAGAAAGTCGACTTTCTGTCAAAGTGGTCATAGAATTATTTTCAGAAGCTTTTGGGGACAAAGATCTTCTCTTGAACAAATAAAGTCTTCTCGCCAGACACATTTTTTTTTTGTTTGGTGAGAAACTAAAGAATCTGTATTTTCTGGAACGAACATACATGAGAATGAATTTATCTAAGATTTAAAAAAAAGGCCATAATGCCTGTCAGTTGTTCTATAGGATCAAGTGCACTCAGAATAGAAGGCTAGGTTTAGGCAACAGATTTTATCCCCTTTTTTTCTGCTCTATATGTTTTCTGCATGGTTTCGATACTTACTTCTTTATGCCAGAGATTCAACTCTAAATTTTATGTCTCGTTGATGGAAAAGTAGTTTATTTGCTCTTTATTGATCTGTCTGTCTTTTTTCATTTATTTATTTTTTGGATGAAGGCATCCTTTCTAGCTGAGGTAGCTTTTCAAAAGTTTGCCAAGTGGGAACACTTGAATTTGAAGTTTTCCAGGTTTTTAATCACATAAAGAAACGTCAATGCCTCTACTTCCTTGCAAATGCCTCTATCTGATTCCTCTTAATTGTTAAAAAACTTTTCTGTTTCCTCATATATGAGTATCTGTTCTACCACTCCTCATATGAGCATTTCTTTCATCTATCCGTCAAGTCCAATTTCTGTTAAAGCTGTTGCATCTCTCTCTCTCTCTCTCTCTCAAATCTTCTATTGATTACTTTCCCTTGCATATACTATCTATACTCAATATCAAGGAGGGCCAAATGGAAATAGTTAAATTGTTAAGTGAACCCAACAAAGAGCAGCAATAGATTCTCACTTTTTGTGAAAGAAGCAGAGTTTGCTCCTATTCTTGTCTGGTTTGCGACTTGATTGTTGACTAATTGGAATTTTCAAATCTAATCGGTTATAAATTTAGTTGGTTCTTATCTATGTTGTGTTTGACTTAATAAGGACTTAAGTAGATATAAATTGATATGATGGGCTGGCATGGAGTGTTTCACTGCTGATGCTTGTTCTGGGAAACTAAGTGGAATTTCATATATATTCAGACTAGGTTGATAAATAACTGCAAAAGAGTAAATGAAAAATTGCAAAATTTATTAAGAAAATGAATGGAAAATGTTTTTTGCATGAGCCTGATACACCTTGCACTGTCCCTTGATGCATCATTTGGTCAAGCTCATCAGAAATTTTTTATTGATCAAGAGTTTCTATGAATTAGTACTGTTTTCATCTGTGGTGCTGTTTCATTCATCTTTCACCCCTTCCATGCATATATATGACAGTCACTGTTTTGATGACAGATTTGCCAATGAACCCAGTATAATGAAGTACATTAAGATTGCAGCCACACTCCACGACAAAACTGTACGTGATGTTGCATTAAGATGTAGGTGGATGACGGTGAGCTCCTGAACCTGTTTGGCATTATCTTTTGTTATGTTATTATTCATTTGTCCAAATATATTTGGTTGATGGCTGTTGATTCCTGAAGAATAGTTGCTTACCTATTGAGTGATTGTTTGTCAGAGAAAGCGCAGGAAACAGGAAGACTATAATTTGGGAAAGAAAGTGAAAGACAGGAAGGTGTGCCGTCTCCTTTCATCTGTTCTTCCTTTCCCTTTATTTTGTATGGTATTATGAAGTGACCTCTTAATTTGTTTGGTTAGTATTGAGAAGTTGACTTGGACTGCTTTTCAAAAGGCAAAAAGAAAACACTTTAATTATTTAAAGTGAGGGTCTTAGGATTTAACTTATTCATCGAATCCGGGATTGTTGTTTGGAGAGTCTGACAGTTCTTATCATGCTAGTTAGGACTTGAGGCCTACATTTGTTCTTGGTCCTTGTCTAAGTAAAGCTGTTTATTCTTGTTACATTATCTATCGAGTTTTACATGACATTATGAATATTTGGAGAATCGAACTATCTGATTTCTGTTAAACATTTTGTGTTTTTTTTTTTTTAATTATTCAAGGTAGTGCTAGCAAATTTTTTGAGTTAGATAATCCTATCAAAATTGTTTTATGGAGTTCTATAGTTCTTCCAAGTTTAATCCAATGAACTTTGGGTATTTCAGCCTTCCAGTCACTTCTTATCTATAAAAAGCCAAATGGACTTGAGATTCCGGCATTGGACTTTTGGATGTCTTGCTTAAATGTTTATATATATTTTTCCCTGGAATTACTTTATGTCTTTATCAAAAGTTGCATCAATCTACCTACTTGCTACTACAATGATGCTCAGTTATTATGCTTTAAAACATCTCTTTTTCGATCAGTGTATAAATTTGTCAATAAGAACGAGATAGGTACATTTGTATACCTGAAAGCAGATGTCTTGTAATAAGACCTATTACATCACCTGCTGAATAATTAAAGTGAAGCTTCTCCCTGTTAGTGTACACCTGTGAATCAACCTCAGGAAAGTTTATCAATGTGGAGAACTGCATATTTTGTATCATAATCATAAGTTGTAACTTCATCAAAGAAGCTCTTTTTTTCTCTTTTTGTTACTTTTTTTATTTTTAAAAATTTAACGAGATTGGGTTACCTTCTTTTTTCTCTTTCCATTCGCTTTGGGACTTCCAAAGTATACCTCACTATCTTACCATAGAGGAAACCTAATGCCAACAATTTTAGCAAGGCTGATGTTGGTGAATCTGGGCAAGGATTCATTGGATGGATCTTTTCTTTTTCCTTCTCTTTAGTAAGGCGTTACATTTTCTTTCTTATGTATAAGAGATCAATAGAATTGTTTGTCTTTAGCATGTGGATTAGTCAGTAGTTATTTTTACATCCCCTGCTGATGAATCATTTACTGTCATTCTTCAGTATGTATTGAAAGCAGTTCTTTGGTTTTGGAAGTTCTTGCTTTACCTTCCTTGCTGAATATTTCAAGATATTTGTCACCCATTGCCTGTGCTCATGTACATATGTTTATGTGTATGTTAGTGGATATGTTACACATGCATGTGTTACATTAACTTAGAAGATGAAATTATGAAATTCATTTTCTTCAGGAAAAATCAGTAGAAGCATCGGTGAAAACTGGTACTTCCTCAGCTTCCCCACTGAGCTTCATTCCGTATTCGCTCTCCTCAAACCATCATGACGCGATGCCTTCTGCAGGTTAGTGTCATCTCTTTGGCAGCAGGAATCTATGCCTTCTTCCACTTTATCTTTTGTCGGCAACAAATTTGTAGTAGGATGCTGTTTGGAGAAAAAAGCTATTTTCTGGATTTGATTTGGAGTAAATGCTATTTTCTGATTTTTATGTGAGTAAATGATTTCCATCCATGATGACTCAATACTATATGAATGGTACCATGGAATGAAAGAAACGTACTACTCTTATGTTATGTATGGTTCACATGGTACCAAAAAAAATGCCATTATATAGGAGTGAGTAGAGGGTTAGTGGGTAGGAGTGAATCCTTAATAGTAGGGAGGAGTGCTTTGTATGTGTCTTGTCGTTTCTTGTTCTTGGTGTTTTGGTGATGTTTGTGATTTTAGATAGTTAGTTTATAGTATTACTCGGTGGGTAGGAGTGAGTCCTTAATAGTAGGGAGGAGTGCTTTGTATGTGTCTTGTCGTTTCTTGTTCTTGATGTTTTGGTGATGTTTGTGATTTCGGATAGTTAGTTTATAGTATTACTCGGTGGGTGTTGTTTCTTTTATTATCTAGTGGTGTGTTATCCCATTTTGTTGTTTGTTTTTATTTTTTTTGTTTGTTATACTGTTATCTTGTCCTGAGCTGGGGGTCTATCGGAAACAACCTCTCTACCTCATCTAAGGTAGTGGTATGGGCTGCGTACACTTTTTCCTCCCCAGACCCCATTTTGTGGGAATAAACTGGGTATGTTGTTGTTGTAATGATAGTAACTTCATTTTATGCATCTAGTCATTCACAATTTTGAAAGTGTTTTAGCATCCAGTTATTTATTTAGTTGTTTAAGCTAACCGTTATGAGCTTATTTGCCTGTACAAGATTCACCGTGTCTTTTGTTTGGATATCGCACTAGCTTCTTAATACAAGTGAGGAGAAGGTTAAAGGTTTTCTAGCTTCTTGTGTTCCAATGGTGGAAAAGGAATGTTCAGATCAGAAGAATTTGGATGTTTACAGCTTCGCTTTATTTGCAAGAATTTTCCCGTGGTGGGTTCCACGTGGTGTGTGGTCCCACATTTGGAAAAAGAAGCATAGAATGGAAGAAAAACATAGTCTCTTTTCTGAAACATAAAAAAGAGGGGAAAAAGTGAAACTTATTCAAAAGATCTCTGGAAAAGAGATGTGTCTAAGTGGTGATACCCTGCTAAAACTTCTTGAGTTATTATGAAAACTAAGTTTGGTTTTCACTTTCAGCAAAACCCAAAAACAGCCAAAAGCTTTTTCCAGAATTGAACTACTTATTGAGGCCATAAACCAGCTAAATGAGGGACCCATAACTGTTCTTAAAACTGTCAAAATGCCGCTACGTGTGGATTCCTTTTATAGTTGACCAATTGCTGCAAACACGAACTATATATCATTCAGTCTTTAGTTGTTCCGAATGCAATGAACACCAAGTTTATATCAGGGTGTAAATGCTTTTGACATGTCAACGATATCACTAAGTGTAGTGGTAAATTTCTTGGTGGGATTGCCTTTAGATCTTTTTTTCTTGCCACTTTGTCATTTCCCCTTTTTTCCTGTGTCATTTTCTTCATCTTGTCCATCTCACCGTGTCAACAGAAACTTACCCCGTTTGTGTTTCTTACAGCATTACTTGGAACGAGGCATCTACTGGAAGAAAACGATCAGGCTCTGAATCAAATTTCGGCAAATCTCTCAACAGTCAAGGTATTAATGTCAACATCTTGTAGTGGGAAGAGTTTGAGATAATTGGAAGGGAAAAGGAAAAGTAAAATTCTAAATGTTGGTGGAGGTCTCTACTCTGGAACAGCTTACAATAAGAAAAGAAAAACATTTCAAATCTTAAGGTTCCTTGCATCTGATAACAAGTAAAAGAAACATTTTCATTCTCCTGCCTCTGTTTGTTTCTTATACAAGTCATGAGTCAGAGCATTAATTTCCACCACAAAACCCCACATTTAGGAGGCGTTTCAATAGTTTTAGAAAGTTATGGGATTTAAACTTGTTTCCTTTTTGTCATCTCCGCAACAGAGTCATAACTTTGTGAATTTTACTGGAGAAAGTAATTGCAAAAATGATTTTAGTCTACTCTTGGGATTTTCACTGAAGCTGTTCACTGTGAAGTGGTAAAATTTAAATTGGTGAAATCAACAGAGATCCAAGTATCGATTATATTTTATTTGATCTTTGATTAATGTTGGGTCTAAAAGAAATACTCCCTCCGTCCCATTTTATGTGGCACACTTTCCTTTTTGGTCCGCCCCAAAAAAGAATGTCACCTTTCCTTATTTGATAACTATTTAAAAGCTCATTTCCTCTTTTACCCTTTTTGGTCCCACCTAATTTTAAAGATAGTACTCCTTTTTCTTTTTCTTTTTACTTTTCTAAAAGGGACAACTTGTTAAAATTCACAGTCTTTACTTATTTCTTAAACTCCGTGCCCCCTTCAAAAGGTGACACATAAAAATGGGACGGAGGAAGTAATGTATAAATTGTGGATGCTATTCAGGCATGTTCACACAGCCTTAATAAAATAATGGCGTTATCCAGTCACGATAAGTTTGTAAGTGCATCCTGAGTTACAGTGCATCATGATTATGTGCATACACTTGTAATACTCACACTGGAACGACTGGTACTCTCTTTTTTCCCCTTATGTTTCTTGATAAGTTGGAGTCGCTTTACTTTTTTCCTGACAAATTCACCACGAAGTAGATGTAAGGTTTACCTTAGAGATCACCTGATGAGCGGCACAACCTGTTAGTTATGGCCTCATAATATGCCTAACATACCTGAGAGAATGCCATGGATCAGATCAGCCTCTTATATGATGGTTAGAAAGGGGAAACCTGCAAGCCCCCACTGCTTCCATGAAGTCTATTCGAAGTTGAGCTCTGAATCAAATAAAGACTTAATTGGTAGGGAAACTGGAACTTCTAATGGAAAAGTTGGGGCGTGAGTTTTAAGAGCTCAGAAAGGAGATGCACACAAGTTATTTGTATAAAATGCTCCAAGTTGGTATGACTGCTGGCTGGCAGATCTCGAGGCCCCGTTAAGAATTCAGAGAAAGATTATTTCCAAAATTCTATAATGAAAAAATTGGTTTCCTCGAGGATATTCCCCCTAATTTGCAAGACTTTCATTATTCTAATGGAGATATAAATGCCTCGTATATATTTAGTGCACATAAGATATAAGGAAACTGCTGTCTCTGTCTTCACAAGTCCTCTCGCTTGTAAACTCTTGGTTATCTACGATAATTAAATGTCCCAAATGCATAAAATCTGTAGGGAGCCACCTACACATCTGTTTGTGCATAAGAGTCTACACTGCTGTGTTTAGTGATCCTGCAAATGGTGCCTCAGATGTAAGAATTTAGATCTTCCTTCCAAATGAAAGGATTATTAGGGAACAGGTTCTAACACAAAACAGTTGGGAATTGCAAACTAGCTAATTGTAAGGAAAGTAGGAATTAGTGTAGTAGTCATATTAAAGATGGGTTAGTTTGTACAGGCATCTTTCTTGTCCTCTTTTTGTCATTTGTGCACCAACTTTGCAAGCCTCTGCGCTTCAGTTCAGGAATACAGATCTTTGTTACTTTAACTATGTAATTTGTGTGGTATAATAGAAGTAGTGGCGCTCCTTCAATCTATCCATCCCCTCTCATTTTGTTCTGTTTCTCACCTTTTTAGTTCTTTCATCCCCCTTTCTCATAACAGGTAAAGCAATAAATGAAAACATTCCAGCCAATGGAAGGGGAAGAAGGAAGGGAAAAATAATAGCGGAATATCAAAGATGAAGTAGTGGGTGTGTGTGTGGGGGGGGGGGGGGGGAGTTGGCTATTTCCCTGAAAAGGGGGGAAAAGATGGCATCAATTAATCTTGCATGCTGTACTTTGTTTCTTTTCTTATTTCTGGTTGCAACTTTGAGGTGGAGGATTTCAATACTTTACTATATTCTGTTATGCATATCAGCTGATAATCTGATATTAATATGTAAATGGGCAGTTGCAGGACAACTTTGATCTCTTCATCCGAACGAGGAATAACATAACGACAATTTTAAACGAGTAATATTATTATTATATTGCTTACACTTGACAGGGTAGATCTGGATGTCATACAATTCTACTGATAATGTTGTTTATGCTGCAGCATGAGAAATATGCCAGGGATTATGAGCCAAATGCCACCCCTTCCGGTTTTGTTGAACGAGGAACTTGCTAGTAGTGTTTTGCCTAGTGCAACTCGGGTAATCAGTCTTCTTGGACACTATTTTAGGCTTAATGCCCTTATGTCACCCCACTACAAATTTCACTATGTACATGAATCCTCCCCGTTGCAACTATAATGACATAATTTCTGCGTGACTGTCTCAACAAATAATTATAATTGATCTTGTTATTGATGAAGCTATATTTCTCCCAAACATTTCGTAATGCTATATGGTTTGTTTGGTTTCCAGCCAATGATATTCGCTTCCACAAGTGGAATCCAGCTGAAACAAGAACCAGGCTGTTGATGGAGAAAACACTTGGTGCCAAATTTGGATTACTAGCTTGTGTAAGTACACCAATTTTTTTCTATAAATGCATAAAAGCTGGCAGGCCTTTGCAGCTTGGATATACGACTGGGTTCTACAACAAGAAATTTAACCAGAACACATTTTTTTTGGAAACTGAACCACGAGCACCAGGAAATAACAGCCTCATATGTTGTTGCACATCATGGGGAAAACTGTTAGCTTGATAATGCACTTGCAAGTTCATTTTCTTGTTTCCGCCGTCTGTGTGTGAATTAAGGAGACAACGATCTTCAAGGCCATTTTCCATGGTGCTTGATTAACTTTTAGCTTTCCTATAATACCTGAACACTTGCGGATTATTGTGTTGTGTTGAATTTGTTCCGTTCTCTGTGTATAATTCATAGGGTAAATAATACTTCATTTCTACTGACCCCCATCTTTGATTTGATACCGAGTATTTAAGAAAAACAAGATGTAAGAAGCGAAAAGATTGAGGTCAGTTATATCTTTGCTTTTCTGATTTCATTCGAGTTAGTTGACTTCGTTTCATTCCGACTCCATCCGTTACATATCGAGGATCTTGACTGGGGATTCTAGAAAAAAATAGGAACTCTGTACTTTTTCGTGTTGTTTGATGTTTATAAAACTTTTGTTTTGCAAAACATATTTATAACAAATACATAGAAAAATAGGCTTGTCTTGACCGATGTAACAAGCGTGGAAGTGAGATGGTCGTATTAAGTGGGAAATATTACTTTTGGTATTTGGTAACTAAACACAAGAAGATAATTTTAGTTTACTTTCAAGGAAAAATATTTTCATCACTGGGAACCTAGTTTCTAAAATAAATTGTTTTTATCCGCTTTGGCGGGAATATTCTTCATCTATGTTTATTCGAAGAAGAAATTACGTGTTACACCGTCTAAATTTTGGAGAATAGACGGCACGAAAAAAAGCAATTTACCTTCCCGACAGTTGTGACGTGATTTATACTTTGTTAAATGGAATTTTTTAACAGATGGAGAATAAAGTTTAGGAGTGAAGATTCAAGTTCTGAAGCTATAGGAAGATAGAAAACAAGAGAACATCTCAGTGATTCATTCATCTTAAAATAAACTGCCTTAAATTGCTTCAAAATCAGACCACCAAGAAAAACAACAAAGGCCTCGTCAGACTATAAGTCTATCTGGAAACTTATATTAAGGGCGTTACACAGTTTCCTGCCCCTATCCCACAGAAGTAGGGTAAGATCTGCGTGCTCCAGTGTCGCATACCCCTACAATCAAATCTTATATCATAACGGCAATGATTGTGACAAAAAGTGAGATATCTTTTGTCTAAAACGACTAGAGAAGACTAAAGATACGAAAACTGCCTATTACTGCCAATTTTTCTCTTCTGAAAATTAGAAACCTTTCTTGTCTAAAAATCAAAAGATCCAAACACTCGTAGGAATGAAACAAAATTTGGTCGCCACAGGTAATTGGACATTGAGGTGGGGAAAAACTGCTTTTTACTGTAAATTTCAAATTACAGAACAGAATGTACTATGTTGCTTCCATTTGAAAAATATACATGAAAAACCACTTAAGGCATTTCGTCAACTCTAGCGAGCCTCTGGCATAAGTGTAGCCGAGCTCCAAACCATAGACTGGTGCCGAGAATAATCCTCAACCAGCAAAACTCCACTTCTGAAACATCCATGCAGTTGAACAAGCAGGTATTGGAATCACAAAAAGTAATCTGGAGTCTTCCTTGTGGTGTCGGGCTCTATCTGCCGTGGAGCTGGGTCAAACTGAAGGAAATTCTGCTCCATGTTTTCGCCTATCTCTAGAATGGCAGCCATATTACCACACCGGTAACAATAGTTCGGAGCACTAAATACTGTCACAACATTCTTGTCCTGTTGCACCACCAAATGGCATGTTAAAGTCACAACATTGCCGCTAAGATAACAAGTACCAATAAGATGACAAAAAGCAGGAGATGAGAGGGGATGTTTCGATTTAGGTCCACAAACCTGACACCAATTGAAACCCTCCATAACAAGCTGATGAGCTCTAGAAATCAGAGTGAGACCATTGGTGTGATTGAATTGAGATGCTATATCCTGTCCAAAGGTGTAACCAGCCCCTCGAGGTGATATTCCCCAACCACACCGATCATCTGGATCAGACCACAGGAGATCACACATCGGCCCTTCATGTGGAACCTATTTACCACCAAATAAGAGGCATAAGCAATGAGGCCAGCAGCATTATTGTGCATAGAGTTTAGGTCATGAAACATCAGATGATGGAAACCACTAATGCAAAATGTACAAGTATCGGCAAAAAGTTAATAGAGCTGCTGCTATAAGAACATGTGATGTTGGCATTCATCAGATATCAGATGATAAAAGGTAATAACTGCATGGCAAATAAATGAAAACATCCGAAGAGAATTGAGAAAGTTGACGACTACATGGCAAAAGAAATGATGAATGGGGAATGGGATTTACTCAAGCATTTTATGGTAAATAATTGAAAATATCCGTGAACCTATCTAGGAAAAATTAGAAATTACGATGAACTCTTTAACTTGAGATAATAAAACAAAAATTCTGTTCTTTTCTTTGGAGCATCAATTCTGAATTTGTAATTATACTGGACATTTCAGCAAAACATAAACTGTGATGGGAAGAAAGTCGTTGCACCAAGAAGGAAAACTTTTTGGAAGGTAATACAGGAAAGTGAAACCTAGTTACTGCAAGATGTCTCTTTTGGGGTCATCTGCTAAAACTTGGAGGGGATCAAGTAGGAGGAGAAGCACTGGTGACAAAATACTAAGATTTTATGTGGTGGCATCATAATATAAACGCTTAAATCTCAAAATCGTTTATCTACCTCTTGTATACGGTCCAGCGCTCGGATATTATCCAGTGTATCCAGAGAAGGAGAGAGTCCTCCATGCAAACAGAATATCTGTAATAAAACACACTATATATATATTAGCTAACAGTTCTACTAACATGAAATATCAGTACAGTAAGAGCTCAAACCTGACTCTCTATGAGTGCCGTTAGTGGCAGATAATCAAAAAGATCAGTGAAATACTTCCAAACATTTGCATTGCCATATTTCCTCAAGCATTCATCATAAAAACCATACCTGGCAGGAAAAGTGGTATGTCAATTACAACCGTCCGAAACTTGAACAACAGTCACATGGTCCTTCCTCTATAAACCAAAGCTGGGGTACATTGACTATGAATTGCACTTAATAATTCATCCCCATAATTTACGTTTGGACAAAGCCCAGTATATTCTTCAGGTTACAGCATAGCTCCTTTTTTGAGAATGATACTCCTTAAGGATTTAAATTATATTCACTGTAAGTGTAGAGAATTTTTTACACTAATAGTATTGTTTAAGCAATTGAGAGGTTACTTTAACAATTTATATGTTACAAACTCACACTTTCTATAGACAATTATAAGTGTGAGTAACTATAAACTCACGCTTACTATGAACTCCCTTTTTCTTTAAATGGATGAACAACATACTCACAGTTTTAGACTACATTCACTATCAGTCTCAAGAATTTTTAAGCATTCGGTTAAGCAATTGTAGAGGTTACCTTAACAATTTATATGTCATGAACTCACAGTTACCATAGACAATTTACCTGTAATCTGATTTTCAGCAACCTCATAGGGTCATCATTACACTGTTGGGGCTCGTTTGGTTGGGAAACAAGTTATCCCAGGATTGTTATCCGCCCTCAATGTGGGATAAAAATAACACTACAATCCCGGGATTAGTTATACCAACCAAACATGCGATAAACTCATCTTAAAATTAATCCTGGGGTAAGTTATCCCTTATCCCTCGTACCAAAAGAGCCCTTAGTGTTTAAATGTTAAAATCATTCTTTAAATTATTCATAGCTAATACTCTCATTCCCGATTTGAAAGTTTGATTTAGTCTAACAAATGCTATGTTTTCTCAAATAAAATAAGGAGCATTAAAATATATTTGACCTCATTTACTCGGGACAAGAAGAAAACCATTTGTGGCACATTCATCTGCATTATCCTGAAGTTCATATAATTTATGCAACCACCCCCCCACCCCTCAAAATAAAGAAATTAAAAGAGATCATTTTTCTCCTTAACCTCGGGAACAACGTTTTCCCTCCCTCCAATAGTACAATTTCTGGGAATAAAGAAAACCATGTTTACAAAGTATTAGTAGTCGAATATGAATACAATAAACTGCATGTAGATTCTATTATTCTCCCACTTTTAACTCCAACAACCCAAACAAAATAGAGACCTTCCACCTTTTCCAAAAAAAATTCTACTCCCACTTTTTTGGTGCATTCTTCATGTTATAAGACAACAGCACGATTCCCAACATGCACAATGTTGTCCAATAACCTGATAAAGTAAATGATAATCTACATGCGTGCAAGAAAGTGTATCATGTACGTATTCTCTCCTGAACATTACCTTAATATAAAGACCAAAAAAAGGAGGAAGAGAATCAGTAATTAATCAATATCTAGTCATCTTCTAAAACTGGAAGGACAAGAAACACAAAGGGATATTGGTTGATTACATATCAATAACTCAATAAAGAGGAAAAGACAGTTTTGAAGCAAAACTGGGGAAAAAATGTCTTCGCCAAGTGACAGGTTTAGACTCCTCTGATTATGAGTTCATGAAACATTTAACATGGACTTCCAGGAAGAGTAGATTAGGTAGGTGTTTTAACATTCTTCTAACTGTGTTATTACTGACTAATCAGAGCAATTAAAAATAAAATCAGAGTAAGTTATGCTACATTTTATTCAGAGAGACAAGAAAAACAATGAGAGGTACAATAGAAGTACACATGCCCACATACAAACCAAATAATCGAACTATGAAAAGAAAACTTCTAATATAACCTGTGAGAAAGATAAACCATTTCTAGGACCACCCCCACCCCAAGTTAAATAACATGATCACTTAAAGAAAATTTAAAAGACTCACACTTGGGTGATTTGCCGGCTTTCATGATTTCCCCTAAGAATCGTGATTCTATCTCTATAACGAACCTTCAGAGCAACCAAAAGTGTGACAGTCTCCACTGAATAGTATCCACGGTCTGCATTCATTGAACAATTATTCAATGATAAACAACTATAAAAATACTTAATCACCAAGAGAATTGATAATGCTAGGATTGGTATGATAAAAGGAATGTCAAATGTGCATCACAAATAAAGTTAATACTCCCCTCTTTCTTGTCACAAAAAGAATGTCTCATTTCTATATTCAGAAACTACAATTTAACTTTAAACTTCCAATGTTACCTTAATACAATGATTTATGGCCACATAAATATCTATAGAATGTTTTAGACCACAAGTTTCAAAAGTCCGCGATAAAGTCCTCGATTCTTTCTTATACTTTGTCACCAAACAAACACCAGCTGAAAATTAAGCAGCAGGAAACTGTGGTTTATTAGCCTGAAACCTTAATGATGGAGTACTTTTCAGATGCAAAACTATTAGAAAGAGGACAACAGAAAAATGTATTATACAATCATGATCACAAGGAAAATATGCAAGTTAGTTTATAAAATACAAGGAAACTATGGGAAGAAGAAGTTTTCAAGAAATTATGGATGAGTCTGTGTCAGTTGACAGCATTTAAAACACTTCTGTGTTGTATACTTGTATTTCACTGGGCTAAATTACTAAAATGCCCACTCGACATCTGTGTAGTAATTACATAAAGAGTACAAAGTGGTGACAAGGAACACTTCTACTATAGAAAGGATTTATGTAGAATGAAAGGCACAAAAGAACACTTTGTAACAGGTAATAAACCACAACACCTTTTCCCGAATTTATGAGACAGGAAATAAATCTTGCACGCACACACTCACTTTCACAAAAGCCCTGTCTTCTCGAACTTAAATAAGCTAAACAAAAGGACATTCTACATTGACGACAGCCAAAAGTAAATCCAACAACGCAACTCGCATTGTCAAGTGTCAAGAACTGATTAATCCTCTCACACTTAAACAAGCTTAACATAACGACAATCGAAATGAACAACAAACAATCGTGTTGTTAGATAAACTAAACCATAACTGCAAACAAATTTTAGTCACTCGTCATTTTGATTGGTTAAACTATTATTCCTCAATTAGTGCCCTGCATGTTTAAAAACAGGATACTTGCCGTAGCAAACTTTGACAAGTCCAAATATCCTTGACCAACAAAATTTGCCAAATGAGCGGGAATTTATGTACCACATGCTGCAATCAAGGCCATTATCTTACTTCTAGAGAATTCAAACTACCAGTACATTTCAACTCTGCAACACACAATAATTCATTATTTATCACTTCGAGGTTAAGCAATGAACAATGAACAACTTAAACTAAAGCTTGTCACTTTTCATCAAACAAGAATTTTTCATGTAATTTGCTAAAATAAAAAATCCAAGACTATAATAACTATACCCATTAATGAATGGACAATCCCAGGTCACCCACTTCCTAAACAATAAATGAACAGCCCTGATGTTGCAGCTTTGAGGCGCCCTTAAATTCTACTAAACCACTTGCATGACTATTAGGCTCAAATATCGGTGTTCAGCATAAAAGTTGCTGTTCACAATCGAATATACAATGCTACAAGATCTATACCTCCCTTCATATTAGTGGGCATTCTCATTAGTACTTGTTACCACACATCCCTTCTTTATCACCATATCCGATGACAGTATAAGAACTACACCTCAACCCCAAATTATCAGTTATATGAATCCTCAATATCCATTCTGCTCTATTTGGACTTCCATTCAAATACAACAATAACAACAAACCCAGTGTATTCCCACATAGCCCATTCAAATACTTTTTTGTATTCTAATATCAATTATAACTTCTCTATCAACCTAAGGTTCTCTAGTTTTCCATGGACATACTAAACATGAAACGAACTCATTAGGGAGGCTATGACACGATTAGCAACTGCAATTTAATAATACTAGACAACAATAACAACATACCCAGTGTAATCCCATCCCACAAAGTGGGAATCAGGGGAAGGTAGTGTGTACACAAACCTTACCCCCTACCTAGAGGTAGAGAGACTATTTCCGATATACCCTCGGCTCATGAAAATAATAGGAGTGAAGAAACCAAGGTCATTTAACAAAATTAGACCACAAAAAGAATCACTTGTACTCCCTCTACCTCCTTTCCAAAATGCTTGTCACAATTTCCTTTTTAAGAGTCAAACAATACGAACTTTGACCAACATTTTAAAATATATTTTTCATCATAAGTACTTTCCATATAGATTTTGAATATCTACATTTTAATTTCAAAACATCAAATTAATCGAATTCAATTTAGCTTTAAAAATTGTCAAACTATTAACTCTCTCAACAAGCGAAACGTGACAACTATTTTGGAAACAGTGGGAGAGTACAAATACAATTCACATCTAAACAATCCCAACCCCTAATAAACACAACAAACAACCAAAAGATCTCCGAACTCACCAACATAATCACCCATAAAGAGATAATTAGTATCAGGAGCATTGCCGCCAATCCGAAAAAGCTCAATCAGGTCATAAAACTGTCCATGTATATCACCGCATACTGTCACCGGACATTTAACCGGCTGAACATTCCATTCCTCAACAAGTATAGCCCTCGCTTGATCACATAGAATTTTCACATCGCCTTCCGTTAACGGCTTACACTCCATCAATTGTTCGATCTGCCGATCTAGATCTGCATGCGACGGCATTTTTTTTCTTCTTCAAGAACTTTCTAGAAATTTAACCGAAATTTCTAGAATTTTCTCCGGTCAGAAAACGCCGACCGATCAGAGAATAGAATCGATCGAAGATCGAACGGTGAATATTCAGCTGATATCAATCAAACGGAATATATATAGCTAAAATAGAAAAATTAAACATAAAGAAAATCCTTAAAAAATACAAAAGTGTAGAAGCTTTAGGGTTTGAATCTTCAAATCATATGCTAATTCTGATATTCCTCTTCATTTTTCTCTCTTTCCTCCCCTCTTATCTTTCTCAGAAAATGCAAAACTTATTAAAATATAATAATATCTGTACATATATACACAATATAACCTCGATAAATTAATACTGTTGGGACCGTCAAATTTTATTAATTTAGCGAGATATTAATTAATCGTATAAATTAATAATTATTAATTTATAAATTATATACTTTTTGGGTCCATATTATGAATATACCTAGGTGTACGTGAAAACTAATTTCTACATTGACTATTAATTATGCATACTTAACCAAATTCATGTATTTTTGCTGATACATTTTCAATATTCTATGTATATCTTAATAAAATATATAAATCTACTTAATTATTAATGTAGTTACATGTACCTACATTCATTAAAATGTATAAATCCACTCAATTATTAATGTAGTTACACGTATATACATTAACTAAGTTACTATATAAATAGATGTATTATGCAAGTCTTCAAATCAAAAAATAAAAAAAATGGCTTCTCATCTCAAAGGTGTTAAAAAATCAACCATGACTAATGGTATACGTAGAGAACTGTGTGAGTATAAACAACAAAATCTAGCATGCACTCAAAAGCAATTGTAACAATGGGTGTTAGAGAAGTTTAATTTGCAAGTGAGTCAAGCCACAATATCAAACACGATCAAGAGGTCAGCAGAGTATCTATCAGCAGCCGACATTCCAAAAGATGAGACTAAAAGACATAAAGCTGTCAAATTTCCAGAATTAGAAAAGGCTCTGTTCGAGTGGTTTATTCATTACCAAGAGCGTGTTAATATGAATGGGGAACTAATTGTAACGAAAGGAAAAGAGCTTCTAAAAAAGATGTATCCCATCGATACACCTGATTTTCATTTTTCTCAAGGCTGGCTAGAGCGTTTCAAATCAAGACACGGTATCAAGCAATATCGTCGTTTTGGAGAAAGTGGATCAGTTAATATGGAGGCCATGGAGAGCAATTTGCAATCCATCAGAGAGAAACTTGATCAGTTTGCTAAGAAAGATGTTTTCAATATGGATGAAACTGGATTGTTCTTTAGGCTACAACCAGATCATTCTCTTGCAACGAAACAACTTGAAGGTAAGAAACAAGATAAAGAAAGACTTACAGTTGTTATTTGTTGTAATGAGGATGGTTCTGAGAAAATTCCTTTATGGATCATTGGGAAGTATTTAAAACCACGTTGTTTCAAGAATGTGAATTTGGGAAGCATGGATTGTGAATATCGAGCCAATAAAAGAGCATGGATGACTGGGATTCTATTCCAAGAATATGTTCAACAACTTGATGCAAAAATGGACGGCAGGAAAATTCTTTTAATTGTTGATAATTGTCCTGCTCATCCAAAAAATGTCGAAGGTTTGAGAAATGTTGAATTGTTTTTTTTACCACCTAACACAACATCAAAGATTCAGTCTTGTGATGCAGGGATCATAAGAGCTTTTAAGATGCATTATCGTAGGCGATTTTATCGAAATCTTTTGGAGGGTTATGAAATTGGGATCTCAAATCCAGAAAAGATTAATGTTTTAGATGCAATGAATCTTGCAATCTCGGCATGGAAAATGGATGTCAACTCAAGTACAATTGCAAATTGTTTTAAGCATTATAAACTTAGGTTGTTAGATGATGAATCCTCGGAAAATCAAGAACAGTTGAATAATGATGGCTTACAACAATTGCAGAATCTAATCAATGGATTGAAGTATCGAAATGCAATGAATGCTGAAGATGTTTTGAATTATCCGGGAGAAAATGATACGAGTTTTGAGCTACCTACGGATGAACAAATAATTGAGAGTGTTATGGAAACACATAAAGAAGATGAAGTGGAAGATGATAGTGTGGAATTAGAACAAGTTTCGCGCAAAGATGCTCTGAAAGCAACAATCACTTTACATCACTTCCTTTTGCAATATGAGAAGACTACACCTGATATTCTTAATGCAGTAAGAAGGGTTAGAGATGAGATTCAAGGTGATATTGATTTCAAGAAGAAACAAACAACATTAGATTCATATTTTCAGAAACCTGTTTAGTTTACTTATGTATTATGTATGAAATATTTTGATACAGATGAATTATTAATTTATATATCAAATGGGACCTATATGAATTTTTTTTTTGTATTATCTTAGAAATTTAGCGAATTATTAATTTACCACGTTGATCCCGACTCGGGACCGAAGAAAATTATTATTTTAGCGAGGTTATTAATTTATCGAGGTTATACTGTAATATTAAATTAACAGAAAAAAGTATTAATATACCCCTACACTTTAATAAATAGTACTGATATACCTTCCATCATACTTTGGGTATAAATATATCTTTGTCATCACTCAAAAGGTATATATATACCCTTGAACTTTGATAAATGGTACAAATATATCCCTTATCATACTTTAGGTACAAATATACTCCTGAACTTTGATAAATGGTACAAATATACCCTCCATCATACTTTAGGTACAAATATACCCTTGTTGTTAATGAAAAGGTACATATATACCCTTCTCAACTAACGGTAGGACATGTGTCACAATCTTGTTCATTTGCCCTTATTGAATTTAATTTGTTCTTACCCCACCCTAAAACAATTCTAATTTAACCTATAATCCGATCCAAATAATAACTCAAACTCATCCGATCTAATAGAGCCTTCAAGGCGCATCTCTATTCACACATATTCATTCTCTTTTTCTCTTTCTATTAGATCGGATCGGGTTTGGATTATTATTTGGATCGAGTTATGGGTTAAATTAGAATTATTTTGGGGTGGAATTAGGATAATTAAAATTTTTTTTTAAAAAAAGACAAATGAACATGATTATAACACGTGTCCTGTCATTAATGAGAAGGGTATATATGTACCTTTTCATTAACGGCAAGAGTATATTTATACCTAAAGTATGACAGAGGGTATATATGTACCATATATCAAAATTCAAGGGTATATATGTACCTTTTCATTAACGACAAGTGTATATTTGTACTTAAAGTATGACGGAGGGTATATTTGTACTATTTATCAAAGTTCAGGGGTATATATGTACCTTTTCATTAACGACAATGATATATTTGTACCTAAAGTATAAAAGAGGGTATATCTGTACCATTTATCAAAGTTTAGGGGTATATATTATCTTTTATATTAATAATATCACACAAGAGCAATGTTTGTAGCAGGTGTTAATGCACTTGAGGATCTAGAGATTTATTTACTATATAAAAGGAAGAATACATACCCCTGAACTTTTTGACTTTTTTCGTATTAGCATCTAAATAAATTAGATCATGTACTTATTGAACTCTTTTATCATTCACCAAACGTGTCAATTAAGCACAAATTACACAATTTCAGATTAAATTTGGTGCCCGAAATTCATTTGCCATGACATGAAAATTATAACCAATGGTAAAATTACATGTCATAAAAAAAAAAAAAATTATTTCTTTACCTTCTTCTTCCTTCTACTCTTCCACCATTAAACTTTACTTTCGATTCTTTATTTTTCCACCAAAACAACACCCAACACACATCAAAGGAAGAAAAGGAGTACCAATTCAACACAGACTCATATACAACAAACAACAATAACAATTTTATTTTAAAAAAAAAACATTTTTTTATCCTTTTCTTCCTCTAGTTTTTCACCATTAAAATTCACCTTTACTTTTCATTTTCTACCAAAATAACACCCAACAATCATTAGAGGAAGAAAATTTTGGTGTTGCCCATAAAAGTTTACATATAGTCGCATGGTTCCAAACTTGCAGGTTTAGAAGGTTTAGGCCACCTGCTCCTCTAGGTAAACATACATTGTTCCAAGCAACCAAAACCCTTTTAGAAATAGTAGCCTCTCCTATAATGTTGATTGTTAATCGAATTATGCATTTTGGCTTTGCGAATTATGCGACTAAAATTTTAGTGGTGTTGCAGTGTTCATATCTGATTTTTTCGATGAAAATTTTGTTGGAAAACCCATTTCAACACAATTAACCACCCTCCAACACCACTAAACCACCACCGAAACATCGGCATTGACCTCCAACTCATTTTTCGGAGAGCTTCCGGTGAGATCAATTTAAAACCATCATCCACTTCATCGAAAAATAATCATTTTTCTCTATATCTACATGTTTTTTCATCAATTTTCACTGACCAATATAAATTTTTGATGTTGAATTTTTTCACAAAAATTCAATTGTAATGTTGAGAATTTTGCCCTCTACTGATATGAATTTTTTCTTTTTTTAAAAAATTACAGTAAATTATGGCTTCTCACTCTCCTTTAGGAGAGTGTATTACACTTGTCACGCCATATCAGTGTCATGTCAGCAATTGTGCTTAATTGACACGGTTTGTGAATGATAAAAGAGTTCAATAGGTACATGGCCTAATTGAAGTGCCAATACGAAAAAAGTCAAAAAGCTCAGGAGTCTGTCAATGTATACAGCCTATATAAAAAGAGCCAGTTGGAACAACAAATGGCGATTTGGCAGTACTTATTTGTATTTCAAATTCAAATAAAATGTTAAGCTAAATATTATTTTTTTTAGTTAAATTACAACTAATGCTCGTCAATTACTTCAAAAAGTTTTTTCTTCTAAATTTATCTTTTTACATGTATTTTTAACTTATCATTCCATATTAATTATTTTGCCTCTTTTTTTATATTATCCTTGATTAGTTCAATATTATATCATATTTTATAATACCTTAATTTGATTTTCTCTCTCCCTCACCCCACCCCCACACGGCCACACACACACATCAACCTCTTTCTCTTTTGTGTTATATATAATGATGTTTAGTCGTTAGTTTTGATAAATAAGTATATGTTACTTGTATTTATTTTATTTTAAACTTTTTATCAATAAATAATAATCCTAAAATATATAATGATTCATATTACTTTGCTAATATATATAATGGAGAACGTTCAATTATTGTAGGCTTCACATGAATTTATTATGTCCATTTTAGCCTAAATTAAAATTTTAAAGACCTTAGAAGATCTCACCTATTTTTGTAAATTAAATAATTATATTGACATTTAAAATTCTATACAAAAAGTAATGAGCCATAGAAAAGTGATAGAGACATCATAAAAGATCTATTTATTCAATTAAATTAAAAAAATTGACGATTTCTTTTATATTAAAAAAATAATAAGCGAGAACACCTAACTTTCTAAAATCTATTTTATCTGTAAGTGAAGTTTTAATAATCTTGTAAGATTTCACTAATTAAAGAAACATCTATTAAATTAATTTGCTAAATCATACTTTCAACTATTTAATTTAAACGTTATCTTTATTTATAAATTAACTTTATTAACGTAATCATACAATAATTTGTAACATCAAATATTTTTTATATTACTTAAATATTGTATTTCTTAAAAATAAAAAGGTTAAGTCAATAAGTTTAATTGAGAAAAAGATAATGAAGGTAATTCAATATAAGACAACAATCATTTTAGGTTGTTAAAAACTTTTATTTAAAAAAAAGCAGTAAAATAAAAAGGAGAATAGTTTTAGTGCATGCATTTATTTGAAAATTAAAAGAAAGTCTTAAATATACTCTAAGAATACACACACACACACATATACATACAAATCGCCACTTTTGCATTTTATATAGTATTTTTAATTGATTTTTTAAAAATATAGATGCAGATTCAATTAAAATCAAGAAAGTTCGTGAAAAATGAAAGAAAAGTCTTGTGAAATAAAGTAGTCTATGAAAGAAAATAATATTAGAGATATAGTTGGTAAAGGGAGATATGTTAAGGCAGTTTCATCAGCAAAGCTATAGAGTTTGAGAATAACGTCACAAGATTTTATTTCGCTCCAAACAAGTGAAGGAGTTGAAAAGATAGAATAAAGACGCAATGATTAAATTATATTGTATTTCTATAGTAAATCACATCTTTGTCATAGGATATTATTTTGTCTTAAATGGACTATATTTGTGATAAAATATAGTTTTGTCTTAGAATAGTCTTCCGCTTCTTAGTCTTATAAGATAGCTCACCATTCAAGCAAGTCACTTTACCTGGCTCTTACTGTCTTCTTTCTAGCCTAATTGGTAACAGTCCCCAGTCACCAGTTGGAACAATTGAATTGCCACCTCGATAAAGATAAACAAATAAAAAATAGCTGTGAAAAAGGACATGAGTTAGAGGACGACCAAGGGCAATATAATTATTTCACACTAATACTCAACACAATTCTAGAAGCATCATCTATTTGCTCTCTTTCACCATTTCTAGGTATTTATAGATTTTTGTTAAGTTTATTAATATTATAAGTAGAATAATTTTTATGAACTTATTACAAAATCTAATGCTATATTTTATGACATTATTTAAATAGTACATGTATTAAGTATATATGTTTATTTAAGTTTTACTTATCTCTTATTCTTAATTGTCTATATAGATAAATGAGTTTTGTCATTAGTTATTATTTTTAAATTATAATTTAATTACAATATAGATGGAGGATCTTTTAGGAATTTATTATAAAATATACCTCTATTTTTAATTACTTATATTAAAATATATCTATAAAACTATCACTTTCTATGATTTTTACTTGTATAATAGATATTAAAGTTTTATTATTAATAATAAAAAAAATTAAAAATAATTTTTTTTCATTCATTTCATTATTAAACGTCAATATTGTATGCACTTAGGTTACTATTTCTCACCTTTCTTTTTTGTCTAACCAATAATGTTTATTTTTTTCTACAAAGATTTGTTATATAAATGTTTTAAAAAAATCATGATTTGAAGAAGTAAAAAAGAAAAAGATTGGCAATGTATGGGTAAATAGGCATTTTAAAAAGTTAGGACAAAAGAGAGAAAGTGTCTACTGTTCAAATTGAGAAAACGTTAATCTTTTACGTAAATTTGAGGATGTAAATAATTTTTGAGCAACTTGCACAAATTTCATAACTGAGAAGCTAATTGCTTTCTCTCTCACAACTTAATAATATTACATAAAATTTCATAAAAAGATATGCGGATACATTATAATTTATAGAGAGCCAGATATATTGTGATTTCTGATCCATGACCAACTAATTTTGAAAATTTAAATTAATCAAATCCTTTAATATAAGACAAAAATCAAGCAATGTATCCGCGTTTGATTAATTTCATTTTATTACTCTTTAGAATAATAAATTCATTAATTTCATTAATATAAGACAGAAACATGTATATCTTGGTTATGTAATTTGATTAATTTTATTTTATTATTATTATTTAAATATCAAATTCATTAATTTGATGTATCTATTATCAATTTGATGTATCTAACAAAGTAAACACTTAGATACATGTGTATACAACTGTGCATTTATACATTTACATATATCATGAACACTTTCTAACCTCTTAGATACATAAAAAATTGATGGACCTTAAAGAGAATGGACACAAATACATTCATACGTATTGTGAACACATACTAACCTATTTTTATTATATTTTATTTTATTATATAGAAAGATGAGTTGAATGATGATCAAGGGTAAAAATGTCATTTAAGTAATTCGTAATTTAACAACATAATTCAACTTCAAGCAGTTGTACAAGAAACAAAGATTATATTAAATTTCTAAAAAGTCATTCAAGTTGTACTAAATTCTAATGGACATGCGGAAATAACACATTGGAACAACAAACATATTCTATGTATGTGTACAAATATGGACTCAATTTTTATCTTCAAATGGTCATTAATTATTACCCTTATCAGAATTTTTTTTTCTAAAGGTAATATTCAATACCATACACTTTTTTCTTCTTTTAAATTAATCTGAGATTTAATCTAATTACTTTTTGCAGTTGCTTCGCTTTAATTCATAACATAAGTAATGTGAGTGTAAACTATTTATTATTTTAGAAATTAAATAAATTAATTATTTTTCAATTTGATTTTTCCTTTAGTATAATAAAATTGAATGAAATTAACGTGATAAAAATAAATAGTATATGTTAACTTGAAATAAAAATAATAAATAAAAATGATTTATTGAATTACTCTTTTTAATATTTAATAGAGCATAAAAAAACACAAATAAATGAATCAGATGGAATGCTTGAAATTTAAAGTAAACTAAGTAGGCGTTTAGCCATAAATATTATTCACGGTATTTAAAATACATTTTCACTTTGTTTCTGAATATTTGTTTGGTCATAAATATTTTAAAACACTTTTGCACCATTTTTGGATGTTTGTAAAACACCTCAGAGTTGTTCCACTATTTTTGAATTCACTTATTGTACTTTTTAATTTATTATTTAAAAAAAAAAATATTTTCATAAAATCACTCAATTTTCATAAAACTCTAAAAAATAAATAAATTTATTTTCAGTTTTTATATTCTTTAACTTCAAAAATACTCATTTCCAAAATACTACGATCAAACGGATCCTAAAAGTATTCCCTAAATTTAAAAATTGTAAATCTTCATCTAAATAGAGAATCAAATTTGCATTTTATTTCATTTTAAATATTAGAAAATAATTTAAATAGTTGAATTGATGCAAGTTTCATTTAATTTTGAGTTACCGAATCAAATTTGATAAAAAGAATAAAGTATTCTTGAGTCCAATTAATGTATATTGATAATAGAATATCTTTAAATTATCAACATGGATACTGATGCAGTGTTGAGATTGCTCCACCCTTAATCAAAGGTCTCAAATTGAGCCTTGAAAATGAAGAAAATTTTGTTGGCGCTGTAGTGCACAATCCGAATTAGTCGGAGTTTTAATGCGCGTATCAGACACTGAGTGTAAAATCAAGAAAAAAATATCTTTATATTTTTAAATGGATTAAATCAACATATAATTGACCATAGTTAGTGAAAAAGAGGAATTTTTTGCACAAAAATATAAATAAATTTGTTACGTTAAGAATGGTATCACACCTATCTGTAGGAGTATTTCGTTAAAAGAAAATACATTTTATTAGAGTAAATTTCATTCATAGTCACTTAACTTTGTGTCTATTACACAAAAGTCACTTTTCTTTCAATCATACACAAAAGTCATTTTGCTTTGCTCCGTCCATCAAAAGTCACTATGGCCGGATTTTACAATATTTTTTCCACCGAAAAAATGATGTGGCAACCTTAATTAGCTCTTAATTTTAATTTAAGAAAATATAATACATTACCCATATCTTTACCCTTTTTATATGTGTCTAACCCAATTTTCCTTATGAATTATATGACGGAAGAATACTAATTTCTTAATAGATTAGACTACTCAGTGAAGACTATTTACATAAAAAAATAATTTGGTTGATATTTTTATGAAACTAAAATTATATTATTACTTATATAATAGATTAGTCCTCACAATGGCACTATGGTAGTTTTAATTTTTTTAAAATCCTCTAAAATTGAGACATGTGTTGGTAAATTATTTTTCTCCTCTAAAATTATGACATGTAATTGACAAGATTATGATAATTTTAATTTTTAAAAATCCTCTAAAATTATGACATGTGGTTGGTAAATTACATCTAAAATTATGACATGTAGTTGATAAAATTGCTTTTCTCCTTCTAAAATTGTGACTTGTTGTTAATAAAATTACTTTTCTCCCTCAAAATTTGTGACATGTAGTTGTTAAAATTATTTTTTTCATACATTTTTTTTCTTGCTACCAGGTCTTTGCATTCGGTATATCATAATAATATGATAAACTAATCTATTTATTGAGTTTGTCTTTGTGCTTTTAATTGTTTGACTAATCGGTTAATTCTCTTAGAAGTTTTCATTTTAATATTCAGTTTCTGATAAATTACACATTATTTAATTAATTCATTTAATAAATATAAAAATTAAATATCCAATAATTTATTTTATCTATTAAATTACTTATATTTTATGAATTTTATTAACACAACTGTCAATAACATTATTTGTACAAATTGGTATTCTTTCATTATATAATTCATAAGAAAAATGGGTTAGACACATATAAAAGGGTCAAAACATAGGTAATATATTATATTCTCCTAAATTAAAATTAATAACTAATTAAAGTTGTCACGCCATTTCCAGTGGAATTATTGTAAAATTCGGTCATAGTAACTTTTGTGATGGCCGGAGCAAAATAAAATGACTTTTGTGTAATGAATGAAAGAAAAATGACTTTTGCATAATAGACACAAAACTAAGTGACCATGAATGAAATTTACTCCACTTTATTAATTCTACCTTTACACTTCATTAATTCTTACTTATTAAGTATATTAAATGGAAAAGGCCTAAAATGCCCTTCAACTATGTAAAATATTGCAAAAACGCCCTCCGTCTAATTATTGGGCCTAAAATGTCCTTCTCGTCTACTTATTGGGCCTAAAATATCTTTCTCACCTACCTATTGGACTTAAAATGTTCTTTTTGTCTATCTATTGGGCATATTTTGCCCTTTATTTAGGCTATTACGTGAAAAGGTCACCTTTAAAACTTAATTACATAAATAATAGTAATTTTTCAATATTACAAAAATAAAAGTTTTTTATATATATATTTATATAGCCATTTAAAAAATCAAAAAAACTAGTTGTAATTCCTAATTTAATGCTATAACTAATTATCAATTCACCCTAATTTAAGAGATATATTTTTAATCTTCAAATTAAAAGTGGAAAAAGATAATTCATGCTTTCAAATCTTTATCTCTCTTATATTCATAAATCAAACATTTTAAAATAAACTAAGTATTTCATTATTTGCTCCTGTATATTTCATTTTGTTTTCATATAGGTTAATCATCTAGTATTATTTCATTATCGTGTATTTTTAATTTTAATGTAATAGGTTAAACATGATTTTTATGGATAAATATTTATGGAATAAAAGTCATCATGTTAGAAGTACAGATATACTATGTATTTTTGTTGTATAAAAATAATTTATGTCAAAGTCAGATTATTATTATATTTTTGATATAATTTATGGGATAAATATTCATGGTATATCTCATTATGTCAGAAGTACTTTTCTTGTTAAAAATTATTTATTAAATATAAATATATATTTTTAATATTACATGGTATAAATTTTTTATATCTAAAATATACCATGTATGTTTATGGTATAAATATAATTTATATGGTATAAATATATCATGTATTTCTATGATATAAATATAATTTGTATAATATATAAATATACTATGAATTTTTATGGTATAAATATACCATATATTTTTATGAAGGCATCGTAAAAGCAGACAATAAAAATAAAAAAACATAGAATTTTGATATAGTATATAAAATATGAATGAACAAAGGTTTCCATAAAAATAAGCAGTAAATAAGAAATATGGGAATTTAATATAGTAATTATTTTTCTATATATTAGAATCTGTTATAAAAGTAAATATTTTATATGCTATATCTGACAGCCAACTAATATGGCTATGTATATGTAATAATTTTTTAAAAATAGCATTTATGTTGTTTTTCTTTTTTATTTATCAGATCAATATAGAATGACGAAAAATTAATATTGTGCACTATTTATTTGGTTAATATTAATAAAAATGATACGATTTGTATGTAGTTTAATAAAGATAAGTTGTGGTATTATATAAATTTTTCTTAAATAAAAGGGTAAAGTAGTCCCAATAGATAGACAGAAAGGGCATTTTAGGCCCAATAGATAGACAGGAAGGATATTTTAGACTCAATAGATAGACGGAGGACATTTTTGCATCATTTCACATAGTTGAAGGGTATTTTAAGCCCCTTTCCATATATTAAAAGTAGTTGTCAAATCTTACTTGCTTATTTTGAATCACGAAGAGATAATTATTATTTTGTGTCTATTTATTTTTATTACTAAACATTATTCATTCTTCAATATTTAAATAACTTATGGAGTAATTAATATAGGTGCTAAAGTAAAATTATCCTTTTTAAAAGATAAGTCAAGTAAAACACGAACAAGTAAAGATAAACGGATAAAATATTTGTTTAAAAGTTGTTTTCTATTTTCACATTACTCATTTATTCATTTATTCTCACTATAAATTCTTTACGGACAAAACATTATAGAGCAAAAATGCTACTACACTCTTTTTTTAATTAAGTAAAATGATCCAAATTAAGTTCTTTCTTTTAAAGTGACATCAATTAACGACAAATTTTTTTTCAAGAAAGGAGTTTATATTCTAGATGGTAGTTCGACAATCATTTTATTAAAGCTTACAACACTTATATACTGGTTAAATGTATACCAATGAAAAATAGTGAGTAAAAATGATACTAAGTGTTGGGGACATTGAATTAAGGGCGACACAAAAAATTTAAAATTGAGTGTAGGTAATTCAAGTCTTAATTATTGAGTATGTGTGACTATTTTTAGATTAAGGATTAGGGGAATAAATTTCATATCCCAAAGTTTTGAGACTTACACTTTGTTCCATCTAAATAAAACCCGAAAACTAAAAAAGGAGGGAAAAAACAGGCCTCTTCTTTTCCCTTTTCTCTCTCTCTTTGATTTTTTTCTTCCATTGTTGTTGCTACTGGTTTTCTTGTTGTTGTTGTTGTGGTGGTGGTGGTGGTTACATTGTTGTTGTTGTTGTAGCTGCCACTACTACTGCTGTTGGACCAAATTTTTGGAGCCAATTTTGTTCATATACCAGTGGGCATTACTTATAGGTGATTTTGGTAAATAAATTAATAATTTTTAATTTAATTTCTCATATGATATATCTATTATTTTTTCAATAATTTTCACTAGCGTATCCAACAACTGTTGTATATGAATACAACAGTTGTTGGATTATTTCCACTACTATTGAAGTATTTACAACAGATGACTCATCTGTTGCAATAGATGAGTCATAATATTTATGGAATAAAAATCATCATGTTAGAAGTACAGATGTACCATGTATTTTTGTTGTATAAATATAATTTATGTTAAAGTCAGATTATTATTATGTTTTTGATATAATTTATGGGATAAATATTCATGGTATATCTCATTATGTCGGAAGTACATTTCTTATTAAAAAATTATTTATTAAATATAAATATATATTTTCAATATTACATAGTATAAACTTTTTATATCTAAAATATACCATGTATGTTTATGGTATAAATATAATTTTTATGATATAAATATAATTCGTATAATATATAAATATACCATGAATTTTTATGGTATGAATATACCATATATTTTTATGGAGGCATCGTAAAAGCAGAAAATAAAAATAAAAAACATAAAATTTTGATATAGTATATAAAAAATGAATGAAAAACTGCTTCCATAAAAATAAGCAGTAAATAAGAAATATAAAAATTTAATATATAATTATTTTTCTATATATTAGAATCTGTTACAAAAGTAAATATTTTATATGCTATATCTGACAACCAACTAATATGGCTATGTATATGTAATAGCTTTTAAAAAATACCTATTTATGTTGTTTTTCTTTTTTATTTATCAGATCAATTTTAAAATGACGAAAAATTAATTTGTGCACTACTTATTTGGTTAATATTAATAAAAATGATATGGTTTTTATGTAGTTTAATAAAGATAAGTTATGGTATTATATAATTTTTTCTTAAATAAAAGGGTAAAGTAGCCCTAATAGGTAGATGGAAAGGATATTTTAGGCCCAATAGATAGACATGAAAGACATTTTAGGTCCAATAGGTAGACAAAGGGCATTTTTGTACCGTTTCACATAGTTGAAGGGCATTTTAGGCCCCTTTCCGTATATTAAAAGTAGTTGTCAAATCTTACTTGCTTATTTTGAAACACGAAGAGATAATTATTATTTTGTGTCTATTTATTTTTATTACTAAACATTATTCATTCTTCAATGTTTAAATAACTTATGGAGTAATTAATATAGGTGATATAGTAAAATTATCCTTTTTAGAAGATAAGTCAAGTAAAACACGAACAAGTAAAGATAAACGGATAAAATATTTTTTTAAAAGTTGTTTTCTATTTTCACATTACTCATTTATTCTCACTATAAATTCTTTACAGACAAAACATTATAGAGCAGAAATGCTACTACACTCTTTTTTTGAGTAAGTAAAATGATCCAAATTAAGTTCTTTCTTTTAAGGTGGCACCAATTAACGACAAAACATTTATATTCTACATGGTAGTTTGACAATCATTTTTATTAAAGCTTACAGTACTCATATACAGGTTCAATATATACCAATGAAAAATAATGAGTAAAAATGATACTAAGTGTTGGGGATATTGAATTAAGGGCGACACAAAAATTTTAAAATTGAGTGTAGGTAATTCAAGTCTTAATTATTAAGTATGTGTGACTATTTTTAGATTAAGGATTAAGGGAATAAATTTCATATCTAAAAGTTTTGAGACTTACACTTTGTTCCATCTAAATAAAACCCTAAAACTAAAAAAGGAGGAAAAATCACGCTTTTTCTTCTTCTCCCTTTTCTCCCTCTTTGTTTTTTTCTTCCATTGTTGTTGCTACTTCTTTTCTTATTGTTGTTGTTGTTGTGGTGGTGGTGGTGGTTACATTATTGTTGTTGTTGTAGCTGCCACTACTACTGTTGTTGGACCAAATTTTTGAAGCCAATTTTGTTCGTATACCAGTTGACATTACTTATAGGTGATTTTGGTAAGTAAAATTAATGATTTTTAATTCAATTTCTCATATGATATATCTGTTACTTTTTCAATAATTTTCACTAGCGTATCCAACAACTGTTGTATATGAATACAACAGTTGTTGGATTATTTCCACTACTATTAAAGTATTTACAATAGATCCTATTGAAACAGTTGACCTAGCTATTGCAACAGATGACCTATTTGTTGGATTCATGTTACAATAACTTAATTCAACATGTAAGTCATCTGTTGCAACAGATGACCTAGTTGTTGTAACAGATGAGTCATCTGTTGCAGTAGATGACATACATGTTGTATTGAGCTGTTGGTTCTAAACATGCACCTAATAGATAGGCCATCTGTTGCAGCAGATGAGTCATCTATTACAACAGATAAGTCATCTTTTGTAACAGATGCTTATCTGTTGGGACAATGATAGTGCGTATAATTACTTTGTTGTACATAACCACTTAACTTTACTATTCTATCATTATGTCACTATCTGAGACTATTCCCTAGTTGTAACACGGTGCTTAGAATCACAAGTGATTCCAAGCTAACTCATGGTACTAGCATAATGCTTAAGCAACTGATTACAATATATATAAAAACTAAATTGACTCAGCGGAATCATAATCATGAGATAAGTTATTCCAATATATTACTGTTCAAAGTTTACAACACTATAATCTGAAGAAAAGGGGAACTGAACTACATATAATAATTCTAACTTACTATTTATAATCCTCTACTAATACTAACTATAGGTAGCCGGGACATGATCCCAACCCTCCCTAATGAATACATACGAATAAGAAAATAAAATTTTAGAACTATAATCAACTTGAGTCCTCTAAGTAAGAGAACTAACCTGCTAGCTGGATGGTATGATCTGCCTGACTATGATTCTAATAGAAAGAACTTGAATCTACATCACATGAAAAATGTGGACAGAATAGGTATGCGATTAATACTTTGGAATGTACTGAATATGTGACATGTGCACAAGTTATAAAAAACTTAAAACATGCTTTGAAACTGAGGACTTAAGTCATTTTCTAAAATATACATTTAAAACATGTTTGTATGTAAAAGCTATGAGGCGTAGTGAAATCTTTAAATCATGAGCTAAAACATCTCTGCAAACTAAAAAACGGTAGAAGCATAACTATTATAGTTAATCTCAAGTTAATGTTGAATATGATGTAAAACTGTACTGAGTGCTAACTAAAAATAAAGAGATGAACTTGAGTGCAAACTGAATGCATGGAGCTGAACTGTAGTACAATGACCTTATATAAAATACATATATACTGATGTCTAGTGACAGTATGAAAATTCATAGTATAAAAGAAAGTAAAAACTAATCTGAGGGTCATGTATGAATACTTGGTCTGAAACTATGGGATGTGAACAGATACAATGACTAAGTAAGTAAATATGTAACTGATCAATACTATACTAAATAAATTGATTACAATGTTACGCAATAACTGAGTTTGAATGTGGGAGAAACTATTAACTGACATATAACCATGTGATCTAAATATGGAGTGTGATATATAAACTCCATAAAAAGAGCCCAATATACCTTGCCAGGATATAAAGGATGATCTGACGTTGTACCACTAAATTGATGTCCAAAAGGACTAAGGTGTCAGTCCTGGATGACCCTTTAGGACCTAAGATGGCGCCGTAGTTCTAGGACTTAGGGACTTTACTAAAGATCTCAAAGCCTAACTGATGGGTGAGCCTCCATCCCTGCGTTCACTCGGTGCTAAGTACTACTCCCAACGAAATATAAACTGATATACTGAATAGCTCAATAATATTGAAGTCCTAAGGTTGAAAGATAAGTTCTTTATCTTAAAGCATTCTAAATCATGAAAACTGAAGGACTGAGTGTTTGACTAATAGTGCATAATATCCTAGTTCATCGAGTGTTCATAACCCGTCATCTCTGAAGAATGCAACTAATAATGAATATTTAATATTTGAAAGGAAAAAAAGAAAATTTCATAGCACAAGTTTAAAATCACGATTCACTAACATACTGAGGGTTTATAATTCTAAGTATGTGAAATTAGTAATTTTTATGGAAAAATATGGTATGTTAACTAATATGGACTAAAATCCACAAAATTATGATAAATAATGCTTAATAGTCTTGAAAACTGATACATCATACATAGTGATTATGATCCACCTTCCTCTTCAAATATACCAAAATATCATCTATAAACACAATCACGAACAAGTCCAAAAAATGACAAAATACCTGATTCATGAGATCTATAAATGCCATTGGGCATTGGTCAATCCAAAAGACATGACCAAGAACTCAAAATGTCTATAACAGGTACAGAAGGCAGTCTTAGGGATATCTTCCTCCCTAATCTTTAACTGATGATAAACCGACATCTTAGAGAAATACTTAGTGCCCTAAAATTGGTCAAATAGGTCATCAATCCTAGAAAGATGGTACTTATTCTTCAACATCACCTTATTCAACTGACGTAATCAATACACATCTGAAGAGAACCATCCTTTTTATGCATGAAAAGAATAGTTTCACCCCATGGAGACATACTAGGGCATATAAAACCCTTGTCAGGATCTTTCAACTACTCTTTAAGTTTCCTCAACTCAACTGCAGTTATTTTATAAGGAGGGATAGAAATAGGATAAGTCTTCGAAAGAAGATTGATCCCAAACTCAATTTACCTATCGGGAGGGATGCCCGAAAGATCATTAGAAAAAATCTCAAGAAATTCACTAACCACGAGAATGAATTGCAACGAAGGACCCTTCGAGCTAAAGTCTTTAACCCAAACCAAATGATAAAGACACCCCCTTGAAAATCAATTTATAGGCTCTAAGATATGATATGAACATTCCCTTAGACACTAGGGAACTCGTTTCCTACTTAATAACAGGCTCATTAGGGAATTTGAAGATGACCTTATAGGTACGATAGTCTAAAGCGGCATAGCACAAATGCAACCAATCTACCCCAAGATAACATTAAAATCTAGCATGTATAATTTAATTAAATCCACCAATATTTCCCTACCACCAATAGATACCACACAACCCCTATAGACCCATCTAGAAACCATTGAGTCACCCATCATAGTAGAAAGAGAAAAAGGGTCTGAAATACACTCGAGACCAAAAACAAAATGCACAACCACAAATAGGGTCACATAAGAAAGGGTTAACCCCGAATTAAGTAAATAGTACACATCATGAGAGAAGAGTTTTAACATACCAGTGATTACCTCAGGAGATGCCTCGGACTCCTAAAGGGTAGTAAGAGCGTATAGGTTATTTCAACTAGTGTCGGTACTAGAAGTGGCACACTTTGGTGTAGGAGCTGAAGACATGGCAACTGGAATCTTATTAGGCCCGGTAGTGACCTTGCCTATGGGATAATCCTTCAGCATATGTCCCAGATAGCCACAATTAAAACATCACTCCCTCCTCTGTAAATAGAAACCACAATGCAACTGACCACAAAGTCTGCAAAGAGGATATAATGGAGTTGACTAAACCCTACTAGCCTAAGATTGGACACCCTATGCCCTAGAACCATCTCCACTCTAAAATCGATTATCTCTGCATGGCTTTAGATAAGGTACACTAGCCGTCGAATAGGAATAAGAGTTGCCCCACATCTTCTTAGACCATTTCCCACCATATCTACCACTCTACTACTGACCTCCACCATGATCCAAATACCAAAACTTCTTGCTCTGCCTCTCTCTTTCCTCTACTTGCTTCTTCTTTTCCTCTTCAACCTATTGCATATACATCACCAGTCAATAGATATCTATATTATTGTTCAACAATGCAGCCTTGCTTTATAAAATTAATTCATGAGATAAATCGAAAGAAAATTTCCTCATTCTAGCCTTCATGCTAGACACTAGCTCAGGTGCATATCACGACAATTGGTGGAACTTCAAGGCATACTCCTTTACCATCATCCTACCTTACTTTAAGTTCATAAACTCCTCAACTTTTACCTCTCTCAACTCCTGAGGAATAAAGTAATCAAGAAAAGCACTAGAGAAATCATCACACAAAGCAAACTCAGCATTATCACCCCTAAGATACTCCCACTCTTCATACCATTTGTACGATATATCCTTCAATTGATAAGCAGTGAATTCCATACCCTCTACATCAGCAGCATGCATAATCTAGAAGATCTTCTCAATATATTCTATAAAACCTTAAGGATCCTCCTCAACCTTAGTACCAGTGAAAGTTGGAGGGCTCAACCTCATAAAGTGGCCAACTTTAGTGGCCTCAGATGATCTTTGAATAATACTAACTGAATTTGTCTGATGTAACTGTGATGACACCAATTGGGTCAACAAATGAATGGTTTGACAAAACTCAGCATTAATAATATCTCCCTAAGGTGCCTGAGTACTAGTGCCACCAGCTGAAGAAGGATCAATGGAGACAAGTGTAACTCCATGGGGGCAATCAAAAGTACCGACCCTTAACCCGATCTGTACCCCATAAGTTGGACAAGATTCACCCATATTTTTCTTAGGCGGAACAGATAAGTTTCTATAAGCTTCAGATCATCTGAGAGGCATGATCTAGAAGGTGAATAAATGAGAGTTAGAGAAATCCAAACCTTAGAGTCTATGGCCCAAAAATAAAACAACAATTAAGGGAAACATTCCTAAATGCCTCATAGCCTCTCCCTTATAAGTATGATGTGCTACACACCCATAAAAAAAACTCTACTTAATATGGCTTTATGGACACCCATGTCCACAATAATGTCCAACAAAGCCTTTAATAAAACCAAAGATAATCTGGTTGGGACATGCCTCCGACAATAGCAAAAATAAATCCAAAATATAGAGTCAATACATAAGGAAACCCAAAGCATGAAATAGGCTCTTTCAAAGGATGAAAGCTCACCATTTTAGTCTGACTTACAAACTGTTCCATGATTGCCTAATCACAGTGTAAAAGGAGTAGAAGTATGGCCAATTCCTGCATCGCATTGGGATACAACATTTGAAGATGGTTAGTGGTTAGAGAAATATCATGTACTCAATTATAAAGGATAAAATAATGCCATGAACCAAAATACCAAAACCATTAAAATCAGTGCACAACATCATAAGCAATACATACATATATTACATATCAGGAAAGAGAACAGGTCTTAGCATAAACTTTAAAATCTTAACCTAGATTATGTAACGTGACCATCATAAACCTACTCTCACAAGCTATATGAGCTCAGCTTCCCCTGCTGAAAGGGCCCCAACATGTGTTAGTCGCATGAATCAGAGGTACCATAGAAGATTGGGGAATCCCTACCCTTCACCATCCATGATTCAAATATATAGTGTGACATAAATACACGGTCATCAAGACCAACCCTCACATCAGCAAATATGAAATTCTAGTATCGTTCCCCCCAGGACCTCCACCTTCCATGGCGAGCTACACAACCTCTTTTAAGCCCAATTAAAACCTTTAACACATAACTCAACCATTATATTAAGGATTCAACCATTAAGGCATCATTAAGTGGTATCATCATACCGACTATAGCTTGCAAGCAAATGTCATTAAGCCATTATCTTGGGGAATCCTTGTACCCTGGACTCCATAATTAAAAATAAACATGAGGGATTCCATTGTACACCACATGGTTTTTAGAACCATCCTTAACCATTTTTCCATTTATGCAATGCATTAGTTTCAAAGAGAATAGCCAAACCAAATGATAATTGATATTCCAAAACCAATTATGCAAGTGGGTCGAGGTTATTATCAATTTCCATACCAAAAATAATTATTTGGGGAACCCATTGTACCCCTAAATTTATTCACCATTCCCATGCACCTTAATGAGTGTACAAATCAATAATGTAATGTATAATAGTTTAATAGTAATCATGAGAAAACATTTAAATAATTTATATCCAAAACCCTGAACCCATAGTTCAAAACCATGAATAGTAAACCAATGCCATGCCATTAATAGAATATAAGTGTATGGAAAGAGGTACCTGCCTTAGACACACAAGAATTAGAAAGTAATTTGGAGCTTTAAACCTAAAAGATGAACGTATGATGAAATCCTTACACTTAAGAGTGGTAAGAGTGGAATTGGAGATTTTTAATCTTTTAAAATTAAAAGGAATAGGATATATTACACTTAAGGGTCATGAATAGGTGAAATGACCCCAATACCCTTCATCCCAAGTAAACCAAAAAAACTGGACTAATTTTACATAGCAGTGTGGTACAGATCTTATCGTGGAGGCTAACCTTCGTGCCACGCTGCTAAATGTATCCTCTATATCATGCTGGCTATCATGGAGGCTAACATCTATGAAATGGAGATATCGCGGAGGCTCACTGCCTCTATGATCCAAAACCACCCTGAACCTCTTTCAAAAATTCTAAAACTCTCCCAGGACACTCCATTCCCATGCCTAAACACAATTTACATCAAAATCAATATTTCGAACACAGAAGGACCAAAAATAAAATTCCTTAAATTTTTAGGGTATCATAAAATGACCCCTTAGTCATTTCTTTGTTTAGTTTTACCTAATGTGATTGTAACAACCTGAATTTTGATAAAATATGTGAAATATGTGTTTTTATGTGATTTGACTATTTTACCCCTCTCCATAGTTGCATTGTGGTACTTCTAGTATGTGGTAATGATATGAATGGTTCCCAATACATTTTGGTACTATGTGTACGATATTGTGGTTTTCGGTGGCTTCAAGAAGCCTTATATATGACTTTAGTTGATATCTTTTGATCCATGTGGTGGATTGCAAAATGGACTGGACCAGTAGCTTTGGAACATAGATTTAAAAGTGGTAAAATATTTGGTGTGGTTTTATGACTTTTAAATCTCATTTCGATCCTTGGTCTGGAAAGTTGTGATTTTGGGTTTTGGAGATCAATTTTGTGAAAATGACGTCTTTTCAAAAATCTAATATTGCGATTGAGTCTGGAGAATTTAATTCAATAGGGTAGTATGGTTTGTTTGCATTCATGAGATTTTTGATGAATCTCGAGGGGCTCGTGGGGACTCAAAATAATCTACAATCCTCTGTTGGTGCACCAGTTAGCAGGTGCACTCATAATCATAGAACGGATGCCACAATCGCGATAGGGCCAACAATTAGTATGTCATGATCATGGTACTCCAGTTGCGATCATGAATAATGTATTAATCAATGTACTGCAATTGTGACCCGTGATCTGCGATCGCGAGTGGTAAGTATAAATACCCATGTTTCTTCATTTTCACCATTTTTTAGCCTTGGAGCTTAGGATTTTGTGGTTTTGAGCAACTTTCTCCATTTCTAAGATTGGGTAAGTTCCATTACACCCATTTTGCCTAATTTCTTTCATCCTTAGCATTAGATTCTTCTTTTAATTTGAATTTGAAAGTGGAAATTTGGGATTTTGGCCCAGAAGGCTCAAAATTGTATTTCTTTGAATTAACCCCCAATTAAACACCTTTTCACATAAATAATGTTTCTAATACTATAATTACTAGATTTTACTTAATTTCATCATCAAAACAACTTCGATTCATGATTTTAAAAGGATTTCAAAGATTTTACCTAGTAAAGTTTTAAAATATTTTTTCTTCGATTTGAACCTCGTTTTTAACTCATTTTTTCTTGGGTTTTGAGATATTTACTCCTAAAAACATGGGTAAAGTACTGTCAACACAAAGTTATGATTTTGCCCTTTTTTTGAAAACCTATTTTGGGGGTCCATTTTGACTCTGACTTAAAACTAGGCAATATGGGTATCGTTGGCTTCGTTTTGATGCGTTGATTCTATATTTTAATGTTTTAGTTGATTTTAGGTTCATTCATAAGGAGTAAATCTTTGGGATCAAAGTTGAGCATATCGGTTTTGACATTCGAGGTAGGTTATGGCTTAACTCTTTCAGATTGGGCTGGGTAGTTAGTTTGTTTACAAAATACATGTTGAGAGTGTGGGAAATAATCATGAAAAGTGTCTATTTTATTCTATTTTGCTCGTGTTAGGTCCTGTATGTGACGTAATTCATGGATTTTGTATATTATGTATTATGTGTTATCGTGTGGGGTCGTATGTGATGATTGATAGCCTATATACATGAGAATAATTGTGTTTTGCTTGATAAAAGGCCTATTGTGGTACCAATTGTGATTTTTTTGTATTCATACTCTATTGGCATATGAATTATGTGGGAATTTATGGATGGTTGGAAATAATGAGTGGATAATTAGCTCACGTAATTGGTTAGTTGTGGAAATACGAATTGCGGTTGGTTGTGTACATTACATCATCATCCTTATGGATTCACACGCATAATTTTACTTATTTGTTGTATGCTTTATATTTACTTAGGGGTCATTTGGTAAAGTGTATTAAATAAAATAACACATGCATTAATTAATGTATATTATTAGTACCTTGTTTGGTATCTTTTTTAGCCTATGTATAACTAATACTTGCATTAGTTATACACTCTATTATGTATTGAAATGTGTATTAGTAATACACACCATTTTTAATGTATTATAAATACCAAGCCTCTACACATATGTATTAACTTGATAAATGACATTATTGCCTCTCAAAATATTTCATCCTTATTAATCTCCTCCCATTTTCCATAAATAACATCAAAATACAACAACAACAACAACAAAGAGCACAACAGCTTCCAAATGATAAGAAAAGAGAGGAATTGTGAGAAAACAGAGTGATGATATCTCTGATCTCTCACTTCCACTACTAGAAACATTGCCATGGAGCTTCATTGATGAACTATCCCCTATATTACAGTTAGCATTTCCCTGTTCCTACAGTTGAGAGCTGGATTAGCTTGAGATCAAACAAAAATGTATTACTTTCTTTAAGGCAAAACTCAAAGTTAGCATATATAGAATTACTGAATGAATACCACTTACATTAACACCAGTGGAAAGATTATATTTTGGCTCCATTGAGGAGTCAAGATCAGACACAGCAGGAGCAGAAACATTGGGTGTTTCCTCATAAGTTGTTTGTTCAACTGAGTTGTCTGCCTAATCAAAATTGATTTCACAATATGGAACATAGCCATTATCCTCAACTCATGGAATAAGATAAAAATATAGTGTACAGGGAAGGGAAGGGTATTTTGGTTAATAAATATCTTTTTATAAAAATTATAAAAATATATATTATCTTTAATACATCAAACCAAACATGGTATAAATAATAATGTTTGCATAACTAATACCAGCATTACTAATGCTTGCATTAATAATACAAGCATTACTAATACACCTTATTCAGCATTACTTTTATACACTACCAAAAATCCCTTATTATTGTTATATGTGTACTCGATTTATGGCATATGTTATGTATGTGCTCCCAGAAACACTAGAAATAATGGAAATACTAGATACTCTGGAAATACTAGGAACATCAAATTTTATTTTCCTTCTCTGAGGGAGATGCCAGAAAGGAGCCACGGATATTGCTATTAGATATTGGATCTTATTGCATTCTCCAACTATTATGCCAGAGAAGATTCATGGGTATTGGTTATATATGGCTTAAAGAACCCCCATGGGTCCTACTTTAGAAAACTTTAGCTTCATAGGTGTATACAGGGTAGTATATGGGTTGACAAACCCTTTATGGGTCCTACCTCTGGTAGTTTTAATTCTGTAGGTGTATATGAAGGTTGTACGACAACCACATGGTTCACCCTCATTATCATTATCATCATCATCATCATTTTTATTGTATTTACTTTATTGTGCTCGTGATGTGATTGTATATCCTGTTTGACCTGTCACCAATCCTTTATTCTATCTTTCCTTGTATTTATGCTATCATTTATATTGGTTTCTTTCCTTTCTTATAGGTGGTATAAATGTATGTTGTATTCCTTTTTAGTGTTTTTTTATAATATATGGATATTATAAAACTGTTAGTGCAAGAAGTATGGCCTAGCGTTATGGGATATTTTCTGATTATAGGTGGTGTTCCCTTAGTATGTATTTTGTATGTTTTATTATTTACTTGTATCGGTCAGCCTATGATACATACTGAGTACAAGTGGACCGTACTTACGCCTACTTCACCCTTTCAATGTAGGTCCTAGTTTGAGTGCACCCCAGTTTGGTTGATTCGGGAGACTATTAGAGCTTTCAAGGTAGTGGTTGATTTCAGGCATCCAAAGTCACTTCTATCTTATCTGTATAATACTATGTCCTTATTGTATTTCAGATACAAAGTTGTATCCTATTATAGTTGTCCTTGTATTGGATTCTCGGATTGTATTAGTAGTTCTTACACTATTGACATCAGGTTTTAGGAATGTATGGAATTTTGATTTATTTCTTTCTGCATTTGTGATATGGTAGGATCGACTTTATTTTTGAAGCCTTACCTTAAGATTATTGTTGTCTTTTCCCCCTTGTGTATCGGTTTGGGTGATAGGTTTACTTATCAAGGTTCGTCATGACAAGTGTCATCATGACCCTTATTTTTGGGTCATCACAAATTGGTATCAAAGCCAAGTTCATTAGTCTCAACGGTGTAAGAATGGGATGTATAATAGAGTTTCATGGATCAATAAGTAGACATATGTATCTATCTTTGAGAGGCTATAGGTTATCTTTAGGAAATTCCTATATTTTATTCCTTACGCAATTTTTTTTCATACTTTGTGTTTTGAGTTATGTTTCACTCTTTCTATGCAGATGGTATTGACTAAGTACCGTAAGTGTAGAGATGCGGAGCCTTCACACAGAGGGCGATCCTCGAGTCGTGAATGAACTCGAGGGAGTAGACGAACCAATGGATTATCCCTGTCTAGGAGGAGTTCTAGGGGACTCTCCCCTAAGTCTCAGGTTGAGCATGTTGAGGGTATAGGTTCAGCTCCAATTCCTCAGAGTTTGTTTTCCCTAGTTTTGGAGGGGTCGTTGGTGCGTTTGCTGAACTGTTTAGAGGGTTATCCTTTGGTTATAATGGGTGTTCCTCCAGTTTTGAGTGTGGATCCACCAATTGCAACTGCTTTTTTCCTAGGTACTCCTTAGACCCTGAGTACTATTTATTTATCAGTGGCGATATCTGAGTATGGTGTTCTAAGATCGGGAGTTTAGCCTTTATCTATATTACCTCCCCATAGCTAGCCACATTCAAGGACGAATATTCCCAAGGGGGAGATATTGTAATACCCCGTACTTTTCCTAGCTAAAATTCATTTCAAGAATGTTAAGGGGTAGATTCCAAAATGAATAGTATTTATTTCGTGTTCAATTTTCCAGTTTCGGACCCTCCAATGCGTAGGAAATTGAATTAGCTTTCCAACGACATAAGATTCGCCTAAATCCGATAACCGAGTAAGAAATAATGTTGATTTTAAGTTTCAGTCATAAAACATCGTGATTTGGCCCGTAGCGCATCGCGGAGAAGTGAAAGACCACAATTGTCAAATTCCAGTAAGACTCCACGATTCCACCGCATCGCGGTAATGTCCCATCTCACAATTTTCACTTACCAGTGAAGCTCCGCAATCATGGTGCGTCGCGGAGGAGTCCCATTTCATATTTGGCAAATATCCAGTGAGCCTCCGTGATAATGGCGCATCGCGGAGGTGGCGAAAATGGCATTCTAAAGGCTTATTGTGATAGCTTCATGTTGCGGTGATTTTCCAGGTCCCAAATGGCAGTTTTCAGTAAGCCACCGCGATAATCGCGCATCGCAGTGGCCATCCAAATCGGAAAAATGCTACGTTTTTAGTTCCATCTAGAAGTTTAATGAGGGCATTTTGGTCAATTCTCAATCCCGCAATTCGTCCAAAACAAAGAATTAAACCCATTCTAAGAACTTTATGCCCAATTTCATCCATTATCTCTCAAAGAAAAACCTTAAAGCTCCAAAGCTTCTTCTCCAAGAAATCAAAATCCTCCATTGATTCTCAAAGAAAGCTTAACATTGAGGATTTCCAAGGCAAGAAATCAAGAACTAAATTAGGAATCAATAACTCAAGTTTCTTTATCTAATTTATACATGATTTTAAATTAGGGTTCATACCCCTTGTTCCCAATTGCAAGATTATGAGTTTTTGAATGATTTTAGAAGTTGAATTGCATGTCTATGTTCATATTTTCTTGCATATTGCAGAAATTTCTAGATTTTAAGTTGATTTATGAATGTTTACAATACCAAGCATGAATATTATGATGTTTTAACATGAGATTTAAGAATGGATTACTATGCCAAGATTGATAATTATGATTTCAATAAAGATGATGCTTTAAGCATCTTATGAGCAGGTTATTTACAGTTTTTCAGTAAAACTTTGATCTCTTGATCATTGGTTTAGCTTTGGAATCCACTTTACATATTATTACAGTTTACAGAACTCAGAATAGCTTTATTTACAGATTTACTCAGATAAATGCATAACTAGTTTTTTTCATATAAACCCTTATGCTAGTTTTAAAAAGTTGATTACCAAAGGTTTGAGCATACAAATTTAAGAGGGAGTAGTATTTAGCACCGAGCGGGAAGTGTAGGATTAGCGTGCCCTATCTTCTACAAAAGTACGAGCCAACGTAGGTACTGAATGAGATTATTTCTATTTCTATATGGATGAAAGATTTAGCTTGTGATTGATCACATAGAAAGTAGGTTATACTCCCTAGCAAGAGTATGACACCTCTCCCCAACGTGAGGTTTCTTCCTCAGGAGGGCAAGACATTGGACTCCATGTAGCTTACATGGTTTATGTCGGTTAACAGAACCTCCCTACTAGCTAAAAGAAAAGAAAAGAATAACATAATAGCTTTTAGAAAACTAAGTGTAAAGGCTCTCAAGTTTTACTCAGATTATGCTTTACAGAAAGGTATTAGCTTTAGATTTTAGTTTTCAAATTTCAGATTTAAGAGTGAGTCCTTTCTACACTTAGACAATATAATTTATAGCGAGAATTCAAGTACAGCTTTTAGAACTAAATTCTATGACTCACTAGACTTATAAAGTATGATTTTCTCCTCGTGACTATTATTTTTAGTATTTCAGATATTCCAGCTTATGTGAGTCATTTACATTTAGCATGCATTTTTTATAAATAATGATGATGAGATAATGTTTTTTACTTATGCACTTCGCCCCCATATACTCTGTACATGCTCAAAGTACTGATCCGCATATACATCTATATGCTACATTATCTCATAATGTAGGTGCAGGTGCTCAGTTTCAGCAGCGTGAGTAGTTCGAGCATCTCCATCTACATCCGACAGTTGGTGAGTCCTCATAGATAGGGGACTTATTCATTCAGATGTCGCAGCTTATTATTTTATATGATTTCAGTATTCTTTTTAGACAGTTCGAGTTAGCTGGGGGTTTGTCCTAGTTACTCTCTAGTTATTAGTAGTAGAGGCTTGTCAGACTTCTAGTTTTGATTCAGATTATTTAGTATTGATGTTTCAGACATTATTCTCAGATATTTCAGACAGTTTCCGTATTCTAGCATGACTTTTATGTCTATACTTTCATTATTATGAGATTTAGGCTCAGTAGTATGCAGACAGGGTTAGCTTAAGGCTACTCGTAGTCTTGGGCACCATGTGATATTTTGAGACTAGGTTTCGAAGCGTTACACCAGGTCCCTTAAAGTCAATCACAGGCAAAACAAAGTAAACCAACCAGAAAGTAAGAGACAATGCAGGAAGAGTAAAAACAAAAGAATTTAACGAGGAAACCCCCTTGCTCAAGAGAAGATAAAACACGGCTTGCCCTCACAAGCACCTCAAAAATCCATTATAATCAAACTCTTTATTACAAATTTCAATGAACCTAACTCTAGGTTCCTTCCATTTGTAATAACTCTACTACAAGCTCATCTTGACAACTCTACCAAGGACACACCCTGATATTGATTAACTCTAACCAATATCCAACTTTGGTAACTCTACCTATGCTCTCTATAAATAAGTAGAAAATTTCATTACTCTTATAACATGAGTAATTCATTCACAAATCAATCTTCACTCAAGAGAAGTTTCTATTTAAGCACACTCATATAGATAAGACCTTGAGCAGTGTTGAATATGGAGTTTTTGCCTTTTTTCTTTCTTCACTCTTTGGATTTGCAAAAATCATTTGATGAAGAAGTGTCTTTTTTCTTTTATAGATGAGTGATGATTAGGGATGAAATTTCATTGGTCCAGGTGTCCTAATTAGTACAAGTAGCACTTGCCAGTTTTTTACACAAACGGATAAAGCTGTACAGACGTGTGCCAACTGTATTGTTGCCTTGAACATCTAGGGACCTGGTACCTTGTAGTCATCTTCTCATCATCAAAACTACATATAGCACTTTCAAACTAATTAGTTTAGGGATTAAAATCCTCATCTTCTCTAATTCAAGCCAATCATATGAGAATTTTCCAACCACCACATATTGTAAGTTCTCAGTTGAATTCATACGATCTACCTTATCTCGAGTTCATATAACTCTAGGAATTCCATCTATATAATATAATTATTTTATTAGAATTCATTAAACTATTGAATTTTTAGAGGATTTGGGGGAATTAATGTTTTACGGCTTTAATATATTAGCATATTTCCCTTGTACTGAGGTAGATTTGTGAGTGGGTATGTTACTGCTAGGAAAATATATAGGCTCAATGGGCTTTGTTTATGGTATAAGAGGGAAATTTTCTACGGTTACAACAAGAGGGGACTGGTCAGCCTAATAAACCAGCTGACAGTGGCCGAATTGGCCATTTTCTGGTTGAAACTAAGGTTTAGTTGGTGGTAATTATAACAGCCATGGTGGCACTTCTTTTAATAAATTAGAGATATAATAATAGTAGTGGGGGACTTACCTGGAGAGGAAGAATTATTACCATTATTTCTATATATTTTTCGTTGTCAACTCATATGAAGATTACAAATTATGAAAAAGAAATTACATTAAAAAATCAAATTTATGAAACATATTTGTCATCTTGTCGTGAGTTTTGGGTTGGAACTTTAGGAAGCAAAATAATAAAAATTAGTAAAATATAAGAGAACAATACGAAATAGTCCTAGAATCAAAGAACAAAAGTCAATTTTTGAATATATATATTAGGCATCATAATATTAAACAAATTGAAATCAAATTCGAAGTTTGAATACATATATCATAAGAAGATGTCAGTACAGAAGGTGAAACCACACCCGAGGTTAGAGGAATACTATAAGAAGACGCTGACCCTAACAGTGGTACCATACTTAGAATCGGAGGAATACTAGGTGAACTCAAGGGAACACCATCCAAATGAGTCAATAACTAAATAAATAGACCCTCTAGAACTGGGGTAGAACCTGAACCCTATGGGACCTGAGCTAGCCATGCATATTCAGCATGCTCAATCTCGTGCTTAGGGGAGGTCCCCCTAGCACTACCTCTAACAGGGGGAGCTACTCGTGTCCGTCCTCTATCTCTGGGTCGTTCATGACCCATGCCTCACCCTATAGTCTGGGCTCAATCCTAAGGGTGCTGGTTCAACATCCCTAATCTCTTGACAGCTAGTCCTCACCATCTGTGTAGAAAAGAGTAGAACAAAATTTAGAATATAGAGTATGAATAACCCATCTAATTAGGAATCAAAATATAGATTTTTTTTTTCAAAAGTCATCTTACAAGCTCTCAAAGATAGATATGAACGTCTGCATATCGATCCGCGAGACTCTACTAAACATACTACTCTTACACTTATGAGATCGATGAACCTGGATGCTCTGACATCAATTAGTCACGACCCAAAAAATGAGTCACGATGATACTTATCGCAGTTGGGCCTTTATAAGTAAGCCAATCTCCAAACTGATAAAAATAAAATAAAAAATGATAATAACTTAAACTTAAGAGAGACTTTTAGAACGAAGTCAAGTCAATCACAGACTGTGTGTGTGTGTCTGTGTGTATATATATAACACAAGTCTAATAAAATAGTATAAACTACCCAAAACCTAGGGTCATAACGTACGAGAAATCTAAGTACGAATTTGAAACTAAAAAGTACAAAATCTATCTCTGATCCAAATAAAGACATAAGTAAGAGTGAAATTCAAAAAATTCATCCTGAACACTAGAATGGTCTAGTACCTCAAATATCACTAACCAACAATAAGATCTCAACCTCCGCGTGTTGTACTCATGCTAGGATCTGCATCTAAAGGTCATAGTAGGGGTGAGTACGGTCCGACTTGTACTTTGTAGCTATCATAGAGAGACTGAGCAAAGTAGAAAATAAGATAAGTAAAATATACATGATCATGTCACCTGCAAGCAGAAAATTCTCAAATGGTAGCTCACGCCATCTCCATTAATAGTTCTAATATATATCAGTACACTACTAGCAACAACACATATATAAAGGGAAAATATGCAAAAAACCAAACACAAGTCAAGGAACTAAGAAGAACAGGCAAGATGCAAATGTAAATATAGTGCAATGCAATGTGGATGGGATAGTATGAAAGTCATTGTATGACTTCCTGTATACACCCATCGAGCTTACAACTTCCAGGTAAGACCTATAGGGGGTTTGTAACCCATAAACTATATATCAATCTTAAGCCAACCTTGCCAACAAATGACTTCGGCCAAGGATTTTCAAAATATCATAACCAACCTTGCCTGCAAATTACTTCGGCCAAGGATTTTCAAAAATGATTCATTTTCTTTCAAAACAGTGTTTCTCAATGGTACCAATATCTCATGAATGTATATGTGCAGAATGAGGATGTAATGCTCATAATCAAGTCAATATTATGATATTCAATTCATCAAACATGGAATATGTATATATATAAGTCCATAAAACAACTCAATATGTCCATAATTCATAATTAACAACTCTCATTATGCACCATCATAGTAAATATGCGTACAAGATATCATTAATATCATATCAACCCTTAACTCAGGTATTTTATCGTGATAAAAAAAACCAATGCTCAAATAAGGCCTGGGTTAGAAAAATAAGCCTCCCACATGGGCATCATATCTAGAATAAAGATATTTAGATGCATAGATAACACCAAGTATGTCAAATAAAGCTCCCATACGGGCAACACATAATATCTGATATCACAAGTCAACAATAACAACATATAAGCCCCAACATTGGTACACAACAGTATAATTAATCTCAAAATATACACCCCATAGTTATTTTCACTAACTTATAGTATGTTTTACGTATTATTAACTATCCAGCTCAATCTAAAGGAAGTTAAGTCATAACCTATATCAAAATAATGAAAACCCGATCTAAATTACTTCAACACAGAGTTTTCCCTTTACGAATAGCCTCAGAATAAACTACAACATTTAAATATAGCATCTACGTGTTAAAAGAAGGCCACCAGTACTCATATTGATATATTCTGATCAGATCCAAAGTAGACTTAAAAACGAGTTCAAAAAAAGAAGGGTAAAACTAGCTAATTTCAAAAAAACATATCCCAAGGTTGTAGGAGTCTATCGGATAAACCCATACAAAAATGGATAAAAATCGAGGTTCAAAACAAAGAAAACCTCTAATTAAACTTTACCGATAAAATCCTAATTTTTTCATTCCAAAATCATGATTTAAAGGAGTTTTGAAGGTAAAATCAATGGAAAATAGTGGGATATGTGTTTAGAAGTTATCCATACAAAAATCAATATTGAAACCCTCAAAATTGCCTAATTCGAAGGTTGGAGGTCCAAAAATAAAGTAGAATCGCAAAAATTAAGTATTTGTATTGTTAGTGCACAGTAACTCGCGAATGCGGCCAACCCACCACATTTACGAGGGTTAACGTTGACCAAGCAATTAAATTAACCATTGCATTCACGACCAAGGATTGCATTCGTGAAGGCTAATGAATCAAGCCTTCACGTTTGTGAAAGCCTCGTCGCGTTCGCGAAGAAGAATTTTACTACCCTTCGAGATTGTAGCTACCACCTCGCGATTGCGATGAAGGGTGAATTCCTTCTCTACATTTGCAGCCAGGGGACCTCATCACGAAGAAGGATCCAAGCACAAGATATCAATTGTGCACCAGCTGATTTTGCATATTTCTGAACATTCCAAACGAACCCTCAAAATTCATTCGGGACCCAAAAGAAGTAAACAATATATGCTACTAAGCTAATTTCGACAAAATGGCAATGTTGGATTTTAGAAAAAAGGTTGGTCTCAATAAATTAAACCCCGAGATCCTATTTCACTATTTTTAAATGAAGGATCGAAATGAGATATAAAAGTCCTGAAATCAAATTAACCCCACTACTAATCCAAATGCGACATTCCAGACATGCTAGTGTTGTCCCTTTTACGACCTGATACTCAAAATAAGAAATATTGACCGAAGTCAACTATATGACTTCTCAAGTCTCTATGAACCACAAACTCGCACAAATCATTCTAGATCACATCGAAAATTGTGTCAACAGTCTTCAAATCTCAAAATAAATATGTAGCAACTACAAAAAAAGGCAAAATAGTCAAAATGTATGACAACACTCCAGATTATGGGGACACATACACACGATGGAGATTTATTTGAGATTTTAACTGACATAGTGAATGGAGAGTCAAGATCTAATCATTTAATAAAAGATCTGACAATGGAGATTCATCTGAAAAAGATATTAAAAGGGACCAATACATGGTAGTTGAGGATTATGATTCATTCTAGTAAAATCCTAACTCTCTCTCTCATTTTCTCTTCTCCCTCTTCTTTTTTTCCTAATTGTTGGAACCCTTGGGGGTTGCACCACACAGTCAGGAACAGGTCCCTCAAAGTGAATCACAAGCGATAGAACAGTAAAGCAGCTATGAGGTGCTAGAAAATTAAGGCAGTGCAGGAAAGTAACAACACACCAAATTTAATGTGGAAACCCCTCTTGCTTAAGGAAGGGAAAAAACACGGCTTACCCTCACAAGCACCTCCAAATCCACTATAATCAAACTCTTGATTAAAGCCTTCAATGAACCTAACTCTAGGTTGCTTTCGCTTGTGATAACGCTACTACAAGCTCATCTTGGCAACTCTATCAAGGACTCTCTTCACTGATTAACTCTAATCAGTATCAAACTTAGGCAAATATACCTAAGCACTCTCTACTCAAAGAGAAAATTTCATTACTCCTATAACATGAGTAATTCTCTGTAACACCCCGTAAATTTTTTCGTACACTTATCGCGATTATATGGAGTCCTAAAGGCTTGCGTATGGGTTAAATTAAGTTTATGGTGTTCGGAAGTATCCCGTCAATAGTTGTATGTGTAGGTATTGGAATAAGCTTTCCAACGATATAAAGTTTTCCCAAAACAGAGGAGTATTTCATATAAGCGAGCACATTCGAAATTTCAAAACGGTGGCCGGGAAGCCTGTGAACTGTAAATCTGCAGGAAAATTACTGCAGCTAGGAAATTTTCTTTGGATCAACTTTAGACGATCATAACTCCTTGTACAAAAAGAATTGTGTGAGCTGCTATATATCGACGAAAATCTTCGAGAGTCTTCTTTCCGATGAAATTAGTTTCATCCAAATCCAATGTCTGAGTAAGGAACTATACCCGTTTTACTACAACCTATCAAAAAAAAAGAGAATTTTGGGACAGATTTTTGGGTCAACTTTAAACGACCATAACTCCTTGTAAAGGAAGAACTGGGTGGTATACTTTATATGAAAATGAAATTCCTTTGAATTATCTTTCCAATGCAATTGGTTTCACCCAAATCCGATACTGGAGCAAAGAGTTATGATCGATTTACTTCAGCCTGTCAAAACTGTCCACTGGGGACAGATTCGGATTTATTTAAATTTTTAGGGCAAAATGGTCATTTTCTATTACCTCTTGGACGAAAATTGGTCTTTATAAACATACACTTAGCCTCATGTATATCATATATCATCCAATTATTAAGAGAAGGTGAAACCCTAGCCTAATTTCAACTTCAAATATTTTGTGATTCAACCGTAGAAAATTCAAATTGGTTCCGTAGTTGTGTTCACCATCTCGAAAGCTTCGAGAAGCACCCCATGGTTATGTAAGGAGGATTCTAAATACAAGAGTTCATTGTTAAGGTATGAATATTGTTTATTCTTGATTCTTATCCATGAATAAGTATTGATAAAGGATTATGAGTATTGTCTTGATGTTGGAAGATAACTAGAAACATAGTTATGAATTGTTTTGTATAAATTGTTGTAGTAAATTATGGAAGTTGTTGTATTGGATTATGGAGGATGAATTGTGGTGATATATCATTATATTAGTGGTTATGTATGCCTAGTGATCATGTTGGTATTGGATGGTGATTAAGAGGGGAAATAAAGGCTAAGAGTGATGTTGAGGGATATTGCATGAAAATGCATGATATGTGAAAGTAATAAGAGTATAAGAGGATGTATGTAGCACTCTTATTGATGAGTTAAAGGATTACTTCCTAGACATTATTTGGTGAAGTTAATACCTAAATGGTAAGGTTTGGTTGCTAAATGACTTATTGTAGATAAGTGTTCGAAGAGTACGGGAAGTCAAGTTGGACTTGTATTGAAGTGGTTATATCAAGGTATGTAAGACATACTCTATCTAATCTTTGGCATGAATAATGACCCATGGCACTCTCAAGTAAGCTTCCAACATTGCCCTACGACACATGACACATAATAACATCATTTGATCTTCGACACCACCAATTGAACTTGTTTTCACTTTTAAGATGTCCGGCTAGTCAAAAAAAATGTCCATATACTATTGTTGACTCCGAAATGGTTTAATGAGGTATCCATGATTCTCTACTTCATTTTCATGATATTTATTACCTATTTACATGTTTTTCCTATTGAGGTATCATGGTTTCAAGTTCCATAAGGTGTGACCACAAAGTAACCAATCTCAAAGATTAATTGAATTAAGAAATGGAATGTCTTTATTTTAAATTGATGATATGATGTATTGTATTAGTACCACTGATCAGTTGGCCATTGTATTATAAAGAGTATGTATATATACTATTCCAGGGGTGGTCCCTGATGTATTGTATTAGTACCACTGATCAGTTGGCCATTGTATGACATATGTTATGTATTGATAAGGAATACGGGAAGCAATGATATGAAAGTAATGTGCAGGTATCCCATCAGCTCTTTTAAGTGTGGTCTACTCATACTGTTTATTCACTGGTATCTGGGTTCTGTTGATCTTTTGTATCTCATCTTGATACTCACTGTCTTACATACTCAGTACATATTTCCGTACTGACGTCCCTCACGGGGGACCTATATTCATGCCTGCAGGAATGGGTACTTCAGGTCGTACACCTCCGCAGTAAGAGCCAGGACATTCTGTTGATAGTGGTGAGCTCCAGTTGTTTCGGGGCATCCCAAGTCGTTTCTATATGTACTTTTGGTATTTGTATAAAAGTCTTTTGTGGGCGGGAGTTTGTCCCGACCCTAACTCAGTTGTGTATCTATGTAGAGGCTTTTGTAGACATATTGTACAGCCATAGGAGTGTTTGGTTGATAGACGTGATGGCTCTGACGGCCAATTACTGTTTATATATATATATGCGTGTCTGCTGGGCTGATACAGGTACTATTTTCTTCTATTTATAACGAAGTGCTGCCCAAATTTCTAATTTTCATAAGTAATGTAAGTGTGAAAGTATAGGTTATGAACGGGTTCTCCCGGGCCTCCTCGGCTATGGGTGCCAGTCCACTCCAATGGGATTTGGGGCGTGACATTCTCTTACAAATTAGAACTCACTCAAGAACAATTTATATTTAAGCACACATAATCAGCTAAGAACTTGAGCGGTGTTGAAATATGGTTTTTGTTACCTCTCTTTACTCTTTGTAATTGCCAAAAACCATTTGATGAAGAAGTATATTTTTCCTTTTATCGATGAGTGGTCATTAGGATTGAAATATCGTTGGACCAGCTATCCTAATCAGTACAAGCAACACCAGTAAGTTTGTTACACAAGAGGACAAAATTGTGCAGTCATGTGTGCCAGCTGTACTGTACCATGAATATCCATGGACCTGGTCCCTTCCAGTTAGTTGCTCATCATCAAAACTATATATAGCAATTTTCCCCTTTTATGATGATGGCAAAACAACCATACTACTTTGACCATCAATACACATTTATCACATTTAATTAATGTGATTACCACCCTGAAAATGAATGTTCCCCCTATCATCATTCTTCCACCATCATGCAACATAGAGATCTGGTCCCTTGTTGTCATTTGCCGCAAAAACTCTGAGCACATGTTTGCTTCCCCGTGTCTGTTTGCTTTCCTTTGTCACTGTGTCTTATTTGCTTCCACCTTCACTGTAGCTCATCATATTATTTCTTCCCTTTGTCATCATGCCTACATATCTACAACACTTGTAACACACTTATTAGCACTTTTTTAGTTCCAGTTACTCCCTTTATATCCCTTCCTCCATATACGATTAGTATTCTTTTTTTTGGCATCACTGAAAAGGATTAACAGTAAACCAAGAGTAATAGTTAGGATAAGTTAGTTAACTCATGTCCACGGGGCAACACTACCATAAAGAATATTTTTAAGGTAGAATCATATAAAGAGCACAAAATCAAGGACCCATTCATGTTCAACAGATTATGTATCATTTCAGTGCTAGATTAAAATTCAAGTTCCATAGAAAAAGCCACAGAAGTTGGAGAAAAAAATGTGGAGGAATTGGGGAGAAGGTTTGGAGAAGTAAATTCATCTTAGGGTAGTGTAACAATTCAAGCTCAGTGGCCTCATTGATTAGAATTATACCCTTCATCTTGAGTTCATTTTCTCATTCCCAAGTTCTATATTTTCTGATTTTTGTACTGAAACTCATCAAATTTCTAAATTTTTCAAGCATTAGTCTTGTTTAACTTTTGTTATAAGCCCTACTAGGTTCATCTTCAAATATTTTCTTCTTCTTGGGATCAGGTCCTATAGAAATTCGATGCCTTTTAATAGGATTTCCAAAATTCACCTAGAAGGCTTTTATTTTTAGGCTTATTAAATTGTTTCATGGACCATACAAACTTTCTTTCACACTATCAAAGGGATAATGTATTTTCAGAGATGGAACTTTATTGGAGGGGTAGGTGAAGAAAGGATGTATCTTTGGATAATTAGGATAGTTGAGTTGGGCAGGGTGCATGGAGTTACTGCAAAAATGAATTTGATTTTAATTTTGCCTAAAACAGGTTTTCTAACATAGGGAGAAAGAATGTGACCTTTTCTATCAGAACAAGAAGAGAAATATGCACATTCATGATACTAACCTAAGAGCTGGGACTAGGTCCCTCTCTTTCTTTGAGTGATTTCTCAAATTTGTGCATACTTCATCTATTTTCTTCCAAAGATGTTCTCATGGGTGTATACCTATAAAGGTATGATACTGAGTTTGACTAACAACTACATACTTTACCAAGGATACCAATCTCCTGGTCATAGCCAATTTTGTGGAGAACTACTGATTCACATGGTAGGTTAGGTCATTTTGATCAGGCCTAACTTAAGCATGTTCTTCACAAATTATTCCTTGTGAAGTGCCTTAGTAAAGATATCAGCTATCTGATTCTCAGTCTTGCAGAACTTCATGCAGATTTCCCCTTTCTCAATATTGTCTCTTAGGAAGTGATGCCTCACATCAATATGCTTAGTCATCTTGTGTTGCATTGGATTCTTGACCATCTTTAAAGCACTTATGTTGTCACACATTAGAGGGATAGTGTCTGAGAAAATACCAAAATCTTTCAATTGTTGCTTGATCCATAACAGTTTTGCACAAAAAGAAGCAACAACAATATATTTAGCCTCCGCAGTAGATAGAGAAAGTGAGTTTTGTTTCTTAGATCCTCAGGAGATTAAGGATGAGCCAAGAAAATATGTCATTCCTGAAGTGCTTTTTCTATCTACCAAATTTCTAGCATAGTCAGCATCCGCATAGTCCACCAAGTCAAAATTGTCTCCTAATGGATAATATAGGACCAGGTACCCTGTCCCCTTCAGATTCCTGAGAATTCTTTTTGCATCTTTCAAATGGGACTCCTTTGGGTGTGCTTGAAATCTGGCACACATTCCTACACTGAAAACAATGTCAGACCTAATTATGGTGAGATATAGCAAGGATCCAATTATCCCTCTATACATTGTCTTATTCACTGAAGGACCCAAATCATTATTGTCCATTTTTTAGCTGGTTCCAATTAGAGTATGAATTATCTTGGCATCTCCCATGTTATACTTCTTCAGTAGCTCCTTGATGTACTTTTCTTGACAAATCATTGTCCCTCGAGGAGTTTGCTTAATCTGCAAGCCTAGGAAGAAGCTCAATTCACCCATCATACTCATTTCAAATTCACTCCCCATTAGCATAGAAAATTCTTCACATAGGGATTTATAAGTAGCTTCAAAGATTATGTCATCAACATATATCTGGACAATCAATAGGCTGCTACCTCTGGTCTTTAAGAATAGAGTATTATCTATTTTCCCTCTTTTAAAACCATTTTCAGGAGAAACTTTGAGAGTCTCTCATACCAGGCCCTTGGTGCTTTCTTTAAACCATAAAGAGCTTTATCCAATTTAAGTACATGTTGGGGAAAATCTGCATCTTCAGAGCCTGGAGGTTGTTTGACATAGACTTCTTCTTTCAGGCTTCCATTCTGGAAGGTACTTTTGACATCTATTTGGAATAGTTTGAATCCTATATATGCAGCAAATGCAACAAGAACTCTGATTGCCTCTATTCTTGCTACAAGAGCAAAGGTCTTATCATAGTAAATCCCCTCTTCCTGATTATAAGCTTGAACAACTAGCCTTGTCTTATTTTTGTTGATAGTTCTATTTTCATCTTTCTTATTCTTGTACACCCAATAATTGTTCTATCAATAGACCTGGGGACCAAATGCTAAACTTTGCTTCTTTCAAATTGATGAATCTCTTCTTGCATTGCATTAATCCAATCAGCATCTTTCAGGGCCTCTTTTACATTCTTGGGCTCAATTTAGGATAAAAAGGTTGAAATGCCATAACATTCCTGGCTTAAGTTCTTGTTTGAACTCTAGTTTCCAGGGGTGTAGTCAGGTTGTCAAAGGGATAAGAGGATTTGTGCCTCCAATTTGGCCTTCTGAGATTGATACCACTAGACCAGGTCCCTGTGAATTCTAACTAGTGTTCTTTAGTGGTTCTTCTAGTGGAGCTGGAATTCGTGGCTGAGATCTTGGATCATCATCACTGTCATCACTCTCATCTGCATCATTAATCCCTTGATCATCATCTTCGATAATAACATCTCTTTAAACAAGAATGAGTTCTTCATCTTCTGAACTTTCACCATCTTCAGTGTTCATTTGACTTCCTGACTCATTAAAGTTCACATGAATACTTTCTTCAACACACAAATTTCTTTTATTGAACACTCTGTAAGCCTTTCTAGTTGAGGAGTAGCCTACAAACACAACTTCATCACTCTTAGAATCAAATTTTCCCAATTCTCTCTTCCTATTATTTAGCACAAAACATTTGCATCCAAAAGGTCTGAAATTATCTATCTTAGGCTTTCTAATGAATACCAGATCATATGGTGTTTTATTCATAAGGGATCTAATCAAACACCTGTTAGTCACACAACAAGCAGTATTCACTGCTTCAGCCCAGAGATTCTTTGGAAGACCACTATTTATTAGCATAGTCCTAGCAATCTCTACGAGAGTCTGTTTTTCCATTCAACAACTCCTAGAAATCTATTTTTCCATTCAATAACTCCATTTTGTTGTGGAGTTCTAGGAGCAGAAAAGTTATGACTTATTTCATGCTCAACACAGAATTCATCAACTTGAGAATTCTCAAATTCAGTCCCATGTTCAGACCTAAATTCAACAATTTTGCAATTTAGCCTCACTTGGATTTTCTTAGAAAAAGCCACAAGAACCCCATATGTTTCGTCCTTGGTTCTTATAAACATTATCCAGGTGAATTTGGAATAGTCATCTACAATAACCAGCACATATTTCTTCCCTCCTCTACTTTGGACTTTAATAGGTCCGCATAAATCCATGTGAAGTATTTAAAGAGAACTGGAAGTACTTACTTGCTTCTTTAATTTGAAGGAGGATCTAGTTTGTTTCCCTTTAACACAAGTATTACAGACTTTATTGTCTGGAAATTTCAGCTTTGGCAGGCCGCGAACCAGGTCCCTTGAAATCAACTTGTTTAACAAGGAGGAACTCACATGCCCTAATCTTTTGTGCCACAAATTAGCATCTTCACCTTGTGTACTTAAAAAAGTTAATTCCCCATCAGCTACAGACTCCAGATCAGCTACATGCATGTTCTTGATCCTTTTGGCCTTGACAATAATCCTTCCAGATATTATGCTTGATACAGTGCATCCATCATATGAGAATTTTACCTCATTTCCTTTGTCACAGATTTGAGATACACTTAGAAGACTATACTTTAGCACATTCACATAATACATATCTTCTATTGTATGATGGGGTGATTTTCCAATCCTTCCAACACCTTGGATGTAACCTTTTTTGCCATTTCCAAAAGACACACCTCTCTTTTGAAGTGCCTTGAGAGAGAGAAAACAATCAACCCTCTCATTCATGCGTCTAGAACAACCACTATCCATAAACCAGTTTTGGTTGTCATCCCCTTTTTCTACCACATTTCCTTCTCTATCTTCAGCAATGGCCATTATAGGGCTACAGAATCCTGAGATTATTTTCTTCTCACCATGTTTCAGAATTAAACCATCTTCATCCTCTTTGTCTTTCTCAGATTTATTTGAGGAGTCTTCCCATGCAGCCGACACCTTCTTTATTATACAGCTAGTTGCGTCCTTTCTTCTTGTTTTTTTTAGGATTTTGATCATTTTTTTGCGTTTGGTAGTTTCTTATAAATGCCTCAGAGCTACCATCTTTGTGACAGCCTTCAATCTTATCATTTCTTTTGCTAAGCTAACCACCCATTTTTATAGTTCTAACAACTCTTATTTTCAAAAGTGCAACATCAGTGTCTTTTTCACCTAGGTCAGACTCTAAAACCTTCAAGGTCAAAAATATCACTTTTTTTGCTTCCTTTCTTTCCACCCCTAGTTCAGTTATAGTAGACATTATGACCAGAACACTTTAGGTATGAACCTTTTAGAGCGAACCAGCTCTGATACCAATTGTTGGAACCCTTGGAGGTTGCACCACAGAGTCAGGGACCAAGTCCCTCAAAGTCAATCGCAAGCGATAGAACAGTAAAGCAGCTATGAGGTGCTAGAAAATTAAGGCAGTGCGGGAAAATAACAACACAAAAAATTTAATGTGGAAACCCCCCTTGCTCAAGGAAGGGAAGAACTACGGCTTGCCCTCACAAGCACCTCCAAATCCACTATAATCAAACTCTTGATTAAAGCCTTCAATGAACCTAATCTAGGTTCCTTTTGCTTGTAATAACTCTACTACAAGCTTATCTTGGCAACTCTGTCAAGGACTCTCTTCACTGATTAACTCTAATCAATATCAAACTTAGAAAACTCTACCTAAGCACTCTCTACTCAAAGAAAAAAGTTCATTACTCTTATAACATGAGTAATTCGTTTACAAATCAGAACTCACTCAAGAATAATTTCTATTTAAGCACACATAATTAGTTAAGAACTTGAGTAGTGCTGAAATGGGGTTTTTGCTGCCTCTCTTCACTCTTTGTAATTGCCAAAACCATTTGATGAAGAAGCATCTTTTTTCTTTTATAGATGAGTGATGATTAAGGTTGAAATATTATTGGACCAGCTGTCCTAATCAGTACAAGCAACACCTGCAAGTTTGTTACACAAGAGGACAAAACTGTGCAGTCACGCGTGCTAGCTGTACTGTACCATGAAAATCTAGGGACCTAATTCCTTGCAGTTAGCTGCTCATCATCAAAACTACATATAGCACTAATCACTTCTTCTACTCATCCTGTTCTAATCCCAATTGTCGTCATTAACAGGTGACGATTGGATCAAAACTACATATAGCACTAATCACTTCTTCTACTGATCCTGTTCTAACCCCAATCGTCGTCATCAACAGGCGACGATTGGAGCTTCAACGGCAGATTCTCTCTAGTAGTTTCCAATTCAGTTTCTCAAGTGTCTCAGCTTGTTTGTACTGAATTGAGCTATTAATAAAATTCCTCTTTTCGCAATTATGAATTCTTTTTCACTTTCGAAGAACATTACACCATTCGTCCACTACGGCTGATATGAAGTATTTTTATAGTGATCGAATTGTACAATACTTCTCAAGATGTTTGCGCGGATACTAGACTAACAATCACCAATGGAAATGGTCATTAGTGGCTTTAAAGTGCGTTTAGAAGCTATTTGCAAAAAGAAAAGCCACAAACAATTACCAAACTCATACCCTCTTTCTCGGCAACTAAAGTGCGTTTAGAAGCTATTTGCAAAAAGAAAAACCACAAACAATTACCAAACTCATACCCTCTTTTTCGACCAAAATCCAAATAATATTACCAAACATAAAGCAAATCACATAAAGTATAAACAATGTTTGGATGCAAAACTTTCTAAAAATATCTCAGAGCCAATACTTCCCAAAACATCCAAGACTAATATATTAATCATGCTCTTAGGAATATTCAAGCTTCAATAAATAGATTTTCAGTTACTCCCACTTCCAGAGAGTACACTTCTTCTAAACTAATTTTACAAGAAGCTCACTAAACCTAATTATGACTATATTCCCAAAAATCACAAGGGCGAGCAAGGTGTGTGAAAGAATAAAACTAGATATGATATTACACAGCTAATTCTACCTATTAGCTAAATGGTCTAGGTCAAAAAAGAAGTAACATCACTGTCAAGAGGGAAAATTTGAACCAACTGTAAGTTAGTTTTCTTGAGATAGCTTTGACCGTGGTTTCATACTTGCTCTCCGAGCTACATCCCATGCCTTTTGGGGGATCGAGACACCAGCCTGAGATGCAAAAAATGACTCGTAACCAGGTGAATCAAAGGCAAAACCAGTGTGTTTTGATTTCTGTCCGGGCAGTTGCCTAATTGCGTAACTCCTTGCTTCTTCGGGTGTAAGATCATTTCCAATCTGCAGTGACCCCATCCTGCTGTCAATCTCATGCCTGTGAATTTCCTGAACGATCTGATAATCATATGGGAAAACCCATCTTTGAACCCTAGAAAAAGTAACAAGTAATGTTAAACAAGACTATCAATTTTCAAATAAGGTATAAAACAAAAAATTAACATATTAAAAGCAAGAGAATATAAGGGATTTGAAAGGGAAAATATGACTCATTTTTGGTTGTACCAAGCCTCCTCTGGACTCAACATTTCTGTGCCATTTCCTAGTCCCTAATTCCTAATACAAAAGATAAACCAAATCCTATAGAATGGAATTATAATGACAGCGTGAATGAGATGACATAACAAAAGTGCATCCATGTGAACAATGTAACTCGTGCCTCACTCCTTAAATTATGATATATTCAGTGAGAAGTGAGAACAACAGATTGGATAGCTCATAAAAAACATCTATCCACAAAATTCTTTGTGGTTCCCTTCATAGGATGAAACCGTCACGATTAACAGAATACATTGATGGAACAATTCTTGGGGCATAGCCAGGTATTCTAACAGTATGCTATATCTCAAGAATTTCTGTTTGGTTCCTTCCGTAGGATGAGACCACTGCAATCAGCAACACAAAGTGATGGCTAATTTTCGAGGCATAACATACTAAAACAAGAGATGAAAACAAAATATATAGCAGAGTCTGTTTACTAGTGATATATATTTTTCCTAGGTTTGAATGGTTTATTCGATGTTCTGTTTGTGGAAGTGGCTTAATTATGGGTTATTGTGATATAGGCACATTCAAGGGTCAAATGGAGATAAAGGAATGGTTTTAGGGTCAAGAGATGGAGTCAGAGGCAACTGAGAGGGACGGAAACTTACAGGAACAAGATGCAATAAGAGATGATCGAAACTAGAGTTGGGAGCAATAATTTCAACAAAGTAACACATGAGTTTTTCTTTTTGAAATGGTAACATTTTTGTATGTAAGTCAACAGGACCTGTTATGGCCTAGGTTACAAGGAATGAAATCTAAGTAGAGCTACAGAAAAGTCTGTTAGATAACTATAGAGACCCTAGGAACTGTACGAGAGTCTGTGTCACTTATATACTCTTGTTTACACCAAAAATGCAAAAGCAGAATACAATCAAGGTTTATCTTCTGGATAGGGTTGCTTTTGCTCTCAAAACATCTTGAATTCCTTTCCTTCCAGATAGTCCACCATATGCAGCCTGGGATCATACTCCAGCTGGTTTTTTGAGCTTTTGTTCCTCCGTTCCTACTCCAACTAGATAGCGTATGTAGTGTATTCATTGACATTGTCCCAACTCAAACCAATCGTTGCTAGAAATATATCCCACGGTTGAGAAATCACCTTACAATTCCAAAAAAGATGGACTATTTGTTTCTGCATTTCTTCCACAGAGAGCAAAAAGGTGCATTCACCTTCTCTGCAGTCTGTCTAGTATCAAGCAAGCCCTCTTAACTACAAAGCAAGCAAAACATGACACTTTGTATGGTATCCTGGTCTTCCATAATTGCTTCCAAGGCCACTGCATAAGATTGCCGCTATGGTTCCTCATATGATATGCTGTTTTGACCCAAAAAGCTCCTGAACCGTCTCTCAGCCACCATAATCTATCTTGCTCTAGTGAGACTCCGTTGAAGAGATTGAGAGTGTTGAGGAATCCTACGAATCTGTCCATCTCCCTATCATTAAAAAGCCTCCTGAAACTGAGGTCCCAACTTTGATTATTCCAAACTTCACTAATATTAGCTCTTTGTTGTTGATTTAGTAAGAAAACACCCGGGTGTCGAAAATCTGAGGGGACTAGATCCTAACCAGTTATCTTCCCAAAAAGAGATCTTGTGACCATTCCCAACTTTGAATCTAATATTGATACTGAAAATCTGCATAGATTCTTTACACCAAACCCCCCTTGTTGTTTGCTGAGTGTTAGGGTTTTCCATTTGACAAGGTGGATGCCTCTTTTATCTTTGTTACCTTGCCACAAAAAATTGCTTCTCAACATATCCATTCTCCTTTCAACCCGAGGAGGAATAGGGAAAAAAGACATCATGTAGGTAGGTAGAGCATCTAGGACACTGTTTATGAGAATTAGCTTACCACCTAAAGAAAGATACTGGCTCTTCCATCTGGTAAGTTTCTTCTCACATTTCTCTAACATCCCATTCCAAACTTCTATGGATCTACTATTTGCTTCAAGTGCCATGCCAAGGTAAATTGTAGGCAAAGATCCCACTTCTCCTAAAATTTGCACACATTGCTGGAACTAGAGAGGATCATTAACTGGAAACATAGAACTCTTCCTCCAGTTGACATGTAATCCGGAAACCCCTTTGTTGATGTATGTGACCATCTCACATCTAAAAGCTTAAGTTGTCAGAGAGAGCACACTTTTATTATTTAATTATATTCTCAACACGTCCCCTCACATGCGGGCTTGATTTTTTTTTTCATGGGCCAAGCACGTGGAATTTTTTTTTAAAAAAAATAATGGTTGGCGGTGAGATTCGATCCTAGGACTTCTACCTGCTTTTATACCATGTTGAAGTTTGTGAACATCTCATCTAAAAGGTGAAGCACTTTCTCATTCAAGATGGAAGAAAGCTATGATAGATGAGATGTTTGCTTTATATACAAGTGGTACTTGGGAGCTTGTTTTCCTTCTTGCAGGCAACTCTAGTGTTGGTCACTGTTGGGTTTATGCAGTCAAAGTAGGTCCAGAAGGTCAGGTTGATCGGCATAAGGCTCGTCTTGTTGCCAAAAGATGTACGCAAATATTTGTACTTGATTATAGTGACACTTTCTCTTCCGTAGCTAAAATAGCATTTGACCGTCTTTTCCTATCTATTGTTGTCGTTCGTCATTGGCCCCTTTATCAGTTGGACAATAAGAATGCTTTTCTGCACGGTGATCTCGAGAAAGAAGTCTATATGGAGCAACCACCTGGTTTTGTTGCTCGAGTGGGTTTAGTAGCCTTGTATGTCGATTGTGCAAGTCACTCTATGGTCTGAAACAATCCCCTCGAGCCTGGTTTGGAAAGTTTAGCATAGTAATTCAGGAATTTGGCATGATTCATAGTGGAGCTGATCACTCAGTATTTTATCAACATTCTGAACCAAATTTGTATATTTATTTGGTGGTTTATGTTGACGATATTGTTATCACCAGCAATGATCAGGATGGTATCACTAATTTGAAGCAACATCTCTTTCAGCATTCCAGACTAAAGACCTCAGCAGACGAAAATATTTTCTAGGTATTAAAGTAGCTCAGTCCAGATCATGTATTGTTATTTCTCAACACAAGTATGTCTTAGACATTCTTGAGGAAACAGGATGATGGGATATAAACCCATTGACACTCCCACGGATCCAAATGCTAAACTTCTGTCGGGACAGGGGAGCCACACAATGATCCTGGAAAGTATAGGCGGTTGGTTAGAAAGTTGAATTATCTCCCAGTGACTAGACCCGACATATCTTTTCCAGTGAGTGTTGTAAGTCAGTTTATGACTTCCCCTTGTGATAGTCATTGGGATGCAGTTGTTCGTACTCTGTGATATATAAAGTCAGCTCCAGGTAAAGGACTCTTTGAGGATCAAGGCCATGAGCATATCATTGCATATAGAGTTGTTTATTGGGCAAGATCACTCTCTGATAGACTTTCTACATCAGGATATTGTGTTAGTAGAAAGTAATTTGATGTCCTGAAAGAGTAAGAAACAGAGTGTGGTCGCTCGATCTAGTGTAGAAGCAGAATATCGAGCAATGGTTGTAGCAACTTGTGAGCTAGTTAGGATCAAACAAGTGTTGAGACAACTAAAATTTGGAGAAATCGGTAAGATGGAACTTGTGTGTGATAATCAAGCAGCCCTTCATATCGGTATCAAATCCAGTGTCTCGTGAGAGGACTAAGCACATAGAGATTGACTGTCGCTTTGTCAGAGAAAAGATACTCTTAGAGATAATGTTACAAAATTTGTTATGTCAAGTGATCAGCTTGCAGATATCTTCACCAAGTCCCTCACCAGTCCTTGTATTAATTACATTTGTAACAAGCTAGGTACATATGACTTGTATGCACCAACTTGAAGGGACATCCAGATCATGCATGTTTGGAATCCATATTATGCAAGGAGACATTGCTTTTGCTAATTCAAATTGAAGGGTGATATAAAATCGGTCTATTTCCGACATCATATCCACAGTTAGCCCATTCATCCTAGTTAGCAGTTCCAGCTCCGTATCAAGGTCACGATCGAGGAGTGTTAGAATAAGAGTAAGAAGAGGAATAGTATATAAAATCCTACTTGGAAAAAGATTATAAAGTGGTGTCTATAAATCGGGTCTCAATGTAATTATGTAGATACACAATTCACTAATATTTTTCTCCAGTATTTCTAACTACCCTTCAAAAATAGTCAGAACAATTCTCTCAGTCTTTATTTGTCCCGCACCTGCGCTACATAGGATGATTGCATCATGCATACAACACATGCGTAATTTCCATGCAATCACCTTGCTTGTTCTTGACCTTGAACCCTCTGAGCCAACTATTCCTCTGAGCTGTAATTAACATGTTATTCAAGCCCTCCATGGTCAACAGAAAGAGTAAAGAAAGAGGAAAGGAGAGAGAGGATCTCCCTGCCTTGCCTCGGTCCTCTGTGTGAGGGTAAAATAGGGTAAAATCTGGGGATCCATTGATCAAAACTGAGAAATTGACAGTACTAACACAAAATCTAATCCAATTCACACACTTTGAGCCAAACCCCACTCTCTTCAGCATATTCAAAAGGAAACCCCAATTCACATGACCTTAATTTGCAGGGTACTATTCTTAATCTATAAGGACTTTTGGACATGCTTAAAGGACCAATACTTCAGTTCTTGAAATCTAGCCTCCAGCGGTCAGATCAATTTTTCAATCAAAGTTGCGCCGCACAAAAGACGGCATGGGGGAACCGAAGCATGAACTTCAGAGTAGCCCAGAATATCAAGTTAGTGCAACAGACTGGGTTTGGCACCTTGGCAGAGCTTCTATATTTTCCCATACTAAGGTATAGATTGATACATATTAGGCTCATATTCAGGAGTTTGTACCAGATTTTTCGGAGGTTCAACTGAGTCTTTTACAGGAGAAGGAAGATCCACGTTTTACAAAGATTCTTCTTTTTCCTTCTTTTTTAATTGATTTTAATATTTTCTTCGGATAAGCTTGTAATTTTTGTTGTGATCATGCTTGGTAAACTCATAGGGATTGTTTGGATGAGGGATAAGGGACAGTGATCCCGGGATAAAATATAGAATTATTTTATCCGGCGTTTGGTTAGGGGTATTAATTAACCCCCAGATTATTTATTCTACCAATTGTATTATAATGATGGGATAAGTTATCCCTATATGGTGGGATAACTAATCGCATGGAATATGTCAATCCATGGGATAACTTTGTCTATCCCATCCTTCGTACCCAATAACCCGTTAATTCTAGAGTTGTGGTGAACTTGTCATGAATGATATGGTTCCTATCGTTTGTGAGGTTACTGATATCCTTTGGCAGCTCTGCCGAAGTGCGAAAGATATAATATAAACAACTGCCACAAAATCGCAGACCTACTAACATTTTGGAGCTATTCTGGAAGTCTGACTGCAGGAAAAGTGGTGGAAGATGGCTTGAGCTTGCATCTGGTGGACTATATGGAAGGAGAGGAACACAAGCAGAGGCACATCCAGGATTTGAACTCTATGGGTTCAGCCTTTAAGGTTCTCTGCATTTCCCCATATTATTTTAAAGTTATGAGTTCATATCTACTATTTGGATAAAACTTTATTGAATTTTTACTCATAAATTTATGCTTCACTTCAAAAGTACCAGGTTCAAGACCCGGTACCACAAAGGTGGATCTGCACCTAAACACACACACAAAAATAAAAAATTAATATAATGTCCACATGCAATAACAAACAAGAGATCAAATTAAATACACAACTAAACCAATTTGACTAATTTCTCTGATAATGTGAAAAGACTTGTTTCATACAAAAAAATTATTTTGTTGCTCTCTCTCAACTAACAACCATTAATTTTTTCTGAAAAAGAAAACAAAAACATGACTAGTTTAAAGACATAAACTATTTTCAGAAAACAAGTTGTTTGTTCTGAAAATCAAATACTAGCAAAATCAACTTAACTTTCTGAATGGACTTCCTAGATCCTTAAGAAAATTAAGTTGAATTGTCTATTTATGTTTCATTTTTGGTGAAAGGAAGAATTCTTAGATGATGTGGCTTCACTGTTAAGACACCATAAAATTCTAAGAAGAACAAGGACAATTTTTGCTTTCTGAAATATAAATATGCTAGCAGCATAGCCATTGTGCTCTCTATTTATAAGATTGTTTACCTTTCTCAAAAAGAAATCATTGTAGTTAACTGGTAAGTCTTTGAAGGAGTGATATTTCATACTACTCTGTTGCTAGAACTCTCCAAAAAAGTTAACGGGTGTGTGACGGATTCTCCAAAAGTAGTGTATTTTTTGAGAATTCGACACGGGTGCGGCATCGAAAGTGAAGAGACTACACAACTAAGATATTACTTGAGAAACCGCTTAAGGTACCTAGCATCTGCACTGGTTCACTAAGATGCTAGTGTGTGGGTCTCATCAGCCATGGGCTGTGTTAAAGAGAGCCGCACAAGATAAACAATTATTTCACTTAACTAAATCTTTTTCTATTCATCTAATCACACATTGCTAGTATCCATAGCATCATATCCTTTTTTTCTCTTTTATTTGTGCATTCTTCATTAAGCCCATGCTCTATTTGAGGTTGGTGCTCAAAACCCGAACAGACCTCAGCGACTTTGGTTTTAACTTTTCACCTTTGGTAACACTGGATCCAAGGAATTAGCAATAAAAAGTTTATCCAGCAGAGCAGGAATCCAGCCTTAAAAAGAAAATGTGGCAATCAATGAATGGCAGAACATGGCACAAGCCAGTTGCAAATGGTTCAATTGCATGAATGTTTGTGCCTAATGAAACTGGCAGAACGGTTCCACAAATGGATTGGGTGTTCTCATGCACAAACAGATTTTAGTACCACTAGACTAATATTTTCTTCAAACGAAATTTAGATTGATTTTACAAAATTTAGAAACACAGTCCAGCCAAATCCACAATTCGGAAATACCTACAATAATTTTTTTTGACACAACATACCTGTCATAATATTAGTTACGAGGACTTTAAAATTAACTAAAAACTTACCCCTGATAAATGAAGTCACCAAAAAGAGCAGCAACAGGTACAAGGAGCAGAACGAGGTAGAAATAAAATGTGCTCATCAAGGCATAGATGACCAAATAGATATTCTTCTGCAGTGGAGGAGGAATATCAAACTTATTAGCATATGTACACACGCAAGAATAAACAAGTGACGAAACCCACCTGTTCTTTTGGCAAGGAAATACCCGAATAAATAAACACAAATATGAACCACAATAATATGCTCCCTCCAACAGTGGTGTGATGCCATCTTGTAATTGTGTCGCACATCATAAGCAGACGCAAATTGACAGTCACAACAACACAAGTGAAAGCCATTGTACTGACATCCCACAGGCCAAATATCTTGCCTGATGAATTCATGCCCTTTGTACTCGAGGCAATTACAAAATAATACAAGACCAATGATTGATATATTGCAAAAAAAGCCCAGATGACCACAACTCTCCATTTGAAGAAAGTATTTCTTATTCCTTCCTTGTATAGCTCAGGATATTTCTTGGAGAGGGAAGCACTGACATCCTAAATACACAATAGAGAAGTAGCAATAGACAAAAAAGGAATACCATAACAATTAGAGAATAAGCTGACTTAGTTGCATCATAAATTGTTTAGCAGCAACAAAATATAACAATTACATACCTTCTCAAAAAGCCCAAGTACAATAACCGGAAGAGCTGTGAACATCACATTATAAAGGGACTGGAACCAATCATCATAGAACCTTTGACCGGAGAATCCAGTCCGGAAGGTAAACCAAAATTGAGTCAGGGTAAATGTCAGATTCTTGTAATAGAAATATGTGACAACCTGCATGTAAAACTTCTAGATCACATAACTACGCCAAAAGACATCATGCATTTTTTGTGCACAATGAGTAAAGGCAGACCTTGCATATTCTCAGATATGACCAGCGTCCATGGACAAGCAGTAAATCAGCAAGGAAACGAAACTGAGCTACTGCGAAATCACTAGCCATCACTGCTTGCATTCCTTCCTGTCCACTTATTCCAACACCAACATGAGCAGCTTGAATCATACTTACATCATTAGCTCCATCACCAATGCTGAGGGTTATTCTGTTTGCCCCCTTCTTAACCAAGCTTGTCACCTGAAAAGAAATGGAAGAAATGGCTAAAACCGGAGAACCTAGAAGATTTACAATCAAAAACTCATCCTAGCTTCAGAAGAAATTACAATCTTTTTATCAGTAACTAGACAAAATACACTGTTGAAACTAGAAAATACCAAATATACCTGTCAAAGCCTAATTTTTCCATAATGAGATGGGAAACCCAAAAGAGAAATTTCAGAACATTAAATATCTGAGGATAATGAGGTTTAGTATGTTTTTCCAGAACATAAGATATCTAGATTGACGACCTCTTCTCTTCTTTCTTTTTTAATATGTAATCCGAGAATAATGAGCTTTTACTATGAGTGATATAGCAAAATTGAGATATGTAAGGGAACTACTTTGATGAAGCCTAAAATGAAAAGTAGTAAATAGATTCAAAAAAACTTTTGTTTCTGTCTAGAGTTGCATGACGGGATGATAGAGATGAAGATGGATGATTCTACCCCCACATGTTCATTAACCAAGGCTGATGATACCGCAATAGGAAGAGCTGAGGACCAAACTAAAAAAATTATCAAAATATGTCATGAATATAAAATGGTACCAAAATATGTTTTAACTCACAAAAAAAATGAGTTATACCTTTATATTCTAACGGAAACATTGTTGACGGTTTAACTAAACAAAAAGTGTGTAACTCACTTTTTTTGTGAGTTATCCATTTTATTTATACATAACTCACAAAAAAGTGAGTTATATACATAACTCAAAAAAGGATAACTCACAAAAAAAGTGAGTTATCCTTCTTATTTATATAACTCACACAAACAATGAGTCATATTTATTTTTATAATTTACGTGAATTTTTATAAAATATGATGTGAAATATGAATATAGCTCTAAAAATATGTAAGTTATGTGCACAATTTTATTAGTGATGTGAAATATGAATACGGTGTTAAAAATATATGAGTTATGCAAGACAAATTATATACTATACAGATAGACGTGAGGCTAGAATATATACAAATTAATTTTTATATACTACAACTAAAATCTTATTTCTTTTTTAAAAAAAAAAAAAACACATAGATATGTGAGTTTTATAAAATAAAAATTAGAAAAGAAAAATAGAAATCTCACATAAGAAAGAAATAACTTATTTTTCTAAAAGATATTTTTCTCCTCCATACCGAACACACCTTAAAAAAAAAGTATTTTTCGGGGTCAACAATTATTTTCTAAAAATAATTTTCTAATCTTTAGATAAACACTAAAATGTATTTTCTAAAAAATATTTTTTTCATTCAATAATCAAACACTAGAAAATACAACAACAATAACAACAATAGCATTCCCAGTTTATTCCTACATAGTGGGGTCTGGGGAGGGTAGAGTGTACGCAAACCATACCACTACCTCAGGTGAAGTAGAGAGGCTGTTTCCGATAGATCCTCGGCTTAGAACCGATACCAGTATAACAAACACAAAAGCTAAGTGCAAAATATACTAACACCGCTAGCAACAAGATAATACTACAACCATAAGACAAAAATAAAAACTATCTAACCGAAATCATAGACATCACACAGCATCATGAATAAAAACTACAGACACAAAAGAACGTTTCCTTATTGTTACCGACGCACTCCCACCCCCTAACCATCTACCCTAATCCGTATCCTCCACACCTTCCTATCAAGGGTCATGTCCTCCATAAGTTGTAACTGCTCCATATCATGCCTAATTACCTCCCTCCAATATTTCTTCGGTCTACTTCTACCCCGCCTAAAACCATCCATAGCTAGTGTCTCACACCTCCGCACTGGAGCATCCGAACCCCTCCTCATCATGTGCCCGAAAAAACGTAACCTCACTTCTCACATCTTATCCTCCACCGAAGCAACTCCCACCTTGTCCCGAATAATCTCATTCCTCAGCCTATCTTTCCTGGTAAGTCCACATATCCATCGCAACATTCGCATCTCTGCCACCTTCAACTTTTGGATATGGGAGTTCTTAACCGGCCAACATTCCGTTCCATACAACATAGCCGGCCGGACTGCCACTCTGTAGAACTTACCTTTAAGCTTTGGGGGCACCTTCTTATCATATAAGACTCCCGAACCGAGCCTCCATTTCAACCACCCTGCACCAATACGATGCGTGACATCCTCGTCAATCTCGCCATTGCCCTGAATCATAGACCCCAGATACTTGAAACTCTCCCTCTTCTGAATGACCTGCGAGTCCAGCTTCACCACCACTCCATCCTCCTGCGACACCTCACTAAACTTACACTCCAAGTACTTCGTCTTGGTTCTACTCAACCGAAATCCTATAGACTCGAGCGTCTGTCTCCAAATTTCCAACATATCATTAACTCCACCCCGAGTCTCGTCAATCAGTACCACATCATCCGCAAATAACATACACCAAGGCACCTGTCCTTGAATATGTCTCGTCAAAACGTCCATCACCAAGGTAAATAAAAAGGGGCTAAGAGTTGATCCCAGGTGCAAACCTACCAGAACTGGAAAGTGCTCCGAATCCCCATCTACCATCCTCACACGAGTCTTCGCCCCATCATACATGTCCTGGATCGACTTAGTGTACGCCATGGGCACCTCTCTAGCCTCCAAGCACCTCCATAGAATCTCCCTCGGAACTCTATCATAAGCCTTCTCTAGATCGATAAACACCATGTGCAAGTCCTTTTTCCTCTCCCGAAACTGCTCCACTAATCTCCTCACGAGGTGAATGGCCTCAGTGGTCGAGCGACCTGGCATGAAACCGAACTGATTCTCAGAGATATTCACGATCCTCCTCAGCCTCAACTCTACCACCCTCTCCCAAACCTTCATAGTATGACTCAACAACTTAATGCCTCTATAGTTGTTGCAACTCTAAATGTCTCCCTTGTTCTTATATAAAGGAACCATCGTACTCCACCTCCACACTTCCGGCATCTTTGCCATCCTAAAAATGATGTTAAACAACCTTGTTAACCACTCCAAACCTACCCCACTAGTGCTCTTCCAAAAATCCATCAGAATCTCGTCTAGCCCCGTCGCCCTACACCGCCGCATCCTCCAAACACTAGAAAATATTTTTCGCTCACCAACCAAACATATGAAAATAAGATTTTTCTTTTCTAATTTTTATTTCATAAAACTCACATATCTGTGTTCTTTTTAAAAAATAAAATAAAAAAGTTTAGTTGTAGTATATAACAATTAATTTGTCTATACTCTATCCTCACGTTTAGTTGTATAGTATATAATTTGTCTTGAATAACGCATATATTTTTAGCACCATATTCATATTTCACATCACTAATAAAATTGTGGCAGGAGCAAGACAGAGTATATGGAATGCAAGTTTAATGACTTGAGGCAGGAGAACGAGTTGGTAGTTAGGTTGGATTCTCAGGTGGTGTGTAGGAGGGATAGTTTAAAGTATCTCGGGTCCTTGATTCAGGGAAATGGTGAGATTGATGAGGATATCTCCCACCGGATTGGGGCAGGTTGGATGAAGTGGAGGCTAGCCTCGGGAGTGTTGTGTGATAAGAAGGTGCCGCTCAAACTTAAAGGAAAATTTTACAGAGTGGCAGTCCGTCCGGCCATGTTATATGGAGCGGAGTGTTGGCCGGTAAAGAACGCCCATATCCAAAAATTGAAGGTGGCGGAAATGTGGATGTTGCGTTGGATGTGTGGGCTTACTAGGAGTGATAGAGTTAGGAATGAGATTATTCGGGAGAAGGTTGGAGTGGCTTCAGTGGAGGACAAGATGCGGGAAGTTCGGTTGAGATGGTTCGGGCATGTGAGTAGGAGGGGCGCGGATGCCCCAGTTCGTAGGTGTGAGAGACTGGCTTTGGATGGTTTCAGGCGGGGTAGGGGTAGGCCGAAGAAATATTGGAGGGAAGTGATTAGAAGGGACATGGAGCAGTTACAGCTTACGGAGGACATGACCCTAGATAGGAAGGTGTGGAGGACGCGGATAAGAGTAGAAGGTTAGTGCCTGCGGGTGGGCCGTAGTCGGAAGCTAGGAGAGCTTTGGGGTGGGGGCATTGTGGGTGAGGGTGCCTTTGGTTTGTTAGTATAGGGTTCTACTGTGTGGGTGCCTTATTTTTATTGTTCCAACGTGTTTCATGCTTTATTATGAATTTACTTATTATTCTTTGTCCTGAGCCGAGGGTCTATCGGAAACAACCTTGCTACCTCTCCGGAGGTAGTGGTATGGACTGCATACATTTTACCCTCCCCAGACCCCACTGTGTGAGAATACACTGGGTTTGTTGTTGTTGTTGTTGTAATAAAATTGTGCACATAACTCACATATTTTTAGAGTTATATTCATATTTCACATCATATTTTATAAAAATTCACATAAATTATAAAAAAAAATATAACTCACTATTTGTGTGAGTTATATAAATAAAAAAGATAACTCACTTTTTTTTCTGAGTTATGCTTTTTATTTACATAAAAAGTGAGCTTATTTCGTAAATATAACTCACTTTTTTTGTGAGTTATGTATAAATAAAATGGATAACTCACAAAAAAAGTGAGTTATACACTTTTTGTTTGGCTCACACCGTCAGTAACGTTTCCGTTAAAAAATAATGATATAACTCACTTTTTTGTGAGTTAAGCATATTTTGGTATCACTTTATATTCATGGCATATTTTGATAATTTTTTTAGTTGGGTGGCATAGTTTGGTCCCTAGCTCCAATAGGAATAAATAAAGTGTCACCCATATTCAATAGACCCCACTTGCTTGGGACTGAAGCGTTGTTAATATTGTTGTCTATTTAACAAACAGAAAGGTGCAGCTATAGAATGAAAAAGGGCAAATTCGAAGTTACTAATGTCGCAACTATTCAAAGAAAGACCGCCTACATGACCTCACCTGTGCTTTCTGCAAAGGAGAAACACGGCAGCAAACCACTGCACTGCAATTCAAGCTTAAATTCAACAGCATTACACGAAGACTGGGGTCTAATGCATACATCAAACACTTCCCATCAATTATTAGTGCTAATTTAGGTCCAGAAACAGAATGAAGATGCTCTTGCGCTTCCTCATAACATCTTTTAAGCTCGTTCTGCACTGTTTCTTTCATAAAACGAGCAAGCTCCACTTGATCACCCTGCGAATGAACACAAATGGAATTGTTAAAGTGAGTATTTTGTAACTGACAAACATGAAAATTGAAATGCACCGCTCACTCTATCTTCCACTTCTCTGATTGCATCAATTTCAGAACTAATGATAAATTGTTTCATGCTGTTATTGATCAACTTGCAAGCTGACATAGATACAAATGAGACTAGGATAAGATGGTGCAAGTAGAATCGAAATTTAAAAAAAATGCTAAACTGCCTATCATTAATGCCAAGTTGCCAACCATAAGCTATATTTATTGCTGTCTCCAATTTGTCACCAGTAAGCACCCAAATCTTAATTCCAGCCCTGAAAAGAGTGTCTATGCACTCAGGTACACCTTCTTGAAGCTTATCTTCTATAGCAGTGGATCCAATCAAGACAAGATCCTTTTCTATCAGTTCTGCCACCTGCAAAATGCTAAATGCTTAGACTCTTTTGACCACCAACAAAAACCTTGACATCAACAATAACAGGAGTAAAACGTCCAAGTTAAACTGTTAAAGCACATAATTGCGAGGGTAACCAAAACTATGGTTATATAATTATCACCCAATATATTACTTCCATCCATTTATATTCGGTGTATTCAAGAAAGTTGTAACAGGAGACCAATATGCAAAGGTGCTTATAATAATTTAAATAAAACATTTAGTAGTCAGATTTTATGCAGGTGATAGCTACATTATCCAGTCTCTAGAATGATCATATTTCTATCTTCCTTTTTTTGAATAAAGAGACTAGAATGATCACAGTTGGCAAATCAATTTCAGATGTATTTTTCAAGAGAGAAACCAGGGATGAGAAAAGAATAAGAAGCTTTTGATTATCAGGATTACACAGTGCAATACCGGAGCGTGTGTTTGGCATCACAAACTGACAAAAGAAAACCTCCTCTCCTCTATAAAAAAATTGTTAAATAATGATCATAATACAGCTAACACAAGCAAATCTGATCAAAATTAGAAAGTAAATGTGTCTGAACATAGTTGCACTTTGCTACTCAAAATGGATGATAAACAGTCGAGACAAAAGTCAATCGCAGAAAGAAAGCAAAATCAGAACCATTGAAAAGGTGCAAATCTGGAAGGAAAAGGGAAATACTTCATACTATGCTCACCTCATCCAATTTCTTCTCCCGGTCCCGGAGAGAAGATTTTGCTTGAATGAATTTCTCATTCCATTTTTCGTACATGTCAGGGGTCAAATCTCTATAAGCCAAGCAAAGTGTCCGAAGTCCAGCAGCCCCAAATTGCTCCAAGTGTTCCCTAGTTCTTTTCTTCAAATCAAGGTCTCCGTCAAGCAACCTCTCATAAATTACATTATCTGCACCCTGAGAAAAGTAGGCTCTATGATAATTTTCTTACTAAAGTAATCTCCTCGAATGCATCTTTCCACATAAAGTTCCTACCTTACAGTAGAGAACCAATCTGCCTTCAGGATAGCGACATACGACAGACTGGCGCTTTCTCGTACTAAACACAAAACAAATGGATAATGGTTAACCTCGTTACCATCATGCAGGTAATAAAAATTGATAAACAAGCTAGGATGTGCAGACACCTGTTGAATTCAAGAACATTTAGAATCTCATAAGGAACATCTTGAATCTTCCCCATCTTCTCAACATGTGACTCACGCACATAAATCATAGTTGGTGTACGCCTGTAGAAATTTTATTAGTTATGGTAAGAAGCGACCCAGCTAAAAATAGAAATGATAGAAGTAACAGTACCACAAAACAGTATGACTAAACTTTTTCCAGAATCTGATACCTCAAATATGTTTAGTGGAGAACTCTAGTCCTAACACAATGTCCTTTTTATAGAGAATGCCTTCAGCTAACCGTAGCACAACTAATTTTTCTTTTATTTTTTAAAGTCTGTCAATTACTCACCAAAAAAGAAACTATCTAAGTTCAACAATAGTAGAGAAAAATAAAGATGTGACTCTGAAGTAGCCCACCATAAAGAAACAAAAACTACCTATTTTATTACCCTAAATCCATCAATAGGAATTCTCTCCTCCTCTTCCCCGAGAACTCACCACTGGAACTGGCACCAGGAACAGCATCCTGCTGCAAATGTTTCGTGATTTATTCTCTTCTAACATGCTTGAATAAAATAAGTAAATAACAGCAGGAACCGGATACTACAGTAGCTCTCTGATGACAAGTACTCTCCTATCAGATAATGACTCACATATATCAGCACTTATTCTCTTCACACGTGCCGGAGTAAAATAACAAGAGGAACCAGATTAGTGCAACAGCTTTCATGACGAGTATTCTCTCATCAGATAATGACTACTTTCACTACTTTGAAAGTAAAAAACTGTATTCCTGATCTTCCAACCTAATGGTGCATGACCTTGTACATTTATTTCATAGACGAAGTTCCAACAAAAGGGAGCCTTATGGCAGACAACACAAATGTAACAAAAATTCCACTCACTTGTAAAAGAAGAAGCCAAAGTTCTTTGCTGCTACAACCAACGCAGACTCATCTGGGGATGCTGCTTGATATCGTATTTTTTCTGGGGTTTCTTCACCTTCAGGCAGCACAGTATGGCATATAGCAAGGCATCTGAAAAATTCCTGAACAAACAACCCTGGCCTCATTAAACTAGCAACGTAGATGATACATACGTAAGTATAGTGTACCCATGTGAAAATTTCCTACACAAGGACAACTCAATATGAAGCTAAAACAACAAGATACCCTGCAAGTTTAAACTCCCTATTCCCTTCCTTCCCTAAATAAAATCTGCACCTTTCCTTTTTCCATGATCTTAAAATAAACGGAAAAGGAACAAATATACCCCCGAACTTTGATAAATGGTACACACATGTCCTCTGTCATACTTTGGGTACAAATATACCCCTGCCGCTAATGATTGAATACATATATACCCTTCTCACTAACGGAGTGCCATGTGTCATAATCTTAGCCATTTACCAATTTTTATTTATTTTACCCCAAATATACCCACTACCCGACCCATTATTTGACCCGATTTCATGGAATATTCAAGAGTCGGGTCCATTGCTCAACACAGCAAACAGACGCGCCTCTTATTCGTCTTTTACAACAAGTTGTTTGCTTACAAGACACTTGACATACATTAAAAGTACCAAAAATATGCAAGCATACCAGGTTCAGTTCTTTCTAGCATCATGCATCCATCTTCACCTAATGTCCAATTACAAATTTGACGTTTGGCAACTTTAGAAGTACAGAAACAAGAGCACCTGGGACTGAAGGGTTCCCTATCCATGCCTGGGAGACGATACATCTTTTGTCAATTTTGTCAAGCTCAGCAGAGGGAGGACGGGACTCCGTCATCGAATTAAACTCGGGAAAACAACAAATATCAGTCCCAATGGACACGTCTATTTGTTGTGTTGAGCAATGGACCCGACTCTTGAATATTCTATGAGATCGGGTCAAATAATGGGTCGGGTAGTGGGTATATTTGGGGTAAAATAAATAAAAATTGGTAAATGGTTAAGATTGTGACACGTGGCACTCCATTAGTGAGAAGGGTATATATGTACCCAATCATTAACGGCATGGGTATATTTGTATCCAAAGTATGACGGAGGGCATATGTGTACCATTTATCAAAGTTCGGGGGCATATTTGTACCTTTTCCGTAAAATAAATTTTCATGATCTTAAAATAAATTTCACTTTCCTAAGAAAGAAAGTTCGAGGATATATTATATGATAGAAGAAGTCACATCGGATTCCCTTCAACCCTCATAATGTAACTTATCTATTCTGATACTAAACAATCAAAAACACAACTATGAGCCCACATTTTCCCCAAATAAAACCAGACAACACATATATCAAGTCAAACATGAACATTGAATCTGTAAAGAAATGGAAGTTCAAACCACAAAGTGTTATACTATAAATTGAAGCCTTAAATTACAATTGTGGAACCATTTGACACTTCTAATCTGCACACACCACCTCGTGGGATGTCCCTAATTTTTTTTTCTTGTCCCAAGCCATGTGAGAAATATAATGCTAATTTTCATAATGTAAGACTCAAAGACCCAAGGCAGAACCTGTGATTGCTCTGGTATCACATTGAATTGTGTGATCTGACTCTCCAAAAAGGCTTACGTTGTTTAAGGATACTTTCTTATTAGTCTCAAGTCTACACGGAGATAACTTACCTCATAAAGACAGAAGAAAGCAAGACGAATAAAGAAATAAAAAAATTTCACTACCAATCTAGTGTTGCCTAAAGATTTGGGTGAATTTGATACCACAAACTTCATAGTAAAAAGGGGAAACTCTTTTAAGATTCAATTAAGAAAACAAGATAGTTTAAAGTCATGCAATTTTCCTTTTTTTTTAAATCTTTTCAAAAGCAAATCTATGATATTTGTTTTTTCAAACGTAATAATTATATTACTATAAAAGAAACTCATGTTCCCCTTTTCTTCTACACATGATAATCAATTATTTACCCTGCATGAATCAGGATTAGGTTCATTCCTCCAGGCACCTCGCATCAGTCGAGCATCATCAAAATTGAAACCTTTCTCTCGTGCTTCTGCTGACGATTTCTTAACCTGTAAGAATTCTCCAGATCAACACAAGATAGATCCAGCAATCTGTCATATCTTGCCAAAGAATATATTTACCTCAACTTTCAGCCCATTTCGCTGAGCAGTTCCTATCTCAATTTCACTAACACCTGTACCATATACCTCTCCACTGATTGAACACTTGAAAAACTCCATCAAGTTCCTTGTAAGAGTTCCAGTTTTGTCAGAGAATATGTATTCCACCTGTCGATAAAGTAGTAGTCACTGGCTCAAGAACTCATTTGTTAATAACACACTGCATACATAAGTTCTGATGGAAAAAAAGTGAAGAAAACACTGTTGTTTCCTTCTTGTGCAAACCTACTGTTAATCTTAGTGCACATAGAGATTGTCTAAGCAAATTAATTTCGACAACCACTTCATAACAGCATTAAACATTTACCTGCCCAAGTTCCTCGTTCAGATTAGATGTCCTAGCCTGAGCAGGGGTATTACTCTCAGCATGGTACATGTGCAAGTCGTTATTGATGAATTTATTGGATTGTATAAATTTAATCATCTGAAAGTGAACAGAAAAGGAAAACCAAAGCGGGCGGTATGTTATATCAAAATTCTGCAAAGCACCAAAAGAAAAAACAAAAGAAGCTGACACTAATCTACCTCAACGGAGACATAGAGAGAGATTGGAATAATAGGTGAATACAAAGTGATTAAGGTGAACATGGTCAAAACAGCAACCTGAGCAGACAACAAAAGAGTAATCGGAGACAGAAATAAAAGAACAACTGCACAGACAAGTGAATATAAAATCATGTCAGAATCAATATGATTACCACAAATCTATTGTCTGGGTCGGATTGTGGATCTGAGTTTTTGCCACTTTCAAACCGCAAATAATAATACTTCTCATTAATAAAGATACCGCTGCAAAACTCCAAGCAAATCCAAAATTTTCAGTGTAGAGAAGAATGCAGCAGAAATTCTAACATGGGAAAATCAGTATAGCAATTGATCAAACCTGCCTATGGCTCCCAAGAGACACATGCACAAGAGAGTGCTAAAAAGTGCGATAATAAGTTTGTCAAGTTTCTTCTCCAAAGTACTTCTCTTGGAAGGAATTTTCATAGAATTCATCATAACCTGTAGATAAACGCATTTGGCAGAAGCAACTGAGAATAAGAACCAAATGAACAGCCAAGCAACAAAGAATACAAAGCACGGAGATGCAAAACCACAACATAAAAATATCATTTGTGAAAAGATTGCTACTGTAACTTTATACCCCAAATGCAGCAAAAATAGCTCGAAAAAAAATCATTACTGAATAGATGGATGACATTAAACCTAATTCCTTGAAACTTCTTGACAAGAATGCTATAAAAAGGTATGATGGCCCCTCAAAAAGAGAACAACAGCACGAAGGAAAGGGGAAGAGAAAAGGGTAAACTTCAATTCAGATTTAATACCTTTGTTTCATGCCCAGTGAAAATGACAGCCCCAACAATGTACTGAGTGTTTCTCAGACTGCAACCCTGGAAGAAATACAGCGATATCAAGAAGAAAACATGAAATCAAAATTCACCAAAATGTACTATTCCCTCCAACCCAATTCATGTGAGTTAGTTTGACTTGATACGGAGTTTAAGAAAGAAAGAAAGACTATTAATACTTGTCGTCTAAAATAAGTCTACGATGTTTGTGTTGGCTATAAATCATTTCACTACGGATAAAATGGGTATTTAAAAGTTAAATTGATAGAAAATAAAGAAATGTGTCATTCTTTCTGGGACTAACTAAAAAGAAAAGTGAGTCATATAAATTGGAACATAGGGAATATGAAATATGAATTATATAAGAAATATCACAATTTAGCAGACGAAAGCTCAAAGATACGTCATAATAGGGAATTGACAAGAATGGATCAAGGTCATCTAGGACATTTGCTTGTAGATGCATTTACCGTGAACTATAACTAAGACACAACTTATGCAGTGCTTTCTTCTTATAGTGTATGTTAGCATGATATAAATATTGTATATTAATGTAATCATATATTGTTGTATATTAGTGTAATTACATAGATTTGATTTAGTAGTTAAAGAGAATAATAGTGACTTTAGTAAGAGCAGATTTGGTGGGATAGAATAGCAGATTTAGAGGGATAGAAAAGCTGATCTTTAGGGATAGGAAGACGGATCTTTAAGGATGTAATCATTGAATATTTTCTATTTAATGACAAGACTCTCAATATTGAGAGGCATTCAGCAGAAAATTGACATGGTATCAGAGCCTTCTCTTGGTTGTCTTGTTTCATAGAGTTCATTTGTGGTTTCTTTCAAAATTTATTTTGAAAATTTTGGTTTTCGTTGATTGTTCCTCGACAATTAACACCTAGGACTTTGATCTTGGTCATTTTGGTTGTTCTTTTTGAGTTAGTGTTTCTAGTTTTCATAATTATGAGTTTACATCAGTTTGAATCATTCAGTATTCGTTTCACTGGAAAGAATTTTTCGTCATGGGAGTTTCAGTTTCAGTTATTTGTCACCGGAAAAGAACTATGGGGCCATATAGATAAAGTCGATCCTGCTCCTACTGATCCTACAAAGTTAGGTAAATGGAAGATGAAAGATGCTCGGATGATGACATGGCTTTTAGGGTCAATTGACCCTCTTATTGTTTCTAATCTCAGGCCTTACAAGACAGCTAAGGCCATGTGGGATTATTTACAAAAGGTTTACAACCAAGATAATAGTGCCTGGCGCTTTCACTTAGAGTATGAAATTGTTAATTACTCTCAAGGAGGTCTTTCTATTCAGAATTATTATTCTGGATTTTAGAACTTATGGGCTGAATTTACAAATATTGTTTATGCCAAAATACCTTCCGAATCTCTCTCTGTAATTCAGCAAGTTCATGAGCAAAGCAAGCGAGATCAATTTTTGATGAAGTTACGCTCTGAGTTTGAGAGTGTTCGCTCTAACTTGATGAATCGTGACTCGTCTCCCTCCCTGGATGTTTGTTTTAGGGAATTGTTTCGTGAAGAGCAGCGTTATGTCACACAAAATGCTTTCAGAAGAGGAAATGATGTCGTTGTTGCATTTGCTGCTCAAGGTAAAGGTATGAGTAGAGATATGAATAGAACTCAATGCTACAATTGCAAGGAATATGGCCATATTGCTAGAAATTGTGGCAAGAAGTTCTGTAATTATTGTAAACAACAAGGACACATTATCAAAGAGTGTCCCACACGCCCTCAGAATCGTAAGGTAAATAATTTTCATGCAGCAATAAATGGTTCCACTCTTGAGAACTCATCTTCAGGACCTTCAGGACAAGTTCTTACTCCTGAAATGGTACAACAAATGATCGTATCATCCTTTTCAGCATTAGGATTACAAGGTATTGATGTTAAATCAAATTTTTGGATTGTTGATTCTGGTGCTTCCAATCATATGACCAACTCAACAAGCATGTTAAAAAATGTTCGTAAGTATCAAGGTTCATCACAAATACAGGTTGCTAATGGTAGTACTTTACCCATTACTAAGGTTGGGGATATTGCTCCATCTTTTAAGAATGTTTTTGTTTCACCGAAGCTCTCAACTAGTCTTATTTCAGTTGGACAATTGGTTGATGACAATTGTGATGTAAATTTTTCTCGTAATGGTTGTCTTGTGCAGGATCAGGTGTCGGGGACGATAATCGCGAAGGGGCCTAAAGTTGGAAGATTGTTTCCTATACAATTTTCCATTCCTCTTGTTATATCTTTTGTTTGTACTTCTACGGCTAATAAGACTGAGCTTTGGCATAAGCATCTAGGACATCCAAATTCTGTTGTGTTGTCTCATTTATCAAATTCTAGTTTATTAGGAAGTAAAATCAATTTTCCCCAGCTTCATTTGATTGTTCTACTTGTAAATTAGGCAAAAGTAAAATTCTTCCTTTTCCTAATTTGGGTAGTCGTGCTACAAAGTGTTTTGATGTTGTTCATAGTGATGTTTGGGGTATTTCACCAATTGTTTCTCATGCTCAGTTCAAGTACTTTGTGATATTCATAGATGATTATAGTCGATTTACTTGGGTGTATTTTCTTCGTACCAAATTTGAAGTATTTTCCATGTTCAAGATATTTTTGGCTTACATTGAGACTCAATTTTCTACTTGTATCAAATTATTAAGATCTGATTCTGGTGGAGAATATATGTCAAATGAATTCAAAAAATTTTTGCTTGACAAAGGAATTGTCTCACAACGCTCTTGTCTATATACACCACAACAAAATAGGGTCGCTGGGCGTAAAAATCATCTTTTAAATGTCACTCGTACTTTATTGATTGAGTCCTCTGTCCCATCTAAATATTGGGTTGAAGCTTTGTCTACTGCTGTCTATTTAATTAACAGGTTACCATCTAAAGTGTTAAATCTTGAGTCTCCATATTTTCGTCTTTATCACAAAAATCCAAGCTATGATAATTTTCATACATTTGGTTATATTTGTTTTGTGCATCTTCCTCCTTCTCAGCGTAATAAACTTTCTGTTCAGTCTACTAAATGTGTTTTTATGGGTTATAGTACTTCACAAAAAAGTTTTCTCTGTTATGATCCATGTTCTAATAAATTTCATGTTTCTAGAAATGTTGTTTTCTTTGAGAATCAGTATTTTTTTCCTACTCATGTTGAGTCATCTCCTGCTTCTCTTCTTCTTCCTACATTTGAAGATTTGTCATATTCTTCTAAGAGGTTCAAACCCGAATTTGTGTACGAACGTCGGCGGCCAACTTTACCCCCTCCTGATATTGATCCGCCACGTGAAACTGCACCACAACTAGAATCTGAGAATTCTTCAAGGCCTGCTCCTCTTGAGCCCACTCGACGATCTACGAGAGTATCTCGTACTCCTAATTGGTATGGCTTTTCATCTACTTTATCTACCATTTCTGTTCCAACTTGTTACTCACAAGCTTCTAAGCATGAATGTTGGCAGAAGGCAATGGAGGAAGAACTTTTGGCTCTCAAAGAAAATGACACATGGGATATTGTTTCATGTCTTTCAAATGTCCATCCAATTGGATGTAAATGGGTTTATTCAATTAAATTTCATTCTGATGGAACTCTTGATCGGTACAAAGCTCGGTTGGTTGTTCTTGGTAACAAGCAGGAGTATGGTGTGAACTATGAAGAGACTTTTGCACCGGTAGCAAAAATGACGACGGTGAGAACTATTGTTGTCATTGCTGCTTCACAAAACTGGACTCTTCATCAAATGGATGTCAAAAATGATTTTCTTCATGGTGATCTCAAAGAGGATATTTATATGAAACCTCAACCAGGTTTGTTCTCATTGCCTACATCAGATGTATGCAAGTTGAAGCGGTCTTTGTATGGATTAAAACAAGCTCCCAGAGCTTGGTTTGACATATTTCGGTCTACTTTGCTACAATTCTCTTTTGAGAATAGCAACTATGACTCATCTTTGTTTCTTCGGAAAACATCCACAGGTTGTGTTCTTCTTTTGGTATATGTCGATGACATTATTATTACAGGAACTGATTCTTCACTAATCACTAGCCTGCAGCAACTTAAGGATTCTTTTCATATGAAAGATCTTGGTACTCTTACATATTTCTTGGGTTTGGAAGTTCATCGTGATTCATCCGGTGTGTTTCTAAATCAACACAAATATACCCAAGATTTGATTTCTTTGGCAGGTCTTCAGGATTCCTCCTCTATGGATATTCCATTAGAATTGAATGTAAAGTATCGTCGGGAGGAAGGCGATCTTCTTCCTGATCCAACTATATTTCGGCAATTAGTTGGGATCTTAAATTACCTTACTATTACCAAGCCTGATATCTCTTTTGCAGTTCAACAAGTTAGTCAGTTCATGCAAGCTCCCCGTCATCTTCATTTGGTGGTTGTCCGTCGCATCATTCGATACCTCCAAGGAATATCTAATCGTGGATTATTCTTTCCTAGTGGTTCGCCTATTCGTCTTAATGCTTTTAGTGATTTTGATTGGGCGGGATGTTCTGACACTCGTCGTTCGGTTACTGGTTGGTGCATGTTTCTTGGAGAGTCTTTGATATCTTGGAAGAGTAAGAAGCAAGACCGCGTGTCAAAATCTTCAACAGAGGCTGAATATCGAGCAATGTCTACTGCTTGCTCCGAGATTGTGTGGCTTCGTGGACTACTTGCTGAGATTGAATTTCCTCAATCTAATCCTACTCCTCTCCATGCTGACAATACAAGTGCTATTCAGATTGCTACTAATCCGGTTTATCATGAGCGGACCAAACACATCGAAGTAGACGGTCATTATATACGAGAAGTTGTAGATATAGGTGTCATTACTCTTCCACACGTGTCCAGTGATCTTCAAATAGCTGATGCATTTACAAAATCAATGGCACGACAACGACATCAGTTTCTCGTCGGCAAATTGATGCTTCTTGATCTACCAGCATCAATTTGAGGGGGGATGTTAGCATGATGTAAATATTGTATATTAATGTAATCATATATTGTTGTATATTAGTGTAATTACATAGATTTGATTTAGTAGTTAAAGAGAATAATAGTGACTTTAGTAAGAGCAGATTTGGTGGGATAGAATAGCAGATTTAGAGGGATAGAAAAGCTGATCTTTAGGGATAGGAAGACGGATCTTTAGGGATGTAATCATTGAATATTTTCTATTTAATGACAACAACAACAAACCCAGTGTATTCCCACATAGTGAGGTCTGGGGAGGGTAAGATGTACCCGGTCCATACCTCTACCTCTAAAGAAGTAGAAAGGTTGTTTCCAATTCTATTTAATGACAAGACACTCAATATTGTGAGGCATTCAGCAGAAAATTGACAGTGTATAACATACAAAACTTAAAACCAAAGCCGTAAAATAATAAAAAGAACTTGGGAAATAACATAAGAAAAAGATTACATACCCGTAAAAGAAGTTGATTTGGGCTAAGTGGTAAGGTTTGCTTTTGAATGATAAGATTTCCAGTGAATGTGTACAATGAGTTATTAGGTTGCTCACACTGTAATTCACCTGGTTAAAGAAAATTGCAAAAGAATACATTAAACACGTAATTATTGTATATATTCCTAAAGTTGGAAACAGATTGGTCAGGCTTTCACTATCAAAGAGACAATTGATATTCGTCATCATAACTCTGATATACCATAAGCAATAACATTTCTACTGGGAAGCATCTGCAGGAGATCATGTCACACATGGCTGAACATCTTAAGTGTTTTTAAAAAACATCTTCCGTTGACATAATAGATTAGTTTCTTGAAATGTGCATTGCACTTTGCATCCCTTGTTATATATTATTAAATTTGTATGCAGGAAAAAAAAATCTAAGAATCTAATGTATATCAAATACCATCAAACTACACATTAAAATGCTTTTAGGTCAATATTGAACAAACACTATATAACATAACTTTTGTGAGAAATAATGAAGAAAATATTATTATTGGATTGTGTGTTTACATAATTACATCAAGACCCTATTTACAGACTCTATAGTACAATCCTTTTTCAAGTAGGATTTTAATATATTATTCTTATTTCTACTCATATTCTAACACTCCCCCTCAAGCTGGTGCATACAAATCATATGTACCTAGCTTGTTACAAATGTAATTAATACGAGGACTGGTCAGGGACTTGGTGAAGATATCTGCAAGTTGATCACTTGACTTCACAAATTTTGTAACAATATCTCCTGAGAGTATCTTTTCTGTGACAAAGTGGCAATCAACCTCTATGTGTTTAGTTCTCTCATGAAACACCGGATTTGATGCGATATGAAAGGCTGCTTGATTATCACACACAAGTTCCATCTTACCAGTTTCTCCAAATTTTAGTTCTCTCAGCAACTGTTTGATCCAAATTAGCTCACAAGTTGCTACAGCCATTGCTCGATATTCTGCTTCTGCACTAGATCGAGCAACCACACTCTGTTTCTTACTCTTCCAAGACACCAAATTACCTCCTACTAAAACACAATATTCGGAGGTAGAACGTCTATCAAGGGTGATCCTGCCCAATTAGCATCTGTGTATCCAATGATATGCTCGTGACCTCGATCCTCAAAGAGTAGTCCTTTACTTGGAGCTGACTTTATATATCGCAGAATACGAACAACTGCATCCCAATGACTATCACAGGGGGAAATCATAAACTGACTTACAACACTCACATGAAAGGATATGTCAAGTCTAGTCACGGTGAGATAATTCAACTTTCCAACCAACCGCCTATACCTTTCAGGTTCACTGAAAGGCTCCTCCTGTCTTAGCAGAAGTTTAGCATTTGGATCCATAGAAGTGTCAATGGGTCTTCATCCCATCATTCATGTCTCCTCAAGAATGCCAAAGGCATACTTGTGTTGAGAAATTACAATACCTGATCTGGACTGAGCAACCTCAATACCTAGAAAATATTTCAATCTGCCGACGTCTTTAGTCTGGAAATGCTGAAAGAGATGTTGCTTCAATTTAGTGATGTAATCTTCATCATTGCCGGTAATAACGATATCATCAACATAAACCACCAAATAAATACATAGATTTGGTTGAGAATATCGATAAAACACTGAGTGATCAGCTCCACCACGAATCATGCCAAACTGCTGAATTACTATGCTAAACGTTCCAAACCAAGCTCGAGGGGACTGTTTCAGACCATAGAGTGACTTGCGCAATCGACATACAAGACTACTAGACTCCCCCGAGCAACAAAACCAGGTGGTTACTCCATATAGACTTCTTCCTCAAGATCACCATGCAGAAAAGCTTTCTTAATATCCAACTGATAAAGAGGCCAATGACGAACGGCAGCAATGGATAGGAAAAGACGGACAGATGCTATTTGAGCCACTGGAGAGAAAGTGTCACTATAATTAAGCCCAAATATTGTTGGTTTTGGATTCTTAGAACTTTCATTTGATATGGTTTTTTTCTTTTATTACTATCTTTATTGGCTTCCGTTTTATTATCATTATTGTGCTCTTGAGGTTAGGTTAAGGAGGGGGATGGTCTCTGGTCCATGGTGGGCTTGAGATACCTGTCACGACTAGGCCCTGGTTCGGGTCGTGACACGTATGAGATACCTGTGTACCTGGGAAGGGTATAAATACCCCTTTAGCCTGTTTTCACCATTTCTCATCCATCTCCAAGATATTTAAACCCTAAAAAGTAGGAGAGCTTGGGGATAACATTGGTAGGTGATCTTAGAGCTTGGGTAAGGATTAATTATGCAATTCTCCTTCAAATTTGCGGTAAGATTTCATTATTTTCATGGTTGATTTCTCCATTCTCATCTAAAAATCCCAAAAGCTTGGTGACTTGATTTTAGAACCAATATAGCTCGGAATTCACTCATTTTTGGGGTACATGTTCCTTGAGAATAGAGGGAGGATAAGTTGACTTCGGAAATGTGATTTCTATAAATGGGCCCCACATGGGATTTTTACGTAATTTTAGACTGAAAGCACAATAGTGCAATATGGGTATCATTGTTCTCGTTTTGATGAGTAGATTGTGATTTTGATAGTGTGGCACCTTGGGGAAGCTTCTCGAAAAGGAAAATCGGTGATTTAGCGAATTCTTCGGGCCTTCTTTAGCGCCCAGGTAGGCTAGGCTTACCTTTTTTATAGATTGAGCTATCTCGTAGTATAATTATGATATTATGCTAGATATGGGGTAGATTTAGGTGTTGGAAGTAGGAATGAGAATATTTGATTTAATCGGACCATTAGGCTATCTTGAAACTGTAGACTTGGACTAGTTAGCGTAGTTGTCCATGGATTGGGTGGATTAAGTTTCGTGGTATATAGTTCGAACGGAAATGCCTTAATTACTCATGATAGGTGAAATTGCCCTAGTTATTCATGTTAGGATAGAATTGTACTTAATTGCTCAAGTTAAGGGAATGGCTTTAATTGTTATTGTTCTAGGTAGGACAACCTTCGTTAATATGTTTGGAGAGGATTTATATCCCAGGGCTAATTATGGCTTACTTGACATCTAGGAACAAACTTAGCTACCTTAGTCTAGCCCGGGGTAGAAATTTCCTAAGACAATCTTCGGGGATTAGAAGTGGGCCCCTCCGACCCATCTTAGGCCAAGACTTGTGATAGCCTTGTACACTCATTTACATATGATATACTCTTATTAATAGTAGGTTGACACTTGAGAAAGTTGAATATAATTAGTATGTTAGTTGGATATCGAAAGATGAGTGCAAAATTCCGAGTAATGCAATGATATTGCCCATATGTGTGACTAATGATATCATTTATAAGTATGATTTATGACTTATGCATGTGATTATGGGTATGTCTTTAGAATGTGATTAATAACATGGCCTATTGATATGCTTAATCCGATAGATATCGGTATGATTAAGGGTTAATGGCTCATGGGTATGATATGGCTTATGTAGATATATAATATGGCTCATGGGTATGATATGGCTTATGTAGATATATAATATGGCTTATGGGTATGATATGGCTTTTATATATATATATTATTTGGCTCATAGATGTCGTATGGCTCATAAATATGATACGTCTTATAGATATGGCAGGGCTTATATGTATGACATGGCTTACGGATATGACTAATGGCTTATGGATATAACTAAAGGCTTATGGATAGACTATGGCTCATAGATAGGATGGGCGGCATATAGATATGATATCGATATGAATTCCGTATATGCTTAATAGTATTGCTTATGAATATTAGTATTGATATGAATTACGGGTATGGCTAATAATATGGCTTGTAGATGTAATCATGGTTGAGACTTGCGGCTACGATTTATGATCCGATGCATAGATATGAGGATTCTTGGTCCGATGTATAGATATGAGTAAAGGGATTGTTTGTAGCTAGGATTTATTGGCATAATCTATTGAGTTTAGCTTATTGGAATTGCCCACTAATATGATTCATTGATACGGCTTATAAATATGAGTTTCGGTTCAAGTTCGGCAATTGTTGATGGTATTGATAATATGAGTCCCAGTTCAAGTTTGGCAATTGTTAATGGTATTGATAATATGAGTCTCGGTTCAAGTCCGGCATTGAGGGTTGCTTATGATGTGGTATGGGACGGATGGATTCTTGGTTATGACATGGCAATCGGTTAATTACGGTTATGTGGTGGTTTACTTTTCTTGATTGAACTCTCTAGGCTTATGGGGACTTGCGTGGGTTATTTACTTTTCCGCACTTATTGGCTTATGGGCGCAAATTGAGTGGTTATAAATGTACGATTGTTATGTTATCATTCCGATTCTTTTTATTTATGTATGTACAGCGGTGTCGGAGGTTACTTCCACGTTTACCCTTTTACCTTGACTTAGCTTATGCTATCTTGTATTTTATCATATTTATACGATGACTTAGCACAGTCGGTCGATGATGCCTACTGAGTACCCGTGGTTTTGGTACTCATACTACATTTCTATACCTTGTTGGTGCAGATCTGAGTACTAGTTGTCGCCGCTGATTTGACGTACGTGCAGAGCTGATTTCAGAGATTAGGTGAGCTCTTGGAGTCGGAGTTACCCTTTTTCCTTCTATTTATCTATGTATAATCTTTCATCTTCGAGACGGATTGAATCTGACTATTCAGTACTCATAGTTCTTTTGTAGTAGCTCTTGTACCGACATTACTGAGTCTTCGGATATTTGTTGGTTTCTATCTATCTATTAGACCTTTATGACTGTATTATTTCTATTTAAGTCTTCAATTGTTAATTTTCAGCTTTTAGGCCATTTTTCCACTAATTTAGCCCATTGCATCTGGCTTCGGGCTATGGTTCAGCTTACCTATTGGTGAGATAGAGTAGGTGCCATCATGACTAGGAAATCGGGTTGTGACACTATCTCAACCTCACTTCCCGCATCTTGGTTTCCACCGACGCCACTCCATCTTATCTCATATAATCTCATCACAAGTCCAAAATGTACTTTAAAATGTTAAAAAAAGAACCCAAATATAAAACTGTCTAGCTTAACTTTTCATGGACTAAAAACAATCAAGCACATCCAAGGATATCAAGTAGCAAGCATTGGAAAATCTGGACAGAAGGAATTCAGCATGTATATTTCAAAGGCTATATGCTACAAGTAGATCTTCCACTGGACTTGAAGTAATTTCATTGTGCTAGTACAACAAAATGGCAATGTTACAGGTGTTAGAATACAAATAGGAATAACATATTGAATTCTACTTGGAAAGGGATTGTAATGTAGTGCCCTATTAGGAATAGGATTGGAATGTAGTGTCTATAAATAGGGTCTCAATGTAATAATTTAGAGACAACAATTCAATAATATTTTTCTCCATTATTTCTCACATGGTATCAAAGCAGGTTAGAAATATCAGAAAAGATAACTCATTCACCGTGCATCAATTCCGGTGACTGATTTGGGTCAATTTTTATTTTGTGGGTTGTGTGAAAAATACAACACCATCAAAAGGATCGAAAAGATCAGGCGACAAAAACCCGACCAAAAACGTCGAAAAATTACCCTCCACATGCCGCCACGCGCCAGCCGGAATCCAGAAATTCCGGCGAGATCTGCGTCACGCGCCGGCGCGTGAGCCTATCTCCGATCGATTTTTGAGTTGTTTCTTTTTCTGTTGGAGTCGCCGGTCTATTCTGACTCCGACCACTTGCTCCTTTCTAGATTCCGACAATTATTTTGAGATTCCGACTGCCGGAACCCTAATTCCAGCGACATCAGTTTTTTCCGGGGAATTTTTTTTTTCAGAAATTCAGATCTGGTTCTTGGAATTTTCAAGTCAAATTCCCAAGATATCTTTTGGGCATGATATTTATATTTTGGCTCCAAAAATATTGAAATTGGAAGTTCAAGTCCTGTGATTAAATCTGAGCCCTTAATGAGAAGATCAGAAAATCAAACGTCATAGTCCATGAAGAATCGACGAGGGGAAGGTCGATTTGAAAGATCTCGTCCTAGGTGTAGTTATTGTAAAAGGCTTGGACATACTCGTGGCGTATGTTATTCTAGACCTAAGTGTAGTTATTGTAATAGGCTTGGACATACTCTTGAAATATGTTATTATTTGCATGGTCAACCAACTAAAAATGCTCATATTGCTCAGTCTAACACCACAGGTGATCAACGGGTTTATTTATCTGACAAGGAATATAATGAGTATCTTCAGTATCAAGCAAGTAAGCATATATTTCTACCAATAGCCTCAACTGCACAATCTCCTACCTTTAGATCATGGGTTGTGGACTCAAGGTGCTTCTGATCATATTTCTGGTGATAAATCACTTTTGTCTGATATTGTTTATTAACAATCTCTTCCAGCTATTACTTTAGCTAATGGAATTCGAATAGAGCCAAAAGGAGTTGGACAAGCCAAACCTCTATATTCTGTCACTCTAGACTCTGTTCTTTATGTCCCTGGTTGTCCTTTTAATCTTGCATCTGTTAGTCGTTTGACACGTGCCCTTGATTGTAGTATAACTTTTTTTATGATTCTTTTCTAATGCAGGACCGCAAAACGGGACAGACAATTGGCATAGGACATGAATCACAAGGCCATTACCATCTTACCGCTTCAAATTCCTTCACAGCATGCTCCGCTACAGATCCTCCCAACCTTATTCACAAACGTTGGGACATCCTAGTCTATCCAAACTACAAAAGATGGTGCCTAGTTTGTCTAGTCTATCCACATTAGATTGTGAGTCGTGTCAACTTGGGAAACATACCCGTGCTACATTTTCACATAGTAATGAGAGTCGCTCAGAGTCTATTTTCTCATTAGTTCATTTCGATATTTGGGGTCCTAGTAGAGTCAGTTCACCGTCAGGATTTCGTTACTTTGTTACTTTCATCGATGATTTTTCAAGATGTACTTGGGTTTACTTAATGAAAGATCATTCCGAGTTATTCTCTATATTCAAAAGTTTTTGTGCTGAAATACAAAATCAATTTGGTGTTTCTATTCGTGTTTTTCGTAGTGATAATGCCTTAGAATACTTATCCTCCTTGTTTCAGGAGTTTATGACTCATCAAGGAATCATTCACCAAACATCATGTCCATATACCCCTCAGCAGAACGGTATAGCAGAAAGAAAAAATAGGCATCTCATTGAGACTGCTCGCACTCTTCTCATTGAATCCCATGTCCCACTGCGTTTTTGGGGCGATGCGGTCCTCACATCTTGCTATCTCATTAACAGAATGCCATCATTTCCGATCCAGAATAAGGTTCCCCATTCCATACTATTTCCTCAGTCACATCTCTACTCTATCCCCCCTCGTGTTTTTTGGAGCACATGTTTTGTTCATAACTTAGCCCCAGGAAAAGATAAATTAACCCCTCGTGCTCTCAAATGTGTCTTCCTTGGTTACTCTCGAGTTCAAAAAGGGTATCGATGTTATTCACCTGATCTGGGTCGCTACCTTATGTCCGCTGATGTCACATTCTTTGAATCTCAACCTTACTATACATCTTCTGATCATCTTAATATCTCTGAGGTTTTACCCATAACTCCAGTCTTACCCACACCAATCTTTAAGGAATCTACGGTTACTTCTCCATCTCCAGCCACAGCGCCACCACTTTTGACTTATCACCGGCGCCCACGTCCAGTATCAGTCCCAGATGATTCATGTCCTGCGCCTGACGCTTCCCCTACTGCGGACCTGCCTCTTCCTAGTCAATCAGTTGCACTTCAAAAAGGTATAAGATCCACTCGTAATGCTAACCCACATTATACTTTCTTGAGTTATCATCGTTTGTCATCACCACATTATGCTTTTGTATCATCTTTGTCCTCTATTTTCATCCCTAAGACTACAGGTGAAGCACTTTCCCATTCAGGATGGAAACAAGCTATGATTGATGAGATGTCTGCTTTACATACGAATGGTACTTGGGAGTTTGTTTCCCTTACTGCAGGTAAATCTACTGTAGGTTGTCGTTGGGTTTATACAGTCAAAGTTGGTCCAGATGGTCAGGTTGATCGGCTGAAGGCTCGCCTTGTTGCAAAAGGATATACACAGATATTTAGGCTTGATTATAGTGACACTTTCTATCCCATGGCTAAAATAGCATCATTCCGTCTTTTTCTCTCTATAGCTATCGTTCGTCATTGGCCTCTTTATCAGTTGGACATTAAGAATGTTTTTCAGCATTGTGATCTTGAGGAAGAAGTTTATATGGAGCAACCACCTAGTTTTGTTGCTCAAGGGGAGTCTAGTAGCCTTGTATGTCGATTGCGCAAGTCACTCTATGGTTTAAAGCAATCCCCTCGAGCCTGGTTCACAAAGTTTAGCACAGTTATTCAGGAGTTTGGCATGATTCGTAATGGAGTTGATCATTCAGTTTTTTATCGCCATTCTAAACCAAATCTGGGTATTTATTTGGTGGTTTATGTTGACGATATTGTTATCACCGGCAATGATCAAGATGGTATCACTAACTTGAAGCAACGTCTCTTTCAGCATTTTCAGACTAAAGACCTTGGCAGATTGAAATACTTTCTAGGGATTGAGGTTGCTCAATCCAGCTCAGGTATTGTTATTTCTCACGCAAGTATGCTTTAGACATTTTTGAGGAAACAGGAATGATGGGATGTCGACTCATTGACACTCCTATGGATCCAAATGCTAAACTTCTGCCAGGACAGAGGGAGCCACTCAGTGATCCTGGAAGGTATAAGTGGTTGGTTGGACAGTTGAATTATCTCACAGTGACTAGACCTGATATCTCTTTTCCTGTGAGTGTTGTAAGTCAGTTTATGACTTCCCCATGTGATAGTCATTGGGATGCAGTTGTTCGAATTTTGCGATATATAAAGTCTTCTCCAGGTAAAGGACTACTCTTCGAGGATCGAGGCCATGAGCATATCATTAGATATACAAATGCTGATTGGGCAGGATCACCCTCTGGTAGATAGACATTCTACATCTGGATATTGTGTTTTAGTAGGAGGTAATTTGGTATCCTGGAAGAGTAAGAAACAAAGTGTGGTTGCTCGATTAGTGCCAAAGCAGAGTATCGAGCAATGGCTGCAGCAACTTGCGAGCTAGTTTGGATCAAGCAATTGCTGAGAGAATTAAAATTTGGAGAAACTGGTAAGATGGAACTTGTATGTGATAATCAGGCAGCCCTTCATATTGCATCTAATCTAGTGTTCTATGAGAGGACCAAGCACATAGAGATTGATTGTCACTTTGTCAGAGAAAAGATACTCTCGGAAGATATTGTTACAAAATTTGTGAAGTCAAGTGATCAACTTACAGATATCTTCACCAAGTCTCTCACCAGTCCTCGTATTAATTACATTTGTGACAAGCTTGGTACATATGACTTGCATGCACCAGCTTGAGGGGAGTGTTAGAATATGAATAGGAATAACATATTGAATTCTTGGATTGTAATGTAGTGTCCTATTAGGAATAGGATTGGAATGTAGTGTCTATAAATAGGGTCTCAATGTAATAATTTAGAGACAACAATTCAATAATATTTTTCTCTATTATTTCTCACAACAGGCATTATCATGCAGAAAGATTTGATTGGTCAACAGAAGCACAGAAACCAAACCTCTGAATGCAGATACTTTCTCAGGAGACACATAATCCCAGGTTTTCTCCAGTGCTTTTCTGATCTTTAAATTAGTTTCACCATCCAAATTTGCGGTCTGAGGAAATCCATGTATCAGTTAGGAAATAACATGATGAAAAAGATGAAACGGATGCATTTACTTATGACGTTATCCAAAAACCTCATTCTCCTAATAATTTAGACCAACCTATCTTTTCTCACAAGTAAAAGAAAAATTAGATGTGGACCAAGTACAACCTCAATGTAGCAGACCCCATCGGGGTTTGTGCTGGCAAGAAAGATAAGATCTGCCGGAAAGAACTCATCCTGTTTAACCTGCAAGAAAAAGGCCAGCTTGTACAACCTTACATTTTTCAAATAACGAAAAGAATTGCCTCTCATTTATCTTCAGAAGTTGTATTAAAAAAAAATCAAAGTGCCTAAAACTACATTGTAGGAACACTATTGAATTCCTTCCTAAATCAAATATTTAGGAAGGAGTGGGTGAACAGCATTTTCTATTTGTGAAGTGTGCTCCTGAATGTCAACCACATATCTGTGATGGCCTGTCCCCCTGCTGAAAGGACAAAGACTAAACTGAAAAGCAGGCTGTATTTTTCTAAGAACTTTTCAGATACAACCATATTGAAAAGCTATAACATTCTGAGAAACTGGAGGTCCATGCTCCTCATATTTATTTATTGTTAGGTCCAAAAACAACAACAAACCCAGTGAAACCTCCCAGTGGGGTCTCGGGAGGGTGGAGTGTACGTAGACCTTACCCCTACCTCGTGGAGGTAGAAAGGCTATTTTCAGAAAACCCTCAGCTCAAGTATCGCATATCAGAGCAGTAAGAAAGTAAGAAAAAAGACATACAGATGTAAAGAAGACATAGCAAATGATAGAGAAAGCACGACATAGCAGTCAGTGCAAAGGAACAGTAGCAATAGTGAAATAGAGCAATAACTGAAGCATAAGAAACAACAAGTAGCAACAGAGAAAAAAGGAAAAGAAACTACAAGGATACTGCTGATATTAGGTCGATGCTCCTCATATTCAAAAGTTGTAAATTCACAATAACTGTAGGTCCACGCTCTTCAATCTAGAACTTAACCCATGGTTCACAAATGAATGAACAAGCCGAGACTTATCGATTGTTATATTAAGGGGGGAAATGTGATGTGCCTCGAGTTATAAATATGTATTCCAGGAGGCCAAAATAAACAATTAAAAAACTTAGTAACTGTTGGGACATTTTTTTTTTGTAGAAAAAGGGGCAGGGCAGTAGAGGACATTCAGGAAAAATGAAAAGGGGATTCTAGAGAGTTCTAGCCTCTCGAATGTCTAGAAATGTGGGAGAGTTCTAGCCTCTCGAATGTCTAGGAATGCTGAAATCTGTGTAAATTTAGTGTTATGTATTGTATAACTGAAGTTCATTCAAGTATTAAGATATAATTTATAGTGTTAACAGTGTTTTAAGTGTTAACAATATCTGAGTGGCTGTTTTCAGAATTCTGATTGTAATATCAGTGTATTTAGTATAAAACATCAGTATTTGTTCCTCTATTTACTATTTTTCTGCAGAAAAGTCTATCAATTTTGGTATCATAGTAGTAACATTCGGGTACGGTGAGTAAAATAGACAGATACGTCTAACAAGTAGAGACTAATTTGACAGGGGTAAGAGAAGATTTCAGAAAACTGGAAGGATGGTTTCAAGAAATGAGAGTCTCTTGCAAGAATTAAAGCCCAGGCGAACTGTGATGGAAGAAGCATCCCCTTCTCAAACCAGATCCATCGAAAACCAAGAAGAGGGAAGCAATTGTTAGCCTCCAAAAGTCTATATTATTAAAAGACTATATTTTAATAATGACAAACTAACAAGTAGATCCTTGCAGGCTATTGAAGACCACTGATAAAGGAAGTTGGCTCTAGAAATGGAAGGACATCCAATCACAAGAAGATCACGGCACTCAAACGAGCATGGCAAGAGAATTAATCAAATATCTTTGAAATGGAAGGAGAATCACCATCCCAGAAACACGGCAAAATAGATCAATCAGGAAATCAATCAGGATCTAGATGAAAGAAGGAAGGACACAACCGTCACATGGACATCAAGACTAAAAGGAAAGATAGATCACGGACATATCTGATATGGACGTGATCCAAAGCCGTATATGGACATATCTGATATAGACATATCAAACAGCTACATTCCTCAATCAAGAAATCAATTTAAATCCTTGATTGAGAAGAAATCTCTTGGGTTTCCTTATGAAGAGTAGCGCCGAAGACTATAAAAGAAGACCGAAGACAGACACTTCTTACGCAACTTCAAGGAGAAAATTCAAAGTGTCTCATTCTTAGTCTTACAAAACTCTGTAACTTTAGTTTACAATTGTTATATAAAGAGTAAGATCGAGTCAACTCTGTAACATCAACTGAAGTTGTGTCACAAGATCTGAAGAGCAAAATAAGTCTTCAGAACTTGTTTCCTATCATTATACTCGAGCCAATCTTTCAACGATCTAAGGAAACTTTGAAACCCAAAGGGACTGGACGTAGGCACTACATTGATGTGTCAAACCAGGATAAATCTTTGTATCATTACTTTACTGTTTGTTACTTTCTTGCTTAACTGTTTTGAATTTAATCTGTTTGTGAAGTGTTCTAATCTGCAGGCGAGTCGACTGTGAAGGTTTAGTAGTCGACTCATAGAAGAAAATTTCAATTCACCCCCCCCCCTCTTGAATTTCAATTGGTATCAGAGCAGGTTTCACAGATAGCATTGCTTAACCGCAAGTGAGCAAAGATCAAATGGCCAATTATCATATTCCCAGTGCTCTCCTTCAGGATGGTCACTCCTCCACAAGACCATTATACTTTAATGGACAACATTACTCTTACGGAAAGAATAGGTTCAGGATCTTTGTCCAATCAAATGACTTCCAAGCCTGGGTTGTCATCAAGAAAGGTCCAAAGTCGATTCCAAGACTCAAGGAGAAGTCAAAGGACAAGGATAAAGGATCTAGCAGTTCTAACATAGAGGACCTTGAAAGTTTGAGGTCACCAAAGAACAGCAAGAGGTAATTCAAACTAACGCACGTGCTTTAAAAGGCTTTTGTGTGTAGTTAGCGGAGAAGAATACGACAAGATTTCAACGTGTGAAACAGCAAAAGAAATGTGGGACAAACTAGAGGTAACCTATTAAGGAACCACTAAAGTCAAGAAGTCAAAAATTGTTGCTCTTGTCAATGAATACGAGTTACTCAAAATGGAGGAAATTAAGGATATTGAAACAATGTTCGCCAGATTCAGTAAAATCGTGTGCGAACTAAAATCACTAGGGAAGATTTATCCTCACAACCTGCAAGTCCAAAAGTTGGTCCGAAGTCTCCCAAAAACTTAGGAAACCAAGGTTGCCATTCTGGAAGACAGAGATCTTCATAACATGACATATGATGAACTACGAGGTAACCTTATCGCATATGAGAACAATTATATCAACAGGTTCCACAAGAATGAAAAGAAGAAACCAGTACTCTTCAATGCTACTCCAACCGGTGAGGAGGACTTTTTGAAAAATGCTAATAGCGAAGGAATGGCCCTCATCAACCGTAGGGTAAGGCAGATCATGAGACAGAGACAGCAAAGATCCCAAGGAGGCAAAAATAATGATTCCATCAGAAATGATGAGCGTTGCTACTACTGTGGAAAGCCTGGTCACTTCAAACAGAATTGTTCAGAACTGAAAAAAAGAACATCCAGGAAGAATCAAAACTTTGGAGCCTGGAGTGATGAAGATGAAACAGAAGAAGAAGTAGAAGCCGCAAACATGTGTTTCATGGCAACAGGTGAATCCAGCGAGGTAAGACTACACAATTGTCATAATTGTAATACTCTCGAATCTAACTTAGATATGATTACTGACGAACTTCAAAAAGTTATACATGAGTATAACAAACTCGCCCAAGAGAAGAAAAGCTGAGATGATCAATTTAAACGAAAACTCGAAGAGGAACAACGAAACTGGCAAATAGAAATTGAAGAATGTCAAATTAAAATTGACCTACTTCATGAAGAGCTTGATGATACAAAAATAAAATTAAACAATTTTAAGGCATCCCCAAGCCATAGTTTCGTAAGAACAAACTCTTTTAAAAACTATTTGAGTTCCTCATCTGGGTCATTTAAATCAGCTAAGAACTAATTCTCTTATCGAGGGCCCATTTGTTTCATTTGTGGACAGAGAGGGCACAAATCCTACAGTTGCAGGCATAAGCCTAAAAGTGTGTGCGTTTGGAAGCCCAAAGGAAGTACATCTAACCCGCAAGGACCCAAGGCCGCTTGAGTACCTAAGTAGAATTAATCTTCTTATTTTGCAGGAACATGTCCGCAAAAGTCTATAAAAGGGAGGAATTGATAACGGATGTTCCAGAAGTATAGCTGGAAAGAAAAAGGACTCATCTGTCTGTAAAGAATGCAGACGAAAAACTGTCAGATTCAGTGACAATGCCGGAGGCAATGTCACCAGAGTCGACTATGCCCCCTTTAGAGTCAACTCTTCAAATAGAAACAAAGGCAGAGGGTACTGACATCAATAAAATCCCTGACGAGGTTAGAATTAAATATGAATTGTCCCTATCTGTTGATACTCTCAAATAAGTTGCATCAATTTTTAAGAGATTTTTGTGAAACAATCTCCAAAATTTGAAAATTTTGTTTTAAAACCTTCTTAAAAGGGAGGTAAATTCTCTGTTTTAAAAATTTCTATTATCTTTGCTACATGTTTTAACATTATTCCTGATAATTCTAACATTTTCTTGTGAGAATTTTTGCCATTCTGATCAAAGCTTCGTCTCATGAGTGATGTCCCAAACTCTTGGCTTAGCAAGAAACAAACTTTAGTTTACTCTCCAACAACTAGAGACATATTCACAACTCTTGGAAGCTGTTGTACTTAAATTCTCTGAATCTGCGTCAACTACTTGATGTCAATCTATCTCTTGAGATTGTTCCCAGAACGTGTGATAATGTTATTTAATTGTTCTGTGTATTTAGGGCAAAAGGATAATGATGTGTTGATAATCTATTTAATTGTTTTGTCTTAGCGTTAAGTACTTTTTGTCCCTGATCCAAAAAAATGAATCCCTTTCAAAAAAAAATCTTGATTTCCCATAAAAAGATTTGGTATTACTCCCTCCATTTCAAAAAGAATGACTTATTTTCCTTTTTAGTCCATTTCAAAAAGAATGACCCCTTTCCTTTTTTGGCAATACTTTAATTTCAACTTTCCACATGGCATGTTTAGGACCACAAGATTAAAGGACATTTTGATACATTTGACACAACTTTAATTTAAGGCCATAAGATTCAAAAATCTTCTTTATTTTCTTAAACTTTGTGTCAAGTCAAAGTAGGTCATTCTTTTTTAAACGGAGGGAGTAATAATTTTTTAGTCATATTTTTTGTCACAAATTATTTTACTTGGTCTAATCTTTTTTTGAAGAAAAATCTTCACAAAGGATTTAGCATTAATGACTTATGGGTCATATTTTGATCACAATATTTTTTTCTTAGTCCAATTTTACCTATTTTACCAAAAAGTTTTTTTTAAAAAGGTGTCATCATTATTTCACCGTTTCACACGTCGCCCCTCACTCCTTCCTATGCTACGTCCCTTCTTTTCCATCAGTTCTCTTTCACTTCGCGTCTCTTCACTTCTCCATTCCTATCCCTTCTAAACAGTCGCCTTCCCAAGTTCTCTTAACCGGCTCTCCCTGTCCTTCTCTCTCTTTTTAATCTCACCCTTTCTCTCTCTCGTGTCAAAAACCTGATCAATGGCCAACGTTTCTAGAATCTCCTCTTAAGGTCATATTCCTCTTTCAGAATCCTTCGATGAGTCCTCATCTCAGTCCGTTCTTCTCAAGAAACGGCGACCCTCTCCCAGACCTGTCTCTTCGGCAAAGAAAACCCGTTCAAATCCCTTTAACTCTCTCCGTCCAGAAAAGATGCACCAATTCTGGACGAATCTTTACAAAGAAAAGTTTCTCTTTCAAAATCACTTAATTGTTCCTGGCCGTATCATCAATCTCAGCCAACTTAAAGATGCCTCTTGCAATGTTAGCCATTTTTTTAAATTTCAAGATCTGTCTTTGTTATTTCGCCTCTATGGACTTTTAGTGTATGAAGACCCTGTTAGCATGTTTTACGCCAATCTCCGACTTTCCCTAGATAGTGGCGAATTTGAGACTTGTGCTAGGCACAAGAATTGTCTTGAATAACTTTCTGTTTGAAAATATTTTTGACACCAAGTTCTCCGGTGTGGTACCCTTCATGAACAATAACTGGCCCGAGGACTTTGAAGTAGGCTTTGAGGAAGCCAAGAAGCTTTCATTTGATTCTGACTCTATATCAACCAACTTTGGTCCCTTGTCTCTCTGTTTCAAATATCACATTATGGCCCCTATTGTTGACACCACTCTGATTCCTAGAAAAGGATCTCTAAGCAACATCACTTGTCGTGATGTCTTTGTGCTATATACTGTCTAGTCAAGAAGATCAAAATAAATTAGGCAACTTGGATACGGGAGTACATGCTTGAAAGCGCAAGGGAAGCCAACGCTTCGGGCAGTTTACCATACGGACTGCTTATCACTCGAATCCTCTTGTTCTACTCCATCGATTTTTCCGCCTACCCACTGTAGAAGTTGCTGCAACTTATGATTCTAGAACTTTCAGCAGCATGGGATATGTCCTGGTGGAAGATGAGTGGTGCAGAAAGGAGTCTGCCCATGCGAAAGCCTAGCCTCCGAAGGTAAGTAAGTCTGTCTCTAACCCCTCTGGCTTTTTTATGAAGGAACTTGAAGAATTTAGGCAGCGGTTCAAAGCTATCGAGGAAGGTATCATGCAACTCCAAGAGTCTACTTCCAAGCTCTTGGACCTTAGGAAAAGTACAAGCTCCGACATAAGTGTGGTCAGGCTGGGGAGGCTGGGGCTTGATGGGCTCAAACAAGGAGTCCAGCTGTTCTCTCGAATGCTCTCTCGCATGGACTCTTTGAAATCCCAAGTCTCTTCCTCGAATGATGATCTGGTTGTCTGTGTTCAAAATTCCTACTCTTCATTTGTTAAGAACGTTGAAAAATCTTATGGCAAGTTCTATCAAAACATGCATAACACTCTCACCTATTTTTTGGCGAAACGGTGAATTATGAACTTTTCTTTCAAAAGAGGGTCCTGTCCCTTATGCTTTTGGGTTGTAAAGATACTTTTTACTATCTGACAATTTCCTTTGCTATGCTTAGTTATAACTATCCATGGTTATCTATTGCCTTTGTCTATATAGATTGTGTGATGCTCTGTCTGTGTGTGCTATTCTCTTTCTGTTGCTTGCTATTCTTTTTTATTATGCCAAAAGGGGGAGAAAGACAGGAAGGGAAGCAACTATCAGTCAGGAGAAGTCGACTGTCGACTTACAAAGTCGACTGATAATTCAACAATCTTAAACAACAAAGATGCTCACAAGTCAAGGAGAGCAAAGTCGATCAATGCTTACAAAGTCGGGGGGAGCAAGCTGACTGACAAGGAAGTTAACTGATGTTTACTCATGTTTGTCATTATCAAAAAGGGGGAGATTGTTAGCCTCCAAAAGTCTATATTTTAATAATGACAAACTAACAAGTGGATCCTTGCAAGATATTGAAGAACACTGATAAAGGAAGTTGGCTCTAGAAATGGAAGGACATCCAATCACAAGAAGATCACGGCACTCAAACAAGCATGGCAAGAGAATTAATCAAATATCTTTGAAATGGAAGGAGAATCACCATCCCAGAAACACGGCAAAATAGATCAATAGGAAATCAATCAGGATCTAGACGAAAAAAAAGGAAGGGCACAACCGTCACATGGACATCAAGACTAAAAGGAAAGATAGATCACGGAGATATCTGATATGGACGTGATCCAAAGTCGTATATGGACATATCAAACGGCTACATTCCTCAATCAAGGAATCAATTTAAATCCATGATTGAGAAGAAATCTCTTGGGTTTCCTTATGAAGAGTAGTAGCTTAAGATTATAAAAGAAGAAGACCGAAGACAGACACTTCTTACGCAACTTCAAGGAGAAACTTCAAAGTGTCTCATTCTTAGTCTTACAAAGCTCTGTAACTTTAGTTTACAATAGTTATATAAAGAGTAAGATCGAGTCAACTTTGTAACATCAACTGAAGCTGTGTCACAAGATCTGAAGAGCAAAATAAGTCTTCAGAACTTGTTTCCTATCATTATACTCGAGCCAATCTATCAACGATCTAAGGAAACTTTGAAACCCAAGGGGACTGGACGTAGGCACTACATTGATGTGCCAAACCAAGATAAATCTTTGTATAATTACTTTATTGTTTGTTACTTTCTTGCTTAACTGTTTTGAATTTAATCTGTTTGTGAAGTGTTCTGATCTGCAAGCGAGTCGGCTGTGAAGGTTCAGTAGTCAACTCACAGAAGAAAATTTCAATTCACCCCCCCCTGGAATTTCAGCAATATCAACTTGGCTAGAGAAAAAGATGGGAAGAAGTTTCGAAAACTACAATTACCAGTTTTCAAAGAAGAGGATCCTTTAGGATGGATTTTCAGAGTGGAATGATATTTCGCAATGAATGAAATTTCTGAAGTGGAAAGATTACGGGCAGCCGGTGTTTGTTTGGAAGGAAAAGCCTTAAATTGGTATTATGGGATTGAATCTCGGCAACAAATGTCAACCTAGGAAGACTTCAAAGAGAGTTGTTGAACCGATTTCATGATTCTCAAAAAATCAACCAATATGCTGTCTTAATAAGGCTGAAGCACACTACCACAGTCACTGCGTTTCGAGAAGAATTTGAAAAGGTGTTAGCATTTATTAATGAGGCGTCTGATGAAATGTTATCGAGAGCGTTTTTGAATGGTCTAAAAGAGGAAATTCGAGCAGAAGTGATGCTTTTACGGGCTCAAACATTGAGGGAGATAATGGAGATAGCTCAAAAGATGGAGGATCAAACCTCTGGTTTGCGGGAGATTCAAAGTTTTAAATTTGAACCAAATACAAGAAGTTCATACAATAAACCAGTTGGATTTAGACCCAATTATCCTTGAGTCGCAAACATACTTGAAACACGTGAGTCTTGAAACGCAAGACTCACGAACTGAATCAGCAGGTAGTGTTGGTAGTAACACTGATTCACCAGTGCATACTGCCGCAAAGTCTACTACTTTGGCAGAAAAATCAGAGGGACAATTAAGAAAGTTGTCCGATTCAGAATTTGCTCGTAAAAGACAACAAGGGTTATGTTTCAAATGTGATGAAAAATTTGGCCCCAATCATCGTTGTTAAAATAGACAGCTTAACCTATTAAATATTTCAAAGGCACCCAGTATAGATGAAGGTGATATGAAAGAATTTTTTGAGTCTACCGGAGAAGATGTAGTTGAAAGGGAAACTAAGAGTACTATGATAGTGTAGTATATGCCATTATCGATATGTTATTTGCAGATTTTCACCTTGAGGACAAAGTGACTCTTATAGTTGAGGGTAATGATGTGCCTCAAGTTATAAATATTTATTCTAGAAGGCTAAAATAAACAATTAAAAGACTTAGTAACTGTCATGAGACAGAGTTACAGGGTAGCTTTTCCTGTAGAAAAAGGCTCAGGGCAGTAGAGGAGGGCATTCAGGAAAAAGGAAAAGGGGATTCTAGATCGTTCTAGCCACTCGAATGTCTAGAAATGTGGGAGAGTTCTAGCCTCTCGAATGACTAGAAATGTGGGAGAGTTCTAGCCTCTCAAATGTCTAGGAATGTTGAAATTTGTGTAAATTTAGTGTTATGTATTGTATAACTGAAGTTCATTCAAGTATTAGGATATAATTTATAGTGTTAGCAGTATTTTAAGTGTTAACAATATCTGAGTGGTTGTTTCCAGAATTCTGGTTATAATATCAGTGTATTTAGTATAAAACATCAGTATTTGTTCCTTTATTTACTGTTTTACTGCAGAAAAGTCTATCAAAATGAGATAAGGCAATTAAGAAAGACAGTTTTATCGAGTTGTTGCTACCAATTTGATACGAATAGGAGCCACAACAACAACAACAACAACAAGCCCAGTGTATTCCCACACAGTAGGGTCTAGGGAGGGTAAAATGTACGCAGTCCATACCGCTACCCCCCGAAGAAGTAGAGAGGTTGTTTCCGATAGACCCCCGGTTCAAGATAAATAAATAAATTAATTAAAAAAAAAAGTCGTAATGAAACGTGAAGCAGGATGGGTGGCTTAACAGAAATAAAGAATCAGAAATAGTAAAATAGAACTCAAAGCAATACAGGATGGGGGAACTAAGAGCCATAAGCTATAAGAAATAAGAAAAACGAAATCTGGAATAGGGTACCCGCCTAGTAGTAACCTACACTCACAGACCAAAGCCACCCACCACACCCAGTCTCTCTTGACTAGCGGTTCCTACCTATCGACACAGTCCTACGATTACTACCCCGGCTAAACAGGGACTCTCCTAATTACTTGCTACAACCCATGTACTCACCCTAGCTTTCTACCCTTATCCGCGACCTCCACACCTTCCTATTTAGGATCATGTCCTCGGCAAGCTGAAGCTGCTCCATGTCATGTCTAATCACTCCCCTCCGGTATTTCTTCGGCCTCCCTCTACTCCTCCTAAAGTCATCCAAGACTAGCCTCTCACACCTGCGAACTGGGGCATGCACGCCCCTCATCATCACATGCCCAAACCATCTCAGCCTTCCTTCCCACATCTTTTCCTCCACCGAAGCCACTCCCACCTTCTCCCGAACAATCTCATTCCTAACTCTATCCCCTCTTGTAAGCCCACACATCCAGCACAACATTCTCATTTCCGCCACCTTCAATTTTTTAATATGGGAGTTCTTGACAGGCCAACACTCCGTTCCATACAACATAGCTGGACGGACTGCCACTCTATAGAATTTGTCTTTAAGCCTAAGGGGCACCTTCCTATCACACAACACTCCAGTGGCGAGCCTCCACTTCATCCAACCAACTCCAATACGATTAGAGACATCCTCGTCAATCTCACCATTCCCCTGAATCATAGACCCAAGATACTAAAAACTATCCTTCTTACATACAACTTGGGAATCCAACCTCATCACCACTTCGTCTTCCTGCCTTAAGTCACTAAACTTGCACTCCAAATACTCCGTCTTGAACCTACTCAACCTGAACCCCTTAGATTCTAGGGTTTGCCTCCATACCTCCAATTTTTCATTCACACACCCCCGCATCTCATCAATCAGCACTACATCATATGCAAATAACATACACCAAGGCACTTCATCTTGAATACTCCGCGTCAACACGTCCATCACCAGAGCAAATAGGAACGGACTAAGAGTCGAACCCTAATGCAACCCTGTCTCGACCGAAAAGTGTGTTGAGTCTCCTCCCGCCGTTCGCACCCGAGTCTTCTCTCCATCGTACATGTCCTTAAGAGCTTTGGTGTACGCCACCGGAACATTTTTCACCTCCAAGCATCTCCAAAGAACCTCCCTAGGGACTTTGTCATAAGGTTTCTCCAGGTCGATGAACACCATGTGCAAATCCCTCTTTCTTTCCCTATACTGCTCCACTAATCTCCTCACCAGGTGGATTGCCTCTGTCGTCAAGCGACCAAGCATAAAACCAAACTGATTCTCCGAAATGGACACGATCCTCCTCAATCTCCGCTCAACCACCCTCTCCCAAATCTTCATAGTATGACTCAACAACTTAATACCCCTATAGTTGTTGCAACTCTGAATGTCCCCCTTGTTTTTATATAACAGAATCATCGTACTCCATCTCCAGGCCTTAGGCATTCTCGCAGTCTTGAAAATATCGTTAAACAAATCAGTCAACCACCTTAAGCCTGCCCCACCCACAAACTTCCAAAAATCCACTGGAATCTCGTTCGGCCCCTTCGCCCTACCCCTCCTCATCCTATGAATAGCCTCTCTAACCTCCTCCACCTTAAAACGTCTACAGTAACTGAAATCACGGCTCTTCTCCGAATGCTCCAGCTCCCCTAACTCAATGCCTCTGTCCCCTTCCTTATTCAAAAGTCTATGAAAATACTCCTTCCATCTCTTCTTAATATGAACATCCTCCACCAAAACTCTACCATCCTCCCCCTTAATGCACTTCACTTGATCGAGGTCACGACCCTTCCGCTCCCCAGCCTTAGCAAGCCTATACAACCTTTTTTCCCCGTCTTTCTCCTCTAACCCCGCATACACTCAAAAGTTGTTGTCTTAGCAGCCGTAACTGCTAACTTAGCCTCCTTCTTTGCCACTTTGTAAACCTCCCTATTCACCCGCTTCTCCTCTTCATCTTTACTCTCAATCAACTTAACATACGCCCCCTTCTTAATCTCCACTTTCTTCTTAACTTCTTCATTCCACCACCAGATCCCCTTGTGCCTTCCTGCCCGCCCCCTCGAAACACCCAACACCTCTAGCAGTCTCCGTGATGCAGCTGGCAGCCTTATCCCATCTAACATCCACGTCCCCCTTACACTCCCACACCTCCAACCCTGCCACCTTCTCTCCTATCTCCAGCGCACTAACTGGCATCAAGCCACCCCACTTAATTCTAGGTCGACCTTTCCCGACCCTTCTCTTTTTGCTCTTCTTGATAATCAAGTCCATCACCAGAAGCCTGTGTTGGGTTGAAAGACGCTCACTCGGAATGACTTTACAGTCCTTACATAAACTTCATGAACAAGTATTTTCTTACTTCTTTAACACAGCTTTAGAATTTTTCTATTAAATTATCAGAAGATACGCACCCAAGGGTGTGGCCTAGTGGTTCAATGAAGTTGGATTGAGCACCATGAGGTCTCAGGTTCAATTCCCAACAGAGACAAACATTAGGTGATTTCTTCCCATCTATTCTAACCTTGGTGGACAGAGTTACCTAGTACCTGTTGCTGGTGGGAGGTGGCAAGTATCCTGTGGAATTAGTCGAGATGCACGCAAGATTATTTAAAACAAATTAACAAAAGGTCTGCCGCACAGAACTGCAGCAAAGTGATATGTTAGAGATATGCAATGAATGCAATAGCAAAAATAAACAACCCAGTTTTCTCACATAATTGAAACTGAAGATTAATATTATCACCTTCTACAAATGCACTTTAGTTCCACCAAGATGGTAAATATAAGGTTAAATGACTTTTGTACATTTTAGTAAGTTACCAAAAGATCATCTTCCCCATCCCAACTGTTTTTTGACTCAAAACCCACATTTGGAAGGACATATAATCACACTTACCGGAGTCATCACCAAACATCTAGCTCTGGGAACACCGTAGCAAAGTTTGACATAAATTCAAAAAAAGCATACCAGAATTTGTATCTTTAATTGTTTGCTAAATATCCACAATAGGCAGTTTGAACTTTGAGCTTAACTTCTTGCGCTCAGATGCAATCTATGGTTCCATTTATCTAGGTCACTAAGACTGCCTAGCGGAACTGTGTTTGGGGTGGGGGGTTGGAGGGGGGGCATATTTTCATAGGTATTCCCCAAAATATACCAAAAAAAACATCTAGGATTCAACGTGTCCACGATGGTAACAAACTTGTATCTAGTACTCAAAGCAAATGACATAACAAGCCAAATAAAGATCCTAGGAAAGTTACAAAGAAAGCAAGTATAGATGGATGTTGATTGAGCACCAAAACATGATGAAACAGTAAAAATCATATCTTGATCGTCTACTTTACAAGACATGATGCAAAAAATGAAACAAAGACAATATCAAACACTTATACTTACTCTCACGATATCTCCAGCCTGCAGCTTCTTCCAAGGTACATTTACCCATTTCTGGTCTTGCAACATGTCTATGGAGGAATTATTAATAGACTTGTCGTTCTGGAAACGTTTCTGTTATAAATAATGAAAGAAGGAACAGGAAGAAAGCATAAGCATTTAGTTTCGAAACAAGAAGTAAAAGGACAAAATTGTCAATAGCGTATTACTCTATTTAAAGAATGGCATATATATATATAACACAGTCAGTTTAAGAACCAACGGAGCTAGAAGGCAATGAAGGAAATAGTACTCACCCAGTCCTCCCAAGCCTCCTTAATAAGAGAAACGAGAAGCACCAAGCTCAAAGGAAGCACATTTGTTATTGGACTTACAGGACTGCATGCAAACAAGATTCTTTTTCAGGTGCAAATCATGAGAAAACATAGCACATGTCATCAAAATATAAACTAGTTTCTTGAAATAGTTTTCAAACGACTTATAAAACAAAAACGATAAAAGTGAAATTTTACTATTTAATGAGAAAGACAAACAACCTCCAATAACAACACGCAGCAGTGCACTGTAATCTCGTTATATGCTTACAGAATAAAATACTCTACACTAGACTCTTCACTCATCTTCAGCACCAATAATGCATAATGGGTGGAAGTGGGGGTGGGAGTGGAGATAATATGGGTGAAAAACATAATTTTAGAAGTAGAATTGAAATACCTGATTGGAGTGCATGACAAAATTGAGATCATAAGGAAGTACAGATTAGCCACCCGCCTGAACTGTCAGAACAAGGACACAGAAATAAGATGAGGGTTATGGCAAAACAAGGATTGAAAAATATGGCTGCATGGAATCATTTTTCGAGCTGAATGAACTTGCTATATGTAAAATGATTTGTTGAAATAATAATCTCTAACAGCCTAAAACACTGATAGGCTACAAATCATTTTTTTTTTTTTCAAAATGGTAAATCATTTTGTTTTTCACTAAGGTAAAATAAATTTATTAATATGGGAAAATCTCCAATATATAAGTTGTATACCAAATTTACAGAATTAAAAAGAGATAAATCTCTCAACTTATACCAAAGTTATAGAATCTATAAAAAGAGATGAATCTCTACAAGAGACGCCTTATTCTCTACACAAATTGGAACCATAATGGCACAAAAAAGTTAGGGGCTAAAACATATTCCTCGCATATATAAACCTCGCATATATAAACTCATGTTCTACTCCTTCAAAATTCTGTTATTTCTCTCCTTCTGAAGGATCCACATCAGGACTGGTGGAACAACATCCGACACTTTCGTCTTTTCTTCTTCTAAAGGTCCAGCTAAATAACGGATTTTAAGAAAAGGTCCAGCTGAATAGTTCCTCAATCACTATCCTGGCATCGTCCATTACAAATCAAGTCAATTTCAAAATCTCACTACAGCCGGGTTGAGATGCTACTGACAATGCAAAGGAGATGATCTGGGCGTTCACCCGAAGTTCCACACATAAAACACCAACGAACAATGTTAATTTGTTTCTCAATTTTTTGTTGTCAAGACCACTCCCTTTGCCACCAGCCAAGCAAAAGCACACACCTTTTTAGTGCCCTAAAATTCCACACGATAGGTTTTGAAAGGCAGGTTCTTATCTAACCAAAATCTTATAGCATTACGACTAAATTGAGAAAATTTTCCCAAACCCCATCTACACAAGTTCAGATTGACTAACATTATATTATGCTCGTAGAGGATTTCAAATGGGTTTTGGAATTTAGCTATCTTCTTGGAGGTTCCTCTTAAACTCGAAATTCCCCCGAATGCATCCTCCTTATATATTGTATTGCATCTCTTTCTGGCACAAAACACTACAGATGTTTCGAAATGAAAACCTAGATGAACTCTCTGCACACCATCTGTGCCATCAAAAACTAACGTTACAGCCATTCCCAACCCTAAATATGGTGTAACCACTGAACTCATCACATTTGTTCACAGTATTTCTTATACAGGACACACCCAAAAGAAGGGGTAATGTTTTTAGTCTTCCAACCCCTTTCCCAATACCATATTTTTTTCAGCTATCACGCTCTTCAATGAAGGCAGTGCTATCTTCCAGTATGTGGCTTCTCCCTCCTTTTTCTCCTCATTGGAAATGATTACATTGAAATCACCAATCACTCTCCAAGGGCCGTGAATGTTATCAGCTAAGGTTTTAAGGTCATGCCACTGGTCCCTTCTTTATACCTCGTTGCATTTAGCATAAACCACAGTCAAATAAATAAGAGGGTTGTTAAGGCGGGAAAAGCTAAATAAGACGCAATGGTCTTTATATTGGATGATAGACACATCCATTTCATGAGTCCACAGAATCCAAATCTTGTTGGAGGTGTTATAAAAACCAGGTGGGAAAAGCTAAATAAGATGCAATGTTCTTTATATTGGATGATAGACACATCCATTTCATGAGTCCACAAAATCCAAATCTTGTTGGAGGTGTTATAAAAACCATGTTGTATGTTTAACTTCTTTTTGTACTTTTCAATCTTCAAACTATCTACCATTGGCTCTTGTAGACGATGAGAGGTACATTGAATCGTTGTTTGATGGTTTGGAGACTTCCCCAACATCCTTTAGACCTATTCCCTTATATTCCATGAAATTTATTAATTATTGAAAAGTGGAAACCATTAGGGGTAGGGTTGTTCTAGATTTCCCAAAATCTTTCCCATCACCACTTTGATATCCACATTAACACAGAAATCATGCCACAAATTTCTAATAGTTTTCCAAACACTACTCCCATAAGTGCTCTTAACTTCTTTGGTAATTCACTGCTTCATCATCCATACTTCTAAATAACGAGTCTTCTCCATATGGCCATATCTTCAGTAATGAACCTCTATCACCATTTTCGCAAGAAACTCTTATTTTATAGTCTAAAGTTTTTTATGCCCAAGCACCTTGCTTCTTATTGAGAGTTAAGGATTTCACACTTCACCAGATTGATTCTCCCTTTCTCTTTAGTGCCTTGTCAAAGGAAATCTCTAAAGAAGTTGGAAAAAGAATTCCTGTGTATGTTGGATTGCATGGACAGAAATGAACTGGAGGTGCTTCCGGTGAGAGCTTCAACTTCAACGGTACATATGCTTAATATAGATGCCTTACCTTTTAGGGTCTGGTGTAGGTTGTAAAATTTAAATTTAGAAGTGGAAATGGAAGAATGTATTAGCACTATATCAACTTGGATTTGATCTCGTAAATTGAATCACTACCTCTGTAAAGACTTGCTAGAGCTGGTATCTTGTGACACAATAAAGCTCTTATTAACCTTTTCAAAAAGAAAAAAGATATAAAGCCAACACTTGTGGCCCCCTTCCTACCAAACAGAAACAGTACAAATTACAAACTTAGTCCAAATCCATGTCAAGAGTTACAAGCATTAACATGAAGGAGGGAAACCACCAGATGGGACATTAAGCTGCTATTCAAAGAAAGATAAATATGGGAGGGAAGTCAGGAAATTTTTTGATGAACTTCTTATCAATCCCTGATGGGGTTGCATCAGACGCAGCTCCTGGGCCCGTTTCTTTTTGCACTTGTTATGGATGACCTGATGAGTCATATCCAGGGTGAGGTGTCGTGGTGTATTGTTAGGAACCTGAAATCTCCTTAACAAGAATCTGTACACTTCCACAAATAATGTAAAAGTAGAAACAACAACTTCAACTATTATTAATTGTTACCAACAAGTAGAATGAGTTTTACAAGAGACAACTAGAGAATACTTCAACAACCAAGGAATTTCGAGGAACCTTAACCTCCTAATCTGCCAGAAGCATCCTACAGAATGTTCTTCCCCCTTTTATTCTTTTCTTCCTGCTACAATATATCACAAAATACTGCCTAAACTGCTAGGTAACTGCTAGTTAACTGCTAGAAACTACTAGAAATACATCTACAGAATAATTAATAAATAAAATAGATACATTTATGTTTTATTTTCACCCTTTTTCCTGCGCTTATAGACCTTAGTAACAACAGGTCTAACAATACCCGCCCCTATGAGTTTCACCTTGTCCTCAAGGTGAAAATGAGGAAATTGTCCATCAATAACTTCATAGGATTCCCAGGTGTTCTCAAAGTCTGGTAAGTTCTTCCATTTAATCAACACCTCTTGGGAGCCATTCAAGAGTGTACGACAGTCTACTACTCCTTCGGGTTGCACTTGCATTTCAAGTTCTTCAGATAAGAAAGGAGGAAGCTGTTGAACTGGAGTAGAATCATTTATTGCACGCTTTAACCAAGAAACATGAAATACGGGATGCACCCGTGAATGAGGGGGTAAATCAAGGCGATAAGCAACTTCTCCAATTTTGTTCAAAGGTTGAACGAAGCTTTTTAGCAAGTGAGCGAAGCTTGAAAGGTTGCACACAAAGATAAACCAAATCACCAGGCTGAAACACAACTGCACGACGCTTAGCATCAGCATAAACTTTCATTTGAGCTTGAGCATGCGTCAGATTAGCTTTGAGTTCATCTAAAATAGCGTTGCGATCCATAAGCTGCTGGTTAACCTCTTCAACAGCAGAAATCTCATCAGTGAACCGCAACAAGGAGGGAGGATCTCGCCCATATAGAGCTCTAAAAGGGGTCATCTTGGTGGAACCATGGTATGTGGTATTGAACCAAAATTCAGCCCAAGGAATCCATCTTGGCCATTGTTTTGGATGTGTCCCTGCAAAACAACGTAAATAAGTCTCCAATGAGCGGTTGACAACTTCAGTTTGACCATCTGTTTGAGGGTGATAACCGGAGCTCAATTTGAGGCTAGTTCCAGACAACTTGAATAATTCTTGCCAAAATTGGCTGACCAAAACCCGATCTCGATCAGACACAATTAATCTGGGAAAACCATGCAAACGTACAACCTCACGAACAAATAGCTCAGCGACACTCTTTGCTGTATAGGGATGAGATAAGAGGAGAAAATGACTATATTTAGTGAAACGGTCCACCACAATAAGTATAGTATCATGTCTCATTGCTTTTGGTAACCCGCTGATGAAATCCATAGAAATATCATTCCAAACTTGAGTAGGAATAGGTAGTGGTTGCAGCAAGCCAACGGGACTAAGGGCTTCATACTTGTTCCGCTTGCAAACTTCACAACTAGCCACAAAGTTCTGTACATCCCTTTTGATTCCATTCCAATACAACACTTGTGAAATGCGTTTGTATGTGCGGAAAAAACCTGAGTGTCCACCTGTAGGCGAGGAGTGAAATTCCCTAAGGAGCATGGGAATATGTAATGATGAACGGGGAATCACCAACCGACTTTTGAAAAACAAGCAACCATTTCTTAGAACATAATTCGGTAGTGAAGCCGGATCGTGAAGCAAATCTTGTGTTAATTGACGAAGTTGATCATCCTGTTGAATTTTTGTGGAAAGATCATCTAAGGTACTGCTGCGTAGAATAGAAAAAAACATGAAATAAAATTGACGGGACAACGCATCAGCTGCTTTATTTTCACATCCGGGGCGATATTGAATCTCAAAATCAAATCCCATCAACTTGGTAACCCATTTTTGCTGCTCCTCTGCCATAACATGTTGGCCCATGAGAAATTGGAGACTTCGTTGATCTGTTCGTATAACGAAATGCTGACCCATCAGGTAATGACGCCACTTTTATACAGCAAAAACGATGGCCATTAACTCCCCTCTCATCTACTGATTTAGATTGAGCTCGAATAGAAAGTCCTTGACTAAGAAAAGCAATGGGATGTCCTTCTTGCATTAGGACAGCTCCAATCTCTAGTCCCGAAGCATCGGTCTCAACCACAAACACTTTGTTAAAATCTAGTAGTGCCAAAACTGGCAAAGTGACCATAGCCTCCTTAAGAGAATCAAAAGCTTGTTGAGCTTCTTTAGACCAGTGAATAGCATCTTTCTTGAGCAATTGTGTGAGTGGCCGGGCTGTTTTCCCATAGTCGCGAACGAACTTCCTATAGTAACCAGTGAGCCCCAAGAACCCCCGCAAACCTTTAACATCTTTGGGACTTGGCCAGTTAACCATGCTTGCTATTTTGGCTGGATCCGCTGACACTCCACTTGCTGAAATAATGTGTCCCAGATACTCCAGTTGTTCTTGTCCAAAATGACATTTTTTTCAATTGACAACCAAGTTATGGAGTTTTAAAATTTGTAGCACCTCCTGCAAATGTTCCAATTGAGTAGGAAAATTTGCACTATAAACTAATATGTCATAAAAAAAAAACAATACAAACTTACGCAAGGCCGGAATATCTCATTCATCAACGCTTGAAAAGTAGATGGAGCATTCGACAGCCCAAATGGCATAACCAAAAACTCATAATGGCCTTCATATGTACGAAAAGCCGTCTTTGCGATGTCCTCCTTGCAAACCCGAATTTGATGATATCCCGATCTCAGATCCAATTTTGAAAATATAGAAGCACCCCCAAGTTCATCCAATAGTTCGTCAATTTCTTGAATTGGGAACAGTAATCTTATTAAGGGCCCGATAATCCACACAAAATCGCCAGCTACCATCTTTTCTGCGATCTAGCAACACTGGACTAAAGAAAGGGCTTGTGTTTGGTTGAATGATACCAACTACAAGCATTTCCTGGACAATTCACTCAATCTCATTTTTTCGGTAATGGGGGTAGCGATATGGACGAATATTGGGTGGATTAAATCCCTCGTTAAGTAAGATAGCATGATCATGACTCCTGGTAGGAGGCAGCCCTTTTAGTTCCTCAAATAAAGTTCCAAATTCGTGTAGTAATTGCTGCAAATCCAAATTCTCTTGGTCGTCCTTTGTTGTTAACTCATTCAGGTCAACATAATACCCTTCTCCATCTTTTTGCAAGGCTTTAAACAGAGTTTTGAGTGATGCCACGGTTCTGGACAGTGAGGGATCTCCTTGAACAACTCGTGTTTGGCCTTCTATTTCAAATTTCAGCGTCAACGTCTTGAAATTAGCTTGAATATCTCCCAAGGTTTCCAGCCACTCTAACCCCAACACTACATCGGCACTTCCCAAATCAAAAAGGAAATAATCTTGAGTTATGTTTAGTTTATCAATCCACAATTCCACTTCTTTGCATCTGCCCTTACTCTTTACCTGTTGTCCGTTTCCTACTTCCACCACAAATGACTTAGTTTCTGTAACCTTTAACTCTAATGCTTCAGCCACCGTGCGAGAGATAAAATTAGTTGATGCTCCGCTATCAATCAACACAATAACCTTCTTCCCCAATCAAAGACTTCTTTGTGGTAAATCCTACAATAAAGTACAAAGACAATTCTATTAACTTTTGAGGCTCTGGCTCTTCTTGAACACTTAACTGATCCATCCTTGCATTTATTATGTCCTCTGAATGCTCTTCTATATCTCCATCTTCGTTATCCTCTGCTGCAACAATAAGCAAATTTAACTGTTTTGAATTGCACCGATGATTGGGGCTATATTTTTCATCGCAACGAAAACAAAGTCCTCTTCTCAATTTATCCTGATACTCTGCATCAGATAGCCTTTTGCATGATCCTCCACGCTTTGCAGAATTTTCAGGTCCTGGCTGCATGGTTTCTCCTCGCTTATGCTCTTGAAAATGTCGTGGTACTGTGGTACGGGCAGAATGATTAGGCGTTGTGGCTACACGCATATGTGGACTTGTAACACTTCCTGTTCGGCTATTGTCAGTTCCTTGAAAATGCGTCGAACCCCTAGGAAGTGTCATAGACATATGTCTAGGCAAGTGGGCTTGGCTAAGAGCCCAATTCTTTTCTTCAATACGCTGGCTTTGGTCCATAATTTGGGTTAAAGTTCCTAACTTGCTAAGACGCAATTCTGCCTTGATCTCTCCTCTCAGTCCATTTATATAAATCCCCATCAAAACCGCATCATCTGCATCTTTCAAGGGTGCTGAAAATAGTTCAAAATCTTCTCTATATTGAGCCACACTTCCAGTTTGTTGCAGTCCTATCAACACCTCATATAAGTTTCCTAACTGTGATGGAGTGAATCGTTGGAGTACGGCTACTCGAAACACATCCCATGTGACAATTGGTGTTATTGTTTCCCACCATTGGAACCAATTTAGTGCTCTAGCTTCAAAGCAAACTGCAGCAGCCTCCAATTTTTCCTTGTCATCAATGTCGTTGAAGTGAAAATAACGCTCTGCTCTGTTAAGCCACCCATATGGGTTGTCACCAGAGAATACGAGCAGTTCCAGTCTTCTAGGACGTGTTTCTTCACGAAATGGTGGCTGAACTTCCCGGAATTCATCGCTTCTGCGATTGTTGCTGTTTTCTGCCATCATATTTGAGTCTTTAATTGGATCTGCCTGAACCTTTGATTTTCCTTTCATATGTTGAAGAATTTCAACGTCATGTTCATCTTTTTTCTGCATCCAGAGTCGTAACTGCTCCATGTAATCATGTACTGAACCAATCTCGTCTACTACTTCGCCTATTGTCTTCTCTAATCCTTCAATCCTCCCATCCATTCTGGTTGAAACCACAAAGGCTCTGATACCAAAATTGTTAGGAACCTGAAATCTCCTTAACAAGAATCTGTACACTTCCACAAATAATGTAAAAGTAGAAACAACAACTTCAACTATTATTAATTGTTACCAACAAGTAGAATGAGTTTTACAAAAGACAACTAGAGAATACTTCAACAACCAAGGAATTTCGAGGAACCTTAACCTCCTAATCTGCCAGAAGCATCCTACAGAATGTTCTTCCCCCTTTTATTCTTTTCTTCCTGCTACAATATATCACAAAATACTGCCTAAACTGCTAGGTAACTGCTAGAAACTACTAGAAATACATCCACAGAATAATTAATAAATAAAATAGATACATTAATGCTTTATTTTCACCCTTTTTCCTGCGCTTATAGACCTTAGTAACAACAGGTCTAACATGTATGTTATTAGCCGATGACATAGTGTTGGTTTATGAGACTAGGAGCGGAGTTAACGCTACGCTAGAGGTTTGGCGACAAACACTGAAGTCTAAAGGATTTAGGTTAAGCAGGACCAAGATTGAATATTTGGAATGTAAGTTCAGTGATGTTGCACCTGAGAGTGGTGTGGAAGTAAGGCGGTCAGTCTCAAGTCATCCCCAAGAGAAAATGTTTCAAGTACCTAGACCTTTGATTCAAGGTAATGGAGAGATCGATGCGGATGTCATACACCGTATTGGTGTTGGATGGGCGAAATGGAGGCTAGCTTCTGGAGTCTTGTGCGATAAGCAAGTACCACATAAGTTGAAAGGTAAGTTCAATGGAGTGGTGGTTAGACCAGTTATATTGTATGGGGCAGAGTGTTGGCCAGCCAAAAACTCTCATGTTCAGAAAATGAAAGTTGTTGAGATAAGAATGTTAAGGTGGGTGTGTGGTCAATAGTAGGAGAGACAAGATTAAGAATGAGGAGATACGGGACAAGGTAAGAGTCGCTTCCGTGGCGGACAAGATGAGGGAAATGAGACTAAGATGATTTGGGCATGTGAGGAGGAGCGTTAACGCCCCAGTGAGGAGGTGTGAGCTGTTGGCAGTGTCAGGATTCAGGAGAGGCAGAGGCAGGCCGAAGAAGTATTAGGGAAGTGATTAGATAGGACTTGATTAATCTTGACCTTAGCGAGGACATGGCCTTAGACAGAAGAGTTTGCAGATCCCGTATCAGGGTAAAAGGTTATGGTAGTTGAGCGTTTTTTCGCTTCCCATTCTAAGATGCGTCGTATTTTTAGTACCGTTAGCACTATTCTTGTAGTTCCTTGATCTTTGATTTCAACTTCCACTTGTGTTTTGTGCGTTCATTATTGCATTATATTTTATTTTCGTTTTTTGTTCTTGCTATTGTGTGTTGTGTAGCGCTTTCATTCCATTTAGTTTGTATTGCGATTGCCCCATATTTGTGACTTTTTTCAAACTGTTTGGCAGGTACCACTTAAGTCGAGGGTCTATCGAAAATAGTTTCTCTACCTCTACGAGGTAGCGGTTAAGTCTGCGTACATTCTACCTCCCCAAACCCCACTTGTGGGATTACACTGGGATGTTGTTGTTGTTGTTGAACTTTTTATCAAACGATAGCGTATTAAAAGACCACACTCAAAAAGGCTCACTAGTTACTTAAGGAACTTCTCTCCTTACATTCCCATTAATAGGTTGGGGAGTATGTCACACTCTCCAAAGTTGTCTGCAAGATATGCTCTTGGCACAACAGGATTGTAGGAAACTAGAGGCCTTGTGTATGTGTCCGCTAAATTATATGCCAACACTGTGTAGTTTTCCAACGAAAGAATAAAATTTACTGTTTAAGTCGGTAAATACGTAAAGATTAATTCGGCAAAAGTAATTAGCATAAAAAAACACATGATAAGAGCAAAGTCAATTTACCTGCTCAAATAACCCCTTTGGCAGAAATGTTAGGACATCATACTTTGTCGTTGAAACAGAATTTCCCTGAAAAGAAAATTATTGCAACTAATCAGATCAAAGCTAAAGAGTGTGCACCAAAGACTTGGTGAGGAACACAATTTATATAGAAGGGACTACAAGCTACCATTTAACATTTTCCTTCATAAATCATTTACCTGCACCTTGTCAGCACGAGGCATGTTTTTATCTTGCATAGATTGTGTGTCAATGCAAGGCATATTTATATTTTATTACACTTCACTAATCCATCCAAATAGATTGACAGAAAAAGCATCTGAATTTTCTCGTTTCTCTTTTTCCTTTTTCCTTTTTCCTTCTCCCTTAATCAGTTGATCAAACAACCAACTTATATAACCAAAGGTTTAAGAAAAGTTTGGAGACTAGTAAGCACAGAGTCAGGTGTATCAGCTCCAAATGAATAGGGGTTTAAGGAAATTAGATGAAAATCAGAAATATTTTTCTTCTTTTTGTATTCTTTGAGTGTGGAAATAAGCACACACCCAAAGCACATCTAAAATGATCAAAAGGCTTCAGCAAACACAGAAGTAACAGATCCTCTTTCAAGGAAGGAAAGGATTATTTTACTTCATTTTAATCAGGTAAATGTATAGCTACTAACCCTTAAGAATACACTAATAGCATAAACGACCTTTAGACTGTCAGTTTATGTAAATTAAATCCAAATAAAAAGGGTTTACCTTATAAACACGGACAACATAAACATTTTCTACACTACCGGGCCATTCATTTAAAGTAACCTGAATTTTGTCCTAAGGTGTTAGCATGATAGACAACTCAAAGATCATGAATTAATAGTGAATATTGTATATATTAATATAATTATATATTGTAGTATATTTGTAATTATAGAAATATGATATAGTAATTAAGGAGATAGAATAGCAGATTATAAGGAATACAATAGCAGATTCAACGGGATAGAATAGCTGATCTTTAGGGATAGGAAAGGCGGAATTTTGGGAATGTGATCTTTGAATACTTTCTATTTAATGGAAAGACTCTCAACATTGAGAGACATTCAGCACAAATTTGATATGGTATTAGCGCCTTCTCTTGGATGTCTAGTTTCATAGAGTCCATTTTGGTTCATTTCAATTTATTTTGAAAATTTAGATTGTGTTGACGGTTTATCAACATCTTGGAGTTTTGATCTTGATCATTCTGGTTGTTGTTGTTGTTTTTTGACTTATAGTGTTTCTAATTTTTATAGCTATTCAAGAACAAAGCTTTGCATCAATTTGAATCTTTCAATGTTTGCTTCATTGGAAAAAATTATTCTTCCTGGGAATTTCAGTTTCTATTATTTGCCATCGGAATAGAATTACGGGGACATATAGATGGAAGCGACCTTGCTCCTACTGATCCTACAAAGTTAGGTGAATGGAAGATTAAGGATGCTCGGGTGTTGACATAGCTTTTGGGGTCAATTGACCCACCTATTGTTCTTAATCTCAGGCCTTACAAGACTGCTAAGGTCATGTGGGATTATTTACAAAAGGTTTACTACCAAGACAATAGCGCAAGACGTTTTTAGTTAGAGTATAAAATTGCTAATTACTCTAAAGGAGATCAATCCGTTCAGGATTATTTTTCTGGATTTCAAAATTTATGGGTTGAATTTATAGATATTGTTTATGCCAAAATACCTGTCGAATCTCTTTATGTAATACAGGCAATTCATGAGGAAAGCAAGCGAGACCAATTTTTGATGAAGTTACGTTCCGAGTTTGAGACTGTTCGCTCTCAATTGATGAATCGTGACCCGTTTCCTTCCTTGGATGTTTGTTTTAGGAAATTACTCTGTGAAGAGCAGTGTTTTGTCACACAAAATGCTTTCAAGCAAGTTGATGATGTTGTTGTTGCATTTACTGCCCAAGGTAAAGAAAAGGGTAGGGATATTACTAGGACTCAATGCTACAGTTGCAAGGAATATGGTCATATTGTTAGCAATTGTGGTAGGAAGTTTTGTAATTATTGCAAACAACAAGGGCACACTATCAAAAAATGTCCCACACGCCCTCAAAACGGTAAGGTCAATGCTTTTTAAGCTAGGATAAATGGTTTCACTACTGAGAAATCATCTTCGGGACAAGTTCTTACTCCTGAAATGATAAGACAAATTATCATGTCAGCCTTTTCAGCTTTGGGTCTATAAGGGAATGATCTTGCATCTAATTTTTGGCTTGTTGATTCTGGCGCTTCCAATCATATGACCAACTCAGCTAGTATGCTAAAAAATGTTCGTAAATATCATGGTCCATCACAAATTCAAGTTGCCAATGGTAGTATTTTACCCATTACCAAGGTTGGGAATATTACAAAAACTTTCAACAATGTTTTTGTGTCACCAAAGCTCTCCACTAGTCTTATTTTAGTTGGACAATTGGTAGATAACAATTGTGATGTGAATTTTTCTCGTAATGGTTGTCTTGTGCAGGATCAGGTGTCGGGGACGATAATTGCGAAGGGGCCTAAAGTTGGACGACTGTTTCCTGTACACTTTTCCATTCCTCGTGTTCTATCATTTACTTGTACTTTTACACCTAGTAAGACTGAGGTATGGCATAAGCGCTTAGGACATCTAAAATTCTATTGTGTTGTCTCATTTATCAAATTCGAGTTTATTGGGGAATAAAATCAATTTTCCATTGCTTCCTTTGATTGTTCTACTTGCAAATTAGGCAAAAGTAAAATTCTTCCTTTTCCTAATTTTAGTCGTGCTACAAAGTATTTTGATGTCATTCAAAGTGATGTTTAGGATATTTCACCAATTGTTTCTCATGCTAATTTCAAGTCCTTTGTGAGATTTATAGATGATTATAGTCGATTTACGTGGGTATATTTTCTTCGTTCCAAGTCTGAGGTATTTTCCATATTCAAGACATTTTTGGCCTATATTGAGACTCAATTTTCTACTTACATCAAATTATTAAGATCTAATTCTGGTGGAGAATATATGTCTTATGAATTCAAAAAAAATTTGCTTGAAAAAGGAATTGTCTCACTACACTTGTCCATATACACCACAACAAAATGGGGTTGATGAACGTAAAAATCATCTTTTAAATGTCACTCGTACTTTATTGATTGAGTCCTATGTTCCATCTAAGTATTGGATGGAAGCTTTATCTACTATTGCTTACTTAACTAATAGACTACCATCTAAAGTGTTTAATCTTGAATCTCCATATTTTCGTCTTTATCACAAAAATTCAAGCTATGATAATTTTCATACATTTGGTTGTATTTGTTGTGTATCTTTCTCCTTCTCAGCGCAATAAACTTTCTGTTCAGTCTACTAAATGTGTTTTTATGGGTTATAATACTTCATAGAAAGGTTTTCTCTGTTATGATCTATGTTCTAATAAATTTCATGTTTCTAGAAATGTTGTTTTCTTTAAGAATCGGTATTTCTTTCCAACTCATGTTGAGTCATCTCCTGTTTCTCCTCTTCTTCCTACTTTTGAGGATTTGTCTTCTTCTTCTGAGAGGTTCAAACCTGGATTTGTGTATGAACTTTGGCGGCCAACTTTACCCCCTCCCGATATTGATCCACCACCTAAAACTGCTCCACAACTAGAATCTGAGAATTCTTCAAGGCCTACTCCTCTTGAGCCCACTCGGCGATCTACCAGAGTATCTCGTACGCCTAATTGGTATGGTTTTTCATCTGCCTTATCCACCATTTTTGTTCCAACTTGTTACTCACAAGCTTCCAAGCATGAATGTTGACAAAAAGCAATGGAGGAAGAACTTTTGTCTCTTAAAGAAAATGACACATGGATATTGTTTCATGTCCTTCAAATGTCCATCCAATTGGATGTAAATTGGTTTATTCAATTAAACTTCATTCTGATGGAACTTTTGATCGGTACAAAGCTCGGTTGGTTGTTCTTGGCAACAGAAAAAAGTATGGTGTGAACTATGAGGAGACTTTTGCACCGGTAGCAAAAATGACTACGGTGCGAACTATTATTGCCATTGCTGCTTCACAAACTGGACTCTTCATCAAATGGATGTCAAAAATGCTTTTCTTCATGGTGATCTCAAAGAGGATATTTATATGAAACCTCCAGCATGTTTGTTCTCATCGCCTACATCAGATGTATGCAAGTTGAAGAGGTCTTTGTATGGATTAAAACAAGCCCCCAGAACTTGGTTTGACAAATTTCGATCTACTTTGCTACAATTCTCTTTTGAGTAGAGCAAATATGACTCATCTTTGTTTCTTCGAAAAAAATCTACAGGTTGTATTCTTCTTTTGGTATATGTAGACGACATTATTATTACAGGAACTAATTCTTCACTAATCACTAGCTTGCAACAACAGCTTAAGGATTCTTTTCATATAAAAGATCTTGGTACTCTTACATACTTCTTGGGATTGGAAGTGTGTTTATAAACCAACAGAAATATGCTCAGGATATTATTTCTTTGGCTAGTCTTCAAGATTCCTCCTCCGTAGATACTTCATTAGAATTGAATGTAAAGCATCATCGTGAGGAAGGCGATTTTCTTCCTGATCCAACTGTGTTTCGACAATTAGTTGGGAGTTTAAATTACCTTAATATTACTCGGCTTGACATCTCTTTTGTAGTTCAACAAGTTAGTCAATTTATGCAAGCTCCCCGTCATCTCCATTTGGTGGTTGTACGTCGCATCATTCGATATCTCCTAGGAACATCTAATCGTGTATTATTCTTTCCTAGTGGTTCTCCTATTCGTCTAAATGCTTTTAGTGATTCTTACTGGGCGAGATGTCCCGATACCCGTCGTTCAGTTACTGGTTGGTGCATGTTTCTGGGAGATTCCTTGATATCCTGGAAGAGTAAGAAACAAGATCATGTCTCAAAATCTTCAACAGAGGTTGAATATCGATCTATGTCTACTGCTTGCTCTGGGGTTGTATGGCGTCGTGGATTATTTGCTAAGATTGGTTTTCCTCAATCTACACAGACTCCTTTTCATGCTGATAATACAAGTGCTATTCAAATTGCTACTAATCCAGTTTATCATGCGAGGACCAAACATATCAAAGTAGATTGTCATTATATACGAGAAGCTGTAGATAAAGGACTTATGACTCTTCCACACGTGTCCAGTGATCTTCAAATAGCTGATGTGTTTACAAAATCCCTGCCACAACAACGTCATCAGTTTCTAGTAGGCAAATTAATGCTTCTTAATCCACCAGCATCCATTTGAGGGGGGATGTTAGCATGATAGAAAACTCAAAGATCATGAATTAATGGTGAATATTGTATATATTAATGTAATTATATATTGTAGTATATTTGCAATTCTAGAGATATGATATAGTAATTAAAGAGATAGAATAGCAGATTATAAGGGATACAATAGCAGATTCAAAGGGATGGATCTTTAGGGATAAGAAAGGTAGATTTTGGGGGATGTAATCTTTGAATACTTTCTATTTAATGGCGAGACTCTCAACATTGAGAGACATTCAGCACAAATTTGACATAAGGTACATGAAGCAATTGGAACAATCATTCACTTTTCCTTCGAAATGATTACTAAGCATCTCTTGCTAACTAAAACTTTAGATAAATTCAGTATAACAAACTCAATAGTTCCAACTTCCAAATCCTCAAACACTGTCGTCAAATCCCTAAGCTCACATTCACCACTTCAACGACTTAATTCCCATACAGAGCATCTTCTAGAAAAGAGATACAACAACAACCCAGTATATTCCTACACAGTGAGGTCTGGGGAGGGTGAAATGTACGCAGTCCATACCGCTACCTCCGAAGAACTAGAGAGGTTGTTTCCAATAGACCCCCGGCTCAAGAGAGAGAATAGTATAGCAAGGTCGTAATGCAACTCGAAACAGGATATATAACACAACAGAAATAAGCGATAAAATAATAACAGTAAATATCAAGGAAAATACAAAAATAAGTAAAGTACAAGCAATACGAAATAAGAAATAGGAAAACGGATACTTTCCTAGGAGTAAACAATACAATCACAGACCTAAGAGGACTACCACACCCACACTCTCCTAACACCTAGCCACAACCCACACACTCACACTAGCCTTCAACCCTAATCCGCGACCTCCACACCTTCCTGTCTAGGGTCATGTCCTCAGTAAGCTGCAGTTGCTCCATGTCATGCCTAATCACCTCCCTCCAGTATTTCTTTGGCCTACCTCTACCCCTCCTGAAGCCATCCAAAGCTACTCTCTCACATCTCCGAACAGGGGCATCCATGCTCCTCCTCATCACATGTCCAAACCATCTCAACCTGCCTTCTCTCATCTTGTCCTCCACCGAAGCCACTCCCACCTTCTTTCGGATAATCTCATTCCTGACTCTATCCCCTATAGTGAGACCACACATCCAACGCAACATTCTCATTTCCGTCACCTTCAATCTTTGGATATGAGAGTTCTTAACTGGCCAACATTCAGCTTCATACAGCATGGCCGGACGGACTGCCACTCTGTAGAATTTGCCTTTAAGCTTAAGGGGCACCTTCCTATCACATAACACTCCCGAGGCGAGCCTCCACTCCAATACGCTTAGAGACATTCTCCTCAATCTCGCCATCCCCCTGAATCATAGACCCAAGATACTTAAAACTATCCTTCTTACAAACATCCTGAGAGTTCAACCTCACCACCACACCGTCCTCCTGACTCGAATCACCGAACTTGCATTCCAAATACTCCGTCTTGGACCTACTCAACCTGAACCCTTTAGATTCCAGGGTTTTCCTCCAAACCTCCAATTTCTCATTCACACACACCCCCACCAGCGTGTCTCATCAATCAGAACTACATCATCCGCAAATAACATACACCACGGCACCTCACCTTGAATACTCCGCATCAACACGTCCATCACCAACGCAAAAAAGAAAGGGCTGAGAGTCGATCCCTGGTGCAAACCTGTCTCTACCAGAAAATGCCCTGAGTCTCCTCCCGCCGTCCTCACCCGAGTCTTCCCTCCATCGTACATGTCCTTAATAGCTCTGATGTACGCCACCTGCACTACTTTCACCTCCAAGCATCTCCAAAGAACCTCCCTAGGGACTCTGTCATACGCCTTCTCCAGATCGATGAACACCATGTGCAAATCCCTCTTCCTTTCCCTATATTGCTCCACCAATCTTCTCACCAGGTGAATTGCCTCTGGCGTCGAGCGACCAAGCATAAAACCAAACTGATTCTCTGAAATGGACACGACCCTCCTCAATCTCCGCTCAACCACCCTCTCCCAAATCTTCATAGTGTGACTCAACAGCTTAATTCCCCTTATAGTTATTGCAACTCTGAATGTCACCCTTGTTTTTATACAAAGGAATCATCGTACTCCATCTCCAAGCCTCAGGCATTCTCGCAGTCGTGAAAATGGCGTTGAACAAATCAGTCAGCCACCTTAAGCCTGCCCCACTAGCATACTTCCAAAAATCCACCGGGATCTCGTCGGGCCCCGTCGCCCTACCCCTCCACATTCTACGAATAGCCTCTCTGACCTTCTCAACCTTAAAACGTCTACAGTAACTGAAATCGCGGCTCTCCTCCGAGCGCTTCAACTCCCCTAACACAATGCCTCTGTCCCCTTCCTCGTTTAAAAACCTATGAAAATACTCTTGTCATCTCTTCTTAATGTGAACATCTTTCACCAACACTCTACCGTCCTCCCCCTTAATGCACTTCACTTGATCGAGGGCACAACCCTTCCTCTCCCTAGCCTTAGCAAGCCTATACAACCTTTTTTCCCCGTCTTTCTCCTCTAACCCCGCATACAAACCCTCAAACGTAGTTGTCTTAGCCGCCGTAACTGTGAACTTAGCCTTTTTCCTTGCTACTTTGTAGACCTCCTTATTCACCCGTTTCTCCTCTTCATCCTTACTCTCAATCAACTAAACATATGCCCCCTTCTTGATCTCCACTTTCTTCTTAACTTCCTCATTCCACCACCAGTCCCCCTTATGTCGTCCTGCCCGACCCCTCGAAACACCCAACACCTCTCTAGCCGTCTCCCTGATGCAGCTGGTCGCCTTATCCCACATAACATCCACGTCCCCCCAACACTCCCACACCCCCATTCCCGCCACCTTCTCCCCTATCTCCAGCGCACTAACAGGAATCAAGCCACCCCACTTAATTCTGAGTCGACCCTCTCCAGCCCTACTCTTCTTGTTCTTCTTGTTCTTCTTGTTCTTCTTGATAATCAAGTCCATCAGCAGAAGCCTGTGCTGAGTCGAAAGATGCTCACTCGGAATGACTTTACAATCCTTACACATAGCCCTATCCCCCTTTCTAAGCAGCAGAAAGTCAATCTGAGTCTTGGCTGAAGCGCTTCGAAAAGTAATCAAGTGTTCCTCCTTCAGAAAGTTCGAATTGACAACCACCAGTCCAAAGGCCCTCGCAAAATCCAACAGAGCAACCCCCTCACCATTTCTGTCGCCGAAACCAAACCCTCCATGCACATCATCATAACCACCCGAAAAAACCCCAATGTGCCCATTGAAGTCCCCTGCTATGACAATCTTCTCCGAGCTAGGCACGCTTCTCACCACCTCGTCTAAAGCCTCCCAAAAGCTCGTTTTCACCTCCTCAACCAAGCCCACCTGCGGCGCGTAAACACTACACACATGCAGCATAAACCTCCTAATGACCAACTTAATCGTCATCAACCTATCACTTGCCCTCTTAACCTCCACCACCTGCCCTCTTAGCTCCTCATCCACTAAAATGCCCACTCCATTACGACGCCTCTCACTGCCTGAGTACCACAACTTGTACCCATCCACATCACTAACCTTAGATCCTACCCACTTAGTCTCCTGGACACACGCAATATTAATCCTCCTCTTCTTAAGAATCTTCACCAACTCTACGGACTTACCCTGAAGGGTCCCAATGTTCCAAGACCCTACCTTCAACCTATCTCCTCTCGCCTCTCGCCTGCCTCTACCACCCCTCACCTGACCAGCCTGAACACCCGGCCTAGACCCCACACCCACCCCTGCCCTCCCCTCTCCCCCCTCCTCCAAAACCGCCCCAAACTCCAACCCCCTCGGACATTACCATACTCCATCATCAACCCCCGCGGCCCACTACTTAATACACGTAACAAAGGCCCCACACCGACCAGCGACAGACAAACAAAGCAACAGTATGAAAACAGTAGGCGAACAACAGATACGCACACGAACACACTATCGACCTCTCAGCTCTTCTAGAAAAGAGATAATAAACTAAAATAACATAGAATATTGCACAGTGGAAATAATACATACAACAATCAGATGAATGTGCAGTATCTTAAACAGACAACCACTTTTTCCCCCTTAGATTATATGCACATACAACAACAAAAGCTACAAGACTGCAATCTCAAGTTAGTTCATCAATCATCACTATCCATTATGCTCCATTTGAAGTCATAAAGACAACATTTTTAAACACATAAACATTAACACTACCCATTCAGTACTACTCCGTATAATTAATAAAGGTAGTTTAGTAAAATAAATGCGTAATAAATATTTTCTTAAAGGAAAGTGACAAGTCAACATGGGTTGAAAAAAATGAAACGGAGAGTATAAATATTTAACTGTGAATTCAGTAACTATGAGAAACTATGAGTTTGGTAATAGTTCATAACTCATAAACTTTAAATCCTAGCTCCGCGTCAACAAAAACACAGCTTCAGTACTAGTCAGTAGAGATTAGTACCTTGAATTTGGCAAGGGCATTAGCATCACGATCATTAAGAAAGACAGTACGATGACCAGGTGCTTGGGGTTGTACTTGACCAAGACGAATACTTCGAGATGATGAAATACGATTAAGCATCGGAGCTCTACTTGTACTTGCTGCCGATCCAGATCCTCTCCATCCTCCCCCCATTCTAGAAACTTTTACTCGATCTCACCGGACCGGAGAAAATGCTCGCCGGCGTAAATGACCGGAGAAAATTATTTATTTTTGTGTATTTTTTTCAAGTGATATTTATTTGTTTTTTAGTTAAATGAAGTTGAAGAAGAAACTTCGAAGAATTGACTTGATTGGAAGTTCTTCATATTCTATCCTCCTATGTTTGCGCCACGGGATTTTTTTAAGCCGCGTGAGAAAAAGAAATGAAGTACTTAATTCTGATTCGCCCGTGTGTTCACATGCGGCTGGTAGGTAGAGTTTTATATGTGTTTGCACGCGCTCCATAAATAGTAACGTCGTCGTTTTGAGTTTCAGATTATGGACGTGTGACGTGGTGTTTTTTCAGAAAAAAATATTTAGCCATACAGACAAAAATTTAAGGGAAATTTAATCATTTTCTTTTCCTATTTTTTACGCCACTAAATACAAATAATTTTTTAAAAAAAAAGATGAAATTTAAGAAATAAAGTATAACGTACTTAAAATATACAATCTTAAATATATTGTAATATTTAGGGAAAAGGACACGGTATAACACTTTTTAAAATAAATAGCCCAAGTTTGACATTTTTTCAAAAAAATAGTCAGTCGGGTATACTATTTTCACTTTATAGTTATTTTCTAATTTGGGTTATTTTGGTTCATGTAGTTCAAATACAGCTCATATACAATACTGATACAATTCATATATAATACTGATACAGTTTTCCACTTGGGTCATTCGATCCTTTTAAAAATATTTCAGCTTTTTTTTTGCTATAAATTTTTTAACTGAAAAAATATTCTACTTTAAAAAAAAAAAAAAATAATAATTAAATATAATTATATAAAAATGGTATAATTGTTATATAGAATATGTATCTATATAAGATATATGTATAGAAATTGTATAGTTCTATCAAATATGTATATGTATAAAATATATATAAAAAGTGTATGAAAATTATATAATTATTGTATAAAATGTGTAAAAAAAATGAAGAACTATTATATAAATTGCGTATCGAAGCAGTATAATTTCGTATAAAATATTTATATGTATAAAAATTGTATAGAAGGTGTGCAGAAACGGTATAGAACAAGCCAACAAATTGAAATGGCTGAAAGTGGAATTTAAATTCCATGGCCATTTTCGTGAAAATAGTTTAATTTGAAGTATCGTTTCTATCCTTTACCCTAATGTTTATATGATCCCTTAAATTTGTCCAAAAATTTCATATAGAAGCCCTAAATTTAGCCTTGTTCCAACTAAACACAATACTATATACAATTTCTTTCCTATCAGGCACGACAAGCTAAAACTCATTCTATAAAAAAACCCATTTAGTTAATCGCTTAACGTGGAAAGAATATGCCACATATTAAAAATAATGTCACATATATAAATTTACTTCATTGATTTAGTGTCATATCTCTATCTATCTATCTATCTAGGTTTAAGTCATCGATAGAACCCTAAACTTATCTCGAAATTTCACTTAAACTCCTCAACTCATGCCTGTACCTATCAGACTTCTAACCCACCCGAAAATTTGACCCACCCAGGCCTTTTTTGCCCACATGACATGTCGCGTGATAATAACTCAAAATGGGCATGTGAGAGGTATTTTTTGCGAAATCACGAATAAAGGACGACAAATGACATTGAGGTCCCCAAAAACTTGTAAGTAAAACAATATTTAAAAAAAATAAAAACTCAACCCAAAAAAAGCCTCTGCCCCACACCCATTCGGTACCTCCCCCTCCCTCCGTCTTCATCTTCTTCTCCCACTGCGTCTTCTTTCTCATTTTTTTAACTTAATTTTCCTCCTATTTTTTCTACTTTTCTCCTTTTTTGTTCTTAGTTTTGAATTTATGTTTGAATTCAATTTTGAATTTTTTGTTCTTAGTTAGGTTTTGTTCTTAATTCTTCCTCGTCATTCTTTCATCTCTATTTTTGGCCATTTTCAAACAAATATCGTCACTCTGATTAGAATGTAAATCCAACAAGTTAATAAAAAATCTTAGGTGTAAAGTGAAACAAGTTCCATAACAAAAAAAATTATGCTCACTTTTGATTGAATAACAAAGACAACACCTCTTGCAATTGAAAATTGAATTGAATATTGTTATAGAAATCAACCTGGGGGGTTGTTTAAACGAAAGTTTTAAACTTGTTTCAAAGTTGTTTATCAAAGACTGAGTAGAATATTATTATAAAAATCCAACGAATCATACTCCTAACAAAAAAAATCAAACTATTGAAGATGGCGGATATTAATTATAACATAATTAAAAAAAATGATGAAACAACAAAGACAACCCCTCTGGTAATTTGATAATCAGATATGAAAAAAAAAAGAATAGAAGATTGTAATTAAAATTTATTTGGAAAAAAATTGAGATGATGGTCAGAAAACAGAGAAGAAGATGAAAGGTGGGGGAGGGGGAAGGGAGGACTGGCTTTTTATTTTTATTTTTTAAAAAATTTTATAATTACTTTTTAATAATTGTTTGGGCCCTCAATACCACATGATATTTTTTAATTAGTCGTTTTTGCCATGTCATCACAAGTATGTTACACACGCTTTACAAGTCTTGCTAAATATTCGAAAGTGCCTAATAGGAATAATTTTCTATATAGTATAGGTCTTCAATAGGTATCAACCTTAGTCGAGGGGTCCAAGTGAAATTTCAAGACAAGTCTAGGGTCCTATCGATGATTTAAGTCCTCTATCTCTCTCTCTTTCTCATTTTCTCTCTCTCTCTCTCTTTATATATATATATATATATACACACACACACACACACAAAAGATACCTGTGCCTGTGCAAGGCACGAGCATTTTGGCAACACTAATGTGCAAAAGAAATCTAACTTTGGGGAAGATTATTTCCTACTTGTTGTAATTGTTTAGTATAGGAGTAAAAGAAAAGAAATGCAGTACAATGAACCGATGTTAACATAATATATACATTCAGTGTAGAACAAAGTTAAGCTTGCTAGACTGGTCCAACCAATACAAAGTGATTATATAAGTGAATAAAAATCTAGCTAGATTGTTGCAACTACAGTTGGCGACGCGTTTTTTGTTTGGACATTCCTGAAAAAATACACAAAGCACGTCTCATTTGAAAGTTTCAAATATATAAGTTGTGGAGACATACATCGATTCAAATATTTATTGCATCATAAAATTATTGAAATAGCATTGATAGTTATTTAATAAGGAATAAAAAGATATTTATAAAAAATTTACTACCATGTATAATTCAATTACAAAGGTCTAATGAAAATATTATTAAAATAATACATGAGGACAAAACTAATAAATATAAGAAAAATAATATTCATGTGAAACCATTTTATTGCACTATAAAAATGAGGACAAAACTAACAAATATAAGGAAAAAGCAATATGCATTTGTAACCATTTTATTGCACCCTAAAATTACCGAAATACCCTTGATAGTCATGTAATAAGGAACAAAAAGATAGTTATAAAAAAATTACTATCATTTATAATTCAACTACAAAGGTCTAAATAAAAATATTATTAGAATAATAAATAAGAACAAAACTAATAAATATAAGAAAAAAGTAATATGCATGTGTAACCATATTATTGCACTATAAAAATGAGTACAAAACTAGTAAATATAAGGAAAAAATAATATGCATCTGTAACCATTTTATTGCATTATAATATTATTGAAATATCCTTGATAGTCATTTAATAATGAACAAAAAAGATATTTATAAAAAAATACTACCATGTATAATTCAATTACAAAGATCTAAATAAAAATATTATTAAAATAATACATGAAGACAAAACTAATAAATATAAGAAAAAAATAATATGCATGTGCAACCATTTTATTGCACCATAAAATGAGAACAAAACTAATAAATATAAAAAAAATGCATATGTAACCATTTTATTTACTACTATATATAAGTGAAGGGTGGAGTGACTAAAATTACCGAAATACCCTTGGTAGTCACCCTAACCTTCACTTATATATATCGAAAAACCCTTGGTAGTCATTTAATAAGGAACAAAAAGATACTTATAAAAAAATACTACCATGTATAATTCAATCACAAAAGTCTAAATAAAAATATTATTAAAATAATACATGAGGACAAAATTAATAAATATAAGAAAAAAATAATATGCATATGTAACTATTTTATTGCACCATAAAAATGAGGACAAAACTAATAAATATAAGAAAAAATCATATGCATGTGCAACCATTTGAATTGCAAACAATCAATAGTGGTGTGCTGTAAGTAAACTTGTATCTACATTTTCTTGATGCAATCTGAGTGAACTCATTCCCTGTAAGCAATGAGAGAAAGAAAATTATTTTATTTATTAATAATTTTTGATAAATTTAAAATTTATAATAATAAGGGGTGTTTTAGTAAATTTACCAGTTACAATACAGTACCATACCATCAAACCAAACAATAAAACTGTTATTAAACAACAGTGAACGATACAGTAGATTCAAACATTGTATTGTACTATACCATACAGTACAATACCATACCATATTGTACCATACATTATGAAACCATGTCAAACCATCATCCAAACAGAGTGTAAAGCGAAAGCTTACTTATGAGATGACTGTTAATGTTCGGCTACATGGTCACAATGCCAATAGTGTTGATGTTCGGGGAACATTATGGGTTCAAGCAGCTGATAACCATGAACAATACATAGTCATTGCCTAGTAAGTTAATCTAAGTTTCACTTATTTAATATGCACATGATGTTGTTTGACGTAGTATTCACTGTCTTATAGCTGATGTAGGTGCACTCTAGATTCTCTATGCATGTCTTGGGTCATAATGATGATATTAACAAACTTCAAGGCAATGTGAACTGGTAAGTTCCTGCAGAATTATATTTTATTGTATAGTATTGGCAGAACTTATTGTAACTTATTTAAGATTGATCTCCTGAAATGTAGCGGTAGTTTAGATAATTTGATTTTCATGTGAAAATTGAAAAGGAACTTCGTTGACACATTCTATGATACGAATTGTGAGGATAAGGAGTTGATAATTTAGTTTCCATCTGAAAAATGTGAGGATTCGCTATATGTTTCTTTCAGATTATATGTTGAAGATGTAAAAAGCTGCTTATAGATTTGTGTTCTCTAAGTGATTTGAGAAAATTAGTTGTTTTTAAGCTGATTTGCTATATTTTGCTTCAGATTGTAATTACCATTGTTATTGCCTGGTGGAAGTTTGCGACGACAAAGTACTACTGACTGTGATTGATGCTCCTGGACAAAGGCATTTTATCCAGCACATGATTACTTTACTGGTACCTCCCAGGCTGACTGTGTTGTCCTCATTATTGACTCCACCATCGGTGGTTTTGAAGCTGGTATCTCCAAGGGTGGACAAACGCGTCAGTACACACTACTTGCTTTCCCACTTGGTGTCGAGCAACATAAGAAATATCTTTCTTAATTTAGAATTCTGGCTACCTTTACAGTCTCTTACGGTAATGGGATCAAGATCGATCATTAGAAACTATGGGGGCGATCATATCGATCAAGCAATTTCAGCCTTAAAAACATAACCCAAAATTATGGGCCTCCCATTTTCGGAGACGGCGTTTATTGTTTTGAGAACTGTGAACGGAGTCCTTGGCCCGGTAATCCAAATAATCCCTTCTTCATCTTCATTACTGTGCAATATTTAATGTTTTCTTTTTCTTATTCATGGTTGTAAGTTTTGTACTTTTTTTCTTTTGGTGATAGATTGAGACAACAGTCTATCCGGAACAGTATCTAAATAGCCTTTGAAGTAGGATAATTGTGTACATCCCACACCCCATTATGCGAGTACATATTTGAATTGACTTTTAAAATGTATCTAATAAGCTAAAAGTTAAAAGTTATAAGGTAGGGATATCTTACGATGACTTATTTTTCACTTTTTATTTTTAGTTTTCGTAAACATCACCAAAACAAAAAAAGTGCCAAAACACATTAAAATAGATAAATCCAAACACTTTGTTGTTATTGTTGTAAACGTAAGTGGGGTTGGTTATATTCTTATTCTTTGTTCATCATGGATCCATATTCAAATAGGGTAATTTTATATTGATTTGAATTTATTCTGGCGTGATTTCTTTTCTTGAATACAATGATCAGTGGAGTTGTAATCCACTTTAACCCTTGAACAATGACCTGCCTGTGCATCTTCTAATTAATGTTTATGCAATTTTTGTTGTGTTAAACAGTTAGCATCTGCCCTTATTGTACCTGGTCTTGCAAGGGATATCAAAGAGCTTCGTATGCAAGAAAAGGAGGTAGTCTGTTCATATTCTTTTTATTTCCTTCCAAACAAACTATTCAAGTGTGCTTTATTTATTATCTAATCTTCAAGTTTGACTCTTTCGTCTTCACCTGAAAGAGTTCAACACCTAAGAGGAAATTTATGAAGTTGTTTATGTCGTATAAGAACCGGCAAACTTTTCATCCTTAATATGTATTCAACTTATATCTGAGTTCAACGTGTGTATTCTAAAAATGTATGCGACAAGACGAATCATTGGTAAAGGAAATAGAGGGCCTTAAAAGCAAAATTCGAAATTCAAGTTATATCTTAGTTCAACACGTGTATTTCAAAAATCTATGCAACAAGATGAAGCATTGGAAAAGGAGACAGAGGGTCTTAAAAGCAAAATTCAAGACCTGAAACAGCTATGTATGGATAAAGGGCATGCTGCTATGTTCAATTTCAGACTTTCTCATATTGAAGAAGGCATAGCAATATTTTTTCTTTTTATTCATTTAGTCCAACTCTTCTTTAAATATTTTAAGAAAGCTCAGTGTAAGTGTTCACCTACTCGCTATAAATAAAGTCGAATCTGGAATTATACTCGTTATGAAAAATTTTGGATGATAAATTTTGTGAAAGCAACCTAAAATTTCTTGTGCCACCTTCCTTTCGTGCCATGCTCTGCTCAATTTACATCTGATATTGTTGTCTGTGACGACAATACACTTTAAGAAACCTATCATCTATTTGTAGAATGATAATGTATGAATTATGGAGAATTTGTGAGAGATTTTTGTTTAACCAACATCTGATAGTGATGTTAGTGAAAAGTATATCAAGATTTGACGATCATGGTAAGGGGTAAGGTCGACAATACCCTTTTCAAACTCCACTTATGAGATTACACTTTTTATGTTATTATCGTCATCGTCTCTTTGATTTAATAAGATTGTATACTGCTTATTTATGGTTTTCACTACCTCAGTGACCTATTTCAAATTATTGAAGGTTACTATTTCAAATGCTATGTATAGTGTTTGTTATGATTGGTGATGTCATTTTTCTTATGTGAAGATTTTTTGCTCTGTTGTTTGAATCCTAATGTCCATTTACATATGGCTAAAAAAGTGAGCATGCTTTTTGTTAGTACTTGACCCATGTATACATTGAAACTTGTCAAACTATTTTTTTTCGTCCCAAGTCTTAAAAGAGCAGAGGAAAATCAGTAAAAGATGTATGAGCCTTGCTCATTTTTTAAAGTTAGGAACAGATTTAATTTGTTAGCTATACTACTTGCTCCTGTCTTAAAATCTGTTTCTGAGTTATGTTATTTCCAGGTTATTTCAATAGCTTCTTTATGGAATTTCAACAGCTGCAAGTGAGATGGGGATGGAAGCAACAACTATTACCTATCATAATGTGATCCACTGTGCATATTGTATGTGCATATTGTATTTATCAATGCTGGATATAACCACTTGGATCAAAGGTTATTCATTGTACTCGAAGGATACTAGCTTCCATTGATAGCCAAAATAAGAATAAAATAAAATATTGAGCTCGTGCTCAGCACGGGCCTAGCCCATCTAGTTTATATATAAGAGTAAGAGTATATATATATAAATGAAGAATGGGTGTACTACTGATTTGTCTTTTTGTGTAGTACACCCGTTCTTCATTTATATATAAGAGTAATTATTATTATTATTATTATATTATTGTTATTACTATTACTACTACTATTGTTATTACTACTATTATTATTTTACTTTGCTACTATATATATATATATATATATATTTTTTTTTTTTATTATTATTATTATTATTATTATTATTATTATTATTATTATTATTATTACTACTACTCTACTTTACTTTACTACTATATATAAGTGAAGGTTGGGTGACTGCCAAAGGTAGTTCGGTAATTTTCGTCACCACAACCTTTACTTATATATAGTAGTAAATAAAATGGTTATACATGCATATTTTTTTTCTTATATTTATTAGTTTTGTCCTCATTTTTATCATGCAATAAAATGGTTACACATTCATATTGCTTTTACCTTATATTTATTTGTTTTGTCCTAATTATTATTTTAATAATATTTTTATTTAGACCTTTGTAATTGAATTATACATGATACTTTTTTTATAAATATCTTTTTGTTCCTTATTAAATGACTACCAAGGGTATTTCGATAATTTTATGGTGCAATAAAATGGTTACACATGCATATTACTTTTTCCTTATATTTATTAGTTTTGTCCTCATTTTTATGATGCAATAAAATGGTTCTTATATTTATTAGTTTTGGCCTCATGTATTATTTTAGTAATATTTTTATTTAGACCTTTGTAATTCAATTATACATGTTACTATTTTTGTATAAATATCTTTTTGTTCCTTAAATGACTACCAAGGGTATTTCGATAATTTTATGGTGCAATAAAATGGTTATACATGCATATTGCTTTTTCTTTATATTTATTAGTTTGATCCTCATTTTTATGGTGCAATAAAATATTGCACATGCATATTATTTTTTTCTTATATTTATTAGTCTTGTCCTTATGTATTATTTTAATAATATTTTTATTTAGATCTTTGTAACTGAATTATATATGGTAGTAATTTTTTATAAATATTTTTTCGTTCCTTATTAAATTACTTATTTTTTATACCCAAGAGTATTTCGGTAATTTTATGGTGCAATAAAATGGTTACACATGCATATTGTTTTTTTCTTATATTTATTAGTTTTGTCCTCATTTTTATGGTGCAATAAAATGGTTACACTTACATTTTAATTTTTTCTTATATTTATTAGTTTTGTCCTCATGCATTATTTTAATAATATTTTTATTTAGATCTTTGTATTAAATTATACATGATAGTAATTTTTTTATAAATATCTTTTTGTTCCTTATTAAATGACTACCAAGGATATGTCAGTGATTTTATGGTGCAATAAATATTTTGAAATCGACGTATGTCTCCTCAACTTATATATTTGAAACTTTCAAATGAGACGTCTCAGGAATGTTCAAACGAAAGACGTGTCGCCAACTGTTGTTGCAACAATCTAACTAGATTTTTATTCACTTATATAATCATTTTTGTATTGGTTGGACCAATCTAGCAAGTTCAATTTTATTTCACACTGAATGTATATATCATGTTAACATCGATTCATTGTACTACTTTTCTTTTTCTTTTACCCCTATACTAAACAATTAAAATAAGTAGGAAATAATCTTTTCCAAAGTTGAATCTCTTTTGTACTTCCTCCATTTCGTATTAGTTGACCCCTATAGACTTGGCACACCCATTAAGAAAAATATTTATTAGCGGTTTATTTTACCAAATTAACCTTATTAATTATGCTTTGAAAATATAAATTTGAATATATACAACTTGTTTAGTCATTTAATGATAAAGGTATTATTGGAAGAACAAATTAAACTCGACAACTGAATTGAAACAAATATTTTTAAAAAGAAGGACAACTAAAATAAAATAGAGGAAATACATTAGTGTTGCCAAAATGCCCGTGCCTTGCACGGGCACAGGTATCTAGTATATATATATATAGTGTGTGTGTGATTGGGCCTGTGCTAAGTCCGGGTCCAAATTATATTGACATTTACATTTGTAATTGTTTTTTTTCCTTTTTGTTATTCTTGTGGTTTGTTTGCTTTCGTTAAATTATATTAGTTAACTAGTTATCCGTAGCCCGTGCTAAGCCCGGACCCAAATTCTAAATATTAAAATAATAATGCTTTAATTAAAAAAAATTAATTTGTATTATATTCTTTTACTGCATAATTAATAAAACCTAATGACACGTCAAAATGAATTGTTCAAATTTGTTTTTTTTTATAAATTTTCCAAAAAATTTAATAAAAATATAAAGAGTAATTTAATTATTTTTTTATTCATAGTTATAGTATTTTTAGTTTTGATATACTCCGTACAAAATTATTTTCCTCCATAAATAATAAGTAATCTTCATTACGTTACCTTATTAAATAGTACCAATTTACTATAAGTTTTTGGTTATGTAAAAATTCAGTTGTTTTAATTTTGATTTTTAAAAAATTATTAATACCATCATCATTATATAAAACATATTCATTATAATTTAAATATAAACATTAAAAATAAAATATAATATAGATCAGAGAAAGCAAAGAGCTACAAAAATTCATAAAAATTTACTATTCGTTAATCTCAATTTAAATGTCTTACTTCTTTTTTGGTATATCTAAAGAAAGAAGTTTTTTTTTTTATATTTTGTAATTTTTTTCAATTGTAACATTCTACATGACAAGTTTAAGATCACAAGATTTAAAAACTACATCTCCATTCATCTCATATTAGTTGTCCACATTATCAACAATAATAGCCCAAATTATTTATCAATTTTCAAAAACAAAATAGAATTAATTGATTTTTTCTATTTTCCTCTTATAATTGAAATTCTTTTTGAAGTGTATGCAAATTTATAATTTTTTTAAACTTATTTATTAAACTACTCTTCTTATTTATGATTATGTAAAAGCATGTGATGAAGAAAACAGACAACTAATATGGGCTAGAAGGAATATATTTTTAATTTAAAATTACAAACTTCGAAAACTTTAATTAAAAGGAGTACAATAGTAAAGACTCAAGATACATCAATAATAAATATTCATGTAAAAATATACTTAAAAGAAAAAGATTTTTTCAAAAAAAAAAAAGAGAAAAAATTGATTGTCAAGTAAATTAAGAAAAAGACAAAAGAAAGAAATGATTGTAAAGGAAAAAATATATATATAAAAAAAAAAAAGTCATATGGAGCAACATGAATGGATAAAAATTTATGTGAGGACTACCAAAAATTGGTATCCTCACTTATATATAAGTATAAAGATAGTTCAACATTTTCTCAATATTTTTAAAAATTTAAATTTTGTATTTGTTTCAATTTTTTGTCATGTTTTGTTAGTTCGTTTTAGAGAACGTCTTTTTCCTTTCTTGGAAACTCCTTAATTTCAACTTTCACGTGACATGTTTAAGACCATAAAATTAAAAAAATATTTTGATTAGATTACCTATCGGTGGATTGGGCAGATAACTATCCTTAATGGTTTGACTTATTGATTATAGACTTTTGAATGTGCTAATTTGCTAGCCAACTGATAAGGTATGGTTGGTTTTGGCTATTGGACGATGTATTGTATAAATCTTAGTGACCATGATAATCAAACAGTTATCAACATGTCCTCAATTCTTTCGCTTATTGAGTTATTTGTATATACTACCCATCTATTAATCAATCTTTTAGGCTTGTTGAATTTTGTTCATACACTTTTTTTAATTAAGTCATAACATAAAATCACATAAGAATTTTCTTCAAACCTAAAACATATGTAATTTTTTTTCTAAATTACTGAATCAACTATAAAAAATAATTTTTTTATATGGTTCGAAAAATTTCAGTTTTATATTAAACCTTGTGAAGAACACATGCATTGGGATTATCTCATTTTTGGTGTGGTCCTTCGTATTGTCAAGAACAATTTTTTTATTTAAGAATTAATTTCAAGTTTGATTTATTTTTTAAGGAGAACGACTGCGCTTTATGATAAGAAGCCACAAGAAGTTACTCGTAATTTCCTAAGCTAAGAAGCAAGCGGAATACTGAATGTGGTTCTAGTTTTAGGATTACAAGAGGTACATTATATATGTATTGTAAAATTGTGAATCTAACAATTTTTAAAGGATTAGCGATTTATCTGATAAGAAAATTAAGTAATTCGCCTGCATTATGGGTGTCAAGTGGGCCAGGCCGACCCGACCCTCGTAACTAACCCGACCTAGTTTGACCCGTCCCGGTAAGCCCTAGGGCTTTAGGGTTCCGGGTCCCGGATCGGTTATTTTTTAAAAATGGGCCCGGCTAATCCGACCCGGACCAAGCCCGGTCCAGGCCCGCCGGTTAACCGGCCCGGATAACTTTTTGAAAAAAAAAGAAGAGATTTTGGGCCAAACTAGCCGTTTCCCTTTTTTTTTTTAAATTAACTTTAAAAAATATTTTTTAATCCCAAAAAAAATTCTATAAATACCCTACAACTTCAAATCATTATTCACACAATTTTTCACTCTCTCAAATCTCAATTCTCAATTCTCAAATATTCAATATATTTAATTTCTTAAAGTGTTCACTTTAATTTTTTAATTTTTCGTTTACAAAGTACGAGCGGAAGTTTCTAAAGTCGCAATCTTCGGATACTTCCAAAATTTGGTATTGTCGTTCCATCTCTTACGTTTAATTTTTATTTATTGTATTAATTGTTTAATATTTAATTTTATTATACTTGTGTATTTTGAATATTTTTAGTTTAATTTAATTTATATTATGGATAAATTAAGAAACCTCGCTACTAAAGGTGTTAAATTTTTTTGTCCTGGAAGCGGTAGTGGTAGTAAAAAGCGAATTACTAGCGGTAGAGATAGTTCAAGTAGTAGATATACCCGTGTGCCTTCACCTCCGGTACCGCTTGGTACACCTTTTGAGGAAGAAATAGGTGTAGGTGCTCACGATATGGATTATGTAGAAGCTCAGGAAAATTACGGTATAGAAGAAGAAAATGAAGTAGATGCGGTTAATTTAGACGAAGTTAATGAAAATATTGCTGAGACACCCGCAGTAGGAGATGCTAACGTTAGATCTGAATCGGTTAATCTCCCTCCACGTCCTCCCAGTGCCCCAAGACCTCGTAAAAGAACTAGTATTGCATGACAATTTTTTGAACGTATATCAAATATTGAGGTGCAATGCAATATTTGTCAACATATATATAAGCATAGAAGTGGAGGCAAGCAAGGGGGTACGGGTATGTTAATGAGGCATGTAGCTGAAGATCACAAAAGAGAGTTAAATATTGCAAAAGGTGGTGGGGATGTTGGTGGGCCAACGCAAACTAGAATGGACCCAGCAACCGGTCACGTAGCGAAGAAGTATAATAAATTGAGGGACCGAGAAGAAATAGCTAAAATGGTAGCTGTGGGTTGTTTGCCTTTTAATTTTCCTTCTTCTAATGCCTTTATTCGTTATATACAAGCAATTTATAATCCTATGTTTAACGGTATTCCTAGAGCTACTTGTCGGTTAGATATTTTTAGACTTCATTCACAATATTGTTTTTATTTATCAACATTGTTAAAAATATTCAATGTAGATAGTCCCTAACTTCTGATCTTGGTCGTGCTGTAAATAAAAATAATTATTTAACCGTTACTTGTCATTGGATGAATAGTAATTTCGAGATGCAAAAATGTATTCTTGCTTTTTTATATGATGAAGATCGTAAACATATTGGACAATTTATTGCTGATTCTATTGTTAAAATTGCCCGATATTATGGTATCGAAAATAAAATTTTATGTATTACTTTTGCTAATGCTTCTAACAACAACACTGCTATAAAAAAATTAAAATCTACGCCATCTCTGCCCTTGCCTGAAATTTTTCATATTAAGTGTGCATGTCATCTATATAATTTAATTGTAAAAGATGGTCTTGAGTTTTTTGAGTTTTATATTGAAAAAATTCGTCTTGCTGTTGGTTTTATTCAAGGATATAATCGTAGATCGAGAATTAGAGAATTTAAAGTTAAATGTCAAGAAAATGAACTTACACCGATTTTGATGCCTGAGGAAATTGATACTAGATGGAATTCTACGTATGAATTTTTAAAAACTTGTTATAAATATATAATTCCTATTACACTAGCTTTTAACCAACATTGCGGTTCATTTGCTGATTCTGCTGATTGCATGCTACATAATTCTGATTGGGTTGTAATTAATGATCTTGTTAAGTTTTTAGAAAAAATTTATGTAGCTACGGTTGAATTTTCCGGTGCTTATTATCCTACTGTCTGTAATATTTTGGCATATATAGCCGATATTTCTGGTTTGCTCAAAGAATATAAAAATAAAGAAGGTTATAAAGAAGCTGTTGGCGCCATATTTACGAAATTTAAAAAATATTTTTTCCTGATTCCCCCTATTTACTTGGTTGGTGCTATGCTAAATCCGTGCATGAAATATAATAATATGTGTCACTTTAGTACTCTTATTTATACTAACTTAGAAATAAATACTAACCATGATTCTGAACAAGTACAACCTGATTTGTGGACGGCTACGGCTGATGCAAAGGATTACATAGAAAAATTATATAATCACTATGCTGATTTATTTGATTTAGCCGTACCTACAGATATCACTCCAACTGTCGCTCCTCATCCTTCCGAGGAGCCATCATCTTCTAAAAGGCCGGCATATAGTGATTTTTCTGATTCGTTTTATGATTTAAATTGTTGGAACAGTGTTGATGAGAGAACTTACACATCAACTTATCGGGAAGAGCTGAAATATTATCTTCGGACGGCACCAGAGGATCGCAGATGACAGATCAACACGTTGGATTGGTGGAGGAGTAATGAAACACAATATCCTGTGCTTTCAAGATTAGCTAGAGATATCTTGAATGTTCCAATGTCAACCATTACATCAAAGAGCGCCTTTAGTCAGGGACGACAGCAGCTTGGAGACAACCGACACTCATTGGGAAGCAATGCAATGAATGTTCTAGTTTGCCTCAGAGATTGGATTAGAGCGGAAAGAAGAAACCAAGGAATGGAACCGGAGCCGAGCGACGAGCTGAAACTTGAAGAAATTATGACTTCACGGGAGAACTCAGCAGAATCAAGTCCAATGCATGGTTTTGCCCCCGTTGACTTTGACTATCCTATGCAAGTTCCCATTAATATTAACATGAATGAGTTGGAAAAAATGATGTTTATAGATTTTTCATTCATGTAAATTATAAATTTTGGATCATTTTGCAATCAATAAAATTCCCCAAATTCATTCAGTCCTTAGTCCTTGCTTTTTATATTTTTTCATTTAACGATTTAAAATTTTAAATTGAATTTCTAGTTTTCTACTTTAAATTAAAAACTTACTTCTAATATATTATTAATTTACTACCAAATATTATTAATTTATTATATTAAGTAGCATATGTTTTGTATATTTGTGCATATATCTTCTATAGAAGTGTATATTTATCGTATACATGTGTATATGTTTTATAAATTAGTATATAAGTATATCTATATATATTGTAATGTATATATAATGTAGTATATTTTATAAGTAGTAGTATATATACATTGAATGGTGCGTATACACGTGTATATATCTTCTATAGAAGTGTATATTTAATATATACATGTGTATATGTTTTATAATTAGTATATAAGTATATCTATATATATTGTAATGTATATATAATTTAGTATATTTTATAAGTAGTAGTATATATACATTGAATGGTGCGTATACACGTGTATATATCTTCTATAGAAGTGTATATTTAACGTATACATGCGTATATGTTTTATAAATTGGATATCTTCTATAGAAGTGTATATATGTGTATATATCTTCTATAGACGTATATATTTAACATATACAAGTGTATATGTTTTACAAATTAGTATATAAATATATATATATACACATATTGTAGTATATATATATGTATATTGTAGTATATATTTTATTTAAAATAGTACATATATATTGAATGGTGTGTATATATGTGTATATATCTTCTACAGATGTATATATTTAATGTATACAAGTGTATATGTTTTACAAATTAGTATATAACTATATATATATATATACATATTGTAGTATATATATATATGTATATGTAGTATATATTTTATTTAAAATAGTACATATATATTGAATGGTGTGTATATATGTGTATATATCTTCTACAGATGTATATATTTAATGTATACAAGTGTATATGTTTTACAAATTAGTATATAACTATATATATATACATATTGTAGTATATATATATGTATATTGTAGTATATATTTTATTTAAAGTAGTACATATATATTGAATGGTGTGTATATATGTGTATATATCTTCTCTAGACGTATATATTTAACGTATACAAGTGTATATGTTTTACAAATTAGTATATAACTATATATATATACATATTGTAGTATATATATATATATGTATATTGTAGAATATATTTTATTTGAAGTAGTACATATGTTTTGAATGGTGTGTATATATGTGTATATATCTTCTACAGATGTATATATTTAATGTATCCAAGTGTATATGTTTTACAAATAAGTATATAACTATATATATATATACATATTGTAGTATAGATATATGTATATTGTAGTATATATTTTATTTAACGTATGACATATATATTGAATGGTGCGTATATATGTGTATATATCTTATATAGATGTATATATTTAACGTATACAAGTGTATATGTTTAATAAATTAGTATAATATAACTATCTATGTATTGTAATCCATGTATATTGTAGTATATATTTTATTTTAAGTAGTACATATACATTGATTGGTGCGTATATATGTGTATATATCTTATATAGATGTATATATTATACGTATACAAGTGTATATGTTTTATAAATTAGTATAATGTAACCATCTATACATTGTAATACATATATATGTATATTGTAGTATATATTTTATTTAAAGTAGTACATACATATTGAATGGTGCGTATATATGTGTATATATCTTCTATAGACGTATATATTTAACGTATACAAGTGTATATGTTTTATAAATTAGTATATAACTATATATATATACATACATACATAGTATATACATATATATTGTAGTATATATTTTATTTAAAGTAGTACCTATATATTGATTTAAAATGATTTAAAATGAATTTCTAGTTTCAAATAAAAAACTTACTTTTAATATATTATTAATTAACTATCACACACACACACACACACACACACACACACACACATATATATATATATATATATATTGTTGTATAGACTTTATTTAAAGTAGTACATATATATTGAATGGTGCGTATATATGTGTTTATATCTTCTATAGACTTATATCTTTAATGTATACAAGTGTATATGTTTTATAAATTAGTATATAAGTATATATATATATATAGTAGTATATATATATATATTGTAGTATATACTTTATTTAAAGTAGTACATATTATTTAATGGTGCGTATATATGTGTATATATCTTCTATAGACGTATATCTTTAACGTATACATGTGTATATGTTCTATAAATTAGTATGTAACTATATATATATATATATATATATATATTGTTGTATATATATATATGTATATTGTAGTATATATTTTATTTAAAGTAGTACATATATATTGAATTGTGCGTATATATGTGTATATATCTTCTAAAGTAGTATACATTTAACGTATACAAGTGTATATGTTTTATAAATTAGTATGTAAGTATATATATATATATATATTGTAGTATATACTTTATTTAAAGTAGTACATATATATTGAATGGTGCGTATATATGTGTATATATCTTCTATAGACGTATATCTTTAAAGTATACAAGTGTATATGTTTTATAAATTAGTATGTAACTATATATATATATATATATATATATATATATATATATACATATTGTTTTATATATATATATATGTATATTGTAGTATATATTTTATTTAAAGTAGTACATATATATTGAATGGTGCATATATATGTGTATATATCTTCTGAAGTAGTATATATTTAACGTATACATGTGTATATGTTTTATAAATTAGTATATAAATATATATATATATATATATTGTAGTGTATATATATATATATTATACTATTATAGCATATGTTTTATTTAAAGTAGTACGTATAGTCATATATAATTATATATTGAATGGTAAGTATATATGTGTAATTGTTTATATATTTTTTTAAAAATATATATTGTATATTGGAGTGTATATAGTGTATATTGAAGTGTATATAGTGTATATTGGATTTTTAATTTATTTTTTAAATGGGTTTGACCGGTTTTTAACCGAGTTTGATCGGGTTTTGGTGGGTTTGACCGGGTTGGGTTAAGTGGGCCGGGTTAGGGTGGGTTTTAATTTTTTTTACTGTTTGTCCTGGCCGGACTAGCGTCAAAACCGGCCCTTAACCGGCCCTCAACCCGGTTAAAATGGAAGGGCCAGTTTCGGGTTGGCCCGGCCCGTTTGACACCCATAGCCTGCATTGACAAGCCATTACCTATAAAATTTTAATTCGTTTACAACCAATAATCAAATAACTCATTATCAATAATCCTAATTTTGAGATTGAATTATCAAATACGGTTCGATTTTCAACAATCTTAATTTAGTCCTTCCTACATATCTACTAAGATCACAAAATTCAAAAAAATTTGTTACTTTTAAAAATTTCGTAATAAGTCAAATCAAACAAACAAATTAAAATGGAGGGAGTAATAATTTTTGTAAGCTACAAATGATATTTTTCTTAACGTATTTTGTAGACTGAATTACTTTAAATTTTTCAAACAAATGCATGCACTAAAACTCTTCTCTTTTTTATTTTATTGAAAGTTTTTAAACTAAAGACTTTAGCTATCTAAATTCATATTTTCTTATGTTGAACTAACTTGAGAAAATTGAAGAATAGGTGTCTTTTAAGTCTTGAATGAAGGATTGGTGACATTGACCAATAACTAGGGTCAAACATTATTAGGAAACTTGATCAAGTTAATTGTGGACTTGATTAATATTTTCAAAACTTTCTAATCTTTTCAAAAATACAAATCAACCCAACCCACACCCTCTTCAATCCAAATCAACCACTCTCTCCTCTCTCTCGACAACTTCTCTCAACTCTCTCCCAACCAACAGTTCTGTAAAATTTCTCCCTTCAACCCCTGATGACAAATAGTTGGGCTTCGAGTTCCCCTCTTCAATTCAATCAACTTGTCTCTCATCCCTCTCTCGACAGCTTCTCTCAACTCTCTCCCAACCAACAGTTCTACAAATTTCTTATTTCAATCCTCGGCAACTTCAACATCCGACTACAAATAGTTGGGATTTCAGTTTCTTTTTGACTTCAATCGACATGACAACCTTGCTCCCCGGCCACAACAACTTCGAATTCTTCATCGGTCCTTTTCTTCTTTCATAGGTAAAAATTTATGGCCTTTTCAGTTTTGAAAAAAACGAGAAACTTGAGCCAACTTCTGTTATAGTATTGATTAACAATTTTAATATTTGTTGCACTAATTTGAAATGCGGTCTGAATAAAATTCTAATTTCTGATATTTCTTCTCTTCTCTTTTCGAAGTGAATTATGATATTTTGTTGTTTGTTGCATTTTTTTGAAGTTTGATTTTTATTGTTTGTGTTTATAAAAACAAAAGGACAATTTGGTTTGATTTTTTCTGTTCTTGTTCTTGGTAAAAATGGTGAAATTGTTGTTTTTTGTTTAACAAAATCGTGCTACTGTTTTCTCCGATAGATTACCCATCTAGTGCAACATATTAACCATCTGATGAAACAGATTCATCAAATGATGCAACAGATCAATCATCTGATGCACCAGAGGAACCATCAGATTATAATTCTGATGCAACAGATTAATAATCTGATGCAACAACTTTACCATATATTGCAACAGATTAAGCTTCGGATAAAAAATCTAATGCAACTAATTAACCATCTGGTGCAATGGAAGAACCATCAGATTAATGATCTGATGCAACAGATGAACCTCCTGTTTGATAAAATCCTACCAACTCTTCCTACAGGAAAAGTCCAAGACTTGATTTTTCCAACTGATCATTTATCTGCTGCGATAGACGACCCTATGTTGGAAGAAATCTAAACAATATTGACCGTTGATAACTATTCCAACATATCACCCATGTGTTGCAACAGATGTGTGACCTGTTGTACATACCATTCATATTTCTCAACAGATGAGTGATATGTTTTGTATTGTCGCAATAGATTACTCAGCCATTGCTATAAATTATTTTACTGTTCTAACAGATCACTCATATGTTGCAATAGATAATGTCACAACAGTTGTGTGATCTGATGAACAGACCATTTATCTGTCTTAAAAGATGAGTGATATGTTTTGTATTATTGCAACAGATTACTCATCCGCTGCAATAGTTTGGTTATATGCTGCAACAACTATACTACCTGGTACAACAGATCGGTGATCTGTTGCAACTGTTATTTTACTGTTTTGCTTGTTTGATTTACTCTTACCCTTTTTTAAAGATGCATTAATCAATAATAATATATTATGTTATATTCCTGTTAATTTTAGATAATATGGTTTCCAAAAGAACAGAAATCGAATCAAGTCCAAGTAAAGGAACACGTGAAGCAGCTAGGTTACATCCACCACTCTATGAGCTTGCTTTACAAGCGTTATCTCAATCGGGAGCAGAATATGATGAACACGGGGAGGAGGAATATTTCAAAAGAGATGATGCAGATGCTAATAGCCCTTCCACCGAAGAGCTGGTCAAGGCCTTCAGCATTGTTCGTTATCCTATGAGAATGCAGTGCGATGGTGTCGCAGATTTAACGGGTGATTTCGTGGTTAAGTCATCCATGGGAAAATCTTTCGACGCCTTCAAAAAAATAATTCGAGAACAAAAATTGGATGCTTATTTCAGGGACAACTGCTTTGGGAAATATCTTGATTTACCGGAGGACAACAATGCTCGTTTCCAAATGAAAATGGTATATGAACTTCTCAAGCGTAGGTTTATGTATGAAAACAATGATAATATGGATGAGGTATGGATAAATTACTGTGGCATGCCTGTTTGTTTTGGTTGGAAGGAGTTTGCCATAGTTACTGGACTAAAATGTTATCCTCCTTCTCAAGTTATACCTATTCTAACCCCAAAAAAGTACCCCGCACACCCAAAAAAGGCAAAGGCAAGTCATGTGATCGTGATGACCTGGAGTCCATTGTTGGTCCAAGCTTCAAAAATAAAAATTTGATAGAAGCGTTGAAAGGTAAAGAGCTTTCAAAGAAGCATAAGCAGTCGTTGTGCTTAGTTTGGTTTGTACATAATATTCTTTGGGCGAGAGACGTTAACAACAGCATAAGCCTCAGTTTAATAAAGCTTTCCGAGGATCTTAAGGTGTTTAACAACTATCCATGGGGGTATGAAAGCTTCAAAATGAATGTCAAATATTTGTTGACTCCGTTAGCACCAAAGACAGTCAACTTATATGGCTTCCCATGGGTTTTCATGGTAAATGTTTCTTTCTTCTATTATAATATCATTCATTTTTTTCGATCAATAATGGTTTTGATTTATTGGCGTTATTTTATAGGCTTGGGCGTTTGAAGCCATTCCTTATTTGAGACAACAAGTGAACTATCAGGAAGGAGTTTCCTGTCCAGGAATCTTGAGATGGTTGTCGGCCAAAAATTATAAAAATGCAAAATTTCTTGATCTCTTCAACCCCCTGAAGGATGCAGTAAGTATAATTCTAATTAATTTTTTCTTTTAATTAATGTTTTTTTTGAATGATCTAATCATCATTCTAATATATGTAATGATTTATGTTAGAATGTCCATCCGTCGCTAGTTCCGACCAATCGAGAGTTGAAGATGCCATTTTTCTTACTTTATAGTCTGTGAAAACTTTATCGAACCCTAAGGTCATCGACAAAATAAAAATGGAATTGTTTGGAGCAACAACCATTACAAGAAAAATAATTTTGGAGGGTGGGCTTATTATTGTTGATGGAGCTATTGGTGGTGGTAGTGGTGCTGCTGTTGGTGCTAATGATGCTCCTCTTACAGTATTTAAAGCAAACCATTATGAGTATGATCATACTGGTTATACAGATTTTGCCTCTCCCAGCGAATGTTCTGCATGCAAATGTCAAGACTGCAGGGCGAAACATGATGTAGTGACTAATGCTATTAATGCATTAACTACTTCTATAAAGCAATTGACATCTAAGAGGGGTCTCATTCCATCAAAAAGGATTTTATTTCCATACGCTCCATTAGAGATTAGGTCTAAGAGGGAAGGAGAGTGATTTTCAGGGCATTATCAGGCATCCAAAAAAGTAAAATTGTAACTCCTCTGTGTGCATGTTGCACTGAGCAACGTACAATGTCCAAAGGAGAGCAGAACGACCTGAAGAAGGTGAATATATTATATGTCTTCCAACTGACAAAAGAAACAGACACATATCTATTTCAACAGATGACACATCTACTGAAAATTATCAAATAGATATATACATCTGTTGCAATAGTTGACTAACTGATATGCCCAAATTACAACTCTCAGTGGAAAGTGTAAGCGGTCACTGTCAAATATAGAACCCAACTAGGTTGGGTGTCGAATCCCACAGGGAGTACTGTGCTCACTAAGTGTCGTAATTGTTATTAGACTGTTGATCAGAGTTTCTTAACCAAAATGGTTTTTTTTAATTTGTAATATGATAAATCGTATCAAGATTAGTTCAACTAATGATTTTCTCCGTATTTCGTAACTTTATGAGATTAATCAAACCAGGGTTATGATCACCAAAATGCCAACATCATTTGGGTTGTGAATTATTTATGAGTTCCACTTAACAAATTCAATTGCAAGAAAGGTTGAATCCTATTCTATATCCATTAGTTTCTCAACCTAAATGGATAGGTTATCCTATAATTTTCTCAAACTCATAGGATGCCTTATTCTTTCAACCTAATTCTCATGTAAGCTAATCCTATTAGGGCATTAGCTATTACTCTAAAGGTTAAGGCCCTAAAAATTCATGTAAACACCTTCTTTTCCCCACAAACACTTTCCTCTCAGACAAGTGGTGTTATAGGGGTTACTCCTCAAGTTTGCAACCAAGAAAAGTCATGAAATTGAAGAAAGGTTTATGCAATGTTATTTAATTATGGAACTCAAATTGATTCCCAACCCATAGATGCATTTCACATTAAGGATCCCATAACCTTAGTTATGAGATTTAGCCACAACACTGCATAGAAGATAAAGAATTCATTCTTGTATTATTCATAAATAAATGGAAAGTTTACTTACAAAGAACCCCAAGAATCAGTTCTTAAATATTCAATGATCAGTTGTTTGATACTAAAATTCCCCAAAGTACTTGGATACCAAGAGGTTCAATAGATGAAAAGAAAACTTGTAAAAGGTAAAATATGCGTTCTTAACCCTAAAAGTTGGTATTTATATGTCCCAGCTAAAAAAAAACATTTAAAATTTAAAAATGGAAAAACCGCGTCCCATTTGACGGTCCATATGATGGACCGTCAAAGATATGACGGTCCACCATCTTTTCCGTCACTCGATTCATCCGAATGGCAATTTCTGGATAACATCTGACGGTCCACCTGGCGTTCCATCCATGGACTGACGGTCCGCCATCTTTACTATCGCGGAGTCCTTTTGGAAGGCAGCTTCTGGATAAAAACTGATGGTCAATCTGGTGGTCCGTCACATGTCTAACGGTACGCCATATTTTCCGTCACTCGACTCCTCTGGAGGCCTTGTTCTGGTTCAAATTGACGGTATATATGGCGGTCCATCATAAACCTGACGGTCCGTCATTTTGACCGTCAATTCTCCTTTTCTGCTACTTTTTCCAGTTTTCTTCTGTGGTTATCTCCTTTCACTGAAACACTAAAAACCTTCATTAAATATCACTTTGGTTGCTTGAAAACATACAATTTTCCTAAGAAAATGATGCTAAATGTTCCGTAAAACACCGGAACATCAACACCCTTAACTTAAGATCATTGCTTGTCCTCAAGCAACTCAACACCAAATTGCGCACATGAACAATAAAATGACAGACAACCAACCATTGAAACATTCTCTTATGCAAACATTCACTCATCAGCTTAATCTCATGCATTTAAAATAATAGAATACACACCCAATATTTTTTTATAATTCAGCACACAAGCATAAATGTTACATCCCACAGATAAAAGCAAATTCAGTAAAACTTTGATTACCCTCACAACAAAGAAGTCCACCACTCATTATATGATGTGGACACTGTCTAGCTCTCACACTCACAATTTTTTTTTCAAACATAGCCTAAGTACCCATAGGCTTGCCCTGTCCATACGACACGTCCTCACGGTTGACTCACTAGGATCAAACAGGTCTTTTCAAGTCGTACAACAAGGTTTAGGATTAGGTAGGGTATGTTTTCGGGTGAAGTGACTCATTGAAACTTAACTCTCCTTGCCTTAGCATATTTTCACCCTCAATCTGCTACTTATGTCATTTTTTTTTAATAGAAGAACCAGTCACCCTCAACTTATGCTGATGCAGGCAGTGACCAATTGTTTCTAATTGTATTCTAGCTCACACTCCATTGAGGTCTTTCATTTTTTTGATACTAGCCACCCTCAACTTAGATGCTTCGTTAAAGTTAAAATATTCAATATTAGCATTTGGCTAAGTTCAGAGCTGAATGTTAAAGTCCTATGGAGAGTTACTGACAGAGGCAGGAGGTTAAACCAATTCTTAGAGGTACAAGATCGGTTCAAACAGGAACAATCTTTCAGGTCGGGTTGCTTCTTTAGGTTAGAAGGTTTAGAACTTTAAGGAGGCCTGTTATCTTATCCTAATGACTCCACTAGAAGACTGTATCCATGGCTCGGGAAAGTTCTTGGTCTTACCCTACGAAAGAATTACAAGTAAATCCTCACACCCACAGGCATCGAAGTTAAACATCATTTACAATTCTCAGAATGTTCATTACATAATTCATGCATTTTTTTACAGACCAATGCTCAATATAAAATTACTGATGGTTATTTGCGCATGCTTAACTGAAAAAGTAAATAATTACAGACACATGTTCAACGTCTTATGCCAATATCATTCATTCTCCATATTTACAACTAAGTGCTGAAACAGAACCAATTCATAGATTGTCATTAAACACTTGTATTTACATTATGCATACCCCCACCCCCACACAAAAAAATATGTATTGTCCTCAAAGCAATAAATTACCGTACATGAGAATTAGGATATTTACGTGGCCTCTCACTTCTCTGAGGCATCTATCAGGTGTGGTGAGTCTCCATCGTCCTCACCCTGCAAAATATTGGCCCCTATGGTGGTAGGAGCACTCACAACTTCACCCTCGACATTTTGAGGGATGATTTCCCGAATTGAACCTGCACTTCGCCCTCTTTCTAGGGCAACACTAGTAGAGACTCCTGCCCTTTCATTTTCTTGTTCTCTTTGCTTTCTTTCAACTTCCTTCTTTGATTTCTTCATAGCTCTCTTCAGGTTATGTTGGTCTACTCCTCAGGTGATATTGCTTCTCTCTTTCTCATTTTTTCTTCTTTTCTTGCTGCTTGTTTATCCATTTGCTGCTTGTCTTTATCCTTTACTGGTCTACTCATCAGATCCAAAATTCCCTCATCATTATCACTTACCATCAGATTCAGATCAAATGCAGGCGGTTGTGATTGTTTCTTCTTTAACTCCGCTATGTCAGCCTTTGCCTGCTCAAATTCAGCCATGATCTTGGCCAGATCAGGAAGAGATAGTGAATCTAACCTTTTGTTGATGTGAGCATCCATGTTATCCATCCTCACTTGAATAGTTTGAAATGGACTGACTGCTTCGGCCATGATTTCATCCACAAAAGGTTTGAAATCTCCAGCCCACTTTTCTAACTGCTTCTGGAACCATTTTTGATTCTTCACAACTTTGACAAAATTCACTGGGTTGAATATGTATTCCGCAAAATCTGCTCTACTAGCAAACTGCGTAGAATCTGGGGCACATATGTGGTAATGGGTAAAGGCTTACCTTCGGGCATTTCTGTGGCTTCGGGAATTGGTACAGACTGAGACTGATGTGCTGGAGGCTTGTTCACTTAAATGTCAAAATTCGAATCATCTCTGGACTTCTCAATATCCTATTTATGCGTGGCTGAAACTTCATTATCAACGCCTCGAATCAGCGGCACACCAGCTTGTTTGCATAATGCAGTAATCAAACATGGGAAAGGTATGGAAATAGTTTGCTTATGTGCCCTTACAAACATCTCGTCTACAATTAGCTGGCCGAAATCAATGTCCAAACCTGAAATCAAACTGGCTACCATCACGGCCCTGTGATTATCCAGGTTTCCATCTCCTTTAGTTGGCGTTAACCTCAATCGAACAACAGCCCACCAGAACTTAACCTTGAAACTAAGTGTGAATTTTGTAATGTGTTCTTTGGGGTTAGTTGCCCAGGACGGATTTCCATCATCAGTGATCAACGATGCTGCCCAACGTCTCTGGCCAGAAGTATTTCTCATTCTATATTCGAAATCAGGGATAACAGGTGGATCTTCGTATGCTGGCCCAAATAATATTCTATTGATAGTTCGGGCCGAGATATCAACAACAACTCCTCAGACTGGAACAGACTCCCTTTTTGGTCTATTCGAAATCAGAGTTCCCTTCGGACATTCAGCTTTTACCAGAAAAATATAATTTGTAAAGAATTACCTTACCCAGTTTGGTTGGTACTCCCCTGGTGGCGTACTCATCCATGCCAATCCATAATCATTAAATCGGCGTTCCAGTTCCGAATATTCATGAAGCTCCGTGGCCATAATCTGATGTTCTTCAGAGAATGATCTCCGGATCCCTCGAGCAGTGGGATGTAACCCATCATAGAACTTTTTTTGTGCTTCCTCAATTTTCTACCTAATAGTATCTCGTACTTGGGGATCCTTCCGTCCGATCATATTTTCAGCTTCAAGTTCAGGGACTTCTCATTGGTTCTCCACATTATCCACTTTAGTTTTACCTTCTATAGGTAATGGTTGAGTTGAAGAAACTGTCGCTTCATCTGGGCTTGAATCGGTGAAACTAATGCTATTGTCACTCTCTTCCTCAGACTGGGGGATTATGATGGCTTCTTTTTCCGTTTGCCTGGTGTTATAGGCTGGTGTGGATGTGTTTCTACCTCGCTGAGATTTTCCTCCCTTGCTTTGTGTATTTTTAGGAGCCATGTCACCTAAAAATGGATTAAGAAATCAGTGCAAGGTAAAACACAAGCAAAACAGTTCACAGTGAGGACTGATGGGAGATTTGACGGTCCACCAATGGTGGGATGGTCCGTCAGATCCACCGTCAGCTTTATCCAGTATGTTTCATTTTTTTGACTTTTGGGACGGTCAACTCGGTGGTCCGTCAAAAACTTGGTGGTCCACCAGTATGACCGTCAAATACAATCCAAAAACTCATTGTCTTTGACCTTTGGGATGGTCAACTTGGTGGTCCGTCACAAAGTTGATGGTCCGCCATGTTGACCGTCAGACCTTCGTCCTCAGGCATATTTATGGGTTTGACTGATTTTCAGTGTAGCTTAAGATCAAATCAATTTTTAGCTTGAGCAACAACATTAAAACCATATTTTAAGCAAGACTTCATCCACTAAATCAATCTTAAGCATAAATCATTCAAACTCAACATCATTAAACTAAATCATGAAATAATCCATGCCCTTACTCTTCAAATGAACAAGAGGAAAGAAGTAAATGCTCATACCTTGATGTTGCAGTATTCTACTTGCTTGAGACTTCAGAGAGTGAACTACTTGCAACTTCTATCACTTCTGTTACTCTTTAGTTTGTGATGGGGATAGGGAAAGAATGACCTATCTTAAATAGAAAAGTGATGGAAGAGTGGAGGAGTCTCAAAATAGGATAACTCAGTTCAGGTTTTTTGAATCTTGGAGAAGTGGAAAAATCAAAGGTCATGGAAAGGTTACAATGAGTGTACCCGCTCAATTTTATTCTTAAAATCTCATTCCGGGTCAAATACGAAGTAATTATAAAGAGTACCAATTTAACCCAACCCGATTCAAAATTAGGGTTAAAGTGACGGTCGAATTGATGGTCCGTCATAAGTATGACGGACCACCACTGGGAACGTCACGCCTCATCTGAGTCGATGAGTTTCTGTTTTGGTGTGACGGTTAATGGGACGGTCAACCACAGTCGTGATGGTCCACCGAATTAGCCGTCACTACTTACCAGAATGCAGGTCAGCAGTCTCACTTCTGACGGCTGCTTTGATGGTCCACCATATACTTGACGATCCGCCACTCATGCCGTCATGCCCTATCTAGTGAATGCATTTTCCTGCCTATTTTTGATGGTTGAGTGTGGTGGTCTGTCAGTAGTTTGGCGGTCCGTCAAGTGTACCGTCATAACTTTCCAGTAGCTCAAATGCGCCCAATTTTTCTCTTTACAACACTTCTGGTCCTGCACACTTCATAAACATATCAAAATTTCCCAAAAACATAAAATAGACTCTTGTTATGGTTACAACAATATATAGTGGGTTGCCTCCCACTAGCGCCTGATTTAACGTCGCGACACAACTTAGGTATCTCGAATACTCAGACTTCATCGAGGTATAAGACATTAACACTTTTTATTAGGTCTTTTGGACCAATATAAGGTTTGATTCTTTGCCCGTTCACTTTGAAGACACTACCATCTTCGTTTTCATGCTTGACTACTCCAGATAAGTAGACTTGGTTAATTTTAAATGGGCCTGACCATTTAGACTTCAACTTACCCGGAAATAGCTTCAGTCTGGAGTTGAAAAGAAGGACCAAATCACCTTTCGTAAATTTTCTCTGTGTAATCCTTTGGTCATGGTATTTCTTCATCATTTCTTTGTACAAGTCAGCTCTTTTATAAGCTCTAAGATGGAATTCGTCCATCTCGTTAATCTGCTCCAGTCTTAGATCAACTGCTTCCTTCCAATGCATATTCAGCCCTTTTAAAGCCCACAAGGCCTTTTGTTCCAGCTCAATTGGAAAATGACATGCCTTCCCATAAACTAGATGATATGGTGACATGCCAATTGGTGTCTTAAAGGCAATTCGATACGCCCACAAGGCGTTATCGAGCTTTTGAGTCCAATCTTGTCTACTGGCATTCACAGTTTTGGCGAGAATGGACTTGATCTCGCGATTCAACACCTCCACTTTCCCACTAGTTTGTGGGTGATAAGGAGTTGCTACACGATGTTGTTTTACTCCATACTTTGCCAGAACAGCCCTAAAGACTTTATTGCAGAAATGGGATCCCCCATCACTTATGATTGTTCTTGGTACTCCAAAGCGGGAGAATATGTTCTTTTTCAGAAATGCCACAACTCTTTTTCCTTCATTGTCAGCCAACGCCACAACTTCTACCTATTTTGATACATAGTCTACAACTACTAGGATGTATTTTAACCCATACGAGCTTACAAATGGGCCTATGAAGTCAATGCCCCATACATCAAATAAATCTACTTCCATCATCTTGGTTATTGGCATCTCATGACATTTGGAGATTGATCCTTGTCTCTGATATTGATCACATCTATGAACGAGCTCATATGCATCTCTGAATAGTGTGGGCTAATAGTAGCCACTCTGCAGTACTTTCTGAGCAGTGCGGTCGCCTGCATGGTGATCACCAACAGGTGAAGTGTGTCATGCTTCCAAAATATTTAGCATCTCTACATCTGGTACACAGCGCCTAATAACACCATCTACACATCGCCGAAAAAGATAGGGCTCATCCCAGAAATACTGGGTAACATCATGAAGGAACTTTTTCCTTTAGTGAAAGAAAAGATTATCTGGCATCACCTCACTTACCACGTAGTTTGCGAAATTAGCATACCACGAAATCTGCTCAAACTTAGCATTTAGTATCTTCTCATTCGGAAAGGAATCATCAATATCTAACTTGTCTTTGATTGCTTGTTCGTATTCAAGTCTGGATAAGTGATCAACCACCTGATTTTCGTACCCCTTGCGATCATTTACCTCAAAGTCGAATTGTTGAAGCAACAATACCCACTGGATCAATCTTGGCTTCGCATCTTTCTTAGCCATTAAGTACCTCAGAGCTGCATGATCCGTGTGGACCACCACCTTAGTCCCTAGAAAATACGCCCTGAATTTCTTAAAGGCATAAACCACAGCCAGAAGTTCTTGTTCAGTGATAGTGTAGTTCTTTTGAGCCCCATTCAGGTCTTTGCTGGCATAGTAGATTGGATGAAACAACTTATCCTTTTTCCGTACCAACACATCTCCAAGCGCCACCCCGCTAGCATCACACATTAGTTCAAACGACTTTGTCCAGTCGGGAGAAATAATAATTGGAGCCTCCACTAACTTCAGCTTAATGCATTCAAACGCCTGCCTGCAGTCATTATCAAAAGAGAACTTGGCCTTTTTTTCAAGAAGTTTGCACAATGGGTTTGCAACCTTCGAGAAATCCTTTATAAATCTGCGATAGAATCCTGCATGTCCAAGAAAGATACGCACCCCTTTTATAGAGATGGGGGGAGGTATTTTCTTGATAACCTCAACTTTGGACTTATCCACCTCAATACGTTTCGCAGAAATTTTATGGCCGAGAACAATACCCTCTTTCACCATGAAGTGGCATTTTTCCCAGTTAAGGACCAGGTTAAACTCTTCACACCCCTGTAATATTTGACTTAGATTCAGCAAGCATAAGTCAAAGAAATCTCCAACCACTGAAAAATCATCCATAAACACCTCCAAGGTGTCTTCAACCATATCAGAGAAAATCGACATCATGCACCTCTGGAATGTAGCCGGTGCATTACATAATCTAAAGGGCATCCTTTTAAAATCAAATGTGCTATATGGGCACGTGAACGTCGTTTTCTCCTGATCCTCAGGAGCAATAGAGATCTGATTATACCCGAAATACCCATCCAAGAAATAGTACCAGCCTCTGCCTGCCAATTGATCAAGCATCTGATCCATGAATGACATTGGAAAGTGATCTTTTAGTATCCACGAATTTAGCTTTCGGTAGTACATACACACCCTCCAACCTGTGACAGGCCTGAGTGGAATTAGATCTTTCTTCTCGTTGGCCACTACCGTCATGCCCCATTTCTTGGGCACACACTATACAGGACTCACCCATTTACTATCTGAGATTGGGTACACCACCCCTACAACTAGCCACTTGATGATTTTTTTCTTCACCACCTCTTGTATAGGTGGATTTAGGCGATGCTGATGCTCAATAGTGGGTACACAATCTTTCTCTAACTGAATCTTGTGCATACATATTCCAGGAGGGATACCAATGATATTTGTAGTAGTCCAACCAATAGATCTCTTATATCTCTTAAGAACAGAGATGAGAGCTTCCACCTGTTGTTCACCAAGGTTAGCAGCAATGATAACTGGCAGAGTATTTCCACTACCCAAGAACACATACCTCAGATGACTAGGTAGCTCCTTCAAGTCTAACATTGGTGGATCTTCAATGGATGACTTCACCGGTGGTGAAGGTCGATTCTTAAGGTCAAGATACAACTTCTTAGGGGAATAATAATACGACCCCATTCCTGTCAAACCACAGATAGTTTCTTCATACTCATCAATATCCTCACGATCAAAGTTTATGAGTACAACAACCAATGGCTCAATAGTAAGCTGCTCCTTCAAAGATAATTCCAGCTTTTCCTTATAATAAATATCAACTATAGAGAACACATTCATTTCTTTGGGCTGCTTCATTGATTTGCATACATCTAAACACACCACTTCATCATTCATCCAGAATAAAAGCTCATTTGCTCTCAGATTAATAAGCATACTTCCGGTTGCGAGGAAAGGTCGACCCAATATTATGGGCACCTCGAAGTCCACCTCACAATCCAAAATAACAAAATCTGCAAGAAAAATGAAGGTAGCCACCTTCACTAATATATCATACAGAACCCTAACAGGCCATTTTACCGACCTATCTGCCATTACAAGCCGCATGTTAGTTGGTGTAGGATCTCGCAACCCCAATTATTTATAAATAGCTAGCGGCATCAAATTAATCCTAGCCTCGAGATCACATATGGCCTTGGCAAAATCCAAAGACCCCACCGTATAAGGAATAGTGAAGGCTCCCGGATCTGCCTTCTTCTGAACTAATAACCTTGTAGCAATCGCACTACAATGATAGAGATTATTAACTGGTTCATAACTTGCTGCTCTCTTCTTTATCAAAAGATTCTTCATGAATTTGGTATACCCTGGCATTTGCTCCAATGCCTCAACCAAAGGCACATTTATAGTTAGCTGCTTCAACATAGACATGAATCTACTAAACTTTGTGTCGTCAGTCTTCTTTTTCAGTCTTTGAGGGAAGAGAGGTGGTGGTTTTGGTAAATTTTTAACCACAACTTCCTTTTCCTTGTCCTTCTTTTGTTCAAATGTAACCGTCTGCTGACAATCAGGTATAATATCTGGAATAACCCTATCTGATCCTGCAGATTCCATAAAACTATCAATATCAGCTTTATCCGCATCTTCTTCTATCACATCAACTATCGGCTTACCCACAGATTAGCTCTCCAACACCTTACCACTTCTAGTGGTAATTGTCATGCACGATCCATCCTTCTTAGGATTTTGGAATATGTCACTAGGTAACGTACCGGCCTTCCTTTGATTAAGTGCCGCCGACAATTGGCCCATTTGCTGCTCCCATTATTTGATCTATGTAGAATGTGAGTCAACTAATTGGTTCATTGAAGATAAATCATTTTTTACCTAAAGTACTCCAGTGTTGGTTGCTTTTACTCCCTTCAATATCTTGTCCATCATGTCCTCTATGGATATCTTCCCTGATCTAGATGTAGCTGCATCACGACTTCCAAGAGGAATATACAACCCACTCCTGTCATTTTTGTTTTTCCAATTTGCTTGGTCATGATCTTTGTATCCAGTTCGATCATAATAGTTCCGACCTTGGTTTTCTTGGACACTGCCTCAGAAACCCCCCTGATTATTTAAGTAATTCGCTTCCTCTTCGGAATCAGAGTCAGCTCTTTCCTGTGATGCAACAACTTTAACCTTCTCTGTATTCCCTAATAATAAATGCTTAGTGATAAGGTCCATCTGCATTTTCATGTGAGCCATATCTTGGTCACGTTCGTCTTCCCTTCGCCTCTGTTCTGCAGTCATACCAATAGATACTGTAGAGCTTGTTACCTTGAAATCCCTGGTATGCCAAGATCTACTCTACTTTGTCATACGATCTAACATCTCAGATGCCCCAAGAAAGGTGAGATCCATGAATGACCCACCCGCAGCATTATCTACCACTGGCTTGGTCACCGAATTCAAGGCTCTATATAATATCTCCTTCAAATGGACATTTGTCATCTGATGATTTGGGAACCTCATAAGTTTTTTCTTGAACCTCTCCCAAGTCTCGTGGAGAGCCTCAGTTGGAAGCTGTCTGAAATTGCTTATCTCATCTCTCAATTGTGCTTTCTTGGACGACGGAAAGAATCCTTCTAGGAAAGCGTCTTTCAGTTGCCTCCAATTGGTGATAGAGTCGGGAGTTAGCCCATTCATCCATAGAGTGGCCTCTCCAGATAGAGATAATGGAAATAAGTGCAGATGAATTGTATACTGACCAACCCCCGGATTGTCAAACGACTTGCATGTTGAGATAAAATTAATCAGATGCATATTCGGATCATCGCCTGCAAGTCCACCAAATAACCCTTTGAGTTGCAGCAGCTGGATCATAGTGCTAGTAATGTTGAACTTGGCTTCGGGTGCTAAAGGCGGAGGAATAATAGCCCATGTGGCACCAACCCCATTCAATTCATCATCGTCATCATTAAAAACAAACTGCACAGCTCTGCGTTCGGGTCTCATTCTCGCATGGCGATCTCTGTTGATAGGTGCAGCCAAATCATCTGCACGCCTTGGATTTAATAGCTCATCATCACCCAGATCTTCATCATCAAGATTTGGTGCTCGACCTGGGTTATCAGCTTTCTGCTGATTTACTTGCGCAGCTGCCAATGCAGCTAACCTAGCCTGCTTCTTTTGAGCAGTTATTCTTTTAGGGTCTCGTTGTACATCCATTCTGCCAATGAGATGTGGTTCAGGATTTATAGGTAATAATGGTTGACCCGATCTCCGTGTATTAGGCATGCACAAGAGTCAACCTGTTCAAAACAAAAACAACAAACAAAAAGTAAAGTTTGAGAATCTTTAACCAAAGGGTTTATTAACTATCACAAACTTAGTTGAAAACTGTATTCCCCGGTAACGGAGCCAAAATTTTATATGCCCAAATTACAACTCTCAGTAGAAAGTGTAAGCGATCGCTGTCAAATATAGAACCCAACTCAGTTGAGTGTCAAATCCCACAGGGAATACTGTGCTCACTAAGTGTCGTAATTGTTATTAGACTGTTGATCAGAGTTTCTTAACCAAAATGGTTTTTTTTATTTGTAAAATGATAAATCGTAACAAGATTAGTTCAACTAATGATTTTCTTCATATTTCGTAACTTTATGAGATTAATCAAACTAGGGTTATGATCACGAAAATGCCAGCATCATTTAGGTTGTGAATTATTTATGAGTTCCACTTAACAAATTCAATTGCAAGAAAGGTTGAATCCTATTCTATATCCATTAGTTTCTCAACCTAAATGGATAGGTTATCCTATAATTTTCTCAAACTCATAGGATGCCTTATTCTTTCAACTTAATTCTCATGTAAGATAATCCTATTAGGGCATTAGCTATTACTCTAAAGGTTAAGGCCCTTAGAATTTATGTAAACACCTTCTTTCCCCACAAATACTTTCCTCTCAGAAAAGTGGTGTTATAGGGCTTACTCCTCAAGTTTGTAACCAAGAAAAGTTATGAAATTGAAGAAAGGTTTATGCAATGTTATTCAATTATGGAACTCAAATTGATTCCCAACCCATATATGCATTTCACATTAAGGATTCCATAACCCTAGTTATGAGATTTAGCCACAACACTCCATAGAAGATAAAGAATTCATTCTTGTATTATTCATAAATAAATGGAAAGTTTACTTACAAAGAACCCCAAGAATCAGTTCTTGAATCTTCAATGATCAGTTGTTTGATACTAAAATTCCCCAAAGTACTTGGATACCAAGAGGTTCAATAGATGAAAAGAAAACTTGTAAAAAGGTAAAAGATGCGTTCTTAACCCTAAATGTTGGTATTTATATGTCCCAGCTAAAAAAAATAAATTTAAAATTTAAAAATTAAAAATGGAAAAACCGCGTCCCATTTGACGATCCATATGACGGACCGTCAAAGATTTGATGGTCCACCATCTTTCCCGTCACTCGATTCATCCGAATGGCAGTTTCTGGATAACATCTGACGGTCTACCTGGCGGTCCGTCGATGGACTGACGGTCCGCCATCTTTACCGTCGTGGAATCCTTTTAGAAGGCAGCTTCTGGATAAGAACTGACCGTCAATCTGGTGGTCCGTCACATATCTGACGGTCTTCCATATTGTCCTTAACTCGACTCCTCTTGAGGCCTTGTTCTGTTTCAACTTGAAGGCATATATGGCGGTCCGTCGTAAACCTGACGGTCCATCATTTTGACCGTCAATTCCTCTTTTCTGCTACTTTTTCCAGTTTTCTTCTGTGGTTATCTCCTTTCACTGAAACACTAAAAACCTTCATCAAACATCACTATTGTTGCTTGAAAACATACAATTTTCCTAAGAAAATAATGCTAAATATTCCGTAAAACATCGGAACATCACTAACCTGTTGTACCAGATACTTTATCTGGTGCAACATATGTCTCATCTATTTTAGAAAATCAAACAACTCTTTGTACATCTTTTATTTATACCAACATACGACCTATCTGCTGCAACAAATGATTTATATGTTGCAACGGATGGATCATCCGTTAGAAATTATCACACAGGGTCTTTCTCATGTAAAAATTTATCCCAACAGTTGATTCATTGTTGCAACAGAAATATAATATGTTTGGAACAATTTAAAATGGGAGGAAGACCTATTTGATTTGCTAGAAGAGATGAGTTATCCTTTTTCATTTTGTTGCATCTCCGTGATTAGCATTGACTAATTTTGGCTTTCCAGGTGGATGTAGAAGAAGCTACTGCTGAACAACATTGAATTTATGCTACTCTTTTTATGTAAATACGGAGAACAGAAAGCGCAGAAACCGTATGCAAGCGATAATGAAGATCTACGACGAGCAAAGCCGAATTCCATAGCACCGGATGAAGAACAACTTGTCCTTACTGAGTGGATCTTAATATCTTGAGCCTGTCAAAGCAATCCTTGGCAGTATACTTAAATTGCTGTTGATGTATTTGTTGAGATCTGTACCCATAACAATTTTTTTCCATTTCATTTATTCGTTGACTTATTTCAGCTAATTTGTAAAGGCTTTGATTTATTTTTTCTGTCTACGAATTTTATTTATTCCTTAGATTTGAATGTATTAATTGAAAAGGAATACTAGATTTAGATATTGCAATAGATAATATATCTATTGCAATAGACGACACATCTATTGGAAAATTCAAACAAATTTAGACATATATTGCAACAGATAGGTGATCTATTGGAATTTATCAAACAGGTCTTCCCACTGTTGCAACAGATGGACTTTAGATAAAAATATCAAGATAATGGAATAGATGACACATCTATTGGAAAATAAATAGATTTAGACATATGTTGCAACAGATGGACTTTATCTATTGCAACAGACGACACATCTATTGGAATAATCGAACAGATTTATACATATGTTACAACAGGTATCTTATCTGTTGGAATTTATCAAACATGTCTTCCCACTGTTGCAACAGATGGACTTTAGATAAAACATCGAGCTAATTCAACAGATGACTAACCTATTGCAACAGATAAACTATATGTCAGAACAGGTAGGATAACTGTTACAACGGATGGAGAATCTGTTGCATTATAATAATTCAACTTTTGTTGGACATAAAAAATTGCCACTACATGTAAAAAGGTTAAAGTGAATTGAAATAAAAAAGACGCAACCCATCGACGGTGTTCATTTCAAACACCTAAAAAAAATTGGCATCAAGTAGACATGTTCATTTTAAGACGTAAAATAAAATAGGTATCAAATGTGTTAGTATCAGTCCTGACACATTTTGCTGACTTGCCGTCACTTGGCCCCCAACGGTTATTTTTTCCTCTCATTGTCTTATATATTCATCTTCCTCCTAAAATTTAACCCTAAATTCCCAAATCTTCTTCTTCATCGCCATCTTCTTTTATCTATCCAAATTCTTCAAATTATTACTTTTATTTTTTCCAACTGACCTTGATAATGTCGAGCGCATCTTCCACTATTTTTTGTGATAAAGATTTTCGATATTGTAAGTGCGGTCATGAAGCTCTATTAAAGACTTCTTGGACTCAACAAAATTTGGGTCGTAGTTTTTTTACTTGTAAGATTTCCAAGGTAATCTTTTTTTTATTTAATTAATTGATTAATTATTTACTTGTAATTGTTTTGTAATTGTGTTCTCTTTTTTATAGAAATTGAGTGGATGCGATTACTTTGATTGGTATGAAGAACGACACCCTTCACAAGTAAATTGTGTAATCTGGGGTTTGTTGAACAAAGTCAAGGCTTCTGAAGAGAAACAAAATCGAGCAAGAAGATACTACATTATTGCCGTTATTGCTACTGGTTTGGTGTTGTTGGGCACATGGATATTGAAGCCTAATTGTTAAAATTTTCATGGTGGTGTGTGTATTTTCTACTGGTTTGTTATCGATGAGCACACGGATATTCAAGCGTAACTGTTCGAAAATATCAAAAAGATTTAGGCATATGTTGTAAAATTTAGGTCATCTATGGAAATTATCAAACAGGTCTTCCCACTGTTGCAACATATTAGACTTAGATTATTAGATTATTCATAGAAATCATCAAACAGGTCTTCCACTGTTGCAACAGATTAGACTTAGATTATTAGATTATTAGATTATTCAAACAGGTCTTCCCACTGTTGCAACAGATTGAAAATCTAATATATTGCATTATCAAAAACTCAACTTTCATCAGAAAAAAATTATTGCCACTACATGTACATGTAATAAAGTGAAGGGTGACTTGAAATTAAAAATTTCTATTTCACAGGCTCTTCTATATACACAGGCTTAAAGCGTCCAGTTAGTACCCCATAAGCCCAGACCTCTTACAGGTTTGCCATAGCGTTGTCGCATAGAAAAGTCGTTGGCTCGGCCATTTCTGTGCCGGTTAGCAAACATTCGATGTGTGCAAGAGCGTGCGAGTCGCTTGCTTTAGCGGCATCATCTTTTGGAAGGACCATTCCCCTGTTTCGAACTTCAAAATACCATGATTTCTTCATCAACACTTCATTTGGCAAATGATTCATCAGTTTACTCTCCCTCAACAAGATGGGCAATAGCACCATCAGTGGCTCCACGAGGAGAAAAAGATCAAAATCGTCGACAAGAGGTACATTAGAGTCATAAACATTGATCTTTCCCTCCTCGAGTAGTATCTCAATAGATCGATAATGTATGCCATTCACGCTAATGACTGCAAGAATCCTTTTTACCTCGGTCCAGCTCTTGCCGTGTGGATTTGTCCTGTTCTCTCTAACATATCTTAACGTTTCTTCTTCATCCAAGACCAACATAGAAACTAAGAAATCAAGTTCCATGCTAAGGGCTGACGCCTCTCCATTAATTTAATCGTACCTATCCTTGGGCTTCTTGTAGAAGTCGAGGTCCATTATCCTATCGGCAGCGTCATAAGCTTCCCGGTACGTTAATTGCCTTTTCCTCATGAGGTAGAGAATTATGTCAACATATTGTGAGATAAGAAGTAAATTTTTAAAGAATTCAATTTTTAAATAGGTTAGTAATTGTAAAGATACAACGGATGGTCCATCTGTTGCATAGGGTTCTCTGAATTAATAATCCAACACAACTTATGCAACCGATGGATAATAAGTTGCAACAAAACCACAACCAGTTGCACCAGTATACCCAGATGTTGCAACAGATGTGAAATCTGTTGCGTAGCTTCTTTTTCATGGGCTAGATTAGAAGGGCTAGGTTAGGAAAAGTAAACTTTCCTTGTCCTCGTACGACATACGTATATCAGTCATAGTCTAGAAGTCTTGGGGGGAAAAGGGAGGCCTGGGGTAATCTGGTGCGCCTGGCTTGGCATTCTTGGACTATCGTAGATCCCTCTTCTCTTTGGAACCAAGTTTCGCGTATATGTCCACCTTCTTGACTGGCCCCTAAACTTCAACAACTTTTGGAGAGGAAGGAATTTCAATTTCTTTTAATTTTCGAGCAGAGAGTACGTCTCTAATTGCTATTTTCTTTCTCCTAACTAATGTTGTACGAGTGTGTGGCTCTCTCTCTTTCTTGGATGGTATGACACACCTTTTGGATTTGAATTCCTCGATAGCTTTAGAGATAGCCTCTACTTTTTCAAAGAGTTTATCCTGTCTGTCCTTGCACTCATCGCATTCGCAATGAGAACACGAGGGTGAAGAGGGGTGAGAGGGATCCGTGGAAGGGAGAAAAAGGGTGTTTTCAAATATATTTATTCTTTGGTAGCAGCATCAGTATGCCTGACACCAACACCAACAACTCCACCAGAAGAAGCACCCAGATCTGCCTTAGTAAAAGGTTGGTCATAAAGATCCTCAACATTAGGCTAACCTTGCCTAACTGCTCTTCTTATGGCTGTTTCTGTAGCCAATACCTTCTTTATTAACTCCACCGTTGGGTCTGCAATAGTATCAACATGACCAAGAGTAATATTAGAAGTCATCAACGACTCCTCCTCAGTAGGAACGATCCATGGATGCACAACCTATAAAAAAGAAAAAAAAGACAGAAGAATTTAAATCATATAATATAATAATTTTCACAGTTGGGCTACATTTTAAAAAAAAAGACCCATCTGTTGCATAGTTTGCAGTATATGGTTAAAATCTGTTTTAGTCTAGTTCAGAGAAACAGAGAAACGCATGGATAATCTGAGGCAAAATAACAATCATCTGTAGTAACAGCTGCACAAGACGGGTAATCTGTTATGCAACAGATAATCTGTACGTCACAACATATAAACGATATGTTATCAGATTAAATATCTGTTGCATAATTTATAGTAGATGGTTAATCTTTTAGGAGTCGAGTTCAGAGAACCAAAGCCAAAGATGGGTAATCTGATGCAAGATATACCCCGTCGCAACATATGTCCCATCTGGTGTATCAGATATAACATCTTATGCACCAGATATAACATCTGTTCAATATCTTTCTTATCTTTGAGTAGAATTATTTTACTTGAAGAAGACGTACTACATCATACGGAGGGTTAAAAATATCAGCCTCCTTAATATTGGTATTGATCTTTGTAGCCAACCACCTAAACATCCTTGGATGAGAAACCTCATCCGGGTAATCCATTAACTGCTTTCGGAGGGGCGGAGTGGCTTCAAATGCCCAAGCCTAAAAAGTGTAAACAAGAAGCAAGAAAAAAATCATAATAACTATATTCAATATAAATTAATGGATGAGTAAAATTAGTGATTAATTTTACCATGAAAGCCCAAGAAAAGCCGTATAATGTGGTCCTCTTTCTCTTTCTGACTCTCCAATTCCTCCTCTTTCTCACTTTCATTTTCTTCATTACCATCTACGAACCCTTGTCCACCTCCCTCAACGTTGTTTTCATATCTCTCCTTAGCTTCACTTTTCCCTGACTGAGATTGTTTCGGAAGCTCCTCCGAATCTCTTTGTACTGTAGCCTTTTTTTTGAGTGGTCAGACGTTGATCCACTTTCACTTTCTTTTCTTTTGGGAGATATGTTTTACCTACAGACAAATAAAAATAAAAATTATATTACAGTTGATGTATGCATAGATTTTAAAAAATACATTACAAACACTACGAATACCGATACACCAACAACCACCACCACAAACACCACCAACCAATGCCAATAAACAAACAAACACCACGAATACCGACACCACCAACCAATGCCACCACCGATGCCACCACGATTACCACAAACACCACCACCACCTCTATCACCGCCACCACCACCACCAACACCATCCAACTATACCACGACAGTCAACGGAACACTGCGACGGAAACTAGGGATCTCTCGAGTTCTTCCTACGATTTTACCATCAAAACTCAAAATTGTAAACCCATTCTCAAAGATAATACAACTAAAAGTTTTATTTTTCATCATTAACTTAAAAGCCCTTATTTTTTAGAAAAAAAAACAAATATAGAGCTCTTCTCGAACTCTGTTGCCTACGAAGAAAAAGAAAACGACTGATACAAGCAAGAATAATGTCGAAAATAAGACCTATGTGGTCGGAAATGAGAAAAAAAATGATCTGTTGTGGAGGGTTGAGCAAATTTGTTGAGTAGTTGTTGTTTGTACTATATTGTTGAGTGAGAATGAGAGAGAAAGATCCAGAACTCAAGATTTCAAATGATGAAATGTTTTGTATGGGTTGATTTGTATTTTGGAAAAGAATGACAAGTAGTTTTGAAAATATTTATTTGGTCCGAAATGATCTTAATTATTTTTTAAATAATAAAATATATGCGTAATTTTTAAAATCATATAAAAACAATTGAAGTTGTAGTTGACCGAGTACTCTAGGAAGTGACCCTGTGAAAACTCACCCCTAGTCTTAGATTAATCAATTTAGGAGTCTAACATATGAACTCAATTGAAATTATAAAAAACAAATGTTTAACATGTTGCGTTAGATTTCTCATCTGTTGTAAATTATCAATCAGATTAGGTAACAAAAGATTATGAATCTGATGTAAATTATCAAACAGATTAAGTCATCTGTTGTGACAGATTACCATCTGTTGTAAATTATCAAATGGATTATCATATGTCGCAACAGATTATCCATATATTGTAAATTATCAAATAGGCGCTGCCATCTGTTCTGGCTGACCCTATGAGAACTCACCCCTAGTCCTAGATTAATCGATAGTTTACCATATGAGAACTCACCCCTAGTCCCAGATTATTCAATCAAGGTATTAGTACCCTAGTCCTAGATTAATCAATTAAGGTATTAGTCTAACATATTGGGTAGTAAGAATTGGTTCGGCTCAGAGTGAAAGATCGCCGACTCTGGTCGGGAGGAACGCAATATCGTTTTATCATGCAATTGACAAAAGACTCAATTAAAGTTTTAGATGATCATATGAGAACTCACATTCAATTAAGGTATTAGTTTAACATATGAACTCAATTGAATTATATATAAACAAATGCTCAACCTGTTGTAAGAAATGTCTTTTCTGTTGGATCAAATTAAACAGATTATGTAATCTGTTGCAACATATTACACATCTGTTGTAAACTATCAAACAGATTAAGTCATCTGTTGCAACAAATTACCTATCTGTTGTAAATTATCAAATGGATTGAGTCATATATTGCAATAGATTACCCATCTGTTATAAATTATCAAATAGGCGTTGTCATCTATTGTGGTTGACATTATGAAAACTCACCCCTAGTCCTGGATTAATCAATTAAGGTATTAGTTGGACATATGAGGTAGTAAGAATCGGTTCGGCTTAGAGTGATCGATCGACGACTCTTGTCGGAAGGAACGCAGTCCCATCTCATCATACATTTGCCAAAAAACTCAATTAAAGTTGTAGTTGACCCTACGAAAACTCACCCCTAGTCTCAGATTATTCAATTAAGGTATTAGTTGAACACACGAGGTAGTAAGAATTGGTTTGTCTTAGAGTGATCGATCGATGACTCTTGTCGGGAGGAATGCAGTACCGTCTTATCATGCAATTGCCCAAAAACTCAATTGAAGTTGTAGTTGACCCTTTGTTCTTATTCATCCATCCCTAATTCCATCTAGATCAATGTAGGTACTATTATTAATCTTAACATTAAGTTAATGAGAACATATTTCAACTCAGAGTGATCGATCGATGACTCGGGTCGGGATAAATGCAATACTAACACCATGCAAATGCAACGACTCAATTGGATTTGTAATTGAACCTGTGAGATCATTCATTCATCCCTCGTTCCACCTAGATCGATGTAGGTACTATTATTAATCTTAACATTAAGTTAATGAGGAGCTCATTCTTTCATCCTTAGTCCATCCTAAATCAATTGCAATGAAATCCGTTGCAACAAACAACTGAGCTGTTGGAGAATTTCAAATAGATAACAATATCTGTTGCAACAGATGACATTTCTTATTTAATTATCAAATAGACGTTTGCATCTGTTATGACAGATGATTGAGGTGTTGGAAATTTTCAAACAGATATTGATATCTGTTGTAACAGATGTCGTTTCTGGTTTAGTTATCAAATGACATTTCCATCTGTTGTCACAGATGACTGAGCTGTTGGGATTTCTCAAACAGATATCTAAATCTATTGTAACAGACGACATATCTGTTTGAAAATCTTTTTATTTTTTTTTAATTTTAAAGCAAGCTACTGTCCGAGTAGATAAAGTAGTAGTACTACTAAAGGTGGTAAAAATGTTTCTTGGATAACTCAAAAATCTCATTGAGTAGTCTTTTCCTGTCTTTTCAATGTCACCCATTTTCTTCCTCGTGCCCCTCAAATTATTAGTGAATATTAATTAATGAATATTGAAACCCCTAATACTTCTTCCTTTTCATATTGACTTGGCACTCCCATCAAGAAAATATTAATTAGGGGTTTATTTTACTACCAAATTAGCCTTATTAATTATGCTTTGTAAATATAAATTTGAATAAATACACTTTGTTTAGTCATTTAATATTAAGGGTAGTACATCTATAAATTAGAATTATCTCATCTCTTCCTTCCTCTCCTTCATCCCTAAATCTCTCATCTTTTTTCTTTCTATCCTCTTTAGAGTTATCACAACCCTTTTTTTCTTTTTTTTTTCTCAAAATTTTTCGTTTGAATCTAAACCAATCGATATCCATATCTTATATTCCTCGACTGAAATTGTTGTTTTGACCCTCTTTTGATATTGTATGATATGATTCACTATTGCTCTTTCATTCTCGTCTTCTTCTTGCAACTTTATTTACATCTTTTTGTTTATTTAATTACCATTTTCCCATATCATATTTATTTAAAAAATTTGAAGGAACTTTTAATTGTTGAATAAACATACTGAGAATTTTTATTATAAGATGTGAAAAAAAGTCATCTATTGGGAGAAGTTTAAAAGCCTTGTTGGCAGTATCATTTTTTTTAATGTATTTTATTTGTTTCTTTGTTGTTGATGCTGTTATTGATGTTGTTGGTGGGGTTGGCATTGTTGTAACTTGTGGTGTGGTGTTGTTGGTGGGTTTGACATTGTTGGAAATTGTGGTGTGGTGTGGTTTAGACGGTGGGTGCTTCTTAGCTTAAAAATGGTGGAGTCCGAACAATCAACATAAGGAGTAAGGGAGAAAAAAATAAAAAGTTTAAAGTGAATAAGAAGAGAAGAGTTGGTTACCAAAATTTAAAAAATATGTGCTGAGTGGGAATTGAACTCAAGACCAAAAGAATTAAATAGCCTTAAGCACCCATAAACAACAACTAGGCTAACCAAACAACTCTTACTATGGGTGCTCACTGATTAGATTATATACGTTTTTTTCTTTATTTCCACATGCATATATAAAGTTCGATACGAGTTCAGTCTATGCTCGCGCACCCGGAGGACTCCATGTGGGTCCGTCCCTTATTGTTGATGGTGTTGGAACTAGGATATATGCTTCTTTGTAGTTGATGATGTTGTTGGAACAAATGTTTTTTTTTTTTTGTTGTTGATGTTTTTTATTTGTTGTTCGTAGTTTATGCTGTTGTTGATGTTACAACAGATGGAGCAACTGATGGAACAAATCAAACCACCAGTAAGACTGCTATTTATTCCAACAGACTCCATATCTGTTGCATCAGACTCCATATCTGACGCAACAGACTCTACATCTGACACAAACTATCCGAGATTTATGTGTTGTGTATGTTACTTAAATAAAACTGGTGACTTTATTAATATGTAAATTAAAAAAATGGATCTAAATACAATATTTTATCTTTTTATTGTATTTTCGAAAGAAACAGATTGGTAATCTGTTGCAAAATATATTCCACCTGTCAGATAACTTACAACATATGGACAATCTGTTGGAACAGATGTATATATCAGTTTGCTTTTCCATCAGCTGTGGCGTCTGTTGCAACTTGCTAATCATCTGTTTATTCAATTTCATCGAGAGCAATAGATTTTTCTAAACACTTCTTGGCCAAACTCAAATTTTGCTCTTGGAATGCTTCTCTTTTTTTCTTTGCATCCTTCAAGCTGGCCTCCAAATTCAATTTTTGCCCTCAATCCAATAACAAAAATTTAATTTGGTTGAAGGATGCAAAGAAAAAAAGAGAAGCAATCCAAGAGCAAAAATTAAATTTGGCCAAGAAGTGTTTAGAAAAATCGATTGCTCTCGATGAAATAGAATAAATAGATGACTAGTTATTTGCAACAGACGCCACAACTAAAGGAAAAGCAAATTGATACATCCATCTGTTGCAACAAATTGTCCATATGTTGTAAGTTATCTGACAGGTGGAATATATTTTGCAACAAATTACCAATCTTTATCTTTCGGAAATACAACAAAAAGATAAAATATTGTATTTAGATCCATTTTTTTCTAATTTACTTATTAATAAAGTCACCAGTATTATTTAAGTAACACACACAACACATAAATCCCAGATAGTTTCAGCAATATTGCATTAAATCTCGGATAGTTTGCTAATTATATTTTATCCCAGAATTTTAAATTGTGATACATATGTATCACTAGTAAATATGAATCCGGAATTTTATGTAATTTTTTAAAATATTAAGGGATATTGTGTAATATGGTGTCTTAAATATGGGATTTGTGTAATTTTTCCTTTTAAGGAATATAAACAGTCGAGGCTTTTTGTTTGACTAAGTTCAGTCCCTTCCAATTCTCATTCATTTAATAAATAGGTCCCTCCAGCCTCCTCACCCACTCTCACTCACTCTCGTTCATTCTACTATACTTACAATACTAATATGTCAGATCCAGATTCGTACAAGAATGTTCATATCGAGTCCTTGCAGGAATTTCAAAGGCAGTTTGATGAACTCCAGAGGGATTTGGCCGACTTTCGAGCAAGGCTGAGGAGGGCCTGCTGTTGCCGGATAAAAATAGTAATAATAATAATAATAATAATAATAATAATAATAATAATAATAATTAGGTTATGTTTTTTCTTTCTTTTAGCGTATGTATTTCCCTTTTTATATTCGATCTACCTATAAGGGATTCAAAAAAATCCATGTATATGTTTGGTTTGGTTTGGTTTGGTCGATTTTGAATTTTTAATTCTTATTCAATATTTAATTATCATTCTATTTATTCCCTATTCAAAACATATCGACGGTTGGAGTTAGGGATGCGGTCATGATGAGAAATTCTCCTAAAAATGGTTCGTTAATAAATAATAAGGAACTAAATGATATTATAATCGTAAAAGAAAGATTATTTAATTTAAAAAAAGTCATAAAATTTGATTAATTTAATTAAGATATATATATATATATGATATGATTTTTAAGAAAAAAGTTAATGAATAGTCGTGACTGTGACTTTTGTCTAAACACATTCAACAAACAAAAACAAAAAACGCTTCTGATGCATCAAATTCCTCATCTGTTGCCACTTATGAATCAGTTAGAAGAAATAAAAAAAGCTCCTTAAACAGATGGTGGATTTATAGCAACAAATGGTATATCTGTTGAAACAGATGGGTTATCTGATGCAACAGATATACAATCTTTTGCCATAACTCAATTAATAAAAATGGTTATTAATGAAACGAAAAGATTAAGTCACCACCAGCTTGATTTAATTAAGTCATTTCTTTTCACAAAAAAGAATAAAGAAATAAATGATAAACACAATTTAAACCGTAAAAAACTCACCAGAAATATTCTTGTTTTTAAATCTTCTTTATTAATTTATATAATTAAAAAGTCAGAATATTTGGATATCATGAAGATAATTTTTTTTTAAAAGATATATATATATATATATATATATATTATATGTTGCAACAGATATATTATCTGATGCAACAATTGAACTATTTGTTGCAACGGATGATATATCTATTGTAATAGATGATTTATCTGATGCAACAGATATATAATCTGTTGCAACAGATATATAATCTGTTGTGCAACTCAGTGTAAAAAATAAACGGTTGCTGGAAAGAACTAATTATTTTAATAATTGTAAAGCTAAGTTTCAAGCTGAAAAGTCATGACCTATCATAATATTGATTAATTTAATTAAGTCATAACTTTTTACAGTAATCAAGAATGTCATTAATAAATGGAGGTGAACAATTGTGCCTTTAAATCTGCTTTATTAATTTATATAATTAAAAAGTCAGAAAATTTGGATGTCATGAAGATAATATATATATTTTTTAAAAAATATATATTATATGTTGCAACAGATATATTATCTGATGCAACAGGTTATCTATTTGTTACAAATCATGATATATCTATTATAACAGATGATTAATCTGATGCAACAGATATATTATCTGTTGTCCAAGTCAGTGTTAAAAAACGGTTCCTGGAAAAAACTAATTATTAATAATAATAAAGCTGAAAAGTCTTGACCTATCATAATATTGATTAATTTAATTAAGTCATAACTTCTTACAGTAATCAAGAATGTCATTAATAAATGGAGGTGAACAGTTATGCCTTTAAATCTGCTTTATTAATTTATATAATTAAAAAGTCAGAAAATTTGGATGTCATGAAGATAATATATTTTTTTTAAAAAATATATATATTATATGTTGCAACAGATATATTATCTGATGCAACAGGTTATCTATTTGTTGCAAATCATGATATATCTGTTGTAACAGATGATTTATCTGATGCAATAAATATATTATTTGTTGTCAAAAATAGTGTAAAAAAATGGTTCCTGGAAAGAACTAATTATTAATAATAATAAAGCTGAAAAGTCATGACTTATCATAATATTGATTAATTTAATTAAGTCATAACTTCTTTCAGTAATCAAGAGTGTCATTAATAAATGGAGGTGAGCAGTTGCGATTTTTTGCCTAACTTATTCAAATTCAATCCTCTATAAATAGGTCCCTCCTTACTCAATCGTTCGTTCTACTACATACTATTTATTCCTCGCTCTTGTTACACCTTCAACTACTTTCTCTTCAAGGATTTGATAGCTTTTTCCTGTCTCTGGTAAGTTTTTTCTAGATTTTTGTGTAAATATACGTTGTATTATATTACATTACATTTGAATTCTTTCTTTTCTTTACTTTTGTGTTTATGTGTGTGTTTTGTCAACTTATGTATTTTTTAGATATGACTGATCCTGTGTGGGATGTCGTTATTTTACGAGCCGCCATGAGGGAACTGTAGAAGGAGGTTCATGACCTGCATTGAGAGTTGGCCGCCGTCAGAGTAAGGATGTTGCGGGAGATCCGTAGGCTGCGGAGGGCGCTGCTGCTGCCCTTTGAAGATTGGTCGGCTGACCATACAAATAATAATGATAATAATAATTAAGCTTTTTTTTTCTGTTATCTATGTATTTTTTTTGTTTGTTTTATAAAAAATTATGTTTGATGCACTTGACTTTTTATTTCTTATTTAATTTTCGTGCTGTCTATTTCTATTTCTTAATGAATGACATGTCTACAATTAAGGAATAATTTGATTTCAGTATCAATAGCAAGAACATATGAGTTATCTGTTAGGTTTTGTGTGTGACAGGAGCTGTATTTTGTTGTTCGAAACATATTAGTAATCTGATGAAACAAATTATTTATCTGTTGAAACAGATTACTAATCTGGTGCAACAGAATACCCATCTATTCGATTCATAATCATATTACGGACACCTATAACCCTTAAACATGAATCCAATATGAGTCTACTGTTACAACAGAACATTTATCTGGTGCCGCAGATAATGGATCTGTTTAAACAGATTGCTCTTGTATTGCATTCATGTTCGTGTGCAAACTATTGCTGAAAAAACAACAAGCTAGCAGTTACCCAGATTCAACTAAAAAATATAATCTGACTTACCAAAGTCTCCTCTCAAGTAAATTCCAAAGTTGAAAGTGATTTACGAAATAAAATTTGACATAAAAATTTGGTCAAAAAGCAGCAGTTGGGGTAACAACAACAACAACAACAATGGTCAACAAGAAGAATATGAAGTTGATAATGAAGTATAAGATGATGATAATGAATCAGAAGATGATGAATAAAGCAGCAACAACAATGAACAACAAATATCACGAAGAGAGAGAAAATAACAACAGATGAGGAGAGAGAAAAAAATACTTTTTTTTCCTTCGTTTTCCGTTATATATTAACTAACATTTGAATCAAAGTGTAAATTTAAAAACTTGTGGATTATTTTGAAATTTTCCAAACTTTCTTAAACCATAATGAAGTAATTGTCACCTCTACTCAATTATTAAGACTTGTGTCACCTACACCTCATTTTAAAACTCTTTTGTCACCTGTGGCCCAAACCCCCAACTAACTTGGTTATTTTTTCTCAATGAAACATATATGGGCTAATCCCTTTTTTAAAAAGAAAAGTATAATATTTCAATAATATAAAAAAATAATTAATGCTACAAATTATCGTATGGTCACGTTAATTACATGAAATCTTATAAAGTTATTAAAACTTTAATTAGGGATAAAATGGACAAAAGATTTCTTGTGAGGACTAAAAAAATTAGGTTTCTTTTACTACTATTTTCACATGAAAAAAGACAACAAATTTTTTGAACTAATTTAGAATCTGGTTAGATAAAGATCTTTTATAGTGTCACCATCACTTGTTTTATGATTGGCATTAATATAAGCTCATATAATTATTCAAATTTACTAAATTGGGTGAAAGCTTGTAAGGTTAGTAAAACATTAATTAGAGATAAAATAGACAAAACAAATTTATGTGAGGACTACCAAACTCAAGAATCCTCCCTTATATATAGTAGTAAAGCCAAGGTAGAAACATCATAAGAATAAGTCACTTGACAGTTTTAAGACAAGGTTAATAATATTGAAACAAAAGTTTTGAATAAAAAAAATTAGAAATATTTGAATTTAAAAATATATTATACTTTAAAAAAAAATAATTACCATTAACTTAAAATTAGGAACCTGATATTGAGAATTCTAAATAAATTTTTACTATTCCTAATCTTATCCCTTTCAATGTTTTAAAAATATTCAAACAACTGATCATATTATTTTATGTGTATCTGTATGATCAATTTATTTAATTCGATGTTGAGAAAAATTTCGGACGAAGGTAAGAAAATTAAGAAACTAGCAATTCAATATCTTTTGTTTTGATGAAGAATACAACAACATACCCAACACATTTGGATGAAGAATATATCAATAACATACCCAACGTATTTATAAATTCTAAACATAAGAAACGAGAGAAGGAGGAGGAGGAGGAGGAGGAGGGGGAGGGGGGTGGCACAGTAAAATAATCAATATTAACAATCTGAAATCTTTAAATTATAAATAATATAATAAATAAAAATGTGAAATATAACTTTTTTAATAATCGCATTTTATTGAGAAATAATATGATAGTTGATTTTTGTAAGATAATATGATTTAACATACTTGATCAGGATATTTCAATATGAAATGATTGAAAATAATATTTTAATATTATTCGCGCATTAGGAGGATAACTAGTTATTTTTAAAGCTTAAGTCATTGATGACCCTTTAAACGTGTTTGAAAAATTCACTTACACACCTCAATCGGGCCATTTTCCCATTAGACACTCCAATGTTAATAAACGTGTACCTATTAAACATTTATGCTGACGTGGCACTAGAGGTGTGCATCGGTCGGTTTGGTTTGGTTTTATGTATTATCGATTTGGTCTATCGATTTTTGATTTCTAACTATGCTAAACCAATAATCAAACCAATAAGATATTTTTATCGATTTATAGTCCTTAATGGTTCGGTTTAACCGATAAAAAAATACTCATAAAATAAAAAATATAGTAATTAACATGAAAAGAAACCGAATCTTAGTTACAACCAAAATCCTACATGATTTGTTTTAATTTACAAGAATCCTCAAGTTTGAACTAAATGTTAGTTAGAAGAAATTAAGAGAAACATATATATATATGTGTGTGTATAAAATAGTAATTTAGTATATTCTTATTGGGTTATCGGTTTATCTAATAACCCAATAAGAAAAAATCAAACCGAACCAATAACCCAATAAATTTTAGGGGAAAAGATAGAAACGACACTTCAAATTAAACTATTTTCACGAAAATGGCCATGAAATTAAAATTTCACTTTCTAGCCATTTCAATTTGCTGGCTTTTTCTATACCATTTCTATACACCTTCTATACTATTTCTATACATATCTTATACATATAAATATTCTATATGAAAATTATACAAGTTTGATACGCAATTTATACAATAATTATATATATATATATATATATATATATATATATATATTTACACATTTTATACAACAATTATATAATTTTTGTATACTTTCTATATATTTTTATATATATATTTTATACATATACATATTTGATAAAATTATACAATTTCTATACATATATCTTATATAAATACATATTCTATATTATAATTATACCATTTTTATAAAATTATATTTAGTTATTATTTCTATACAATAAAAAAAATATATTTTTCAGTTAAAAAATTTATAGCAAAAAAACTAAAATATTTTTAAAAGGGTCGAATGACCCAAGTTGAAAACAGTATTAGTATTGTATATGGACGGTATCAGTATTGTAGAAGAACTACATGGGCCAAAATGACCCAAATTAAGAAATATCTATAAAATGAAAATAGTATATTCGACTGACCACTTTTTGACAAAATCTCAAACTTGGGATATTTGTTTTAAAAAGTGCTACACAGTGTCCTTTTCCCTAAATTTTATTATAAAATAATTTAAAAACCGTTAACGCAATAACCCAATAACATTTTTATCGATTTAGTTTATTGGTCGGTTTGGTTTTTACATACCCCTACGTGACACAAAAAGTGATGTACGCATATTATTAAGAGCGTGAGTCATGCAGTAAAATTTTATTTTATACTATTAAAATATTTTTTGCTTTTTCTTCTTTTTCATTTATTTCTATTTTCAAATAATTTCCCACTTTCTTATTCTCTTTCAGTGGTTTGAGTATGTATAATCTCATTTGTTTGTGTTGAGAAATTATTTTTCTCATGACCCCATTAATTTATTATTAAAATAGTACATCTTTTATTTATAAACTACTATGCAATACTTAAATTAAAATATAAATTAAATAGATGAACAAAAATTTATCGGGAATGTAAGTTTTTCCAGCGAATAACCATGAAAATTTAGCAATCTTCATATTTCTGTAAAATTACAATCAATCCTAATGCTTCTTCAATTAAAACAACTTTTTTCCCACGAATTTTTCTTTTGTAAACAAAAGAAATAAAATAAAAGTGAAAGGAAAAAAAAGAGATAGGAAAAATTGACAATCAACCAAGAGTTATCACAGGTGAACGAAGAATTAATAAATTTTAAAGGGAGGAAGGAGAAAGGGAAGAGGGGAAAATCTGGGAAGAAAGAGAAAAAAGTGGACGACAAAAATGAAGGACAACAGTTGTAGGGATTTTCAAGGAGGATGAAAGGGGAGGGGTCTACGGGTGGAAGGAAGGGGGTGTTTGCGTGGGAAGTTGGATGGGTGTGGATATAGAATTAAGATTTTTGTTTTTTATTTTGTACACGACCTGCGTGTGAGTCTCACTCATCATATTTTTTGACCTCATGGTCATTTTGTGTTTAATAGGTACATATTCTTAATATTAGAGTGTTTAATAGGAAAATAGATTAGTTGAGGTGTCCAAGTTTTCAAACAAGTTTAGGGATCGTCGATGACTAAAGCCTATTTTTAAGATGTAGTACTTTATTTTTGATACTAGTGAATTCATTTGCTCTTCGCGTGGTTTGAGTATTCAATTTATAAATTTGTACTAATCGAAAAGTCAATTTACTATGGATCTTTTAGTTGACTTTTTGATATGTTTTTCATATTTATATGTTACATTTAAAATGATTAATTTAAAAATCACTTCGTAAGTAATCTTGTTTATAATTCCTTGTCTTCATCTTCTTGCATCTTGTTAATAATCTCTTTCTTAGCTTCTAAAAGTCACAAGTCAATGAATGAAGCAAAATCTGCTTTTTTTGGTGAAACAAGAGTTTTTGAATTTCCTCCGATGTGTGATCGCTAGACAGTCTTGAAAGACATGCTAGAAACTAACTTTAAAAGAAGAATTGTTATTTGTAATGAACTTTCAAAGGATCTACACCCTTTATCTATTCGTTTTAGTCAGGTTGAATGTCTAATTCTCTGTAAGCATTATGTTTTACTTAATATTAGCATTTATTTAACCAAAAAAAACGTTGTCGAAGAAACTTCAATATTTTTTAAGAGTTATTCTCGATGAGAATTTATTTTTAGTGATTTGATCTTATAATATCACACGCCTTTTCAAATTTTCTTGCTTTTTATATATTTTCTTTTCTTTCATCTTCCTTGAAAATAAAACATAATTATACAAAATAACTTATAAATTTAGAAAGCTAAAACATCAAAATTTGATCCTCTACCTTGTTCAATAAATATAATTTTGATTAATTTGTTGACTTTACTTATTATTCCAGACTTTAATTCATCCAAATATGTGCTTGAACTCCACCTTGTTGATGAGGGATGATTCTCCACATTATAATGAGGTATTTACATAAATGTATAAATATGTAATCTTATTGTATAAATATGTAATCTTATTTATCAATTATAGTACATTTTTAATTTTAGAGTTGATAACATAATGTTTCTTTTTTTTTATACCAAAAATAGCTAAATACATATATAATGATATACATCATAGTGAATGTCTATCAAGAATATAAATATCATCAATCAAGATCTATTAGGATGAAATGTCTATCTTTTGGAGAGAAACTAGGTGAAATTTCCCCAAGAGGGGCTACATCCCTCAAGAGGAATAAGAATTACTCTCCCTTCTCTCTCCATTCTCCTTGTTTTTACTTTATATACATAACACGATCAGAATGAGACTCCACCGTCTCAGTTTTGAAGGCTAAGGTATCATTTTTCTTCCTTTTTCATATAACTAATAATCTTACAAAACGCGAGTTCATTGTTCTTCAAAGTTCGAACAAGAACTACATTTCATGAGTGCTAAATGTTGAAATCCACTTAGATGCTAGGTGTCTTGGAGACGCCATAAAGAAAGAATATACAATATCTAAGAAAAATCGTGCTAAGGCTATGATTTTCTTGCGTCATCATCTTGATGAAATTCTGAAAATCGAATATCTCACTACTAAGGATCCACTTGTTTTGTGGAATAGCCTAAAATAAAGGTTTGACCACTTGAAGATGGTGATCCTCCTAAAAGCACGATATAAATGGATGCATTTGAGGTTTCAAGACTATAAGTCGGTTGATGTTACCCAAATTAAACCTCACACTAAGTATAAAGCGATCGCTAAACAAATATATGAAACCCAACTAGATTGGGGTCGAGCCCATGAGTAATAAGCCAAATATCTATCAAGAGATTGTTGATGTAATTGAGAATTGCGTAAATAAAAAGGGGTTTTATAACAATAAGAAAAATAGTAATGATTGAAGGTTAATTAGATTGTGATCAATATGAGATAAACACAAGGATTGTGTTCCCCATGACTCCATAACTCCACAAACTGTTCATGCTTATTAAACCATCCCGGTGCCTTGCATGCAAATCTAACAAGTTATGTATCACCTAACCATCTCTCGACCTTGATTTGAGTGAATTTCACTCATCTCTTCTCGGGCTCAAAGCATCTCATTACTAACCCTTGTTTTGTGATTTCAAGTTAACTATCCCAGTTACTACTCAAGTTAATTAGATAAAGGTTGGTAGTTTCAAATTACTGTTGCTATTTTCTTTTCCTAATCTCTACCTTTCTCTCGAGCAAATTTAGAATACATGCAATTTTCTAACGTGTGCACCGATCAAGAAAGCAATCAAATGAAAGAAAATTCCAGTACATGCAAGAACACCGATATAGAAAGACTTCACACTTAACCTGTGATATCGCCCAAAGCTACACCTCAAATAGAAGTTAAAGCGGTCGATGCAAAATATAGAAACCCAACTCAGGTTGGGATCAAACCCATTGGGAATACATGATCTATCTCTCATGCTTTCTGAAATCAATGGGCTGTACAGGAAAATAAATGAGGGAATTGTAGTGGTAATCTGTGAAAAGTAGCAAGATGTGGAGTGCTTTGGTTGTAATCAATCAGAAATGAACACTAGTCTTGTGTTCTCCCTGTATTCTAACTCTATAGGTTTATTGTGCTCAATCCAACTCTCAAACTGCAGTGCATGTAGAATCTGGCAAGTTAGGTATCACCAACAACCTCTCGACACACTTTAGTGAATCTCTCTCATCTCCTCTTGTTCTCAGAGTGTCACCTTACTAACACTTTCCCTGGACCCCAGTTTCAACTATCTCCTCTTCGTCTCAAGTTGATTAGATGAAAATAATTATCTTAAGTAGATAGTGATGATAAGATTATTTCGACAATTAACTTCAAATCACTGTTATGATCTCCTTTTCCCAATCTCTACCTTATTCTCAAGTTCATAGTGAATACAAGGGAGATACTAACATTTTCAACTGTTAAGAAATTAATAAGAGCGAAGAAAACCACAATACATGCAACAACAATAATCTAGAAGGATTGAACACTTTCCCTACTTCGTTAATCCTCTAGGGTCCACAACCCTAGCTAAGGAAATTAGTAGTTCATTGTTATGAAAATTCATATTTGAAAGCAATGGATCAATATCACATTAATTAATGAATAAAAACCAAAGTCTCGAATTGAATAATCAATCAGAGTCAAGAACAAAACAATCCCAAGATCAAAATCGAATCTCGAAATCAAATATATGTTTTTAAGTAATAAGAGTGTGTAAACTAACTAAAAACATAAAAAAGGGTATTTATAGAATACATGAAAAACCTACGAAGACAATACTAAACAAAAGAAGAAAATCAAAGTCGGTGGCCACTACGGGACCACCTACGGGGCATAGGTGGTCCTACTGTAGGAGCCCAGAACCCAAAACTTCTCTGAATTCTCTGAATCTTCTGGTTTCTGTCACCTACGGGGCGTAGGTACTACCTATGGCCCATAGGTGACCTGGCATATGTGACAGTGGAATTTCTTCAGCTTCTGAATCTCTGCTCTTCAACTTTCTGGTACATATTCTGGTATCTGCTCCACGTAGGTAGTGCCTACGGGGTGTAGATACCCATGTAGGTGTCCTAAAATCTTGAATTTTCACATCTTTTCTCCCTTTTAGCTCCAAAACCCGGTTTCCTACAAAACACAACACAAAACACATCATATCCAATAAAAAACCTAAGTAACTTACATATTTTCATTGTTTTAAGAGTCGAAAATGCTAAGAAATCGTAGCACATCAACACCCTCAACTTAGAATGTTTGCATGTCCTCAGGAAACACAATATAAAAAACAAAACAACAACACTTAACTAGGAGAAACCTAGGCTATCTACAACAGTCAATCATCATTTTTTAAGCTCAAAACATTACCCCCTCTTATTTTAGCACTTCAAAACCAACTGCGTGTATCAATGAAGCACAACAATGTGACACAAAGAAATCAAGATATGGAAGTCCTAATCACTCATATGAAATCATGCATGTCAATGCAGGGACAATCAAGATGCATTCACACTCACAAGGAAGTTCCAACCAATGTGCATCAAATACCATAATCTTGTCCTTGTTTTCTTTATCTTAACTTTCAGAAAGTTGGTTAGGATAACTATAGGACTTTACTTGGCTTGTAATGTAGGCTTGAGGGATGGTATAGTACATATGGACATTCTTAGTGATTAAGCCTCCTTGGCTCTACACTTATGTTAGGGTTCACTTATCAACCAATTTCTTTTATTCCACCCTTATTTCTTTTTTTTTATTCTTTATTGCACATTCAGGTTGGGTATGGTTTCTTTTTGCTTTTTTTTTCTCCATCACACCCAACCCTACTTTCTTTTTCTCTTATTTACACTTATTCATACCCACTTCACATTATGCACCCCTATGATAGCCATCTTCAACTTAGGCGATTTACCTGAGTTGAGGTGCACAATGTCCAAGGAAGACCAGGGCCAAAACAGGTTCATTGTAACACAAATAGGAAGGTGAAAGGTAAAACAAGAAAAATAGGCTATAAGGCTCAAAATAGGGATCAAGGGATACTTATACACATTTGGAAGGTCGTTTTAGGCTAAAGTGGACTTATTTCATGAACGGACTATGATCCTTTCCTAACCGACTATCCTACAACCTAGGCAAGACTAACCGGATAAGTTGTGGATTCAACACACAAAGAGAACAAAGTAGTATCTTACACACACATAGCACAATGTTGTATCACAAGCTACTACCTACTCGGTTCATGCAATTGTTAGCTTTGATTATTATGCCCCTAATTCTAATGTCATAACGAGATTCATAATGGTTACACATATATACACATCGCACAGTTCAAAATAAATTATTAGAGGGGTATCGATTTTCTAAAAAATCTATAACATCAACTTCCCTAGATACTCAAAAGTCTCCTAATTACATAAAAATACAACACAATACAAAACAAAACATCACATGACAAAACATTACCCTAGATATGTCGATTCTACAACCTTACCACAGTCGATAGGAAATAAAACAGAGCAAAAAATACCCACTTTGCGGCTATTGTATACCCCACCCCAACTAAAAGACTACCCACTTTCCCTAGTGTGTGAAAATAATATAAAGCAAGGAAATATGGACATACCTGGGATACACTAGGCACCCATATCATACTCGTCCCCTTCAGGGGATATCTCAAGTAGAAGAGGCAGTGGTGGTGGTGCACTACTAAAGGATGTACCCGCAGCTCTCTCAGCGTGCCTCTGCCTCTCAATAACTGCAGACTCCGTCGAATCATGAGTGGCCTTTTTCAGGGCCTGACATATGGCATGTCGGGATCCTATAAATCATTATTTATCACTGTCTTAGTTCCAACTTTGGGGACCGACTCCTCATTAAACAAATCCAAATGCCTAGGTCGGCGTGGTGACATCGGCTGAGTAAATGTGGTGATCTCATGAGGAATGACTGGACTATGACTCTCGATAAGAGAGCGTACCTCGACGCCTAATATATCCACCTCTTCTCTAATCCTATCTTGATTAGGTGCTTCAATATTTGTAAATCGTGCCCACACTATCCTTTCAAAAACATTAATATAGCCATGTAACTCATCCCTCATATCTACCATCTCAGCCCTTATAACATCCTAAATTTGAGTCTTTGCACTCTCTAAAGTCATCCGGACCCATGGCTAGATCTGCTCATATAGTTTGGTAATCTCAAACTCTGCCTCAGTCAAATGAGTTGTGGTCTTATCTTGCCTCTCTACTAGGCATTGTAATAAGTCTCAAGGTATTTCAATAAAGGCTGGAGCTGTAAAAGTGGCAGTAGGGTGAGGGGGCCTAGAAGATACCCCGATCGGCTCAAAAGTAAATGCCAGGGTTAAGGTAGATATGGCTGGGGTCTCCTCTCCCTATGTGCTTATATCGAGTACCTCTCTCTGCTTATCCATCTCAAAATCCTTCTTCATATCCACATCAACACCCTGTCTATCATTAGTCTCTGCAGGAACTGATGGGCCCTCAAATTAGGCCAAAATCACTGTAGGAGGCCTACGGGTCCTCTGGACAAGGACTGAGTTTACTGGATCCTTGATCAAACTCATTTGGGTCACACTCGTAGCCTCAACTCTCAGATCAACACCTGGAAGCTCAGGTACACAAGCTTTATCACACAACTGCTGGACAAGGCATGAAAAGTGTAGTGCAGTCAACTCACAAAAAGCTCGTTTATGTATCTCACACCTAATGATGGCTACAAAGTCTATATCATATCCAGCCATCAGACTCTTGATCAATACAACACCATCCCATGTAAGAAAGTTTTCCGTAACAGTTGGACATAGTCAATAACAAACTACCATCCACCAAAATTTTGCAAAATTCAGCGCTTCCTTCTTAATCACTCTTTGCTCCTCGATCCAGGGGGCCATTTCACCAAGGTCTAACATATAATGGGTGAACCATCTTGCCAACTCTACCCTCTGTCTTCTATGCTCAGTATCCTACATAACATGTCTGTCTCATGCAAATGTCAATCTAAAACCACACTCTACAGTAGATACTAGAGCTGTATAATTAAGGACAAAGAGAGATCGTTAGTTGTACACTGCTAAATTATCAACCGTAACACCTCTCACCATTATTTTCTCTAGCTAGGGATGCTATGTACACCTACCACCTCTAGGAGCGGTCAAAGATACTTAATGTAGTAAGAGGCATAGAACTCCTGCACCAATGCCTGGCTATATGAACCTTATGTTCTTTCATCCACTTAGTTGATAACAATCAAACACAACTCGCAAATATGGTGCTCTAGCTAAACTAGATAACTTAATCTGTCTCTCCTCCCAGATATCCCTCTTGGGTTGGCCTATCTTAGTCACATAGTTGTCTCTCTCATAAATCATCTATAACCTCTCTACCTCTGGTTAACCTCAATAATAGTCTCAATCGAGAAGTGAGCAGGGTCGGAAGTCTGGCCAGTCTGAGTTAGTGGCTCTGTATCTTATGTTGGTACCTGATGAGATTCCTGGGTTGTACCCTCCTTATACTGGGTACTATAGTTTATGGCTCAGGAATTTCTACTTTGGACTCATCCTATGACCCTCCCCCCTTAGACTGAGGGTCCTTTACTCATGGCTCTGGCTTCTCCCCCCCTCCTCTCTCTCCCCAGATTAGGAAAATATGGTGGTGATATCCTGACCGACTTCATCTCATCCTGGGAACTGGTCAATTGGCCTTTGGCTGAGCTCTAACTTGAGTAGAAGTAGGCCGTCTGCCCCACTATATTTGTAATGGAAGATGGATGCCTAAAGTGTCTCTATAAATAGTCTCTGCCGCAGCCTTCCTCTGAGCCCTAGTTCGTGGGCGAACTAATCTGGTCAGGCCAATCAGGTACTCCTCCACCTAGCCACTATGCTCGGGGGATTCAACCTGTCATCTTCGTCTTGCCTTCTTTGCTGCCATAGTACCTAAAAAACCAAGTATTAGTTCCTGAAAGAGAGTAAAGGACTGCAAAATTTAAAGAAAAATGCAAAATTATAAAACTTTAAAGTTTTCCTAAATTTTACATCCCTATAACCTGTACTCAGCCCAAACAAGTCCAATAGTTACAGGTATAACTAAAATCAAAGTTCAAATACACATGTGGCATGCGAGACTTTTAGGTTTCCTCAACTCTTTCAACTTCCACTTCTATTTGGGTCATGATCATGAAGAAATTATTTAAGAACAATGCACCACTTTTAGCTTTTTGGCTAATTCTAGGCTCCTACACACAAGTTTGTTGGTTTCTAGGTATTTTTCAAGAATTTAAACATACCAACTCACTTAGTTTTAGTTTAGCATAAGATAATACTATTAGGAGCCAAGAATTTTTAGCTTTGATTTTGAGAATCGGAAGTAAAATATGAAAAGATGAAGAGAAACCCTAGCTTGAGTGCGTAATGCATGCAATTGGATGCGTTGGTACCGAGAACAAGTAGTGTTTTTGCCTTATATGAAGTGTAGGGGAAGTTGTATGGTTTGACTTTGAGAGGTATTTAGAGATTTTGAGTTTAATGGGGTTTAGGATCTCGAGTTAGGGTGTTTAAATAACCTTGGGGGTTAGTTTTGGGTCAATCAAGGTCGAGTTAGGCCCAAATTTTTAAAAAACTTGGCCTAAAATTTTTCCACTTACGACACCACCTATGGGGCATAGGTGGCCGCAGGTGCCCCAAATTTTTTTGGCCTTTTCTTGATCTCTGAATTTTTTATTTTGACACTTAGTACACTGCTTACGGGGTTGTAAGTAGTGCTTATGACATCGTTAGTAGGTTCGTAGGTTAAAGTTTAGAAATACCCTCAAAATCCTCAAAATCTCTAATTGACGTTTATTGCACAACTTTCATGGACTGAGTGGGACTTATTACCACCATGAGTGAGTCAATAAGTCCCCTTAGCTTGAATTTTCTGAATTTAGCAATGATTTACCATGTTCTAGGCTATTTCTCATGCTATTGACCTATAAAAATAAACACCTGAACACTAAAATAGTGGGTTGCCACCCACCCAGCGGTTGACTTAACGTCGCGAGATAATGTTGCTATGTCGGTTACTCAGACTTCACCAATAAGCCCATGAGTTGCCTTCCATGCAACACTTGATTTGACATCGCGACACGATGTGGTTACCTTGATTACTCAAAATTCATCAAGGTAACCAAATGAGTGACCTCCTGGGTCATCAACACAATGTATAATCGACACCAGAATATACTTCGTACAATATAAGCTCAGAAATGGGCCCATGAAATCAATCCCCTATATATCAAACAACTTTGGCTCTAAGATAGATGTCATTAGGAGTTCATGCCTCCGTGAAATATTACCTTGACACTGACATTGGTTACAGGCTTGAGCAAAATTATGTGCATCCTTATATATAGTAGGCCAATTATACCTACATTTTAGGATTTTGTGGGCTGTGCGGGTACCATTATGATGACCCCCAACTGGTGATGAATGACAAGCTTTAAGATTCATCATCATTTCCACCTCAGGGATACACCTCCGAATAACACTATCTGCACAAATACAGAAAAGATATGGTTTATCCCAGAAGAACTTCCCCACCTCATGTATGAATCTCTTGCACTGCTGGAAGGATAGGTCTTCTGGAACATGATCACTTGTCAAATAGTTGGCAAAATCAACAAAACAGGGGATTAAGTCTTGAGATGCTGCCAACACCTGTTCATCTGGAAAAGTATCATCTATGTCAAACTCATCCCCTAACTTCTGCATTACCTTTTCTTCAAGGCAAAATAAGTAATATGCAACCCGGTCTCTGTGCCCGTCCAATTTTTTACCTCAAAGTTGAATTCTTGTAGCAAGAGGACCCAATATATAAATCTCGGCTTGGCATCCTTTTTTGACATAAGATACCTCAATGCTGCATGATCTGTATGGACTATGACTTTGGTTCCAATCAAGTAGGACCAGAACTTTTTGAAGGCGAAAACCACCATAAATAACTCTTGCTCAATAACTGTAAAGTTCTTCTGTGTAGGGTTTAATGCCTTGTTGGCATAATAAATTTGATGAAGGATGTTCTCTTTTCTTTGTCCTAGAACAATACCCATGGACACTCTACTGGCATTGCACATAACCTCAAATGGTGACGACCAATCAGGGGATACAATGATAGGGGCAGACACCAGCTTCTTCTTTAGGCATTCAAAGTCCTTAAGACATGCATCATCAAATACAAATTTCACCTCTTTCTCTACTAGTTTGGATAGAGGATTAGAAATCTTTGAGAAGTCCTTAATGAATCTCCTGTAAGAACCAGTATGACCCAAGAAACTTTGAATACCTTTCACTGAGACTGGTGGTGGAAACTTTTTGACTACCTCAATCTTAGCTTAATCAACCTCAATACCTTGTTTTGAATTATTGTTCCTGAGAACAATACCTTCATTTACCATAAACTGGCACTTTTCCCAATTCAATACCAGATTGTACTCTTCTCATCTATGCAGTGCGTTGGATATATCAGCCAAATAGTTATCAAAGGAGTCCCCAACAAGTGAAAAATTATCCATGAATATCTCAATCATGTCCTCTACCATGTCCAAAATATAGACATCATGCATCGCTAAAACGTGGTGGGAACATTACATATTTTTAATGGAATTCTCTTAAATGCAAAAGTCCCCTATGGGAGAGTAAAATTCATCTTTTCCTAGTCCTCGGGAGCAATAGTAATTTGATTATGTCCCAAGTACCCACCAAGAAAATAATACCAACCTCTGCTTGCTAGTCCATCGAGCATCTGATCTATGAATGGCATAGGGAAATGGTCCTTTTGGGTCTAAGTATTCAACTTTCTATAATCCATGCAGCCTCTCCAACTGGTGACCGGTCTCATGGGAACAAGTTCATTCTTCTAATTGAGAACTACTGTAATTCCACCCTTCTTCAACACACATTAAATCGAGCTAACCTACTTGCTGTCTCTAAAGGGGTAAACCATTCCAAAATCTAACCACTTGATGATTTATTTCTTCACAACCTCGTGCATAAAATGATTCAATCGACGTTGATGCTTAATGCTGGAAATGTAATCTGGTTCAAGCTGTATCTTATGCGTGCAAATACCATATGGAATCCCCACAATATCTGCTATGGTCCATCCAATGTCTTTCTTGAATCTCTACAACACTGATAATAATGCTTTAACCTGAGACTCTGCCAAATCTACTATAATAATAATCGATAAGGTATTGTCGGCCCCCAATAATGCATACCACAAGTGAGATGGCAGGGCGTTCAATTTCACGATCGATTGCTCCTCAATAGATGGTCGAGCACGAGGGGAGGTTTTATTTTTCAAATCAAGATTCATCTTTTTTGGAGAATAATTATAAGAACTTCTCCCATGTAATGCTTTAACCATCTCATCATAACCATCAATATCGTTGCTGTCAAAATTCATAATGACCACTGCTAACGCCTCAACCCTAAGTCTTTGTTCAATTGGAATAATCTCTGCATCATCATCAATATCAAAAGTGTCTATCATAGACACTACTTTAATATCATATAGCTGTTGCATCGACTGACACATATCTAAGATCACTTGCTTATCATTCAGTCTGAACTTCATTTACCTTAACTCCATATCAATCAACGCCCTACCCGTAGCTAGGAAGGATTGACCCAAGATAATAGGGGCTTGGAAGTCCACACTACAGTCAAGAATTATGAAGTCGAATGGAAATATGAAGGATGCCACCTTCACTAATACATCACACAGAATACCAACCGGCCTTTTCATAATATGGTCAGCCATCAATAATCTCATAGATATTAGTTTGGGTGCCCCAACCCCAACTGTTTGTACACTGCCAGCGATATTAAATTGATACTGTCTCCAAGTCACATAAATCCCCCTTGAAGTTGAAGGGCCTAATAACACACAAAATAGTAAAAGATCCAGGGTCCTCCTTCTTTTCTGCCAGAGATCGTGAAGTGATCGCTCTACAATGGTGCAACACACCAACATCTTCTAAACTCAAAGCTCTCTTTGTGGTCACCAACTCCTTCATAAACCCAGCATAACCAGGCATCTGCTCAAGAGCCTCAAGAAGAGGGATATTCAAGCTCAACTCTTTCAACATGGAAATAAACTTCTTGAACCTCCCTTCTTTCTTTTTCTATTTTATCTTTTGAGGAAAAGGTGAGGGAGGTCATGGAATTTATTTCTCGACAGGCTTATCGACCATTCCCTTACCTTTGTCTTTCTCACCATCATTATCAACACATATCTAGGGGTGGGCATAAATATGAAAAAATCGAAATACCAAACCAAACCAAATTATTTTTTGTTTTTCGATTTGGTTTTGGTTTATTTTTTATAAATTTGATATTTCGGTTTGTTTTTTAGGTTGGAGTAATTCAGTTTTTGATTTAAATCAAAATAAACTAAAATTTTTAATATACTTTTTTTAATTATTATATATATATTAATATATATAATATATATTTATTATTTAATATTTATAATATCTATGCCCATTAACTATTTAGGCTTTAGCTATGACCCACTACTGCCTACAGCCCAAAGCCCCAAAATCTAAAAACATTCAACAACCGAAATCAAAAGTTTCTTTTTGAATTAATTTTTGAACCGAAAGTTAATATATAGTCCTCTATCTGATTTTTGCATTGGAGGTGATTATTCTCATTTGTCATCTCGAAGACCTTACAAGTTTATATTGTTTTTTCTTTAACATAAGAAATTTAAACTAGTCCAATTTACAAATATAATTTAGCCCATTAAACAGGCCCAAAATCAAAAAATCAAAATTATTAAACTGAAATAGAACCTAACCAAAATTTACATAAACCAAACCGAATCGAATAATGGTTCGATTTTTAGTACGCCTAATTTCATAACCAAAAATCAAAATTAAAAAACTGAACTCGTACCAAAATACCGACGCCCACCCCTACACATACCCCCTTATCCGACTCCACTTCAGGTGTCTCATCAACTGTAACACTATCATTCTTTGGCTCATCAACAGTTGTCTTACCACTTCGAGTGGTAATGGCTAGACAATGACCGTTGTTCTTTGGATTCTGAACTGTGTTGCTCGAAAGGGTGCTTGGAAGCCTCTGATTCAAAGTTGCAGATATTTGTCCAAACTGATGCTCCAATTACTTTATCGCAGTAGCATGTAACTTTACTTTTGGGTCAATCCTGAGATGTCTGCCTTAATCTCTTTAAGGCAATTTTCCTGACCCTTGATCATCTTGAACAACATTGCCTCCATCTTCTTCTCTGTGTCACAGCTACCTGGTGGAACATACATAATACCTTCTCATTATAATTATCTTTGCATCCCCAATCACCATCCCACTCTCAGCTACTATCTCTGCATCTATTCCCGTAATAGTATTGACCTTGGTTTCCTTGTCCCTTAGCTCAAAAACCTTCCAACTCTCATTCTAGGTACTTTTCCTCTTCTTTTAAATCAGAATAATAGGATCCAGAGGCCTTACCATGTGAGCCAACTACATTCACCTTCTCAGAGTTCATAGCTATGAACTTCTTTGTCAATAACCTAACCTCTGTTCTTAGATGAGCAACTTCTTATGCCACTGTGTCATCAACTACTCTGTGCTCGCTGGAAGCACCAATAACATATGTTCTAGTGCCTCTCTTTACCTCCTGAGTATTCCATCCTCGATTGGTAAGAGATATCTAATCTAATATATCTGATGTTGTCTCCTAGCATATATACATGAATGCTTCTCCAGTAATAGTGTCTACCATAACTTTAGAACTGATGTTAAGGGCTTGATAGAAAATCTCAAGCAAGCTCTACCCCAAACTCTTGTGGTTAGTCACCATCATCAATTTTTTTAAATTGAAATCATGCCCCATACATTGATTAATAGTGTGACTGCCTGAAATTATATATCTCTTCCTTTAACTAAAGCATTCTATATGGTGGAAATAAACAATCTAGAAACTGCCGCCGCAACTCATTCCAAGTTGTGATTGACCCTCTAGAAAGTTCCTCTAACCACAAAGTAGCTTCACCAGTCAATGAGAATGGGAACAACCTAAGTCTCAGTGCTTCCTGATTTACCCCAAGATACTTAATGAAGTATAAATCCAAATAAAATTTGTAAGGTGCATGTTTGCATCATCTGTCGTAAAGCATGCAATCACAACTTTCAGATTTAAGAGCTGGTTCAAACCACTATTAATGTTGACTTTCACACCCGGCGACAGAACATGAGTAATAATAGCTCCTATCTCGGTAGGTTCAACGTATCCCAAGTCCTTCTCTGGATCATTAATAGAGGTAAGTACATATAGGCTGGAAGTAATTGAGCTCTACTATCGTAAACTCTATCTCAGTTTTTATCGAGTGCTGCTCGATGATCTACTTCTTGTCTATGCCTTGCTAGCTCTGCCTTCTGAGCATCTGCTTCCCTTATCTGATTAGCAGTTTTTGCTAATAACTGCTTTGTTCTTTGATCAATAATATTTTGAACATCTCCAGGATGAGGGGGATGGACATCATCAGGGTTATTCCGAACCCCTTCAAGCTCACCTTCTCAAACATGTTCAGTTATCCTACTAGTCAGCTATGGGATTCTCTCTAGTTCAGGATGAAGTGGGAGTAAGAAACTGCCTCTACTCCTTGTGTTAGGCATACACCGGCGTATAACCAACTAGAAACAGAAAATAAGAACATGAAAACTTTAAAGACTTTAATCAACAATAAACATATTCCCTGACAACGACGCCAAAATTTTGATATCGCCCGAAGCTACACCTCAAATAGAAGTTAAAGCGATCGATACAAAATATAGTAACCTAACTCAGGTTGGGTTCGAACACACAGGGAATACGTGATCTATCTCTCAAGCTTGCTAAAATAAATGGGTAGTACAAAAAAGTAAATGGAGAGATTATCACTGTAATCTTTGAAAAGTAACAAGATGGAATGTTTTGGTTGTAATAAATTAGAGACAAATACTAGTCTTGTATTCCCCCTGGCTTCTAACCCTGTAGGTTTATTGTGCTCAGTCCAATTATCAAACTGCAGTGCACGTAGAATCTGGCAAGTTAGGTATCACCAACAACCTCTCAACATACTTTGGTGAATCTCACTCATCTCTTTTCGGTCTCAGAGTGGCGCCTTACTAACCCTTGCCCCGGACCCCAGTTTCCACTATCTCCTCTTGGTCTCAAGTTGATTAGATGAAAATAATTATCCTAAGTAGATAACGATGATTAGATTATTTCAAAAATTAACCTCAAATCACTATAAGGATCTCCTTTTCCCAATCTCTACCTCCCTCTCAGGTTCGTTGTGAATACAGGAAAGATCCTAACATTTACAACCATTAAGAAATCAATAAGTGCGAAGAAAGCCACAATACATGCAACAATAATAATCTAGAAGGATTGAACACTTCTCCTACTTTGTTAATCCGCTAGGGTTCGCACAACCCTAGCTAAGGAATCATTGGATCAATATCAATGCAATCCATGTTTGAAAGCATTGGATCAATATCAAAATAATTAACAAAGAAAAATCAAAGTCCTTAATTAAATAATTAACCAATGTCAAGAACAAAGCAATCGCAAGATTAAAATCGAATCTCAGAATCAAATATATATTTTTAAGTAATAAGAGTGCATAAATTAACTAAAAATATAAAAGAGTATTTATAGAATACATGGAAACCCTAGAAAATCTATCCTAAATAAAAGAGGAAAATCAAAGTCGGTTGCCACCTACAGGACCACCTATGAGGCGCAGGAGACACCTACAAGGCGTAGGTGGTCCCACCGTAGGTTACCGAAACCCAAAACTTCCCTGAACTCCTTGAATATCTTGGTTTCTATCACCTATGGGGTGTAGGTACTACCTATGGCCCGTAGATAACTTGGTGTAGGTGACAATGAAATTTCTTAAGTTTTTGAATCTTTGATCTACAACTTTCTAGCATATATTCTTGTACCTACTCTACGTAGGTAGTACCTACGGGGCGTAGGTACGTAGGTGTACCAAAATCTTTAATTTTCACATCTTTTATACTTTTCAGTTCTAAAACCTGGTTTCCTACAAAACACAACACAACACAAAACACATCATATCCAATAAAAAAACCTAAGTAACTTGCATATTTTCATTGTTTTAAGCGCCAAAAGTTCTGTGAAATCATAGAACATAAACACCATCAACTTAGGACGTTTGCATGTCCTCAGGAAATATAACAAAACAAACAAAACAACAATGCTTAACTAGGAGAAACTTAAGCTATCTACGATAGTCAATCATCAACTTTTAAGTTCAAAAAATTACCCCCTTCCTATTTTAACCCTTCAAAACTAACTGTATGTATCACTGAAGCACAATAATGTGGCACTAGTGAATGAAGATATGTCATTACATTAGCAACAAACAATAATGCATATGTACAAGTTACACTACCCAAACAAGTAAGCAACTAGCAACACAACCCCAGTGCCCTCACATCAAAGAAGTCTCAATCACTCATATGAAATCATGCATGTCAATGCAGGGAAGATTAAGAGACACTCACACTCAATAGAAAGTTCCAATCAATGTACATGAAATACCATAAGATTGTCCTTATTTTCTTTACCTTAGCTTTTAGACAATTGGATTAGGATCACTATAGGACTTTACTCGGCTTGTAATATAGGCTTGGGGGATGGTATGGTACATATGGAAATTTTTAGTGACTATGCCTCCTTGGCTCTACACTTATGTTGGGGTCCACTTATCAACCAATTTCTTTTATTCCACCCTTATTTCTCCCTATTTTATTCTTTTATTGCACATTCAGGTTGGGTGTGGTTTCTCTTATTCTTTTTTTTTCTTTTTTCTTTTTTTTCTTTTTTTCTCTACCACACCCAATCTTACTTTCCTTTTCTCTTATTTACCCTTCTTTATACCCACTTCACATTACGCACCCCTATGACAACCATCCACAACTTAGACAATTTGCCTGAGTTGAGGTGCACAATGTCCAAGGAGAACCAAGGCCAAAAAAGGTTCATTATAACACAAATGGGAAGGTGAAAGGTAAAACAAGAAAAATAGGCTATAAGGCTTAAAATATGGATCAATAGATACTTATTCTCATTTGGAAGGTCATTTTAGGTTAAAAGTGAACTTATTTCAAGAACAACCTATGATTCTTTCCTAACCGACTATCCTACAACCTAGGCAGGACTAACTGGAAAAGTTCTGGATTTGACATACAAAGAGAACGAAGTAGTATCTCACACACACATATAACACAGGGTTGCATCACAATCTACTACCTATCTGACTCATGCAATTGTTAGCTATGATTATTATGTCCCTAATTCTAATGTCATAACAAGATTCACAATGGTTACACATATATACATATCACACAGTTCAAAATAAATTATTAAAGGGGTATTAATTTTCTCAAGTAGATTAGATGAAGATAATTATCTTAAGTAGATAGTGATGATTAGCGTATTTCGATATTTAAATTCAAATCACTGTTATGATCTCCTTTTCCCAATCTCTACCTTAATTTTAGGTTCGTAGTGAATACACGTGGGATCCTAACATTTTCAACCTTTAAGAAATCAATAAGCATGAAGAAATCCACAATACATGCAGCAACAATAATCTAGAAGGATTGAACACTTTCTCTACTTCATTAATCCACTAGGGTTCCACAACCCTAGCTAGGATAATTAATCATTCATCATTTTGAAACAATCAATGGAATTCATATTTGAAAGCATTGGATCAATATCCTAATAATTAATGAATAAAAACCAAAGTCCTGAATTGATTAATCAACCAAAGTTAAGAACAAACCAATCCTAAGATCAAAATTAAATCTCAGAATCAAATATATATTTTTAAGTAATAAGAGTGCATAAACTAACTTAAAAACATAAAAAGGGCATTTATACAATACATGGAAACCCTAGGAAATCAATGCTAAACAAAAGAGGAAAATCAAAGTTGGTGGCCTCCTACGGGGCGTAGTGGGTCCCACCGTAGGTTCCCAATACCCAAAACTTCTCTGAACTCTCTAAATCTACTAGTTTCTGTCACCTACAGGGTCTAGGTACTACCTACTACCCATAGGTGACCTGACGTACGTGACAGTGAAATTTCTTCAGCTTTTGAATCTCTGATCTTCAACTTTATGGCACATATTTTGGTACCTACTCTGCGTAGGTAGTACCTGCGGGGAGTAGGTACCCATGTAGGTATTTCAAAATCTTTAATTTTCATATATTTTCTCCTTTTCAGCCCCAAAACCTAATTTCCTGCAAAACATAACACAAAACACATCATACCCAATAAAAAGACCTAAGTAACTTGCATATTTTTATCATTGTAAGCGTCAAAAGTGCTATGAAACCATAGCATATCAACCTACTTCGTTAATTCATCATGGTTTTTGCAATTCTAGTTATGGGGTTTAGCTACTCATGATCATAAGAACACACAAAGATTTCTTAGATCAAAATATGATGTTGAACTTACAAAAAATAAGTTGAAATAAAAACAAAAATCTCAAATTGATTAGAAACCCTGAAAACCTGTATCAATAATTCCAAGATTAATAATATATCTCAGAACTCAAAACAGTAAAAAGTATATAAAGTGCATAACCCGATATTAAATATCATGGGAGTATTTAGAGTTATAAAATAAAGTTTACCCTAAACTATGTAGAAAAATTGGGTCGGCAGTAGCCCACGACTCATGGGTTGGATCATGGATCAAACCCATGAGTCATGGATTCAATCATGGAATCAGAGATGGTCTCTAACTTTCTTAACTTAAATTCATGACTCCAACTCAAGTGGCGTGGGTTGGAGTCACGAATCGTAGGTTGACTTCGTGGATCTCAAACTTAGCAATCTTCTTCAGAACTCAACTCAAGTTTGCAACTCATGAGTCATGGGTTACAACTTATGAGTCGTGGTTTGCATCCTTGAATTGTGGATAGACTCATGGAACTCAGACTCTACAAAACATCTTCAAAACTTGAAGTTATGGGCATACTCATGGGTCATAGGTCCTACCCACGAGTCATGGGTTGACTCATGGGCAACCAATTCAGCAACTCTTCCTTTTTGTTTCTCAACTTTTGTAGTATAACTGGTTTTCCTGCAAAAACAACACAAATACACATCATATCCAACAAGAATACCTAAGTTCCTGCGTAATTTTCTTATTTAAGCATCGAAAGTTCCATGAAACCATGACACATCATCTATTCAAGAGTACAATTCTGCCATGTTCAAAATTTGTTCTCAGTTGAAACAATATGGAGAAACTGTCAACGATGATGATACGATAGAAAAAATGCTCTCTACCTTTGATGCCTCAAGTGTGCTCTTGTAGTAATAATATTGAGAGAAAGGTTTCAAGAAGTATAGGGAACTGAGTTCTCATCTACTTGTGTCTAAACAAAATAATGATCTATTAATTATAATCACGAGAATCAACCTACTGAATCTGCACCATTCCCTGAAGTGAATGAGGTATATGACCACCATGCTACGCCTGGAAAAGGTCGCAGCCCTGGATGTGGTCGTTGACGTTGTCATGATCATTATGACAAAAAAGAAATTTTGTTCCTAGTGTTAATAATTCATTGAACAAAAATCACCACTTTCACGACCTGAACCAGGGTCCTGGACGTGGCGGGCACTCCAAGCCAACTAAGGCCCTATATGGACCCTTAGCCTTACATCATGAGCATAGTATAATAAGAAATTGGCAAAAGCCGACCCATTATATAAGAAGTTCAATAAATAATTGAGTGAAATTCATAAGTCAAAACCATATCCAAAAAATATTAACCCAATACCATCTGCAAAACCTCTATCCTTAAATATCTAATAAGTTGGGTATGGCCCCGACTATGCCGAAAGAAACCAAAAGTACAGGAATAGTAAAATGACTAAAAAATAATAATGCCTTATGGATGATAGAGGGATCACCACTTCTTACTAACTGTACAGTAGTAGAAATACACACCTTAATGCTACACAGGATCACAAGAAAGGGCCTCCGAACCTACATCATAAAATGATGTAGCATCCAAAGATGGTTAGTAATGCGAGTATTGATATACACTCTATATAAAGGGATGATATATTCTTTTACCAAAATCAGTCATAAAACACATTTTCATCATCAATAATAATAGTAAAGTAAGGAACAGGGGACAATGAACATAAGGACATGACCATTTAAAATTTAATCCTGAACTATATAACTTTTTACTGATCTCTAGTAACCCATGGGCTATATGGGTCTGGAACCCCCAACCAACGGGGACCCAATCTATGTTAGTCGCATGGACTGTAGTTTAGGCTAAAGTCACCAATATCCAATAGCTACCATAAACATAACTGTATACTGCTGTGTGAAGCAAACATACAATGGTCATCCTCCATTCAGGACAAGACCTCCCAACGTCGGCAACTGCAGTTTCATGTGTTGGTCACGAAGACTACACCTTCTAGGTGAACATACATAATTCTATTAAATGTGCAATTAAAATATTTTCATAACCATTAATCCATAAAGTCTTTCATTAAGGCATTCCCATATTGGTATAGCCATACCAAGACTTGCAAGCTATTCATATTATGCCATGCAAAATTCTTAATCGTGGACACCAAAGGTATTTCAATAGCCGTTAAATCTTTTTATCATTTAATATCACACAAATTTTACCCAATGAAATGAATATGATGCAACTCTTACTTGAAAATCAAATTTAGAAAGGGGTTGAGGCTGGTATTTTTATCATGCAAAAACCTTTTAAACTTGTAAGAAACCATATTGCCAATTCCATCATTTTTGTGTAAACATATTTTAGTTCAGATTTCATCATTCACATATAGAAAACCATTTAAAAATTGGAGATTTCCAGTAGAAGTATTTTATAATGAAATCCCTTAACCTTAAAATCAAACAACCATTGAAACATTTGATTATCAAGTAAATATCACAATATAATGATAATTGAAGTAAAGGGGTGTTCAACATGCCTTTCTGATGAGAAATTCCCTAAAGAATACAATAGAGATGAGCCCTAACCTTGAACTCTAGCATTTTTGCTTTCACGTTTTGTTTTTGAAGTGAAAAATGATTTTTAGAATGCTTTAGTCATACTCAGGGTCTTTGAAATGTATTGGGCGAAAGGGAATGGTATAGTAGGTGATAAATGCCTGAAACACCCTCAAATAATGTTTAAAACATTGAACCATCCATGAAGAAGGGAAGTGTCTTGGTACGAGCCCCAATATTGAGGGGAATCCTCATGGCACGGGGCCGAACGTGTGGCAGCCCCCTTGCAGGGTAAGGCAGTAGCCCCTCACAGAGTCCCTCGCGGCGTGGGGCTATCATGCGTTGGGTCGCTTGTGACACACGACCTATTTTTGCATCCTAAACCTCCCCCAATGCATTTATACCCTTGCCAAAGTATTTTTTGCTTAATTTAGGGGTCACATAGGTTCATTTTTATCTTGATTTAGACTCCCAAACACCTAGGGTGTTACAACCATCTAAAGAGAAAAAGGAAAAGATGAGAAATGTGAAGCAATTGCTTGCTTTTGATGTGGTGGAAAAGGTCACTATGCACGTGACTGTTGTGCTCTCAAACACTTGGTTGACCTTTCTCAAGCATCACTAAAGAAGAAATATAAAAATCTTAAGGCTAATTTTATCTCCAAAAATCATGTTGTCATCTCACATTTGGATGTAGCAGATTTTTTCGAGCACCCTGAAGGAAAGATAGATCACTTGATTAGTGATAGTTCTGTGACTATGGAAGAATGATGAATTTTTTATTTTTGTTAGTGATTATAATTAGTGAATAAAAGATGATGTAAAAGTAGTTGTTTGCATGAATACTAGTTTCTTTTTAAAATATTATTTTTTATTAATTTAGTCATATGGTAGTTCATCATGAAATTGAATTCAACTTAGTTTCATTTTGATTAAATAATATTTTAATATTTTCATCTGCTTTTGAAAGAAAAAAAAAACTTATGACACCTGTTTAATTCCTTAAGATTGAGGGCGATTTATCAATTTTATGGCATTAAAATGGCATTAATATTCAAGTATTTGTCTTATGAATTGGACGAGGTTACTGTGATGTCACAAAAGGTGAAATTAATGCCATTTTACTTTAAAAAAGGAATTTTTTGTGACTTTTGTCCTAAATAGGACTTAGGATTGTCTTCTTTTTCTCTACTTGACCAATGAATATTGAGAAAATTAAAGGAAAGGTGTAATTTAAGTCTTGAATGAAGGATTGGTGACATTGACCAACTTAAAGGGTCAAACATAATTAGGAAACGTGATTAATGTAATTGTGGACTTGATTAACATTTTCAAAACTTTCTAATCTTTTGAAAAATACAACACACCTCTCCTATCCTCTCTAAATCAAGCGTCTCTTTCCTCTTTCTATCTCGACTGTTTATCCCAAGGTTCTCCTAACCAACAGTTCTGCAAATTTCTCCCTTCAATCCCCGACGACTTCAACCTCCCGGCGATATATAGGTGGGCTTTGAGTTTCTTTTTGAATTTCAACTATCAATCGACGTCACAACATTGCTCTCCGATGACAACAACTTCGAGTTCTTCATCGTCCCTTTTCTTCTTTCACAGGTAAAAAAATAGGGATTTTTAGTTATTAAGAAAAAGAGAAATGTGATCCAACTTCTCTTCTCGTATTAGTTAATAATTTTAAAATTTTTTGCTTAAATTTGAAATGGGGACGGAAGAAAAACCTAATTTATGGTATTTCTTTTCTTCTCTTTTCAGAGTGAAATATAATTTTTGTTGTTTGTTGCATTTTTGAAGTTTGATTTTTGTTGTTTGTTTTGTACAAAACAAAAAAAATAATGTTGGTGTTTTTGGTGTTGCGCCATTAATGGGTTGATTTGTTCTTGTTCTTGGTAAAAATGGTGATATTACTGTTGTTCTATTGAATAAAATCATGCTACTATTTTTTTACAACATTTTAATCTTCTGGTGCAATAGATTAATCTTCTGTTGTAATAGATTAATCTTCTGGTGCAACTGATTGACCATCTGATGCAACAGATTTACCATATGATGCAACAGAGGAACCATCGAATTAAAAATCTACTGCAACACATTAACCATTTAATGTAATAGATTTACCATCGAATTAAATATCTGATGTAATAAATTAACCATATGATGGAACATATTAACCATGTGATGTAATAAATTTACCATCTAATGCAACAGAGGAACCATCGAATTAAAAATTTGACGCAACAGATTTACCATCTGATGTAATGGAGAAACCATCGGATTAAAAATTTGATGCAATAGATGAACCTTCTGTTGGTTAAAATCCTATCAACTATTCCAATAGGATATGTCTAAGACTTGATTTTTCCAACTGATTATTCATTTGTCACGATAGACGATCCTTCTGTTGGAAGAATTCTAGATACTATTGACTGTTGATAACTATTCTAACAGATTACTCATAAGTTACAACAGATGTGTGATTTGTTGCACAGACCAATCATCTGTTTCAATAGATGAGTGATCTATTTTTATTATTGTAACATATTACTCATCCATTGTATTAGATTAGTTATATATTGCAACAAATAATCTACCTGGTGCAACAGATGTGTGATCTATTGGAACTGTTATTTTACTGTTATGCATGTTAGATTTACTGTTATCCCTTTTTAATGATGTATTAATCAATTATAATCTATTTTATGTTCTTGTTAATTTTAGATAATATGGCTCCCAAAAGAAAAGAAACCAAATCAAGTCCAAGTAAAGGAACAAATGAAGCAACTAGTCTATATCCACCACTCTATGAGCTTGCTTTACAAGCATTATCTCAATTAGGAGTAGAAGATAATGAACATTGGAAGGAGGAATATTTCAAAAGAGATGTTCCAAATTCTAATATCCATTCCACCGAAGAGTTGGTCAAAACCTTCAGCATTGATAGTTACCCTGTGAGAATGCAGTGCGATAGTGCCACATATTTAATGAGTAATTTCGTGGTTAAATCATCCATGGGATAATCTTTCGACGCCTTCAGAAAAATACTTCAAGAATAAAATTTGGATGCTTATTTCAGGGACAACTGCTTTGGGCGATATCTTGATTTGTCGGAGGACAACAATGCTCATTTCTAAATGAAAATGGTATATGATCTCCTCAAGCATAAGTTTATGTATGAAAATAAAGTTAAGATGGATGAGGTGTGGATAAATTACTGTAGCATGCCTGTTTGTTTTGGTTGGAAAGAGTTTACCATAGTCACTGAACTAAAATGTTATCCTCCCTTTGCTGCTTAAGTTATACCTATTCTACCCCCAAAAAGCACCCTACATACCCCAAAAAGGTAAAGTCAAGTCGAGTGATCGTGACGACCTGGTGTCCCTTGTTGGTCCAAGCTTCAAAAATAAAAATTTGGTAGAAGCTTTAAAAGGTAAAAGACTTTCAAAGAAGCACAAACAATCATTGTTCTTGGTTTGGTTTGTACATAATATTCTTTGGGTAAGAGACGTTAACAACAACATACCACTTGGTTTAATAAAGCTCTTCGAGGATCTGGGGCATTTAACAGCTATCCTTGGGGTTATGGAAACTTCAAAATGACTGCCAAATAGTTATTTACTCTATTAACGCCAAAGATAATCAACTTATATGGATTTCGATGGACTTTCTTGGTAATTATTTCTTTTATTATGATATGATTCATTTTTTTATTTCAAAATGCTTTTGATTTATTGGCGTATTTTATAGGCTTGGGCGTTTTTAAAGCTATTCCTTATTTGAGACAACAAGTGAACTACCAGGAAGAAGTTTCCTAACCAGGAACCCTGAGATGGTTGTCGGCCAAAACTGATAAAAATACAAAATTTCTTGATCTCTCCAACCCCCCAAAGGATGCAACAAGTCTAATTGTAATTAAGTTTTTGTTTTAATTAATGATATTTTTGAATGACCTAATCATCATTCTAATATATGTATTAATTTATGTTAGATTATGCATCCATCACTTATTTCAACCAATCGAGAGTTGAAGATGCCATTTTTCTTACTTTATAGTATGTACAAACTTTATCGGACCCTAAGGTCATTGACAGAATAAAAAAAAATTGTTTGGAGCAACAACCATCACAAGAAAAATAATTTTAGAGGGTGGGCTTGTTGTTGTTGATGGTGGTAGTGGTAGTGGTGCTATTGTCGGGGCTAATGATGCTCCTCTTACAGTTTTTGAAACAACAAACCATTATGATTATGATCATACTGGTTATACAGATTTTTCCCCTTCTAGCGAATATTTTGTATGCAAATGTCAAGACTGCAAGGCAAAACATGATGGAGTGATTAATACTATTAATGCATCAACTGCTTCTGTAAAGGAATTGACATCTAAGAGGGGTGTCATTCCATCAAAGAGGATTTCTTATCCATACACTCCACTAGAGAATAAGATGGCTAAGAGGAGAAGGAAAGAAATTTCCAAGGCATCATCAAGCATCAAAAAAGAAAAATTGCAACTCTTTTGTAGTTGTCTTACACCTTTGATCAATGTACAAAGTCCATAGGAGAGCAGCATGAGATGAAAAAGGTGAATGTATATCATCTGTTATAATAAACAAACAATCACATATCTGTCTCAATAGATAATACATCTATTGCAATAGTTGTCTAACTTATTTCATCAGATGCGTTATCTGTTGCAACTATTGTCTAACCTGTTGTATCAGATGCATTATCTGTTGCAACAATTATCTAACCTATTCCATCAGATATGTTATCTGTTGCAAGTGTTGTCTAACCTATTGCATCAGATACATTATCTATTGCAATAGTTGTCTAGCCGGTTGTATTAGATGCGTTATCTATTGTAACATATGTCTGTCTGTTTCAGGAAATCAAATAAGTTTTTGTACTATTTTAGTTTGTACCAACTGATGAGTTATATATTGCAATAAATGGGTTATCTATTGGAAATTATCATACAAATTTTTTTTACGTGTTCGAATCTGTCCCAACAGATGATCCATCTGTTGCAACAGATAGATAATCTATTATATATCCATGATTAACATTAACAATTCTGGTTTTCTAGGTGGATGTCACAGTAGAAGCTACTATTGAACAGTATAATATCACAGTTGATAATCCATCAACTACTTCCAAAGAAGAAGAAAAAGTGGAGCCTGTCAGTTCGGGAGAATGAAAGAATTACTCATTTAAAGGGTTCAACCTCTCGGACAAGGCTCCAAAAAAACTAACAAAGTTGATCAACGGCTATTCAGAATGGATTACCGATAGAAATTTAAAGCATCATGCCGGCAGGTACATAAATCATTTATAAAGATATTGATTTATACAATTATTATAGAAAAAACATGACATTAACACATATAAATCATGTAGAAAACAAAATAACGAACACTACAAAGTGAATGAATTGAGTCTTGGTTTTGATATGTTCAACTTTGTTGTTGCACATTCCAGAATAAAGGATTGGTTCTATTTGATGTCACAACCCCAAACATGCTGGAATGATGAGGTTTAAATGCCATACATATAACTCTTAATTAATACTTTATTTAATTGCATCTGTGTATTAATTTTACTGTTACATAATCTGAAATGTTTGATAATATGTGCAACACATTGATGTCATTTCTTTCTACCTCCGAAAGAAGGCCAACTTGCAAACACAAGAATAATACAGATACATGACAAACAATTATTTGTATAAAGTTTACATCAATAATGCATACGATAGCTATTGTCAACAGTAGCCGAAAGTTTCCCAAATTAAGGAATGCTTGATCAACATCATCAAAGGTTTTAGCATTTCAGCTAGCTTACCTTGGCATTTGGTTGACGAAGTGTACATCCCAATCAATTATGGTGATGAATTCCATTGGGTGTTGGATGTTGTCATTCTAAAAGAGAGGCACATTCGAGTTTATGACTCGATCTCCAGAAAGAGACATTCTGGGCCATCATCTGAGATATAAAAGCTGACCAAAATATTGCCTACTTACCTTCATATAAGTGGCTTTTTGGACCAAAAGGTTTGTACTAATTGGTCGACGATTGAAGCATGCCGAGATAAAATGGGTAATCCATTTGATGTTGAATATGTTGAAGGAATTACTCAACAACCCATTGGTAGCCTATAAGTATCATAATTTAGTTTCTTTATATAAATTTCACAATGCTTACATGATTTGCAAGCTATGGATTATCTATTTCTTAAAAACAAAGGGATTGCAGACTTTTTGTTATCGCTTACGCTGAGTATTTGAGTGATGAATTACAAGTACCAAATGATAGACTTGATGTCGGATTACTCCGTAAATTTGGGCCAGGGGAATTTTTATTCGTTTTTCGTTCTTGTTTGATGCAGTACGAAGCTTCGAAGGGCTTCGGAGGACTTCTCAGAGTCTAATGCATACTTAAAGTTAAGTCCAATCTCTATTGGATCTCTGTAATGACACCAAATATTGATCCTTTCTCAAAAACTGATACGCATAAACATGAGCAACAACCGTCATTAATTCGTAACAGGGTATCAACACCATTTTTATGGGCCCCTCGGCCTTATCAATTCAAATCTATCAAACTTAATTGTATAATACAGGATCTTGTTTGAATGATCAATGCCTAATCGGTTAAGAACGACATTCACAAAATTATTATACTTTCTGTGCATTATCCCGATGACCTTATTAGTAATACATAACTCCCACACATGAAAGTGGATCCATCCATCTGCACGCACCTTATTCTTCCAAGCCCATCTATGGCTTAATTTGAATAAATAGATGACTAACCTGTTGCAACAGATGTCACATCTATTAAAATTATCAAATAATTATAGACATTTGTTATGACAGATGATCAATCTATTGCAACATATGACTTATCTGTTGGAAAGAATAAAAAAGATATATGCATCTGTTGCAATAAATTGTCAATATGTTTTAAATTATCAATCAGATAGAATATATTTTGCAACAGATTACCCATCTGTTAGATTTATTTTAAAGCAATTTTTTTTTTTCGAAATACTATAAAGATAAAATGTAGTATTTAGATCTGTTTTTTAATTTAAAGGTCACCAGTTTTATTTAATTAAGGGATGTAATTATACATAACTCCACTTCTAGATATGGCTGATCCAAATTTGGACAAGGTGATTTTGTGCGACTCCTTACGGGAACTTGAAATGCAGATTCACGAACTCCGGTGGGAGTTGGGCGACATGAGAGCAAGGCTGATGAGGGCTCTACTGCTTCCAGATGACGATTGACCGGTTGACAATAATAATAATAATAGTAATAATAATAAAGTAATAATAATAATTAATTTATATATTTTTTATTTTAGCATATGTGTTTTCTTTTATTATATCGGATCTACCCAAGGGAGGAACCTAATGTATGTTTTATTTATTGTATATTTGTATATAATGGATCCAGAAATCAATGTTTGGCCGACTTTGAATTTTTATTTCTTATTTAATATTTAATTTTCATTCTGTCTATTCCTTATTCTCAACATATCAACGGTTGGAGGTAGGGATTGAGCGTTTGTGGCAACAGATGGTTAATCTGTTACGACAGATGGATCATATAATGCAACGGACGGTTATTAATAAAAAAGGGTTATTGTTATTGAGAGGGTGAAAAGTCATGACTTTTCAATTATTTAATATGAAAAACGATTTCATAAATAAATAATAAGGAAATAAATGATAAACACAACTTATCACCATAAAAAAATATTTATTTAATTTTAATAACTGATGTTAATATTAAATAGGCATGATTTTTTGTCTCACACATTCGTAACAACTGATGAATGAAATACTCCATCTATTGCGACTGATGAATCAACTGTTAGAAGAAATCAAAAAGCTCCTTCAACAAATGGTTGATTTGTTGCAACAGATGGTATATCTGTTGCAACAAATGGGTTATCTGATGCAACAAATATACAATCTGTTGCCATAACTCAATAAACGATTATTATTTTATTAAAAGAAATGGTTATTGAAAAGGTGAGAAGTCTTCGATTATTTAATTGAGAAATAGGTTATTTAAATTTAAGAACTAATTAATAATAATAAGCTGAAAAGTCATGACTTGTCACAATAATTAAAAACTCACTAGCTTGATTTAAATTAAGTCATTTATTTTCACAGAAACAATAAGGAAATAAATGATAAACACAATTTATAACCGTAAAAAAATGGTTATGTAATTTGAATAATTGCTGTTAATATTAAATAGGCGACAAGTAGTGACTTTTCACCATTTTTTTGTAAATCTCTTTTTTAATTTATATAATAAATAATACCAATTTGGATTAATGAAAGTGTATGATAATTATTATTATTATTATTAAAAATGATAGATTATCTGTTGCAACAGATTATAGATTTGGTGTAACAGATAGTATATCTGTTGTAACAGATGGGTTATCTAATGCTACAAATATACAATCTATTGCCACAACTCAATAAAAATAGTTATTATTTTATTATTAAAAGAAATAATTATTGAAAAGGTGAGAAGTCTTCGATTATTTAATTGAGAAAAAAGGTTGTTTAAATTTAAGAAATAATTAATAATAATAAGCTGAAAAGTCATGACTTATCATAATAATAAAAAAGTCAACAACTTGATTTAATTAAGTCACAACTTTTCACAATAATTAAAAAGTCACCATTTTGTTTGAATGTAATTAATAAAATGAAAGTGAACAGTCGCGCCTTTTTGCCTAATTCATTCAAATTCAATCCTCTATAAATTGGTCCCTCCTTATTCATTCATTCCACTACTATACTCTATTTATTTCTTACATCTTCTCTTTCATATTACATCTTCAACCACTTTCTCTTCAAAGACCAAATACCTTTTCCCTGTCTCAAGTAAGTTTTTTCTTTCTTTTTGTGCAAATCTACCCAATTGGTAGTATACGTTGTATTAAATTTAGAATCTTTTCTTTACTTGTATTTTTACATTTTTTATCAATTCATGCGTGTTCTAGATATTGCTGATCCAGTTTGAGAAATTACTTTTTTGCATGACGCCGTGGGGGAACTTCGGTGGTAGGTTAATGACCTACAGTGGGAGTTGGACGCCGTGAGAGCAAGGATGCTCTGAGAGATTCGCAGGTTGAGGAAGGCCCTGCTGATACCGGTTGACGATTCGCCATCTGACAATAATAATTGATGATGATAATAATAATTAGTTCATGTTTTTTCTTTTAGCGTGTGTATTTTTATTTTTATTTATATTCCAACTACCTATCTAATGTATTTTGTTTTTATTTAATGTAAGAATTATGTTTCTGTCTATTTCTTCTTCTTAACAAACATGTTGATAATTGGACGTAAGGAACAATTTTAAATCTAGTAGCAATAGCAAGAGTTTTAAAATATATTGGTTATCTGTTGGGGCAGGAGTTGTTTTGTGTTGTTCACAACAGATTACTCATCTGTTGCAATAGATTACTACTCTGTTGCAATAGATAACTCATCTGTTGTAATAGATAACTCGTCTGTTGAAACAGATGACCCGTATGTAGCAACAGATGACTCACCTATTGCAACAGATGACCCATCTGTTTGATTCATATTACAGGCATTATATAGAACCATAAACATGAATCCAACATATGAGTTTTTCGTTACAACAGATAGCTCTTATGTTGGATTCATGAACGGATTCTATCCATTGTTGAAGAAACAACAGTAGCAGTGTACCCAGATGACAAATTTAATTAAAAATCATAATTTTACTTACCAAAGTCACCTACGAAGTAATTCTAAAGTGATGTATGAAAGAAAATTTGACCTAAAAAATTATTCAAGTAGCAGCAGTAGCGATAAAAATAACAACAACGGTCGACAAGAAGAAGATAAAGATGATAATGAAGTAGAAGATGTTGATAATGAAATCAAAGATGATGAAAATGAAGCAGAAGATGATTAATAAAACAGCAGAAATAATGACAACAAAAATTGTGAAGAGAGAGAAAATAACAACGGATGAGAAGAGAAAGAAACACACCTTTTTCCCTTCGTTTCTTGTTATATTAACTAACATTTGGATCAAAGTATAATTAAAAAACTTTTGGGCTATTTTAAAACTTCCACAACTTTCTTAGTCCATAATAAAGTAATTGTTACCTCCACTCAATTATTAAGACTTGAGTCACCTATACCTCATTTTCAAACTCTTTTGTCACTTTTAACAAAATTTTCCATGAATCTTGTCATTGTGTCCAAGTAGACTTGTCATTTATTTCCCCCTACTTTGACAAAAATAATGGGACTTTTGTTTTTAAGAATAAAAAAAAAGGTGGGTACAAACAAATATAAAGAAACAGTTTCCTATTATTGCTATAATACTATTGAAAATTGTTTAAACATAATAGGTGCAGTAAATATTAATAAAAGTAGTATACTGTAAAGTTAGTATATTGATAACTATTTAGATAATGTACACTATTTAATGTGTCTTTCCCTTGTAAAAACTTCAAGTAACATGTCTTATCTCTGTAAGCAATACTATCAAATTGGAATACTATGTGCCTATTACTTTACTAATTTCTTAATAAAAGGTAATTAATAATCTATTTTGTGCAAAGATATATTTCATTTTATATCTGTCTTTCTATTTGAAGATATGGATAATTCTCAAATCAAGTTATCCAATTATGAAGTCATTTGTTAGATTGATTCTGGCATAACAAATACAATATTCAAAGACGAAAAATATTTCTAACATCTAAACATAGACAAGATAAATGCCACTACGATTTCTGGTAGTGCCAATTTGATTGAAGGTTTTGAAAAAGTCATTATAATCTTGCCTAAGAGAGATAAACTCATCAAAAATAACGATACATTTTCTCCTAAGTCTCGAAGAAACTTGTTGAGTTTTAAAGATATACGTGAAAATGGTTATCATATTAAGACAACTAATGAGATGTTAGACCCAAAATTTTTACAATTTTATTTTGGTATCTTCTTCGTGATTTATGGTGATTTTTGAGTTGAATTATGATAATAAATGATAATTGGACCATTATAAAGTATTTTGGAATTCATGAAATGCGTTTGAGATATTTCGGTACCTCTAAACTGCAAGGGTCTTTGTTAAGGGTATGCTATAAAGGAGAGACACACCCTAATGGGGAAATTAGAGATCCACAATAAGAGTGTGCCACGCATTGGTCATGCCGTGATAAGGGAGTGGCATGCCCTTGGAGTGGCGCGATAAGGGCGTGCAACGCCCAAGGGTGCAGAAATGATAGTTTTTTTTCCAGTTTGGGTTGAGGGCTTTTTGATCTTTTACCTATAAAATAACTTTCCAATCATATTACACAATTTTCACCCTCATAACCCATATTAAAATGTATTCTCTCCTCCCAAACTCTTAAAAGTACAAAAGAAGAGTTTTTTTTTACCAAAATCCAAGCTTGTAAGGTTCCAATTCGAGTTTTCCTAAAGAAATTCACTAAGTCCATGTATGTGGGGTTTGAAAAAGGATAATCTTTCATCCCTGTGCCAAAAATTTACGTTTTTATCATGAATTTGTGATTTTTATAACTACGGTTCATACCCATTTTTCTTATGCTTGAGTTATGATGTTTTATCATGAGTTGCACATTATTTTGTATATGTTTCATGCTTATTTATTTTTTTCTACTAAAGTGATTTCAAGCATTGAGTTATGACATTTTGATATGAAGTTTTCATGAGTTGACAAAAGATTTCAATTTGAGCATTAGGTATTTAATTTACAAGAAGTTCAAGTTTACTATTTTTTAGTTTCAAAAGCATTGTAGTATAATCATAATTTCAGTTATTTCAGGCAAGCTATGAAGTTCAGATAAGAAACCAAAAATTTGAGATAGAAACTGTAGTAACCTAATTTTTGGGTGATTTATGTGAACTATTTATTTTTGTGTGATTTGACCATTTTAACCCTCCTTGTAATTACATTGTGGTATTTCTGGGGTGTGGGGATCATTGGCATGATTCTCAATGCATTTCGGAGTGATTTGTGCAAGATTGTGATTTTTGGTGGTTAAAAAGTCTTATTAGTTGACTTCAGTCAATATTTATTAATCTACGCATTAGAAGGTAAAACGAACTCTGTCAGCGGATTCGGAACGCTGATTTTAGATTGGTTACATAGTTGGTGTGGTTTTATGGATTTTATATCTTATTTCGATCCTCAATTTAAAAAGTTGGAAAATTTAATTTTGGGGTCAACTTCGTGAAAATGATGTTTTCTTGAAAATATGATATCGTCATTGAGTTCGGAGCATTAAATTTAATAGGGTAGCATAGTTTGTTTGCCTTCTTAGGATTTCAAATGAATCCTAAGGGGTCCGTGGAGACTTGGAATTGGAATTCTTCAAGTCCCCAGCTGGTGCACTCGCTTAGGCGACCTGTTAGTCGCTTAAGAGACTGTCAACAAGGGGAATTGTGTAAGTGACTCATCCATCGCTTAGGCGACAGTCTCTTAAGTGACAGGTAAGTCGCATACACGACGATGCAGGCGTTGCGTAAGCGATGCCTGGGTGGATTATATCCCTCATTTTCATGATTTTTTACCATTTATGAGACTTGAGGCTTGGGGTTTTGAGTTTTTGAGCAATTTCTTCCATTTTTATCTTGGGTAAGCTCCAAAACTCGTATTTCTATTATATTTCTTTGATTATTATCTTTTAAATCTTCTTGAAACTTGAATTTGAAAGAGGAATTTGGGGATTTTAGCTCGGAAGGCCTAAATTAGTATTTTCTCGATTTAAACATCAATTCCAACTTGTTTTCACTTGGGTTTTCTTCTATAAGTTTCTTTAATCATAGGAAGTATATTCTTGGACTAAAACTCCAGGTTTACCTTCTTTTGTGAAACCCATTTCGAGGGTTCGTTTTGACCCCAAACTAAAAATGAGCAATATTGGTATCATTAGCTTTTGTTTGACGCGTAGATTCTATATTTGTGTATTTTAGTTGATTCCAAATCCATTCACGAGGTGAAAGTTTGGTGTTGATGGTTTGTTTGCACCAGTTTTTAGCATTTGAGGTAAGTTATCGCTTAACTTTCTTCATGCTTGACTGGGTAGTTAATACATATATAAAATCATGTTCAGAATGTGGGAAACAATCATAAAAATGACTATATTATTGTGTTGTGCCCGTATGGGGGCCTATATTGTTGTGATTTAGTGGTTTTGACCCTTAATTCAGAAAGTTGTGAAATGGGTCTCGGGGGTTAACTTTGTGAAAATGATATTTTTTCAAAAATCTGATATCGCCATTGAGTCTGCAACATTGAATTTGATAGGGTAGCATAGTTCATTTTCATTCACGGGGATCCAAATGAGTCCCGAGGTATCCACGAAGACTTGGAGTTCTCCAAGTCTGCAGCTGGTGCTGGTTCCATTGCAACCACGAGTGGCTAGTCGTGTACGCGACTCAGAAGATCAGACACGAGTATCGCATTCATGATATCTTATTCGTGATAGCGAGTCCCACATATGTGAGGACCAGGTCATAATAGGATACCTGCCATCAGGCCAGGTACTGCAAACACTACACCTGGTCACGTATGCGATGCCTGGACTATATATATACCTTTTTTTCGCCATTTTCACCATTTTTTAGAGTTGGAGCTTAGGGTTTTATGATTTTGAAAAAAAATTTCATGATCGGAACCAGGGCCTGATCGTGACGGGTATCTCAAGCCCATTATGAGCCGGAGACCACCCCCTTAGCCTAACATCTAGAACACAATAAAGATATATAGTGGAAGATAATCATATATATAGAAATGAAAGTAGATAAGACAAAGACAGTCTAAGAATCATAACTAACATCCAACCCACATATGTCCACAAAAGCCTCTAAAAACTAAATTACCAAATGGTCAGGACATGCCCCCTGACCATGACCAAAGGAGAAACCAAAACAAAATTCTAACAATTTTGAAAATATGAAAAGAAACCTAATGAAATGCTAAAGCTTTCTGAATGATTGAGGCTCACCACTTTACAGTGACTCAACTGATATCCGCTCCACCTAAGACTACACATGAGTATAAAAATAACCCTAGGACCTTACATCGTAAAATGATACAGCGTCCAGGGACGGTCAGTGGGATATACACTTGCAAGTAACTCGAGGAAAGGGATAAAATAATGCCATGTCCAAAGTCAGTCAAAACCATGTGCACACATTCATATATATATATATAGGATGTTGGGATAGTGTACAAGGGTCATGAACATAAGATTTTAAAACCATTAAACTATACTATGTAGCTCTATTCGTCATAAGGGCACCCACAGGCTATATGGGTTCAACTTTCCCTATTGAAAGAGCCCCAGTGCGTGTTAGCCACACGAACCGAGGAAAATCTGAGGGAGGTCCAGAGAAACCAAGGCTCCAACTATCCCCAAAATCTATATAATGTGTGAACCATGCACATGGTCATAAAGACCCCCACACTGGTAAACGTGGTTTCCAGTATTGGTCCCCCCGGGACCTCCACCTTCACGGAGAGCTACACAACCCCTTTTAAGACCAAATTAAATCATTTGCACATAATCTTAACCGTTAACCCAGGAGTAAATTATTAAGGCATTTATCATTTGGTATCGTCATACCAATTATACTTGCAAGCGAATTCTATTATGCCATAACCATTCCATTAACCGTTAGATTCCCAAGTTCTATTTTAATCCAAAAATATATCCACCAAGGCTTTTCAAAACCATTTTATTTCATTTATCCCTTAATGCAATGCAATAGTTTAGAGGAGCAAGTAAAGTCATACAATTACCTATATTTCAAATTAATGCCAATTTCAAGACAAAATACATTAATTTTAGGAAACCCATGTTCCCCATTACAAACCATACCATATTTACCCAATTCATACCTAAACCATTAATTAAAGTATGAACAATGCATTTAAAACCATGGGGAAAACAATCCAAGTCATTATTATTCAAAACCCCTCAACCCAATTTTCAATCCCACAAATAAACCACATGGTTATTAAACCAATTCATGGCATGATAAAAAATATAAGTATATGGATGAGAGAAATGCTTGAAATAGATAAGAATAGGAAGAAAATCCAAAGTTGAGACCTTAAAGATTGAATTCCTTGAAAACCCTCATTTTCCCTTGCTTTGGGGAGTTTAAGATGATGAGAGTAGTGTTCGATTTGATTAACTGATGTTAATAGGTCCCCTTAGATGTTTTAAGGTCATGGGTAAAGTTTAAAGGAAGGAAAAAACCAAATTACCCTTAATTAAAAATGTGCAGGAGAAATGGATCCCAGTCGGTATGGGTCGGGTAACGATTCGTGATGACTGCTCACGAGTTGTTGCCTGGATTCATGGCCTGAGTAGAAACTTTAGGCATTAACTCTATTATGGTCACGAGTCCTTCACCAAAACTCGTGACCTTACCGAATGACTCGTAGAGGGGCTAGTCATGACCACGATAGTGACCTAAGAAAACCTTACTGGTTAGGCAATGAATAACATCGTATGACTCTTGACGAGTGGTAACGACTCGTCACCTGATTCATTGCCTGGGCAGTGTTCAATTTCACTTCAAAAATTTTTAGGGTCTAAAACCTAGGGTATTACATTACCCCCCTCCACTTAGGATCATTCATCCCTGAATGAGAAGTTAAGGGCATCCTAGTACAGATACAAGACAAAATGCAACCAGAACTAAGAACAAATTTGAAATGCGATAAGAATAAAAAAATGTATACCTTAAGCATTTTCATCTAACCCGGGGAACAAGAATGTATATTTAGCTTTCATATCATCTTCAGCTTCCCATGTAGCTTCTTCCACCTTTTGATTTCTCCAGAGTACTTTTACCGAAGCCACATCCTTTGTTCTTAACCTATGAACTTGCCTATACAAAATCTCCATCGAGACTTCCTCATAAGATGCGGAATCCAAAATATCAACATCCTCCACAGGAACAACCAAAGAAGGATTACCGACGTATTTCTTCTGCATAGACACATGGAAAACAGGATGAATAAAAGCCAAACTCGTGGGCAACTCCAACTCACAAGCAATATTACCAACTCTTCTCAAAATCTGATGCAGACTAATATAACGGGGCCTGAGCTTTCCTTTATTCCTAAACCTCATCACTTCTTTCACAGGAGAAACTTTTAAGAACACCTAATCACTAACCCCAAACTCCAACTCTCATCTCCCCACACCCGTATAAGACTTTTGGTGATTTTGGGCAGTTTTAAGACTTTCTCTAATCACCTTTACCTTCTCTATGGCTTGGTAAACCAAGTCATGACCAAACAACCTAGTCTCACCAACCTTAAACCACCCAATAGGAGACCTGCACCTCCTACTATAAAGAGGCTTTAAAAGAGTCATCTGAATACTCGAATGATAACTATTATTGTATGTAAATTCAATAAGAGGCAAGTGATTAACCCAACTTTCCTTAAAATAAATCACATAGTCCCTTAGCATATCTTTTAATATATGAATATTTCATTGCGCTTGTCCATCCATTTAAGGGTGGAAAATAGTGCTAAGGTTCACCTTAGTCCCCAAACCTTTTTGAAACAAACGCCAAAAGTGAGAAGTAAACTACGTACCTAGGTCTAAAATGATGGACATAGGGGGCTCCATGCAACTTGACAATCTCCTGAACAAACAACTTGGCATAGTACTCCCCAGAGTAGTTAGTCCTCATAGGTAAGAAGTGAGTAGACTTAGTCATCCTATCCACAATGACTTAGACGGAATCATATTAATTCCGAGACGCGGAAAACCCATAATGAAATCCATATTTATCATCTCCCACTTCTATATGGGCAGCTCTATCTCTTGAGACATTCCACCAGGCCCCAAGTGCTCTACCTTAACTTGCTGACAAACCATAAACTAGGGGTGTACAAACCGAACTGTTAAGTCAAATCGAACCGATGAATCAAACCAAACCGAGGAAAAAATTGACTTATGGTTTGGTTTGATTGGTTTGGTTTTGGCAAAAAAAACCCAATCATTCTTGGTTTGGTTTGGTATTAGCAAAAATAAAATCAAATCGAACCCAAATTGAACCGACATAATATATATATATATAATTTTATTTTTTGATACATAAAAAAATATTACTTATAATTTACTTTCTAATTATTTTTATTACTTTTTTATATTCAGAAAATAGATATATATTCTTGGGCCTTTAATTATAATATTTGTCCATTAGTAACAAATTAATATGAAACCCAATATTAATATACAAAGGAAAAATTATATATTATAGACAAAATACTATATTAATTACATGGTATGGTGAATGTTTTAAAAAATTACAATTCATAGTTATTTGGTAGTTTTAATTTTTTTTTTGTTCTATTGGCAAAAAAAAGGCAACAATGGGAACATCAAAACGCATGATTATTGAAGATATCTTTTTCAACCTTTTTGTTCTTATTTTCCTCTCAAAATCACTCTAATATCCTTGATTTTACATTGAAGAAACAACAACATTGGCAACATCATAATAGTGTTCTTCAAGAGACCTTCTTCAACTTCTTTTCTCCTTATTTTTCTCTCAAAATCACTTTAATATCACAAGATATCATCCTTGATTTTACTTTGGAGAGCCTTTTTTTTTGCGGATTTGTCACCACATAAAATCCGTTAAGAATATTTATTGAAGATTTGAGGTAATTTTCAGTATTTTTGATATTAGATTTAATTTTTTTTATATATATTTTGCAATCCTTTCTATCATAAATTTTGATTGAGATAACTTAGTTCAACCATTACTTTCTCAATTCAACTAAATTGTTATCAATTATATATTATGTGTCAATTATATATGCGTATATGTATAAGTTGTATATTAATTGTGTGTATGATGTAATTGTATAAGTAATATATGTGTAAGTCAATTGTATAAGTCATATATGTCAATTATATAAGTCATATATGTATAAGTTGTTAATTGTATATGTATATACATGCGCATATGTATAAATTGTATATTAATTGTATAAGTCGTATATGTATAAGCCAATTGAAAAAGTCGTATATGTATAAGCCAATTGAAAAAGTCGTATATGTATAAGTCATATATGTCAATTATATAAGTCATATATGTATAAGTTGTTAATTGTATATGTACATTTTTTTTCAATTGTATATCTGAATGTTTGTATATTATTATAGTGTATATTAAATAACTATATATCTGTATATATACAGTTTGCAGAATTTATATTGAGTGTGTACATATACATTTTGCATAGTTTATATACAAATATACAATTCTTGAAATTATACAAAATAAAAGAATGAGAAATAAGGGGGGGGGGACCAATAGAAGGACAGGAATGGAGGAGGGGAGAGAGAAGGAGGAGGGGAGAGAGAAGGAGGAGAGAGGCGAGAAAAAGTATGAGAAAGTAAGGAATTTAAGGTATATCTATGTTTTGTAACTATGCAAACATTAACCATGTCTTGTAATTATGGACTAAAAGTTACCTATATCTGAATTTTTTCCATATAAAAACCTAAAACTCTTCATTGCTTCACTTTACATTTTGTTCATTCGTTCGTCAAGTTGTGATTTAGGTTTGTTTCTCTTCTTTTTTTTTTTTATGGAATTATGTTATAGTTAATTACTTTATGGAGTTAAGTTCTTAATAAGTTGTCTCCAATTCTTCATTCTTATGTATGCTCACATTTTATGTGAAGGGAACTTTCAGACAAGCTACTGTGACCAGTGACTAAGAAATTGAACCACTGGGTATCCACATAATATTACTTTGAGAGATAGTAGTTTGGACGTCTTAGTAATTTATCAACTTAATTTTAATTGAAACTACTCTATGACCATTTTTTTTAATCTTTTTAGTGAAAATATTTAAATTTTTTTTTTCAATCACATTATAATTGTAAAAAACCGAGAAAACCAAAAAACCGAGAAAATCGAAAAAACCCGACTAAAACCGATTGTATATTGGTTTGATTTGGTTAATAGATTTAGAAAACTGATATTATTGGTTTGGTTATATTTTAATGAAAAATCGAACCAACCCGACCTATGTACACCCCTACCATAAACTTAGCCATAAAATTCGCTACATCTCTCTTCATATTTTTCCACCAACAAATTTCCTTCGAGTCGTGGTATATCTTAGTTGAACCCAAATGAACTGTATATCATCTCCCTTAATCTCGAATGCCATAACCTTTTATTGACCCACATCTTCCTTAATCAACATAAGAATGGGATCTAAAGCTTGCTTCTCTTTCACCTCAGCACCAAGAGATGATTTAACCACTTCTTGAATAATGACTCCCCCTTCCTAAGAGTCCAAGAGACGAATACCCAAGTTAGACAATCGGTGAATGTCCTTCACCAACCCTCTTTTCTCCTCATCCACGTGAGATAAGATTCCCATGGACAACCTACTAAGAGCATCAACAACCATATTAGCTTTACTTGGGTGGTAGTGAAGGCTCATATAATAATCCTTAAGCAATTTAAGCTACCTTCTCTGGCTAAGATTCAACACCTTCTGAGTAAATACATACTGCAATCTCTTATGATCTAAATAAATATCCACATGCACCCCATACGGATATTGGTGCTAGATCTTGAAAGTAAAACCCATGACCACCAACTCTAGATCATGAGTCGGGTAATTCCTCTCGTGAACCTTGAGATGCCTAGAAGCATAAACTAGAACCCTTCCATGTTGCATCAAGACATAACCCAGTCCCATACGAGACAGATCATAATATACCATGAACCCATCAGTACCCTCGGGCAGGGTCAAAACTGAAGCAAAAGTCAACTTATTCTTCAGTTTCTCAAAACTACCCTCACAAGAATCGGACCATCAAAACTTGACCTTCTTCTGAGTCAACTTCGTCAACAGAGCTGCAATAGAAGAGAAACTATCCAAAAACCTCCTATAATACTTAGCCAAGCCCAAGAAGCAACTAATGTCGGTTGGAGTCATGGTCTAAGCCACCTCTTAACCACCTCAACTTTCTGTGGATTCACCTTGATCCCCTTACTAAATTCCACATACCCAAGAAAGGTCATAACCTTCAGGCAGAACTCACACATAGAAAATTTCCCATGCAACTTTTGATCCTTAAGAATCTATAACATAATTCGAAGGTGATTGGCATGATCCTCCCCACTCTTAGAATACACCAAGATATCATCAATTAAGACTATCATAAACAAATCCAAAAACTGCCTAAATACCCGATTCATAAGATCCATAAAAGCAGCCAGAGTATTAGTCAACCCAAATGACATAACCAAGAACACACAATGGCCATACCGAGTTTGGAAAGTAGTCTTAGGAATATTAACTTCCCTAATTTTCAACTGATGATACCTCAAATGAAGATAAATCTTAGAGAAACATCTAGCACCCTGAAGCTGGTTGAAAAGATCTTAGGAAGGGGATACTTATTCTTCACTGTGACATTATCAAGCTATCGATAGTCTATATAAATCCAAAAGGACCCATCCTTCTTATGCATGAAAAGTATAGGAGAACCCCATGGGGAAATACTAGGAGGACTGAATCCCTTATCAAGAAGATCCTTTAACTATTTCTTTAGCTTTTTAAATTCAGTCGGATCCATTCTATAAGGAGGAATAGAAATAAAATGGGTATCCGGTAGAAGATTAATTCCAAAATCCATTTCTCTGTCGGAAGGAATTCCAGGAAGATCATTAGGAAATACTTAAGGAAACTCGCTAAACTCGGGGACATATTTCAAGAAGGGGACCTCCGAACTAGAATCCTTAACCCAAATAAGATTATATATACACCCTTTGAAAATTGACTTTCAGCAATAAGATAGGAAATAAACCTTCCTTTAGGCACTAAGGAACTTCCCCCATTCAATTAATGGTTCGTTAGGAAATTGAAAACTGACCTTTTGGGTTCTACCATCTGAAGACGCATAGAATGAATGAAGCCAATCCATCCCTAAGATCACATCAACATCTACCATGTCAAGCTCTATCAGATTCACCAATGTCTCCCTAAGAAAGATAGATACCACACAAACCCTATAGATTTTTCTAGCAATTATAGAATCACTCACCAACGTAGAAACAAAGAAGGGGTTGAAAGTACTTATGGGATCAAAACCAAAATGTACAACCACATAAGGAGTCACATAAGAAAGGGTAGACCCTAGATCAAGCAAATAGTAAACAACATAAGAGAAGAGATGTAATATACCAGTAACCACATCAGGAGATGACTTAGATTCCTATCAGGTGACAAGAGCATAAAGACGATTACGGTCAGTGCAGGTACCTGAAGTGCACCAACCCTTTGGTGCAGGAGATGAAAAAGTGGCGACCAGGACCTTATTAGCTCTGGGGGGAACTTTAGTTGCAGGACAGTTACTATACCTATGTCCAGGATGACCACAATTGAAACATAAGTTCCTTCCCTCATCACAATAACTACGGTAAAGCTATCCACAAAATCTACAAGGAGGGTAAGATGGGGCTGACTGAGCTCCACTAGCCTGAGATTGGGCACCCTATGCCTTAGGATCACTACTAGCCTATAAAAGATGATCATCAGATGTCTTAGGATAAGGAGAACTAACCGAATAATATGAATTAGAATTCCCACTATTCTGCCTATTCATACCCTGCTCTGAATATCTGAATTTCTTATTCTGCCTCTCTCCCATCTCTACCTGTCTTTTTTTGTCATCCTCTACCTAGTGCATATAAACCACAAGCCTGGAGATGTCCATATCTATATATTATTAATAAAAGAGGACAAAACCTTAGATTAAGACATGTAGAAGCATAGTAAAACAACATTTGACATTTTAGGACAACAAGTAGTTAGGTTAGTTATTAGTTACCTATTTTTGAATTTTACTTTCTATAATTCCTTGAGATATTCAAATTTTGACAATTAATTAATATTTGCAGTTTTTTAAATAAATAACTACTATTAAACAAATATTATTTAATTAAGAACTCCTATTTTTTTTTATAATTTTTGACCTAGGCATTTTTTGTAGATTTTGTTCATTTTAAGACAAAATTTAATGTTTTATAATCTATCTAATAGTATTCTATAAAGTGAGAGATTAAAATATAAAACCTTTTTCAAAATATATAAGGAAAATTTATAAATGCACTTCCAAGTGGTTGAATACTTATCTGCACTTGGCAGTTTTAAAATTATTATCCAACAATATAGCAACTACATAATTATCTTAAAACAAAATCAAAACGTTCTGTTACTTAATATTACGGATAATTTCACTTTGTATAAAATAAAATAGTTATTTTATAATAAATATAGCCATGTTTTTAATTATAAATATTTATTTTATCTCTATTGTATTCTATCCTACATCTATGTATATCTATATCTAATAGAGGCAAAAATTGTTTGTGTCTGCACAACAAAAGAACAATATTTATTGTTAAAAAAATTAAAATATATCTTTGAAAATTTATTTACATTTTGTAATTTTTATATATAAAAATATAACGTGTTTTCTTTTCATATGGGCAGTTTGAAAACCATGGACAACTTTCTCATCTTATTCCCATCAAATTTTGACTCAAATTTTGACACATAGTTTACAGTTGCCAGCTTTTTAAAATTGAAAATTTTAAAATCTTATATAGATAAGTTTTGAGTCCTATTTTTATACTGCTAACTTCCATCTATTTTTTATGGTTGAAACATATACAACTTCTTACATGATAACTGCTAGAAAAACCAATTTCTCTCTTCTCTTATTTGGAGAAGTTTGCAACCTATCTCATTTCAACAAATGATGACCGGAAGATTGTTCTACAACTCAAAGGCAAATCTTCATCTCTGTGTATATAAATTGACATGCCAAAATTTGGGGAGTTATCTTTGATCAACTACTTAATATATTTGTTCATACATTTTTTAATAATTCATGTTGAAATTGTGTTGTTGTTTATCAATAACATAAGCCAGTTTGATGGGATCTAGAGAGACTACAAGTGAGACTCCATGGCGAAATCAAATTCTTTCCACTTAGTTGTAATTGATGGGATCTTATTTTTCTTTATTATTTTTAGTTTATTTCTATATTATACTTCAAGTTTAAGCTTATTACGACTTGTAAATAACATTCCACTCAGAATTATTGTTACAGTTTTATATATTTTATCGTAAGGGGTGAGAATTCAAATGGCAGGCTCTGTTTGATTATCAATTACCACTTGAATGTAGTTATTATAGATTAATAGTTTCTTCGCTATTTTGATGGTGACAGTTTTATGGCAGGTGAATTTGAGGCAGTGGCAACAACAAATGGGAATTCATAACAGTTGTTTAATGAAGAAACAGAGGAGATTTATCATTTTTTCTCGAAATTCCTTCGAATCTTTGAAGGTTCTGATTTTGATCCATTTTAAATTTATCCCTTAAAATTAAAAAGTTATGGAGGTAACAATTCGAAGAGGTAGACTGTATTTGTTTTGTGTTTTCTTTACATTGGGGGTTGTGTTTTATCTTATTTCAACTTTTAATTGTTGTTTTAACTTCAATATTGAGAAAATGTTGTTTGCTAATATCAAATTATTACCAAACCTATTTCTACAATCAAATTACCGCTTCTTTATGTTCCGTATTGAAGCCTTCCTTCCACATTTCTCGTTATGGTTATAAGTTACGAATCCAACAAACTCATCACTTTAACACATCAATTGGTAAGACATTAGAGAAACAGTTAACTTTACTTTTCTTGCACATTTCCCATTTGTTTTGCCCTTCTTATATATCGTTGTTTTAAATTTATTAATTAGAGAAACACAAAAATGTTGTATTATTGGGTTGAGATATTAGCCAAAACCCTTTCAACCTTCTCATTTATCAGATGTTTGTGTTATTGGGCTCGAACATTAGGTTAGTTTCGTAGTCTTCTCCTTACATATTTTCAAATCATCATTGGAAATGTATAAATTTTCATCTTGTTGTTGCATTCTTCTAATGTTTTTGGGTGCTATGAAATTGGACACCGCATATGTCTGAAATAAATTGATAGTAAGTAAATATGGTGTCCATATGATTAGCATAGACATAATTCATTACTTTTGAGTAGGTAGTATTTTTCTTCTCGGAGACAAAGCTATGACATGAAAAATGAAATGTTTGTTTGCAAAAAGTAGGTTAGTAATTTGAAATAGTGACCTTCTTTGCTACATGAATAATATCTACACGAAGGTATGTCTTTGTATGGTTGATGAGGAGGAATTTAACACTGTGAAAGGCAGTACCATCCTGATTCAAGTGATAAATTATTGTCATTGATAATTAGGAGCACTTGAAACGAAAAAAAGATTCAAATGAAAACATGAATGGAAGTATATTTCTTAAAATAAATTGTCGAGATATCTGTTGGAGATTCGATTTAAGTATTATTGAGTCAATGTCGAGGAACTAAGAAGTAAATATTTCAGATAATATCTTTGCCAATCAAACCTGCCTGAAAAATAGCTTGCCGAGATGTCTGTATGCAATTTGGTTTCTACAGACATATATAGAGACACAATAGTAGAAAATCTAATCAATAAAATCCATCCACCGGAGAAAAGAGATTGCCGAGATGTTTGTTGGAGATTCAGTTTGTTCTTTTTATAGGAACTTACTATTACGTGCCCTACCCACCCTTTCAAAAAACAACAAAGGAAACGACTTTGAGCTCTCCCATGGCTACATCTACATAACCTTGAAGATTTGCTATATTAAGAGATTCCTAACTCCACTTAAATAAATATATTGCCAAAGATAAAGTAAAAGGACATAAAATACACATACAGTTAAATAAAAAAGAAGTACAACATGCTACCCTGTTATCTTCAACTGCTCTTTCTTTCATAGAGTACTTTACAACTTCTTAATTCTCACACCAAATTTAGTTTTGACACATTTGACATGGAAGAAGATAAGAGGTTACAAGAAAGAATATAATATGCATATAGAACCAAAAATGACCTAGCTGTTCCTCAGATAATATTGATATGAACTTTTACCAATATCTGTAATTTTACTACAGATCATATTTAGTAGATATGTTAGTGAAACAAAAAGTGTTTGACTATTACATTTTGTGCTTATAATTCGCTTCAAAAGTGTTTTAGTAATTGTTCATGTACAAATAATGACTATTATAACTTTCTTGATCTGATATATCTTCTCAGTTTTATTGTTCAGTATTCTATATTGGTTCATGCTGAAAAGTTTACTAGCAGCTGCTGCAATCTTTACAAGCAATGCACTTTCGATTCATCTAAAGAGTAAAATAAAATCTTTGAGAATCATAGCAGCTACGGTAAAGATCATCTTTTGTAAGTGTAGTATACTTTTGATTAAATATCATTTTATTGACAAATAGTGATGTTTGCAATTCTTAAAACCTGAAACATGTTAAACTAATTCATAGAGTAACAAAAAATTTTGCATTTCTTAATTTATTTCTATGTTTTTATGAGTATTTTTACACTTCATATCTTAAATATAACATGGAAAAGGACAAAAAATATAGTGCAAATTTTAAGAGGCCATGATCCTTTGAAGGCAACAATGGGAAAAAAATTAAATACAATGTTGTTGTTTATATCCTTTTCTCTCCTCGAATTATGTAAAGATTCTTAAGGTGTACATACCTAAAATGAATCAAGGTTTTCTAGAGCTTTGATTCTCAAGAGCGACCTTTGACAATCCATGTAAGTACTCTTGCAGTTCATAATTTCTCTTTTTGAGATCAAAGTTATAGTATAAGAAATATTTTATTAGAACTACTATAAATACTAATCGTTAAATGTTATATGCACCTACAAAATTATTAATAATAAAATACATATTTGAAGCTAACAACATTAATTAAAGTGAAGTATGCACTTTTGATAAATTCCGTGATAGCTGACTAAAGAAACCACAATTACTTCTTTCATTGATAATTTTTAATTAGTACTATTGTGGTTATCTATTTACTGCAAAAAGAGAGTTACTTGGGATTGAAACTACATTTGGGTAATTCAAATGATTTTGTAGATGAATTTTTGGTGAATTATTTGCCAATCCTATCACTTTGAATAAATGTGTGTGGCAAGCAAATGACAGACAACAAATATAACCAGATAAAAAAACTATTAGTACATTGTATTGTAGCTTCACCAATTCAACTTCTACACTCCCTGATGAACTTTGGTGTAAGCAATGGTCAAAACACTTCTAGCAGGTACTATTTGTAGATGTGTGATGATTGTCTTATTATCCTACACAAAAATTACTTCTTCGCATATCTCTTAAAATTTGCATCATTTGTTCATCAATATCGAATAATATTAGTCCTATGCACATATGCATATCTTTTTCCACAATCTTTATTATAATTATTTTTTATCAATTTGTGATAATGTATTTTTCTTCAAGTGAAATCTCTGCCAAGACCAAGAGGATAAGATTAGAGAATCAAACATCGATTGTTGACAATTTAAATGAGCAATTCTCTAGCAATGTCATACAAATGGTGAAAAAAAATCATGAATAGAATGAGTGGGTGAGTGGGGGAGTATGTGTGTGTGTGTTTGGGGTGGGGGTGGGGATATTAATAAAAACTCAATTGTGTAAAATTTGCCGTTATCAGCTATAACATATTACTATAGCTATATCTTCATTACAATTTGTTCTTAGAATTCGCTACAAAAGTGTTTTTGTAATTATTCATGTACAAATAATGACTAGCTTTCTTGATTTGATATATTTTTTCGATTTTATTGTTTAGTTGTGTCTATTGGTTCATGCTGAAAAGTTTGTTGATTGATCAACTTGAATTTCCACCATCAGTGCTAGCAACTGCTGCAATCATTACAAAGTAATGCACTCTCAATTTATCTGAGTAAAATAAAACCCTCTCGATTTACCTAGGGAGAAAATAAAATCTTTGAGAAGCATAATAACTACAGTAAAGATCATCTTTCATATATACTTTTTATTGAATATCATTTTATTGATAAATAGAGATGTTTGCAATTATGATATTTTTACATACATGGAATTTAAACAACCGCGCGGGTATGATTACTAGTCATTATTTAACATTGTAGCCTTACATTCCAATACTAAGTCACGGTATAGCCTAGAAACAAATTTCCTCGTGTTGGACTTCATGGTAGATACCAACTCCGAGGCATAACGAGACAACTATTGAAATTCAATGCATACTCTTTCACACTCATATGGCCTTACTTCAGATTCACAAATTCCTCTGCCTTGGATTTCCTCAACTCTTGAGGAAAGAAATGATCAAGAAAGGCCCTGAAAAATCATCTCACCCATCTAGCTCAGCATCATTACCTCTCAACAGCTTCCACTCCTCATACCACTGATAAGATATATCTTTTAGCTAATATGCAGTAAAGTCTACACCTTCCGAATCAGTATCATGCATCACTATAAACATAGTCTCCATCTCATTAACAAACCTTTGAGGATCCTCCTCAACCTTAGAGCCTATAAAGGTTAGGGGACTCAACCTCATAAACTGGCCAACCTAAGTGACCTCAGAATATGGAGAAATAGAACCAACACAATCGTACTGGTGAGACTGAGATGTCACCAATTGAGTAATCATATGAATAAACCAGCGGAACTCTGCAATAGAGATATCTCCCCGAGGCGGCTGATCATATATGTTACTAGCTTAAAGAGGACCAGTAGGGACTGGTGGAACTCCACGTGGAGTAGTACAATTGGGAACAGGGACCCTATATCGGGTCTACACTGCATAAATAGGGCGAGATCCCTCCACATTATCCTTAGGTAGGACAGAGGGTCCAACAGAGTTTCAATGAACATCATATCTTCGAGAAGGAATGATCTTAAATATGTGTAAACCGGGAGTTAGAGAGTTTTCAAGACACTAGCTCTATAGACCGAACTAGAACACAAAAAAAGGGAAACATTACTGAATGCCTTGTAGCCTACCCCTTATAATTGTAGCGTGCTATACACCTATAAAAGGGACTCCACTCAATAAAGATTTATGGATACCTAAAGACCCTAAACTGTGCTTTGATACCAAGCATATCACAACCCAAACCAGGGCCTGGTCGTGATGGGTATCTTAAGCCTACCATAAGCCGAAGACCACCCCTTTAGCCTAACTTCTAGAACACAATAAAGATAAACAACGGAAGATAATCATATATATATATAAAGTAGACAAGACAAAGACAGTGTAAGAATCATAACCAATATCCAATCCACACATGTCCATAAAAGCCTCTAAAAACTACAATACCAAATGGGTCGGGACATGCCCGGACTATGACCAAAGGAGAAACCAAAATGAAATGCTAACAGTTCCCAAAATATGAAAAGAAACCTAATAAAATGGTAAAGCTTTTTGGAAGATGGAGGCTCACCACTTCACAATGACTTAATTGATATAAGCCCCACCTAAGACTGCACACGAGTAAACAAAGAACCCTAGGACCCTATATCATGAAATGGTGTAGCGTCCAGGGATGGTCAGTGGGAAAAATACTGGCATGTAACTTGGGGAAAGGGATAAAATAACGCCATGTACAAAGTTCGTCAAAACCATATGCACACATTCACATATTTATATATATATATATAAGATGCCGGGATAGTTTACACGGGTCATGAACATGGACTTTTAAAACCATTAACTTAGACTATGTAGCTCTATCCGTCCTAAGGGAACCCACAGGCTATATGGGTTTATCTCCCCCTGCTGAAAGGGCCCCAATGCATGTTAGCCGCATAAACCGAGGAAAATATGAGGGAGGGCCAGAGACACCAAGGCTACAACCATCCCAAAAATATATATAATGTGTGCACAATGTACACGGTCATAAAGACCCCCATGCAGGAAAACATGGTTTCTAGTATTGGTCCCCCCGAGACCTCTACCTTTACAGCAAGATACACAACCACTTTTAAACCCAAATTAAAATATTTGCACATAATCCCAATTGATAACCCAAGAGTTATTTATTATGGCATTTACCATTTGGTATGGTCATACCAATTATACTTGCAATCTAATTCCATTATGCCATAACCATTCCATTAGCCGTTAGACTCCCAAGTTCTATTTTAATCCAAAATCATGGCCTTTCAAAACCATTCTATTCCGTTTAACCCTTAATCCAATACAATAGTTTAAAGGAGCAAGTAAAGCCATGCAATTACCCATATTTCAAAACCAATTTACAAAGTGATTTGAGATTAATACCAATTTTAAGCCAAAATCCATTAATTTTGGGAATGTTTCTCATTCAAAACCATACCATATTTCCCTAATTTATCCCCAAACCATTAATTAAAGTATGAATAATGCATTTAAAACCATAGGAAAATAATCCAAGTGATTACCATTCAAAACCCCTCAACCCAATTTTCAGTCCTACAAATAAACCACATGATTATTAATACAATTCATGCCATAATAAAAAATATAAGTGTAGGGATGAGAGACATGCCTGAAACATACAAAAAAAGGAAGAAAATCCAAAGTTGAGAGGTTGAAGATTGAATTCCTTAAAAACCCTAGTTTTCCCTTACTTTGGGAGTTTAAGATGACGAGAGTAATGTTTGATTTGATTAACTGATGTTAATAGGGTCCCTTAGATATTTTAAGGTCGTGGGTAAAGTGTAAAGGAAGAAAAAGACCAAATTACCCTTAATTATAAATGTGAAGAAAAAATGGCTCCCAGTCATTACGGGTTGGGTAACGAATCACGATGACTGGTCACAAGTCGTTGCCTGGATTTGTGGCTTGAGTAGAAATTTTGGGCATTCATACTATTATAGTCACGAATCCCTCACTATGACTCATGAACTTACCCTACGACTTGTGGAGGGTCTAGTCATGACCACGACAATGACCTAGAGCAACCTTAACAGTTAGGCAATGAATGACACCATACTACTCATGATGAGTGGTAACGACTCATCACCTGAGTCGTTGCTTGGGTAGTGTTCAATTTCACTTCAGAAATTTTCAGAGTCCAAAACTAGGAGTATTGCAAATTTCTTTGACTTTTAAACTTGGGTAAGCTCCTAAACACCTATTTCAATAATTTTCATCAATCTTCATCATTTAATTCTTGCGTTAACGCAGATTAAAAAATGAAAATTAGGGATTTTGGCCCAAAAGACCTAAAAATTGAACTTCTTCGATTTAAATCTCGATTTCAACCCGTTTTTACTTGGGTGAGTTTATAATCTTGTAATTATCACTTTAGTTTTGATTTCACCTTCAAAACAACTTCAATTCTCAATTTCAAAATGTATTTTCGAGACTTTTACAGATAAATCTTGAAAATGGTTTTTCTTCAATTTGGATCTCATTTTTAACTCATTTTTGCTTGGGTTTACAACTGTAGACTCCTTAAAATATGATGAACATATTTTTGAAATAAAATTATGATTTTGTCCTTCTTTTTTGAAAACCCATTTCGGTGGTCCGTTTTGACCCCGACTTAAAAATAGGCAATATAGGTGTTGTTGGATTTTTTTTTTGATGAATAGATTCTATATTTGTATGATTTTGTTTATTTTGAGTGCGTTCATGAGGAGTAAGGATTCATATTGAAGGTTTCCAAATCAATTTTCGGCATTCAAGGTAGGTTATGGCTTAACTTTATTTAGACTGAGTTGGGTAGTTAATATTGATATAAAAGAACGTTAAGGGTGTAGAAACTAATCATGAAAATGGATATAATTATTGTATTGTACCCGTGTGGGTGCCTATATATTATTGTATTTGGTGGTTTCAAATGTGTGACCGTGTAGGGTCCTACATGATATTATTGGTTGTGTACACATGAAATTAATTTTTTCTTATTTAATAGAAAATCCTAAAGTGGTATCAATGGTGTATTTAATTATATTCTACTCCCTTGGCATATGGTTTATTTTGGCATTCATGAATGATTAGGAATGTTTAGTAGATTATTGGCTCACTTGGCTGGAATTTTGGTTGGATATGAAAATACTCATTCTGGTTGGTTGTGAGAATTACATCCTCATATCATATACATTCATGAAATATTGGTACCACAGTGAAAATTCTAAAAATATTGGAAACATTGGCTTTTTCAGACAGAAAATGTGACATCTTTAAAACTCTCTATCAAAGGATGTACCGGAGAGGGTTATGGATATCGGTATTGGATATTGGTTGTATACGGGTTGATGAAACCTCCATGGTTCCTATGTAGGAAATCTTTAGCTCCTTAGGTGCAACGGAGGTTGTGCAAAAACCTCGGGCATTACCATCATTATCATCATCATCATTATCATTATCATCATCATCTCTATTGGATTTGTATTTACTTTGTACATGTCTGTGATATGTTATTTTCCTTGATGTGATATCTATGTGTATTTTCCCTTCGTATTCATATGTGTGATACCTGTCTACTTGCCTTTCTTTCTTGCATTTGCTATGATGTTTGTGAATATTATAGAACTATTAATGAAGATAGTGTGGGCTATAACTGTGGGATATTTTCTGGTTGCAGGTGACGTGCCCTTAGTGTGTATTTTGTATGCTTTATTTTTTATTTTGCTCAGTCAGTCTATGTTACCTACTAAGTACAATTGGACCGTACTCACACCTACTACGCCTTTTCGATGTAGAACCAGGTTTGAGTCTGCCTTGTGGTGGTTAATTTGGGCAACATTTGGAGCTCTTCAAGGTTGCAATTAGATTCTTGCTTCCGTAGTTGACTACTACCTTTCTTTATTTAGACTCAATTTTGACTCGCTCTTTTTTCTTTAATTATTTTTTCGATGCTTCTTGGTCCTAAATATTTTTTTAAAATAAATTTACATTTTTATTTTTATGAATTTTGAAAAAAAATCAAAAAGAAGGTTTCATTTTCCCCTATTATATTTTAAAACATATTTTAAAAGAAATATAAATAATTATTTTAATATCAAAATCAGATAAAATATTTTTTGATAATCACGTTTGTATTTTTTCTTCTTCGAACTATATGTTGTGTCTATATATATGTGTGTGTTCTTATATAGTATATGCGTATTATTATTTATATATATGTATATATATTATATTCTTTTTATATAGACATGTATACATATGTTCTTATTAATATTATATATATTAAGTTACATAACTATTAAATTAGGTGCGTATACTAAATTATTTATATAATTTATATATGTATATACTAAAAAATATTTTTTAGGATAGTAAGAAGCATTGATAAATTTAATTTCGGAAGAAAAAGAATATTTGAGCCAAAAATAATTTGATTTCAAATGTATTTATTCATTCAAATTCAATTTTGTCTTAACAAATTCATACCATAAGACCCAAAAGTTGTCCCAAATCCAGTCCATTAAACTCTTTTTTCATCCAACTTTAAATCCAATTCATCAATCCTTACGACATCTTCCTAACCAATCATATCTCACCACGTCAACCAACCAACAAACACAAAATTATCTTGGCCATTCAAATCATTTTAATCCAAGGGTCATGGATTTTTAGTGTATATATATATATTAATTAATTATTTTATTCATTACATCCTTTTAAATCTGAACCATCCATCAAACCAAATATCAATCAAATAAACCTGCTCTTTCTCTCTTCCCCAAGCCAACTCACGCGTACAACTTCCTCTTCCCAAAAGCATCGACAGGTCCACATCTCCCTTCCCCCCCAAAGCATCGTTCTATCACCACCCTTCACTTTTTCTCCCTACCTTCTCTCCCTTTTTTCTCCTTCTCTTTCTGCTCAAATAAGAAAACCTTAGCCTTTATAGTCGTCTGTCGCCACTGATCGGATTCCCCCTATTCTTTTCACACACAACCCTTGATTTCTCCTTTGGTAGCCAAGACAGACCCAAACCAGTGATACAATGGTAAAATAGTTTTGAATCTGCCATTAATGCCTGAAAATCGTCCAAATTTTAGAATAGGTGAAGTCTCTTTTATTTTATTTTAATTAAAATTCCCCCTCTTCTTTCACATGTTTTCTTTAGTTTTGTTTCAAATCTGAATTTTCAAGTCCATATTTACGCATATAATATGGGTTTTCTATCTCCATTAAGAACAAGGTCTAGAAGAGATCAAAATAGGAGACAGAGGTTGAAAGTAAAAAAAAAAGTCGAAAAGACGGAGAAAAATAGAGTTTGTTTGGAGTCATAGAGGCCGAAATAGGAAAAAAGGAAATTTTTTCTTTTGGGAAATTTTAAGGTCAAAAGGAGAAAAACCAGAGTGAAAACAGAAAGAAGGGTTGAAAAAGAGACAGAAAAAACAAATCTTGACGAGGAAAATCAGTGAAAAAAAGGGAAAAACCAACAAAACAAAAGGGGGTTTCAAAATCGATAGTTTTCTTTCAACTTTTGGTCCAAATTAGGAGTTCTGAAGTTGAGTTTATCTTTGGAATTTTGATAGAAGAGACTCAATTTGCTGCCCCAAAAAAGGTGCGAATATCTTCCTTCATTTTCATCTCTTTTTCTTTCATCTCATTTTTCATTCCATGAATATGTAATTTTTGCTTTGATCAAACTCATTTTACTGGCGTGATGCTGAAAATTAGTTTTGTATATGAATACCTGCATATGTGAGCCATTAACTTTTCCCCCTCTCATTTTTGTGTTTGACTCCTGAAAGTGAGTTCGAATTCAATTTTGTTATGGATATGTGGTTTTCATTTTGAAATTCATGTTGTCACTACTGTTTTCCTGTGAATCTGCAGATGTATATAATTTTTTGATTCTGAAAAATTATTTCATGTGTTAATACGGAGGTCCATAAATATGTGTGTGTATGTGCACCTTGTTCAACATTGTTGGTTGCCTTCAACAAATTAGTTTCATGTACACGGGTTTAATTTAATCTTAATTTGTTGTATATAACTGCTTCCATCTGAATATGGGGAGTGATGTAAAATTCTACCTTCTCTCATTTTCGATGTGTTAACAAGATTGTACACTTGTTTTCTTCAAAATTTTATTTTTCAGTGTGTACTAAGTTTCAGTTGACTTGCTTTGCTTTTACTGATTGAGTTCTAACGACATCATCTTATTAACATTGTACATAACTGTTTTGATCAAAAAATATAAGTTGAGTTGACTTTAGAATTAGAATTCAGCTTTTCTCATCAATTATTGACCCATTATGCGACTTTGAATGAGTTTGTCTGCTTACTTCTTTAACATTTTCGGGTTTCACAAGCCATGTATCTAGGGGTTTAGGCCACAGGTGACAAAAGAGTTTTTAAATGAGGTGTAGGTGACACAAGTCTTAATTATTAGGTGGAGGTGACAATTACTTTATTATGGATTAAGAAAGTTGGGAAAGTTTGAAAATAACCCACAAGTTTTTAAATTTACACTTTGATCCAAATGTTAGCCTATATAATGGAAAACGGAGGGAAAAAGACGCCTTTCTCTCTCTTCTCACTCTTTGTTGATTTATCTCTCTTAGCGATTTTTGTTGTTCATTGTTGCTGCTGCTTCATTCATCATCTTCTGCTTCATTATTATTATCTTCTACTTCATTATCATCTTCATCTTGTTCTTGTTGACCATTTATTGTTGTTGTTGTTACCGCTACTGTTGCTATTTTACCAATTTCTTAGGTCAAATTTTGTTTCTAACATCACTTTCTACTTTGGCATTACTTCATAGGAGACGTTGGTAAGTCAAATTATGATTTTTAGTTGAATTTGTCATCTGGGTAACTGCTATTGTGTTGTTGTGTTCTAACAATGGATAGAACCCAATCATGAATCCAACATAAAATCCATCTGTTTAAACAGATAAATCATCTGTTGTGACAGATGAGACATCTGCTTCAAAGGAAGACTGATATGTTGGATTTATGTTTAAGCAAATGGCTCATCTGTTGTAATATTTGACATATATGTTGCAACAGATTAGTTACCTGTTGCAACAGAACCTGAACACGATTCCAACATAGGTTACAACAGATTAATAACTTGTTGCATCAGGTAAGTCATCTGTCACAACAGGTTAATTATCTGTTGCAACTGTCACTCATCTGTTGGAATCAGCTTCAAAGGTGATTTAGTTATAACATCAATTTCAATAGGCGATTCATCTGTTGCAATAGATATTCAGACCCGTAACATGAATCCCAACAGGTAAGAATCTATTACAACTCATCACTTACCTGTTGCAACAGATAACCCATCTGTTGGGATTCATTCACGACACTATGAAATCACTATCAACTTTTTTTAACAAATGACTTTATTTAGGTACCACTAATGGAGGGATTAATAACAATAGGGGTGGATTGTCATGGTCATTGGTCCGAGAAGAGCAATCGATATGTATGGCATTGGAAGAAGGGTGAAATGCTAGAGACGATAGCTATGATAGTCCAAAGTAATGTTTCGTATGATGATTTTGTGAACTTAATCGTCAAATTTTGTGGAATGAATTGTCAACCGGAAGAATTTGCCATCAGCTACATGCATAGCTCCTTTGAAAATCAGAGGGTATTGCCTTTCAAGATAACCGATCAGGTTCGGTTGCGTTCTTATCTAAGTGATTCAACCAGGCCGGTGTTAAGGGTGTAGATGGTTGAAAAGATGAGAGAGAATGAGAACCAGAACATAGAAGAAGAAGAAGAAAAAGAAGACTTCTTTGATGATAGGTTGGATGATCTAGACATGAATATTCCAGATGATGATCAAACACCTACGCCCGTTGATGCGACCAATACAATATGCAGTTCTTCTCAATCGACACAATCTGGAAATCTTCAAGACGACGGGACCATTTTTTTTATTGGAATGTCATTCAAGGACAAGAATGAACTATCTAACACTTTATTTATTTCTTGCGTGAAAAAAGATTTCAGAATAAAGACGGTGATTAATTTGAGCAGTGTCTTTTGCTTCAAATGTGCCAATTCAAACTGCAAGTGGTGGTTGAGAGCGGTAACATATGCAAGTTCTGACAGATTCATCATTCATAAACATGAAAAGCATCACACATGTGGTTCGGAGCATATCTCGGGCCAAAATCCTCACGCCACGGCAAAGGTCCTCGGTGAATATTTCAGGAGTAGTTTCCCCGATGGCAAAGACCCTTCAACAAGGCTTATGGACAATCAACTCCTTACAGATTTGGGTGTCCTGGTCAGTTATTGGAAGGTATATACGGCTATGGGGATTGCCAAGGACCTAGTTTGGGGGACACTCGAGCATGGGTATGAAGTCTTAGATGCTTACCGTTGCATGATTGAGTCCCCAAATCCCGAAAGTAAGACAGCATTGCATATGGATGAAAACAGAAGGTTCAAGTACATTTTTATATCCTATGGTTCTTGGATTCAAGGTTTTCAACATTTGAGAAAAGACATAGATGTCGACGGTACCTTCTTGAGGAGCAGGTATAATGGAGTTTTGCTAGCGGCGGTGGCGCATGATGTGGAGAATCACATCTTTCCTATCGCTTTTTGTGTAGCGGACAAGGAATGTGATACCTCTTATGGATTTTTTTTAACAACTGCGACACTGCGTCGAAGATACCAAAGAGTTGTGTTTTGTATCGGATAGAAATCCAAGTATTCCAAAGATGGGTTCACTTTTCTTCACTTCAGCTTACTTTGGTTGTTGCATCAGGCATCTTGGAGAGAACATTCAAAACAACTATCACAACAAAAGGGTCGTCACCCTTTTTTTATAGAGCAGCTAAAGCATATAGTAGAGAGGAGTTTTTAGACCATTTTAATCAAATAGTGGTATGAATCCCAAGGTAGCAGAATTTCTTGCACGTGTTGATTTCGAGAGATGGAGCCGGGCATTATGTCCAGCAAGTAGGTACATTCTTTTGAATTTAATGTCTTGTTTTGATTTACAAGTTTAGTTTGATGTCGTGCTAAGTGATTCTTTTCTATAGGTACAATATTATGACATCAAACATAGCTGAATTGGTGAATTCATTGTTTGGCGATGAAAGAGAATTTCCCATCAAGGCTATGTTTGAAAAAATAAGTGAGAAATATAGCGATTTTTTTAACGTAAGGCATGTGTAGTTCAAGTGCCCAGAAAAAAGAACCCGATTTGTTCTCGAAATTGAAAAGAAAATATCAACGAACATCAGTTTGGGCAATAGGTTATTCTCTCATAAAATAGCAGATTACAAATTTTGTATCACCGGTCATGGTGATGCTGCCACGGTCGATCTTCAAACAAGATCTTGTACGTGTAGAGTTTTTTGACTTGGACAAAATACCTTGTCCACATGCTATGGCAGCCCTTTGAGCTCAATACGGACATAAATATGAACCTGAAGTTTACGAGCACTCCTCTCAATATTATTCGGTGAAAAAATATGAAATGACATATAGTGGGCATATTACTCTGGTGCCTCCTGAAGAATCTTGGGTTTTTCTAGTAGAGCTTATGGGGAGATTAATACCTCCTCTATATATTGACCCGGGAACTATAAAACCGGAAAGAAAGCCATATAATAGGAGGCGTAGAGTTGGAGAATCATTTTCATCTAGAAGAAACAAGTGCTCCATATGTAAGTGCACTGGCCACAAAAGAACTACATGCCCGAATCATAATCCACCATGATCGTTGTAATTGCAGAAACTTGTGTTGTTGTTTGTTTGTTTGTTTGTTGTGGACTTTTATATATTTAACTCATTATTGTGAACCTAATGTTATCATTTATTATATATAAAATGTCTTTTTTTTAAATAACTTGTGCATCAATAAAATGAGTCAAAACATGAACTTAAATAATACAACAGACCACAATTATTCTCAACAGTTGCACAAACAACTGGAATGCTTTCCTTCAACAGATGAAAATCTGTCGAAACAGATGGATAATCTGTTTAAAGCCAACAGATGACCAATTGGTTCCAACTGTTGAAAGAACTCAAAAGCCAAAATTGCTAGTGCTACTGGATTCAATATTGCCTCCAACTGTCAATATGTTAACATGTATTAGATTAGAAGAAAATAGAATGAAAATTGAATAGGAATTAAAACGCCAAAGTCTGACTAAAAGTAAATTTTTCATTAAATGAAAAATAAAAAACATTAGGTATAGATCCAATATAGAAAAATTAAAATACATACGCTAAAAGAAAAAACACATTCTAATTATTATTATTATCATCATCATCATTAATGACAGCCGGCCAATCAACTCGCAGCAGCAGGGCTCTCATCAGCCTCTGCATCTCTCTGAACATTGTCGCTCTCACAGCGACCAACTCGTTCTACAGGTCATTAGCCTGCCGTTGAAGTTCCCGCACTGTGTCGCGTAGAATAGCAATGTCCGAAAAAGGATCAGCCATATCTAAAAGACACATGAATTGACAAATGTATAGAAAAATATTCACAATGTAATACAAAGTATACGACCAACTGATAAATTTACGCCAGAAAAAACTTACCTCAACGAGAAAGGAATATGCTCTTTGAAGAGAAGTGGTTGAAGATGTCACACGAAAGGAAAAAATGCAAGAAATAAATAGAGTTGAATGAAGATTGAGGGACCTATAATATAATCTGGACGTGTCAGGCCAAAAGGCAGGACTTTTCAGCTCCATTGTATTATTTACATTCAAACTGGTGGCATTTTATTTTCTGTGAAAACTCGTGACTTTTTCTTTTACACTAATTACTTCTTACCTTTTCATAGCAGTTTGAGACTCGATAAAAGCTGTTATTTTTTGAGCTGTTACAATAGATCATCCAGTATTTTTAACAGATTTAGCATCTGTTGCAACAGATGGACGGATTGAATGTGCAACAGATGGCTGTCAAAACAGATTTACCATCTATTGCAATAGATGGTTTGTATATGCAACAAATAAGACATCTGATGCAACTTATGTATTATTTGTTGCAACAGATAGACAGTATGTATAAGTTGGAAGAGATGTTTTGATATCTTCTGACAGCTGATTCATTAGTTTCAGTTTCAACAGATGGAGTATTCGATTCATTAGCTGTTTTGAATGTGTGAGATAAAAAGTCTTCACCTCTTTTTAATAGTCTCTCCGTTACGTATTAGTTGGTCCCTATGGGCTTGGCACACCAATTAATAAAAATATAAATTAGGTGATTGTTTTACCAAATTGGCCTTATTAATCATGATTAGAAAGTATAAATGTGAATAATATACTTTATGTAGTCATTTAATAATAGGGGTAATCTTGAAAGAATATAATAAAAGTCTCTTGATTTTATAAATAGGAAAACTAAATTGAAACAAACATATTTAGAAAGAAGTAATCACATGCGTGCAGATTAATTAAAAAAAAGTTAGGTCTATCGCAATAGATTTACCATCTGTTGCAACATATAGATAATCTGTTGCGACAGATGGACCATATGTTGGAGGAGATATTTTGATTTCTTCCAACAGCTGATTCGTCAGTTGCAACAGATGAGATTTTGATTCATCAGTTATTTTGAATGTGTTAAGATAAAAAGTCACTTTTCTTTACACCTCAATTTTAATAGTCATCACATTCGTGCAGATGAATAAACAACACCGACATGTCCTGATGGGGTAGGAAGAATAAGATGCGTGCAATGGATCCCATTTTCATGCATGCGAGTTATGTATATTATTGATCAGGCTACCGTGAAGACACATAAAGTGCAATGATTTTGTGAATGCAGTTTTTTACCGATGATTAGACACTGATCCTTCAAATAAGATCCTGAATTGTACAGTTTAGTTTGATAGGTACAAATCGATAAGGCCGAAGGGTTCCACGACGGTGGTGTCGATACCCCGTTACAATTTAACGACACGATTCATGCATATGTTCTTGTGTCAAGTTTGGGGAAGGGTTTAATTTTTTGGTGGTAGTGTAAATATCCAATAGTGATTGGACCGGTTTTAATGGAACAATGGACTTCTTGAAAGTCTCCAAATCCTCGCAATGCAACAAACAACGATAGAACCAATAGAAATTCCCCTGGTCCAAATTTATATGGATGGATTAGTGGAGGAGACTATTATACATCAGAAAGTGTTTGGGAGAAAACCTATGCGGGAAGAGGGAGGTTGAGAAGGCCATATATCATCTTAGTACTTGTTTAAGAGGATACACAGGTTCAATTCCTCTTGACCATTATTCTTTTTCTTCAACGACTGATGGATTTTCATTTTTGGATACACTTTCACATTCGCATCTCATCCAGTTTTTTCATTTTTCATGTCAATTTCATAAGCTAATTTCGGTACACTTTCCTTCCGACCCTGTGTATCCTCTTAAACAAGTACTAAGATAATATATGGCCTTCTCAACCTCCCTCTTCCCGCACAGGTTTTCTTCCAAACACCTTCTGATGTATAATAGTCTCCTCTAACAACCCATCCATATAAATTTGGACCAGGGGAATTCCTATTGGTTCTATCATTGTTTGCTGCATTGTGAGGCTTCAGAGGCCTTTCAAGAAGTCCATTGTGCCATTAAAACCGGTCCAATCACTATTGGATATTTACACTGCCGCCAAAAACTTTAACCCTTCCCCAAACTTAACACAAAAATATGAGCATAAACCGTCATTAAATTGTAACGGGTTATCTGTAACGCCCCGAAATTGGGTCTCGAGATGTCACACGGTGCTTAGGGTCATAAGTGACCCCAAGCTAACCCTTCTATTGGCATAACTCATAAGCAACTGAATAAAAATACAAATCCATACAAATCAGCAGAAATTAACTCTTTTCTGAATCTGATCGATACAAAAATGGAATTTTACAGGATTACAATTCTGCCTTTACAACCAAAATTAAAACAAAATACATCAACTTCTACTGACTGTCTATGAAGCCTCTACTAGTACTGACTGTAGGTAGCTGGGTCATGACTCCAGACTACCCCAACTCAATACGACTGAATAAAAAAAATACAACACTATAAACTCTGCATAACTAACCCAAGCCCTTGAATCAAAAGGACTCATCACCTGCTGACTGGATATCATGAACTGACTGGATCCAAAGGTGGAACTATACCTTGTACTTATATTCCGAGAAAATGTAGCCCACATACGAATATGTGGGTCAGCACCGTGGAAAAATACCGAGCATATGGGGGTGCAATGCATATATAAAATAATATTTTAATATCATCACAGTTTATAAAATTATGCATGCTGATATAGATGACTTACTTAGCTTGAATTAAATCATCAAAATCATGGATGAATAATACATATAAAGTAAAACAAGTGAGTCATTACAATACGTTCTCAATTCACTTTCATCTCAATTTCAAATCATCAAAACAATCAAATCTCATGTCAATTCTTATTAGAATATATTCCTTAAATCTTTTAAGAATAATGACTTTCTCAAACTCATCCTTTTAAGAAAATATGTTTTCATCTCAGATAGAAGAGTACACACACACACATTAAGAGATCCTATAACCGACATAAACCATGTGAGCCACATGGAGTCCAACGTACAACCCACGTTGGGGAGAGCCGTCCTATCCTTGCCATCAAAATAGGACTTCCAGTATCAATTCAAAAACAGTAGTGATCACTATATAAATCATCCTCAGGCTCACATCCTACGGGGGCACGTAGTTCTAGGGAAGTAAGGTCACTTTATATCTCCCACTCAGTGCTAAAGATTACTCCCAGACTTAGCTCAGAAATTTAAATCAGCCTCAGGCTCACATTAAAGAAAATCCACAATAAACACTTCAACAATTTTCATCGGGAGCCAATTTGCTACCCCTTTATCATAATCAATAAAAACGTGGATTTCTTTCACAGTCGAGTTCAAAATGACTCATTCATGACCAAAAGGTCAAATCATTTAAAACATCTCAAATATTCAACATCAACATGCATATAGCACACATTTTCTCAAAAAAACACAATTTCCAATGGGGATTCACGACCCAAATATCAAAATCATGATAAATATCGTTCAAGATTCATGCTTTATATCACCACACATGTAAATTCATCTTTCAAAATCATAAACATCAAGATTTCATAATAATCATCATAAGATATGGGTTCATGCTTTAAATTCATAAAAATCAAATAAAAATAATGCCTTTGTAAAGAAAATTACTTTTGGGCACAAGAACGAAAGAGAGTTCTTGTTGAAAACCCCCACATACCTTGAATGATAAACTTTAGATCGATACTCATTTTTGAGATGTTAATCGTGCCTTTGAATGACGGTTCTTGGAGTTCTTGAACTAGGAACTTGGAATCTTGAATAAATTTGCAGAACTAATGGTGAACTTTGGAAGTTCTTGAAGTTGGATGTAGGATCTTAGGGTTTTCTTTTTGAGGAAATTTGATGAAATATAACATATAATGCTTCTAATAGGCTTTAATATAGGGTTTGGACGGATTTTGGGTGAGGGGATTGACCAAAACACCCCTAAAAATCAAATAATTCTCGAATCTGTCCTTTGGTGGACTGTTTTGATAGTCTGAAGTAGATCAACCATAACGTTTTCTCCAATATCCAAATTGGATGAAACTAATTTCATTAGAAAGAGAACTCTCATATCTTTCCTTTTATATATAGTATCTCACCCAAATCATTGTGTACGAGGAGTTATGATTGTTTGAAGTTGATCCAAAAATTCACTTTTGATAGGCTGAAGTAGATCGACCATAACTTTTTGCTCCGATAGACAAATTGGATGAAACCAATTTCATCGGAAAGAGGACTCGCAGATATTTCCTTTGATATATAGTATATCACCCAGATCATTATGTAAAAGGATTTATGATCATTTAAAGTTGGAGAAAAAATACGCCAGGCCTCAGTACTTTTTTTCCTGCACGTTTTACTGTTCACTACTATTCACGGTTCGATCGAAATGTTCATAACTCATCGCTCGGGTGCTCGTTTTGGATGATCCACATATCGTTGGAAATCTTATTTGATATTCTACGCAATGGTGGGTCATAATCTAAGATATTCCGCACGAAAAATTTATAATTCATTCTAGAAGATAGAACCCAACACGTTTACACACAAAATTTTAACAAAACTTTTCCCGGAGTATTACATTATCGACACCACCGTCTTGGTCCCTCAGCCTTTCCAGTTCGAACCTAACAATCTTAACTGTAAAATTCCATATCTTGTTTGAAGAATTAATGCCTAATAGGTAAAGAACAAACATTCACAAAATCATTGTACTGGATGTGTGTTTTCATGATAGGTTGATCAGTAATACATACCTCCCACATATGAAGTGGTTCCATCTGCAAGCAGCTTATTCCTCCAAACTCATCTTTACTCTAGCCTTTAATGCTGGCCGGGCAAAAGTGGATCAAATTTCACTTTCTTTTGTCTGTAAATAAGAGAAATACATTTGATGTCAAATAAGAGAAGAACAAAAAGAACATTACAAAAGGGTAACACAAAATTGAGTGAATCAACAGATGATCAATATGATGCAATAGATTACCCATCTGTTCAACCGATGAGGCATCATTTGCAAAGGATGGATGACATGTTGCAACAGATGGGCCATCTATTGGAATAAATCAAACCAGCCTTGCTACTGGTTTGATTTCTTCAAAAAGTTGCTCTGTCTGTTCAAACAACTAATTCATCAGTTGCAACAGTTGAGGAAATTATTGCAACACCACCACCAACAGCATCAACAATAAATAAACAAACAAAAAAAATACCATATGTTCCAACACCATCCACAACACAAACATCACATGTTCCAACACAACCACCACCCCCAACAACAGCACCACCAAAGTACCAAACAAAATACAAAAAAAACTATACTGATAATAAGGCTTTTTAAGTTCTCCCAACAGATGACTTTTTTTTCATATTTTAATAAAAACAACGGCTGATTCATTCAAGACTTAAAAGTCACCTTTCCTTCAATTTTCTCAATAAATAGCAAACTGGTAATGGGTAAATCATTGATAGCAACAGATGTAAATAACTAATTTAAATGACATACAAAGAAGAAGACGAGATGAAAAGAGCAACTTTGAACCATACATGCAATGTCAAAAAAGCAAACGGATTAGAATATCCAGTTCAGTCATGAAAAGATATTGATTGGTTGAGATCCCAAAGAATCCTCACCTGAAAGAAGAGAGAAAAGAGAGGAAAAAAGGAAACAACAAAGATAATTGAGAATAAAGAATAAAGAAGAGTTATGAGTTGAGTCCAGTCTAGACTACTTTATGGCTGAAGGAGAGAGAGTTATAGATATGGGGGGTTTTAAATATTCATTCATAACTTTTGAGGGGCACGAGGAGACAGTGACATTGAAAAGATCAGATAAGACTACTCACTCAGGAGATTTTTAAGTTATCAAAGTTGTACCGATTAATATTTCTTACCGCCTTAGTATTTTAGCTATTTTATCTCAGACAGGAAATACCTAAATTGCTTTATAAAAAAAGGATCAAAAAATATTTAAGTGCAACAGATGACTTAATCTGTTTGATAGTTTACAACAGATTCATGATCTGTCAAAACAAATGATGTAATCTGTTTGATAGTTTACAACAGATGCGTAATATGTTGCAATATATTACCTAATCTGTTTGATTTGATCCAATAAAAAAGACATATATTGCAACATGTTGAACATTTGTTTATATATAATTTCAATTGAGTTTATATGTTAGACTAAAACCTTAATTGAATGTGAGTTCTCATAGGGTCAAATACAACTTTAATTGAGTCTTTTGGCAATTTCATGATGAGACGGTACTGCGTTCCTTCGACCAGAGTCATCGATCGATCACTCTGAGCCGAGATGAGACAATTCTTACTACCTCATATGTTAGACTAATACCTTAATTGATTAATCTAGGACTAGGGTACTAATACCTTTATTGAACAATCTGGGACTAGAGGTGAGTTCTCATAAGGTCAACTACAACTTCAATTGAGTCTTTTGGCAATTGCATGATGAGACGGTACTGCGTTCCTCTCGATTAGAGTCGTCGATCGATAACTCTGAGTCGAACCAATTCTTACTACCTCATCTGTTAGACTAATACCTTAATTGATTAATCTAGGACTAGGGTACTAATACCCTAATTGAATATAGGGTCAACTACAACTTCAATTGAGTTTTTTGTTAATTGTATGATGAGACGGTACTGCATTCCTCCCGACCAGAGTCGGCGATCGATCACTCTGAGCCGAACCAATTCTTACTACCTCATATGTTAGACTAATGCCTTAATTGATTGATCTAGGACTAGGGGTGAGTTCTCATAATTTCAACTACAATAGATGACAACGCCTATTTGATAATTTACAACAAATAGGTAATCTATTACAACATATGACTTAATTTATTTGATAATTTACAATAGATGGATAATCTGTTGCAACAAATGACTTAATCTGTTTGATAGTTTACAACAGATTCGTGATTTGTCACAACAAATGGCTTAATCTGTATGATAGTTTACAACAAATGTGTAATATGTTGCAGCAGATTATATAATCTGTTTGATCCAATAGAAAAAACATCTGTTGCAATAGGTTGAACATTTGTTTATATATAATTCAATTGAGTTCATATGTTAGACTAATACCTTAATTGAATGTGAGTTCTTATAGGGTCAACTACAACTTCAATTGAGCCTTTTGTCAATTGCATGATGAAACGGTATTGCATTCCTTCCGACCAGAGTCGGCGATCAATCACTCTGGTCCGAACCGATTCTTACTACCTCATATGTTAGACTAATACCTTAATTGATTAATCTAGGACTAGGGTACTAATACCTTGATTGAATAATCTGGGACTAGGGGTGAGTTCTTATAGGGTAAACTATCGATTAATCTAGGACTAGGGGTGAGTTCTCTTAGGGTCAGTCACAACAGATGGCAGTGCCTATTTGATAATTTACAACATATGGGTAATCTTTTGCGACATATGACAATCCATTTGATAATTTACAACAGATGGGTAATCTGTCGCAAAAGATGACTTAATCTGTTTGATAATTTACATCAGATTCGTAATTTTTTGTTACCTATTCATAATCTGTTGTTACCTAATCTGATTGATAATTTACAATAGATGAGAAATCTGACGCAACATGTTGAACATTTGTTTTTTACAATTTCAATTGATTTCATATGTTAGACTCCTAAATTGATTAATCTAGGACCAGGGGAGAGTTTTCACAGGGTCACCTCCTAGAGTACTCGGTCAACTACAACTTTAATTGTTTTTATATGATTTTAAAAATTACGCATATATTTTATGATTTTAAAAATAATTAAGATCATTTTAGACCAAATTAACATTTTCAAAACTACTTGTCATTCTTTTTCAAAATACAAATCAACCCATACAAAATGTTTCATCATTTCAAATCTCGAGGTCTGGCTTTTTCTCTTTCATTCTCACTCAACAATACAGTACAGACAACAACTACTCAACAAATTTGCTTAACCCTCCATAACAGATCACTTTTCTTCTCATTTCCAACCATATAGGTGTTATTTTCGACATCATTCTTGCTTGTATCAATCATTTTCTTTGTCTTCGTAGGCAACAGACTTCGAGAAGATCTCTATATTTGTTTTTTTTTCTAAAAAATAAGGGCTTTTAAGTTAATGATGAAAAATAAAACTTTTAGTTGTATTATCTTCGAGAATGGGTTTACAATTTTGAGTTTTGATGGTAAAATCATAGGAAGAACTTGAGAAATCCCTAATTTCCATCGCAGTATTCCGTTGACTATCGTGGTATAGTAGGATGGTGTTGGTGTTGGTGGTGGTGGTGGTGGTGTTTGTGGTCATCGTGGTGGCACCGATGGTGGCATTGGTTGGTGGTATTTGTGGTGGTGTCGGTATTCATGGTGTTTATTTGTTTGTTGGCATTGGTTGGTGGTATTTGTGGTGGTGGCTGTTGGTGTGTTGGTATTCGTGGTGTTTGTAATGTATTTTTTAAAATCTATGCATACATCAATTGTAATGTAATTTTTGTTTTTCTTTATCTGTAGGTAAAACATGTCTCCCAAAAGAAAAGAAAGTAAAAGTGGATCAACGTCTGACCACTAAAAAAAAAGGCTACAGTACAGAGGGATTTGGAGGAGCTTCCTGAACAATCTCAGTAGGGAAAAGTAAAGCTGAGGAGAGACATGAAAACAACATTAAGGGAGGTGGACAAGGGTCCGTAGATGGCGATGAAGAAAATAAAAGTAAGAAAGAGGAGGAATTGGAGAGTCAGAAAGAGAAATAGGACCATATTATACGGCTTTCCTTGGGCTTTCATGGTAAAATTAATCACTAATTTTACTCATCCATTAATTTATATTGAATATAGTTATTATGATTTTTTTTTTGCTTGCTTCCTATTTACACTTTTTAGGCTTGGGCATTTGAAGCCATTTCTCCCCTCCGAAAGCAGTTAATGGATTACCCGGATAAGGTTTCTCATCCAAGGATGTTTAGGTGGTTGGTTGCAAAGAGAAACACCAATATTAAGGAGGTTGATCTCTTTAACCCTCCGGATGATGTAGTACATCTTCTTCAAGTAAAATAATTTTACTCAAAGATAAGAAAGATATTGAACAGATGTTATATCTGGTGCATGAGATATTATATCTGATGCACCAGATGGGACATCTATTACGATGGGGTATATCTTGCATCAGATTACCCATCTGTGGATTTGGTTATCTGAATCCGACTCCTAAAAGATTAACCATCTACTGCAAATTAAGCAACAGATGTTTAATCTGATAACATATCGTTCATCTGTTGTAACGTACAGATCATCTGTTGTATAATAGATTAGCCGTCTTATGCAACCGTTGCAACAGATGATTGATATTTAGCATCAAATTATCCATGTGTTGCTCTGTTTCTCTGAACCAGACTGAAACAGATTTTAACCATATACTGCAAACTATGCAACAGATGGGTTTTTTTATTTTTAAAATGTAGCCCAACTATGAAAATTATTATATTATATGATTTAAATGCATCTGTCTTTTTTTTTATAGGTTGTGCATCCATGGATCGTGCCTACTGAGGAGAAGTCGATGATGACTTCTTATATTACTCTTGGTTATGTTGATACTATTGCAGACCCAACGGTGGAGTTAATAAATAAGGAATTAGTTGGAGCAACAACCATAAGAAGAGCAGTTAGGCAAGGTCAGCCTAATGTTGAGGCTCTTCATGACCAATCTTTTACTAAGGCAGATCCGGGTGCTTCTTCTGGTGGAGTTGTTGGTGTTGGTGGAAGGCATGCTGATGCTGCTACTAAAGAATAAATATGTTTGAAAACACTCCTTTTTACCCTTACACAGGTCCCTCTCACCCCTCTTCACCCTCGTGTTCTCATTGCGAATGTGATGAGTGCAAGTACAGATAGGATAGACTCTTTGAAAAAGTAGCGTCTATCTCTAAATCTATATAGGAATTCAAATCCAAGAGGTGTGTCATACCATCTAAGAAGGTAAGGGATCCACACACTCCTACAACATTGGTTAGGAGAAAGAAAAGAGCAATTAGAGATGTACTCTCCGCTTGAAAATAAAAAAATTGCAATTCCCCCCTCTCCAAAAGCTATTGAAGTTCAGGGGCCAGTCAAGAAGGTGGACATATACGCGGAACTTGGCGTCGAAGAGAAAAGGGATCTGCGACAGTCCAAGAATGCCAAGCCAGGCGCACCAGATTACCCCAGGCCTCCCTTTCCCCCCAAGACTTCCAGACTATGACTGATATACGTATGCCGTACGAGGACAAGGCAAGTTTACTTTTCCTAACCTAGCCCTTCTAATCTACCCCATGAAGAAGAAACTACACAACAGATTTCACATCTGTTGCAACAGCTGGGTATACTGGTGCAGCTGGTTATGGTTCTGTTGCAACTTATTATCCATCTATTGCATAAGTTGCGTTGGATTATTGATTCAGAGAACCCTATGCAACAGATGGACCATCCGTTGCATCTTTACAAATACTAACCTATTTAAAAATTGACTTCTTTAAAAATTAACTTCTTATCTCACAACATCTTGACATAATTCTCTACCTCATGAGGAAAAGGCAATTAATGTACCAAGAAGCTTATGACGCTGCCGATAGGATAATGGACCTCGACTTCTGCAAGAAGCTCAAGGATAGGTACAATCAACTCAATGGATAGGCGTCAGCCCTTGGTGTGGGACTTGATTTCCTAGTTCCTAAGTTGGTCTTGGATGAAGAAGAAACATTAAGATATGTTAGAGGGGACAGGCCAAATCCACACGGCAAGAGCTGGACCGAGGCAAAAAGGATTCTTGTAGTCATTAGCGTGAACGACATGCATTATCAGGCTGTTGAGATACTACTCGAGGAGGGAAAGATCAATGTTTATGACTCCAACGTACCTCTCGTCGACGATTTCGATCTTTTTCTCCTTGTGGGGCCACTGATGGTGTTGTTTCCCATCTTGTTGAGGGAGATTAAACTGATGAAGCATTTTCCAAAGGAAGTGTTGATGAAGAAATCATGGGATTTTGAAGGTCGAAACAGGGGAATGATCCTTCCAAAAGATAATGCTGCTAAAGCGAGCAGCTCGCACGCTCTTGCACACATCGAATGTTTGCTGACCGGCACAAATGGCCGAGCCAACTACTTTTCTATACGACAACGCTGTGTCAAGTCTACAAGAGGTCTGGGCTTATGGGGTACTAACTGGACGCTTGAAGCCTGTGTATATAGAAGAGCCTGTGAAATAGAAATTTTTAATTTCAAGTCACCCTTCACTTTATTACATGTACATGTAGTGGCAATAATTTTTTTCTAATGAAAGTTGAGTTTTTTATAATGTAATAGATTAGATTGTCAATCTGTTGCAACAGTGGGAAGATCTGTTTGATAATTTCTATGAATAATCTAATAATCTAAGTCTAATCTGTTGGAATAGTGGGAAGACCTGTTTGATAATTTCCACAGATGACCTAAATTTTACAACATATGCCTAAATCTTTTTGATATTTTCCAACAGTTACGCTTGAATATCCATGTGCTTGTCGATAACAAACTAGTAGCAAATACACACACCACCATGAAAATTTCAGCAATTAGGCTTCAATATCCATGTGCCCAACAACACCAAACCAGTAGCAATAACGACAACAATGTAGTATCTTCTTGCTCGATTTTGTTTCTCTTCAGAAGCCTTGACTTTGTTCAACAAACCCCAGATTACACTATTTGCTTGTGAAGGGTGTCGTTCTTCATACCAATCAAAGTAATCGTATCCACCCAATTTCTATAAAAAAGAGAACACAATTAAAAAATAATTACAAGTCAATAATTAATCAATTAATTAAATAAAAAAATATTACCTTTGAAATCTTACATGTAAAAAACCTACAACCCGGATTTTGTTGAGTCCAAGAAGTCTTTAACAGAGCTTCATGACCGCACTTACAATATCTAAAATCTTTATCACAAAAAATAGTAGAAGATGTGCTCGACATTATCAAGGTCAGTTGGAAAAAATGAAAGTAATAATTTGAAGAATTTGGATAGATAAAAGAAGATGATGATGAAGAAGAAGATTTGGGAATTTAGGGTTAAATTTTAGGAGGAAGATGAATATATAAGACAATGGGGGAAAAAAATGACCGTTGGGGGCCAAGTGACGACAAGTCAGCGAAATGTGCCAGGACTGACACTAACACATTTGATGCCTATTTTATTTTACGTCCTTAAAATGAACATGTCTACTTGATGCCTATTTTATTTTAGGTGTTTGAACTGAACACCGTCGATGGGTTGCGCCTTTTTAATTTCAATTCACTTTAACCTTTTTAAACGTAGTGACAATTTTTTATGTCCAACAAAAGCTGAATTTTTATAATGCAATAGATTCTCCATTCGTTGTAACAGTTATCCTACCTGTTCTGACATATAGTTTATCTATTGCAATAGGTTGGTCATCTGTTGCATTATCTCGATGTTTTTATCTAAAGTCCACCTGTTGCAACAGTGGGAAGACATGTTTGATAAATTCCAACAGATAACCTACATATTGTAATATATGTATAAATCTTTTTGATTATTCCAATAGATGTGTCGTCTGTTGCAACAAATAAAATCCATCTGTTGCAACATATGTCTAGATCTGTTCTTTTTTTCCTAATAGATGTGTTATCTATTGGATTATCTTGATGTTTTTATCTAAAGTCCATCTGTTTCAACAGTGGAAAGACCTGTTTGATAAATTCTAACAGATCACCTACCTGTTGCAACATATGTCTAAATCTGTTCAAATTTTCCAATAGATGTGTCGTCTATTGCAACAAATACATTATCTCTTGAAATATTTGAATCTAGTATTCCTTTTCAATTAATAAGTTCAAATCTAAGGAATAAATAAAATTCGTAGAAAAAATAAAATAAATCAAAGCCTTCATAAATTAGCTGAAATAAGTCAACGAATAAATGAAATATAAAAAAATTGTTATGGGTATAGATCTCAAGAAATACATTAACAACAATTTAAGTATACTGCCAAGGATTGCTTTGATAGGATCAAGCTATAAAGATCTACTCAGTATGGACAAGTTGTTCTTCATCCGGTGCTATGGAATTCGACTTTGCTCATCGTGGATCTTCATTATCGCTTGCGTACGGTTTCTGCGCTTTCTGTTCTCCGTATTTCCATAAAAAGAGTATCATATTGTCAATGCTATTCAGCAGTAGCTTCTTTTACATCCACCTGGAAAGCCAAAATTGGTTAATGCTAATCACGGAGATACAACAAAATGGAAAAGGATAACTAATCTCTTCTAGCAAATTAAATAGGTCTTCCTCCCATTTTAAATTGTCCCAAACATATTATATTTCTGTTGCAACAATGAATCAACTATTGGGAAAAATTTCAACATGAGGAAGACCCCGTGTGATAATTTCCAACGGATGAACCATCCGTTGCAACATATGAATTATCTGTTGCAACAGATAGGTCATCTGTTGGTACAAATAAAAGCTGTACGAATAGCTGTTTGATTTGCTAAAATAGAAGAAATATATGTTGCACCAAATAAAGTATCTGGTGCAACAGTTTAGTCAACTGTTCCAATAGATGTATATATCTGTTTGATAATTTTCAGCAGATGTGTCATCTGTTAAAACAGATATGTGTCTGTTTGTTTTGTTAGTTGTAAGACATATAATATATTCACCTTCTTTATCTCGTGCTGCTCTCCTTTGGATATTGTACGTTGCTCAGTGCAACACCCAGATAGAGGAGTTACAATTTTGCTTTTTTGGATGCCTGATAATGCCTTGGAAATCACTCCCCTTCTCCTCTTAGCCCTAATCTCTAATGGAGAGGATAGAAATAAAATACTCTTTGATGGAATGAGACCCCTCTTAGATGTCAATTCCTTTACAGAAGCAGTTAATGCATTAATAGCATTAATCACTACATCATGGTTCGCCCTGCTGTCTTGACATTTGCATGCAGAACATTCGCTGGAAGAGGCAAAATATGTATAACCAGTATGATCATACTCATAATGGTTTGCTTTAAATACTATAAGAGGAGTATCATTAGCACCAACAGCAGCACCACTACCACCAACAACAACTCCATCAACAATAACAAGTCCACCCTCCAAAATTATTTTTCTTGTAATGGCTGTTGCTTCAAACAATTCCATTTTTATTCCGTCGATGGCCTTAGGGTCTGATAAAGTTTGCACAGACCGTAAAGTAAGAAAAAATGGCATCTTCAACTCTCGATTGGTTGAAACTAGCGACGGATGCACATTCTAACATAAATCATTACATATATTAGAATAATTATTAGATCATTCAAAAAAACATTAATTAAAAGAAAAAATTAATTATAATTATACTTACTTCATCCTTCGGGGGGTTGAAGAGATCAAGAAATTTTACATTTTTATGAGTTTTGGCCGACAACCATCTCAAGATTCTTGGATAGGAAACTCCTTCTTGATAGTTTACTTGTTGTCTTAAATAAGGAATGGCTTTAAATGCCCAAGCCTATAAAATAACGCCAATAAATCAAAACCATTATTGAGCAAAAAAAATGAATGATATCATAATAGAAGAAATAAACATTTACCATGAAAGCCCATGGGAAGCCATATAAGTTGACTGTCTTTGGCGCTAACGGAGTCAACAAATATTTGACAGTTATTTTGAAGCTTTCATACCCCCATGGATTTCTGTTAAATGCCTCAAGATCCTCGAAGAGATTTATTAAACCAAGGCTTATGTTGTCGTTAACGTCTCTCGCCCAAAGAATATTATGTACAAACCAAACCAAGCACAATGACTGCTTGTGCTTCTTTGAAAGTCCTTTACCTTTCAACGCTTCTATCAAATTTTTGTTTTTGAAGCTTGGACCAACAATGGACACCAGGTTATCACGATCACACGACTTTCTTTTGCCTTTTTTGGGTGTGCGGGGTGCTTTTTTTGGGTTAGAATAGGTATAACTTGAGAAGGAGGATAACATTTTAGTCCAGTAGCTATGACAAACTCCTTCCAACCAAAACAAACAGGCATGACACAGTAATTTATCCACACCTCATCCATCTTATCTTTGTTTTCATACATAAACCTACGCTTGAGAAGTTCATATACCATTTTTATTTGGAAACGAGCATTGTTGTCCTCCAGCAAATCAAGATATTTCCCAAAACAGTTGTCCCTGAAATAAGCATCCAATTTTTGTTCTCTAAGTATTTTTTTGAAGGCGTCAAAAGATTTTCCCATGGTTGACTTAACCACGAAATCACCCGTTAAATCTGCGGCACCATCGCACTGTATTCTCACAAGATAATGATCAATGCTGAAGGCTTTGACCAGCTCTTTGGTGGAAGGGCTATTAGCATCTACATCATCTCTTTTGAAACATTCCTCTTCCCCGTGTTTATCATATTTTGCTCCTGATTGAGATAACGCTTGTAAAACAAGTTCATAGAGTGGTGGATGTAGCCTAGCTGTTTGACTTGTTCCTTTACTTGGACTTGATTTGATTTCTGTTCTTTTGGAAATATATTATCTAAAATTAACAGGAACATAAAATAATATATTATTGTTGATTAATGCATCGTTAAAAAAGGATAACAATAAATCAAACAAGCAAAATAGTAAAATAACAGTTGCAACAGATCACCGATCTATTGCACCAGGTAGTATATCTGTTGCAGCATATAACCAAACTATTGCAACGGATGAGTAATCTGTTGCAATAATACAAAACATACCACTCATCTTTTAAGACAGATGAATATTCTGTTCAACAGATCACACAACTATTGTGACATCATCTGTTGCAACATATGAGCGATCTGTTGGAATAGTTAAATAATCTGTAGCAACGGCTGAGTAATCTGTTGTGAAAATACAAAACATATCACTCATCTATTGAGAAAGATGAATGGTGTGTACAATAGGCCACACATCTATTGCAACACATGAGTGATCTGTTGGAATAGTTATCAACGGTCAATATTGTTTAGATTTCTTCCAACATAGGGTCGTCTATCACGGCAGATAAATGATCAGTTGGAAAAATCAAGTCTTGGACTTTTCCTGTAGGAAGAGTTGGTAGGATTTTATCCAACAGGAGGTTTATCTGTTGCATCAGATCATTAATCTGATGGTTCTTCCATTGCACCAGATGGTTAATTAGTTGCATCAGATTTTTTATCCGAAGCTTAATCTGTTGGAACATATGGTAAAACTGTTGCATCAGAATTATAATCTGATGATTCCTATGGTATATCAGATGGTTGATCTGTTGCATCATATGATGAATCTGTTGCATCAGATGGTTAATATGTTGCACCAGATGGGTAATCTGTCGGAGGAAATAGTAGCATGATTTTGTCAAATAAAAAATAGCAATTTCACCATTTTTACCAAGAACAAGAACAGAACAAATCAAATCAAATTGTCCTTTTGTTTTTATAAACACAAACAATAAAAATCAAACTTCAAAAAAATGCAACAAACAATAAAATATCATAATTCACTTCGAAAAGAGAAGAGAAGAGAAGAAATACCAGAAATTAGGGTTTTATTCAGACCACATTTCAAATTAGTGCAACAAATATTGAAATTGTTAACCAATACTATAAGAGAAGTTGGCTCAAGTTCCTCATTTTCTTTAAAACTAAAAAGGCCATAAATTTTTACCTGTGAAAGAAGAAAAGGACCTATGAAGAATTCAAAGCTGTTGTGGCCGGAGAGCAAGGCTGTCACGTCGATTGAAGTTGAAAAGGAACTGGAATTCCAACTATTTGTAGTCGGATGTTGAAGTTTTCGAGGATTGAAATAAGAAATTTACAGAACAGTTGGTTGAGAGAGAGTTGAGAGATGCTTTCGAGAGATGGACGAGAGATAGGTTGATTAAATTGAAGAAGAGAACTCGAAGCCCAACTATTTGTCATCGGGGGTTGAAGGGAGAAATTTTACAGAACTATTAGTTGGAAGAGAGTTGAGAGAAGCTATCGAGAGAGATGAGAGAGTGGTTGATTTGGATTGAAGAGGGTGTGGGTTGGGTTGATTTATATTTTTGAAAAGATTAGAAAGTTTTGAAAATATTAATCAAGTCCACAATTAACTTGATCAAGTTTCCTAATAATGTTTGACCCTATCTGTTGGTCAATGTCACCAATCCTTCATTCAAGACTTAAAAGACACCTATTCTTCAATTTTCTGATGTATCTATCTATATTTGTCACACATTATTCTCATCTGCTCTTTCTCCTAAAAAATATATATAAATGTCATATCAAGAACATGTTCCCTGGTTGTCCTTTTTCTAAATAATGAGTGTTTTTTTGCTTGAGCATTTCTATCACAGTTGATTGTTTTATATACAAATGATTTCTTGTTATAGTAATTGATTCTCGTAAGTTTTTCGCATCTCTAATATTTTGTTTGGTGATTGTTATTCATCTGTATCCTTAAGTTATAATATTGTTTAATCGATTCCTAATCCTTACTCCCTCTGTTTCATAATAAATGAATTGTTAGATTTTGGCACACAGATTAAGGAAAAAACATTAAAGACATAAATTTAACATAACTTTCCATTTTTACCCCCCAAAAAAGAAAAAGTTGACCTTGTAATACCTTTTCAAAAGTTAATTGGTTGTCAAATCATAATGGTAAATTTGGAAAAAAATTCAATGATTCACTTATTTTGAAACACCAATAAATATCTCAAAAATTCACTTATTTCGAAATGGAGGGAGTATTATTTTCTTTGTCTCATGTAACCCGAGAGTTGGAGTTTCATTCGAAACTCGTTTTGACCCAAGTATCGGGTCAACTGCTACTAGGATCGCAGAGCCTCAGAGTTGCGAAATTAGAAGTTCAAATTCTGAAATGGCGTCTAGTATTCCTTAGCCACTTTTCCCTTTAATTTATTCTTGTTTTAGAATGATAACTTTTGTCATTAAATTTGTTTAAGATAGCTTTGTTTATTTAGAGTCCGGAACCAAAATATGCCCTACAACTAAAAAAAGTACCAAATGTATGCCATATAAAAAACATCAAACTAGGCTTCGTGTACTTAATAAGTGCACAATACCTTTAACTTTGTAACGGAAGACATCTAACGGTGTTAAAAAAGTTAAAGTTTACATTGTGCACTTATTATCCATTTTTTTATGGATTGTGCACTTAATAAGTGCACAATCCATTTTTTATGAACTGTGCACTTAGTAAGTGCACAATCTATTGTTTTATACGTTGTTCATTTTTTGAAAGATTGTGCCCTTTTTTAGTGCACAATTCATTTATTTATAGACTGTGAACTAAAAAAGTGCACAATATATTATTTTTGATTGTGTACTTTTTTAGTGCACAATTCATTTATGTATATTGTCCACTTTTTTTTGCATGATTGTGCACTTATTTTGGTCCTTTAAAAATGATCTAAAATATTTATATCAAAAAGAATTTGTAATAAAAATTCATATTTTGTATTATAATATAAGACATGTAAATTATGTTCTACAAAGTCATTAGAGGCATATGTTTAATTGGTGACCCACGTATAAGTTGAATTTCAAAATATTTTCTTAAGAACTTCATAATCTACAAATTATTTGTCTACAAAATTTATTCTCTAAATTTATGCTTTACGAAATTAGGTCATAATTAAGTATACTTTAATCTTCAAATATTCATTAATAAGGAGTGAAGAGTAAAGATCAATTCTTGGAAAAACTTGATTTTAAATATGATCAAGCAAATTATAAGCCACTTAGAAATTGAATAGAAAAAAAATTAAAATTTTTTATATATAAAAATAAATAAATATTTATTATAAAAAAATATAAAACTAAAAATACTAAAAGCAAATTACTATGGAGGGACTTTAAATTAAAAGGGACAAAAAAATTTGTCAATTAAGTTAGGATACTTTAAGTTTTAAGAATTAGGTAAAATGGACAAAAAAAATTCAGTTTTTTTTAATATATTTTCGTTCCAACAACTAAAAAGGTTGTCTCAATAACTATCGAAGTTGTTCGACAACTTTGATAGTCAACTTCGATAGTTATTGAGACAACTAACAAAGTTATCAAATAAATTTAATTGTCCCAACAACCGTTTCAATTATTTAAATGATTTTATCCCTTTTTAATTTAATAATATTGTGATACCCACTTATCGCTTTTTTTTAATTAAACATTTGAGGTCTTTCAACTTATTTTTCTCTACTATGGAGCGGAATCTCCCGTTGCATATATACTAACCAAGATAAACAATATAAGTCTTATCATATGCATTCGTTTCATTTAATTTCTTTTTCATCAAATTGTTCAGTATTTTGCAAAAAAGTTGACAATTTGAAGAGGAAGAGACAAGTTTATTCATATATTGGAAAAGGTAGAAGAGAAAGACTCCAAGGAAATTATAGTTTCCAATACTTATGATGCACTTGCAGAAGTGAAGAAAGATGACGAGAACAACAATAAAGTTAACAAAGACAATGAGAAGGAATAACAAGTTAGTAAAGAGAGTACAAAAGAATGGGTAACCAACAAATTTGTCACAACAAGTGAAGAAAGGGTTGTAGATCAAAATGAAGATGCTTGGGAAAAACAATCTGAGAAGGTTGAGAAGGAAGCTGCTAATTTCCTAGCACAAGAGAAATTATACAACTTATCTCAGATGACAAAGAGGATGGGTTTATGCAGTTAGACATTTTGAAGCCTCATGACAGTGCTGAAAATACAAAGGTAATTGAAGACATTATACCTTTAGCAATTTAAGATGAAAGTCAGATGGTTTCAGTAATGAAGAAAAAACTGTCTTGGATGAAGTTGATTTGGAGAAAAACTTTGAAAAGGTAGGAGTTGAGGGGAACTTGTCTCCTAAGAAGATAGATAGATTAAAAGCAGCTCAAGGAATCCATAAAAACAAAGACAAAAGAGCTAAAGCAAGTTCAATGCAGACTAGAAGTTCTTTAAAGAATAAGTCTAGATAAATTCTCTACTTTGGAATATCATCTCAGTGAACACTCATAAGGCTTTCACTAGGTTGATAACATTACAAGAAAGCCATCATTTCACTTTTATAGGGTTAATGGATCCATTTTAGGATAATCAAAATATTGAAGAATGCAGGAGAAGGTTAGGGATGTAACACTCAACAGTTAATTCATCAGAAAAAATATGGGTATTTATGGATTCTGGTATTAGCTTTACAGTGATAGGAGATAAAGTACAACAATTGACATTAAGATTGGAAAAATCAAGAAGCTGGAGTAGCAGTCATTGTTACTTTAATTTATGCAAAATGTTCACAAGAGGAGAGGTTAATTTTATGGGAGTCACTTGAAGAGATATCTCGAAGAATTCAAGAACCATGGTTGATGGGGGGACTTTAATGTCATCATTATCCAAAAAGAGAAATTAGGGGGTTTACCAATTACTGTAGCAGAAACTGAGGACTTCAAGTATTGCATAAATATGTGTAATTTAAAAGATCCTGATTTTAAGGGAAGTAAGTATAAATGGTGGAATGGAAGAAAAAATGAGGAATGTATTTTTATATGGCTGGATGAAGTTCTATTTAATGATAAATTGCATGAGTTATTTCCAGTATTGGAAGTGGAATATTTATTCAGAAGTGGATCTGATCACACTCTACTAAAAATCAATTTCAACACAGTGAATGAGGACATTTCAAAACTATTCAGGTTTCTTAATATGTGACTGAAAGAGAAGTTTTATTTGGATGTTATAAAAGAGAATTGGAGGACTGAAGTGATGGGGAATACATTTATAATGTTTCATCATAAATTGAAAGAGTGAAGGCTACTTTAACTGTTTGGAGTAAGGAGTGCTTTGGTAACATCTTCCAAGAGATTGCTTCATTAGAAGAAGTCATTATAGTGAGGAAAAAGCAGTTTGAGGAGTTTCCATCAGGTAAAATTGAGAGCTTTTGTTCAAAGCACAGGCTGAATTAAATGTTCAGCTTAGAAGGGAAGAAGAGGTTTGGAAGCAGAAAGAAGGATTAAAGTGGTTTAAAGATAGTGAGAGAACTACCAAGTTCTTTCACACTGTGGTTAATGGTAGAAGGAATAGGCTCAGTGAAAATAATTCAAAATGATGAAGGAGAGTGGATAGAAGACTAGAATTAGATTGTAGAAGCAATTGTCCAGTTTTTTCAGAAGTAATTCTCTAAAGGGGATGAAAATGCTCACTTTGATATGTTAGATGAATTACCAACAATATTGAATGCAAGTCACAATGAAGATTTGAATAAGATTCCATATTTGTAAGAAGTTAAGGATGTTATAATGGGTATTAATAGGAATAACACAACAGGTCTAGATAGTATGACAGGGGTCTTCTTTCAGGATGCATGAGACATTATAAAGGAAGATGTTCATAAAATAGTGGTAGCTTTCTTTTATGGGTATGAATTACCAAAATTTGTAACTCATACAAATCTGGTACTTCTACCAAAAAATTTAGTTGTCAATAACTTCTCAGATATGAGGCCTATTTCTTTGAGTAATTTTGTAAATAAAATCTTCTCTAGAATTATTCATGAGAGGGTTAAGATGGTGCTCCCTGAGATCATATCTGAAGAACAAACTAGTTTTATTTTGGGGAGGAGCATTACAAAAATATACTGGTGGTGCAAGAGATTATATCAGACATTAAGAAGAGAGGTAAGATTCCTAATATGGTTATTAAACTTGATACAATTAAAGCTTATAATAGGGTGGATTGGTTATTTCTAACTTAAGTGTTGAGGAAAGTTGGACTTAGTGAACTGATCATTGACATGGTATATAGACTGTTGGAAAAAAATTGGTATTCTATATTATTGAATGGACAATATAAAGGGTTTTTCAGATATTACAAAGGTTTGAAATAAGGTGACCCCTTATCACCTACTCTCTTTATTTTAGCTGTAGAGGTTATATCCAGATCTTTAAAATCTTTGGTTATCAACAAAGATTTAAGCTGTTTGGGATGTTTAGAGAAAGTCCAAAGTTGAATCACTTTGCTTTTGTGGATGATATGATCATATTGCAAAGCTGATTTAGCTACTTTGAAAAAAGTCGTATCTACTTTGGAATGATATGAAAAAGTGTCAGGTCAAAAGATCAACAAAGAGATGAGTGCAATATTTTGCATAAAAGAGTGTCTCAAAGGGTAGTGGTGATGGCTGAAGTTGTTATAGGGACCATAACGAAAGATTTTCCTTTTATGTATCTTAGATGCCTAGTATTTCATATGAGAAAGAAGAAAAATTTCTATCAGTCTATAATGAACAAGATTAGCAGTAAGTTACAAAGTTAGAAAGGGAAGTTATTGTCTTATGGGGGAAGAGCCGTACTTATTAAGCATGTGCTACAAAGTATTCCCATTCACTGTCTATCAGTCATGAATCCTCCAACAAATGTTTTGAACATATTTCAAAAGATGTTTGCTCAGTTTTTTTTTTGAGTAATCATATAGGTGGAAGAAGCAGGCACTGGGTAAGATGGAACTCTCTATGTTTACCAGAAGATGAAGGGGGTCTTGGATTCAGAAGGGTGTAGGATGTGTCTATGGCTTTGTTTTGCAAACTATTGTGGAACTTTAGAACAAAAGAATCTATATGGAGTAGGTTTATGCATAAATAATATTGTAGAAAGCATCATCCCAATGAGGTTGTATAGGAAACAAGAGTTAGAACTCAGGTATGGAAAAAATAGTACAGTCTAGAGATTTAGTAGAGCACCAAATTCTATGGAAAATTAGGGGGAGACTAATATATGGTTTGATAAATGGATTGCTGTTGGTGATTTCTATAATACTATGCAAAAGAGCAGAGAATGGGATGACATGTTTCAAATGGTGAAGTATTTAGTCAAAGAAGAAAACTAGAATGAGCAACTGGTTTTGCAATGACTACTTCAAGAAGTTGCTTATCACATAATGAATAAAATCAAGCCCCTAGTAATTGCAGGTGGTATAGATATTCCTATTTGGATGATGGAAATAACTGGAAAGTTCACAGTTAGGTCAACATGGCAGTATATTAGACAAAGGGAAGAAAAGAACATGATTTTTAAAGAAATTTGGGCTAAAGGCTTACCTTTTAAAATGAAATTTTTGATGTGGAGAATATAAAGGAGAAAGGTTCCAGTGGATACTAATATGAGAAGATAGGGAGTTAAAGGTACCACTAGATGTTGGTGTTACACTAATCCTAATCAAGAAACCATTGCTCATGTGTTTCAAAGATCACCTTTGGCTAATAGGATATGGTCCTATTTTTCTTATTTTGAGGGTGTTCTAGTTGATGGATTAACATTCAGAGAAACTATTACAACATGGTGGAATGCAGAAGTAAGGGGTAGAGTTAGACCTTATTTCCAATATATTCCAAGCATGATCATATGGGAAATTTGGAGAAGAAACAGTTTGAAACATGATGGAAAAAACTTGTCACTACATAGAGTAATATTCAATATAACTAGAAATATTAAATTATTACTCAAGGTCAGAAATCCAAGATAAGTTTATCCAAATACTTGGCCTGAGATATTGAAGGAACTAGAGGGCAGAAAAGCAAAGATAAAGGTTATTAAAGTTTTGTGGAAGTTTCCAGAGGAAAGGTAGACTAAATACATTACTGATGGAGCCTCAAGAGGTAACCCTGGTATGAGCTCATATGCTTTCTGTGTAAGAAATAAGAAGGGTGACCTAATATATGCAAAGGGAGAAAAAATAGAAGATACTTCTAATATGGACGCTGAGGCATATGCTATTTTACAAGCAGTAATACATTAAGGTCAAACACTATAGAGTAAGGTAATAATTCAAGCTGGTTCTCTTCTTATGAAAAAAATATTAACCAGAGAATGGAATTGTCCATGGAATCTATTAGACTATGTTGAACATATGTGGAAAATAATCGAAAACAAGCAAGTGCAGTACCAACACATTATGAGAGAGGGAAATCAATTGGCATATTATTTGACTAATCTACCCATTGATAAAAGTGATTTCACAATTACAAGTTTTCAGCAATTGGAGATTACAGGTAGAAAAATACTTAATAGTGATAAGCTTCAATGGACGTACATAAGACTGGTAGAAACAAGAGAATAAATAGGCTGAGTAGGCTACAACTTCCAGAGTTGATAATTCACAAGCAAATATTTTCAATCAGAAGGACAACAAAAAATGTGAACAAGCTTGCTAGCTTAATCCATGTCATCCATAAAAAAAGACTCGCAACAAAAAGGGAGGGTCATTTTAGATACTTGCATTTTTTACACCTTAAAGAAGCATTACAGTCCAATTACTTGCAGTTACGAGCATCCCATTATCTCCATACCAGCCGTAGCTACATCAAATGTCAGGTTAAGGTAAGTAAATCAATAAGGAAGCAAAAACTGAGGAAGGAGCAGATGTTGAGCTTACTTGGATCTGGAATACTATTCAAGGACTTGGAACCCTCAACACAGCACAAAACCAAGAGAATAGTCCCATCCATCGAAGAACATAGCTGGGAGCAACACCATAAGAGGTTAAACGAGATAAAAATAAAAAAGAACAGATCTTAAAGGAAGAACAACTTACTTCTGAGAGATGATATAAGCAACATCATCATATATCCATGGCACAATATTGATAATCCATAATAGATATTGGAGGAAACAAGGATTAAACAAAGTAAAGGACAATATTTTTCAGCTGAATTAAGGTTGTTCTGCGGAAGACTAGGGAAATGAAATTAGGAAATCCTTCTAAGGATTTATATTTAATAAAAAATAGGAAATAGGCCGCATTTGTGGGGCTGATGGTGGTTGGTCTGATTTTTATTTTTTGTCTCTTTGAATTTGGGATGGGTTGGTCCATCAAGTGTAAGACTCATTTTTGTGTTTTTGTTCTTAATTTATAAAATCTCAAAATTAATTTTAAAAAAAATTGTTTATGTTCTTCCGCTTTCATTTTATTTCATGGTTCGTCTTTGTTCAGAAAGCCCTATTTTAGGGTTATTGTTTTTATTTTCTCTTTTTGTATCAGTTTGTGTAATAGGCTTACTTATGAGGGCTTGCCTCTACAAGTGCCATCATGACCCTTGGTTTTTGGGTCATGACACGTTCTAAAGATATTCCAGTGGTTAAGGTCCAGTGGATACATCAACGTATAGATAAGTCTACTTGAGAGGTCAAGTCTGATATGTGTGGTAGTTATCCCTAGCTTTTTACTGATTCAGGAATGTTTTTTACCTTTAGTTCAAGGACGAACTAGATTCTTAGTGGTGGATGATGTAATGACATCATTTTGGGTGATTTATGTGAATTATTTATTTCCATATAATTTGATCATTTTACTCCTCCCTATGGTTGAATCGTGGAATTTTTGGGGTGTAGGGATGATTGGCACAATTCCGAATACATTTTGATGTGATTTGTGTGAGATAGTAATTTTTGGTGGTTAAAAAGACTTATTAGTTGACTTCGATCAATTTTTATTGATTTGTGCGTCGGATAGCAAAACAAACCGTGCCAGCAAACCTAAAATTTTAGGTTTGGTAACATGGTTGATGTGGTTTTATGGCTTTTATATATTATTTCGACCCTTGGTTCAGAATGTTGTGAAATTGAATTTTGGAGGTCAACTTTGTGAAAATGATATTTTTTCAAAAATTTGATATTGCCATTGAGTTTGGAGCATTGAATTTGATAGGGTAGCATAGTTTGTTTGTGTTGTCGGAATTTCAAATAAATTTTGAGAGGTCTATGGATTCTTGAAATTCTTCAAGTTTCCAGCTAGTGCACTCGCTTAGATGACCTATTGGTCGCTTAAGTGACTGACACCCAATAGGGGGTATCGCATAAGCGACTTTTCCTTCACTGAGGCAACACTCGCTTAAGCTACAGCCAAGTTGCATACGCAATGAGGCAGGCATCGCTTAGCGATGGCTGGTCACTTGGCTACTTAAGTGACCACCGGGGTGGATTATATCCTCCATTTTCATGATTTTCACCATTTTTGAGACTCAGAGCTTGGGGTTTTGAGTTTTTGAGTTTTTGAGCAATTTCTTCTATTTTTATCTTGAGTAAGTTCCAAAACTTCTATTTCCATTGTATTTCTTCGATTATTATCTTCTAAATTTCATTAAAACTTGAAATTGAATGTGGAATTTGGAAATTTTGGCCCGAAAGGCCTTAATCAACATTTTCTTATTTTAAATCCTAATTCTACTCGTTTCACTTGGTTTTCTTCTATAAGTTTTTTTAATCATGGAAAGTATATTTTTGCACTACAATTCTAGTTTTGCCCTTCTTTTTTTGAAAACCCATTTCGGGAGTCTATTTTGAATTCAACCCGAAATGATCAATATGGATATCATTAGCTTTCTTTTTGTGTGTTGATTATATATTTGTGTATTTTAGTTGATTATGGGTCCGTTCGTGAGGTGAAAGCTCGATGTTGAAGTCTTGTTTGCATCGATTTTTTGAATTTGAGGAAGGTTGTGACTTAACTTTCTTTAGACTAGGCTAGATAGTTAATATGGATATAAAATCATGTTAAGGGTGTGGTAACCAATCATGAAAATGGCTATATTATTGTGTTGTGCCCGTGTGGGGGCCTTTATTATTGTGAATTAGTGGTTTCAAGACATTATTTGGTATGTGTGATCATGTGGGGTCTTATATGGCGTTGTTGTATTTGTGTATGAACATTTGAGTATATCTTTTCTGATGAAAAAGCCTAAATTGGAGTTTATGTGGTATCAATGGCATATTATTGTGTATTTTACTCTATTAGCATATGGATTACATTTGGATTCATGGATGGTTGGCTTATTAAGTGGATTCTGGTTCACATGGTTGGTATATTAGTTAGATTTGGAAATTCATGTTTTGGTTGGTTGTGAGCATTATTTCCTCATATCATATACATTCATGAAACATTGGTACCACCATGGAATTTTTTTGATAGAAAATGTGACATCTTTAAAATCCTTCTAATGATGGATGTGCAGAAAATGAGTTATGGATATTGGATATTGGATTATATATGGGTTCCCCCATAGGTCCTACCTGGAAGCACAACTCGATAGGTGTATACGGTGGTTGTGTGACAACCTCAAGCATCACATCATCATCATTATCATCTTCATTGCAATTCATATGTATTATGCTTATTCTATGTTGCATTATTGTCTTTGATATGATATCTGTCTATCCGTTCTTCTTTTTAGAATTGTATTTAACATAGCCATAAATTCATGTTTTTTTATCATATTTATGTATAGTATATGTGTATATTATAGAACTGTTAGTGGAGATGGTGTGGTCTACCATTTAGGACATTTTTTGCTTGCAGGCGACATGCCTATTGTGTGTATTCTATATGCTTTATTTTCTACTTTTCTTAGTCAGCATATGATACCTACCGAGTGTAAGTAGACCGTACTCACCCTTATTATGATCTTTTGGTGCAGATCAAGGTATGAGTGTGCCACACGACAACTGATTCAGGTGGTACTTAGAGTCTGTTCAAGGTAGCGGTTGACCTATGCTTTTAGAGTTGACTTTCTATCTCTTCTTACCTAGATCATGTATTATTTGAATTATGAGACTGATTTTGATCCTTATTGGCCTATTATTGTATCTTTTGATATTTGAGATGTATTTAATAGTTCTTACACTGTGACGCCAGGTTTTGAGATTTTGTATGGCATTTTTGGTTATGTACTTCCACTATTGTCATATTCGTGTGGTTCGGCTTCAATCTAGAAGCCTTGACTTGAGTTTTGGTATTGATTTCTTATTTTATATAAGTGGGGTGATAGGCTTACTTGTCAAGGCTTTCCGCGACAAGGGCCATCATGACCCTTTATTTTGGGTCATGACACAAATAACTGCATATTATGTTTTCAGATTTATCAGCTTATATACCTATTTTGAGGTGAACTTCATAGATACACTTTGTATAATAATATGATTTTGGGAGTAGTATCTAGCATCGAAAGGTGAATGTGGGTTTAACACATCTTATTTTCCAGAAACTACATGCCACCATAGGTTATTTCAGCTTGTCCAAATGAGCAAGTCCATTATATTATTCAGCTTATCTAACAGGACTTGTTTAGGTGATCACCACAGTTAGACTTTATACCCTTACAAGTTATATTGGGCTGTTGCAATGTTGGTTTGAGTCATCATGCTCTTTTGATAAAGTCTTGAGTCATCGAACTCCATGTTGCTTGTATGGTTTATGTCGATTACGAGAATCTCCCACAAAAAAGTGCATTTTAGAAACAAAATGTAATGACTCTCAGTTGTTGTTCATATATTGTTTTATGAGTTATTCTTTGTGAGATTTTAGCTTTCAGTCTTACTTATGATCAAGGTGAGTCCTTTTACACTTAGAATGCATGATTTGAAATTATGTTCATCTTTAGTTTTAATCATTGTATTCATTCCCACATAGTTAGTACATTCCTAAAGTACTGACCATATATATGTCTGTGTGGCTACATTATTTCATAATATAGGTTTTGGTGTTCGTCCCCAGCAACACGATTAATACGAGCACCACTTCCTACATTTAGATAGTTGGTGAGTCTCATTGTTCGAGGGCCAATTTTATTATGGTTCTAGATGTTTATTGCATTTACTTTGGTTATTCAACTTTCAGTTCAGGTGGGTCTGTCAAAGTGGATCTTCAGTTTTAGTTAAAGGCTTGTCAAGACTAGTCAGACTATGCATTTCTTTCATTTTTCATAGATTTGAAAGTTATTGAGTTACAGTGTTTTGGTTGAGATTATTCATCTATTTGAACTTATTCATAAGTTTCTTCAGTTTTTCTCATGTTTTAAGTTTACATTTATGAGAGTTCAGTGCTGAGTAGATATCATAAGTTAGCTTGAGGCTATTCATAGTCTCTAGCACTGTGTGTCACCAGGGGTATATTTGAGGTGTACAAACTTGATATAAGAGCTAAAGGTTTTAAATAGTCCTAGGGAGTCTAACAATCCACGTTATATAAGGTCTTGATCATGGGTGTAAAGTGCGCCACACTTATGGGCAGGAGGCTACAAAACGTATTAGAAACCATCCATTCTTTAATAATCTCTATCGTGCTTTGAGGTTATATCTATCTACTCTAATTTGTGCTTTCATGTGACAGAGAATGCCTTCTCTCCGAGCTTACACATATAGAAATGGGGATCAGCCAGTCCCACCTCCACCTGCAGACCCTCTAAATGAAAATATCTCTTATGCTGAGTTTTGAGTTGTTTTCCAAGTGTTAGCTCAGGCTGTGAATGCAAATGCTCAGGGTAATCAACCAAGAATAGTCCTACTTCAGTAGAATGGTAACTAAGTTGCATCCAAAGTTCAGGATTTTATAAGGATGAACCAACCTGAGTTCTTTGGGTCAAAGGTGAATGAGGATCCTCAATTTTTCTTTAATGAGGTAAAGAAGATTACCCAGATTATGCATGTTACTAAAGAGAAAAGTGTGGAATTGACTTCTTTTTAATTGAATGATGTTGCGTATTACTGGGTTAGTATGTGGAAGGAAGGTAGGGGTAAGAATACAACTCCTATGAGTTAGGCTGTATTTCAGATGACTTTTCTAGACAAGTTCTTTCCTTGGGAGATGAGAAAGGCTAAAGTAGAGGAGTTTATGAACCCGAGGTAGGGCTCTATGTTAGTGAAGGAGTATTTCCTCAAGTTCACTTAGCTATCTAAGTTTGCACTAGAGTTGTTGCCAGATTCTAGAGCTTGTAGGAGTAAGTTTGTCACTGGTGTGTCTGATTTGGTAGTCGAGAAGTATAGGACTGCCATGTTGATTGAGAATAGGATATTACTTATTTGATGACTGATGCTCAACAGATTAAGGCTGAGAAACTAAAGGAACAGGAGAGAGAAAATAAAAGGGCTAGGACTTGTCACTTTGAGTATAGTTAGCAGAGATCAGGAAAGGGAAATCATTCTTAATTTTAGGGTCATTCGTCAGCACCTGCACCCAGAACTAAGCAAGAGCAGTGGGGCAGAGCATTGACTTCTAATTTCCAAGATAGGATTGTTGGAGGATCTAGTTATCCACCCTGCAAAAAATATGATAGAAATCACCGGAGAGAGTGCTTGGCTGGCAGAACAGGGTGCTATGGATGTGGAAAGATGGACCATAGGTTGAGGGACTTCCCCTTTGCGAATCCGAGCAATAGGGATGTTTGCCCTTAGGCTCATCCCACTACTTCAGCAGCTTAGTCATGCCGCCCATCTCCACAGCATGTACAGGTGTCGATCAGTGTTAGAATTGGATTTATGCTATGTCGTCCCTCCAGGAGCAGGAGAGCTCTCCAAATATAGTCACTGGTATACTTTGTGTCTTTCACCTTGATGTTTATGTGTTATTAGATTTGGGGTCATTCCTCTCTTTTGTGGCCTCACTTGTTGTTGTGAATTTTGGCGCAAGTCCCAAGAGTCTTTTTGAACCCTTCTTAGTTTCTACTCTAATGGGTGAGTCAATTGTCGCTGGATGAGTATACAGAAAGTTCCCATTACAGTCTTCAATCGGGTTAGTTTAGCAAATTTAATAGAGCTAGACATGATAGATTTTGATGTTATTCTGGGAATGAATTGGCTCCATTAATGCTATGCATCAGTTGATTATCACACCCTAGTTGTGAAGTTTTAGATTTCTAATGAGTCAGTCCTCGAGTTTGGAGGGTAGTTTAGTATCTCCTAAATGCCATTTTATTTCTTATGTTAAAGGCAGAAAGTTAATATCAAAAGGGTGTATCTACCACCTAGTTCAAGTTAAAGATACTAAGTCTGAAGCCCCAACCATTCAGTCAGTATGTGTAGTAAATGAGTTTCCAGAGGTCTTCTCAGAGGATGTACCTGAGGTACCTCCCGATAGAGAAATAGAGTTCGGGATTGATCTCCTTTTCGATACCCATACTGTATCTATTCCTACCTACCATATGGCTTCGACCTAGATTAAAGAGTTGTAAAAGTATCTAAAGGACCTCTTAGATAAGGGGTTCATTAGGCCTAGTATTTCCCCACACGGTGCTCCATTTTTACTCCTGAGAAAGAAAGATGGCACTCTCAGAATGTCCATTGATTATAAACAGTTAAACAAGGTCACCATCAAGAATAAGTACCCCATCCCAGAATTTATGATTTGTTTGGTCAGTTGTAGGGTACCATTGGTTTTCAAAGATTGATCTCAGGTTGAGGTATCAACAGTTGAAGGTCAGGGAGCGTAATATCCTAAAGACTGCTTTTAGAACTCGATATGGTGTCTTTGAGTTTGTGGTTATGTCTTTTAGACTAACAAATGCTCCTGCAGCCTGTATAGATTTAATGAATAGGGTTTTCAAGTAGTACTTGGACATGTTTGTCATTTTTCATAGATGACATACTTGTATATTCTTGGAGTGAGGAGAAGCATGCACACCATTTGAGAATAGTGTTGCAGGCCCTTAAGGATCGTCATCTTTATGCAAAGTTTAGTAAGTGTGAATTTTGGTTGGAGTCTGTTAGCTTTTTGGGACATGTGATTTTAGGTGCTGGTATTCATGTAAACCCTAAAAAATGGATGTAGAGGCCCATTACTCCATTCAATATTCAGAGCTTTCTTGGTTCAGCTGGCTACTATAGGATGTTTGTTGAAGGGCTTTCCTTAATAGCCACACCATTGAATAGTTTAACATAAAAGAAGGTAAAGTTTGTATGATCAGATAAATGTGAGAAGATCTTTCAAGAGTTAAAGGATAGATTGATTTCAACCCATTGTTAACCTTGCCAAAGGGGTTAGACAAATTTTTTGTGTATTATGATGCCTCTAAGGTTGGTTTAGGCTATTTTTTTATGCGAAATAGGAAAGTAATAGGCTATGCCACCAAATATCTTAAGGACCATTAGAAGAATTAACCAACCCACAATTTAGAGTTAACAACTATTGTGTTTACACTGAAGATTTGTAGGCACTAATTATATGGTGTGCATGTTGATATTTTCACTGATCATAAGAGTCTCCAGTATGTATTTATACAAAATGAGTTGAATTTTCTCCAGAGAAGATGGTTGGAGTTGTTAATAGATTATGGCATGAATGTGCTTTACTATTCGGGTAAGACAAATATGGTAGTTGATGCATTGAGTAGACTGTTTATAGGCAATGTGGCTCATGTGAAAAAGAAAGAACAGGAATTGGCCAAAAAAATGCATAGACTAACCCATTTGGGTGTATTCCTTCTTGATATGTATGATGGAGGAGTAGTGGTTTAGATTAATTTAGAATCATGCTGAGTGATGGAAGTGAAAGAGAAGCAATATAGTGATCCCATGCTTAGCCAGATATTAGATATAGTTCAACAACAGAAGATTGAAGTTTTCTCCCAAGGGGGATATGGTGTCCTTCGCTATCAAGGTCGGCTATGTGTTCCCAATGTTGATGGATTGAGAGAAAGAATATTAGCAAAAGACCATAGTTCTAAGTACTTAATTCATCCAGGTGCTACCAAGATGTACCATGACCTGTGGGAAATTTATTAGAGGAATGGTAAAGAAGGAACATAGTAGAGTATGTGGCTAAGTATCTCGATTGATAACAAGTAAGGATTGAGCATCAAAGGCCAGGAGGTAATCTTCAAGATATCGGCATTCCTACCTGGAAGTAGGAGGTCATTAATATGGATTTCATTATTGAACTTCCTCGCACCAGGCGCCAGCATGATTCGATTTGGGTCATTGTGGATTGAATGACCAAATCATCCTATTTCTTACCAGTTAATACCTCAGATACGATGAAAGATTATGCTAAGATATATATTTTCAAGTTTGTAAGGCTCTATGAGATTCCCTTTTCTATTATTTTAGATAGAGGTACACAATTCACTTCTTAATTTTTGCAATTATTTTAGAAGGGCCTTGGAATAAAGATGAAGCTTAGTATGACTTTTCAACTGCAGATAGATGAAGCTTAGTATGACTTTTCAACTGCAGATAGATGGTCAAGCTGAGCGCACAATTCAAATATTGGAAGATATGTTGAGATCCTGTGTGATGGACTTTAAGGAAATTGAGATGATCTTTTACCTTTTATTGAGTTTACCTACAATAATAGTTCATACTAGTATTCAGATGGTTTCATTTAAAGAATTATACGAACATATATACAAGTCAACTATATGTTGGTTTGAAGTTGGTGAAGCAACTTTTATTGGGATGAATTCTATTCTTGAAGCTATGGAGAAAGTTCAGTTGATTCGCAAGAGGTTGAAAACCGCTCAAAGTCATCAAAACTCATTTATAGATATGAGAAGGAGAGAACTAAAGTTTGAAGTGGGTGATTGGGTATTCCTGAAAGTGTCACCCATGAAGGGGTAGTGAGATTTTTAAGGAAAAGAAAGCTTAGTCCCAGATATATTGGTCTTTATGAAATTTTGAGGTGCCTTGGAGAAGTTGCTTATGAGTTAGACCTTTCATCTAAGTTAGCCGCTGTCCATCCAGTTTCTTAGGTATCGTTAAAAAAATGAATTGGAGACCCATCTTTATTAGTACCGTAAAGAGTATTGGCGTGAAGGATAGCTTTTCCCACGAAGAGATTCCAGTTCAAATCCTTGATAGACAAGTTCGAAGGTTAAGGAATAACAATGTTTCTTCAATGAAAGTTCTTTAGAGAAATTATACATTTGAGGGAGCGACTTTAGAAGATGAGGAAGACACGATGAGTCGATATCCTCACCTATTAATTTCTAGCATAGAGTTAGTGTGAGATAAGAAATTCTTCCAAGTCTATTCTATTCACAAGTATCCTTACTCTTAACTCATGAAATTCTTGTCTAAGGAGTTATTTCAGTTATAAGTTAATACTTGAGATAAAGATTTTAGTCTTAGAGTAAAACTAGATTCACATCTTAGCTTAGCCCATGAGATAGTTGTTATTCCTTCCCGAACTTCACTCTAGGATGAATGGTTCCAAGAGCGAGATATATTAGGCCCCAAAATTTTTATGATTTTATTTTGGTATCTCCTTCGTGTTTTATGGTGATTTCGTAGTTGAATTATGATAAGAAATGATAATGGGACCATTAGAATTTTTTTTGGAATTCTTAGAACGTATTTTGGGATATTTTGGGACCCCAAAATAGTAAGGATCTACGTTAAAGGCGTGCCACGGAGGGGAGGCACACCCTTACGTAGAAACCAGTGAATGTTCGTGATAAGAGCTTGCCATGCTCTAGGCATGCTGCGATAAAGGTGTGACACTCTCTTGGAGTGGCGCAATAAGGGTGTTCCACGCCCAAGGATGTAGGGCGTGGTGCGATAAGGGCGTGCCACACCCAAGGGTGCAGAAACACCATTTGTTTTTCAGTTTGGGTTGAGGGCTTTTTGGTCTTTCACTTATTAAATGACTTCCCAATCATATTATGCAATTCACACCCATATAAACCAGATTAAAATGTCTTCTCTCTCCCCAAAACCTTAAAAGCACAAAGGAAGAGTTTTTCATATAATTTAAGCTTGCAAGTTCCAATTTGAGTTTCCCTCAAGAAATTCACTAAGTCCAGGCATATGGGGTTTGAACAAGGATAACATTTCATCCTTGTGCCCCAAAGTTAAGTTTTTATCATGGATTTGATATTTTTATAACTGATGTTCATATCCATTTTTCTTATGCTTAAGTTTATGATGTTTCACCATGAGTTGTGCATTGTTTTGTATATGTTTTCATGCTTATTTAAGTTTAGCTACTAAAGTGATTTCAAGCATTTAGTTATGACATTTTGATATGAAGTTTTCATGAGTTTACAAAAGATTTTAATTTGAGCATTGAGTATTCAGTTTACAAGAAGTTTAAGTTTACTATTTTGAGTTTCAAAAGCATTGCAGTATAATCACAGTTTTAGTTTTATATGAGATTATAGACAAGCCATGAAGTTCACAGAAGAAACCACAAATTTGAGATAGAAATAATGGCATATTATGTTTTCAAATTTATCAGTTTATATGCCTGTTTTAAGGTAAATTTCATAGATACAATTTGAGAAATGGTATGATTGTAGGAGTAGTATCTATAACATAGAGGGGAATGAGAGTTTAGTGCATTTTGTCCAGAAACTACGTGCCACTGTAGGTTATTTCAGCTTATCCAAATGGACATGTCAGTTATATTATTCAGCTTGTCCAATCAGACATATTTAGGTGATCACCACAGTTAGCCTTTATACCTTGGCATGGTATATTAGATCGTTGCAATGAGGGTTTTATTCATCGTTCTCTTTTGATGAGGTCTTGAGTCATCGAACTCTATATTGCTTGCACGATTTATGTTGGTTACGAGAATCTCCCACAAAAAAGTGTATTTTAGAAACTATGTGTAATGACTCACTATTCTTGTTCAGATAAAGTTTTATGAGTTATTCTTTATGAGATTTCAACTTTCAGTCTTACTTATGATCAAGGTGAGTCCTTTTTCACTTAGCATGCATGATTTCAAATTATGTTCAGCTTCAATTTTACTTATTGCATTCACCCCCACATACTCAATACATTCTAGAAGTACTGACCACATATATGTTTGGCTACATTATTTCATAATGTAGGTTCTGGAGTTCATCCCAACAACACGATTAACCACGAGCACCACTTCCTACATTTCGATAGTTGGTGAGTCCTCATAGTTCTAGACCCAAGTTTATGATGGTTCTAGATGTTTATTGTAGTTATTTCAGTTATTCAGCTTTCAGTTTGGGTTATCTGGGGTCTGTCCGATTGGCTCTTCAATTTTTGTTAGAGACTTGTCAAGACTAGTTAGACTATGGGTTTTTTCAGTTGTTCGTCAATTAAAAGTTATTGAGTTAGTGTGTTTTGGTTGAGATTATTCATCTACTTGAACTCAATTATAAGTTTATTTAGTTTTTGTTCATATTTTAAGTTTACATTTATGAGAGTTCATTGCTGAGTAGATATCATGGTTTAGCTTGGGACTATTTGTAGTCTTAAACATCGTGTGGCGTCCAAGGGGTATCTTCAGGGAATTAGATGAGATGGATCTTAAATATCTTGGTATCACCAAGAATGTATCTAGGAAGACATATGTCTCTGACCTGTATTGACAAAGATTATTTCAATTGAGGTACATCTATAGTAAATCATAAGTTTACTAATTTTAATACTTTTATACTTTGACATGATCGTTTGGGACATACTCTATCAATAATGGTGAGATAAATTATAGAAAATTCAAATAGGCATCCATTAAAGAACTTGAAGATTATTTCAAATGGTGAATTTTCATGCAATGCTTGTTATTAAGGAAAGTTAGTTGTGAGGCCATCACCAATAAAAGTTGGAATTGAGTCCCCCACATTCTTGAAACACATATAAGGAGATATTTGTGGACCTATTCAACCACCTAGTGGGTCGTTATATACTTTATGATCTTAATAAATGCTTATTTTAGATGGTGTCATGTGTGACTATTTTCATCTCACAACTTGGCATTTGTAAAATTATTAAAACAAATAATATGATTACGGGCATAGTTTCCTGATAAGTAAATTAAGTCTATTCGCCTTGATAATGTTGAAGAGTTTTCATCTCAAGCATTTAATGACTGTTACTTATCGATTGGGATAAGAGTAGAACATTCTGTAGCTCATGTTCATACTCAAAATGGCCTTGCTAGTCATTAATTAAACGTCTAAGTTGATAGCAAGACCGCTGCTTATGAAAACTAATTTTCCCACTTCTGTTTGGGGTCATGCAATTTCGCATGCTGCAACATTTCTTCGTCTCAGACCAAAAAATTATCATAAATTTTGTCCGTTACAATTGGTTTTGGGTCAAGAGCCTAATATATCTCATTTGAAATATTTTTGGTGCATTGTATATGTGTTTATAGCACCAAGATGGACCCCCAATGAAGGTAAGGAATTGTGTGGGTTTTGAATTGCCCTCCATTATTTTCTATCTTGAATCATTAATGGGAGATATGTTCATTACTCGATTTGCAGATTGTCGGTTTGATGACATAATTTTTCCTAAATTAGGAGGAGAAGATAGTGAAATCTAAAGAGAAATTTTATGGAAAAATCCATGAGTATCTCATCTTGATCCACGTGTTTCTATTTGTGAGAAAGAAGTGCAAAAGATTATTTATCTACAGAAAATTAAAAATCAAATGCCAGACATATTTATAGATTTGAAAAGGATCACCAAATGACATATTCCTACAGAGAATGTCCCAATTCGAATTAATTTCCCTAAAAGACCATCCATTAGTTTCATAACTAATGAATTCAAAACACCTTGAAAAGGGGTATACTATTAGGTTCTGAGGATCGAAGTCCTAGAAAAAAAATGGTCAAGATGATACTATGAAAGATACTCATATAAAAGTATAAGGTTTGAGAAATTTTGATATCCCTGAAGGAGTCAATGAGCTTGAGACTCAAGAAAATAACTATCCATAAATTCAAGTGATGTTGGAACTAATCCGAATCGATTTGAAATAGTAGCAGATTATGTCCTTGCATATAATATTGCAACAAAATCAAGCAAGATAGTGAGGAACTTGAACCTCAATCTGTCACAAAATGTCAACAAAGAAATGATTGGCCAAAATAGCAAGAAGCAATTCAATTAGAGTTGAATTTACTTGTCAAACGTGAAGTTTTTGGACCTATATCTCAAACACCGAATGGTATTAAACCTGTTGGCTATAAATGATTCTTTTTTTGGAAAAAGAAATACAACAACAACAATAATAAACCCAGTGTATTCACACAAGGTGGGGTCTGGGGAGGGTAAGATGTACGCAGTCCATACCGCTACCTCCGAAGAAGTAGAGAGGTTGTTTCCGATAGACCCCTGGCTCAAGATAAAGAATAATAACAAGAAGGATGGATGACACAATGGAAAAATCAGGAATAAGAAATAATATAAATAAAACCACAAAAAAAATGAAATACGAGAAATAAAGGAAACACTAAATAAGAAAATAGGAACTAAGAAATAAGAAATAGGCCCCCACCTAGTAGTAACATACCTTCACATACCAACGACACCTACGTACACAGTCCTAGGGTTATGAACCCAGCTACACAAGATCTCTCCTGACTGCCTGCTACAACCCACACACTCACACTAGCCTTCTACCCTTATCCGCGACCTCCACACCTTCCTAACTAGGATCATATCCTCAGTAAGCTGAAACTTCTCCATGTTATGCCTAATCACCTCCCTCCAGTATTTCTTTGGCCTACCTCTTCTCCTCCTAAAACTATCCAAATCTAGCCTCTCACACCTATGAACTAGGGCATCCATGCTCCTCCTCATCACATGCCTAAACCATCTCAGTCTTCCTTCCCGCATTTTGTCCTCCATTGAAGCCACTCCCACCTTCTCCCGGATAACCTCATTCCTAACTCTGTCCCCTCTAGTAAGCTCACACATCCAATGTAACATTCTCATTTCTTCCACCTTTAATTTTTGGATGTGGGAGTGCTTGATCGACCAACACTCCGCTCCATACAACATGGCCGAACGGATTGCCACTCTATAGAATTTTCCTTTAAGCTTAAGGGGCACCTTCTTATCACACAACACTCCCGAGGTGAGCCTCCACTTCATCCAACCTGCTCTAATACATTTAGAGACATCCTCATCAATCTTACCATTCCCCTAAATCGTAGACCCAAGATACTTAAAATTATCCCTCTTAAAAGCATCCTGGGAGTCCAACCTCACCACCACTTCGTCCTCCTGCCTCAAGTTACTGAACTTGCATTCCAAATACTCCATCTTGGACCTACTCAAAATGAACCCCTTAGACTCAAGGGTTTGCCTCCAAACCTCTAATTTTTCATTCACAACTCTTCGCGTCTCATCAATCAGCACTACATCGTCCATTGTGAAAAAAGAAATAAGAAAAATAAAATACAAAAGTATAAGACATGCCTTGTTGAACAAGTATTTTCTCTATAGCCTATGTCATTTATGAAGAGATATATTCATCAGTTATAGGTGCAATAACATTGTGTATCTTATTAATTTCATTGTCCATGAGTGACTTGAAATGCATTTGATGGATGTGATTACTACTTAATTATATGGATCACCTGATAATGAGATATACATGAAAGTTTATGAAGAATTTAAGATGCTTGAAGCATATATTTCAAACCCTCAAGAAATTTATTCTATTAGATTGCAAGGATCATTGTATGGTTTGAAGCAATCTGGACGTATGTGGTATAACCGTCTTAGTGAATATTTATCTAACAAAGGATATACAAATGATGAAATTTTTCAATGTGTTTTATAAAGGAAACAACATTGGAGTTTGTTGTACATGCTTTCTATGTTGATGACATAAACCTTATTGGAGCTCCAATAGAGTTTCAAAACGCAATTGATTATTTAAAGAAAAAAGTTAAGATGAAATATCTTCAAAAAGATAAAATTATGTCTTGGTTTGCAAATTGAGCATTTGACAAGCGGTATCTTTGTCCATCAACCTTCCAATTGTTTGGTCCATCCCTGAAATCAAAGTTTAATTGATATCTTAAAAACCAATTTCATCCTATATAGAGTTTTTTTTGGATAATGGAGTCACGGTTAACATCTACATAAATATGTTTATAATTTACATGTCATGGGATTAGTAAGGATACTTGAGAATGAATCTATTTGTAGAAATTTACTGAATTAGTTCATCAAAAGTTGGAACATAAAAAAGACAATCACAATTGTTCGTCAATCTAGAGTGGAAAAAATAGATATCTTTATTTCCTTCGAATTCTTTAAACGTGAAGTTTGAATACTTTTCATTTGAAATTATTAAGCAGATTTAGATGTTCAAGAAATTTAAATACAGTGATGATATCTCTTGTGCACTTCTCCAATTTTTAAGAGTGAACTAAAGTTTATGCTAAGACACAACATGATCCCTCAGAAGTCATAAAGTTTATCATTTATAGGAATTGAAGGAATGAGTGCATACTAACACAAGAAAAAGCTCAAACACCAGACCTTTCACTTGCTTTGATAATTTTATTTAGAAGACACCTTCCTAACAATGAGTTATAAGAGATTCAGTTATGATCCATTGCAATATTGAATCTCCGTTGGTGTTTCTTAGAAACACAAAGAAACAGAAAAACCAAATAAAATAAAGATTAAAAAAACACAAGAAAAAGCAGTGAACAAAAAAGAAAGAAAAAGAACGTCGTTGAGGTCTGAAAGTGGACGAAGAGAACATTAATTAAGAAAGGTGAGATATGACGAACTAGAATACTATTGTGGTGTATATGAAATCTATGTAACCGTGAAAAATATTTTAGTTTGCTTCAACAAAATTTTATTTTTCATTCTTATTCACTGTAATTTCTCTTCTATGTTGTTGTTGAAGCATTAACAAAAATTTGCTTCGGTGTAGACCTCACTATGATTTAGAAAAAATGCTATTATGCCATCAACAAGACCAGAAGCACATGCCTCTGAAGGAAGTACTATGTGCAAAATTTGGTGAAGTATGATATTGTCATGGCTACTCAGTATACCTTGTATCGCGTGGTTGGTTATTTCTTGTCTTTTGTAGTTGTAATAAAGTATTATTTCAAATTTCAATATTTTAGAAATTATTTATCGTAGATAAATCTCTGTCACCAAAATGACATGGTTTATATTAGCTAAGGTAATTTCCAACTCTACTTCTTTACCCTACGGCTATGTGTATATCCGAATTCCTCGCTGAAGAAACCAGTTGATCTTCTAATCTGCTATATAAGGAGCAACCTTTTGGAAATGAAGTGAATAAAGAAAATGATTCCTTATTTTTTTAGTGTTTTAAACAAGCTTTATTTCTCTTTTCTAATCAATTAAAAATCATTATGTTTAGAAATCTTAAACTCTGCACCTTACAATTGTGTTGTGCTCAACTTAGTCTATGAAGTATTTATTGTAAGATGAGAGTGTGTCATAGAATAATTGCCTACCTTGTTTAGAGATCTGCAATTATTTGTATTTTTTCTCCTGTTTATATTTATTGGTTTTGTAATGCTTATACACTAAGCAATTGAATAAAACTCTATAGATTATATAGTCCCCTTTTCACAATATCTATTATGCCTTTTTATATATGTTAGAAGATGCAAATCATTTTTTTTCTATCTTTTTGGTTGTGAAACTGTGAGATCTCCTAAAATTTAAGTGGAATCTTCATCTTTTCTTCAAAAAGTTAAAAATATCGACTCCTTAAAACTTAACTGGTATGCTTCATAGATTTGATAATGGTATAAGTTTTGCATACTTATTAATTTCCTTCTCAAGTTGAATCATGAAAATAATAACTGATTGATAATTTTGCTGTACAAGAAGAAAATTTAGTGGAGCATGGTCAATTGGAATGACTTGAGGAAGAGACTTGGCGAATAAATCAACCACATTGTCACTTGAACGACTTTGTTGCACGTTAATATCACCATTGTTTTGGAGCTCACGTGTATAGAAAAGCTTTGGCGAAATGTGTTTCATTTTATATCCTTTTATAAATTCTCCCTTAATTTTTGCTATGCATGCTGCATTATCTTCATATAAAAATGTGAGTACTTTGTCACATTTGAAGACACATTTTTATTGAATGAGATGTATCATGGACCTCAACCATACACATTCTTGTCTTGCTTCATGAATAAATATTATCTCAGCATGGTTCAATGAAGTGGCTATGATAAACTGTTTTATAGATCTCCACGATATGGCAACATCCCCACATATGAACACATGACCTATTTGAGACCGAGCTTTATGCAGGTCAGATATGTACCCATCATCAGCATAACTAATAAGACCAAGACTTCAATCTTTAGAATAAAATAAGCTCATGTGCTTGATATCATTTTAATTTCTCCTAGAAGGAGCAGAACTATACCTTGATAACAAATTGATTGAAAAGGCTATATCATGACTTGTAGTACTTACAAGATACATTAGTAAACCAATTGTACTTAAGATATATAACCAATCTAATTTGGTGTATTTCTCATTTCAACAAATAATTTATTGCTTTTGAAAACTATCCAAGAGTTCCCATAACTTTTAAATTATAAGTTTATGCAATATAAGGATTATAAATAAGTTTTCCAGAAACTTTTATATGCTTCAAATATTTTGAATTCTTAAAAAGTTTTCATATAACTTTTGTTAAGTGAAAATACTCATCATTTCATGTGTGACATTTTCTAGTGTCTGGACTACAAATCAAATAAGTTTTATGCTTACCAAGATGCATCCTATCATGTCACTTGATATATATTTCTACGTCAACATGCTTAAATAGACGTAGAATTCAGATCCTCGTAATCTTTTACAATATTGCACCAATATTGTATCAAAAATATTATCGATGATATATCCTTTTGTATTGGTTCACAATGTGACATAATATTTTGAGATCTCATCACTTCATTAGTTTCAGGTACCTGAACCTTTTTTAAGGTTTCATAAAGCATTATTTCGTAGGCTCTTTAATAGTACACTACGTTCTTATTATGATCATTTTCTCCTTATCCTTTTCAAGGATTATTTCACTTGAAACCGATTGGTCTACCACACTTTACATATGTGTAGACTTTGTCCTTTAGGGACACACAATATGAGCACTTATAGATGAAATATGAGATTAACTTTGAGTCAGTAATTGCTTTTTGCATTTGACTTGAATTATTTTTTAAATGAGGAACTGATGATTATTCCTAACATACTTTATAGCTGCTTATAATCTCCCCCTTATGTTAGTAAAACTAACATAAATCCTCTATATTCTTTGAGGAGTTCATCTTTGTACATCATGGTATATCCATTAATCGTATGCCGCCCATCAAAACTGTTAGATGAAAAATGTATAGTTCCTGACATTGAACCAACTTTAAGGAGGGTTAAATATAATTTATTGATTTTTCTTCGTACAAGTACTTTTGTATAAAATATATCATATTTCAAATCAGTACATGAAGCTATTTTATCATAAGCAATGATTTAGCTAATTTTTTGAAGGCATTTAATGCCAAACTAACTTGGATATTTATCAATCTAGAAATTTTGTTATTAACCAATTTTTATTAAGCAAACAATTTTATGGATGTCAAACTGTAGTTTGAAAAGAAATGCATGTGTCATCATCTTATATTGATGCATTAACAGTGCCCAAGCGCACACACAAGTGTACTTGGTCTATCAAGTATTAAAGTGGCCTAATGAAAGCCAAGTATAGATCCCACATGGACTTTATTAAACAACGATTCAATTCTAGTTCACGGTTTAGATTAATTCGGTGCAAGAGTAACCAATCATGGTTGGTGAATTTCATTTGTTAGTGAATTTCATTTGTTAACTTGCTTATCTTGGTTGTTGATTCGTTGGATTAATTGCATGATCATGGTCTCTTTTACCTAATTTGAACATTACAACTACACCATTGAGCGGGGATGTAATAATCCAATTAAGTGTTTTAAAGCTATCATCCTACGTTTGAATCAAGTAAGGCATCTAAGTACATCCCTGTCCTAGACTCTAATTTGAATTCCTTATTTTATAAAAGAATACAAACACTACTTTATTTATTCCCATGTTCTATCTCCCCATTCCCTCTCCCGAGATCACAAGGTCGACAATATATGTATTTTACGGGTGATCAATCCATAAAATAATTAAAACAAGAATAAACAAACAACTAAATATAATAAGCAAATCCAACAAAATTAATTCAAAACAATAGTACTCATGTTCTTGGTTTTAACCCTGGAAAGAGGAATTTTAGCCGATAATATTCATAATCATGATCCAAATAATTGAATACATGTTATGATATAATTAAAAGCTAAAGAAATAATTAAAAACCTAATAAGAAGTGCAAAAGCTCCTCTGAATACTTCCGAGATGTCCCAACCGTAATTAAATTAATTTAATAATGTGTGCAACGTGTGTATATATAACAACTTAATCCTAAACCTAGTGGGATTTATAGAAATTGCAATAATGATCCCAAGATTCCCACATTACAACAAACCTAACCACGTGAGCAACACTATATATTCTTTTTGTAGTATATGAAAAACCGTGTATATGTAGTAGAACTTGTCAATATTGAAGCGGTGAAATACAACATGCGTCACATGCAGTAATGCCCTAAAATGGAGGGTGCGACGCATGCTCATCGCATGCACTGCATCGCATGCTGTAATGCCCTGAAATGGAGGGTGCGACATATGCTCATCGCACACACACACTGGAATTGCATATCCTAATATTTTCTAAGGAAGTGGAGCACTAAACTGGAGCATGCATCGTACGCTCATCACGCACACACACTGGAAGTTGCATCCAAAATTTTGGTTAAGTCTTTATCATTCCATCTTTCATCCCTTGTATCGTGGTGTATTTCCCATGGATTTCTGGCCTTTATATCATCATTAATTCACCGTATTCAGCTCACAAAGCTTCCTACATAATCACACACTATGAATTAGAGGTCATAACAACACAATATTCTCAACGACAAATCAAAACAAGAGCTAAGATAAGGCTAATTCATAATAATCTTCACTTATTGTTCCGATTCTTAACTTAATAAAATTGAACCTTGCACATTCCCAACAAGTGTTACACATATAATTACACCATTAAAACAATTTGGAACCTTTTAAACACAATAGAATCCAATGAAACAAACTAGACATACACCTAGCTCAAGCTAGTAACACTAGTTTTCTGGGTTGAACTCTAAATGACTCAATTAAGCACAAACTTATTTGGAAAACTCGTTGAACATTGTAATCACTTCATTGGAAACTTAAATTCTTATTTATATCATATCAATACATAAAGAACACGAATTATCCTCAAAACAAGGCTAACTAAGCTAGAATAGTAACACTAGAGTGCATAAATACACCCAACATCACAACTCCACTCTTAAATCCTTGTTCTTCCTCGAACAAATATTTACTCTAATAATCATAAGTTGAGGAGACTCTGCACTTCTATGACATGTAAGATACTCAAGCTAGCACTAAAATGATTACATAGAATGCAAGTTTCTATATTAAGCATGTTACTTACACAATTGAAAGCTCATGAATACTACTCCCAAATATCCTAGACTCAAGAATTGACTCACCTAGTAGGAAAACTCATGCTTATCATTCAATCAAGGAAATCATACAAATTATCTACATTCATCAAACATGTGCCTCTCACAACAAGACAGTTACCTATAATCACTCACAATTAAGCAATTCATAACATGATGGGTACAAGAATCAAATTACGCTTACTGTCACAAGGAATTCACAAGTTACACACGATGAACCATAATATTTCCCTTAATGTAATGCTCCACTAATATCAGAATGGTGAACTTAGGATTAATGAGGTCTTTTTTGGATTGTAATGTAGGCTAAGAGACGGGTAGGAACTATTTGGGAATAGTGACTAACCTCTCTAAGCGCTTTAATACACTACATAATACACTACATTATGCATTTAAAACCAATCTCCAACAACCAAATTACACCATTTTGTCTACCCATATCTTTTGTTTTGCCCCATCTTTTTTAAGCTTTTACACAAACACATGGTGAAAGTATTGTTTATTACCACATGAATCATTTTTTTTTCTCCTTTTTTTTCACAACCAAGGTAATATTTCTAGCACAATGTTTATCACACTCATCCACCATACATCAATTGTCAACACCAATAACTATAACCTTGGGGCATCAAATTCACCTTTTTCCTTTTATTTCTCAAACTCCTTACTCCCTTAATTTTTCATTAAAGCGCCTAGGTGATTTTGGATCAAATTAAGGTCAATCAAAGAAAGGATTAGGATATATATGCGGATATCAAAGAAAAATCTAAAGGCTCAACGGGGCTTACTAGGATTACGCTCAAAGGTAGGTCAACAAAAAGGTATAAAACAAGGCTATAAAAGAAATGCGTATATCATCTCCTAAACCCGCACTCTTTATTTCACTTTGCACACACACCAGGCAAGTTCTAGACATCACATACAACAAGGAATATACAAAAATCTCACACCATATATGGCACATGCTCAACTCACATAGGATCATCATAGACTCTTAACCAAACAATAACATGAATTCAAATTTAAGACAAAAAGTACAAGAGTCACACCCATGAACCTAAGAGTCTCAATAGTAGCAATTCACTAATTCAACATGCTTTCACTAAATAAAACACTTGCACCATGTAATATGAAATAGCACCACAAGAATATCTTACAATTTTTTTTTCAAATTGAGCCAAAATTTGGGAATTTCCCCACCCCACACTTAAAAATCTACTTTGTCCCCAAAGTGAACTTCAAAGTAAGAGATAAAAATACTCCCCGAGGCCTCTAGGCCTAGCTAGTAGCATCTTTTTGCATAAAAAAAGGTCTATGGGACCCCACACTCAGTCTTTGCCATGCTTCTTAGCTTCGGTTTCCTGTACTCAGACTTTTCATAAACCTGTGACTCAATCAAAAATAAAAACTACGTGAAATAAAAATTAAAAATTAAAAAATAAAACATACCTACTTAACTTGGGTTGCCTCCCAAGCAATGCCTGATTTAGTGTCGCAGGACGACCCAACTAATAACTTAGTCATTCTCTTTCCTTCCCTTTCTTATGCTTGTTCTCCATCTTCTTATTCTCTTCACTCCTCTTGGGTATGACTTCTCAATGGCAGAAGATTTCTCAACTTTAGCCTTTTCAGGCTCATTAATTAGCATCAAATTGGTCTTAAGTGGTTGTGGTATTGGAGGCTTTTGCTGCTCAATGAGGGTGTCAGAAGATTCCTTTAGCAGACTATCCACCTCATACTTATCCCATTCAATAACATTAATCATACATAATTCTTTATATTGGGATGTTATGTTAAGCGCTTTGTAAAATTTAAACACCGCCTCTTAATCCTCCAACCTCATCATTTGTTTGCCTTCTCTCACATTAATCAATACTCCTCCGATTGCTAAGAATGGATGCTCCAAGATGATTGGTGTCGGTTCGTCTTCCTGAAAGTTTAGAACAATAAAGTCAGCAGGAATAACAAATTTTCCAACCTTTATAAGGATATCCTCAATGATTTCTTTTGGATAAGAAATGGATCCGTCTGCCAGCTGTAGACACACAGTACATGATCTGGGCTCACCCAAACCCAATGTATTGAACAAAGATAGGTCCATCAATTTGATACTCTCCTTTAAATCACTAAGTGCCTGAAAAACTTCACTATTACCAATCTGAATGGGGATGATGAACTTTCCATGGTCTTTAAGCTTCTTGGTCATTCTCTGTGTCATTATAGCACTACACTCGTCAGTAAGTGTTATCACCTCCACATCCCGTAATATCACCTTATTAGCAACCACGTCCCTCAAGTACTTAGCATACATGGGCGTACCCTTCAAAACATCTAACAAAGGTAAATTAATATAAAGCTCTCTGAACGTGTCAAAGAACTTCTTAAACATTGCATCCTCCTTCTATTTAATTTACCTCTGAGGAAAGGGTAGTGGTGGAATCTGCTTCTTTTCTTCTGCAACAACTTTTTCTTTTAAGTACTTAGACTTCCTCGATATTTCAGCAACTTTGCCATTTACTTGTTCAGTCACCACATCAGTATCTACCTCCTTAGTAGCCTTTGGATATTCTCCTTAAATCTCTTTTCCACTCCTCAAGGTGATTGCCATAAATTATTTTGGATTTTCTGTATCTTCGGACAAACCACCTTGAGGCCTAGTATTCAATGTTTGTGATAACTGCCCAACCGCAACTCTACACTTCTAGTGATCTCTTTCTAATTTTTTACCTCCGCATCTAACTATGTTTAATTAGCAAAAATCTACTTCATCATCTATTCCATATTTCTAGTTCACTAGTTTCCTTATGCCTGCGGTTGATTAGCAATTCAACTGCGGTTGTTGGGATCGTAAGCACCGTGTGACATTCGGGGTACAGAATCGGGGTATTACAAATTTGGTATCAGAGCCTAAGGTTCTAAAGAGTCCTAGGGAGCGTGAAATCCATGTCAAGTAGAGTCTTGTGCATAGATATGTAGCACACCACACTTATGGACAAGAGTCTATCAGGCATTTTTAGGAAAAGTCCCCTTCTTTCAGTATTCATGTCATGCGAAAGAGCATGACATCTATTTAAAATCTCTTTCTAAATCATACATACTTCTGTGTACAAAAAATGCCTTCCAGAAAAAACAATGAAAGAAGAAATGGGAATCAGCCCGTACCTCCGCCTATTTAGGAAGATCCCCTGAATGAGCATGTCTCTCATGCTGAATTCAGAGATGCTTTCACTACCTTAGTTTATTCAATAGTTGATTAGAACAATTAGAAGACTATTGTCCTATCTAGGCTCTTAATTCATGCTCAGCAGAGTGAAGGGGGGAACGTATGAAGAAAGAGAGAAAAAAAAAGGTCCAGGACAAGTAGTTTTAAGCTAAGGTCAAGGGGTAGTAACCGCTCTTAATTCTATCAAAAATTCTCAGCCTCAGCTTCACCTTCAGCCAGTGTGCTAGTGCATAAGTTTAAGAATGACGGTCCAAATAGAGCACCAGGCTCTAAGTCTCAGAGTAGTGGGAAGGGTGTTGGTACTAACCCACTTTGCAGAGAATGTAGTAGGAATCATTAGGATATGTGTAGAGCCTATAGTGGTGTATGTTTTGGTATGGTAAGCCAGACCACAGAGTCAGAGATTGCCCAACGAGTGGTCAGCAGGGCCAGTCCAACCATCCTCCAATCCCATCCTGTCGCCCAACTTAGCAGGGCGCCACTTCCAGTGACACCAGTGGTCAACGTCAGAACATACTTTAAGCACTCCAGTCTCGACATGATTAGGAAAGTTCTCCTAATACAGTTACAGGTATGTTATAGGCTTTTCATATTCTTACATATGCTTTATTAGACATAGGAGCCTTGTTTCCTTTTGTAACTCAGTATATAGTATTTAATTTTGATGTCAGTCCTAATACTCTAGTAGATCCCTCCTTAGTGTCTACCCCAGTACGTAAACCTATTCTAGTCAGATGAGTATACAAAAAATTGCCCGATTATAGTATTATAGAAAATTACTTCAGATGATTTCAGAAATAGAGTCATTTATTTTCAGTTTTCCATGAACCAATACTTTGAATGAAGGGGATAGAAGCCATGTGCTTAAAAGTCAGACGTGTTTCCAAATTCTTTTTGGAGTTCTATGATAGCAGGTAAACCAGAGTAAAAAGTATGAACCCAGGAGTTCAACAACAGTAGTAGAGTTGGGATAGTGTTATCCAGATTGAGTAGAGTATGTATTCCATGGGGCTAGTTGTATGAAAGGAGAATTAGTAGGCTTGAAATAGTGTATGCTAGAATTTAAGTTTGGGAATTTGAAATTATATGTGTTGATGATGTTGGTATAATGGTAATTCTCATGGTGTAGGGAAAATATAAGTTTAGAGATATGGTATTTGTAGGTTATGATGAAATTAGTATGGTTATTAAAGATATGTGGATATTCATGTTATGTGTTAGAATATAAGTTGAATCTTTGAAGGTTGAGCTAATAGAAAGAGGAATTGAAAATTCTAAGTTAGTCAATTTTAAGTTGTTACATGATGACTATTAGGGTTATAGAGGTCCAAGATCTGTATCTCAAAAGAAAGCACCAACAACAAGTTTTATATTATCGGGCAAAGTTATTCAGGGTGAATTCATCATTTATGCATATTATTATACCCCCAGATTCTAGAGCAAAGTGGTGGCAGTTCAGTTTAGAGATGTAGATCCAGTGGTTCACAGACTTTGAATAATGGCCTTAAGCCAAGGGGGAGATAATAACATAGGTAACCAATTCAGGCTCTCAGACTCTAGTAGTAGTGCCAGTATATGTAGAGAAACAGTAAGGGAGGACGATTCCTAACCTATTCTTATCTCAGTGCAAAGTTTTTTAGTCATCACGATATCTACTCATGCCTAATATGTCAGCTCCCTCATCACAGCTCATATTCATGCACTTTATAGAAAAACCATGTACGCTTTTAGTTTCTAGTATGAGGAGTTCCAGTTCACTCAGCATTATGAATCATGTTCCATGAAATCATGAACTCTAAACTAAAGTCATGCAGCTCATGAAACATGTACTCAGGTTTTACAATATTCTCAGTTCCATGTACTCATTCTACACTTTTGATGATCAGCGAAATTCAAATTTATGTCATGTATGTCCTCAGTTTAAAAATCTTGGATGAATTCATGTTATTGATACTCTATTCCTCAGGCCTCAGTTGAGTGTCAAATTTACTCTTTCATGCTTCAGGTCCTCATGTCCTATCCTTTCAGTGGCCTCCTATTATGAAATGATAGTAATGATGAGCAATAATTAGGTGGGAGAGAGTAAATGGTCCCTGTTGAAAAAATGCATTTCATCTTACTATTACAAAATTTGAGTAGTCTTGAACAGAGTGAGAGGATTCAGTTCAGATCAAACTTCAGCATGTAGAGTTATCAGTGCTCATGTGAATATATTTAGTAATTTTAGAAGAAGTAAAGTTGTGATGTAGAATGTATAGTTGAGGGAGTATTTGAGTAGTATGTCTAAGCTTGACAACAGTAGTTGCATGGTCTGAGGTATGGAAATTCTATCCTAGCTCATGTTTCGTAGGCCTATGTTCTATATTCCATAATTCAAGCTATGTTGCGACTTTTTCTTCAGATATCTTATTCAGACCGTGCCCAAAACCCTCTTCTCTCTAATGTTATTAGAAATTTTTGGGAAGAACATTGATGGAATGCTCTAGTAGAGTATAAGCTTTAAGTAAGAGTCAGTCCGTATAGCCAGCAACTCAGTTTAACAGTCAGGCAGATAAGTTCTTATTGTTTTTTATCTTCCGATCTAGCCTTACTATCAAAAGTTTCATGAATATAGATATTCCATGAGGTAAAATATTTGCATCCCTGTAGATTGCGCATTCAACTCAGTTCATGCATCATGCATCAGTTTCAGATTCCAGATATTCAGTCATGCTTTAGTTCATAAATGTCCCGTGCATCATCTCAGTTTTTTCTTAGTATTTCAGCATGTAAGTATTATTCGGGGGACGAACTTTCCCAAGAGGAAGATGTTGTAATACCCTCAAACTTTTCATGTACTAAATCTTTCATCTTTTCATCACGAAACCAAATCCATTTTGAGTTACAAGTTACTTACAAGAAAACTCCCTCATCCTATCTCAGCCTTATAGCCATTCTCATGTCATTGCATGTGCTTAAGAAATTAGTTCAGTTCTTGATATTCAGTTCATGTATCATATTTTAGAATCAGTTATACAATCCTATTTTTAGTCATGCATGTTCAGAATATGACCTCAGTTACCTTCGTACAGTACTCTTAGTCTAACTAGTCTCATTCGAGGATGAATGTTCCCAGGAGGGAGATAATGTAACACCTCGTATTTTTGTGATAGTCTTTGAAACATCATTCTCACATGTGGTGACTCTAATCCCATGAATTTCATTTGAATAAACATGTCATGATCCTAATCCTAATGTGTGAAATGATTTTGAGGTGAAAATTTTTCATAAGAATCGCTTAGAACAAAGTCTAGTTAAGGTCCTTTGATTCACCCACAGTTTGGTGTTCGATTCTATAAGAGTCTACTATGAACGTGTATAAATTTTTATATACGTAGAATTTTGCAGTTCAAGACCCACCAAATTGTAGATAATTGAATTAGCTTTCCAACGATACAAATTTCGTCTTAATTTGATACTCGAGCAAAAAGTTATAGCCATTTCCATGAGAGAGGCAGTAGCTGCATGAGATTAGCGTGTGACTCACGCTCTGTCGCATGCTCCCTCGTACGCACCTATTTCCCAAGTTCTGTTTTCGCAGTTTTAAGGGTAAAAGGGTCTTTTCCTCTACCCTAACTCGTCCATAACAAATAATTAAAGCCTTGTGGAGCATTATTTGACCCTTTATCCATAATTTCTCTCCAAGCCTCCCCCAAGAACAAACCCTAGATTCATCAAATTCAAGTCCAAGCTTCAAGTAATTGCCAATAATTCTCACGAAATCAACAATCAAGGTATGTTAGGTGTTCATCCTTGGGTTTTCTTCCACCCTTGGGGTTCAAGAACCCTTTTCAAAATCTCAAGTTAATAGATTCATGAATTACATGTATCAATTGGGTTGTTTTCTTATTCATATTGCTAGTATGGGTTTTCAATTCAAGATTTAATTGTAGTTTTCATGAGTATAAGAGATCATGTATGTAATTTTTGTAATCCCCATATCAAAACCCTTGAATTGTGAATTGTTGATTTTAGTCATGATGCTTCAATATGTTATTCATGCCCAAGTACAAGATTATGCCTTCTTGGTGTTTGACAAAATACTTAATTGAGTTATTTGTGCATTTCTGATCCCTTGGTGACCCTAGTGTTGAACTCATGCCATTAGTACATGTTTAAATTTCTATCATGCTAAAGCTATGCCTTGCAAGTGTTTGTTGGAATGCCTATGTGAATTGAATAGTGTAATTATGATATGTTAGCAAGTGTCCCTATTCATGTACAAGTTCATGACTTCCAAGTGTTTTGACAAAATGTCTAAGTGATTGCAACTTGAACAATTGACTATTGCCATGTTTTCAAGTATTGCCATGTTCTATTAGTATTGATGCTATCGAGTCATGGGGGTATTCAATACCCGACAATCTAGCTGTTTACCTAGAATTATAGTAGCTACAAAATAGTCTCAGTAATGTCACAAATAGTAGAATTCAGTCAGTTATAGAACTCAGTGAACTCAGTCTAGTCTAGTCAGTCAATACGATCAGTAACAGTTCAGTCAAGCCTAGTACAGTTTAGTGATCAGTTCATTGTCCTTTCAGTTGGTAGTAGAATTCCGCACCGAGGAAACCCAGGGATGGGAGCATTCCTTCCAGTATAGGGTTTGACCCTTAGTAGCAGTCCCTGCATTACAGAACTACGTAGCTAGCGTAGGTTAAGAAGTCTTCTGGCTAGACTAGGGTTGACGCAACCATATATATAAATTACGGGTCTTCTTCCTAGATTAGGGTTTACCCAGCCCTCTTAGTATCCCTTAGGAAGGTGCTAAAACCTTTCCAATTGGGTTTATAGGTTGGACCCCAACTCATATTATAGTGGGGTATGCCGATTAGATGAACACTCCCACAGTTTCAGTTTTAGTTCCAAACTCAGTATAGAACTCAGTTCAGTTCTACAGAATCAGGACTATAAAAAACAGTCAACTAGTTATCAGTAATTTAGTTATCAGAAATCTTAGATATCAGTTACTTATTTATCAGAACTCAATATTCAGTTTTAGTATGATTCCAGATATAGTATAGGTGCATAGTATTACATACTCAGTATTTATAGTAGTCTCAGTTATCTATGTACTCTCATTCAGTCATGTTCACATCATTCAGTCAGTCATTATCTCATACATATAAACCCATGTATATTAGCCTACCTCACTTAGCATACTAGTACATTCAAAGTACTGACGTATACCTTTTCTTTTGTGCTATGATGTTTTATATCATAGGTTTGAATGTACGGGCTCCAGATCATACTTAGCAATTCAGATTATTAGCGGCGAGTACAGTGGTGAGTCTTCATATTTTGAGGACTGAGTTATTCTTTTCAGTATTTCAGTAGACTCATTTTATTCAGTTGTTGGAGATAGTTGGGGACTTGTCTCATCAACTCCCCATCCAGACAGTTAGAGGCTTTTAGACTAGATTATTTCAGACAGTTGTTCAGTTTTCTTTTTAGTATTACATCAGTATTTTAGTATTTTTTTCAATGTTGTGAACCTTATGGCATTTTAGTTATACTTCTGCATTATTATAGTATTACTATTCAGTGCTCACAGCAGGTACCAGACATGGGTTAGCTTGTTGTCCTTCGGGATCATAAGCACCGTATGACGTTCGGGGTACAGACTGGGGCGTTACAAACTTGGTATCATAGACTAAGGTTCTAAAGACTCCTAGGGATTATGAAAGCCACGTCAAGTAAAGTCTTGTGCATGGGTGTGTAGCACGCCACACTTATAGACAAGAGGCTATGAGACATTTTTAGGAAAAATACCCTTCTTTCAGTGTTCATATCGTGTCAAAGAGAATGAGCTCTGTTTAAACTCTCTTCCTAACTCATCCATACTTCTGTGTATAGAAAATGTCTCCCAGTAAGAACAAAAAAAGAAGAAATAGGAATCATCCCATACCTCCGCCCTTTCAAGAAGATCCCCTGAACGAGCATGTCTCTTATGCTGAATTCAGAGCTTCTTTCACTACCTTAGTTTATTCAATAGTTGCTTAGAACAATCTGTAGGATATTTTCCTATATAGGCTCTTGATTTATGCTCAATAGAAGGAGGAGGGGGGGAGCGAATGAAGAAATAGAGAATGAATAAAAGGCCCAGGACAAGTAGTTTTAAGCTAAGGTTAGGGGGTAGTAACCGCTCTCAATTCTATCAGAAATTTTTAGCCTCAGCTCCGTCTTTAGCTAGTGCGCCAATGTCTACGTTTACGAATGGAGGTCAAAATAAAACACCAGGATCTAAGTCTCAAAGTAGTGGGAAGGGTGTTCGTACTAACCCGCTTTGTAGAGAATGTGGTAGGAATCATAAAGATATGTGTAGAACTGGTAGTGGTGTGTGTTTTGGGTATGGAAAGTAAGGCCACAGAGCCAGAGATTGCCTAACGAGTGGTCAATAGGTCCAGTCCAACTGTCCTCCAATCCCATCCTGTCGTCCGACTTAGCAGGGCGCCACTTCCAGTGCCACCAGTGGTAAACGTCATAACAGACTTTAAGAACTCCATTCCCGACATGATCAGGAAAGTTCTCCTGATACATTTACGGGTACATTATAGACCTTTCATATTCTTACATATTCTTTATTAGACATAGGAGCCTTTCTTGCTTTTGTAACTCAGTATATAGCTGTTAATTTTGATGTCAATCCTGATACTCTAGCAGATTCCTCCTCAGTGTCTACCCTAGTACGTAAACCTATTCCAGTCAGATGGGTATACAAAAAATTACCTAATTATAGTAATCCAGAAAATAACTTCAGTTGATTTCAGAAATAAAGTCGCTCATTTTCAATTTTCCATGAACCAATCCTTGAATGAAGGGGGTAGTACCTCAGTGCTAAAGAGTCAGACGTGTTCCCAAATTCTTTTCGAAGTTCTATGATAGCCGGTAAACCAGAATTAAAAGTATAAACCCAGGAGTTTAATAGCAGTAGCAGAGTTGGGATAGTGTTATCCGGATTGAGTAGAGTATGTATTCTATGGGGCTAGTTGTATGAAAGGAGAATCAGTAGGCTTGAAACAGTGTATGCAAGAATTTAAGTTTGGGAATTTGAAATTATATGTGTTGATGATGTTGGTGTAGTGGTACTTCTCATGGTGTGGGGCAAATATAAGTTTAGAGAAGTGGTATTTATAGGCTATGATGAAAGTAGAATGGTTATTAAAGATTTGAGGATATCCATGTTATGTGTCAGAATATAAGTTGAATCTTTGGAGGTTGAGCTAATAGAAAGAGGAGTTGAAAATTCTAAGTTAGTCAATTTTAAGTTGTTACATAATGACTATTAGGGTTATAGAGGTCTAAGAGCTGTATTGTAAAAGAAAGCACCAACAACAAGTTTTATATTATCGGGCATAGTTATTCAGGGTGAATTTATCATTTATACATATTGTTATACCCCTAGATTCTAGAGCAAAGTGGTGGCAGTTCAGTTTAGAGATGTTGATCCAATGGTTCACTGACTTAAAATGATGGCCTTAAGCCAAGGGGGAGATGATAGAACAGTAAGGGTGTTAAGTGGGCTGGGCCAGGTCAACTCAGAACTGTCCCATTAAAATTATCCGGGTTGCGGGCCAGGCTGGGTCCAGGTTGGGGTTAAGTGGGCCGGGCCGAGCTCAACAGTAAACTTTTTAAAAACAACCCTAACCCGGCCCACTTAACCCAACCCCGTCAAACCCACCTAAACTCGGTCAAACCTGGTCAAAAATAAAAATAAAAACTTTTTTTCAATATACACTATATATACACACCTATGAACATTTTAAATACGTTAAACATTATATATACACTATATATATAGTACATACTACATTAGAATTTAAAAAATATATACACATATACACAATTACACATATATACACACCATTCAATGTATATTGCTACTTTAAAGTTTAAATAAAATATACTACAACATATATATTACAATATATATATATATATAGTTATATACTAATTTATAAAATATATACACATGTATACGTTAAATATACACATCTATAGAAGATATATACACACATATACGCACCATTTAATGTATATGTAATACTTTAAATAAAATATACTACAATATATATACATTATAATATATATATATATATATATACATATATATATATAGTTATATACTAATTTATAAAATATATACACATGTATACGTTAAATATACACGTCTATAGAAGATATATACACACATATATGCACCATTCAATAGATATGTACTACTTTAAATAAAATATACTACAATGTATATACATTACAATATATTTATATATATATATATATATATATATATATAGTTATATACTAATTTATAAAATATATACACATGTATACGTTAAATATACACGTCTATAGAAGATATATACACACATATACACAACATTCAATGTATATGTACTACTTTAAATAAAATATACTACAATATATATACATTACAATATATATATATATATATATATATATATATATATAGTTATATACTAATTTATAAAATATATACACATGTATATGTTAAATATACACGTCATATAGAAGATATATACACACATATACGAACCATTCAATGTATATGTGCTACTTTAAATAAAATATCTACAATATATATACATTACAATATATATATATATATATAGTTATATAGTTATATACTAATTTATAAAACATATACACATGTATACGTTAAATATGCACGTCTATAGAAGATATATACACACATATACACACCATTCAATATATATGTACTATTTTAAATAAAATATACTACAATATATATATATATATATATATTTATATATATATATAGTTATATACTAATTTATAAAATATATACACATGTATATGTTGAATATACACGTCTATAGAAGATATATACACACATATACACATCATTCAATATATATGTACTATTTTAAATAAAATATGCTACAATATATATACATTACAATATATACATATACATACATATATATATATATATATAGTTATATACTAATTTATAAAATATATACACATGTATACATTAAATATGCACGTCTATATAAGATATATACACACATATACGCACCATTCAATATATATGTACTATTTTAAATAAAATATACTACAATATATAGACATTACAATATATATATATATATATATATCTATATATATATAGTTATATACTAATTTATAAAACATATACACATGTATACGTTAAATATACACGTCTATAGAAGATATACACACACATATACACACCATTCAATATATATGTACTATTTTAAATAAAACATACTACAATATATATAAATTACAATATATATATATATATATATATATATATAGTTATATACTAATTTATAAAACATATACACATTTATACGTTAAATATACACGTCTATAGAAGATATATACACACATATACTCACCATTCAATATATATTTACTTCTTTAAATAAAACATATACTACAATACATACATATATATATATATATGTATGTATATATATATATATATATATATATATATATATATACACACACACACACACACACTGCAATATATATATAATTTATAAAATATATACACATGTATACATTAAATATACGCATCCATAGAAGATATATACACAAATATACAAAACATATGCTCCTTAATATAATAAATTAATAATACTTGGTAGTAAATTAATAATATATTAGAAGTAAGTTTTTAATTTAAAGTAGAAATTCAATTTAAATCATTAAATGAAAAAGATTACAAAGTAAGAACTAAGGAGTGAATGAATGTTGAATTTTATTGATTGCGAAATGACCCAAAATTTAGTATTTACATGAATGAAAAATCTATAAATTATGCATCATTTTTTCAACTCATTCATGTTAATATTAACGAAAACTTTCATTGGATAGTCAAAGTCAACGGAGGAAAAACCATGCATTGGACTTGATTCTGCTGAGTTCTCCCGTGAAGACATAATTTCTTCAAGTTTCATCTCGTCATTCGGCTCCGGTTCCATTCCTTAGTTTCTTCTTTCTGCTTTAATCTAATCTCTGAGGCAAACTAAAACATTCATTGCATTTCTTCCCAGTGAGTGTCGGTTGTCTCCAAGTTGTTGTTGTCCCTGACTAAAGGCGCTCTCTGATGCGACGGTTGACATTGGAACATTCAAGATATCTCTATCTAATCTTGAAAGTACAGGATATTGTGTTTCATTACTCCTCCACCAATCCAATGTGTTGATCCTTCGTCTACGATCCTCTAGCGGCGATCGAAGATAACATTTCAGCTCTTCCCGATAAGTTGATGTGTAAGCTCTATCATCAACACTGTTCCAACAAGGTAAATCATAAAAGGAATCAGGAAAACCACTATGTGTCGTCCTTTTAGAAGATGATGACTCCTCGAGAGGATGAGAATTGACAGTTGTAGTGATATTTGTAGGTACGACTAATATCTAGTTTGCCTGACCGGTTGTTGGATCCATTCTAGTTTGTGTTGGATCACCAACATCCCCACCACCTCATGCAATATTTAACTCTCTTTCGTGAGCATCATCTGTATGTCTCATTAACGTACCCGTACCCCTTGTTTGCCTCTGCTTTTATGCTTATATATTTTTTGACAAATATTGCATTGCACCTCAGTATCTGATATACGTTCAAAAAATTGCCATGCAATACTAGTTGTTTTACGAGCTCTTGGGGCACGGGGAGGACGGAAATGGAGATTAACCGATTCAGATCTAATGTTAGCATTTCCTACTGCGGGTTTTTCACTAATATTTTCATCATCTTTGTCTAAATTAACTGCATCTACTTCATTTTGTTCTTCTATACCATAATTTTCTCGAGCTTCTACATAATCTATATTATGAGCACCTACACCTAAAGGTACACCTACTTCTTCCTCAAAAGATTGACTAAGCGATGTCGGAGGCACACGGGTATATCTACTACTTGAACTACCTCTACCACTAGTAATTCACTTTTTACTACCACTACCGCTTCCGGGACAAAATCTTTTAACACCTTTAGTAGCGAGGTTTCTTAATTTATCCATAATATAAATTAAACTAAAAAAATTCAAAATACACAAATATAATAAAATTAAATATTCAACAATTAATACACTAAATAAAAATTAAACGTAAGAGATGGAACGATAATATCAAATTTTGGAAGTATCCGAAGGTTGCGACTTTAGAAACTTCCACTCGTACTTTGTAATCGCAAAATTAAAAAATTAAAGTGAGCACTTTAGGAAATTAAATTTATAGAATATTTGAGAATTGAGAATTGAGAATTGAGATTTGAGAGAGAATGAGATTTGAGAGAATTAAAAATTGTGTGAAAAATGGTTTGAAGGTGTAGGGATTTATAGAAAAATTTTTGGGATTAAAAAATAATTTTAAAAGTATATTTTTTTAATTAATGGGCCCAAACTAGCCGTTTGGACCCAAAAACGGCTATATAGCCATTGGGCCAACGGCTAGTTTGGCCCAAAATCCAAAAATTTAAAAAAAAAAAAAAAGGGTCGGGCCGGGCCGGTTAATTGGCGGGCCCCAACCGGGTCGAGTCCGGGCCGGGTTAACCGGGCCTAAAACAAAAAAAATCCAGCCCGAGACCTGGTACCCTAAAGCCCTTGGGATTATCGAGCGGGGTTAAATCGGGCCGATTTCATTAAATGGACTAGTTCGGGCCGGGTTGGGCCGGGTCAACCCAGCCCGTTTGACAGGCTTATAGAACAGGTAACCAATTCAGGCTCTCAGACTCTAGTAGTAGTGTCAGTATGTGTAGAAAAGCAGTAAGGGAGGACGATTCCCAACCTATTCTTATCTCAGTGCAAAGTTTTTCAGTCATCACAATATCTACTCATGCCTAACATGTCAGCTCCCTCATCACAGTGCAGATTCATGTACTTTATAGAAAAACCATGTACACTTTCAGTTTCTAGTATGAGGAGTTCCAGTTCACTCAGCAGTACGAATCATGATCCATGAAATCATGAACTCCAAACTCAGGTCATGCAGCTCATGACATATGTAATCATGTCTTATAGTATGCTCAGTTCCATGTACTATGCTACACTTTTGATGATCAGCGAAATTCAAATTTAAGTCATGTATGTCCTCAGTTCAAAACTCTTGGATGAATTCATGTGATACTCTATTCCTCGGGCCTCAGTTGAGTGTCAAAGTTACTCTTTTATGCTTCAGGTCCTCATGTCCTAGCCTTTCGTGACCTCCCCTTATGAAATAATAATAGTGATGAGCAGTTATTAGGTAGGAGATAGTAAATACTCCCTGTTGACAAAACTCATTTCAACTTACTATTACATGTTAAAAGGGGTCCAAGTCTTAGAAGATTTCACTAAGTGACGGATTAGTCATTTATAAAGCCCCCAAACATTGGCGATCTTAGTTTTGACCTTTCCGACATCAGAACATTAATTGTTAAGTTGATTCATGATCGGGGTTATCAATAGTACATCTCGAGTAAGTTTTAGAATTTTTAAATGAGCGTAAGGGCATGTTTGGAAGTCCAAAATAGTAGTTGCCCGCGATTAGCACGTTCCATTTCACCCCTGAGGGAGCATGCGATATAGCATGTATCGCACACTCTATTTCAACACTCCAAAGATGTGACACACGCTCCATAACACGCTCCTAAATTTTTCCAGCCTTCAGTCGCGTCATTATTAGTTGAAATCTGGTGTGTGTTTTCTTAGGGTAGTGGATGGAAGTTGTTGATGATAGAGGTTTGGAGGATATGAGAAATATAATTTATGGGTGTTTGTTTAGAAAAGAACATGTTATTATGAGGATAGGCTTGAATGTCGTGCTTGTATATGAGGATGAATACATTGCGCATGATTAAATGTCTAGTAGGAGGTTGAATGTAGATGCTAAAGTGGTAATAATTATTCATGAGGAGAGAAGTTATGAAAATGCAGAGTGTATTAAACTCAGGATTCAGATTAGTATTATGCGGTTATATGTGCATTTTGTAGATTCGAGTAGGCTTCAACAGAGTGAGAGGATTCAATTCAAATTAGACTTCAGCATGTAGAGTTATCAGTGCTCATGTGAATATCTTTAGTAGTTTTAGAAGAAGTGCAGTGTGAAGTAGAAGGTATAGTTGAGGGAGTATTTGAGTAGTATGTCTAAGCTTGAAAACAACAGTTGTATGGTCTGAGGCATGGCAATTCTATCCTAGATTATGTTTCGTAGGCCTATGTTCTATGTTCCAGAATTCTAGCCATGTTGCGACTTCTTTTTCAGATATCTTATTCAGACCGTGCCCAAGACCCTCTGTTCTCTAATGTTATTAGAACTTCTTGGAAAGAACGTTGAAGGAATGCTCTAGTTGTGTATAAGCTTTAAGTATGAGTCAGTCCGTATAGCTAGTAACTCAGATTAACATTCAGGCAGACAAGTTCCTATTGTTTTCTATCTTTCGATCTAGCCTTACTATCTAATGTTTCATGAATATAGCTATTTTATGAGGTAAAATATTTGCATCCATGTAGATTACGCATTCAACTCAGTTCATGCATCATGCATCAGTTTCAGATTCTATATATTCAGTCATTCCTTAGTTCATAAGTGTCCCGTGTATCATCTCAGTTTTTCCTTAGTATTTCAACAAAGTCAGTATCATTCGGGGGACGAACTATCCCAAGAGGGAGATGTTGTAATAGACTCAAACTTTTTATGTACTAAATATCTCATCTTTTTTTCACGAAACCAGATCCATCTTGAGGTACTAGTTACTCACAAGTTAACTCCCTCGTCCTATCGCAGCCTTATAGCCATTCTCATATCATTGCATGTGCTCAAGAAATCAGTTAAGTTCATGATATTTAGTTCATGTATCATATTTTAGAATTAGTTATATAATCTTGTTCTCAGTCATGCATGTTTAGAAAATGACCTTAGTTACCTACGTACAGTACTCTCAGTCTAACCAGTCTCATTCGAGGATGAATGTTCCCAAGGGACAGATAATGAAACACCCCATATTTTTGTGCTAGACTTTGAAATGTCATTCACATGTGTGCTAACTCCAATCCCATGAATTTCTTTTAAATAAACATGTCAAGATCGTTATCATAGTGTGTGAAATGATTTTGAGGTGCAAAATGTTCATAAGAGTCGCTTTGAACAAAGTCGAGCTAAGGTCCTAGGATTCACCCACAGTTTGGTGTTCAATTCTACAAGGGTCTACTTTGAACGTGTATAATTTTTTATATACATAGAATTTTACAGCTCAAGACCACCAAATTGTAGATAATTTAATTAGCTTTCCAACGATAATAGTTTTGTCTTAATTCGATACCCGAGCGAAAAGTTATAGCCATTTTTGTGAGAGAGACAGTATGTCACGACCCAAACCGGGGCCCGAGCCGTGACGAGCATCCTGAACTATGAAGGCCCTGACGCCCTTCTCTATCTGGTAATCATGTACAATATTCATATATTATAATAGAAGATGCGGAATTGTAAATCATTACGGAAACATGGTCATACTCTGAGTTCAATTAAACTATGAAAAATGAAATCCAATATCAACTACACAACATCTGAACCAGTCTGCAAAATCTCTACTACATCTGAAAATGACAACTGTCTGAAACTGGGACAAGGCCCCTAGTGGACCTAAACCAAAATAAATAACATAATCTAAAAGACATAGGCCTTTTGGAATAAATAAAGCTCACCAACTGCACATATCACTGCTGTCTGAAAACTCTACGGCTTAGCAGGACCTCTGAATTGAGCTTTAGAGGGAGGAAGGGGGGGTCAATAAAAATGTACTTGTATGCGAGAAATCCAACATGAAGCTTTTATATAAATAAAATAGTTGAGATATTGTCATAATCATCATGAAAAATATCATTTCAAAACACATGGGCATTTTTGATAATCATAAAACTTTTCTGTCAATGCAATTTCTGATCTTTGTATTACTTCTGAGTTAGGTGGCACTCCCCTACAAGTCTGATATTCCACGGGCTATATGGAATCTTCCATTGACTCGGTAGGAAAGCCCCCCAACCCATGTGTTCCGCAAGGGTTGGAGTGTCTGAGTATGATACGCCACATGGCACTAGGCCAACGTATAATAATATACCCGGATCGGCAAATCACAGTTTTGGGCAATGAGTTGTCTAAAATTGTGCATACTTTGGGGAACCACCTAAGCTCTCTTTCTGCCCAATTTTAGTCTGTTCTGAAACATGCACCATTCTAGTTTCAAAATTTGAAAATCTGATTTCAACATGCATTCTATTCTGTTCTGAATTAACATGGCATTATCTGAGTTAGTGTCATCACACCAAGACTTGAAAGTCCTATTTCTGAGCCATAATGCATCATGTATGATTCTTTCATCAAAAGCTCAATTCAGACCACCCAAACATGCAAATAGTATAATAGATTTCATGTTTCGAAAGCACAAGTCAAAACTATGCAAAGATTATCATTTTTTCAATAACAATGTGGTGGTCCTGAAATCTTTGTCAAACCATGCAACTCTTTCCATTAGATATTTATATTCAATATTTATTAATAAAAACAACCCTCTCTTTTAATTCAAAAATCATATTCATGTCATAGTATAAATCAATACATTTCGTATCATGCTTTTCAAGATGCATTTCAAAACAATCCATATCATATGAAAAATGGGACAAATTACATCAAAAGAGGGATTTCATGTGAGTCATGCTCTCAATTCAAACATCACATTAAAACACATACATACATATACATAGGATTTCAAATCACTTTGGGGGAAGGCCTAAAGACCAAAACAATATCATCAAGGCTTCTAAAAACATGATTAAAACCGTAAATCCAAAACCCTTTTCTTAAAAATCATGATTTCTAAACCCTTTGCATAATTTAAAGAAGATTTCTATGCCCTTAAAACTCTAGGAAAACCCCACATACCTTAAATTATAATATCTAAAAGATGGAACCTAGATCTTGATAGATGAAACCCGGATCTTGATTTGTTTCTTGGAGATCTTGAACTTAAGGCTTGATTTTCTTGATTTTCTTGTTCTTGGAGAAAATCCTAATTAATCTTATTTTGAGAGTGAAAAGGAAGTTTTTGATGTTGTAAAACTGATAATGATTGATTAATAACACTTAAAGGGTGATTTAATTCGTGTGAAAGGTTTTTGGAGTGAGAAAAAGGCCAAAATACCCCTAAGGAACCCAATAAATTGCATAATTGCATCAGTTGACAACCAGGGTTGACGGGCTGTCACTCAGGTGATAAGTCTTCACCCAGGTCATCACTTTTGGGCTGGTTTTCACCATTCAATGCCTTAGGCTGACGACCACGTCTGACGGGCCATCACACAGCTGATAAGTCATCAGCCTCGTCATCACGTTTTGGCAGACAGACACTTCGAAGTAAAATGAGCATAACTTTCTACTCCGATATTGGATTAAAGCGAAACCAGTGGCATTGGAAAGAGGACTCAAAGAAATTTCATTTTATATATAGGAGGCCTCCTAATTCGTTATATACAAAGAGTTATGGTCTATTGAATTTGACCTAAGTTTCAACGCTCACTCAAACTCGAAAGATAGGAAAGCTTTGAACTCGTCCTTGAGTTAGGGGGCCTCTATGATCTCAATTCATGATAAAATAGGTTCCCACACTCATAATTGATTAACATACCAAATTTTCATAGGATTTATGGCTTTTGGATCATCTACACATAGAAATGATGGTTTTCATTCTCACCCGAAATGTGGGGTGTTACATTATCTCCCCCTTGGTATCATTCGTCCCCAAATGATGGGTAGGAATTTTGAAGCTTAAATGTATGAAATAACTCAAACATGATGTGTCTTCTAAGAAAGCATATAACTGATCTGAAACATTTAAACTTCCATCATTAAACTGAATTTTGTGCTGATTTGACTTTACTTGCTCCAAGGAGCTGATTCATGATGAGAATTTAGGATTCCCTTGAAGTGTTCCTGATCCAATCATATATATTTAATTGAGAAGTGATAACTTAGGAAAGTACGAATCATAAGGTAACAAGACTTAGACTCTACCAGGGTATTACACTGTCTGAGCTAAAATACTTGAAAAAATTTGAGATTATGCGCTGAACTCTTATGAACTGAGTTATGACTAAATAGATGAATCTGAAACATGATGCTTGGACTGAACTGGATTCACAATTTACATGGATGGAATAAATTATCTCTTCAACACTCTTTCTAAAGAAGTTCCAGTAGCATTAGAGAGCAAGGAATCATAGGCATGATTTACACAAGACATCCAGCTAAGGAATCACAACCTTGGCACTACTCTATTGCATAGAATATAGATATTTAACTCATAATCTAGGATAGAATTTCCAGGCCTTAGGCAATGCAACTTCTTACTTTTAATATTAACACACTTCTAGAATACTCCCTTAATTATACTATCCCATTCAAATACCATATACATTCGATTCAACTTATAATTCTCATATGGGCATTGATAACTCCTTCTACTAATGTCTAAAGTAGCTTAAATCCCTTCACCGTGATCGAGCCTAACTCTAAATCACAAAATACAACCTGACACACCGCGGTACTAGTCTAAACCATATGATTCAACCTTCTATATCTTTTTAAAGTTCACACCCTAAGCATAACATGCCTTACCACTTCAATGACTAACTCTGAACTCTTACTATGGATTCACTAGTGCATATTGCGTCCCTCACTTAAATCCCAACATGTCATTCAAGACTATCTTTATAACCACGTATGAACTTCAAGGCAAACACCCATAAAGACATACTTCACATATTCTCTAAACCACTATTACTATAACTCCCACGCACTACCCCAATAATATACACACACAAATTTTCACTAACCATCACATGTATCAAAGACTTGGCCTCAAATCTTACTTCACCCTTATGGTCTTATCCAAAACAAGCATACAATGATCTTTTATCAACAAGAAACATTTACTAATCATTACTATTTTTACATAAGGAGGAGTCACTAAAAGGTTAGAACATAAGACCTTGAAGCATGGAAGGATATTATATGAGACTTGACACTTAATTGAAACCTGAGGAACAACGAATCAACATCATGGATTCATCAAAGTGATTTGAGGTGAGGGCATACCTGGCTATATGCTGAATCTCGCCAATCGTTTGGCGTGCAACATGAGTTATGGAAATCAAGCACACTATAAAGCATGAGTACATGAGTCATGAGCTGCATGACCTCAACTTGGAGTTCATAACTTATGGAATGTGATTCCGACTACTGAAATGAACTGGAATTCCTTATTTAGGAACTGGAAGAGCATATGATTTTCTATCATATGCATGAACATAAACCATGATTATGGAACTGAAACATAAGGCATGAGTAGGTATTGGTATAACTAAAAAATACTGAGATAAGAATGGGTTTAGTCTCACTCTCACTTTCTGATGTTCTATATCATACTGATATCACTATTAGAATCTGAGAGCCTGACTTAGTCTCTTGTTTTATGATCTCCCCCTTATCTTCAAGCCATCATCTTAAGTTTGAGAGATCCCTTACTAGACTCCAAACTGAACTACACTCACTGAACTCTAGGGTCTGGAAAAACGACCATACACGCATATTGTAGAACTTAACCCGAATGACTACATTTGAAAGTGGAAAACCCACTGTTAATACTACCTTCTGAGACATACTTTATCTTTCTATAACCCCAGTAGTCAATCCCATAATTCTTGAACACTTACTAACTTCAAATCCTCATGAGTATCCCCATAGTCGAAGTGCATACCCTATAGCGCTTCAACTCTTATTTCTGTCGGTTCAACCTTCAAAAATTCAAACTTAGATTCTAAAACTTAACATGGATATCACCAACACTTTGATGAATCATACTACTAGTCTTTCTCCACCTAGAAACTCAACGGTACTACTATGTCTACTAGCCACACACAATATGTAATAGCCTTAGAAAAATACCGCAACTACATATCACCTTGGGCATACTTCTACCTCATACATACAACATCATACTTCATTACAAATCAAATAAACTTAATCTATTACATACACCGTTCAAGACTATTAGATCACTTCCATATAACTAGTACCATTAACCAAGCAATCATCACATCAACCTTCATGGACATCAACTGTTCAAACTTAATGTCTAGTGTTAAACATGACTTACAACCCAACCTGATACAAAATTCTCACAAAACATTCATCATTAATCTTAGGCCACTATTCTTACATGTACATTCTACATTAAATTCAAACCTATAGTCTAGCATCAATCATTTACCACCAATGAAGAATGCAACATGATATACTAGTCCATCAAATTGGGAAATTCTACCCAAATTCTTCATTTTATCTAGATACTACCCATAACCAAAACACCTTTATGACATTACTACTATACCTCCAATTCTACTACATACCTTCTCACAAGTAGTACTAGTTTACAACTACCAGAGAAAAAAAATTTAAGGGGGTAAAGTCACATAATAGACATGATCAACCTTAACCTTATACTATACTTCAATATGATCTTATCTACACAAAAGTCACCCTCACTCTGACTTCTAACCTTATGACTTTATATCATCAACTTCTTGATCTAATCTCACCACTAATAGGTCATGACACCGACACTTTAACTTATACTATTACTCAGGTGGAAATACAGTTCCAACAAATACAAGAACATCAAGATGAACAACAAGTTGCTAGTGAATAAAAATGGCCTTACACGACTTTACTAGACTTTGATTTTTGTGTTTTGAACAATAAAATGGAATGAATAACAAAGCAACTATGCTAGTGAATCGAAAGAGCCCCACACGGCATCACTAAGCTTTTTGTTTTAATAACACAATGATATCAAGATTACAAGAGATAGAAACTTGACACACAATATTTAATGACCCAAGAATACACATCTTACTCCTATATTAACTGAATGCCTCTTAAGAACGAGGACATAATTTTAAACTTGAGGGACTTATGATACATCAGGGAGCTCCTCTCAAACCTTTTGTGTGACTTCTAAAATTTCTGTTAGTAAATCTGAGAGCATTATCTGAGAACACCATAGTAAGAAAAAGAATTAGGATAACTTTTCTTTCGTATGGACGACACCATAACACGAATTAGAGTATGAATGAGGAACATCCTGACTCCATAGCATGAACTAGAACATGAAGAAAGAGAGATATTCCTAAACACCTAGTAGCCTCCTGCCTATAAGTGTGGTGCACTACACACCCATAAATAAGACTCTACCCGGCGCGATTTCACAGATACCCTGGGACCATGAACCGTGCTCTGATACCAAGTTTGTCACAACTCAAATCGGGGCCCTCGTCGGGACGAGGATCCTGAACCATGAAGGCTTGGACGACCTTCTCTATCTAGTAATCATGCACAATATTCATAAATTATAATAGAAGATTGAGAATTATAAATCATTACTGAAACATGGTCATACTCTGAGTTCAATTAAACTATGAAAAATGAAATCCAATATCAATTACACAACATCAAAACTAATCTACGAAATCTCTACTACATCTGAAAATGACAACTGTCTGAAACTGGGATAAGGCCCTCAATACACCTAAACCAAAATAAATAACATAATTTGAAAGACATAGGCCTTCTAGAATAAAGAAATCTCACTAACTGCACATATCACTGCTGTCTGAAAATTCTACGGCCTAGCAGGACCTCTAAACTGAGCTATAGACCCTGGGAGGAAGGGGGGTCAATAAAAATGTACTGGTATGCGAAGAAATCTAAAATGAAGCTTGTATATAAATAAAATAGTTGAGAGATTGTCATAATAATCATGAAAGATATCATTTCAAAACACATGGGCATTTTTGATAATCATAAAACTTTTCTGTCAATGTAATTTCTGATCTTTGTATTACTTCTGAGTTAGGTGGCACTTCCCTCCAAGTCTGATATTCACGGGCTACATGAAATACACCATTGAATCGGCGGGGAAGCTCCCAACCCAAGTGTGCCGCAAGGGTTGGAGTGTCTGAATCTGATACGCCATAGGACACTAGGCCAGCATATAATAATATATCCGGATCGACAAATCATGATTTTGGTCAATGAATTGTCTGAACTCGTTCCTTCTTCGAGGAACTACCTAAGCTCTCTTTCTGCCCAATTTTAGTCTGTTCTGAAACATGCACCATTCTAGTTTCAAAATCTGAAATTTGATTTCAAACATGCATTCTATTCTGTTCTGAATTAATATGGCATTATCTGAGTTGGTGTCATCACACCAAGACTTACAAGTCCTATTTCTGAGCCATAATGCATCATGCATGATTTTTTCATCAAAAACTCAATTCAGACCACCCAAACATGTAAATAGTATAAGAGATTTTATGTTCCGAAAGTACAAGTCAAAACTATGCAAGGAATATCATTCTTTCAATAACAATGTGGTGGTCCTGAAATCTTTATCAAACCATGCAACTCTTTCCATTAGATATTTATATTTAATATTTATCAATACAAACAACCTTCTCTTTTGATTCAAAAATCATATTCATGTCATAGTATAAATCAATACATTTCGTATCATGCTTTTCAAGATACATTTCAAAACAATCCATATCATATGAAAAATAGGATAAATCATATCAAAAGAGGGATTTCATATGAGTCATGCTCTCAATCCAAACATCACATTAAAACACATACATACATATACATAAGATTTCAAATCACTTTGGGGGAAGGCCTAAAGACCAAAATAATATCATCAAGGCTTCTAAAAACATGATTAAAATCATAAATCCAAAATGCTTTTCCTAAAAATCATGATTTCTAAACCCTTTGCATAATTTAAAGAAGATTTCTATGCCTATGAAATTTTAGGAAAACCCCACGTACCTTAAATTATAAGATCTAAAAGATGGAACCTAGATCTTGACAGTTGAAAACCGGATCTTGATTTGTTTCTTGGAGATCTTGAACTTAAGGCTTTATTTTCTTGAATTTCTTGTTTTTGGAGAAAACCCTAATTGATTTTATTTTGAGAGTGAAGAGGAAGTTTTTGATGTTGTATAACTGATAATGATTGATTAATAACACTTAAGGGGTGATTTAATCCGTGTGAAAGGTTTTTGGAGTGAGGGAAAGACCAAAATATCCCTAAGAAACCTAAAAAATTGCATAATTTCATCAGTTGACGACCAGGGTTGACGGGCCGTCACTCAGGTGATAAGTCATCTTCCAAGTCATCATTTTTGGCTGGTTTTCACCATTCACTACCTTAGGATGACGACCATGTCTGACGGGCCATCACACAGCTGATAAGTTATCAGCCTCGTCATCACGTTTTGGCAGACAGACACTTCGAAGTAAAATGAGCATAACTTTCTACTCCGATATTGGATTAAAGCGAAACTAGTGGCGTTGGAAAGAGGACTCAAAGAAAGTCCATTTTATATATAGTAGTCCTCCTAATTCCTTATATACAAAGAGTTATGGTCAATTGAAGTTGTCCTAAGTTTCAACGCTCACTCAAACTCGAACGATAGGAAAGCTTTCAATTCGTCCTTGAGTTAGGGGACCTCTATGATCTTAATTCATGCTCAAATAGGTCTACACACTACCTAATTGATTAAAATACCAAATTTGCATATGATTTATGGCTTTTGGGTCATCTACACATAGAAATGACTATTTTTGTTCTAGCCCAAAATGCGGGGTGTTACACAGTAACTGCGCACGATTAGTTTGTGATGCGCACTCCGTCGTATGCACCTATTTCCCAGGTTCTATTTTTACATTTTAAGGGTAAAAGTGTCTTTTTGTCCACCCTAACTCGTCCATAACATATAATTAAAGCCTTGCGGAGCATTATTTGCTCCTTTATCCATAATTTCTCTCCAAGTCTCCCCCAAGAACAAACCCTAGGTTTATTAAACTCAAGTCCAAGATTCAAGGAATTGCCAACAATTCTCATGAAATCAACAATCAAGGTATGTTAGGTGTTCATCCTTGGGTTTCTTTCCACCCTTGGAGTTCTAAAATCGTTTTCAAAATCTTAAGTTAATAGTTTCATGAATTACATGTATCAATTTGGTTATTTTCATGTTCATGTTGCTAGTATGGGTTTCAATTCAAGATTTAATTATAGTTTTCATGAGTATAAGAGATCATGTATGTAATTGTTGTAATCCCCATATCAAAACCCTTGACTTATGAATTAATGATTGTAGTCATGATGTATCAACATGTTATTTATGCCGAAGAACAAGATTATGCCTCCTAGGTGTTTGACAAAATACTTAATTGAGTTAATTGTACATTTGAGATCCCTTGGTGACCTTAGTGTTGAACTCATTCCATTACTACAAGTTTAAATTTCTATCATGCTAAAGCTATCCCTTGCAAGTGTTTGTTGGAACGCCTATGTGAATTGAATAGTGTAATTATGACATGTTAGCATGTGTCCCTATTCATGTACAAGATCATGACTTCCATGTGTTTTGAAAAAATGTCTAAGTGATTACAATGTGAACAATTGACTATTGCCATATTTTCAAGTATTGCTATGTTCTATTTGTATTGATGCTATCGTGTCCTGGGGGTATTCAATACCCGACAATCTAGCTGTTTACCTAGAATTATAGTAGCTATAGGATAGTCTCAGTAACGTCACAAATAGTAAAATTCAGTCAGTTACAGAACTCAGTGAACTCAGTCCAGTCTAGTCAATCAATACGATCAGTAACAGTTCATTCAAGCCTAGTACAGTCTAGTGATTAGTTTAATGTCCTTTCAGTTAGGAGTCGAATTCAACACCGAGAGAACCCAGGGATGGAGGCATTCCTACCAGCATAGGGTTTGACCGTTAGTATAAGTCCCTGCATTACAGAACTATATAGCCAATATAGGGTAAGACGTCTTCCTGCCAGACTAGGTTTGACGTAACCATACATATAAATTATGGGTCTTCCTACCAAATTAGGGTTTATAGTATCCCTTGGCAAGGTGCTAACACCCTTCCAACTGGGGTTACAGGTTGGACCCCAACTCAGCTTATATCGGGGTATGACGCTTAGATGAACACTCCCACAGTTACAGTTTCAGTTCCAGACTCAATATAGAACTCAATTTAGTTTTACAGAATTAGTACTGTCAGAAATAGTCACCCAGTTATCAATAATTCAATTATCTGAAATCTTAGATATCAGTCACTCAGTTATCAAAATGCAGTATTCAGTTTCATTATGATCCCAGATACAATATAGAAGCATAATATTGCATACTCAGTATTTACAGTAGTCTCAGTTATCCATGTATTCTCATTAGTCATGTTCATAATGTTCATTCTTTCAGTCAGTCATCATCTTATGCATATTAACCGATGTATATTAGCCTACCTCACTTTGAATACCAGTACATTAAAAGTATGGCCGCATACCTTTTCTTTTGTGCTATGATGTTTTATATCATAGGTTCCAATGCATGGGCTCCAGATCGTACTTAGCATTTCAGATTATTAGCAGCGACTATAGTGGCGAGTCCTCATATTTCGAGGACTGAGTTATTCTTTTTAGTATTTCAGTAGACTTATTTTATTCAGTTGTTGGAGTTAGTTGGGGACTTATCCCATCAACTCCCCATCCAGACAGTTAGAGGCTTACAGACTAGATTATTTTAGACAGTTGTTCAGTTTACTTTTCAGTATTACATCAGTATTTCAGTATTGGTTTTCAATGTTGTGAACTTTATGGCATTTCAGTTATACTTTCGCATTATTATATTATTACTATTCAGTGCTCACAGTAGGTACCCGTTATGGGCTAGATTTTGGTCCTTCAGGATCGTAAGCACTGTATGACTCTGGGGTACAGACTCGGGGCATTACAACCTCTAATACACCCATAATTTTTTTCGTGGCACTTTTAGAATCTGAATGCCACTCAGGATTTCCTTGTGCTATGCGGTTCAACAATATGTATAGCTCATCATAAGTCAATTTCAGCGCTTGACCACCTGTGGATGAATCTAGCAAAATCTTTGTATTGTGATCAAGTGTTTCTACAAAAGTATGAGCAAGTACCTCATTAGACTATTAGTGGTGTGGACAATCCCGAAGAAAATCCTTGAAGCATTACAAAGCATGATAGAGGTTTTCATCTAGATTTTGTTTGAAGCTCACGATCTCACTGTGAAGTCTCGCAGTTTTGCCAGATGGAAAGAATTTGATAAGGAACTTTTTGGCTAAGTCATCCCATGATGTGATTGAATTAGCTGGCTCCACATTCGACCACCTATTTTCTTCCCCCAACAGTGAATTGGGAAAAAATGTCAGCCTCACATAATCTGTATCATACTAGTCAGAATGAATGTATCAGTAAGCTCAATGAAATTCTGCAGGTGGACTTGTGGATCCTCATGTGAAATCCCTGCAAACTATCCACTGCTAATAAGAAACTGCACCATGTTTTGCTTTAATTTGAAATTCCCCCCAGCAGCCGGCCTTTGAATTAGGAAAGTCAAGTTTGTTGGAAGTGGGACTACCACTTCCCTAACTGTCCTACGTGCTTGTTGTTCTACAACCATTTTAGCAGGATTCTCTTGGTCTTATTTTATTTATGAAATTTGGGGGAGAAGGATTGCTTCTCTCCTTCGTTGATGAAAAAGTTGTTCAGGTTTGGGGCTTGGTTCAACCAATCCCGAGCCTTTGCCAGCTTCCTACTTTGAAAACCTGTTTCTTGCAAAAACAAAACCAAGACCAAGTGTAAAACATCAAATAAATCTAAAAGTAAAACTAAAATAAACAGTTGAAAGATTTCAAGTCCTCGACAACGACGCCAAAAAATTGACAACATCCAAGCGCACACGCAAGTGTACGTGGTCTATCAAGTAGTAAAGTGGCCTAATGAAAGCTAAGTATCGATCCCACAAGGACTTGATTAAATGACGATTCAATTCTAGTTCACAGTTTAGATTAATTCGGTGCAAGAGTAACCAAATAGAGAGTTTGGAAATTATAAATTTAAACAAAGTAAACAATGCGGAAATTAAAGTCTTGAAACAATCAATGGAGTAAAACCCAGGGTTAAAGTGCTTCGAACAATCATACTATGTTTGTTAGTGAATTTCATTCGTTAACTTGCTTATCTTGGTTGTTTATTTCGTAGGGCTAATTGCATAATCATGGTCTCCCGACCTCTAATCTTTTACCTAATTTGGAATTACAACTACATTATTGAGCGGGGATGTAATAATCTAATTAAGTGTTTTAAAGCTATCATCCTATATTTGAATCAAGTAAGGCATCTAAGTACATTCATATTCTAGACACTAATTTGAATTCCTTATTTTATAAAAGAATACAAACCCTACTTTGTTCATTCTCACATTCTCTCCCTATTCCCTCCCCCGAGATCACAAGGTCGATAATATATGTATTTTACGGGTTATCAATCCATAAAATAATTAAAACAAGAATAAACATACAACTAAATAGGATAAGCCAATCCAATGAAATTAATCCAAAACAATAGTACTCATGTTCTTGGCTTTAACCCTGGAAAGAGGATTTTTAGCCGATAATATTCATAATCACGATTCAAATAATTGAATACATGTTATGATATAATTAAAAGCTAAAGAAATAATTAAAAACCTAATAAGAAGTGCAGAAGCTCCTCCGAATACTTCCAAGATGTCCCAACCGTAATTAAATTAATTTAATAGTGTGTGCAACATGTGTATATATAACAACTTAATCCTAAACCTAGTGGGATTTACAGAAATTTTCATAATGATCCCATGGATTCCAAGATTCCTACATTCCAACAAACCTAACCACGTGAGAAACACTATATATTGTATTTGTTGTATATGCCAAACTGTGTATATGAAGAACTTGTCAATATTGAAGCGGTGAAATACAACATGCGTCGCATGCAGTAATGCCCTGAAATGGAGGGTGCGGCGCATGCTCATCGCACACACACTGGAATTGCGTCTTCTAATATTTTCTAAGACAGTGGAACACTGAACTGGAGCATGCATCACACGCTCATTGCACGCACACACTGAAAGTTGCATCCAAAATTTTGATTAAGTCTTTATCGTCCCATCTTTCATCCCTTGTATCATGGTATATTTTTCATGTATTTTCAGCCTTAATATCATCATTAATTCACTGTATTCAGCTTAAAAAGTTTCTTGCATAATCACACACCACGAATTAGAGATCATAACTACACAATATTCTCAACGACGAATCAAAATAAGAGCTAAGATAAGGCTAATTCGCAATGATCTTCACTTATTGTTCCGACTCTTAAATTAATAAAATTGAACCTTGCACATTACCAACAAGTGTTCCACATATAATTACACCATTAAAATAATTTGGAACCTTTTAAACATAATAGAATCTAACGAAACCAAATAGACACACATCTAGCTCAAGCTAGTAACACTAGTTTTCCGGGTTGAACTCTAAATGACTTAATTAAGTACAAACTTGTTTGGAAAACACGTTGAACATTGTAATCAATTCATTGGACACTTAAATGCTTATTTATATCATATCAACACATAAAACACACTAATTATCTTCAAAACAAGGCTAACTAAGCTAGAGTAGTAATACTAGAGTACATAAATACACCCAATATCATGCATCTTAATATATATCACATGAATGGGCCTATAGTCACTGTTTATACTTTCCAAATTCAAGAAATTCAATCCCAACATTAGTTGGTCCAACCAACTTATCATGAGAACAAACAAGATGAATAATTCTTGAAGAATCTTCTTATTCTTCATTACATGTTCAATATTCAGTATGCACATCTTCAGAATGTCATAATCGTTCATGTCAACTTCTGAATTTATTGTACCAGTAAACTCCAAGTTAACTATGATATGTGATTTTTTCTTTAGTTAATCTCAGATTTACTAGTACACGAATAAATTTTTCAGATTTACTACTTCGAGAGTAAATTTCAGAATAACTCCTCTATTCTGCATTTTTAGGAAGTGAGTTGTAATATCATCACAATCAAATAGACATTTATATTAATAAGTTTTACTAAATATTATCATATTCACCTTAGGAAATGAATCAATACTTATAACAATCGAAATTCTCATTCCCCGCCAATAGATATAATTGTGCCTTAAGATTATTAAATTTTGATAGCTTATAACATCTTTCAAAATTTTGCTACTTTAGGAGCAAATCGAGACATACATATGATGTAAATTTTTTTTCTCTAACATATCTTTTAGAGTTACCTTACTTCAAAGTTAGGGGCGGATCTACAATACACTATGGGGGTTCGGGTGAACCCAGTAGCTTTTGCGTAGATCTTATATTTGTACTAATAAATTCTAAATATATTTATATATATAAAATTATATAGTGCAAACCCACATACAAAGCTTGTTGGTTGGCCCAGTAGTGGATGCATGACTGTTGAGGACTTTTTTTGCCTCAGATGTGGGTTCGAACCCCACCAACAACATATATTTTTATTTTTTTATTGTAACTCTTATATGCAATTTTTTTTCAGAACCCACAGAATTTAAATTCTGGCTATGCCTCTGTTAAATAAAAGTAATTATTACTTCATGAGCTTTTGAAGTACTATGAAGTTTAACTATTTGTCTTCTTTCAATATAATGCACCGCTACCACATTCACTTAAGGGAATGGAGCATATTCAATGATACATGTTTCATGACTTTTCATAAAAAACACATTAATTTGCCTTAGCCATTATGATATCATCAATATGGTGCATTGAGACTTGAACCCAACGTCTTATCCATATAAAGGCATGTTAGGTCATAAGTTGATTTGACTTGAACCCATCGTCTTTCATTCAACTAATAATATAATAGGTTAAGTGCAATAGAATTCAAACTTGAGACTAAAATAATGAATTTGGATATCAACATATAATTTGAATTTTAGGCATAAATAAATTTGATCTTTATGATATTTATACAATAATTTAGATAATACTACACAAAAATAAAATTACGACCAACAAACTTTAGATCCATAGTTAGTAAATGTATGATATTAATATATAAATAAAATCAATATGGGATTCTTGCGGTATGACACTGAACCTTTCATGAGACCATTTCAATAAAATATCTCCTGCATCTTTAGTTGACTAGTGGTCTAGTGCATGTATTGAAAATCTCAAAGAACACGAGTTAATAACACTTATCTTATGAATAGAATTCACGTTTGGTAGAATTTTGAGAGTAGGAAATTAGATCCAGATTCTATTTTGCCAAGTTGCCGTCTCATGATTTTCCAATCATTTGGCTTTGGGATGATTACGTAGATGATCATAATTTATTTTTTTTGAATTTATTAGAGACTCGTGCTGAAAATGTGTTATGAAATATAAAGTAGAAAAGAAGAAGAATAGAGAGGGAAGAGAGAATAATTCTTATTTCTCTTGAGGGGTGAGAGAAATCATTTACAATGAAAAGACCCCTCAATTTATACGAAAAATTTCTTCTAATTTTTCTCCAAAAGATAGGCATTCCATCTCTTGATAGATACTCAATATATCTAGATAGATATTTGCTATCACTTAATAAATACTCAATATATCTTGATAGATATCCTCTATATCTTGATAGATATCCTCTATATCTTGATAGATATTCACTATAATGTAAATACATGTATAACATAAAAAAATAAAGGAAAAAGGCATCGTTTCCACCCCAAACTATACCCGAAAAGTCGAAGCCACACCTAAACTATACTAGTGACCTATTACACACCTAAACTATAAAAAAGTAAAACTATTTACACCCTGTCAGGCTACCACCACTTGCATGTGGTGTAGTGTTTTACACGCGCTTCCACGTCAGCACCACATTAGTAAAAAGTATCACTTTTTTATAGTTAAGGTGTGTAATAGGTCACTTATATAGTTTAGGTGTGGATTCGACTTTTCGACTATAGTTTAGGGTGGAAACGATGCCTTTTCCCTTAATGTTTTTTGCCGTTTACTTTTGTTATTTAATAGGCTGGACGTGCCTAAAATTAGTGTAACACACGCGCCTTAGAATGGGGGTCGTGGGGAGGTAATAATATCATTTTTATATAGTTAAGGTGTGTAATAGGTCACTTATATAATTTAGGTGTGGCTTAGACTTTTCTTGTATAGTATGGGGTGGAAATAATGCCTTTTCCCAAAAATAAAAATGCAATTGAAGGCCATTAAGAAGTGCCACATAACCTCTTCTACATTCTCCTTTATTATTATACTAGATGGGTGTGGTCCGTGCTTGAGCACGGGCCCAACATTTTATATTCTCAGCAATAGTCAAGTTTTGGATGCTTTTTGTTCATGAAGGGAAGGATAATAGTAAAGAACAAAAAAGAAAGAAAAATAACATAAACACAAAGTAAAGAAAAAAAATAAAGAAAAATAACATAAACACACAAGTTAACTTACCTTATTTACACCAATTATACCCCATACAAAAATCCCTAAAAGCACTTTCTCTCTCTAAAAATCTGATACATTGCTGATACATAGAACAATGCATAATTTTCAGCAACAATAATGACACTATCCACTAAATCCGACACTTTGAGATAATGACCTAAAAATAGGTTGAATTAATAGCATGAAATGACAGTTTTGAAGACTTTTGTGCTGAAGTCATCTTCTTCTTCATCTACAATTATAAGTTTCTACTATTTTCAATCTAGTCTAAACTTCTCCCCCAAATCATTAAAGAGGTTAGTTAGTTTTCAAAATTCTTCAAGTTATTACATTTTAAATTAAATTTTCTTAAAATTTTTTTAGTTAGTTAACGGAATCAACACCATTAATTAGTCTTAGTATAACCCAATTATATGAGCAAACTTCAATGAAGGAATTAGATGTAGAAAGTGCTACGCCTATCTTAGATGATACTAATCCACCAGTAAATTTTGTTTTGGACCATTTTGATTCAAAAAATAAATATTTTTGTGAAAATAGATCTAAGCATCGAAACGATCCTACGGTGATGAATAATTTATGGGAGAGATTGCCTGTAAAATAAAAAAAATCAGCGATGTTATCTTAAAAAACAAAAGCTAAAGAGGAAACTTCAAGATGGCCTCCACCGAAAGTATGCCATTATGTATCATCATTAGTGTTGTTCTTCTGAATATCTATATTATTATACATCTATGATTTATTTGTGCTATCTGATATATAATAATTATGTATCAGATCACATCCGAGTCTTACAGTCTAATATGTATGTGTAAAATATACATAATATTTATGTATCAAATTGAATTATTGCCTAGCAGATACATAAATGGTAAAAAGATACACAACTTTTGTATAGCTGGGGAAACCTAGTTTTGTTTGGCAGATACATAATCTGAAGGAAAGATACATAATATATGTTATTATGTGTTATAAATTATGTTTTACAATGTGTAAAAGATACATAACTATTATGTTCATTGGTTTGTTTTTGCTGTGCATGAAATATGTTGTCAAACACATTCCACTTCATTCTTTGAGGTTTGCCAGCTCATGCAATCAATAATTTCTAATTTTTGTTAAGATTTTGAGTAAAGAGGTTATTGATTTATTTCGAGAAATATATTTTGGTGTTTATTTGAATATACCAAATTATAAGTTCACCGGTCAGATAACCAAACACATTTTGATGTTGGAGTTACAACAGGACAATCTTGATGAAGTTCATGTATGGGTCAATCATAATGTTCTCATATTTATCATATTTGAATTTGCTCTTATTATCGATTGAATGCACCGGTAATACATCAGATTTTGAGTACCCAAATTCACCTCCGAGTGTGTTGATGGGAAAGTATTTCCCTAAAAAAGATGGTCTGAGTAAGCTAGATTTGGTTGAACGTTTCAAGTTTGGTAATTTTGATAATGATCAGGATGCGCTCCAAATGGCGATCTTGTACTTCATTCATACTTTTGTTCTCTCTCAAGTAAACGATGCACTTGTGAGCATTGTAGACTTTAATATGGTTGAGTATGGGAGATATAAAGATTTTTCATGGAGAAAGATTGCTTTTGACAAATTAATAGATACACTTAAATAAGATGTGAATGTTGTAAAAAAATTTATATCGATTAGGAGGCATGCCACACGCACTAAATATATGGATGTACGAATGTTGTTCTATAGTTGAGGAAAAGGTTATTGTCCGTCAAAATAACATTATTCCAAAGATGCTTAGTTGAAACATTGTTGGAGTCCGGCCGCAATCTGAACATTTTATGAGAGCAATATTTAGCAAACTATATCTCGTATTTAATTCTATTTTTTTCCTTTAAAAGTGATTTTCTTTTTTACGTTTAGTACATTACACATAATAAACTAACACTATAGTATCTTTTGCAGGACAAAAGATTCATAAACTTTTAAAATAAAAAACATATATCTGATACATTTTTAAATGTTAAAGTAATGTTTTATCAAATTGTTTTGTTGATATATAGTGTTATTATGCAATCAAAATACATTTTTCACAATGTTTTTTAAAACTTACTTTTCAGTGTGTGCACACCAATATAATTCCTACAGAAGAAAAAATCACCAGGCTTGACTTGCCAACGACTACTGCTATTGTATCATTTGATTAGGCAACATCATTTATACCTACATCTTCTATTGTTATGTGCGGAAAAATGATTGCTGAAGATAAGGGTCTTGTTATTGTATTGGAAGATGACGATTTTGATGATTGTAGTATAAAACCACCGGCTAATCTGTTGAAGAATGTAGTTTTCGATATAAATTTTACCCCACCGTCAAAGAGAAGGAAGACTGATTCACTATCCAAGAAAAAAATTGTTCAACGACAAACAAGACAACAACATATTCAATCAAAGTAAAATATACCGTGGGTACTTCAAAAGGTCCTCATTTACACATTGTTAATTCTGCTATTGACACATCACCTAGGGTTGTTTAAGATAAAGTGGCCTTTGTTAGTGGCGTTCAATATGCTAATTTTTCAAGTGTTCAGTTTTAATCATCTGGGGGTGGTTTATAGTCACATTGGCTTGAAAAGCCACAAGATACTACTCCCAACAGTCATGACCAATACTTGATAAAAATAGTTGTAGAAACATTAAAGTCCTATGTAAGTGTTCATTGCATTTTACCATTTAAAATCAATTAAATAAGATTCAAACTTAGTCTATAATTATTTATGTTATTAGATTGATCAAAAAGTTCATCCATTTGGAGACTTTGGTCACACATAATACACGAACATGATGAAAGCCTTGAAGTAGAATGACCATGTTGAGGAGATGATAATTGGGATTCAAATTTAATATTTTTATATTAGTTATAATTTGATGGATTTGAAATTTTTTGTTTAACTAATTGCTGTTGAAACTGATATTCCAAATAGGAATGAGCATATGGATGGAAAAAGAAATCTTGATCGATCTAAGAAATTAAAAGTCCAGAAGATCCGCCAAAACAAGTTGATGATCAGGATGATATGAACCTTATATGTATTTTGGTAGAAGTAGTTGCTGTTATTAGTGAGCAGAAGGTAAATAGTAGTTAAAGAACTAATTTTTTTATGTGTTATAATGTTTAGTAGCCACAAGTTTGAAGATAACTTATACATCAATAAGTATTTCTATTTTAGTTTAATATGTATCTTATGCATATCAGTTCCTTAATTATGTATTTTTGAAATATATTATGTATCTTTAACTAATAATTATTCATCTTTATGATAAAGATTGCCAAAATATATATCTTCTAAAAATAATTATGTATCTTTTAAAAAAATTATGTATCTTTTCATATTAATTATGTATCTTCATGATAAAGTTTGCTAAAATATATATCTTCTTAGGATGATGTCACTGTACCTACCCCTGTTGAACAGTATAAGTTAACAATAGGTACTACACTAACTAATACCAAAGTTGTAGATACATTTAAGGCTGTCAATCCGATCTGAATAATGATAGTCAAATTTATGTCCATTACAGTTAGTGAAAACTGAATTTTCACGCACCAATGTAATTGATAGAGATGACATAAAGACCCTTTCTACAAGGATTAGGAAGCCTTCAAAAATCTCCAAGTCTCCATTCATTAGAATGTTTATTTCATCTTCCAAAGACAATGAGGATGTAACTTCGGATGTTCATCAAAATTATCTGTTTGAATATTTCAGTATTTCGAATGAGGCTCCAACGTATTTTATCAACAATTATTTAGAATGGATTACGTATGGGCTGTTAAAGTATCATGCCAACAGGTAACATAAATTATTTTTCAAAATTCTATTTCATAATCTTCTTTATCGACAACATGTTCTTAACACATATCAATCATGCAAAACGTAAAAAAATGACCACTACAAATTAAAATCCTCGGGCCTTAGATTTTATATGATCGACTTTATTGTTGCACATCTCAAACTCAATAATTGAGTCTAGTTGATGTCAAAGCTCAAAACTTGTTGGAATAATGAGGTATAAATACCATTTTCAATATTATCATTCTGCCCGATTAATTTTTAGGGTTAATGTATCTGTTAGCTATTATTCCTAAATTACTAATAATGGTTGATACTATGTGCAACACATCACTGTCATCTTTTATTACCTTAAAAAAAGACCAAGTTGTAAACAAAAACACAATACAGATTCATGATAACCAACTGGTTATTCAAAGTCTACATAGATAAGACATACAAAAGGTATTTATCCATAACATGAGGGTGGTGTTCTGCCATCCTAAGTGGATTATCAACAATATCTTCAAGTTTCTAAAAATAACGAATCTTTAAGAAACATCTTTAAATATTTTAGCATTCTGGCTAGCCTACCTTGACATTTGGTTGATGAAGTGTACATTTCTGTAAACTGTGATTGTGAGTTTCATTAGATCTTGGATGTTGTTGTTCTAAAAGAGAGACACATCTGCATTTATGATTCAATGTTGACAAAGAGACATACAGAGTCATCGTCTGAGATATAAAAGTTGACCATAATTATACCTACTTATCTTCGTATCAACAGTTTTTGGACTAAAAGATCCATACTGACTGATCGACTATTAAAGCATACAAGGAGAAAAAAGGTAACAAAAAGATTTACAGGGTCAGCCATTTGACGACGAATATATGAAAGGTACTTCTATGCAATCAACTGGTAGCCTGTAAGTATCATGACTAATTATCTAATAATTCTCAACTTTACAGTACTTGAATATGTATATCAATATCAGCTGATTTTTAAATATGCAGGGATTGCGGTATTTTAGTTGTCACTTATGCAGAGTAATTGAGCGATAAACTACAGGTATCAAATGAAGAAGTTGATGCTAAATTACTCCGTAACAGATACACAACACATTTTTGAAACTATAAAATTGTGAAGGCTTAGAATGGATACAGTGAAGGTTCACCACGACGAAACCCAAATTTATATTGCCTGATGAATCACAATTGAACGACATTGAGTAGATGTATATTAATTAGGTCTGTCTAATTAACATTAGGAAAATACTTTTATTTTTGGTGAACAATATTTTTGTAATACCCTAGGTCTTGGACTCTAAAAATTTTTGAGTGTTGACGACACTGCCCAGACTATGACTAAGGTGATGAGTCATTATCACACGTCACGAGTCATAAGGTGAGACTCATAGTCTCACCAGTGAAGTGTGCCTAGGTTACTTTCTTGATCACGACTTAGTCCTCACGAGTCATAAGGTAAGGTCATGAGTAGTGGTGAGGGACTCGTGACCATAATAGTAATGGTTCCCAAGGTTTTTGCCCCAATCGAGAGTACAGGAAAATACTCGTGACCAGTTACCACTAGTCGTTACCCAATCCGTAATGACTGGGAGCAATTTCTTACACATGTTCATTAAGGGTGTTTTGGTCTTTTCTTTTCATTACTCTTTACCCGCGACCTTAAAAGGTCTAAGGGTCCTTTTTAAAATCAATTATCAAATCATAAACATCATTCTCTCCTCTCAGAATTCCAAGCAAGAAAAATTATGATTTTCAAGGGTTAATCATCTAAGCTTCAAACTCTAGATTTTTTTTCAAATTTCTTTGGTGTTTAGGAATGTCTTTCCTCCCTAACTTGATTTTTATATAAGTGTCATGACATGAACCAGGGCCTAACCATAATGGGTATCTCAAGTCCACTTAGTACTAGAGACCACCCTTTTCGCCTAGTCAACTAGAACACCATATAATATGATAGCGGAATTCCAAACGTAAAACAAGATAGATAAGTATGACTGAAAAGAATTCTAAGAATTTAATAATCAATCCCAAGTCCACAGTAATCCATAAAGACTCTAGACAATCCAATAATAGTCAAGGCATGCCCCTTACAATAGTAAAAAATAAGTCCAAAGAAAAGAGTTAACAACATAAAGAGACCCAAATCATGAAATTAGGTCTTCCAAAGTATGAAAGTTGTAACACCCCAAAAATGGGTCCCGATATGTGATATGGTGCTTAGGACCACAAGTGATCCTAATCTAACCCTTCTACTGGCATAACTCATAAGCAACTGAATAAAATACATAAATATGAACTAAATAAGCGAAAGATGACTCTTTTCTGAATCTGATCAATACAGAACTAAATTAAAATGATTACAACTCTAATTTAAAAAAAAAGACTGGAATTAATAAATTAATTCTACTGACTGTCTATGAAGCCTCTACTAGTATTGACAATAGGTAGCCGGGTCATAGCCCCTAACTATCCCAAATCAGTACGACTAAATAAAGAAAAATAAAAATACTGCTCAAACTATATGACTGACACGAGCCCTTGAATAGAGAGGACTTATCACTTTCTGACTGGAAGTTGCAAACTGTCTGAATATGGTATGCGTGCTACAACTAAACTGATACCTACATTATGAGATAATGTAGCACATAGATGTATACCTAGATTAGTACTTTGAGGATGTACTGAGTATATGGGGGTGAATGCATAAGTAAAAAAATCATCTCATCATCATAATTTGTAAAACAATGCATGTTAAAGGTAAATAACTCACATAAGCTTGAATATCTGAAATACTGAAATATGTAATAATGAATAGAAAAACATACTTTATAAATCTAGTGAGTCATAATATTTAGTTCTAAAAGTTGCACTAATGTTTTATCTGTAAATCATACAGTCTAAGTGTAAAAGAACTCACTTCTATATCTAAAACTCGAAGGCTGAAATCGGTAGCTAATATCTTTCTATGAAGCATAATCTAAATAAATTCGTGAGCCTTTATACTTAGTTTTATAAAAGATTTTATGTTATTCTTTTCTAAAAGTCTTTACTTTTAGGGAGTTTCTTCTAACCAACATAAACCATGTGAGCTAACATGGAGTCCAAAGTCTCATTCTCCTAAGGGGAAAACCTCACGATGGGGAGAGGTGTCATACTCTTGCCAATGAGTATAATCTAATCTATGTGATCACATCAGCAACTGTCATCCACATAGAAGTGGGAATAATTTCATAAGATGTACCTACATTGTCTACGTAGTTCTGTGGAAGATAGGGCACACTAATCCCACATTTTCTTCTCGGTGCTAAATACTAGTCACTTTAATCTGATACGCTCATTCTATTGAAAATCCACTTTAAAAACTAGCATAAGGGTTATTATAAAACCAGTTATGCATTTATCTGATTCAATCTGTAAATAAAGCTATTCTGATTTCTATAATCAGTAATAAATCTGTAAAGTGGATTCCAAAACTTATCTGAAGACTGAAAGATCAAAGTTTTATTTAAAAACTAAAAATAATCTACTCATAAGATGCTCAAAGCATTATCTTTTTTGAAATATCAATATATAATCTTGGGCTTGATAACCCATGCACCAAGTTCATGTCAAAACATCATAATAATCATGCTTTATAATGAAACCAATGATAATTCATCTCAAAATCTAGAATTTACTGCAATAGGTATGAAAATATGAAAATAAACATGCAATTCTTCTTTAAAATCTCTTAAAAACTCATAATCTTGCAAATAGAACTAATGGGTATGAACCCTAATTCAAATCTCATGGATATTCATTCAAAATTATATGAATTTGTAATTAAAACTTGGTTTTGGGTACAAGGATGAAAGAAGGTCCTTGTTCATAAACCCTACATACCTTGATTGATGATTGGATGAAGAAACGTCAATTTTGGATTCCTATTTGAGTTCTTGAAGATGAGTTCTTAATCATCTTGTCTTAGGAATCCTCAATTTAGAGCTTTCTTGGAGAAACACTGGTGGAATTTGATTTCTTGGAGAAGAAGCTTTTGAGTTCTAGGGTTTTTGTTTTAGAGAGAATTGGTAAATAATGAGCATAGTTGTCTTAGAATGGGTTTGATGTCATGTTTTGGACGGATTGGGGGCTTGGAGATTGACCAAAATACCCCTTTTAAACTTTTAATCAATACTGGAAAAGAAATATTTTTCCTATTTTGTAGGGCACCGCGACGTGCCACTATCGTGGTGGCTCATTAAAAAATGACGAGTGGGAACTGGAAGTTCTCCATGACACGCCACCATTGCGGTACTGTATTGGAATGTCATTTTGGCCACTAACGCGACGCGGTAAGATCACATTGGTCTACTGGAATGTGACAAATGGGAAGTTGACCCTCTCCGCGATGCGAGCTTATCGCGAAGGTCCACTGAAAAGTGACAATTATGGAATTTTCCTTCACTGCGATGCGGTGATTGACCAATTGGCCCACTGCTTTACTAAAAACGCCCTAACTTCTTATCCGAGTATTGTATTTGGGCGAAATTGGTATCAATGTAAAGCTTATTCAATTATCTACACAATGAAGGGTCCAAATCTGGAAAGTTCTATGTGCATAAAATGGTATTCATTTTTTTGAAGCTAATCTTTGACATTCTAGGAGCGAAATTAATCTAGGAAAAATACGGGGTATTATAATATCTCCCCTTTGGGAACATTCATCCTCGAATATGGCGAGTTAAGTTGAGAATACTGAGGAATCTGAGGCTATAGCTATCATGCACAACTAAAATAAATTGTATGACTGAATCTAAACATAGTGAGCTACTGAACTGATCTATGAGGGCATGAACTTACAGGAAAATAGCTATATGATTGAATCTGAGACTGGAAAAAAACTGAATGAAGACTATTACCTTCAAATGATTCTGAGTTCATGGAGAAGAGATGAGGATACTTGGTACGCATGTCTGCTTCTACTTCCCAAGTATCACCCTCAAATAGACTGATTGTAAAGAGAGTTCTAAACTAAGGAAATTGAAATTACATATTGAACATATTCATAGGGGAATGTACTTACATGACTAAGTCTGGAACATTAGAAGCCTCTATCATAAAATTGATTTTCGAGCTGACTTTCTTTTACTTATTATAAGGAGCTGATTCATGCTGAGAGTTTAGAATTTGCTTGAAGTGTTCATAATGCAATTATTCATATAGAACTGTGAAGTGATAAATTATGCAGGCATGAATCATGAGACAACGAGGCTAAGATCATACAATGGGTATTACATTGTCTGAGTTGGGAAGCTTGGAAAACTATAGAAATTTGTCTGTCTGACTATTAAACTAGATTGCTGGCTATACGGACTGAATTTTACTGAATGCTCATACCCATATGGAGTATTTCTCCAACACTCTTCTAAGAAATTCTAATGATATTAGGGAGTAAAAAACTTAGGGCATGATCTGAACAAGACATCTGTTCAAGGAATTACAATATTGCTACAACTCTACAACATGGAACATAGACCTATAAGTCATAAGCTAGGTTAGAATTACTAGGCCTTAAGCAATGCAACTTCTTACTTTCAAGCTTAGCAACACCTCACAAATACTCCTTCAACTATACTATTCCCCTTTAAATACCATATTCACTTGATTCAACTTGTAGTTCTCACATGGGCATTGATAAATCAGTCTACTAAAGTCTAAGCTAAAATAAATCCTCTCATCATGGTCAACCCTAACTCGGAATCATAAGGTACTACACATAACACCATAATACAAGTCTGAACTATGGATTCAATAGCCTAAGCATTGTCATAACTAATCACTCAAGTATGATTGTTCTTATCACTTTAATAACTAAATTCAACCGCTTAGTAGAAATTCATTAATACACTACACACCTATACGCTTATGCACCAACATGACGTTCAAGCCTATCTTCATAACCACATATGCACTTCTAAAAAAATACCCATAAGAGCGTCTTTCTCATATTCTCTAATACCTCTATCAATAACAACTTCCATGCACTAATCCTAGGAAGACACATATAGAAATATTCTCAACTAACCAAGTCATAAACAAAAAGCTTTACCTCAATATTTCTTTATTTATTGACTTACATAAAACTAGCACACAACCATCTTTCCCAATATAGCACATTTACTCTCGCCTATCTACGCAACTATTCATCATCACTATCTTGACCTAAGGGAAGGTCACTGAAAGGTTGGAATACCAGGGCCTGAAATATAAAGGGATACCAAGCATAACTTGACACTTTACTAAGTCTTGGGGAATAGAGTGTTCATGACATGGATTCTTAAAGAGATCAAATCTAAGGACGTATATGATATAAATCTGAATTTTGCTGATCGCTAAGAGTGTTGCCTGAGTACTGGATCTGAATATACTGTAAAGCATGAGTGTGTGAGTCATGAGTTACATGACCTGAATTTTGGAGTTCATAACCTTATGGAATATGATTCCAACTGTTGAATGAACTGGAACTCCTCGTACTAGGAACTGGGAGAGTACATGATTCTCTATTACATACATGAATATGAACTATGATCATGGAACTGACACGTAAGGTATGAGTAGATGTCGGAGTAACTGAAGTACACTACTGAAATAAGAATGGATTGGGAATCATCCTCCCTTACGGCTATTTTAAAACATACTAACGCCCCTACTAGGATCTGAAATCTTATCTTGGTTCTCGATTCTATCATCTTCCCCTTAGCTTTAAGCCATCATTCCAAGTCTGAGTAACTCTTTACTAAACTCTAAACTACACTACAATCACTGTATTCTAGAGTCTGGGATATAACAATACACATACACAATAAACTTACCCTGAAAGACTACACCTAAAGGTGTAAATCCCACTTTTAACATTTCATTCTGAGACTCAACTCTACCTTTCTATAGTCCCATAGCCATCATATAATAACTTGAACACTTACCAACTTATAATCTTCATGAGTATCACCACATCCTAAGTTCACACTATCTTGAGCTTCAACTCTCATTTCTATTCGCTCAATCTTTAAAGTTTCAAACTTAGATTCTAACACTTAACACAAATATTTTCAACCTTTAATAAACCATACTGCTTCCGTCATAGCCTAATAATATCACATCTCTAAACTTATATTTATAAACCATGAGAATAAAGATCATACTAAAAGGGCTCAACATTATCTATCCATAACATAACTCCTTAACTTAGCTATTAAGAACATCATACACTATGTAACTAGTCTCCTTTCTCTTAGCAACTCAACGGTACTACTAACCATACACAACACATAATAACCTTGGAAAATAATGCAACCCCATATCACCTTGGGCATACATACTTCTTCATCATACATACAACATCATACTTAATTACGACTTAAAATAGACTCAAACTCTTGCACATACTATTCAAGCCTACTAGATCACTTCCATATAACTAGAATCACTAACCAAGAAATCATTACATCCACCTTGATAACCATCAACTGTTCAAAATTAATGTCTAGTGCTAAACATGATTTAACAACCCACCTTACATATAATTCTCACTTGGAAGCTATAAAATAAAACATCAAGAAACACTAGTCCACTAGAACTTCATAATAATAGTAATCGGTCAAAATCATATGACCTATCTCATTATAATCCATTAGCACATACTACTTCTACTCATCACTACTATTTACCCTTCTATATACCTAAATTAATGGAACTCAATCACCAAATACTTTATTAATATCCTATACTTTTCAATCATAATAAATACCATCAATAACTCCTTCCATACTTCAAGAAAACAATAATTCTCCTTAACTAATAACTCCTTCTCTACCTTTCACTAAACTAGCACACAAGGACATATCACCTTAACAAAACTAGACAACATGCCTAAGTTTATCCCTATACTTTGTATCAATCGTCATTCCCACTTTCTTTCTACTACTCTTTTATACCCATACTTCCAACTATAATAAGATTCTACTATTTGTAAATCATAACATTGAAGTTTATAATACCCCTTAAATGCATACTTCATTTAACAGTCTAGGTTTATACTATCTCTTCTCATGAGCACTATCTATATTGAAAAGGGTTAATGGGCAATCTAAATACATATCTAATTCTGTATCAACTGAATAACTCATAGGGATGAGTACATAACTTTCAACTTGAGGGACTTATAACACACTAGAGAGCTCCTCTTAAGACCTTGGTATGACTTCTGATATTATTGATGGTAAATCTGAGAGCATTATTTGAAGAGGAATTGGAACATGTTGATCATGTCATCTCGAGAATAAGTCATAGATGAAGAATTTTGGGGTAACACATGAGTAGATAGGAGTTTCTAAAAGAACAATTTTACAACACGATCTAGAGTATAAAAGGAGGGAAACTTTTCTTAAATGCCTTGTAGCCTCTCGAAGAAAAGTACATATGTCTCCATACCGTTCCTCAAGACTCAACTAGACAAGGCTTCACAGACACCCTAGGACACTTGAACATTGTTCTCTGATACCAAGTTTGTAATACCCCAAAATGGGTCCCGAGAAGTCACATGGTGCTTAGGACCACAAGTGATCCCAAGCTAACCCTTCTACTGGCATAACTCATAAGCAACTGAATAAAATACATAAATTTGAATAAAATAAGTGGAGATGACTCTTTTATGAATCTAATCAATACAAAACTAAATTAAAATGATTACAACTCTGCTTTTACTAAATAACATTGGAATTAATACATTAATTCTACTGATTGTCTATGAAGCCTTTACTAGTATTGACTATAGGTAGCCGGGTCATGGCCCCCAGATATCCCAAATCAGTACAACTAAATAAAGAAAAATAAAAATACTTCTCAAACTATATGACTGACTCGAGCCCTTGAATCAAAAGGACTCGTTACCTGCTGACTAGAAGCCGTAAAATGTCTGAATATGGTTTGCGTGCAATAACTGAACGGATACCTACATTATGAGATAATGTAGGACATAGACGTATATGTGGATCAGTACTTTGATGATGTACTGAGTATATGGAGTGAATGCTTAAGAAAAAATATTATCTCATTATCATAATTTGTAAACAATGCATGCTAAATGTAAATGACTCACATAAGCTGGAGTACTGAAATCTGTAATCATGAATAGCAAAACATACTTTATAAATCTAGTGAGTCATAAAATTTAGTTCTAAAAGCTGCACTAATGTTTTATCTATAAATCATACTATCTAAGTGTAAAAAGAATCACTTCTATATCTAAAATTTGAAGTCTAAAATCTATAACTAATATTTTTCTATAAAGCATAATATGAATAAATTCATGAGCCTTTACACTTTTTTTTCTAAAAGCTTTTCTGTTATTCTTTTCTAAAAGTCTTTACTATTAGAGAGGTTTTCTAGCTGACATAAACCATGTGAGCTAAAATGAAGTCCAACGTCTCGATCCCCTAAGGGAAAAACCTCACTATGGGGAGAGGTGTCATACTTTTGCCAAGGAGTATAACCTAAGCTAAGTGATCACATCTATAACTGTTATCCACATAGAAGTGGGAACAATCTCATAATATGTACCTACGTTGGCTATGTAGTTCTGTGGAAGATAGGGCACGCTAATCCCACACTTCTTTCTCGGTGCTAAATACTACTCCTTTTAATCTGCTACGCTCATTCTGTTGGAAATCCACTTTAAAAACTAGCATAAGGGTTATTATAAAACCAGTTATGTATTTATCTGATTCAATCTATAAATAAAGCTATTCTGATTTTTGTAATCTGTAATATATCTGTAAAGTGGATTCCAAAACTTATCTGAAGATTGAAACATCAAAGTTTTATTTAAAAATTGAAAATAATCTTCTCATAAGCTGCTTAAAGCATCATCTTTCTTGAAATATCAACATATAATCTAGGGCTTAGTAACCCATGCATCAAGTTCATGTCAAAACATCATAATAGTCATGCTTGATAATGAAAACAATGATAATTTATCTCAAAATCTAGAATATACTGCAATAGGCATGAAAATATGAAAATAAACAAGCAATTCATCTTCAAAATCTCTCAAAAACTCATAATCTTACAAATAACAATAATGGGTATGAACCCTAATTCAAATCTCGTGGATATTCATTCAAAATCATAAGAATTTGTAATTAAAACTTGGTTTTGGGCACAAGAATGGAAGAAGATCCTTGTTCATAAACCCCGCATACCTTGATTGATGATTGGATAAAGAAACTTGAATTTTGGATTCCTATTTAATTTCTTGAAGATGAGTTCTTGATTATCTTGTCTTGAGAATCCTCAATTTAGAGCTGTTTTAGAAAAACGATGGTGGAATTTGATTTCTTGGAGAAGAAGCTATTGAGTTCTAGGGTTTTCGTTTTAGAGAGAATTGATGAATAATAAGCATAGTAGGCTTAGAATGGGTTTAATCCTATGTTTTGGATGGATTAGAGGCTTGGGGACTGACGAAAATACCCCTTTTAAACTTTTAATCAGAACTGGAAAATCAATATTTTTCCTATTTTGTAGGCCACCATGATGTGCCACTATCGTGGTGCCTCACTGAAAAATAATTAGTGGGAACTGGAAGTTCTTCGTGATGCACCACCATCGCGGTACTCTATTGGAATGCAATTTAGCCACCAACGCGATGCGGTAAGATCGCGTTGGTCTACTAGAATATGACAAATAGGAAGTTGGACCTCTCCGTGATGTGAGCTTATCACAGAAAGCCACTAAAAAGTGATAATTATGAAATTTCCCTTCACCGTGATGCGGGGACTTCCCAGTTGGCACACTTCTTTACTAAAAATGTCCTAACTTCCTTATCGAGTAGCGGATTTGGGATAAATTGGTATCGATGGAAATTTATTCAATTATTTACACAATGAAGGGTCCATATCTGAAAAATTCTACATGCATAAAATGGTATTCATTTTTTGAAGATAATCTGTGATATTCTAGGAGCGAAATTAAGCTAGGAAAAATACGGGATATTACAAAAGGTCACCACTTTAATCTGACTCATGAGCTATCCCGCGATCACCTAGTCACTGATACGCCCAAATTACAACTCTAGTTAGAAAGTGTAAGCGGTCCCTGTCAAATATAGAACCCAACTGGGTTGGGTGTCGAATCCCACAGGGAATACTATGATCACTAAGTATTGCGATTGTTATTAGACTGTTGGTCGAAGGTTCCGAGATAAGGGGGGTTTGGTTTAAGTGCACAATAATATTATCAGTGTAACAATGAGATGATATGTGTAATTATATTTGATCACAGAGAATGACAAGTTAGGGTTATGTCCACCTTGTAGCTTCTACTTCTATATTAACTATGGGTAATACGGATTTTATACATGCATGCACTTATAGAGAGACGTATTCTAATTCTAAATCCAAGTGTTTTTCAACCATCAAGGATTTATTCACCTTAGTTCTCTCGAACCTAAAATGTACAACAAATTATACGAACTCTCCAAGACGTTAATCCTTCTAGGGAATTAACGTGTAAACTAGAGGTTGGAAACCCTAATTTCTTGTCACACTCTCTTTTCCAAACAGTAACTTTTCAATCGAATAAGTTATTGCTATAATGGCATATTTCCTATGTTTGCAACCACGAGAATTCAATCAAAATGAAGAGAGTAATGATATAAGTGGATTACACATCATAAATTCACGAACCCATAGCAATAGAGAGTATACTACAAGGTTTCTATAACCCTAACAAATAAGCTTAGCTACTCATGGATAAAACATAAATCAACATCGAAATATTCATCATACCAAAACTTAGAACGAATTTTGTGATGAAGATGACTAGCGACAATAAGAGAGAAACGTGTTTCTCTCTCTCTCTCTCTCCTCAAGCTAAGCATCTCTTGTCTTCCAAAAATAATACAGAATGTGAATAATGTGAATAATCCCTAAAAATTCAGCAATAAGGCTTTTAATAACATCCTTCTCTAATAAATTGCTACTGCATCCTTAACTATTTAAAAATATTGTGTTTGCCCGGAAAAAAGTTCCCATACATCACATTCAGTCCAAAAGCTGCCTTCCTCTTTATGTGAAGTTTTCCATTGCTGTCCACAGGTCCCCAAAGTGCTGAAATCTTCCGCATTAGTACCTAAAAAGCATGCTAATCACATAGGTCAGCCCACTTAATTGAAAGTAGACTAAAAGTGCAAGAATTATGTATTTTATCCTCAAAACTTAGCTAAAACATGGGTAAGTTATGGTGCTTAGACGTATAAATACGCCCAACATCACCACCCAACACTTAAAGCTTTGTTCGTCCTCGAACAACATATCAATTTATGCATACTACACAAGCCTTAGCACCCACAAAGGAAGGCAAGATGCTCAAATTGGCTCACACAACAATTATGAACAAGAAGTAGCTTCAGGAATCATTCCTAGATACAACCTACCCTCAAGAATAGACTCATTAAGTTGGAAATTTCATGCATATCATTCAAGAAAATCATATAAATTACCCAACCTTCATCAACCATGTGCCCTCACAACAAGAGAGTTACCCATAATCACTCACAATTATGCAATTTCTAACAAAATGGGCACAAGAATCAAGTTGCGCTCATTCTCACAAAGAATTCTCAAATTACAACTGATGACCATATGCTTTCCCTTAGTGTAATACTCCACTAATATCAGAATGCTAAGATTAGGATCAAATAGGTCTTTTACGGGTTGTAATGCAGGCTAAAGGATGGGTAGAAACTATTTTGGTCAGAAATAGTGACTATCTTCCCTAAGCGCTTTAATACACTACATTATGCAATTAAGATCAATCTCAAACAACCAATTTCCACTTCTTCTATCTTCACAGATTTGCTTTTCACCCCAACTCGTTAAGCTTAATTAATAACACTATGGTGGGAGTATGCAACCCTTTCAATTTTTTTTTATATATATATTTTTTGGCACCTTTTTCACGTTACGCACCCCTATAATAGCCACCCTCAACTTAAGCAATTTGCCTTAGTTGAGGTGCACAATGTCCAAGAAGGATCAGGGCCAAAAAAAGGTTCATTATAACATGTCCGGGATAAAATTTTGAACTTTTTCAACAATTTTAGCTACTCCCAACCACATCAATTGCTCACGCCAATAACCAGACTTTGGGGCATCAATTTCACCTTTTTTCTCTTATTCTCAAACTCTTAACTCACATTGATTTTACATTAAAGCGCTTAGGAGCTTTTTAGATTAAATTACGGTCTATTAAAGAACGGATTAGGCTACATATGAGGCTAACAAAAGAACAAGGTAAAGGATCAACGGGGCTATCTAAGATAATGTACAAAGGTAGGTCAAAAGAAGTTATGAACAATGGCTATCAAAGAAATGCCTAAATCATCTCCTAAACTCACAATCTTTATTTCGCTTTGTATACACACCAGGAAAGTTCTAGCATCAGTTACAATAAGGAATATACAACAGTCTTACACACTCATGGCACATGGTCAACTCAATTAGGAGCATTATAGATTCTCGATCGAACAATTACATGAATTCAATTAAAACCAACAATCACAACAAGAGTCACAACTAGAGCCTAGGTGTTTCAAACGTAATGATCCATCACATATTTAGGTTATAATGTCATATGATCCTCAAGAGCAGTTACATGTAATTAAAAGACTACGTTTCTCTTAAGACGGTCGTCATCCATCCATCATCGAGAAAAACACCTAATTATGACTAAATAACTAACAAAATGAACAAAATAACTAATTCTATCCACAAGTATACTAAGGAGAAGGTCCTATTTTCTTACGAAACAAGTAGCAAAGTAACCAGCCAAATTTGATACGCCCAAATTGCAAGTCTCGTTAGAAAGTGTAAGCGGTCGCTGTCAAATATAGAACCCAACTAGGTTGGGTGTCGAATCCCACAGGGAATACTATGATCACTAAGTATTGCGATTATTATTAGACTGTTGGTCGAAGGTTCCAAGATAAGGGGGGTTTGGTTTAAGTGCACAATAATATTATCAGTGTAACGATGAGATGATATGCGTAGTTATATTTGATCACAGAGAATAACAAGTTAGGGTTATGTCCACCTTGTAGCTTATACTTCTATATTAACTATGGGTAATACGGATTTTATACATGCATGGACTTATAGAGAGACGTATTCTAATTCTAAATCCAAGTGTTTTTCAACCATCAAGGATTTATTCACCTTAGTTCTCTCGAACCTAAAGTGTACATCAAACTATAAGAACTCTCCAAGAGGTTAATCCTACTAGGGCATTAACATGTAAACTAGATGTTGGAAACCCTAATTTCTTGTCACACTCTCTTTTCCAAACAACAACTTTTCTATCGAACAAGTTATTGCTATAATGGCGTATTCCCTATGTTTGCAACCACGAGAATTCAATCAAAATGAAGAGAGTAATGATATAAATAGCATGACACATTATAAATTCAAAAACCCATAGCAATAGAGAGTATTCTACAAGGTTTCCATAACCCTAACAGATGAGCTTAGCTACTCATGAATAAAACCGAAATCAACATAGAAGTAGTCATCATACCAAAACAACGAATGATTATGGTGATGAAGATGACTAGCAAAATCAAGAGAGAAGCACGTTTCTATCTCTCTCTCCTCAAGCTACGCTGTGTGTTTCTCTGTTCCCAATATTAGAGAATCTGAATTATGTGAATAATCCCTAAAAATTCAGCAATAAGGCTTTTAATAACATCCTTCTCTAATAAATTGCTACTGCATCCTTAACTATTTAAAAATATTGTGTTTGCCCGGGAAACAGTTCCCATACATCACATTCAGTCCAAAAGCTGCCTTTCCTTTTATGTGAAGTTTTCCTTTGCTGTCCACAGGTCCCCAAAGTGCTGAAATCTTCCGCATTAGTACCTGAAAAGCATGCTAATCACATAGGTCAGCTCACTTAATTGAAAGTAGACTAAAAGTGCAAGAATTATGTATTTTATCCTCAAAACTTAGCTAAAACATGGGTAAGTTATGGTGCTTAGACGTATAAATACGCCCAACATCATCACCCCACACTTAAAGCTTTGTTCGTCCTCGAACAACATATCTATTTTTGCATACTACACAAGCCTTAGCACCCACAAAGGAAGACAAGATGCTCAAATAGGCTCACACAACAATTATGAACAAGAAGTAGCTTCAGGAATCATTCCTAGATACAACCTACCCTCAAGAATAGACTCATTAAGTTGGAAATTTCATGCATATCATTCAAGAAAATCATATAAATTACCCAAACTTCATCAACCATGTGCCCTCACAACAAGAGAGTTACCCATAATCACTCACAATTATGCAATTTCTAACAAAATGGGCACAAGAATCAAGTTGCGCTCACTCTCACAAAGAATTCTCAAATTACAACTGATGACCATATGCTTTCCCTTAGTGTAATACTCCACTAATATCAGAATGCTAAGATTAGGATCAAATAGGTCTTTTACGGGTTGTAATGCAGGCTAAAGGATGAGTAGGAACTATTTTGGCTAGAAATAGTGACTATCTTCCCTAAGCGCTTTAATACACTACATTATGCAATTAAGATCAATCTCAAACAACCAATTTCCACTTCTTCTATCTTCACAGATTTTCTTTTCACCCCAACTCGTTAAGCTTAATTAATAACACTATGGTGGGAGTATGCAACCCTTTCAATTTTTTTTTATATTTTTTTTTGGCACCCTTTTCACGTTACGCACCCCTATAATAGCCACCCTCAACTTAAGCAATTTGCCTTAGTTGAGGTGCACAATGTCCAAGAAGGACCAGGGCCAAAAAAGGTTCATTGTAACATGTCCGGGATAAAATTTTGAACTTTTTCAACAATTTTAGCTACTCCCAACCACATCAATTGCTCACGCCAATAACCAGACTTTGGGGCATCAATTTCACCTTTTTCCTCTTATTCTCAAACTCTTAACTCACATTGATTTTACATTAAAGCGCTTAGGAGCTTTTTGGATCAAATTACGGTCTATTAAAGAACGGATTAGGCTACATATGAGGCTAACAAAAGAACAAGGTAAAGACTCGACGTGGCTATCTAAGATAATGTACAAAGGTAGGTCAAAAGAAGTTATGAACAATGGCTATCAAAGAAATGCCTAAATCATCTCCTAAACTCACAATCTTTATTTCGCTTTGCATACACACCAGGAAAGTTCTAGCATCAGTTACAATAAGGAATATACAACAGTCTTACACAATTATGGCACATGGTCAACTCAATTAGGAGCATTATAGATTCTCGACCGAACAATTACATGAATTCAATTAAAACCAACAATCACAACAAGAGTCACAACTAGATCCTAGGTGTTTCAAACATAATGATCCATCACATATTTAGGTTATAATGTCATATGATCCACAAGAGCAGTTACATGTAATTGAAAGACTACGTTTCTCTTAAGACAGTCGTCATCCATCCATCATCGAGAAAAACACCTAATTATGACTAAATAACTAACAAAATGAACAAAATAACTAATCCTATCCAAAAGTATACTAAGGAGAAGGTCCTATTTTCTTACGAAACAAGTAGCAAAGTAAGCAGCCACCCCACACTTAAGCTCTGCACTGTCCGCAGTGTAAATAACAAGATAAAGAACCTGGATAGTAGTACTTCTCATCCACATTAGGAGTCATGCCACCTGCATGGAGATCATCATTGGAGCCATTTTTCCTGTATTCATCCTGTCATCCATGTCATCCACATATAATGAAACTAACTATAATTAATATGAGGGTGGTGAAGTCACCACCCCACACTTAATTTGTTAGTATCAACTAATTTCGTGTTATTATCGGGTACTCAGACTTCACCGATATACACTTTGACATGGTGCACCACGTTAGTCACAATACAATTCAATCACTTCAATTTCCCCATGTCTATTTCAATGAAACACTTTTTTATCAAAATCATACCCTACACTTTCAACCATATCAAGATATACAAAACACCATCACTTTCCCAACATAGCCATGGAAAAAATTTAATTCATAATCCTCAAGTGATCAATTAATAACTACAACATAAATTCAAAACACCTAAGGATTAAGAAAAGAACACTTACCTTGAAGATGAAGGATTGAAGAAAGTGAGTCGATGTTCTTGGGTTTTGAAAGTGGTGAGGAGCTTGTAAGATTAGTAGAGAAAAGAGAAGGGTTTTGAGAGATGAGGGGTTGGGAGGAGCTTAGGTGAAAGAAGAATAGAGTGGGATTTAAGAGTAGAGAATATGTCTAAAGGATGAGCCGTGGGTCGGGTTGGTCCATTCACAAACGGGTTAGTGGGCAAAAATTATGTTGATAGGCGGCGCCTATAGCATTGCCTAAGCATAAGTAGGCGATGCCTATAGTATTGCCTAAGCATAAGTAGGCGGCGCCTAACCTATTGCCTATGTTGGCATAGGCGGCGCCTATCCTACCGCCTATGTGAGGCAGTGAGCATAGGCAATGGTATAGGCGGCGCCTAGCCTATTGCCTATGTTGGCATAGGCGGCGCCTAGCCTATTGCCTATGTGAGACAGTGAGCATAGGCAATGACATAGGCGGCGCCTAACCTATTGCCTATGTGGCATAGGCGGCGCCTATCCTATTGCTTATGTAGGCATAGACGGCGCCTAGCCTATTGACTATGTTGGCATAGGCAATTGGAAAAACGACGCACTCCTATCGGCCCAATCCCTACGCTACCACCACAGACCTCATTGAAAGTCACAAAATAAAGTCGCACCGCAAAACTTTTGGGGTCGAATTAACATAATTCAAGGCACGAATCTAATGCAAATCATACTTGAGCCTTACATATTTGACCACTCCAGCTTACCTATAATGTTCCCATTATTCCTAAACTTACAACCATTGATATGTCTCGCTTCCAAATCAAAATTGGTACTAATATTCTCCTTAGTACTTCGTGCACCTACACTTAATCAAAAACAACAAAAATGATTAGAAAGATGGGTTGCCTCCCATGCAGCGCCTAATTTAACGTCGCGACACGACTCGATTATCTTGACTACTCAGACTACATCAAGATACATCGATGATACCATTTGTACCTCATTTATTGGATCAAGATAATGCTTTATTCTTAGTCCACCCACTTTGAAGTCACTCACATCCTTGCTTGCAAGTTTAACCAAACCAGCTATGGTCTCCACAAAAGACATATTCTTAACTGGTACATCTCGCTTATCTTCATAGAATACATCAACTATCGAGAAGACACTCATCTTTTTTTGTTGTTTCATAGACCGACATACTTCATAGCTAACTTCTTTCTCATTGAGCCTAAATTTCAGCTCATTCAGCTCCATGTCAACTAACACCCTTCCAGTTTCTAAGAATGGCCTACCTAAAATTATGGGTACTTAAAAGTCCACTTCACAATCAAGAATTACAAAATCGGCAGGAAATATAAAATCAGCAACTTTTACAAGTACATCATGTAGAATCCCAATCGGTCTTTTTACTAATCTATCCGCCATTAGAAGCCGCATATTAGTGGGCGTAGGATCTCCCAAACCCAATTTCTTGAAAACCGTCAATGGCATAAGATTGATACTTGCCCTAAGATCACAAAGGGCCTTTTCAAACTTTAGCAATCCAATCGTACATGGAACAGTAAATGCTCCCGGATCAGCTTTCTTCTGGACAATTGATCTTGTAGCAATAGCACTACAATGATGAAGATTGTCTACCATTTCATAGCTCACAGTCTTTTTCTTTGTCAACAGGTCTTTCATAAACTTAGCATATCCGGGCATCTGTTTCAGTGCTTCAACTAAAGGCACATTCACTGTCAACTGCTTCAACATAGCCATGAATTTGCTAAACTTGCCATCATCTTTTTTCTTCTTTAATCGATATGGAAATGGAGGTGGCGGCCTTGGAATTTCAGTTGGAGCAACTTTTACCTCCTTTCTTATGCCTTTCTCCACATCACTAACATGCTTCGTCTTAGTTGGTTGTTCAACTTCCGCACTTTTCTTTTTCAAACCTCCCAACTCCACAGGCACCACTAGAGATTCATCAACCATCTCCCAATCCATTTCAACCTCATCAGTATAAGAGGAAGCTCCCAAACTTGGACTAGATAACATCTTACCGCTCCTAGTGGTAATGGCCATACACGATCCATCAGTCCTTGAATTCTGAGCTGTATCACTTGGTAGAGTCCCATTCTTTCTTTGTTTGAATGCTGCGGATAACTGGCTCATCTGCTGCTCCAATTGTTTAATAGAAACTGAGTGCGAATTTACAAGTTGACTTATGGAAGATACGTCACTCTTTATTGTAGTCACCCCAGAATTTGCCGCCTCAACTCCCTTTAATACTTTCTCCATCATGTCCTCCATAGATATTTTTACTGAACTGGTAGCAGGTTCACGATTTCCAGGGGGGACATACAAACCACTCCTATCATTTTTATTCTTCCAATTACCTTAGTCTCGGTCCTTGTATCCGGATTTTTCATAATAGTTCCGACCTTGGTTTCCTTGGCCATTGCCTCGGAAACCCCCTGATTATTCAAGTAATTTGCTTCCTCCTCAGAATCAGAGTCGTCTCTTCCCTGTGATACAACAGCTTTGACCTTTTCTGTCTTTCCTGATAATAAATGCTTGGTAAGAAGGTCCATCTGCGTTTTCATGTGAGCCATATCCTGGTCACGTTCCTCTTTTCTGCGCCTCTATTCTGCCATCATGCCAATAGATACAGTAGAGCTTGCTACCTCAGAATCCCTGGTATGCCAAGCTCTACTCTACTTTGTCATACGATCCAGCGTGTCAGACGCCTCAAGAAAATTTAGGTCCATGAATGACCCACCCGCAGCATTATCTACCACTGGCTTAGTCACCGAGTTCAAAGCCCTATATAATATTTCCATCAAGTGGACATTGGTCATCTGATGATTTGGGCACCGCGTAAGCTTCTTCTTGAACCTCTCCCATGTTTAGTGGAGAGCTTCAGTTGGAAGCTGTCTGAAATTGCTTATCTTATCTCTCAATTGTGCCCTCTTGGATGACAGAAAAAATCTTTCTAGGAAAACGTCTTTCAGTTGCCTCCAATTGGTAATAGAGTCAGGAGTTAGCCCATTTAACCATAGAGTTGCCTCTCCATATAGAGACAATGGGAATAAGCACAGCCGGATCGCATTCTGTCCAACCCCTAGATTGTCAAATGATTTGCATGTTGAGATAAAATTAATCAGATGCATATTCGGATCATCGCCTGCAAGTCCACCAAATAACCCTTTGAGTTGCAATAGCTGGATCATGGTGCTAGTGATGTTGAACTTGGCTCTGGGTGCCAAGGGCGGAGGAATAATAGCCCCTGTGGCACCAACCCCATCCAAGTCGTCATCATAATCATCAAAAGTAACTTGCACAGCTCGGCGTTCGGGTCTCATCCTAGCTTGACGATCTCTGTTGACATTCCTGTTCACTGGTGCAGCCACATCATCTGCACGCCTTGGATTTAATAACTCATCATCACCCAGGTCCTCATCATCAAGATTTGGTACCCGACCTGGGTTATCAGCATTCTGTTGATTTACTTGCGCAGCTGCCAATGCAGCTAATCTAGCCTGCTCCTGTTGAGCAGCTATCCTTTCAGGGTCTCGTTGCGCATCCATTCTGCCAATGAGATGTGGTTCAGGATTTATAGGTAATAATGGCTGACTAGATCTTCGTGTATTTGGCATGCAATCCACTAAACTTGAACAAAACAAAAACAACAAACAAAAAGCAAAATTTGAGAATTTTTGACCAAAGGGTCTATTAACTATCACAAACTTAGTTGTCAACCGTATTCCCCGGCAAAGGCGCCAAAATTTGATACGCCCAAATTACAACTCTCGTTAGAAAGTGTAAGCGGTCGCTATCAAATATAGAACCCAACTGGGTTGGGTGTCGAATCCCACAGGGAATACTATGATCACTAAGTATTGCGATTATTATTAGATTGTTGGTCGAAGGTTCCAAGATAAGGGGGGTTTGGTTTAAGTGCACAGTAATATTATCAGTGTAACAATGAGATGATATGTGTAATTATATTTGATCATAGAGAATGACAAGTTAGGGTTATGTCCACCTTGTAGCTTCTACTTCTATATTAACTATGGGTAATACGGATTTTATACATGCATGCACTTATAGAGAGACGTACTCTAATTCTAAATTCAAGTGTTTTTCAACCATCAAGGATTTATTCACCTTAGTTCTCTCGAACCTAAAGTGTACAAAAAATTATACGAACTCTCCAAGATGTTAATCCTTCTAGGGAATTAACGTGTAAACTAGAGGTTGGAAACCCTAATTTCTTGTCACACTCTCTTTTCCAAATAGTAACTTTTCTATCGAACAAGTTATTGCTATAATGGCATATTCCCTATGTTTGCAACCACGAGAACTCAATCAAAATGAAGAGAGTAATGATATAAGTGGATTACACATCATAAATTCACGAACCCATAGCAATAGAGAGTATACTACAAGGTTTCTATAACCCTAACAAATAAGCTTAGTTACTCATGGATAAAACATAAATCAACATCGAAATATTCATCATACCAAAACTTAGAACGAATTTTGTGATGAAGATGACTAGAGACAATAAGAGAGAAACGTGTTTCTCTCTCTCTCTCTCCTCAAGCTAAGCGTCTCTTGTCTTCCAAAAATAATACAAAATGTGAATAATATGAATAATCCCTAAAAATTCAGCAATACGGCTTTTAATAACATCCTTCTCTAATAAATTTCTACTGCATCCTTAACTATTTAAAAATATTGTGTTTGCCCGGGAAAAAGTTCCCATACATCACATTCAGTCCAAAAGCTGCCTTCCCTTTTATGTGAAGTTTTCCTTTGCTGTTCACAGGTCCCCAAAGTGCTGAAATCTTCCGCATTAGTACCTGAAAAACATGCTAATCACATTGGTCAGCTCACTTAATTGAAAGTAGACTAAAAGTTCAAGAATTATGTATTTTATCCTCAAAACTTAGCTAAAACATGGGTAAGTTATGGTGCTTAGACGTATAAATACGCCCAACATCAGTCACTATGCAAGAAAAGTAGAAGTATGTCCATTTATTGTATCGCATGGGGATACAACATCTAAAGATAGTTAGCGGTTGGAATGCTAGCATGTCACTCAAGGATAAAGGATTAAATAATGCCATGATCCATTATACAAAAAACCATTAAAACTAGTGTACAACAGAATATACAATATATATATATATATATCATATCCCGAGAAAGGGAACTAGGCTTAGCATGAACTTTAAAACCTTAACCTAGACTATGTAGCTTGACCGTCCTAAACCGGCACCCACAGGCTATATGGATTCAGCTCCCCTTACTGAAAGGGCTCCAGTACGTGTTAGCCGCACAAACTGAAGGTACCATAGAAGGCTGGGAAATCTTACCTTTCGCCATCCATGATATTTATATATATATATATATAAATATATATATATAGATAGATAGATAGTGTGACACAAGCACACGGTCATTAAGACCAACCCTTACGTCGTCAAACGTGAGTTTCCAGTATCGATCCCCCCGGGACCTCCACCTTCCACATCAAGCTCCATAAACCCCATTTAGCCCAATTAAAATATTTAACACATAACCCAACTATTAGATTAAGGAGTCAATCATTAAGGCATCATTAAGTAGTATCATCTTACCGACTATAGCTTGCAAGCAATGTCATTAGCCAACCCTTTGGAGATTCCTTCGTATCCCCAACTCCATTATAAAATCACTTGGGGGATTCCCTCATACCCCACAAAGTATTCAAAACCATCCTTAACAATTTTCCATTTATGCGATGCATTAGTTTTAAAGAAATAAGTCAAGCCAATTGATAAATCATATTCCAAAACCAATTATTAAAGTGGGTTGGGGTTCTTACAAATTTCAATACCAAAATCTGATTATTTGGGGTATCCTTGTGTAATAACCCGTATTTTCATAGATTAAATTAACTCTCAGTACATGATTTATCCAATATAAAATTTTTGAAATACTCAGTATTTTCCAGTTTAGAGATCACCAATACATAGGAAATTTAGTTCGCTTGCCAACGATATAAAATTTGCCCAAATATGATACCCGGGGGAAGAGTTAGAGCTATTTTTATGAAATAGTGTACCACCTGGTACTTCAGTGCATCGCGGAGGCAGTCCAAACGGAAATTGTCATTTTCCAGAGAGCCAACGCGATACCACCGCGTCGCACCACCAACCAATTTCCTAATTGTCACTTTTCTAGTATTGCTCCGTGATAATGGCGCATTTCTCCAAGGCCCAGTTTCCCATCCAGTAAGGCACCATGATGGTGCCGCACCGCACCATCAGCTCAGTTCCCAGTTGTCCACTTTTCAGTGAGCCGATGCGATTGTACCACATCGTACAAGGGTGAAAAATCAAGATTTTCAGTATCCGTTATTTAATATCAGGGGATGTTTGGTCAATTCTCAAAACCCCTAATCAGCCTAAACACGGGATTCATACCCTAAATAAATAAATATCTCATTATTTTCGCACTTTCTCTCAAGAATAAAAATTCTCTCTCAAGAGGCAAAAACTCTAGTTCAAGAAATCAAGAACATACTCAAGAAATCCTCCAAGAACCTTCAAGATTAAAATACCCAGGTATGTTAGGTGTTCATCTATGGGTTCCTTTCACTCATAGAGTCCAAGAATCCCTTTTTAAATATACAAGATCTCAGATTTGTGATTTTTATGTTTGAATTAGATTGAATTCATGATATTAGTTGGGTTTCAATCCAAGATTTAAGTTCCAATTTTATGAAATTGAATAGCATATGTGATGAATATGTGATTATATTGATAAACCCTTGCAATTACAAAGTGATTAATGTGTCTATGATGTTAATTTGGTAGTTTATATCCATGATAATGACAAGATTCATGAAAATAAGATAGTGTTTAGGGGGAATTATATGAATTGCATGTTAAACCCATGAAATTGCAAGTTTGGATATTGTAATTTCCATGCTTATATGTTAACCATAATTATGTGCATGAAGTTGTGCTCCCCAAGTGTTTGATAGAATGCCCATGTGAATAAAGTGATGAAATCATGACATGTTAGTATATGTACAAGCTTATGCCCTATAAGTGTTTGATAAAATGTCTCTATAGATGAAATATGAACATATGTACATTGTTATGCTTTACAAGATCATGTGATGCTTTAATTTTCATGCTGTTGAGTCCTGGGGTATTTAATACCGGAAAATTTAGCTATTTACTTAGAACCAATGTCAGTTGCAGAATGGTATCAGTCATATCATGACCAGTAGTAATATCAGTCAGTAATAGAACTCAAGAAAAATCAGTAACCTCAGTATCAGTCCAGTCCATTTCAGTATAATCAGTTCAGTGTCTTTCAGTTGGGAGTAGGATTCAGCACTGACCGAACCCATGGATGGGGCCATTTCTTTTAGTGTAGGATTTGACCCTTAGTAGATATCCCTGAGTTATATAACTATGTAGACAGTGTAGGTTAATACGACTTCCTGCTTGATAAGGGTTGAAACATCTCTTATGAGTTTTCCTGCTAGTTAAGGGTTGACAAAATGTCTTCCTGCCAGTTAGGGTTAACTCACAGCCATTGTTAGTACCTGTGGCACGGTATTATCACTCTTCCAACTGGGGTTACAGGTTGGTCCCTAATCAGTTCAGAGAGGGGCATGTCGGTTAGATGATTACCTCCCACAGTTTTAGTTTTAGTCTTAGTTTAGAATTGAGTTTTTAGTAACTTCAGATATTAGTTACTCAGTTATTATAACTTAGCACTCAACTTCAGAAAAGCTCAAATACAGTATATATCTATGTATGTCCACAGTATTGTATACTCGGTGTTTTCAGTAGTATCAGTTATCCACATACTCTTACATTCAGTCAGTTACTGTTCATGCATATGAACCCTTGCATTCATCTTTACCTCATCTAGCATACAGTACATTCCACGTACTAACCGCATACTCTTTTTTTGCACTATAATGCTTCATATCATAGGTTCGGATGCTCAGGTTCCTGACCGCTCTTAGACAGATCCAGTCAGCAGTTGTAGATTTAGTTGTGAGTCCTTTTCTATCGAGGGCATGCTTTTATTTTAGTAATCCATTTTATCAGTAGATTGGTATATAGTGTTAGTTGGGGGCTTGTCCCATCAACTCCACTTTCAGATAGTTCAGTTAGAGGCTTTTCAGACTAGACTAGTTCAGATTCAGATATTTTATCATATGTTGTTATTTATCGTATTTCAGATTTTGAATCTTATGGAATTTCAACTTATTTTCCACATTTAGTACAGTATTTTATTTAGTGCTCATAGCAGATATCAAACATGGGTTAGCTTGCGGTCCTTTGAGGTTGTAAGCACCGTGTAGTGTCTGGGGTACAGACTCGGGGTATTACAAACTTTGATCAGAGCTTAAGGTTCAACAGAGTCCTAGGGAGTCTGAAAGATGCATCACGTAGAGTCTTGTGCATGGGCATGTAGCGTACCACACTTATGGACAGAAGGCTATGAGATGGTTTAGAAAAAGTTTCCCTTCTTATAGTATTCATGTCGTGCGAGTGAGAATGAGCTCAAGTTAAACTCTCAGTCTAATTTATCTTTTCCTTATGATTCCAGAACATGCTTCCTAAAAAAGCTAATGGAAGAAGTAATGAAAACCAGCTACCTCCTTTGCCCGTTTAGAAAGATCCCCTGCATGAGCATGTCTCTCATGATGAATTTAGAGCTGCTTTTACTACCTTAGCTTATTTAGTATTTTCTCAGAATAATTTTCAGACTGTTGTCCTATCTAGGCTTTTGACTTGCACTCAGAACAGTGAGGGAGGGGAGCGTAGGAAGAATAAGAGGGCTAGAAAAAATAATTCTAAGACAAGATCAGGGGGTAGTAACCACTCCCAATTCCGTTAGAGATTCTTAGCCCCAGTTTCGCTTTTAGTTAGGGCGCCAGTACCAAAGTCCAAAAATAACCGTCGGGATGGGGCGTCAGGCTCCAAAACCTAGGATAGTGTGAGCAGTGGTCATACCCATCCACTTTGTGGAGAATGTGGTAAGAACCATAAAGGAGTGTGTAGAGCTGGCAGTGATATATGTTTTGGATATGGTAAGCCAGGCCAAAGGATATGGGAGTGTAGAGTATTGACTCAGAGGGGAGGGATTTGCGCTAACAGGGTCAGTCCAACCATCCTCCAGCTCAGTTTGGTCGCCAAATTAGCAGGGTGCCACTTCCAGTGCCACCAGTGGGAAACGTCCAGACAAGCTTTATGCACTTCAGTCTAGATAAGATCAGGAAAGTTCTCTTGATATAGTTATGGGTACGTTATGAGTCTTTCATCTTTATGTTATCCGTCGTTATATCCCGAGGCTTTACTTTCTTTGTAACCCTTATATAGCCGTCAACTTCAGTGTCAAACCCAAAATATTATCTGAGCCCACCTCAGTGTCTACCCCAGACTTTAGAGTAAAATGGTGATAGTTCAGTTTAGAGTTGTTGATTAAGTGGTTCACATATTTAGAATGATGGATTTAAGCTAAGGGGGAGATGTTAGAACAAGTAACCAAGTCAGGCTTTCATATTTTAGTAGTAATGTCAGTACTCATGCCTTACATGTCAGCTCTATGATCCTAGCTCATATTTGAGCATGTTATAAAAAATAAGATACGCTTACAATTCCTAGTATAAAAAGTTCCAGTTCACTCAGTATAACGAATCATGTTCCATGAATACAGAAACTCCAACTCAGGTCATGCAGCTCATGACTCAGGTACTCATACCTCACAGTATGCTCAGTTCCCATGACCCATGCTACGCTCCTAATGATCGGTTAAATTCAGACTATGTCATGTATATCTTCAGTTTAGACCTCTTGGTAAATCCGTGATGTAAATATTCTATTCCTCATACCTCAGTAGGTAGGGTTATCAGTGGCCATATTATAAAAATTTTGGCCATGTTGTGTTTTCTTATTCATATGTCTTATTCAGACCATGCCAAGATTTCTTACTCCTTAAATTCATTAGAACCTTATAGGAAGAGTGTCAAAGAAATGATCCAATTAAGTATAAGTTTTCAGTATGAGTTAGTTCGTAAAGCCAGCAATCCAGTTTAGCAATCAGGCGGACAAATTTGGATGGTTTTCCATCTTCCCATCTAGTCGTCCTATCCCAAAATGGAACATCCTGGTAGTTGCAAATTCAGCTCAGTTCATGTATCATGCCTCAGTTTTAAATCTCAGATATTCAGTAATGATTTAGTCTGTAGGTGCCTCGTGCATCAGCCCAGCTTTTCCTTAGTATCTCAGCTAAGTCAACATTCTTTGAGGGACATAATTCCCCAAGGGGGAGATGCATTATAATCCCCGAGCTTTCATGTCCTAAACCTTTTAGTTTCTCTTCACGTAAAGAATCCAGTTTGGAGTAGTGGGTACTTATAAGTTGACCCTTAAGTTCCAATCTCAGTCGTATGGCTATTCCATGGCATGACATGTATTCAAGAAATTAGTTCAGTTCATGTAGTTTGGTTCACATATCATGCTTCAGATTCAGTCATGTCCTCATGTTCCCATCCATACATGTTCAGTAAATGATCTCAGGTTCATTAAACAACCTTCCTTAGATTTACTCAGTTCTATGTTCAGTTACAGTTATGAATTTGGTATTCTTTACCGATGCATATTCAGTCATGCATTCATGAACCAGTTCAGTCATGTATTCCATGCATCATATATGCATCGTCAGTATGTAAACTCAGCGTATCAGTAGTTTCAGTCATGTAGTCATGCTTCAGTCGTGCATGTTCAATGTGTAAACTCAGTCTATTATCTTTTCTCAGCCTAGTCCGTCTCATTTGAGGACGAATGTTTCCAAGGGGGAGATATTATAATACTCCGTATTTCCATAGCTTAAATTAACTCACATCCATGAGTTATCCAATATAAAATTTTTGAAATGCTCAGTATTTTCTAGTTTAGAGCTCACCAATGCGTAGAAAATTTAGTCAGATTTTCAACGATATAAAATTCGCCCAAATTGGATACCCGGGCGAAGAGTTAGAGCCAATTTTGTGAAACAGTGTACCACATGGTACTTCAACGTGTTGCGGAGGTAGTCCAAATGGCAATTGTCATTTTCCAGAGAGCCAAAGCGATACCACCGTATCGCTCCACCATCTAATTTCCCAACTGTCACTTTTCCAGTACTGCTTTATGATAATGGCGCGTCGCGCCAAGGCCCAGTTTTTGGCACCACGATGACACCGCATCGCACCATCAGCTCAGTTCCCAGTTTTCCACATTCTAGTGAGCCGGCGCTATTGTACCGCATCGCGCCAGGGTGAAAAATTAGAATTTCCAGTTTCTGTTATTTAATATCAGGGGCTGTTTGGTCAATTCTCAAAACCCCTAATCAGCCGAAACACAGGATTCATATCCTAAATAATCAAATATCTCATTATTTACTCACTTTCTCTCAAGAATAAAACATTCTCACTCAAGAGGCAAAAACCCTAGTTCAAGAAATCAAGAACATACTCAAGAAATCCTCCAAGAACCTTCAAGATTAAAATACCCAGGTATGTTATGTATTAATCTATAGGTTTCTTTCACCCATAGAGTCCCAGAATCCCTTTTTAAACATACAAGATCTCAGATTTATGATTTTCATGCTTGAATTAGATTGAATTCATGTTCATAATATTAGTTGGGTTTTAATCCACGGTTTGAGTGCCAGTTTCATGAAATTGAATAAAATGTGTGATGAATATGTGATTATCTTGATAAATCCTTACAATTACAAAGTGATTAATGTGTCTATGATGTTATTTGGTATTTTCAATCCATGATAATGATAAGATTCATGAAAATACGATAGTATTTAGGGAGAATTATATGAATTGCATGTTAAACCCATGAAATTTCAAGTTTGAGCATTGTAATTGCCATGCTTATATTTTAACCATAATTATTTGCATGAAGTTATGCTCCCCAAGTGTTTGATAGAATGGCCATGTGAATAAAGTGATGAAATCATGACATGTTAGTATATGTACAAGCTTATTCCCTACAAATGTTTGATAAAATATCTCTATAGATGAAATATGAACATATGTACATTGTTATGCTTTGCAAGATCATGTGATGCTTGAATTTTCAAGCTATCGAGTCCTGGGGGTATTTAATACTCAAAAATTTAGCTATTTACCTTGAACTAGTGTCAGTTACAGAATAGTATCAGTTATGTCACGACCAGTAGTACTATCAGCCAGTTACAAAACTCAGGAAAACTCAGTATCAGTCCTGTTCTGTATAATCAGTTCAGTGTCTTTCAGTTGGAAGTAAGATTCAGCACCGAGCGAACCCAGAGATGGGGGCATTCCTGTTAGTGTAGGGTTTGACACAAAGTAATCCCTGAGTTATAGAACTAAATAGACAGTGTAGGTTGAGATGAGTTTCTGCTAGATAAGGGTTAACACATCTCTTATGAGTTTTCCTGCCAGTTAAGGGTTGACAAAATGTCTTCCTACCAGTTAGGGTTAACTCATAGCCATTGATAGTACCCGTGACATGGTATTTGCACCCTTCCAATTAGGGTTACAGGTTGGACCCCAATCAGTTCAGAGAGGGGCATGTCGGTTAGATGATTACCTCTCACAGTTTTAGTTTCAGTCTTAGTTTAGAATTCAGTTATTAGTAACTTCAAATATTAGTTACTCGATTATCAAAACTCAGTACTCAGCTTCATAAAAGCTCAAATACAGTATATAGCTATGTATGTCCACAATATTGTATAGTCAGTGTTTTCAGCAGTATCAGTTATCCACGTACTCTTACATTCAGTTACTCTATATTATTTAGTCAGTTACTTTTCATGCATATGAACCCTTGCATTCAGCCTTACCTTATCTAGCTTACCAGTATATTCCACGTACTGACCGCATACTTTTTTTATGAGCTATGATGTCTCATATCATTGGTTCTGACGCTCAGGTTCCTGACCCCGCTTAGACAAATCTAGTTAGCAATTGTATATTTAGTAGTGAGTCCTCATCTATCGAGGGTATGCTTTTATCTCAGTAATCTAGTTTATCAGTAGATCAGTAGTCAAAGTTAGTTGAGAGCTTTTCCCATCAACTCCACTTTCAGACAGTTCAGTTAGAGGCTTTTTAGACTAGACTAGTTCAGACAGTATTTCAAATTCAGATATTTTATCAGATGTTGTTATTTATCAGTATTTCAGATTTTGAACCTTATGGCATTTCAACCTATTTTCTGCATTTAGTATAATATATTATTCAGTGCTTACAACAGATATCAGACATGGCTTAGCTTGCGGTCATTCGGGGTCGTAAGAACCGTATAGAGTCTGTGGTACAGACTCAAGGCGTTACACTTTGTACCCCTAAGTTCATTCACCATTCCTATGCACCCACATGAGTGTAAACCAACAATTCATGCATAATAATTCAATAGTAATCACGGAAAAAACATTCAAACAATTTATATCCAAAACCCTCAACCCATAATTCAAAATCCAACATTAAAACCATGAATAATAAACCAATTTTTATGACATTAAGAAAATACAAGTACAGGGAAAGAGGTACATGCCTTTTGACAAAAGTAATTAAGAGAAAAACTTGAATCCATGACTTTAAAGTTTGAACCCTAGCTTGGAATTGATATGAACACTTGAATTTATTTTACAAGCCTTGGAAGTTGAATTTTTGGAGAACCTAATTGGTGTTCTTGAGGGTTTGGGAGAAGAGGGATTGGGTATTTAGTGTGTTTTGGGGTTATGGGATGATGAATTCACGTTGTTATAAGTTATATGATAGTTTAGGACAAAATGACAAGTTTACACTAAAAAAACTGAAGAGAAAAATAGATTTTAGCATTTCTGAACATAGATTTGTGCCACACTTCCTATCGCGGAGCACAAGGTCTATGCCACACCGAAATCGCAGACCTTCACTAGTTCCTCACAAAAATACCCATAACATTTTGCTCGGGTATCAGATTAAGGTAAAATCAGATGAAATGGAAAGAGGACACAATTATCTATAATTTGGTGGGTATTAATATCCAAAATTCCATATTATCTAGAAGTTATACACGTTAAAATTTTACCCTTGTAGAATCAAATTCCAAAATTTGGTCGAATCAAAACTTCTTAACTCCACTTCACTCTAAGTGTTTACTATGAACATTCTTCCCCTCAAAAGCACTTTACACACTAGGTAAATGATCATGACACTTATATTTATATAAAAATAATTGGATTTGAGTTTATACACGTAGGAATAATGGTTCAAATTCTAGCCTAAAAATGTAGGGTGTTACATTATCTCCCTCTTGGAATCATCTGTCCTCGAATGATGGATAGGATTTTTTTAAGCTTTAGAAGTATGGAAGAAGGTATGTAACTTCAGATTAAGAATTCTCCCTCAACAAACACGTATAGGAATCAAAAGTAAAGGGCTTCATGATATCACCAAGTAAATTATGTAGGCACGAATCATAAGACAATGAGACTAAGGTCGTACAAGGGGTAAAAAACACAAAGCCCCTCACCCCAAGTGAGAAAATCAAAATTGGACTAGATTTTACACCTTAGAATGGCACGCTACCCAATGCGGAGGCTAACCTCCATGCCACGCCGCTTATCATGGAGAGTAGCCTCCGTGACACATTGATATCGCAGAGGCTTACTGCCGCCATGTTCCAAAATCGCCCCAAACCCCTTCCAAAAATCCCAAAAATCCTTCGAATAATTCTATTAACATACACAAACACCATTTAAGTCAAAAATCAATGTTTCGAACATGGGAGGGTCAAAAATAAAATGATGGAAATTTTGAGGGTATTATACTAAATGTCCTTAAATATCACAATACTTCTCAACTATGAATTTAGCTACGAATACCACACTTCACCATTTCAATCTTGTAATTTCCCCACAAGGCACATCACTACGAGAGCTTGAGTCTAACTACACATTATTTCGATATTGAAGTCTACTCTAGAGTTTAAAATGTAACTTAAGCTGCAAGGATCTATACCTTACATCCATTTAAGAATACTACTCTATCTTATTAATGTAGTCAAACAACATCATGTCTTATTAAGAGTTTTAGCCACATAAGACAATGGTTTGTGTATCTATCAATCACAACATTCAAGCCTACATTTACTACACCTTCTTTATGGATCTCCCCACCAAAAAACCAGCAACCTTAATCACTTTCACAAGGATTTTTACCACATATTCCCCTCCTAACTAATTCACATAACAAAAGTTTTATCTCACTCTTCCCGCTTCATCAATAACCTTAGTTCGAGAAGCCATACCAAAATTTTACAGTAAAGATCAACCACTCTCTAATCTAGAAAATACTATGCTTCCACAACCACTAAATCCTGACACAAAGAGAGTAACTAAGGGAATAGAGTATGAGCTTTGGAGAGAGGAGTGATAGTATTTAATTACATTATTATTTGTTTACTACTCAAGGTGGGGTCGATCTTAATCAGCTTACCCATGTATACACCCTATATATCTTCAAGATTCCATAAACACCACTGAGTTACCTCTTTCTATGATCTCCCCAAGTGAAAGCTAAATTCATAAATTATTAGCCGACTAATCCTTCCATTCACAACCTATAATTTATTTCACTACTACCATGTCTAGTCCTTATGAGCTAATTTATTATTTCAACTGAAGATGAAAATATTACAACTAACCACTCTCTTTTACTGACTACCATAATTTTGCAAATCTTTGGTGCACCTTAACCAACCCCATAAAAGCATACTACCCCACCCCTAACACTCATTTAAAGGTCATGGAAACACAACTATCTCTTTTTCACTAAAAAGTTACCCTCACTCCGACTTCTAAATATAAGATTCATATCACTAACCCCGGGATCACCTTACTACTCATATGATATAACACCCTAATTTATACTACCTCTTAGGATTGAAATACCACCCCAATATTCAGATACGTATCCTCCCTTTAAGTGAGATATATCCAATAAAGTTTTCGAAAGAGATCATTTACACATCTTATCTCAGGCTGAAAAGCATGATTCATGAAGATTGAGGTATACACTTTAATCAACATACCTTGACGCACTAATGAAATCCTTTCAAGTCCTTGCGCCATTCTTTTTAAAGCTTTTGATGAATCATTTAAAAAAGACCACACTATTAGGAAGCTATGCCTTTGCACTTATATCGCTTCATTAATGGTACATAGCCCATAAATTAGAGCAAAAAAAGAGGTTGGATAACTTTCAATGGACAACACAATTGAATGATTTGGAGTATGAAAGGATAAAAAACATTTCCTAAATACCACGTAGCCTTCTAATTATAAGTATGGTGCACGACGCACCCATAAGCAAGACTCTACTAGATATGACTTTGTGGACACCAAACGACCCTAAACCTAGGTTGTGATACAAATTTTGTCACGACCCAAACCAGGGCCTAGTCATGGAGGGTATCTCAAGTCCATCGAGGACAGGAGACTACCCCATTTGTCTAGTCAACCAAAACATAATATAATATGAAAGAAATATTCCAAAACATAAAATAAGATAGATAAGTACGACTCAAAAGAAGTTAAAGAATTCAACAACCAATCCCAAGTCCACAATAATCCACAAAGCCTCTAGAAAACCGAATACCAATAATAGTCAGGAAATTCCACCGATAATAGCCAAAAATAAGTCCAAAGAAAAGAGTCCATAACATAAAGATACCCAAATCATGAAATGACGTCTTTAAAAGTATGAAAGCTTTCCACTTTAATCTGACTCACGAGCTATCCCACGATCACCTAGTCACTCTACAGGAAAAGTAGAAGTATGGTCAGTTCTTGTATCACGCAGGGATACCATCTGAAGACGATTAGCAGTTGGAGCGCTAGCATGTAACTCAAAGATAAAGGATAAAATAATTCCATGATCCATAATATAGAAACCATTAAAATCAGTGCACAAAATCATAAATACACACACACACATATATATATATATCATATGCCGGGAAAGAAAATAGGGCTTAGCATAAACTTTAAAACCTTAACCTGTACTGTGTATCTTGACTGTCCTAAACTGGCACCCACAAGCTATATAGGTTCATCTCTCCCTACTGAAAGTGCCTCAATACGTGTTAGCCACACGAATTGGAGGTACCATAGATGGCCAGAGAATCCTTACCATACACCATCCATGATACAAATATATATATATATAGTGTATGTGTGTGTGTGTGTGATACAAGCACATGATTGTTAAGAATAACCCTCACGTTGGTAAACGTGAGATTCTAGTATCAATCCCTCCGGGACCTCCACCTTCCATGGATAGCTACACAATCCCCTTTAAGCCTAATTAAAATATTTAACACACAATCCAATCATTACATTAAGGAGCCAATTATTAAGGCATCATTAAGTGGTATCATCATACCAACTATACCTTTCAAGTAATGTCATTAGCCAACCCATTGGGGATTTCTTCGTACCCCTGAATCCATTATAAAAATCACTTGGGAGATTTATTCGTACCCCAAAAGGTTATCCAAATCATTCTTAACCATTTATCCATTGATACAATGCATTAGTTTTAAATAAATAAGTCAAGCCAATTGATAAATCACATTCCACAACCAATTATGCAAGTGTGCTGGGTTTTTTACCAATTTCAATACCAAAATCTGATTATTTGGGAAATCCTTATACCCCTAAATTTATTCACCATTCTTATGCACCCCAATGATTGTACAAACCAATAATTCATGCATAATAAATCAATATTAATCATGGGAAAAACATGCAAACAATTTATATTCAAAACCCTCAACCCATAATTCAAAACCCAAAATCAAAACCATGAATAATAAATCAATTTTCATGCCATTAAGAAAACACAAGTATAAGGAAAGAGGTACATGCCTTTTGACGGAAGTAATTCGGAAAAAAACTTGAATCCATGACTTTAAAGCTTGAACCTTAGCTTAGAATTGATATGAATACTTTAATTTTTTTCCATACCCTTGATGATGAAATTGATGAGGAAACATGGAGAAGAAACTTGAATTAGAAGACTTGGAAGATGAATTTTTGGAGAAGAACCCTTAATTGGTGTTCTTGAGCATTTAGGAGAAGAGAGATTAGGTATTTGGTGTGCTTTGGGGTTATGAGATGATGAATTCATGTTGTTATTAGTTATAGGATAGTTTAGAAAGTAAATGACTAGTTTACCCTCAAAAAGCTAAAGAGAAAAGCGGATTTGAGCATTTCTGAACATAGATCCATGCCACGCTACCTATCACAGAGCACAAGGTTTGTACCATGCTGAAATTGCGTACCCTCACTACTTCCTCACAAAAATGCTCACAACTTTTAGCCCAGGTATCAAATTAAGGTAAAATTTCTTGCGTTGGAAAGAGAAAATAATTATATATAATTTGGTGGGTCTAAATCTCCAAAATTCTATATATTTCATAAGTTATACACGTTCAAAATTGATCCTTGTAGAATCAAATTCCAAAATTTGGTCGAATCAAAAGTTCTTAACTCCACTTCATTCTAAGTGTTTACTGTGAACATTCTTCCGCTCAAAAGCACTTTACACACAATGTAAATTATCATTACATTTATATTTATATAGAAATAATTAGATTCGAGTTTATAAATGTAGGAATAATAGTTCAAATTCTAGCCTAAAAATGCGAGATGTTACAATAAGGGCATATGCTTAGTTATTTTTCATGTGAATTTTATTGTGGATTTGTAATTGGGTCGGGGATTTTGTTTTTTTTACTATTGGGATTGCTTTCCCCATGTTTTGAATATGATCTTCATGCTTTAAATTATGGTTTTTGAATTGAATGAGTGCATGGTTATAGGAATTTGAAATGGGGAACATGGGTTTCCTAAACTTGTTTGATTTTTGCTTGATAATTGTAATATCCTCAACCCACCTTTATGAACTTTGATTTTAAGTGTGTAAATTGCATGATTTAACCCACCTTTTAACGTATTGCATAGCATTAAAGGCTAAACGAAATAAAAATAGATTTGAAAGGCCTCGGTGGCCATGGTTTGGTTTTAAAATGGAACTTGAGAGTTAGTTGGTTTAATTGGATTGGAATGGCATAAACCGACTTAGCTTTCAAGAATAACTGGTATGATGATACCAATGATAAATGCCTTAATAATTGACTCATGATTAATGGCTGAAATTATGTACAAATATTTTAATTTAGGCTTAAAGGTGGTTGTGTAGATCGTAGTAAAGGTTTTAATTTGGGCTTAAAGGGGGTTGTGTAGCTCGTAGTAAAGGTGGAGGTCCTGAGGGAACCAATACTGGAAACCATGTTTGACAACGTGGAGGTCTTTATGACTATGTGCATGGTTCACACTTAATATATATTTTTACGATGGTTAGAGCTTTGGTGTCTGTAGCCCTTCCTCAAATTTTCTCGGTTTGTGCAGGTAATACATGCCGGGGTCCTTTCAGCAGAGGAGCTGAACCCATATAGCCTGTGGGTGCCCTTAGGACGAATAGAGCTACACTGTCCAGGTTAATGATTTTCCACTCTCATGTTCATGGATCTTTTTCCTATCTCGACATCTAATATATATATATATATATGAATGCGTGTATGTGGTTTGACTAATTTCGGACATGGCATTATTTTATAACTTTTCCTGAGTTACATGCTATTGTTTATCCTATTGATCGTCCTATGATGGTACATAGTTTCATGATATAGGATCCGAAGACATTTCTGTTAGCCTTGTGTAGTGTTAGGGGATGCGGTCATCCGTTGAGTTGTTTTGAAGTGGTAAGCCTACCTCTTCTAGAAAGATTTGTCATTTCCTTAGGTTTATTTTTAGATTTTGGGAATTTAAGAGTTTCATTATCATGGTCGAGGGCATATCCAGACCTAATTTGATATTCTAGTTCTTACAGGTTTTGTGGACATATGTGGGTCGGATGTTGGTTATGATTCTTGGACTATATTGGTCTCATCTACTTTCATTTCTATATATATGACTGTTTTCCATTGTTTATATTTATTGTGTTCTAGATGTTAGGCTAATGAGGTGGTCTCTGGCTCATGGTGGGCTTGAGATACCCATCACGACTAGACCCTGGTTCGGATCGTGACAATTTTGGATATGATGTTCTTAGCTACTAATCAAGGTATGTATTGATTTTTTATGTATTAGTTAACTTTATTATGGAATTTTTGATCTGATTATCCATAACAAAGCTTTTGTTGTTGATGTATTTTTCGAATTAATAGTTTAAATTTGTTGTCAGAAATGTTTCTTTGTAGATGTTTTATTTATCAAACATCCATATTATGTATCTTTATACATTTGATAGTTAAATAAAAGTTGTCACATAACTATGTATTTCCAGAATGTATCTTCTAAGAAACATATTATCTATGTAAAAATTATTCACAAATGTATCTCCATAATTTCTTTACTTGTCAATACAAAAAATAAAATGTATCTTTAAACATAATTTTCAGTTAAAATAATGTATCTTTAGATTTTCTTTTAGGCAAAAATGTATCTTTACAGTTGATTTATTTAACAAACATCCAATTAAGGTATCTTTATACATTTTTTAGTTAATTCAAAAATTTTGACATAACAATGTATTTCAGAAACTATCTTTCCACAAACAAATTATTTATGCAATAGTTTTTTTAAAAATGTATCTTCATAATATTTTTCTTGGTAAAAAAATGTATCCTTGTACATTTTTACATTTAAACAAAAAATATTAACGTAAAAATATATCTTTATGCATTTTCACAGTCAATAATTGTAACGCCCCGAGAATACACCCTGGGCGCCGTACGGTGCTTACAATCTCGAGGGACTGCTAACCCATGAGCTGGTACCTGCTGTGAGCACTGAGTAAAACTGATAATGACATAACATATGCAAAATTTAACTGAGGAATTCCATAAGGTTTTAAGTAATAAAACTGATAGAATCTGTAAACCAAACTGATAATACTGATAAAACGTCTGACAATGACAACTGAAATCTGAGAACTGGCTAACTATTCGAAATATTCGAAAGCCTCTAAACTGATTGAGTGAGAGTTGATGGGACAGACTCCAACTAACTTCATCTAGCTACTAAACTGAAAGCATGAAAATAAAATAGCCTGTCCTCAAAATATGAGGACTCACCACTGTTATCGCTGATAGTTTGGAAAATCTATGCACGATCCGAGAACTGGGCATCTGAACCTATGATATAATACATCATAGCATAAGAACAGAGTATGTGATCAATACTTTAAATGTACTGGTATGGTAAATGAGGTAGGCTGATATGTATGGTTTCATGAACATGAATAGTAACTGTTTGAATATATATATATATATATATATATATAACATGAAGTATTAAATAGAGTACATAAAATCTGTAGATACTGAGGATACGTGAAATCTATAAATACTGAGGATGGATGAATCTGTAAGTACTGAGGATGCATGACCAAGAATATAATATATTCTGAATAAAATTTGTGAATACTGAATTACTGAAATTTGATAACTAAATCACTGATATCTGTATGCTATGGTCAAGCAACTGAAACTGAATTACTGAACTGATTACTGGACTAGGTATCATCTAACCGACATGCCCCAATCTAAGCTAATCGAGGTCTAACCTATAACCCCAGTTGGAAGGGTGTTAGTACTATTACACGGGTACCAATACTGGCTGTGTAGATCCACTATACTGATGTACTAACCCGAAGGACTAAGGGTGTTAAGCCTAAACTGACAGGTGACCCCTGCGAGGTAGTCAAGCCTAATATGGTGGGTGAATCCTTATATCCTGCGCTGGCTACGTAGTTCTGGAGTACAGGGAATACTACTAACGACTTTTCCTATCTGATGAGGAGGCCGCCATCCCTGCACTCGCTCGGTGCTAAATCCTACTCCTAACTGAACTGACTTAGAATGCTGAACTGTTCTAAGTTTAACTGATTCTAATGACTGACAGAACTAATAATGCTAATAACATATTCTAAAACCATTCTGAAGATACTGAGACTAGGTAACTAACTAAGTTTTTGCGAATTCATAACCTCCAGGACTCAATAGCAATAACAATAAGATAGTACTTAAGTTTGGAGGACATAACATGAAAGCTTTTATCAAATATTCATTCTTGTAGGCATTTTATCAAACACTTGATATTCATAATTTAAGATAATCATGAGAATAGTATGAAACTTGGAGTAATAACATGATTTCAACATCAATAACACTTAATCATGATTTAAATCAGTGAATAACAACATTAGAACATGTGAGGTTTGATAAACAACAACAATTTCATGTAAACATGGTATAGAATTACAATTCATGCTAGTTCATGGTTAAGATCACAATTTAAAATCATAATAACATGTGAAAATCATAACTTTGTATTTAAAATTGGATACTTGGGCTCCATGGGTGAAAGGAACCCATGGATGAATACTTAACATACCTGAGTAGTTGAATTCTTGAAGTTTCTTGGAATTTTTCTTAGGAATTGATCTTGAATCTTGAAGGCTAGGGTTTTATATTTGAAAGAGAAAGCTCTTGATTTGAGAGGAATTGAATAAAATAAGGACCACTAATTTCGTATTTTGGACTGATTACGGTCATGGAAAAAGACCCAACAACCCCTAAAATAATTAAAATTTTCGTCACTGGAATCTCATTTTTTAGCTTCACCGCAATGCGGTGCCATTGTAGAGAGCCACTAGAATTTGGATGAAACAGTATTCCATGGACAAGTGCAAAAATGCACTTTGACGCAATGCGGTGGAATCGTGTTGCGTCACTGGAAATTAACGAGTACGAACTGACACTTTGGCGTGATACGATGCCAATCATGGAGCCTCACTGGAAAGTGAAAATTGCGAAATGGCACCTCAGTGCAATGTGACTCTTATCGCGGTGACACATTGGAAAAGGACGAACGCCATTTTTGGGGTCACCACGACACGGTGCTGCTCGTATTGAGCTACTACTTCACTAAAAGTACCATAACTTCTCTCCTGAGTATTGGATTTGCGCTAAATTGGCATCATTGGAAAGCTTATTCAATTTCTAATAACTTGGTGGGTATTGAACTGGAAAATCCTAAGTATATCAAAATATATGCTCATTTGAAGTTGACTAAAGCACATTCTTATCAAAATTTTAATCGGTAAGGATTATATTGATTCGTCTAATAGCTGGGAGTTATTTGAGACTTTAATAGACATCAAACTAACTCATAAAACTATAAAAGAACCATAATTTACTATGCATGAGCTTGGAACATGACGCTAACATTTGTTTGGATTTTGGGGGTATTACAATATCTCCCCCTTAGGAACATTAGTCCTCGAATGAGACTGGTTAAGATAAAAACACCGAGGAACTGACATTACATGCTGAATATATGTGATGAAAACATGATTACATGACTGAGTCTAAAACATGATTCATGACAGAACTGGTTCGACAAATGCATGACTGACATGAAAATGATATGCAGCTGAAACTCATAGAGAATAGAAATTCTAAGAAGATTGTTACCTTAAGCTGAGTCTGAGTTTGAGGATAAAAGATAAGGGTACTTGGTCCGCATATCTAATTCTACTTCCCAAGTAGCTCCCTCAACGGACTAATTCCACCCAAGAAATTTGACTAGAGGAACTTTTTTGTTCCTTAGTCTACAAATTTTTTGATCAAGGATCTCGACTGGAATTTCTTTGTAGGAAAGACTGTTCTGAAAATCTACGCTTTCTAAAGGAACAACAACTGTTGGGTCTTTAATACACTTCTTCAACAAGGAGATATGGAATACTGGGTGCACTAATGCTAAGTATGTGGACATCTTAAGCTCATAAGCCTCCTTTCCGAAGTGGCTCAAACTTCTAAAAGGGCCAACATATCAGGGACTAAGCTTCCCCTTCTTACCAAACCTCTTCACTTACTTCATGGGAGAGATCTTCAAATATACGAAATCACCAATCTCAAACTCAAGATCTTTCCTCCTCATATCTGTATATGATTTTTGTCGGCTCTAGGTTGCCTTAAGCCTCTCACTAATCAACTGAACTTTCTCTAAGGCATCAAACACCAAGTCAGGCCCTACTACTACGGTTTGTCCTACTTCAAACCAACCAATCTGAGATCTACATCTCTTTCCATATAGAGCCTCAAACGAAGCCATCTAAATTCTGGAATAATATCTGTTATTATTCGCAAACTCTATCAAAGAAAAGTGATTATTCCAACTGACCATTAAGTCGACTATACACGCCCTCAACGTATCCTCAAGGGTCTAAATAGTTCTTTCTTCTTGACCATCTGTCTAAGGGTGGAAGGCCGTACTGAGGTGAGCTTGGGTACCAATACCCTTCTGAAAAGCTTTCCAAAAGTAAGAGGTAAACTAAGTACCTCTATCTGAGATGATAGATAATGGAACACCGTGAAACCTAACCAACTCTCTGAGATAGAGCTTGGCATAGTCCTCGCTAGAATAAGAAGTTTGGACTGGCAAAAAATGAGCTGATTTGGTCATTCTGTCTACAATAACCCAAATCAAATCATGTCTCTGACGAGTACGAGGCACACCTGTCAAAAAATCCATGTTCACTTCCTCCCACTTCCAAGTGGGAGTACTGAACTCTTGGATAGACCCACTAGGATTTTGATGTTCAATCTTAACCTGCAGATATGTGGAGAACTTAGCTACAAACTCTGCAATATATCTCTTTATCGCACTCTGCCAATAGATTTCTCGCAGATCGCGGTACATCTTCGTGGGCCATGGATGAATAGAGTAATGTGCACCATGCGTTTCTACAAGAATTCACTGTCTTAACTCATCAACACATAGCACACACAGTCCACCCTGTCAATTCAATACACCTTGTCCTCCTTAAGAGAAAACCTCTACTTTCTGATCTCTGACTGACTCCTTCAGCTTCACTAGACTAAGATCCATATCTTGTTTTTTCTTTCACTTTGGCAACCAAAGAAGATTTTGAACTATTCTGAACCCAGACACTACACTCAGTTGAATCAACCAAAGAACACCTAATCTGGAAAGCGGATGAACTTCCTGCACTAATTTATTCTTATCGCTCTCTACATGAGCAACACGACCCATAGACAATCTACTAAGGGAATCTGCCACTACATTGGCCTTGTTCGGGTGATACAAAACACTCATATCATAATATTTTAACAATTCTAACCATCTCTTCTGGCGCAGATTCAAATCCTTCTGCGAAAACACATACTGCAAGTTTTTATGATCTGTGAACACATCAACATACACCCATACAAATAGTGCCTCCAAATCTTTAAGTAAAAACAACAACTGCTAACTCAAGATCATGGGTAGGGTAATTATTTTCATGGGGCTTTAAGCTGTCTAGAGGCATAGGCCACAAATTTACCTCTCTACATCAAAACACATCCCAACCCAACTCTGGAAGCATCACAGTTCACAACAAATCCATCTAAACCATCTGGCAATGTCAAAACTAGGGTTGTGGTGAGTTGAGTCTTCAACTCCTGAAAACTCTTCTCACAAGAATCTGACCCCTGAAACTTAACTTTCTTCAGGGTCAATATGGACGTGGGGGACATAATAGACAAAAATCCCTCAACAAATTGTCGGTAATAGCCATCCAAACCCAAGAAACTCCTGATATCTGATAGAGAGATGGGTCTGGGCGAGTTTCTCACTATCTCAATATTTTGAGGATAAACTCTAATGCCATCACCAAAAATAATATGTCTAATAAATGCTAATGATCTTAGCCAGAATTTATACTTATTGAATTTAGCAAACAACTGATGGGCTCTAAGAGTCTACAATACTATTCTGAGATGGTTTGCATGATCATTTTCATCACGGGAGTAGACAAGGATGTCATCAAAGAAGACTATGATGAATATGCCCAAGTACTGCTCAAACACTTAATTCATCAAGTCCATAAAGGCTGCTGGGGTATTCGTGAGATCAAAGTACATGACTAGAAACTCAAAGTGAGCATATCGAGTTCTGAAAGCTATTTTTTGAATGTTAAATTCCTCGACTCTGAGCTTATGATAGCCGGATATGAGGTCTATCTTAGAAAAATAACTGGCACCCTGAAGTTGGTCAAACAAGTCATCAATTCTGGGAAGTGGATACTTGTTTTTTATTGTAACTTTGTTCAACTGTTGGTAGTTAATACATATTTTGAGAGAACTATTTTTCTTATGCATGAATAGGACTATTGCGCCCCATGGGGAGACACTAGGACTAATGAATCCTTTATCTAGGAGATTTTACAACTATTTTTTCAATTCTTTGAGTTTGGCTGGAGCCATTCTGTATGTCGTAATAGTGATAGACTGAGTATCTGGAAGAAGGTCTATTCCGAAGTCAATTTCTCTCCCAGGAGGAACTTCGAGAAGATCTTCAGGGAACACATCTAGAAATTCCCTTACTACTGAAACTGACTCAAGATTAGGAGTTTCGAAATTAGAGTCTTTGACTTGGACAAGATGATAAATACACCCCTTGGATATTATCTTTCTCGCTCTAAGGTACAAAACAAGATGACCTCTAAGAGATATAGTAATACCCCTCCATTCAAGGACTAGTTCATTTGGAAACTGAAAATAACCTATTTTGTTTCTACAATCGACTGAGCATAGCATGAGTGGAGCCAATCCATGACGAGAATGATGTCAAAATACGTCATCTGTAACTCCAGCAGATCCATTAAAGTGACTTTCTGAGATATTGTTAGCAGAAAGTTCCTGTATACCTACCTAGATACAATAGAGACACCTACTCGGGTAGACACTGAAAAAGGCTCTGCTAAGATTTTGGCACTGACTCTGAAGTTGATGGCTATATATGAGGTTACAAATAAAAGAGAAGCTCTAGGGTCTAATAAATCATAAATATGTAAATGAAATACTTGTAACATACCAGTAACCACATCAGGAGAATTTTGATAATCCTGTCGAGACTGAAGGGTATACAATCTGTTTGGACGCTAGCCATTGGTAGCATTAGAAGTAGCACCCTATTGAGTTAGGCGGTCGACTGGAACTGATGACTAATGGGACTGTCCCTGTTGGCGTAAATCCCTATCTTTTTGAGCAACTACTCGATACTCCCGAATTCGATGGCCTGGCTTACCGCACCTAAAACATACATCACTGCCAGCTTTAACTCACCCTGATGGTTTCTACTATATTTCTGGAAAAGAGGATTTGTCCGAGCACTGCTAACACTACCCTGTGACTTAGATCCTAGTGCCTTATCCCAATTATCAATTTTTGAACCTGGGTACCGAGGCACTAGATGAAGATAGAGCTGGGATTGAAAATTTCTAAAGGAACTGAGGATGGTTACCACCTTCTGACCTTGGTTGATTGAAACTAAAGCTACCCATTCTAAACCTCTTATTCTCCCTCTCTCTCCTTAGTATTTTTCTCCCCTATCTATTGAGTATGGACCATTAATCTAGATAAGTCCATATCCTTAATCAGCATTGTGGTTCTACACTCTTTGGCCACACCGTCAGATACTCCAGATACATACTTTCTTATCTTAGACCTTCTATCAGCTATCACATGAGGAGCATACCTTGCTAACTGAGTAAACTTGAGGGAAAACTCCCTCACACTCATGTTGCCCTGCCTCAAGTTAATAAACTCTAATAACTTAGCTTCCCTTAGCTCCAACAAGAAGAATCTATCTAAGAAAGTTGTAGCAAACTCTTCCCATTCTATAGGCCCTACATCTGCACCTATATCTACCTTCCACAGCTTAAACTATGAATGAGTCACATCTTGCAACTGATAGACAACTAACTCAGCACTCTCACGAGCAGTTACTCCTATAATATTTGTTACCTTTTGCACCATGTCTAAGAACACCTGTGGATCCTTTACATATTTGGATCCCAAAAAAGAGGAGGATTTATTTGGGTGAAGTCCTGAATCCTAGATGTGGCAGTATTGGCTACTAGGTTGGCTGGAACAACAGCTGAATGAGCATTTTGAGCCGCTATAGAATGGGCTAGAGTATTAAATACAGCCTTGGACTCTGCATGAGAAATATGCTCATTCAGGGGATCTTCCTGAACGGACGGAGGTGCTGACTGGTTTACGTTTCTTCTTCTGTTAGACTTTCTGGGAGGCATGTTAAATAAATAGAAGGAAGAATAGATTAGACGGAGAGTTTAACATGAGCTCATGCTTAGTTGCACTACATGAATACTGAAAGAAGGGAAACTTTTCTTAAAACACCTCATAGACTCTTTCCCATAAGTGTGGCGCGCTTCACACCCATGCACAAGACTCTACTTGACGCGACTTTCAGACTTCCTAGGACACTTTAAAACCTTAGGCTCTGATACTAAGTTTGTAATACCCTGAGAGTACACCCTGGGTGCCACACGGTGCTTACATTCATGAAGGACTACAAGCTAACCCATGAGTTGGTACCTACTATGAGAACTAAGTAAAACTGATAATGACGTAACATATGTGGAATTTAATTGAGAAATACCATAAGGTTTTAAGTAATAAAACTAATAGAATCTGTAAACCAAACTGATAATATTGATAAAATGTTTGACAATGACAGCTGAAATTTGAGAACTGACTAACTATCTGAAATATTTGAAAGCCTCTAAACTGACTGAATGGGAGTTCATAGGACAGGACCCAACTAACTCTGTCTAGCTACTAAATTGTAAACATGAAAATAAAATAGTCTATCATCAAAATATGAGGACTCACTACGGCTGATAGTCTGGAAAATCTATGAGCTATCCGGGAACCAGGCGTCTTAACCTATGATATAATACATCATAGCACAAGAAAAGAGTATACAATTAGTACTTTGAATGTACTAGTATGCTAAATGAGGTAGGCTAATATATAACCTGAGTATTAAATAGAGTGCATAAAATCTGTAGATACCGAGGATACGTGAAATCTATAAATACTGAGGATGCATGACCAAGCATATAACATGTTCTGAATAAAATCTATGAATACTAAAATACTAAAATATGATAAATGAATCACTGATATATGTATGGTATGGTCAAGCAACTGAAACTGAATTACTGAACTGATTATTAGACTGAGACTGTGGGAGGTATCCTCTAATCGACATGCCCTAATCTGAGCTAATCGGGGTCCAACTTGTAACCCCAGTTAGAAGGGTGTTAGTAACATGCCATGGGTACTAACGCTGGCTGTGTAAATCCACTATACTGATGTACTATCCCGTAGGACTAAAGGTGTCAAGCCTGAATTGACGGGTGACCCCTGCGAGGTAGTCAAGCCTAATCTGATGGGTGACTCCTCATATCCTATGCTGGCTATGTAGTTCTAGAGTATAGAGACTGCTACTAATGACTCTGCCTATCAAACGGGGAATCTGTTATCCCTGCACTCGCTCGGTGCTAAATCCTACTCCCAACTGAACTGACTCGGAATGTTGAACTGTTCTAAGTTTAACTGATTCTGATGACTGACTGAACTGATAATGCTCATAACATATTATGAAACTATTTCGAAGATACTGAGACTAGGTAAACAACTAAGTTTTGGGGTATTCATAACCCCCAGGACTCAATAGCAATAATAGTAAGATAGTACTTAAGCTTGGAGGACATAACATGGAAGCTTTTATCAAATATTCATTCTTGTAGGCATTTTATCAAACACTTGATATTCATAGTTTAAGCTAATCATAGAAATAGTATGAAACTTGGAGTAATAGCATAATTCCGATACCAATAATACTTAATCATGATTTAAATCAGTGAATAAGAACATTAGAACATGTGGGGTTTGATAAACAACAACAATTTCATGTAAACATGATATAGAATTGCAATTCAAGGAAGTTCATGGTTAAGATCACAATTTAAAATCATAATAACATGTAAAGATCATAACTTTGTATTTAAAATTGGATACTTGGGCTCCATGGGTGAAAGGAACCCATGGATGAACACTTAACATACCTGAGTAGTTGAATTCTTGGAGTTTCTTGGAAATTTTCTTGGGAATTGATCTTGAATATTGAAGGCTAGGGTTTTTTATTTGAAAGAGAATGATCTTGATTTGAGAGGAATTGAATAAAATAATGACTAAGTGGGCTTTTAGGGCATTAATTTCGTGTTTTGAACTGATTAGGGTCATGGAAAAGACCCAACTACCCCTGAAATAATTACAAATTTTTGTCACTGGAATCCCGTTTTTAGGCTTCACCGCAATGTGGTGCCATCGCGATGAGCCACTGGAATTTAGCTTAAACTGTATTCCATGGACAAGTGCAAAAATGCACTTTGATGCGACGCGGTGAAATCGCGCTGCATCACTGGAAATTGACGAGTGCAAACTGGCACTCTGGCGTGGTGTGATGCCAATTGTGGAGCCTCACTGTAAAGTGACAATTGCAAAATGGCCCCTCAATATAATGCAATGATTATCGCGGTGACACATTGGAAAAGGACGAATGCCATTTTTGGGGTCACCGCGACGTGGTGCTACTCGTATTGAGCTACTGCTTTAACTAAAAGTGTCATAACTTCTCACCCGAGTATCAAATTTGGTCAAAATTGGTATCGTTGGAAAGATAATTCAATTTACCACAACATGGTGGGTCTTGATATAGAAAATCTTGAGTATATAAAAAGATATGCTTGTTTGAAATTGACTAAAGCACATTCTTATCGAAATTTCAATCGGGAACGATTATATTGATTCTTCTAATAGCTGGGAGTTATTTGAGACTTTAATATACATCAAACTAACTCATAAAAATATCAAAGAACCATAATGTACTATGCATAATCTTGGAACATGACGCTAACATTTGTTTGAATTTTCGGGGAATTACAATAATATCTCTATATACATTTAAAAAATGTATCTTTAGCATTTTCCACATATTGCAAAAGTTATGTACCTTTGTAAAACTAGATTATGTATTGTTAACATGTTTGACTATATGTATAAGGTTATAATGTATCTTACATTTGAAAAGAATTTGCTATATGTAGTTTTGATGATGAGCAGCTAAACTACGAGGGATCAAGTCCCTGGACGTGCAAGGTACAGTATAGCTGGCATGCGCCTTCTGCACAGTTTTGTCATCTTGTGTAACAAACTTGCAGGTTCTATTTTGTGATACTTTGTATTGACTTGGAAAACTAGTCCAATGACCTTTCAATCCCTAATCATCACTCAGCTATAAAAAGAAAGAGATGCCTCTTCAACAATTGGTTTTCACACATTCTAAAGAGTGAAAAGAGAGGCAGCAAAACCCCATTTCTACACCACTCAAGTTCTTAACTGACTTTTTATGCTTAAATTAAACTTGTTCTTGAGTGAGTGCTGAATTGTAATCAAACTACTCATGTTATAGGAGCAGTGTTTTCTTGTTGATAGCATAGGTAGAGTTACCTAAGTGTAAAGCTGATTAGAGTTAATCAGTGTATAGGGAGTCCTTGGTAGAGTTACCAAGATCATCTTGTAGTAGAGTTGCTACTAGCGTAAGGAGTCTAGAGTTAGGTTGAAATCTAGACTATAATCAGGAGGTTGATTATAGTAAATTTCATTGGTGTTTGTGAGGAAAAGCCGTGATTTTTTCCATACTGAATTTCCACATAAAAATCCTTGTGTTTTTACTCTTTCTGCACTGTTCCCTACTCCTTGATTATTTTTGTGTATTTTTCCTATGCTTGATTCTGAGGGACCTGGTCCCTTACCTTGCGGAGCAACCCCAAAGGGTTTTAACAGAATTCTTATAAAACTTGTAAGATCAAAATGCATCATGCATTATCAATTTTATGTATCTCCATAGATTTTATATTTGTATAACAAAAACATAGATATGGAATACTGGTGAATCAGTAAATTATAAAATCACATTAAATATATCTCCCAAAAATATAAATGGACCCCAAAACAGAGAATTTTATATGAAAAAAATTCATAATCATTACTTCTAACATTGTTCAAGAACACTACATTATTGAGAAAAACAAGTTTCAAATGCATTTCTAACAAGCGAAAAACAACTACATCACTTCTCCTTTGAAAAGAAATTATCGGTCCTTCTATTATGACCTTGATGACCATATCTTTCAAAACAATTTGTGCTTGAAGATATAATTTCATTAGATTTCTTATGCCTCACTTTCTTTGGCTTGCCCGATGGTCTTTTGTACTTCGGTGGTAAGATCACTTCCTCTTCAACTTCTGTAGGCATATTTCAATCCTTCATATCTGCATTGATTTTATTGATACTTTTCTTGACAATTGTTGCTGGCTTGTAATAATTAGAATTGTAGGGTCCCATATCATTTACGTGTTTTCTCTTTAAAAATTGCAATCGTGTGCTGACATGGTATCTCATCAAGTTGAAAACTTTCACAATTATATCTTTTACTCTCAAGATAAATGATGTACCTTTCACCTTCTTCATATACCAAGTGTATATACTATGATGAAGACTTAACCTGTCCAACCAATAACCAATCATGCTATTACATAAACACAAAAATTCTGAAACATAATAACATAAACAAAAATTTATGTACTATGAATTGAAATAATAAGTATATCTAATAAAACAATCTATAAATTTCAGATCAACATTAATGCAGATACATTATTTTCCTTTGGGTGTGTGTGAGCTTGCAATATATAAGAGATGTACTGCTAAAAAACATCTCGTTAACCGAGCAGAATTTTCCATGTTTAGAACTAGAATTTCTTAAAGTCTTCTACCCAATGTTGTCTTTGTATACAATGTTATTTCTCCATTCTCGGAATTTCATGCACCAAAAAGTATTCTTACTTCTTATAAAAATTCCAAGATAGGCAGTTCACGCACATCGACTAGACAATCATTGACACATTCATCAATATTCAATGTCATCATCCTACCTTTATTTGTTATAGTATGACACCTAGTCCACTTATCATACTCGGCATTATACAAGTAATACTCTATCCTGTGATCGATCTTTCCAACTTTATCTATAATATACTCAAAATCCTCTTTCCTGGAAGCCTTGACCATTGAATAGTATAAATCATTAAGTCAATTTATGTTCTTACTAAAGTTTGTGTACACATTCTTTCAAAGACGCAAAATAAAATAAAAACGAGCAACATTTGGATACACAACACTTACACTTTTTATAATACTTTTTGATTAGATACAATGCACATATTCTCACGTTCTCCGAAAGCACTTTTAAACTGCTCAAAAAAATATGACCATGAGAAATCATTCTTAGTATCTATAACTCCATAAACTATTGGCAAAATCCAACCTAAAAAACAAACAACATATGATACATTAAATTATCAAATCAATGTAGTTCAGTTTATCAATCTTGTTCATATATATTACTTTATAACATAAGTTCATTTGCATACTTACACCATCAAGAGTGCTAGCTTAAACAAAAGTTTCTTTGTATACTCCACTCAAATAAGCAACATCCACAACAACTAAAAGTCTACAAAACTCAAAATCTCACATCATTGGATATAAAGCTATAAAATGATACATCAATTCAGTTTTTGGAGACTTATGCATCCTAATGTTTCAGTTGGGATTCACAGTGTTTAGCATATATATGTATCTAGTCATACGTCTATATCCATCAGCTTCTTCATTCCTTAACATCTCTTTGCACTCTCCTTAGTGCGCCATTCTTTCATGTAATAAATAACAACACCATATAAAGTCTTCATCTCCTCAATTATGTCACCTAGAGTGTATTTTCTCGTATGTTTGACTAACTTGGGGGTTGTATCCCACTAATAAATGTTGTTGTAGCTACAACTTGGGTAATCACCCTTTCACTCAACTAACAACTATGCACATCTTGAAAGTCCTAATTTTAAATAGATCAAAATTATTGAGGCAAGATGCATTCAATACCCAATTACAATCTTCAGAATAATAGTGCAAAACATAGCTGAAAAAAATTAAAATCAACTAATCTCAGTCATTAAAAAAAGTATCAGACAACAAAAGTAATGTATTAACCAAAGAACTAAATCAAAGAACTAAATCAAAGAACCAACAAAGTAATGTATCAGTAGTAATGTATCGACCAAGTTCAGACCATGATTGTAATTTGTTAGTCAAATTCTTATAATCAATCATTATATATCTTTCAATACAAACAATGTATCAGAAACTAAAATCATGTATCAGTAAAATTTCTATTTTAAGTTATTAATGTATTAGCCGACAATGATTAAATATCACTCAATGAATTAAATGTATCAGCCAACATGATATTCAAGATCTACCAATGTATCATTCAGTTACTTTGATTTATCAGAGTGAATAACGAAGAGGAACCTTTTTTGTCGAAATATTTTGCCAGTTTCATTAATGTATCAGCATGAATATCATTATGCCTTTTTTTGTCGAAACATTTTTCTTTGAAGTTGAAGTTATGATATACAACATATTTTTCCATTACAAAAGGCCTTAACCTCTTTATGTTTGTAATCACTAATAAAGTTTTGAATCTCCATTTTCGAACATACAACGAGTAATCACTTTTTGACTCAACTATGGTAAGTGCTCTAGCATCCATTTCAAATCCTTCAATGCAAATAATTGAATCAGTATTGACTTTAAACGCTCACTTATCGACATATTTTTCTTTTGACAAATCCTAAAATATTTTTTTCAATTCAGCATAGGGCTTTACTCCATTATCATTCCAAATCACCATTGACTAGGAGTTTTCTTGTATTGGACATCAATGTTCTTCAATGATTCAATAATTTACAACTCTACAACTATAGCATAAATCAAATTCACATAAGAAATATTCTCTCCGACGACAATACCTTAACTTTTGTATTGCTCGTATTGGATATCAGAAATCCAAACTCTGGAATGCCTCAACAAAATTGAAATATTCATGGTGATTTCTCTATAAACTTCAAAATAATGAGAAAATAAAGATTGTGAAATTTTGGTAGAATTGAGAAAACAGAGATTGTGAAATTTTGGTAGAAAGAGCCGATTGATGATTACATATAAAAAAAATTAAATTTTGATTTATGTTTCTGATTTTAAGGATGAAACAATAAATTGAACATTAAATTATGATAATTTAGTTACTTGCATTTTTTCTAAATAAATATTTTTTTAGGAAAAATATATCTGACGTAGATGTATCTTTACTTTATTTTGTATCAGTTGAGCCCAAAAAAATGAATTATCTATAAATATAATAAAAGTCAAAAACTTTTGTAATTATGATTCAAATTATCAGTATTTCTGTTTTTTATACAAAAAAGAATTAAATTTTAGCCCCTAGCAGTGTAACTCATTCAAGAAGAGCCCAAGCTACTCTAAATACAGAAGAGTAGGTGCAACTGAAGAAGCAACATCATTTAATAAGAAAAATGTATATATGTCCTAAAAGCCTTTTTTCTAAACCTAAGTTTTATCACTTTTGTTGTGAAACCACCTTTTATTACGATCTCTTTATTACAAAAAATTAAGCACTTTAACATAATTCAAGATATTGCAACTCCATACGTGTTTAATAACATACATTTATATATATATTAATATCTGCAAAAGGCATGAAATAATACATTATTCGAATACATTATCTTGTTGAATCATCCAAATACAACACAAACATATTATTATTCAACATTTACAATGAGCTGGAGCTAGAGTCATAAGCTTAGTAGTCAATTTTCTGCATCCCCGAAAATCACGTTATAGGAAGATTTAGAGGTACCTTAAAAACAGGTCAATACAAATCAAATAAGAAACTTGGGACTTAGAAGAAGTGAAAAATAAACATTATGAAACATTATAATTACACATAAATTATTAAAAAGGTGTTGCTCACAAATTCATGTGGTGTTTCAAGATTTAGGGAATGTAATAGGCTGAAGCAAAAATTACAATCATTAGGCACCAAAACTTGGAACTAAAAAATTACTCTCCCTCCGTCCTATTTTATCCGTCTCAAATTGGGATGACATAGCTATTAAAAAAACAATGATTGGTAATGTAACTTTACCATTTTATCCCTCTTAATTGTGTCTTGTTAGTAGTTTCAATATTGATGGATGGATAATACCAAAACACCATTTATATTCTTAATGATGTACTCTTAATGGTACTCCTCTTAAATAACACAAGATTAATTGCTATAAATGACACGAAGGGAAACCAAAAGGATATAAAGAATAAATAACACAAATATACGTAGAAAAAATGGAGGGAAACCAAAAGGAACTTTGCATTATTTTTATACTGGTAATATTATTTTTATACTGATATTTGTTGAAACTTCAAATGTTTCCATCAACATATTTTTTTTTATTTTTATTCATTTTATGAATAATACTACCCAAAATAATTACTCTATATTAATATAGGAGTATTTTTTTCATGCATTAAACAAATTGCTTAAAGACTTGGTAAATTTTCAACACCGTTTCTTTAATTTTGAAGAGTTCAAAAAGTCTTTGCAACATTTTTCAAGAATGCTAATAACAAGGAGTAATCAATTACACTAAGGGTATAATGGAAAAAAAAGAAATTTTTGTCTTGTCTTAATAAGTAAAAAAGAACAAGTAAAATGAGACATCAAATTAGGAAATTTGAGACGGGTAAAATGGGACGAAGAGAGTACTCTACAAGTAAAAAATTTCTTCCACTGCAACATGATCATATGCATTCTAGTGGTCATGAATATTCCCAGTAAATTGCTTATCACCATCATTCCACAAATACAAAAAAATAAATTTGAATACTTTTCTCCCAAACAATCATAGCATCTTGGTTAGCCCCTGTCTCACCCTGTTGAACGTAAGAGTGAGAAGGTGCTACCTGCTAGATGTCTTAATGGTGGAAAAACTATGTAGGTGGAGTGGTGAAGTTTACCTTTTTTATCTTCTATATTTGGCAAATAATCACACAAAAAAGATGCTGTATCCCTTTTTTAATAATAGTATACCGCAATTTAACCAACAACAATGTACTAATTTAAACTATTCATACTTTATCTTACTTTCAAGTAAAATAGATCAAAACTATTTGTAAGTGAGAAAAAATGCACTAACACTATTATATGCACTGTACAAAACTATAAAAATTCTTTAAAAAAAGGTACTAACACTACTCTATCAGTTGTATAGACAAAAAAATGAGAATTCTATTTGAAAAATTATTAACTAATTAAGGGATAAACTTACCTAGCATCGAGGATTCTCTCTGAAATCATAGAAGATGTGCATCTGATGCAGGACAACTCACAAGGCCTGTCACCAAAAAGATTATCGGACACAGTCAAATTAATAAACAATCTTATTTGCCAAGCCTCAAATATTTATACGCATACTGGTCCTCAAATTCCTTTGCATCACTCATGATAATATGTAAAGTTTGACAAAGTGGTATAAACATTGATCATAGCCTCACAAGACTTACAACAAAATAAAATTTTGTTTTACATTGTAAATTACTCTTTTCTATACGCTCGATGAAAAACTTAGTCTTCCCATAATTCGCCACTTCTGATTCTTCTAACTCGATCTGCTCTTCAATTTCTCCCTCCATCTTATATTTTTCTTTACCTTTTTTTTTTTGCTTCCAAGGTCAGTTTCCTTGAAAAGAGAAAGCTTTCAGGAACATATAACCGTCAAAAAATGGAAGAAACTGTAATGCTTCACATCTAATGGAGAAATAAGACTAGAGCAGGCTAATAAAAAACTTATGCAACTCAAAATAATAAAGAGTTATGAAATGAAAAAGTTTAGAAATACAAGTTTTATAAGTTTATCAACTAAAAGGGTACTCGCTGTTAATTCCACAAATGACACACCAAAATCATCAAAGAGGAAAATATTACCAGATTGGGCATGAAGGAAAAAATAATGGAGTTTCTCGCCTTAATGAAATAATGATGACCATGCTTTTTGAGCTTGGTAGAAATATGCTGAGGTGATCTTCCAGTATCCATGAATACTGAAGCACTTGAAGGGAACAACGATCCACATGTTCCTTCAGTGAACACAGTGGGATGTTCAAACTTGTCCTGAACAATACAGATTGCTTTGAAGATGATAAATCTGAATTCATCCTATGATGAAATGAGCCTTGCATTATAAGCTTCAATTTATATCCCAACATTTAGAAGGTACAACATCAAACAACTTACAATGATATCATTTGGACACAACCTAATGACGACATCGTATCATAAATAGCCATAGCTTCAACTAATTTTTCTTTCACACAATACCCAAGAATGAGAATTGTGGAGTGATTTTATCATGGAAACACTCTCTGCTTTCCATTTCTACTGCAATCACATTTGCTTCGTTCGGTTACAATCCTTGCGAAACTCATCAAACACAAGGTTACATATAAATGGTTGGGGGACAATATCATCCCTCGATCTTAATTATCTCAATAACTAGCGAGCTCCATTTAGCATATTCTCCTTGCTTGAGGCACAGATAATAAGAAAAGAGAAAATATATAAGTTTCGCGATAACTTTGAATAGTCATTTCATCATAGAGCTTTAAACTCTGTTCTAACTCTCCAGTCCTGTTACGACCCGATTTCTCAAGTCGTGATGACGCCTACCTTATTCCCCCAGTAGGCAAGCCAAGCCATAGCCCAGAATAATAGGCAACAGGCTAATAGACAGAAATAAAAAAAGATCGCGTATAATGATAGAAATTGTAATAACAAGTAACAAATAGAAAGGAAACATATATCATATACTAAAATAAGGGAAGGAAAAGGACCAAATACACAAAAGAATCCCTCCCAAGATCTGGTAAGGTCGGCACTAGAGCAACTACTAAAATATACCCAGAGTACTAGACAGAATCCAAAATAAACCCAAGAAACACAGGCAGTATCGAGTACAAAAGACTAAACTAGAGTAGATAAGACTAAACTAGAGTAGACAGAGGAGGATCAACCTTGGACGATAGTAAGCTTACCCTACTTCGAATCAGCACTGGAAGGTAGGAATCACGTCAATGTCGGCTGCTACTACTCGAATCTGCATCAGGAAAAAAATGTAGAAGTGTAGTATGAGTACCAAAGCAACGGGTACTCATCGGCCGACTGAGCTCAATACAGAAAGGTATAACTACAATGCAAGAATGTAATCTAAGTCAACAGTCAAAAAGGACAGAAAGGTAAAAAACTGCCAAGCTATGCCAATGAGATAAAGGAATAAATGTAAGTGATACAAAAAATAAATAGCGCAGTAATTACAAATAAATCAAATATAAACAAACTAGGTCCCCATAAGCCTAATAAATAACGCAGTAATTACAAACAAATCAAACATAAACTAACTAGGTCCCCATAAGCCCACTAGGCACACAAACATAACTAAACTGGTCCCTCGTAAGCCCGCTAGGCATACTGAAGAAGGCAATTAACCCAACCGTACCTATATAAGCCGGTGGAACACACAAGTAGCAATTAAAGAAAATAAATGTAAATAATCTATAACTTAATTGATCCCAAGAAATCATGATAGTCATCCAGATGTGCACCGAACTTGAACCAGCACCAATGGGTAGTAATGATAGGCGAGATAACATACTTGAACCGGTAGTGATGGATAATAATAAGAGGACACGTGCCAAATTCAAACTGGACATAGTGGGTAATATTAAGAGGCCACAACAGGACTCATAATTAGATGCCATACTCGAATCGGAACTCAACGGACTCAAACTAAAACTCAGTGGACTCGAATCGAAACTCAGCGGAACCACAACCATAATCAGATGCCAGATTCGAACCGAAACTCAGTGGAACCACAACCATAATCAGATGCCGAACTCGAACTGGAACTCAAAGAAACCACAACCATAATAAGATGTTAGACTCAAACCGAAACTCATAGTAACCACAACCATAATCAGATGCTGAACTCGAATTGAAACTCATAGTAACCACAACCATAATTAGATGTCAGACTTGAACTAGAACTCATAGTAACTATATCCAACTGTGATATCAAAATCCATACCATACCATAAAAATGTCAACGTGGTATCAAAATTCACAATCAATGACCGAAATAAAGTATATATTGAACCTGAACAGAAGCTAAAATACATAATAATTATTGTACGCATGTCTTAATTTAAAAGGAGAAAATTCTAGGTTTTTCAATTTAATTTCACGTCCTAAGGTGATAGACGCTATATTATATTAAAAGATAAAATACCAAAAGTTACTAGAATGGGGGCCTAATCTGGATAAATAAGGCATGTTATACATATCAAATGGTACACAACTACAAGTACTTCTCTAGAACTAGCATAATTGTATACATTCAATAAATAAGCTCAATTTAAAGGTAGGATAAGCCTAGCCTACCTGGACGCCAAAGCTAAAATGTCTTTCAGCGAAGCCTCCGAATAGTGCCCCTAAAATCTGAACTTAAAGAACTTGATGTTGATAATTATTTATTATCTTCCTCAGACTAAATGAAACATCAACGAAATAATTTCCTACAGAAAATCCTCCTAGCACCTTCTAATGATATACTCATATACATATAGTGCAAATTTGGCAATATGTTCTTGGCTTAAAAGCTACTGTGTACATATATATAAAAAAAAATAAGAGGCACTTTTACAAAACCTCATGGATAAGTTCTGAGATTATTCATTATATTATTATTAATTAAAACACAAGTGACAAAGATTAATGAAAAATTGTCAATGCATTACAAGTGTTATATCCATGTTATTTTTGTTTCCGCGTAGAGATTATGGTGTTACACAATTATTAACATCTTATTATATAATCAGGTATTACATAGGATCATGATAAGATAATTATAATATTTTAAATATACCATAATTAATAGAAGATTATTTTTAATAAAACCTCTATTATATAATAGTTATATTTTAACATTTCTAGATTTACTATCCCTACTTAAAATATTAATACACTAAAAAAACTATTATAAAGTAATATAACTATATCATCACTTACAAAATTTTACCAATATCAAAATATTTTAGAAGGGTACTAAATTATATTTTTACCAATAAAAATTTAAATCAAATGTTTCACAAACTATTAGATATTACTAAAATTCTAGAACGAACCGCATGGGAACTGAACTATCAGTCCCACCAAGTCAATAATAACTTGGGGCAGTTATAGAAAATCTCTAAATACCAAAAATGTATGAAAATATAGAAAAATAACCGTGAGGGTCATTACAACATCCACTACTAAAAGGATTTTTGTCCGCAAAAGTAAAGCATAAGGACATCCCCGAGGGCTCAAATAGGTAGGGATACTGGGTGCGCATATTACGCTCGAGAGAAAAGCCAGGTAAGTCGACTGGAAACACATCATAAACTCATAAACCACAGGGACGGAGGTAAGCAATGGAATCTAAGCACTATCATCCCAAACATAAGCAAGAAATGACTCACAACCCCTCGAAATCGGTCTCCTAACTTTATTGCAAGAAATAATTCCCGTCGGTGTGTGACTAACAGAACTCTGTCACACCATCGGGGGTATGCCAGGCTAGGCTGAAGTAACGATCCTAAAAAAATAATCAAAGATCACATGATAAAGAGATAACTAATACATGCCTAGAGTCACATCAAAAGCTACCATATCTAGGACAATGAGATCAACCATAGTACCAAACTCCTGAACTATCACCAAACACGATCTATATATCCAATCCACTAGTAAAAAATCACCCACAGGGGTACCTATATGTAATGACACAGGTAAAGAGTCCGAACATAAACCCCAAAAATAAAAAGAAACATATAAAAATATGGAATCGATATCAAACAAAGAAGAAGCTGGCTGATGGCATACAAAAGTCTTACTTATGATCACAACATCTGAAGCCTCATCCTCTAATCTACCTAGTACAACATACAAATGACCCTGTCCACTACTAGACAGGGTGTCTATCCGATCGCCTATAGAACCCTGGAGACCATTTCCACGACTCTGCACATCACTCCTACCTAACGACAACACTGACCTGATTAGCTGTATAGTCAAAACTGAAGGCTCAATCATCCTTTATTGAGGACATTCATTGGTTAAGTGACCAATAATCCCTCAATCACAACATTCCTCAGGAACCTTGCTTTGTCTAGAAGGTTCAAAAGATAAAAAATGATCACCCCAACTCAACAATCCTGACTGAACACCCTTCTGCAGCTGAATACTGCTCTGACCACTAGAACCACTGGGCTGAACACTAATATCTAGGTCGACCTCAACCCCTAGAAGGAACTCTTGAAGTGGACCTGGGGTCCTGGTATCTGACTTCCACTCCTCGCATCCTTATTATCTATGTAAGGAGTTAACCAATAAAGATTAAAACCCAACTTATACCCACGCATGAAAATAGACCAAGAAAATGAGATTGTTTCTTAAAAATGCTCTATAGCCTCCTAAAGATAGGATATAGACGTCTCAATACTGGTCTGCAAGACTCTACTAAACATTGGCTCTAGCACCAATAGTACCGGTGAAACCTAAGCTCTGATACTAAGCTATCACAATCCGATTTCTCAAGTCGTGATGGTTCCTACCTTATACCCCCAATAGGGAAGCGAAGCCATAGCCCAAAATAATAGGTAACGGGCTAATAGGCAAAAATAAAAAAAGATCGTGTATAATGATATTAATAGTAATAAAAAGTAACAAATAGAAAGAAAAGATATATCATATACTAAAATGAGGGAAGGAAAAGAACCAAATACACAAAAGAATCCCTCCCAAGACCTGGTAAGGTCGACACTAGAGCCACTATTAAAATATACCCAGAGTACTCGACAGAATCCAAAATAAACCCAATATACATATACAGTCTCGAGTATAAAACACTAAACTAGAGTAGATAAGAATAAACTAGAGTAGATAGAGGAGGATCAGTCTCGGATGACAGTAAGCTCATCCTGCTCCAAATCAGTGCTGGATGGTAGGAATCATGTCAATGTCAGCTGCTGCTACTCACATCTGTATCAGGGAAAAGATGCAGAAGTATAGTGTGAGTACCAAAGCAACGGGTACTCAGTAGGCATCATCGACCGACTGAGCTCAATACAAAAAAGGTATAACTACAATGTAAAGATATAATCTAAGTCAATAGTCAAATAGGATGAAAAGGTAAACAACTGCCAAGCTATGCCAATGAGATAAAGGAATAAATGTAAGTGATACAGAAAATAAATAACGCAGTAATTACAGACAAATCAAATATAACCTAACTAGGCCCCCATTATCCCACTAGGCACACAAATATAACCTAACTGGGCCCCCATAAGCCCGCTAGGCACACTGAAAAAGATAATTAACCCAACCGTACCCCCATAAGTTAGTGGGACACACAAGTAGCAATTAAAGAAAATAAACGTAAATAATCTATAACTGAGATGATCCCAAGAAATCATGATAGTCATCCAGATGTGCACCAGACTTGAATCGGCACCAATGGGTAGTAACGAGAGGCCAGATACCGTACTCGAATTGGTAGTGATGTATAATAACAAGACACGTGCCGGATTCGAACCGAACATAATGGGTAATAATGAGAGGCCACATATATGTAAGACCCCACAAAATTTCTAAGCTTACTCCAGTCCTTTAAGCTTGTCAAGGGGTCCCAGACTTAGAAAATCCTAGCTAAGTTTTCAGACTTAGTTTATTTTTGGCTTCGGTGGTTGGAAATCTCATTTTGCGACCTTAATGTCCTTTAATAGTTTAAATTCTTTTGATTCATGATTAGGAAGGTCATTAGGTGTTTTCGTACAAGTTTCAAATTTTGTGGAACTCGTTTAGACTATGTTTGGTGTCTCAAAATAGTGGACCAACGCGATCTTGGAGCGCTGCATCGCCTATCACATTGGTTAACACTGTTATAGGTTGACAGAGTCAAAACTACTGAGGCTTAGCGCAATCATGGTGTGACGCATCAGGTATCACGTCGCTGCCATCGACGTGCCGCATCACCAATCACGTCGATGCCTAATTTTTAGTCATTAAATAACTGCATCTTTAAGGGTAAATAGGTTATTTTCCCATGAACCAGGTCAGACCCAAACACAAAATTGATCCCTAAATGACCTAAATATTTCATTATTCACACAAGTTTTCCTAAAATTCATCTTTCTCTCTCAAAAACAAGAAACCCTAGTTTTAAAATTCAAGAACAAGGCTCAAGAATTCCTTCAAGAACCCTTAAGGATTTACGTTCTAAGGTATGTAAAGTGTTCATCCAAGGATATCTTTCATCCTTGAAGTCCAAGAATCCAATTTTAAATTATAAATTTTGATAGTCATGTTGTGGATTGATTATGATCATGTTGATGTATTGTATGATTCCCAAGTTGGAATCTTTAGTGTATTTTCATGATATTGTGTCAGCATGTGGATTGAATTTCATGAAATTGGGTTGATTAATGTAGCCATGATGTAAAAGTGTTAATGTTCATGCCTAAGCCTAAGTATATGCATTCTATGTGTATGATAAAATGCCTAAGTGAGTAGAATTATGTTTTATGAACCCTTATTGATCTACATGATGAACTTAGTCTATAACTACATGTTCAAAATGACTCCCATGCTAATGTTATGTCTTGTGATGAATTGATGGAGTGTTCATGAGACTAGATTGTGAACTTATGATATGTTGGAATGTATTCCTATTCATGTACAAGACTATGAGTATCAAGTGCATCATGAAATCACTCAATGGTTGAATTATGAATTGTCAACAATTGTTATATGCTTAAGAAGTGTCATGTCCTGTTTATTTTCATGCTATCGAGTCCTGGGTGTATTCAATACCCAATAATTTAGCTGTGTGCCTAGAACCAGTATCAGTATCAAGATAATCTCTTTCACACCATGATCAGTAGTATTCTCAGTCAGTTTTAGAACTTAGTAAAATTTAGTCAGTTACATGACTCAGGAAAACTCAGTAATCTCATGAACTCAGTAAGTTAACAGACTTCAGTAATATTCCATCATTCCACGAGATTCAGTGAACTCAGTCCAGTTTTTCTCAGTATAATCAGTTTAGTATCTATTCAGTTGGGAGTAGGATTTGGCATCGAGCGAACCCGAGGTTGAGGGCACACACTGACAGTAGAGGGTGTGACCCTTTGAAGCAATCCTTACATTCCAGAACTATGTAGCCAACATAGTTTGAGACATCAACAGTGACAGTTGAGATTTGATGAGGTGGATTAACACTGCCAGTTGAGGGTCCCACCATTCTCCTTTCAGGACACTGTAAGAAGAGGGTCACTCACAACTTATCTTTATCAGTGGCATGATATTGACACCCTTCCAATTGGGGTTACAGATTGGACCCCAACTTAGTTATATTGCTTTATTTAGGGCATGTCAGTTATATGACTACCTCCCACAGTCACAGTCTTAGTCTCAGTCTCAGTAATAGAACTCAGATAGTTCTATACATTTTAGTAATATCAGATACAGTCACTCAGTTCAGTATAGAACTTAGCTAGTTCCTTTAGAATCAGGACTGTCAGATACAGTCACCCAGTATCAGTTATATCAGTTATCAGTAATCCATGTTATCAGTAAAGCTTAGTATACAAAATTATCTTGTTTTAAGTTACAGTCTATATAGTCATGCATATATTCTCATTCAGTTATTCTCATAACATTCAATCAGTTATTATCCATGCAAATGAACCCTTGCATTTAGCCTTACCTTACTTTGCGTACCAGTATTTTCACACGTACTGACACATATTTTTCTTTTACGCTATGGTGTTTTATACCATAGGTTCAGATGTACGAGCTCCAGAGCATCCTTAGCAGTTCAGATTCAATAAATAACAGTAGATTGCAGTGAGTCCTTATCATTCAAGGATACCATAATTATTTCAGTTCAGTTTTCAGTAGACAGAGTTAGTTGAGGATTTATCCCATCAACTCCTTATTCAGATAGTTTAGAGACTTTCAGACTAGATTTTCAGACTATAGTATGTTCAGATAGTTATTTTAGTTTTGGTAATATTATACCACATTATCAGTTATGTTTTTATTTTGAACCTTATGGCATTTTAGCCCATTATCCCATATATTTCCGTATCATTATACAGTTATTGCAGTATGTACTAGTCATGGGCTAGCTAGTGATCCTTCGAGATTGTTAGCACCGTGTAGCATTCGGGGTACCAGACTCGAGGTGTTACAAACTTGGTATCAAAACCTAAGGTTCAATAGAGTCCTAGGAAGTCTGAAAGTCGTATCTAGTAAAGTCTTGTGCATAGGTGTGTAGCATGTCATATTTATGTATAGGAGGCTATGAGATATTTTAGGAATAGTTTCCCCTCTTTCAGTACTCATGTCGTACAAGTGAGCATGAACTCAAATTTAACTCTCAGTCTAATCCGTTCCTTCCTTTCATTTATAGAACATGTCTCCCAAAAGAAATAATGAGAGGAGAAATGGAAATCAGTCAGCCCCTTAGCCCGTTCAGGAAGATCCCCTGGACAAACACGTTTCTCGTGCAGAGTTCAGAGCTGCATTCACTACTCTTGCTAATTCAGTTGCTGCTCAGAACGAATGGCCAGCTGCCATTCCGGCTAACCCAGCGGACAACACTGCTGTATCTAGGATTTGGGACTTCACCTGAATCAATCCTCCTTTCTTTTTTGGGTCTAAGTCAGATGAGGACCTTCAGGAATTCCTTGATCAGGTTCAGTAGGTTACAAATTTCATGGGGGTTACTTCTAGTGAGAGTGCTGAGCTAGCTACATATCAGTTGCAGGATTTGGCTTATATATGGTTCAAACAGTAGAAAACAGAGAGGGCCAAAGATGTAGGGTCCATTGAGTGGGAGGAGTTTTCCATTGCCTTCTTAGATAGATTCTTTTTCCTAGAGCTGAGAGAAGTAAAGGTGTTAGACTTTATCAACCATAGGCAAGGTAACATGATAGTGAAAAAGTATTCTCTTAAGTTTACTTAATTAGCCAGGTATGCTCCTCATATGGTGGCAGATAGTAGGGCTAAGATGAGTAGGTTTGTTTTTGGGGTAAATGATAGTATGGCCAAAGAGTGAAGGACTGTCATATTGATTAGTGAGATAGAACTACCAGGCTTATGATCCATGCTCAACAAATAAAAAAGCAGAAGGTTAAGGAGAGGGAAAAGAAAATAAGAGGGATAGAACAGGTAGCTTCAATTTTAGTCAGCCCAAGTTAGAGGGTGGAAATCGTTCTTAGTTTTTACCAAAGTCATCCGTTCCAGATCCTTCCTCAGTCAGTGCTCCTATTCCTAAGTTTAGGAATGGTAACAAAGATAGGGTGAAAGGCTCTAAGTCTCAAGGTAGTGTTAGCAGTGCCCACAGTCATCCTCTTTGTCAGACTTATGGAAAGAACCATCAGGGTATTTGCAGAGCTGACAATGATGTTTGTTTCAGATATGGAAAGCCAGGCCATAGAGTCAGACATTGTCCCCAGTCAGGTTTTTAGGGGCAGCATAACCGTTCCTTAACTCAGTCCGATCGCCTGAACCAGCAGGGTGCCACTTCCAGCCCCACCAGTGGGCAATACTGAAATAGACTATATGCTCTTCAGTCCTGATAAGATCAAAAAAATTCTCCTGATGTGGTCACTGGTAAGTTACAGATCTTTCATATACATATTTACGCTTTGCTAGATCCAGGAGCTTCTTTGTCTTTTGTTACTCCTTATATAGCAGTTGATTTCAAAGTCAGTCCCAAAATTCTAGCAGAGACCTTCTCAGCCTCTACCTCAGTGGGTAAAACTATCATATCTCAGTGGGTATACAAGAATTGTCCGGTTATGATATCTCAGAAAGCCACTTTAGCAGAGTTAGTAGAATTAGAGATGATTGATTTTGATGTCATTCTCAGCATGGATTGTCTTTATTCCTACTATGCCTTAGTCGACAACAAAAACAAAATTGTCCAGTTTTAATTTCTGAATGAACCCATCTTAGAGTGGAGGGGTAGTACTTCAACCTTCAGGAGTCAGCTTTTTTCCTACCTACGGGCAAGGAAAATAATATCTAAGGGATGTGTCTATCATCTTGTTTGAGTTAAGGACTCTAGTTCTGAAAATCCTAGTAGTGAATGAATATTCATATGTCTTTCCCAAAAATCTTCCAGGAATTCCTCCCAAAAGAAAAATAGACTTCGGCATCGACCTTCTTCTAGATACTTAGCCTATATCTATTCCGCCATACAGAATGGTACCAACAGAACTTAGAGAATTAAAAGAGTAGTTGAAGGATATCCTAGAAAAGTGGGAGATGGTGTTTTGCGTTGTCAGGATCATCTCTGTATGCCAGATGTAGATGACTTAAGGTAGCGAATTCTTGCAGAAGCGCATGGTGTGCGTTACTCGATTTAACCAGGGGACACTAAGATGTACCATGATTTGCGGGAGATCTATTGGTGGAGTGGGATAAAAAGAAATATTGCAGGATTTGTGGCTAAGTGCTCTACATATCAGCAGGTTAAGATTGAGCATCAAAAGCCTTGTGGGTCCATGTAGGAGTTTAGTATTCCTTCTTGGAAGTGGGAAAAAGTAAACATGGACTTCGTGATGGGTTTTCTTGTACTCATTGTCAGCACAATTCAGTTTGGGTCATTGTAGACAGAATGACCAAGTTAGCTCACTTTCTTCCGGTTCATACCTCTTATTCAGCCGAGGATTATGCCAAACTTTATATCAGGGAGTTGGTTAGATTACACGGTGTTCCATTGTCTATTGTTTCAGATAGAGGTACCCAGTTCACCTCTCATTTCTGGAAAGCATTCCAAAAGGGTCTTGGTACACGAGTTCATCTCAGTACAACATTTCATCCTCAGAAAGATGGTCAAGCAGAAAGGACCATTAAGACCTTGGAAGACATTCTAAGGGCGTGTACAATTGATTTCAATGGTAGTTGGGATAACCACATTCCTTTTATTTAGTTTGTATACTTCAATATCTATTATTCCAGTATCCAAATGGCTCCATTCAAAGCTCTCTATGATAGGAGATGCAAATCTCCAATCGGTTGGTTCGAAGTGGGTAAGGCCGTAGTAGTAGGGCTTGACTTGGTCTTCGATACCTTAGAGAAAGTTTAGTTAATCAGAGAGAGGCTTAAGATAGCTCAGAGCTGACAGAAATCGTATGCAGATGTGTGAAGAAAGGATCTCGAGTTCGAGATTGGTGATTATGTGTACTTAAAAATATTACCCATGAAGGGAGTGAAGAGGTTCGGCAAAAAAGGAAAGCTCAGTCCCCGGTATGTCGGTCCCTTCAGAATTCTTAGTCATTTCGGTAAGGTATCTTATAAGCTCAAATTGCCTTCAGATCTAGCTTTAGTTTATCCAGTCTTTCATGTCTCCTTGCTTAAGAAGTGCATAGGTGACCTAACATTCATAGTCCCTATTGAGAGCATAGATATTTAGAACAGTCTCTCATATGAGGAAATTCGAGTCAATATTCTTGACTATCAGACTCGTAGACTGAGAAACAAAGAAGTCCCTCTAGTCAAAGTTCTTTGGCGAAATCAGTTCGTTGAGGGAGCTACTTGGGATGCAGAAGCAGACATGCGGACCAAGTATCCTCACCTCTTCTATGAAAAATTAGACTTAACCAAAGGTAATAACTTTCCTTAAGCTTATTCAGTTTTATGTTCAAATTTCAGTTATAAACTTGGTATTCAGCTCCATGCTCAGTTTTCATTTCAAACTTGGTATTTTACCATTATAAGTTCAGTCGCATGTTCGTGAGTCAGTTCAGTCATGTATTCACTTATCAGATATGTATGATCATTTTATCAGTACTCTCAGTCATGCATTTATGTATAATCTCAGTCATGAAATCATGCATCAGATATGCATGCTCAGTATGAATTTTAGTAATGTCAGTCATGTATTCATGTTTCAATTGTTCATGTTCAGTATGTACTTCAGCTTATCATTTCTCCCATCCCAGTCAGTCTCATTCGAGGACGAATATTCCCAAGGTGGAGATATTATAAGACCCCACAAAATTCCTAAGCTTAATCCTGTCCTTTAAGCTTGTCAAGGGGTCTTAGACTTAGATAATCCTAGCTAAGTTTCCAGACTTATTATTTTGGGCCTTCAAAAGTTGGAAATATAAGTTCGCGACCTTAATGTACTTTAATAGTTTATATTTTTTTGATTTATGATCAGGAAGGTCATTAGGTGTTCCCGAACAAGTTTTGAATTTTTTGGAACTCGTTTAGACCACGTTTGGTGTCTCAAAATAGTGGACCAATACGATCTTGGCGCGCCGCATCTCCTATCACGTTGGTTAACACTGTTGAAGGTTGAAAGAGTCAAATCTACTGAGGCTTAGCGCGATCATAGTGCGACTCATCGGGTATCGCATCAATGCCATCGACGCGCCGCGTTGCCAATCGCGTCGATGCCCAGTTTTCAGTCATTAAATGACCACATCTTTAAGGGTAAATAGGTCATTTTCCCACGAACTAGGTCAGACCCAAACACGAAATTGATCCCTAAATGACCTAAATATTTCATTATTCACATAAGTTTCCCCAAAATTATCTTTATCTCTCAGAAGCAAGAAACTCTAGTTTCAAAATTCAAGAACAAAGCTCAAGAATTCCTTCAACAACCCTTAAGGATTTACATTCTAAGGTATGTAAAGTGTTAATCCAAGGATCCCTTTCATCCTTGAAGTCCAAGAATCCAATTTTAAATTATAAATTTTGATACTCATGTTGTGGATTAATTATTATTATGTTGATGTGTTGTATGATTCCTAAGTTGGAATCTTTAGTGTGTTTTCATGATATTGTGTCATTATGTGGATTGAATTTCATGAAATTAGGTTGATTAATGTATCCATGATGTAAAAGTGTTAATGTTCATTCCTAAGCCTAAGTATATCCATTCCATGTGTATGATAAAATACCTAAGTGAGTAGAATTGTGTTTTATGAACCCTTATTGATCTACATGATGAACTTAGGCTATAACTATATGTTCAAAATGACTCCCATGCTAATGTTATGTATTGTGATGAATTGATGGAGTGTTCATGAGACTTGATTGTGAACTTATAATATGTTGGATTGTATTCCTATTTATGTACAAGACTATGAGTATCAAGTGCATCATGAAATCCCTCAATGGTTGTATTATGAATTGTCAACAATTGTTATGAGCTCAAGAAGTGTCATGTCCTATTTATTTTCATGCTATCGAGTCCTGGGGGTATTCAATACCCGATAATTTAGCTGTGTGCCTAGAACCAGTGTCATTTTCAAGATAATTTTAGTCATGCCATGATCAATAGTATTCTCAGTCAGTTTCAGAACTCAGTAGAATTTAGTCAGTTACATGACTTAGGAAAACTCAGTAATCTCATGAACTCAGTCAGTTAACAGACTTCAATAATATTCCGTCAGTCCACAGAACTCAGTACAGTTCTTCTCAGTATAATCAATTCAGTATCTATTCAGTTGGGAGTAGGATTCGGCACCGAGCGAACCTGAGGATGAGGGCATACACTGACAGTAGAGGGTGTGACCCTTATAAGCAATCCTTGCATTCCAGAACTATCTAGCCAGTATAGATTGATATATTAACAATGCCAGTTAAGGGTTGATGAGGTGGATTAACACTGCCAGTTGAGGGTCCCACCATTCTCCTTTGGGGACACTGTAAGATGAGGGTCACTCACAACTTGTCTTTATCAGTGGCGCGATATTGATACCCTTCCAATTAGGGTTACAGATTGGACCCCAACTCAGCTATATTGCTTTATTTGGGGCATGTTAGTTATATAACTACCTCCCACAGTCACATTCACAGTCTTAGTCTCAGTAATAGAACTCAGATAAATAGATTTCAGGTCTGTCAGATACAGTCGCTCAGTTCAGTACTAAACTCAGCTAGTTCCATCAGAATCAGGACTGTCAGATACAGTCACTCAATTCAGTATGAAACTCAGCTAGGTCTATTAGAATCAAGACTGTCAGATACAGTCAACCTGTATCAGTTATATCAGTTATCAGTAATTTATGTTATCAGTAAGGCTCAGTATTCAGAATTCTCATAATTTTATTTAGAGTCTATATAGTCATTCATGTATTCTCATTCATTCAGATATAGTTCATGCATATGAACCCTTACATTCAGCCTTACCTCACTTTGCGTACCAGTACATTCATACATACTGACACATACTTTTGTTTTGCGCTATGGTATTTTATACCATAGGTTCAGACGCATGAGCTCCAGAGCATCCTTAGAAGTTCAGATTCAGCCAACAGTAGTAGATTGCAGTGAGTCCTCATCATTCGAGGATACCATGATTATTTCATTATTTCAGTTCAGTTTTCATCAGATGGAGTTAGTTGGAAATATATCCCTTCAACTCCTTATTCAGACAGTTTAGAGGCTTTCAAACTAGATGATCAGACTATAGCATGTTCAGACAGTTATTTCAGTTTTGGTATTGTTATACCGCATTATCAGTTCTTTTTTTTGTTTTGAACCTTATGGCATTTCTGCCCATTATTCCGCAAATTTCAGTATCATTAAACAATTATTGCAGCATGTACCAGTTATGGGTTAGCTAGTGGTCCTTCAAGATTATTAGCACCGTGTAGCGTCCGAGGTACTAGACTCGGGGCGTTACAATAGATAATATACAATAGAACTCATAATCAGATGCCGAAATAGAATCGGAACTCAGCAGAACCATAACCACAATCAGATGCTGAACTCAAATCGAAACTCAAAGAAACCACAACCATAATTAGATACCGAACTCGAATTGAAACTCATAGTAACCACAACCATAATCAGACGTGGGACTCAAACTAAAACTCAAAGTAACCACAACCATTATCAAATGTCGGACTTGAACCAGAACTTATAGTAACCATATCCAATTGTGATATTAAAATCCATACTATACCATAACAATGTCAACGTGGTATCAAAATTCACAATCAATGATCGAAATAATGTATATACTGAACCTGAATAAAAGCTAAAATACACATAAATATCTTACGCATGTCCTAATTTAAAAGGAGCAAATTCAAGGTTTTGCAATTTAATTCCATGTCCTAAGGTGATAGATGCTATATTTTATTAAAAGATAAAATATCAAAAGTTACTAGAACGGGATCCTAATCCGGATAAATAAGGCATGTTATACATATCAAATGGTACATAACTACAAGTACTTCTCTAGAACTAGCATAATAGTATAAAATTTTAGTAAATAAGCTCAATCTAAAGGTAGGGTAAGTCTATCCTACCTAGATGCCAAAGCTAAAATATCTTTCGGCGAAGCCTCCGGATAGTGCCCCAAAAACCTAGACTTAAATAACTTGATGTTGATAATTATTTATTATCTTTCCCGGATCAAATGGAACATCCATGAAATAATTTCCTACAGAAATTCCTCCTACCGCCTTATAATGATATACTCATATACATATAGTGCAAATTTGGTAATATGTTCTTGGCTTAAAGGCTACTGTGTACATATAAATAAAAAGAAATGAGAGGAACTTTTACAAAACCTCATGGATAAGTGTTAAGATTATTCATTATATTATTAGTAATTAAAACACAAGTGGCAAAGATGATTAATGAAAAATTGTCAATGCATTACAAGTGTTATATCCATGCTTTGTTTCCACGTAGAGATTATGGTGTCACCACCACAATTATTAACATCTTATTATATAATCGAGTATTACATAGGATCATGATAAAATAATTATAATATTCTAAATGTACCATAATTAATAGAAGATTATTTATAATAAAATATCTGTTATATAATAGTAATATTTTAACATTTCTAGATTTACTATCTTTGCTTAAAATATTAATACACTATAAAAACTATTATAAAGTTTTATAAATATATCACCACTTACAGAATTTTACCAATAGCAAAATATTTTAGAAGGTACTAAATTATATCTTTACCAAATGACAATTTATATCAAATATTTCACAATATATTAGATATTACTAAAATTTTGAAACGAACCGCCTGGGAATCGAACTATTAGTCCCAACAAGTCAATAATAACTTGGGACAGTTATAGAAAATCTCTAGATACTAAAAATGTATGAACATATAGAAAAATAATTGTGAGGGTCATTACAAGTCCGACAGTTCAATGGGAGATGTGTAGGTAACAACATCAGGATGTGTTTAAAATCATATACTTGGGTATGTGCAGCTTAACCGTCCTTAACCACCCACGGGCTATATGAGTCCAGTGTAACCCCTGAGTAAGGGATTCCCAAGTACCCTCACCCTTCATGATAAATATGTACAATGTACTTAGGGGTTGTTTGGTTTGAAAATAAGTTATACCGGGATTAGTTATGTTGGGATAAGTTGTGATGGGATAAGTTATACTGGGATTAGTTATGTTGGGATTATTTTTTATTGAGTGTTTGATTTGTTGTATTCAAAGTAACATGCATGGTATAATTTCTAGGAATAAATTGATTGATTACCAAAATACCCTCCATCTTATTAACTTTTTTTATGTATATATATATATATATATATTTCTTTTTAAGCTTTAAATATTCATTCTTAATTTTTTTTTATTTTTTAGAGAAATTAAAATATATAAATAAACATAATTTATGTATTTTACAATCATTTTGAATGGTAAACTATTGAAAATTTATTTATTTATGAATATATTATACGTTAATTAAACATAATTTATGTGTGCGTGAGAATATATTACGTTATATATTATGTTATATATAATTAAATTATATATAATTAAACATAATTAACGTAATTTAACATAATATATTATAATTAAATATATTAACATAATATATATATAATTGAGCATAATTAACGTATATATATTCATAATATTATACGTTATATACTACGTAATTATGCTATATATTACGTAATATATTATATTCATAATTAATGAATATATTATACGTTAATTAAACATAATTTATTATTTATGAATATATATATAATATATATATAATAGATATATATTATATTACAACCAAACGTATAATATTATGAATATATATACGTTAATTATGTTTAATTATATATGTATTATGTTAATATATTTAATTATAATATATTATGTGAAAATATGTTAATTATGTTTAATAATATATAATTTAATTATATATAACAATCCTCTAACGCCCCGATTTGCTGAACCGGAACGCTACAGGTGCCCATGACCCCGAGGGACCATAAGCTAACCCATGACTGATATCTGTACTTGTATACTGCAAATCATGACATAATAATGCAGAATACGTAAAACTATAAGGTCATAAGGTTCAACTGAATAAAACCATGTTTGAAAATCATAACGTCCATGTGGGTGAAAATACCCAAAACAACTCAATCTGAAAGCTAAGTCTGAACGTAAATCTGAACATAAATCTGAAAGCCTCTAAACTATCTGAATAAGGAGTTGAAGGAACATGCCTCTAACTAACTCCGTAAAACTGAAATGAAAAAATAAATAAATGTATCAAATCATATTGTCCTCGAATCAATGAGGACTCACAGTGTCTCTGCGACTGGAATGCTACCGCTACTTCTGGGCTGGAGCTCGTGTCTCGGAACCTATGGTGTAACATGAAAAGAAAGAACCATAGCAAAAATGCGTTATTACAACTGGAGTACTGAGTATACGAGGAAGGTAGGATGGACATAAAGGGCTTCATGCATGAACAACAATGACTGACTAATATGAACATGGGAGTGCAAACATACATATATAGAAACTGGGACCGTGAATGCGTGATAGCAAGACCTGTAAGCTAATACATGGTTTACTGATAGCTTTCATAACTGATACTGCAAGATGATAACATGGATGAATGTATCTGACAGTCCTGTATATACTAAAATCTGAAGAACATAACGACTGTATCTGGCAGTCCTATATATACTGAAATTTGAAGAACGCCCTGAGTTCTTTTACTGAGACTGATACTGAAACTGTGGGAGGTAGGGGTTAACCAACATGCCCCATGTATGCTATTATGGCTAAGCTGGGGCCCAATCTCTGCCCCGACTGAAGGGGTGTCAATATCGTGTCACGGGTAAGGACAAATTGTGAGTGACCCTTATCTGGTAGGTACTCAATGAGAATGGTGGGAACCCTAAAATGACAGGTTAAACCACCTCATCAACTCTAATCTGATAGGTTAAGATGTCTCAACCTATGCTGGCTATGTAGTTCTGGAACACAAGGCTGCTTCTAAAAATCACACCCTGAACTGGCGGGTGAGTTCCCATCCTTAGGTTCACTCGGTGCTAACCTCTAATCCTATATGGAGGGACTGGACATGAATAACTGACTATACATGACTTAATCTTACTGAACTCCATTGACTGGCGGAATGTTACTGATATCTGACAACTGACTGAGATCATGAGGTTTTCCTGAGTCACATGACTGACTAAAGTCTATGGAATCATAGCTTGAGTTAGGATATCGTGAAACATGACATGGATCTAGGCACACAGCTATAGTTTTTGGGTACGAATACCCCCATAACTCGATAGAAGGAAACTGACACACATGACATGACTTGATCACAAGATTTGAGTCCACAATTCACAATATCATAAGCAGGGGATAATATACTTCATGTATTTATTCAACATTTCAAACATGATAGAAAAAGCATGGATATATTTTGTGTCCATAATTTATATCTCTATTATCATACATGCTTTATACCACAATAATAACAACACATAATTTGCATGGAAATTCATATTGAAGTGTATGACCAACATGAACTTGTTATTTAGATATCATAAAATCATGTAAATATGAAGTTCTAACATACTAGGCATTTTATCGAACACCTTGCATGCATTATTTAAGGCATAGGTGGATTTTATACTTGCATTCTATCAATCCATCTAAAGATCATGTTTTTCAACTAACAACATAACTTTCATGAGATATACAGTCACGATACTATTATATAGAAAAACAAACAAGCATCAACATGGGTATGACCATATCACCACTACCAACCAAGATTTTGTATTTTAACGATTGATTATTGAACTCCACGGATGAAAGGAATCCGTGGATGAACACTACGCATACCTTAGAAGGGAAGTTCTTGATGATTGACGGAGGAATTTCCTTGAAATTTGATCTTCAAGCTTGATTGTACAAACCTAGTTATTTTTCTCCTATGGTGCTCTTGGATAATGAAATTTGAGATGTTAATAGGGTTGTAATATGTTTAGAAGCTATAAATTTCGTGAGGTTAGGTTTAGGGACATGTAAGGAGTGTTAAAAGACTTAACTACCCTTGAAATAACTCAGAAACTAAGTGTTTTCGTTGCAAAAATCATACATAGGCGCCGCATATGATATCGCCTATATTTACATAGGCGCCGCATATGATATCTCCTATATTTACATAGGCTCCGCATATGATATCTCCTATGCTTTCCAGTGTCTATGAGCGATTGGTTAGGCGACGCATTCTACTTTGAAAGGCCATAACTCCTTGCTCGGGTGTCGGATTTTGATGAAATTGGTATCATTGGAAAGCTAATTTGATTCTCTACAATTTGGTGGGTCTAAATATGCCAAAATGTAACATATCAATCACGTTATTCTTTTTAAAAGATGACCCTTGCAAAATCAAACACTAAGACTTGATGGATTCAAAAACTCTTAGCTTGCATCACTCTAAGAGACTCATATGAGCATGCTTAAGACATCGCAAACTATCCTATCGCTAGGATATTCATTGTAAGTCATGCACTAAAATGCTACTCACTAGATAGGAGGTTTCTTACGTAGGAAAACTTATTCACTTTCTAGCTTAGAAATATGCGGGGTATTACAATATCTCCTCCTTAAGAACATTCGTCCTCAAATGAGAATTTACTGAGAAGGGATACAAGACAACAAAACTTGAACTAAACATGAAGAAATGAAACATGATCTCATGACTGATATGCTAAACATACTAAACTCATGCATATCTGATGCATGGAAAACTAATACATGAATGTATGACTGAGTATGCAACGGTTAATAGGTACCAAGTTTATACTGGAAACATGAACATGAAACTGAATAAGCTTAAGGAGAACTGTTACCTTGAGCTTGATCTGAATTTGTGGGAAAGAGGTGAGGATACTTGGTATGCATATCTTCTTCTGCTTCCCAAGTATATCCCTCATGAGACTGATTTCATCAAAGAACCTTGACTAGAGGGACTTCTTTGTTCCTCAATCTACGAGTCTGATAATTTAAGATTTTGACTGGAATCTCTTCATAAGAGAGGCTGTTCTGAATATCGATGCTATGAATAGGGACAACAATTGCTGGGTCACCTATGCACTTCTTAAGAAAAGAGACATGGAAGGCTAGATGGACTGAGGCTAGATCTGAAGGCAACTCAAGCTCATAAGCTACCTTGCTGAAGCGACAGAGAATTCTTAAGGGACCGACATATCGGGGACTGAGTTTTCCTTTCTTACCGAACCTCTTCACTCCCTTCATGGGAGATATCTTAATATAGACATAGTCATTGACCTTGAACTCGATATCCTTTCTACGAACATCTACATAGGACTTCTGTCGGCTCTGAGCAGTCCGGAGTCACTTTCTGATCAACTGAACTTTCTCTAAGGCGTCGAATACTAAGTCAGGACGTATGACTGAGGCCTCACTAACTTTGAACCAACCAATTGGAGACCTAAATGTCCTACCTTAGAGAGCTTCAAATGGAGACATATGAATACTAGAATGATAGCTATTGTTGTATGCAAACTCAATCAAAGTCAAGTGGTCATCCCAACTTCCCTTGAAGTCAATTGCACACGCCCTTACCATATCTTCAAGAGTCTGAATGGTCCTCTCTGCTTGACCATCTGTCTGAGGATGAAATGCTGTGCTAAGATGGACATGCGTATCGAGACCCTTTTGGAACACTTTCCAAAAGTGAGAGGTGAATTGGGTACCTCTGTCTGAGATAATAGATAGTGGAACACCATGTAACTTGACTAACTCCCTAATATAGAGTTTGGCATAATCCTCAGCGGAATAAGAAGTACGAACAGGAAGAAAATGAGCTGACTTGGTCATTCTATCTATAATGACCCAGACTAAATCATGCTGATGACGAGTTCTAGGCGAACCCGTCACGAAATCCATGTTCATTTCTTCCCACTTCCAAGTAGGAATGGTGAACTCTTGTATGGAACCGCTAGGTTTCTGATGCTCTATCTTAACCTACTGACATGTAGAGCACTTAGCCACAAACTCTACAATATCTCTCTTCATCCCACTCCACCAATAGATCTCCCGTATGTCACGGTACATCTTAGTGTCCCCTGGATGAATAGAGTATCGCATACCATGCACTTCTACAAGAATTCTCTGCCTCAATTCATCTATACCTAGAACACATAGAAGACCCTGACAATGAAGAATACCATCTCCCCCTTGTGAGAAAACCTCGACTTTCTGATTCTAAACTGACTCTTTGAGCTTGACAAGGCTAGGATCCCTGTCTTACTTCTCTTTCACCTCGAAAAATAGAGATGACTCTAAACTACTGGAAACACACATTACCCTCTGAAGAATCAACTAAGCAAACGCCTAGTCTGGCAAGCTGATGGATCTCCTGAGCCATTTTTTTATTGCTACCCTCAATGTTACAAATACTACCCATGGAGAGTCTACTAAGAGCATCGTCCACAACATTGTCCTTGCCCGGATGATAAAGAACACTCATGTCATAATCCTTCAAGTGATCTAACCACCTTCTCTGACGAAGATTGAGATCTTTCTGGGAAAAGACATACTGGAGGCTTTTATGGTCTTTGAAGACATCTACATGAAATCCATAGAGATAATGCCTCCAAATCTTCAAGGCAAAAACTACCGCTGCTAACTCAAGATCATGAGTAGGATAATTCTTCTCATGTGGCTTTAACTGTCTGGAGGCGTAGGCTATGACCTTACCATGCTGCATGAGGACACAACCTAAACCTACTCTAGATACATCACAACAGACTACAAAACCGTCTGAACCATCTGGAAGAGCTAGAACTGAAGCTGAGGTGAGTCGAGTCTTCAACTCTTGAAAGCTCTTCTCACATGAATCTGACCACTGAAACTTAATATTCTTCTGAGTCAATCTGGACATGGGAGATGCAATAGAAGAAAATCTCTCGACAAACCATCTGTAATAGCCATCCAAACCCAAGAAACTCCTTATATCTGATGGAGATACGGGTCTGGGACAGTTTCTTACTGCCTTGGTTTTCTGAGGATCTACTCTAATGCCATCACCGAAAACAATATGTCCAAGGAATGCTACTGATCTTATCCAAAATTTCCACTTGTTGAACTTAGTGAATAACTGTGATCCCTCAGAGTCTGAAGAACAATCCTGAGATGGTCTGCATGATCACGCTCTATGCGAGAATAGACCAGAATATTATCTATAAAGACTATGAAAAATATGCCCAAGTACTGCTTGAACACACGGTTCATCAAATCCATGAAAGCTGCAGAGGCATTGGTAAGACCAAATGACATGACTAAAAATTCAAAGTGACCATACCGAGTATGAAAAGATATCTTTGAAATGTCACATTCTCTAACTCTGAGCTAATGATAGCCTGATCTGAGGTCTATCTTGGAGAAGTAACTGGCACCCTGAAGTTGGTTGAGTAGATCATCAATCCTGGGAAGAAGATATCTATTCTTGACCATGACCTTGTTGAGTTAACGGTAATCAATACACATCCTGAGAGAACCGTCTTTCTTGTGCACGAATAATACTGGCGCTCCCCATGAGGAAACACTGGGTCTGATGAATCCCTTATCTAAGAGATCCTTCAACTGATCTTTCAGATCCTTGAGTTTTGCTGGTGCCATTCTATATGGCGGAATAGAAATAGGTTGAGTATCCGAAAGAAGGTCTATACCGAAGTCTATTTCCCTTTCGGGAGGAATGCCTGGAAGATCTTCGAGAAAGACATCTGAGTATTCATTAACAACTAGGACTATTTCAAGACTGGGAGATTCAGAAATGGAATCTTTAACATGCACGAGATGATACACACACCCCTTAGAAATCATTTTCCTTGCCTGAAGGTAGGAAACAAGTTGACCCCTGAACGCTGAAATGCTACCCTTCCACTCTAGGACGGGTTTATTCGGGAATTGAAACTGAACTATCCTATTTTTGTAGTCGACTGTTGCATAGCAGGAATGAAGACAATACATGCCGAGAATGACATCAAAATCAGTCATCTCTAATTCAACTAAATCTGCTGACATGGATTTCTGAGATATCATAACCGGGTAGTTCCTATATACCCACCGAACTATGATGGTTTTAACCACTGGGGTAGAGACTAAAAAGGGCTCTGCTAGAATTTAGGGACTAATTCCGAAATCGCCTTCTATGTATGGAGTAACAAGAGAGAAGGATGCACCTGGGTCTAGAAAAGCATAAACATGAACATGGAAAATCTGTAACGTACCAGTAACGACATCAGGAGAATTTTCTTGATCCTGCCGGGACTGAAAAACATAGTCTGTTTGGGTGTTTCCCACTGGTAGCACTGGAAACAACACCCTGTTGGTTCAGGCAATCGGACTGAGCTGCAGAATGATTTTGCTGAACCTGAAGACTTGACTATGGACACTCCCTAATCCTGTGTCCTGTCTTGCCACAACCAAAACAGAAATCACTACCGGCTCTGCAAATGCCCTTGTGGTTCTTACTACAAGTCTGACAAAGGGGATTCGTTTGAGCACTGCTAACAATTCCCTGAGATTTAGAGCCTGGCGCTTTGTCTTTGTTGTCGTCTCTGAACTTCAGCACTGGAGTGCTGGCAGAGAAAGGGGATGGAATGGCTGAATTGGAGCGAAACTGTGAACGGTTTCCTCCATCTGACTTGGGGTGAGCAAAGTTGAAGTTACCTAACCTTGCTCTCTTGTTCTGCCTCTCCCTAGTCTTAACCTTCTGCTCTTCTACTTACTGGGCATGGGTCATGAGTCTGGCTAAGGTCATATCACCGATCAGCATCGCAGACCTACACTCACTTACCACGTTATCATTGGCCCCTGACACGAACTTACTCATCTTAGCCTTATTGTCTGCAACCACATGAGGAGCATACCTGGATAGCTGAGTAAATCTGAGAGAATACTCCCTAACCATTATATTCCCCTGCCTAAGGTTGATGAACTCAAGAAATTTGGCTTTCCTCAGCTCTTGGAGAAAGAATCTGTCTAAGAAAGCCATAAAAATTCCTCCCACTCGATAGGGCCTGCATCATCTAACCTCTCAGACTTCCACTGTTTGTACCAATCATGAGAAACATCCTGTAACTGGTAGGCGGCTAACTCGACACTCTCAATAGAAGTAACACCCATGATGTCAATGACCTTCTGGACTTGGTTAATGAACTCCTGAGGGTCCTCATCAGACTTAGACCCATGGAAAGATGTAGGGTTCATGCAGGTGAAGTCCCGAACCCTAGCTGCTATGGGATTGGCCACTGGATTGGCCGAAATGACTGGCGGCCGTTCATTCTGTGCAGCCACAGACTGAGCAAGTTTGGTAAATGCGGCTCTAAACTCCATATGGGAAACATGTTCGCCCAAAGGATCTTCGGGCTGAGGAGCTGGCTGGTTTCTTCTCTTTGGGGCCATGGTCTGAAATAAGAGAAGAATGGATTTGATTAAGAGTTTAACTTGTGATTATGCTCACTAGCATGACATGAATACTGAAGAAAGGGGACTGTTTATAAAATATCTTATAGACTCCTGTACATAAATGTGGCGCGCAACACACCCATGTACAAGACTCTACTTGATGCGACATTCAGACTTCCTAGGATTCTATTGAACCTTAGGCTCGGATACCATGTTTGTAACACCCCGATTTGCTAAACCGGAACGCTACATGGTACTCATGACCCCGAGGGACCACAAGTTAACCCATGACTAATATCTATACCTGTATACTGCAAATCATGACATAATAATATGAAATACGTAAAACTGTAAGGCCATAAGGTTCAACTGAATAAAACCATGTCTGAAAATCATAACGTCCATATGGGTGAAAATACCCAAAACAACTCAATCTGAAAGCTAAGTCTGAATGTAAATCTGAACATAAATCCGAAAGCCTCTAAACTATTTGAATAAGGAGTTGAAGGAACATGTCTCCAACTAACTCCATAAAACTGAACTTAAGAAATAAATAAATGTATCAAATTATATTGTCCTTGAATCAATGAGAACTCACTGTGTCTTTGCAACTGGAATGCTACCGCTACTGCTGGGCTGGATCTCGTGTCTTGGAACCTATGGTGTAACATGAAAAGAGAGCACCATAGCGCAAATACGTCAGTACAACTGGAGTACTGAGTATACAAGGAAGGTAGGCTGAACATAAAGGGTTTAATACATGAACAACACTGACTGACTAATATGAATGTGGGAGTGCAAACATACATATATAGAAACTGGGACCGTGAATGCGTGATAGCAAGACCTGTAAGCTAATACATGGTTTACTGATAACGGTAATGACTGATACTACAAGCTAATAACATGGATGACTATATCTAACAGTTCTGTATATACTGAAATCTGAAGAACATAACGACTGTATCTGACAGTCCTGTATATAGTGAAATCTAAAGAACGCCCTGAGTTCTTTTACTGAGACTGATACTAAAACTGTGGGAGGTAATGTTTAACCGACATGCTCCATGTATGCCGTTATGGCTAAGCTGGGGTCCAATATCTTCCCCGACTGGAGAGGTATCAATACCGTGCCATGGGTAAGGACAGCTTGAGAGTGACCCTTATCTAGAAGGTACTCAATGAGAATAGTGGGAACCTTAAACTGACAGGTTAAACCACCTCATCAACCCTAATCTAACAGTTTAAGATGTCTCAACCTACACTGGCTACATAGTTCTGGAACACAAGGACTGCTTCTAAGAATTACACCCTGAACTGGCGGGCGAGTTCCCCTCCTTGGGCTCACTCGGTGCTAACCTCTACTCCCATCTGGAGGGACTGGACATGAATAACTGACTATACATGACTTAATTTTACTGAATTCCATTGACTGGCGGAATGTTACTGATATCTGACAACTGACTGAGATCATGAGGTTTTCCTGAGTCACATGACTGACTGAAGTCTATGGAATCATAGCTTGAGTTTGGATATCGTGAAACATGACATGTATCTAGGAACACAGCTATAGTTTTTGGGTACGAATACCCCCAAGACTCGATAGAAGGAAACTGACACACATGACATGACTTGATCACAAGATTTGAGTCCACAATTCACAATATCATAAGCAGGGGATAATATACTTCATGTATTTATTCAACATTTCAAACATGATAGGAAAAGCATGGATATATTTTGTGTACATAATTTATATCTCCATTATCATACATGCTTTATACCACAACAATAACAACACATAATATGCATGGAAATTCATATTGGAGTGTATGACTAACATGAACTTGTTATTTAGATATCATGAAATCATGTAACTATGAAGTTCTAACATACTAGGCATTTTATCGAACACCCTGCATGCATTATTTAAGGCATAGGTGGATTTCATACTTTCATTCTATCAATCCATCTAAAGATCATATTTTTCAACTAACAACATAACTTTCATGAGATATACAGTCACGATACTATTATATAGCAAAACAAATAAGCATCAACATGGGTATGATCATATCACCACAAACAACCAAGATTTTTTATTTTAAAGATTGATTCTTGAACTCCACAAATGAAAGGAATCCGTGGATGAACACTACGCATACCTTGGAAGGGAGGTTCTTGATGATTGACGGAGGAATTTCCTTGAAATTTGATCTTCAAGCTTGATTGTGCAAACCTAGTTGTTTTTCTCCTATGGTTCTCTTGGATAATGAACTTTGAGATGTTAATAGGGTTGTAATGTGTTTAGAAGCTATAAATTTCGTAAGGTTAGGTTTAGGGACATGTAAGGAGTGTTAAAAGACTTAACTACCCTTGAAATAACTTAGAAACTAAGTGTTTTCGTTGCTAAAATCATACATAGGCGCCGCATATGATATCTCCTATATTTACATAGGCGCCGCATATGATATCACCTATATTTACATAGGCGCCGCATATGATATCGTCTATGCTTTCCAGTGGCCATGTGCGATTGGTTAGGCGGCACATTCTACTTTGAAAGGCCATAACTCTTTGCTCGGGTGTTGGATTTTGATGAAATTGGTATCGTTGGAAAGCTGATTCGATTCTCTACAATTTGGTGGGTCTAAATATGATAAAATGTCACATATCAATCACGTTATTCTTGTTCAAAGATGACCCTTGAAAAATTGAACACTAAGACTTGATGGATTCAAAAACTCTTAGCTTGCATCACTTTAAGCGACTGATATGAGCATGCTTAAGACATCACAAGCTATCCTATCGCTAGTATATTCATTGTAAGTCATGCACTAAACTTCTACTCACATGATAGGAGGTTTCATACGTAGGAAAACTTATTTACTTCCTAGCTTAGAAACATGCGGGGTATTACAATCCCAAGAGGGTATTTTTGTCCTTGTATAATTTTATATCAAAGAAAAATAATCCCGGGATTGTTATCCCACCACTTGGGTGGATAACCTATCCCGGGCCTAATCATTACTCCCAGGATAAGTTATCCCAAATATTTACAACCAAACGACAGATAAAAAGTTTTATCCCGGGATTATTTGCAAACCAAACGGCCCCTTAGAGCAATCCTGCATACCTCATAGTATCATAAAAGGGTCACCATACCCTATACCTCATGTCAGCAAACATGAGTTTCCAGTATTCGTTCACTAAACTCCCACTTTCACGGTTATTCATCACACCCCACCATTATTGACCAATTAAAACTATTTCCAACCAACCAATCCATTATTCCATTTATTATTTACCGAGGCTATGAGTAGTGGTATAGTCATACTGATTATAACTTGAAAGTATTGTCCTTAGCCAAACCTTTTAAGGTAAAGGGATTCCCGTGTACCCATTTACAAAGTTAACTTGGGGGAGTCCCATGTGCCCCACAAGTGTTACATTATTATGTTTGTTTGGGGGAGTCCTATGAACCTCACAAGCTATTCATTAATATGTTTACTTGGGGGATTCCATTGTACCCCACAGGGAGTTCAATTAACCATAACCATGACCAACAAACCATTCCATTTAAAACATTCAAAATCATTTACCCATTTAGGGTTCCATTACCAAGTTTAAACCATGCACAAGTTCCATTAAAATCCAATAATGTAGTTAAAAATTCCCATAGTCATTTTATCAAACCTATTGGGGGCATATCATTTCCAAAACCAAAGCTAATTACCAAATTACCATTCCCATGCAATCAATTATCCAAAACCACCATTAAAGCATATAAAAACATGATTAAAACATGGAAAACCCATAACCAAGCATTTATAACGAAAACCCCCAAATTATATTTGAAAATCCAAAACCATACAATAATCAAACCATGAAAACATTGTGTAAAACCATGCCTTTAGTTGGAACTAACAATGAGAGAAGAGAAAATGCCTTAAACCAAGAAGATGATGGAGATAAATCACCAACAAAAACCCCAAATTATCCCTTAAGATGAAACCCTATCCTTCCTTTACCCAAAAGCTTTAGAGAGAATTGTAGAGTGTTTAAGAGAAGTTTTGTAAGTGTTAATGAATAGAATAATAGGGAAAATAACCTCCCAAAAGGAATATAAGTCGTGGGGACTTATTAGATTAAGTAGGAAAATGTCCAGATTGCCCTCACTTAAACTCCTAGAAATCACGCTAGGCGGGTACAACTATCCATACTAGTCGTACCCTCCAATATGAGTGGTACCCACCACTCATACATAAGGCCTTCTTCCTTGGACCCAATACTATCTAAGGTATGACTCACCCCAAACCATGCCGTATCTAGGTATACGACTAGTACCCATGATCCATACTACTGGCAGAATAGAAACCTAAGAGGGTTGAGCACTGACCACCATACGAGTCCATGGTATGACTCGTACCCTGAATTACGACTCATGGTGAGCCACTCATACTCATATACAACATAAGTTACCAAGCCTAAGATTAATTGAAGAAACCAAACAACCCATATCCACCGATACGACTCGTACCACCCAAGTCGTACCCATTCCAGAAACCAAATCCAACCCACCAACCAACACTAGTCAGCATACAACTAATCCATACCACTCGTATCCCAGTGTACGAGTTGTTTCCCTTAGTCTTATCCTGTCCAGAGACTAGAAATCCAAGAAGTTTTCTAAGGGTCATGAACCTAGGGTGTTTCAGTCTCCCCCACTAGGAACATTCGTCCCTGAATGATGGACAAGGTAGGGTAACCACACGCATAATTCATTTGCATTATCAAATATTAATCCAACCCTTAACCAATTTAGGAAACTCAGATACAAAGATATTAATCTTTCCTTTAACAAACTCAGAATATAAAGATGTGTTCAAGAACACATACCTTTCGCACGAATCCCAAAGGTTGAAAATAGAAGCAGATACTTGGACTTCATATCCTCCTGCGCTTCCTAAGTAGCCTCTTCCACCTTATGGTTCCGCTATAGAGCCTTAATTGAGGCCACATCCTTAGTGCACAACCGATGAACCTGTCGATCCACTACCTCAACCGGGATCTCTAAATAAGATAGAGAATCTGAGATACCCAAGCACTCCAAGGGAACCACCAAATAAGGATTACCAAGACACTTTCTCAACATGGAGACATGAAATACCGAATGAATAGAGCTCAAGCTAGAAATCAACTCTAATTCATAAGCCACATTACCAAGCCTCTGCAAAATCACATAAGGACCAACAAACTGGGGTCTAAGTTTCCCCTTATTACCAAACTGCATTACTCCCTTCATGGGAGATACCTTTAGGAATACCTTATCCCCAACCTCAAACTCTAAATCTCTATGCCTTACATCTGCATAGGACTTTTGGTGACTTTGGGCAACCTTAAGCCTATCCCAAATCACCTTCACCTTTTCCATAGCCTGATAAACCAAATCCGGACCAAACATGTCTCCCTCACCAAGCTCAAACCATCCAATAGGAGATCTACAACTCCTACTATACAATGCCTCAAAAAAAGCCATACCAATACCAGAATGAAAGCTATTTTGATAAGCAAACTCTACCAAAGGTAGATGCTTAACCCAATTGCCACTATAATCAATCACACACGCCCGAAGCATATTATCCAATGTTTGAATAGTCCTTTACAATTTCCCATCTATCTGAGGATAAAAAACAGTACTCAGACTCACCTTAGTACCCAATCCCTTCTGAAAAAATCATAAGAAATAAGATAAAAACTGCCTACTATGATCAGAGATAATTGAAATACGTATCCCATGCAGCTTCACAACCTCTTGAATATACAACTTTGCATAATCCTCCTCCGAAAAGGTAGTCCTCACTGGCAAAAAGTGAGTAGACTTCATCATCCTATCCACAATAACCCAAATCAAATCAAATTGGTTCCGCGACCGAGGAAGATCAGTAACAAAATCCATATTGATTACCTCTTGTTTCCATGTAGGCATATAAATTTCTTGATACAACCCTCCAGGCCTCATGTGCTCAACTTTAACTTGTTGACACACCATGCACTTGGCTACAAAATCAGCCATGCCCCTTTTCATACCATTCCACCTATATATCTCTTTGAGATCATGATACATCTTTGTAGAACTGGGATAAACAACATAGCGTAATTCATGTGCCTTATTCAAGATATTTTGTTGCAACCCATCGACATTAGGAATACACAACCTCCCTTGGTACCGTAAAGTATCATCACCACTGATCTCAAATACCATTACCTTTTTCCCACCTACATCACTCTTGATTTTCATCAACATAGGATCTAGCACTTGCTTTTCCTTAATCTTTGCACTGAGAGATGACCTAACCACTTCCTGTACCAGCACACCACCATCTTTGAAGTCCAAAAGACAAACTCAAAGATTAGCCAAATGGTGAATATCCTTCACCAATTTCCGTTTCTCCTTATCCACATGAGCTAACTCCCCATGGATAACCTACTAAGAGCATCAACACCTATATTAGCTTTACCTGGGTGTTAGTAAAGACTTATATCATAGTCCTTGTGAAGCTTCAACCATCTCCCCTGCCTAAGATTTAGCTCCTTCTGAGTGAACACATACTATATACTCTTATGATCAGAAAAGATGTCTACGTGCACTCCATACAAATAATGCTGCCATATTTTCAAAGAAAAAACCACCGTCAACAACTCCAAATCATGAGTAGGATAATTCCCCTCATGCACCTTCAATTGCATAGAAGCATAGGCAATCACCTTCCATGCTGCATCAAAATATAGTCAAGTCCTACCCTAGAAGCATCACTATAAACCACAAACCCCTCATTTCCTTCAGGCAATGTCAAAACCAGAGCCAAAGTTTGCTTATCCTTAAGCTTCTCAAAACTCCTTTCACACACTTCCGACCAAGAAAATTTTACTTTTTTCTGAGTTAACTTAGTCAAAGGAGAAACTATCGAAGAAAAGCTTTCCATGAACTGCCTATAATATCTAGCCAAATCCAAGAAACTTTGAATATTGGTTGGAGTCATGGGTCTAGGCCACCTTTTCACCACCACAAAATTTTGAGGATCCACCATGATTCCCTCACTAGAAATAATATGACCCAAGAAAGTTACAACGTTCAACCAAAACTCACACTTAGAGAACTTGGCATACGACTGTTGTTCCTTTAAGGTTTGCAACACCACAAGGAAGTTATTGGCATAATCCACCTCATTATTAGAATATACCAAGATGTCCTCACACAATGATAAAATAATCCAAGAACTTCCTAAAAACCCTGTTCATCGAATTTATAATGTTGTCGTGGCATTAGTTAAGCCAAATGACATAACCAAGAATTCAAAGTGCCCATACCAAGTACAAAAAGTCATTTTAAGGATATCTTCCTCCCTAATCTTAAGCTAATGATACCCAGACCGAAGGTCTATCTTAGAAAAAAACTAAGCACCTTGCAACTGATCAAATAATTTATCTATCCTTAGAAGAGGACACTTGTTCTTAACCGTTACCTTATTCAACTTCCTATAGTCGATGCACATCCGAAGGGAACCATCCTTCTTGTGCACGAACAACACCGGTGCGAAGGAACCTCTTATCCAGAAGATCCATAAGTTTCTCCTTGAGTTCTCTTAACTCAGCCAAAGACATTCTATAATGAGTAATAAATATTGCACAAGTTTTTGAAACCAAATCAATACCAAACTCAATTTTTCTATCCGAAGGAACACCAGGAAGATCGTTCAGAAAAACCTCAGGAAACTCACTTACCATCGGAACCGAGTGAAAAGAAAGACCCTCCGAGTTAGAATCTTTAACCCAGACCAAGTGATAAAGACATCCTTTGGAGATTAATCTTCAAGCTCTATGATAAGAATAAACCTCTCCTAGGAGCTAGGGAACTACCCTCTTACTCTATAATTGGTTCACCAGAGAACCTAAAGACAACCTTACAGGTCCAACAATCTAAGGACCTATAACAAGAGTGTAACCAATCCATCCTTAGAATAATCTCAAAATCCATCATATCTAGCTCAGACAGATCTACCAAGGTCTGCCTGCTACCAACAGATATCACCCCCCCCTAAAGACTCTTTTAGCAATAATTGAGTCACCTACAGAAGTAGAAATAGAAAAATAATCCAAAACAACCTCAGGATCAAAACCAAAACACACAGCCACATATGGGGTTACATAGAAAAGAGTGGACCCGAGATCAAGCAAAAAATACACATCACAAAAAAGGAGTTGTAACATACCAGTCACAATATTAGGTGATGCCTCAGATTCTTATCAAGATACAAGAGCATACAACCTATTTTGGCCAGTGTCGGTACCAGAAGCAGGAGCAGACGTAGAAATAACATCACTAGGTGCAGGAGTAGAATATGAAGCAACCGGAGCTTTGACCTCTCTCGAAGCACCTTTACCCACCGGAAAATTTTTGAGCATATGTCCTAGCTGGCCATATTTAAAATATTTGTTCCTCTCTTCATCATAAAAGCCCTGATGAAGACGACCACAGAACCGACAAGGAGGACACGAAGAAGCCTACTGCACCCCACTCGCCTGAGATTGTGCACCCTGTGCCTAGAAATTATCACCACCTTACTGACGCCTATCACCCGACTACTTCGGGTATGGAGCGCTAGCAGTAGAGAAGGAACCAGAACTCCCCTACATCTTCTTCAGCCATTTGCTGCCATCTCGACCACCCAGATGCTGAGTGACATCCTGCTCAGAGAACCTACTTCTCTTACCCTACCTTTCCCCAAACTCTGCTTGTTACCTCTTTTTATCCTCCACTTACTACATATGAACAACTAACCTTGAAATATCCATATCCTTAATCAAAAAAGAAGTCTTGCTTTCAAGGATCAAATCTTAATGTATCCCAGAAGTGAACTTTCTCATCTTCGCCCTCATATCAGCCACCAAATTTGGAGCATACCTTGACAGCTAATGAAATTTCAAGGTGTATTCCTTGACAAACATTCTTCCCCGATTAAGATTCACAAACTCCTTCATTTTTGCTTCCTTAAATCCTGAGGAAAAAAGAGATCCAAGAAGGAATTAGAAAAGGCCTTCTATAAGGAAAACTCCTCAACATCACCTCTATCCCTATTCCACTCCTCGTACCATTGGTACACAATATGTTTGAGCTGATAAGCTGCAAAATTTACCCCTTTCACGTTAGTGTCCTATATTACTCTAAATATTTTCTCTATTTTATCCATAAAAGCCTGAGAATCCTCCTCCACCTTTAAACCAGTAAAAGTAGAAGGATTCATATTCATGAACTATCCAACCCTTGTGGCCTCAACAAATAGAACACCAAATATATCCCACTCAGATTGAGCAACAACCAACTGATCAATAGTATAAATCAACTGATGAAAGTTTACATTAGTAACCTCACCTTGAGGAGGACTAGAAGCAATCAGAGGAACTCCAGAACAATCAGGGATAGGACCCTAAGATCGAGTACAAACTCCAAGTATAGGACGTACTCTATCAGTATCATCCCCAGATGGGATAAAAGGATTTCCTTGTATTCCAAATCGATGAGGCATAATCTGATAAATGAACAAACAAGGATTAGAGAAAATTTCAAGAATTAGACTCCAATCTTGAAAACAGAATACCAAAAAAGTAAAACATTCCTAAATATCTTGTAGCCTTTCTCTTATGATATGGCATGCTACACACCCCTAAAAGAGACTCTACTAGACATGGCTTTGTGGACTTCCAATTAATCATGAACCTAATCCTCTGATACCAACTTGACATGACCTAACATGGGGCCTTGTCGTAATGGGCATCCCAAGTCAGACCTAAACCAAAAACCACCCCCATTACCAATCCAACCTCCAGCCGTCTGCCCTGAGTAGGCTCAATTTCAATCATATAATAACATCATATAACTATCAAAATTACAGACTTTAGGATAGGTCTATTACCAAGATCGATATAACTGAGTCCAACCATCCGAACCAACCAATAGCCAAACCAAACCACAAACCATTACCATATGAGTTTTGTAATAGTTAAATATAATCACAAAATAAAAGAGGATGTACAACCAACAATACAACCAACCAATATCATCCCTAATACCAATGTCAATACTAAGGCTGACACCCCTACCGATCTCGCCCATAGCAACCCATAGTAGTTCCAAAAAAGCCTCTAACCAAAAGAATACTAAAATTTGATTGGGACATTCCACCAATTATAGAAAAAATCAATATCCATAAATAAATCAAAGTATAAAATGACATCCATGAAATGGAGCCTTTCATAAAGATGGAAGTTCACCACTTCACTTCAATCCAGTAGTTGATTCCAAATATACGGTAGCTAAGTAGGAATAGTAGAATGGTCGGTTCCTACATCGCATGGGAACACAACCTTCCAAAGATAAGTTAGTAACTGAACGCTAGCATGAACTAAAGATAAGGATAAAATAATTCCAACCAAAAAAACTAAGTAAACCAACCATATGCACACAAACCATACATATATTTATAACTATATTGAGAAAGGGAACTGGGTTTAGCATGCATTTAAAACTGGGTATGTGAAGCTTAACCGACCTTAACCACCCAAGGTCTATATAGGTCCAGTGTAACCCCATGAACAGGCCTTGATATATGTAGCTACATGAACTGGAGATACCGTAAGAGTAAGGGATTCCTAAGTACCCTCACCCTCTATGATAAATATGTACAATGTACTTAGAGGATTCCCATATACCTCATAGTATCATAAAAGGGTAGCCAAGCCCTACCCCTCATGTTGGCAAACATGAGTTTCTAGTGTTCGTTCGTTGAACTCCCACTTTCACGGTTAGCCATCACACCCCTCTTATTATCCAAATAAAACCATTTCCAACCAACCAATACATTATTCTATTTATTATTTACTGAGGCTATGAGTAGTGGTATCATCATACCAACTATAAATTGTAAGTATTGTCCTTAGAAAATTTTTTAAAGGTAAAGGGATTCCCGTGTACCCATTTACCAAGTTAATTTGGGGGATTCCTATGTACCTTATAAGTGTTCCATTATTATATTTTCTTGGGGAAGTCTTATGTACCCCACAAGTTTTTCATTAACATGTTTACATAGGGGACATTGTACCCATAGGGAGTTCAATTAACCATAACCATGACCACCAAACCATTCAATTTAAAAAATTCAAAACCATTTAGCCATTTAGGGTTCTATTACCAAGTTTAAACCATGCATAAGTTCTATTAAAATCTAATAATATAGTAATATGTAATGAACCTTTAGGTCATTTTTCTTGTTCTTGTTTATTTTAATTGATAGAGCTTTTCTATAGCTTCCCCAAGTCAATAGTGACTTGCTGGAACTGATAGTTTGGTTACCTGGTGGTTCATTTGGTTTGTAGAAACACTTTCCTAATTTGATGTCTTCATTGGTTCTAATTGACCACCAAGAAAAACCTTTAGTAAAACAACCTTAAATGTGAAATCTGACTTTTCCAGCACATCTAAAACATCAAAATCTATGTGGTTATATATCTTATTTGCTCAAAAAGGACTCTGAATGCATCTCGTGGTATTAGCTGAAGCCCAAAACCAAGTTCCAAGCTTCAGCCATAGCCTGGAATAGAGGGAGATAATGCAACAATAGTGGGAGAGGTGCGAACATGATGCCCTGACCGCAACCAAGTGAGGTCCATGAGCACGCTACCTAAGGCCTAGGCAAAGCCTATTTAAAGATTGTCTTGCTTAAAATTTTGGCAATTTTGTGCCTCTCTCTTGAGCTCTAAATCCTAATAGAGTGTAAAATCTTCAAGTGAGTCTTGTTAGTTGATTAGGAGAATGAATAACTTGTGAAATCTAATTTTTCTACAAATCTAAAGTAAGATTTCTTCTAGTTTGGTGTTAATTTCCTGAATTCTAGACCCAAAACCCCTAAGTTGAGGCTCAATTGTAGCCACAAATATGATTGATTTACTCAAATTTCTTGAGGTTTATAGCTGCCTAATGATAGTTGAGCAAATGGTTGTTCTCGAAAACTCATTTTTTGAATGAGGGACCCACTTGGGGGTTTGGTGTCATTTAGGAACCATGACATAATGGTTATCTTCATTCTTGTATTAATGCTTAGATTATATCATTGATAGCTTGGCTCATGGAAGAAGCCTCAAGAAAAAGAAAGGCAAAGCTCATTGGTTTGTTAGCTATTTGGACTCAAGGTAGGTTAGGCTTACTTGTAGTTAGATTGAGCTTAATTGTAGTATAATTATGATATTTTGTAAGATTAGGCAGGGTCATAGATGATAAATGGGTGAATGATGATACTTGGTATTAGTTGATCCTCGTAGGCTATTAAACTTGTAAAAATGTGATGCTTGACTATAGCCTAGAACCTTGGATAGTTTTACTTGTAGTCTTATGAATAGTATGAGAATACTTTAGTTTCTCTAGTAGAGGAGAATGATGTTGTTGACTAACCTTAAGAGGATGTTGACCTATATATGACTAGTTATGAATTGACCTTAGTGTTTGGGGCGACTTAGAAGGGATACTGAAGGATATTTTCCCTTATAGGCCTAGTAAGGATTGATAAGCCCTTATGGTATGATTTAGATAATCTAGCCTAATTCTGGGTATAAGTTAGTCTTGTAGAAGTGAACTTTGGCATTATTGGGATTTAGGAGTGGGACTTGACCCACATTAAGCTTGAACAATGTTATTCCTTAGTTACCTAGATACTTGATGAATGTCTAAGTTACATTATTGAGGTTATAATGGTTAAATTTGATTTTTGGATATGAATGTGGTGGATGGTTGGATAATGTGTATACTTGATTGATTATATTATTTTCATGATATGGATAGCCTTGGAAAGTCTTGTAAATTGAAACTATGGTTATGATATCACTTGGCTTATTGATGAGTTAACCAAGTAAACCTCTAATTATGTTACCACTCTTGCTATGATCCAAGCCTAATGATTAAGCTAATGTTTATTTGAAAGATTTTCCTTTGGGGTTAGTATTGTGAAAAGTGGGAATAGAAGAGGCATCTAATAAATTCTAATAATAAAGCCTAATGAATTGTAATTGGCTTGCTAATAAACTTCTTAACTTGGAAAAGTGGTGATTGCATATATCATTTAGCTACTCATGCTCATGCATCTACTTATATTGTGTAGTGATGATTAATAGTAAAGTATGATGGTATGTATTACCTTACATCACTTATACTCTATCATTGTGGGTTGTATATGCTTATTAATTTGACTACATAGGTATGTGCATATAGTTGCCTTAGAGAATGTGTTAATGTTATGATGGTGCTCGGTGAATTCGGAGGATATAATGATGTTATGATGATGCCCGATGAATCCAGGGGATATAATGATGTTATATGATGCTCGGTAAATTCGAAGGATATAATAATATTATTATGATGCCTGGTGAATCCAAAGGATATAATAATGTTATGATGATGACCGATGAATTCAGAGGATATAATGATGTTATAATAATTCCTGGTGAATACGAAAGAGGTAATAATAATATGATGATGCGCGATGAATTTAGAAGTGGTAAAGATGTTATGATAATGTTATGCGTGGTGAGTATATATGAATGCATGGTTGTATGTGAGGTTATTCCGTGTGTGGCTAAACCCATTTGTGTACTTGGGACATAATGTCTTCCTTGGTAAATTGTTATCCATTATTTGTCATTAATTACTAGATAAGAGTGTGACCCTTGTTAACTCTAATTAGTAACTAGAAGCTGATTATGCTGAGTATTGGGTTAAGGCTAATTGATATTTGTAATCTTGTGTAGAACCAATGGCTCACCTAGTAAATCTACTTAACTTGGATAAATGGTTACATTATGGAATTTTTCCTTGTAAAGTAGCTTTTGTGATAACTACTTATCTCTAACAAATGACTTTGACTTGTAGGCTAGAAGCCTAGAGAACTAGTTGGTGGACCATACTTAGCTAAAATATGGAAACTATCCCTTATGGTTGTGACATGATCAATGATAATGGACCTAGTATTATATGATGAGTGGTTAAGTTGACATCAAGTATGTGATGTCATGGTGGCTTAATTGATGAATTATATAATTAATAGGCTAACTAGAAGATGGCTTTGTGATGGGTGAATAAATACTAGTGGTGGTAACTTGTAGCTTTTCCTTATTTGATGACAAGTAAACTGTTAGACTTGCAAACTAGTGGCTCATGGAAATGGAGGCTAGCTAGTATAGACTAGAGATGAAGTTTATTAATGAGTTAGATATTAAAGAATTATATAACTATGTTATGGTGATATCGACTTTGTTGTTTCAAATTGCAGTATTGATGATGATTGTAGACCTCAGTAAGAGGCCATGTCGGGAATGTACAACCCGTGGCTTTGGTGAGTTACTTGTGTAGTTATGCCTTGATATGTTGATGGATTGATCTTTTGGTGTACTCTCCGATGGTATGGGATGCCGTGAAAAGTTCTTTATTTGTTTTCCTTGAGTATACTTTCTGGCGGTATGGGACGTCGTAGTAAGTTCTTTTGCTTTATACTCTAATAATGGTAGTTATTTTTATTATGGTAATTATATGATTTTTATTGTATGTATGTGGATCATGTTGTATGAAAGTTATGGTATATGTGAATATAAATTGTCGTACTATTGTTCTAGTTAATTAGTTATCTTATATAGTGATATCAAAAAAGATTCATGTTCTATTTTTTTTGAGTCGAGATCGTGCACTGTTGATATTCGGAGATAGGGTGAGCTCTTGGAGTTCGAGTTTCCCTTTTTCCATTCTATCCTTATTATATCTTTTGTATTCGATACAAATGTATAAGACTATTTAAGACTTTAGATGTTGAGTTGTAATTTCTATTATCGAATGTAGAGATGCACTTGTACTAATACTATCAAGTCATGGGATTGGTATTTAAATGTTAGTTGTTTTTTGTGGAATGTCTTTGTTATATTGTGTTCCCATATAGGGTCCATGTTGGATGTTCCTACTAAGGTAACCCATTGCTTTAGCTTTGGGATATGATGTTGGCTTACCTACTGGTGGGTTATGGTAGGTGCCATCATGACTCGAAAAATGGGTCATGAAAAATTGGTATCAGAGCCTAGGTTTCATCAATATTATTAGTACAAGATCAAATGTTTAATATTGTCCTACAGATCAGAACATTGACGCCCATTTCCTATCTTTGGGAGGCTATAGGACATTCTTAGGAGCCCCTCACTTCTTTCACTCATATCATGCTAAGAGTCTGAGTTAGATTGTTTGATATTTTCTTGACTTTAATATTTCACAGTTACCCAGGACTCATGCTACAGTTATATATGAGGAGGGTCCCAAGACCCAGACTCATGATGTGTCCCTAGTTAGGGATCAAGGTGGACCTCTTCTGAACCCTATTCCTATACTCGATCCAAAGACTTTTCCACCTTAGCAAGCAGTAGGCCAGGAACCAGCCCAGGCTCCACCAGGATTCATCCATTTTTCTTTTCTTAGAGATGATTTAGTTTAATTTTTAGGTATTGTTAATAGTTCACAGAATACTGGCATAGGAGTGCAGCCTGCAGCTGTGGCTCCTAGAGTTGAGGTTTCTCCTATTCTGGTAGTTGTTCATCCGATAGTTGCTTATCCTATTGTGACCTAGCCTGCTATGTCTGCTGAAGAGTAGAAGACACTGGGTAGATTCTTAAGGTTGGCTCCACCTAGGTTTTCTAGTTCTCCTGGAGATAATGTATTTGAGTGTCTGACTGCTTGTAAGGATAGGCTTCGTGGGTTAGGCCATGTTGAGACCCGTGGTGTGGATCACACCATATTTCAATTGGACTTGTATGCTCGGCACTGGTTGAAAGGTTTTATGAGTTCTAGGACAGTTGGATCTTTCTCTCTCTCTCTTGGGCTCAGTTCTCCAAGATGTTCTTAGAGAAGTATATGCCGTGCAGCCTTAGAGATTGCTTGATAGATCTATTCTCTAGATTGGAGTAGGGTTCTATAATAGTCACAGAATATAAGGCTCATTTCCATGAGTTGGCTAGGCATGCGACTTCTATCTTGGATACAGAGTATAAGAGAGTTTGCTGCTTTGTGAGAGGATTGAGACTTCCTATTTAGATGGCTACTCAGAGTTTGGTTGCTGTGAGTAGGACTTTTGCTGAGGTTTTTAATCATGCTAGAGTGATGGGGGGCATGCAATGTGAGGGCCATGATTAGAGGCCCAAGTTTTAGGGAAGATTTGGTGGGAGCCATAGTAGTTCCTGATTTAAGGGTGGTATTTCTTATATTGGACATTCTCCATGTTCATTTTTTTTGTCTCAGAGTCAGACTAGTCGGCCAGTTTAAGAACCTTTTCAGACCACTAATGGGGTCAGTTCATTACTAGTGGTCGCCCTAGTAAGGGCGATATTCAGTCCTTGAGAGGTTCATCTGTAGGCCACACTAGGCATGGTAGCTGTGCCCGATCAATTGGATCTGTGAGTTTTGGTTTTGCTCGTGATTCTTGTTTTACTTACAGACTTTTTGATTATTTCTCTAGAGAGTGACCTAGTTATGAGGTGATGGTTGTTTTAGCAAAGGGAGATACTCTTATTAGGGCAGTTTATCCTTCAGGTAGAGGTGGTTTGGAAGGTCGTAGGAGTGGTTACCAGGGTGCTCAAAGTGGCATTTAGATAAGCAGGACAAAAGGTAGGTCAGGTTCCCAGTTAGGTGGCAGACATGGTTAGTTGTATGTAGTACCGGCTAAACCTGAGGTTGATACTTTTGATGTTATAGTTACAAGTGCGATTTTGGTATGCCGCAAGTCGGATCTTGCTTTATTTGATCCTGGATCCACTTATTCTATTATATCTACTTATTATGCACCACAGTTGGACTTGACTAGTGATTTATTGTTTTTGCCTTTGCGCGTATCTACTTCCGTAGGTGATTTTTTAGTAGTGTATCGAGTATTCAGACTAGGTGTTGTGGCAGTTAGTAATGTAGATACTTGTGTTGATCTTATTATTCTGGATATATTGGATTTCGATGTGATTCTGAGCATAGAATGGTTATCCCACTATCATGCGGTCATGGATTATTTTGCCAAGACCATTACTTTAGCCATGCCTGGCGTACCCCCATTTGGGTCGATGCGAATGTGTATTGATTATAGGCATCTTAACAAAGTAACGGTGAAGAACCGTTATCCTATGCCTCGTATTGATGATTTATTCAACTAGCTTCAGGGTTCACCTGTATTTTCTAAGATAGATTTGAGGTCCGGTTTTTATCAGTTAAGGATTCGGGATAAGGGTATCCCTAAGACGGCCTTAGGACCTGTTATGGTCACTATGAGTTCTTGGTGATGTCTTTTGGGCTAACTAATGCCCCAGCCGCATTTATGGACTTGATGAACCATGTGTTCAGACCCTATCTAGACTCCTTTGTTATTGTGTTCATTGATGATATTCTTGTGTATTCGAGGAGTAGTGAGGAGCATGAGCAACACTTAAGGATTTTGCTCTAGGTCCGGTCGAGAGCATGTGCTTTTTTCCAAGTTCTCCAAGTGCAAGTTTTGTCTTTAGTTAGTATTATTTCTTGGAATTAGTGTCCAAGGCATGTATTATGGTAGACCCGGCTAAGATTTCAGTGATTCGTGATTGGGCTTGGCCTACGTTTCTGGCTGAGGTTCACAGTTTTATTGGTTTGGCTGGTTATTATAGGTGGTTTGTTGAGAGATTTGCTACCATATCATCCCCTATGACTAGATTGTACCAAAAGGAAGTTCATTTCTGATGGTGTGAGGAGTGTGAGTTGAGATTTGGAAAGCTCAAGAATTGTCTCACTTCAACCCCTGTGTTAGCCCTTCCAGTTGAGGGGGAGGGATTCACAGTGTTTTATGATGCATCTAGTGTTGGTCTTGGATGTGTTTTGATAGAGTAGGGTCATTTCATTGCTTATGCCTCTAGATAACTTAAGGTGCACGAGAGCAACTACTCCACTTATGATTTAGAGTTGGCGATGGTAGGTTTTACGCTTAAGATTTAGAGGCATTACTTGTATGGTTTGTATTGTAAGATTTCACCGATCATCATAGTCTTCAACATCTTATGGCCCAGCGATATCGTAATGCACACCAGTGCAGATGGATGGAGTTACTAAAGGACTATGATATTTCTATCTTATATCATTCGGGAAAGGCAAATGTGGTGGCAGATGCCTTGAGTTGCAAGGCAGTAAGTATGAGTAGTTTGGCATGTATAGCAATTTCTCGGAGGCCCTTGGCATGGGAAATCTATTCCTTAGCCAATTTGATGGTACGCCTTGATATTTCAGATCCTGTGAGGATTTTGGCTTATTTAGAGGCGAGGTCCTCCCTATTTGAGCAGATTCATGATCATCAATTTTAGGATAGTATGCTGTGTCTTCTCCATGATTGGGTGATGAGTGGTGATTCTGGGAGACACATCATAAATTCTGAGAGTATCTTGAGGTTTCAGGGTCGTATTTGTGTTCCCCAACTTGATGACTTGATTCAATCAATTTTACATGAGGCTCATAGCTCTAAATATTTTATTCATCCCGGTATGGCCAAGATGTATAAAGATTTGAGGCAACTTTATTGGTGGGATGATATGAAGAGAGATATGGCAAACTTCATAGATCGTTGCCTATGTTGTTAATAGGTTAAGGTCGAGCATCAACGTCTAGGCGGTTTAACTCAGAGGTTACCCATTCCCGAGTAGAAATGGGAAAGGGTTACTATGGACTTCATTAGTTGTTTGCCTCGTACTTCCAGTGGTCATGATAGTATTTGGGTTATTGTGGATTATTTGACCAAGTCGGCATATTTCCTTCCTATTTAGATGACCTTCAGTGCTGAGAGATTAGCCTAAATTTATGTTTGAGATATAGTTCATTTGAATGGGATCCCTGTGTATATCATATCAGACTGTGGTTTTGTATTTACTTTACAGTTTTGGAGAGCATTTCAAGAGGAGTTGGGTACTCAAATGGATTTGAGTATAACCTTTCATCTGTATACGGATGGTCAGTCCGCGCAGACTATTTGGGTTCTTGAGGATATGATCTGAGCCTATGTTATGGACTTTGGAGGACAGTGATATCAATACTTAGCATAGGTAGAGTTCACCTAGAATGACAATTACTATTCGAGTATTGAGATGGCACCTTATGAGGCTTTGTACGGTAGGAGATTTTGTTCTTCTATAAGATGGTTTGAGACTTCTGAGATTAGACCCTGTGGTACAAATTTTCTTCAGGACTCATTGGATAGTGTTAGGGTGATTTAGGATAGGCTGAGAGCAGCCCAGAGTAGGTAGAAGGCCTATGTTGATCGTAGAATCTGTGCCTTGATATTTGGAGTTAGTGATCATATGTTCCTTCGTGTTTCCCCTATGAGAGGTGTGATGATATTTGTGAGGAAGGGTAAGCTTAGCCCTCGCTATATTAGTCCTTTTAAGATCCTCTGTGTAGTTGGCGAGGTGGACTATGAGTTAGCTTTACCTCCAGACTTTGCTACTGTTCATCCAGCTTTTCATATCTCTATGTTGAGGAAGTATATTCCTGATCCTTCTCATGTGCTTAGATGGGACTCAATTCAGTTAGATGACCAATTGACCCTTGTGGAGTTCCCGTGCTTATTTTGGCTAGTGATGTGAGGTGATTGCATTCTAGAGAGACTCCGGTAGTCAAGGTTCTATGGAGGCATCGCCTAGTAGAGGAGGCTACTTGGGAGATCAAGAGTGAGTTGTGTGCCTAGTTTCCTTATTTGTTGGAGACTTTAGGTATCTTCTTCATCTTTAACTTTCGGGGATGAAAGTTCCTTGGTAGTGGATGTTGTAATGACCCTTCAAGTCATTATCCACGTTCTTGCTTATTTTTGCTGATAGAGCTTCTCCAAAGCTACCCCAAGTCAGTAGTGACTTGCTGGAACCGATAGTTTGGTTACCTGGTGGTTCATTTGGTTTTTAGAACCACTTTACCAATTTGAAGTTTTCATTAGTTCTAATTGACCACTGAGAAAAAACTTCAGTAAAATGACCTTAAATGCAAAATCTGACATTGCCAACGCATCTGTAACATCAAAATCTATGTGGTAACATATCATATTTTCTCGAAACGGACTCCGGATGCATGTTGAGGCATTGGCAAAATCCTGGAACCAAGTCACAAGCTTCAGCCATAGCCTGGCATGAAGGAAGATACCATGACCATGGTGGGAGAGGTGCGAATGTGGTGCCGCGAACGTGGCCAAGCAGGGTTTATGACCCCACTACCCGAGGCCTAGGCAAAGCCTATTTAAAGGTTGTCTTGCCCAAAATTTTAGCCATTTTGTTCCTCCCTCTTGAGCTCTAAACCCGAATAGCGTGTAAAATCTTCAAGTAAGTCTTGTGGGTAGATTAGGAGCTTGAATAACTTGTGAAAACCAATTTTTATACAAATCTAAGGTAAGATTCCTTCTAGTTTGGTGTTAATTTCTTGAATTTTAGATCCAAAAACCCTAAGTCTTTGAGGCTCAATTGTAGCCATAAATGTCATTGATTTAATCAAATATCTTGAGGGTTACATCTCCCTAATGATAGTTGAGCAAGGGGTTGGAGTCGGAAACTCATTTTTCGAAGGTAGGACCCACTTGAGGGTTTGGTGTAATTATTGACCCATGACACAATGGTGCCCTAATGGGTATTGTCATTCTTGTATTAATGCTTAAATTATGTTGTTGATATCTTGGCTCGTGGAAGAAGCTTCAAGAAAAGGGAAGGCAAAGCTCATTTGTTCGTGGAAAATTTGGACTCAAGGTAGGTTATGATTACTTGTAGTTAGATTGATCTTAATTATAGTATAATTATGATATCTTGTGAGATTGGGCGGGGTCTTAGATGATAAATGGGTGAATGATAATGCTTGGGATTAGTTGATCCTCGTAGGCTATTAAACTTGTATAACCTATCCCATAGAATGTGAAGAGAAATGAGACAAATGAGGGGATAAGAAGAGCTTATAGTTAGAAAGTCTTTTGAATAAGTCAAAGAAGTGAAGAAATAAAATGGTAGGTTGGATTTGTTTGGTATTTGCTAAGCTAAGGGTTAAAGGAAACAAAAGAATCTAGTTGAAGGTGAAAAATATGGATAAACTGAAAATTTTGGGGTAGAAGGGGTTAAGCGATGGTGTTGAAAGTGGTATTTAGCCACTTGATCCATATATTTCTTCCCACACCTTAAACCTTTATCTTGACGTACAATACCTTGGTGATTCCAAGCTAAGTGAGTCTACATCAGTGGCAAAAAACACAAAGGGAAAGCCTATGGTTCTACTCGTTGTACTTGAATTTCTTTGAGAGAATGAGTAGAAATTCTTTCATTATTTGAGCACCTTTAAGAATGGAAATATTTTGTATGTGTGAAGATAACTCTTGCTTGTGAGCGACATCAATACTTTGGGGTAGATGACAAAGTCTTACTCTCGGTTTGGGTATTGGCAAAATAAGTTACATTATGAAGATTTAGATGATCTTTGAAAATTTTGTGTCAACTCTTGAGATGCTTTGTTACTTTGAAAGATTCATTTGATACAAACTTGCATCTTTGCTTTATAGTTATCTGCTTATTGGAAAATTTTGGTTTCCTTATTTCCATGATGATATCACCCAAAGCTACACCTCCAATTCAAGATAAAATGGTTAATGTAAAATATAGTAACCCAACTCAGGTTCGGGTCAAACCCATAGGGAATATGTGGAAGTATCTCTCTTGATTGCATAAATCGTTGGATAGTACAGAAAGTAAATAGGGCTATTTTGATGTGAATAGTAACAAGTATCAAAACTCAGATGCTTTTGGTTGTAAACAGTCAAAAACGAACACAAGGATTATGTTCCCCCTTGCTTCTAACTCTATGGGTTTATCGTGCTTAATCCAACTATCAAACTACTATGCATGTAGACTCTAACAAGTTATGTATAACCAAAAACCTCTCGACATAATTTGGTGAGTCCCACTCATCTCTTCTCGATCTCAGAGTATTGCATTACTAACCCTTGCCTTGGTCCTCAGTTTCAATTATCTTCTCTCAGTCACAAGTTGATTAGATGAAGATAATTATCTTAAGTAGATAAAGATGATTACCTTATATCGACAGTTAACTTAAAATCACTGTTATGATCTCCTTTCCCCAATATCTACCTCCCTCTTAAGTTCTTAGTGAATACAGGCTAGATCTTAATATTTGCAACCATTAAGAAATCAATAAGCACAAAAAAAACCACAATACATACAATAACAAAAATCTATAAGAATTGAACATTTCCCCTACTTCAATAATCCGCCAAGGTTCCCACAATCCTAGCTAAGGGAATTAGCCACTCATCATTGTGAAACAATCAATGGAATTCATAATTGAAGGCATTAGATCAATCTCACAACAATTAACGAATAAAATCTGAAGTGTCGAGTTGAATAACCAACCAAAATCAAGAACAAAATAATCCCAAGATCAAAATCAAATCACATAATCAAATATATGTTTGTAAGTATTAAGAGTACGTAAACTATCTAAAAAATGTCAAAAAAGTATTTATAGAATACATGACAACCCTAGGAAACCAATCCTAAATAATAGAGAAAAATCAGAATTGTTGGCCACTTACGGGCCATAGGTGGCTCACCGTAGGTGCCAGACTCCAAAACTCCTAAAAAACTCTCTGAACTTCAATCTTCTGAGACTTGTACTAGCACCTACAAGATGTAGGTGACCTTCTGTAGGTAGCAGGGTCAAAATTTGCCTTTCTAAATCTCTGAAACTCAGCATCCTGACACCAACTCTGGCACCTATGCTACATAAGTAATACCTAAGGGCCGTAGGTGCCCAAGTAGGTCATCCAAATCTTCAGTTTTAATTTCTTTTCTCTTGTTCAACTACAAAACCTGGTTTCCTACAAAACACAACACAAAACACATCATATCTTACAAAAAACCTAAGTAACTTGCATATTTTCATCGTTATAAGCGTCAAAAAGTCTATGAAACTATAGCACATCAAAACCCTCAACTTAGGTCATTTTTATGTCCTCAAATAATAAGATTCAACTAAAAACACAACGACAATTAACTAGGAGCACTTCAAACCAACTTTAAGCTCAAATCATTACCCCCCCCCCCCACTTCTAATTTTAACACTTCAAACCAACTGTTTGTATCAATGCAGCACAACAATATGACATAAGGGAATCAAGATATAGCATTACATTAGCAACAAACAACCATGCATATATACAAGTTACACTACCCAAACAAGTAAGCAGCTAACAACCCATGCGTTCTCACATCAAATAAGTCTCAACCACTCATATGAAATCATACATGTTAATGTAGGGACGATCATGAGACACTCACAAGAAAGTTCCAATCAATGTGCACCGAATACCATAGGCTTACCCTTATTTTCTTTACTTAGCTTTCAGAAAGCGGGTTAGGATCACTATAGGACTTTACTAGGCTTGTAATGTAGGTTTGGGGGGATGGTATGGTACATATGGACATTTAGTTATTAAGCCTCATTAGCACTACACTTACTTTGGAAGTCCATTTATCAGCCAATTTTCTTTTATTCCACCCTTATTGCTCCCTTTTTAATCTTTTATTGCACATTCAGGTTGGGTGTGGTTTATTCTTTTTTTTTCTTATCTTTTTATTTTCTTTTTCTACCACACCCAACTCTACTTTTTTTTTAATCTTATTTACCCTTTTTTATTCTAACTTCACATTATGCAACCCTATGATAGCCACTCTCAACTTAGGCGATTTGCTTGAGTTGAGGTACATAATGTCCAAGGAGGACCAGAGTCAAAATAGGTTCACACCACAAGTGAAGGACAGAGGGCCTAGACCAACCCACATATCCCCACTTCTACGTATTTGTATAGGCTTAAGACTTCATATTGTAATTTTATTTTAAGCCTCTAATTTTACGGAGATGTCCTGACACAAACACCAAAATATCAAGAAAATGGATCGAACCAAATTAATTTAATTTTTTGATTTCGATTTCTCAATTCGGTTAGATTTGTTTTTTAAAAAGTCGATGTTTGATTTAGTTTTCAATTATATAGTTCTGGTTATGCGATACCAAATTTAAAGTTGTGGTCTTTTATTTTTCTACCAAAGTTGGTGTCAGTCCAGAAACCTCAGCAGAGCCTTTCTCAGTACCTACCCAAGTGGGTAAATCTATTATAGCCAGACGGGTATAGAAAAATTCCCCGATTGCAGTATCCAAAAAAATTACTTCTGTTGATTGTAGGAATAGAGTCGTTCGGTTTCAGTTTCCTAATGAACTAGTCATTGAATGAAGGGGTAGTACCTTAGTGCTTAGGGTTTAGATGTGTTTTCGGATCCTTTCTCGAAAGATGATAGCATATGATCTAGAGTTAAAAGCATGAACCCAGAAGTTTAGTAGTAGTAGAGTAGGGATAGTGTTATCTGAATTTAGTAGATTTTGTATCCATGGGGCTAGTTGTATGAAAGGTGAATCAGTAGGCCTGAAATAGTGTATGCAAAAATTTAAGTTAAGTATTATGATTGGAGCGTACTTTTATAGTACCCTTGAGTTGATAAGATTTAATGAGGCTAGTAATATAGTAATTGATGTTCTTACCAGCTAAGTTATGGGCTATAGGATGATGATTTCGGATGTTCAGGTCTAATGGTAATTCTCATGGTTTAGGAAAAAATATAAGTTTAGAGGTGTGATATTAGTAGGCCATGAAGGAAGATAGTATAGTTCATTAAGAGTTTAGGAATATCCATGTTACGTGTAAGTATGTAAGTTTAAATCTTGGATGGTTGTAGATTAGCTTAGAGTTTATCAAAAAGGCCCCACAGACTTAGAGTGATGGCTTAAAGCTAAGGGGGAGATGATAAAACAAGTAATCAAATTAGGCTCTTAGATTATAGTAGTGATGCTAGTGTATTGTAGAATAGCAATAAGGGAGGATGATTCCCAACCCATCCTTATATCAGTGCAAAGTTTTGTTTTTTAGTCATCACTATATCTACTCATGCCTTACATGTGAGCTCCATGATCATAGTTCATGTTCATGCATTTTCCATAGAATCATGTACGCTTCTAGTTCTTAGTAGAAGGAGTTCTAGTTTGCTCAGCTATATGAATCATATTCCATGAAATTTATGAACTCCAAACTCAGGTCATGCAGCTCATGACTCATGTACACATGCTTTATAATATGTTCATTTCCAGTACTCATGCTACTTTCTTAATGATCAACAAAATTAGATTATGTCATGTATGTCCTAAGTTTTATCTCTGTAATGAATCCAGGTCATGGATACACTATTTCTCAGGCCTTAGTTAAACATCCAAGTTATGCATAATATTCTTTCATGCTTCAGGTCCTTAAGTTCAAACCTTTCAGTGACCTCTCCTTCTGAAATGATAGAAGTATTAGAGAGTACAAAAAAAATACTTTGATGGGTTGTTTTCTTAGAAGTTCATGTGTGGTTATGATGATTGGCTTGAACGTCATGTTGGTGTATATAAGTGGATGGGTGAATTGTGTGTTAGTGCATTCTTAGTAAAAGGTTGAATTTAGTTGTTGAAGTGGTAAGAAGAATTATTCTTGAGATGAGAAGTTGTGAAAATGCAAGGTGTATTGAATTCATAATTCCGACTAGTATTACAGTGTTATGGGTACACTTTGTAGATTCGAGTAGGCTTGAACATAGTAAGAGAATTCAGTTCAGCTCAGGTTTTAGTATATAGAGTCATTAATGCCTATGCGAATGTTTTTAGTAGCCTCAAGTGAAGTACGATATTAAAGAGGAATGTATAGTTGAGGGAGTATTTGAGAAGTATGTCTAATCTTCAGAGTAGCAGTTGCATTGTCTAAGGCATATCAATTCCAGTTTATGTTTCATAGGCCTATGCCCCATGTTACAGAGTTATAGCCTTATTAAGAGTCCTTATATATCTTATTCAGATCATGCCCCAGGTTTTTTTCTTTCTACTGTTATTATAACTTCTAAGAAAGAGTGTTGAAGAAATATTCCAGTTGAGTATAAGCTTTCAGTATAATTTAGTCTATCTAGCTAGTAATTCAGTTTAGTAGTCAGACAACAAGTTCCTATGGTTTTTCCATCATCTAATTTAGTCTTAATATCAGAAGTTTCATGAATATTTCAATTCTAAGAGATAGTTTGTTTGCATCCATGTATATTCTGAATTAAGTTCAGTTCATGCATCATGATTCAGATTCAGTTATTCAGTCAAGATTCAGTTCATAAGTGCCTCGTGCATCATCTCAGTCTTTACTCAACAGTATGATTGGAGGATGAATAATCCCAAAGGGGAGATGTTGTAATACCCTGAGTGTTCATGTACTAAACCTCTCAACTTTTCTTCACTAAAGAAGATCCATCTTGAGGCAATGGTTACTCATAAGATGACTCTCTCATTTCTATCGCAACTTCATAATCATTCTCATGTCATTCCACGCATTCATGGAATAAATTCAGTCATATCTCATGTTTCAGACTCAGTCATGTAATCATGTTTTCATTTATACAAGTTTAGAATATGATCTTAGTTTCGCAAGTAGTCCTAGCTTAATCAGTCTCATTCAAGGATGAATATTCCTAAGGGGGAGATATTTTAATACCCAGTACTTTTCTTAGCTCAGTTCAGCTCCTAGTTGCATGCATAAGAGGCTTAAAGCCTGAAAAATTCACTAAGTGTTGGGGACTTAGTCCTATTTTGGCCTCTTAACTTTGAGGATTTTTAAATGAGTCTTCCCGACCCCGATATGTTAGTTTTTGAATTAATTCATGTTCAGGGGTGTCAGGAGCATGTCTCGAGGAAGTTTAGGATTTTTTGGACAAGGATTGGGTTTTGTTTGGATTTTGATTCCAGAACCTCAACGCAATATTGGTGCGTCGTGGTGGGTATAGCGATGAGCCCTTCATCACGTCACGGTGGGCTTCTCATCCGCATTCCAGTTGTGGATTTAATATCCTTAGGGGAAGTTACATCTTTTCCCATCAACCCAATTCATAAAAACATGAATTAAAATGGTAGTTAGGGCATCATTTGCCCATATTCTTTAATTTCTTCTAAAAAACAAACCCTAATCATCCCCCAAGTTCATCAATTTCAGTTACCTTCCCTTCAAGAAAACCAAGAAATCTAGTTTCCCAAATCCAAGAACTTTCAAGAAAGGCATCAAGATTGTGTTTCTATTTCAAGCTTAAGGGTTTAAGGTAGGTGTGATATTAATCCATAGGCCCTTTTCACCCAAGGAGTTCATGAATCCCTTTTTTGATATCAAACTATGAGTTTTTATATGTTTATGATGAATTGTCTCCATGAAGTTGTTATTGATTTTGATTACAAGTTATGTTATAAGTGTTTTTCGATAGAATGAGCCCTTATATGATTTGAGTATTGAAATCGTCATGTTAAATCCCTAATTCATTGTTTTAGTATCGTAAATATATTTTCAATCACATGGTTTACCCATTCCCATGCTTAAATTCATGACTCCCATGTGTTTGATAAAATGTCTAAATGTTGGATTTTTAGCAATGATCCTTTATTTTGTTTTGTTGTAAAGCTTCATATGTCCTTATTGTTATTTTCAATCAGTGATGGAGGGTTATGAACATCAGATACTTAGTTGTTCACATAATTTTAGTATCCTCGTAATAATTTCAGATAAACCATAAGCGTTGTCATTCAGTTAGTTATCATGATCAGTTGTTTGCTCAGCTAAGCTTAGTTCAGTCCAGTAATCAGTGTCATTCGGTTGGGAGTAGGATTTAGCACCGAGCGAACAAGGGATGGGAGCTCACCTGCCAGTAGAGGGTGTGACTTTTAGTAGCAGTCCCTTAGTTCTATAACTACATAGCCAATGTAGGTTTGAGATGTCAACCTACCAGTTGAGGGTTGATAAAGTGTTTACCTGCCAGTTGAGGGTAACACATATCTCATTAGAGCACCTGCCAGATAAGGGTGACTCTTTAGTTCCTCGAGATATTAGTTTAGTGGATCTAGATAGCCCATGTTAATACCCGTGGCATGGTACTGACACCCTTCTAACTAGGGTTACAGATTAGACCCCGATTAGTTCAGATTGAGGCATGTCAGTTAGATAATACCTCCCACGGTCTCAGTTCAGGATTCAGTACGAAATTGAGTTTAATTTTGCTTGACCATAGCATACAATACATTAGTTATTCAAGTACCAGATTTCAGTATTTTAGTTTACAAACTATTTCAGTATCATGTTATATATTTGTTCATGTATCCTCAGATTTTACAGCTTTCACGCATTTATGCATCAGTTATCTCAAGCTATTCAGTCAGTCATTATTTCATGCACATGAACCTATGCATTTAATCCTAACCTCATCTCATATACCAGTACATTTAAAGTACTGATTGCATACTTTTCTTTGCACTATGTTGTCTTATATCATAGGTTCGGACGCTTAGTTTCCTGACTATGCTTAGACAATTTAGTTTATCAGCGGCAGTTGTGGTGAGTCCTCATATGTTGAGGACATGTTATGTTATTTCAGTATTTCCACATTTCTTTTCAGTTAGTCAGTTTGGAGTTAGTTGGAGCTTGTCCCATCAACTCTTCATTCAGTTAGAAGATTTTAGATGTTTTTCAGTAATTCAGACAATTAGTCAATTTATCAGTTATTTGATCATTCTTTTCAGTATGTCATCATACGTTCAGACTTATAATTTAAATCATATTTTCAATATTTGAACCTTATGGCTTTATTTAGTTATTTTCACATATGTTCATTATCAGTATATTATTTAGTGCTCACAGCAGGTACCAGCCCATGAGTTAGCTTGTGGTCACTTGTGACCGTAAGCACCGTTGTTACGACTAGGGGGTAGCCTCGGGTTGTGACAATAAGTTACTCTGAGTCAAAGACTTATTCTTGTAAAGAGAGAGCCAAAAGTTGAATTTAATGGTCTCACTCAAAAGAGAGCTTAAAAACATCCTTATTTTTTTTCAAAAAGAAAACTATGTTTTTGGTTTTTCTCAAAATCATTTCATTCCTTGTTAATGACATTTTGAAAGTATTTTCAAACTTTTGCCTATTCCTAATCAACTAAAAAGACTAGATACTTCACCTAAGGATGTCTCCTGGTCATCCATCTTGGATGAACTAGCACTCGATTCGACAAAGAAACTAAACTAAACTAAAATCAAAATATCTAAAGAAATAGAAAATAAAAATTTTCTCCTTAGGAAAGAACCTAGTTTTATATAAACCCCTTGGAGTTTATTGGACACATATAAAAAAAAGACGACGGGAGAAATGCGCACAATTAGGTAACACATAAATATAAAACGTATGACACAAGTCCAAACAAGGGCAATATATGACATATCTATCCATATGCCCATAAAGGTCCAACCCAAATCAATGTCAATAGCAAAGAACAAGCCCCACGAGGGATAAAGTAAAGAGAAAGCCTCACAAGGGCTAAAGTATAGAAACAAAAAAAAATAAAGTAGAGTGTATCTCCATAATCCATCCAACCAATGCCATCAAATGAAATCAATAGGCATAGACCATCAAGTCTAAATAATGATGTCTCACCCCTGTTAAAATTCATTGCATTGTCCCCAACAACAAAATACAAGATAAAAAATGAAACATGTTTTTGGATTTTTTTAATCTATTAAGAAGAAATGTAAAGTTAAAGATAACTTAGGTGGATGCAAGGTAACTTCATCATTATACTTCATGGGACCAGTTTATCACAACACTCAACTCTTTAAACTCGACATTATCACACATTCTTCAAATATCATCCATTTGGCTAATAAAATATTCATGGTACCAATAGAAATACAAATGACCCTATACCCTTAAGAATGGCGTCACCTGATCTATCATAGATCAAGGCAAGCATTCATGTCTCTCAGGTTACTCAGACTTCACCCGTGAATGCTATGATAAGTACATTTATCGATCAAAGCCATAGAAGTGACGTTCATAAAAAACCTAAGCCAAAAAACCATCGGTTATTCAACATTTAAGACCAATTGGATTCAAAATTATGCTCCAAAAATGATCACATAATGCCTCAAGAAAGATCACATTAATCATTACAAACATATAAGGCATTTCTCACTTATCGACATTTCAACAAACCCATGGTGTGCATGCAAATGATGCGCTTGGAAAAAGAAAATAGAGGAACATGTGAGAAAGCTTAATCCACCAATCCATCACCAAAAACACCATTTATACTCAAAATAACCCAATTAGATCAATTGTCGCTCAATTTAGCAACCAACCATCAAGTGAGTATTTCATCAAACACATAGTATGCACTAGTGTACGGACACAAGAAATTGCAATTGAGCATGTAAAACAACGCGCACATTCAAAAATTTTCATCCCAACAACTATATTCTACCAACATAAGTTCAAATGAATTAAATTTAAACCAAAATAAACCATCGAATGTGATCATCATTTGTACATTAAAGAGAATTCAAAAAAGAGTGACAAATAATTATGAGAATAGATTAGCAAGCTGGATCATTTCTATTTAAAATTTAAAGAGCTTAACAATTTCTCTTAGTCTCCTTGGTTTTAGAGCAAGTTGTCAATGATTTTAGCTCATGATTGGGCTGACTTGCATCCCTCTTGCGTGTGACCTACGCCTGACTGCTCAAGCATATCTAGAGCAGGTCAATATGGACTGCCTGACATGTTTGTAAGCTTTCCTATATTTAGGGTGATTTGTACATGCTCCTGGACTACTCAACCAATTCCAGCATAGGTCAAACCAGTTTTTGCCCAGCTATTTTGCTCTCATGCACTCAGGCTGCTTTGCACCTGCGCCTGGACTGCTTATGTAGGTCCAGCGTAGGACAACACAGAACCTGTCAACTTGTGCATCTCATAGATGTATTCCAAGTGTGTTGGGCCTGCGCCTAGACTGATTGAGCACATCCAACACAGGTCATACCATCTTGCTTCAGTGATTCTCATCCAATATTGAGCTTACCTATTTTTCTCGTGTGTTGGATCTGCTCCTGGATTGCTTAAGCATGTCCAGTGCAGGTCAAAATAGTGGGTACCAGTGATGTTCTACTTACTTGATGGTTGACCTGTGTTCCGTTTGTGCATGACCTATGCCTGGCCTGCTCAAGCATGTTTAACACAGATCTAAGCAGTGGGCATGGCATCACTATTTTGGCTCCATATTTTTGGATTCGGAGCTTAGTCTTGAGCCTCTGAACATACCTTTCAACATCCCAATTTTGCAATATTACATGCAACAAACAAAAATAATTAAAATTTAGGATCAAAAGTATGAGAAAACATCAAGAAAAATCCTTGGGTTGCCTCCCAAGAAGCTCCTTAATTAAAGTCGCGGCAAAAAATTATTTGACTATCGTTTTAAATTCTTGAATTGAAATGAATCAACCATGGTCGCTTCAAGTCCACCCACGTGGTAATAAATCAATCTTTGTCCGCTCACCATGAACTTCTTTTTATCATGATCCTATAACTTAATTTTTTCATTGACTAAATATTCGAAACTATGAATAGGCCTGACAACTTAAAATTCTCTGCGGAACATTTCAACCTATAGTTGAGAAGGATTATATTGTCTCCCCCACAAAACTCTCAATTTAATGTCATAAATTTATTCTTCTTATTCTTTTTGGATTTATTTGAACCACATTCAGGAATGATGCCTTTTATGTTTGCTATGGGTCACCAATTAGCACAAATGAACCTTTTCATCATAAAATTTGAAGCTTTCTTTTGTTGAGGCGATAGATCAACCACAATAATGATTGGCAATGTGTTATTCTCCCAAAGGTTTCTATTATAAGAGCCAAGAATCGTCCTTAAATTAAACACCTCATGTTTTTATTCAATCACCCCACTCCCCAAGTTTTGCAACTCACCCATCAAAGGGTCATCCAAAAGATTCTCCTTTATAATGCTAGTCAAGTCATTATCAACTCTATCGATCACTGATATAACTTACAAATCTTTAGGTTGTTTTATCGACTTACACATACTAAAGATACCTATTCATTATTTACTCAAAACTTTATTTCACCACATTCAACATCCTCTAAGGATCTTTTAGTATCCAAGAATGGATGACCCAAAATGATGGGGACCTCGTGATCCATTTTACAATCAATAATAACAAAGTCAACTAGAAAGATGAACCGGTCCACTTTCACAAGAACATCACATAGCAATCCCACAAGATTCTTGATAGAATATCGGCCATTAAAAACCTCATTGAGGTTGGTGTGAAGACACCCAAACCTAACTTTCAAAATGCAGAAAGTGGCATCAAATTAATGCTTTCCCCAAGATCACACAACTGTTTCCCAAATTTATGCACCCCAATAGTGTAAGGAATAGTAAATGCAGTTGGGTCTTCCTTGTTCACCATCATGGTGCTAGACATTATGGCACTATAATTATGGGTTACCTCTATATTTTCAACATCCATGATTCATTACTTTGTAACCAAGTCCTTCATTAATTTAGCATACCCGAGCAAATCTTTTAAAGCTTCTAACAATGGAATATTCACTGATAGGTTGCTAAACTTAACAAGAAATTTCGTGAACTTGGTATCATCTTCCTTATTCTTGATCCTTCATGGAAATAAGGGAGGAATTTTGATTTGAAATAAATGAAAAATCAGCGTTTCATCCAGTTTTAGACCATAACCATCAGCTGCTTTTGGAGTTTCCTCACTTTCAACCCTTCTTTAACTTACCTTCGGGTTTCCAATAATTTTCTCATTAGTCTTTGGAATTATATCCTTTGGATTCTCTAGCCGCTCATTTTCCTTCTTATTGATTATTTTTGGGAATGGGAGAGGAATTTTGATTTGTGACAAATGAACAACCAGAGTTTCCTTCGATTTGGGAGCATTACCATCAAATGCATCATTAGACTTCTTTAAACGTTTTTTTCTTTTCATTTGCTTTTTCATCATTTCTTATTTAATTGGGGTATTCATTACCAATAGTTATACCAATCCTAGTGACAAAGGCCAAGACTTGAGCATCATTCTTAGGATTAGTAGTTGTGTCACTAGGAAATCCACCTTTGGACTTGCATTGAGTTGAGCCAAAATTTGACCCACTTGAGTTTTAAATTTCTTGATAGAGGCTGGATGAGATATAACTTCAATATTGAATTATGAGAAATCACTTTTCAACTCTCTCACCATCTTATCGGTTCTCTCAACACGCATCAAAATACAAGCAAGGACATCGTCAGTTTTGAACTTCTCTAGGTCAAAGGAGATTGACTCTTTATCCTTAGATCTATCATGTAGAGGTACGTACCGATAATAGTATCTATATTTATCTCTCTAATCTTGGTTTCTATGATCTCTATCATGCTAATCTCTATCACAACCCCTTTCCTTCCAACCTTGATTCCCACCTTGCCTTTGATAGGTACAGAGTAAACCCCCCGATTGGTTCAACAAGAACCAAATTTCTTCATCAAGAGACTCTGATTCCTCATCATCATAAGATTTAACACTCTTACAAGAAATGTACTTGACAGCCTTGGAAGGATCTCCCATTACACGCTTGGTGAGAATATTAAGTTGAGTTATCACTTTAGCCATGTTCTCATCTCTTTCCTCATCCTTTTTTCATTGCCCTTGGATTACAAAAGATATGCATGGAGCACCCATCGACACCTCGGTATATATTTTGTTCAAACCTCTTCTTTTCTTGGTCACTTAATCTAACAAAGCTACTACAACACCATAAGATAGTTTGACAATAGAACCATCGATCGTAATAATGGCTATCCTTTTTTTCAATTGATCCAATGCCCTATAAAAATTTTGAAGAAGTATTTTATTCAAAACCTCATGATTTAGGCATTGCATTATCTTATTATTTAATCATTTCCAAGCCTTGTATGAAGGTTTTCTATTAATCTGGTCAAAGTTAATGATTTCATCCCTTAATTGCAACATCTGAGAAGGAGGAAAGTAACTATCCAAAAATTCTTTTGTGATCTCAACCCATGAAGAAATATATATCACAGGTAAAGACCACAATCATAAGACCTCTTCTCATATCAAAGAGAATAGGAAAAGAAGTAAACACACCGATTCTTGAGATACGTGGCCTATATCAAATGGAGAACACACGTTACTACAATTCTTTAAGTATTGATTGAAATCCTCATATGATTGGCCTCTGAATAACCCTTTCACTTGAAGAAAATGAATCATAATGGTACTAATGTGAAACATTCCATTTTATTTCGCCGATGGAATATAAATAGCATTAGCACAACCCATATCTTTGAGGTGATCCTCATCCTCGAGATGATCATCAAAATAATTGGTATAACTATTGTGTAGACTCATAGTGGTTTGTATACTAGTATCCACACCTGAGAAAGAACAATAAACAATGTAAACTAAGACACCACAGCTAATCCAAAGTGACTAAAAACACCACAAGAATGAAAACTATGTTTAACCTCTCGGTGATGGTGCCTTTTTTTATAACTGCTCAGATTACACTTAGGTGTAGAAAACGTTGTCAATATATTTACCCAACAAAGATTTGGGGTCGAATCCACAGGGAACAATGTGGCTGGCGATTGGGTAAGCTTAAAATAAAAGTAACTTGCTAAGTTCAAACCTAAGATACACATATTTGAGGGTTTGTTTTGAATGTTTTAAAAAATATAACAATTTCTATGTTTTTGGGATACTAACTCAAGGCTAAGAATAATTAGAGTGTAATCAATTAGGAGCAGATCTTGGGGTTATGCCATTCTAGGTGTGAACTCTTGTATAGGTAATTGAGAATTTATCCAAATTTAGCTAGGAGTCACGGGTAAGATAGATTTAGAGGTATTGGTGTCAATCTTTCAATAAAATACCATATTCACAAATGGGTTCTCTCGAATACCTTATAAGTGTAACTATTTCACCAATCTATTACATCAATTAAAATCTTTGTTTCCAAAATATTCTATTAAATGAACTAATTCAAGTTATTGTTTACAACTATTCCTCACTTATAGCCACTCTTTCAAGGATGATATGGGTTCAGTGGTAATTGGGGTTTGTAACCCCTAGTTCTTAGTTAAAACATAGAATTAATGCAAAACCCTTAACAAATACCTAATTAGAAAGATAAATAAATGATAGAGGTTGGAACACAAGAGATATCGAGGTGGCCATAGGGGATCCCTTCGCATATTTTGTAAGCCAAGGGCAAAGGAAAAAGGATGAGGAAAGATATGAGAAAACATGGCTAAAGTGATGACTCAACTTGATCTTCTCACCAAGATAGGAGATCTTTCTAAGGCGGTCTAGTTCATTGCTTCTAAGAGTGTTAAAACATATAATGATAAGGAAGAAGAGTCTCTAGATAAATAATTTGGTTCTTGTCGAACCAATTGGAGGGTTCCCGCCCTACCTATCAAAGGCAAGGTGGGAATTAAGGTTGCAACAAAAGAGATCGGGCTAAAGATTGGTGTGATAGAAAATTTTGATAGAGACTGAGATTGGAGAGATAAGGATAGATACTATGATCGGTATGTACCTCAACATGATAGGGCTAAGGGTAAGAGTCAAGCTCCATTTACCTGGAGAATTTCAAAACCAAAAATGTCATTAATTGTATTTTGATGCATGTAGAGGGAACCGATAAGATGGTGAGAGAGCTAAAAAGTGATATCTCACAACTCAATTAAATGGTGATATCTCATTCGACCTCTATCAAGTAACTTAAAACTCAAGTGGATCAAATTTTGGCTAAACTCAATGCAAGGCCAAATGATGGATTGCCTAGTGACACGGTCACTAATCCTAACAATGATGCTTACATCTTGGCCATTGTCACTAGGAGTGGCCAAAATATTGGTAAAGATGTTGTTTATATTAATGAATACCCCAATTAAAGAGAAGTGATGAACAAACAAATGAAAAAATCTGTTAAAGAAGTCTAGTGATTCGGTTAATGGTAATACTCCCAAAACAAAGGAAACTCCGATTATTCCTTTATCGGAACTCAAAATTCCTCTCCGATTCCTAAAAGACTCAAGAAATAGGAAGATGAGCATCTATAGAAGACAAAGGATGTGATTTCTAAGACTAATGAGAATTTTTTTGAAAAGTTGAAGGTAAGTGAAGGAAGGGTTGAAAGTGAGGAAGCTTCGAAAATGGTTGATGGTTAAGATCTAAAACTGGATAAAACTATGATTGTTCCTTTTTTCAAATAAAAATTCCTCCCCCATTTCCATGAAATATCAAGAAGAAGGAAGATAATACCAAGTTCAATAAGTTTCTTGCTAAGTTTAGCAACTTATCGATGAATATTCCATTGTTAGAAGCTTTACAAGAGATGTCCGGGTATGCTAAATTCATGAAGGACTTGGTTACAAAGAAATGAATCATATATGCTGAAACTATCGAGGTAACCCAAAATTGTAGTGCCATAATATCTATCACATTAGTGGCGAAGAAGGAAGACTCAGGTGCCTTCACTATTCCTTACACTATTGGGGTGAACAAATTCTGGAAAACATTGTGTGATCTTGGGGAAAGCATTAATTTGATGACACTTTCCCTATTTTGAAAGTTACGTTTGGGTGTCCCTACACCAACCTTAATAGGGCTATTAATGGCTGATCATTATATCAAGAAGATCGTGGGAGTGTTATGTGATGTTCTTGTGAAATTGGATCGGTTTATCTTTCTGACCAACTTTGTTATTCTTGATTGCGAAATGGATCATTAGGTCCCCATTATTTTGGGTCAGCCATTCTTGTCTACTGGAAGTGGCTGGGTGGATATTGACTATGGTGAAATATAGTTTCGAGTGAATAATGAAGAGGTCTTTTTCAATGTCTGTAAGTCAATAAGGCAACCTAAATATTTGCAAGTCTTTTTGGTGATTGATAGGGTTGATGATAAGGTGACTAACACCATAAAGGAGAATATTATGGATGGCCCCTTGGTAGGTAAGTTGCAGAACTTGGGGAGTGAGGTGATTGAAGAAAAGGATGAGGTTTTTAATATGATGATGAGTCTTGGATATTATAATAGAAACCCTTGTGAGAACAACACGTTACCAAATGTTATTGTGGATGATCTATCTCCTCGTCAAAAGAAAGTTTCAAATTCTATGATGAAAACGTTCATTCATGCTATTGGGTGGCCCATAGCGGAGATAAAAGGAGTCATTCCCGGACGTGGTTCAAATAAAGACAAAATGAAGAGGGGACATAAAGTTAAGACAATAAACCAAGAGTTCTATATTGGTGATAATCTGTTCCTCCTCAACTATAGTTTGAAACATTCCGCAGAAAATTTTATGTGGTCGGGCCCATTCATGGTCTCGAATGTGTATTCAAATGAAAAAATTGAGTTACATGATCATGAGAAAAATATTTTCGTAGTGAGTGGACAAGGATTGATGAATTACAATGAGGGTGGACTTGAAGCAACCAAGGTTGAGTTATTTCAATTCAAGAATTTAAAAGGATAGTCAAATGATGTTGTGCCGCGACTTTAACTAAGGCGTTTCTTGGGAGGCAACCCAAGGATTTTTCTTGATGTTTTCTAATACTTTTGATCTTAACTCTAACTTAATTTTTGGTGTTGTGGGTAATATTGCAAAATTGGGGTGTTGGAAGTTATGTTCGAAGGCTCAAAACTAAACCCTGAATCTAAAAATGTGGAGCCAAAATAGCGATGCAAAACCCACTGTTTAGACCTGTGTTGAACCTGCTTGAGTAGGCTAGGCATAGGTAACACATAGGGACATGGGTCAGACATCAAGTGAGAGGAACATCACTTGTACCCACTATTTTGACGCTCAATATTGGATGAAAATCACTAAAGCAAGCTGGTATGACCTGCGCTGGACATGCTCAAGCAATCCAGACGCAGGTCCAGCACACCTAGAATACATATATGAACTGCACAAGTTGATAAGAGGAATAGATATTGGACGAGTGTATAGAACCAAATCAATACCAAACTCTATTTCACTATTCAGAGGAACACCAGAAGATCATCCAAAAAGACCTCAGGAAACTCATTTACCACCGGTACTGGCTGTAATGAAGGACCTTTCGAGTTAGAAACTTTTACCCAAAATAAGTGATAAAGACAACCTTCAGAGATTAACCTTTGATCTCTAAGATAAGAAATAAATCTCCACCTAGGAGCAAGGGAACCACCTTCCCACTCTATAATTGGTTCACCAGGGAACCTAAATACAACCTTACGGGTCTGAAAATCCAAGGATGCATAACAAGAGTGTAACCAATCCATCCCCAAAATAACATCAAAATCCACCATATCAAGTTCAAACAAATCCACCAAGGTCTGTCTACCACCAACAGATATCACACACCCCCTGTAGACTCTCTTAGCAATAAATGAATCACTTACCGGGGTAGAAATAAAAAAAGGATCTGAAATAACCTCAGGATCAAAACCAATACATACAACCAAAAATAGGGTCACATAGGAAAGAGTGGACCCTGGATCAAGTAGACAATACACGTTACGAGAAAAGAGTTGTAACGTACTAGTAATGACATTAGGTGATGTCTCAAATTCCTATCAGGATGTCAAAGCATACAACCTATTCCAGCCAACACTAGAACAAGGAGCAGTAACAGAAGTGCACACAACACCACTGGGTGTAGGAGTAGTAGATGAAGCCAGTGGTACCTTATTTGCTCATATAGCAAGCTTATTAATCAGAAGATACCTGAGCCAATGGCCTGCCTAGCCACTCTTGAAGTATTTTCCCATTCCTTCATCGCAATAACCCCTATAAGGATGACCACAGAACCTAAAAGATGGCATAAAGAAATCGACTGACCCCTCCCCGCCTGATATTGGGCACCTGGTGCCCAAAAATTGTAACCACTCTTATGACACCTGTCACCCGACTGCTTCGGGTAGGGAACACTAGAAGGAGAGAAGGATCCATAACTCCTTCACTTCTTTTTCTGCCATTTTCCGCCATCTCGACTACCCTCAGACTGAGTACCTCCCTAAATAGAAAATCTGCTCCTCTTACACTGCCTATTTCTAAACTCTGCCCATTTTCTCTTCTCATCCTCTACCTACTATATATGAATAGTAAACCTAGAAATGTCCATATCTTTAATCAACAAAGCAGTCTTGCTTTCAAAGATCAAATCCCGATTCAACCCAGAAGTGAACTTTCTCATTCTCGCTCTCATGTTAGCTACCAAATCAGGAGCATACCTTGACAACTGATGAAACTTCAAGTCATATTACTTGAATGATATTCTCCCTTGCTTAAGATTCACAAAATCCTCCATTTTTTCTTCCCTCAGCTCTTGAGGAAAGAAACGATCCAGAAAAGCTCCAGAAAAAGCATCCCATAAGGACATCTCCTCTATATCACCTCTATCCCTATCCAACTCTTAGTACCATTGGTATGCAAATATCTTCTATATCTCATCTAAGAAACCCTAACGATCCTTATCTACCTTCACACCAGTAAAGTTGGAGGATTCAATTTCATAAACTGACTAACCCATGTGGCCTTAGTAGATAACCCACCAGACACATGCTGCTCAGTCTGAGAAGTAACCAATTTAGCAATAGTATGAATAAACTGATGAAATTCTGCATTACTCACCTCACCCTGAGGAAGAATAATAGCAATAGAAGGAACTCCAAAACTTTCAGGAATAGGAACCTGAGATCGAAGACAAATTCTAGCTGTAGGACGTACCCGATCAATATTATCCACAGATGGGACTCTAGAGTTTCCTTTTGTTCTAGATTATCGAGGCATGATCTGAAAAAGTGAACAATCAAGGATTAGAGAAGAATTCCGGGACTTAGACTCCTAGCTTGAAAATAGGATACCAAGAAAGTGAAACATTCCTAAATGCCTTGTAGCCTCTCTCTTATGAGTGTGACATGCTACACATCCCTAAAAGAGACTCTACTCAACATAAATTTGTGGACTCCCAATTGACCACAAACCTAAAGCTCTAATACAAACTTGACATGACCCGACCAAGGGTTTTGTCATAATGGGCATCCCAAGTCTAACCAGGACTGGAGACCACCCCGATTACCCAATCCAACCTCCATTCGCCTGCGCTGAGTTGGCTAAATTTTGAGCATGTAACAAGATAGTGTAACAGCTCACATAAAACACTGGGATAGGATCACAACTGTGAATGACCCAATCGAGTCCAACTATCCCATACCAACCGCCCAACTATACTAAACCAAACCAATACTGAAACAAGGGTTATAAACCAAGCCAAAACCAAATGAGATCCAAAACATAATATTATTAATCCCAAAATGAAATACGATGGAACAGTGAGAAATTATGTCTACTGATATCAACCCCAATACTAATTCCAATATTAATACTGACACCAATACCAATTCTCTCATTCTAACCTATAGTAGTACCACAAAGCCTCTAACCAAAAGAGTAAGAATATCTGGTAGGGATAGGACCCCAACCATAGACAAAACCAACATCTATACATAAATCAAAATGTATAAAATATCCATAACATGAAATGGATCCTTTCAAAATGATTGAAGCTCACCACCTCAATCCAACGGTTGTCCCCGAGTCAATCACTATGTAGGAGGAGTAGAATGGTTGGTCCCTACATAGTGTAGGTATACAGTCGCTCGAAGATGAGTTAGCGAGTGATTTCTAGCATGAACTCATGATAAAGATAAAATAATACCATTTATAAAACAAAGTAAAACCCTCCATATGCACAAAACCACACATATATATATAACCATGCCGGGAAAGGGGATCGGGTTTAGTATGCCATTAAAACCATTACCTAGGCAGTGTAGCTTTGCTGTCCTAAACCACCTATGAGTAATATGGGTTTAGCTTCCCCTGCTGAAAGATCCCCAATGCGTGAAGCCGCACGACCAAAGAAGCAAACCTGGGATAACAAGTATATCCCCCAAATATAAAGTGTGACATCATGCACACGCGCACCAAGATCAAAACTCGCATCGGTAAATATGAGTTTCAAATTTTTGTTCGCACGAGACCTCCATGTTCCACGACTTTGCTACACACCCCGCCATTATTACCTAATTAAAACCATTACCAAGTAACCAACCAATCCGTTAACCATTTATTAACCAAGGCCATTAGTAGTGGTATCATCATAGAGACTATACTAGTAAGTTTTGTCAATAGCAAACCATATATAGGTTTAAGGGATTCCATGTACCCTTCATGATTTCTAATTAACCAAAACCATGGCCACCAAGGCCTTTCCAATCCATTTAAAACCATTTAAACTATTCATACCATTTAGGGTTCCATTACCAAGTTTAAATCATGTATAAGTTCCATTGAAAAACCAATATTATAGTGGAAACATTGTTAAAGGCATTTTATCAGACACATTGGGGGCATAGTATTTTCAAAACCAAAGTCCATTCAAATAACTATTCCCATGCAACCAATTATCCAAAACCACCATTAATGCATATAAAAATATAATTAAAACATGGTAAAACCATAATCAATCATTTATAACCAAAACCCCCAAATCATATATGAAAACCCAAAATCATACAACATTCAAATCATAAAAACATTGTATAAAACTATGCCTTTAGTTGGAACTAACAATGAGGGAAGAAAACATTCCTTAATTGACAAAGTAGATGGAGAGAAACCACCAACAAGATCCATAATTTAGTCCTCTAGTTGAAACCCTAGCCTTCATGCTCCAAAGCGCTTGAGAGAACTATATAGTGCTTAGAAAGAGTTTCTAAGTGTTAAATAATATAATTATAAGGTAAATAACCTCCAAATAGGAATATAAGTCGTGGGACTTTATTAGAGTAATTGGAGAAATATCTAGAATACCCCTACTTAAGTTGCACAAAATCTCATCACAGGGGTCCGACTGACCCTCACGAGTCGTACTCTTCGATACAAGTGATACCCATCATTCGCATCATAAGACTTAACCCTTGGACCCAATACTACCCTGTGTATAACTCATCCTACCTAAGTAGTATTGATATTATACGATCCATATCCTTCACTCGTATTCCCGGGAAGATAGAATCACTGAAGGTTTAAATATTGTTCACTATACGAGTCCTGGGTACGACTCGTACCCTAGATTATGGCTCTTGGTGAGCCACTCATAGTCAGATCCAACTTAAGTTACCAAGTCTAAGGTTAAGTGAAGGAATCAAATAATCTTTATCTAACCATATGACTCGTACAGTCATACCACCAAGTCATACCTATTCCAGTGACCAAAATCCATCCCACCAACCAACATTGTTCAACATATGACTAGACCATACCATTCGTAACCCAATATACAGCTCGTATCCATGAGTCATATTGGGTTTAGAGACCAATATTCCTAAAAAAATTCTAAGGTCCAAAAATTAGGGTGTTTCAAGATAGGTCATTTATTGGAAAATCAAACTAGTAGTAAGACTATTTTGATTTCTTCCAATAGATGACCTATCTATTGCAATAGGTGGGTCATTTGTTGGAAGAAATCAAACTAGTAGTAAGACTTTTTTAATTTCTTCCAACAAATGGCCTATCTGTTGCAACAGTTGGGTCAAGACCTGTTTTAATTTCTTCTAATAGATGACTAATCCATTGCAATAGATGGGTCATATTTTAGAAGACCTATTTTGTTTTCTTCCATCAAATAACCTATTTATTGTAATACATGGGTCATCTATTAGAAGAAATCAAATTAGTAGTAGGACCTATTTTGATTTCTTCCAAAAGATGACCCATCTGTTGCACCAGGTGGGCCCTCTATTAGAAGACCTATTTTGATTTATTCCAACAGATGACCCATCTGTTACAACAGATGAAACAAATGGGTCATCTATTAGATGAAATCAAGCTAGTTAACCAACAGATATGTAGTTATTTCCAATATATTACATATTTGTTGGGCAACATTATACATCAACAAGAATTAGAACACCATCAAAAACAACACTAAGTTGTTATATCACTACACACACCAATACCAATGTTTTTTATTTTTCCAATACACCACCAACAACACCAACACCACCAACACTAGCAACACCAATATAATATAACATACCTAGAACACAAAGAACATCAACAGAAAAAAATAAATAAATAACACCAACAGCACACATCAATAGCACCAACAAATACCAAGTGAAGTGATTCAATACAACAACGCAAATAATAAAACAAATTGCCACAATAGATATCTCTGAAAAAAGTCAAAGTTCAAGTTTGTGTTATTTTATAGAGATATTTGAGAACAAGAACAACAATAATAAAAAAAGATATCCCATTTGCATAAATCACCATATTAAGAGCACAACTACCAAAAATTAGGAATTTCTTCGGTTCTTCTTTCTTTTTTGAGCATCAAATTTCAAAATTATTAACCTGTACTTGATGATAATACAAATAAAGTTCTTCTTTTTCTTCATTAAATAAAAAATACTATTTTTTTAAAAAACAAACAATATAGAGTCATACCTACAAAGAGACAGAAAGCTAGCAACAAAGGAAGAAAAAAGTTAAATGTGGGTTCTCTCAAACAACTGATGTGGTCAAAAATAGAAGAAAAATCTATACATTGTGAATGTTTGAGGCAATCTATTAGAAAAAAGATTTGAGTTATTGAGAGAGGAGAGAAAAGAAAATGTTTGAGTGAGATATTTTTTTTTAAAATGATGTACCGTAAATGATTGCTCTTTATTTTTATTACATTATTTAGAGTTGTGGGTTAGTTTGTATATTGGTGAAGATTAACATGTTTTGAAAATGTTAATTTGGTTTCAGTCAACTTAATCAATTTATTTAAAGGGCTTTTGACCCTTGCCTTTGATCAATGTAACCAATAGTTAAATGGAGACTTAAATGACTCCTTTTGTTCATTTTTCTCTAAATAACTTAAAGGCTTTGAGGTAAATTATGTCCATTCACTAATATGAGTCAATAGCATAAAAACCACTAGTGTATTAGGGAGAAGGTCAACAACCAGTAATATGACTTTGGCAAGTAGTAGATAAAAAAAAATTGGCATTATTGCCTCCAACATTCAACATAGTAGCCACACTATGACATTTTTTAAAAATGCTCTTTAAAATAATATAAGTAATATTAAAATGCGCATTACCCAACATTTTTATCCCCGGCTATCACATATTTAGTATATTTGAATCACGTTGTGGTCAATAATAAATATAAAAAGAAAGTGATGCTTTATAAATGACAATAACTTATCCTTTTTGTATCCACTTTGATACAAATTATGAGCAATTGCATAGACAAGGAGAAAAAATAAAATATCAATGTAGAAAAATAGAAGAAGAGCAGGGGAAGGAATATGTATATGTAACAGGAGAAAGTAGTTATCTTGGATCATGGATGGTTACGAAACTTCTTCAACTTGGTTATTCTGTCAACGCCATTATTAGATCTCATCCAAGTAATTTTGTTATTCCTACAATCAATTGACTTCTTTCATAAGCTCATCTTATCAATTGTCATTTTAATCCTATAGAGTAAATGCTTACATTTACCTTTCTTTACTTTTTGTTATGTTTATTCATAATTTATTCATTCTTTAATGAAACAATTTCTAGTCCTTCCACAATATTTGTTTGGCGATGAAATGGTATCATCCCTTTTAAAATTTTAATCTACAACATCTCTTAGACCCAAGCTTTAGAATAAATATGTCACGATATGATTTTATGAGTCATGATGACACCTACTTTATCCCATAAGTAGGTAAGTCAAACCGTAGTCCAGAATGACTAATAAGGGGCTAGTTCGTGAAAGGTATATTGAATATCAAAATTAAGCATACAAATAGATAAGAGAGAGAAAAATAGAAAGAGAGTATCTTATGGCCTAGTAAGTTTGGTACAATGGCTACTAATTAAAAGAATAAGAGTACTAATAGTATCAATATACAGATAGTCTTGAATGTAAAGGATATCCAAAATAGTCGTAGGAGAGAAAATCATCTCTGACTCTGAAAGCTCACCCTACATTTAAACTTTGAGTATTACTAGATAGAACATCGACAGTGTAGCTAGTACTCAGATTTCCATCAAAAAGATGAAAAAGTATGGTATGATTACCAAAACAATGGGTAAACAGTAGGCATCATTGGTTGGTAAGATAAATTATAATAAAACATAATAAGATGCGAGAATGTAAACTAAATTTAGGAATAAAAGAAAAAACATAAAATAATTCTCTAGGTGACAGATAATAAATCAAGGTAGATAATATCAAACCGTATGAGGACCCCATAAGCCAATAAGGCATAAACAAAGAAAATAACTCAATTGAGCCCCAGAAGCTCGATGGATGCAATTAAGATCAAAATATCAATAATAATAATTATTAAGTCACCTAGCACTAAGCCATATCTGTGAATCCTTTTGTACCACAAATGTCAGACTCAAATTGAATCCTGAATATGATAAGTGAACCATAAATACCACACTTCGACCAGACATTGATATCATAAGTAAATAATAAATATCAAACTTGAACTGGTCATTAAATATCATAACTAAATAGTAAGTGTTAGACTTGAACTAGTCTTTAAATATCATAAGTGAATATCAATTGTCAAACTCAAACTGGTCTTTAAAGTAAATGCAAGTTACCTAGTCTAGTTAAGAATCGAAAAGATGCCTAAATCATCCTAGGGTCCAATAATATATTTAAAATAATGAAAGAAGGCCTTCTAGATCTACAATTATCTAATTAAGATATTTGATCTTAATAAAGCTAGCGAAACCCACTACTTAACCCCAAAATTTAATACTAAGGTGATTTCTACCTAAAAAGAAGACTAAGATTTCCAATTTTTCCTACTAAGTGTTAAATAATATTAGTAAGTCCTATCAAAATAATTTAACTTAAGAGAAGAAGGAATTAGTTAATTCTACCTAAATTGACTCTTTAACTAGCTAAATATTCTAAATTTTTACAAAATATCTAACCAATCCATAAATTTTAAACTAAATCTATAATAATCTACACCAATACCATAATAAAGCTCAATCTATGAGTATAATGACCCTTCAGGTTATTTTTTGTACTTCTTCTTATTTTCATAGTTTAGAACTTTTCTATATTTGTCCCAAGTTATTTATTACTTGCTAGAACTGATAGTGCAGTTACTGGATAGTTTGTTTGTTTTTAGAGCCAAAATTCCCTATGTTTCAAAGTCCTCGCTGGTTCAAATTGGATAATAGGCAAAAACTTCAGTCAAATGACCTCGTATGTAAATTCTAACTTTACAACAACTCTAGAATATCAATTTTAAGTTAGGTGGACCCTTGGTTTGGGTCTTCAAGCTCCCAAACTTATTTCGAGCTATTGACCTAACATTAAGAAAAATCGTAAGTGGGTGTGAGACCCACTTTTCATTGAAACGACCTTGAATGCAAATTTTTACTGCATCATTGAGTTTGCAACATTAAATTTTATAGGTAACATAGTTTATTTGTTTTTATGAGATTCTAAATAAATCCCGAGGGGTTGGTGGGGACTTGGAAATTCCAAGCCTCAGATGGTGTGTGTTGTATCATGTACGTGACCATCTAGTTTCTAAAGTGAGTTTTCTTGGCCCACCGGTATTGCATAAGCGAAGCGCATGTTCCATAAGAGAATGCTGCTTAAGTGATACCAGTGTTACTTACATGACTTATGCTTAGACAGTGAGTGCTTCTTAAGTGATACTTGGTCGCTTAAGTGATGTTCGTTTAAGTGACCCGCTGTCCACTTAAGCAATATCTGTGGGCCAGGGAAGGGTATACATACCCTACATAGCTCAATTTTCACTATTATCATCCAGTCTCTAGAACTGCAAATGCTACAAAGTGGAAAAACTTAGGAGAATTAAATGTAGGTGATTGTGGAGCTTTAGTATAATTAATTACATATTTCTTCTATACAGTACGATTCCATTATTTTCATGATTCTTTTGCTAAAATGTCTAAAATATTGGGGGATTGATTCTATCACCATTAGATCTTGGAATTTACCCATTTTTAAGGATAAATATTACTTGAGAATAGGGGGATGTTGTGTTGGTTTTGAAAGTGCAATTCTACAAATGGGCCCCATGTGGAATTTTTATGTAATTTTGGACCTGAAGTATAATAGTGCAATATGGGTATCATTGTTTTTATATTGATGAGTAGATTGTGATTTTGATACTGTGGCACCTTGTGGAAGCTTCTTAAAAAGGGAAATCGATGGTTTAGTACATTCTTTGGGCTTTTCTTCGACATCAGGTAGGCTAGGTTTACCCTCTTCATAGATTGAGCTACTTTGTAGTATGATTATGATAATATGCTAGATATGGGATGGGCTTTAGGTGTTGGATGTATGATTGATAATATTTGGGTTAACTAGACTTTAGGCCACCTTTAAATAGTAATTTTAGGGATAATTGACATAGTGCTCATGTTTGAGGATAAATTATTGTCTTAGGGATAATTAGGGATTATTTAATATCTAGAAATTTTTAGATACCTTAACCTAGTCTTGGTAGAATTTGCCTAGAAATGGATTTTGGAGATTATAAAAAGTCTCCTTTGTCCCACCTTAGGCCAAGGCTTGTGTTAACTTTTGTAGACTTCTTTACATATTATATACCCCTATTAATGCTTATTTTAGGACTTTGAAGATATTAGATGCTTATTGATTATGCAAGTTTGGTAATTGAGAGTTAGTGCTAATTTTGAGTAAGTTTCGATGGATAATTATGGTGATTTAGTGATATGGCTTATGATTGTGGCTTATTTATATGGTCTAATGACATATGAGTCCTGATTTGAGTCTGAAAATTGATGATGATAATGATACATATATATATGTATGATTTTTTATTCAAGTTCGGCATATGATGATGATGTTGACAATATCAGTTCCGATTAAAGTCCGGTGAATGATGGTAATGATGATGATAATATTGAGTTTTGGTTCAACTCTGACATTTTTGGAGTTATTTATGATATGATATGATTCAGATGGATTCTTGGTTATGGTGTGATAACTTGGTAATTTGTGGTTGTTTACTTTTCTTGATTGTTCCCTTCAGGCTTATGGGGCCTGCGTTGGATTATTTACTTTTCCACACTATTGTCTTGTTGGGTCTAATTTAGTAGTTATAATGGTGTGATCTATACGTTACTTTTTGTATTTATTTATTGATGTACAATGGTGTTATAGCTTATTTCCAGGTTTTCCCTCTCACTTTGACTTAGTTTATTTTATCTTGTGTCTTATTATACTTAATATCATGATTTATCTTAGTCAAACAATGGTGTTTATTAAGTACCCATGGTTTTGGTACTCATACTACACTTATATACCTTTTTTGTGTAGATTCAAGTACTAGTAGTTATCGCTGATTCGATGATCATACTGAGTTAATTTCACACATAGAGTGAGATCTCAGAGTTGGAGTTTTCTTTTTCCTTTTTTTATCCATGTCTAGTCTTACATATTCAAGACAGATTGTATTTAACTATTCAGTATAAATAGTTTAGTTGTAGTAGCTCTTCTACCGATATTACTAAGTCTTAGGATGATTGTTGCTCTTTTATCTATTATATTAGACTGTTATGACTGCTTTATTGTTGTTTTAGCTCTTTAAATTTTGATTTTCAACTTTTAGCCCATCACCAATGGCTCCGAGCTATAGTTTGGCTTATCTACTAATGAGATAAAATAGGTACCATTATGACTTATAAATGAGGTCATGACAAATTGGTATCAGAGGTTAGGATTCACCAATATTGTTGGTACAAGAGAAATTGTCAAGTAAAGTCTCGTGGATCAGAATAATGACGTCTGTATATTATCCTTGGGAGGCTATAGGAAAATATTATGAGTTCTTTATTTCTTTCACTCATTTTGTGCTAAGTGTATGAGTTTATTTCTAAAGCATTCCTTTGATTTCACTCTTTCGCATATAGTTAGGACATATGCTACCACTACATGAGATGAGGGTCCCAAGACTAAGACTAAGGACCCTTTCGTTGTTCGTGGATGACTTAAAGGTCATGGATATCTTAGGGATATGTCCCCAGCTAAGGGACAGGATAAAAAACCTTCACCAAACCTTATTCCTGCCCCCGGGAAAAAGATTTTTTTGACCCAGCCAACAGTGGGCTAGGGACTAGCCCAGGCTCTACTAAGGTTTATTTTTTCTTCAGTGCTTATGGATGATTTGGTTTAACTTTTGTTATTAGTTAGTGGTGCACCATCTGATGGTGCACAATCTGCAGATTAGACTGGCATTGAGGTAAGGACGTATCCTATAGATGTGGCTCCAAGAGTTGAGGTCCATTCTCTGGTAGTTGTCTAACTGGTGGTTCTTAGCCTACTATGTCTATAGAGGAGAAGAAGATGTTGGGTATGTTCTTCAGATTGGCTATGCCTAAGTTTTTTGGTGCACCAGGCAAGGATGTATATGAGTTCTTGATTGCTTATAAGGATAAGCTCCATAATTTGGCCCTAGTTGATACTCGTGGTGTGAATTACACTACTTTTTAGTTTTACTTGGTAGATTAATATTAATGGAAAGGTCATATTGATTCCAGGCTAGCTGGATCCCCCTCATTGACATGGACTCAGTTCTTCAAGATTTTCTTGGAGAAGTACATACCTTTTAGTCTTAGGGATTATTTGAGGGATCAATTCTCAAGGTTTGATTAGGAATCCATGATAGTTGCAGAGTATGAGTCTCAATTTAATGAGTTGGCTAAGTATGTTACCTCTATTCTGACTGCTGAGCATGATAAAGTTTGTTGGTTTGTTTGGGGATTGAGACTTTATCTTTGTATGACTACATAGAGTTTCATTGTTGTGAGTAGGTATTTTAATGAGGTTTCTAATCATGCTCAGGTTATAGAGGAGATATATTGCAAGGCCCAAGAGGGCAATGATAAAAGGTCATATTATTAAGGTATTTTTAGTAGGTGATGTAGTGGCTCATGGTTTATAGTCAGTGTTTCTTAGGGTAGGTACCCTTCATGTCAGTCATATCAACATTAGGGTCATTTTAGTAGGCTTGTTTAGTCCATTCTTTAGATTACCAATGGAGGTCAATCTATTTTTGGTGATCGTTCTGGCCAGGGTAGTGGTCAGTCTTTAAGAGGTTCATTTCTGGTTATTCTAGTCGTGGTGGTTATTCCTAGTCAATCAAATCATCTAGTTTCAGTACTATACTTGGGCATGTTATAGTTGTAGAGGCTTTGTCCATTTCTCAAGAGAGTGTTCCACCAATTTGGGAAGTTTTGTGCCCCCCATCTAGAGTGGTAAGAATAGTTGTAGGAGTGGTTCCAAGGGTGATATGGAGGTTCTTAGGCAGGTAGGATAGGAGATCAGTCAGGATCCCAGCCAAGTGGTGAGCCGGGTTAGTTATATATAGTAGTTGCTCGGCCTAACGTTGAGTCTTTGGGTGTTGTTATTACAATTACATCTTGGTATGCCATCAGTCAGCTTTTGCTTTATTTGATCTATGATCCACTTATTCTTATGTGTCTACTTATTATGCCCCGTGGTTAGAGTTATCTTAGGATTCATTATCTATGTCATTATGTGTATCTACTCTCATTGGTGATTTTTTAGTAGTGGATCTATTTTCAAATCATGTTTTGTGACTGTTCGAGAGCTTGATACATATGTTGATCTTAATATATTATACATGGGAGATTTTGATATGATTCTGGGCATAGACTAGATATCCCACTATCATGCGGTCCTGGATTATTTTGCAAAGACTATTACCTTTTTCATGCCCGGCGTACCCTCGGTCGTATGGCAGAGAGTGGTTAGTTGCGAGTTGATGGGGATCATTTCTTATATTCATGCTAGGAGGCTTATTTCGAGGAATTTTGAGTCTTATCTACCTTATATTTATGATGTTAGTATGGATAATCTGTCATTTGACTCTGTTCCTATGTTTTATGAGTTTCTTGATGTTTTCCTTACCAATCTAGCTGGGTTTTTTGTTGAACGTGATATTGAGATTGTTTTTATTCTTGAGCTAGTCACCCGACCAATTTTTATAGCACCTTACCGTATGGCTCCTGCCGAGCTTAAGGAGCTGAATTCTCATCTTTAGGATCTTTTAGGTAAGGGTTTCATTAGATCGAGTGTGCCTTCTTCAGGAGCTCCTGTATTGTTTATGAAGAAGAAGGATAGTTCCATGCATGTGTATTGATTATAGGTATCTTAATAAGGTGATGGTGAAGAACCAATATCCTATACCTCTCATTAATGATCTATTTGACCAGTTTCAGGGAGTAATGGTGTTCTCTAAGATTTATTTAAGGTTTGGTTACCATCAATTGATGATTCCTACTGAAGATATACCAAAGACAACCTTTAGGACCCGTTATCATCATTATGAGTTCCTAGTGATATATTTTGGATTGACTAATGCTCCAACCACATTTATGGATTTGATGAAATGTATGTTCAGGACTTATTTGGATTCCTTTGTGATTGTGTTCATCAATGACATCCTTGTGTATTTGAGGAGTAGTGAGGAGCATATTCAGTATTTAAGGATTATACTCTAGATTTTGAGAGACCATATGATTTTTGCCAAATTTTCTAAGTGTGAGTTTTGGCTTGAGTTGGAAACATTCCTTAGAAATGTGTTGTCTAAGGATGAGATTACGGTAGACCTGATGAAGATAGAGGTTATTCGTGATTGGCACACACCTACATCTCTATTGAAGGTTCATAGCTTCATGGGTTTGGATGGTTACTATAGACAGTTCATAGAGAGTTTTGCTACTATTACAGCACTGATGACCACATTAACTTAGAAGGAGGTTCCTTTTTTATGGTCCAAGGAGTATGACTTGGAAAGCTCCTATGAAAGCTCAAAGGATTTCTTACTTTAGCTCCTATTTTGGCTCTTTCTATTAAGGATGAGAGATTCACCATGTATTGTGATGCTTCTGGTGTCGGTTAGTATTGTGCATTAATGCAGCAGGGTTGCGTTATTGCTTATGCATTGAAATAGTTGAAGGTGCATGAGTGTAGCCACCCTAATCAAGATTTTGAGTTGACGATAGTAGTTTTCACGCTTAAGATTTAGAGACATTATCTTTGTGGCATACATTATGAGATCTTTACAGATCATCATAGTCTTCAACATCATATGACCTAGAGAGAGCTTAATTCTAGGTATCTTAGATGGATGGAGTTTCTTAAGGATTATGACATCTCTATCTTGTATCATTCGAGAAAGGCGGACATGGTAGCGGATACCTTAAGATGGAAGGCGATTAGTGGGGTATCTTTGTTTGTATATTAGTTTCTCAGAGGTTGTTGGCACGGGACATTTAGTCCTTAGCCAACTTAATGATGCGACCCAATATTTCATACCCCAGGAGGATTCTAGCAAATGTTGAGATGGTCTTCGCTATTTGAGCAGATTTAGAGTAGTCAATTTTAGTATAAGATCTTTGCATTATTCGTGACCAGGTGTTGAGTGATGAGTCCAATAGGGCTTTCATAGATTTGAGGGTGTCTTAAGATTTGATAGCGGCATTTGTGTTTTGAGGGTTAATGACTTGATTTAGTCGATTTAGTATGAGACTCACAACTCTAAATATTCTATTAACCCGGGTACAACCAAGATGTATAGAGATTTGACACAATATTATTAGTGGAGTGGTATGAAAAGAGATGTGTTGGACTTTGTAGCTCGTTGCCTATGTTGTCAACAGGCGAAGTCCAAATATCAGAAACTTGGCGGCTTGATTCAGAGATTGCCCATTCCCGAGTGGAAGAGGGAGAAGATTACCATGAAGTTTACTAGTGGTTTTCCTTGTACTTTCCATGGTTTTGATGGTATTTAGGTCATTATGGATCAGTTGACCAAGTCGGTACACTTTATTCCTATTTAGATATCCTTCGGTGCTGAGAGGTTATCCCATATCTGTATTGGTGAGATAGTCTATTTGCATTGTGTGCCTATATCTATCATTTTAGACTTCTAGCCTTTGGAGAGATTTTCAGGAGGAGTTTGACACAAAGGTGTATCTTTGTAAGACCCTACAAAAATCCTAAGCTTAATTTCGTCCTTTAGGCTTGTCAAGGGGTCCCAGACTTTGAATATTTTAGCTAAATACTCAGACTTAGTGTCATTTCAACCTACAAAGGTTGGAAATATTATTTTATGACCTTTACATTCATTAAATGTTGATGTTTAGGTTGATTCATAATCAAGAATGTCCGTAGGTGTCTCCATACAAGTTTCAGATTTTTCAGACTTCGTTTGAAGCTCCATTGAAATCCTCGAATAGTGAATCAACGCGATCTTGGTGCACCTCATCAACTATCACATTGATTATTATTTTTCCCAGCTACCATCATCCAATTCCAGTGAATCAACGTGAACATGGTGCGACGTGTTGTCTATCACGTCGATGCAGTCGATGCGCTGCGTTGACTTGCGCGTCGGTAACCCAATTTTCAATCATTAAAAGACCGCATTCTAGGGGGTATTTAGGTTTTTTTCTCTCGATCCTCAGCCCCCAAAACACGAAATTAAACTCCTTATAGAGCAAATATAGTCATTATTTCTCAAATTTGCTCAAGAACAAAACCCTAGAAGATCCAATTTCAAATCAAAAACTCAAGATTCAACCATAAGCTTTCAAAAATTCTTCAACAAAGGTATGTGAAGTGTTCATTCAAGGGTTCCTTCCACCCTTGGAGTCCAAGAATCTCTTTTGAACTTCAAGTAATTGATTTTATGATTTCTATGATTGGAATTAAAGTGTATCCATGATTGCTATTTGGATTAAGTTCCTAATTCATGATTATATGTATGTATATATATATATATCATGTGAAATTGATCATTATGTGTGTAGATTCATGTGAATCCATGATAAACCCTTGACTTGTGAAATTAGAGATGAATTATGATGCTCACTTGTTGTTCAATACTATGTGCATATGCTATGCTCCCCAAGTGTTTGATAAATTGTCCATGTGAACTATTAAGAGAATGAAACCGTCAAGTTAGCTTATATGCAAGTTATATCATGCAAGTGTTTGTCAAAATGCCCCAATGAATGAATGATGATCAAGTTCATAGTTTACATGTTTCATATTATGCCATGTCTCTTAATTTATGCTATCGAGTCCTGGGGGTACTTGTACCCAATAATTTAGCCGATTACCTAGAGCCATGGTCAGTCATAGGATAGTATCAGTTATGACATGATCAGTAGAACTCTCAGTCAGTTACAAAACTCAAGAAAACTCAATAGAATCCATACTAGTCCAGTCTAATTCAGTATCCAGTTCAGACCTCGGTAAACTCAGTTATCTAACAGAATTCAATGGTATTTTGTCAGTCAACAGAACTCAGTAAACCCAGTTCAATTCAGTCCAACCTAGTATAGACTAGAAATCAGTTCAGAGTCTATTCAATTGGGAGTAGAATTCAACACCAAGTTAACCCAGGGATGGGGGCATTCCTATCAGCAGAAGGTTTGACCCTTAAGTAGAAATCCCTGTGTTACAAAACTACGTAGCCAACGTAGGTTGATGTATCTTCCTGCCAGACATTATGAGGGTTGATACTTCTTATCCAGGTTATCTTGCCAGCGAGGGTTGACGAAAGAGCTTCCTATCAGAGAGGGTTAGCTCACATTTTGTCCTTACCCGTGGTACGGTACTGACACCCTTCCGACTGGGGTTACAGGTTGGACCCCAAATCAGTTAGAGAAGAGGCATGTTGGTTAGATGATTACCTTCCACAGTTTCAGTTTCAGTTCTAGTCTGAGTCTCAGAATAGAACTCAGTTTAGTTCTACAGATTCAGAACTATCAGACATAGTCACTCTGCTCAGTACGAAACTCAGTATGGTTCCATAGTATTCCTAGCTATCAGATATAGTCATTTATATAGACAATAATACAGTATTCATGAATACAATTATTGGTTATCAATATTCCGCATCAGTACTCAGTATTAGCACGATCTTAGTTACAGTCTATGTGTTTATGCATGTACTCTTAATCAGTCATACTTATGTTATTTTGTTATTATTGTGCATGCGTATGAACCCATGCATACCATCCTACCTCACTGAGAATACCAGTATATTCAAAGTACTGACGCATACTTTTCTTTGCCCAATAATGTTTTATATCATAGGTTCAGACACACGAGCTCCAGAGCACTCTTAGCAGTTTAGATTCTCAGCTTTCAGAGTAGTGGTGAGTCCTCATATTTCGAGTATATGCTTATTATTTATAGTACTTTCCTTTTATTTCAGTAGATAGAGTTAGTTGGGGGCTTGTCCCATCAACTCCACAGTTCAAATAGTTAAAGGCTTTTTCAGACTAGAGTATTTTCAAACAGTTGTTTAGTTTTTTAGTACTTATATTCAGTTTTGGTATTTTGATGCCAAATTCAGATTTATTTATAGATTTGAACCTTATAGCATATTTTTCTGCCTATTTTTGCATAATTACAGTATTTATTACTCAATTATTGCAGCAGGTAATAGTCATGGGTTAGCTTGTAGTCCTTCGAGATTATGAGCATCGTGTAGCATCTGGGGTACAGACTCAGGGCATTACAAACTTTGTATCAAATCCTAAGGTTAAACAGTGTCCTAGGAAGTCTGAAAGCCGTATTTAGTAGAGTCTTGCACATAGGAGTGTTGTGCGCCACATATGGACAAGAGACTATGAGATGTTTTAGGAAAAGTGTTCGTTCTTTCAGTATTCATGTCGTGTGAGTGAGCATGAGCTCCAGTTATACTCTCTTTCTAATCCTAGCTTATCTTCCGTTAATAGAATATGCCACCAGAGAGGACTCGGGGAAGAGGAATGGGAGATCAGTCAGCCCCTCAGCCCATCTAGCCAGATCCTTTGGGCAAACCTATCTCCCATGCAAAGTTCAAAGCAGTCTTCACCACCCTAGATCATTCTGTACAACCTAGAATGAACGTCCAGTTGTAGCTCTAGCCAACCCAGTGGCTAATACTGTTGCTGCCAGGATTTGGGACTTCACCTGAATGAACCCTCCATCGTTTATCGGGTCTAAGTCATATGAGGATCCTCAGGAATTTTTTGATCAGGTGCAGAAGTTTACCGATATCTTGGGGGTGACTGCTGTTGAGAGCACTGAGTTGGACATATATCAGTTATAGGATGTGGCTCACTCATGGTTCAAAAAGTGGAAAGCAGAAAGGGTTGCAGATGCAGGGCCCATAAAAAGAGAGGAGTTTGCAGTTGCTTTTATGGATAGGTTCTTCCCGCTAGAGTTGAGGGAAACGGAGGTTTTGGAGTTTATAAACCAGAGACAGGGAAATATGACAGTGCAGGAGTATTCTCTCAAGTTTACTCATTTAGCCAGGTATGCCCAACATATTGTAGAAGATAGCAGAGCGAAGATGAGTTTGTATCAGGAGTGTCTAGCAGCGTGGTCAAAAAGTGTAGGACCGTAATGATTATTAAAGAGATAGACATAGTAGGGCTCATGGTCTATGCTCAGTAGATAGAGAAGGCCAAGAATAAAGAGAAGTAGAGAGAGAATAAGAGGGCGAGAATAGGTAGTTTCAATTTTGCTCAGCCTAAGTCAGGAGGTGGGAATCATTCTCAGTTCTGCCTGAAATCCTCTGTTCTAGCTCATTCCTCAGCCAGTGCTCCAGTGCCAAAATTTAGAGATGGCAACCGAGATAGGGCATCAGTCCCTAAACCCCAGGGCAGTGTTAGCAGTGCTCGAACCAATCCCCTTTGCCAGAAGTGCGGCAGAATCCACCAGGGTATCTGCAGAGCTGGAAACGATGTGTGTTTTTGATATGGCAAGCCATCCCACAGGGTCAGACACTATCCTTAGGTTGGTTTGCAGAGTTAGCATAACTGTCTCCCAGCTCAGTCTGATCGCCCGAATCAGCAGGGTTCTTCTTCCAATGCCACCAGCGGGCAACGCCTAAACAGACTCTATGCATTAGGAAAGTTCTCTTGATGTGGTCACTGGTATGTTACAAGTTTTCTATTTGCATGTTTACGCTTTACTAGATCCAGGAGCTTATTTATATTTTGTTACTCCATATATACCAGTTGATTTTGGAGTCAGTTCTAAAATTCTAGCAGAGCCCTTCTCAGTCTCTACCCCAGTAGGTAAATCTATCGTAGCTCAGTAGATATTTAGTAACTATCCGATTATGATATCTCAGAAAGTCACTTCAGTAGATTTAGTCGAATTAGAGATGACTGATTTTGATGTCATTCTCGGTATGGATTGGCTTCATTCCTGTTATGCCTCAATTGACTGCAGAAATAGAATTGTCCAGTTTCAGTTTCTGAATGAACCCGTCCTAGAGTAGAAGGGTAGTACTTCATCACTTAGGGGTTAAATTATTTATTACCTTTGAGATAGAAAGATAATATCTAAAGGATGTGTCTACCATCTCGTTCGAGTCTAGGACTCTATTTCACAAACCCCTACTCTTGAATCAGTATCAGTAGCATGTGAATTCCCAGATGTGTTTCCCGAAGACCTTCTTGGAGTCCCTCCCAAAAGGGAAATTAATTTTGTAATTGATTTTTTCCCAGATGCTCAGCCCATATCTATCCCGCCATACAGAATGGCTCCAGCAGAACTCAGAGAATTAAAGGAGAAGTTAAAGAATCTCTTAGATAAGGGATTCATCAGACCAGTGTGTCCCCTTGGTGTGCACTAGTTTTATTCGTTTGTAAGAAAGATAGTTTCCTTGAAATGTGCATAGATTACCACCAGTTAAACAAAGTTACAATCAAGAACAAGTATCCACTCCCCAGAATCAATGACTTATTTGACCAACTTCAGAGTGCCAGTTATTTCTCTAAGATAGACCTCAAATCAGGCTATCATCAGCTCAGAGTCAGGGAAAGTAACATCCAAAAATTAGCTTTCTGAACTCGGTACGGTCACTTTGAATTCTTAGTCATGTCCTTTGGTCTTACCAATGCCCCAGCGACCTTCATAGACTTGATGAACCATGTCTTCAAGCAGTACTTAGACATGCTTGTCATAGTCTTCATAGATGACATTCTTGTTTACTTTCGTAGTGAATATGATCATGAAGACAATCTCAGAATAGTATTGCAGACTCTCAGGAACAATCAATTATTCACCAAATTCAGTAAGTGCAAATTTCTGCTAAGGTCAGTAGCATTCCTTGTCCATATAATTTTTGGTGATGGCATTAGAGTTGATCCCCAAAAGATTAAAGCAGTAAGAAACTGGCCCAGGCCTATTTCTTCATCAGGTATCAGGAGTTTCTTGGGTTTGGCTAGATATAACTAATGGTTTGTGTAGGTATTTCCATCTATTGCATCTCCTATGTCCATATTGATTCAGAAGAAAGTCAAGTTTCAGTGGTCAGATCTTGTGAGAAGAATTTTAAGGAGTTAAAGACTCGACTCACCACAACTCTAGTATTGACCCTAATAGATGGTTCTGACAGTTTTGTTGTGTACTGTGATGCTTCCAGAGTTGGATTGGGTTATATTTTTATGCAGAGAGGTAAGGTCATAGCCTATGCCTCTAGACAGTTTAAGCTTTATGAGAAGAACTATCCTACTCACGATCTTGAGTTAGCAGCAGTAGTGTTTGCCTTAAAGATTTGGAGGCACTATTTATATGGTGTACACGTTGATGTGTTCACTGATCATAAGAGCCTGCAGTATGTGTTCTCCCAGAAAGACCTAAACCTTCGTCAGAGAAGGTGATTGGAGTTTTTGAAAGACTACGTCATGAGTATTCTGTATAATCCGAGCAAGGCCAATGTAGTGGACAAAACCCTTAAAAGAATGTCCATAGGTAGTGTTGCTCTTGCGGAGGATAGTAAAAAGAAGTTAGCTCAGGAAGTCCATTAGTTAACCCAGCTAGGTGTCCACTTAGTTGATTTGGCAGAAAGTAGTGTGTGGGTGAAGAGTATCTCAAAATTATCCCTAGGTTCTTAAGCGAAGGAAAAATAGGATAAGGATCCCAATCTAGTCCAGTTGAAGAAATCAAATAGAAATCAAAAGGTAGAGGTTTTCTCCCAAGGGAGAGATGGTGTTTTGCGTTGCCAGGGTCATCTGTGTATATCAGGTGTAGATGACTTGAGGTAGAGAATTCTCGTAGAGGCACATAGTGTGTGTTACTCTATTCATCTAGGGACCACGAAGATGTACAACAATTTGTGAGAGATCTATTGGTGAAGTGGGATGAAAAAAAATATTGTGGAGTTTGCGGTTAAGTGCTCAACATATCAGCAGGTTAAGATTGAGCATCAGAATCCTAGTGGGTCCATATAGGATTTTAGTATTCCCACCTAGAAATAGGAAGAAGTGAACATGGACTTTGTTATGGTCTTACCTTGTACTCGTCATCAGCATGATTTAGTTTGGGTCATTATAGATAGGATAAGCAAATCAGTTCATTTCCTTCCAGTTCATACCTTCTATTTAGTTGAGGATTATGCCAAACTCTATATTAGGGAGTTGGTCAGATTGCACGGTGTTTCATTGTCCATCATCTTAGATAGAGGTACACAGTTCACCTCTCATTTCTGGAAAGCATTCCAAAAGGGTCTTGGTACCCGAGTTCATCTCAGTATAGCCTTTCATCCTAAAGATAGATGGTCAAGAAGAAACGACTATTCAGACCTTAGAAAATATGTTGCAAGCATGTGTGATAAACTTTAATGGTAGTTGGGATGACCACTTTTCTTTAATTGAATTCACCTATAACGACAACTATCACTCCAGTATTCAGATAGCTCTATTTAAGTACCTTAATGGGAGGAGGTGTAGATCTCTCATAGGTTGGTTTAAAGTGGGTGAGGCCATAGTGGTAGGGCCTGACTTGGTATTTGATACCTTATAGAAGGTCCAGTTGATCAAGAAAAGGCTTAAGACAACTCAGAGCCAGCATAAATCATACGCAGATATGCGCAGAAAGGATCTCGACTTCGAGATTAGTGACTATGTGTACTTGAAGATCTCTCCAATGAAAGAAGTGAATCCTTTTGGAAAGAAGGGGAAACTCAGTTCCCGATATATTGGTACTTACCGAATCCTCAGTTGTTTTGGAAAGGTAGCTTATGAGCTTGAGTTACCTTCAGATTTATCTTCAGTTCATCCAGTGTTCCATGTCTCCTTGCTAAAGAAATGCATGGTGACACAGCAGTCGTAGTCCCTATTGAGGGCATAGATATTCAGAACAGCCTCTCTTATGAAGAGATCCTAGTCAAAATCCTTGACTATTAGATTCGCAGACTGAGGAACAAAGAAGTTCCTCTAGTCAAACTTCTTTGGCGAAATCAGACCGTTGAGGGAGCTACTTGGGAAGCAAAAGTAGAAATGCGAACCAAGTATCCTTATCTATTCTCTGCTAATACAGTCTCATCTCAATGTAATAATTTCCTCAAACTTAATCAGTTTCATGTTAAGATTTCAGTTACAAACTTGGTATCAGTTACTATTAGATGTTCAGTTATACATTCATGAGCCAGTTTAGTCATGTATCCATGCATCAGATATCCATGTTCAGTACATAAATTCAGTTTATCAGTAATCCTAGTCATGCATTCATGAATAATGTTCATCTATATCCATGTATCAGATATGCATGTTCAGTATGATAATTCAGAATACTAGTAATATTAGTCATATAGTCATGTTCAAGATGTTCATGTCCAGTAAGTAAGTAAATCTCTCAGTATTCTCAGTCTCAGTAGTCTCATTCGAGGATGAATTTTCCCAAAGGGAAGATAATGTAAGACCTCGCAAAAATCCTAAGCTTAATTCCGTCCTTTAGGCTTGTCAAGGGGTCCCAAACTTAGGATATTTTAGCTAAGTACTCAGAATTAGTGTCATTCCAACCTACAAAGGTTGGTAATCTTATTTTGTGACCTTTACATCCATTAAATGTTGATGTTTAGGTTAATTCATGATCAGGAATATCCGTAGGTGTTTCCGGACAAGTTTTGGATTTTTTAGACTTCGTTTGAAGCTCCTTTGAAATCCCAAAATAGTGAATCAACATGATCGTGGTGCGCAACATCGAATATCACGTTTATTATTATTTTCCCCAGCTACCAGCGTCCAATTCCAGTGAATTAACATAAACATGGCGTGATGAGTTGGCTATCGCGTCGATGAAATCGACGCGTCGCATCGACCTGCACGTTGGTAACCCAATTTTTAGTCATTAAAAGATCTCCTTCTTGAGGGTATTTAGGTATTTTTCCCTCGACCCTCAGTCCCCAAAACATGAAATTAAACTCCCTATAGAACAAATATAGTTATTTTTTCTCAAATTTGCTCAAGAACAAAACCCTAGAAGATCCAATTTCAAATCAAGAACTCAAGATTTAACCATAAGCTTTCGGAAATTCTTCAACAAAGGTATGTGAAGTGTTCATCCAAGGGTTCCTTCAACTTGGAGTTCAAGAATCTCTTTTGAACTTCAAGTAATTGAATTTATGATTGGAATTGAAGTGTATCCATGATTGCTATTTGGATTAAGTTCCTAATTCATGATTATATATATATATATATATATCATGTGAAATTGATCATTATGTGTGTAGATTCATGTGAATCCATGATAAACCCTTGACTTGTGAAATTAGAAATGAATAATGATGCTCACTTGTTGTTCAATACTATGTGCATATACTATGCTCATCAAGTGTTTGATAAATTATCCATGTGAACTATTAAGAGAATGAAATCATGTCAAGTTAGCTTTTGTGCAAGTTATATTATGCAAGTGTTTGTCAAAATGCACCAATGAATGAATGATGATCATGTTCATAGTTTACATGTTTCATGTTATGCCATGTCTCTTAATTTATGCTATTGAGTCCTAGGGGTACTTGTACCCAACAATTTAGCTAATTACCTAGAGCCATGGTCAGTCATAGAACAGTATCAGTTATGACATGATCAGTAAAACTCTCAGTCAGTTATAGAACTCAGGAAAACTCAGTAGAATCCATACTAGTCCAGTTTAATTCAGTATCCAGTTCAAACCTCGGTAAACTCAGTCAGCTAAAAGAATTCAGTGTTATTCCGTCAGTCAATGAAACTCAGTGAACCCCGTTTAGTTCATCTCAACAGTACTCTTAGTAACTGCTCAATCCAGCCTAGTACAAACTAGAAATTAGTTTAGTGTCTATTTAGTTAGGAGTAAGATTCAGCACCGAGTTAACCTAGGGATGGGGGAATTCCTATCAGCAGATGGTTTGACCCTTAGTAGCAATCCCTGTGTTATAGAAATACGTAGCCAACGTAGGTTGAGGTAACTTCCTACCAGACATTATGAGGGTTAATTCTTCTCATCTGAGTTATCCTGCCAGCGAGGGTTGACAGAAGAGCTTCCTATAAGAGAGGGTTAGCTCATAGCTTATCCTTACCCATGGAACGATATTGACACCCTTCCAACTGGGGTTACAGGTTGGACCCTAAATAATTTAGAGAAGGGGTATATTGGTTAGATGATTACCTCCCACAGTTTCAGTTCCAGTCTCAGTCTCAGAATAGAACTCAGTTCAGTTCTTCAGATTCAGAACTATCAAACATAGTCACTCAGCTCAGTACAAAACTCAGTATGGTTCCATAGTATTTATAACTATCAGATATAGTCATTCAGATAATCATTAATATAGTATTTGTAAATACAGATATCAGTTATCAGTATTCCACATCAGTACTCAGTATTAGCACGATCTCAATTGGAGTTTATGTGTTCATGAATGTACTCTTACTTAGTCATACTCATGTTATTCAGTTATTATTGTGTGTGCATATGAACCCATGCATATCATCCGACCTCAATGAGTATACTAGTATATTCAAAGTACTGACGCATGCTTTTCTTTGCACTATGATGTCTTATATCATAGGTTCAGACATACGGGCTCCAGAGCACCCTTAGCGGTTCAAATTCTTAGCTTTCAGAGTAGTGGCGAGTCCTCATAGTTTAAGGACATGATTATTATTTATAGTACTTCAGTTTTATTTTAGTAGTTGGAGTTAGTTGGGGGCTTATCCCATCAACTTCACAGTTCAGACAGTTAGTGGCTTTTTTAGACTAGAGTATTTTCAGACAATTGTTCAGTTTTTCAGTACTTATATTCAGTTTTGGTATTTTGATACCGCATTCAAATTTATTTATAGATTTGAACCTTATGGCATATGTTTCTTCCTATTTCTGCATAATTACAGTATTTATTACTCAGTTATTGCGGCAGGTACTAGTCATGGGTTAGCTTGTGTTCCTTTGAGATTATGAGCACCATGTAACATTCGGGGTACAGACTCGTGGCATTACAATCTTAGTACAACCTTCCATCCCCAGACTGATGGGTTTTCAGAGCGAGCTATTTGGGTTTTTGAGGATATGCTCTGAGTTTGTGTTATAGATTTTGGAGGTCAGTGAAAGCAACACATAGCTTTGGCAGAGTTCGTATATAACAATAGTTATCATTTAAGTATTAATATGGCGCCTTTTTAGTCTTTGTATGGTAGGAGATGTCGTTCTATGATTGGGTAGTTTAAAACTTTTGAGACTATACTCGTGGTACGGACATGCTTCAGGATTCGTTGGATAAAGTCAAGGTGATTCAAGATAGGTTAAGGGCAACTTAGAGTAGGTAGAAGGCTTATGAAGATTGTAGAGTGTGTGCCTTGAGGATTGGAGTTGGTGACCAGGTATTCCTCTGTGTATCGCCCATGAAGGGTGTGATAAGGTTTGAAAGGAAAGGCAAGTTCAGCCCTAAATATATTAGATCCTTTGATATTCTTTGCACAGTTAGTAAGGTGGCTTATGAGTTAGCCTTACCCCTAGATTTTTCTTTTGTCTATTTGGTTTTTTATGTTTCTATGTTGTGGCTATACATTCTTGATCCTTCTCATGTACTTAGATAGAATTCAATTTAGTTGGATGTGCGATTGACCTTCGTGGAGGATCCTGTGCTTATTTTGGCCAATGAGGTTAGGTGCTTGCACACTATAGTGATTCTGGTAGTTAAGGTTCAGTGGAGTCACCACCTAGTATAGAAGGACACTTGGAAGATCGAGAGCGAGATACAGACCCAGTATCCTCACCTGTTTGAGGCTTCAGGTACATCCTAATCCTTTACTTTCGTAGACTAAAGTTCTTTTAGTAGTGGATACATAATGACTCTCTAAGTCATTTTCTGTATTTCCAATCATTTCACCATTTAGAGTTTTCCTATAGCTTCCCTAAGTCATTTATGACTTACTGGAACTGACAATGCGGTTACTTGGCAATTCATTTAGTTTTAGAGCCAATTCCCTATTTTGAAGTCTTCGTTGGTTCAAATTGTCTATCAGGTGAAAACTTCAATCAAACGACCTTGTATGCCAATTCTGACTATTTCAATAGCTCTAAGAACGTCGATTTTAGTCTAGGTGGACCCTTGGTTTGAGTCTTGAGGATCCCAAACTCATTTTGGGATATTGGCTGAAAGTTAAGAAAAATGGTAAGTGGGTGAGGGACCCACTTTTCAGCAAGATAATCTCTGATGGAAATTTTTTATTACGCCATTAAGTCTGAAGTATCGAATTTTATTGGGAAATATAGTTCATTTTGTGTATACGGGATTTTAGATGAATCCCAAGGGGTTGGTGGACAATTGGAAAATTCCAAGTCCTCCAAGACTCGGCTGGTGTCTGGTACATTGTGTATATGACCATTTGGTTGCTTAAAGCGACCTGGATTGGCCCAGTGGTATCGCATGAGCAAAGCGTGTATTGTGTAAGCGAACGTTGCTTAAGAAATTCTAGTGTTGCTTGTGCGACTTATGCTCAGACCACGAGTGTCTCTTAAGCGGCACTTGGTCGCTTAAGTGATATGGTCGCTTAAGCGACCCAATGTCTGCTTAAGGGACATCTGCGGACCTGGGAAGGGTATAAATAACCACACTTAGTCTGATTTTCATCATTTTCATCTATTCTCTAGAATTGTGAACCCTAAGAAGTGGGAAAATTGGGAGAATCAATTGTGGATGATTGTGGAGCTTTGGTTAATTAATTTATGGAAAAGGTACAAATATACCCTCAAACTTTGATAAATGGTACATATATACCCTCCGTTATACTTTAGGTACAAATATACCCCCACTGTTAATGATTTGGTACATATATACCCTTCTTATTAACGGTGTGCCATGTGTCGCGATCCTAGCAACTTATCCATTTTTATTTACGAAAGAGGTACAAATATATCCTCAAACTTTGATAAATGGTACATATATACCCTCCGTTATACTTTAGGTACAAATATACCCCCGTCGTTAATGATTTGGTACATATATATCTTCTCATTAATGGAGTGCCATGTGTCTTGATCCTAGCAATTTGTCTATTTTTATTTATTTTATTCCTAAATAATTAATCCATCCTAATTAAAAATTCATTACCTGACTCATTCCATCCCAATCCGACCCGATCCAAACTGAAGCTTCACGCGTGTACGCATAAAGCTTCTAAGAGCTACAGAAGCAAACAAGGCAACTAATGCTGCCAAAATATTTACGCGAGAAAATTCTTACTTCATGATGACTCTTGGAGGTTATAACGTAGTAAGGAATCAGATTCTGGTGAGGTTAAATTGAATGTGGCGATTTTTTCCTCTGTAAACTATTTTATATGTCAATATATTCATACTCATGCATATTAATCTTTCATTCTTCTTGATGCATACTTCAAAACTCATCACAATTCGCAGATTATATTAGTTGACTTTGTGCGAGAGTATATACCAAAGACTTCAGGTGTAATTGAACTTCACGATTCTAATGGAAATAAGTAGAATGTTTATTGCATCAGGAGCAAAATGCGGATGATTTTATCCAAAGGATGGTCAAAATTTGTTAGGGATATCGGTTTAGTGGTAAGAGACGTGTTTGTAGGATTAAAATGCCTTCAGATCTAGTTTGTCACTACCATTTTCATCAATCATTCATTCAATTTTGAGTCTCAGAAGCTTTTGGCATAAACACGTCTCTCAGAAGCTTCAATTTGGATCAGGTTGGGTTGGAATATAATGGGTCGGGTAGTGGATTTTTAATTAAAGTGGATTAATTATTTGAGGGTAAAATAAATAAAAATGGGTAAATGGCTAGGATCATGACACGTGGCATGCCGTTAGTTAGGACGACCTATATGTACCAAATCATTAACGGCAGGGGTATATTTGTACCCAAAGTATGACGGAGGATATATATGTACCATTTATCAAAGTTCAGGGGTATATTTGTACCTTTTCTGTATAAAAATGGGTAAATGGCTAGGATCATGACACGTGGTATGTCGTTAGTTAGGAGGGTATATTTGTACCAAATCAGTAATGGCAAGGGTATATTTGTACCGAAAGTATGATGGAGGTTATATATGTACCATTTATCAAAGTTTAGGGGTATATTTGTACATTTTTTGATTAATTTATGCATTTCTTTTTCGAATTTGTGGTAAGATTTCATTATTTTCATCTCTAAATTCTCCATCGTTTGCTAAAAGACCTAAAATCTTAGGGGTCTTGATTATAGCATTATTAGATCTCGAAATTTACCCATTTTTGAGGATAAATGTTCTTTGAGCATAACGGGGTGTTGTGTTGGTTTTGAAAGTGTGATTCCACAAATGGGCCCAACATAGAATTTTTATGTAATTTTGGACCCGAAGCACAATAGCGCAATATAGGTATCATTGTTCTTGTTTTGACGAGTAGATTATGATTTTGGTAGCGTGGCAATTTGCAAAAGCTTCTCAAAAAAGGAAATCATTGGTTTAACGAATTCTTTGGACTTTTCTTCAGCATCCAGGCAGGCTAGGTTTACCCTCCTTATAGATTGAGTTATTTCGTAGTATGATTAAGATAATATGCTAGATATAGGATGGTATTTAAGTGTTGGAGGTATAATTGATAATATTTAGGTTAGCTAGACTTTTTAGGCTACCTTAAAACCGTAAATTTAGGCGTAACTATCTTAGTTTCTTATGTTTGAGGATAAATTGTTATCTTAGAGCTAATAAGGGCTTATTTAACTTCTAGAAATAAATTTAGATACCTTATCCTAGTCCGTGGTAGATTATTCTTAGAAATGGATTTCGGGTATTAGAAATGGGCCCCTTCGTCTCAACTTAGGCCAATACATCTGTTAACTTTTATAGACTTATTTACGCATAATATACCCTTGCTAATGCTTATTTTGGGATTAAAGAGATTAGATGCTTATTGATTATGCTAGTTTGGTAACTGAGAGTTAGTGCTGATTCTGGGTAAGTTTTGATGGATAATTATGGTGATTTAGTGATATGGTTTAAGATTGTGTCTTATTCATATAGTCTATTGATTTTGTCCAGTGACATATGAGTCCCGACTTGAGTCCAGTAATTGATGATGATAATGATATATATATATATGAGTTTCGATTCAAGTCCGGCATATGACTATGATGCTGATAATATTGGTTCTGATTCAAGTCTGGCGAATGATAGTATTGACGATGATACTATTGAGTTCCAGATCAAGATTGTTATGACTGCTTTATTGCTATTTTAACTCTTTAAATGTTGATTTCCAAATTTTACGCCATTTTCCATCAATTTAGGCTATCGTTTATGGTTCCAGGCAACGGTTTGGCTGACCTACTGGTGGGATAATAGAGGTACCATCATGACTCCTAAATTAGGTCGAGACAATGAGTAAAGTAAGCCTATCGTACCTGAATGTCGATGAATGCCCAAAATAGTCCACCAAAATTGGAGATTTTCCCTTTTGAGAAGCCTCCACAAGATGGCGTGCTACCAAAATAGTGATCTACATATTAATACAAGAATGACGATATACATATCGCATATAAATGCTTTGAGTCTAAAGTCAAGCTAAAATTCCATGTGGATACCGCTTGCGAAATCACAACTTTGAAATCGTCAAAACACTCCTCCAAGATCAAGGATCATTTACCCTAAAAATGGGTGAAACTGAGCCCAATTACTTGTTCATATCAGCCCGCAAAGTATTAGGGATTTCGAGGTTGAAGTAAAGAATTAAATAAGAAAACAAAGGAAACTTACGATAATCCTTGAAGAGAAAACATCCCCACAAACTCTCCAACTCACACACAAATATCGATTTTCTCAATCTCTTAGATATCTAGGGCATTTAATGGAAGTTGGGACTTACAAATGGAACAGAATCGGGTTTGACAGCAATAAATACTATCGGGGGTCCATTTATCGTGATTTTTGGGAACCCATCGTGAATGCAAGTATCAACCTAACTTATTCTTCGCAAATGCAAAAATAGTCTTGTGAACATGATGACAAATAAACTTAGCCTTCATGAACATGGAAAATGTCATCACAACTGTGATATCTTATAGCCTTGGCCTTCACAAATGCAGACAAGGCCATTGTGATTGTGAAGTCCATTTTTTTCCTACACTAGTTGAAGTTATACCAGCTAAACTTGGCATTTTCCAAGTTTTCAATCGGACCCTAAAGATTTATTAGAAATACCGTGAACACAAATAAACTATGCTACACTATCAAGTTCGACATTTCAGAGTCAACGACGCCATTAAAATTTCGACATGGGGTTGTTACGATGAAATGTGGGTCCCTAACACGACCCAAACCAAGGACTAGCCATGTCGGGTATCTCAAGTCCAACCAAGACCGAAGACCACCCCCAATACCCAATCATTAACCACCTTGAATCCCATGTCGGATGAATCTTGAACATATAACAAGACAAAGCAATAGTAATCTAAAGACAATAAATAAAGTCTATAACCATAACCAAAAAATCACAACCAAGTATCCAACTGATACCAATCCCAATGCCAATACCAATACCAATGCTAACACTAATACCGACACCGCTCATGCCTATAGTAGTCCAACAAAGCCTCTAACAAGAATTAAAGAATATCCAATCGGTTCATGCCCCCGACCATAGCCAAAACCAAAACCAAAGAAATAATAATAATGAAAAGAAGTTCATAGCATAAAATGGGGTATTTCGGAGTATGAAAGATCACTATTTCAATCTAACTCAAAGTTGTCCTTGAATACAAGTCACTGAGAAGGAGGAATGGTAGCATGGTCATTTCCTGCATTGCGTAGGGATACAGTGCTCGAAGACGGTTAGTGGAGTGAACGCTTGCATGTAACTCAGGGATAAATATAAAATAATTCCATCATTCAAAACCAAATAAGATAACCATATGCAATCACATATAGACATATATATCATGTTGGGAATAGGGAAAAAAGTTTAACATGCACTTAAAACCTTAACCTGGACTGTGTAGCTCTGCCGTCCTAAAGGAACCCAAGGGCTATATGGGTTCAGCTCCCCCTGCTGAAAGGGCCTCAGTGCGTGTTAGTCGAATGTACCAAGGAAAAACCTGAGATGAGTAGTACATCCCCCAAAATATAAAGTGTGACATCATGCACACAGTCACCATAACCAAACCTCTTATTGGCAAACAAGAGTTTCTAGTATTGGTGTCCTCGGGGCCTCCACCTTTCACGGCATTGCTACATAACCCCCTTTAAGCCCATATTAAAATCATTTACACATTCCCAACCATTTACCAAGGAGTCTTTTAATTAGGCATTAACCATTGATATCGTCATACCAAAATTAGAGCTTGCAAGTCTATTCCAATTATGCCATATAAACCATTAAACCAAAACCATAACCACCAAGGCCTTTCCGAAATCATTTAAAACCAAACCAAACCATTTCATGTTCCATTACCATTTATCGATGCATTAATTCAAAGTAATAGTCAAAGCAAGCACATTGGGGATTCCATTGTACCCCTAGTTCAAATCCCACCTTTTTCATAACTACTAACCAGTTTTACAAAACAAGGTTGGGGTTATAACCACTCAAAAGTCACAAGTTTAAAGAAATTTACCATTATCAAGTTCAACCACCATACCCATTTAGCCACATGTTCAAAACCATAATTAAAATAAGAAAAACCATAATTAAACCATGTGAAACAGTATTCAACCATGAATATCCAAAAACCCCAACCTTTATTTCAAAACCATAACAACTTTATGAAAATCATACATTAAAACATAAGTTTTTAGTAAAATAACAATGAGAGGGGGAGTAACATTCCTTAGAAACCAATGAATACGGAGAGAAACCCCTTGAAAGCCTTAATTAATTAGCTTGATGAAACCTAGCTTTTTCTTGAACATAGACTTTGAGAGTGCTTGATTAGGAATAATGTGTTAAAAAGGTCCCAAAGGATGTTTAAGTCATGGTATCAAAGGGGGTTAAAGTGGGGAATATCCAGAATGCCCTCAAATTAAAAACTGTAAAAAGGACACATGTGGTTACGAGTTGACCCCTTAACTCGTGACCACAACATACGACTCGCACCCTTGAGTCATCACCAAGATAGTTAGTTGGACACCCATACACTGCCTACCATACGACTCCATGATCCCACTCACTACAAGACCATACGATTCGCATGGTCTAGAAATATCCAAGGGATTGGACACTGGACAACATACGACTCAACCCTACCACTCGTACCCTTTCCTCACGGATCTGAGTGAGCCACTCATACTCAGAGATAAGTCAAGTCATTAAGTTAATGATTTGATTAAAGATCGTCTTAAAGACTCATCACCAACCCTAATGACTCATACTACCAAGCCGTAACCAAGATAGAGAACCCAACCACCCTCCACTGGACACATAATAACTAGGATCACTTGACACGTACCCACACCATATGGATCATAGGATGAGACATTACTAAGGCAGTGAGCTCAAGGCTCAAGATATTTCTAAGGTCCAGAATCCAGGGTGTTTCAGTCCCACACCTAAAGGTCATTTTAACCAAAATCTATCCAGTAGCCCAAAATAAGTTAGAAAACTTCAGAACTTCAACAAAAGATCCTTCTATCCTAAAATCAATATTCAGGAGCTAATAAAACTGTCAGCATACGAGGTTGTTACCCTGAAGTTTAGGCCTAATACCCAATCATTAACATCAAAAACTTTAAAATATGAATTGTCTCTAAAAATCAAATGAACTACCTAATAATCGAACTATTAGCTCCAGCAAGTTATAAATGACTCAACTATGAGAAAACTCTAAATGTCCAAATAGTATGGAAGTTCAAAAAATAGTCTGGAGGGTCATTACAATATCCACTAATAAAAGGACTTTCATCTACGGAAGTAAAGGATCAAGGTATACCTAAAGGCTCAAACATGTGGGGGTACTAGGCTCACATCTCATTCTAGATCTCTAAGGTAGCCTCCTTGACTAAATGGTCTCTCCACTAAATCTTAACCACAAAAATCTCTATAGTGCAACTGCCTAATATCCCTACCTAATATGAGAATTGGCTTTTCCACGATTGTCAACCTCTCATCATACTGTCCCAAGTCCCACCAAAATACATGAGACTCATTCAGGATATAACACCGCAACATAGAGACATGGAAAATTTGGTGAATAACTGCAAAGTCTAGTGGAAAGGACAACTTGTAAGCTACTTCTTCAACTGTTTGAAGTATCTCAAATGGCCCAATATGAATGAGGTTAAGCTTTCCCCTCCTCTCAAACCTCATCATGCCCTTCCTAGGTGATATTCATAAGAAAACTTAGTCACCAACTCCATACCTCAGGGCACAAAGTCTATGATCGGCATAACTCTTCTGCTTACTCTGTGTTGCCCTCAACCTATCCTAAATAATCCGAACCCTTTCCAACGACTCATAAAGTAAGTCTGTACCATAGGTCCTAACTTTAGAGGTCTCAAACCAACATATCAAAGATCAATAACTCCTACCATATAATGCCTCAAATGGTTCCATCTTAATACTCTAATAATAGTTATTATTATAGGCAAACTCTAGTAAGGCTAAGTGTTGTACCCACTGACCTCCAAAGTATATAACACATGCATAGAATATACACTTAAAAACCTAAATAGTATGATCTAACTGACCATCAATATAAGGATGGAAAGCATTGTTGAGGTCAACCTGTGTAGCCAACTCCTTCTAAAAATTTCTCCAAAAGCTAGAGATGAACATCGAGCCTCTGTCTGAAATAATAGATATAGGTACTCCACACAGGTGAACTATCTTGCAAACATAGATACGAGTGAACCTCTTAGCATTGAAAGACATCTAAATAGGGATAAAATGGGCCAATTTGTTCAACCGATCTACAATGACCCAAATGCCATCGAAACCATGGGAAGTGAGAGGCAACCCACTAACAAAGTTCATAGTAATTTTCCCACTTCTTCTTGAGAATAGGTATTCTCTGAATCAAGCCACCGGGTCTCTAGTGCTAGCCCTTTGTCTACTGAAAACATAGGCAACAGGATATAAAATCCACAATACTCTCATCATGTTGCTCCACCAATGCTACTGTCTTAAATCTCTATACATCTTGGTTGTACTAGGGTGAATAAAATATTTAAAACTGTAAGCCTCTTGCAATATCAGCTAAATCAAGTCCCCAACCCTTGAAATACAAATGTGACAATCATATCTAAAAATACCACTGAGTCATAGGGTGTTGAAGACTATGGTGATCCACGCAGATCTCATAATGAATTTCTCTAAATCTTAAGTTCAAAAACTACCACAGCCGACTCCAAATCATGAGTGAGGTAGTTGTGTTCGTGTACCTTCACCTTCCTTGATACATAAGTAATAACTTAGCCTTGGTGAATCAGAACACATCCCAATCCAACACTATAATCATCACAAAATATGGTAAATCCCTCGCCATCAATAGAATGAGTCAAGATAGGAGCTAAAGGTGAGTAAGCCATTGACCTTCAGAATGCTCAACTCATACTTTTTCGACCACTGAAAAGGAACCTCTTTTTTGGTCAATCTAGTAATTGGAACTACAACAGTAGCAAAATCTTTAATGAACCACCTATAATAACCTGCCAAACTAATAAAGTTGTGAACCTCAGTCAGAGATGTAGGTCTTGACCAATGGAGAATAGCCTTCATCTTAGTTGGATCTACCATAGTCCCATCCTTAGACACAACATACCCTAGAAATATAATAGACTCAAGCTAGAACTCACACTATGAGAATTTGGTAAAAAGTCTATGATCTTTCTAAGTCTGGAGCACAATCCTTAAATATTGCTCATGCTCTTCCCTGCTCCTTAAATACACGAGGATGTCATCAATGACAATGATAAAAAAAAGTCCATATAGGGCTTGAATACTCAGTTTATGAAATCCATAAATGCGGCTAGGGAATTGATCAACCTAAAAGACTTCACTAGGAACTCATAATGTCCATAGAAAGTCCCGAAGGCTATCTTAGGGATGTCCTCAGGCCAAATTCTCAACATATTGTAACCGAATCTCAAGTCAATCTTAGAGAACACTATTACTCCTTGAAGCTAGTCAAATAATTCATCAATACAAGGCATAGGATACTTATTCTTCACTTTCTCCATATTTAGTTGTTTATAGTTGATGCGCATATGCATAGAACCATCCTTTTACATCACAAACAAGACAGGAGCACCCTAAGAAAATACAAACAAAACCCTTACCTAAAAGATCCTAAAGCTAAGAATTTAACGCCTAAGCTCGACAAGAGCCATATGGTAAAAATAGGTTGAGTGACCAGCTGAATATCAATAATAAACTCAATATCACACTCAATAGGAATGCTAGGCAGTTTGATAGGAAAATATTAGGAAAATCACAAACTATAGGAATAGAATCAAGAGATAGACTCTCTACACCAATATCACAAATAAAAGAAAAATAAGACTTGCAACCCCTTGATATAAGTCTCCTATCCCAAACATAAGAAATAATCCTTAATGGCCTATGGTTAACCCTACAACACAATCAAAGGTATGCCAGACATAGATAAGTTAATGATCTTATAAAATAATCCAAGATTTTATGATAAAGGGATAACCAACCTATGCCCAGAATCATATAAAAGTCCACCATATCTAACATAATAAGATCGACCTGAGTATCAAACTCCTAAATAGTCATAATACATATTTGATAAACTCGATCCACTACTAAGAAATCACCTAGGGGAATAGATACTCATAATGACATAAATAAACACTCCCAGTATAACTCTAACTGTGATGCATAGTAAGAAGACACATAGGAATTAGTAGATCTCGAATCAAATAAAGCAATAGCTGGATGATGACACACTAAAATCATACCTATAATAATAGCATTCGAAGACTCTACCTCCTACCTATCAGGTATAATATACAAATGACCTCTCTCACTATATGGATGGGTGGCTGACCAACCACCTATCTTACTACCTAAGGACCTTCTCGAGAACCCTTCAGACCACCCTGACGATCCTACATACCACCTCTATTTAGGGCACACTACCCTAATCTACTAAGTACTCTGTGTTACAAAAATAACTACCCCATGCTAGGTACAGTATCTAGAGTAATGGTCGATGGGTCTACAATCATAAAATACCCCAGGCACTACACTCTGACTTAAAGATTTAGCTAACCCAAATTATCCATCTTTATTAGAAAACCCAAAATGTGCACCTCTAAAATACTGGATGTTGTTAGTCCCATTATAATCACTATAGATGTACTGACCTCTATCTATAATTTAAGGTACGGCAAGAACAAGCCTACAAGGTTGACCCTGATAGTAATAAGATAGGTGCAAAGGGTACCTACTCTAAGAATCTTTGCCTCTAAACTATGAGATACTCTAGCTCCTACTTAAACTACCCTGGTGATATAGTCTCTTATTGCTGCCCCCTTGGGCCTCACGGTATATCTTCTCCATAGTTTGGGTAAAATTGGATACCATAGAAAAAGACCTACCGACTACAACCAAACTCTGAGTAGCCATATGAATAGAAAGTCTCAGCCCTATAACAAAGCATCAAACCAGCTCATACTTGGTCTGTAAGATAGAAGTAGCATGTCTGGACAATTCATGGACCCATGCATTTTACTTTAAAATAGTCATAAAACCCTTCTTTAATTTTGAGAAGTAATCTTTAAGACGCTCTCGAAGGTTGTAGGGCATATATTTCTCCCATAAAACCTCAAAGAACTAAGTCCATATCAAAGGATGGGTTCCAACTAGTCTGGAATCAATATAACCTCTCCATCGATGTCTAGTTTCTAAGTCTAATTGAAAAGTAGTATAGTCAACCCCACGAGTCTCAAATAGTCCACAATTATGGATCCTATCCTCATAATCAACCAAGAACTCAAATGCATTATCACTCAGAGCCCTTGAAAATATAAGTGGAATCAATCGTAGAAATCTGCCCAATATCTTCTGCTCTTCAATAGACATAATCGGTTGGGCGGCTATTAGCTAAGGATCTATTGGCATTGGAGAGACCTCAACTCTAGGAGTCGAGGCTATAGGCCACACCTTATAGACATACCACTTTGATCTACAGACTAAGTACCATAATATGATACACCACCAACCATACCCAAAAACTGAACCAAGGTATCTTTGAGAAATAAAGAAAAAATAAACCCCAGTGGTGCCTTCGCTGCCCCCTGGCCCACTAATGGTTAGGGTGTAGGAACCTTTAGTGTGGGATAAATAAAAGGATCTGGGGAAAGGATATCTATACTAACCCCTAGTTGGGGCTGCAGTTCTTACTTAACCTCAGCCCCTAAGTTGTCAACGACCTCTAGTAGGAGCCCTAGTCACGGACTTGAATTCCTCATCTCCGATCATCACAACTTCCAATAGGGTCGCACATTGATGGTTTGATTTGGTTTTATGTATTATTGGTTTGGTTTATCAATTTTTGGTTTGTAAACATGCTTAAATGATAACCAAATTAATAAGATATGTGTTATTGTTTTTTGGTTAATTGTTTTCTAGTCTTTATTGTTTCAATTTTTTTATTTAACTGATAAGAAAATACTCCTCTAATTCACTTTACTTTCTCTTATTTTAATAAGTTCTACATTAAATTCCTGTATAAAGTGTACAGAAATTATAAGAACTAAGACAACAACTATAAAATACAAAGAAAATAGAGTGTGTATTTAAAATCTAAAGCCAGTATTATTAATTTATGAATAAAAATATAATTTTAATATAATATATTGGGTTATCAATTTAACCATTAACAAAAACTTTAAAATCACCAAACCAGTAGACCGATAAAAAAATTTACAAAATTGTTAAAAAACTGTTAACCCAATATTGATAAACTAATAATATTTTATAGATTTAGTTTATTGGTTGAAGAGGTATTTGCACACCCCTAGCTCGCATCTGGACCATCTGCTAAAGAGTGAAATAATGTCAATTTTAGAAAACAACACAGGCTTGATACATGAAATGAATGAAAAAAGTGAAGTTCTCCTAGGAATGTCCTATAGCCTCCTGAAGATAGAAATAGATGTCATCTTTTCGATCTGTGGGACTCTACTAGATACTTACTTTCGTACTAACAATACTAGTAAACCTAGGCTCTGATACTAATTTATCACAACCCGATTTCATGAGTCATGATGGAACCTACCTTATCCCATAAGTAGGTAAGCTAAACCATAGTCCATAACAATAAGTAGTGTGTTAGTTGGTGGAAGGCATATTGAATATTGAAGTTAAGCATATAAATAATAAAAGAGAAAAATAGCACAAGAGTATCCCACGACCTAGTAAGGTCGGTATAAGAGCCATTAATCAATAGAATAAAAGTACTAATACTATTAGTATACAAATAGTCTCGAATGTAAAAACTATCCAAAATAATAAAAGAAGGGAGAATCAGCTCTAAGTTTAAAAGCTCACCCTCTCTCCTAACTCTAAGTATGCTGGATAGAACAATAATGACAACAAATATTTGGATCTACATCAAAAAAGATAAGAAAGTGCAGTATGAGTACCTAATTAATGGTTACTCAATAGGCATCATCGGTTGACTGAGCGAATCATAATAAAAGCATAATAAGATGCAAAATGTAAACTAAAGTCAGGGATAAAAGAAAAAAACTAAAATAATGCTCCAAAAGATAGATAATAAATAATAAGGTAGATAATATCAAAAATAATGCAAACTAACTATAGCATAATTGGACCCCCATAAGCTTAGAAAGCTAGAGAAATATTGACAATAATAATTACAAAGTCACCAATCACTAGAGCCATATCTCTGATCCTTTGTACCATAAACACTAGACTCAAACCAAATCCTTAATATAATAACTGAACCATAAATGCCAAACTCAAATGAGACTCTAATATCATAAGTAAATAGTAAATATCAAACATAAACCGATCTTTAAATATCATAAATAAATAGTAAGTGTCATACTCAAACCAGTATTTAAATATCTCAAGAGAATAGAAATTACTAGAATCGAAGTGCTATTTAAAGTAAATACAGGTTATCAAGTCTAGTCAAGAATTGAAAATAAGTCTAAATCATTATAGAGTCCACGAATAAATGTAAAATGATGAAAACAGACCTCCTAGATCTAAAAGGATCTAATTAAGATATTTGACCTTAAAGAGGGTTGGCGAGGCCCACTACTAGACCCCAAAAGTTTATACTAAGGTAATTTTTACCCAAAAACTAGAATAAGGCTTCCAATGTCTACTACTAGGTATCAAATGAGTCTAAATAAGTATGAAGGCAATAATTTAACTCAAGGAAAGGAGGAATGGGTCATCTCAATATCAACTAATAGCTACCTCGAATCTTGGAATACGGGCATGAAAACTAGATCAACACCCAGGATAGTCAGCTCGATACCTACACGTAAGGTGCAAAAAATAAATAAGTATAAGTACTAATTAACATGTTATCAATAATATCATATATAGAATATGCCAAACTCTATCTCAGAGATTTGGTCAGGTTGCACAGTGTTCCCTTATCTATCATCTCTAATAGAGGTACCCAGTTTACCTCTTACTTCTGAAAGGCATTCCAAAAGGGTCTTGGTACCCAAGTCCACCTCAGTATAGCTTTTCATCCTCAAACAGATGATCAAGCATAAAGGACCATTCAGACTCTTAAAGATATGCTGAGAGCAAGTGTTGTTGATTTCAAGGTTAGTTGGGATGACCACTTTCCTTTGATTGATCCAGATATATCCTTATGAATCTCTCTATGGTAGGATATGTAGATATCCTATTAGTTAGTTTGAAGTAGGTAAGGCCGTAGTAGTAGGGCCTGACTTGGTATTTGATGTGTTAGAAAAGGTTCAGTTAATCAGAGAAAGGATTAGGGCTACCCAGAGCCGACAGAAATCGTATGCTGATGTAAGGAGAAAGGATCTCGAGTTTGAGATCAGTGATTTTGTGTACTTGAAAATCTCTCCCATGGAAGGAGTGAAGAGATTCGGCAAGAAAGGGAAACTCAGTCCCCGATATGTTGGTCCCTTCAGAATTCTCAGTCATTTCAGAAAGATATCTTACGAGCTTGAGTTGCCTTTAGATTTAGCCTTAGTACACCCAGTTCCATGTCTCATTGTTGAAAAAGTGTATTCGTGATCCAGCGGTAGTTTTTCCCTTAGAAATTACATATATTCAGAACAATCTTTCCTTTGAGGAAGTTCCAGTCGAAATTCTTGATCATCAAGTTCATAGACTAAGGAATAAAGAAGTTCCACTAGTCAAAGTTCTTTGGTGGAATCAGTCCATTAAGGGAGACACTTGGAAAGCAGAGGCAAATATATGGACCACGTACCCTCATCTTTTCTCCAAAAATCTAGATTCAGTATAAAGTACCAAGTCTTTTTAAGATTTTTCCTCTATTATGCTCAGTTTCAGTTGCGTATCATGTTCATGTCAATCGTGCATTTACAAATCAGTTCAGTCATGGATTCCATGCATCAGATATGCATGTTCAGTGTGTAAGATTAGTCCATCAATTTCCTCAGCTTAACAAGTTTCATTCGAGGACGAATGATCCCAAGGGGGAGATATTATAAGGCCCCATATTTCCCTAGCATAATCTAAGTCCCAGTGCATGAGTATTCACATATATAATTTTTTAAATACCCATTATTATTCTATTTAGATCCTTCCATTGTGTAGTAAATTTAACTAGCTTTCTAACGATATAAAATTTGCCCAAATCCGATAATCGGGTAAGAAGTTATGGCGATTTTAAGTTTCAGTTGTTAGACCCCGTCATGTTAACCCTTAGCGCAATGCAGAGCTAGTCTAAGTGAAAATTGGCAATTTCCAGTGGAGGTGTGCGATCATGGCTCATCGCTGCAAAGTCCAAATTGGCATTTGACAGTTTCCAGTGTCTATCGCGATTCCACCGCATTGCGGTGAACTTTCAGGTCCCAATTAGTGAAGGACCGTGATTTTTCTTGCATCGCGCCACAGACCAGTTTCCCATTTGTCCAATTCTAGTGGTTTGGCGTGATAGTGGTGTATCGCGCCAAGGTAAACAATTGGGATCTTCATTTTTTATCTTCCATTTTTAAATCTGTTCAGGGGTATTTGGGTCTTTTTCACGGCCCGAATTCACCTAAAACACGAAATTTAACCCCTAAACACCCCAAGTAGTCATCCTTATTTCAATTCCTCTCACAATCAAAAATCCCCCTTTCAAGAACAAGAAATCCTTGCTTTAAATTCAAGGCCAATCCTCAAGAACTCACCCAGAACTTTAAGAAATTCATTATCCCAGGTATGTTAGATGTTCATCCATGGATTCCTTTCGTCCATGGAGTCCAAGAAACCTATTTAATTTACAATTTTTGATCTTTTCAAGTTATTATATTTTAAATTATGATTTCATCCATGAACCTCTATGTACTATTAATTTTATACCATGTTACCATGAGATTATTGATATCATTCAATCCTCCATGTTCTTATATTATTATTTATTAAATTAAACCATGATTTGGATCTACTATGTTGAATTCATGATATTCCATAAGTTCCATGACATTCCTATGATTGTTTTAACCATGAACTACAAGTGTTTGATAAAATGCCTACAAGAGTGATTGATTTAAATAAAAGCCTTCATGTTTTGTCCTTCAAGCTTTAGTGTCATTTTAATATTTATTGTTTTGAGTCCTGGGGGGATTGAATACCCGAAATCCATTGCTTCTTAATTATTCTAGTATGAGTACATTACAGAATAGTCTTTAGAACATACTATGAGCATTATCAGAATAGTCAGTTACCAGACAGATAAACTTAGAACAATCTAGTATTTCAGTGTCTTTCAATTGGGAGTAGGATTTAGCACCGAGCGAGTGTAGGGATGGCAGCTTCCTCATCTGATAGGCAGAGTCATTAGTTCCAATCCCTGTACTCCAGAACAACGTATCCAGCATAGTGTATGAGAAGTCACCCATCAGATTAGGCTTGACTATCTCGCAGGGGTCACCCGTCAGTTCAGGCTTGACACCCTTAGTCCTTTGGACATTATATCAGTTTAGGGGATCTACACAGCCATCATTAGTACTCGTGGAACGGTATTAACACCATTCCAACTAGGGTTACAGGTTTGACCCCAATTAGCTCAAATTAGGGAATTTTGGTTAGATGATACCTCCCACAGTCTTAGATATAGTCTCAATTACAGTCCCAGTTTAGTTATTCAGTCTTAGTGTTGTTTGACCAAAGCATACAGATTTCAGTTATTTCAGTTATTTTAGTAATTTAGTTTACAGATTTTACTTTCATGTTATATTCTTGATCATGCATCCTCAGTATTTATAGATTTTCATGCATTTTCAGTATCTACAAATTCCATGCTCTTTATTTAGTACTCCATGCTTTACATGCATATCCAGTTAATTATTAGTTATGTTCATGAAATCATGTATATAATCCTACCTCATTTAGCATACCAGTACATTCAAAGTACTGATTGCATACCTTTTCTTTTGCGCTATGATGTATTATATCATAGCATCTGATGCTCAGTTCCTGGCTCGTGATTAGACTTATCAGATCCTGAATAGTAGCAGTGGTGAGTCCTTATTCTTTGAGGACAGGCTTACTTTATTTCATGTTTTAGTTAGTAGTTAGTTGGAGTTAGTTGGGGGCTGTCCCATCAACTTATATTTAGTCAGTCAGTTTTAGAGGCTCTTCAGACATTAGAGCCAGTTATTCAGTATTCAGATATTATAGTTAGTTATCATTAGTTTATCAGATTCAGTCAGTTGTTTTCATAGACTCATATTTTAGTTTTAAATTCAGTTCTTAAAACCTTATGTCATACCAGTATTCTTCTGCATTTATGATCATGTTATCCAGTGCTCACAGCAGGTACTAGTTATGGGTTAGCTTTTGGTCCCTCGGGACTTTAAGCCTCGTGTGATGACTAGGAGGTAGTCCCGAATCATTACATGTAGTTAGTCCTCACTGGAAAGAAGTGAGTAGACTTAGTCATCCTATCCACGATGACCCAAATTGAATCATACTAATTATGAGATCGCGGGATACTAGTAACAAAATCTATTTTGATCATCTCCCACTTTTACATACGTAATTCTATCTTTTGAGACATACCACCGAGCCTCAAGTGCTCAACCTTCACTTGCTGACGAACCATATACTTAGCCACAAAATTGGTCACATCTCTTTTAATGTTGTTCCATTAATAGATCTCTTTCAAACCATGGTACATCTTTGTCAAACTCGAGTGACTATATACCTCGACTCATGAGCCTCAGTCAAAATTCTTTCCCGCAGCCCATCAACATCAGGAACGCATAATCTACCTTGATACAACAAGATACCATCACCATCAATATTAAAAGCTATAACCTTCTAATAACCCACGTCATTCTTAATCTATATCAAAATGGGATCCAGTTTACTTCTCCTCCTCCACATTAGAGAATCTCCCCATGGAAAACCAGCTAAGAGCATCAGCAACCCCATTAGCTTTACCTGGATGGTAGTGAAGACTCATATCATATTCCTTGAGAAATTCAAGTCATCTCCTTTGCCTAAGAGTCATCTCCTTCTGAGTGCACTGCACACTTCTATGATCTAAATAAACGTCAACATGCACCCCAGACAAATAATGGAGCCAAATCTTTAACTCAAACACCATAGCTGCCAACTCTAGATCATAAGTCGGATAATTTCTCTCATGCACCTTAAGTTGCCTAGAAGCGTAGGCCACAACCTTACCATGCAACATAAAAACACAACCCAGTCCCACATGGGACATGTCACAATATACCACAAAACCATTAGCACCCTCAAGCAGGGTCAAAACCAGAACAAAAGTCAACTTATACTTCAACTTCTCAAAACTACCCTCATAAGCATCAGACCAAGAAACTTCATCGTTTTCTGAGTCAACTTATACAACGGAGAATCTATAGAAGAGAAGCTCTCCATAAATCTCCTATAATACCTAGCCAAGCCCAAGAAGCTCCAAATATCGGTTGGAGTCATGGGTCTAGGCCATCTCTTAACCACCTCAACCTTTTGTGGATTCACTTTGATCCCCTCACTAGAGACAATATGACCAAGAAAGGTTACCGCATTCAACCAAAACTAATACTTTGAAAACTTGGCATACAACCACTAATCCTTAAGAGATGGAAACCCAAAAGACATGACCAAAAACTTATAGTGACCATACCGGGTACAAAAAGCAGTCTTAGGGATATATACCTTCCTAATCTTCAACTGATGATAACCCGACCTAAGGTCAGACTTAGAAAGTATCAAGAACCCTGAAGCTGGTCAAAAAGATCATCAATCCTAGGAAGAGGGTACTTGTTCTTCATTGTCACCTTATTCAACTCCGATAGTCTGTACACATTTGAAGGGACTCATTCTTCTTACGATCAAAAAGAACAGGAGCACCCTATGGAAACACACTAGGGTGAATGAAACCCTTATCAAGTAGATTCTTTAACTACTTCTTAAGTTCTTTCAACTCAGTCGGAGGCATTCTATAGGAAGGAATAAAAATAGGGTGGGTATCTGGTAGAATATCAATCCCAAAGTCTATTTTACTACTGGGAGGAATCCTAGAAAGATCATCAGGAAAAACTTCAAAAAACTCATTAACCACAGAGACAGGTTGCAAAGGGGTACCTTCAGAATTTGAATCCTTAACCCAAACTAGATGGTATAGACACCCCATGGAAATCAACTTTTGAGCTCTAAGATAAGAAATGAACCTTCCTTTAGGCACTAAGGAACTCCCTTCCCATGTAATTACCGATTTATTAAGAAATTGGAAACTGACCTTTTGGTTCCTACAATCCAAGGAATCATAGCACATTTGAAGTCAATCTATCCCTAAGATCACATCAAAATCTATCATGTCCAACTCTATTAGGTCCACCAAGGTCTCCCTATGAAAGATAGACACCACACAACCCCTATAAACCTTTCTAGCCACAACAAAATCACCTATAGAGGTAGACACAGAAAAGGGATTGGGAATATTTTTGGGACCAAAACCAAATTGAGCAGCCATGTAATGGGTCACATAAGAAAGGGTAGACCCCGGATAAAATAGCTAATATACATCATGATAGAAAAGTTATTACATACCAGTGACAAAACCAAGAGATACACTAGATTCCTGATGGGTGGCAAGAGCATAAAGACGATTCCAGCCAGTGCCCTTTGGTGCAGAAGCTGAAGAAGTATTGACTCGAACCTTATTATCTCTAGTAACAACATTGGCTGAAGGACATTTCCTCTGAATATGTCCAGGATGGACACATTTAAAACAGAAATTCCTCCTTTTGTCATAATAACCATGGTGCATTTGTCCACAAAAGCGATAAGAAGGATAAGATAGGGATAACTGAGCACCACTAGCCTGAGACTGGGCAATTTATGCCTTAAACCCACTGTTAGTCTAAAAGAGATGATCACTAAAGCTTAGGATAAGGAGCATCAGTCGTAGAATATAAACCAAAATTTCCTGAAGTCTTCTTCTTACTCTATTTCCTCCCATCCTTACCATTGTTCTGTTGGCTTCCATGCTTTTTAAAATACCTAAACTTTTTGTTCCACCTCTTTCCCATTTTTTCTTGTTTCTTTTTTTCATCCTCAACTTGCTAAATATACACCACCAACCTAGATATATCCAAATTATTACTCAACATAGCAACCTTGCACTCCAAAACCAACTCCCGAGACCAACCCAAAGATAACCTTCTCATTTTAGACCTCATACTAAACACAATCTCTAAAGCATAATAAGACAACTGATGGAATTTTAGAGCATACTCCTTCACATTTATCCTTCCTTGATTCAGGTTCACAACTTCTCAGCCTTAGCCTCTCTCAACTCCTAACAAAAGAAATGATCAATAAAGGCACCTAAGAACTCATCCTACTCAGCAGACTCAGCATCATCCCCTTTCAATTTCTTTCACTTCTCATACCACCAATATACTATGCTTTTCAGCTGATATGCGACAAACTTCACACCTTAGAGTTATTGGCATACTTCACCATGAATATATTTCCATCTCATCTATAAAACCTTAAGGATATTCCTCAATCTTAGAGCATGTAAAGGTCAAAGGACTCAACCTCATGAACTGGCCAACTCTACTAACCTCAGAAAAGGGAACAACGGAAGAAACACACTCTGGCTGGCGAGACTGAGATACCACCAATTGGGTAAGAAGATAAATTGATTGGTGAAATTCAGCATTAGACACATTACCCTGAGAATCCCGAGGAAGACTAGTAGGAACCGGTATAAATCCATGAGGGGCAGTTGAATTAGGAGTTAGTGAAATTCAGCATTAGACATATCACCATGTGAATCCCGAGGAAGACTAGTAGGAATCGATATAAATCCATGAGGGGTAGTTCAATTAGGAGTTTGGACCTAAGACGTGGGTTTTACCCCATAAGTAGGATGATTTCCATCCACATTATCCTCAGGTGGGATGGAAGAGTTTCTACAAACATCAAATCTTTGGGGAGACAATCTAAAATGCGAACAAATGAGAATTAGAGGAGATTTCAATATCCTAGACTCTATAGCTCAAAAATAGATCACAAGAAAGGGAAACATTCCTAAATGCTTGTAACCTCTCCTTTATAGGTGTGGCGCTCTACACACCCCTAAAATAGACTATACTTTACACGGTTTTATGGACACCCAATGACCATGAACCTATTCTCTGATACCAAGTTTATCACGACCCGAACTAGGGCTTATCCCATGACGGGTATCACAAGCCCACCATGGACTGGAGACCACCTCCATTTTCCTAGCCATCCGAATACAAAAGGGATAAATAGTGGAACAAACCAATAGTAATGTAGAAGATAGATAAACCAAGATAAAGGTTCTAAGAACCAACAATAGTTAACCACCCATACTAGTCCAAAAAAGCCTCTAACAATTAAATATCAAACCTAAGTTGGTACATGTCCCCGACTATAGTCGAAAAGAAATCTAAGGAGATAGTCTAAAACATAAAAAATACAAACTATGAAATAACGGTTCTTTTAGAGAATGAAAGCTCACCACTTCAAAACAACTCAATAGACATGCAAATCCACCTAATGATACACAAGGGTAAAAGAGGTGTCTACAGACCCTACATTACATAGGGATACAACTTCCAGGGATGATTAGCAGGGTGAGCTTTGGCATGTAACTTAGGGAAGGGATAAAACAATACCACGATCAAATCAGTCCAAAATTATTCAAAATCATATGCACACAATCATAGGCATATATATCTATATATAATATACCGAGATAGGGAACAAGGTTTAGCATAAAAGTTAAAATATTATCCTGGACTATGTATCTCAAATTGTCCTAAAGGTACCCACGGGCTATATGGGTTTGGCTCCTGCTAAAGGGCCCCAGTATGTGTTATCCGCATGAACTAGAGATATCCAAGAAGAGCAGGGAATGCCCTAACCCTACATTATTCCAGGATACAAATATATGTATAATGGCGTGAACTATGCGCATGGTCATCAAGTCACCCATGCCAAAAAATGTGGTTTCCAGTGTTCGTCCTCTCTGGGACTTACACCTTTACAGTAATCTACACAACCCCCATTAAGACCAATTAAAAGTATTTTCATATAACCCCTCTATTAACCCATGGAAATCATCTATAAAGTCATATACCATTGGTATCGTCATACCATTATGATTCCGAGCTTTTATAATTATGACATTCTAATTATCTATCAACTTGGGGGAATGCCACGACCCCCATAATTTATCAAATCAACTCAGGGGAATACCACAACCCCTGATCTTCCAATTTAAAACCAATATCCATGGCCAACAAGGCCTTCTTAAAGAACATTTTATTTGTTTAACCATTTATACAATGACACAGTTTAGGAGAGTAAGACAAATCATGTGATTATCCATATTTCAAATCCAATTATGCAACTAGGTTAAGGCAACATAATTTTAGAACCAAAATCATTAATTTGGGGAAATGACTCGACCCCCATCCCACTCACCATACCCATGAACCTAAAAGGTTTTAAAGTACATCAATAAAGTATAAACAATAGCATTAAACCCATGGAAATCTAACTCAAGTAAAAATTATTCCAAAACTATCAACCCAAATTGAAATCCATATTTAAATTCACAAGAATAACCATGAAACACATGTTTTTAAATAAAAAAATTTAGAGAAGAGATACATACCTGAGAATATCAAAAATTAGAAAGGAAATTTGGACCTTGGAACCAAGAGGATGAATGTACAGTGAAACTTTTAAGCTTTTCTTGGGTTTTGAGTCTGAGAGTGAAAGAGAGCAATTGATATTTGATAAAATGAATAAAATAAGTCTACATTATGCTTAAGTGTCGTACATGAGTGAAAAGACCCAAAATCCCCTCACTCCTAATGAATAAAAATAAGACTGCATAATTTTAATGCAGCAATGTGGTATGGCCTTATCGCAGAGGCTAACCTATATGCCATGATATTATCGTGAAGGTTATACTACATGAAATGGTATTATTATGTAGGAATAATTCCTCTATGCCACATTGAAATATCGGAGACTAACCTCCACGGTACACAAAAAATATGAAGGCTCACTACCTCAAAATTCCAAAATAACCCTAAACCCCTTCCAAAAATTCTAAGACTCTTTTGATACACCCTATAAACATAAATAAACATAATTTAGGTAAAAATTTGATATTTAAAACATGAGAGGGTCAAAATAAAATTATGGAAAATTTAAGGGTGTTATAATTATTTCATGATCTAGAGTTTTAGGGGGGTTTCGAATAACTTGTTCAGAGTTGGGTGGTTTTGGTTTGTCCATTAGTCAGTTTTGAAGTGGTTAGATTTCATTCTCCAAAATGTCCATTATTTCATTGTCCTGTTATTATTTATGTCTTAGACTATCATCTTGGATTCTTTTTTGGCTATAGTCGGAGGCATGTCCCGACCTCGTTTGGATATTCAATTTTAGAGGCTCTTGTGGACAAGTGTAGGTGGTTTATTTTTTTGGATTCTTAGAATCTCTATCTTGGTTTATCTTTCTTTTATATTACTGTTTGGTTGCTTTCTCTATTTATCCTTATTGTGTTCTATTGGCTGGCATAGGGGTGGTCTCTGGCCCTCGGTGGGATTGAGATACCCATCACAACTAGGACCAAGGTTAGATCAGGTCACAACAATCCTAGTATCAGAGCATAGGTCTAGCGTTATTGGGTGTCCACAAAGTCGTGTCGAGTAGAGTTCATTTTTCGGGGCTGTAGCACACCATACTTATAAGGGGAGAATATGAGGCATTTAGGAAATGTTTCTTATTCTTTCATACTCTATATCATTTAGTCATGTTGTCCATATGAAATTTATCCAAATTTCATCTTTTCTCTAATATTGTGGCCTATGACTTCTTATCGAGGTGATACAAGTGCAAAACCTTAAATTCCTAATTATATGAACCTTTTCGATTGAGTCATCAAAAGTTTGTTAAATAACACAAGGACTTGATAGGAATCCATTATTACATTAAATTGTATGGATTCAAGTGTATTCCTCTATCTTTATGAATCGTTCTTTCCAGCTTGAGGTAAGGTGTGGATTTAGTCCCTTCCAAATATTTTATTATGGTCGCCTTCTTAAGGGAAAAGTATTTATCTAAATGTTGGGATAGTATTTCCACCTGAGAGGTTGTATGAATTGGGGTATTATGACCTATGGATAGTAAGATGATCCAAAGGTTAATGTTATAAACTCATACATTTAGATGCAAGGGTGAGAGTAACCTTTGAGTAAAAAAAGTGGTTGTATTCATGTAACCATTAAGTGAGTGTTGGGGGTGGTATGTTCTTATAGTAATTCATTGTAATTGTAGGAATATGTGTAGATTTATAATAGTTAGTAGAGGAAGTGATTAGTTATGGTGATTTAGAACTTATTCAAAATTGTAAAATCATAGAGAGAGGGACCTAGTGATGTTTATAGAATTTTAAAGATAGTTAGAGATATGTATGGGTAAGTAGAAGAGTTGTGAGGAAGGAGAATATGCTAATAGACCTTAATGGGTTATGTTATAATATTAGGATCGACTATCATAATGATGTGGTCTTACTATGCTGGGAGTCCTTTGAATTTTTGTCTAGCAGTTGTAAGCCAATCTAGTAGGTGGAAAGATGTGTAGTTAACTTTAAGGTGTAGTAGAAATACTAGGAAGAAGATGTGTTGGTAGGTCGTAGTTAAGTAGAATAAGGAATTTTTATTGATTAAATTATTATATATTTTGATGAAATAGTACAGGATGTGGGTTGTTTCATAGGTAATTCATGATTGGTAATAGGTGTTAAGGTTGAACTTTAGATGTTGATTGTGGTGATAAGGACGTTACCTTAGGTATGGTGATGCGAGAATTATAAGGGTAAATTAGTAGACTTGATTTGATGTGCGTAGAAGCCTTGGTTGACAACTTATGAAAGATTTGAGTGGATAATTGTGATATGTATATGAGGATCGGTATTCAAATGATAAATTATGGCTACATCATTATGCGAATAAGAGCATTAGGGTTATAAGAATAAGTTGAACCTCAGGTATCATGTTGTTAGATGTGGTTTTAAGTGTATAAGTTCCATGTCTACCTAGTTCATGTTCTTGGATTTCTAAGTATGGAGAAGTATAAGGAGTTATTGTTTGGTGTTCTTTAGAGCTGAATTAAGGAGAACATAGATAGGCGATGTGAGCCCTTGGTGTAGTCTTAAAAAAAATTTTAAGTTGTGAGGTTATGCGATTAGAGGTTTAATGGAGTGAAAATGGATTGTTATGTCTTAAGAAGTATGGATGTGTATGCTCGTGAGAGTGTCACTTATAGGGTAATAGATATAAAGGCTAGCAAAATTTAAGATTAGTATCCTTGAAGGGTAGTGTCTTCATATTATAGTTACTGGGAGGAGGTTGGCATTCATGTGTATGGTGATACCCCTCCCCCCCCATAGTGTTGAATGTTATGCTCACAAATTTAATGAGAGGATATGTCCTCAAGTCTAGGATTGTGACATTTGATCTAAGGGAGAGATTATGACTAAGGTAGATCTTAAATTTTCTCATGGTGATGAGTTTTAGGGAAGTGTCACGATAAATCTATTCTTATTCTACCAAATTTCTCTCACTTCGATCTAAGAGGTCATTCTACGAATGTCTTATGTATTCAAATTGCGTTTATTCCTAAGTTTCGAGTTATCTATGAAACTTATGTCCATGTTCCAACCCCTGAACTAGAAGCAATAATGATTATTAAAAAATCCAAGCTTTTAAGCATTCAAGGTCAATGTTATGATGCTCATGATCGATAAACTTATGTCTCACTTTATGCTTAGTTCTAAGAAACTATATGTTCTATATTCTACAGCTTTATTTTATGTCGTGTCTTAGCCTAAAATGATGTTATATATGCAAACGCATGACCATTCTCAGTTCCTAGAATGAGACGCATTAGTTTCAAGTAGAAATCCTTATCTTATTTCTTGAATACATAAATCTCACCTTTATGTTATATGAGCCATGATATATGCACTCATGTTTCTCACGGTGCCCAGTCTAAAGAACTCATGCTATGTTATGTTTATGTTAGAACGACCTTCTATTTATGATCTATGTGGTTGTTATAAGGTATTTTTTGCCTATCATACCGTATCTCATTTCATGGGTCTCACCTTGATTAGTATGACAAATAGGAGTCATAATTGAGAAGTAACCCTCTCATTCTTGATGTTTGTACTCTAGTTGCTCCATGACCCTCCTTATGTTAGGATGGTAGTGGGTATAAAAGCATTGTAATATTTTGGATGAGGGAGTAAATGTTCTTCATTGTGAAATTTTAGGGTGACTACTCGGGCTACGATTATAAATAAAGATAGAAGAGTAAGATGAACTTTTGTTATGTGAAATTGTTAAGAAGGGAAGATGTGGTAAAAACCTCTATGACAGTGATTGAAGTTGATATGTTTTGGTGGGTATATCCATAAAGTTGGTGAAGTAAAGATAGGCTTGAATATTGTGATTGATAGATACACAAACCATTATGTTATGTGTCTAGTACTCCTTGATTAAGACCTGAGGTTGCTTGATTATCGTGATAAGATGGATTAGTTTTATAGGAGGGGTGTAAAGTATAGGGTCCCATATCTTATGCTAGGACCTTTAACTTTGAGTTAGGCTTTAACATGGAAGAAATATAAAGTTATACTCAGGCTCTTGTATTTATGTGTTTTGTGGGGGAATTATAAGATCGACATGGTGAAGTGTTGTATTTATAGTTGAAAGCATAGTGGGGAAGTATGGCTATATGTAAGGGATATTAGACATATCATTGAGGTGGAGAATGCTTCTATTCTATTCTTATGTCCCGCGAGAATCACAATTTGTGTCTTGTATCAATCTTAATTAGGCTGAGGATTCCTGGAAAAAATTCGCACATTACATTGTTATGATCATGTGCCTTACAGGTGTATAAACACCTTATTTGTATTATTATTTTATCATTGTTGAGTGCCCTACGTGCTACGTGTTTAAAGTTTTTCTGTTATGTGGTATCGTTTTATATCTGACATCATATGCATTACCCATAGTCATTCTTTCGCAATAAGTCCCATAGTACACGTTGTGTACACGATCATTTGTTGAGTCACCCTTATCTTATGAGGGGGAGCTATTGGCTGGTATGGAGTGGGTGGAAAGTTATCGCAGCCACTATCGACCATACACTCTCCCGAATGGCCTTGTTATTCGAACTCAGTCTAGATCAGAATTTTAGGTCATTCTTATTTGCATCATGCTGAGACCTAGCGGGAATTCTCTGGTCCCTTGTAGGAAACTCACCCCTAAATCATCCCTATATGCTAACTTTTGCATCTTTGAGGGTAACAAGGTCATTTAACGGACTGATTTGGGTAAGCATATGCTAGAATTAAGGAAAAGATTGTGTTTTGGCTATGAAATGTTCAGGAAAAAAAACAGAGGGAAAGAAAATGAAAAAATGGTGAGTCAAGAATAGAGTTTCATAGGAGTTCTTTATGGGTTTTGTTTTCCACGATCAAAATTTCAAAAAGATTTTTCTTTACCTTTTGCACTTATTTTCTCAAAAAAAAAAAAAGATTTATACATTTGTTGGAACTTTATACATTTTTTATATAGAGAAATTTAATAGGATTTTGTTAAATGTTTTTGTACATGTCATATAGTGAAAATGCCAAAAAGATTTTTCTTTTACTGTATTGATGTCTTTCTATGTCAAAAAATTCAAAAATATTTCACTTTTGTTGGTGCGTTATTTTAGAACAATGTCCTCTGAAAATAGAAAAGATTTTCTTTTTGTAGCTGTAGATTTTGTATTTTATTAATTTTCAAATTAAAAATTCAAAAAAAGATTTTATCGAGGTTTTCATTGTCTGTTTTGGTCATGTCCCTCATGTCGTGGTCCAATCTTTTGGTTATTGTTTGATTGTCCAACCTGGACGAAGTACGCAACCTGATTCTCTTCTTTTAGAAGTGAGATACTGTAACACCCTATATTTCTATCAAGCTTAAATTCGTCCGAAAGATATCAAAGACTTTTTGTCATGTGGGAAATTCAATAAGCTTTCCATCGATATAAGATTCGCCTAAATCCGATAATCGGGTAAGAAGTTATGACTAATTAAAGTCTCAGTCTTAAAAGACCGTCATCTTAGTCTGTGGCGCGTTGCGCCATATGCCAAAATGACATTCGTCAATTTCCATTAAGACTCCACAATTTCACTGCATCGCGGAGGACTCCCAAATCCCAATTGTCAAAATCCAGTGAAGCTCAGTGATATCCCCGCATCGCGCCATCGTCTAATTTCCCAGTTGTCAATTTCCAGTGACACGGTGCGATAGCGCCGCATCGCGCCAGGGGTCCAGGTCGGGAAATTTTTTCACAAAAATTAAAAAAAATGCATCCAGGGTTAAATGGGTCTTTTTCCATGATTTTAGTTCATCCCTAAACATGAAATTTAACCCTACATGACCTAAGGATATCATTATTCACTCTAGTTTTCCCAAATTGAGTTGCTCTCTCTCAAGAACAAGAACCCTAGCTCTCAACTTCAAGGCCAAATCACAAGAACTCTCCATCAATCCTTTAAAATTCATTTACTCAGGTATGCATAGTGTTCATTCATGAAATCCTTTCGTCCATGAAGCCCAAGAATCTCTTTTCAAAGTTCAAGTATATGGATTTTTATGAATTCCATGTTGAGTTTGTTTTTGTTCATGCTGATAATGACCAATTGAATTTTAATCCATGTTTGGTGATAAATTTTATGTGGAATTAATTATTATTTGTGTAGATTCATGTGAACCCATATTTTAAACCCTTGAATTATGAAACTAGAATTGAATCATGATGTTTACTTGTTGTGCAATGTAGCCTACATATACTATGCTCACTATGTGTTTGATTAAATGCCTATGGGAAGGAAAAGTGTCATACTAGTATAATAATATGAAATCCCCATTCATATACAAGTTCATGCATGCCAAGTATTTGATGAAATGTTTTAGTCAATGGATTATGGATATGTGTGTAGCCATTGTTGTGCTTTAGAATTTATTCCATGAATTACTTTTATGATATCGAGTCCTAGGGGTATTTAATACCCGATAATTTAGCTGTGTGCCTAGATCCAGTGTTATGTTTTCACGATATCTTCAGTCAACCCATGTTTAGTAGAATTCAGCTAGTCATATGACTCAGGAAAAATTCAGTAAGCTAATTAATCCCAGTAAATCTCAGAAAGCTCAGTAATTTAGTAATCTCAGTAGTATTTCGTCAGTCATCGGAACCCCGTGAACTCGGTCCAGTTTAGTTTAGTTAATCATTTTCAGTGTCTCTTCAGATGGGACTAGGAGTTAGCACCGAGTGAGCACAAGGATGGTAACTCACCTGTTATTAGAGGGTGTAATTCTTAGAAGCAATCTTGCGCTCTAGAACTATGTAGAAAGGGTAGGTTGAGACATAATAACCTGTTATATGAGGGAAAATTAGGTAGCTTAACCTGTTATATGAGGTTCCCACCATTCTCATTAGAGTAACCTGTTATATGAGGGTCACTCATAGTTTATCCTTACCAGTGGTGCGGTATTGACACCCTTCCAATTGGGGTTACAGATTGGACCCCAACTCAGCCATAATGGCATATTAGGGGCATATCGGTTAGATGACTACTTCCCATAGTCTCAGTCTCAGTGTCAGTCTCAATAATAGAATTCAGATAGTTCTATAGAATTTAGGACAGTCAGATACAGTCAACTCAGAATAGTACAGAACAAGCTAGTTTCATCAGAACCTATACTGTCAGATACAGTCAACTCAGAATAGTACGGAACTCAACTAGTTCCATCAGAACCTAGAATATTAGATACAGTCACTCAGTATCAGTTATACAGTTATCAGTATCTCATGTTTTTAGTACTCAGTCTCAGAAATCATGTTATCACCAACTTAGTTATAGTTATTATGTAATCATGCATGCATTTTCATGTTTATGTTTTCCAGTCAGTTAGTATAGTTCATAAATGTGAACCCTTTGCAGTCAGCCTACCTCACATGTAAACCAGTACATTCAAATATACTGAAGTATTTGCACTATGGTGTTTTATACCATAGGTTCAGAAGAACGAGCTCCAGAGCATTAGTAGCATTCCAGATTTCAGCAGCCAGATTTAGCAGTGAGTCCTCATCTTTCAAGGACATGACCATAACTTTATTTCATCATTACTTAGTCTATTACAGTAGTTAGAGTTAGTTGGGAACATGTCCCATCAACTCCTTATTCAGACAGTTAGAGGCTTTACAGACTATCATATTTCAGACAGTTTATTTCAGTTGGTTTGGGTATTCATACCCCATCCAGATGTTATGTTTTATTTTATCAGTTTTAAACCTTAGGGCCTAATAGCCTTTATTTCCGCATTATACAGTATATTATGCAGTGTTTAAGTACAGATATCAGTCATGGGTTAGCTTGTGGTCCTCCGGGGTCATAAGCACCGTGTAGCGTTCCGGGTACTAGATTCAGGGAGTTACAGATACGTGGGCAGTCTTCTTAGGTTCGGTGATCTTATTTTAAAATTTTAAAAATATTTTCTTCACTCTTTATTTTAGAGTATGTGTTTCATATACGCATTGAAAAAGCGAAATACAAAAAGATTCTCTTTTAATAGTCTTAGGTTTCATATTTGGATGAAATTCAGAATTGAAAAGCCAAAAAGATTTGTGTAAATATCTTTTGAAAAAAAAATAGAAAGAAAAAAATCTTTACTCTTCCTCTGGATTAGTTGTTTCAAATGTTTCTTCATATGAAAATACAAAAGAGATTTTTCTTTGATAATCATATGTTTCATTTGGCATAGGAAATTTAAAGCTGAAAATTCAAAAAAAAAGTATTGTCTATTTTTAAAGCTTTTTTATCTTCTTTTTTATAATATTTCATGAAAAAAAAAAGAGAAAAAGAGTTTTATTGACCCTTTTGTGGCCAAACTTCATGAACTACGCACACCTGTTTCTCTTCTCTCGAGGGTGAGATACATAGTCTCCCTTCTTGGGTTTGGTGATGTTTCCAAAGAGATTGGAAAAGAAGAAAAAATAGAAATTTTGAAAATGTGTTGAATTCTAACGCATCTGTTATATATATGGTTTAGTTCATTTAAGATGATTGGTTTGTGGCATTCTGGTAGGTTATCCATAGTACACCAAATCGAAGGAAGAGCTAGTTGTGTCAAACAAGGATATAGTGAGTGACATCATAGGTCAAACAAAGAAACAGGAAAATAAGAGTTTAAAGCAAGATATTTTGAGACTAGGGAAACAAATAAAAGAAATGCACTGATCTTGGGAAAGTGGGTTTCTGCCTCCTACTTTTGTCACAACCGGAACTAGGGCCTGGCTATGATGGATATCTTAAGTCCAACAAGGACCAGAGACCACCCCCTGCTCCTAACTAAACAGAATATATTACCCCCAACGGTGACTGAATTCTGAACATATAACAAGATATCATAAGATAAGATCAAAGAATTTAAGATATGTCTATACCCGGTAACCGTTAATCAACCAAAAACAACCAACACCACCACTCAATTCCATAGTAATATCCACAAAGCCTTCTAACAAAACCAAAATCAATAAAGTATCGGGACATGTCCCGACTCTAACAATGAAAATGACAATGTGAACTCTTTAATTCTAGTTTATGAAAGGAAATCAATAGAATGATCAAGTCTTTTGGAGAATGGAAGCTCACCACTTCACCACAAATGACCGATGAACCAAGTTAATCCACCTAACACTGCACAAAAAAAGTAGAAGTATCTTCAGTATCTGCATAGCGTGGGGATATAGTGTCCAAAGATGGTTAGTAGGTTAAGCACTAGCATGTAACTCGGGTATAAGGGAATAAAATAATGCCAAGTCAAATTCAATTCAAAAACCATGTACATAACGTCATACCTATAAATATTATGTCGGGATAAGGAACAAGGCTTAGCCTGCACTTTAAAACTTTAACCTGGATTGTGTAGCTTAATTGTCATAGTGCCCAGGTGTTATATGGACCCCGGCTTTTACCCCTGGTCAAGCCCCAGTGCATGTAGCAGCAGCAACCGAAGAATAATATTATATATTCACAAGGGACTCGAACCTCCTAATCATATACTAAGGTAACTTAAGCACCCGATCGTGTAATGTAATATAGGGGACTCGGACCTCCCAATCATAATAATAATAAGGTGGACTCGAACCACCTAGTCATAAGAAAGAGGAATCGAACCGCATTCTATTTAGACCCCCGAGCTGGCAAATACGGTTTCCAATATTGGTCCTTCGGGACTGCCACTTTCACGGCCCAGCTACACAACCCTCTTTTAAGCCTCATTAAAACAATTATCACGCATTCCCATTTATTAGACCAAAATACACATTTAAGCATACATTGTTAGTATCTCCATACCAACTACACTTTCCAGGTAACAACATCATGCCGTAAAAATTTCCATTAACTTAAGTAAAATGACTCCCTTTGTTCATTAATACAAAGTGGGGGAAACATTGATTCCGTTCGTTCATTAAATCAGACCACTGTGTTTCAAATACCTTTTTATATCATGAAATTATTCCAAAAGTAGTTTAATGCAATTATACTTAAACTCAAAACAACTTCCACAAAATTTGGGATGGGGTTATTACCAATTCAATCATCAATATTCCCAAAATTTAGGGAAATCACAATCCCCTAGTTTATTCACCATGTTCATGAACCCCACCAGTTCAAAACCATAAATGAAGCATGAACAATCATATGTAAACCATGGGAAACATTATTCAAACACAAACATTCAAAACCCTTAATCCATGTTCCAAAAACAACAACAAAACCACATGAATAACTATTTAGAACACATGTTTTTACAAAATAATAGTTGGGGAAGAGTAACATACCTGAAATAACAAGAGTTAAGGAGAGAATTTTCCCTTGGGATCTCAAATTGACCAACTTATTGGAAACCCTTAGTATCTTACTTGAGAGAATTTAGAGAGTTTGAGAGAGTGTTTTGATTGTAAATAGTATGTTAATGAAGTACCAAGGAAGGTTTTAAGATGTGGGGTATCAGTGGGGAAGGAGGAAAATTACCAAGATGCCTTTAATTAAAGGACTAAAAATTAACCCGCCAGTCGCTATAAGTGACCTTACGACTCTTAGGGTCACCCTACGACTCGTTTAGTCCAGTCATAATCTGGATAGTGTCTAAGGTGATCCTACACTAGTCTGGTTACGAGTTGCATCATATGACTCATAACATATTAGTCACAGTCATAATAGGAACTTAGGATAGTACACTGGTTTCCCTATGATTCACACTCTGTGACTTGTTACGAGACCCTACAACTCATAGGGTCAAAGAAGTAGTCAAGATAGAAACTCCAGGACAACATACTAGCCAGTCTATGATTGGTTCCCTAAGACCCGCAATGACACTGTACGACTCGCAGGGTGAGTCATAGTGAGACAATAGGATCCAGGGTGTTACATTCCCCTCCCCCAATAGGATCATTTGTCCCTAAATGATGAGACAAGGTATCCCTTAGCATGATTTAACCTAGAAATATACCTACACTTACCTTAACAAAGACAATAAATAAAGATATCAAGGGAATCACAGTCTCCTTTAACAAAGTCAGAAAAAAAGATATTAAGAAAAACACATACCTTAAGCACGATTATCCGAAAGGAGGAACAAGAACCGATACTTGGACTTCATGTCCTCTTCAATTTCTTAAGTGGTCTCCTCCCACCTTATGGTTCCTCCACTGAACCTTTACCGAAGCAACGTCCTTAGTCGGTAAACCGATGATTCTTGCCAATCTAAGATTTTCAAATAGACTCATAAGAAAAGAAATCTAAAACACCCACACTTTTCAACGGAACCACCAAGGAAGGATCACCCACACACTTCCTCAACATCAAAACGTAAAAAATAAAGTGAATAGAATCCAAACTCAAAGGCAAATTAAATTCATAAGCCACATTACCCATTTTCTTCAAGATCAAATATGAGACCACATAATGGGGACTGAGCTTTCCCTTCTTTCCAAACCACATCACTCCCTTCATGAGAGACATCTTAAAGAACACCCAATCACCGACTTCAAATTCTAACTCCCTTCTTCTTACGTCCGTATAGGACTTTTGGCGACTTTGGGCGGTCTTAAGCCTATCCCAAATCACCTTCACCTTCTCCATAGCCTGGTGAACCAAATCCGGACCAAATAACCCAGCCTCACAAACCTCAAACCACCTAATAGGTGAATAACACCTTATACCATACAAAACCTCAAACAGAGCCATCCCAATGCTAGAGTGATAACTATTATTATAAAAGAACTCCATGAAAAGCAAATGGGCAACCCAACTACCATCAAAGTCGATCACATAGGACCTTATTATATACTCCAATGTTTGAATGGTCTCTCCACTTTTCTATTCTTCTGAGGGTAGAAAGCAGTGTTAAGGTTTACCTTAGTTCCCGAACCTCTCTGAAAGGAATGCCAAAAGTGTGAAGAGAAATAAGTATCGCGATCAGATATAATAGAAATAAATTCACCATGCAACTTGATAATTTCCTAAATAAACAACCTCACATAGTCCTCAGTAGAGTAATTAGTCCTTACAGGTAAGAAATGGGTGGACCTAATCATCCTATCCACTATGACCCAATTAAATCAAACTGATGGAGAGACCAAAGAAGACCATTAATGAAATCCATATTAATAACTTCCCACTTTTATTCAGGCAACTCAATCTCTTAGGACAACCCACCAGTCTTCAAGTGCTCCACCTTTACTTATTGATGAACCATAAAATTATCTACAAAATTTGCCACATCGTGCTTTATATTATTCCACCAATAGATCTCTTTCAAATTAAGGTATATCTTTATCGAACCCAGATGAACAGTGTACCATGGATCATAAGCCTCATCACATATTATCTCTGGCAGCCCATTAATATCGGGAGCACATAACCTACTATGGTACCTTAAGATACCATAACCACCAATCTCAAAAACCATCACTCTATAATAGCCCACATCACCCTTAATCTTCATCAATATAGGATCTAAGTAAAGTCTATTCTATGGGTCTATAGCACACCATGCTTATAAGGAGAGAATATGAGGTATTTAGGAAATATTTTTTATAACTTTCATACACTAGATTGTTAAGTCATGTTGTCCATATAAAAGTTATCCAAATTTCATATTTGCTCTAATATTGTGGTCTATGACTCATTATTGAGGCAATACAAATGCAAAAGCTTAAATTCCTAATGATGTGGACTTTTTCGATTGAGTCACCAAAAGGTTGTGAAATAACACAAGGAATTGATAGGAGTTCATTAGTGCATTAAAGTGTATGGATTAAAGTGTATTCCTCTATATCTATGAATTGTTCTTTCCAGCTCGAGGTAAGGTGTGGATTTAATCCCTTCCAAAAATTTTATTGAGGTCGTCTTCTTAAGGGAAAAGTATGTATCTGAATGTTGGGATAGTATTTCCACCTTAGAGGTAGTATGAATTGGGGTATTATGACCTATGGATAGTAATATGATCCAAAGGTTAATGTTATAAAGTCATACATTTAGAAGCGAGGGTGAGAGTAACCTTTGAGTGACAAAAAGTGGTTGTATTCATGTAACCATTAAGTGAGTGTTGGGGGTGGTATTTTCTTATAGTAATTCATTGTGGTTGTAGGAAGATTTGTAGATTTATAATATTTAGTAGAGGAAGTAATTAGTTATGGTGATTTAGAACTTATTCAAAATTGTAAAATCATAGAGAGGGGGACCTAGTGATGTTTATAGAATTTTAAAGATAGTTAGAGATATGTATGGGTAAGTAGAAGATTTGTGAGGAAAGAGACTATGACAATAGACCTTAATGGGTTATGTTATAATAGTAGGATCAACTATCATAATGATGTGGTCTTACTACGCTGGAAGTCCTTTGAATTTTTGTCTAGCAGTTGTAAACCAATCTTGTAGGTGGCAAGATGTGTAGTTAATTTAAGGTGTAGTAGAAATACTAGGAAGAATATATGTTAGTAGGTCATATTTAAGTGGAATAAGGAATTTTTATTGATTAAATTATCATATATTTTGATGGAATAGTAAAGGATATGGGTTATTTTATAGGTAATTCATGATTGGTAATAGGTGTTAAGGTTGAACTTTAGATATTGATAGTGGTGATAAGGACGTTACCTCGGGGATGGTGATTCGAGAATTTTGAGGGTAAATTAGTAGACTTGATTTGATATGTGTAGAAGCCTAGGTTGATAGCTTATGAAAGATTTGAGTGGATAATTGTGATATATACATGAGGATCGGTATTGAAATGATGAATTATGGCTACATCATTATGCGAATAAGAGCATTAGGGTTATAAGAATAATTTGAACCTCAGGTATCATATTGTTAGATGAGGTTTTAAGTGTATAAGTGCCATCTGTACCTAGTTCATGTTCTTGGATTTCTTCGTATGGAGAAGTCTAAGGAGTTATTGTATGGTGTTCTTTAGAGTGAATTAAGGAAAACATATATCGGCGATGTTAGCCTTTGGTGTAGTCTTAAAAAATTTGTTAAGTTGTGACGTTATGAGATTAGAGGTTTAATGGAGTGAAAATAGATTGTTATGTGTTAAGAAGTATGGATGTGTATGCTAATGAGAGTGTCACTTATAGGGTGATATCTACAGAGGCTAGCAAAAGTTAAGATTATTATCCCTGAAGGGTAGTGTCTTCATATTATAGTTACCGGGGGGAGGTTGGCATTCATGTGTATGGTGATACCCCCCCCCCCCTATAGTGTTGAATGTTGTGCTCACAAATTTAATGAGAGGAAATTTCCTCAAGTCTAGGATTGTGACCTTTGATCTAAGGGGGAGATTATGAACTAAGGTAGATCTTGAATTTTCTCATGGTGATGAGTTTTAGGGAAGTTTCATGATAAATCTATTCTTATTCTACCAAACTCCTCGCACTTCAATCTAAGAGTTCTCTATGAAACTTATGTCCATGTTCCAACCCCTGAACTAGAAGCAATAACGGTTCTTAAAAGTCTAAGATTTCAAGTATTCAAGCTCAATGTTATGATGCTTATGATCCATAAACTCATGTCTCACTTTATGCTTAGTTCTAAGAATCTATATGTTCTATATTCTACAGCTTCATTTTATGTCATTTCTTAGCTCAAAATGATGCTATATATGCAAATGCATGACCATTCTCAGTTCCTAGAATGAGACGCATTAGTTTCAAGTGGAAATCCTTATCTTATTTCTTGAATACATAAATCTCACCTTTATATTATATGACCCATTATATATGCACTCATGTTTCTCATGGTGCCCAGTCCGAATAACTCATGCAATGTTATGTATATGTCAGAAAGACCCTCTGTTTATGATCTCGGTGGTTTTTATAAGATATTTTGTGCCTATCATACCGTATCTCATTTCATGGGCCTCACCTTGATTAGTATGACAAATAGGAGTCATAATTGAGATGTAACCCTCCCATTCTTGATATTTGTACTCTAGTTGCTCCATGACCCTCCTTATGTTAGGATGGTAGTGGATATAGAAGCGTTGTAATATTTTGGATGAAGGAGTAGATGTTCTTCATTGTGAAATTTTGGGGTGACTACTCGGGATAAGGTTATAAATAAAGATGGTATAGTAGAATGAACTTTTGTTATGTGAAATATTTAAGAAGGGGTGATGTGGTTAAAACCTCTATGACAGTAATTGAAGTTGATATTTTTTTGTGGGAAGATCCATAAAGTTGGTGTAGTAAAGATAGGCTTGAATATTCTGATTGATAAATACATAAACCATTATGTTATGTGTCTAGTACTCCTTGATTAAGACCTGAGGTTGCTTGATTATAGTGATAAGATGGTGTAGTATTATAGGAGGTGTGTAAAGTATAGGGTCCCATATCTTACGCTAGCACCTTTAACTTTGAGATAGGCTTTAACATGGAAGAAATATGAAGTTATACTCAGGATGTTTTGTGGGGGAATTCTAAGATCGACATGGTGAAGTGTTGTATTTATAGTTGAAAGCATAGTGGGGAAGTGTGTCTATATGTAAGGGATATTATACATATCATTGAGGTGGAGAATGGTTCTATTCTAATCTTATGCCTCACGAGAATCACAGTTTGTGTCTTGTATCAATCTTAATTAGGTTGAGGATTCCTGCAAAAAAATTCACACCTTAATTAGGTTGAGGATTCCTGCAAAAAAATTCACACCTTAATTAGGTTATCATTGTTGAGTGCCCTACGTGCTACGTGTTTGGTATTGGTAGCTGTTTCCTAATACATTTGATCAAGAGTTCAGATTCCACTTCCATCACCACATGTTGTATACCATTACTCAAACACCAAGATAGCCCCCATATAGCAGCTTCTACCTCTGCCTAATTATTAGTTCCTTATCCCAGGGGAGCAACATAGGCATAGATAAGATCACCCTTATGATCGCTAATCACCCCCTGTACCAATTTATCCAGGGTTAGTGATAGCTCTACCATCAGAATTCAACTTGACCATTGGATCTGGTTGTTTAGACCAATACACAGTTGTGACTTTAGTCTCTTGGCTATATTTCTGCACATAAGCTGCTAGATTAGCCCATCCAGAAGGCCAGGGGATGTAGGGAAAAGCATTGTAGATCAAAAGTGAAATGTCATTGTTAATCAGAAACTTGACTCTGTCTAATTGAGGCTTTTTGTCTCCATATTTAACCGCACAACTTCTCTTTCACAAGTTCCAATATATGATAATTGAAGAGCTTGTAGTACCAACTTATGAGCTCTATTGAATGCTCTAATTTTCCACTATTTCATCAGTAGATTCCTGATTGATGCAGGGTCATGAATGATTCCTATAGATGAAGAGACATGCCTCCATATTTGGCTTGCAAATAGATCCTCAACAAAGGTGTGAGGGATATTTTCCCATCTAGAATTAGGACAGCATCCACAATTGATAAGAGCTATACCAAAGTGACGAAGCCTTTCATTTGTAGGAAACTTCCTTCTCAGCACTCTCCATGCAAGGAAGGAACATTTGAAGGGGATCAACCTATGCCAGATATGACTGTTCAGCAATGTTACTTCCTTATGTTCTCTAATTAATCTCTAGGAAGATAAATAACTGAATTCATCATTTGGAGTTGTAGTCCACAATGGGAAATCAGGAGATCCTTCCTGAAACTGGACTTGAATTCTGAGGATAGAATGCAACAGAGGAGGGTTAAGTACAGTCTATAACCTCTACATATTCCACTCACCATTAAGTAAAAAATCTGCTAATTTAGCAGTACTGGACCTTACACCATTAGCTCTATGGTTATGTAGTGCTCCCAGGCCAGACCAGTTATCCTACTAAAAATAACAAGTTCCTGATCTGATCCTTCAAAAAATATGTTGCTCAGCTACCTTCTTATTTTTAATCATAGCTTTCCATATTAGGGATTGCCCAGAACACCCTTTCTGGGTACTGCATTCACTCTTTTGTAATACTTGGCTAGTAAGAAGTCCCTCCAAAGAGTATGTCTTCTTCTGAAAATCCACTAGTATTTCATCTGCAGAGCCTTACATATATCGGCAACATGTCTAACTCCAATGCCAGCTTCTGTAACTGGGAAACAAAGCTCCATCCAATAATCCCAATGATAATTCTTATTGTTGTCCTTCTATTCCCAAAAGAAATTAGCAAACAGTCATAAAAGTTTTTTAATAATAGTCTTTGGAGGAATAAAAATAGAAAGGACGTGAATAGGGATAGATTGCAGAATATGATTTATCAGTACAACTCTACCACCATAGCTTAGCAACTTAGAATGCCATCCTGCAATTCTGGAAGGGATATTGCTGACCAGACCAACATAGTGACTGATTATTTGTCTTCCAATATAAATGGGACAACCAAGGTATGTAATAGGACTGTGTTTTTGCTGAAATCCAATTTCTTCTTTAATCCTTGAGACAGTAGAGGGAAAGGCTTGATCTGGTAACAAGAAATGACTCTTGTTCTTGTTGATCAGTTGGACAGAAACTATTTCATAAGAAGCCAAAGTCTTTATCACCATTCTAAGGGTATTTCTTCTTCTAGTAGTAAAGATGGTGATATTATCTACAAAGCTGAGATGGTTAATTTTAGGACCATTTAAATCCATATGAAAATCATAATAGTGAGGGTAGTGGGGTAGGTTGTTCAGGTCTCTTGACAATAATTTAGCCCCTAGAATGAATAAAGTAGGTGATAGGGGGTCACCCAATCTCAACCCCCTTGCAGAGTGGAAAAATCCATATCTAGTACCATTCACCAAGACTGAGTACCAATTGTTTGACAAGATCCTCAAAATCATGTCAATAATGGGTTCACCAAATCCAGATCTTCTTAATACAAAGAAAGTGTATGACCAAGACACCCTATCATATACCTTGGCCATGTCCATTTTAATAACAATATTTCCACCTACAACTGGTTTATTGATGCCACAAATAATCTCCTGAGAAAGCATTATGTTTTCAACAATGTTCCTACCTCTCATAAATCTTGATTGGTTGCTTGAGATATGGGTGGGAAGGATGGGAGCCAATCTGAGGTGATAAGTTTAGAAATAATTTTATTGGTAGAGTTGCTCAAACTGATAGGTCTATATTCAGAAAGCTTGCTAGGATGAGACACTTTAGGAAGAAGAATATCAAACAAGTATGAGTAAAGTACTTTGGCATAACATGTCCACAAAAGAAGTTAGTCACCACCTGGACAAGGTCTATACCAATAATATTCCAGTAGGATTGAAAGAATTTACCATTCATACCATCTGTACCTGCTAATGAGTAAGCACTCATAGAGAACACATTTTTTACTTCTTCCAAAGTATGAATAGCCTATAAACTCTCATTTTGTTCATCAGAAATCAATTTAGGGATATTGGCTAGCATTTTCTTAGGTACATAATCTGTTATCCCAGTAAAGATATCCTGGAAAAGTGAAACTACAGCTGCAGCTATGTCAAAATCACCATGGCACCAAACTCCCCCCTCATTTTTGACTTTATTCATGAACATTCTTCTTCTTCTTTCTCTGATAAAGGTATATAAGTAGCTGGATTTTGCATCACCATATTTAAACCAGTACAGTTGAGATTTCTGCCTTAATATAGCATCCTCCACCTTGAGATGTCTGATATATTCATCTTGTGTTTTATGGAATTCCTTTCTGTTTTCATCAGTACCATTCAACATCAACTTTTCCTAAGCTACCTTGACCTTTTCTTCATATATTTTTACATTGGAATAGATATCACCAAATACTTCTTTAGACCACTGACTTAAAGTAGAAGTTCGTCTTATCAATTTTTGCTGAAATCTTCAGATGAGTGTTCCTGCACAAGGCTTTTTCCAGCAAGTCTCGACAGTGTTAAGGAATGTGGGATGCTCTACCCAACAACATAGGAATTTAAAATATTTGACATATGACTCCACCTTTTCTTGCATTTCCAGGAGTAGGAGACAGTGATCAGACCCCATAAAAGATAAGTGAGTGATGTTGGACAATGTAATATCCTTCAACCAAGCATCTGATACCATTGCTCTATCCAATATTTTCTATATTCTAAACTGAACACCTCTCAAGTTGTACCAAGTGAACTTGGGACTATGGAACCCCACATCAGTTAGACCACAAACCTCAATCACCCCCAGAAATTCAAAGTTTTTCCTCATATCATAAGGGATACCCCCAACATTTCTCATACTTCAGTAATCACATTGAAGTCTACAATTGTACACCAAGGTAGAGTTGATGCAGATAGTTGTACCAGCTTATTCCACAAAGGTCTTCTTAATGTGTCTTTGCACTTGGCATAAACAAATGTCATTAGATATGCCTAAGACAGAGCAGAGTGTGTAATTGAGAAAATAATATGTTGGTCCTCATTAGTAATGATATCATAAGAGATATCCAATGACCATAAGAGCCAAAGATTGTCATTAGAGTTGTAAAGAGCATGGTCTATCTTAAGTTTCCTTTTTACTACTTCAAGATGTATATTGCTGGAGAAAGGTTCCAGGATAAGCAATCAAAGAGATATGGTGAATATTTATGAGTTGTTGGAGTCTTTCCAGAACACCTTGGGTAAATATACGCCTTGCCTTCCAAATAAGATGACTAATTATTGGACTATTTTATGGGAATGGGACCTGGTAAAAGGTCTAGTTGTGTGCCTATTTGAGTTGGGTACAGTGTGTTTTCCTCCTTTCCTTGATTTAATCAAGGACCCCCTGGGAGATAGTCCGTGCTAGCTAGAAATGTGGTTTACTGCTTTAACAAACTCCTCTTGATCTCATGGATCAAATACATCAGTCCTATTTTTATCAATCTTCCCCAACTGACCCAAGTTGTCATCATCTGTATCATCCTCTGAATGTATCACTTTGTATTCATCATCAAACTCCTAAGGAAAACTCTGGGGGTACATTTCAGTGATAATAGATTGACCATGCACTTGTTCAAAATCCACTTTCTCTTGCAGGCTAGGGGAAGCCTCTTGTAACATTACAGTGGGTTCCATACCAATAGTCATTCCCTCACCAGGCATCACTGTATTTTGTAGCTTATCTAGAGCCATAGTCTCAGCCATTTTCTCCACTGTAGTAAATATCCCACCCTCTCCAGGCTACTCAATATCCTCTAGTCTACTCACCTGATCAGATAAAAGGTGCATGTCACTTTTATCAGCCACTTGATGATCATCCTATTTTCCACTGTCAGACTCCTCTATCTGTTGTGATATTCTCTTGGGACCCTTTTCATTACTGCCTGGATAAGTAATTATGGTCTCACTCTAATGATGTAGAGCTGTAAAAGCATTTGATGTGGATGGAGAAGAAGTATCTGGTTGTCCACCTTTATACTTAGTTGGAGACCTTGGTTTGAATACCAGTCTTTGGTTGTCTCTACTCTTCGTTTTTTTGGTTCTGCCACTCATTGATGGATGCATCTCCTTTATCTATATTTTTCTACTGCAATGTACCAGGTGGATTCTAAATTCCTTGGCTAATAATGTAGAAGAAAATGATGAATGTTGATCCAAAATCTCAATCACAAACATCAGCTCAAGTAGAAGAACTCTAAATAAGTGTCTAGTCAGAATTCACAAGTACCTGGTCCCAGTGGAACTCTTCTCAAAAGGACAAAATGGAAGAACATATCCTCTCTTCTTACTGGATATTCTAATATTTTATCTGGAGGGAAGATCTTAAATAAGAGCCTAAGTTAGAAATCTCATGGCTTTTTCTGCATTTCTTTCCCAAGAATAAGCTCGCAAAGGTATGAAAGAGGCTAGCGAGTTCACAGCAATGCAGAAGGAACTCTAAACATTTAAAGAATGGAAAGTCTAGGAGCCGTTCCTCAAACCTATTTTAAGAAAAAGTCGTGGTACGATGTGGTGTAATGATTCTAACAAGATGAAGCTGGGATTAATCAAATTAGCCTAACCTACTATCATGTGAATCAGCGTTTATTCACAAAATTAGATATTTTAAGGAGGCAGGTATCCTTGGTAAATTAGTTACATGTTGGTCTAACTCAGTACCATACCTTTGCAGGTATACACCCATGGGAACAACTTTGGAGGTGGACAGATGCGACAAGCACAAAGTTGAAGATTCACTCAAACTAGAGAGAGACCTTGTCCCATCTTTCAGGTTAGTATCTTGTATGTTCAAATTTTGTCTGTTCTGTCAAGTAAAAATCGCGTTCTCCTTGTCCTTGTGTCAGAAAATGTTGTCCTGTTCTAAAAGGAAAGGTGAGTCACCTAAAATTTGAAATTGACCATATCTTGTTCTCATAGAAAACCCTTCTTGGTGCTCATTATTCTTTTAAATCTTGTTGCACCCATCCCTCTCTTACTGAAAAGGAAAATCCACCTTCCAAATAGCTCTTCTAGGGAAAAAACCTTCTTATTGGCTGAAGCTCTCCCATTTTTATGTCCTTCAAAGGATTTTAAGCTTAGAATTGTTAAAAATCCCTTCCCAAATTTTTCTAAAAAACATCCTTCTTCTCCTACCCTTCCAAAGCCTAACACCTTCATCACTCAACTTGTTTATAAAGAATCATCCCTAAATCCTCTAAATTATTCTGATGGTGTTGTGATGGATGAAACCTGGGTTGTTGAAAACCTTATCTTATTGTCAAATATCCTAGGAAAGAGCATAGTTGATCATAAGAAAAAAAATATTAGTAAAATACCAAGAATCTCTAGAAAATGGTCTGCAAGTTTTACTGAGAAGTAGCTGACACTTGACGGACTTGGTCCCAAGAAAAGGAAAGTAGCTGAGAAAAAAATATCTAATTACTTATACTAGAAGAAAGAATGGAGAGAAAAGTAAGGTTGTATCTAAGGAAGTTAGAAACATGTTCTTGAAAAATCAAAAGGTGTTATATGGAAGGAGTTTTTATTCAAATATGGTAACAGAGCCTAGTATGGTGGAATTAGTTGAGCTGGTTAAAAATCAAGGTTGGATGCATCTCATGGAAGGATCTATTCACATTTTTTTTTGTGAGATAGTCAGGGAAATCTATTTCACTTTGGAATTCTCAGAAGTTGGGTTGAATCTGACTGGATAGGTCCAAGGAAAGAAATAAAGTTGAATAAAGAAATACTGGAAAAATCTTAGAAGTTCCTATTTATGGTGTGAGGGTTATCTTAAAGTAGCATGCCTCAATAAAGTTCTTAGCAAACACATCAAAGATGAAAGGGAAATTTGTGGATATAGTGAATAGGAAATCACTCATGAGTGAGTTTCAGTTGGTCTTTGACTTTGTAAACAAGGTGATTCTGCCTAAAAGAGAAACATTGCCTCTCCACTGATTTGTATGTGATGGAATGCCTTAGTATCTTTGAATTTATTAATCTACCTGCATTAATGATAGAACACATTCACAAAGTTGTTGTAGGGAAAAATGGAAAACATGGCATGCCTAATGGATAGTGGTCGAACAAAGTATTTGACCATTTTAGTATTATCTGTAAACATGGAACCCAGGGAACTATGCTACAGATGCTTGGCATAAAGACACTAGTCAAAACTAAATGTGTTAAATCAAGTAGAATTTCTCAAAGAGAGCTCAGCAGGGAAATAGAAGAACTGAAGTTCAACTTAGCTGCCAAGGATGAAGTAATTAACAAGCTCTAGGTGACAATTCATCATATCTCCAAAAAAAGCCCATGTGTCTCTGAAAAGCTCAGAACTAAGAATATTGAACTAAAGAAGAGGGTGTCAATCTTAACTAAAGAGGTCCTTACATTGAATGCAAAAATAAGGCATCTCAACAACAACTTGACCCTACTCCTTCAAAATCTTTTTCCCAGTCCTTCACTGGTTAATCCTTCTTGATTCCTGTGGATTTTTCCTAGAACATTTAAATTATACACTGTAATGATACTTATCCTCTACTTATGAGTGAATCGTTGCTTTGTGTGTTATATTTGTTCTCTTTAAATTGCAAAGTTATTCTTCATGTTAGTTTTGCCCCAGTGGCGACGAGTTAACTAATTTTTGCTTATTTTACTCTTGGTAAACTGTACTCACTTTTCAATGATGCAAAAAGGAATGATTTCATGTAGTAGGAAACAGGTACCAGGTACAGGTGTAGTGCAACTAATGAAGATACTTATGATGAGTTGCAGATTTAAATGGCATGGTGATAGGGGGAGGTGAGTGATGTATTAAATAGATGAATGAATGAACGCATAATGATAGGGGGAAGTATGAAAATTCACTAAATAAATAATGGTGCATCATCATAGGGGGAAGAAATTTAATCTTGATAAGCAAAATGACAATAAGGAACCATGTCCTTGTATTGCATGATGGTGGAAGCATGATGATAGGGGGTACATTCATCTTCAGATGTGGTAGTCACACTGATTAAATGTGATGAATGTGCACTGATTCTCAAAGCTTTGTGGTTATTTTGTCATCATCAAAAAGAGGGGAAATTGGTATATGTAGTTTGGATGATGAGCAGATAACTACAAGGGACATGGTCCTTAGATGTTCGAGGCAATAGCAAAGCTAACATGTGTCTGTACAAATTTGTCTGTTTGTGTAACAAAATGGCAGGTGCTTTTTCTACTAGTTAGGACACCTAGTACAATAACATTTCAGCCCTAATCATCACTCATCTATAAAAGAAAAAAGTTGCTTCTTCATCAAGTAGTTTTTGTAAATACAAAAAGAGTATTGAAGAGAGAAAAAGGCAAAAACTCCATATGTGATATTGCTCAAGCTCTTTTTCCATATGTGTGTGCTGAATTAGAGAGTGTCTTGAGTGATTCATTCTTTATAATTGAATTACTCATGCAATAAGAGTAATGATCTTTTATCTCTTCTTAGAGAGTGCTTAGGTAGGGTTGCCTAAGTTTGATACTAATTATAGTTAATCAATTTAGAGAATGCCTTGGTAAAGTTATCAAGATGAGCTTGTAGTAGAGGTATTACAAGAAAGAGAAACCTAGAGTTAGGTTCAAGTTTGAGTCTATAATCTAGAGGTTGATTATAGTGAACTTTTGACGTGCTTGTAAGGGCAAGCCGTTGTTTTTCCTCCCTTGAGCAAGGAGGTTTCCATGTTAAATATTATGTGTTGTTCTTTTCTTGCACAACCTTTAATTTTCTTGTACTTTATTATTTGATTTCCAGTGATTGACTTCTAGGAACCTGGTCCCTCACTGTGTGGTTCAACCCCCAAGTTTCCAACAAATACCCCTTGGAAATCAATTTTCAGACTCTAAGATAATATATAAACCTTCCCTTAGGCACTAGGGAACTCTCTTCCTATTCTATAGCTGGCTAATTCGAGAATTTGAAAATGACCTTAAGGGTTAGACAATCAAGAGAGGCATAGCACAAATGTAACCAATCCATCCGTAGGATAACATCAAAGTCTAATATATCTAACTCTATTAAATCTACCAAGGTATCCCTACCACAACTAGATACCACACAACCCTATAAACCCTATTAACCACCACAAAGTCACCCACTGGGGTAGACACAGAGAAAGGATCAAGAATACAGTTAGGAATAAAACCAAAATGAACAGCTACATATGTGGTCACATAAGAAAGAGTAGAACCTAGATCAAGAAAACAATACATATCATGGGAGAAGAGTTGTAATGTACCAGTGACAACATCAGGAGAAGGTTTAGACTCCTGAGGAGTGGTAAGATCATAGAGATAGTTCCAAACAGTGTCGTATCTAGAAGTAGCACCCTTTGGTAATGGAGCTGAAGACGTGGCAATTAAAACTTTATTAGCCCCAGTAGCAACCCTGAGTGATGGACAATCCTATTGCAGGTGGCCCAACTGACCACACTAAAGGTACTTATTCCTCCCCTCCTCACAAAATCCACAAGGCACCTACACAAAAAAATGGCATGAGGGATAATATGGGGCTGACTAAGGTCCAATAGCCTGAGACTGGGTACCCTATTCCCTAAACCCACTAGTGCTCTAAAAATGGTGATCATCGGATGTCTTAGAATATGGAGCACTAGCCATAGAATAGGAACCAAAATTTCCCCACTTCTTATTAGACCATTTTCCACCATCTCTTCCACTCTGTTGCTGACCTCCACCCTGGTCCGAATATCGAAACTTCTTCTTCTGCCTCTCCCCAATTTCAACTTTTTTCTTCTGATCCTCGACTTGTTTCATGTACACCAATAGTCTAGAGATGTCCATATCCTTATTCAAAAAGGTGGCTTTGCTCTCTAAAATCAAATCACAGTACAACCCAAAAGAAAATTTGTTCATTCTACCCCTCATACTAGACACTAACTTAGGAGCATAACGTGACAGCTGATGAAACTTCAAGGTATAATCCTTTACTGTCATCCTTCTTTATTTCAAATTCATGAATTCCTCAGCATTTGCCTCCCTCAACTTATGAAGAAATAAACGATTAAGAAAAGCACTAGAAAAGTCATCCTATAAAGCCAACTCAGCATCGTCACCTCTAGACTATTCCCACTCCTCATACCACTAATACGACATATCCTTCAATTGATAAGTAGCGAACTCCACACCCTCCACATTAGTAGCATACATCACATGAAAAATCTTATCTATCTCATCAATAAATTTTTTAGGATCCTCCTCAATCTTCGAACCAGTGAAAGTCAAAGGACTCAACCTCATAAATTGGACAACTTTAGTGACCTCAAAATATGGATCAGCAGAAGCAACACGCTCAGTTTGAGTCCACCAATTGGGTAAAAAAATTGATCGACTAGCAAAACTTAGCATTAGAAACATCATCTTGAGGTATCCGAAGAGGTCTAGGGGATTGGTGGAACTCCACGTAGGGAGTACAGTCAGGAGATAAAGCTTTAGATCAAGTCTAGACTCTATAAGTAGTATGAGCTCCATCGACATTATCCTCAGACGGGATAGAAGAGTTTCAACGAGCATCATATCTTTTAGGTGGCATGATTTGAAAAGGAAACATATGAGAATTAAAAAAGACTTTAGGATCTTAGACTCTATAGCCCAAAATTGAACAACAAGAAAGGGAAACATTCCTAAATGTCTCATAGCATCTCCCTTATAAGTGTGGGGTGCTACACACCCATAAAAGAGACTCTACTTGACAAGGCTTTGTTGACACCCAACAACACCAAACCTAGGCTCTGATACCATCTTTATCACAACCGAACTAAGGCCTGGCAATGACAGGCATCTTAATTTTAATAACAAATGTATACCATCCCCTACTCCGAATCAAAAAAAATACAATACACCCAATAGTAACTGAATTCTAAACATATAACAAGATAACATAACATAAGCTCAAAGAATTTAAGATATGTCTATAATCGATAACTGTTAACCAACCAAAAACAACCAACATCACCACCCAAGTCCATATTAATATCCATAAAGCCTTATAACAAAATAAAAATCAATAAAGAGTTGGTGCATGCCCCCGACTCTGACTGTAATACCCCGGGAAATTTTTCGTTGAAATTTTGTGCATAAACGTGTTGGGTTCTATCTTCTAGAATGAATTATAAATTTTTCATGGGGAATATCTTAGATTATGACACACCATTGCATAGAGTATCAAATAATATTTCCAACGATATATGGATCATCCAAAACGTACACCCGAGCGACGAGTTATGAACATTCCGATCGAATCGTGAATAGTAGTGAACAGTAAAATGTGCAGGAAAAAAGTACTGAGGCCTGGCGTATTTTTTTCTCCAACTTTAAACAACCATAACTCCTTGTAAATGATGATCTGGGTGATCTACTATATATCAACAGAGAGATCTGCGAGTCCTCTTTCTAATGAAATTGGTTTCATCCAATTTGTCTATCGGAGAAAAACGTTGTGGTCGATCTACTTCAGCCTACCAAAAGTGAATTTTTGGGTCAACTTCAAATGATCATAACTCCTCGTACACAATGATATTGGTGAGATACTATATATCAACGGAAAGATATGAGAGTCCTCTTTCTAATTAAATTGGTTTCATCCAATTTGGATATAGGATTAAAACGTTATGGTTGATCTACTTCAGACTATCAAAACAGTCCACCAAAGGACAGACACGAGAATTTTTTGATTATTAGGGGCGTTTTGATCATTCTCCCTCACCCAAAATCCATCCAAACCCTATATTAAAGCCTATTAGAAGCATTATATGTTATATTTCATCAAATTCCCTCAAAAAGAAAATCCTAAGCTCTTACATCCAACTTCAAGAACCTCCAAAGTTCACCATTAATTCTACAAATTTATTCAAGATTCCAAGTTCCTAGTTCAAGAACTCCAAGAACCATAACTCAAAGGCACGATTAACATCTCAAAAGTGAGTATCGATCTAAATTTCATCATTCAAGGTATGTGGGGTTATTCACTAAGAACAATCTTTCATTCTTGTGCCCAAAAGTAATTTTCTTTACGAAGATATGATCTTTATATGTTTATTATGATTTTGGAGCATGAACTTATATTCTATCTTGGTTATCTTGAGATTATGATGTTTATGACTTTGAAAAGTCGAATTTATATGAAATTATGACTTAAAGAATGATGCTTGAAAGAAATTTACTATGATTTTGATATTTGGGTCTTGAACCCCATTTGAAATTGTGTCTTCGAGAAAATGTGTGCTATATGCACGTTGATGTTGAATATTCAAGATGTTTTGAATTATTTGACCTTTTGGTCGTGAATGAGTCATTTTGAACTCGACTGTGAAAATTCACGTTTTTATAGATTATGATAAAGGGGTAGCAAATTGGCTCCCAATGAAAATTATTGAAGTGTTTATTGTGGATTTTCTTTAATGTGAGCCTGAGGCTGATTTAAATTTCTGAGCTAAGTTCGGGAGTAATCTTTAGCACCGAGTGGGAGGTATAAAGTGACCTTACTTTCCTAGAACTACGTGCCCCCATAGGATGTGAGCCTGAGGCTGATTTATATAGTGATCACTAGTGTTTTTGAATTGATACTGGAAGTCCTACTCTGATGGAAAGGATAGGACGGCTCTCCCCAACGTGGGTTGTACGTTGGACTCTATTTGGCTCACATGGTTTATGTCGGTTATAGGATCTCCCAATATGTGTGTGTGTACTCTTCTATCTGAGATGAAAACATATTTTCTTAAAAGGCTGAGTTTGAGAAAGTCATTATTCTTAAATGATTAAAGAAATATATTCTAATGACAATTGACATGAGATTTGATTGTTTTGATGATTTGAAATTGAGATGAAAGTGAATTGAGAACGTATTGTAATGACTCACTTGTTTTACTTTACATGTATTATTCATCCATGATTTTGATGTTTTAATTCAAACTAAGTGAGTCATCTATATCAGCATGCATAAATTTATAAACTGTGATGATATTAAGATATTATTTTATATATGCATTGCACCCCCATATGCTCGGTATCTTTCCATGGTACTGACCCACATATTCGTATGTGGGCTGTATTTTCTCAAAATATAGGTACAAGGTATAGTTGCACCTTCAGATCCAGTCAGTTCGTGGTATCCAGTCAGCAGGGGATGAGTCCTTTTGATTCAAGGGTTGGGTTAGTTATGCAGAGTTATAGTGTTGTATTTTCTTTATTCAGTCATATTGAGTTGGGGTAATCGGGAGTCATGACCCAGCTACCTACAGTCAGTACTAGTAGAGGCTTCATAGACAGTCAGTAGAAGTTGATGTATTTTGTTTCAATTTTGGTTGTAAATGCAGAATTGTAATCCTGTAAAATTCCATTTTTGTATCGATCAGATTCAGAAAAGAGTTAATTTCTACTGATTTGTATGGATTTGTATTTTTATTCAGTTGCTTATGAGTTATACCAGTAGAAGGGTTAGCTTGGGGTCACTTATGACCCTAAGCACCGTGTGACGTCTCGGGACCCGATTTCAGGGCGTTACACTGACAATCACAATGACAATAAAAATGATAATGATAATGTGAACTCTTCAATTCTAGTTTATAAAAGGAAATCGATGGAATGACCAAGTCTTTCAGAGAATAGAAGCTCACCACTTTTCCACAAATGAGCAACGAACTGAGCCGATCCACCTAATAATGCATAAGAAAATTAGAAGTATCTCTGGTGCCTACATCGCGTGGGGATATAACATGTTGATATGGTTTGTAGGTTGAGCACTAGCATGTAACTTGGGGATAAGGGAATAAAATAATGTCAAGTCAAATCAAATTCAAAAACTATGCACATAACATCATACCTATAAATATCATATCGGGATAAGGAACAAGGCTTAGCATGCACTTTAAAACTTTAGTATGGATTATGTAGCTTAACCGTTATATAACATTACCTACAGGCTACATGGGCCCCACTTCTCACCTCTAGTCAGGCCCCAGTGTGTGTAACCGCACGAATCATAGAATAATCTTATATATATACATGGGGGACTCAAACCTCCCAATCATTACTAAGGTGACTTAAGCACCTGATCGTGTAATGTAATATGGGGACTCAAACCTCCCAATCATAATAATAAAAAGGTGGACTCAAACCACCCGGTCATAAGCAAGGGGACTCGAACCCCAGGCCATTTATACCCCCACGCTGAAAAATGTGATTTCTAGTATTGTCTTTGGGACCGCTACTTACATGGACCAGCTTCACAACCCTCTTTTAATTCTCATTAAAACATCTATCACACATTTCCGCTTATTGGACCAAAATACACATTTAGATATACATTGTTGGTATCGTCATACCAACTACACTTGTAAGGTAAAAACATATGCCATTACAATTTCCATTAACTTTGGAAAAATAACTCCTTTTGTTCATTAATACAAGGTGGGGAAACACCAACTCCCTTTGTTCATTAAATCAGACCATTGTGTTTCAAATACGTCTTTATATAATGCAATTGTTCCAAAAGTAGTTCAATGCAATTATACTCATACTCAAAACAACTTTCACAAAATTTGGGTAGGGGTTATTACCAATTCGATTGTAAATATTCACAAAATTCATGGAAATCACAATCCCCCAGTTTATCCACTATGTCCTGGACCCCATAAGTTCAAAACCATATATAAAGCATGAACAATCATATGTAAACCATAGGAAACATTATCCAAACACAAACATTCAAAACCCTCAACCCATGTTCTAAAACCAACATCAAAACAACATGAATAACTATTTAGAACACATGTTTTTACAAAATAATAGTTGGGGAAGAGTAATATTCCTGGAATAACAGGAGTTATGGAGAGAATTTGCCCTTGATAGCTCTAATTGATCAACTTCTTGGAAACCCTAAGTATCTAGCTTGAGAGAAGTTATGGAGTTTGAGAGAGTTTTTTTATTATGAATAGTATGTTAATAAAGTCCCAAAGAGGTTTTAAGTCATGGGGTCTAAGTGGGTAAGGAGGGAAATTACCAGGATGCCCTTAATTAAAAGACTGAAAATAATTGCTACGGCTAACCTTACGACTCGTAAGGTCACTTTATGACTCATTTAGTCCAGTCGTAGTCTAGACACTGTTAAAGTCCACCCCACACTGGTCTGTTATAAATTGCACCATACGACTCAAATCCAGTCCTTACGACTCGTAACATGTTAGTTGCAGCCATAATAGGAACTTAGGATAATACACTGGTTTCCCTATGATTCACACCCTACGACTTCTTATGAGACCCTATGACTTGTAGGGTTCAAGTTGTAGTCAAGAGAAAAACTCCAGGCCAACATACTAATCAGGATATGATTGGGTCCCGAAGACCCAATGACACCCTATGACTCGCAGGTTGAGTCATAGTAGGGACAGTAAGCTCAAAGATCAAGAAATTTTCAGGGACCAAAAGTCTGGGGTGCTATACCTTTACCCTATATTGACCCTACAAATACCTTGAGTTTTCCACCAAAATTACAAAATTAGTTTTTTCCTGTTGTTGATGCACCACAACATGCCTCAAATTTATATCACGCCAACTGCATCCCAATACTTCAACCACTCATTCTCAAGCTCCTCAATATCAGCCAACCATATTCACAGAACCACATATCATTTGTGATTTTGTGATTCAACCCTTTACTGAGGCTTCCACTTTAGCTATCCACCTAACAGTTTTGCTTTCTTAATCTGCTAATGAGTTTATGTTTAATACTCTTAATGATCTCTACTATACTCCCGAACCTACATTTAAGGTAACTAGACCACCAAAATTTCCTACCAAGAATCCTAGCATGCCGAAAGAGCAACAGAAAATGGTTATATAAATAAAGTGTGCAGAAAATCCTATGAAAAGTTCCCTAGGAATTGCGGGTTATGAAGATGTTTCATATAAAGACTAGGGCATGTCTTCAAGTATTAACCTTCCTATGATCTTTGAGATATCAAAATTGAAGGAACATGTGTACATGAGGATTCTGTGAAATATTTGGGATGATGTTGCAATCAATTAAGGGAAATTGAAGAAAAGAATAAGGAAAATGTATCTATTGTCAAGACAGGGCCAAATCAGAGCTCGAGAGGTCCAACTCACCAATACTATTGCCTCAATCCCGATCCTACACATAATATCTACATACTTACCTGCAACAAGGTTCCTCTCTCCAAAATCTAAGATATTTTATTCCACTTACTCAATAGACTTTGAATAATGCACAACTATATACTCGTCTATCTTTTTATCCACAATGGCATGCACCGGTTCCTCAACATCATCCTTGACCCACACATATTTACCAAGGTAACTCTAAATCCAAGTTTTAATTGAGGCCAGAGTTTGCAAAAAGAAGGAAGTCAAAGGATAATTTCACACCAATTGGGGAATCCTATACCAGTTTGTTCTAGAGATTAAGACTGTGGGATATGATTACTCTTATCCTCGAGATACACCTGACCCACATTTAAGAAAGTTTGATCCTAATGTATGGTGTGCATATCATTCTAATGTTTAAGGTCACAGTACTGAAGATTATCATACTTTGCAAAGAGAAATAAAAAGGATGATTCAAAAAAAATTGATCATAGTGAAAAACATTGACACTATAAGTGTCACACAGAATCCTTCACTAACGCACAGTAATGCACAATATATGGGAAGAAATGAGTTGAGCATGAGGATCCAGAACTTATTTATTGAGAGAAATATATTTGATGGTGATGAAAACTCTAGCCATGATGATGTACAAATCAGTGGCTAAGATGTCAAGCTCAATAATTAAGAAGTCAATCCTCTCCTTACTAGGAAGGATTATTAGTAGTTTGTTTTATTTTTCTTTTTTTATCCAAATTATTTTAGGGTTATAGTTCAGTATCTATCATGTTTTGCTTCTTTATTGTCTTTGTTCAAACCCTTCTATCTTTATGTTTAATGAAATGTGGTGTCCCTAGTTGTTTTGTATAATTTTAAGTTGTTTGTTTGTCTTTTTTACATAATACATTTTGTGTTGGTTCTAGTGATATGACATGCTTGTGAAACTTTCAGCCAAATCTTAAAATCCAATTTAATCATGGAACATTGAATTAAAGGGTTAAAGTTGAAGATCTAAGAATTAAGGTAATTATTTTGAGAATCACAAGAATATCTGGGTTATCAATTAAAAGATATATCTCAATCATTTCGAATTGGATAAAACAGTGGATGCACAATCTCCTATCAAGATAAATGAAAGAAAATTTACTTCACTAAAGTATGAGTAATCTAATATGAGGTATAATGGAATTGTAGATTTGATAGACAAAAGAAGAAGTGATGCATGTGCTCAGTTAAAGTCAGTGTTGTGAAAATGTCAAAAATGATCTTCATCATTCACTTTCACATTGCATGTTATGTACCTGTATATTCAGGGACTGATATGACAAAGGCATTTCATTTTGATATCCAAACATTGTGTCATTCTTTGTTTACCCCATTTGAGCTTTAGTTCTATTTTTCTTTCAAACCTCTTTTTTGGAATCAAGATAGAGTTAGCAAATTTCTAAAGAAAAGTACCAAGCAAAAAAATAGAGTCAAAAAATTTCAAAAGAGAGACAGAAAGAGAGAAAAAGTGTTTTAAAAAAAAAGAAAGTAGATAAGGGTGTCAAGAAAATAGAGTCATAAAAAGTCTCAAAGAAAAGAGTCAAATAAAAGTCAAAAAGGGAGAAGAAGAAAACAAATCAAAATCAAGCAAAAGAACAAGTTGTTTGAACTACATTTGACATGATTCTCCTCTTTTGGAGGTGAGATATGTAGGCAGCCCTATTCTGTGTTCGGTCCAACTAAATAAATAGTTTTGAATTACCCAGTCAAAAGAAACTGGGGCATGAGTAAATTTTCATTATTTGAGTCGATTCTAAAAGTTGCAAATCTCACCCATTTGAAGTGTCGTTTGAGCCTCATGTCATTCTTTTTCTCCTCACCATATCCAAAAGCCATATTACATTTAAAGAAAGACCTTCAGATTAATTTTTGGGAATATTAAGGATAAGCATGCAATGAATATAATAATGCATTTTGGGTATTACTTGTCTTCATCAACACGAGAAATCAGGAGAAATAAAATGAGATTCATACTGGTGAAAACCCTCAAGGGAATCATAAAATGGTTGTGAGTTAACAGAAATAACAATGAGAGAGTATTATATGTAAAAACCCTCAGGGGCACGGCAAGGCAGTGGTAGAGAAATAAAAATAAGAGTCTTATTGGTGAAAATCCTCATGGTCACCATAAGACGATTGTGAGAAATAAAATGAGAGCCTTATGGATGAAAACCCCCACAAGCACCATAAGGTGATGGTAAGCTGAGAGCAATGAAAAGAGATAGTCTTATCTATAGAAACCCTCACAGACACTGTAGGGCAATGGTGAGAAGAAAGCAATAAAAATGAGCTAGGTTTGTTGGTGATAACCCTTCAAGGCGTCACTATTCAAATAAGGCCTATGAGAACAATGAGCTTAAGAAAGTAACTCAATTTCAAGGTCATTAACTCAACAGCAATTGATAAAGTTTGGATGAAAAGATCAGGCAGCTTAATTTGAAATGCATGCCATGATATTCATTAGAATCAGCGCTCATTTTTAGATAAGTTTTTCTTTCTTCATTTCCAAAATTAGGACATTCATTATCGTTTCTTTATTCTCTATATTTCTATTTTTGTTCTCTTGAGTTTGTTATCCAAATGGAAAATCATTGTCATTTTTCTTATGTTTTTGAGTCAAATCCATGTCAAAATAAATAAGAAAAGATTTCAAAACTTTCTACCAACTTCTTCAATTGCACAAAATAAGACAAAAGGCCAACACATGAAACAAATATGATTCTAAGCCTAAACAAGGCCTACAAAAAGTTTTGTCAACAGGCAAGTTCGGGGATTCATGAAGATACCAATATTCAAAGGATTTATCTGAGAGACATAGCAAATTGGAAATACTGTGTTTGTTTCAGAGTCACTCTTAATAATCTGAGTTTGGATCAATAGTGCAGCAAGACAATGGCATATGTCAATAGATAGAAGCAAGATTAAATGTGAAAAATGCAAGAGGGATTGTCTCAAAAGCTAAAGTCATAAACCAGCCACCATATATTTACACTTATAATTTCTTTTTGATGAAATAGAAACACATGTTACATGCAAATCAAGAACTTCAGAACCTAAATATCAAAGGATGCAACTCCTCACTTCTGCAAATATAAGAGAAAATATTGTTGCACAGGTTTGATAATCACAATTATGGTTAAACTCACCATCTTGTACCCCTAAGAGACATACTTCAAATTTGGGTCTTTCATGTTTCATGGCTAGGAGGTGCACTTCCCAATTTAAGTTGTTAATCCTAAAAGATGCACTTTTTAGTCAGAATCTTTAACTTTTACTCTTAAGAAACACACTCGTTAGTTTTAGTCATTTAATTTTATCATCATGATGCATTTATTGATTAGAGTCTTGATTTACCTTTGCCTTATACATTTTGCAAGAAGTTGTGATTGGGTTTGATACCCACAAAAGTTTTCTGATGATAAAATCGGGAAAAAAATTTAATTCATGTATTTGGAACTTCAGTTTAGGACCCTCCTAGAAAATGAGACTTTATTTTTCTGAAAAATGGAATCTTTATTTATCATAATCTTTGTTTGAGATAGTTTTGGTTGTAGTTTTAATTTTGATTTCAGGAGCCCACCTGGAGTATAGGGTGAGGAAATTGAAAGTCAGGAGCCCGCCTGGAGAACAGGGTGAGGAAATTATAGGTCGAGACCCCGCCCAAAGAACAGGGTAATGAAATTACAAGTGGAGAGCCCACCTGGAGAATAGAGTGATAAAATTACAGGTCGGGAGCCCCCCAGAAAATATGGTGATGAAATTGCAAATCGAGAGCTTGCTCGAAGAATAGAGTAATAAATTTGAAAGTCAGGAGCCTACCTAGAGAATAGGGTGATGAAATTAAAAGTTGGGAGCCCGCCCGGAGAATAGGGTGATGAAATTAAAAGTCAGGAGCCCGCACAGAAAACAAGGTGATGAAATTGGAAGTAGGAAGCCTACCTAGAGAATAGGGTGATAAAATTACAAGTCGAGAGATTGCTTGAAGAATAGGGTGATAAAACTGCAAGTCAATATCTATCCTGAAGAATAGGGTGATAAAATTACAAGTCATGAGCCCGTCTGGGGAACAAGGTGATGAAATTACAAGTCGAGAACCTTCCCGAAGAACAGGGTGATGAAATTATAAGTTGGGATCCTGCTCGAAGAAGCATGGTGATGAAATTGAAAGTCAGGAGCCTGCTCGGAGAATAGGGTGATGAAATTAAATGTCAAGAGACCATCTGGAGAACAGGGTGAGAAAATTTCAAATCGGGAGCTCTCCCGGAGAACAGGTGAGAAAATTGCAAGTCAGGAGACTTCTCAGAGAACAGGATGATGAAAGTGAAAGTCAGGATACCACCTAGAGAACATGATGAGAAAATTGCAAGTTGGATGCTTACCCGGAGAATAGGGTGATAAAATTGCAAGTCGAGAACCTGCTCAGAGAACATGGTGATAAAATTAAAAGTCAGGAGCCTGCCTAGAGAAAACGGTGAGGAAATTGTAAGTCGGGAGCCCACCCAGAGAACAGGGTGATGAAATTGCAAGTCCAAAGACTGACCGGAAAATAGGGTGATGAAATGGCAAACCAGGAGCCCGCCTGGAAAATAGGGTAATGTTTTTCAAGTTCAACTTCAAATTCACAAGTACTACTTGCAGAACATGTCCAATTTTTGAGTTCAACTCCAATACCAGATTTTGTATGGAGAAAAAATTATTCTTAAGTTTAACCCAAAGAAGATAAGATCTTTTATCACTTTTGAAAGCATTAAAGACTCAAGTCAAGAGTCAAGAGAAGTTGTATAGATAGTACTTTTGTAATTTTATTTGTCTTTTTTTAACTTGTAATCTTTATTTTTTATGTAATGACAGAGCCGCGAACTGGAACCTAGATAGGACCTCACTCGACTCTCCAAATCGGTATAGTCCCTTTTCTTTTTAATCCTGGAAAATACATATGACCTAATTCCCACATAACCCGGGATAGGTAGGATGTCCAAAATCAAGTTTTGATTGCACTCTATCTTTCTTTTCCTTACTTTAGAATAATGGTCGGGTCAAATTCTATCTCATTGTCTACTTTTTTTGTCTGAAAACACTTTGTTTTTACAGCCAAAGAGGGGCATGAAGTAGACACATAAATTTACCCTTTGTAGGTGTCAATTTATCCCATTCCCTTACACCCATACCACTCACCCCTACCCTATATATACTTTCCCTGCTAAAAAACAAAATTGATGTCTCACCCCTGCCCTAACCCACATACCCCCTTCCCCAATACCCCAACTCAGGTTTATTTTTTTTATAATAGTTTGAGACCTTACACAGATTATACATACACCGACTCTTCCATTCCATATAGGTAAAAAGACATAAATATACTTGTATACTCCTCTATTAATATACACACAATGTACAAAAAAAAAAAGAGCAATTAAGAAATTCCTCCATTAACATCAAAAACTCACACATTGTACACTCACAATACATGCTCCACACAATAAAATACCCAGACCTCACTGAAATTCACGCGCAAACACGCTGGAATGGTGAGAATTCAGAGAGAATAAGGAAAAATAGTAAAGGAGGAGAGAGAAAAATTAAGATAGTGATCGGAAAGAGGGGATATCAAAAAAAAGAACACCGATGAGGAATAAGATTGAAAACAAACAGAGAATAATGAAATAGGGAGTGACCAGCGAGAGGGGGAGAGCAAAATCAGATGGAGTAGGGGATTTTTCTGGTGAATTCTAGCTGGAAAATGACATTGCTAGTAAAATTTAACAAAGCGATCGAGCTCTACCTATTTCATTCTGATTCCAATGAAATTCGTTGGAAAACAATTGAAACAATGACGTTATACATGGAATCTGGTACGGTTTCTCTTTACGTTGTAATTTTTAATTCGGGCTGGTGAAAATAGAATAAAAGAATTAGATCTAAGCTGGATTTGTTTGTTTTATTGAGGTTTGGTCTGAGATTTTGATCGCGATTGTAGTCGAAAGGAGCAATTACACTTGAAAAGCTTAAATTTAAGGTTCATTTCTCTTCTCATTCTTTATTTTATCTTGAATTTTAATTATTATTGGGGGTGTAAATGGCTTGTGTGCTTACTATATTTGGATATTTGTTGTGTATATAGTTGATGTTAGATTCGGATGTTATAAATTGAAAAGAGAAGATTAAATTGATAGCCAAAGAATTAGTTAATCATTGATTGAGAATGAAATTTGGGTTGGGAATTGAAAATTGATAAAGGTAAATATTGGTTAGTTTGATTCATGGATGGTTTTTTAATTTGTAATAAACATCGATTTTGTTGTACGAGATAGTATCATGTTTAGGGGAAATTGATAGGCAAATCTTAGATTTTAGGTAGGAAAGCCTTAGGATTCTATATTATCAAATGTGTGAATATTTAGTTTGAATGATTTTTTTATTTATATTGCATTTTTCTATCAAATGTATTTATTCACTGGGGGATGCCCCAAGGTCACATGTATATATTCATCATGAAATGCCCTGTGACACTCTGTATTTGGAAGATCGATTGTGATCAAGGCCTGTTACATCGGATAAAGCATAGTTTAGATTTCCATTTCAACATATTTTATTTGGTCAGTATTAATTGGACTAGACACTATTTTTGGAGTGTCATACTATCCTATATACTCAATGAAGCAACTGTGGTCGAACCACGGACCAAGGGATGCCTAACACCTTCCTGTCGATCAACAGAATTCCTTAACTGAAATCTCTGTTTGTGGGACAGTTTTAAAAAGTCAAAAATTATTTTGAAAAGATTTCCAAAGTTGACTTGCACACCATATTTATGCCAAGTGGGGACTCTGAGTTTAATTGTAAAAAAAATTCTTTTCAAAATAAATTTTCATTTTTAGTCACTTTGGTAAATAAAATCCTTTTCGAACTACAAAATTAATCATTTTGGTAAAAAATGGGTGTGACATATATACATAATATACTTCACTTTTGAAACCTTGTATTGCATAAAAGGTTAACTGAACATAAATTAATTTTAAAAGGCCTTGGTGGACATGGATTGATTTTAAATTGAAAACTTTAGAGTCAATTTGGCTAATTAGTTTTGGAATAGCATAATCAAATTGATTTGTAATCTTAAACTTTATTTGGTATGACGATACCATCGATAAATGCCTAAGTAAAAGGCTCATTGGTTAATGGATGGGAATGTGTGTAAATGATTTTAATTTGGGCTTAAAGAGGATTGTGTAGCTCACCGTGGAAGGTGGAGGTCCCTGGGGGGACCAATATTGGAAACACATTTATCGGCGTGGAGTTTTTATAGATATATTAGAATGGAAGAGGTCATGGATTCCCTGTCCCTTCCTTGAATTTCCTTAGTTCGTGCGGCTAATACGTGCTGGGGATCTTTCAACAGGGAAAGCTAAACCCATATAGCCCGTGGGTTCCCTTAGGACGGTTAGAGTTACACATTCCAGTTTAATGGTTTTAAATATCATGCCTAAACCTTATTCCCTATTCCAGCATCTTATATACATGTATATAAATATATGTATATGGTTTTGGATTGGTTTGGACATGGCATTATTTTATCCCTATCCTGAGTTACATACTAGTGCTCATCCCACTAACTTTCCTCAGATGTTGCATCATTTCATGATGTAGGGTTCTAGGGGGTTTTGGTTGAATTATGCATAGTTAGGTGGTTCTGGTTCATTCTTTGGCCAGCTTTGAAGTGGTGATATTCCATTCTACAAAAGACCTGACATTTCATTACCCTGTTATTATTTATGTCTTAGACGGTCATTTTGGATTCTCTTTTTAGCTATGGTCGGGGAATTTCTTGACCTAGTTTGATATTCAATTTTAGAGGCTTTTCTGGACAAGTATGGGTGGTTATTTGTTGTGGATTCTTAGAACCTTTATCTTGGTTTATCTATATTTCATATTACTGTTTGGTTTTTTCTGCCACTTATTCTTATTGTGTTCTATTGGCTAGGCATAGAGGGTGGTTACCGGCCATCGGTGGTTTGAGATACCCGTTACAACTAGGTTTGGGGTTGGATTGTGATAGATTATGATAAAGGATCGGATACCATGTTGGTACGATTATGATATGATTGTGACAAAGGGTTAGGTACCATACCGGTATGACGAGATATTGTTGATGATGAGGAGAAAAATAAGATATGGTGCACATATCTTGCATCCATGTACTCATTCTTATGAATTGGGCATCTTTATGATGATTATATGTGTTGATGAGTTGTTTATGGAAGTGGGTATGTAAGAAAGCCCGTGAAAGTAGATTGTGAATTATGTTTATATGTTGCACAATTATTAATGTATTTGATAATGAATTTTGTTACGATTGTTTCTATACTAATCTGGCTTTCTTACTTTTACATTGTTGAGTTAGTCGGCCTATGATACTTAACGGTACTTGTTGATGTACCGATGCTACCTGTTCTCTTCTCTTATTGAGTACGGAATATCTTTCAGCAGCTGACACGTGACCTCGACTGTAGTTAGTAGTTCAAACTTGATTTGAGGATGAGCACCATGATCGGACAACCTATGGATCTTCTTAGTGATGTTCATGTCCCTTGTTTTGGGACTAAGACAAATTTTTATTATTTATGTTTTCTGATATTCATGTTGGTCACGGACTTGGTTTATTCTTAGGTGTTCTTGTATGGTAACTTCAAGTCTCAAGGATTATAATAAAGAGAGGTTTCCACACTCTATTTGTTTTATGGATGTTAATATTGTTGAAAATTATTCTTTATTGAATGAAGACCTTTTAATACTGGTTTAAAAACACAAAATTCAATATAAGATGAATGCGAAAGTAACACTTGGGTTTGTATGGGTAAGATTAGTATGGTTCTTCTATCATAGGTTAGAGTCGGTGCTACTCATGACCTTTTGAGTCGTGACATTAAATGATCTCAATATATTTCAAATTACTTTTGTTCAATATTTCAAACTAGTTTTTCCCACTTCTAATCGTCCATACAACCTTCCAAATATAATATTTAGATATTATAAACAATTAAAACTTTCCAAACATATGCGTGACCGACTTGGGGCCTGGGCGAGCATATATTACTTAAATAAAAGAACTCTGGGGCATCCTTGAAGTACGAATCGGTCTCTCCTTGAACTCAGAGGCAAGACTTAGACCATGCGATCCTTGTATCCTCTTGAGTCTTAAACTTTGACAAACTCTCCAAGTTTCCAATCTTTTGGCAGAGTTTACTTTATAAATGGAAATACACAAAAATCTTTCCACTTGTTTAAATATTGAAATACAACATCTCATGTATCCAACTATAAAAACTTTACGAGACATCTATGATCAATGTAAACATTAAAGTTATCTCACGTTGCTATGAACATGATTAGCATATAACTCGAACCAACCATTTGGTGATCAACATTGTTTACCCCTAAATGTTTCAAATTATATCATTTATGCTAACATTATAATTTTCATTATTATACATAAGCTTGACTATTGACGAATGATCATTCTATCTCCCTTTCAAACTAGTGCATTGGCCTCAAGTATATCCACCAATGTCCAAATAGTCCTCTATAACTTTTTGTCAACCAGAGAGTAGAGTTGTAACCAACTAGAAATTTAATTTACTATAAATCATTTATACAATTTTGAGCCTAGATTGTGTTGTGAACCGAATATCTCCACTTAGACGGTATAGTTCTAGTATCTATTACAAAATAAAACATGTTCTTTGTTATGAAATATTAAGGAAAGATGAAGAAAAATAGAGAGAGAAGAGAGAGTAATTCTTATTTATCTTGAGGTATTCTCTTGATGGGTTGAATTACAATGAAAGAAACCCCTTTATTTATAGTGAAAAACTAACCTTGGGTTTCTAACTTTTTCATAAATAGACATTCACTATATATGATAAAATAGACATTCACTATATATGGTAAAGTATACATTCACAATATATGGTAATATATTTATAACACTCCCCCTTGAATGTCTAATTGATAGATAATATGCCTCGTTAAAATCTTACTATAAAAAACCCAGTGGGAAAAAAAATTAGCGAAGAAAAAAGAGTACACATCTCTAACAATACTCATAGGTTGCCTCATTAAAAATCTTACAAGAAAAACCCATTGGGACAAAACCTAGTAAGAACAAAAGAGTACAGCGCGTATTAACTCCCTCTAATGAGAACATCCTTGAACCTTTGTATCCCGATCTTGTACACCATCTTCTTGAAAGTTTCTATTGGAGGGGACTTGGTGAATAAATTAACCATATTGTCACTTGAACAAATATGTTGCACGTTAATATCATCATTCTTTTGTAGATCGTGTGTATAGAAAAGCTTTGGTGAAATGTGCTTTGTTCTATCTCCTTGAGTCCTCCCTTAAGTTATGTTGTACATGCTACATTATCCTCATAAAATAATTATGGGTACTTTGTCACATTTCAAATCATATTTTTCTCAAATGAGATGAATCATGGACCTCAACCACACACATTCTCAGGTTGTTTCATGAATAGCTATTATCTCAGCATGGTTCGATGAAGTGTATAGATAGACTTCTTTGTATATCTCCAGGATATGAAAGTACCCCCACATATAAACACATAACTTATTTGAGATTGAGCTTTATACGGGTCAGATAAGTACCCAGCATCAGCATAACCAACAAGATGGGGACTACAATCTTTAGAATAAATAAGCTCATATGTTTGATCTCATTTCGATGTCTCCTAGTAGGATCAGAACTATACCTTGCTAACAAATTGACCAAAAAGGCTATATCAGGCCTTGTGGTATTTGCAAGATACATAAGTGCACCAATTGCACTAAGATATGATACTTCATTATCAATCTAAATTGGTATATTTTTCATTTCAACAAATAATCTTTTTCTTTTGAAAACTCTCCAAGAGTTTCAATAATATTCAAACCATCAATTTATCCCTTATAAGGATAATAAACAAGTTTTTCAGAAATTTTATATGCTTCAGGCATTTTAAATCCTTTAGGGATTTTCATATAGATTTTTGTCAAGTGAAAATATCAATATGTGTGACATCTTCAAGTGTCTGGACTGCAAATCAAATAAGTGTTATGCTTACCAAGATACATCCTTTCACATTACTTGATAGATGTTTCTACGTAAGTATGGTTAAATTAACATAGAATTCAGATCCTCGTAATCTTTTACAATATTGTGCACAATATTGTATCAAAAATATCATCAACGGTTTCTCATTTTGTATTAGTTCTCTATAAGACATAATATTTTGAGATCTCATCACTTCATTATTTTAAGTACCTGAACCTCTCATAAGGTTTCATGAAGTGTCATGTCGTAGGCTCTTCAAGAGCACATTACCTTCTTATTATGATCATTTGCTCCTTATCCTTTTCAAGGATTATTTTATTTGAAACCAATTGATCTATCACGTTTTACACATGCATAGATTTTATCCTTTAGGGACACAAAAATAGGAGCACTTGCAGCTTAAATATGAGACCCTTTCAAATTTTGACTTGAATTATCTTTTAAATGAGGATCTGATGATAATTCCTAACATATTTCATAGCTTCTTATAATCTTCCCCTTATGTTAGAAAAACTAATATGCATACTCCATATTCTTTGATGAATCCATCTGTGTGTACCATAGTATATTTATGAATCGTATACTGCACATCAAAACTATTAGATGGACAATGTGTGGTTCCTGACTCAGAACCTTCTTTGAGGAAGAACTAATTATAATATATTGGTTTGATGCATACAAGTACTTTTGTATATGATATTTCAAACCAACACATGAAGTTTTGTTCTCATTAGCAATGATTCAGCTAATTATAGAAGGTTTAATATCAAACCATCATCATCAGGATGAATTCTCTTGATTACACTATCTAAAAATTATGTTCTTAACTTAATTATATTGAGTAATCAACTTTATGAATGTCAAACTGTAGGTTGACAATAAACTCACATGTGATCATATTATATCGATGCATCTATATAGATTACATGACAGGTGAACGGGCCCATATTCACCTTTTATACTTGTCATATTTTAAAGGATGCAATCTAAACATTAGTTGGTCCAACCAACTTATCATGAGAACAACAACATTAAAAGTTTATGAAGAATTTTCTAATTCTTCAATATATGTTTAATATTCAATATGCACATCTTTGGGATGTCATAATCGTTCATGTCAATTTATGAACTTTTATACTAGTAATTCCAAGTTTACCATGACATGTATTTTTTTGCTTTAGTAAATTTCAGATTTACTTTGATATGAATAGATTTCAGATTTACTACTTCAGAAGTAGATTTCAAAATAACCCTTCTCAATTATTTTGCCTCTTTCAGAGTTCAGTTCTGATACCATCACAATCAAGTGCACGTTTGTATTGATGAGCTTCACTAAATATTATCACATTCACTCCATGAAATGAATCTATGCTTATAACAATCAAAATTCTCATTCACATGAATAGAATATAATCGTGCCTTAAGCCTATAAATATTATAATATCTTATAACCTCTTTTAAAATACTGCTAATTCAAGAGCAAATCGAGGTGTGCATATAATGTAGAGAATTTTTCTCTTAACATATCTTATAATCATAATAAGTGTGTGAAAATATTATCATTTTTTATGATTATTATCATATTGTCCCTTCGCGCTTATATTCGTACATTCAATCACTTGTCTTCTTTCAGACTTGTTATGTACTGCTACCATAGTCACTTCAGAGAATAAAGCATACTCAATGGGACATATCTCATGACTTTTCACAAACACCCATTATTTTGTCTTAGCCATCATAATATCATTAATATGGTATATTGAGATTCAAACTCAATATCTTATCCATGTAAAAAGGTATCTTAGGCTATAACTCGATGGGACTTGAACCCAACATCTTATCATCATGGTGCATTGGAACTTTTAACCCAGTGTCTTACCCTCTTAATGAGATGAGACTTAAATTCATCATCATAGCTTTTAATAATATTGTTCTTCATGAAAAAATTCGAAGCATAAGTGGTTTCAAACCAATTATTTTTTCTCAAATTTGATAATAGCTATATCATTAGTAGCGAAAGATAAATAACATAAGGAATTACAAACCTTGGAATTACTTTTAGATTTATGATTTCACATTGTTTGGCAAAGTTTCGTGCTGATAACATGTTATGAAATATAAAAGAAAGAAGAAAAAGAATAGAGAGAGAAGAGAGAGTAATTCTTATTTCTCTTAAGGGATTCTCTTGATGGGTTGAATTAAATTGAAGAAAACCCCATTTATTTATAGGAAAAAGCTAACCTTGGGTTTCTAAATTTTTCATAAATAGACATTCACTATATATATGATAAAATAGACATTCACTATATATGGTAAAGTAGACATTCACAATATATGGTAATATATTTATTACATTCTTTATATACTCCGTATATCACATTCATATTTTTAATCAAATGGCCAATATGTTTTTTTTTTCAAAACAAGTATATCTACTAGCTAGTCGATAACTAATCTCTTTATTATTTAATCCCTTTTATTATATAATCTTCACATTAAAATCCCCATACTTGTTTGAAAACCAAACGCGCGGCTCATAAATGAGACTTGTAACTCTTTCGATTAGTTAAGTAATCTATAATATATTAAAAGTGTGAAAACCCTTAGAAAAGTAATTTGAACTTTTTGTCCTTCATTAAAAGACTCTCCCTAAGACAAAAATGTCTTTTCACTATTTTTTTAATTTATTATTTAATTATTTTTATCATATTAACTATACTCCTAAAATATATGGGACTCCTAAAATATATGGAATGAGAATCAATTAATATTTTTATTAATTAGAAAAATACTCCTAAAATAGGATAGAAAAATACCCCTAAAATAGGATTCTATTAAGGAAATACTTCTATAAATACTGAGTTGCACGTTGAACTATCGAAGAACTCGATTTAGTTGTTGAAAAAATATGATTGATGCTCATCTAACTTGATTCAGTTGCATGTCTAGATTGGTGAATGCTTAATTTTCTTACCCTCAATTTCTTCACTGTTTTTGACAACATAATAGAATTCAACGTGTGTATATATATATCTTTTTTGTTTTCGTTCAAGTAATTTCTTAGGGTCAAAAATTTTTCTCAGACAAGAATTATTTTCAACAAAACTAAAGTTTTGTGATCACTATTATATTATTTTACTGTAGTTTACAGATGTGATCACTATTGTATTATTTTGTTGTAGTTTACAAGTCGTAGATGAATTTACAGGTGGTAGATTAATGTTGGTCGTCTTTGAGGAATTTTTTAAATAAAGGTTAGGTTTAATTGTATTGCATTTAAATATCTATTTTGAGAATTTTTTTTATACAAAGTTTAAGTTTAGTTGTATTATTTTGATATCTCTATTATCATATTATTTTGTTATAGTTTACAGGTGGTAGATGAGTGTCAGGCGGCTTTGAGAAAATTTTTGTGTAAAGGTTAGATTTAATTATATTATTTTAATGTCTCTATCATCTTATTGTTTTGTTATAGTTTACAGGTGGTAGATGTATGTCGATTGACTTTGACAAATTTTTGGGTAAAGATTAGGTTTAATTAAATAAATTCTCCAAAAGATGTTGAATTTAATTTTTTTATTCATAATTATTATTTAAACAAATATTCTATTTAGTGTAACATTTGAACTCAATAAAGTAAGGTACACGCGTGAGGCGCATACACCTAAACTAGTATTAATAATTTTATAGGTTGCATATGTAATACCCCGTACTTCTACCAGCTTAAATTCGTCCCAAGAATGTCAAAGACTTGTTTCAAAGATGAATCCACCTTTATACATGTGGAATTTTCAAGATTTTTACTATTTTTCATGTGGTAAATTCAATAAGCTTTCCATAGATGCCAAATTCGCCCAAATTTGACACCCGGGCGAAGAGTTAGAGCTTTTTAGTGAGACAGTGTATCACCTGAGCCATCAGCGCGTCGCGGAGCCAGCTTAAATGGCAATTGTCAATTTACAGTGTTTCTTCGCGATAATGGCACGTCACGCTAAACTTCCAGGTCTCAAACAAGGTGGCAATGCGATAGCTCCGCGTCGTGCCACCATGCAGATTCCCAATTGTCCGGTTCCAGTGACTTGGCGAGATAGTGGCCCGTCGCACCAGGGATGGAAATTGGAAAACTTTCACAAGAATTAAAATACGTGTCTTAGAGTTAAAAGGGTAAATTTGCATACCTTATATAAGCTCAAAAACACGGATTTGAGCCTCCATTACACCAAAATATACTCTATTCTCTCAAAATCCTCTCAAGAACACACTAGGTTTTTTCATAGAAGATTCAAGTTCAAGAATTTCCTCCATCAATCTTCGTGTATTTACGAACCAAGGTATGCATAGTATTCATTCATGGACTCCTTTCATCCATGAAGCCCAAGAATCTCTTTTCTGAGTTCAAGTTTATCGATTTCTTTATGAATTTTTTATTGGGTTTGTTTTGTTTATGCTGAGAATGATCAATTGAATTCAAATCCATGTTAGGTGATCAATGTTATGTGGAATTGATTTGTATAGATGTATATTCATGTGAACCGATGATTAAACCCTAGGATGATGAAATTAGATGTTGAATCATGATGTTTAATTGTTGTATAATGTTGTCTACATATATTATGCCTACCATGTGTTTGATTAAGTGCCTATATGAAGGAAAAGTGCCCAACTAGAATGATATTATGAAATACCCATTTATGTACAAGTTTATGCATATCACATGTTTGATGAAATGCTTCAATATATGAATTATGAATTGTGTTATTGGTCTTGTGTTCAAGTAATCCATGTTATGCCAGTTTCTTTCCATCGAGTCTTGAGGGTACTTGTACCCAACAATTTAGTTGTATGCCTAGAGCCATGTCAGGTTTTCACGATAATATCAGTCAAGCCATGACCAGTAGAATTTAGTTTGTCTCATGACTCAGGAAATCTCACTAAATTTAGTATCCATCAGATCAGTCCTACTCAGTAATCTCAGTAACTTCAGTACTCTTAGTCAGTCCTTAGAACTCAGTACATTCCATCAGTCAACGAAACTCAGTAAACTCAGTTTAGCTCCGCTAAACAATACCATTAGTATCAGCTCAGTTCAGATAATCACTTTAATTTAGTTAATCAGTTCAGTTTCTTTCATATGGGAGTAGAATTCAGCATCGAGCGAGCCTAGGGATGGGGACTCACCCACTAGATAGGACTGACATCCCTAGAAGAAATCCCTAAGTTCCAAAACTACGTAGCCAGCATAGGTACGATATGTCACCTGTTAGATAGGACTGATATACTCAGGGATCACCCGTTAGTACATTTAAATGTATAGGACTGATCCCAGGGGTCACCCTCTAGATTAGGAATGACTCCACAGCAGTTGTCTTTATCAGTGGCGCGGTACTGATACCCTTCCTACTAGGGTTACAGGTTTGACCCCATTTATCTTAGTATGGGGCATGTCGGTTAGATGATTATTTCCTACAGTCTCAGTTTTCAGTCTCAGTCTCAGTAATAGAACTTAGATAGTTCTACAGATTTCAGGACTGTCAGATATAGTACGGAACTCAGCTAGTTCTGTCAGATTTAGGACTGTCAGATACAGTCACTTATGTTATCAGTTATACTAGTTATCAGAACTTATGTTATCTGTATTCAGCTTCAGAACTATCAGATACAGTCAACCAAACCAATTCTTCATAATCAGAACTGTCAGACACAGTTATTCATGTATCAGTAACATAGTATCAGTCCCTCAATTATTGAGTATCTCAGTATTCATCAACTTAGATGTCAGTAAATCCATGTTATTAGTAAACTCAGTAGTCAGAACTCAATATTCAGTCCTATCACGATATCAGATACAGTTACGTATGCATGCATGTATTCTCACGTTCATGTTAGTCAGTCAGTTAGTATTGTTCATGCATATGAAATCCCTTGCATTCAGCCTACCTCACTTGCATACTAGTACATTTAAAGTACTAACGTATTTGTTCTATGGTATCTTATACATAGGTTTAGAAGAACAGCGCCAGAGCATCAGTAACATCCCGATTCAGCAGTTAGAGTCAGCTGTGAGTCCTCTCCTTCGAGGACATGATGATTACATTATTATTTCAGTTTTCAGTTTATTTCAGTAGTTTGGAGTTAGTTGGGTACATGTCCCATCAACTCCACAGTTTTTAGACAGTTTATAGGCTTTCAGACTACAGCATGTTTCAGACAGTTTATCTCAGTTGTGGATATTGTCATACCCCATTACAGACATTGTATTATAGTCAGTATTAGTTCAGTTTTGAACCTTATGGCCTTACAACTTATATTCCACATATTTATAATGTATTATTTAGTTCTCAGTTACAGATATCAGTCATGGGTTAGTTAATGGTCCTTCGGGGTCATGAGCACCGTATAGCATTTCGGGTACCAGATTCGAGCCGTTGCAGCATATGTCCAAAAAACTTCGTCAAAATAGAAATTTACTCATGATGCATGGTGAGTACTCTAGTTTACAACAACAACGACATACACCGTAAAATCCCACAAATGAGGCATGGAAAGGGTAAAGTGTACAAAAACCTTATCACTACCTCGGGGAGGTAGCGATGTTGTTTTTGAAAGACTTTCGGTGAGTACTCTAGTTTATAAATTAAAAAAATATATGTTGGCAAGCTCCTTGTTATTTTTTTCGAGAAAAGTTTGTTTCAAAAACCTAATTATATTTCAGAAAACATTTATTTTTTGGAAATGGTTAGTCAAATATAGTACCATTATCTAAAATTCTTTTAAAAAGGAACATTTTAATTTTATCCAAAAGAAACTGTGGAAATATTGGTGTTTAATTGTGAGAGCTGATCAAACGCCGAAGCTGGTTTGCCCAAGAGGTTAAGGGGGGAAACTTGAGATCTTCTACACAATAAGTGCGCGTGCATTCAAATCCCACAGCCAGCACTTAGCTGGAATAGCTTTTTTTATTTTTGCCTGCCATTTTGACCATTATTGTTAGGCCTAATACGTAGCCAGCCCATTAAACTTGCCAATTTATTTCATTTGGACACTCGAAGTAAGTCATGTTCCAATTGAATACATCAATTCCTAATAAAATATCCAATTAGGCATCATCGATCAAATTTTGCGTGTTTATATTTGTATAATAGATGGTTAAACTAATCATATAAAATGTGTCATCTTCTTTGATTATACACACCAATTTCAAGTAGAAAATTTATGGGATTTTACTGCTTATTGAGGCAAATAAATATAATTAAATAAAATGATATTTTTATATCGTTAACTTAACTATCTAATAAGAGAATGAGAACACATGCAAAAGAAAATCTAAAATGCAAACCAAAAATATATAACTGAAACACAAAATTAGGGGTTGGAGACATTCAATTGAAACAATGCTTAGTCTAGTGTCTAAGTGGAATACAAGTTTAAAGGACTTGCTATGTATTAAGCCTTATTATATAATGGGCTAGATAGTACACTAGTCACTAGAATATAAATTAAATTTCTAAAGAGTGAATAGTCGAAAACACGCTTAAAGTATCTGGTGTCTTCGAGTTTCATACATGAACTATCAGTTGTGTGAGTTTTCTATAAATTTTTATGGCCCACATAATTAATTTATTTGTTGGTTTAATAATAATTGAATAAGTTAAATCCTAAATCTGTATGGGGAAGTTACCTAGTAGGATTAAACTACTGACTAATCTGCTAGTAGGATAATTACTGACTCCTAGTAGGATAATTACTGACTGTTAGTGGATAATTATTATATCCATAAATCATGTTGATGGAACGTGAAAACATAACTGATTCTCTGTATTATAAAAAGGGTCCTCTCTCTACCAAAAGAAGAATAGGCTCCATCAAATACTATTCTGAAACGTAAGGTTAAGAGAGAGAAATAATATTCTATTTTGTGCTTCTGCTTAATTCTGCCAACAGGAAAATCATGGAGAATTCAGGTAAGTAATTCTGTATTGAATTACTATTATGTGTATGTGGAAATCATTAAGTTCAACGTTCCTGAATAAGTGATAGGAATATATAATTGATTGTTTAAGTCGCATAATCTGTTAAATGCTTACATGTGGTATTCGAGTAAGGTTTAAGAACTAGTGATTTTTTATCAAAATTTATGTTTCTTCTAATTGTTTGAACCTTAATTACGTTTGTTAGGAATTTCACAATTACCAGAATAATGAAATTTTGATAAATTATGATTTATGTGTCTATGAAGAAACTGAATAGTGTATGTTTTAAAATCCTTATGTTTTAATTGTTTGTAGTAGTATGTTTATTGGAATTGAATTTATTGGAAAGCATATTTGTTAGTACGGTGATAATAATTAAAATTTCGAGACGTATTGTTAATTCCTAAAGAATGGAATGCTTAATTTATGGGACTAAATATTGCAGTAATTTAAGGATGCTTAATTGTTGCCCAGTGATAGGATATTATAAATTCATGGGATATTATATTATAACTCTGTGGCAATTTCTTAGTTGTTTAGCATGCTTTTATCCCTATATGCCAATAGTCATAGTAGTTGTTAGTATTACAGAGACTTGAGCAAGATGTGCAGTCCATGGACTGCTATAGGTGGGTAGCCATGTGACTAACGCTACTGAAGACTGGGTAAAACATGACAAAAGTATTTCATTCATAGATTTCAATTTACGGACTGCACATTGTTTAATAAAATAAAGCATAACCTTTATTATGTTAGTCTTTGTTAATTCCGTATTCAATGATAAAATTTATTGTTTTTTAATGTGACTTAGAATTATATATATAAGATTCGTTAATCACCAAAGTGATCGAATCTTTATGAAATTAATTCCAAAATAAAGGTTAAGTTTAAATTAATTACCCATTAATTTTGATGATTATAAATGATCTAACAATTATGGGTAAATTAAAATTTTGGTTATAAGACATTTGTGGATCACCCAAAGGTTGATTGTTTGTTCGTATGACCAATAAATATTAAGGAGATAATTTTGATGTATAGTTAATTTTATATATTTATCCAAAGATAATAAATATTATTAATTGATGCATTAAATATTATTGATTTATGTTGAATATATTTCAAGCATCATTACGTTTAAAATTGTATTTTGATGTTTCGCCCAAAGGAGAACATCAATATACATTCAAGAAAGTAAATTATTTTTGAATTTGATAATGTGTTTAAACTCGTAACTTAAAGTATTAACAAATGAGCATGTTCTATTTGCAGCATTTACTTTTCATTCGCACTCTACCTCTGTTATAACATTTAACGGACTTAACTTTTCAGATTGGTGCGAACAGATCAGATTCCATCTTGGGGTTTTAGATCTTGATGTTGCACTTTACTCTAAGAAGCCAACTGTTATTACTGAAGCTAACAGTGAAGAAGAAAAGTCCTATTATAAGCATTGGGATTGGTCTAACAGATTAGGCCTAATGTTCATGCGAATGAATATTGCGGGCAACATTAAGACTATTCTTCCCAAAATTGAAAGTGCAAAAGAACTTCTGAAACTTGTGGAAGAGTCTTCCCAAATTGTTGATAAGTCTCTTGCTGGGATACTAATGGATACTTTGACCACCATGAAGTTTGATGGTTCACATACTATGCATGAGTATATCATTGAAATGACAAACATAGCAGCAAGACTTAAGTCTTTGGGAATGGAAGTAGAACGAAATTTCCTTGTACAGTTCATCATCAACTCATTACCGTTTGAGTATGTTCCTTTCCAAATAAACTACAACACCATGAAAGACAAATGGAACGTGCATGAATTGCATGGTATGTTAGTTCTAGAGGAAATAAGACTGAAAAATCAAGGAACCCACTCCATTAATTATACAAATCATCAAGGAACTGAAAAGAAAGGAAAGAAGCATGGTAAGGGACAATAGAAGCAACTTAATATTAATGAGTCCTTATCTCAAGTACGTAAGAAAGGAAACAAGAATAGGAAGTGTCATTTCTGTGGAAAATCTGGACACTTTCAGAAAGATTGCCTAAAATGTAAGGCATGGTTTGAGAAGAAAGGTAAGTCTTGTGCTTTTACATGTCTCGAATCAAATTTAACTGAAGTTCCTTATAATACTTGGTGGATTGACTCTGGTTGTATTGTTCATGTTTCTAATACTATGCAGGGATTCCTTACAATCCAAACCATAAACAAGAATGAAAGATTTGTTTACATGGGGAATAGAGTGAAGGCTCCCATTGAAGCTGTCGGGACTTATCGTCTGATTCTCGATACTAGACGTCACTTAGATTTAGTTGAAACTTACTATGTTCCTTCTTTTTTGAGAAATTTAGTTTCTTTGTCTAAGTTGGATAAGACTGGATATTCTTTTAATTTTGGTAATGGATGTTTTAGTTTCTTTAAACATAATTATCTCATTGGTACTGGTACTCTTTGTGATAATTTATACAAATTGAATCTTGATAATATATTTACCGAAGTACTCTTAACTCTGCATCATAATATTGGAACCAAATAAAGTTTGGTGAATGAACAATCTACTTACTTGTGGCCTAAACGTTTAGGTCACATGTCTAAAGAAAGGCTGGAAAGATTAGTTAAGAATGAAATTCTTCCAAATTTAGATTTTACTGGCCTTAATATTTGTGTAGATTGTATTAAAGGAAAACAAACAAAACACACAAAGAAAGGAGCCACAAGAAGCACACAACTTCTTGAAATTATACACACTGATATATGTGGTCTTTTTGATATCATATCTTTCAATAAAGAAAAATATTTTATCACTTTTATTGATGACTTTTCACGTTATGGATATATCTATTTGTTGCATAAAAAATCTCAAACGATTAATGCCTTAGAGGTATTTATTACTGAGGTTGAATGACAACTAGATAGAAAGGTGAAAATAATCAGGTCTGATAGAGGTGGTGAATATTATGGAAGATATGATAAAAGTAGACAACACCCTGGTCCATTTGCTAAATTCTTCGAAAAGCATGGCATATATTCTCAATACACAATGCCTGGCACACCACAACAAAATAGTATGGCAGAAAGGCGTAATCATACATTAATGGATATGGTTAGGAGTATGTTAAGTAATTCATCTTTACCTCCTTCGTTATGGATGTATGCTTTAAGGACTGTTGTCTACTTGCTAAATAGGGTTCCTAGTAAATTAGTTCCAAAGATACCTTTTGAACTGTGGACTGGTAAGAAACCTAGTTTGAGGCACCTGCATGTTTAGGGTTTCCCGGCAGAAGTTAGAATATACAATCCACAAGAAAAGAAACTGGATTCAAGAACAATCAGTGGTTTCTTCATTGGTTATCCAGAAAAATCAAAAGGGTATAGATTTTATTGTCCTAATCATAGTACGAGAATAGTTAAAACTAAAAATGCTAGGTTCATTGAGAATGGAGAAGTTAGTGGGAGTGGAGAACCACGTAATGTGTATGTTAAAGAAGTTAGGGTGCGAATTCTTCTACCCCATACTTCTTTTAAATTTGTTGTTCCTGAAGTTGTTATACAACAAAGTAATCAACAAGAACAACAAAGTAATGTTCCTACTAATGAAGCCATAATTGATGAACCTGTAGTAGATGAACCACAATAAATAGCATCAAAAAGATCTCAAAGACAAAGAAGATCTATTATTTCTGATGATTATTTGGTATATCTACATGAGTTAGAAACTGACTTGGGAATTGATGATAATCCAGTTTTATTTTCACAAGCCATTGAAAGTAATAATTCTGATAAATGGATAAATGATATGAAAGATGAGTTAAAATCTATGAAACAGAATAAAGTTTGGAACCTTGTTGAATTATCCAAAGGTTGCGAAAAAGGTTGGGTGTAAATAGGTCTTTAAGACCAAACGCGACTCAACTGTCAATATCGAACGTCACAAGGCCAAACTTGTTGCCAAAGGTTTCACTCAAAAGGATGCCATTGATTATAAAGATACGTTTTCACCTGTCTCTAGAAAAGATTCACTCAGAATTATAATGGCCTTGGTAGCTCATTATGACTTAGATCTACATCAAATGGATGTGAAAACAGCCTTTCTGAATGGAAATTTAGAGGAAGAAGTTTATATGAATCAACCTGAGGGGTTTTCTATTAAATAAAAGGAACACATGGTGTGTAAACTTAAGAAGTCAATATACAGACTTAATCAAGCTTCCCGACAATGGTATCTTAAGTTTAATGAAATGATTGTCACCTTTGAATTTAAATAAAACATTGTTGATCGGTGTATATATCTGAAGGTCAGTGGGAGTAAGTTTATTATGTTAGTCTTGTATGTTGATGACATCTTTCTAGCTACTAATGATCTTGGTTTGTTGAATGATACCAAGAAATATCTCTCTAATAACTTTGAAATAAAAGATATGGATGAGGCATCCTATGTGATTGGAATAGAAATATTTCGAGATAGATCATAAGAATTGTTGGGATTGTCTCAGAAAACCTATATTAATAAAGTATTAGAGATATTTAGAATGGAAAAATGCTTATCAAGTCTCGTTCCAATTCAGAAAGGAGATAAGTTTAGTCTATATCAATGTCCAAAGAATGACTTGGAACGAAAGAAAATAAAAGATATTCCTTATGCATCAATAGTTGGGAGTCTTATGTATGCCCAAACATGTACAAGATCAGACATCAGTTTTGTTGTTGGAATACTGGGTCGATATCTAAACAATCCTGGAATAGATCACTGGAAGGCTGCAAAGAAAGTGTTGCGATACTTACAAGGAACGAAAGATCATATGCTCACTTATAGAAGATCTGATCATCTAGATGTGGTTGGATATTCATATTCAAATTATGTTGGTTGTGATGATACAAGAAAATCCACATTTGGATATTTGTTTCTATTAGCTGGAGGAGCAATATCATGGAAGAGTGTGAAGCAGTCTGTTATAGTTGCATCCACTATGGAAGCTGAGTTTGTGGCATGCTTTGAGGCCACATTCCAGGCTAATTGACTGCGGAATTTTATTTCAGGACTTGGACTAGTCGACAATATAGCCAGGCCACTAAAAATTCATTGTGATAATACTGTCGCAGTTTTCTTCTCTAAAAATTATAAGTATTCGAAAGGTGCTAAGAATATGGAATTGAAATACTTTTCGGTTAAAGAAGAAGTCCAAAAACATAAAGTATCAATTGAACATATTAGCACTAAGCTTATGATTGTTGATCCTTTGAAGAAAGGACTACCACCCTAAACATTTGTTGAACACGTTGAAAGGATTGGTCTTATTGATAGCGATGAATGATTTCATGTAAAGACTTTATTATGTTTATGTAATTGACACTTTGAGCTTAAATTATATATGTTTCTGTTGTTACTTATTTTCTCTTGTATACATAAGATTATGAATAATGATGACAGGTTCTGACTTAGATAAAGTATTCTAAGTATTATCGTTGGACCCATTATGTATTTGAAAGGTTATGTTAGGTAATAGACTAATATTGTAGTACATGGAAGAAACTATGTCAATAAAGTGATGTACAACTGCCATGACTCATTTTAGTTGATTTATTTAACAATGACAAATGATGTTGGATTTAACGTTAATTGTGCACATGATTGACGTACATTGTGTGTGCCAAGTGGGAGAATATAAATTTCTATGGCCCACATAATTAATTTATTTGTTGGTTTAATAATAATTGAATAAGTTAAATTCTAAATCTGTATGGGTAAGTTACCTAGTAGGATTAAACTACTGACTAATCTGTTTGTAGGATAATTATTGACTCCTAGTAGGATAATTACTGACTGTTAGTGGATAATTATTATATTCACAAATCATGTTGATGGAAGGTGAAAATATAACTGACCACCTGTATTATAAAAAAGGTCCTCTCTCTGCCAAAAGAAGAATAGGCTCCATCAAACACTATTCTGAAATGTAAGGTTAAGAGAGACAAAAACAATATTCTATTTTGTGTTTCCGCTTAATTCTGCCAACAGAAAAATCATGGAGAATTCAGGTAAGTAATTCTTTATTGAATTACTATTATGTGTATGTGAAAATCATTAAGTTCAACGTTCCTAAATAAGTGATAGGAATATACAATTGATTGTTTAAGTTGTACAATATGTTAAATGCTTACATTTTCTATCACCAATTATTTATCAAACCATACCTCAACTATCAATTATATTAATCACTTATGCTACATGAATATCATCATCGTTCGGGTAAAAAAAGTGAACAATTGATAGTTAAGGTGTACTTCGTATATAGTTGGTGATAATTCAAGAAGAAAATCCGCGCACCTAATAGTTCAAATATAAAATTCAAAAAACTAAAATACGTTAGATGTGCTTTTGATTATTAACTCTTTTTTAAGACAAAATATATTTGCCCATTTCATTTTATAAGTAGCAGCAATTGACTAGCCATAAAATCTGACCACGAAAAATATGTTTTTATCAATTTGTAGTTTAGCTAAGTCATGTCATTTCTCTGACTACAGAAACATGTTATAAAGAAAAAAATTAGAAATTAACAGAGGAAGTACTTTGTTAAGAATTCGTTCCCTACTGATTATCTTATTTTCACCTAATTGTTGCTTATCGATGGAATGGGTTGCCTGACGTGTTTCACTGACGTGTTCCAAGGAAGTAGTAAAACAGAAAGTAAAGAACACAATGATTTTTATGTGGAAAACACCCGGCTCAAAAAGGTGTAAAAAATCATGACCTGTACCTCTACAGGATTTAACCCCAACTTCACTAAATAACTCTGAACCTCAACAATGATTGATTACAAAACTCTTGTAACCAATAAATAGGAATTATAAACTCTAATCCCTATAACTCAACAACTAGAAATTATAAACTCTAATTCCTAACTACACACACATCTCCCAAGGTATGCTTTCCCAAAGTCTCTGAGTTTTCCCCAACTCAAATACTAGCTCCTAATTCAGTTTATAACACACTGAAACTAATGTTACATCAATAGTTCAAACACAATGAACAACTCTAAAAATCAATGCTAAAACTCTTAGCTGGATTCTATACTGAGGACCAGGTTCTTCAACGTGTTTCTTCAGTGATGGAGTAACACTTCGTAAAGTCAATCTGTCGACTGTGCTTTTCTGCTTTTTAAGTGCGTAAATTATTCTGACTGATGCATCTTCTATTTAAGAGCAGCTCTTCAAAGAGTCATTCTTTATTTCAAACTCCTCTTTTAATTAAAACTCTCATTGCATAGAGTTCTACTTCAAGTGAGACTCTTTCTTTAATTCCACTCTTGTTTCCTTAGTGTTGTAGTAAAACTCCAACTCTTTTAAATCAGCACATGTTTATTTATCAGAATCTTTCTCCTCCCACATATAGGACTCTTCAATATATACTCAGAAGTGAAACTCCTTCTTCACGTAGGACTGTTTTTTCAACTCAAATTGCTTTCCCTTATCATTAAGTGTTTGAAACAAATTCAACTTGTTATATTCCCCACATGATCAGTAGCTTGAGTATATCAGAATTAGGCTTGCTTATTCGTTTTTGTCTTTAAGCAATCTTGTTTGCATCTAGAAGTGAAATTGGAAATCTGTTTTCCTATGCATGGACCAACTCAAGTAACATGTTTCATTCATGTGTCAGTTTGTCAATCATCAAAACTACATAGTACCCAACAAATTCCCCCTTTTTGATGATGACAAACCTCTTGTCTTGTGTATTCAATCATCTTCACCTGTAGGCACTAAAGTATAAAACACTAGAATGAAACAAGTTAGTCAATGGGTTAGAAACATTGCACAACCCTATTATCTTTCCCCTTTTGGCATCATCGAAAAACCATTTCAATGCAATAATATACTAGCCAAAGTGATTTTTTATGCTATCCATGGCCACTGGGGCTATCACAAAAACAATCAGACAAAGACTCTAGCCAACATAGTAATATATTAAAGAGAGCAAAAATGAGTCAATTTAGCAAAGATAACCATTCCATTTAACTGACAGAGCATGTTCCACATTAACCTAAGCTAGTACTGAACAACGCAAAACAACTGAGCATTAATCAAAAAAATATGGTATAAAAGTGGGACATGGCTAAGGATACAAATAGTGAAGAGAAAGGAGGAACAGGTGATATCAACTGTGTCAATTGACGAATGATTTCAACATTTTCATCCCTCACTTAATCAAGGTCAAGCTTCAAAGTCATGATCCAAGCCTGAAGGACCACTTATTCCACTTCATGACTGTCTTGTGCAGCTTCTAGTTCAGATATTTTTTTTTATTTAATTTTTTTAGCCAAATCATTTTTTTCAATTTTTTATGAGTGTTAGCCCTCCTTATTGAAACTGGTAGAGAAACATGATTCATCTGTGCAAGAATATCTATTGTTGTTTTCTAAGTCAACCTGAACTATGACTGAGAAATCCAAAAATAAAAAATAACCAATTAGGAACTAAAAGGGAGATCATATCCCTTTTCATTTCTCAGAAAACTTATGTTGCATGTGATTGATGATCAAGCTTGGCAAATCCATGGTACACAACTGATATTTTGGTTGAGAGGGAAGAAGGAATTTCTGGCGTAGGATTAACATATTTGTGCACAGCCATTTGGAGAGAATCAAAGAAAGTTTGGTCAACCAATTCATCAGTTTTATAAGACAAGGGGAGAATGAAGTGTGAGGAATTGAATAGGTGTGCTCAAATTTTTCAACTTAGACAGCCTATACTTATGTCAGTGAAGAACATACCTACTAAGAAGAACTTTGTGGTCACAATTGCTTGCTTATACCTATTTTTCTGCACAATCTAATACAAAATTAGGTTAGAAAAGTCAAAAATTTGGAATTGGGACACACAACTAAATGTGCAAGACTGAATAGAATAACTTTTTAGCTAATAAGATTAAAAAGAAAAATGATTATTCTAGTCAATCATTGAGGGGAGTTCATGCAATTTTAATCATCCCCAAGTCTAACCTATTCCTTTCAAAATCCTCTCTACTTAGAGCCTTTGGTGCTTCTCCAGTCAATTAAGTAACCCACATAGTCAACATTTTTGTAGCCCCCAAGAGTGAAATTGTTTTTCTTTGGATATAATAGTCTCAAGCCATTGATTTCCATGAGATATCTCAAGATTCTTTTGACAATACCAATTTTTATGAACTACTAACAAAATTACCAGCAACTTGTGTTGGTTTTATTGATGCATCCATTTCTTTATTTTTTGTTTCCCCTGTCAATATGCCCTCAGTCTGTACAACAGTTGAACCAGGTGGTATAACATATTCCTATGCATGCTCATCAGTTTCACAGTCATTCTCTTTTCTCATTTTTTTTCAAATCTCCCTTGCTTCCCCCTTACACGAGCACTACAAATCTGGTTATCTTTAAAATGATCCATTCCCCCTTTAAATGTGGTGAGTGAAAGAAACTTTATTTTCTTCTAGTATTATGCCTTGAGAAAGCTTTATTTATGCACAAATTTTGCTTTCCTCCTTTTACTCTCACCTGCAAAATAAATTAGGGGTTAACTTTAGGCACCCAAACAAGCTTGGGTCCTTTCTTATGAGTAAATTGATGAATCAGATTTCTTCTAGCCCATGCAGGCAACAGGTTATATGACCCGTTTCTCTGACCAGTTTTAGTTATTCTTTTCTTGGTCTGAGATAGTTTATTTGCCAGATTTATACTGCTGGATCTACTTTTGGTAGCAACTGGACATTCAGTGGTTGGATATCCAAGGTTTCCACAGATATAGCACAAGTCTTAATAAACATCAAGTTTTTTGTGAAAACCCAACCCAGCTTTTTTACTGTGATATATTTCACTCAACTTATGAACAATTCTTGAGGAATTTATCCACCTGTTTTCTCTTTCAATGTCAAGTTTTAGTTTAGAGACTTCTTGACCCAGTTTATTCACCATTTCTATTGCATTATTGCACTCTTCTTTGTACTTGATCAATTCAAGTTCAACTTTTTCTTGCTCTTTACTCTTGGTGCTTTTTTCTTTTTCAGAGAGTGTCAATTTTAGAACTTCAGACTTAAGATCATTATTTGAAGAATCAAGTTGCTCAACCTGTTTCTTGAGAGAGCAGTTTTCCTGTTCTACAGTGTTCTTGCAAGCTTCTAAATCAATAAAATAAAATTTGATTCTTGCAAGACTGTTGAATAGCTCATCCTTATCAGAAGTTAATTCTTGAAAGTCATCAATTAGTGCACTCATCAAGGAAATAAGTTTTGTTTTAGAAAACAAATGCAAATTTTCTTTAAGTTCAAGTATACTTACCTCAGAAGCATCATCTTCTTCCTCCAAGTCTGAATCTCCAAGAGCCATGAGTGCTGCTTCATCAACTTCATCATCATCTAAGTCAAATCCCTAAGCTGCTACTATTTTATTTCCATCAATTTCTATTTCATAAGTTCTTAAATTTCCCACTAATTCATCCAGGGTCATGCCTGCAAGATCCTTATTTGCTTCCCTGATTGCAGTCATCTTAATATTCCACTTTGATTTTGGTAATACCCTCAGTACCTTCTCGACTTGTTCTTCTTTAGATATAACTTTTCCTAAGGAGGTCAGCTCATTTGTTAAGGCAGTAAGCCTTGTCATATCATCTCATGCAAGGTTTCATTCTCCTTCATCTTAAATGCCTCATACTCAGTGAAGAGAAGAGAAATTCTGAATTTTCTTACTTGAGATGTGCCTTCATGAGAATTTACTTGAGCATCCCAAATTTTTTTAGCAGTGGTGCATGTTGATACCCTGTTGTATTCAGCAGGTCCTAATCCACAGACCAAAATATTTTTAGCCTTAGCATTTTTCTTTAATGCTAATAAGTCATTAGGAGTGAATTCACTTCTTACTTTCTTGACCTGTTTCCCATCTTCTAACTTCATTGGAATAGTAGGATCATCAGTGATCCTATCCCATAACTCGTAGTCTTCGCCTTGAATGAATGTTTCCATCCTAGCTTTCCACCAAATGAAGTGAGAACCATCAAAGAGTGAAGGTCTAATAGTGGATTGACATTCACTGTGACCAGTGGGTGGTGCGAAATTCATCATATTGATCTTTGTCTTAGGTGCTAGCCCTTTTTAAGACAACCTCGCTCTGATACCACTTGTTAAGAATTCGTGCCCTACTGATTATCTTATTTTCGCCTAACTGTTGCTTATCGATGGAACAAGTTGCCTGGCGTGTTCCACTGACGTGTTCCAAGGAAGCAGTAAAACAGAAAGTAAAGAACACAATGATTATTATGTGAAAAACACCCGGCTCGAAAAGGTGTAAAAAACCACGACCTGTACCTCTACAGGATTTAACCCCAACTTCACTAAATAACTATGAGCCTCAACAATGACTGATTACAAAACTCTTGTAACCAACAAATAGGAATTATAAACTCTAATTTCTATAACTCAACAACTAGAAATTATAAACTCTAATTCCTAACTACACACACACCTCCCAAGGTATGCTTTCCCAAAGTCTCTGAGTTTTCCCTAACTCAAAGACTACCTCCTAATTCAGTTTATAACACACTGAAACTAATATTACATCAATAGTTCAAACACAATGAACAACTCTAAAAATCAATGCTAAAACTCTTAGATGGATTCTGTACTGAGGACCAGGTTCTTCAACGTGTTTCTTCAGTGATTGAGTAGCACTTCGTAAAGTCAATCTGTCGATTGTGCTTTTCTGCTTTTTAAGTGCGTGAATTATTCTGACTGATGCATCTTCTATTTAAGCACAGCTCTTCAAAGAGTCATTCTTTATTTCAAACTCCTCCTTTAATTAAAACTCGCATTGCATAGAGTTCTACTTCAAGTGAGACTCTTTCTTTAATTCCAACTCTTGTTTCCTTAGTGTTGTAGTAAAACTCTAACTCTTTTAAATCAGCACATGTTTATTTATCAAAATCTTTCTCCTCCCACACTTAGGACTCTTCAAGATATACTCAGAAGTGAAACTCCTTCTTCACGTAGGACTCCTTTTTCAACTCAAATTGCTTTCCTTTATCATTAAGTGTTTGAATCAAATTCAACTTGTTATATTCCCCACATGATCAGTAGCTTGAGTATATCAGAATTAGGCTTGCTTATTCGTTCTTGTCTTTCAGCAATCTTGTCTGCATCTATTAGTGAACTGAAAATCTGCTTTCCTATTCTTGGACCAACTCAAGTAACATATTTCATTCATGTGTCAGTTTGTCAATCATCAAAACTACATAGTACCCAACATACTTTATGTATTTACGTGTGTTAAACAGTTTGCTACAGAGGAGTAATGAAACAAAGCGGTGTCTCTAGCAATCTATGAAATAAGATTTGAAAATACATTCTGAATGCAAAGAGATTGGAAATAGTTAAGAAAAATAAAAGAAGCAAATGGAGTGACAACTCTTAATTTATATCCTGTTGTTCAAGAAAAAGTACACGTTGTCAATGCTAATATTACTAGATATTCTCATACAGGCCAGTGATTCTGGCAAGTTAGAGTTTCATCCAACAAACATACAAGTAAAACATTTCTTTTTAGATATGTTAACATGTCGAATCCTCTTAACATAAGAGAAATATAGGTTTGAATCCCAAGTTAGACATTCTTGAATTCCATAATCAAAATTCATGGCTCGTACTTATTGTTTGTGTACTCCAATGGAAAGAGAGGCTGAACGTTTGAACGGTACATCAACATTTGTAAGGTACTTGAATGAGGAAAGACAAGCTGGTAATGGTCCTTGAATCTTGTTGTGAGAAATATATAGAACGCTAAGCTCAGTAAATCTAGAAAAGGAGATTGGATCAATAGATAACTGGTTGTTATTGACCTTCAATGTTTGTAAATTTTTTATGTTTCCCAAACAAGAAGGAATAGGCCCTGTAAGTTGATTGTATGATAGAGAGAGTGTTGAAAGTGTTGTCAAGTAGCCAACGGAATTAGGTATGCTCCCAGTGAGTCTGTTATTTTCAAGAACCAAATAGTTAATGGAAGGCCATTGTCCAGGACTCGAAGGACATTGTATTCCCCCCACAAGCTGATTTTTGTCTAGGTTAATGCCGAAAATGGAACGTATTTTTGTAATTGAATGTGGGATTTTGCCAGTTAATGAATTGTTTGACAAAGTAAGCTTCTTTAGTTCTTGTAAATTTCCTATACTCTCTGATATTCCCCCTGTCAAAAGATTATTTCCAAGATTCAAGGTTGTTAAAGATGTCAGGTTTGTGAATATACACTCTGGTATTGCACCAGAGAGTTGATTGGTATGCAAAATGATTTCTTTGAGATTCTTGAGAACCCCAATGGACTGAGGAATTGGTCCTGTTAATCCAACTAGTTTGTTAAGATTAAGGACTTCTAGTGAAGTGAGAAGTGAGATTGAAGAGGAGATTGAGCCACTCATTGTGCTAGACACAATTTTTGGAGATTCATTATCACCATCTACATAGTAACCAGGGAGATAGATTTCTTTAACTCTGCTAGTAGTATTGTGGCAAGAAATGCCTGGCCAATTGCAGCAATCTTGGCCTTTCCATTTGCTTAGCCTGCCAGAAGTATCAGAATGTATGCAAGATTTGAAGCCATAGAGACCCTTGAGATCATCAGGGTGACATGCCTTGTGTGCACTACTATTGGTGATCATAAGAGAGATCAATGCTAGGAAACAGATAAAGTAACGAGGTGCCATTTTCTTCTGCCAAGAAAAAAAAGAATGATCACGTCAACAATGGATTCTTAACGACTGTTCAGTGCATTAAGCATTTTGCTGTTCTTCGTCAATCCTTTTTTTCAGTATACCCATACCATCTCAAGTTTTGGATCGGACTAATCCCTTGACACAAATAGTTCACAGAAAAAAAAAAATTAAGTTATCTCGAACTAATCTTTGAAATCGAGATATTCATCTTTTTCGAGACATGTCAATATTTACGAAAGTAAACAAATTACTATAACATCATATTATAGAACTCCATTTCAAAAATAATATTACGACTCGTCTTCGTAAGTATTTCATTTTTTGAAATATATACGTAATTGCCTGGAATATTACTATTGAAGTTGATAGTCGGAATATATTATTCCACCACTAGATATTAAACATAGTTGTTGATCAACTAGTCTAGTTGAATTTTATTCATGGAGGATATCACAGGTTCCGTTCTTTATTATTTTTATCTTATTAACAACTTGACCAATGAAGCCTCAAAAAATTCACATTGTTAAGAAGATATTCAAACTGTTGACATTAACATAGATAAGTTATTCCACGAGCGAAGCCGCATGGCGCAAGGGGTTTCTCCGACCCCTTTCAATGAAAAGTTACATTATATATACAAAGTTAAAATTATTATTTGTGAAAAGTTACACTTATGTACAAAGTTAAAATTATTATTTATGTATGTGTATAATAGTTTGAAGATTTATCATATATGAATTCATGAATAAAAGAACAATAAATAGCTTAAAGAGATTAGAGAAATTACCAATTGTCAATATTCCTTAAAAAATCGATGACACTCCGTGTTAAAGATTTTTCGGTAATACCTACTTAGGTTAGAATAATGTAACTTCCTGTGTCAAGAGTTGTAGGTAATACCTATTTGGGTTTATGAACATAATGTCAACATTCGATATTTAAAGACTAAAATAGGTGCAAATTTGAGGTAACCCATAAATAGCTGAGAAAATTAAGATACAAACCGTTAAAACAGTTAAAATAGTAATGTAGCTTTATTGAATATTTGATATCCGTTCATGTACAACAACCTTGATTTATTTTTTTGGGGCTCCTAAATAAAATAATTTCAGTCTTTGTACTATTATAATGAAACTTATTTGAAGCTTTTTTTGGGAATAAATTAACATTTTTTTAAATACATTATTGGGTGGCGTAAAACTCAAGCATTGTAAAATATAAAAGGACGTTTAACTTAACAGCGTTTTCCATGGTATGGTATGATATGGTTATTAAGAGAACCATGTTTGTTTTGATTATTTCTTAACATATATGTATGGTATAGTTTAATTTCATGGTTTGGTAACCATGAAAACCCCGCCTTTATGTAACCACCGATTTAGTGGTATATCATGGTTTATTTATTTTTTTCAATTATATCCTTATTTAATATTATATAATCTTATTTTATCTTTTGCCTATATTATTTACTCCACTGATCCCCACCCCATGTCACCCCTCCCCATCTCCCCCCCCCCCCCGCCCCCCACCCACCCAAAAGAAAATTATTTTTTAAATTTCGTTTTTAGAAAATTTTAAACTTTTTCCTTATCTCACCCCCTACCCTGACCCCTTACCAACCCCACCTCAATTTTTTTTAAAAAAAAAAATTAATTCTTTCTCCATCCCCCTTATCCTATTCGTTCTCATTGTTTTGTGTTAAATATATACAAATATTTTTAGAAAATATTTTTCAATTTGTGTAAGGAACACAAGAAAATAAGTAAGAAATAATTTATTTTTTCTAGAATTCTTTTTTGTATTCTATACCGAATACATCTATAGCATACATAAAGATGCGTTCGAACTTTGTACTTGTCGTTAGTGGGCACGTTTCAAAACATCAAAAGGAAATGAAATTTGTTACTATAAAAAATGAAAGTGATTACATTTATTTTGATCTACTCTTGCATTGGTTTTGTTAAAATTTACATGAATTTAACAACTTAATATATTTACATAGCATAATTTGTGACAGATTAGCATGAAGAAAATTATATTATTAACAATTATTGATAAGTTTAATATGTATAATAATTAAGGGCATTTTAGTAAACTTATCATGTATGATACAGTACCATACCATCAAACCAAACAATAAAACTGTTATTAAATAGCAGTGAACGATGCAATCCATCCAAACATTGTATTGTACTATACTATAATGTGCTCTTGAGGTTAGATTAAGAGGGTGGTCTCCAATCAATGGCGAACTTGAGATACCTGTCATGGCCAGGCCTTGGTTCGGGTCGTGACATAACTTGATTCTTCAAGTAATGTGAAAGCCTTTTGATCAAAGTAACCTTTTATCGTTTCAACTAAGGTATCATTTTTGAAGACTCGAGAGTAACAGGTTGGATTTATATGACTGATGTTATGATCTGTTTTTGAAAAGTTAAAAACGTTTCATAACTTCGTAGCAAAAAAAAAAAAAAAAGTCCTATTTGATTTAATTGAAAAATAATTTAGAGTCTCCACTTAATTTTAGGAAAATTAAGAAACCATTTAAAAGGGTGATTTTGAAAGAAAACCTTTTTTAAAAAATAATCAAAGTCTTGGTAAGAATTCAAGTACATTCGAAAGAAGGTCTCAGGCACTGTCGAAAATCCATAAAATACGGTTCCCGACGGATTAAACTTATTTGGCTAATTTTAAAAAAAATTAAAGTTGTAAAAATCTTGAAATTATTTTATAAAATCTTGAATTTATTCAAAAATCTCATTTAAAAATGAATAAAAAATATTAAAACTTGACCATTCTTTTTATTTCAAAGTAATGAAATAAACTAAATGTCGAAGTTTCAATATAATTTTAACTTTAACAATTTTATCCGAATTAAGAATTTAGGCTAAGAACTAACCCAACTTCTTAAACGTGGATTTAGAGTCGAGGATAACTATGAAAGAATATAAGTAAGTCCTCAAGTTATTCTTCGAGCTTAAATTTGCAAAAAATAAAGGAATCAAAAAATTAAAAATATCAAACAACCAACATAAACAAATAATTTCGATACAATTTAACCTCTGAGGATTCATTTAGATTAAATTAAGCTGCAAATAAATAATCAAGTATCAATTATAAGGAAATAAATAAAGAGAAGTTGAGATTTGGGCCCCTTTTTAGCCCATTTCGAATTTGGACAGCCTTTTGGGCCTAAACTCATGGACTTTGGTCCAATTTCAGCTGTTTATATGAGGTGTATGCTAACTGTATATCAGCCTTCATTTGCTGCGTTTTCTGTATACCAATGTATATCAGTGAATAAAGTTGGTATCCTCACTTCCTTGCCTTCATTTACTGTTGTATATTGTTGTATACCAATTGTTATGATCTGTATAGTTATCGTATATAGTCACAAGTCAGTCCCGTTTTGGTGACTTTGGCATGGAATCTCAGTTCAAGAATTTGGGCCTTAGCCCATCACAATGCAGGGCGCGAGAGTCCATTTGGACTCTGTTCGCAACAAATTTTCATAGTGCTGAACATTAACTGCAAGCAAACATAAAATAAACAAAAAAAGAGTAATTCTATTTAAATGAATCTTGTGAGTACAATTCTGTTACTCTCTTGATTCTTTTCTCCTGAACTTAGAAATAATTTGAGGGCCTTCAGTAGCGTGTTTCTCAAATTGTTGGATGATTTGGACTCCTAGAGACGTATTTCAATCATCGGGAATGTCGGAAAGTGTTTTGTTGCTTTTGAATAATCTCTGGGAAGAACTCTGTTGATTGCTCCTTGCAAGAACTTGACAGTCAATGCCGACATTGTCAATGCTTATCAAAGTCCTTTTTTCAAAATGTCCTTTAGAATGTCATGTTACCCCCTATTTATAGTTGTAGGGGGCAGGTCTGGTTGCTTATGATTGGCCGGAACATGTCACTTTGACACTTGGTGACTTCTGACTGGTTCTTGAATTTGAATGAGGTTTCCACATCATTTGGACATGTGGTGTCACCTTGTTGGTCTTTAATTTGACGGGGATGCCAAGTCACCCTAACACGTGGCATAAGTTTGGGCTCCAAAGTGTAATGGACCTTGGGCTTAAATCTATTAAAATGGACTAATTAATTTGTAGGGCCCAAATTAGTTAATCAACCCAAATGATCATGAATTAAACTTAAATTTTGTATGAATTTAACCCATTGAATTTTATATGTCTACAAATGCCCCTTACTTCAAGACTTATCGACGTTGTAGGCTTGCCAAAACTTGGCGACGAGACTTGAAGTACCTATGAATGTGTTTTCATTTTTTTTTACTTCAAAGGTACTTATTTCTTGTCGATGCCTTCTTGATAGACCGCCACTTGTGAGTGGTCTAAAATTTCCGCCACATATTTTCACGTAGCGAAAGTTCTTCTCTAGGTAAAGCGTGAAATAAATGACCCCTAATATTTGCCCAAGTCATTACACACTAGACAGTATTAAGGCCCCTCCATATGGATTTGAAATAGGACCATGTTGAGTAAATCCTTAATTTACTGCCCCTTGCATGTTAGTAAAGATTCTTGAATTGAACTTTTGAACCAAGCAAATATTAACTTTCTTTTGGTGTTCAAAAAGAATCAAATTTTTTTTTAAAGAAATCTTTCAAACATGGTAATTTTCTTTTAGCTATTTGGAAACTTGAAATTCCCAGAGATCTTTTCTTCCAATCTTATTACAACCATCCTTATATATGAAATTGAGATTTTCACCAAAACTTCTATATAAGATGATTCTCCCATGTAGAGAAAATTCATCAAAGCACCAAGTAGCCAAAAAAAAAGTGTTCGACTGTGTTTGATCTTGACCAATACGATTGACTCCACCAACTGCTCCTAGGTAGCTGCAACTTTCATAGCAACCTGTTGCCTCTTGCTTGCTCAAATTTGCACGATTGCAATATGAAATACGTGACTGCAATCACGAGCTACTCATTTTTTAATAAGTAGAAACAAGGAGTTGTAACTTAACCAAGTTTTTCAATTATGTTTATTGCAATTGAAAAAAAGTAATAGAAACTAAACAAAAATTTGCAGCCAAGTTTAACCTGTGTTGCTATAGTTAATTTTTTTTCTTTTTTTCTTTAACACTCAACTTCAGGTTCTTTTGTTTCCTATTTTTTTTTTTCAATTTGTGTATCCATAACGGTTAATTTATATTCTCTTATTGATCTTCAAGGATGGTGTAGGGTGCTTTTGGTCCCCAACAATGACTTGTTTCAACGACCGTGAAACTCCATACCCTTTCCTTGAGATTGTGGAAAACCAGTTTCGCATGCCAAAGCCCTCACTTTGAAAGTTCATCCTCCGGTGATTGGTGCCTTCCCGCTTGTTAGAAAGCCGCTGAAAACTTTTCTCCACCTCACAGAATGGTCAACGATGGAAACTAAGGATATCATGGACAACTTTTCGGGCAAAATTCTGACTGAAAAAGTTCTCCATTTGAAGTCTTCTACACATCAAAATGTTGTTGTTGCGAGCTCTCCTGGCCGCAATGGGAGCCTTAGCAGTTGGTGTGTTCCTCCTTCTGGCATTGGGGAGGTTCGATATACATCTGGCTACTGGGAGAGAGTGGATAGAAGATGTTCTTGCCCGTAATAAGGAGACCTTGGAGTGCAACAAGACTTATGATGCCATTTTTGCTTCATTGTTCACGTATGACCATAACGAGCATATGCTCCAAGCCTTCTGTGATAATTGGCGTCCATCCACCAACACAGTTTCTACTTTTATTGGAGAGCTGTCCATATCTTTATGGGACTTGCAAAACATCGAAGGTCTTCATGTTCATGGGTCATTTTATGACAAAGTTATTCCTTAAGATAAGGAGTTGACATATGTGGATGACAAAGGGAAGCCTTTTCTCCTTAGAAGCTGCTCACACTTATTTTTGGCATTCTACCGACTTACAAAAGGTGTCATTGATGATGTCTCTTTTCTTGATTAAACTAATTTCTGGTTTCGAGGACTAAGAAAATATGTTGAGCCTTCACAAAAGATGTCAAAAAATTAAATGAAGCCAAGGATGAATCATGACCCGTTGGGGAATATTAACATGAATTTTTTACCACGAACCGAAGAAGAGAATGCCCCTTTTGTCGAGTTAGGCATGGAAGAATCACTCAGAGATGAAACTTATTTGGCGGCTTTCCTTGCATGTTGGCTCTATAAATTTTTACTCCCCAACAAGAAGGCTGGTTGTATTCGGGCTAGCGTCTTCAAAGTCGCAAGCTTGATGGCTCATGGATAAAAAATTTCTTTAGCGGCCCCAATTCTTGCAAGCATCTATCGCGGCCTTAGGGAGATCTCTACTTCTTCAAACTTGGGGTCCTGTCGTGCACTCTTCCCCATCCATTATATTTATGGATGGATTGTTGAGTATTTTAAAACTTATTACCATGTAAACCGTCCGCAACGAGAGGTGCAAATATGACTAATTTTAGAAGAAAAGATGGCAAAATAATTTGACCCTGTTGATGCTCGCAAGTCATTTCAACAAGTCAATGTAAAGAAGCTTCCTCATTTGGCCTTGCTACAGGGAAAAGAGGTATAAATTGATGATAGCGGCGAATTGTCCAATTCTTGAAGTGACTTCTTCATAGGCCTTCGTTCAAGTTTTTTCACTTTGAGGCATGACAATGATCTGATCGTGGAGCTTATAGTCCTCATCGATTTAATCTCTAATTTGGATTTTGTCAAGACGTTCCCGGCATTCTAACAAAATATCATTTTGATTGTTCGCTTCTAGCTTTGGTTCAACTTTGGGATTCTTGTGTTCGTCTTGGAAGTTTGTCAAAGCTTAACATACCAATGCGTCCGTTAAACAATGGACCTTTTATGAATCGAGAGTACTCGTATTGGTGGTCAGCCCATTGGGAGACTGTGTTGAGACAAAATACCCACATTATTTTAAGAGTTCCGAAGAAAAATGATGCCCCTTCATCAACAAAAGGAGACCAACTTCAGTTGGATGGTTAAGACAAGCTTTCTCTCTCTTCAAAGTCTAAGGCGGTAATGGATAATCCTGCTCAATCTGTCCAAGTTGTTCCTAAATCTAAAAATTCGAAGGGCAAGGATACACATGTGGATAAAAGAGTAAAAAGCCCCTTATCGGACCCCAAGGCGGTAGCCATCTCCATTTACAAAGTGATCAACGTTGTCCAAAAAAGAAAGAAATCTTCCAGCCCATCGGATAAAGGCATTAAAAGTCACTAGACATTGTGCCATTTTTCAGTGACGCATTCAAACCACTTATTTCACTAAATGGAGTTGTTATTGATAGTGCCTCCTCTAGTTCAAATGAAAGCAATGCTAGCTAAGAACCACACTGGAAGTGTTTGAAGAAAAAGCATAAGGACATAAGCGATCAACATCGTGAGTTTTCTGATTTGGATTCCATAAGTATTGACACTGTTATCGTTGAAGATGGTGTCACTGGTTCAACAATGCCCTTGGCTGATTTAGCACATCAGGTGATAATTACTTCTTTAATATCACAACTTGCCTCTTTACTCGATAATAACTTCTTCTTTTTTTAGTTGGGTCTTGTGGACGTTTCCAGTAACATATTTAGTGATGATCTATTTGGTGAGGATTGTGTTACAATCCCTAATCCTTCAAGTGTGTTGAAGGGTCCTAATCTTTCTCTTGATAATGCCATGACTCAAGCTACAAATAAGGATCGGTCAACAAAGTTGTCAAAAAATATTGAATCTTTTCAAAATTTTCCAACTACTGATATGGTAGCTGAAGCAAATGATAATAGACCTTCAAATGTCCCCAAGGATTTGGTTCGGCCATTACAGCGGATTTCTCTAAATTTTGAACCACAAAAGGTTATTTTGGCTTTCAAATTGTCCTATGTTTCTGGATTATAGCGTACCTTGTGTGAATGTATTACACAATTTTCTGCTGAATCCTCAGAAAACCTCAAAGAGTTAGAGAAAGGTGTTGCTCTAATTCTTAAAGGTCTTCGGGAGGTCGACGTTGTCGACCTCTCTTCTTTGGAGGTTCTTCTTGCAGACCTTTTTAAGAAGCATGGAGATTAAGATGTTGCAAAATTGTCTAGCTCCCAAAAGATAACTAGAGATACGCATCAAGAGTTGCTTTCTGTTGTGTAATAATGTCTTCATGCTGTAAATGGAGATAAACTCAAGATGGACAACTGTTTGGGAGAGCTTCAAAAAGTCCTTGAGAGAGCTGAAAAAAGTTTAGCAGCCTGGACGTCAAAGAAGAAGAAGACCATTTTGCTTATTGAAGAACATAAAAAAGAAATTGTCCAAAAATCAAGAGACCGTCACCAACATTGAAGATAAGATTCATGTCCTTGAGAAAATCAGTGCACTATCGGAAACAGAAACCAAAGAACTTGCTAAACTAAAGGAAATCGCTGAGACGAGTCGCCTTCAGATTCTTGGCCATAAGCTTTTCCCCTAACTTTTTTCTTTTCTTAAGAATGCTCTCTTTTCTCTTTTTAATTTTACTTTGGATCTTATCATGATTTATTGACAATCTTTATTGGAGCAATAAAAGTGACATTTTTTTAATTTCTTTCGTGCTATGTAGTTTGTTTGTTAAATTTGACACGCCAACATGTTCTTTTATTTGTCTTCCCGACCATATGCTTTGACATTTGTGACATGAGATAAATAATTCCAAATTATGATTCACTTGTGTCGTTGGAATGCTAATTCTCAAAACTACAATACGCATGAAAGTCATGAACAAAAGGTTTTTACACCTGTGAAAATCTTTGATAAAAGACATCGCTCGAAATTCGTGTCACCAAATTTTTTTAGCTTTGAGAGGCTATAGTAAAAAAAATTCATAACTCAAAATTATAGAGTCAAAATCACAGAATTCTTATTCCGCTAGCAGGCTAACTCATGTAACTATAATGTATGCAAAAATCATGGCCAGAATTTCTTTGAATTTTCCCAAGTACCCTTCCGAAATTAGTCTTTCAGTTCTGTTTTGTCACTTTTTATTTGTTTTGTGCAGCCTCACGAAAATTCTCATATCTTGATTTAGGAACATCAAACTCGGGAGCTTTTTTTTGCGTTAGAAACTAGACTTGTAGAGCTATGTCTCACATCAGAATCACAATCAGATTATACCTAAATTATCCCAGATATTGACCCAAAACCGCTCTTCTTATCTTGGTTCGCTAGTTTTATCAGCTTTGCGCAGTGTCACGATAAACTCTGTATTTTGATGTAGGAGTATCGAAATCAGTTTTTGTTTTTTACGTTGAAAACTAGACTCGCAGATATACGTCTTACATAGGAATCATAATCAGATTACACTTGAATCATCCCAGATATTATCCCAAAACTGATTTTTTAATCCTGGTTCGCTAAATTTATCAGCTTTCCACAATGTTACGCTAAATTTTGTATCTCGACGTAGGAGTATTGGAATTAGGTGTTGTTTTTTTAATGAAAATTAGATTCTCAGATCTACAACATACACGAAAACCTCACTTAACACTTTTACATATTTATAAAGATACTTCATCAAAGTAAGCTCAGTTTGAAATTTAATGGCCTTTTTTGCAACTTTGAGCGGCTATGATAGAATATTCATAACTTGGTGTAGGATCTTTCGAATCATGAGCCACTTTTTTTTAGAAAAAGACTCTAAGATCTATCACATATGTAAAAATGATGGTGAACACCTGTATGAATTTATATAGATATATTATCGAAATCCATTTTACCTTACTTGTCTCTTCAACTATGCACGTCTGCGGTAAGCTTAGTGAAGGAACTTATATCCTCATGTGGTATCTATGTCAATTCAAAGTACTATTTCCATCCCTAAATAATGAAACACATTTCTCCCCTCCTCCTTCCCTTTTTTTTAACTCATATGACTGAACTTAGAGTAAAAATACTCTAAGCTGCCTACGTACCTCAGAAGGATCAAGTCATAACGTAATTCAAGAATGATGATTTAATTTATTTTTATTTTTAATTTTTTTGTCCCTTTTCTTTTTCCTATTTTTTTGGAGAGTCGTTCACAGTTTAGACTCATGCGGGACAGGAGTGACATGCAGTTTAAGCTTGTGCCTTAAGAAGCGTAGGCAACCTTCATGGGAATTACTGCTTCAGGAAATTGTCATTGATGGGACTAACTCTTACACCATCTTGATCGACAATCTTATAAGTTCCACTTGAATAAGCTTCTTTCACTACATACGATCCATCCCATTTTGATGTAAACTTATCACCGGTGCATTTGTTGAGGATTATGGGTCTTCGAACTGCTAATACCAAGTCACCTACTTGAAATGATCGTTGTCGCACCCTCTTGTTGAAAGCTCTATCAAGTCGAGCTTGATAACACTCCAACCTTTGTTGGGCTTCTAATCTCTTCTCGTCCAATGCCTCCAACTCTGCTAGACGAAGTTGAGCGTCATGTGCAGTTGTTGCGTCAACCATGAGCTCTATGATCGGTATTGGGAAATCATCTTTCGAACATGCCTTATTCAAGTCTCAAAAATCAATGCAGACATGTACTTGACCATTCTTCTTCTTGATAGGCACAATATTTGAAATCCATGATGGGTACTTCACTTCTCGAATAAATTTGGCTTCAATAAGCTTATTTACCTCTGCTTTAATTTTTGTTACCAACTCGGGACGAAACACTCGTTGTGACTGCTTTATAGGACGTGCCCCATTTTTTATCCCCAAATGATGAATAGCTACCCTTGGAATAAGGCCTAGAATTTCTTGGTATGACTAGGAAAATACATCTTTGTACTCAACTAATAACTTAAAGTAGTCTTATTCTTCTTGTGGCATAAAAATAGACTAATGAACGTTGGGCGCGGGTCTTCCAAAGTGTCGAGATTAAGTTCTTTGAGTTCATATACGGTTGATTGTATGCCATCCTCTAGTTGGGGTGGAGCCTCTTGAACATGATCATCCACACTATCAAAGTATGGACCTTCTTCCACTGTTATGTAATAGGAAGCTTGTACAAAGTTGGAATCTTCCAATTGACTTCCTTCAAATGTTGTGATGACTTCTTCTTGCTCCTTATTTGTCTTTCCATAAGACTGGTTAGTAAATACAATGGTGATTTTTTTCACTTTTAGTGAACCATCTGTGGTGATTGACAACACAACCTTTCTCTTCATACGTGATGTGAAGATACTATGAATGTCTTTGTCATCGATTCCTTCAAGAAAATCTTATTTTTCATTCTCCTGTAACCTTTTTTATGCTAATGACTCTCTTGTGGTTCCCAAATATTGAAAGACAGAAGTTCTTAAGGTGTCGGCCTCTTCTTCTATTTGTTTAGAGGCTCTACGTTTGTCCTTACAACCCAATCTTTCAAATACAGAGACACGAGGTGTCAATCTTCCTAGGCGTTCAAACACGAAAGTTTGTTGTGGCATTTTCTTATACTCAGATCCCTTGTCTTTTTCTACTTAGTCATAATATGATGAAGTTGTTTCCTTGCCCTTATTAGTAGCAATTCGAAGAGGTTCCAGCAATTTGAATTCCAGGCCAAACTTAGGAGTGGCAACATAATTCCCTTGCTTTCTCAACTTTATTTGTACCTCTGTAAGACCATGTATCTTCTCACCAGTGACATCATCTTTGAGCTCACCTAGTCTTGTCAGCTTGGAGAAATCGTAACCTAATTTTTCAAGCAGCGTAAAGGCTTTCTCACCAAACTGACCTTTTATCTTATGAGCCAAAGTATTGCTTTCTGGAAGCTCAAGCGTGATAGATGGGACCTGTATAACTGGGATAGTCATAATCTCTTTCAAATCTTGGAATGCCTTATAGCTCATTTCTCTCATTGGAGGGTGGCTTTGTTTAGTACATATTTCTAGCAAGGGTTGTCCGTTCTTTCGACGCTCACGAGGAATGTAGCAAAAAATTAGATGTCCTTCATCCATATTCGTCTGCATGTCTCTTTCAGATGATGAAAGCTTAGTGGAGAATTTTTCAATTATCTCTTTAGGAATCTTGACAGCAGCCCACTGAACCTCTACTTCTTTTACAGCAACATTAGTTAGGTTGGCTAGTGTTGGTTTCTCCATACCAAATTCACAAGAATCCAAGTAGAATTTTACATCTGCAAAATATGACTCTGTCTCAGTGAAAGGATTGATATCCGCACTAATTTTGACTACTTCACCATCCTTTACATACTTTATGCATTGATGCAAAGAAGATGACACCACTCTATTTTCACGCATCCAGGGGCGTCCGAGAAGCAAGTTGTATGATGTTTGACATCTATAACATAAATCAAAATATTTGATTTTATGTTGCCAATGGATAATCCTACATGAATGTTTCCCAAGTCTCGTTGTCCTTCTTGATTGAATCCTTGAATCGTTATGTTGCTTTTGGACAATTCATCAATGGAGATTCCAAGCCTTTTGAGCACTATCTTTGGCATGATATTGACTGTTGAACCATCATCGATCAATATGCGATTGAGATGTTGTTCTCAAATAGACCCTACTACAAACAAAGGTTTGTTATATAGTTTAGACCCTAACAATAAATCATCATCCATGAAGGAAATTACAGCACAACATGATGCAACTTCTCTATTAGCATAAAATTCTTGTGCTATTGTTGGACAATGCCCTCATTTGCTTTCCTTTACTTCCTTTATGATAAAAATTATATGAGTGGCACCAATTTGACTATCTTCAAGAATTTTTTCTAGAAAGAACTCATACAATATAATAGGCCTTCGGTCCTTCCGTGATAATGCACCATCAATCTTCTTTCTAGTATCAAACTTAACCCTTTTTGGTGGTTGTAGATGTTCCGCATTACTCTTCATCACTCTTGGCTTAGGAAGTCGTATTCTTAGAACCGCTTGATGTCTCCTTTTCTTACGAGAAACCAAGGTCCAACTATCATCATAATTACCTTTAGCTTTGTTTTCTATTCCCAATCAGCCTTTAAGAGTCTTCCTGGGAAAATCCATTTCAACTGGCTCGAAGCTCCCAAACTACAAGAAGATTGAGCTTGTCATAGTTTGCAACATTGAACACTCCTTCTTCTCGAGAATGATACTACCGTGATTTGCCTTTATTGTTTCATCTATGTCGATGATGATTTTTCTTTCACTTACTAGCATCATGATTTTCTCCCTCAAGATAAAGCACTTTCCTGTTGGATGGCTAATGACGCGATGATACTTTTTGTACTTAGGATCGTTGACCTTATTGATTTCCTCCGACCTTTTTGATTCAGGAAGATCAATCATTTTCTTAACTAGCAATTCATCCAGCATCATAGGTGCATCTAAATATGCAAATGGATAAACCTTAGCTTCTAGTTCTTTCAAGGTTGGACGACGTTTATCCTCTTTTGGATATTGCCTCGAGCCTTCATCTTCCTTGATATTTTTCTTGGTTGTGACCTTCATAAAAGTTTCTTTTACTTCCATAGATTCTTTAGTCTTTGAGGTCATACCTTTCTTGAACTCTCTTTTCTCTTTCATCGGGTCAATAAAAGGGGATACCTTCCCATGACTTGTAATGCTTAACTCCATGTTGTGTGCTTATGTAGCCATCTCTTCAAATTTTCGTGGTTTGATTCCTTGTAGTATGTATAGGAGGCCCTAATGCATTCTTTGAATGCATATTTCTACCGCAGATATTTTAGAAAGGCGGTCTTTGCAGTCCAAACTCAATGATATCCATCGATTGATGTAATCCGTCACAGGCTCATCCTTTCTTTGCTTAGTGCCCGTTAACTCTATCATGCTAACAATTCATTGGGTGTTGTAAAATCGATTGAGAAATTCCTTCTCGAGATGCTCCTAACTATCGATTGAATCATGCTCTAAGTCAATATACCAGTCAAACGCGTTCCCCTTCAATAAACAAACAAACTGTTTTACCAAGAGATCGTCATGTGTTCCAGTGTGGCTACATGTTTCGACAAAGTGGGCAACGTGTTGCCTCGGGTTTCCCTTGCCATCAAATTATTGAAACTTTGTGGTTGATAGCCCGTTGGCATAGGTAGACAATTAATTCATCTTGTGTAAGGCTTGGAGTAATACAACAAACTCTGTAGTACTCCACCATATTGAGCCCTGATGGTGTTTGCTATCATGTTTTGCAACTGTCTGACAGATAAATTCGCAACCAAAATAATTTTTTTCTTCTTTTAGTCTTAGCAGGTAATTCCTCAACATCATTGTCCTGTAGAGTGAAACCGGGTGGATAAGTAGGGACGTGACTCAACTCTCCTAGTTCATAGGACTCCAGTTTGTTCATGAGTTGAGCGATATGAAGATTTTTATCGTCAACCAACTTCTTTAGGGCTTTAATGGTTTGCTCCATCATTAAAAATTTCTCATCCATGTCAGTTGAGTCAATCATTAAGGCATTGACCTTCGTTGAAACTAGCAAATCCATTGAATCTTCAGGTTCACCAAAGTTGGATTCGGTTAGAGAAGGTTTGCCAAAGAACATGGATGCAAGATTTCTCTTAGCAGTCGTCATATGAGAGTTGTTGTTTTTTGCCACTCCAATGAAGTGAAGTATTCAGATTCATCCAGGCCACTAGCCTTAAACTTTCGGCGAGTAATTGGTCCAACACGACTGAGGTTAGTAGATACAACAGTAGAACCCTTGCATGTAACATCATTTATTTTTCTGAAGTCTATCGCAATAGTTGAATTTATAGCTTCTGATGTGTAAGAGGAAGAGATGAAGAGAAAAACCCATCCCACTGGGTGTGCCAAAATTTGTTCACAACAAATTTTCGTAGTGCTGAAAATTAACTCCAAGAAGAAATAAAATAAATAAAATAAAGAGTAATTTTATTTAAATGAATCTTGTGAGTACAATTTTGTGACTCTCTTAATTCTTCTCTCCTGAACTTAGAAATGATTTGAGGTCCTTCAGTAGTATGTTTCTCAAATTATTAGATGATTTGGACACCTAGAGACGTATTTCAATCATCGGGGATTTCAGAAAGTGTTTTATCGCTTTGGAATAATCTCCGAGAAGACTCCATTGATTGCTCCTTGCAAAAACTTGATAGTCAATACCGACGTTGTCAATGCTTGTGAAAGTCCTCTTTTTAGAATGTCCTTTAGAATGTCATGTTACCCCTTATTTATAGTTGTAGAGGGGAAGGCCTGGTTGCTTATGATTGGCCAAAATATGTCACTTTGACACTTGGCAACTTCTGACTGGTTCTTGAATTTAAATGAGGTTTTAACCTCATTTGGTCATATGGAATCACCTTGTTGGTCTTTAATTTGATGGGGATGCCAAGTCACCCTGACACGTGGCTTGGGTTTGGGCTCCAAAGTGTAATGGACCTTGGGCTTGAATCTAATAAAATGGACTAATCAATTTGTAAGGCCCAAATTAGTTAATCAACCCAAATGATCATGAATTAAACTCAAATTTTGTATGAATTTAACCCGTTGAATTTTATATGTCTACAGACTCAAATTTGTTTCACATACGAAAAAAAAGAAATAAGAATTAGTTATCGACTCATGCTTTTGACTCCTACAAATTAACATACCAAATTCATTCAATTGAATTTTCATGAATAAAGGAACTTTAGAGCACCACAGGCATATATTCTGATGCACATAATAAAAAAAAGGGAGGAATGTTTTGATACTTGAATCAAAGTGCATGGATTCTAGGAATGCTTGCTCTGCCAAAGTGAATTGAAAAGGAAATGTGCACAAGGGACCATAGAGGATGCATGCTTGGTATACACAAATTAATTTTTACTGAAAAAGTAGGCAAAATCTCTGGGTTTTATCATTGCCACTGAGTAACATTATGACTGCACTATGCAACTAAAACAAAATAGAAAAGTCATGCTACCAAATTACACAAGTTGACATTCTAATAGATAACATAGAGGAAAAGAAGTGACAAAAAAAAGAGCAAAATAGCAAAACAAACAACCATTTACTCGAATTAAAAGTAAAGAACAAGTAAAATATTTCAAAATGCAATCTAAGTCCCAAAATGACATGTTCGCAATTCTCATTCACTGAACTTTAGGGTAAAGGAACTAAAGTAGTACTCATATATGCTTGATTTGAAAATTTTAGATACTTTGTCATACAAAAAGAAATATGTAAATGGAGCAAAATTTAAAATTTTCCACGACTAATGGAATAAGGAAGCATGGAATAATATAATACCAAAATTTTATTAGAAATAATGGGATGAAGCCAACACGCGCATCTTGATCATACTAAATCAAATAGTTGAATCATAACACCCAAAAAAGTAAAATTGGGAAAGTTTTCTTAGGGGTAAATTCTACAATTGCAATCGAGAAGTCCTAAATATGATGTGAAGAAATCGAGTATAGGAGCACATTTAGGAATAGTCGAGCTAATATGCTCAAGGCTTTCTCTAGAGCTCAACTGTCCTCAAATTGTTCACTCATAATATAGAACTCAAACAGAGCAAGGTAAGAAACTGTCAGCCAAAAATAACTAGATCAAATAACTATAAACAGTGTTCCGCCTAAAACAACGACTTGAATGAAGCTAAATACTTTATCCTTGAAAAAGAAAGAAAACATCTAGCTAATAAAAAGCAGTAAACTAAAGCTAAAAACAAGAAAACTTATAACATGAGAGAAATGATCATGCTACATAAAATAGTGTTCCAAGCAAATTAAATGATGTCTAAATTAAAATACAACCAAAATTACGGAAAAAAATAACCAAAACATCATATCACAAAATCCTATGGCCTTCAAGACCATCTACAGTGAACAATCCCACTTTGCACTAAAATAGATAAAAAAATCATGTTCCTAACATAAAGAAATAACTCAATGGTAACTGAGATTTAACAAGGAAGGGGCGTTTACCCTTTTTCGGATAGTGAAATGGGACGACGAACTTATCGAATTCTTTTTGTACCACTGAAGAAACTACGAACAAAATTCCTTAATCGAAATCCTAAATTCAATGGTCTTATAAGAATTTAGCATAGGAATTTTAATTTAGCAAACTTCCTTTTAATTGGGGGTTCTCTACTAAATTAATCTTTTTTCTTCCCTCCTTTTAAAGAGTGAATAAGAGGGATTTATATAGAACCCTAAAATTCTAAACTCATGATGAATTGACGATGTGGAATACATAATTTCAAGGATATTTTGGGAATTCATCTCAGGGATAAACTTGAGGAGCAGAAAATCCTACTATGCAGTACGGATTTAATTTTAAAATTTTAAAAATTTCAACAGATTGTGTGCAATGTTGTTGTGCTGAGATGGACAGGTCGGGTCGTATTCGGGGTTGAAGTTGTTGTGTGTTGATATTGTTGTTGTTGTTCAATGAAATTATCATTGTTGGGGCTGGGGTTTTGGGTTAATTTGTGGGTCGGAGATGTTTGTGATTTTGTCATTGTTTGTTGGGTGGCATTTTATTGGGTGTGTTGTTGATATTGAAGTCGTGGTGTTATTGTTGCTAGCTGAGGCGTTGAATCGGATAAGGAAAGGGTGAATCAGATTTGGACTAAGTGTAGAAGAGGTAGTATAAGGATGTGGGTTGGTGCTGGAGTTATGGTGGGATGGAGTATTATTGGCTGGTGGGTTGGTATAGTTGAAGGAAGTGAGCTGGTGGGTTAAAAAAGAAGGTTTTGGGGTTATTTTTTAAATAACCCCAGTTAGATTAGGATTTAGCTATTTTATTTAATTTTTAGTCAAATTAAAAATGAGTTGGTCAATTGCATTGCAATTATGACCAATTTAATTTCAATCATGGCCAAATTTAATAAGTTGGCTAAATTAAAATTGTAATCGAGCACAAATTAATTCCCAATTTAATTTTGAGTTTCTTGGTTTGATAAAATCAAACACATATTTTTTAAAATAAATTATTTTTAATAATAAAATATATTTAAATTAAGACTTTTGCCTATTTAAATTAATTTTCAAGATAGCTCTTGATTAAAATTTAATTTTTCATAAAATAATTATTTAATTTGCAAAGTTATATAATCTCATAAATAAGAAACTTTGTAAATGCTACTTAAAATGAAAAAATTACCTAGATAAATATTTTTAAAAAGTTTTGCTATTTGGATAAAATGAATGTTGTAATTTTATTTAAAACCGAAGAAACTCAAAATTAAACTTAGACATGGAGGGCAAAAATTAGGTGTCAATAATTGTCCCTCCCTTTGGTAGGGTGGATGTAAGTAACCCTAGGCAAAGGGAGTTTGATGTTCCTAATTTTTGTCCGACATTAAATTTATTTCTCGAAAGGGATTGGTTTTTGCACGAGTTTGGTGGAGTTATGGACAGACCCCAGTATCAGGTTTCCTACATATCTCAAGTTACATGAGCATTCAGGTTATTTGTAGTTCATAAAGATCGACTTTTAAGCTCAATTTTAAAGAAATCACAAGCTATTAAGTTTTCAAATTTTGGTGAAATCGAAAAGTTGAGGAATAAAAGGATTGGGGGGAAGGTTGGAATGCAGTCGAGTTTACAGATCCCAGCCTACATATCCCGATGATTTGGGGAATCAGTCTACTTGTAGTTCGACTTGATCGGTATAAAAAATAGTCTTTTATTTTAGACGATCTTTGGCTTAGGATGAGTGACAAGTCAATTAAGTTAAGGAAAAGAGTCTTACAATCTCTTAACCATCAATGTAGGGCCCTTCACATCCATAGGAAATAATTTACCTAGACATAATTTCCAAAACTCTGTGTGTATCATCACCCAAATTTGAGGGAAAAAGAAGGTTACTTTCAGTATGAGTTTAGAAATATCCTGAAACTGAAATTGAAACTAGAATATCCTGAAATACCCCACATACCTTCTAATAGAGGTGTGGTTTGATGGTGGTGGAATTCATCCTTTAGCTCGCGTATGAAGAGTTTGATATTACACTTCAGAATATGTCCCAGTTTGTTGCTCGCTGCTAAGAAAAAGTTTCACGTTGTGCTGCGTCCTTTTTGGAGTCGTCCACACCTGTGATTTTGATTTGAGAATTTTATCCTTTTGGATGTTCTCGACAACATCTGAAACAAAATAATAAGCTATAAATATAGCATGACACAAACATAATTTGGTACAAACATGTTTGAAACTATCACGTTGACATAGTTAAAGAACTAATTTGCACAACCTGTTTTGAAAAATACTATGCCACTTTGAATGGGGTGACAACCCAACCTGTGACAGTAAAAGTCGAATGACTTATCTTGAGTGTAACATGCCACTTTGAATGGAGTGACGATCTAACGTTTCTCATTGTAAGGCGAATGACCTATTTTGAATGTAACATACCACTTTGAACGGAGTGATGGTCCAATGTGTCACTTTGAAGGCGGGGGACCTATTTTGAATGTAATATGCCACTTTGAATGGAGTGACAATCTAACATGTCTTATTGGAGGTGGATGACCTATTTTGAATGTAACATGCCGCTTTAAATGAAGTGATAATCCAACTTAATTTACGTGCGCAAATTGGGTTGTATTCATGTTTGTGTTGTTGTATGGGTTTTAATTGTAAGTTTCATGAACATAGGATAGCATGTATGTTGATTTCTGTAATTCCCATGCCAAAACCCTTGAAATTGCAAGTTTAAATTGTAGTCATGATGCTTATATGTTGTTCATTATCATTTGCATTAATTATGCTCTCCAAGTGTTTGATAGAATGTCCATGTGAAAAGAATAGCGTAATCATGACATGTTAGCATGTGTTCTCATTCATGTACAAGTTCATGACCTCCATGTGTTTGACAAAATATCTCAGTGATTGAATTATAGACAATTGACTATTGCTATACTTTCAAGATTTGCTATGTTTTATCTATTATGTTGTCGAGTCGTGAGGGTATTTATTACTCAAAATCTAGTTGTTTACTTAGTTGCAGTAGTTATAGACTTGTCCCGGTAAAGGTCAAGAACAGTAGTACTTAGCCATTTATCAGAACTCAGTGAACCAGTCCAGTACAGTCAGTCAACACAATCAATGTCAATTCAGTCAAGCCTAGTACATTCTAGTAATCAATTCAGTGTCGATTTAGTTGGGAGTAGAATTTAGCACCGAGCAAATCTAGGGATGGGGTCATTCCTGCCAGTAGAGGGTTTTACCCTTAGTAGCAGTCCTTGCATTATAGAACTACGTAGCCAACATAGGGTAAGTCATCCTCCGGCCAGACTAGGATTGACGCAATCATGTATATACTTCATGAGTCTTCCTGCTAGATTAGGGTTGACCCAGGATTGTTAATATCTCGTGGCAAGGTGCTACACCCTTCCAGCTGGGGTCACAGGTTGGACCCCAAATCAATCCATATCGATGTATGTTGGTTAGATGAACACTCCTACAATTATAGTTTCAGTCTCAGTATTCAGTAAAGAACTCAGACAGTTCTACAAAACCATGGCTATTAGTTATTAGTTACTCAGCCATCAGAATTCAGCACTCAGTTTCAGTATAATCTCAGATTCATGATGTATATCTATATGCACAGTATAGCATGTTTAGTATGTTCAGTAGTTATAGTTTTACATGTACTCTCATCCAGTTACTTCATGATGTTTATTCAGTCAGTTATCATCTTATGCATATGAACCCATGTATATCAGCCTTACCTCACTTAGAATACCAGTACATTCCATGTACTAACACATACTCTTTTTTTGCGCTCTGATGTCTCATATCATAGGTTTGAAGGCTCAGGTTCTTAATCGTACTTAACAGCTCAGGCTATCAGCAATACTTATAGTGGTGAGTCCTCATATTACGAGGACAGAGTTTATTTATTACAGTATTTCAATAGTTCAGTAGTTATTTTAGTCGGAGTTTGTTGGGGGTTTGTCCCATCAACTTCATATTCAAATAGTTAGAGGCTTTCAGACTAGCATAAATAGTTATTCATATTAGTTATACTCAGTTACTATTATTTCAGTATTTTGAGAACCTTTTGGAATTTTTAGATTTCTTCCACATATTTATATTTCAGTATTATATTTAGTGTTCACAGTAGGGACCAGTCATGGGTTAGTTTGTCGTCCTTCGAGATCATAAGCACTGTGACGCCCAGGGTGTAGTCTCGGAGCATTACAAACTTGGTATCAGAGCCTAAGATTCTAAAGAGTCCTAGGGAGTCTGAAAGCTACATCAAGTAGAGTCTTGTGCATGGGTGTGTAGCATGCTACACTTATGGACAAAAGGCTATGAGGCATTTTAGGAAAAATTTCCCTTATTTTAGTGTTCATATCATGCGAGTGAGCATGAGCTCAAGTTAAACTCTCTGTCTAATCCAATTTTTCCTTTCGTTTACAGAACATGCCTCTCAAAAAGACCAATGAAAGAAGAACTGGAAACCAGCAAGCACCTTCACCCGTTCAGGAAGATCCCATGAATGAGCATGTCTCCCACGCCGAATTTAGAGCACCTTTCACCATTTTAGCCCAATCTTTAGTAGCTCAGAATGAATGCCCAGCTGCTGTTCAGGCCAACCTAGTGGCCAATACTGCTGCAGCTAGAATTTAGGATTTACTCCTAAATGAACCCTCCTTTATTTTAAGGGTCTAAGTTTGAAGAGGACCTACAAAAATTTCTTAACATGGTGCAGAAGGTAACAGACATTATGGGGGTGACTGCTAGTGAGAGGTCTGAGTTAGCTGCCTATCTGTTGCAGGATGTGACTCATACATAGTTTAAGCAGTGAAAGGTAGATAGGGGTGTAGATGCAAGTCCTATAGAATAAAAGCAGATCACTACTACCTTTCTAGATAAGTTCTTCCCGTTAGAGTTAAGGAAAGCTAAGGTTTTAGAGTTCATTAACTTAAAGTAGGGCAGCATGGCAGCGAAGGATTATTCTCTCAAGTTTACTCAGTTGGCCAGGTATGATCCCCATGTGGTAGCTGATAGCAGGTCTGAGATGAGCAAGTTCATGTCTAGTGTGTCTCACAGTGTGCTCAAGGAGTGTAGGACCACAATGCTGATTAAGGAGATAGAATTGGCTAGGTTGATGGTTCATACTCAATATATTGAGGAACAAAAGACTAATCAGAAAGAGAGGGAGAATAAGAGGGCTAGAATTAGTGCTTCAACTATACTCAGCCTAAGTCAGAGAGTAGTAATCGTCCTCAGTTTCGCCTAAAATCTTCAGTCCCAGCTCCGTCATCATCCAGTGCTCTGATACCTAAATTTAAAAATAATAATAATGATAAGGCACCAGGATCTAAGTCTCAGGATAGTGTTAGCAGTGCTCGAACAAATCCTTTCTACTAGAAATATGGCAGAAATCATGAGGGTGTCTTTAGGGCTAACAGTGATGTGTGTTTCGGGTGTGGTAAGACAGGTCCTAGAATCAGAGAGTGTCCTCAGGTGAGTTCATAAAGTCAGCATAATCGTCCCCCAGCTCAGTTCGGCCACCCATCTCAGCAGGGTTCCGCTTCAAGTGCCACCAGTGGGCAACTCCTAAATAGGCTCTATGTACTTCAGTCCTGATAAGATCAGGAAAGTTCTCCTGATGTGGTCACTAGTACGTTACAAGTTTACCATTTACTCCTAACAGAGCCTTTCTCAGTCTCTACTCTAGTGGGTAAGTCTATCATAGCCTGATGGGTATACAGGAACTGTCCAGTTATGGTGTCTCAGAAATTTACTTCAACAGACTTAGTATAGTTAGTAATGACAGATTTTGATGTCATTCTCAGAATGGATTAGCTCCATTCATGCTATGCCTCAGTTGATTGTAGAAACAGAGTTGTCTATTTCCAGTTCCTGAATGAACCTATCCTAGAATGGAGGGGTAGTACCACAACGCTTAAGGGTTAACTTATTTCATACCTTAGAGTTAGAAAAATGATATCCAAGGGGTGTGTCTATCATTTTGTTCGAGTCAAAGACTCTAGTTTTGAGACTTCTAATCTTGTCATTTCCAGTCACAAGTGAATTTCTAGATATGTTTTACGAAGATCTCCCCGGAGTTTCTCCCGAAAGGGAAATTAACTTTGGAATAGACCTTCTTCCTGATACTCAACCCATCTCTATTATGCTATACAGAATAGCTCTAGCTAAACTTAAAGATTTGAAAGAACAGTTGAAGGACCTCTCAGACAAAGGGTTCATCAGGTCCAGCATATCCTCATGGGGTGTACTAGTTCTATTCGTGCGAAAGAAAGACGGTTCTCTTAGAATGTGTATAGACTACCATCAGTTGAACAAAGTCATGGTCAAGAAAAAGTATCCACTTCCTAGAATCGATGACTTGTTTGTCCAACTTTAGGGTGCTAGTTAATTTTCTAAGATAGACCTCGGATCAGGCTATCATCAGCTCAGAGTCAGAGAATGTGACATTCTAAAAACAGCTTTCAGAACCCGGTATGGTTACTTCGAGTTTCTAGTCATGTCATTTGGTCTTACCAATGCCCCAACAGCTTTCATGAACTTAATGAACCACAAGTTCAGCCTGTACTTGGACATGTTCATCATAGTCTTCATCGATGACATTCTTGTCTACTCCCGTAGTGAAAATGATTAAGCAGATCATCTCAGAATACTATTACAAACTCTTAGAGCCCATTAGTTATTCACCAAATTCAATAAATGTGAATTTTGGCTAAGGTAAGTAGCTTTACTTGGTCATATTATTTCTGGTGATGGCATTAGAGTTAATCCTCGAAAGACTGAAGCGTGAGAAACTAGCCCAGACCCATCTCTCCATCAGATATCAAGAGTTTTTTGGGTTTGGCTGGCTATTATCAATAGTTTGTTGAAGGGATTTCATCTATTGCATCTTTTTATATCTAGATTGACTCAGAAGAAAGTTAAATTTCAGTGGTTAGAATCTTGTGAGAAGAATTTTCAAGAATTGAAGACTCGACTCACTACAGCCTCAGTTTTGACGTTACCCGATGGTTCAGACAGCTTTATAGTATATTGTGATGCTTCTATAGTTGGCTTGGGGTGTGTTTTGATGCAGAGGGGTAAGGTTGTGGCTTATGCCTCTAGACAGCTTAATCCCCATGAAAAGAATTATCCCACCCATGATCTTGAATTAATAGTTGTTATGTTTGCCTTGAAGATATGGAGGCATTATTTGTATAGGGTGCTTGTTGATGTGTTCACAGACCACAAAAGCCTGCAGTATGTATTTTCTCAGAAAGACCTGAACTTGCATCAGAGAAGGTGGTTAGAGTTATTGAAGGACTATGACTGAGTATTCTGTATCATCCCGATAAGGCCAATATAGTGGCAGATTCCCTCAGTAGGTTGTCCATGGGTAGTGCTGCTCACATTGAGGATGGTAAGAAGAAGTTAGTTCAGAAAGTTCATCAACTTGCCAGACTAGGTGTCCGTCTGGTTGATTTGGCTAAGGCTAGTGTATGGGTGCAGAATAGTTCATTAGTGTCCGAGGTGAAAGAAAAGCATGACAGAGATCCCAGTTTAGTTAAGCTAAAAGAGTCAGTCAAAGACCAGAAAGTAAAGGTTTTCTCCCAAGGGGGAGATGGTATGTTGCGTTGCCAGGGTAGCTATATGTGCCAGGTATGGATGGCGTGAGATAATGAATTCTTGATAAAACTCATGGTACGTGTTACTCTATTCATCTAGGGTCCACTAAGATGTACCTCAACTTACGGGAAGTCTATTGAAGGAGTGGGATAAAGAGAGATATTGCAGAGTTTGTGGCTAAGTGCTCAACGTATTAGCAGGTTAAGATTGAACATCAGAAGCCTAGTGGGTCTATGTAGGAGTTCAGTATTCCCACTTGGAAGTATAAGGAAGTGAACATAGATTTCGTGATAGGTTTGCCTCGTACTCGTCATCAGCATGATTCAATTTCGATCATTGTGGACACGATGACCAAATCAGCCCATTTCTTTCCAGTTCATACCTCTTATTCAGCCAAGGACTATTCCAGTCTCTATATCAGAGAGTTGGTTAGGCTACACGGTGTCCCATTGTCCATCATTTCAGATAGAGGTATGCAGTTCACCTCTCACTTTTGGAAAGCCTTCCAAATGGGTTTTGGTACCCAAGTTCACCTTAGTACAACCTCTCACCCTCAGACATATGGTCAAGGAGAAAGGAATATTCAGACCTTAGAAGATATGTTGAGAGCGTGTGTTATTTACTTTAAGAGTAGTTGGGATGACCACTTACCTTTGATTGAGTTCGCGTATAATAACAACTATCATTCCAGTATTCAGATGGCTCCATTTGAGGCTCTTTATGGGAGAAGATATAGATCTCCCATTAGTTAGTTTGAGATAGGTGAGGCCGTGGTAGCGGGGCCTGAATTGGTGTTTGACGTCTTAGATAAAGTACAGATAATTTGGGAGAGGCTTAAGACAGTGCAGAGCCGATAAAAATCTTATACAGATGTGAGAAGGAAAGATCTTGAATTTGATATTGGTGATTATGTGTATTTGAAAATCTCTCCCATAAAGGGGGTGAAGATATTTGGTTAGAAGGGGAAGCTTAGATTTCGATATGTTAGTCCTTATAGGATTCTGAGTCATTTTGGTAAGGTATCTTATGAGCTTGAGTTACCTGCAGACTTAGTATCAGTGCACCCAGTGTTTCATGTCTCCTTGCTAAAGAAGTGCATAGGTGACCCAACAATTGTAGTCCCTATAGAGAGTGTAGATGTTCAAAAGAGTCTCTCTTATGTGAAAGTCCCAGTCGAAATCCTTGATCGTCAGATTCGCAGACTAAGAAACAAAGAAGTTCCTTTGCTCAAAGTTCTTTGGCGGAATCAGTCCGTTGAGGGAGCAACTTGGAAAAAAGAGGCAGACATATGAACCAAGTATCCTCACCTCTCCTCCACACACTCAGACTCAGCATAAGATAACAACCTACCTTAGATTTAATATATTCCATACTCAGTTATAGCTATAGAAAATTCTCATATCATTCATGTATTCATGAAACAGTTCCATCATATGTCATGTCTCCAGAATTCAGTCATGCTTCAGTTATGCATATCAGTGTAAGTACGGTTCCTCAGTTCCTCTTAGTTCAGTTAATCTCATTCAACGATGAATATTCCCAAGGGGGAGATATTATAAGACCCCGTAAAGTTCTAGTTCAATTCAGTCCCATATAGCTTGTAATAAGTGGTCCTAAACTTAAAAAAAAATCAGCTAGGTGTTAGGACTTAGAATCATTTTTAGCCTTCGTAATTGGATGATCTTATTTTTTATCCTTACGATATTAGATTGTTGATTTTCAAATTGATTCATGATTAGGGATGTTAATAGGTCATCTTGGGTGAGTTTCAAAATTTTTGGACCTCGTTTGGATCATGTTTGGATGACCAAAATACCAAGCCAACACGATCTCGATGTGTCGCGTTGGCTATTGCATCGACAGCGGCGCGGTGCGGCACCTGCCACGTGGATGGGCACATTTTTCTTATTAAACTCCCACTTTCCAAGGGCAATTAGCTCCTCTTCCCCTCACCCAATTCAGCCAAAACACGAAATTAAACCCCATAAAGAGAAAAATACATTTATTATTCACAAAATCCTCTCAAAAAATAAACCCTAGTTCATCAAGCTCAAGATCAAGTTTCAAAAAATCCCCAACATTCTTCACAAATTCCGTCACTTTGGTATGTGAGGTGTTCATCCTTGGGTTTTCTTCTATCCTTACAGTTCGAGAACCCTTTTTAAAACTACAAGTTTTCAGTTTCATGATTTACATGCGCAAATTGGTTTGTATTCATGTTTGTGTTGTTGTATAGGTTTTCAATTCAAGATTTAAATGTAAGTTTCATGAACATAAGATAACACGTATGTTGATTGATGTAACTCCCATGCCAAAACCCTTGAAATTGCAAGTTTAAGTTGTAGTCATGATGCTTATGTGTTGTTCATTATCATGTGCATTACTTATGCTCCCCAAGTGTTTGATAGAATGTCCATGTGAAATAAATAGTGTAATCATGACATGTTAGCATATGTTCTCATTCATATACAAGTTCATGACCTCCAAGTGTTTGAAAAAATATCTCAGTGATTGAATTGTGGACAATTGACTATAGTTATGCTTTCAAGATTTGCTATGTTTTATCTATTATGCTTTCGAGTAATGGGGGTATTGATTACATGAAATCTAGATGTTTACTTAGTTTCAGTAGTTATAGACTAGTACCGATAAAGGTCAAGAACAGTAGGACTCAGCCAGTTAACAGAACTCAGTGAACTCAGTCCAGTACAGTCAGTCAACATGATCTGTATCAGTTCAGTCAAGCCTAGTATAGTCTAATAATCAGTTCAATGTCGATTCAGTTGGGAGAAGGATTCAGCACCGAGCAAACCCAGGGATGGGGGCATTTTTGCTAGCAGAGGGTTTGACCCTTAGTAGCAGTCCCTGCGTTACAGAACTACATAGCCAGCGTAGGGTAAGACGTCCTTCTGCCAGACTAGGGTTGACGCAATCATATATATACTTCCTGAGTCTTCCTGCCAGATTAGGATTGACCCAACATTATTAGTATCCCGTGGCAAGGTGCTAGAACCCTTCCAACTGGGGTCACAGGTTGGACCCCAAATCAGTCTATATCGGGGTATGTCGATTAGATGAACACACCCACAGTTACAATTTCAGTCTCAGTATTTAGTAAAGAACTCATACAATTCTACATAACCATGGCTATTAGTTATTAGTTACTCAACCATTAGAATTCAACACTCTGTTTCAGTATAATCTCATATACACAATGTATATCTATATGTGCAGTATAGCATGTTCAGTATGTTCAGTAGTTATAGTTTTACATGTACTCTCATCCATTTACTTCATGATGTCCATTCAATCAGTTATCAGCTCATGCATATGAACCCATGTATATCAGCCTTACCTCACTTATCATACCAGTACATTCCACGTACTGACGCAAACTCTTTTTTTGTGCTATGATGTCTTATATCATAGGTTCGAACACTCAGGTTCCTGACCGTATTTAGCAACTTAGGCTATCAACAATAGTTATAGTGGTGAGTCCTCATATTTCGAGGACAAAGTTTATTTATTACAATATTTCAGCAGTTCAATAGTTATTTCAGTCGAAGTTATTTGGGGGTTTGTCCCATCAACTCCATATTCAGAAAACTTGAGGCTCTCAGACTAGCATAGATAGTTATTTAGTTTTTAGATGTTATTATCAGTTATATTCAGTTATTATTATTTTAGTATTTTGAGAACTTTATGGCATTTTCAGATTTCTTTCGCATATATAAATTTCAGTATTATATTGAGTGCTCACAGCAGATACCAGTCATGGGTTAGCTTGTAGTTAGCTTGTAGTCCTTTCGGTTCGTAAGCATCGTGTGATTCCCAGGGTGCAGTCTCTGAGTGTTACAGAGGTGACGACCCATAATATAATAATATTTCACTCTGAATGAGGTGATGGTCCGTAACATAATAACATGTCACTTTGAAGGAGGTGACGACCCATAACATAATAAAATATCACTCTGAAGGAGGTGATGGTCCATAACATAATAAAATGTCACTCTGAAGGAGGTGACGATCCATAACATAATAATATGTCACTTCGAAAGAGGTGACGATCCATAACATAATAATATGTTACTCTAAAGGGGGTGATGGTCCATAACATAATACCATGTCACTCTGAAGGAGGTGGCGATCCATAACATAATAGCATGTTACTCTGAAGGTGGTGACAGTCAATATTATAATAACATGTCACGGTGATGATCCATAACATAATAATATGTCACTCTAATGGAGGTGACGATCCATAACATAATAATATGTCACTTTGAAAGAGGTGACAATCCATAACATAATAGCACGTCACTTTAAAAGAGGTCACGATCCATAACATAATAACATGTCACACTAAATGAGGTGATGATCCATAACATAAGAATATGACACTCAAACAAAGTGATAGTGTAATGTATCCTTTTAAAAGGTGGAAACCCCAAATAAGATATGTCATTTTGAAAAGGTAGGTGACCCACATATAATAAGATGTGTCACCTAGAATGAAATAATGATTCGGTATGTTCTATTCAAAGGGTGGATGACCCAAATATAATAAGATGTGTCACCGTGAATGGGCTGACAATCATATAAGAAAAGATAGAAGTTGATTTGTTGAACTCCATCCTTTAAATAATAAAACTTTCAGAGGATTGATTTGTGCTAGTTCTTAGAGGCGGTCTTGCATAATGTCACTTGCATAAATCAAACAACACTCATAATAATACAACAATTTATTTTAACTAAGTCAAGAGTGTAATAAAAGTGAGTTTAAAGATAAAGTCGTTTGACTCATGATGATTTGGAGATAGTGTTTTGAATGATATCCACATATATTAATCGTTATGCTCGATCATTTCCTTACAAAATCAGATAAAGTGTTAGAGATCATAACAAAGTAATAGAAACATAAATCAAGAGAAAAAAAAGAGAAAAGAATTTTTCTGGATTATTATGGAAAGGCCACGATTGATCTGGTAATGCCTTTTATCAAGCTTAACATTGTCAACGTTGTGACTTCACTAAACCTGCATCCAAAGAAAAATTCTTAGTTTTGAAAGACTGATTGTGTTGGTATGGCCTTGCTCTCTTGATGCTCCTTGTTGATCATCAATTTACAAGATTTTTTATCCTGAATCATAGTTTTATGGAACTTTTGAGGATCTTCCTCAAAATTTCTTTCCCAGTTTATAACATAGAAACTCTCAAACTTCCTTATAACTTATGACATCATTTAGTATGGAATTTTTTTAGATCTTCTCAAAAATTCTGTCCCAGTTGAATGGCATCTTCACATAACTTGAAAAAAGATCTTCTTAATAAAATTTTGAGATCCTCTCAAAACTTTGCCCTAGTTTCTATGAAAATCTTATAGGAAATATGACCGAACCAGTGTGGTGCCCACGTATCCCATTGAGGTAAGAATCATATCAAATAAAGTTTCAAAAATAGAAAGATAAATTTACTTAGGGATTGACCGAAGCCGATATAGGCCGCCTACATATCCCATTCTTAGGAATTCAGGTCAGACGTAGTTCGTGCAACTAAAAGGTACAGTTACAAGGAAATCAAACCATAAAGTGCAATTACAAGGAAATAAAATGACAAAGAAATAAAATGACAAAGTACAACTATAAGAAAATAAATCAATAACTTCAAGATGCAAGATAGAAGAACGACAAAAGTGCGCCTTTGAGGAAACCTTATTCTTCTTCTTGATTGATGATTTGTCACAACCCGATTTCCTCAGGTCATGATGGCGTCTACCATAACCGAATAAGATACACTAAAATACTCATAGACATAGACATATCACCATAGAATATCTATCTAGTCAATATTTCCCAACTACTCATTATTAGTTAACCAACACTTATTATAATAGAATCACTAGTTCACTAGTCATCACATAACCTCTAGTTATTAGCCTAAACATTATCTTTACTCACGGGATAGCAACTAACCACTATTTATTAAATAGACAACATCTAACATCTACTCAAGGTTCATCACTAGACTAAAACCGTCATTTATCCACCATTCACTATTATCAACCAATCATACTATATCTGTTAATTATTAATAGGCAACACCTTCCTACTTGTCACCTAACCATCTTTTATTAAATGACACCATTCATTAACTAACCACCATGTATCAACTAAGCAAGATTCATTAACTAATATATTATATTCCTAGCCATTAAGTGTTATAGTCCCCTAATAGAGAACTAGTTAATATATAGCTTAACCATCTAACAAGAAGAGAAGTCATAAGATAACATTTAAGCTATAATCACATTATTTATAATGGTAAATAATCATAAATGTACCAAATCTATGCATGCCATCACCAGTATTCAATCAGTGGAATAATAAGCATCATACCATATCTTCCTCCATCCCATACTGGAGAGATGTGTATATAAAAATATACATATTCATAAACTATAATCACATCATTTATAATGATAAACAATTCTCGTCTATCCAATCAATATCATAACACATCCCTTGGCATTGGGATCCGAACCAAAGGTATACATACATTAAAGTCGATATTTTGGATCTGCTGGCATAGTCAGAATTTGCATTTGAGATTGTTTCATTGATGTTTTTGCCCGGGGGCCATTTAGAACCAACGAAGACTTCTAAAAAGGGAATTGGCTCTAAAAAACAAACGAATTACCCGGTAACTGAATCATCGGTCCCAGCAAGTCATAAATGACTTGGGGAAGCTATGGAGAAGCTCAAATGGTAAATATAAAAATATATATAGAAAATGACCTAAAAATTCATTACATTATGGAAATGGTTACTTTGCTTTTACTCTTTATGAAGTGGTCAAGTTTGATTACCAACACAAATCAGCCTCTCTCTTAAAGAAAAGAAAAAATACAAAAGGTAAAAATGTTAGTTCATGAATTGTAATAATCGACCAAAGTAATATATGAGACAAATCAAGCAAATATAGACAAAGAACAATAATAAAATATTTTAGCACATAAATCATTTTTAATGCGTCCTAGCATACATGGTCCCTTTCAAGCCAAAGGTAAGCCTAACATTTGAAGGATATACATATCGATTGTAAGGTGTCCCATTGTCCCCGAAATATTATACAAACTTCATGAATAAATCAAATGGGCATACAAAATAAGAAAAAGGGGAAATCCACGATATCAGTCTCACGCAGGGGAATTAATCTAAACTAAACCTCATAGGGAGTCCTTCGATCTTGAACTTCTTGAAATGTCTGAATATCATTCCAATGAAGATCTTCTTTTGATTGAAACAAACTATCTAAATAAAACCCTCAAACTCAAGGGACAATGGTCCGTATAATCCGACATTATATTTTTCATTTTAACACATAAGGGATGATCTTCTATTATGACTCGTGGTCAATAGACATAAGGTAGGTTTCTAATGGGTCCAATACCTCATCGAGTATTGGGTCATCCTAAGATCATGCCTAAAATGAATTTTGATTTTGCTCTATCCTAGGTATCTAGAGTGAGCTTCGATCAGGTTCCCAAGTGGACAACTTGAGTTTAGAAATACATACAGTCATCGGACACCGAACATGCAAATAAACTGTCGTATTCCCAATAATTGATTTGAAATTGAATAATAGGGGTCGGGACATCCGCCAAACACCAAAATAATTTAATAATAAAAATTTGAAAGTATGTCATGGATGCAACAGTTAATAACTGCTAAAATTTAAACACATATTTGCAAAAGTAACAATTAATACAAACATTAGCCAAACACATGAAATTCTTATGGTTAGAACCTAGATGAATCCTCAGCAGAGTCGTCATGCTGTTACGATCCATTTTTGAAAAGTCAAAAATATTTCATAAATCTGTGGCGAAAAATAAAAGATCAGAATTCCTATTTGATTTAATTAAAAAATAATTTAGAGTCGCTACTTAATTTTAGAAAAATTAAGAAACCATTTTAAAAAGCGGTTTTGAAAGAAAACCTTTTAAAAAAAAATAACTAGAGTCTAGGTAAGAGTTCAAGTAAATTCGAAAGAAAGTGTTAGGTACTTTCAAAAATTCACAAAGTGTGGTTGCCGACAGATTAAACTTATTTGACTAATTTTGAAAATTTCTGAAGTTGTCAAAATCTTGAAGTTATTTTATAAAGTCATGAATTTATTCAAAAATCTCATTTAAAAATGAATAAAATTTATTAAAAATTGTCCATTCATTTTATTTCAAAATAATGAAATAAACCAAATGTCGAAGTTTCAATATAATTTTAATTTTAATAATTCTATCCAAATTAAGACTTCAAGCTAAAGAATTAACCCAACTTCTTAAATGTGAATTTAGAGTTGATGGTAACTATGAAAGGATATAAATAAATCTTCAAGTTATTCTTCGAGCTTAAATTTTCTTAAAATAAAGGAATAAAAAATTATACAACCAACATAAATGATACAATATAATTTGCCCCTAAGGATTCATCTAGATTAAATTAAACTTCAAATAAATAATCAAGTATCAGTTACAAGAAAATAAATAAAGAGAAATTGAGATTTGTGCCCCTTTTTAGCCCATTCAAATCTGGACAGCCTTTTGGGCCTAATGGACTTTGGTTCAATTTCAGCTGTGTATATCAGCTGTATACTAACTGTATATCATTTATTGTGTTTTCTTTATACACACTGTATATCAGTGTATAAAGTTGGTATCTTCACTTCCTTGCCTTCATTTACTGTTGTATATTGTTGTATATCAACTGTTTCAATCTGTATATTCGCTATATTGTCACAAATAAGTCCCGTTTTGGGGACTTTGGCATGGGATCGTGGTTCAAGAATTTGGGGCTTAACCCATGACAATGCAGGGCGCGGGAGTCCATTTGGACTTGAATTTGTTTCATATGTGAACAAAGAAGAAATAAGAATTAGTTATCGTCTCATGCATTTGACTACTACAAATTAACACACCAAATTTATTAAATTGACTTTTCATGAACAAAGGAACTTTAGAGCATCACAGGCATATATTCTGATGCACGTAATTAAAAAAAGGAAAAAGGGGAGCGATATTTTGATACTTGAATCAAAGTTCATGTATTCTAGGAATGTTTGCTCTGCCAAAGTGAATTGAAAAGGAAACGTGCACAAGGGATCATTGAGGATGCATGCTTGGCATACACAAATTAATTTTTACTGAAAAAAGTAGGCAAAATTCTGGGTTTTATCATTGCCACTGAGTAACTTTATGACTGCACCATGCAACTAAAACAAAAATAGAAAAGTTATGCGACCAACTTACACAAGTTGACAATCCAATAGATAACATAGAGGGAAAAAGGTGACCAAAAAGAGCCAAATGACAAGTTACCATTAACTCGAATTAAAAGTAAAGAACAAGTAAAATATTTCAAAATGCAATCTATGCACCAAAATGACATATTCGCAATTCCCATTCACTGAACTTTAGGGTAAAGGAACTAAAGCAGTACTCACATATGCTTGATTTGAAAATTTTAGACACTTTGTCATACTAAAAGAAACACATAAATGGAGCAAAGTTAAAACTTTGCGACGACTCTAATGGAATAAGGAAGCATAGAGTAATTTAAAACTAAAATTTCATTAGCAACAACGGGACGAAGCCAACACGTGAATCTTGATCATACTAAATCAAATAGATGAATCATAACACCAGAAAAAAAAATTAAAACTGAGAGAGTTTTCTTATAGGTAAATTCTGCAATTACAACTGAGAAGTCTTAAGTATGATGTGAAGAATTGAGTTCAGGAGCACATTTAGGTAAAGCCGAGCTAATATGCTAAAGGCTTTCTCTAGAGATCAACTGTCCTCAAATTATTCACTCATAATATAGAACTCAAACAGTGCGAGGCAAGAGACTTTCAGCCAAAAATAACTAGATCAAATCACTATAAACAGTGCTCTTCCTATAACAACGACTTGAATGAAGCTAAATACTTTATCCTTGAAACAACAAGAAAACATCTAGCTAATAAAAAGAAACAAACTAAATCTCAAAAAAAGAAAACTTTTAACACGAGAGCAATGATCATGCTACATAAAACAATGTTCCAAGAAAAATAAATGATGTTTAAACAAAAATACAACCAAAATTATGGAAGAAAAAAGCAACTAAAATATCATATCACAAAATCCTATGGCCTTCAAGACCTTCTACAACAAACAATTCCACCTTACACTAAAATAGACGAAAAAAATCATGTTTCTAACACAAAGAAATAACTCAATGGTAATTGAAATTTAACAAGGAAGGGGCGTTTACCTTTTTTGGGGCAACAAAATGGAACAACGAACTTATCGAATTCTCTTCACACCACCGACGAAACTATGAATAAGATTCCTTAACCGAAATCCTAAAAAAAATGGTCTTACTAGTATTTAGCATAGGAATTTTAATTTAGCAAAATTCCTTTCAATTGGGGGTTCTCTGCTAAATTAATATTTTTTTCCCTCCCTTTGAAGAGTGAATGGGAGGGGTTTATAATCCTAAACTCATCATGGATTGGCGATGTGGGATAGATAATTTCAAGGTTATTTTGGAAATTCAGCTGAGGGGTAAACTTGAGGAGCAGGAAATCCTACTATGTATTACAGATTAAATTTTTAAATTTTAAAAATTCTAATGGATTGAGTATAACGTTATTGTGCTGAGATACACAGGTCGGGTCAGATTCACAGTTTGAAGTTATTATGTGTTGAAATTATTGTTGTTGTTTGATGAAATTGTTGTTGTTGGCACTAGGGTTTCGGGTCAATTTACGGGTTGGAGCTTTTGGTGATTTTGTCGTTGTTTACTGGGTGGCATTTTGTTGGGTTTAGTGATGATGTTGATATCGTGTTGTTATTGTTGTTGCTAGCTAAGGTGTTGGATCGAGTAAGAGGAAGGGTGGATCAGACATGGGCTAAGCGGAGAAGAGGTAGTAGAAGGATGTGAGCCAGTGCTGGAGTATAATTGGCTGGTATGCTGGTATAGTTGAGGAAAGTGGGTTTCTGGGTTAAAAAAAGAAGGTTTTGGGGTTATTTTAAAAAATAACTCCAATTAGATTAGGATTTAGCCATTTTGTTTAATTTTTGGCCAAGTTAAAAATCAATTGGCCAATTACATTGCAATTGTGGCCAATTTGATTTCAATCATGGTCAAATTTAATAAGTTGGCTAAATTAAAATTAAAATTGGGTATAAATTAATACCCAATTTAATTTCGAGTTCTTGGTTTAATAAATCAAACACAATTTTTTAAAAATAAATTATTTTTGAACATGAAATATATTTAAATCAAGACTTCTGCCCATTTAAATTAATTTTCAAGATAGCTCTTGATAAGAATTTAATTTTCCGTAAAATAATTATTTAAGGAGCAAAGTTATACAATCTCATAAATACGAAACTATGTAATCGTTACTTAAAATAAAAAAATTACCTAGATAAATACTTTTAAAAGTTTTGTTATTTGGATAAAATAAATATCGTAGTTTTATTTAAAACCAAAAAAACTCAAAATTAAACTTAGGCATGGAGGGTAAAAATTAGGTGTCAACAACTGGGATAGTCATATTCTCTTTCAAATCTTGAAATATTTTGTGGCTTATTTCTTTTCTTGAAGGGAGAACTTGTTAAATACATGCTTCGGCAAGGGTTGTCCCTCTCTTCGATGCTCGCGTGGAATATAGCGACAGACTAGAAACTCCTTATTTGTCTTTGTTTTCATGTCTCCTTCGAATGATGAGCACTTAATAATGATTTATTCAGTTCTTTCCTTAGACATCTCAACGACAGTTGGTTGCACTTCTATCTCTTCTTTTGAATCGACCCCAATTGGGTTGGCAGGTGTTGGTTTCTTCATATCTAACTTACAAGAGTCCAAGTGGAATTTTTAATCTTCAAAGTATGACTCTGTCTTTATGAAAGGATTGATATTTGCGTCAACTTTGACTACTTCACCATTCTTGATATACTTTATGCATTGATGCAAAGTAGATGACACCACTCTATTTTCATGCATTCAGAGGAGTCCAAGCAACAAGTTGTAAGATGTCTTAGCGTCTATGACGTGAATCAAAATGTTTAATTTCAGGTTTCCAATGGATAATCCTACAAAAATCTTTCCCATGGATCGTTTCCCTCCTTGATTGAACCTTTGGATTGTTATATTATGTTTGGATAGTTCATCAATAGAGATTTCGAGCTTTTGGAGCATTATCTTTTGCATGATATTAACCGTTAAACCATTATTGATCAGTATATGATTGAGATGTTATTGTCGAATAGCTCCTACGACAAACAAAGGCATGTTATGCAGTTTAGATCCTAGCAATAAGTCATCATCTGTGAAGAAAATTATGGAAAAACACAGTGCAACTTCTGGCTTAACATGATATTCTTGTGCTAATGTCAGATGATGCTTTTGTTTGCTTTCCTTGGGTTTTTCTATACTGGAAACTACATGGGTCGCCCAAACTTGGCTATCATGAAGGAATTTTTTCTAAAGAACTCGTGCAATGTGATAGGTCTTTGGGCTTTCTATGATAAGAAATCATTAATACTTTTGCTAGAATTAAACCTAACACTTTTTTATGGTCATAGCTGATCCACATTATTCCCTATTACTTTTGGCATAGGAAGTCATATTCTTGGGATCGCTTGATGTCTTCTTTTCTTATGAGAAACTAGAGTCCAACCGTAATCCTTATCATCTTTAAAATTATCATATACCTCTATTGTACATTTAAAAGTTCTTGTTGGAATATCAACTTCAATTGGCCTAGAGCTCCCGAATTGCAATAAGATGGTGCTTCGCAAAATCTACGGTATAGAGCACTTTTGTCAATCGACAAAAATACTAGCATGATTTGCATCTACTGTTTCATCTACATTAATGCTGATTTTACCTTCACTTAATAGTGTCATGATTTTCTCCTTCAAGATAAAGAATTTTTCTGTTCGGTGGCCAATGACACGATGAAACTTGCAGTATTTGAGATTGTTAACCTTATTGATTTCCTCGATCCTCTTTGATTCAGAAAGATCAATGACTTTCTTAGCTATCGATTCATCAAGGATCATAGGTACATCTGGATCTAGAAATGGGTAAGTCTTTGCTACCAACTCTTTCAAAGTTGGGCGATGTTTTTCCTTTCTCGGATATTGACTAGGGGTTTCTTCTTCTTTACTTTTTGTTTCATCGTGACCTTCACAGAAGTTGTTTTTACCTCCATGGGTTCTTTAGTCTGGATCTTTGAGGTTGTACCTTTATTGAATTCCTTCTTTTCTTTTGTAAGATCAAAAGGAGATGCCTCATGACTTACGATGCTTAACTCCATGTCATGTGCTCATGTAGCAAGTTCTTCAAATGTTCACGGTTTGACTCCTTGTAGTATATATAGAAGGATCTAATGCCTTACTTGAATGTACATTTCTATAGAAGATATTTCAGAAAGGTGGTCTTTGCAGTCCAAACTCCTCGATCTTCATCTATTGATGTAATCTTTCACAGGCTCATCCTTTTTTTGCTTAGTACCAGTCAAATCTATCATGCTCATGATTTATCGGGTGCTGTAAAATCGATTGAGAAATTTCTTCTTAAGTTGCTCCCAACTATCAATTGACTCATGCTCCAGGTTGATATACCAGTCGAGTGTGTTCACTTTTAACAAACGGACAAACTTTTTTACTATGAGGTCGCCATGTGTTCCAACGGTGCTACAAGTTTTGAAAAAATAGGCAATATGTTCCTCAAGTTCCCCTTACCATCAAATTATTGCAATTTTGGTAGTTGATAGTGCATTGGCATGGGTAGACAATCTATTCGCCTTGTGTAAGGCTTGGAGTAATAGAACAAACTCTATGTTGCTCCGCCATATTGAGCCCTGGTAAAGTTAGTTATCATATCTTGTAACTATTGAATAGACAAAGTTGCAACCGAAGTAGGCTGTTTGTCTTTTTGCGATTTGGTCATGACATGTGGCATATCAACATTCTTATTTGTAGAGTAAAATTGGGTGGACAAACAGGGTCGTGACTCGATTCTCCAAGGGAAAAGGGCTCCAACTTGTTCATAAGTTGAGCGATTTGAAGATATTTATCCTCAGCGGATTTCTTCAAGACTTCAATGGTTTGTTCCATCATTGCAAACTTTTTATCCATATCAGTTGCAGTAACCATCAAGGCGTTGACCTTAGTTTAAACTAGAGAATTCTCAAATCTTTAGATTCACTAAAATTGACGTCTATCTAAGAGAGTTCATTACACAGCAGGAGTGTCAAATTTCCTCCCGGGGTTGCAGTTTCAGCCATCATATGAGATTTACTCTTTTTTTACTTTCTCCAAAGAAGTGAAGTATTTAGATCCGTCCCAACCACTAGTCTTAAACATGAATGGACTGAGTGGGCCAACATAGTTGAGCTCATTATATGTGTCAGTAGCAGAGTTTTTGCTTGAGACACCATTAGTCTTTCAAAGTTCATAACAGTAGTTGGATTTGATTTGCAGAAGGAAGAGATGAAGAGCAGAAATAGTCCCACTAGGGGTGTCAAAATTTCTTTGCAATAAATTTTCGTAGTACTAAAAATTAACTGCAAGCAAAGATAAATTAAAAAAGAATAATTTTATTTAAATAAATTTTGCGTGTACACTTCTGTTATTCTCTTAATTCTTCTCTCGTAAGCTTTTTTGTGATTTGAGGATCTTTTTTAGCGTAATTCTCAAACTTTTGGATGATGTGAACCTCCTAGAAATGCATTTTGATCTCAAAAAATTATCGGACAGCACTTTATCTTATCAAATTGATCTCCAGGCAGAACTTCATTAGACAATTCTTTAAAGAGTTGTGTAGTCAATGCAGAAGCTTTCCCCAATGCTGGCAGAAGAACCTCAAAAAATTATGTAACGCTCTTATTTATAGTAGTGGAGGGTAGGTAGTTTAAGTTTAAATAACCTTTTCTACCTTATTCGATTGGTCCATCCAGTTATCAAGTTTATTGCAAAATGTTGTGTGATAAGGTTGCTTGTGATTGGCCAGAAATATGTCATTTGGGACGCTTGGCGATGTTTTATTGGCTGTTGAACTTGACTTGGCTTGCCATATTTTTCGAATGTATGGTTTCGTCTTGTTGGTCTTTAATTTGATTGGAACGCCGCGTCACTTGACACGTGACGTGAGTTTAGGCTTCAAGGTGAGATGGACCTTGATGAGAAATAAAATGGGATTATTATATTTTAAAGCCCAAAATAATTTTAGACCAAAAAAATATGGATCAAATTTAAATTTTATATGAATTTGATCCAATAAAATTTATGTGTCTATACTTATAGAATACTTAACTTTTTGCTTTAGATCAAGGGTGATGGAAGAGACTACAAGCGACACTTACATACTTAACAGTCAAAGTCTGAATGCTGAAACTTTTTATCCTATTCGATCAAAACTAAATTAGTTATAGTGGTTCAACTCTCGAGTAGTAGATAGTAAGCTACAAGATATTTCAACGACCTTGGCTAGTAAGCTAGCTACAAGTTATTAGATATTCTCTTTCTTGTGATTTAAATTTATCTTATTAAATAATTAATTTTAGTAGACTAGGTTCTTGAGTTTCATGTTGATTGATTTCTTCCTGCTTACGTGATCTAAATTATATTTTTGTCTATTGTTTTATACTACTGTAAAATAATTAGATAAATCTTTATTCTTTATTCACCACCTTTTAAATAATAAAAATGTCTAGAGTTTGTCAAAGTCATACACAAGAATAAATGATAGTGTATTCTACTTTTTATACTTTTTTCAAAAATTAACCAAACCATACTAATACCGAAGAAAAAGCGAGATGATGGAATAGTTTTAAAAAGTCTAATTTTGATTATATAAAATAAAATAACTAAAAAATTGATATGATATAAATTTTATAAAGTAACTTCTCGAGTTGTAGCATTGACACACCTAGAACAAATAATAATTAGGTATAGATCTGAATGTTTTCAATGTGAACTCATCCAATGATTATTTTTCTGTAGTAAGAATTTTATTTGTAACAGTAAAGACAACCAACACTTCGGTTAACTTTTCTATGCTTGAACATAATAGTCAACATATTCTTTTGAGAGATGCATTCCATATAATAGCCTGTTTGGAATTACTTCTTTTTGTAAAGAAGAGAATTTGGTAAACTTGCAAAAGTATTTTTAAAAAGAAGCAGGGGCAGCTTTTCTGCTTCTAGGAAGAAGCAGGAAGTTTCTATTTTTCAAAAAAAGTAGAAGCAAAAGATTATTTTTTTCATGATAATAATATCCCTATCACTTATACATAACACACACACACACTATACATACATACATACATACATACATATTTGATTTTAGAATTTTATACTTCATAATTCTTTATTTTATTTTTTTTGTATGTTATTATTTTATTCTTTATTCATTTTCTTTAAATAAAATTAAAAATATTATTGATGATAATGATCAAAGAATATATAACTCTTTCTTTTATATTATTACTAATAATAAATAATAGACGAATCATGTTTCAAGATCAAATGATATTTTGACAGCTCTTATAAGCTTTTCTCTCAAATATTTAATTTTAAATAAATAATTAAAAATATTATACTAACAACAACAACAACAAACCCAGTGTATTCCCACACAGTGGGGCCTGGGGAGGGTAAGATGTACGCAGTCCATACCACTACCTCCGGAGAAGTAGCAAGGTTATTTTCAATAGACCCCCGGCTCAAGACAAAGAATAATAAACAAATTCATAATAAAAGCATGAACCAAGATGGCACAAAAGAACTAAGACACCTACACAATAATACCCTACACTAACGTACCAAATACACCCCCACCCTCAAACCCTCCACCCCAATCCTCCCACATTCACTAGCCTTCTATTCTAATTCGCGTCCTCCACAATTTCCTATCTAGGGTCATGTCCTCGGTAAGCTGTAACTGCTCCATGTCACATCTAATCACCTCTCTCCAATATTTATTTGGCCTACCCCTACCCCGCCTGAAACCATCTAAAGCTAGTCTCTCATACCTACCAACTGGGACATCCGTACCCCTCCTCATCACATGCCCAAACCATATCCGTCGAACTTCCCGCATCTTGTTCTCCACCAAAGCCACTCCAAACTTCTCACGAACAATCTCATTCCTAACCCTATCACCCATAGTAATCCCACACATCCAACACAACATTCGTATTTCTGTCACCTTTAATTTTTTAACATGAGAGTTCTTGAGTGGCCAACACTCCGCTCCATACAACATGGTCGGCCGAACTGCCACTTTGTAGAACTTGCCTTTCAGTTTGGGCAGCACCTTCTTATCACGCAACACTCTAGAGGCGAGCCTCCACTTCATCCATCCTGCCCCAATACGATGGGAGATATCCTCATCAATCTCACCATTCCCCTGAATCATCGACTTGAGATACTTAAAACTATCCCTTCTACAAATAACCTGGGAACCCAACCTCACTACCCCAGCGTTCTCTTACCTCAAGTTATTAAACTTGTATTCCATATACTCAGTCTTACTCCTACTCAACCCAAGCCCTTTAGACTCAAGGGTTTGTCTCCAAACCTTCAATTTATCATTCACACCTCCCCGCGTCTCATCAATCAAAACTACATCATCTGCAAAAAGCATACACCAAGGAACCTCACCTTGAATACGTCGCGTCAACACATCCATCACCGCCACAAACAAAAATGGGCTAAGAGTCGATCCCTGATGCAACCCCGTTAAAATCGAGAAATGCTCTGAATCTCCTCCCTCTATCCTCACCTAAGTCTTTGCTCCCTCATACATGTCCTTATCGATCTGATGTACACCACCGGGACCCCACTCATCTCCAAGCATCTCCAAAGCACCTCCCTAGGGACTTTATCGTATGCCTTCTCCAAGTCAATAAACATTATATGCATGTCCTTCTTCCATTCCCTATACTGCTCCACCAGTCTCTGCACCAGATGAATTACCTCTGTCGTCGAGCGCCCGAGCATAAATCCAAACCGATTCTCCGAAATAGACACTATCCTCCTCAAAATCACTTCTTGAAAAAGATTATCCAAACACAATCTTTTTATCAAAAACCACTTTTCAAATGAATTTATCAAATACATATCGCTTATTTTTTAAAAGCAATTTTCTGAAAAGCTATTTTATAAAATTGTTTCTCAAATAAGCATTTTTCTAACAATAATAGCATGCAGGCTCTAAATCTATAAATAATATGTTTCTCTTTTTAAGCCTAATTCTATAAATAAAGTTGTTACTGCAACAAGGAAGAAAGCACAACTCAGTATGTTTGTATTATGCTGCTTTTGGTGAATTTTTCAAATCAAATTCAATTTTTTCTTTTAAAGGACTCAATGGGTTTGTTTTTTTAACAACAAAATATAAATATTATCATACCAACAAAACTTCAATACACCTGAAGAGCACTTGGTTGTAAAGTTTCAACTAGGTCCAATGCAAACCTAAGCCTCGGAATCCAGAACTAAGTACTAATTTTGTCAATAAAGCCTATACATCTTCTAGCATCCTTAGATTATTTATACATGTTTATACAACAAGTGAAAATCATCCTAAATAAACTTATTAGGTTGTTTATTGCAAGTTATAGCAACATTTTCAATAATTACTAGACTAAAGAAATAATTACAATTTATAGCAACTTTTAAAAAAAACTATTTTTTTTAAATATGAAAAAAAAAATCATATTTATATTCAAATTACATCCTTATTTATAGTTTTTAATAGTTATCACTCTTCATTAAATCTTTTGATAATTATGACAAGTGTTATTGTTGGTATCAATAATTATCTCTTTTTTTATTTTTTAATTAAGTTTTAAAAATTGTTCTCAAATTAAGGAATCAAATTAATATGGTAAAGATATTTTCTTAAAATTTATACATGATATTTGAATTTTTAAAACTTTATTAATTAACTTAGTAGTCCAATGTTTATAGGATTTCCAATTTAACTTTGCTGATAAAAGTTTTTTTCAATCATTAATTTATCTTCTTTTTTCATAAATTATTTTTCTTCTCTTTTTTTCTATTCTTTTCATATTCAAGCATATGAAATTGGGTTTCCCAACATTTATTCCTTCATTTAGATTTAAAGTTTCTTCAATTTAGTGTTATTTTTTTTTCTTGAGTCATGTCTGAAAAATAAAAATTTGATTCTACTCCAAATAGGATATTTTATCACTGGATATTTTATATTCAAAACATCATTTTAAGTTGTTAATTATTGTCTATGTTTTGTTACTCTTGTATATTCATTTTGCCGCATTAATAAATTTGCAGATTAATTTTTTAATACAAGTTTCATTAACACATAATATATGTTTTATCATGAAAATTGCATACAATAAATGTAAACATACTTTGTATCGAATTTGCATACATATTTTGTTGTTTACTATATTCAATTATACTTATAATAATGTGCCTGCTTATATATATCATTAGCCATCACTTTTTATACATTATTTAGATCATTTTCCATCTTAGAGTAGTTAATCTATCGTAAACTACAAGTCTACCATTGCAATGAAATAGCAAAACAACACTATGAAATTTATAAATAAAGTATTGAAAATGATAAAAAAGCAACATGAACATGTATATTAATGCTAGTAAAACACTTTGATTGCAAAAACAACAACACCATATATAAATGATAAACAATTTTCATCTACATTGGCGGACATAATTAGTGAACGAGAGTAGTGATTGGTATCAAAATCTCTTATTTCTTTTATTAAATTATTGATCTTAAAAACAAACAGTTTCTCCATCATTAGGCTCTATTGGCTCAATCGATATATCCTTAGTTATTACGTACAACGGATTTATACAAGAAATTAGTCATTGTCTTTTTTTATTTAGATAGACCTTCACACTTGTATCATTGTGTATGATCATTGACAGATATTTGTCACTGATTATGTACTTTATTTCAAAGTAATTTGAAGTTGTATCTATCCTCAACTGAACTGCAATTGCTTCAACTAAATCCTTTATAGTTGGTAGTTGCATCATACATAATTTCGTCTATACCAAAGTCTTTTGGTCTCCCTGTTGCAACAAAAAAATAATATAATTAGTCATTATGTTATGCATCCCAAAATCATACACCATTACTTAAAAAGTTACTACTTCATGTGACTTTCATCATCATATTATAGAAAATAAACATAAAAAAAACTATTATTATTTTCTCTCTAAATGGTTTTACATAATCAAAAAATAAATATTGAATGCAAAATATCAAATTGTTAAACAAGATAATTTGAAGCATCACAATTCATATATGTATGTCTCGATTTTAAACTTTTTGCAAATTACAAAACTTAATTTTTCAATAAAAATACTCGAATATGAATGGAGTAAAACGTCGCATCAAACAACAAAAACTTATGATGAAAGATTTTGATTGAAACAATAGATTATTGAATACAACAACAAAAAAATGTTAAATAAATATTGCATCCCGTCTATACCAAAGTCTCTTGATCTCCCTGTTGCAACATCAAATATTGTATAAGTTTTCGATTATGCCATGCAACCCACAAACATACACATTACGATCAAAAGTAACTGTTTCAAGAGACTTTCTTCATTATATTATAGAAATTTCAATATTTTAACATCACATAATTGAAGAACATATAAAAAAAAATACTTTTATTAGTTTATCCCTAAATGGTTTAAAAAATATTGAATGCAAAATATCAAATTGCTAAACAATCAATATATATATGTATAAAGGAGAGTCATAGAAAAGGTGATGTGGCACCTCTCTAAGACCTCCATTCTAATTTATCTTTTTTCTCATTTTTTTGAAATTTTTTCCATCATTCTTTTCTTTAATCAATTTGTTTATAACTAAAAAAAATTAATTATATTTATTACATCTAATAACTTTATCTCATGAGTTACAAGAAAACCTCTATCTATTTACATTCTCTAATTAAACAATATGCCTCTTGAAGTCTCTTCTACCTAACTCTTATGATTTAATCAATCTATAAACAATAATCACCTATGAAATTGTTGAATACCACATACCAATAATATTTTATCTTCTCTTATTTTTGCATTGTTTGTTTGATTTGTTCATTGATAATGCTCAACTCACTCCCATGATTAAGGGATGATACACCCGTTCAAATCTTATGGGTGTTCTAGTTACTTCATATTTACCTGAAATGATAATAAATAAGACATGTAAAATAAAATGGGGGGATTTGATTTGGGGATAGTTTGTCAACTAACAATGCACAGATATAACACTTTTGATTTAAAATTAAGAATAGAAAGGGTGTTGGGATCATGTCTACCTAAAGGTAAAGTGTGCGGTTAATGATGGTTTAGCATGAAGTTTAGTTGTTGATCAAAGGATAGGCTAGGTCGAAAGTCATTGTAGTCAACCTTTCAATAAAACTACAACGATTTCACTCATTGATTTTTTTGAGCACCTAACGAGTGTGCAATTTGTAATAACACTAAACCTCAATTGAGCATCCCTATTTCTAGGATGATGCTCTTGACATGGCTTACACTCCAATCACACTTATTTCTAATATTGCAAAAGGTAGTAAACATAGACTTAATTGTCCATCATTACTTTGTCCCCCTATAACCCTCTTTCAAGGATATTATGGGTTACCTTAAGTTCACCTTCATCCCCCTTTCAAGGATGACAAAGGGTTTTTAGAGTTTGGGATTTTTACCCATCAAACCCATTTGGAGATTTGGGTTTTTCACCCATAAAATTTCAAATCATTACCTCAAGCAATGGTGGAATCTATATTCAACAACTAAAATTCACGCAAACACAACAACACCCACACACAATTACACTTTAGTTCAACATAATCCCAAGACTAAATTACTTAGCTACTCATGAAGAAAGTAAAGAGATATATACCATGGGGATTATCCAAAACATTCATTCTTCATAAAATTACTAAGAAATTAAGCCTCCAAATTAGTTACACACTTGCCCAATTAGGGTTTCTTGCTTTCAAATCAAAATTAGCTATGAGGTAAGTAACACCCCAAAGAAGAAAGGGTTTTTGCCTACATATGATTTGGAATTCGTTCATGTGATTTTACAAAACTTCCCTGGGAATTAATCCCACTGAACCGTGATCGTGCAAGATTATCTGCGACTGCAGCCACGTGACCGTGGTTGTGTTTCGCGACCGCATTATGCTGACCATCTTGACTGATCACGATCGCGGATTGAGGACCACAATCACGGTAACTGAGGCTAATATGGTTAAGGTTTTCAGCTGCACTCTTTCTTGCTCTCTTTTTATCATTTTAAGCTCCATTCCACATCTTTTGATATCTTCAACTCTATGCCTGCAATGAGTGGATATTAGTATATTTACTCACAAATATGCATCATTTATTCATTCAAAATAAGGTAGTGTGCATGAATGTTAATGAGAATAGGTGGTAAAATCACCACTCATCATTCATCTGTTTGTATAGTGTGTAAAAGTTCATGCTTTAGCACTATTTAGTGAGTTTTGTATTTGCTGATTTTTGAATTGTTTATTTGATTTGTTCATCTATTTGTATAATATGTAACTGCTTATGCTTTAGGGTTATTCAGTGAGTTTTGTATTTGTTGTTTTTCATATTATTTGTTTGATTTGTTCATCTATTTGTATAATGGGTAAAAGTTTATGCTTTAGTGTTATTCAGTGAGTTTTGTATTTGATGATTTTCGAATAGTTTGTTTGATTTGTTCATCTATTTGTATCATGTGTAGATAGATTGTATCATCTGTTTCTATATATATTGATAAGTTTTTATTGTGTTTAATTGTTTTTTTGCTATTGAAACTACGACGTTGTTCAATGATTTTTCTTTTTGCTGATTTTTAGATTGTTTGATTTGTTGAACTATTTTTATCATGTTTTAAAATAGTAACACAGTGTTTTTGTGTTACTCCATGCATTATTGCCAAAAAAATATGAACTATTTTTAGCTATGCTTTGTGTACTTTGATATGAGTAGTGTTGGTTGGTTGTTTATTCTTAAGCAAATAACTAGTGCACATCCTCTACGATCTCTCCCTTATATATATATATATATTGATTACTCTTAATTTATAAATGTATTTATTCTTTCTGAACCCATCTATTAAGTAGTTGTAATGGTTTAATCGCTCTTTCAATCTTTTACACTTTTATGTATGTGTTTCAAATAATTCACATGATATGCAAGGTTGAAGGTTAGTTGGATTTGAAATTGAGATATATCATTACTTGATTGAATTTTCTGTTCTTATGCAAGTCAAAATTTTGTATTTAAATTGGTGTTGGGTCATTTTTTTGAGTCATTAGTTACTGAATTGCCATTAATCAAGCTGAGGATTTTTAATTTGCTCTAGCAAGGATATATTAAAAGTTAAGAGTGGTTATGTTTTTCATAGTTTCCATGTGTGTGTATGCATTATAATACTTTTCTTTTTCTTGGTAATTCTGAAACAATCATTAAATTGATATGGCATCGAACATCTTCGCTCTATATGCTAACGAATAATCTTTATTTGATCTCATCTGAATAAGTTAGAGATTTGATTCAATATAATGTATAAGATGTTTAATAAAAAATACTTTTTTTATGTGGTTGATTTATACTTTTTAGGTAGATAAAAAATGACTGTGGACATGTACATACGCCACTGTAGTTACACCCAAGACTATATATTAACACCTTATTCTATGAAGGACAAAAGAAAGAGATCATTTGTTTCTACTTGTGTAAAAATTTACACAAGTAGAAATTGGTTTCGGTTATGAAGAGAACCTCTTTGTAATTGGTTTATAATATGACAAGTATGATTGTTACATATATGAATTTATGACACTCTTTCACTCTCATAATTCATTACTCTGAAAAAAATTTCTTAGAAAAATTTATATAGATCAGTAGAAAAAATTTGACTCAAATACCTTTTGTGAAAAAATTATATTATACACATATATTGTAATACCCCGTATTTCCCTAACTTAAATTAACCCTCAGTACATGGGTTATCCCATATAATTTTTTAAAAAATACTTAGTATTTTTAAGTTTTGAGCTTACCAATGCATAGGAAATTCAGTCAGTTTTTCAACGATATAATATTCGCCCAAATCCGATACCCGAGCGAGGAGTTAGAGCCATTTTAGTAAATCAGTGTGCCAACCGACACTTCAGCGCGTCGCGGAGGCCTGTCAAATGGCAACTGAAAAAAAAGTGAGCCAACGCAATAACCCCTCATCGTAGTGAGCTTTCAAGTCACATCCAGTGTGGCAATGCGAAACCACCGCGTCGCGCCACCAGTTATTTTCATAATTGTCATTTTTCAGTGTCTCATCGAGATCATGGCGTGTCGCTCCAAGGGCCAGATTCTCATGCAGTGAAGCAACGCGATTCCACCACGTCGTGCCAAGCCTCCACTTCATAATTGTCCAATTCCAGTGACACGACGCGATAGCGCCGCGTCGCGCCAAGGGTAAAATTGGAAATTTTTAGTTAATTTTGAGTTTTAAATTCCAAGGGCTTTTAGGTCTTTTTTCCTTATTTCAGTCAGCCCAAACACGGGATTAAAGCCCTAAATAGCCTAATATCTCATTAATTGCTCACTTATCTCAAGAAAGAAATTATTCTTTCTCAATTAGCAAACTCTAGCTCTCAAGAAATCAAGAACAAAGCTCAAGAAACTCACTAAGAACTCCAAGAACTCATCAATCTAGGTATGTTAGGTGTTCATTCATGGTCCCTTTCACCCATGAAGCCCAAGAACCTCTTTTTAAATTTACAAGTTATAGATTCATGATTTTAATGCTTGAAATTGATTGTACGCATATCTATGATGTTAATTTGATTTTCAATCCATGATTATGATAAGATTCATGAAAAATAGAATAGTATTTACGGGGAATTATATGAATTTGCAAGTTTGGGTATTTTAGTTGCAATGCTTATATGTTATCCATGATTATGTGCCTAAAGTTGTGCTCCCCAAGTGTTTGATAGAATGTCCATGTGAATTAAATGATGCAATCATGACATGCTAGTATATGTACAAGCTTATGCCCTACAAGTGTTTGATAAAATATCTTTATGAATGAATTATGGACAAATAATTATTGTTATCTCTTTCAAGATTATGCAATTCTTTATTTTCATGCTATCAAGTTCTGGGGGTATTTAATACCCAACAATCTAGTTGTTTACCTAGAGCCAGTGTTAGTTACAGAATAGTATCAGTCATGTTATGATCAGTAGAATTCAGTCAGCTACAGAACTCAGTAGAACTCAGTCATTTACAAAACTCAGGAAAACTCAGTAAACTCAGTATCAGTCTAGTCCAATTCAGTATACTCAGTTCAGTATCTTTCAGTTGGGAGTAAAATTCAGCACCGAGTGAACCCATGGATGGGGGCTCACCTACCAGTAGATGGTGTGATCCTTAGAAGTAACTCTTGCATTCCAGAACTACGTAGCCAGCGTAGGTTGAGACATTAACCAGCCAGTTATGGGTTGATGAGGTATTTTAACCTGCCAGTTGAGAGTTCCACCGTTCTTATTATAGTACCTGCCAGATGAGGGTAACTCTTTAGTGTCTTTACCCATTGCACAGTACTGACACCCTTCCAGCTGGGGTTACAGGTTGGACCCCAAATCTATTCAGAAAAGGGGCATGTCAGTTAGAAGATTACTTTTCACAGTCTTAGTTTCAGTAGCAGGATAGAACTCAATTCAGTTCTACAGAATCAAAACTGTCAAATACAGTCAATCAATTTTAGTAACTCAGTTATCAGTAATTTCAGATATCAGTTACTCTATTATCAGAACTCAGAACTCAGAACTCAACTTCAGTAAAAGCTTAGTTACAGTATACAAGCATATGCACAGTATTGCATACTCACTATTTACAGGAGTTTTAGTTATCCATGTACTTACACATTCAGTTACTCTATATCATTCAGTCAGTTATTGTTCATGCATATGAACCCTTGTATTCAGCCTTACCTCATCTAACATATCAGTATATTCCACGTACTGACGCATACTCTTTCTTTGCGCTATGATGTCTCATATCATAGGTTCGGACGCCCAGGTTCCTGACCGCGCTCCAGTTATTAGCAACAGTTTTAGTAGTGAGTCCTTATCTATCGAGGGCATGCTTTTATTTTAGTATTTCAGTTTATCAGTAGTTCAATAGTCGGAGTTAGTTGGGGGATTATCCCATCAACTCTACCTTCAGACAATTTAGTTAGAGGCTTTTCAGACTAGACTTTCAGACATTATTCAGTTTTCCAAAATATTATTGTAGTTGATATTCTTTATCAGTATTTCAGATTTGGAACCTTATGATCTTTCAGCCTATTTTCCATATTTATTAAAGTATTATTATTCAGTACTCACAATAAATATCAATCATGGGTTAGCTTGTGGTCCTTTGGGATCGTAAACACTGTGTAGAGTCAGAAGAGGATCCACATGAGTTCCTTGATCAGGTTCAGAAAGTCACAGATATTATGGGAGTGACTTTTAGTGAGAGTGTTGAGTTAGCTGCCTATCATCTACAAGATGTTGCTCATATGTGGTTTAAGCAGTGAAAGGTAGACAGGGGAACATATGCAGAGCCCATAGAGTAGGAAGAGTTTGCTACTATTTTTCTAGATATATTCTTTCCCTTAGAGATGAGAGAAGCCAAGGTGTTAGAGTTCATCAATATCAGGCAGGGCAGTATGAGTGTGAAAGAGTATTCCCTCAAGTTTACTCAGTTAGCCAGGTATGCTCCCCATGTAGTGGCAGACAGTAGGTACAGAATGACCAAGTTCGTGTCTGGGGTGTCAGATAGTATGGTTAAGGAGTACAGAACTGGGATGTTGATTAAGGAGATGGACATATCCAGGATCATGGTCCATGCTCAGGAGATAGAAGAGGCTAAGAATATAGAGAGAGAGGAAGAACAAGAGAGCCAGAATAGGTAGCTTCAATTTCAATCAGCTTAAGTCAGAGGGTGGTAAACATTCCCAGTTTTGTCCAAAGTCTTCGGTTCCAGCTCCGTCCTCAGACAGTGCTCCAGTTCCTAAGTTCAGAAATGGTAACATAGTTAGGGCGCCAGGCTCTAAATCTCAAGGTAGTGTCAGCAGTGCTCGAACAAATCCTCTTTGTCAGACATGTGGCAGAAACCATCAGGGTGTCTGCAGAGCTAGCAGTGATGTTTATTTTGGGTGTGGCAAGGCAGGTCATAGAGTCAGATATTTTCCTCAGTCAGGTTCTCAGGGTAAGTATAATCGTCCTTCAGCTCAGTCGAGTTACCCGAATCAGCAGGGTGCCGCTTCCAGTGCCACCAGTGGGCAATGCCCATATAGGCTTTATGCACTTCGGTCGAAACAAGATTAGGAAAATTCTTCTGAAGTGGTCACTGGTACGTTACAGATCTTTCATTTATATGTTGATGCCTTGATAGATCCAGGAGCTTCTTTATCTTTCGTAACTTCTTATATAGCCGTTAACTTCGAAGTCAGTCCAGAAATCCTAACAGAGCCTTTCTCAGTTTCTACCCTAGTGGGTAAATCTATTATAGCCCGACGGGTATACAGGAACTGTCTGGTTATGATATCTTAGAAAGTTACTTCAGCATACCTTGTAGAGCTAAAGATGGCAGATTTTAATGTTATTCTCAACATAGATTGGCTCCATTCATGCTATGCCTCAGTTGATTGTAGAAATAGAACAGTTCGTTTCCAGTTTTCAAATGAACCAGTATTTGAATGGACGGGTAGTACCACAATTCTTAAGAGTCAGTTGATTTCACACCTTAGAGTGAGAAAAATGATATCCAAGGGATGTATCTATCATCTTATCCGAGTCAACGACTCCAGTTCAGAGACTCCCAGTCCTAAGTCAATTCTAGTAGTAAATAAATTCTCAGATGTGTTTCCTGGAGATCTTCCTAGAGTTTCTTCCAAAAGGGAAATTGACTTCGGAATAGACCTTCTTCCAGGCACTCAGTCTATATCTATTCCACCATACAGAATGGCACCAGCAGAACTCAAAGATTTAAAAGAGAAGTTAAAAAATCTCCTAGACAAGGGATTCATCAGACCCAGTATTTTCCCGTGGGCTGCACCAGTATTATTCGTACGTAAGAAAGATGGTTCTCTTAGAATGTATACAGACTACCATCAGTTGAACAAAGTCACGGTCAAGAACAAGTATCCACTTCCCAGAATCGATGACTTGTTTGACCAACTTTAGGGTGCCAATTATTTTTCTAAGATAGACCTCAAATCAGGCTATCATCATCTCAGAGTTAGGGAATGTGACATTCTAAAAATATCTTTTAGAACCCGGTATGGTCACTTCGAGTTTCTAGTTATGTCCTTTGGTATTACAAATGCCCCAACAACTTTTATGGACTTAATGAATCGTGTGTTCAAGCAGTGCTTAGACATATTCATTATAGTCTTCATCGATGACATTCTTGTCTATTCTCGTAGAAAAAATGAACACACAGATCACCTCAGAATAGTACTTCAAACTCTCAAAGCTCATCAGTTGTTTGCCAAATTCAGTAAGTATGAATTTTGGCTAAGTTCAGTAGCATTCCTTGGTCATATTATTTCCAGTGATGGCATTAGAGTTGATCCTCAAAAGACCGAGGTGATAAAAAACTGGCTTAGACCCATCTCTCTATCAGATATCTAGAGTTTTTTAGGTTTAGCTTCCTATACCGTCGGTTTGTTGAAGATTTTTCATCTATTGCATCCCTCACGTCTAGATTAACTCAGAAGAAAGTCCAGTTTCAGTGGTCAGATTCTTGCGAGAAGAGTTTTAAGGAGTTAAATATTCGACTCACCTTAGGCTCAGTCTTGACTCTACCAGATGGTTCAGATGGGTTTGTTGTGTACTGTGATGCATCCAAACTAGGTTTGGGTTATGTCCTCATGCAGAGAGGTAAGTTCATAGCCTATGCCTTTAGACAACTTAAGCCCCATGAGAAGAATTACCCGACTCATGATCTTGAGTTAGTAGCTGTAGTGTTTGCCTTAAAATTTTGGAGGCATTATTTGTATGGGGTGTATGTTGATGTGTTCACAAATCACAAAAGCTTGCAGTATGTATTTTCTCAGAAAGATTTGAATTTGTGTCAGAAAAGGTGGTTAGAGTTATTGAAAGATTATGATATGAGTGTTCTGTATCATCATGGCAAGGCCAATGTAGTGGCTGATTCTCTTGGTAGATTATCGATGGGTAGTGTTGCTCACGTTGAGGATGATAAGAAGAAGTTAGTTCAGGAAGTTCATCAGCTTGCCCGACTAGGTGTCCACTTAGTCAATTTAGCAGAGGGTAGTGGGTGGGTGCAGAATAGTTTAGAATCATCTCTAGTTTCTGAAGTGAATGAAAAATAGGATAGAGACCCCAGTCTAGTGAAGTTGAAAGAGTCAGTCAGAGATAAAAAAAAGTAGAGGTTTTCTCCCAAGGGGGAGATATTGTGTTGCATTGCCAGGGTCATTTATATGTTCCAGGTATGGATGACGTGAGGTAATGAATTCTTGCAGAAGCTCATGGTGCGCGATACTCTATTTATCCAGGGGCCACTAAGATGTACCACGATTTGCAGGAGATCTATTAGTGGAGTGGGATGAAGAGAGATATTACAGAGTTTGTAGCTAAGTGATCGACGTATCAACAGGTTAATATTGAGCATCAGAAGCCCAGTGGGTCCATGCAGGAGTTCAGTATTCCCACATAGAAATGGGAGAAAGTGAACATGGACTCTGTGACGGGTTTGCCTCGTACTCGTCATCAGCATGATTCCATTTTGGTTATCGTAGACAAGATGACCAAATTAGCTCATTTCTTGCCAGTTCATACTTTCTATTCAGCCGAAGACTACGCCAAACTCTATATCAAAGAGTTGGTCAGGTTACACAGAGCCCCACTGTCTATCATCTCAGATAAAGGTACCCAATTTACCTCTCATTTTTTAAAAGCATTCTAAAAGGGTCTTGGTACCTGAGTTCACCTCAGTACAGCCTTCCACCCTCAGATAGATGGTCAAGAAGAAAGAACCATTCAGACTCTAGGAGATATGTTAAGAGCCTGTGCTGTCGATTTTAAGGGTAGATGGGATGACCACTTGCCTTTGATCAAAATCGTATACAATAACAACTATCATTCCAGTATTCATATGACTCTGTTTGAGTCTCTTTATGGTAGGAGATGTAGATCTCTAATTAGTTGGTTCGAGGTAGGTGAGGCTGCAGTAGTAGGGCTTGACTTAGTGTTTGATACCTTAGAGAAGGTTCAACTGATCATAGAAAGGCTTAGGGCTGCCCAGAGCCGACAAAAATCATATGCAGGTGTGAGGAGAAAGGATCTCGAGTTTAAGATTGGTGATTTTATATTCTTGAAAATCTCTCCTATGAAGGGGGTAAGGAGGTTTGGTAAAAAGTGAAAGATCAGTCCCCGATATGTCGATCCTTACAAAATTCTCAATTATTTCAGAAAGGTAGCTTATGAGCTCGAGTTGCCTTCAGATCTAGCTTCAATACACCCAATATTCCATGTCTCCTTGCTAAAGAAATGCATTAGTGACCCAGTAGTCATAGTTTTCTTAGAGGGCGTAGACATTTAGAATGATCTCTCTTTCAAGAGATTCCAGTTCAGATCCTCGATCGTTAGATTCACAGACTGAGGAACAAAAAAGTTTCCTTGGTCAAAGTTCTTTGGCAGAATCAATCCGTTGAGGGAGCTACTTGGGAAGCAGAAACAGATATGCGGACCAAGTATCCTCACCTTTTCTTTGCAAACTCAAATTCAGTTTAACGTAACAGTCTTTCTTAGCTCTACTCAGTTCCATGTTCAGTTACAGTTATAAACTTGGTATTCTTTACCGTTGCATATCCAATCATGCATTCCCGAATCAGTTCAGTCATGTACCCATGCATTAGATATGCATGTTAAGTATAAGAACTCAGCTTGTCAGTAGTTTCAGTCATGTATTCCGTACATCAGATATGCATATTCAGTGCATAAGATCAGTCTATCAGTGTTTCTCAGCTTAATCAGTCTCATTCGAGGATGAGTGATCCTAAGGGAGAGATATTATAATACCCCGTATTTCCCTAACTTAAATTAAACCTCAGTACATGAGTTATCCTATATAATTTTTTTAAAATACTCAGTATTTTTCAGTTTTGAGCTTACCAATGCGAAAAAATTCAGTCAGCTTTCCAACGATGTAAGATTCGCCCAAATTCGATACCCAGGCAAAGAGTTAGAGCTATTTTAGTAAAATAGTGTGCCAACTCGCACTTCAGTGCATCGCGGGGGCATGTCAAATGGCAATTGACAAAAACCAGTAAGCCAATGCGATAACCCCGCATCGCAGTGAGCTTTCAGGTCTCATCTAGTGTGGCAATGCGATACCACCGCGTCGCGCCACCAATCATTTTCATAATTGTCATTTTCCAGTGTCTCATCGCGATCATGGTGCATCGCGCCAAGGGTGAGATTCCTATGTAGTGAAGCAATGCGATTCCACCGCATCGCGCCAAGCCTCCAGTTCATAATTGTCCAATTCCAGTGACACGACGTGATAGCGCCGCGTCGCACCAAAGGTGAAAATCGAGAATTTTCAATTAATTCTGAGTTTTAAATTCCAAGGGCTTTTAGGTCTTTTTTCCTCATTCCAGTCAGCATAAACACGGGATTAAAGCCCTAAATAGCCTAATATTTCATTAATTGTTCACCTATCTCAAGAATAAAATCATTCTCTCTCAATTAGCAAATCCTTGCTCTCAAGAAATCAAGAACAAAGCTCAAGAAACTCACTAAGAACTCCAAGAACTCATCAATTTAGGTATGTTAGGTATTCATTCATGGATCCCTTTCACCCATGAAGCCCAAGAACCTCTTTTTAAATTTATAAGTTATAAATTCATGATTTCAATGCTTGAAATTAATTGTACGCATATCTATGATGTTAATTTGGTTTTCAATCCATGATTATGATGAGATTCATGAAAAATAGAATAGTATTTATGGGGAATTATATGAATTTGCAAGTTTGGGTATTTTAGTTGCAATGCTTATATGTTATCCATGATTATGTGCATAAAGTTGTGCTCCCCAAGTGTTTGATAGAATGTCCATGTGAATTAAATGATGCAATCATGACATGCTAGTATATGTACAAGCTTATGCCCTACAAGTGTTTGATAAAATGTCTCTATGAATGAATTATGAACAAGTAATTATTGTAATATCTTTCGAGATTATGCTATGCTTTATTTTCATGTTATCGAGTTTTGGAGGTATTTAATACCCGACAATCTAGTTGTTTACCTAGAGCCAGTGTTAGTTATAGAATAGTATCAGTCATGTCACGATCAGTAGAATTCAATCAGCTACAAAACTCAGTAGAACTCAGTCAATTACAGAACTTAGGAAAACTCAGTAAACTCAGTATCAGTCCAGTCCAGTTCAGTGTCTTTCAGTTGGGAGTAGGATTCAGCACTGAGAGAACCCAAGGATGGGGGCTCACCTTCCAGTGGAGGGTGTGATCCTTAGAAGCAATCCTTGCATTCCAAAACTACGTAGCCAACGTAAGTTGAGACATTAACCTGCCAGTTGAGGGTTGATGAGGTGTTTTAACTTGCCAGTTGAGGGTTCCACCGTTCTTATTAGAGTACATGCCAGATGAGGGTAACTCTTCAGTGTCTTTACCCATGGCACGGTACTGACACCCTTCCATCTGGGGTTACAGTTTGGACCCCAAATCTATTCAGACAAGGGGTGTGTCGGTTAGATGATTACTTCCCATAGTTTCAGTTTCAGTCTCAAGATAGAACTCAGTTCAGTTCTACAGAATCAGGACTGTCATATATAGTCAATCAGTTTCAGTAACTCAGTTATCAGTAATCTCAAATATCAGTTACTCAGTTATCAGAACTCAGCTTCAGTAAAAGCTCAGTTACAATTCACACGCATATGCACAGTATTGCATACTTACTATTTACAAGAGTTTTAGTTATCCATGTACTTTCATATTTAGTTACTCTATATCATTCAGTCAGTTATTGTTCATGCATATGAACCCTTGCATTCATCTTTACCTCATCTAGTATACCAATACATTCTATGTACTGACGCATACTCTTTTTTTGTGCTATGATGTCTCATATCATAGGTTCGGACGCCCACATTCCTGACCGCGCATAGACAGATCCAGTTATCAGCAGCCGTTTCAGTAGTGAGTCCTCACCTATCGAGGGCATGCTTTTATTTCAGTATTTCAGTTTATCAGTAGTTCAGTAGTCGAAGTTAGTTGGGGGCTTGTCCCATCAACTCCACTTTCAAACAGTTCATTAGAGGCTTTTCAGACTAGACTTTCAGACATTATTCAGTTTTGTTGATTATTATTACAGTTGATATTTTTTATCAGTATTGCGGATTTTGAATCTTATGGCATTTCAGCCTATTTTCCGCATTTATTACAGTATTATTATTCAGTGCTCACAGCAGATATTAGTCATGAGTTAGCTTGTGGTTCTTCGGGGTCGTAAGCACCGTGTAGCGTTCGGGGTACAGACTCGGGGCGTTACATATATATAAAATAATACTGTGTGTATAGGTTAAAAACAACGTTTTAAAAATATATACAAAAATTTTGAATATCCTTAGCAAACTTTCTAACTTCGTCACTAATAGACTATTAAAAATACATGAAAAAGATGGTTGATTAGTAAAAAATAATATTATTTTATGAATATTCAAATATAATTTTACTTAATTTTTGGATAATCTTGCGAAGCAGGGGAAAATATATTTCTACAAGACGTGTCAATGATTCAATTTTTATTTATTCTTCTTTTATATTTTTTTTTTCTTTCATTAGAAGTACTAAATATTTAAAAAGTCATATGTAACTCACACCTCTTCTTCTTCACAACTTTTACTCTTAATTAATAGTATCAACAAGTCACATTAATTAAATTAATTTATATTTAATTTTATAAAATATATAATTGAGGCAATAAAAAATGTGTTTTGAGGCCAACATCTATAATTACTAACATTTTTTAAAATTCTTTACTCACTTTCTTGCTTATAATTAATGTCACAAATTTTTACCTGACTATGCAACAGATGCAAAAATGAAATAATGTAAGTTATGACTTTAGTTACAGTTACATGAATAAGGAGTAACTAAATACCAACAAACAAAAAAAAACCACTAAAAGAAATAGTACTAAAGAAGCAGCTCTCAAAGCATTTTATGATTATGAGGAGGGGGAAGGGGTGAGGGTACTAAAAAGGTTAATTATTGTTCCTCTTTTTATATATTCTTTCTTCTATATATAATATTATACAATCTCAAATGCAAGTAAAAAGTTTATTACACGAATCTAAGAAATTAACCTTGATTTTTTTTAAAAAAATAGATCATTATTCTTTTTAGATATAGAAAGTTAGAAAAAAAGAAGTCATAACATGTTGTTTTACTCATCCTAAATTATTTTAGTGGAATGATTTTACATAATTTTTAATTAAAATATGACACAAATTAAGAATTAGCTTTTTTCGCATTTAATCTAAAATAATTCTCACAAATTCTTCATAAATATAATTAATACATAACATAATAATATAAATTATTTTAATTTTTTCAATGATCGCACGAAGTGCGGTCAAGTACACTAGTTTAACATACTTGAGGCATTTCATCTCCCTCCATGATATATCAATGATTGAATGCAAATTATCACAATTCATATTTGTATGTCTCGTTTTTTATTTTTTTACGAATTAGTGAACGTTTTTTTCACAAAAAAAACTCAAATGTTGCATTAAACAACAACTTGTGAAAGACTTTTAATAAATCAATATATTCTTGTAGAAAGAAAAAAACGAATGTGTATGAAGATGAAAAAGAAACTGACGTGTTCAAAAAAAGAGAAAAAAATGATTAAAGAGAAAATGGGGGAGTGGTTGATATCTATTAATATGCTTTTTAAAGAAAATGAAAATATCTTTTTTTAAAAATAAATATTGTTATAACTTGTAAAATAAAAAGTTTTGCCATAATTTACAATTAACAATCTAATATGATATATTTAGGTAAATTATAGAATTAGCAAGAAAATATTTAAACAAACTGGGCTAGCCCAAAGTGCTAAGACCCATGAAAATCAGCAAACAAAAAGTCAAAAGCAAGGCAAATTAGAGGTCATTCTAGAAACTCCCAACAAGAGCGATTTTTCTAGGACAATTCATTTCCATCTGCAATTTCCACTCGTTACTCCATTGTTCAAACCTCGTAGCTGGATGCAAATGCCTGCTGCTAGTAATTGGTAAGTCTCTTGATCCAAATCTTGCTTCGCCACTCAAAATTATGATATTCACATTGTTGAGCTAATTAATCCACTCCATTCCCGTAGTAGTTGAAGATTGAGTGAAGAAGATGGCCTGTCACTCAAAAACTGAACTCCCAAATCTATTAAGTAAACTCTTGTTTAGAGCTTTGGATATTTTAGTTTGGCAAAATAGCTCCCGGACACTTGTACTTGTCCTGTTTTTGTAAGGTAGAAACTGCTACATATACTTTTGTTATTTGTATCTTTTAATCTATTAAAAATAAATTTTTAAACTCTTTTTTGCATATGTGACATTAACTTGATGATTTGACAAAGCGCGTATTTTTTTCAGCGAATTAGGTCAATTTTTTTGCCTTTAAAATATTTTTTAAAACATAATTGTAAATTTTAAAAAAGATTAAAAAAATTGGGCCTTCTTCTTCATTGACCCCTCCCCACCCTCTCCCCGCCCCCACCCCCAGCCCATCTCCTCCCATCTCCTCCCATCCCCGCCCCTACCAGTTCCCCTCCCCATTTCCCCGAAAAATTTTAGTATGAACCTCATACGCCATGTAATACTTGTATGAGATCCTTTATAAATTGACATGTGGAGCTTATGGTCCCACTTATAATTTTTCTCCTTTTCATTGTTCTCTCTTATTTTTTCTCTCTATATTGTATTTGATTTGATTTGTATTTTCTTTTTGACATACATTTCTTTTATTCGTCATGATTTGTATTTGATCCACTTTGTCTAATGAAATTTGTTCGTTTTTACTTATACAATAAACCTTTTTAATAGTTTCTCTCTTTTTCACTATTATTTTTTTATATTTTTTCTTCTTTATTTATTTTGTCTTTAACTTTCTTTAATTTCTTCCATATCATACTCCTTTTTTTTCGTTGTTATTTTCTTTTTTTACTTTTTTGGTGTTAAGCTAAATTTTTAATATTATATATATATATATATATGTTTATTCTAACTTTCTTTAATTTCTTTCATATCACTCTTTTTTTTTTTGATATTTTCTCTTTTTACTTTTTCGGTGTTAAGCTAAGTTTTATATATATATATATATATATATATATATAATTTACACATTAATTCATTAGCATCCCAATGAGCTAATGGTTTTTCTCCTATTATTTCCATTTTATCTAATATAGATATTATATTGTCTAAATCTTTTGGGCCATTTATTATGCCTATTCTATCTATTCCTTTCCTAAAATTATAAAATTGAGTTTCTATACTAATTAGCGTATATTCCTTTTCTATAGGTTCTAAATATTCTTCTCCTTCTATATTAAGTAGAGTATAATTCTTTATCTCTTCTAAATTTTCTTTCGACAGGTTGCTGCATTGTCTATCTTGGCAATCTTTGCAGCAAGGCTCCTATATATATATATATATATATATATATATTAAAAGTAAACTCTATTTTGATTTAATATATTTTTTTCTTCAAGAAAAATATTTATATGTATTTAAAAATAAAATATCACATATTTTTTTCAACTTTGCATTAAATAGCATATTTAACTGAGAAAATAAAAGTGCATGTTTTATTCATTATGTTTTATTCATTAACTTTAAAGAAAAATAGTAGTATTACACGGAGGAGAAAATACATCTTTTTCCTAATGGCTATCGCTATTTTTATTATAAATTGTTTATTTTTTTATATTTAAATGAAATTTTCCCTATTCTTTTTGTTGTATCTTTTTGTATGGGATCTCCGGGCCCTAGCTTGTACTCCCTCTATCCACCTTATTTGTTATTTTTTTCACATTCTTTACAAAAATATTAATTGCCATAATGTAATTAAATTAGTCTTATTTATTATCTCTCTCAATTTAATTTTTTTTTTTTTACACCATATTAATATCTCTCTATATTTTTTCTAAGGGTCAATTTGAAATCAAACAACTAGTTATACCTTAATTTTTTTTAAAATGGTAATTATTTTAGCACATTTATTTTTATTTATGATTTTAAAACTAAAAGAAAGAGAACTATATAGAGAGCAAAAATAAAAGAAAGAGTACAATTAAAAATAATAAAGAGAACAAGCTCCTATAGCATAACATAAAGAGAACAAATCGTTTAGCTTACACTGCTCTTACAGCACGTCGTCGAAATCGTTTGCCACATGGACTAAATTAATTTACAATTATAATCATGAGATAAATTTATACCGTTTGCTAGTCACGATATAATTAAAAATAATAAAAGTAAGAACGAACAAATTTCATTAGACAAAGTAAATTTCTATATAATAGAAGCACAGTGCTTCCTAATTTACCTTTTTATCCTTAATTGCTCCGTAATTTACTATACTATCCCTAATTAATTATTATAAGTTATTTATATATTAGAATTAATAATAGTTTTTTACTATATTATTTCGACCAGTGCTTCATAATTTACCTTTTTACCCCTAATTGCTCCGTAATTTACTATACTATTCCTAATTAATTATTATAAATCATTTATATATTAGAATTAATAATATTTTTTTAACTATATTATGCCTAATTAATTATTATAAGTTATTTATATATTAGAATTATTAATATTTAAATAAGAAAATAGTTATTTATGATGTTTGTTTCAGCTGCTTTAATCGTGATTTTACTATATCATCTTTAATTAATTATTATAAGTCATTTATGTATTAAAAAATTAATAATATTTAATTAAAAAATAGATGCATGTCTGCTGCAGTTGCTTCAACCATAATTTTGCTAAATATCGCTCATAATTAATTATTATGAGTCATTTAAGTGTTAAAAAATTAATAATATTTTTTAAAAAATAAAATAAACATAAAATGATAAATTAACTCTTGATGTATTAAATTAAGTTGATCTTCTTCAACCGTGATTTTACCATATTACCCCTAATTAATTATTATAAGTCATTTATGTATTAAAAAGTTCATAATACTTAATTAAAACATTGATTTCGACATGGCTGCTTCAAGAGTTGCGCCGTGATTTTACTATATCACTCCTAATTAATTATTATAAGTCATTTATGTATTAGTATATTAATAGTATTTAATTAAAACAAGAAAAATATGCGTTTATGACATGTCTGTTGCAGCTGCTTCAACCATAATTTTACTAAATATCGCTCCTAATTAATTATGATGAGTCATCTAAGTATTAAAAAATTAATAATACTTAATAAAATGATAAAATCGATAAATGATAAATTAACTCTTGATGTTTTAAATTAAGTTGGCGTCCTTCAACCTTGATTTTACTGTATCACTCCTAATTAATTATTGTAGGTCATTTATGTATTAAAAAAATAATAATATTTAATTAAAAAAAGAAAAATAGACATTTATGATATGTCTATTTCAGCTGCTTCAATCGTAATTTTACTAAATACCGCTCTTAATTAATCATCTAAGTATTAAAAAATTAATGCTATTTAATTAAAAAAAAATAGACATAAAATGATAAGCAGGTAGCAGATCGACGTATTTGTTTGTGTTGCCTACTTAGATACTTCATTTTATATTTGTTTATTTTACTTTCAATTTTAATCTATTATATATTTGAGAATTACGTAAAAGTATTATAAATTATAATAATTAACAATTCAAAGTAATTAAAAAGACATAAAAATTTTTGGTTGACTCTCTAAATTTTATTACTACCACGTAAATTGAAACAGAAGAAAAAGTACTAGAAATCACAACAATTAATAATTTAAAGTATTTTAAAAATATGTAAAAAATTTAGTTAACTTTCAAAAATTGTATCAATACCACATAAATTGAGACAGATGATAGAACATATATCATTTAAAAATTACATAAAAAATATTATAAATCGCAATAGTTTATCTTGAAAATGTTTTTCGCGCTGCCACCTCAATTGTAACTGTTGTTATATTTGGATATCTAGATTTGATAATATCGTGCACCCATCTATAAGAATTTCTTAACTTAGTAGTGGTTCAAAACATTTCAATATCTGTATTTATAAGTGTTTTGCCTTTGAGAAGATGATCCAAGACTTTGTTGTAAATTGAAGTATCTTTTGTTCCAGTTTTTGTATGAAATAATTCTATGAATATTAGTTCTACATCTTTTCTATATTTTGTAACAAGTCTCAATCTTATCATCAAACAATTAAAATAGTCTGACTACACGACACATCATACTTTCTTATCATGTGAAAAAAAACTATCTTATAAAACTTCACTCCTTAGCGAGTACCGTTAAATAGTTATTATTTAAAAAGTTATCATTTTAAATCAATGTACATTTATATTTGTATCTCATCAATATCGAATTTTGGTGCTAAAAAATGTCTATAGTGTTGGGCTCGTGCTGACACGGGCCATGCACCTCTAGTCAAATAGAAAGTATGACAAAAGAGAAAAAATAAAAGAAAGAGAACAAGGAAAGAGAGAGAAATTATAAGTGGGGCCACAAGCTCCATATGTTAATTTATAAAGGGCCTCATACAAGTATTACATGGCGTATGAGGCCCATAATAAAATTTTCCCCATTTCCCCCACCCCCCACCAGTTCCCCACCCCTTTCCTTCATCCCCCACCAGTTCCCCACTCTTTTCCCCGTCCCCCCACTAGCCATTTCCTCCGCCCCCACCCTCACCCAGCATACACACACATGCAAAACCCAAAAAAAAAAAAGATTTCACACACACAAAAAATTCAAATTCAAGAATTGTTTCAAAAATTGAACAAATTATTTTGATAGTAGCAATTATTTTGATCAATATTTTTAGATTATTGAATATTATTTTTTTAGTTATTGAGGGGGTGAGTGTGTTTTGAATATTATTTATTTGATTGTTGATTATTGAATTATTAAGACATAAATTTTTTATATTATTGAATAAATTTTTTGTAATAATATATAGAATTTCCATTTTTTAAGTTATTTTGATAGGTACCAAATATAAATATAAATATTTTTTTTTTGAACAAATGAGTGAGCGGGGTGGGGGGGATGGGGGAGTTTTTTTTTAAAATATTATATATATATATATATATATATATTGAATATTTAATTTTCTATGTGTCATTGAGAAATGACATGACATACCACATATCGGCGAGTGTATTACACTCATATTAGTTGGATGGAAAAAGAGTTTAAAATGTTATGTTTTGATGGGTAAAGAGTTTAAAATATTTTGGTTTGACGAGTTAAAGAGTCCAGATGATAAAATGTAAGTAAAAGTGCCTACTTTATAAATCAGGATAAGTACAAGTGTCTACGGAGCTATTTCGCCTTTTAGTTTTGTTGCATTATGTTGATTGTCGGGTCATGGGCCTTTACCCATGATATGGTAATTGGCCCATTATTGATCCTAATAAAATGATCCATGACCTTTATTTTTTTTGAAAAATTACCTAAAGAACAACTTAAGTTTCTAAACTACTAAAATCCCTCTACTTTAAAAATATTACATACATCCCAACATTTACTACTTTTACCTTGTTTAGTTAAAAGTTGAGATATATGTTAAAAATTTTCTTTTATAATTACAACTTTACCAAATTAAGCAACAACTTCCTCCTCTTACAACGCCTTCTTTTCTACTGCAGTTTCAATTTCAATCTCTTTTTTTACTCTAATTCAAACTTTTGAATTAAGGTAAAAATTTCCCTAAAATCATATTCAATATCTTATTATTATTATCAGGGTTATCTCACCTAGTTCCCGTTCCATCTTCCATTCCTCATTCCATGCCACCGCAAAAATGACTACCCATTTTAAGAAGAACAAAGAGAAGCGAGTCCATGTCAGCGTCGTTCATGGTCGTATAGGTAAGCACAAGAAGTATCCCGATGGTCGCGGTAATGCCAGAGATATGTCCTACTGTCAACATCTACAAGCTTTGGTCACTTATGTCCATAAGAGGTGAAGGATAAAGTTGCTGCAAGCAAAGGTAGTGCTCCGTTGATTAGTATGACTCGGTACGGGTACTTTAAGGTGTTGGGAAAAAGGTGTTTGCTGGAGAATCGGGTTGTTGTGGTGAAAGCGAAGCTGATTTCAAAGAATTATGAGAAGAAGATTAAGGAGAATGGTGGTGGTGGTGTGCTCACTGCTTAGGTTTGTCTTTATTTAGTAGTTTTTTGTATTCGTATAGCCGATCTTGACTTGTTTGAGATTAAGGCTTATTTTATCTTTAGTTTTGGAGTTTGATTATTAAGGGATGTTCAAAATCAAAATAGATTTCTCCATTAATATTTTGCTGAGCGAAGAAAAAATCAATTGAAAATCCCGATAGAAGATGATACGGTGACCAATGAATTTAAAGTCATTCATCTTTCGAGGAAGAAAAAATGAACTACACTCAGCTTGGAAATACTCTCTAATCATCAAGTTACTGGAAAAAAAAATTGTGCATCATTATATCAAAACAAAAATTCAAGATTTATGGAGACCTTCAGAGTAATTTCTTGTATCTCTTAATCTCTATTTTTGTTATATGTATCTCTTGTTTTTTAAGTTTAAGTGAAATAGGGATGTCAAAGATAAATGTTAGTAAGTTTAAATATATGTATTGTCTACGAGGTTGTTTTGTATGTATCTCACACTATTTTTTGTTTTGATTCAATTATTTATACCAAAGATACATATTCTGTAAAACAACAGATACATTCTAAGCTTTTTGTATTTTTGATTTTGTTATTGTGAATTTATGTATCTCTTGTTATTTCAGATTTGGGTAATTTCAGGATTAGATATACATATTTACACGTACATGATACTTTTTTTAATATCTTGTATCTATTGTTAGCTGTTTAAGTTTTATATGTATCTCTTGTTTTTAAGTTTTAGTGAAATCAACATACTAAATATACATGTTAGTAAGCTTAAAGATACATATAATGTATGGGAGGTATGCTATATGTATCTCGCATTATTTTATTTTTTGGATTCAATTATTTATATCAAAGATACATATTTTGTAAAACAATAGATACAATTTAAGCATTTTGTATCTCTGGTATTGTGTTATTGTGGATGTATGTATCTTTTGTTGTTGCCTATATATATTTCTTGATGTTCATACTTCTCTATATTTTTCTTTGCAGGTTTGTCCCATATGTAATGATGAGGTCTCATGTCACCAAGGATCTATAACTCTATGACACTTTGTATTAAATCAAATTATTGTATTAAAATCAGTCAAAGATTTATAGAGTATGCGGAGAAAAATGCACAAATTTTTCATTAACATATTCTACTGACATAAATTCTATTTAAATTGAGGGGTATGACCTTCATGTATGTTTATTGAGTATCTAAATATATGAATTTCCACTCTATTCATAAAACAAACTACTTTTGTTCCTAAGCAGATCAAAGACGAATCAGGATTTTGAATGCACGTTGATAAGGATAGGCTCCTGCTTTGACTAACTTATGCAACCTATCAAGTATCGCACTGTAAAAGTTCAGTACTCAAGAGGTTAAAACAAAAATAATGCTGACAAAGTGCTAAGCAGGAAAACTCAAAATTCATTAGAAATTAAAATTCTTTAGTAGTAAAGTTTATAGAACAGAAAAAAAAAGTTACAGATTCTGACAACTTATGATCCTTAATAAGTCTTTTCAAGCTATAGCACAAAACAATGCTTCTTTGAATTTAAAGGAATATTGGGGAATATACAATATGATGGACTTGAAAAAACTAAAAAGAAGAGCAAAAGAAACCTTCTATAAAAGAAAAAAGTATTGTACTCGAAAATAGTGTTTGAGTTAATTTGCACGCACCATGAATATTTCATGGGATAGCTACTATTTACCAACAACACAGATACTAGATAACTCTATCCACCAAACTTTGAACGGACCAATATAGAAATCATCTAGTGTTTTGACATCTCATAATTCTAAGTGAGTTTTTTCATGCTATAGAACAGATCAATGCTTCCTTGAATTTCAAGAAGGATTTGGGGCATATACAGTCGGATGGATTTGTAAAATCTAAAAAAAAAAAGAATAAGATAAACTCACTATAAACAGAAAAGAATATAGTATAAGTAAAAGACAAAAACAACTTTTTTCTTCTCCTTTTAGCTAAATCATGTTCAATTTATGTTGCTCGGACTCTTTGAAAATAGTGCATGCATGTTTGAAGGATCCGATAAGATCGAGACATTAGTTTTTGAGATTCCAGTAATATAATCTCCAACCAATATGACTATATCCACTTATAGAGGTCAGTCCCCCACCGACATAATGCCTTAAATATTCAAATACAATTCTCCGAACAATATTTTAGGACATAGCTGCAATCATACAAAAAAAACTTCATAATTTGTTACAAAAAATAAGATGTATTTTAACGTACTAAAAAAATAATGAGAGATACATACACTGCACCATCGTGCACAAAAAATGAGAGATACATACACTACATAATCTTTTGTATGCTTATATCACTAAAACTAAAACATCACGAGATCCATATATATACACAATCAGATTACCAAAGATACAAAAACATGAAAAATGTATCATGCTTGAAAAAATATGTATCTCGGCCAACTTAATCCCTTAAAAAAAATAACATGAGATACATACATCTACAATAACACAGAATAATATATATAGAAAATGTAAGAACATAATACCATAGATACAAGTTAACACAAAATGTATCTTTAAGCTTAAAAATATGAATCTTTTGTATGAGTTTTTCATTAAAACATAAAAAATATAAGATACATATAAATGCATAAACAGAGAATGTGTTATACAAGATAACACAATATGTATCTTTAAGCTTAAAAACATGTAGCTATTGTAATGCTTGTTTCAATAAAATATAAACAACACGAGATACAAATAAATGCTTCTCGTGTCTGAATTGAAACAGAAGTAACATCTATAGCATGTATTGCTACATGCTCAACCAATGCTTTAGTAATTGACCAAGCCTCTATGCCAAACCAAATGAGATATTTAGTTTAGAAAAATAAAATAAATAAATGAGACAAGACTATACATCCATAAAAGTGTTTAGTAGGATGAGACGACACAATACTAATGTGAACTAAGCAGTATTACATTGACAAAGTATTCTAGTAATTCATGAATTAACTAATTACAACAGAACTAATTACAATAGACAAATAAATGTTCTTGTTTTAACTAATTAGTACGAAAAAGGAAGCTGATTTCGAAGAATGTTGAGAAGAAGATTAAGGAGAATGGCGATGCTGATTTCGAAGAATACTGACAACTTTTTGCAATCTCAAAACAGATTATGGAAAGGTTCTTGTTTAAAATGATGGAATAACAAATTAATTATCATATTTTGTGGGATATTATATTGTTTTTACCATAATTAGTTAGCTTAATTGCTATTTTAATGTTAGTTTAGTCGTTAGATCCTTTAAAATATGCTAATTAGTTTAATTAAAACATGTATCTATAAAATGTATCTAACTTAAGTTATATGTATCACCAAAGTCTAAAAATTGAGATTTTATGAAATTTTGAAAATAGTTAAATTTTTTAGTAAATACTAGTAAACATGTCGTTATATATATATGTAATTTTTACTTTTTCTTTTAAAAGCTATTGTTTAGAACAAATATATGAAAAAACTATAGTTGTAGCTCTTGTTGTTGTGGTGGTGGAACTTTAGGTGAGTACTATTATTTTTTCTAAATTAAATTTGCAATGTTTTTACAGGTTTTGGATGTACGGAAGTTTACATGAATCATATTTTAGACTATGAACAAATTGGTCGTCTTTTTATTAAGAATATCAAGAAAATTTTATGTTACTGTCTAAGGGATATTAGCTGTATATTTTTTTAAGTGTTTATGCTTGGAAATATTGTGACTAGCTTACATTATTGATATATAATGTCAGTAACTGATGTTGATAATTTTGTCCTGGTTAAATCATCTTTGTATTATCTTTTTGTTATCATGTTCTTTACAGTGTCATTAATCGATGGTCTTTTTCAATGAGTCTTTATTTTTGATTACTAATTCTAAAATGATGTGTTGGCTATATATGACAGGGCCAATTTATTAAATTCTTTGTAAAGACTCACTAGCTTGTTCAGATTCCGACTCTACTCTCTTTTTTATTTTGCCCTTTTCTCGCACTATTATGGTCTTTTACTTCTTAGTCGGAGGTGGCGTCTATTAGAACATGCACAGCGGAAGCAACAATTCAACAGGATCAATAACTTACATAATATCTAGATAACATATGCAAAATGAAAATCAGAAAACTTACCTCTTGAAGCTTTCACACAGTTCGTTCAACATCTTGTTAGCCAGGTCTACTACCTTTTACTACTTTCTGATTAACTCTTTTAATCAACACTAGTGTGGGCAAGTGACTTATTGTTTTACTGAAAAAGGATTATTCTCCTTTGCTTGAAAAGACTCTCTTATTGATCCAATCTTTCATTGAAGAAGTAAAGGGAAAAGACAAATGGTTTTGTCCTATTATTTCTGCCTTAATGGCACTATAATGAACAAAACGTCTTTGCCTTAATTAGCCCCATTAAGGGAAATATATTTTCATCTCTTTAATTGATCTTTAAAACCTTATTTATTGATATTAAAGTCCCTTTATATAGAAGACCAGAAATATTACTTCTTCTAAAAATAATTCTTTTCCTTTTCAAAATTGATTAGTTAATCAGGCATAGTAGGGACCGCAAATTTATTAACTGAGACTTCCAATTATGATATTAATTTAGTGGTGAATGAATTATCATATCATAATAAATTGCATATTATTCCACTAAAATCTGTAATTACACTCCTCGATTTAATTTCAAAATTTACCATTACATCTTATTTAACTCCCTATGTTAGAATTACCGACACCAATCAATGAAATTAAATTCTCTAAAAAATTTAAATCTTTGATTAATTTAATCCTTTATTTATAATGCTTAAATTATCTCACATGACGGATACAAAATCCAACTGCAGGATTTTCACGTGAAAACTTGTAAGCAACCACAAAGGGGTGTCTTCTATCTCAAGTTCGAGACATAGTTCTATCAACTAATTAATATTTCACTAAGTGATTTGTCATCATCCAATCTATTAGGAATATATTGACTCACAAAAGAGTTTCACCTTTTAATAGATTAAAGCGACAAACCGCATAGATCATAATAATTATATCAAGATTAAGAGTATAAGTACATGTAATGGACTAGAGAAATTATTTATTAATATTCAGAACATAAACGAATATCTCTAATTGGTCCGTTCAATACTTACAAAATGTACTAGCACAAGAAGTTGGAATATTACCACTCTCATAATTAAGATCAAATTATATTTGATCTTGTGCTACAATCATCAAGATGTTTTTCCTACTTCATCTTTGATTGTGAACGTTAATTTATTACTTATAAGAACCGATAATTTTAATCTTCCGTGTATGAGTTAAAATACTCCATACACAAAATTATCTACTATATAAGCAAAGGACACACATGTTAACACAATGATCTATTCAAATAAAGATTTTATTAATATAATAAATTGTCTTTACATGGGATGAAAATATAATAATATAACACAAATTACATGGTTAATAGTATATCCTAATAATCTCCCACTTAGACTCATAACCATGAATGCACAATTTTAACACCCATTTCTTCCATATGCTTATCAAAAGCCTTCTGGGTTAAGCTCTTTGTAAATGGGTCCGCCAAAATTTTCTTCGACTCAATCTTCAAAACTCTTACATCACCCCTTTGAGTTATATCTCGAATCAAGTGATATTTTCTTTCAATATTGTTACTTCTTTTATGGCTTCATGGTTCTTTCGAATTTTCAACTGCACCACTATTGTCATAGTAAAGTGGTAGTGGTGTTTGCACTGAAGGAACAACTCCAAGCTCTTTTAGAAAGTTACCGAGCCAAATAGCCTCTTTAGCTGCTCAGAGGCAACTACATATTCGGCTTCTATGGTGGAATCAGCAACACATGATTGCTTGATACTCCTCCAAACAATGGTTCCACCTCCTAATGTAAACACATATCCTGAGGTCGATTTTCTAGAATCTTTATCCAATTGAAAATTTGAATCAGTGTACCCAATAGGTACAAGATTTCCATAGTGAAAAATAAGAATGTAATCCCTAGTCCTTTTAAGGTACTTGATTATATGCTTAACTGCAGTCCAATGTTCTTGCCCAAGATTAGACTGAAATCTGCTAACCATGCCAACAACAAAGCAGATATTTGGTTTATTGGACAACATAGCATACATGAGGCTCCCTACAGCAGAAGCATAAGGGACCGCCTTCATTCTCTCTATCTCATCAGTCATTTTGGGCAACTGATCTTTTGATAAAGTAATTCCATGCCTAAAAGGAAGGAATCCCTTTTTGGAATTTTGCATGCTAAACCTTGCAAGAATAGTATCAATATAAAGTGTTTGAGATAAGCCTAATATCCTTTGTTTGTGATCTCACATAAGTTTGATCCCAAGGATATGAGCCACTTCTTTCAAGTCTTTCATATCAAAATGTGGGGACAACCACTCCTTAATAGAATTCAACACGCTCACGTTATTTCCTATGAGCAAAATGTCATCTACGTACAGAATAAAAAATGCTACTCTGTGTCCATCCCATTTTTTATAAACGCATGACTCATTTTCACATTAATCAAAACCAAAAGTCTTAATCGAATTATCAAAACAAGTATTTCATGCTCTAGATGCTTGTTTCAAACCATAAATGGATTTCTTAAGTTTATAAAACTTATGTTCATTTTCACTTTCCATGAAACCTTCTGGTTGTGCCATATAAATGCACTCGTCAAGACTTCCATTTAGGAAATCCGTCTTGACATCCATTTGCCAAATCTTATAATCATAATGAGCAACAATGGATAAGAGAATCCTAATGAATTTAAGCATAGCTACCGGCAAAAAAGTTTTTTCATAGTCAATTCCTTCTTTTTGAGTAAATCCTTTCGCAGCAAGCCTAGCCTTAAAAGTTTGCACTTTTCCATCCACACCTGTCTTTCTCTTATAAATATATCTACATCCAATGGGTTTGACTTCCGTAGGTGGTTCTACAAGTTCCCAGACTTGATTGGAAAACATACACTCCATTTCAGATTTCATAGCAGCAATCCACATTTTAGCATCTTTATCATGTAGTGCTTCGGCATAATTAAGAGGTTCCATATTAGGCTCTTCAGGGATTCTATCATACGATTCTCCCAAGAGCACAAACTGTAAAGGTTTTCTAATAATTCTCCCACTACGACGCTGAGTCACTACAGGATCTTCTATATTTGGAGCTAAATTTTGAATACCCTGAATGTCATCCTACACTAAGACAGGTTCCTCGATATTATCCTGAACGTTTTCCTCCACAATTGCAGGCTGCTCGACGTTACTCCCACTACTTTGAGGTAGGTGTAATGTCAAGTGTTTGATCTTATCCAACTTCTTGCGTATTGACATCACTACATGGATGCAGTGGTATGTCAGTAATGGTTTTTGGAATTTGTTCTTGTGTTTCATTATTCGTTATTTTATTGCTCAATTCCTGTAAAATAATTTTACTTCTATGAATGTGGTTCATTAAATAATCCTTTTCAAGAAATCTGGCATTTGTCGAAATAATTACTTTTTGTTCCTTAGGATAGTAAAATAAACTCTCTTTCGTCCCTTTTGGATATCCAATAAAATGCACACTTCTGTCCTAGATTCCAATTTGTCGGTTTTTTCTTTTAGCATATGTGCTGGACAACCCCAAACCCAAATATATCGTAGACTAGGATTGCGCCCACTCCACAATTTAGATGGGGTTAAAGGTACTGATTTTGAAGGAACCAAGTTCAGAATATAATTTGCAGTTTTTAATGCATAACCCCAAAAAGAAAAAGGCTAATCTGAATAACTTAACATTAATCTAACCATTTCCATAAGAGTTCTATTTCGTCATTCTGCCACACCATTTTGTTGTGGTGTTCCTGGATCAGAATATTGAGATGTAATTCCTGATTTTGATAAGTATTTAATGAATTTTGCAGAAAGGTATTTCCCACGACGATCAGATCGTAATGTATGGATATGTTTGTTATATCGCATTTCCATTTCCATCTTAAATTCTTTGAATTTTCAAAGCATTCAGATTTACGATGCAACAAATAAATGTATCCATATTTCGAGTAATCATCTGTGAAAGTCACAGAATACTTAAAACCACCTCTTGCTTGTACATTCATAGGACCACACAAATCAGTATGAATTAATTTTAACTTATTACCGGCTTTATTTCCTTTAGAAAAAAAATGTCTCTTGGTCATTTTACTTTCTAAATAAGATTCACAAGTTGGAAGTGCCTCCACTTTCAATGAACTCAAAGGTCCATTAGAAACCAACCGTGAAATCCTATTTATATTAATATGACGTAGATGTAAGTGCCATAAGTATGTTTCACTCAATTCCGAAATACATTTTCTTTTATGTGATTGATCAACATTATTAAGTTCCATTATTTGTAGCATATCATGGAAAACATCAAAATACAAACAAATTATGTATTCTAGGAGCAGAAATGATAAAATGCTTATTAAACTTAATAATTGCACAATTATTAGAAAAATAAACATTATAACCAACATCCTTTATTCTTGAAACTGAAAGTAAATTCCTTCTTATAGAGGGTACGTAAAGAACATTATCCAGTCTTAAAACTCTAGAAATACTAAACGAAATAGAAATATTTCCTAGTGCTAAGGCTGGTGCTTATTCCTAGTACTATACTCGATCTAGTGACCCAGTCCCTAATTATCCTCGAGTTCCACCAGTTCCCTCTAGTCCTCCTCAGGTTGACGCGACAAATACGAAGTTTCATCAGTCGATTCATATGATTGCCCAGGTAACTTCTTAGAATGAGTGTGGTGCATCTTCTACTCTATCTTCTGAGGCTACAAGGGTTAGCCAGTTCATGAGGTTGAATCCTTTATTTTTATGGGAGTTAAGAGGAGGAGGATCCTCAGGATTTTTGGATGAGATAGAAAAGATTTTTAGGGTGATGAATGCCAAAAATATGGAAAGGGTGGAGTTATTTGCCTACCAGCTAAATGATGTGGCGTACCAATGGTACAAGAATGGGATCAGGCAAGGGATGACATTGATGAGTCATCTCGGTGGAAGAATTTCTCTAATGTATTTTTGGATCGCTTCTTTCCTCAGTAGTTGTGGGAAGTGAAAGTAGAGGAGTTTGTTAATTTAAAACAAGGGAGGATGTCAGTCAAGGAATATGCCATAAAATTTCACCAGTTGTCTCAGTATGCTCTAGAAAGGGTGTCTGATATGAGGGCACTGATGAGAAAGTTTGCTTTAGGACTGTTTCATGAGTTGATGCTTGAAAGTAAGGCATTCTAGATAATTAAGGACATGGATATCTCTAGGTTAGTTATTTATATGTAGCAAGTAAAGAAAGAGAAAAGAAAGTAGTCTGAGTTTAGTGAGAGGCAGGGGAAAAAGTTTAGGCCTTTTGAGTAGAGTGGTAGAGATGGTGGTAAGTGGCTAAACAAGAAGTGGGAGAGTTCTGGTTCTTTCTCCTCAGCTTGTGCTCCTTATCTGAAGCCATAGGGTGATCGTCGGTTTCAACATGATGGTGGGTCCCGAGCATAGGGTGCCCAATCTCAGTCTAGTAGGGCCCAGTCAACTCCAGCCCACCCTCCTTTTAAATTTTATAGTGGGTTTCGTGAGGAAGGGAAGAACAAGTGTTTTTATTGTGATCTGATTGGCCACATGCAACGTGACTATCGTGCTAGAATGACTTTTGGGGCTAACAAGGTTTCAGTTGCCTCTTCATCCGCTCTTACACCAAAGGGTGCTACTTTTGCATCTGTTTCTGCTTCTGGTACCGACACTGGTCAAAATCAATTATATGCTCTTGCGTCTTGCTAGGATTCTAAGGCATCCCTCGATATAGTGACTGGTATGTTGAAAATTTTCTCCCGTGATGTGTATTATTTACTTGATCCAGGCTCCACTCTTTCTTATATGACCCTATTTGTGGCTGTACATTTTAGCTTTGGCCCTAAATTTATTTCTGATCCTTTTTCTGTTTCTACCCCGGGAGGAGACTCTGTGGTTGTTAAAAGAGTCTATAGGGCATGTGTGGTAGCTGTTGGTAGTAATGAAACTCTTGTGGATTTGATAGAGTTGGATATGTTTGACGTTGATATCATATTAGGGATGGACTGGTTACATTTGTGCTATGCTTCCTTAGATTGTCGGACCCATAAGGTCATGTTCAAATTTCCTAATGAGCCGGTCATTATTTGAGAAAGGGGTTCTTTAGTGCCTAAGGGGAGGCTCATCTCATATCTTAGAGCCCGAAAGTTGATTTCTAAAGGGTGTTTGTATCATTTGGTCTGGGTTAAAGATTCTAACTAGGAAGGTCCTTCTCTAAAATCCGTTACCATGGTTAATGAATTTCCCAAGGTTTTCCCATATTTTTTAGTATTCCTCCTATTAGGGAAATTGACTTTGAGATTGGTGTTGTTTTGGACACTCATCAAATTTCTGTCCCTCCTTATAGAATGGCTTCGACTGAGTTGAAGGAGCTTAAGGAGAAATTAAAGGATCTCTTAGACTAAGGTTTTATCCATTCTAGTATGTCACCTTTGGGTGCTCCTGTATTATTTATGCATAAGAAGGATGGTTTCCTTTGAATGTGCATTGACTATCGTCAGTTGAATAAGATGTCCATAAAGAATAAGTTCTTCCTAGGATCAATGACTTGTTTGATCAGTTTCAAGATAAAAAGTGTTTTTCTAAGATTGATCTTAGGTCGGGTCAACTTAAGATTAAGGAAGTGGATATATCTAAGACTGCCTTCAGGACCCGATATGGTCACTATAAGTTCCTAGTCATGTCTTTTTGATTGACCAATGATCCGGTAGTATTTATGGATTTGATGAATAGGGTCTTCCATCAGTTTTTGGATATCTTTATCATTGTCTTCATTGATGACATCTTGGTCTATTCTAAGAGTGAGACGGATTATGCCGATCACCTTCGTGTGGTGTTGCATACCTTAATGGATTATCGTTTGTATGATAAGTTCTCTAAGTGTGAGTTTTGGTAGCAGGCTATGAATTTTCTTGGTCATATTATCTCTAGTGAAGGGATCATGGTGGATCCACAAAAGGATGCAGTGGTCAAGAAGTGTCTTAGACCTGCGACTCCAACCAATATTCGGAGCTTCTTGGGTTTAGCCGATTACTATAGAAGATTTGTGGAAAGGTTTTTGACTATAGCTGCCTCATTGATGAAGTTGACCCAGAAGAAGGTCAAGTTCTTATGGTCGGATGCGTGTGAGGGTAGTTTTGAGAAGTTGAAGGATAATTTGACTTCAACTCTAGTTTTGACCCTGTCCGAGGGTAATAATAGTTTCATATTGTAATGTGATACTTCTCGTATTGGGCTGGGTTGTGTGTTGATGCAGCATGGCAGGGTGGTGGCTTATGCTTCTAGGCAGTTGAAAGTTCATGAAAAGAACTACCCTACTCTTGACTTGGAGTTATTAGCGGTGGTATTTTCATTAAAGATTTGGCGTCACTATCTCTATGGGGTTCATGTTGATATCTTTACTAATCATAAGAGCCTGTAGTATGTGTTTACTCAGAAAGAGCTAAGTCTTAGGCAAAATGAGGTAGCTTGAGTTGTTGAAGGACTATGATATGAGTCTTTACTACCATCCAGGTAAGGCTAACATTGTTGCTGGTGCTTTAAGCAGTTATCCATAGGGATTCTGGATCATGTAGATAAGGATAAGAGGGAATTGGTGAAGGACATTCACTGTTTGGCTAGTCTTAGAGTTTATCTCATGGACTCTGAGAATGGTGGTGTGTTTGTGCATCCGGTATCGCAGTTATCTCCTCTTGTTAAGATAAAGAAAAAACAGATGTTGCATCCTGATTTGATGAAGATTAAGAGTAATGTGGGTCAGCAAAAGGTTGTTAACTTTTTGATTGGTGGAGATGATATCTTGAGGTACCAAGGTAGGCTATATAGTCCCGATATGGATGGGTTTAGGGAAAGGATTCTAGCCAAAGCTCATGAATCTCATTATGCTATTCATCCTGGTTCTACAAAGATGAATCATGATCTTAAAAAGTTTAATTGGTGGAACAATATGAAATGAGATATGGCTAGCTATGTAGCTAAATGTATGGTATGTCAATAAGTGAAAGTTGAGCACATGAGACCCGGTGGTTTATACCAGAGATTGAGTTGTCCAAATGGAAGTGGGAAGTGATTAATATGGATTTCCTTACCGGTTTTCCTCAATCTCGGAATCAATGTGATTTGATTTGGGTCATTGTGGATAGAATGACCAAGTACTCTCACTTCTTGTAGGTGAGGACTAGTTATTCGGCGGAGGATTATGCTAAGTTATATCTTGCAGAGATTGTGAAGTTGCATGGTGCTCTAGTTTATGTTATTTTTGATCGTGGTACTCTGTTCTCATCTCATTTTTGGAAGTTATTTAAAAAAGGTTTGGGAACTAAAGTGTGCCTTAGTACCGCTTTACACCCGCAATCGGATAGACAAGTGGAGAGCACCATTCAGACATTTGAAGATATGACTCGTGCTTGTGTGATCGACTATGGTGGTAGTTAGTTTGACCATTTGACTTTGATTGAATATACTTATAATAATAGTTATCACTCTAGTATTGGTATGGCTTCTTTTGAGGCGTTGTATGGAAGGAGATGTCATTCTTCTATAAGGTGGTATGAATTTAGTGAGGGTAAGTTGTTTGGCCTTGATTTGGTTCACCAAGCCTTGGAAAAGGTGAAGGTGATTTGTGATAGATTGAAAGCTTCTCAAATTTGCTAAAAGTCCTATGCAGATGTAAGGTGTAGTGATTTGGAGTTCAGTGTTGGTGACTGGGTATTCTTGAAGGTATCTCCTATGAAAGGAGTGATGCAGTTTGGTAAGAAGTGAAAGCTAAGTCCTCGATTGTTGGTCCCTACTTAATTTTGAAAAGGGTCGATAATGTTACCTATGAATTAGAGTTACCTTCTAGTTTAAGCTCCATTCATCGGTTTTCCACGTCTTTATGTTGAGAAAGTGCGTGGGTGATCATTCATCGGTTGTTCCTTTAGAAGGGTTGGGTATTTCAGGCTCCTTATCTTATGAGGTAGTCCCGGTTGAGATCTTGGATTTTCAAGTTCATCGGTTGAGGACCAAGGATGTATCTTTGGTTAAGGTTCTTTGGAGGAACCATAAGGTTGAAGAGGATACTTGGGAAGAAGAAGAGGACATGAAGTCCAAGTATTCATTCCTGTTTTCTGCTTCCGAAATTGGTGTGGAAGGTATGCGTTCTTCATCATACTTTTGTTTTCAAACTTTGTTAAAGGAAAGGTTAATTTCCTTGCATCTTTGTTTTATAACTTAGTTAAAGGTTTGTTTGATCGGTAATTATGTGCAAACTCGTTCTTGTGCTTGCCTTACCCGTCATTCAGGGACGAATGATCCAAGTGGGGGAGAATTGAAACACCTTGGCTTTTGAACCTTAGAAAATTTCCTGAGTTTTGTTTTTTCGAACAACAAATGATTTGAGCATACTTGTTGTATGGTAAAATATGGTTTAGGTTCCTCCTTTTGTAAGTAAATTAGTATGGTTTGGATGATTTCTTTCCAAGGTACGAATGGACATCTTACCTCTCGTATGTTAGGGTACGAGTTGCACATGGTGAGGTCGTATGATGCCCTAAACTTAGCCTAGTGCATTTTGTCTAAAGTATAGTTAGAGGGCACTTCTCGTATTCTAGGATATGAGTTAGACATTTTTGGTCGTATGTTGGTCAATATGGAGGTCTAAGATGATGTGAGGGTATGAGATAAAGGTACCACTCATACCCTAGGGTACGGCTTAGGGGGATGGGTCGTACCCTTCTGCGACCAAGTTTTCAACTTTTAAGCTGAAGATGTTCCAAAAATTTCCCATCCCAAAACCCTTAAGTCCCCACATCTTAAAACATGTTGTGGCCCCTCATAACTCACTATTGAAAGATCAAACACTCCTAAAACACTCTCTAAACTCTCTCTTAAAGATTGGGGCTAGGGTTCTTCAAAGGTGTTCTTCTTTAGGCATAAGAGTCAAGTTTCTTCCATGAATCTTCTTGAATAAGGCATGTGACTCTTCCCTCAATGTTAGTTTTCAAATATAATGTGTTTTAAAGTGTGATTATGATTCTTAAATGGTGGGTTTGAAAATAAAAACTGAGGGTTTTGTTGCTTATGATTGAGTATTATTTACTCTTAGTTTAACTTGTTTTTATACATATTTTTGTTGATTGTTTGCACATATGGGTGCTTGATAATTGCGGTTTAACAAATAGAAAATGAGTTACCCTAAACTTGATGTTTTTAACCTTGATTTTGGCTTTGATAATAGTATGCCCTCGGAGTGTTTGTGAAAATGCCTAAAAGAATAAACTAGTCACATGTTAATGATGTTTTGAACTAAGGCACTGGCCTAATGAATATGAAATGTTGGTAAATGGTTTGGTGAAGGACTTGTTGTCCATGTAATGATCTAAATGGTAACCTTGGTGGTTCACATTGTTGAATGGGTTTGAGTCCCTAAATATTAACTTGATTTATGTCTTTGTTTGACAATGGGTTTGAGTCCCTAAGCTTTGGATTGAACAAGTGTCTTTGTTAGATGATAGGTTCGAGTCCCAAAGTCAAATGAATACATGGTTGATTGATAATGGTAACGACATGTGGTATACTTGAGATTATTGTTGGTATGACGATACCAACAAAGTGACTTTGGTAAGTAATTGACTTAATAGTTGTGTATATGTAATGATGGTTTTGAATTGGGCTTTAAAGAGGGATGTGTGGCCGGAGTATCAAAGTGGAGTCTGAAGGACCAAAACTAGAAATTGCATTAACTGGTGCGGGTGTCTTATGACCAGGTAGTTCGAGTCCCCCGAATAAACATATAAAAGGGAGGTTCAATTTCCCCTTACTACATGTATTGGTGCTTAAGTCACCTTGATTATGCCGGGAGGTTTGAGTCCCTTATAAAGGCGGATATAGATATTCTCTAGTTTGTGTGGCTACACGTACTGGGGCCCTTCCAGCTAGGGGAGAGCTGGGCCTATATAGCCCGTAGGTACCTTGTTCTATGACGTTCATACTACATAACTCAGGTTAATGATTTCAAAGTTCATGTTAATATTGTTCCCTATCCCAGCATGGTATAAAATGTTTTGTATGCTCCTTCACTCAAGAAAATCTTTTGTCTATCCAGCTCTTATGCACGAATAATGATTATTTTATTGAATTTACTAACTCTGGTTTCTTTATTAAGGAAAATAGGACCAATCAAGTGTTTCTCCACTATAAGAATGATGGCTCCCTTTATCCTCTCTCCATATCCTTTCCTCATGTATTTTTCAGTACTGTCTCCTCATCTCTATGGCATCAGCATTAGGGGCATCATAGCCACCACTCTCTGGCAGCCTTAGCTCATCATGGTTTAGTTAGCTGTAGTTCTAGTTCTTATAATAATTCATGTAATGTTTTCCATTTGGTCAAGAACACCAGATTGCAATTTGATTCTTTTTCAAGTAATGCAACATCTCCGTTTGTTTGGGTTCATTCAGATGTGTGGCAAGCCTCTTTGAATTCCAATTTTGATTTTCGTTATTATATTTTATTTCTTGATTATTTCACTAATATTCTTGGATTTATCTTTTGTGAGAAAAATCAGAAGCATTTGATAAATTCAAAGAATTTCATACAATGGTCTGTAATATATTTCACTCGACCATTTCATACTTTCAATCTGATGGTAGTAAAGAATATGATAATACCAATTTTAATTCATTCTTCAAAGAAAATGGTATTGTTCATCGACTCTCTTTTCCATATACTTCTGCTCACAATGGCCACGCAGAACGTAAACATAGGCACGTCAACAATACAATTTGTTGCCTTCTTTTTCAATCTTCTATTCCTTTCTCCTTTTGGGATGATGCTTCCCTATTTGCGGTAACTTTGATAAATATTACACCATTACCTATTTTAAATTTTTGTTCACCTTATGAAATATTATTTGGCCGAAGTCCTGATTATAGCATGATCAAGATTTTCGGATGTTTTTGCTATCCTTTTATTGCAACTAATTTTGCTAATAAGTTTCAGCCGCGATCAAAACCTTGCATATTTCTAGGGTCTTCTACGATACACAAAGGTTTTAAATGTTTTGATCCCATAATAAATAGAGTTCTAATTTCACATCATGTAAAATTTATGGAGTCTTTCTTTCCATATCCTTCAATGTTTCCGTGTGCTACTCATCAAAATCCAAAAAAAATTGATTTTGTGTCACCACCTATAACTTTTCATAATTCAAATTCGTTGACCTTGACACCAACACATGTCTCGTGCACATCTTCCTCACCAAATTAGATTTTTCCCATATCTGATGGTACCTCTTCCAGACCCTCTCCAACTTTGCACTTTTCTTATGAGCTCTCCACTCTTGCAAATTCTAAGTCCAAATCTACCTCTTCGGTATGTTGTAACTCTAATGAATTTACACGGTCTTCTAGCAACAAGTCTTTGTCGCAAAATGCAACTTATCATGTACCTTTATGATCAGCTACTTCTCCATTATCCACCAATTCTTCCTCTTCACCGAATTCCCTAGTCTTTACGTCTCAATCCAATAATAGTTCTGTAGTTCCTTCATGTGTTCATGGAATGGTTACACGTTCCATGACTGGGTCTCTCCAACCTTAAGTAATCCCATCACTCACTGCCTCTTTTTCCATCTTACCTAGACCTTCCTCTTTCACTCAAGCCATCAAAGATCCTCGTTGGCTTCATGCCATAAGTGAAGAACTTGATGCACATATTAAAAACAGAACTTGGAATCTCGTTCCTCCTCTGAATGTTAATATTATTGGAAATAAATGGGTTTACCGCATTAAATATTGTGCGGATGGATCCGTTGTGCGATTCAAAACTCGCCTCATTACTCAAGGCTATTCTCAACAACCAGGCTTGGATTATACAAATACCTTTACCCTAGTTGTTAAGTTAAGTATAGTCCGTATGATGCTTTCCTTGGCTTTGCAACATAATTGGTTCATGCACCAACTGGATGTTTCTAATGTATTTCTTAATAGTGAATTAACTGAAGATGTTTTTATGAGGCAACCAAGAGGGTTTGAGGATTCAGATTATCCAACCCATGTCTGTAAATTACATCGTACTCTTTATGGTTTGAAACTATCTCTGAGAGATTGGTTTCATCATTTAGCAACATTTGTATTAGATCTAGGGTTAGTTTCAATCTTTGATCATAGTATGTTCATTCGTAAATTTGCCAGTAATATTTTGGTTCTTCCTATATATGTTGATGACATAGCTATATTTAGTTCCTCACGGCTGTTGATTGACCAATTTACTGCCTCCATGAAGTCTGAGTTTCAAATGAAGGATTTGGGACCTCTACATTATTTCTTGGATGTTGTATTGTTACCCAACTCAGATGGACTTCTCTTGCTTCAACGAAAATACGTTTCGGACCTCTTTGTTCTATTTGATCTTGCTCAGGTGAAACCTGTTGTTACACCTATTCATAGTAAGTTTGATTGGCATTCCCTTACTTCACCCTTACTAGACAATCCTTCTACATACCGACAAATGGTTAGTTTCCTACAATACTTATTTTTTACCAGACCAAATATCCAATTTGCAGTTAATATATGTTCGCAGTTCCTCCATCAGCCTCGTCAGCATCATCTCCAAGCTGTAAAATGGGTCTTTCGTTATCTTAAAGGTACCTTAGATTTTTGTTTACAACTTTTCAAGCAACCATCTTCAACACTCGCAATATTCTCCGACTCTGATTAGGCTTGATGCACTGCAACTAGGCGTTCAACTACTGGATTTTGCATATTTCTTGGAAAAACTTAATCTCTTGGTTTACTAAGAAGCAGCCAATAGTGGCTCGTCCAAGAACAGAAGCCGAGTATAGTTCTTGTTACGTTATCTTGGTACCATTCTCTTATCTCCTGTGATAGCTAAATATGATAATGTTGGAGCAATTCACTTGGCCCATAATCTAGTATTTCATTCTAGATCAAAGCATGTTACTTTGGATTATCATTTTCTCTATGAGAAAGTTAGTCGTGGTGATCTATCCGTTGCTCACGTTCATACATCTCAACAGTTTGCTGACATTTTCACTAAAGCTCTCCCTGTATCATGGTTCAAGCTTCTGCTCTCCAATCTTTATGTTCGCAACTCCACTTCAGATTGAGGGAGGGTGTTAGGACAACTTTGAACCTACTTTGTAATTATCTGTATTTTATATTTGTATTTATCTGTCAGCTAGAATATGTACATGAACACTATATTAAGTTATGTAATCTACGACAGAATACAATTGGCTTGAAACTTCAACTAGTAGAAACTGAAGTCAAGGTTGGAGTAGAAGAGGAGCTAAAATTAAAGTCGAAACAACAATGGTGTTCAGTCTGACATTTTGGCAACAACTTCGAAATGGTTTTTTGAAGTATTGTTTCGAGCAGCACAAGAGCTGATGTTGAATTCAGAGCAACAACACCAAAATGGTTTTCTGGCAACACTAACCGAGAGAAAGATTAAAATCTGCGCGATTCATGCACCTCAGCCAATATCCTTTGTCACAAGCCATCGACACCAGGAACACATAACCTCCCTTTGTACCGTAAAGTACCATCACCACTGATCTCAAATACCATCACATTTTTCAATCCAACATCACTCTTGATTTTCATCAAGATAGGATCTAGCATATGCTTCTCCTTGATCTCTGCAACAAGAGATGACTGAACCACTCTCTATAACCTTACATCACTATTCTCGCAGTCCAAGAGACGAACTCTAAGAATAGCTAAATAGTGAATATCCTTCACCAATTCCCGCTTCTCCTTATCCACATAAGCTAAAATCCTCTTGGAAAACCCACTAAGAGCATCAACAACCACATTAGCTTTACCTAAGTGGTAGTGAAGACTCATATCATAGTCCTTGAGAAGCTCCAACCATCTCATCTTCCTGAGATTTAGCTCCTTATGAGTGAACACATACTGTAGGCTCTTGTGATAAGAAATGATGTCCACGTGCACTCTATATAAATAATGCCACCATATTTCCAAATCCAAAACCACCACTAAAAACTCCAAATCATGAGTAGTATAATTCCTCTCATGCACCTTTAACTGCCTGGAAGCATATGCAATTACTTTCCTATGTTGCATCAAAACACAACCATGTCCCACTCGGGATACATCACAATAAACCATAAACCCCTCATTGCCTTTTGGCAAAGTCAAAACTGGAGACGAAGTTAGATTATCCTTCGGATTCTAGAAACTCCCCTCACAATCATCCAGCCAAGAAAACTTTACCACTTTCTGAGTCAACTTAGTTAATAGGGCAGCTATCATCGAAAAACTTTCCACAAACTGCCTATAATACCCAGCCAAACCTAAGAATCTTTGAATATCGGTTGGAGTCGTTGGTCTAGGCTAC